>JAFFJZ010000015.1:4800000-7384556 GCA_018340375.1 Gonatopus flavifemur
TCATTCCCACCTTCTTCAGGATCGCAAACATCTTCTCCCAGTCCACATTATCGAAAGCCTTTTGTATATCTACAAGACCTATGTACACAGATTTCTTCAGCGCTATCCTTCTCTCTATCACTGCCCTGAGTGCTAAGATTGCTTCTCGCGTTCCCCTATTTTTTCTAAGACCAAGCTGATCTTCCGCCAATCTACTCTCTATTTTATTTTCCATCCTCCTGTATATAATTTTGGTCAGTATTTTCGAAGCATGTGAAGTTAAACTGATCGTTCTGTAGTTGTCGCATTTGTCTGCCCCTTGTTTTTTCGGGATAGCGACAATTTTATTCTTTTGGAAATCTTCCGGTACTCCTCCTTTTTAGTACATATCTCTAATCAATTCGAACAGTGCGTCGCGAGTTCCTTCACTAGAGGCTTTTATAAGGTCCGCACTTATGCCATCTATGCCTGGCGCTTTATTATTTTTCAATTCTTTCAAAGCCTTGTCAAATTCTGATCTCAATATCGAATCTCCCAATTCTTCCTCATCTACATCCTCCTCCTTCTCTAAAAGTGCTATATCATCGTTTCCTCTATACAAGTCTTCCAAATGATTGATCCACTGTTCTATTTTCTCTTCCGTTTTTATCAATTGTCGTCCTAGAGAGTTTCTAATCTTATTGCTCCTAGATTTCATTTGTCCGAAAAATTTTTCAATAATCCTATATGCTTCATCTATTTTTCCTAAATGCAATCTTATTTCTATTTCGTGACATTTCTCTTCTAACCACTGTTCTTTTGCTTTCCTTGATTCTCTTATTATTTCATTTCTCAATGATTTGTATCGTTGCTGGCCTTCTTGATTATCATTATTCTTGTATTTTCTTCTTTCATTTATCAATTCTAAAATTTCTCCCGTTATCCATGGGTTTTTAGGTTCTACTCCATCATTCTCAAAAATCTTATCCGCACATTCTCTCATATTCCCCTTCATCTTTGTCCATCTCCTCTCTATTCCCAAGTCTGTCTCTTTTTGATCTCCCAATTTTTCATCCAACATTTTCTCGAATGCCTCATGTGTTTGTTTTTGCTTGAGGTTCTTCAAATTTCATCTTTTCTGCATCTTCCTTTTCTTCTTCAGAGATTTGAATTTCAGAGAACATTTCATCATCAACATATTATGATCACTATCTATATCTGCACCGGGATAAGTTTTACAGTTTTTCACTTGGTTTCTCAATCTTTGTTCCACCAATATGTAATCAATTCGGTATCTTGCTGTATCTCCTGGCATTTTCCAAGTGTAGATTCTTCTTGGATGATTTTCGAATAAAGTGTTTGTGATAACCATCTTATGATTTCCACAAAATTCGAATAAACGTTGTCCTCTATCGTTCCTCCTCCCTAACGCGAAATCTCCTATAATGTTGTCCTCTTTTCCTCGTCCTACTACCGCATTCCAATCCCCCATCACTATCAAATTCTCTTCTCCCTTCATATATTCTATCACTTCTTCTATTTCTTCGTACGTTTTTTCAATATCTTCCTCCGAATATGCAGATGTGGGCATGTATACTTGGACTATGACTGTGTCTACCGGTTTTGTTCTGATTCTAACCATCATCACCCGTTCATTATGTTGCAAATAATTTTCTATTCTATTTCCTACTCTTTTATGCATTACAATTCCTACACCTGCTTGACCGTTCTTTGATCCTGTATGAATTAATCTATAATCCCCACTCCAGAAATCGCCCTCTTGTGGCCATCTCATTTCGCTAATCCCCATTACGTCTATATTCAACCTATTCATTTCTTATTTCAAATTTTCTAATTTTCCCGCTTGCCTCAGTGATCTAACATTCCACGCTCCGACTCGAAGAATGTTGTTTCTTTTCCCTATCCTATTCTTCGGTGTTCGTTCCTTGCTGATGAAGCTTCCTCGAGCAGCCTCCACCCGGAGATCCGAACGGGAGACTAGTTTACCTCCGGAATATTTTACCCGAGAGAGCACCATCCTGTATTTATTAATTTGTTTGTTTGTTTTTGTTACATGATATTCCAGGTTAGGAAAAAGGTTTCATTTCCTCGGGAAGTATTGAAACATGTCAAGGAAGGTAGTTTCCCCTTGCTTTCCTCCCGTTCAATTTTGCCGATGTTTCTGACATTAGGATGATTTCGTTTCTCTCAGTTTGTATTCTTTCTCTTGAGTAGTTCATTCCACTCAAAAAAAAGATCCAACTCTGAGATACTTATCCTCCCCACCACGTAAAGGAAGCAGATACTACCAGGGATGGATAAAAAGGATATCAAGGACAGGTATCATGAATATCCCCCTGGAAGACCCGCAATCATCCTCGGGGAGGCCATTGAAATCATTTTGAAAAATTCTTCAAGAATATTTAGTCGGTTGTGGTATTATAAACGTATACCATGTTCTTCAAAATCACCTATAAAAGATTATAGTCATTGAATTGTTATTTGATGAGCAAGTGAAATTATTGCTTTTCGGAGAAATATATGTATGAGTCTTTAGCATTACGTGGTCAATTTCGTTCTTCAACTCGCAGATCATGAATAAATATCCACTTTGTACCTTCACTTCGTAACATGCACGTAAAGTTACCTTCGGAAATACTTTTTCCCTGATGAAAAACAACGGCTATAACTTCATAAAAGTGTCATGCAATTTGGATTTTTGTGGTTGGCACTGCTTTTATACAGATATATGATATATCTGCATCTTGCCTGTTTTTCCTTCATCCACCTGTAATTCTACTCGAAGAATCTAGGGATTCATTATCAGTTGAATCCACTTTGTAATCTGTAATGCCAATTGATAGTGGTGATAGCAAACTCACAGATCTATGGTATATTCACTTCATTTTGTTTCTTTCTCATCCCCCTGAAACACTACGCAAAGAATCTGATACCATCATCGGATAGATCTGTGATATATCCACTGCACTTTTGCCTTTTCTTCGTTCGACTATGAGGTCACCAAATGAGATTGACAGTGACAATAGCTAGCATACAAATTTGTGATATGTCTGCTTCATTTCTGCTTCTTCTCCAGCCACCTATGATTCTACTCCAAGGAAATGATGAGCCCAGCATGTTGTAAGAATCTGTGGCATATTCACTGTGTTTTCGCCTTTGAAAAAATCGCTTTGATATACTTCAGTGTGACTAAAGTAACTGGAGACCAACTTCAACTTCTACCGTTGGTCAAACTATTTACATCTCTTTGAGGTTTTGTCATGAACTTCACTCTCTAAAAACTTTTTATATTCCATTGGGGTTTTTTGATGAATTCCCCTTCCTGATTATAGATCATGATTCAGTTATTGATTCATTACATAATCTTTAATCATCCATTTCATGCCATTCATTAGCAATTGAATCCACTTTGTGATCTGTAATTCATACATTCAATACAAAATTTCCACAAGGCCGCCTATATGAAATTGATGGTGGTGGTAGACGACGTACAGGTCTATGGTATATTTGCTTCTTCTTCGTGTTTTCTTATACACCTGTGATACTACTCAAGCAATCCGATAACAACTCTTGGTCAAGAAAGTATCAGGCCAATGAAGAAAGACAAAAACGAGGAAAATATACCATTCGATCTGTACGTCGTCCACCACCACTATCCATTTCATTTAGGCAATTTCATAGGCAATTTTGTATTGAATGGATAAACTACAGATTATAAAGTGGATTCAATTGATAATGAATGGCATGAAATGGATGATTAAAGATTATGTAACGAATCAACAACTGAATCATCGCTTATAATCAGAAAGTGGAATTCATCAAATATCAAATATAATCAGAACGTGGAATCATCCAAAAACCCCAATGCAGTATAAAAAGTTCCCAGAATGAGAAGTTCATGACACAACCTCAATGAGATATAAGAAGTTTGACAAATGTTGAAGGTTGAAGTTGGTCTCCAGGCACTTTAGTTACATTGAAGTATATCAAATATTTTAAATCAAAACTATTATTTCAACAAAACGATTTGTCTAGAGGCAAAAGCACAGCAGATATGCCACAGATCTTGACGACATACTGGACTCATCAGTTTCTCGGAGTAGAATCACAAGTGGATGGAGACAAAGCAGAAATGAAGCAGACGAATCATAAATTTTTACGCTAGCTATTTAGCTAGACGATAGCTGTCACTATCAATTCCATTCAGTGGCCTCTTAGTCGAGTGAAGCAGAGGCAAGAGTGCAGTGAATATATCACAGATCTATCCGATACTATTATTTGATTCATCGAATACCATCACAGGTGGATGAAGATGAAACAAAATAAAGCAAATATACCATAGATCTGTATGTTAGCTACCACTACTATCAATTTCATTTATATTCAAGAATCCGATAACAGCCTTTGTCAACGAAACCTATTGAATCTTGTACAATGTTCTAGTTGGAGTCAACGCAGTAGAATGTAGTTCATGTTGTTGTTGTTGTAGTCAATGTAGTTGATTGATGTCTGATTCTTAATCAAATTTGGTTAGATTCAATGGACTGTTCCATTAGATAATACTCTTCATCAAAACTACACAGACAATAACATTATATTGAACGTACCTTTTCTTACTAGACATCTCTTTATGGTTTTCTCTCTGAAGAGAGATGAAAAAGATTTGGAACAGTTATTTTAGAGCTTAGTTATTTAGTTGAGCTTAAGTATAGTCATTGTCGATCAGGGTATGCAGGGGGGACAATGTTTCATTCATTCACTTCTCTCGGAGCAGGCTCAATATCATCTGTTTCATTATTCACTCATGATTCTATTGGGAAATAGTATAGATCAGTGGACCGTCCATCAAGGGTGTGGTATATCCACTATGATTTTACCTGTAAAGAAATAGCGAATAAACTTGAATACTTCTCAAGCAAGCTCGGTATGATCTTTTCCATCAATTGTCTACGATCCTAATTGGAGAAATTGACAGTAGCTGGCTGTCCGTCAGGATTTATGATATATTCGTTATGTTCTGGCCTATAGAATGATTGCGGATCAATTTGAATCATTCCCCTTGAGCATACTCCGTATGATCCATTCGATCATCTGTCAACGACTCCAGTAGGAGGATAGGACAGTAGCGGACTGTCCATGAAGGAATTATGATGTATCCGATATGCTCCCACCTCAGAATTTATAAATTTGAATTATTTCCCATGACTAAACCTTGTATGATCTTCTATGATTCGTCTCTGGTTCCGGTTAGAAGAACCACCAGTAGCAAACTATCCGTCACGGATTATGATATATCCGCTATGCTTTTGTCTGTAGAGGAATCTTGCATTTTATGAATAATCCATCATACAGAGCTTACCTGTGTACATTCCAATTTTTTGAATGTAGCAAATAGATTTATTTATACCTTTCTCAAACTTTTTCTGTTTTTTTTACAAATGACCTCTTCATAATTTATTCATTCATTAATTCATGAATGTTTTGAAGTAATATATAAGAGTATATATAATTCCAAGTTGTTTATTTATGTTTCATTGTTCTGAATAACCTGTAGTAATCTGTAATAATGTAGTCACCTGTAATTTAATTATTCTTTTAATATTTTAATAACCTATCAACACATCGCCTTATTGACAGGTTATATTTGTTTACGTATTTACAATGTATAAACCTGTAGTAATCTGTAATAATAATGTAATCACCTGTAATTCATTCATCTTTTAATTATTCTTTTAATATTTCGATAACCTATCAACACATCGCCTCATTGACAGGTTATATTTGTTGACGTATTTACAATGTATATACTCTGTAGGGAAAAAAATTCATCTACCAATCATTGTACAGGTTACAAAAGACTGACAAACCATTTGGACAATATTGGAAGCACCTTATTATACGTTATTATATTTCACATACTAATGAACAAATGATCAGTGTTGCCAGAAGGTTATAGACTCGCAGAGCTAGATGACGCAGCAGTCGGTGCTGTTCAGAGCTAAATTAGAATTGGTGACAGTGCTAGATTTTTTTCGATGTTGCCAAATGTTAGTGCTAAAAAAAACGCGGGAAAAATAGAGAATTTTGAATTTGTGAATTTTGCACATTTTGTTATATCAGGAATTTACATTCAGCAGGGTCAGAGTGCTTAGTGAGATACCTTGTATATTTATTTCTCCATTTTACATCTCCAAATAGATTTTCAGGGATATTTGATTCGATATTCAATGACCAAAATCATGTATCAATATACTGTAAACCAGGGTTGTAAATTAGTTAATTGAAGAAGCACCCAATTAACAATTAGAATTTAATTCTTATTTGAAAGTTTCTTCAATTAAAAATTAAATTCAATTCTCAATTGAAGTCGTTTCCAATTATCAAATAAATGTAATTGCTTTAAAATCAAGCAATTGATCAAATGATTGATTGATTTTCCTGATGCGCTCTTGTTTTTCTGTATTTGTTAATTAAGAAAGAACAAGAAAACATAAAAAAATGGATCAACCATTGCTTGATTTTGAATAAATTAAATTGATTTGTCAAATGGAAATTACCTCCATTGAGAATTTAATTTAATTGTTTGTTGCAAAAAAATTTCAATGGAGAATTCAATTTAATTTTCAATTGAGAAAAATTTCAATTGAAAATTAAATTTTTATTGTTCATTGAACGTCAATTCAAATGAGTTTTAATTGAATGACTTCCAACCCTGCTGTAAACTGGACTTTTTTCTAACAAAACCATATTTTTATTTGACCAAATATATATATATATATAATGATTTTTTTCAAAATAGATATGCTGCAAGACCTATCCCCTTAGGGTGAATCAAACTAATCCTTGAAAATTTTGCCATCAGGTAATCATTTATTCAATACTCAACATATTTCCAATAATAATCCTCAATCACGATACAATACATACTTTTTATGCCAACGAATAATTTCAATTTGAATAATCCTTTGGCATAGAAGGAAACTCTTTATATAAATTATAGAACTTTCCATTATGCAAATAACTCAGATAATTAAAATTTTCAATTAGTAATGACGTATAAATATATGTTCCATTTGAAAAAATAGTGCTAGATATTTAATCTAAGTGCTATCCATGGTGCTAAGTGCTGTACTTGAAAATTCAGGGCTAGAAATGTTTCCATAGTGCTGAATCTAGCAACCGTGTTGCTGTTCTGGCAACACTGCAAATGATCCACTATTGGACATTCGAAGGAAGAAAGACAGAACAAATGATCTACTATTGGGCGTTCGAAGAAAGAAAAAGAGACAGAATAAATCTTTGTAGCATTGGAAATCGCCTCAAGGATAACAGGTCTCCGTGTTAAGAAGAAACCGATTAATCAGAAATTCCGAAAAGATGTTTTGATCGTATAAAAACTTCAAACGTTTATATTTCGGTAACGGATGAACTGATCGAGTTCGTAGTGTGCTTAATCGAAAGTGTGTAATCGTATTATATGATGAAAGTGTAGTTATTTTTTTGTGACACACAATATGTGTCGAGTTATTGTGCATTGAACATTTTTTCTGGAGGGTAATCTCGGTTGAGCAGTATAGATACACGGTAGCGGACGACTTCTGCTTTCTTCACTTTCTTCACTTCCTTCACTTAAAATGAAAAAAATACTTATACATCTTTTTTTCAGGGTTTTTTCATATACTTGGCGTCGAGACGCTACCGCGTCTCTTGATATCAAGTAATCTTCCGGAAAGAGTGAAGTATTTTCTTTAAGTGTTATTGTAAAACGTTTGTATGGTTTTTGGGATTTGACGTTATGTTTTACTGTGTTGGAGTGTTTAGGGGTTTTTGTGAGACATTTGTATGTTTTGTGGAATTTTACTTTTTTTCACTTTTTGTTATCTATATACATGGTTCACACTGACCTGGAAAGTCAGGGAAAATCAGGGAAAGTCAGGGAAATCAAAAAAGGTCAGGGAAAGTCAGGGAAGTGAAAAATAATCAGGGAAAGTCAGGGAAATCGAGGGAGTTAGGGAATCGACTAAAACGTAGTGACAATTCTTTTTTTCGAACAAATCATTTGAAATCCAGAATTTTTGCTTTTCACAGGCGTAGAGAAGGTCTTGGAGAAAACCCCCTAGAACTTTTGGTTTTTTTTCTATCAATTGAATTCCGAGTAATTAGATAGGAAAAACGTCCTCGAATGTTGGTATTCTCTTGAGTTATGTGAATGTTATCCAAATTTTATCTGTGCTTTCATTCTCATCTGATAAATGATTTTGTACAGTTAAACAATCGAATTGTGCACCGAATGAAACAGTTCTTATCACAACATGAGATGAAAATGAAAGACACAATATAATCGATTCATATGTTTGCATTGTGTGCTTTGTTCCTTTTTCTTTTATTTTTGGTGAATTCTACTGCTGGTTACTGTTCAAATGTTTGTTTCTCTCTTCAATTTTGATATTTTGAGTTTTATTCAATATGAATCAATCAATATACATTATGATAAAGATTGGTTATTTTCACGCGTACATAATCTTTGCATTGCAGTTAAAATTGGGAACATTTTTTCATAATCTTCTGAAACTCACTCAATCATATGTACGTACACGCAGAGAGAAAAGCTTGCTGAAAAAATAACTTCGGTAAATCTTCTTTGCTGAATTGGCAAAAGGTTTGGTGTTACCGCAAAAATCTTGCTTGCAAGATATTTGCTGATTCAGTAATGTTTCTAGTAGTCTATATACCTCCAATGCCGGATTGCTGGATCAGCAACCCAATAAACATCTTAAGAGATCAGTCTAAAAGATATCTTGAAGAGATCTGAAAGATGTCTTATGCAACAAATTTAGATATGTTTGAGATGTCTCACAGGAAAACATCTTTTAGATATCTTTCTGGAGTGAAAATTCTGGAGAATTTTCCTCCATAAATCACATCCTTCAATTCCTTCTTGTAGGAGTTGAATTCCTCAGACATTAACGAATAAATCATTGAATCATACTGGAAGATTCTCAAAAGTGTTACGGTCTCTAAGACAACTGTGCTACACGCAGAATAATCAGAACTTGTATCAACATTCAGTCACAATTTTCTGTCAATGGAAAAACGTATGTGCAATTTGTCTATTCCCACCTCAATTCTTACAAATGCATATGAACAATATTTCTCAATTTTTTGAAGATCCAATCTTCGAGATTTCATTAGTGCTTCCACAATACGAGACAATACGATATTTTCTGAAATATTGTCTTGTTCTTGAAAAATATGAAAATAATGATATCGTCTTGTTCTTGAATGATTCCTGTAATGAATCATCTTGATCTTGTCTTGACAATACCTCAAGAATATTGATCTTGTCGATAAACTTCCGGGATTTCATATGTTTAAGGAAATATATAAATATAAATATACGTTTGTATAATAAGTAAAATATAAATAGGTAATATTCGGAAAAATAAAGTTGTTATATTTATTTATATAATATGTATAAGGGGCAGGATCCATTACAAAAAATATAAGTATAATCACCCCCAACGTGGTGCCTCAACATTTCTAAAAGAACAGACCTATTGTGGGGCTGTTTATTTACTATCGTTTTTCAGTCTGAGAAAGATAGCAACTCTCCCGCCTATTTTAAAATACGGTTGGAAGAGTTTCTGTTTCTGTCTCTCTTACTCCCGCCATATACGGGCTCGGTCTATCTATACTACGTCTTTGTTATTTAACATTGTTTATATATCTGAATATACAATATATATAGATATACAAAGTTCCTAACCAATACTGCAATAATTTACTTCAAAATTTGTCCTTATTGCATTGGTGATTTTGATAATACAAGATCGAGATGTAGTCAAGATCTTGACCAACTGATCTCGACGATACGCTTTTAGATTGGTACATATTGTTCTTGTCTAGAATGCTATTTTACGCAGCTCGTCTCGATATTGTCTCGATTTCCAAGACAAGACAAAACAACATCGATAATTTCTCGAATCTCGCCGAAGCATTAGATTTCATGGGAAATAACAAGAATCTTGCAATTTTTGCTATAAATTCAAATTCAGTAACTTGAAAAACATGAAGAGAAAATCTTTTATCCGACTTCGGAGATGTTACTGGCATATTAGATCAATCATCTGAATCAGTCATGTCCGATATTAAGAGTATTGATAATGTTAATATCGGATATCTCAAACCTCAAATGAAGATGAAAATAATTTAGAGAATATATATGGGTTATAGGCAGCTCAGGAGTGAACTAAGATTTGTAAGATCTAATAATTCGAAAATCTAAGCGAAATAAATCACTCAACTATTGAAAAATCAGTATTGCAAAAAAATGCAAAAAGGTCAGGGAAAATTTGCCAGCTGAGTCAGGGAAAGTCAGGGAGACCAAAATTAGAATTTCTGTGTGAACCCTGATATATACGGGCAGAACGATACGGTTGTTTTGATTATTTTTTTGATACAATAATGCTTTTTTGAAAATCATAAATTACCTTCAATACAGTTCAAACAAACTGAAGTTACAATATACCAAAAATCTTTCACATATCCTTTGGATAACCAATGTACTTGGTCGCTCATATTGATTTCATATCTTTTTTTTTCAAATGGGGCATTTCCTTTTATATCCCCTCGAAATTCTGAATGCAGTGAAATTTTCCTTTAGAATGTGTTTTTAGATTTTTTTATTCTTTATTTTTGTGATTTTCATGTACTTGGCGTTATTTTTTTACTTTTTTGGAGTTTTTTTGGGGGATTTCACTTCTTTTTCTGAATATGCTTCCAACTGAACCCAAATAAAAATGAAATACCCCTGTCGAGTTTATGGCAATCGTAGGGAGGAAGGAAATGTCCTCAGATAACTTATGTGATATAAAAATCCACTTGGATTTCCATCAGTCATCTCATCATTGGACGGCAATAGATTATCGAGATGAAGAATGAAGAAAAGCGAATTCCAATGAACAAATATACGTGTGAAGAATTCCGAAAACTAAATTTTCCTTGACTGATAAGTTGGCGCTCAAAGCAGCTCAAAGCGCTCAAAGCAACTCACAGCGCTCAAAGTAGCTCACGCCGCTCAGAACAGCCCACGGTATTGTGCTAAGCATGTCTTGTGCGGAAATTTCCAGTGTTTCCAAGAAATCATTGTAAGGAAATCGAAACAACATAGATCTTACAGACAGAGGAAACTTGCGTACAATATATTCAAGTTATCCAACAGAAATTTTTGTTTGCAAGATAGAATTTGTACTGTTTAGCATGAAGCTAAAAATAGCTTTCCAGTAAAAATTTTTTGGTCACTCTTTTGAATCATTGCGAAAAGTAGCAGATAGCAAAAGTTCCAAAAATTAGATCTCATTGAATTCTTTCGTGACCACAAAACGAACTACTGAAATGTCAGCAGAATAGAGTCCTTGGAGAATTCAAATCGCCTTTTGCCATACTGTATACTGTAAAGTATATAGTATGACAAAAGGCGATTTGAATTCTCCAAGAACTCCATCCTACTGACATTTCAGTGATTGATTTTGTGGTTCCAGAAGGATTCAATGGGATCTAGTTTTTGGAACTTTTGCTATCTGGGTAAAGAGATGTCAAATATGTATCATGCAACAAAAAGATATACCTTCAAGATATCAGATTGAAGACACTTTCTAGTACTGTACCAGACATTTTTCAGAATTTTGTGGAATATCCATCGAAATCATTCGAAAAAATTTTTCAAGAATATTTGGTTCGTCATGGTATTATAAAGGTATCCTATATTCTTAAAAACTGTACAATATCACAGTAATTGAATTCTAATGTTATGATGAAGCGAAATTATTGCTTTTCAAAGAAATATATATACGAGTCTTTAGCATTGCGTGGCCAATGTCGCTCTTCAACTTGCAGATCATGAATAAATATCCACTTTGTACCTTTACTTCGTAACATGCAAGTGAAATTATCTTCAGAAATATTTTCATCTTGATGAAAAACAACAGCTATAACTTTAGAAAAGTGTTGTGCAATTATAATTTTTGAAGTTGGTACTGCTTTAATGTTTATATTTTCTACCTTTGTTGCTTCAACATTATTGTGATTAAACATCATCAATTGCACAATTACATATTGTTCTGACGCTGTTATAAATGATGTTTTAGTTTTATGCAAGTTATTACAATTGTCACAAGAATCTTCGAAAATTTTCGATGTTGAAAAATTGAACTTGAATATTTCTTGAAACTCAAATGATTTTTGTGGAATTGGAGGTAGCCCAAGACGTGTAACACAATTTGTACCAACAATATTTTCGGTATATTCACATTTCGTACATTCCGTTACGGTAGTTATTTGGTGCTTCACTAAATTTTTAATAGCCATTGAATTTTCGCAAATGGAAGCGATGAATTCTCCTGCATCTTGTGAGTGATTATGCAAGTATCGTGGACCTGCAAGCTGTTTTAAAGCTATGATATCAAGGTTTTGTTGCGAATTGTAGTTCTGAATTGAAATATTTATGATGTCATTGGGGTCAGATAAAAGTAATTGTTTCGTCTTAGAAGCACAGTACAATATACACTGCATTACTGCATTCAAATAAGAAGAAACACCGTCAACATTAGGAAGACCCATTACGTTTAACGCGTGAGTTTCTGTTGATTTTTCATCAATATTCTGGCCCCTGGATTATATATTATCCAATATCCTCATTCCTGAGTACCCAGGTGAAAAAGTTTTTTCAGTGAGTAAATTCTTTGAGTAAAATTACAGGTGAATCAAGAAAAAGTGGAAAGGATGCAGGTATACCATACATCTGTATGTCACTTACCACCACGATCAATATAATCAGGTAAAAGGAAAATGAAGAAACGGCAGAAGTGCAGTGGATATACCACAGGTCCTTGCGTTTGGTACACTATTATCAGATTCTTCCAATAGAATCACAGGTAGATGAAGAAAAAGCAAGAAGGATGCATATACACCATACATCTTTATGTTACGTACTACAATGATCAATGTCATTAGGCAGCGTCATAGGAAAATGAAGGAAAGGCAGAAGTCCAGTGGATATACAAGTCCTTGCATTGAATAATACCACGATCAGATTCTTCCAACAGAATCATAGGTGGATGAAGAAAAAGCAAAAAGGATGTGGATTTACCAGACATCTGTACGTTAACCCCTACCATGATCATTAGGTAGCGTTGAATACGCTATTATTATTAAGAATCTGATAATAGTGTACCTAACGCAAGGACCTGTGGTATATCCACTGCACTCCTGCCTTTTCTTCATTTTCCTTCTACACTACCTGATGATATTGGTCGTGGTGGTACGTAACATACAGATATATAGTATACCTGCATCCTCTCTACTTTTTCTTGATCCACCTGTAATTTTACTCAAAGAATCTACGGAAACCATTTTGTACATAGTTCATAATTTTGATTCGAATGTCATATTTTAGTACACCTGAAGTGCTCGGTTACTCACCTTATTTTCGAATGTTTTTCAAACTCACTATAATTGAATTTATATTCATCATCCATTCACTATTCTGTTTTATTATCTGTTCACGATTCTGATTGCAGAATAGTGGATACTAGCAGACTGTCCATTAGATATTATGGTATATCCATCTCAGTGAACATTTTTCCCCTCAACATTTCATACATTTATTATGTTCTCTAAATGCTAACAAAAAGTTCTCTAATGCGTCGATTTCGGAAATCTTTTTGATGCCTTTCTTATGAGGTCTGGAAGTTATCAGAGTGTGATCCAAGTCAACTTTCTGATAACTTTCAGACCTCATAAGAAAGGCATCAAAAAGATTTCCGAAATCGACGCATTAGAGAACTTTTTGTTAGAGAACATAATGAATGTTTGAAATGTTGAGGGGAAAAATGTTCACTGGGATTATACTTTTGTCTGTAAAAAAATAGCAAATAAACTTTAATAATCCCCCTTGAACAGGCTCGGTATGATCTTTTTCATCGATTGCCTACGATCCTAATTAGAGAAATCGACAGTGGAGCCTTCCGAAGTAGCTGGTCATCTGGTTTTGATCAGCTACTTCGGAAGGCTCCAGTAGTTGATTGTCCGTCAGAACTTATGATATATCTCTGACTTTCTGGTATGTGGAGGAATTGCAAATAAACTTGAATCTTTTCCCTTGAGCATGCTCGATATGATCCATTTGATCATTTTCCAACGACTCTAGCAGGAGAACCTGAGAGTAGATTGTTTGTAAGGGGGTTATGATATATCCGATAAGATTTCACCTGAAAAGTGATGCATAAATTTGAATCATTATTTTCGACTAGACCTTGTATGATTTATTTGATCATCAGCCTGTGGTTCTGGTGGTAAGAACCGACAGTAGCAGACTGTTCATAAGGGATTACGGTATATCTGCTGAGCTGTTGTCTGTGAAGGAATATTGTATTTTATGAATAATACATCATACAGAGCTGACCTGTGTATATACCAATTTTCTGAATGTAGCAAATAGATTTATTTATACCTCTCTCAAACTTTTTCTGTTTTTGTTTTACAAATAACCTCATCATCTATCCATTAATTCATTCATGAATTTTTTCAAGTCATGTATAAAAGTATATATAATTCCAGGTTATTTGTGTGCGTTTGATTGTTGTTATAATGACCTGTAATACCTGTAATGTAGTAACCTGCAATTTATCCATTTTTCAATTATTCTTTGAATATTATAATAACCTATCAACACATCGCCTCATTGACAGGTTATTTGTTTATGTTTTGACAATGTATAGACCACACTACACTGAAATCAACGCTATTGGATGTTTGGATTATAATATATACTGAAATGAACAATGAACGCTATTGGCTGTTAGGAAAAAGAAAGAGAGAGAGTGACATGGGTATCATTGGAAACCTATCTAAAAGGTAGCGAAAATTGAAAACAGGCCTGAATTGGTTCTAGCGAAGATCTGAGGTGTTTAGAAGAAAGATGATGATGGATCAGAATCGTAATATTTTGATCGCATGAAAATTTGAAACGTTTGTATCTCGGGATCGCGTGAACGGATCAACTTCGTAGTGTGCTCAATCGAAAGTGTGTATTCGAATTATATAATAGAAGTGTAATTATTTTTTCGTGAAATTCAATGTGTGATGAGTTATTGTGGGTTAAAGATTTTTTGACTATAGAAAATCTTGGTTTTCGTGTAAAGATACACGGTAGCGCACGACTTATGCTTCTTCATTTTTTTTTCCTTTCAGGGTTTTCATGTACTTGGCGTCGAGACGCTGCCGCGTCTCTTGATATGTGACGGAATTTTTCTGAATATGTGAACAAATGTTGCATCCATGGGTACATGAATCATATATCGGTCATATATCGGTCGTACATGGATTTAAAGCCATCATTTCACCTTGTACATGGATACCAGCATTTTGAGATTTTTCTAAAAATCCGAATAACTCAAAAGCATTGTGTGCTACAAACCTCAACTTGATACCATCGGCTAAGTTGGAGAACGGCGGATCTCTGGAAAACAATTGAACTATGTTGTCACCTCTCAATTCAGAGTTATAGCGATTCGAGATTTCTGAGCTTTCAACCAATCAGAATACAGCAACTTTGATTTTTTTATAGCTCCGCAACAAAGGATGACAGGATAGTTCAATTTGTTTCCCAGAGATCTGCCGTTTTCCAACTCAACCGATAGTATGAAGTTGAGGTTTGTAGCACACAATGCTTTTGAGTTATTTGAATTTTTTTTAATCTAAAAATGCTCGTACCCTGGCAGAAATGTCACAAGTTCTTCCTTATGACTGATGAGGCATGAGAAAAAAAAAACTGATTGGAAAAACCCGGCGAGGCGCTAGTTAGTAACTGACGAGTGTGATCCAATGAGCGTTGGTTGGGTAAAACTAGTGAGTTACTCATCACTATTCAACGAGATGAACTGATGAGTATTGGTTGGGCAAAACTAATGAGTTATTTATCATTATTTAATAAGTTAAACTAATCAGTAATAATAGGATAAAACTATTTAATAACTGCAACTTTTCACTGCGTGTATACACGAAATGAAGAAAGATGAGCGTTTTAATCTTGATGAAATGCAAAAATCATTATTCACACTTGTTATTAAATAAGGCACTGTTGTTGCTAGATTAACTTTGAAGGGGGAGCTTCGATGCTACATATTTTCGATGCTACATAGCGGCGATCCTACATATTATGTCCAGGTGCCTCAATGCTACATAAGTGCGTTGCTACATAGCTGTGATCCTACATAAGGAGTTTTTTACAAAATGTCGATCGGCTCGATGCTACATATGCTCGATCCTACATATGGTGTTCCTTTGTACAGGTGCTTCGATGCTACATATGCTCGATTGAATGAAAGCAAATCCAACAACAATCCTCTGAGACAGACCTTGTGAAGAATGTTCATTTCTTGATCATCACATGTATAAAACGGATTTTTAAAGATTATCCTACTTAACATAAAAGTCATGAAAAATAGAAGAAAATGAGTGGAAAATTTTTTATCTTGAGAAATTATTTATGAATTCAACGGATAAATAAATTTATAAAGCCTCTTACACATATATAAACAAAATAGTACATATGCATATTATGTACATATATATTAAATATACCATCAAAATGAAATTCCTCCATACTTTATAGATTAAATTCAACATTTATAGCTTCCCAATCAATGAGCAATAATCAACACATTTTTACCGAATGAACGATGAATACTTAATAACATGATTATTCAAGTAATGTTATAAATAGTTTCAATTCCAATAATGATAGCATTTCATAGTCATTTGAAACTTTATACGATCATGATCCATGTATAATTGACATTGTGTATACATTTTTTCGGTGTAACAAATTCCTCACTAGTTACTGTGCTCAGTGCTTCATCAGTTACTAATAAACACCGTGTGAGGTAATGGTCAATGCTTTATCAATTACTCATAAACGCCATATGAGGTACTGATAAGTACCTCATCAGTTACTTGCCAGTGCCTGCTTAGTTTTCCTGATTAGTTCCTCGTTGGTGAGAGCGTTACATCCCTTACCAGTTACTGATCAGTTTTCCCGATTGGTGCCTCACCAGAAAACAGGATGAACTGATTAGTGCCTCAGAGTTGACTCACGGGAATTTCTACCAGGGTATCTCAAAAACTAAGCCTCAAAAAAATTTTCTTCCAACGGGAAATTATTGAATTTTGACTAAAGAATACTATGCCTATACTGGTATGCCTATCACGTACAGTGCGCGAGTTCTGAATGATCCCGTATACTCACATATGTAACTATATATGACTATATGGAAATTCCAATAATACCTCTATATAATCCGTTGACTACATACAGGGCGTATATAATAACCCCGCGGGGAAAAAGATTAGATCTGACCAGATATGAACAGATTTGTTGGGATCTGAAAAACTGCAATTTCAGCTTGTACTTGCTCACACACATATGTGCAAATTTCAATTCAAACATCCGGGAACATCACCAAATTTTTGGTAATTGAACAATCAATTGCTCATTAAGATTAAATGTGATCTTCAATTTAGATCTAACGAGATCTCCATAAACCCGACCAGATCTGTCAAGATCTGGTCAGATTTATTGAGATCTGAATAGATCTAGATCTGACCTCGTGAGCCAAAATTAGGATCTACTCAAATCTGATGAGATCTAAATAGATATAATTCTTTTCCCCGGGCCTTTCTTACTAGGGTAGGGTCATGTATGGATTATATAATGCCAAATATAACTAGGACAAGGAAAGGTAATTTAAATTGAATTACCAATTGGTGACATTACGTGTTTGATTGTAAATAACTTCTGTAAATGAATGAGTAGGAACCTATACCTCATTTAGTATATTGTTCCACACGTTTCCAACAATTGTATAGAATACCAACGATTCAAGTTTAATCTGAATCAAAATATCCATAGGTAAGTGAATTTGTATTTAAGTTAGATAAATTGGTGATGATGGAGGTAATTTGGTAATAGTGGTGGGTTAATTTGATGATATAGAGAAATCCACTGTTTGGTAATCAATAATTCTCAAAAACGTTGAAACGCACAAATTTGAAGCCACATATGGATATCTTTGCCATTTTTTGTCGCCAAATGTAGCAAAATATCCAAATAAGGATCAGTATACAGATTGGTTTTTGGATAGATGGAAATTATTGATGAACATTGAATTTATGAACCATTCATGAAAACTCTCCATTTTCAGTATAACAAATCTCACACGTATATACATCTTCATTTATTGGAAGAAATTAATTTTATTGAGATAAGAAAATAATAATTGATAAATCCGTAATCATTCTAGACGTTTTAAAATCATTATGAAAAGCCTTAAATTTCTTGCTCTGTTCATAAGGATTTACCAACTCACACGTGACTATGAAAAATAACTTATGATAAAAAAATCCATTCAAGTCCGCTCTTTCGTATGGCATAAACAGTTTTTCCAACATATTTTTCATTTACTTCTAATGAATCAGAGAATACTAACTCACCAGTCAGAGGTTGTTTTCAGAAGCACTATTCGATGTACGACACAAATTGTCTTATATCAATAAGCAGAACGATGTTGATTATTATTGTTTATAACAACCAATAGATGGAAATATGATTCCACTATCGTTTGGTGCATTAATGGCACCATAGCCTTGCGGACGGTATTGTTTGCAATTGAAATTCAAACTATTACCAATATACGTATATCACCAAATTTCATTCCTTCACCCTACTCTCTAAATCCGAAAGAGTGAAAAATTACGTGTTTCACTCCACTAAGTCTCAGAAGTGAGCCAGTCTGCTTCGAGTGGGATTTTCACTCGTTTCGAGTGAACCCTCACTCTTTTGGAGTGAGAAATTGGGTCTAGAATTTGAGTGGCTGTCAGTTTCTAACCTCAAACCTTAGAATATCACTCTAAAAGAGTGGAAATTTCACTCAAAACTTCGACAGGCTCACTTTTGGCTGGCTAAAGAGTGAAATCTCACTCTAAAAATTTTAGAGAGTATACATGGATTGAATATGGATCACATACGGTTCTTATATTCTTATACATATGTTTCATTCTCACTAAGGCATTTATGGGATAGTTCTGATATAGTCAATGAGATTTCACAAAGATCTCTGAATGAAATCTACATCAAAAACATAAAATTTTGGAGTTATTTCATTGAGATGAAATGTTCGTCATTGAAATACGTGAGAATTTGACTCTTAAGAATTCTGTACGACCCGATTAGAAATCTCTTTGATGAAACTCTCTGATATCAGAATCAAAACAATGCACAGTGGGCCGAAATCCACAAAAAGTGCTCATAACCCCCTTTTCTGAAATACTCTAAAATTCAAGAATGTTGGTATTTTCTTACTCTAATACATTAGTAGTATGAAGGTATGTAACGCTGTGTCTGAAGGCGAGTTAGTTTGTGAGATATTGTTACGTAACCCAAGGGTGTATTGACGGCAGGCGCCATCTATGCCCAGGGTGGGTGCCCATGCTACCCAACGTGGGACCAACCCTGGGATGATAACATCGTTCCCAGCTTGGCCGTATGCTTTGCCCGAGAATTGGTAACACCACGGGCCCAGCATGAATCCAGACTAGGCAATCAATACTGCCCCTTCCTTTTTGTTTTGAAATTGGAAAATTTCTAGCATGTATATACTATGGGGCCCACCTCGGGCCAGCATGGGCCCCGTCCTGCCAATATGGGCCCAAGACTGAGCCAGAGTGGGACCAAAATTCTTACACGCTGAGGATTGTACACACATGCTCGGGATATAAATCCACCCCAATCTTGGCCTAACGCTGGTCCAAATTGGGGCCAAGTTCAAATGTGCCCGCACTAAGATTCATTATCTCCATTTTTTTCAACTATAATTGTATGGGAAAGCACAACAGGGCCAAGATTGAGCCAACATGGGCCCCATCGTCATTCCCCAATACTGGGTTGGAGAGGATGGACCCAGCCTGGGGCCCATTGTCATTATAGGCAATACACGCTTGGGAAGATACGGAAATTACTGTGAAATTCTAAAAATTCCCGAAAAATAATACAAGAGTTTTCGAAGTAATTAACGCTTGCAAGCCCTCATGATTTTGATATCTAAGGATTTTGTGGAAGTTTACATGTTGTTTCATTATAAAAATAATAAATATTGTCCAGGGGACATGAGTGTTAGGATGGAACATTGCGTTTTTGACTTGTGCGTACGAATGAAATCATCGATTCCGATATTTCATTGACGATTTTCTCAAATACTTCAAAAAACTCTCTCTGGGAGGTTTTTGCAATGTGTTCTTAGATGATTCCTACTTGCAAATCACTTTTATTTATGCTGCGCAGACCTGCGCAACGAGTGGTATGTTGATTTTTATGACACAGTATCTGTAGAATTATTATCAGTTCTCCGGTATACACTGTTGAAAAAGTTTTTGAATTGAATACCCAAAATTTGGGAGCAATCAACACACATATTGGTGTTTGAAATTCACTACAGATTTTATGAGAATTCAAATCAAATTTTGTATGAAAAGCACTTTAAAATAATATTGTGTTTGAATTTCAATAGAAGTATGAGAAATTCAATAAACAAAATATGTTTTGTCAATAGCTCACAAACTTTTGTATCGAAATTAATATAAATATTCTTAAATTTGCGGTGGAAATTTTTAACAGTAATATGCAACATGCAACATTACAATAAATCACATGCAGAAAAATGATGTATCAAATATTACTATTATACATTTACTCGTACATTAGTGCCCGTAAGTGAAATAGTATAATGTTTACAACTGAATGTAGTAAAATCTCATGCTTTATGATATGAAGTTGCACCAAATTGCACGATGTTTTGCTACATTCAGTTGTAAACATTATACTATTTCATTTACGGGCACTAATGTACGAGTGAATGCAGTAATATTTGATACATCATTTTTCTCCCTGCAAGTAAGGTTTAAGTAGAGCGTGCGGAAATTTCTAGAGTATTAGATGAATTTTATTTAATCTCTGACTACTGTCCTTTGATAGTTTGGCAACGTCATGTCGTTCACTTCAACACGGAAGGAGTTGTTTGATATCTCACGGAACGTGGAGAGTGCCTCACGTGATGCAAAAATTAATCACCTAAAAAGTTACATCATCAATAACTTACTAAAAAAAGATGAGGATATAAAACACATCGGACGACAGGTTACATTGTTTGGTTTAAGCATATTTGCTAAGTACGATAAAGCTTCCTGAAAATTGAAGATTTTTCTCGATAGGAATGAAAAATGACTCAACGGAACAGTCAAATTTTCAATCATTAAAATGCCCAATATAACAAACAAGAATGGTGGTCGTCCTACTTCATCATTCGAGGGTTGGTGAAAAAAATCCCAAATGCAAAAGACCCCAAACCGGAAGTGTGAAGTTAGAGGGCAGACTTTTTTCATCGAATGGGGAATCTATTAGTGATAATATGTTCCCAGCATGTTATGATTACGTTGTGATGAAAAATGTAAACATTATAATGGTGAGTGATATAAAATATAATCGAAATTCAAATAATAAAAGTTGCAATCAAGAATTTATGCATATTGAAGATGAAACACTAATATTGACGACAACGTGAGATGAAAAAACACTATAATGAAGTGAATCAATTAAATTGTAAAGAATAAGAAGTGGCGGTGATTAAGCGATGATTAATAATAATTCAATATGTAATAAAAGAAAGAGTGTAGTGGGAATTATTGATTGAAAGACCTCACGTGTATCGCTAAATATCAAAGAGGTGTAAAATTCCTGTTTCATTGGAATTTGTCAATGTCACTCAATGTTTTTGAGAGGTTAAAATTGTAAATCATGGCCCAGAATTATTATAAGTGGATAGAGCTGTAATGAATTTGAATAAATGTATGGATGAAGCAATGTGAGACGTGTTTGAAAGTTATTGATTTAATACTCTATGTTTAATACATAAACAAAGCATGAAAACAAGTTTGGTGGTTATATTCATAACCTCTGATAGATATTTGATAAAAATATATTGGGTTCCGAAAATTATGAGATAAGAATAAAGTCGTGATCACTATTGATAGGATTGATAATTCGTTTTTTTACAGCTTCATCAGCGTGCACATTATACTTGTAAAAGAAATATTTTTAGTTAGCTATAGTCGAAATTGAATATCACAACCATCTACATTGGGAGAAGGCATACGTCTAAGATGTTCGTGAAACAACATGGACTCAATCCAATGGCTTGAAAACTTATAAGCTGATGAGCAGAGATCTTGGAACATGTCCTATGAGCATGAGCATCAAAAGATATCACATTTTCCCAGGATAAGTATAAAAGGGTTGCAAAATTTCATCGATTCACTCCAATTTATAGTTATTATCAGTTCTCTAGGTGGAAATTTTGTATTGGAAGAAACCATTGACAAATGGGTGAGTTCTATTACATTTTTTCCCTTCATATATGCATATTCTTCTATATTCTTATTACCAAATTATTAAAAACTGTGTTCAAATTCGATATTCCAACAGGAGGATGAGGTTTATTTGCTTCCAAAGGACATTTATCACCTCATCAAAAAAGAGGGGACTGACGAAACGCGTCAGATCACAACTTTGAACATTCCGACAAGATGCACAAGTACGCCTTTTGCGAAGACATCCTGAAATCGGGTATAGTTCATATCGTCTCATTCACAACCGAGTTATAATGGAGTTGAAAAAAATAGACATACTTCTCGATAGGTATACCAGTTTTCAAAAGTGGAAAATTCAGAATTCCGAAGTCATACATCGTCATTTCAAGGAGAATTCTAAAAAAGCTGGTCACCTAAAGAAGGTGAAATCATGTGCCTATGAAGTTGAGGACACGATTTACGTTTTTCTACGATAGTTTGAAGATCTAAGGATTGGGAATAGAAATTGCGATGCAAGTTACTCCTATTGAGCTCTCATTGTTCTCGCGGGTGGATGAAATGATTCAACTTTGGATACATCCACTCCGTGAAAACAGCTTGTTAAAATCAGATCGAATTGACACCAAAATTATGTTATTTCGACGTGATTTTGACTACAAGTTCATTCAAATCACGTCAATTTGACGACATTTAGATTAAGATGTTCTCATACGGCAATGACCATACACTGATTCAGATGATTAACAAAAAAATATGTTCCATAGCTGTAGTCCCCGAAGAATGGTGTGCGGTCAGCTGGAAAAAAATTTTCAAATCATTGAACCTACTCCACTCGAATAAACCATCAAGTCAGCATGGAAAAATCACTGAATCCATTGGGTATCTCAAACTTATGGATTGAAATGTGCTCTGGAAGGTGAAGTTTTGGGATCGTTCGCATCAACAGCTCATGAAGACAAGATTTAAAACCGATGTTCAAAACGGAATGAAAATACGTGAACATATGTTCCGCATATACCCCTGGAAAAAATTGCCACCGCAAACGGACAGAATCTCTATCCTCTTATGACGGCAATTTTCATCAGGGTTGTGTAATATCCCGTGTAGCGCAACCACCGATCCTCCGCCTAGAACTTTAGTGAAGTGGGAGTGGAAAGTCGTTGGAGAAATGGGAGCCGTGGGAATAAGGGAATAATACGAGAGAGTCACCGTTGAGGCAACGAAGAGGTGAGGTAGATTTGTTCGCCCCCTGTATTTTCAATAAATTCAGATTTGTGGATTTATCTCACTGAATCCGAGGAGAATTATTTCAGTGAAGTAAGATGTTGTGAACTATTACTCAGTGAGTAGTACTTGTCCTATCAAGTTACTTCTCTGAATGCCCTGCTCAAAGAGAACTATTGAATCCGATAAAATTAAATATAATTCGGCCAGACCTTTGTATCGGATTCAGTCAAATTTGGCGAGATTCAATGGGATTTGCCTTGAGAAGACCGATTGATTCTCGCCAAATCTAATTAAAAAATGGTCAAATCGGATTCAACCAGACCTTTGTTCAATTTTAATGAGATTTAGCGAGAATCAATCGGTTTCTTTAACTAGGGTGTCCTTCCATGCACTGATACGCTTGTTGCAATGTATAATTGACGGTTCTTGTATTCAATATGATCATATGAGTGTGAATTTAAAAACCCCATAATCGCGATGAATGATTGTTTGGGCCAACTCCTTATTCAAAGTATTGTGTAGAAGATAAAAGATCCCCAAAAAAGCATTTTCCGTCTTTTGATATTCTTTTAGACAGGTTTCAAATATTGTGAGAAATTGTGAGAATAATTCTTGGACAAATTATTGTCTTATACTCGATCTCGAATAAATCATGAATCCTTTTTTGATAAAGTTTCAATTCTATCCACGGGAATGGAATAAACTTCCTCCAAAGTAGAAAGAACAACTGTGAAATACAAAAGTATGTAACTTGGCTTCATGGAATTATTCGATTGCATTTTCAAATTTGATAGTCATTTTCAAAACAAGTCCTTAGTTATAACCTTCATACCGCCCGTTTGAATGACACGACACTTCATGTTTAAAAAATACGACGATGGCCAAGGATACGCGGGAAAGTAGAGAAATTAATAATAAGCGAAAATATAATAAAAACCAATTAAACGGAGAATACATGGATGAAGATGGACATGAATATCAAATCCATTCGAAACGAGAAAATGCAGATGGTGAAATTGTTTTGTAAGGTCAACTTTTGATTATAATATATATTCTTCTCTCTTATTTGTCAATTAAGATTCTCAATAAATCACTCAGTGAACAATTCATCGGCCGCCATCGCGAACTTTCATAATGCTATCTAAAGGTAGCAGAAATCGACGCATTAGAGATCTTTTTGATATTTTCGAGATAACATCATGAAAGTTCCGAATGAGAATCTCCGAATGTTTACTAGGCTCTTTGCCACTGTAGTACATGTTATATTAATTTAATTGAAAATAATACATATTTTCCAACGAATAGTTATTTACGATGCAAAAATTATAATTCAAATAAGAATCGGAATTACAAAAGAGTCCATTGTCCAGCTGTTGGGAAAAAAATCAATAATCAATTCACAATAACAATTCCGCATACGCACCAAGCAGAAGAATTTGCTGCCAAAAAAAGATTTTTTCGAATCGCATTACGAGATGCTGTTCTTACTGACGGTTTATCGAAAAATTTGGATCAAATATATCAAGATGTAGCATCGAAGTATGTATTTATCATTTCTATTTTAACATTTTTTGCTCTATTAGAGCAGAAGGATAATGTCAAAAACTTTTCTAGCCATGAAATTGCATCTTGTTTACTCCCGTTCCCTCAGTTGAAGAGATTGATGGATATTTGGGCAGAAAATATTCATCCAACTTGCTCAAAAAAAATGAATTTGCAGCAATTTTGTCGAAACTTGGATGATCCCTTATGGGAAGGATTAACGAAATTGAATGATATTAAACTTGAAACTGAATTTATAACAACGGATGACGGGTGTACTCCCATAGTGTTGATGGATCTCAATTTGATTTAAGAATTAAAGGGGATCGATAGAATATACTGCGATGCAACATTTAAATCTAAGCCGAATATTGGGGGAGGTTACCAATTTTTGAATATTCTGGTTCGAATTTATGGAACCGTACGTTTTAACATGAGTTCGTTGAACTATTATTCCAAGAAAATCCATTCCATTTCTACACAAATGCCCAAATTTTCCCACTGTTTGGAAAAACACTGAGGCATATTGGTTGAAATGGGATGAATTTTTTCAAGCGTTGAACTCGGGTAATTAAAGCTGCGGAAGATATGTTTATTACAAGAGTTTTCTGTAGAAATAAGATCAACAATATCTCCAACTTCCTCTGATCTGATTTTCTTCCTGCCATACCGAATGAAAACAGCTTTTTATAATGACATAAAATTGACATTCAAATTTTGACCAAAGATTGGTCAAAGTGACGTCAGTTTGTTGCCATTTTGACTGAGTTTATCTCATAGGGTTGAACCGCAGATGGTATATTGAAAGTAGACGAATCCGTTTTACACTATCCCCCAACAATATCTATCAACATCATGCAATTCATTTAAGAGGTTACACCACTGTGACCTACCACTTTCAAGTGCTCAGTTTGGTATTTTTTTTCAGGAATGGGTTGGGTTTAGACATAAAAACACTTGCAGGCTATATTTGGCATGTATTTGAGGGGAAAACGGAATTTTTTTGTGTAACGAAAGATACAAAATGGTGGCGCAAGAGTAGCTTGAGTACTAGTGACTTTTACCCGAGCTGCTCTATTGCACGCAGTAGAAGTGTCCTGAATTCGATCATGGAACAAAAAATGGAAGCCCTTCATGGAATATATATTAGTTTTTGCACCGAAAAACCTAGGGAAATTGAAAAATTCAACAAAAAGAAAAATAGAGACAAGTTTGAAAAAAGAAGTCTCATTTTTCACAAAAATTTTCGTCCAAAAAGTTGAATATCTTTTTTAATTTCCAATCAATCAAGAAAAACTCAGGTGTTAAATCTATTTGAGAAGCTTCAGTCAAAATGCCAAGTCGATTGGACAAAAATTGCTTGAGTTCTACTGCGTGCAGATTTCAAAAATACGATTTCGAGAAAAACGCGTCCAAAGTGTTTGGTATCAATTACTTCTCAATGACTTTAGAAATTTTTTACATACCATTAATCAACAATACCAGTTCCATACAGTTGCACTTCTTTGTTGGTTCCAAAATATAATAAAATTGATGAAAAAGAAACTAAAAATGACAGAATTATACTGCCGACAGCGTTTTTCGGCTTTTAGAGAGCTCTTAGAAAATCGTTTAAAAACCTTATGGAAAAGAGTTTTTCAGCTGTAAACGAATTTTTATCATATTTTTGAGAGTCTAAGGGATTCTTCAAAGCCAAAGACAAAAAATCGAATTTTTGAAAGTGTCAGAGTGGTGTAACCCCTTAATATCCCAAACATATTATTTTACGCAAAATTCTTCAATTGTATGAGTATTCCATCACAGGCTGTTCCAGTGATGTTTGCTCTAATGAGTCATAAAACCGAAGATTTATATTGCCAAATATTTGCATATTTTAAACAACGTACCACATCAATATTCACCAGCCCTCTACATATAATGTGTGATTTTGAACTCGCTGAACGAAATGCATTCAAAAAAGTGTTCGTTAATGTGAAAATTGATGGTTGCTTATTCCACTATGCACAAATAAAAGCCTGTCACGAATTTCCTTTATGATTCAATCTCAACCGAATATACGCTTCTCGTCTCCACATATGTTTTTCGGAAGTATGAGGTGTCATTCATCTATATTTTTAACTTGATATGTGATCATTACTAACAGGCCGTTTACAAGAAGTCTAGAAAAATTGGGTTAACCAGAAGAATATCGTTATTAGAAGAGCAAGAAAAGGAGCAAGCAAGAATGATATTGGAGAACGTGGTCGCCCTATCCTTTTTGCCACCCAACGACATTCAAACGGGGATGAATATTTTGAAAACTGAAAGTGCCAAATTCAATGATGGATTATTCGTCCGATTCTTTCAATACTTTGACAATTTCTGGATGAAAATAATAACACCTTATGGTTTCACTCTGTTTGGTTTGTCTGAATACACAAACAATCGTGCAGAAACGTTGAATAGGACGTACAATGTTATATTCAGAAAACATGAGAACCCATGGAAATGGATACATTAGTATGATTAAACATTTCAAATCCGAATTACACGAAAATTTCAAAGATTATTCATCCAGTTTTTTGACCGAGTCGAAACCAAACCCAGTTAGCATCGGGAGGGTTCAGGTATGTTTTGAAAATATGCAAAATATGTTTCAAAACGTCCAAAAAACCTCGCACAGACATACCGGTAACGTGAAAATGTCCACGAATGTCCAAATCCCGACATACAAGCACTGCGTCGCCCCGGCGTAGAATGTAGGTGGAGAATCGGTGGATGAACGGTCACTCGTCACAGCAGCGGCGTGGAAGCGACGAAGCAAAGTCCGGCCTTGATTTTCATGCGGACTTTTCTTCGTTGCCTCCATGTCGCCTCTGCGACGAGCCACCGTTCATCCCCCGATTCTCCACCTGAATTTTACGTCGAAGCGACGAACCTCATTGACGGATGTTTTGTCCGGGTCACTTGCACATGACCCCAAGAGAACTCAAACCTCCAAGTAGGGATGGGCTATATTTACAATATTGATATTTTCATATACAATATGTATCTAGTTTCCATACAAATTTTATAGGAATATATAAAAACTAGACAAAAATTGGATATAAAAAAATCGATATTGTAAATATCGCCCATCCCTGCCTCCAAGAACTTCCAACAGACGTACTGGACGTCCAATGGAGGTTCAATTAAGGTTGGGACTCAAGTACATCCATTGAACGTATTTGGAGGTTTGTGTTCTCTTGGGGGAGTATCAAAACAACATTCGTTTTTAATATTCATCTTATGAGTATCCAGAAGGATTCCTACTGTTTTTTATTATTGAATTCACATCATTAGCAGAAATTTAAATGATTGAATGATTTATGTGAGGAGTTGAATTGAACTTTGAAATTCAAAGATCAATTTATAAGGGAAAAAAATGCATATTTTTGATGTTTGTAGGTAAACTTATGCAAGTGCAATATAACACTCTCAATAAATACCATAGATACAAAAATAGTGTTGTAGTGACAGAAAAGAAAAAGAAAACGTCGATTATATGAAAAATTCAATTAATTCAAAATCAAGTTAGTACGGGAGAACTATCCATTGATAATTTCTTGCATAAACTGAGTAATGAGTTAAGAGATTATACATCTCAGATTGATTATGGAACAGAAGGCAAATCCCCACAACAAAGCGAATCAGAAAATATTGAAGATGACCTTAGTAAGTTGTTCATTTTCATCCACAATAATTGTAAAATATTCTCGATGACATTGGAAAAAAGTAATTGTTTTTAGTACATAACAAATTTTCCACAAGCAGGTACATTATTTGTCTTCATGAGATATAATTCACGATTGACTAGTGTCTAGACTAAAAGAGACCTATGAGTTATTGTGTCTATTCCAATACATTTCTACCAACTTTTTTCGGCAGGGATGTCTTAATACCATCAGCTAATATAAATTATATTGATTTTAAATCAGCGATGTCCCCACCACGGACGGTCTCTACAAGTTCAATTGTATGGGCTTCTCCTACTCACAATTATGTTGACGAAACCGTGGAGAAGGGGGTTTCCACGATATCCACAGAACCAAAGGCTGCGAAAAAAATACTAGTCACATTTTTGAAGGGCAAAGTGGCAGGAAAACCTTTAATCAAACTGGACAAAATTTGATTCAGAACATAAGTGCGTTTAAATAATTTGAATACTCATCAGAATGATTAATACATTACAAAATGTGAATTATCAGGAATCAATGGACTCACTTGATGGATGGGTGTTTCCGATATGTACATAAATTTTCAAAAATTGTACAGACTTCACTCCTTGTATCCTTTGTTTCTTATTCGGTTTGCAGAATATGTGAAAAGTGTCGGAGGCATCCATTTGATGTGAGCTGAAACGTGTTGTTAAAGAAACATCATCATTTCAAACATGAAAATACATCACATACTTTGAGTGACATAACGATTTCATGATTTTCACAATTTTTAACGAAGACGTGAGGTTATTGTTATTTGCACACTTGAAGAATTTATCCTTACATTCATGTTTGCCAAGTAATTTTCCAATCCACTCACAGTGTCGTTATTTCCATGTAAATAATGAAATCAACATTTTCGTTAGCAAGTACATTTGTGTATATGTATATGAATAATTATATAAAATATTTGAGAAGTGAGGAATATGTATGGAAATAAACTGAGTTGTGCTGAACTGTATACTAGAACAGTCGGATCATTGATCGATACCTTTATTATTTTTCAAAACATACATTGTTCCTTGAATCTGTCACAATGATTTTTTCCTGATTTCCTCTAACAAGTTTTATATTTATAGCTGATGCTTTACCTATGCACTCAATAAAAATCGATCTCACTAACAAAATACGTATTTTGTATATTTCTCGGATTCTTTTGTGCACGATGCTTGCTCACGAAGCTGGTATTCGTTGAAATCGAGTATTTTCGAGGATGTAGTAAACTGTATGCAGAGAAGACTGACCACGAGTTTGGAGTCTACACTGTAAAAGATATGTCCTGTAAATTACCCACATCAAAACTGAATATCACACTTCCTTGGGAAAATACATTTTTTTGTAAAAACCATACGCTCAGCATTGGGATATTACAGAACATTGTAATTGTTCACGCTGAACGTAGGCCATATTACTTACGTTCAGCGTGAACAGTATACAAAGTTCTGTCATATCCCAATGCTGAGCGTAAGGTTTTTACAAAAAACATGTATTTTCCCAAGAAAGTGTGATATTCAGTTTCGATAGGGGTAATTTACAGGAAATATTTTTTACAGTGTAGTTAAAATTCTCTGGTCACCCCAAGCAGCACAACTTAGTCATAATGACGTCATATTGACGTCATCGTGATGTGAAATGAGGTCAAAATGACATCATTAGAAGTCAAAATGACGTCATTAGAATGTCATAATGACTGCGCGTGTTGCTTGGGCACTCTCCATATTTTGAGTATTTAATGTATGGACTTAGTGTCACTTGAGATATAATCAATTTTTTTGGTCTGCGTACTAAACTGCCATTCGGTTCTATGGTGCAAACTCACTTAGTTCCTATCATTCTAATCAGGATTGAACTTGACACGTATAATCGGATTGATTATTGATTATTAGTTCAAGACAAGAATTTGTCTAAGAATTATCCAAACGAATGCTCAAGATATTCAGAACCTGTCCAAAAGAATATCGCAAAGAACAAATGCTTTTTGAGGATCTTCTATCTTCTACACAATATTTTGAATAAGGAGTTGGCCCAAACAACTAATTATCGCGATTATTAGGTTTTTGATTAGGTGGAGGATCGGTGCTTGCGCTATACGGGATATTAGACAACCCTGATAAAAATTGCTGTCATGGAAGGATAGAGATTCAACAGGGTGGTGACAGAACCGGAAAATCAGGGAAATCAGGGAAATCTCAGGGATTTTTAATATTCTGGAAATCTCAGGGAAATCTCAGGGAATTTCGAAAATAAAATTGGAAACTCAGGGAAATGTGTGGGAAGTCGAGTTTCAAATTGAGATTCGGTATTGCCATTGTTTTCTCTTTACTTTCACCTAACTTTTAACTGATTCTTATGGAAATCTCACATTGAAAATAATATATATAAATATAATTTTTTGACTTTTTTTTTTATCAAAATGAAATTGAATGAAGGAAACATTTAACAATTTTTCAATACAGGAAGTAGCTCATATCTAAAGGAATATGAATGAATTGTGTTAATCAGTCAGATTTTTTTTAATTTTTCCAGAATATTTCGAGAATACCTAATTCTTACAGTTCATCTGTATTCCTCTAATGAATAAATTTGAACTGTTTTCTGTATTGAAAAATTGTTGATTGTTCATTGTTCTTTTCATTCAATTCTATTCTGATAAGGAAACAACATTCAGTGCTTTCTTCAAAAAAATCATAATTGACAAAAATTTATCCAGTAGAGCATAGAAAGTGAGTTTGTAACTTTCACTACACAAAATTTTGGAAGATCAGTCAATAACCTGATAGCACATGGAAAATTCTTTCTCAAGAACAAGAAATAGAAGTGTTCAAGAACTCTTTTTAAATTTGATGAATTCAACAAAAGTTTGGAGGAGTCCAATGTTTGAGACATTAGCGAGTCCTGTGAGAGTACTGAAACAATTCTGAAAGTATTCTCACAGTACCCTCATAGTACCTATTCGTGAATGTCTCAAACATTGAACTCCTCCAGAGTTCATTATAAATTCATTAGTTCGAGAAGAGTTCTTGAACAATTCTATTTCTTGTTCTTGAAAAAGAATCCATCGTGTTTTATCTGGGTACAGATCTCATACAGCACGTGTACTCTGTAAATCCGAATCAGTGAAAAGTACTGAGAATCAGTGAATTTCCCTGGCGAATCAGTCCTCAGTCGTCCACAGTGGACGACTTAGCACTGGTTGGTCAGTGGAATTCACTGATTCTCAGTACTCTTCACTGATTCGGATTCACAGAGTAAATATGGCATCTATCAAGTATTCAATGGATATTCCAATATTCGTCTAATATTCATTTGACGTCCATTGGATCTGCATTGGATGTGGACAATATCTTAGATATCCAATTTCTATCCTTGTGCCGTATGAGATTTGGCTTGGTTTGGGGGAAGAATACAGAAAATGATGAAACAAACCTCCAGAAAATCTTTTATTTATATACAGTCACGAATCGCATTGTAGTTGTTGTCGAGAATTTTCACGAATACTTTCCCAGTAAACATTTTTGGATCCCTCTTTTGGATCACTCTAAAAGATACATTGAAACGATCCAAAAGATGCCTTACCATGTTGCATAATACATCTTCTATATACGTTTAAGATATCTATGTCCCGTAAGATTTCCACAAGAATGTTTATTGGGTTCCCTTTCATCATATAAATTGGGGAATAACCCTGCTTAAAAAGACCTATTAGAACCGATTAGAAAATTTTTGCCTGAATTTGATCGATTTACGTCAAGGAAGAGGTGATCAAAATCTCGCTAATCTTCCACCTGTATTCAAGTGGTCCTCACTCCCTTTTTGAAACCAATCAAAATCTATCAACCTTGAGCGGACGGGACTAGTCCCAAAAGGGACCACCCTGGGAAACACCATTTTTCTTGTTTCTCAGGGGGAATTTGGTGTGTTGAACACAGGAGGAATGGTAAAAAATTTTTTGAGTCACCCCGTCCTCTAAAGGTTAAGGAGATAGCCTGGTGTAAAACATCAGAAACGAGCACTTTTTTGTGGATGGATTTCAAAAATAACTGTTCAGCATATAGTTTTGCAATTTGCAGCATTTATTGTTCGCATATTGAAGAATTCAAATCAATTTTTTGGTGCAATTATGTGAAAGTTTGAGCAAGGTACAACAGCAAATATGGAAAAAGAGTGGAAATTCACTCTTATGGAGTGAAAACTCACTCTTGTTGGACTTGCAGTATTTTCACTCTTTAGGAGTGGATTTTCACTCCAAAAAATTTGGAGAGTAATTTTTCTGAAATGAAAAACAAAAAAGGTGTTTGTCTTTTCTTGTTCTACGCCAGGCTATCCCCTTGAGAGATATTTCCCCTCAGTATTTGGTTGGATTGTCCAAGCCACCAACATCCCCAATTTGTGAAAATCGGCGATTCGGATTATTGGAGTCCGGATGATTGGAGTTCCACTGTATTACTCTTATTTTGTCATGTGTTTTACCAGAGCTGGTTTTGTTACGTAATTTTGTAATTTCTTACGTAATATACCTGGTTTCTGAAGTATAATGTATTTAATATCCTTTAACCCTCCTCAAGAGCAAGAAGTTGATTTTGCACGTAAAATACTCAGTTTTTTTTACATCCCCATCAAAAACATCCAGACGAGTCCCCTGGAAATCTACATGGGAATTTCTGGGAATTTCATGGGTACCCATTGATTTCCATGTGGGTTCCTAGACAATCTTAGGTGTGACTCGCGGTGACTTTTGACGGGGGTGTCATAAACCATATAAAATACTCGGAAGTATATTATTATATCAACTCTGCACGGAGAGATATGTAGATTCAAATTCACTATGGTGCTTTGTAATCGAAAAGCAGGCTGAACTTACAATAAAATTTACTGTAACAAAACAATACGCAGTAAAAAATTTTGTATTAAAAACTGTCCACTCAATATTCGTAGTGAAAGTCAACACGAAAAATGATCAAATTGATAGATTTTCAATGTAAACTAACACTTTCGCGTCAATTCCACACATTCTTTGTACCAATATTTAAAACGAATTTTGAGTGGACCGTTTGGGACATGCGCATGTGTTAAAAATACACAAAAATTTTTACTCTGTAGAGACCTGATCAGATTTACAATGTTTTACAGTGAATTCCATTGGAAAGTCAGTCTGATCCTCGGTTTCAACAATCACGTAGTAAATTTAACTATAAATATCTCTCCGTGTGCGTTTAACGATGAACATGATCAAATTTTATGCTTATCATCAAAATTCTATTTGCTGAGTCGAAATAATTAATGCTTGAGCGTTGGAAAACATTTTATTTGTACATAATATAAAAGTTCACAAACCTCAGGGAAATTTACAAAAAGTACTCCTGGAAAACCGGGAATTCTCAGGGAATTTGAAAATGAGATTTTTGTCGCCACCCTGGATTCTGTCCGTTTGTGATGGCAATTTTTTCCAGGTGTATATACGGAACATATGTTCACGTATTGTAATTCCGTTTTGAACATCCGTTTCAAATCTTGTCTTCATGAGCTGTCGGAGCAAACGATCCTAAAACTTCACCTTCCGGAGCACATTTCAATCCATCAGTTTGAGATATCCAATGGATTCAGTGATTTTTCTATGCTGACTTGATGGTTTTGTCAAGTGGCGTAGGTTCAATGATTTGAAGATTTTTTTCTAGCTGATCGCACACCATTCTTCGGGGACTACAGCTATGGAACATATTTCTTTGTTAATCATCTGAATCAGTGTATGGTCATTGCCGTATGAGAGCATCTTCTTAGTCTAAGTGCCGTCAAATTGACGTGACTTGAATGAACTTGTAGTCAGAATCACGTCGAAATAACATAATTTTGTTGTCAATTCAATCTCATTTTGACAAGTTGTTCTCATCGAGTGGATGTATTCAAAGTTGAATTATTTCATTCACCCGCGAGAACAATTAAAGCTCAATAGGAGTAACTTACGTCGCAATTTCTATTCCCAATCCTTTGACCTTCAAACTATCGTGAAAAAACGTGAATCGTGTTCTCAACTTCATAGTCACATAATTTCACCTTCTGCGTCCAAATCGAAGGATCCTTGCGGCCAGCGGTTTTGCTGGCATCTGGTCCACAATCTCCGGCTGTAGAAAGTAATACAAATGATAGGATTAATTGATGATTTTCGTTATAATTTCACCAACTCTTTCAGAATTCTCCTTGAAATGACGATGTATGATTTCGGAATTCTGAATTTTTCACTTTTGAAAACTGGTACACCTATCGAGAAGTATGTCTATTCTTTTCAACTTCATTATAACTCGGTCGTGAATGAGACGATATGACCCAAGCAGCAACAGAATATACTATGAATCTTCTCCGAATATTCGGAATATATCCCATGCACATTCCAATGAGACCGTCTTATAGATACTGTGCATGTTCATCGAACGTATGTTACCGAATATACGAAAGTACGTCAATCGAACGTCGATTGAATGAATATCGTACATTTCGAATGTACTATGCACGTTCCAAGTATACAGTCATTCGGGGCAAGTGTGCGCACTTTAGCATCCAAACAGATACCAAAATTAAATGATGGGGTGGAAGGAAAATGAAACTGTGTATTCGAGAATTTATTCATCTAAGTATTATTAGAATTTGATAAGGATAAATTAAGCTTTGAAACCCCGGAGAAAGAAAGATCATTTCAAGGGAAGCCAAAATGCGTACACTTGCTCCCTATTGCGGGTAAGTGTGCGCACTCGTACCGGGTAAGTGTACGCAGTTGCAGAAAGTGTGTATTCTATTTTTATCATAGTTTTGAACATCTTGAAAGCGAATGATCTCAATAACACTCATAAATCTCCTCACTAGGTGATTATTTCTTTGGGAAAATTGAAAATGATTGGACAAAGTTATGTGAAACCAGATCTACAGGTGATTTGAGATCGATTTACTGATATAGTATCATATAGGGTCAGTAGTACACAAATCGTCTTGAAATCGGATTATTTAATGCGAACTTCATGACAAATTATTTTCACAGTAGTCACAGACAAACGTATAATATTGTTTGCATGCGCACACTTACTCCGGATGGACTGATTTTATAATTACTCGCATACTTTTACCGAGGCTGAACTTTATCTCAAATATTATGATGGACAATAAGATTGAATGCATTGGCGGGTGTATGTCAAAGATTCGAATTATAAATGTTTCGAAACCTTGCTATTCTTTTCAACCAAGGTTTCGAAACATGTACAATTCGAATCTTTGAAATATACCCACATTGGCATGATAAAAAAAATTAATTCACCTTCGTGGCTTACAGTAATACGTGGTGACAATCTTTGCCGTGAAGGCTGAAACTATTTTTGGAACGACTGATTCTTATTTTTCTTGTCTTCTGAAGGACTGACTGTATGAGGTCGCTCTATCCTGCATGAACTATTTCTCCTACAGCATATCTACAGGCCAGTTGTGCATCTCACGACTTCCTTACTCTACTTTCCAGGATGAAGCGAGTGCGCACACTTACCCACTGCGCACGGTTACCCCCAATGACTATTTGAAACAGTCCCATTTGAATATCCCATGAACGTTCATTATATATTCTTCGTATCTAATTTGCACATCCTACGGACGTTTTTATTTCGTATATACGTTGAACTTCTGTTGCTGCTCGGGGAACTATATCCGATTTCAGGATGTCTTCGCAAAAGGCGTACTTGCGCATCTTGTCGAAATGTTCAAAATCGTGATCTGACGCGTTTCGTCAGTCCCCTCTTTTTTGATGAGGTGATAAATGTCCTTTGGAAGCAAATAAACCTCATCCTCCTGTTGGAATATCGAATTTGAACACAGTTTTTAATAATTTGGTAATAAGAATATAGAAGAATATGCATATATGAAGGGAAAAAATGTAATAGAACTCACCCATTTGTCAATGGTTTCTTCCAATACAAAATTTCCACCTAGAGAACTGATAATAACTATAAATTGGAGTGAATCGATGAAATTTTGCAACCCTTTTATACTTATCCTGGGAAAATGTGATATCTTTTGATGCTCATGCTCATAGGACATGTTCCAAGATCTCTGCTCATCAGCTTATAAGTTTTCAAGCCATTGGATTGAGTCCATGTTGTTTCACGAACATCTTAGACGTATGCCTTCTCCCAATGTAGATGGTTGTGATATTCAATTTCGACTATAGCTAACTAAAAATATTTCTTTTACAAGTATAATGTGCACGCTGATGAAGCTGTAAAAAAACGAATTATCAATCCTATCAATAGTGATCACGACTTTATTCTTATCTCATAATTTTCGGAACCCAATATATTTTTATCAAATATCTATCAGAGGTTATGAATATAACCACCAAACTTGTTTTCATGCTTTGTTTATGTATTAAACCTAGAGTATTAAATCAATAACTTTCAAACACGTCTCACATTGCTTCATCCATACATTTATTCAAATTCATTACAGCTCTATCCACTTATAATAATTCTGGGCCATGATTTACAATTTTAACCTCTCAAAAACATTGAGTGACATTGACAAATTCCAATGAAACAGGAATTTTACACCTCTTTGATATTTAGCGATACACGTGAGGTCTTTCAATGAATAATTCCCACTACACTCTTTCTTATATTACATATTGAATTATTATTAATCATCGCTTAATCACCGCCACTTCTTATTCTTTACAATTTAATTGATTCACTTCATTATACTGTTTTTTCATCTCACGTTTTCGCCAATATTAGTGTTTCATCTTCAATATGCATAAATTCTTGATTTCAACTTTTATTATTTGAATTTCGATTATATTTTATATCACTCACCATTATAATGTTTACATTTTTCATCACAACGTAATCATAACATGCCGGGAACATATTATCACTACTAGATTCCCCATTCGATGAAAAAAGTCTGCCCTCTAACTTCACACTTCCGTATGGGGTCTTTTGTATTTGGGATTTTTTTCACTGACCCTCATCCGAAAATTCGACCATCAAAACAAAACGCAGAAAAGCGAGTGAACTATGTGAAACTAAGTCAACTGCAGAATTGTCTTTGGCCCTACAAATGAAATTACGTTCTGAAGGCCGTCATACGGCAGCTGAAATAGTGCAAGAAGCTTGTTCAGTATCCGGTAATATACCACACATGGTCAAGAAGAATGTTAAAAACATAACTTCTTACACTGACGATGAAGCCTCAGCTCTGATTGTAAAGAATAAATCAACCAAGAATGAGTATCTGAATATGCGACATGGTGCGATAGAAAGAGGTGTGGATTTGTATCCTTCTTATCACAAGATATCGGATGCTAAGACTAGATGTTATCCTGGGAATGAATATATAACAGTCACTGATAGTATCGCAGAAGTAAAATTACAAGCTCTCCTCGATCATTCTGCAACTCGTATAGTGAAGGTGAGTGAATCTGTTACTGGTATGCTGTCAATTGAGCAATTAGATAAACTGACGCTGTTGTCAAAATGGGGATTTGATGGGAGTTCAGGTCATTCTCAATACGAACAGAAACCTAATGGCTCCGAAAGCATGTTCAGTGATAGTAATCTATTTGTAACTTCTTCTGTTCCTTTGAACTGAATGTCTTGCAATCTGACTTGACGAAAAAAATAATTTGGAAAAATCCACGTCCTTCGTCAACGAGATTCTGTCGCCTGATAAGGATACAATTGATAAAGGTACCAACTGAAGTGAGTAAAGAAGAGAAACAATACATAGAGAATCAGATCAATCATCTCGTGCCTTCCAAAGTATCATGTCCTGTGTGTGATGTAAGTGTTACTCATAAAATGGCACTGACTATGATAGACGGAAAAGTTTGCAACGCGATCACATCAACCGCATCTGCGCAAACTTGTAATATTTGTGGTGCTACGCCCAAAAAAATGAATAATATCGAAGTAGTCTCTACAAGAACAGTCGATCAATGCAATCTTCAATTCGGATCATCTTCTCTCCATGCTTGGATAAGGTTCGATAAGGAATTGCTCTTGCACATTTCTTATCGTTTACCCATTCAGAAGTGGCAGATTTGAAGTGTCGCAGACAAGGATTTATCCTCTCAAAGAAAAAAAATTATACAAAATAGATTCAGGAGTGAAATGATTGGTCATTGATATGCCTATACCTGGAGGAAGCGGAACTACCAATGATGGCAATGCTGCCCGGCAATTTTTCGAACACGCGTCCACATCATCTGAAATCACAGGGATGGATTTGGAAGTTATTAAAAGATTCCGCGTAATATTGCAAACAATCTCTAGTGGTTTTGCTATCAATGTTGAGGCCTTTGCTAAGTTTGCACATGATACGGCTGAACTGTATGTTCATAAGTATAATTTGTATCCTATGTCAGCATCAGTCCATAAGGTGCTTGTTCATGGGTCTGATATCATAGAACATGCTGACTTACCAATTGGTGAATTATCTGAGGAAGCCCAAGAGGCTCGGAACAAAGATTGCAAATATTATAAAGAATATAATACAAGAAAATCTTCAAGCTTTTAACCAATCTAGACCTTTTACACATGCTACTAATATCATCAGATCCGTGGATTTCCTCTTTACGGAGATTGCCCTAAAAAAAGAATAAATCTTTTTCGCCAGAAGTTCTTGCACTTCTACAAGATCCGCAGATACAGTTGGCCAAGGAACATTCGAACATTGAATTTGAAGAAAAATTTTTGTGAAATAATACAAGAAATGAAGAATAAAAAACCTTGAAGAAAATGTTTAAAAAGAAAATAAAAAAAGAATGAATAAATAAATTCAAAGAATGAAAAAAAGTGTTTTCAAAATCCAATTTACAATCTTCACGCGGTAAAACACGTAGGTAAATTGAAAGATCAAAACTAATGTATCATTGGTATCATATATAACCCTTAGCTGCCACACTTCGCCAGTGTAACATAGCTGCCACACTGGGGTCGATTATGACCCCAACTGTAAATGTACACCAAAGCTAAGCTATGCGTAAATATATCTTGGAAAAATTTTAGAGAGTACTAAAACTATTCTCATTTTCAGTCAAATGATTTCCCTAAAGGAAAATTAATTTCGAATTTGTGAAAAAATTATGTGCGTAGCACACATGCATCGCTTCTTCTCATCGATCGATAGGTATATTTTCGCTTTTAAATGAAATTATCACTGTATCATGGAAAAGAATTATATGAAACATGGACAATCATCTCACGCTAGGGTGGAGTAAAGTGAAGAAACTCTAAAGTGGCGCAGGATTGCGCGAAGAGTTCGAATTATTGAGTTTCTTGATGGTAATTCAAGATTGAATCATGTTGGGGTCAGTCTGACCCCAGTGTGGCAGCTGAGGGATAAATCAGCTGAAGATTTTGAAGAAAAATCTGAGTCCAGTTTCGTATTCGGCGGCTTCCAAAAACTGTCCGGAAACGGGTTTCAGGCTCATATAATACATACATGCTAGGTTGGGAATGCGAGAAGCAGTGTCATTCGCGGGTTTGAAATTTTTTTTATACGAAAATTTTGACACGTTCTTCAATGTAGGGGAGAGTGGTCTAACTCGGACCCCCTTATGTCTCTTGAAGACTGCCAACTCAGTCAGCCTACCCAATGTATCCCTGGATACATCATTTGGTACTGATCATGTTTCAATAGAATAACAAATATCAATTGGTATTAAGCTATTTCACAGACAACATTGTGTCCTCAGCATTGCTGCTAGAAATTTTATACACTGAGAAAACAGATATCTTGGAAATATTTACGTAAACGAACCTCTAAAAATCCCATAATTTCTTGGAATTTTACAAAGAAGTATGGTACTTTACTCATAAAAGTCCCAGCCATTATGGCACTTTTAGAGGTATCTTCACGTAAATATTTTGACTCGGGTTAGACCAACACCAAAAATCCATAAATCATGGTATTTTTCAAGATACCTTTTTCTCCGTGTATCTTCAGAAAAAAGTAACCCAAGTAACACAGGAACTTCTGAAACACACCATGATGATACATTGAATGTGAAAAGAATGTGCAAATGAGATCATTTTGGATAAATTCGACAAGATATTCTCTGGAGGTCCATAGCACATAATTATTCGAAACAGTCATTTAGAAGTTCTAGGCGTGTTCGTAGGATTTCTCAAACACGTTCTTATCATTTTCACCCTCTTGTGGTGCTTGGATGTATTCTTTATTATCCATTCGGATGAAGTAGTGAATATTTTGAGATCAGTGTACATCACTCTGTCTGTCTGAGGATATATCAATTTTAGTAATTGATTTGGAAAGTTTTGAGATGTTCGATTCAAAACCAAAAGATACGCTGTGTTCCAACCGCAAACAGTGCTTTCAACTCGGACCCCGATTCCTTCACATTTGTGATCATTTCAAAACGCAAATGTGTTGGATGCAAGGTCACATTAATCGACAATACTTCGGCCATTGATACTATCAATTCACAAACATTGAGATTTCCTTTCAACAAATACTTGAATCGATTCAGGCATTCTCTCAAACTCCACCATGTAAAACCACCACTTGGCGAGGGCAGAACTGCATTCTGACTGATCATGATACGATGTGTGAGATAGCAATCAAATCCAAAAGAAAGCAGCATGCAAAACCTCCAAAAAATTGAAAAAGAGGCATGCAACGGAAAGATCAAAATGCACAGCTACTGGAAATCGACCCAGCACAAGCCCAGGTGGTTGATCGACTTGTATCAATGTTCCTGTACCATTTCTTTCCTTTTGAATGTTGGTTTATTCACCATTTCAAAAATACCTTTTACTATTTGTCGTAATGAGAAATGTAACCGAAATATGCAATTTGATTCTCTTCATCATAAATTGCATATTTTAAGAATTATTCAAAACACACCCACACACTTTTGGAAGTTTGAAATTTGCAATGCAAAGCTAAAGAAAATGGGTAGTCCGATTTGGAACAGGGGGTGGTCCGAGTTGGAACCAATGTTTTCCTTCAGACTGTTTACCATCGTTTTCGATTTTCAACCATCATTCAGAACTGATGAAGAATATGTAAAAAGTTTTTTAGGGAAACTTTAGGCGAATGAAAAATCTTTACAACGACATTTAATACATGGCGATCGGTCAACATTGCAGAGTTTCATGCAGTCAGAAGAAAAGGTGGTCCGACTTGGGCCACTCTTCCCTACATAGAACATAATAAAAAAATTAATAGATAACAGAGATGTTCTCTACATATTTAATTGGAAATTAATTTATGACAAAACGTCCGTTACTGTGATCTCACTCCTTGAAGTCACATATTTTTAATAATAATTATCACTTATTAATAATACTTATTTAATGAAACCATAATATAGCGCATTTGAAAGGTGGAAGTCTATAAAAGATTCTGGATTCGAGGATAGCGTCATTCGTTTACTCAGTCCAGAGTTATTACCCTCCGGAAATGAAGGTTCCAGGGAGTCGTTTTCGTAATATTTTGTTGTTTTTTTAATTTTCGAAGAGGGAAAAATGCAGTGCAGGCTCATGAAAAGTTATGTGGTGTTTATGGCAATGAGTACTTGAATGAATATTTCAATCGGTACACTCGTTTTCGTTCCGAGGATGTCGGTGTTAAAGATGAACTTCGCCCTGCCTGGCCAATCGTTGAAAAAGTCGAGGAAATTCTTTAAAAAAAAATGGAAAAAGCCTGACATATTTCATCTGGAGATATCGCTACGAAACTGAACATCGACCATAAACCAGTTTCGAACCATTTACATAAAACTGGATATAAAAAAAGGAGCTCGGTACTTGGATCCCACATGAATTGACGGTTGAAAAAATTGATGGACCAGTTTCCATTTGTGAACCACTGCTGAAACGAAACGAAATCGAACCATTTTTGAAACGAATGATCGCAGGTGATGAAAAGTAGATCATGTATGACAACAATGTGCGAAAAAAGTCATGGTCGAAGCCCGGAGAAGCTTCAAAAACTCAATTTCTAAAAAAAAACCCACTGGAATAATTATCAAAATCATATATAGTATGTATAATTCAATACAATTTATACATAAATTAAATTGGGAACATGCCATTATACGAACCGTTCTGTTGTAAAACTGACTTTTGTGGTCAGAGCTGACCCTTAAAATATGTCCTGGGGGTTTGTTTTCATAACACGAGTCAGTCATGTATGATTATGTACTAGCAATTATAAAATTTTCCTTGTGTACTCTGTTAACTTTTTAAATGATTTCCATGGTCATATTTGTATTTGGTATATTGACATATATTCAGATTAGTGATGAAAGGATTGAAGCGCACGTGTTCAATGAGTTGGATTTTCACTTTTATGCGCCAAAAGACGATTTGTAATTCAAAACTAATCGCTACGATCGAAAGATTCTAAATGATAGTGCTTTGGAAGTTCGCGTGAGGGACGATTTCAATTTATACGGTTTTGAATGAAAGCCAACCATCATATAAGCATATTATAATCTCAGTTAGGAGTCAGCGCACCGAGCCGAGCATGATATATTTCCTTCTTAGAAATTTACTACTTCTCTCTATCTTACCACTACCAATTATCACGCCTATCGCTCGGAAAGCTCCACCCGCTTATTAAAACTTGTCTAAATGTTGGTGTTACCCTTCCAATTAAAACGTACAAGTACCTTGTCACGCGATCTCGCGCGCCACCTCTCTTTCTCTCTCACCTAATTATAAAACGACTTTGTATATGTCTGAGATGTACAAAAACTTTGCTTTCCATTGCAACTGTACTAAGTTGTTAATTCCATTTTCATTGGAATCTCACATATTTTTCTGAATTCGTTTTGAATTTCTCGTTTGATCATTTATTCTACTCTTCATGAATGACGAGATGAGACTCAAGTATGCTGAGTAAATCATAATTTCCCTATTTCTTACTTCAATATTTTGTTTTTCAATCTTCCTCTTCTCCGTTCCAACATTTATTTGTCAAGCATCAAGCACGATTATTGCATTCGTTGGCTGCTTCGTCGTATTCGTTTCGGGTTTTCAGATAAAACGTCAGAGATTGCCATTAGATATGGACAACTGCAGCGAGGAAACGTAGAGGCAGATCTCATCAATTATGCAAGCAGCTCGAATGAGTAAGAATGTACTCTGCCTTGCTACTGAACGCATGACAGACATTATTTGAATATTTGCTTGGAATTATATAAGTGTATTACCGACGAACTCTGGATTAAAGCATAATTTGACAGTTAAAATGAAGTGATTCCATTCGTATGTCCGACCTCGTGTCCTATATCTATGGGGAAACATTTTTTCGATTAATTTTCAATTGACGGATCCTTCGTAAACAAGAAACATAGCCCTCGGAATCAATCAAAACATATTTCCTTGTTCTTTGTTTCTAACATTGAATATAGTATCTCTTCTACAGTATACTCGACTTTCTAGTCTGTAAACACAGGAAAGAGAATGTTTAATGTAATGAAATCTCATCACAAAGAAGAGAAGAAACAATACTTGAATGATAATAATTAATTGATCTTCTATTCATTTGAGATATTCAACTTCCAGAAAAACTGTATAATTACTCACAAACAATACATCCTATGTTCACGGGTAGACCTTTGATGTCATTTTTTAAATGAGGATTTAATTGAAGAAAAAAAGAATGAGTCATGTACTTCTAGGGAATTGAATTTCCGTTCAATACATTCTGCGTCACCTTTGAAGATTCCTTTTATAAATTAGAAACTATGAATCGATTGAATCGTTTCTCCACCTCAAACAGAATGAAACAAATAACGCGTTCTGATGACAGGGTGCTGGAACTCTCCTATACACTGTTAAACGAGAATGAATCGATATCTATTTCCTGAATTCCCCAAATTATTCACACATTAATTTTCCGTCCACTCTCAAATTTTGTGAGGTTTTAATAAAAATTCAAAATCAATGTATAACAAGGAATGAAACATTGAGTATTTCTTAAGAATCTTGATAAGAATTTAGAGAGTGTATTATTAATTATACCAGTGTAATAATCACATATAAAACGTTCAACCACCTGGAAAAAATATAATTCAATATGTTTTCGATCGAATATTCTTCAACTTATTCACTTGTTGAGATTATTTATTTCTAATCATTTTCATACGAATGATAAAACCTCTCGATAAATTACAATTATCTTCATCGCATTGGTTTGGAATTTAAACAACTGCCGATAAGTTATTAAATCTACATTGAATAAGTCTGTTTTTCAAATCGAATATCCATGCATGTCAATCTGATAATTCAAAAACATTCAGAAAACTATGAACATTGTGACGCGTCGACGACGAGTCACTTGTTCGTCATATCTGGCGTTCAGCCAAGTTCGCTATTCTTGTGGGTGTCTTAATTATTTTTATCTCACATATTCTCTCCTCTAAAATTACTAGAATGTCATCTCTTTTAAACACGACTATGCACTCGAGAAACAAACTCATCAACAATTATGATCCTCGTAACATAATTATTTATATTTTCAAGATTTGTATCAAAACCATGTATACGACACTCCTATATATTTCGATATATTTCAGTGGCAAAAATTTGTTCCCCGACCAGATGGCGTTACACTGAGAAAAATAATGATTAATATCAAGAATTTTAGTTCATGAATACTGCCAAGAATAAAAATTCTTGATTAGAGCTGATATGTTATTAGCTCAAAAGAAATGGTCTTGAATCGAGAAAATATTTTTTGATTCGTGAAAAACTTTCTTAGGCCCATAACATATTATCTCTAATCAAGAATTTTTATTCTTGGCAGTATTCATGAATTAAAATTCTTGATATTAATCATTATTTTTCTCAGTGTACTGTGAATTCCGGCGTACTCCTCCTCTTTGCCTCTGACCCCTCCCACCTACTAATTGAATGTAAACAGTGTCATCTATGTTCAACCCGTTCAACCTGAAAATTGATTTGAAACATAATCAATGTTAGCCGTAATCTGACATGAATAATGATAAAAAATCTCGCAAATTTATGTATTGCAGAAGATGCAATACAGTTTTTTGATCATAATCAAGAATTCTAAATCTCCTGAATATACATCTGTGCAAGCGTGGTAAATATTTTCAAACCTTTGAAACAACGATTAAAATGCGGCAAAGGAAGCGGTGTATCGTGGCCCTGTGCAATTTCGAAAACACCGAAGAAAAATTAAGTATGTTTAGAGTGCCTTTTGATAACAATTGAAAAATTATTTGGGAAAGAATTTTGGGACGTACTTTAAAAGATTTTCACACCGTGTGTGAGAAACATTTTATGAAAAATGATATCATGTTCCAAAAAGAATTTTGTGGACCCGGTGGAAAAATTGTCGGCATTGTAAGTATGCAAAATAGACATGTCTAAATTATGCAAGTCCAAAAAAGTGTTTTTTTTTAATAAAAAAAAGTCTGCTAACGATGATACATCTCACTACCCAGGAAAAAATCATTAGATCTATTCAGATCTAAATAGATCTGAGTAGATCTGATTTTTGGTCAGATCTGGTTCAAAAGATCAGATTAGATCTGTTCAGATCTCAGTAGATCTGATCAGATCTTGGCACATCTGGTTGGATCTGAGTAGATCTCGTTAGATCTGAATTGAATATTAGATTAAATCTTAATGAGCAATTGGTGGTTCAATTGTCAGAAATTTCGTGATATCTGTTCGTATATGAATTTGATTTTGCACATATATTGTGACAAACACAAGCCAAAATCGCAGTTTTTCAGATCTTAATAGATCTGTTTGGATCTGACCAAAATTTAGATCTGGTCAGATCTGATCATTTTTTCCCGGGTAGGGACAATACAAGCCCAGGTTGAAAAAAGAAGCCATACCTTCGCTTTTCTTGTCAAACGTTCCTCTAGAAGGGCAATCCCATTCAAAGAAAAATAACTGTGATGAACGTAGCAGTTCTCAAAACGATACACATCCAATTCAGTGTAAGTATGTTTCTCTGGTGGAATTTTTTAAAATAATTCACTCTTTCCTAAAGCAGATGAATCCAACTGTAATGCATATCGTTTATATAATTTAGTACAAGAATCACACAATTCTGGACCTGCACCTGATGCAGTTGAATTTTTGGTGGATCAAGAAAACGAGAAGCTAGGGAATGCATTGATTTGTAATATTTCGAAACCTAAGATTGAACTAATAGATATAGATGAAAGATCACCCGTGGACAATGTTTCAACATTGGACAATCTTCCTAGTCAAGACAGAACTGACGAAACAAAAAAAGTAACTCTTCAAGACTTGGCGTATGCAAAAATGAATATTTCTCCTTTTTGGGTACGGTCGTCAGTTCAGGTATCAAAGCAATCAACAATTTTATGCTTCAGTAAAGTTGATAGTAGATTCATTAATGGACGCATTACCACCGTGCGTTCAAAATTAATTACCATCGATTCAAATTTAAAAATTGGCCTGGAAGTGCTCGGATCAGTATTAGACCCTCCAGTGTATGGAGCGGGTCGAGCTTTACTTGGAATTGAAAATTTTGAAACTTTTATTAATCTAATTGATCGACTAAATATTTGTAAAGCTTGTGCCACCAGAATAGCTAGAAACGAGAATGAAACGATTTGGCGTCACATCGAATGTCCTCTCCCAGACAGCACAGAAAGTTCTCTGGATGTTCTATAAACATATTCTTGGTTCCGCGTGTGTTGGTGCCCAAGGCACATATTTTCCAAATGTTTGGAGTACCTTCGCTTTTGATGCACATGAATACGTACCGAGCACGTTCTTTTCATATACTACGGGACGTTCTTTCCGCGTTTTCTAAACGTGCTTCCATGAAAACTAACATTTTAAAAACATATGTGCAACGCCGCGGAACGTTGTGAAAACCTTTCCTTGAATACGTCCCAAGAACATTGCAAGAAGACATGAATAGAACTAAACGGGACATTTGCATGTTCCTGCGACATACATGCGACGTTTTTAGAACATCATGAGACGTTATTTGCACGTTCCCTGTGTAACCAAGCACGTTTTCGGAACGTCCAGAAAACCTGCCGGTGCTGTATGGGCTTATAATCCCATCCAATATCGAAGTTTGCGATAAATGTGAACGATTATCGAAAACTTTTTATCGTAAAAGAGTTCGTTTAGAAAAAGTAGGAGGACAAGCTGTAAAAGCTGTTCATATTCCTAAAAGTAAAGAACATGGAATACATGAATCAAGGAAAAGCTTATATAATGCAAACCGAAAAGAAAAAAGATGGGAAAAGAGAGCCGAAGAGCTTCAAAATGAATTGAAAAATTGTGAATCAGAAATGCGATGTCTACAAGGAAAAAGCTAGGAAATTAAAATGAAAGAAGCTAACCTAGGGAAAAATTATTGTGAAACAATAAGACAAATATTTCGCAGTGTCAAAACTGGAAACGCTGGCAAAAGATACACAGATGACTGGCTGCTCACTTGTATTCTTATCCATATGAGATCTCCATCCACATATAATTTCCTACGAGACCTAGAAATTCTACCGTTGCCTTGCAGTCGCACGATTCAGAGGTTTTCAATTTCTTTCTGTCACATTTGTGGTTTGTTTCAAGTTCTTTCTATTTGGATGTTCTTCAATCCTTATTCAAATTTTTTCAGACATTTATCTACTGTGAATTCAGCATGTGGTTTTGATGAACAATTTTTTATCGATCATTCTGCTTTGATTTTTATTGGCTGAAAATAAGACTAAAATCATGAAATACTTTTGAAGCAGAAATGACGCAGGATGTTTGCAGATTTGTACCTATCCAGCACACCCACTGATCCTGAACACTTCTTCAGTGCCTCCATGTCCATCCAGATATAAGAACACATTGTATTCATTATGAATTCCCTTGAGAGTATTGTGCTATCTGGGGATTTTTGTCATTTTCCCTCAATTCCTTCATTCATCCATACCTTCCAGTGATCTATGTAGAATCTACGGAATGCGAGGTAGGCATCTGTGGTTGTGCTCTGCGAATCGTAGGAAATATTTTACCAATCAGCAAATATTTATATTTGTATTTTCTCAACTCATACTAGGGTTGGGGGAAATTTCACCAAAAAGTGTTTCTATTCATAATATTCGATAAAAAACTGATTGAAATGGATGAAAGTTGAATCTGAAGTGTACCTGTTTCTGTTGCTTTTCATGCACTTTTTGTTCTTTTCAATCAGTTCTTATCTAATATTGCAAAAAGAGTTGCGGAATGTATTTGTAAAATTTTCAAACTCATTAATTTCACTCAACCCTGATATATGGAAGATTTTCTTTGAGCCAAAAATTATGCGAAAAAGATTCCGTTCAATAAGTTTTGGTATAAACATTGGTATTTCTCTTTTATTGAATTCAAAATTTGTGATTTTCAATTTGATATTTCCAGCGATTTTTCGGTTCCATCAGACGAGCAGGGGGTTGCAATAGTCACCCATCCGCAATCACATTTTTGCAAATTTATAAAATTTTGTCCACCTACGCAGTCATAAAACCTCCTCGTTATGGGAATTGTTCAATATCAAAACAAAATACTCCAGAAGCTTCTGTCACATTAAAAGAATTGCAATATATATTTTCGAAACGACAAGATCCTGCGATCGTCGAAAACCTCAAGAAAAAATTAGACGAGGCTCTTCTTGTTCAAAATTCGGATGTCGAATTTGAGATTTTTTCAGAGCACAATGACTCTTCACTCTCTATAATTGAATGCGTTGCATATTACGTAGCACGAACTATCCACCAAACCATCCTTCCAATAATTAAAAAGTACGAATGTGAAAGTTGCAAAAAGACATTCACTGAAAATGATGACTCCTTCAAATCTGCAACAGAATTGACACTTTTTGCAGTGAGTAATGGAATAGCTTCTGCTGCAAAGAGAAAATTCATTCGATTTATCGAAGAACTGCAAAATTTGTTCAAAAAATATCGCGACTCATGGTTTGTCATGGAAGAAGTCATTTCGAATTTGAGACAATCGCCGTTCAGTTTTCCTTGTGGGAATCACAAAACAGAAATAATATATCTGATTGTGGAAACATTCATTTTAATGAAGATGCGACAAAATTGTCGTGAAAAAAATGATGAAAAATACAAATTCAGCCAATCAAAAGTCAAAGAGGCTAAATTTTTTACCTCTTAATTTGTTTTCAGTACTTCTGTATAATTTGTAAAAATAAATATCAGAATGAGATTTGTAAGAAAAAATTGTAAAAAGATTGTGAAAAAAACCGGAATTCATGTGCAATGAAACTTTATTATTCATAATCCTGCTTTAATGAAAAATTCTTTTCTTATTTGGCACAAATATAAACCTAATAACTCATTCTTGTTTTTTAAATATCCCGCTTCCAAATGACCGGATCGATAAGTGGCGCCACCTCGATTGAAGGGAACAAATTTTCGCCACAACCAGGCTTGAATGTCACCCACATGATCAAAACATTGTTCTCACGTGAGAGTTGCTCCACCTAAATGAGAGTCGATATTCAAAGGAATCCAATTCGAAAAACGATGAATTATCTCAACTTCATAGATGAATAATATAATGAAATTCGCACTTTATGATCTCTCAATCCCATAAAATCTGATTCACATAGGGTAAGAGAGAGAGAGAGAGAGAGAGAGAGAGAGAGAGAGGGAGAGAGAGAGAGAGAGAGAGAGAGATGGAGAGGAGGAAGAAAGAAGGAAAAGTGAAAAAAGAACGATCCCCCTCGCATGATATTTCCACATAGCGTGGAACTGTTCGTATTTCACATATTTTGGAGAATCAATTCTCGTGAATTCGTATCGGAAATACGTATCGCCGAAGTATGCACACACGGCTCTCATAAAGAGTATCGCTCGTAAACGTCAAAGCACATTTCAGAAAGTGGTTCGAGTTAAACGGTACCAAGAAACTTCAGATCTTACGGTAGACAATAGCGTGGGGTCCCAGAAGTAGTTTGATGTTTCTAAAACCGACCATGAGAAGCGGAGTTTGTCGAAAAAGAATAGCAAAACAAAAGCACACGTACAGTTAGTAAAATAGAGTGTAGATAATCAAAATTTATGAAATTCACTGGCATACTTTCCATTGGTCCATCGCAAACGTATCGTTATCAACGAATTTTCAGACGATTCTCTGGAGAGAAGGAGGAAAAGAAGAGGCAGTGCAATTGTCGGATCCTTGTCATATTTTAGTTACGCGTCGTTCGACGTGAACAAATCCATAAATAACTTGAGCTCTGACTGTCACACGAGTTCGCGTTACTCGAGGAAGCATTTCGTTTTCTCCCTACTTCTATATATAAGATATGAAGGAGAATGCGCGGCTGCATTAAATGGTATAATTGAGAAGCGTAAGTCTAAAACGCTTCAAGTATCAAAGTTTCGAAAGTTGACTTTTACGATTGTGAAAACGTGATGTTCAGATTTGAACCCTCTATACTGGAATTGTCAATTTGGAATATGAGAGAAAAATCTCGTATCTGCAGGCTTTCATGTAAAATAATACATACACAAATGAGAGGGAAAAAGAATATATACAATTCGGGACACATCGTATTCGCATCAATGTCATACAATTGCACAAGAGAGAAGTTTAATCTTAACTTCCAGCGTTGAAATGTATTGTTCGAGGGGAATGGGGTATGAGCCTGGAGCGGTTTCCTGTATTTCATCTGGGATGAAATTTCAACCTTGGTGACGAGAATTTATCACAGTTAACGTTTGAAATATAAAACTAGAGGGTCTAGTAATTATCGTTGTGATTGAGATCATTGAACAATATAGATTTTAATTGGATGAGAAAGAAAAGAGGATGAAGAGAAAAATAAGAAGAAGAAAAGAATGAGAAATAAAAGTGTGAGATGGGAAATCTCCGGTCATTGACACTCCGACGTCGAGAACGACGATATCCACACCGACTTCGACATTGATATCGACATCGTCGATGACGACGTGCAGCCACTGAGGAATCCGATCAAAAGACGTAGACATATTCCAACATGGAATTTCACTATCGATTCGTGGAATTTCGATCACACCGCAAAGAAGCGTATCCTTGCGGTGTGCAGACGGAAATGATTATTTCCTGTTGCTGCCACTGCCGACGTCATCATCTTCGTCCTCGCTTGTTCGTAGCTATCTGAGGACTACAAGGAATTATATTGCGCCAATAAGGATTCAATGCTATGGACGTTATGAAAGTCGGGAAAGAAGAAGATAAAGTGAGGAGTGAAGAGAGTTATCATCACACAATTAATATTGGACGTCATGATGAAAATTAATCTGTCCTCGCCAGGAAAATGTGAATCGTTGAAATATTTGACATTCAAACATGAGTGATACAGAATGTATCTTCAACAGCACAAATATTCCAGGAAGATTCCACGAAGAATCTTATGCACCATTTTTATCGAAAAGCATCCTCTCTGCACCCCTAAACTGTCTCAAGACGAATATGTGAGGAATCCCGAATGAGAGTGGGAGAACGTTTTATCTCAACATCGAAATTTTTTCCTTTGTCACACCTCTGAAGCAAGTTCGAAGTTCAAAAACCATGAAATTCTCTCCTCTAATCTTCTCGAAGATTACTGACAAACTGTAAAAATTGGCTTTTCGAATGTGTTCCATAAGTTTCAGGAAATCGTTGAGGAAGTTCATGTCGAAAGTTTGTAAATTCCAACGTAAGCAAACGTCCCCCAGCGATACGATTCAATGGAATTTCATTGATATCATCATATCAGGCCAAAGCAAATAGATGAGGATTGAAATTCAGTATCGGCAACGATTATGTTCCGTATACATTGGCGAATATTTACATTTGAATGCAAAATAAAACTTATTATGACATCTGGAGACAAAAATAACACGGTCGTTCGTGTGGGTAATTTCGGTATTTCGCGCATGTCTATGACGGAGTGAAAGTTCCAGTGCCAGTCACGGCGGACCTCACCTGTTGCTGGTAATTAACGGAAGCGATGTCACCCCAGATTGACATTCAGATTTGATACAAAGTAAAAAAAATCCTCCATATGTTTTCTGTCGTTATGTTTAAGAAGATATTTGAATATTAGAATTTCATGATGTAAGTTATACCGATCGGTGGTTCGAAAAATCGAGAATTTATAGTCCCTTTTGCATTCAAATTTCAAAGGAAACTCATGCATAGAATATATACACAGAAATTAATTCAAATATCGTGTAACAAATCCACCATCGCGTTAAATTGAAACGTTATAGTCCAAGATGTTGTTCTAGGAGAATATAGAGCGATTCAGCGTGTTATATCGGTGGATGTTATGGAAATCAGAAACTATAGGGAAGGCTTTACTGTGAGGTGGGAAGTTAACCAAGGTCATAAACCTGCGAGTACATGAATTTGTAATCTTGTGGTCGAAGTTTGTAGCTAGTACAACTATATTCCCTATTCAATTGCGAATATCTTTGTCAAGATTTCGAGCAGTCCCTCGCAAAGGGTACACGGAAATTAAATCTAGTCCTCCGATAATTGACGATAAGATGTATTCGATGTCGATTACAAGCTTCAAAATCACATTTATGGAAAAATTATAATTCTAATTCTTTTTTGTTTTGTTTCCAACTTTATTATATTCTATCAAAAATTGGATTATTATCATAATAACATTCATCGTAATTTCGGTACAATCCAACTTCACAAAAACAGTGATATTGAATACGTTTTTAATGAAATTAATACTACAAAATTTTCTGTGTATTCGTTCGTGCATACAAATCAAATAGGAACAATGCAAAAGAATAAAACCCCTACATAACAATGAATATATTTATTCTTTTTCTCACACAATTAAATTTCAATTCCCGTTCAGAGCTCTCCGCAAACTCTCCCTGTTTCCCGCGTCTGTTATCAAATTGATGCAGCATCCTTCTTCCACTCTCTTCTTTTTTCCTTCTTCATTCATATTTCCGTCGCTCCTTCTCCCGAGTGCGGTATTAATGTTTTATGTTTTGTTCTCTCTTCTAGTATGCTGAACGAAACGAGTCAACCGTGAGAAGAGAGGCAAGCCAAGTTTATGTCTTCGCGACGTTATCGCTTCTTGGATTAACAACACGTAGTGAAAAGGAAAAAAACTAATCAAAACGAAAGTCTTGAAGTAGTAGAGAACGAGTGAATATTGTAGAAGAAAGGGATAACTTACTCGTTTTGATACCGGGGTCAGTTATGAGAAGTAGTTACACTCCAACGTTAATCAATACAACAGTGCCAAAGTATATTTCATTTTAGATGAAACAAGAAATTCAACTGAAGAAATAAAGAAATATATTCCCATGCATGCGTGAAAAAAACATAATTCCATGATCGTTGAACCATATATTTCCGAAGCAAACGTTCCACTTTCTGGGATAATTTTTTGATTTATGAGCGAGTTCAAGACTTTCTTTGAGACAAATATCCAATAACAATGTGATTTATTCATTAATTTTTTCATATCATCATATAGTATACAATAAATTTCCACAGTGAATGGAATAAAAAAAATCTTTAGATGAAACATTCTGTTAACGCGAAACACTTTCAAATTCCGTTGACGAGCGGCGTATGCGTTCCCGCAAATAGATCAATAAAACGAGTCTAATGAGAATAAACCGAGAGTGATGCTCGCATTAGGAAACAATTAATCATGACTGAGAAATAAATCGGTACTATGAGGAGGGAGATTAACCCCCCATAAGACAAGACCAGGCAGGAATGACAAATCACTCTCTTCTTTTTCCGGTCTCCTTTCGTGGCAGCCATTTATAATATTGGATTACGCTATCCATCGAAGTCACCTGGTCGTTCTAAGATACAATACTCTCCTCCTCTCTTTTGCACTCTTCTTCCTCTTCCCCTTTATTCCTTTCCCTGCTACCCCATGATTTTCGTCCTTTACGTCAAATCGATATAGTACGGCGAAAGGGAAGACTGACTTTCTCCAACAATGACAAACGACTTAGACTTTGCGGTTTTGTATTCATTCTTGCACCGTACGATCAAAACATTACTCTTCATGCGATAAATATAAAAGTCGCGAACACTAGGGAGCGATATATCTAATGAATGATAAATTGGACATAAATTCGTACAATTAAATTCAATCGACAGATTCCATATTTTGGCTGATCGTGAAGAATTACCAAACGAATTTGCTATCCAATATCTACATACATACAGCAATTCAATCGCGTCCTATCGATCAAAACTTTTATTTCCTCCGTTTCCTCTTTCTATTCCATTAGTTTCGAAGGATCGTTCCATTATTTAGTTTGGAGCTGTGAGTTGATTGTACCGCCATATCGTGCGCTATATCTGTATTCACGTACTCAAACCTTCAAGCAACTTGATGGGACAAGAGGAAAACTTCCCTACCTGATGTTCCTCCTTCTCCTTCCCTCGCTTTCTTTTGATAAAAATGAATACTTGACATCAATTTATCTCCATGGTATCAAATCAAAAGCTTTATACGATCGTTCATCCACATTTTTCTTTGTTCCCCTTGAACCTTGTTCTCAGTTCCAAATGAATAAAATCAAGATGCGGTATTGATATTGATATCGCGTGTGTAATGAAACTATTTGAGTGAGAATTGACATGCAGGTTTGGGGTCTCTTATTCTACCACAAAACCAGGGGGCGAAGAAAGTTCATTCCGTTTCATTCTACAATGAACTACTATACGTTTCGCGATATATAAGAAGACTTGAATAAACTGTTGAAGAAAAAATAATATAAATTCCTTCCTATGCCACCCGTTATCAAAGGAATTACAAGTTTGTGAAATTGATGTGTTATATTATGGGTTCAGAACATACTAACACGTGTACACACATGTACTTGAAGGGATTAATAGGAATCTCCTTGCATCCATATCCAAGTGACTTAATGGGACGCATGAAAAGAGAGAGGAAGCAAGACGACGAGAGAGGTGGGATAGAAGAAAAACAGGTGGGGAGTTTAAGAGTTGAAGGGGAGTGTGGAGGGATGAGTGGAAGGATGAATGGGGAATGAGAGAATTCAATTCCACGGTCGATTATACAACCAGTCTGTCGGATTATTACCGGTACGCGTTTCCGATTTGCAAAGATGAAAGGATTATATACTCGCGTGGCATATCCTATCAAGATGTATACTACCTTTTATACATGCTTTTCCAAGAAAAATATGTGTAGAAATTGTTCATCCTGCGATGAACGTGTATCCATCGAACGACAATGTTTCGATCCTGTTTAAAAAGCGAAACAGCGAAATACCGGCCGCTCCTGGAATTCTCTATACCGATATCCCCGATCCAAGATTGGTACCTACATGAGCTCGTAGCAAGGGGGATGATCGTTCGATCGGATAAAAGTATCCTTTTGATGACCTGAGACTGATAGCGTAATACCAATTAGCCATTGCGAGATGAAGTTTTTTATTTGACAGGTTAATTTATTCTAGATAATAAGAGCTCAAGCTTCGTCAACAGTGGACTCTCAGGAACGAATGAACTGTTTTCGAATGGAATCCTTGTAATGGAAGTGATTGCCAAGATTCTGAATAAAGCTTCGTCAGAAGTTTTTTTCATGCAAAGGGAAATGTTATAAGACAGGACGATGTCATCCAATATAAGATTATTTTTACTTTGAGATTACATTTCAATATCACTGAAAAAAAGAAAGGTTTGAATTCAGATTGCGTCGTGATCGAATCCAAGACACAGCCCAAAGAAGTCTATTCTGAGTGTAAAGTAAGCATAAAAAACAATCGCCGACACAATGGAAAAAGCTGAATCTCAGTCAATTTTCAAATTCAATTTAAACCACACCTTTGACAATGATTCATTCGAATTGAGTGCATATGAGATTATTGCATGAAAACGTGAATTCTTCTCCCTTGCAATGTATATCTCGATTATTGGGTAACGTATCTACAATTGATAGATGAATTGATCTATGTTTTTTTTTTTTCATGAAATCGTCTGGTTTCCAAATCGAATCAGGTTTGATCAGATTCCCACATCTTCGAATTACATCCAGATGCGCTGATTTAAATTTAATTATCATGTGCTTTGACGTTCACCGCTCGAGGTTATGTCAAGGAACAGCAATGAAATATTGACGAGATATCCGAGCGTGAAATTCTATTCTTAAACATTCAGCCTGACAACCATTCACTCGTATGATCTGTTCCAAGGAGTACAAGTCAAGGAATGATAAGACATCTTCATTAATTCGTTGCTTTCCAATTATGTAACCGTTAACATTACTTCCACTTACTCTATTCTCTATGCATTTCCTGCAACCTTTTCGATGACAAAAGTATTCTGGAAAGGATTTGCCGGAAATTGATGAAGAGTCCACAAAAATTCTTTTAAAATCCAAACATGTCATGCAAGCACACTGAGAAAAATCTGCATTGTAGAAATCATGTTTCAATATAGTAATGTATTTGACGGTGAAAAATACATCATTTTTGTTATTATTACCATGAGCTAGGTGATAAATACCATCTTTTTGGTGAATCGAACCGAATGTACGGTGAAATTCAACACTGAAAAGGTACTTTTCACTTTTGAAAGGCTGGCTTCAGTTTTCATTATTCGACGGGTGAAAAATATACGAAATAGAGGTTATTTTCACATTTCATTTTTCTCAGTGGATCCTTGACTTTTTGTAAACTCATTCTGATAGATTTATCGATAATGGAATTGTTTTGAAAAATTTACCAAAAGTTTCTCATATTTCTACCAACTTACTGTCAAGTTTTCCATCGCAAACTGTAACAAATATTCGTATTAATTTTAATACAAAAGTTTGGAAGCAATTAACACACATATTTTTTCCTATTGAATGTCTCACACTTTTATTGCAATTTAAACACAATATTCATCTTGAAATGGTTTGGAAACAAAAATTGGTTTGAATCTCATAAAATCTGTAGTGAATTTAATACAAAAAAGTGCGTGTTAATTGCTTCCAGATTTTGTATGTGCAATTCACGAATTTTTTCTAACAGTGCGGTTGAATGAAATTTGATGAAAACCAATCATCTGGCAGGAATTACTGCGTGATAGGTTCTTAAAACATGCCCCACGTAAAACTTTAGCCATTAAGTCAATTCTGTTGATGGACAGCATTGATTTAGACTTGAATTGGCCGATGTTGCAGCACTGTTGAATAAAGCTTGCGCCAACATTACTGCAGGGATTCAAATTGAGGTTAATCGCTTAAGGGCTAAGTCGGCTTTGCGCTACTGATGAATTTTTACATGGGAGTCAAAGTACATCAACCATCCATGATTTCCATTCCTCGAATGACGTCCGAGATACTATATTGAATTCACGAAAAACAAAATACAAGATAAATAACAAATTGCTTTGAAATCAAACGATGAATGATGAATTTTCGAGACTTGTGGCTATTTATTAGAAGTAAATCAAGGCAAAGTGCAATGTAGGACTTGAAACTGAATTTTCAATCATAATTCAGCGCAAAATAAAATCATCAAATTGATGCTGAATTCAGAGCTCAATTGAAATCATAATCCCCACAATCCAACTTGCAGAGAGAAGATAGAATGTGAAGCGTCTTTTCGATGAGGATAACGTGAGTTGAAGATAACCTTCGGAGCGAGATTTCAAATCCGAAATTCTACACACAAAAAACTAATATACGAATGACACAATGTGGATCATTTCTTGATTTTTGTTTCTGTCACTTTTGGCATAGAAAACATCTAAAAAAAGGGGACAAAATGAATGAATCAAAGAAAAAGCATATCATAATAAACGTTTGAAATTGAAATTTCACATAAAATCCATTTCCCCGAAGAATCGATGAACCACGGCCCTTAAATTCCAAAACCATCTGTTTCAAATGATGAGGTTGCGAATGGACAGGGTGTATATTAGTACTGATATACTCCGAGAAAACCGATACCTCATTATACAAGGAAGAGAGGAGACTCTAACAAGCAGAAATCCACGAGTGTAGGCAATTTCTGCAGTCTAGAGAGAACAACATCGAGTGAAAGACCGACAATGTATCGTCTCTGCCGGAGCGTATAGTCCTCGACTCGTCTCTGCGACGTCGACAAAAGCCGAGGATCGCAGATTACGAATACTTGCTGACGTGGTTCATCGCCTTTTGTGGCTGGATTATTGCGGACTCTTCTGTTATCCTCGTCACAATTTCTCGATCTTTCATATACATATGTTCCCATGTACATCACGTGTTGTTCTTTAGATAGTTATTGTTCTCTCCATTCTTTCCTCGTTATCTCTTATCTTTGAAGTTACAATACGATTACCATGGAATCAAATTCATCGATTTTTTTCCTTTAAGGGTTGAAAATTGATTTGTACCACCACGACAAGATTATTCAAATGATTGAAAATCGAAATAGAGGAATAAAAAATGAGAAATACAACGGTAATACTTATTCCCATTGCACCATGTGAACGAACAAGAGATATTTCTTCCCTTTCCACTTTTTCTTCCGGGTGATTTCTTCAAAAAATAGGGACACAGTCATACCGAAGGACAGAACAAGAAATAAAGAAAATCATCGTCTGGTGGGAATCCATTCAAGCGGAAAAGTATTCGATATCCTTACTGCTTTCCAACCCATTGTACAAGCCCGCCAAGGATACACCCTCTGTCATACGACCACTCTTATGGTGAGGTTATATCTAGTTGTATCTTTTATTCTCTCCTTGGTCAGACGCGCTCTCGGTATTGTAAGGATTGCATTATTCATGCTTTCCTGACACTTTTTTGAGCGCGACGATGATGCCGTAACGTTAAGGGCAACTCGAAAGGAAAAAAAAGAGACGGAAGAAAGAGAATACCAAATGCGGAGGATGGCCGGAAGGGAAAATCATGGACAATAAAGTATAAGAATAATCGGAGAAGTCAACTCGACTTGTTAATTCGAAGTTGAAGATCGGAATGTATCAACTTATATCATTATTATCTTTATCATGTAGTTTCATGAATTTGTAACAAGGAATAATCAATTTTTAAAGCTTCCAAAAAAAGAAAACTTTTTGAAGATTTGATAAATCATAAAATTACGGTGCATCAAATTCTTTCTCTTTCACTACTTGAAATGCGTACCTTAACCTACGTGAAGATAAATGATTTATGGTGGCAATGTACTAGAACTTCAATAAAAGAGAACTACATGAGAAGATGAAAATGTACCATTTGTTGTTTCCATGAAACAAGTGAATTATGGATTCTCATGAACAATTCCACCCTCATAAATCCTGTGATACGAAAATTTCATTAGTACAAATCGTTTTGCATTCTTTGGGAGGATGAAAGATAAATCTTTCTATTTATCTATCAATTTTCACGAATTTGATATTTAATTATGAATTCATGCTATATTTGCAAGTCTTTTGGCTTTTTCTGTAATCTTCATTGAGAATACTAACGCCCTGACAATAGTCAAATCTTTTCTGACAAATTATCCGAGAATGAAGCAACCCTGGTAGAAGTCATATTAGACGGTTCCCTGGCTCATATTAGGGCCAGGGACATGCCTAGTCTGCCTCCATAGCTTCAGGTAAGGGGCGAAGAAGAGAATGAAAATCAAAAGATGAGAACAAAATCAAAATATGGCCTAGGTAGCATCTTCTTCAATTCTGTTTAAAATGTTCTATAAACTGTCATTAACGAATGAGAAATTGAATAGGTTTTGAAACAATTAAACGGAATTTTATGGAATATTTCTGCCTGTGAATCAATAAGGATGGTCCCCATATAGCGATATTTTGATTTTATTGCTTCATTTTCTAATAATTTGACTAGTATCACGGGTGCTAATGTATCTCCTCAACGCATATAATTAATATTACCGAAGTGTGAAGAACAAAAATTTCTGCATCAAATAAAATGTTCGAAGAAACAGTGTGAATTCCAAGACACTATTGACTTTAATATACACAAATTTACACAAGTATTCAAATATATTGAACTTCTTGTGAACGGTTCTTTTGATTGTATCACTATCTGTATTTACATAAGAATTAGACATATTCAATAGAGAGAAACTGATGGATTTATCATTTTTATTGATTGCATATGGAATCCAATGAAAATCGAATTGCAAATATACATAAAATTATCACGAGTTTGTTGGACTAAGAGTAATCGAAGTGAAAATGAATGGTTATGCACATTGTTGAAATCAAGCATGTACTTCCATACAATTTGCCTCACTCTTTATTGCATTCGGATGGCCGAATAAATAAATGTACATGGTAAATATTACATCACGAAAAACAAACCTTGCGGAATGACGGAATGTGATGAATATGTGTGCTCCGTTATACATATGATCAGAAAGAATTTTCGAACACTCTCCAAGCGTATAGGAAAGAACCCAATATTCGTAAATTTAGAAGCTAGCATTGAAAATCCTCTAAATAAATAATCCCAAAGAATTAAGAAAGCTCAAAGAGAAGACAGATCCTGAGAAACGGAGATAATCGAAATCTTATTAAAAATCAGAAGTTTGGGCATTCAAATCGATCGAATAATTCTTGTGTTCGGACGAGGAAAAAAAATAAATTTTTCTGATAAAATCTAAATTATTTTTTTGTACGAGAGGAAGAAAATGATGGGAGAAAAAAGAGAAAGAGGAGAGGCGATAAGAAGCAGCATTGAGCACCAGTGAATATATCTTCGGCTGAAGAAACAATAGCTCGAGGAGAACTGTAGGTAGTCGTTGAGAGGAGAAATGAACGACCTTTGCCCGAGGCGACAAATCTTCGAAACCGTTCGTGCGAAGGAGGTCGACACCAAAGAAAGTAAGACATTGACACGTTTTCGTACTATCCAACAATCTTAGAGAACAATCACTTTGTTTTGCCAAGGCTTTCGAAATCCTTATTATTTTCGTACCTGGAGAAGAAGAAGAGCAGAAGAAACGAAAAGCGAATGCAAAGTAAAGTAAGTTTGAATAATAAGGACCACCGCTTTTCTTTGCTGGCACCAAAGATCGAGGGATGATTCAGTATTCTGATGTTCTAAAGAAAATTGGGGCTAAGCTGAAGAGGGTGATGAGTTACTTCAAGGAATGACGCAACTGTGAGAATGAATTTTACTCGAAAAGAGATGTACATAGAACGTTCAACTACTTCCATCCTTGAGGTATCTTCGGAACGAAATGATCCTGTTCTCCACTGTTGACACTTAAATTGAAAGCATTCGTTTTACTCCTAGAATCTCCTCTACGAGCTGTGAGAATCTTTATCATTTTCTTTGGACTCAAATTCGTCCTTCGTCTTCGCACAGTTCTCTTTCAAGTAAAAGAACTTCTTGAGTCATGTCGGCGCATCGAAGGATGCAAGGGGAAGTCTAAGAGGAGAGGAGGACCAGCAGGAAGATTTTGCCTGCTTTGTAAACAGCCGATGCAATTTCCTGTCGTCTCGTGAACGTTGAAAAGAGCTTTACTAGAGGGCAAGAAAATGTGGTTTCCCCTACTGCAACGCATGTACATCGAGCATATATATTTGCTTTTGTTTTTATTTATCAAGAGACGTGGTAGCATCTCAACGCCAAGTACATGAAAAAAAATCTTGAAAAAGAACATTTTAAATGAAAAAGCAGAAATCGTGCGTTACCGTGTATCTATACACACTGTAAAAAATATACTTCCTAAACTGCCAAAGAAGTTTGGCAGTTTTTTACACAAACTTTTTTTTCAAATTACCAAACAAAAGTTTGTAAACATTCAAAAAATTTTGTGATTTCACGAAGATTTTTGAGAATTCACAAACTTCTGTTCGGCAATTTACAAAAAAGGTTCGGAAATTTCCAAGCATTTTTGTTTGGAATTCAACAAATTTTTTTTACAGTGCACGTAAACCGGGTTTTTACCGATCGAGAAGAACTTCAATGCACAATAACTCATTACACACTGCATTTCACGAAAAAATAAACTTTCGTAATATACCTCGAATATGCATTTTCGATTGAGCACACTACGAACTTTATCCGTTCACGCGATACTGGGAGATAAACCTTTTAAATTTTTGTGCGATCGAAATATCAGAATTTTTTCATTCTCTAGGTGTATATGTATTGTATAGAGTAGTATAGACTTCAATATTTCAATAATGCATTGACAAGTTATGATACAAAACAGTACGAAATGAATGAATTACAGGTTGTTACCCTCTTTTAAGGAGAAATCACAGGTTATAATCCCAGAATAAATCATGACAGAATAACAATGAATGGTATCCCTGAGGAACAATTACGTCATTTTGACCAAAACGCTTCATTTTTTCTCCGAGGAATTGGTGGGAAAAATGAAGTGTTTTGGTGAGAATGAAGTAAATTTCCCTAAAGGTTTCCTAACAGCACATCCACCGATTGCTACGTCGCATTTCCGTGGACTTCACGTGGATAAATGGTGGACCTTGATAGAACGTGGATGAACGAAGATTCCACGTGGAGGCAACGTAGAGGCAACGTGGAAATGTCCGGTGCTGTACGGGATAGGGTGGATGATTGGAGGTTATTTTGAAATTGATGTTATGATTGTAATGAATGTGTTTTACTGACAATGAATCAGTCAGTAAATGATGGTTCATAATCAGAAATCGGAGTTTGGGGAGGAATAACAGTGGAATAAAGAAAGTTTGAAAAATATTTGGAAACAAGGTTAGTCTCTAGTTACTTTACATACGCTGACATATATAAGATATTCTGACTCAAAACTATAAACTATGTACAAAACGATTTCTCTAGGTTCTTTGAGGATAGAATCACAGGTAGATGGAAAGAAAACACAAATGATACAGATATACTATGGATCTGTATGTTAGCTATCATCACTTTCAACTCCATTCCCAAGTAACACAAGAAGTTCTGAGAATGTGCTCGAACATTCTAAGAATGGTCCAGCACCTTCTTAGACTGTTCGAGCACATTCTTAGAACTTCTTGTGTTACTTGGGTTAGGTGATATTGACAGGAAATGAAGAAAAAGCAGGAACACAGTTGAGATATTACAGATGCTTGCGTTAGATATTCTGCTATCAGGTTCTCCCAGTAGAACCACAGGTGGATGGAGTGAAATTAGAACTGAAGTATAGTAGATAAACCATAGGTCTGTATGAGAGTTATCAACACTATCAATTTCATTGGGTGATATCGTAATCGGATAAAGAAAAAGCAGGAGCACAGTGGACATACTATAGATCTTTGCGCCAGGTATTATGCTATCAGATTCTTCCAGTAGAATCACAAGTGCATGAAGAAACAGCAGACAGACAGCAGACATATAATGGATCTGTACGTTAGCTACCACCATACTATCAATTTCATCAGGAATTGTCAGCAGCAAATAAAGGAAGAGCAGGGGTACAGTAGATACACCAAAGATTCTCGCAGCAGGTGCACTGTACAAACTAACTGACTAATAATCAAAGACATTATTTAGGGTTAATTTGACGAAAATTGGACGAATATAAAAATACCGTGATTATAGAAATTTTTCTAGAATAGCTATAGTTCACCCTGACTGATGTGACTGGAGATACGATTCATTCTAAAAGGTTCTCTCCAGCAGTTTTATCTCTTCAGTGGTTCCATTCAAGCTCAATTGCATTTCCATTCTACAAACTTCTATTTTTACTTATGATTACGTTTGTTTTCAAATAATTCCACCAATATCGATATTGATGTCATCAATGTTAAATATCATCATTTTGGTATATTTCTTCACTTTCACAGATCTTTAATTTCAAAGCTGTGTTCACAATGTGTTGACAATACGTCAATCGAACGCCAATTGAATGAATATCGTACATTTCGGATGTACTTTGTACGTTCTAAGTATATTTAAAACAGTCGTATTCGGAAATTCTTTGAATGTTCACTATATATACACCATATCTTATTCGCAAATTCTACGAACATTTCCATTTCCTATATACTTTGAACTTCTATTGCTGCTTGGGCAAAGAGCTCCAGTTATGGAAGTAGAAAAAGCACCCATTATGAATACTTTGAATTCTTAGTGGACACCTTAATGTTCAGGAAGAATTCATATTGCAAGTTCAAAAACAATTTTCCTGACATTCAAAATCTATTTATTTTTAATTCATTGAAGTCATATTGAATATGAATGATCATTTGTACCATCTAGACATTTCCGTTCTCAAATTCCAGATGAACACAGAATTCATAAAGAATCTTTGAAAAACTTCATTTGAACTTTAAAGTTTTTACAGAGTCTAAAAATTCTTCAATTCTCCATTTTCACGTATTTTTACTCTCATAGAACTCTATTCGCAAGTATGCATCGAAAAAAATCTTATTCGACAGCATATTCTTCTTATCCTTTCAATATATGTTCGAAAATTAGGATCTGTGAAAGTGGAGATATGTGAGAACAAGATACTCATTATTGGAGATATTTGAGAGGAGCTTTTATCATCCGATTATGTTGGTGAAAAAAGGACACTGATATACGATAAAAAGAGAGGTCCGGAACAAACACGGATGGGGACCCAATCAACGAAGCCGTTAGTTAGGAAAAATAAAACATCATACGCTCCCAAACGGCTCCATGGCTGAACGGTTAACGCACTAACTTTCAGACATGGATGTCCCGCAGGCTGGGGTGTTCGAATCCCTAACTAATCAATCCGCCTTTCTCCCTAACGGTAATGCCGTGAAAGGGGAAATGGCGGTTGGTGCGTCAACCAAAGTTTATCCCGAAAGCGGCTACCACCGTAATAGGGGAACGACGGTTGATAAGGCAGGGAATCTTACCTTTGCCGCGTAGGTTAGGTTGGAAGTACGCTTCCCCCGGTCCAATTGGCCTTGGCAGCGTGAAGAGACCGGGTTAACAAAAAAAAAAAAAAAAAAAAAATCATACGCTCCCTTCTCAACCAATGGTTTCGTTGATGGCCCCCACCCACAAACACTCGTATCTTCTTGAGAGGAGAATTATCTAGAAATGAAAGCAATTGAGTTTACAAATGTTTCTTGGAGAATATGGATATTGCGGAATATTATAACATTCAGAAAAACTAGTGAAATCCTAATAAGAAACCTCCAAAAAAAGTCAAAAAAATAACGCCGAATACATGAGAAAGTAATGAAAATTTACAAAACAAATCGAGAAAAATATATGAGAGGATGTGCTCTGTTTGAAACAAAAAGATGTGAAATCAATGTGAGCTACCAAGTACATTTGGTTATTCACATGGTATGTAAGTGATTTTTGATGTATTATAATTCCAATGTGTGTAAATAGTATTCAAAGTAGGTCATAATTTTTAAAAAACATCTTTGTCTTGAAAATATGAAGTGGAATAAGACAAAAATTGGATTTAACAATTTCCCATACCGGAAATAGCGCTGAATTATTCCAAACTGAACGTGTTGATGGTCTCTGATAGATTTTAAAATCCACGTCGATGCGGAACACTTGGCGCGACTGGTGATGTGAGTTTTGAGTCTTAATTGTATTCAAACAATTCTGCTGAAAGTATGTGAAGATGAAGTTGGATAATAAAATATTCATCAGCCACGCCAAGTGTGCCGCATCGATGTGGATTTCAAAATCTATTGGAAACGATCAACACGTTCAGTTTGGAATAACTCAGCGTTATTTCTGGTATGTGGAATGAATAAATCCAATGTTTTTTTATTCCACTCCATGTTTTGAAGACGAAGATGTTTTTTAGAGATTATGACCTACTTTAAATATTCTTTTACACGCATTAGAATCACAATACACCAAAAATCACTTACATACCACGTGAATAACCAAATGTACTTGGTAGCTCATATTGATTTCACATCTTCTTGATTCAAACGGGGCACATGCTCTCATATAGTTTTCTCGATTGGTTTCGTGAATTTTGATCACTTTTTCATGTACTTGGCGTTATTTTTTTACTTTTTTGGAGTTTTTTTACTTTGACTTCTAGCGCGATATCGCTGCTTCAATGATTATACAGATTATTCAAATGTTTCCTATGAAAGCAACGATATCCTTTTGAATTTCCATTCTCACGCAAAGCAAACGAACATTTTCACTGGTTTTCCTCTGATTGAGTTATCTGGAACAAAAATATTGTATCTCTCAGCAGAAAAAATCAATTTGATGGAGAATTTCTATCCCTTTCTGGTTGAGGAGCGTGTCATTCACGATCCATCAGTGTGCTCGTAAAAGATCTTGGCATGTAGAATTGAAATTCCATGGGATCAGTCTTTTTCGAGGCGAACGTCGACGATACCAACATCAATGACATACGAAACAGGTGGCAGATACAACGGAAATAAAAGTCGCACATCAAAGATTCTTTTTAGCGCGCGATGAACTCCATTCTTTTGAAAATCATTGGAAATGCGGTTTCAGATTAGATTTAATGAAAATGGAATCTCAAATATTTATACGTTATTCATGAATTTTATGATTTTTCATTTTATCTTGAATAAACTTTGTTTTATTTCCCATTGATGGCAATTAAAAATTGCAATCGAGAATTCAGTATTGCGGTCGATGAAGAAAATTTTCAAGTCACATGTCAATTATTCTCAGCGTGGTAACCGAAAACAGATAATCTTCTGTGACCGACCGTTCTGTCATATTTGATTCATCTTTAATCAGGTGATCAAGAAAAGAATCGTTGAGATCGTCTCTCATCATATGAGATATCCTTCATTTTTCAGAAACTTGAATTCAATAGATATCTCACTCGTCATTTTTAGATACTGAACACTGAAAAATTCATTCACGAAAATATGCATCAATGTGCAATAAAATATGGCAACAATTGAAAATTCAATAACTACATGAAATTTTAGAAAAGTTTGAACAATGAACCTCATCGCTATTACTGAAAATACATGCTAGATAAAAGATTTCTCTTCCATCGATCCATGATGGCGCATTATTTAAACTTAACAATCCAGCCAGGTGGTAAAAATTGAACGATTGGATGACAAATATTGAATTTTCTACGCGATAGCACTAAAGTCTCTTTATCGTCGATGATACATCGGAAACCAAAAACAAAAAAAAAGTAAATAACATGTTCTTTATTTCACGATTTGTAATTTATATGTAATACAATATTTACTACCCGTTAAAATTCCACGGTTTGATTGTAGACAATGAATTCGACGTCCATTAATTTGGTATCACGAATAACTGAATACCCTGAAACAGTACAATGCTGTTGCGTAATTTCAAATCAACCCCCAGGCGAGACAAGGGCTTGGGATATGGACTTGAATGGTTTCGAGGGTAAATCCCACTCGTATATGTGTATACATGTGTGGGTGTATTTATATGTGTATATACAAATTATGACGTAACAATAATCTTTTCAGAATACAGAACGTGTACCTGGCTACACATCACTCGGATTTTCCAAATCAGTATGTTATTTCGTATATTTGAATACTGTCTGAACAATGAATGTGTTGGAGAATTTTTAATTCATTCATTTTTTCCTTTATTTCTCTTGTTATTTCATTTGTAACATGACTAAATCCAACAAAATTTCACAAATCTCAAATGAAAATTGAAACTACAAATATTTTGTATCATATTTTTTTGCCAGGAATTCTTTTCTTCGAATATATACTATTGAAATCCTTATGTTGTTTTTTTTTCGGAGAAAAAATGTTGCTTACACACTGTTAGAAATTTCTGATTGATCTTTCAATCGCATGTAAAAGAAGCAAAGGTTCTTCACGCGACTGAAAAATTTGTTGAATTTTCAATTACATCTGAATGAAATTTCAGTTACAAAAATATATATTAATGTATACAGGGTGACCCAAGTCGGATAGATTATGTTTGGGGAGCATATTCTGTAGCCAAAATGCAACAACTTTGGTATTTGGCAAACTTTTTTTTGAGGTCTAGTTTCCGAGATATAAGCATTTTTAGATTTTTTTCCAAATCCAAATCACTCAAAAGCACGATATGCTACGTCTTTGGGCTTGGGACCATTCGCTAAGTTGGAAAACGACGGATCCCTGGAAAAAAATTTCAACTATCCCATCATTGTTTGTTCCGGAGCTATAGCGATTTGAAATTTTTGAGCTTCTAGCCAATCACCGTTCAGCAACTCTAAATCGTTATAGCTCCGGAACAAACAATGATAGGATAGTTAAATTTTTTTTCAAGAGATCCGCTGTTTTCCAACTTAGCCAATGGCCCCAACCTCAAGTACGTAGCATATCGTGCTTTTGAGTGATTTGAATTTAAAGAAAAATCTAAAGGAGGTGATATCTCGAAAACTGAGCCTCAAAAAAAATTTTGCCAAACACAAAAGTTGTTGCATTTTGGCTGCAGAATATGCTCCCCAAATATAATCTATCCGACTTGGGTCACCCTGTATATTACTGTATATCCAGGGTGTCTACTGCCTGGAAATTCTAACGGAATCAACACACAAATTTGTGTTGAATAGACTGACCAATGAGACGGATAGAATTTCCAGGCGATGAACACCCTGATATCCGAAAAGTTGGAATACTTGGAGAAAAAAACCTTATTCCCGAACAAAACTAGACTCAAAGCGTACGTTTCAGCGGACACCCGTGTAGAAATTAATTCTTAGCGGCAGTTGGGTTTCAAAGTGGACCATTTAGATGGCCTTATTTTATTTGAGACGCTGTTTTGATTGCCCTCATAGGCCTTACACGGGAAGCCCGGGTCTATTAATATTTAGAAAAATGACTGTCAATTTAGGGAAAAAGAGGATCGCTGAAAAATATTTGTAGTGAGTCTACCAAAAATTCGTAGTCAAAATATTAACAGTTGATAGTTTCATTGGTATTTTTCACAGTGAAACTATCAATTGATTGCTAATACATCGACCACGAATTTTTAGTAGACTCACTACGAATATTTTTCAGTGATCCTCTTTTTCCCTAAATTGACAGTCATTTTTCTAAATATTAATAGACTCGGTCTTTCCGTGTATACAGGATTGTCACGTACTCACTTACAGGGCTCGCACTGTGTTTCTAACTTGGGTGCGTGTGACACACCCTCAACGGGACCGATGCAGGCTCTAAAACTAGGACTTTTGGAGGTATAAAAATTTTTTGTGAAGATTATCAAATTAAATCAATATTGCAATGCCCTATGCAGGCTGTACACTGAAAGAAATTTCTATAGTCACTGTAACTAAAACATCTCAACTAAACATTCGTAATGAAAACTACTAAAAATTTGGTTGATTCAACCGAGAAAGTATAGTCGATTTATCACTTGATTGTATCAACTACCCATACAGCACCATGGATCTCAGTAATGTCTCAATTACATTTCGATCTTTCACCTCCATAACATTTCAGTATACTTTCACAGAAATATGTCAAAAATCTGTCAATTGAAATGTTACCTATTTGCAATGTCTCAGATATCAGGTTGGCAACTAAGTAATTGCGGATTTCACTCATAGATGGTGTCAGTTGAATTCTTAGGTTTGCAGACGTAGTACAAATGTAAAACACATCTTGTTATTTGATAGTTGGCGATTCAGCTGTCAATCAGTAACAAAAGTTTTTTGATCGTTTGTGTAGTTTTCGTTTGGCGTTCGTTGAAAAGTGGAAAATCAAAAGGAACATTTTCGTCATATTTTACTTTTTCATTTCCGCAAAGGGAAAAACGCATCGCAAGCTCATAAAAACTTATATGCTGTTTATGATGACGAAGCCTTAAAAGAACGGCAGTGTCAAAATTGGTTTGCCAAATTTCGTTCTGGTGATTTTTCACTCAAAGATGAAGAACGCTCTGGTCGTCCAGTTGACGTTGATGACGCCCTAATCAAAGCAATAATCGATTCGGATCGTCACAGTACAACACGTGAGATTGCAGAAAAACTTCATGTATCACATACATGCACTGAAAATCACTTAAAACAACTTGGCTATGTTCAAAAACTCGATACATGGGTTCCTCACGAACTGAAAGAAACGCATTTAACGTGACGCATCAACATCTGCGATTTGCTAAAGAAACGTAATGAAAATGATCCATTTTTGAAACGACTGATAACTGGCGATGAAAAATGGGTTGTGTACAACAATATCAAGTGGAAAAGATCGTGGAGCAGGCCAGGTGAACTAACTCGAACAACAGCAAAAGAAGGTTTTATTATCAGTTCGGTGGGATTACAAAGGAATTGTCTACTTTGAACTCTTATCACCCAACCGAACGATCAATTCTGATTTCTACATTGAACAACTAACGAAATTAAACAATGCAGATGAAGAAAAGCGGCCCGAATTGACAAATCGAAGAGGTGTTGTATTCCATCATGGCAATGCAAGCAAGGCCACACACATCTTTGGTCACTCGGCAAAAATTATTGGAGCTTGGTTGGGATGTTTTGCCACATCCACCATACAGTCCTGACCTTGCACTATCTGATTACTTCTTGTTTCGATCTTTCCAAAACTCCTTGAATGGTAAAAATTTCAGTAATGATGATGATGTCAAATCGTACCTGATTCAGTTTTTTGCTAATAAAAACCAGAAGTTTCATGAACGTGGAATTATGATGCTGCCTGAAAGATGGCAAAAGGTCATTGATCAAAATGGGCAATACATTACATAATAGAGTTATTCAGTTCCATGAAAACAGTGTCTTTGATTTTCTAACAAAAATCCGCAATTACTTAGTTGCCAACCCAATATATTACAAGAAACATTACAATGAAATATTTCATAAATATTCTTGGAATATTGCAGAAATAATTCAGAAATATTGCATTAAAATGTAAGATTAGCGGACATTGCAATACTTCTGAAGAGACTTTGAAACCTCGGTGTGACATACAGCGATGTCATAGAAATATTTCAATGTTTCAGATGTTAGATTTCTGCAATCTTAATGAAATCTTCGGTGCTGTGTGGGTATACTTTCTTGGTTGAATTAATCAAATTTCCAGTAGCTTTCATTAAGAATATGTGGTTGAGGCATTTTAGATACAGTAACCTCAAAAATCTCCCTCGGTGTAATCAGGTGCACCCAGATTTTCATAACTAGGGGCAACATTGGTGATGCAACTTGGCTTTACATGGGCCGTATATGAGTAACCTTGAGTTATAAAACTCCGGGTGAATATTAGCTATCCTATCAAGTCCCTCGGTACCCGTAAGGGAATTCACTACATTTTGACCAACACATTTCATTTGTACTCCAAAATATTGGAGCAATGAAGCATTTTGGTCCGGATGTAGTCAATGTTCCCAAGGGTAGCCAAGGTGTGGCAATTCAAGAATTTAGATACCACATATATTTCCATCAGGGTAAGCCAAAAAAATTAACCTATAGAATTTATGGGTTAAAATTAATCCATATACCGAGAAGAAAATTTCCCAGTTTGGCAGAATTATTAGCTCAGTCCTAAAAGGCGTCGGTGGGCATTTAAAATTTCCTATGTAAATCACACGTGAAAATATTTTTTGCATCAAAAATGCTATAACTTTTGAACTGGTTGAGATAAATTTTTTTTAGGCAGATTCTTCTACAGCAATCAATTCTCTAACAAATCATCCCAGAATCGATTTTTCAAAGTGGAAAATTTGTATATTTACGGGCCACAGATGTCAAAAAAACAAGACTTTCATGGCCCGTGAATACACAAATTTTTCATTTAAAAAAATCAACTCAGATATGATTTTTTAGAGAATTCAATGACCCATGAGAATCTGCCAGGAAAAAATTGTTATCTGGAATGGTTCAAAAGTTATAGCATTTCCAATGAAAAACAATTGTGGTATCTGTTATTTGAATGGGAAATTTCAAATGCCTACCGACGCCTTCTCAAATTGAGTTGAAAATTCTGCCGAAAGGAGGAAATTTTTTTTCCCGGTATATAGATCCATTTCAACCCATAAATTTAATAGATTAGTTTCTTTGACTCACCCTAATGTCCATACATGCCCTATATTCAAATAAAGGATGCCCGGAAGAATTCCCGTGTAAAAAATTGAACAGTGAAAATATTGGAACTCTTTCTTACACTGAGAGAAATTTTTGAAGTTACTGTAACTAAAACACCCCAACCAAATATTCTTAATAAAAGCTACTGGAAATTTGGTGAATTCAACCAAGAAAGTACACACTGAGAAAAAACATAGTGGAGCCAACCGCATATGAGTTTGGATACGGCGAATCTCGCCACGTGGTTGACTCAATTAAATATCGATTGAAATGACCGAATCAAGAGACGCGGTAGCGTCTCGACGCCAAGTAAATGAAAAAAACGTGGAAAAAAATATATATATATACATACATGAAAAAGCATATATATATATACATACATGAAAAAGCAGAAGTCGCGCGCTACCGTGTATCTTTACTCGTAAACCGAGATTTAACCTCCTAAAAAAATTTTCAATGCACAATAACTCGTCACACATTGAATGTCACAAAAAAATAATTACACTTTTAATATTTAATTCGACTATACACTTTCGAATAAGCACACTACGAACTTAATCAGTTTACGCGATACTGAGTTATAAACATTTCAAATTTTCATGCGATCAAAATATCAGGATTCCTTCTCCGTCAGTGATTTATATTCTTCTTCTAATTACCTACAACCAGCGTTGCCAGTATTCTCTAGAAAAATCTTCAGCATCTGATGATTGGTCATTTCTTGTACAACCGGCCAATCATATTCCCAATTTGGAAAGAAATGACCAATGCCAAAAAATCTGAAGATTTTTCTAGGGAATACTGGCATCACTGCTTACAACATGTTCATCCAATCTGTCTTTTTCTTTTTAATGGTGGATATTGTATCTCTCTCTTTTTTCAAATATCCAATAGCGTTCATTTTCTTCCTCAAACTTGTGTGAGAGAAATAAAGGATTCTGTCTCTTTCTTTTTACCAACGTCCAATAGCGTTTATTTCAATATATATAGAGTATATACCTTGTAGATACGTAAACAAATATACCCTGTCAATGAGGCGATGTGTTGATAGGTTATTATGATCTTAGACCATATACCACTGGACCGCGCATTACCCATAAAATGTGCTGCCGAGCTGGTAGACCATATACTATGAAATGACTAGAAGGCGCGGAGGGTGGCGTGCCAGGCGATCCAATCCGCCATGTTGATTGTGTACAAAATTTAAAATCGTATTTCTCATATAACGTGAAATGTAACACAAACAATGTATATATTCAAATATAATGCAATTGCTGTGAATATTCCATAATTGGCGCACTACAAATCAATTCATCAGATTATAAATTCACAAATAATTAATCAATCAAAGAATACTTCATGCAGATATCAATCTGTAACACATTTTATCGAAATTCAATCATATTTTCCAAGCAATTTATGAAGAGTGATGATACTTTATTGAATGACAAATTATTTCAAATTCAAGATTACGAAAGAGATTTTCTACACACAAAAAGTCGTAGAATATGCTTGAGACAGCGAAGAAAGTGTTGAAATTAAAAAAAAAATCTTGTTGAATTACGGAAGAATGTATTGAAATCACATCTAAATTTTTTAATAACATACAATAAAAGTCATATAGCTCAGAATGATGTACATATCAATATGGGGAATAAAATACAACAGTTTCATAAATAGCTTAAAATTTCTTTAACTAGAATAAACATTTTGAATAAAGTGGTATGAATCACGTAACGTTTATAATCAAGAATTCTTCAAGATATCTTATAGAATTTTCAAGAATTTTGAAGCGTACATATTATGTGAGAACATTTAAAAAATGTCAAATTTCAAATAGAGGCTCTGATTAAAAATATATGAACATAATAATATGATTAATATGTGAAATATAATATTCCAATAGAATTTTATGTAATGACTAGCGTTTAATCACAATATCGAATTATTGGTGTTTGAAAAGAATTAGTTTCGTCTTTAAATGACGTACACGCTTACAGGCTTCGTCTTTTGAGGTGGTTTCATGGTGCAAGCGCAAATGAGAATATGTAGCTAATATCAATTTTATAACTTGATACTTATGATCTGTTAACGGGTAATCATCTAGCACGTGATCATCTAGGGATGAAAATATGATTCGCGGTAATTTTGCCATAGTTTTTGTCAATAACATTCTCATGATATTTTTACTATCAATGTTACCAGTGATAGACTCCCTGACAATTCTTTCTGCAACTTGGCAGGTTTTAACAACATCATCAGATGCCTTTATCAATTTTCCTCTATTTTTTTTAGCTGTCAATTTGGATGGATACTTATCCCCTGTGGTGTTTTCTAGAGCAGCTAGACATTCATCACAGTGAATTTGTTTATTTAATTTACGGACAATAAATCCTGCAATATGTCCCACAACATCATTAACATACGAACTTTGACAATACAATGTATTGCTATAATCATGATCAACAATTTCATTCAGATCTTGCAAATTGATATCTGTGATTGTAAAATCTGTGGATTCTGTATTTTTCGAACTTGTACTAGCTACATGCAGAATTCTTGTACTATCCATAGCAACACAATTTGCATACTGCGATCCAGTAATTTGTGTATGGATCAATAATCTTTTGTACGCGGCCTGAAATTGATAAGCTGACGGATTATTATTAAAACCTCCAAGTTTTCTCACCGCACTAAGAAATAACTCCAAATGATCCTGTGAGAGCTTATAAGTCAAGATATAGTTCATTCCTGAAACAGGATTTTGCACTATTCGTATCATGTAAGTTCGAAGTATTTTTTAAACCTAAAATGGGACCTTGAACTCCTGTGCGTTTAGAACTGTGTACTGCAGGAGTCATTATGTTAAGTTTTGCATCTTTTAATTGTAATTGAGAAATATATTCAATATATAGCAATATTTTATCCTCCATGGGAATGAAGTTTTTCTCTGATAAAGGAGCTTTACTTGGGTCTTTAGTAAATTAACTTCGGCTATTCAGAATATCAAAAGTAGCGTTTAAAGTTCTGCAAAATGTAGCAGTTGCTGATGCTCCTTGAAATTCAGCAATTTTTAAATCGAATTCAAGACAATTTAATGCATCTGCTACTTTATTGCTCAATGTTTGCACGGCCAAACGTACATTCATTCTCTCTCGAAACCAATTTAAATGTCGTGAACGTAAATTATTTGCTGCATGTAAACCTTGAGTTTCTTGATATTGCACCAATTTCTCCAAATATTCCCATTTGATCATTTGCCCTTGAGCATCGAAGAATATTTTATGCGTACCAAAAGCATTACGCACTAATTTGATAGCATGGCAAGCATCTAAAAAAATAGCAATAGGTTCATCAGTGACGGGATGTGGAGAATTACAAACTAATTCTTCAACATTTGATGTTATACGTGCTCCTAGTTGATTTGCCATAGATATATTGGCAGCAGCCCCATCAAAAGTGAGAGCAATAATAATAACACCAGTATTATGAAGTAAATGATGACATTGGGTAACTAAATTTGCCTGATCAGTCCCTGTTATTCCGTGAATTAGCTTCTTTTTGGGTACCATTATCATCTATATCAAAACCATAATCAACATATCCATGCATTTTGGTTCCATCCCAATGAACATGTCTTCGAATGGCCATTCCATCTATCATCAACGCACAATACGTTTTTTTATTTTTCAAGTCATTTTCTCGGACTGTAAGTGTTAAGGATTCAAATGCTTCAGTAGTGAAACCAGGAGTGCCATCAACATGCTGATACCATCGTCTAATAGTACTTGGATGTGGTAAGGAATGTTCAAAGGATTTTCTAACGTAGTCATATCCTTTAGGAGAGTGAAATTGCAGTGTCAAACTGAAACTACGAAGAACTGGAGAGTAGGTATTACGGGAATTGGATTGAGTGTGTCTTCGGATCAATTCGGTATGGAGATTAGGTAATGAGGCCTACAAAAGAAAGGATCAAAAGATTAACAACATAGATTGATTTTATTTTGTATATTGTCAAACTCTCAAGATACATCACAAAGATTCAATTAGAATATGTGCCCTGTAAAAAATATGAATTATGATGAATCTATTCTAGATGTTCAAATTTCGAATGAATTTTCATCATTTCCATTCTTTCCTGTTTCATACTTTTCAGCTGCAAAATTATGTTCCATATTTGCCATTAAACTATCCCAGATAGCAACATTTTGAAAGAAGCATCCTTCTTGGATCATTTATGAATTCAAAAAAGAATTCTCGAGATTTTAGTGAAATAAAATTCTTGTAGAATCCAATAAGAGCTGCATAGTTCGAAATGAATTCGCCAAGAGTCCTATTTCACTGACATTTGAAAGATCCTCTGTTTGCTGAGCTATGATTTTTCCCGTATTTCATTTCACATATAATTTACAAATTGAAATGTAAACCTAGTACTATCAGAATGTTATATATGTCCTAGCCACGTTCTGGTGTATTTAAATATACTATGAATGTGCGTAGTATATATATACGTTTCGATGCTACTTGGGAATGTTTGAGAATCAATGTGTTTTATAACTGAAATTGAAATAAAAATATTCCTGTTCATTCTCACCGGAGCGTTTATCAAGATTCAAATTAAAATCAATTTGAATCGATTTAAAAAATTGAAAAATCTTATTCTTTTCTATTCCATACTTTTTGTTGGGTGAGTTACATAAAGAGTTTTTATAGTAGATAAAAGAGGGATTGAAAAATTTATAGCCAAATATACATGATAGGAACAAAAAAAATATGCTTCACCCCGGGTACTCACGCTAGCGACTGTCGCGCGCGACAGTATTACAAGAAAGGATAGGAAAGATGATTCCAACTCGGATTTCTTTTTTCTTGCGATGGTGTCGCGCGCGATAGTCGCTAGCACGAGTCTCTGGCCTTGAAATTTTATCATTTGAACAGTTTCAGAAATTTGATAAAAGTCTCACCTGGATTTTTGCATTAGGGTAAGTTTTTAATGGGTTCCATGGTCAATTCAGAATTTGTATATTCAAAATAAAATATATAATTATATCTATCATACAATACCATCAAGTTCTCAGTAGCATCATTGGATAGAAGACCGCGTTGTTTGAGCTCTTGTATGAGAACATTCAAGTTTTCCATCCTGCTCTTCAGTCTCCTTTTATCCTCTTGTAACACCTTTATTCTTTTCTTGAAACTATCTATTTGCTGTACAGCTTGTCCCCAGTATTTGGCTCGTTTTGAAGGTGATTCTAAATCGCTTTCAGTCACTTGGGATAAATATCGAGGTTCTTTCTTACGTTTGTGTGACATTTCACTCTCTTCATTTCATGGAAATTTCGAATCTTTTTTAACCATATATATTAAACATATTCTTTTCAATGAAAAGTATACATCAGTAATGCCTAAGTGTATGTAATAGTTTCCAACAATTCACCTGTTGGAACGATTATGTTACACTGGATTTCCTTGTCCATAAAACTTGAAGGTTCTGAAAAAAAATTATATATATATATATATATATATATATATATATATATATAAGTATATGTATATATATATATAGTAGTACAAGGATTCTATGCACGTTCATAATATATTCAGATATAACATAAAAGCATATAGATATTGAAAAATGATCCGACACAGCATCACAGTCCCAGAAGAATTCATAAAGAATTCTTAAGAGTTCTTTGAGAATTCTTGAGAATTCTTCAAGAACTCTTCCGGGACTAATGTGCTGTATGGGATAATACTTTTTATAGAACATAGATATTCACCCTTTGGAACTATCAGATCGCACTGAATTTCTCTGTCCATAACACCCATACATATACCTGCATGAAACCAAGTCATCAAGAATTTGATGTTTTGAACCAAAAATAATGAATCAATTCTTTGCTATCAGGGAATGACAATTACATCAATAATAACATTTGTTACTGCATACACAAACCCGTTGATATATGCTCCGTTGAGAATATAGTGGGAATCGCATCAGGTTTTAATATTGCCTTTTTACTATTCTGAACAAAATCATTGCGGTGAAAATGTTTGGAGCATACAACAGAATGTTTACCTGGAGTCGAGTTTCGACCAATTGCATCAATCCACTGTTGCTGTATGCCAATGTCTGTTGGAAATCTACAATTTTTATACAAAAATGGTCATAAATCCAGTTATGAACTCTGTATATTCTATTTTTTATTGTTGAATAATAAATAAAATGAACTATATATTTTGATTACTGATGAAAAGACACTTCTGTTCCACAGGTACTCCGTTCATCACAGTTAGAAACCCAACAATACCGCATTTTGATTTATGATGATCGTTCACTTAAATTATTTTGCGAAAAATAAAAATTATATTCATTAACAATCAATCCATATTATTATATAAACTTCACTAAAACACTCGATTTTATTCACATATACCGCACATGAACTTTGAAATGTATACATACTATTACAGCTGATCACGTTAAATTTGGCAACACAGTGTATGCACTTAGATTTGGCAACTTAGGCCCGTACGGGCTCTAGCATCTCTGTCATATTCACGAAAACACGATCGTTGCTCTCTGTCGCACGTCGGCAGCAGTTAGATCAAAGTGAAATAGGCGGAATGCGCGGTCCAGTAGTATATGGTCTAAGATTATAATATTGAAAGAATAATTGAAAAATGGATGAATTGTGAATTGCAGGTTATACTACATTACAGGTATTACAGGTCATTATAACAACAATCGAACGCACACAAATAACCTGGAATTATATATACTTTTATATATGACTTGAAAAAATTCATCAATGGATTAATGAATAAATGATGTAGAGGTTATTTGTAAGAAAAAAAACACAAAAAGTTTGAGAAAGGTATAAATAAATCTATTTGCTACATTCAGGAAATTGCTATATACACAGGTAAGCTCTGTATGATGTATTATTCATAAAATACAATATTCCTTTACAGACAACAGCTCAGCAGAAATACCGTAATGAACAGTCTGCGACTGTTGGTTCTTACCACCAGAACCACAGGCTGATGATCAAATAAATCATACAAGGTCTAGTCGAACATAATGATTCAAATTTATGCATTACTTTTTAGGTGAAATCTTATCGGATATACCATAACCTCCTTACAAACAATCTACTATCAGGTTCTCCTGCTAGAGTCGTTGGAAAATGATCAAATGGATCATATCGAGCATGCTCAAGGGAAAAGATTCAAGTTTATTTGCAATTCCTCCACATACCAGAAAGTCAGGGATATATCATAAGTTCTGACGGACAGTCAACTACTGGAGCCTTCCGGAGTAGCTGATCAAAACCAGATGACCAGCTACTTCGGAAGGCTCCACTGTCGATTTCTCTAATTAGGATCATAGGCAATCGATGAAAAAGATCATACGGAGCCTGCTCAAGGGTGATTATTGAAGTTTATTTGCTATTTTTTTACAGGCAAAAGTATAATGGATATACCATAATCTCTAATGGAATCCACTATTCTGCAATCAGAATCGTGAACAAATAATGAAACAGAATAGTGAATAGATAATGAATGTAAATTCAATTATAGCAAGTTTGAAAAACATTCGAAAATAAGGTTAGTCACCGAGCACTTCAGGTATACTAAAATATGACATCCTGAATCAAAATTATGAACTATGTACAAAATGGTTTCCCTAGATTCTTTGAGTGAAATTACAGGTGGATCAAGAGAAAGTAGGAAGGATGCAGGGATACTATACATCTGTATGTTACTTACCACCACGATCAATATCATCAGGTAGCGTAGAAGGAAAATGAAGAAAAGGCAGAAGTGCAGTGGATATACAAGTCCTTGCATTGAATAATATCACTATCAGATTCTTCCAACAGAATCATAGGTGGATGAAGGAAAAGCAAAAAGGATGTAGATGTAGCATACATCTGTTCGTTACATCCTATCATGATCATTAGGTAGCGATGAAGGAAAATGCAGTAAAGATAGGAGCGCAGTGGATATATCACAAATCTTTGCATCGGGTGCATTCCACTGACCAATTGACGAATGATTAGAGAGACTGTTTAGGATCAACTCAACGAAAATTGAGCAGATACAATATTCTGATTATAGAAATTGTTGCAGAACGACTACAGGTCAACTTGACTGATGTGACTGGATGTGACAATTCATTCTGAATGTTTTCTTCCAAAGTTCCATCTTTTCAGTTGTTCTATTCAAGCTGGATTATATTTGTGTGCTTACAAACCATCATTTTTATCTTTACTTATCTTGGTTTTGGAATGATTCAATTCTCAAATATAATGAATTTTATTAAATTGTCATAGAGTATTTTGGGTCGAGAGATTTAGTAACTCTAGGATCCATGAATTGTTCAAAATGTATTCAAAGTGATTCATGATCATTAAAAAGCAATATTGTATCAAATATCCAAACCATTTAATATTCATGATATTTGAGAATTGAATCATTCCAAAACCAAGATAAGTAAAGATAAAAATGATGGTTTGTAAGAACACAAATATAATCCAGCTTGAATGGAACAACTGAAAAAATGGAACTTTGGAGGAAAACATTCAGAATGAATTGTCACATCCAGTCACATCAGTCAAGTTGACCTGTAGTTGTTCTGCAACAATTTCTATAATCACAATATTGTATCTACTCAATTTTTGTTGAGTTGATCCTAAACAGTCTCTCTAATCATTCGTCAATTGGTCAGTGGAATGCACCCGATGCAAAGATTTGTGATATATCCACTGCGCTCCTATCTTTTCTGCATTTTCCTTCAACGCTAACTAATGATCATGGTAGGATTTAACGTACAGATGTATGGTACATCTACATCCTTTTTGCTTTTTCTTCATCCACCTATGATTCTGTTGGAAGAATCTGATAGTGGTATTATTCAATGCAAGGACTTGTATATCCACTGCACTTCTGCCTTTTCTTCATTTTCTTATGACGCTGCTTAATGACATTGATCATTGTGGTACGTAACATAAAAATGTATGGTGACATGCATCCTTCTTGCTTTTTCTTCATCTACCTGTGATTCTATCGGAAGAATCTGATAATAGTGTACCTAACGCAAGGACCTGTGGTATATCCACTGCACTCTTGCCTTTTCTTCATTTTCCTTCTACGCTACCTGATGATATTGATCGTGGTGGTAAGTAACATACAGATGTATAGTATACCTGCATCCTTTCTACTTTTTCTCGATCCACCTGTAATTTTACTCAAAGAATTTACTCATTGAAAAAACTTTTTCACCTGGGTACTCAGGAATAAGGATATTGGATAATATATAATCCAGGGGCCAAAATATTGATGAAAAATCAACAGAAATTCACGCGTTAAACGTAATGGGTCTTCCTATTGTTGACGGCGTTTCTTCTTATTTGAATGCAGTAATGCAGTGTATATTGTACTGTGCTTCTAAGACAAAACAATTACTTTCATCTGACCCCAATGACATCATAAATATTCCAATTCAGAACTACAATTCACAAAAAAACCTTGATATCATAGCTTCAAAACAGCTTGCAGGTCCACAATACTTGCATAATCACTCACAAGATGCAGGAGAATTCATCGCTTCCATTTGCGAGAATTCAATGGCTATTAAAAATTTAGTGAAGCACCAAATAACTACCTTAACGGAATGTACGAAATGTGAATATACCGAAAATATTGTTGGTACAAATTGTGTTACACGTCTTGGGCTACCTCCAATTTCACAAAAATCATTTGAGTTTCAAGAAATATTCAAGTTCAATTTTTCAACATCGAAAATTTTCGAAGATTCTTGTGACAATTGTAATAACTTGCATAAAACTAAAAAATCATTTATAACAGCGTCAGAACAATATGTAATTGTGCAATTGATGATGTTTAATCATAAAAATGTTGAAGCAACAAAGGTAGAAAATATAAACATTGAAGCAGTACCAACTTCAAAAATTATAATTGCACAACACTTTTATAAAGTTATAGCTGTTGTTTTTCATCAGGGTGAAAATATTTCTGAAGATAATTCCACATGCATGTTACGAAGTAAAGGTACAAAGTGGATATTTATTCATGATCTGCAAGTTGAAGAGCGACATTGGCCACGCAATGCTAAAGACTCGTATATATATTTCTTTGAAAAGCAATAATTTCGCTTCATTATAACATTAGAATTCAATTACTGTGATATTGTACAGTTTTTAAGAATATAGAATACCTTTATAATACCATGACGAACCAAATATTCTTGAAAAATTTTTCGAATGATTTCGATGGATATTCCACAAAATTCTGAAAAATGTCTGGTACAGTACTAGAAAGTGTCTTCAATCTGATATCTTGAAGGTATATCTTTTTGTTGCATGATACATATTTGACATCTCTTTACCCAGATAGCAAAAGTTCCAAAAACTAGATCCCATTGAATCCTTCTGGAACCACAAAATCAATCACTGAAACGTCAGTAGGATGGAGTTCTTGGAGAATTCAAATCGCCTTTTGTCATACTATATACAGTACAGTATACAGTATGACAAAAGGCGATTTGAATTCTTCAAGGACTCTATTCTGCTGACATTTCAGTAGTTCGTTTTGTGGTCACGAAAGAATTCAATGAGATCTAATTTTTGGAACTTTTGCTATCTGCTACTTTTCACAATGATCCAAAAGAGTGACCGAAAAATGTCTGCTGGAAAGCTATTTTTAGCTTCATGCTAAACAGTACAAATTCTATCTTGCAAAAAAAATTTCTGTTGGATACCTTGAATATATTGTACGCAAGTTTCCTCTGTCTGTAGGAATTTTCCTAACTTGTCCAGAAATTTACTGTGAAATGTTGGAAAAAATCCCATGAAGTTTGGAATTTTCAGATAAATGTACGGGAAATTTCATATAAATGTACGGGAAATTTCATATAAATGTACCGGAAATTGATTTCCTAATCAGTGATTGGAATTTTCCGGTTGATGTACCCAGGAAAATTCCGATTATTTTTTACAGTGTATGTTGTTTCGATTCTCTTACAATGAATTCTTGAAAACACTGGAAATTTCCGCACAAGACATGTTCAGCACAATATCGTGGGCTGTTTTGAGCGGCGTGAGCTCCTTTGAGCGCTGTGAGTTGCTTTGAGCGCTTTGAGCTGCTTTGAGCGCCAACTTATCAGTCAAGGAAAATTTAGTTTTCGGAATTCTTCACTTTTTCACTATTTGTTCATGAGAATTCGCTTTTCTTCCCTTCCCTTCTTCATTCTTTATTTCGATAATCTATTGCCGTCCAATGATGAGATGACTGATGGAAATCCAAGTGGATTTTTATATCACATAAGTTATCTGGGGACATTTCCTTCATTCCTACGATTGCCATAAACTCGACAGGGGTATTTCATTTTTATTTGGGTTCAATTGGAAGCATATTCAGAAAAATAAGTGAAATCCCCAAAAAAAAACTCCAAAAAAGTAAAAAAATAACGCCAAGTACATGAAAATCCCAAAAACAAAGAATGAAAAAATCTAAAAACACATTCCAAAGGAAAATTTCACTGCATTCAGAATTTCGAGGGGATACAAAAGGATATGCTCCATTTGAAAAAAAAGATATGAAATCAATATGAGCGACCAAGTACATTGGTTATCCAAAGGATATGTGAAAGATTTTTGGTATATTGTAACTTCAGTTGGTTTAAACTGTATTGAAGGTAATTTATGATTTTCAAAAGAGCATTATTGTATTAAAAAAATAAATAGAACAAGCGTATCGTTCTGCTCGTATACAGGGTGATTCAAAATTCCCGCACTCTTTTTTGGGAGTAGATTCCTGATGAAATTCCAAAACGATTTGTCCTTTTGCACAATGCTCTCCGACGCATAATTTCCGAGATATAATTAATTAATGTTGACTAATTATGGGGTGGATCCATCGGTCATTCAGGAGCGTCATAACAGAACAAGAGAGGAAGGTGCTTGCAGAAGGCGCTCATACGATCAGCTGATCTGTATAATCGATACGATTTACCAACATACAAATTGGTAAATTTTCTACTTAGAACGATTGAATTCGTCGACACTGTGGAAAGATTGATTATTGTCATGAATTCTTATCACGATATGCTGTAGGTGAAAGTTGTAATTTCAGTAATGATTTTTATTACGCAGACAAATGTAAAATAGTGTTATTTCGTAGGGATAGGGATTCAAGTGGGAGTAAAAAGTATAACTACTCGTTTTCAATCAGAATGTTCATGTAAAGAAGAAAACATGAGAATTTTCATTCATCCGATACCCAATTTGAACGGTTTGATTAGTAAGTTTAACACAAGAGATTGGATTCCGGATCCTGTATTCTGATTGGTCGAGAATCAATGTATGTTAGATCAATCCTCGGCCGTTTCAAATGATTCTTCTGAAGAATGTGTTTTCGACTTATCCCAACCACAACATTGAACAATGATGAATTTATTCGAATTCACCCTTTTTACATCATTCGATGAATATAAAGGGTTTATCGAACGTTAATTACGTACAAGTTGAAGTAAGTTATTAACGTTCGATAAACCCTTTATGATCATCGAATGATGTCAAAAGGGTGAATTCGAACAAATTCATCATTGTTCAATGTTGTGGTTGGGATAAGTCGAAAACACATTCTTCAGAAGAATCATTTGAAACAGCCGAGGATTGATCTAACATACATTGATTCTCGACCAATCAGAATACAGGATTCGGAATCCAATCTCTTGTGTTAAACTTACTAATCAAACCGTTCAAATTGGGTATCGGATGAATGAAAATTCTCATGTTTTCTTCTTTACATGAAGATTCTGATTGAAAACGAGTAGTTATGCTTTTTTCTCCCACTTGAATCCCTATCCCTACGGAATTACAACTTTCACCTACAGCATATCGTGATAAGAATTCATGATAATAATCAATTTTTCCACAGTATCGACGAATTCAATCGTTCTACATAGAAAATTTACCAATTTGTATGTTGGTAAATCGTATCGATTATACAGATCAGCTGATCGTATGAGCGCCCTCTGCAAGCACCTCCCTCTCTTGTTCTGTTATGACGCTCCTGAATGACCGATGGATCCACCTCATAATTAGTCAACTTTAATTAATTATATCTCGGAAATTATGCGTCGGAGAGCATTGTGCAAAAGGACAAATCGTTTTAGAATTTCATCAGGAATCTACTCCCAAAAAAGAGTGCGCGAATTTTGAATCACCCTGTATATAGATACCAAAAAGTGAAAAAAAGTAGAATTCCACAAAACATACAAATGTCTCACAAAAACCCCTAAAAACTCCAACGCAGTAAAAAATAACGTCAAATCCCAAAAACCATACAGACGTTTTACAATCATCATGAAGTAATCAGTCTTACGACTGGTTTGATGAAACCCTCCACCCCTGTCTATTATCCGCCAAACGTTTAATTTCTACATATCTACTACATCCCTTGTCTTGTACGATTTACTTCATATAACTTGCTCTGGGTCTACCTTTACCAGTTTTACCATTCATTTTCCCTTCCAATATTGTTTTCAATAAACTCTCATGCCGTAATGTGTGTCCTATAAGATTGCTTCTCCTTTTCACGATGTGTTTCAAAAGATTTCTTTCTTCATTTATCTGCTCGAGTACTTCTACATTTTTGACTTTGTCTATCCATTTTATTCTGAGCATCCTCCTATAACACCACATTTCAAAAGCTTCAAGTCTTCGTTGATCAGTTTTCCCCATTGTCCAAGTTTCGCAACCATATAATGCTGTGCTCCAAACGTAACTTTTCAAGAATTTCTTCCTTACTTCCACGCTTATATTTTTTGAGCATAATAACTGTTTCTTTTGGTAAAAAGCCTGTTTCCCTTGTGCTATTCTGGCTCTTATATCTCTTTCGCTTTTGCCGTTCTCTGTAATTATGCTTCCTAGATATTTGAATTCTTTCACCTGTTCAATTGTCTCGGTATCTATTTTGATTTTCGTTCTTCTAGCTGTTTTCGCTGCTGTACACATCATGAATTTTGTTTTGTCTTTATTTATATTCATACAATAGTTTTCCAATAATATTGTTCTCATAGTGTTGAGAATATTTTCTAACTCAGTACTACTCGTGGCCAATATAGCTATGTCATCCGCGAATCTCAACATACTCATATTTTCTCCCTGAATCTGTAATTTCGATTGAATTTCCTCCTCCACTTCGTTCATTGCTTCTTCTATATATAAATTGAAAATCAGTGGCGATAATGAGCATCCTTGTCTCACGCCTTTTCTTATTTGTGCCTCCCCTTCCTGACCCTCTATGTCTATTATTGCACTTTGATTCTTATATAATTCGTATATTATTCTTCTATCTTTATAATTTATTCCCACCTTCTTCAAGATCGCAAACATCTTCTCCCAGTCCACATTATCGAAAGCCTTTTGTATATCTACAAAACCTATGTACACAGATTTCTTCAGCGCTATCCTTTTCTCTATTACTGCCCTGAGTGCTAAGATTGCTTCTCGCGTTCCCCTATTTTTTCTAAAACCAAACCGATCTTCTGCCAATCTACTCTCTTTTACAATAACGCTTGAAAAAAAATCCTTGAAAAAATACTTCTTTCCGGAAGATTACTTGATATAAAACATATACCATTCAAAAAAAAGATGTGAAAGGCAACCCTGTTTCGGAATTCGCATCAACCAGTAACACTTGGCGTGGCCGAAGAAGATTTTATGAAATTATATCATTTTAATTTCTTATTTAATGTTCTATAGAAATTCATTTGTATATAATAAAGGCTAAAAACTTCTACCATCGGCCACGCCAAGTGTTACTGGTTGATGCGAATTCCGAAACAGGGTTGCCTTTCACATCCTTTTTTTTTAATGGTATATTTGTTATATCAAGTAATCTTCCGGAAAGAGTGAAGTATTTTTTTCAAGGATTTTTTTTCAAGCGTTATTGTAAAACGTTTGTATGGTTTTTGGGATTTGACGTTATTTTTTACTGTGTTGGAGTTTTTAGGGGTTTTTGTGAGACATTTGTATGTTTTGTGGAATTCTACTTTTTTTCACTTTTTGGTATCTATATATACAAGCAGAACGATACGCTTGTTCTATTTATTTTTTTAATACAATAATGCTTTTTTGAAGATCATAAATTACCTTCAATACAGTTTAAACAAACTGAAGTTACAATATACCAAAAATCTTTCACATATCCTTTGGATAACCAATGTACATCTCCGTGAACTTAGCCAGCAAGTGGGAGATAAAGATTTTTTGTTAATCCCAATCAAAAGTACTTCGCTTGTACCTGATTGTACCGCAAAGATTTTCGTTTGTACCTCCAAGGGTACCGAGATATAGCCCGGGGGCTTAAGCCCCAGCCAGCAATTCCGACCAATCGGAACGAGTCTGGTGTCATTCGAAGGGGTATCGTTTGTACCTGATTGTACCGTTGGAATTTTCGTTTGTACCTCAAAGGAAAAGGAGATATAGAAGAAAATATGTTTTGAGTCGAGAGCCGGAGGAATCGTCGACAGAAGTGGTACCTTTGGACTTGAAATGACTGGAACTGATCTACACTGGCTCCAAGCTGCAGATCCATACAGCACCACAGTTCAGGGAGAGTTCACGGATAATTCATTTGGACTCAAAATGAATACATTATGAACTCTTCCGGGAGTGTGGTGATGCGTGGGAGGGAACTCGGATTTTTTTCTATGGCATCTAGAAGAGGTGTGTCAGTAATTGATTATAACGCGATATATTTTGTTCGTACCGCGGAAATGAAAAAAAAAACCCTGACTGGGACAGATCTACTATAGGAGAATTATTGTTCAGGACCTCCCAAGAATATTCCCTGCAAGTTTCATCGTTTGTACCTCCTTGGTATGGAAGTTATAGGCCTTGAAATGTACAAATATCGGAATTTTCGAACTTTGAAAAATCACACAGCATTGCTCCTGACTGGGGCAAACTTTCTATGGATCAATTATTGTTTGGTGATCTCCCAAGAATATTCCCTGCGAGTTTCATCGTTTGTACCTCCTTGGTTTGGAAGTTATAAGCCTTGGAATACATAAAAGTCAGAATTTTCGAACTTTGAAAAATCATACAGAATTGCCCTTGACTGCGGCAACTTTTATATGCATAAATTGTTGTTTGGGGACCTCCCGAGAATATTCCCTGTGGAATTCATCGTTTGTACCCCCTTGGTTTGGAAGTTATAAGCCTTAGAATATAGAAGTATCGGAATTTTCGAACTTTGAAAAATCATACAGAATTGCCCCTGACTGGGGCGAATTTTATATGCATGAATTATTGTTCGGGAACCTCCCGAGAATATTCCCTGCAAGTTCCATCGTTCGTACCTCCTTGGTTCGGAAGTTATAAGCCTTAGAATACAAAAAAGTCAGAATTTTCGAACTTTGAAAAATCATACAGGATTGCCCCTGACTGAGGCAACTTTTATATGCATGAAGCATTGTTCGGGGACCTCCCGAGAATATTCCCTGCAAGTTTCATCGTTCGTACCTCCTTGGTTCGGGAGTTATAAGCCTTGGAATATATCAAAGTCAGAATTTTCGAACTTTGAAAAATCATACAGGATTGCTCCTGACTGGGGCAACTTTTGTATGCATAAATTATTGTTCGGGGACCTCCCGAGAATATTCCCTGCAAGTTTCATCGTTTGTACCTCCTTGGTTTGGAAGTTATAAGCCTTGGAATATATAAAAGTCAGAATTTTCGAACTTTGAAAAATCATACAGAATTGCCCCTGACTGGGGCGAATTTTATATGCATGGATTATTGTTCGGGGACCTCCTGAGAATATTCCCTGCAAGTTCCATCGTTCTTACCTCCTTGGTTTGGAAGTTATAAGCCTTGGAATATAGAAATATCGGAATTTTCGAACTTTGAAAAATCACACAGAATTGCCCCTGACTGGGGCGAACTTTCTATGGATAAATTAATGTTTGGTGACCTCCCAAGAATATTGCCTGCAAGTTTCATCGTTTGTACCACCTTAGTTTGGAAGTTATAAGCCTTGGAATATAGAAATATCGAAATTTTCGAACTTCAAAAAATCATACACAATTGCCCCTGACTGGAGCAAACTTTCTATGCATCAACTATTGTTTGGTGACCTCCTAAGAATATTCCCTGTGAATTTCATCGTTTGTACCCCCTTGGTTTGAAGGTTATAAGCCTTGGAATATATAAAAGTCAGAATTTTCGAGCTTTGAAAAATCACACAGCATTGCCCCCGACTGGGGCAACTTTGATATGCATAAATTATTGTTCGGGGACCTCCCGAGGATATCCTCTGCAAGGTTCATCGTTTGTACCTCCTTGGTTCAGGAGTTATAAACCTTGGAATATATAAAAGTCAGAATTTTCGAACTTTGAAAAATCATACAGAATTGCCCCTGATTGGGGCAACTTTTATATGTATAAATTATTGTTCGGGTACCTCCTGAGAATATTCCCTGCAAGTTTCATCGTTTGTACCTCCTTGGTTCAGAAGTTATAAGCCCTGGAATACATAAGAGTGAGAATTTTCGAACTTTGAAGAATCATACAGAATTGCCCCTGACTGGGGCGAATTTTATATGCATAAATTATTGTTCGGGAACCTCCCGAGAATTTTCTCTGCAAGTTTCATCGTTCGCACCTCCTTGGTTCGGGAGTTATAAGCCTTAGAATATATAAAAGTGAGAATTTTCGAACTTTGAAAAATCATACAGAATTGCCCCTGACTGGGGCAATTTTTATATGGATGAATTATTGTTCGGGGACCTCCCGAGAATATTCCCTGCAAGTTCCATCGTTCGTACCTCCTTGGCTCGGAAGTTATAAGCCTTAGAATACAAAAAAGTCAGAATTTTCGAACTTTGAAAAATCATACAGAATTGCCCCAGTCATATATTATTTAATATTCTATATTCAATATTTCTATATTATAATTCATTATCATATATTATACAATATTCTCGGGAGGTCCCCGAACAATAATTCATGCATATAAAACATGCCCCAGTCAGGGGCAATCCTGTATGATTTTTCAAATCTCGAAAATTCTGACTTTTATATATTCCAAGGTTTATAACTCCCGAACCAAGGAGGTACAAACGATGAAACTTGCAGGGAATATTCTCGGGAGCTCACCGAACAACAATTTATTCATATAAAAGTTGCCCCAGTCAGGGGCAATTCTGTATGATTTTCCAAAGTTCGAAAATTCTGACTTTTATATATTCTGAGGCTTATAACTCCCGAAACAAGGAGGTACAAACGATGAAACTTGCAGGGAATATTCTTGGGAGATCCCCAAACATCAATTCACCCATAGAAAGTTTGCCCCAGTCAGGGGCAATGCTGTCTGATTTTTCAGAGTTTCAGGAATTCCGATATTTATATATTCCAAGGCTCATAACTCCCAATCCAAGGAGGTACAAACGATGAACCTCGCAGGGAATATCCTCGGGAGGTCCAGGAACAATAATTTATCTATAGTAGATCCGCCCCAGTCAGGGGCAATTCTGTAAGATTTTTTGAAGTTCGACAATTCCGATATTTATATATTCCAAGGCTGATAACTTCCAAACCAAGGAGGTACACCGATGAAACTTGCAGGGAATATACTCGGGAGGGCCTCAAACATCAATTCATCCATAGAAAGTGTGCCCCAGTCAGGGGCAATGCTGTCTGATTTTTCAAAGTTTCAGGAATTTTGATATTTATATATTCCAAGGCTCATAACTTCCAAACCAAGGAGGTACAAACGATGAAACTTGTAGGGAATATTCTCAAGGGGTCCTGGAACAATAATTCATCCATAGAAAGTTTGCCTCAGTAAGGGGCAATGCTGTGTGTTTTTTCAAAGTTTCAGAAATTTCGATATTTATACATTTCCAGGCTCATAACTTCTAAACCAAGGTGGTACAAACGATGAAACACGCAGGAAATATTCTTGGGAGGTCACCAAACAATATTTAACGCATAGAAAGCTTGCCCCAGTCAGGGGCAATTCTGTGTGATTTTCCAAATCTCGAAAATTCTGACTTTTATATATTCCAAGGTTTATAACCCCCGAACCAAGGAGGTACAAACGATGAAACTTGCAGGGAATATTCTCGGGAGGTCACCGAACAACAATTTATCCATATAAAAGTTGCCCCAGTCAGGGGCAATTCTGTATGATTTTCCAAAGTTCGAAAATTCTGACTTTTATATATTCCAAGGCTTATAACTTCCAAACCAAGGAGGTACAAACGATGAAACTGGCAGGGAATATTCTTGGGAGGTCCCCAAACATCAATTCACCCATAGAAAGTTTGCCCCAGTCAGGGGCAATGCTGTCTGATTTTTCAAAGTTTCAGGAATTTCGATGTTTATATATTCCAAGGCTCATTACTCCCAATCCAAGGAGGTACAAATGATGAAACTCGCAGGGAATATCTTCGGGACGTCCAGGAACAATACTTTATCTATAGTAGATCTGCCCCAGTCAGGGGCAATTCTGTAAGATTTTTTGAAGTTCGAAAATTCCAATATTTATATATTCCAAGGCTGATAACTTCCAAACCAAGGAGGTACAAACGATGAAACTTGCAGGGAATATTCTTGGGAGGGCCCCAAACATCAATTCATCCATAGGAAGTTTGCCCCAGTCAGGGGCAATCTTGTCTGATTTTTCAAAGTTTCAGGAATTTTGATATTTATATATTCCAAGGCTCATAACTTCCAAACCAAGGAGGTACAAACGATGAAACTTGTAGGGAATATTCTCAAGGGGTCCTGGAACAATAATTCATCCATAGAAAGTTTGCCTCAGTAAGGGGCAATGCTGTGTGTTTTTTCAAAGTTTCAGAAATTTCGATATTTATATATTTCCAGGCTCATAACTTCTAAACCAAGGAGGTACAAACGATGAAACTCGCAGGAAATATTCTTGGGAGGTCACCAAACAATATTTAACGCATAGAAAGCTTGCCCCAGTCAGGGGCAATTCTGTATGATTTTTTAAAGTTCCAAAATTCCGATATTTATACATTCCAAGGCCTATAACTTCCATACCAAGGAGGTACAAACGATGAAACTTGCAGGGAATATTCTCGGGAGGTCCTGGAACAATAATTCATGCATAGAAAAGTTGCCCCAGTCAGGGGCAATTCACTACGATTGTTTAAAATTCGAAAAAAAATTTTTTTCCCATGTAAAATCAGTTTTTCGCTCGTAACTTGCCCCCCTTTCACTTTTCCGAAAAATCCTTCGCGTAACAATCATCTACGTTCCGAGACCTTTCAAATGAGCTATCATTCATTAAAATCGGTGAAAGTCGGGCGCAGACCATTTTTTCAAATTTCTGTAACTTCTTTATTTTTGAGGTACAAACGAAATTTTTTTCGGTACAATCAGGTACTAACGTTGCGCTTCCGGATGCCATGAAAAAAAAATTTTTTTCTCCACTTCGGGGGCTAACTTCATATAGGTCGAAAACTAACGTAGTTCCATCATTTTTTTTCAAGTGATCCTAAATGTTCTTTGAAAAAAGTTCTCATGGCATTTATTCGTATATCTTCTTAGATGTAAATGAAATTTAAAAAAAAAATAAATAAATAAAGTGGTGGCTCCAGCCCTCCCTGAACAAAGCCGTGCGCGACGATGATCAATGTGCGCGGAGCACTCTACAGCCCTGTCAAGTGTTAGGAAACAAAACAACCAAGAATATTCTCGAGAGAATTGAAATTTGGGGGGCCTTCTCGATTTCCGATTTTTAAAAAACGATTTAAAAAAAAATAACAGCTTTTACCAAGAAGAAGCCCCTTTTTTCCCGTGTTTTTTTTTCTTTTGCTTCAACGATAAAGGAAAGGAATAGACAATTTTGTTGAAAACGCTTGGATAAGGCCCCCTAAATTGAATAAGCTTCAATTTGAGCCATCAAACATCAAAATCGGTTCAGTCGTTGAAGCAGAATCGTGCTCCGCGCGCAAGAAACAGTTTTGAGAAAGACGCGTCTCAAGTTCGAGGAAGAAAAACTCGTAAGTATAAAATAAACTGCGTGGGAAAATATAATTTTGGCTACACATTTCCAAGACCCTAAGAATAAAAATAAAGCAAAAAGAAAGACAAAATTTTTCCCGTCAATTTTGACTAGAACCTTCCCTTAAACCATCTCTCTGGGTGTGGAAGTTTTGTCATTTCCGCGGTACGAACAGAATATATCGCGTTATAATCAATTACTGACACACCTCTTCCAGATGCCATAAAAAAAAATCCGAGTTCCCTCCCACGCATCACCACACTCCCGAAAGGGTTCATAATGTATTCATTTTGAGTCCAAATGAATTATCCGTGAACTCTCCCTGAACTGTGGTGCTGTATGGATTTGCAGCTTGGAGCCAGAGTAGATCAGTTCCAGTCATTTCAAGTCCAAAGGTACCACTTCTGTCGACGATTCCTCCGGCTCTCGACTCAAAACATATTTTCTTCTATATCTCCTTTTCCTTTGAGGTACAAACGAAAATTCCAACGGTACAATCAGGTACAAACGATACCCCTTCGAATGACACCAGACTCGTCCCGATTGGTCGGAATTGCTGGCTGGGGCTCAAGCCCCCGGGCTATATCTCGGTACCCTTGGAGGTACAAACGAAAATCTTTGCGGTACAATCAGGTACAAACGAAGTACTTTTGATTGGGATTAACAAAAAATCTTTATCTCCCACTTGCTGGCTAAGTTCACGGAGATCCAATGTACTTGGTCGCTCATATTGATTTCATATCTTTTTTTTTCAAATGGAGCATATTCTTTCATATCCCCTCGAAATTCTGAATGCAGTGAAATTTTCCTTTGGAATGTGTTTTTAGATTTTTTTATTCTTTGTTTTTGGGATTTTCATGTACCTGGCGTTATTTTTTTACTTTTTTGGAGTTTTTTTTGGGTGAGCATTTACTTCAATCGATATTCAGTCGAGTCAACCGCGCGGCGAGATTCGCCATATCCAAACTCATATGCGGTTGGGTCTACCATTTGTTTCTCAGTGCAGTTGATACAATTAAGTGATGAATCAACTATATTTTTTTGGTTGAATCAACCAAATTCTCAGTAGCTCTCATTAGGAATGCGACTATAGAAATTTCTCTCAGTGTACGGAGTGAAATTCTCACTATTATCGACATTACAGTATTTTCATTTTTTGGGAGTGGATTTTCACTTTAAAAAATTACGAAAGCGTGCATGCCTATGATGTATAGATAACCCCATTTTTGAACGCGACTCTTTTAATGAACATTTCAGTTTTTGATTTATAATGCTTTTCATGTGCTTGAATCTCTTCGAAGCATGACTGACTAGACACTAAATAAACCCCGGGTATGTAAATACATCCAGAATAATATGTCATAGGAAAAATATAATAAATGAAAGATTGTTGGCTGATGGGGGCTAAGGGGTTCACAAATGGGGGGCGTTTACCTTCCCGAAGAGAACATGAAGCTCCAGCGGACGTCCAGATTAGATCTGTATAGATCGAATCGAAGATTCATGAAAGCGAACTGTCAGATTCACAAACGTTTGTCAAAGGTACTACGAACGTTGAAATGTCTGCTTCAAAATACTTCCAGGAAACATAGACGGGACGTTCATTGAAGGTTCATCGAAGGTTTGAGGAAGCTTCACAAACATATCTATACTTGGATTAATTTATAATAATTTACGTTTATTGATTAATTTATTTTCCACATAAATTGATCAAAATTAATATAAGTATAGATATTTTTGTGAAGTTTCCTCAAACCTTCGATGAACCTTCAATGAACGTTCCATCTATATTTCCGGAAGGTATTTTGAGCCGAACATTACAACGTTAGTAGTACCTTTGACGAACGTTTGTGAATCTAAAAGTTAGCTTCCATGAACCTTCGGCCCGATCTATACGCATCTGATCTGAACATTCGCTGAAGCTTCATGTTCTCATTCCGGGTTATGACAATCATATCATCAACATCAATCATTTGTGCGTGGATTGAAAACGTGAAACCAAAATACTTGAAGGGAATTCAGATCTGTTAATTTTCCACCTTGCTTCTTACGAAAGTGTTCAGTGCCGTCTTTGCGCATAGGCATTGTAGGCTCCAGTCTAGGGCCCCACGCTGATGGGGGCCCCCGACTCTTTGGACCACGTTTTTTTTCAATTCCACAATGAAGGAATTGCTTGCAAGGTGAAATAATAAGAGAAATAAAAAACCATACGAATTGTTTTCATTCATGAATAATTTTATTCCTCACTTTTTTAAGAGAAAAATCAGTGAAAATTTCTTTCACATCAATAACATCGAGCACTTTATATTCAATAAACATGATTGACAAACTATTTAATCTTTTTTCTGTCATTGTACTGCGAAGATCATTCAATAAAAATTTCAAAGACGAAAAAGATCGTTCTTCTTTACAATAATTCGTCACCATCATACATAGAAATATGCGCAAGAAAATCTCAAGATTTGGGAAGGTTGATATTAAATGATCATTTTTAATCATTTTATACATGTCTAGAATAGAACTTTCTTTTTTTATTCCTGCTGCATTAAAGTAATTCTTGAATTGCAATCATTCTGAAATCAGTGCCTTTTCACATGGATCTGCATTATATTTGGTCGCCAGTTGTATGCAATTTTGGATTATCAATTCATCGGTCATTTCATTTAAAGAGCTGAGAAAGCTAAAATTTTCATGAATTAAATCATACATTTTTTTCTATGTTCAATGTTTGTGCAGAGAGAATCAATAATTGGATGAGAAATATTGATTTTCAAATTATCCTTGACGTCAAATTGAGTAGAACCTTCGAATCTTGTTACTTTAATACTGCGTTTTTTTACTCTCGATTTGTCTATAGGTATTTCGTCAACATGAGTTAAGTTTTTTGTTTTACTCAGGTAATGATCAAATTTATTTCTTAAGCATTGTAAATATTTTTCTAAAGAGTCAAGCAATTTTACAGCTACCCCTAAATTGATTTTTTCGCCCTGTAAAGTTAAAATAGTCGAGTTAATTACGGATAAGATGTATTTCCAAACGATTATAAGAAATATATTGTTAAATTCGTCAAGTCTTCGTAAATTGATAGAGCTTCACATCTTGTATCTCCTGATTGCGTTTTATCTTGTGGAATCGGGAGTAGTGTATCCAGTACATCATCATAACTATCGCGAAGAGCAAGGACAGCATCACTCCGAGCTGACCAACGTGTGTCAGATAGAGGTTTCAATGTTTTTGCATTTTTATCAAAAGCAGACATTATTTTTTGCCATCTATTGGTAGAGGCAGAAAAAAATGTGTTTGTTTTTTGTATAAGGCTGGACAATGACATAACTTGCATAGAACATTCTGCCGCTTTGACACCTATTAAATTCAGAGAATGACCTATGCAAGGTACAAACTCGGCGTACTCATTTTTTTCTTTTATTCTCGCTTGAAGCCCTGTGTATTGACCAGACATGTTTGGCGCATTGTCATACGATTGCCCTCGACAGTCACCCAATGGTATACATTTATCCTTTAAAAATTCAATGATCACGTCAGCTAAATATTCAGATCCATGCCCTTCAATTGATATGAATGCTAAAAATCGGTCTTTTGGTCCTTCATCCGTAACATCCCATGCAGAAATTGACGAACGGCCCAGTACTGGAATAACGTTATTTGCCAATCGCCAACTGTTGACAAACAACGTTGGAATAAACCCGGAATGATAACGCTGATCAACACTGGTACGGCGTTGTTCACCAATACTGGGTCAACGTTAACATTAACCCTGCATCAGTACTGGTTTTTCATTGGATACCAACATTGACAATTGATTTTTAACCGGTGATGGTAATCCATTTAAGACTTTGTACGTAGCTAATGAAAATAATTTCATATTTTCAGCTAATGTCCACACCGAAAAAACTATATTCTAAGATTAAGAGGGCGCATCTAACTTTAAGAACATTGGCATCTAAAATAAACGCCAAGAATATATTTCAAATAATTCACAAAAAAATTCTTGGAATCCTTGTCGATCTCGTACTGTATGTGTTATATATGTATGAAAACATGTTCCAATGTCAATTGCTAGAACCGCGTTCTACAGCAATCGAACTCCCTGGTGGAAATTATCTTAATGAAGATATTTAATGAGAACAAGCGTTCAAACTGTGGGGGTCAATAGCGAAAATCTCATAGCCCTACACGCGGAATCGAACCTAACACAAAATCCTAACCCTAATGAGAGAATGACGCTTTGACCAGTACAGCTGTACGCCAGTTATGAATTCTGACATTATAAATTAAAGTAATATTGTATAGTCGGTGTGAGGAGTCCGGTAACGGATCTAACGGGAATATTTTTGAAAACGTTGTGATAGATGAATTTTAAATATTCTTCTCCGACTGTATACTATTAAGAATGTTTCTCTTATCATTCTGATGAGTTACAAATTTTCAAATAACAGCAATAACATATTATATAAAGATTTTTTCGTTGAAACTGTTACCGGAGTTCTTACACCGACTAGACTAAACTTGCGAATTATTCAAATTCAGTATCAGTAATAATTTTTCTGTACCGTCAAACCGGTACCTACGCGATGCATTAGAAAAGATCAATTAAAGTGACGAATTTATCCGATTCAATCATCCGTCGGTTGAATATAATAATCTATGAGCCTGTGTGAAAATTGCAGTCCGGTTGACAGATGTGAGGTTAAATTTATGTGATCAAAAAATGGATGAATTATTTTTGTGAAATGTGTGGTGGTTATTTCTTGAATAATGTGTATCAAAAAATCTGTTAGTAAGTGCAAAATGAATTAGTAAATCAGTCATAGCTGTTGTAACATGTCAAAAAATCGTAATTTGTTGATGCAGTGAAAATGAATTTTCTTCAAATACTTACATCAGTACTTCTAGGCAAAAACTCAGAGATCATGTTAATTTTGTAATAAATATGAGTCATGAAGAACTCATTTGATCGAAAATATGTCAAAAAAATGTTCAAAATGAATTGCAAAAAACTTGGATTATTCACTTGCAGCTCGACGGATGGTTTTACTTTTCAAATTGAAGAGTACTCTTCATGTTGAAATTTTCAAATTTGAGGAAAAAGCCTCATTTCCTGAGTTGAATTCGTTGTTAGGGCGATGATAAACTTGTGGGAAGAGTTTGAAAGTTAGGTAGAATCTATATTGATCAGGGAAGTCCAAATCGTGTGGCAAAAGTTAGAAAATCTTTCAACTTAGCTTACGGCACGTGGGTATTCTATCAGCTTTTCTTCGCTAAACGAAATCTAGGCAGGAGAAATGTATCAAAATTTAGTAAAATCAAGTTGGTACAGAGTAAGAGAGGACAGATATATTCATTGAATTTTATTGGTTATTACCCAGATAGAGAAATGTCTCCATAATGCCATCATAATGGTGACATGCACGCCAAGAAATGTTCGCATCATGGCGCCAAGGTGTTTCCGCAGAAAGCATTGTTATTGGTAGCAAAACGAGGTGATGGCACCATAATTGAAACATAATGTTTACATTTTATGCATCATTGCAAGCTGAGCGGAGTTCATGATAGTATGTTTACGGCACGTTATGTTACAAAACATTCAGAGCATGCTTTTCTATCTGGGTTATAAAAATCTTGATAAATACGTAAAGGCTATGTATGACTCAATTTATCGTCTGTCAATATTTTTGTTCAATGATTTTGTATTGAGTGCATTTTTGTATCTTTTCACTAGTAGGTTGAGGAAACATGTGTATTGAACCTGTTTCATAAATATAATAACATTCATTTGTAGGAACATGATACAACATTATTGGAACAAAAATATTAAAAAACGACACATTGGATCTTCTATAGCCTTTCCTCATTTATCAACATTTTTAAAATAACCAATAAAATTCAATGAATGTATGTATCCTCTCTTACTCTGTACCAACTTGATTTTACTCAATTTTGATACATTTCTCCTGCCTAGATTTCGTTTAGTGAAGAAAAGCTTTCAAACTCTTCCCACAAGTTTATCATCACCCTAACAACAAATTCAACTCAGGAAATAAGGCTTTTTCCTCAAATTTGAAAATTTCAACATGGAGAGTACTCTTCAATTTGAAAAGTAAAACCACCCGTCAAGCTGCAAGTGAATAATCCAAGTTTTTTGCAATTCATTTTGAACATTTTTTTGACATATTTTCGATCAAATGAGTTCTTCATGACTCATATTTATTACAAAATTAATATGATCTCTGAGTTTTTGCCTAGAAGGACTGATGTAAGTATTTGAAGAAAATTCATTTTCACTGCATCAACAAATTACGATTCTTTGACATGTTACAACAGCTATGACTGATTTACTAATTCATTTTGCACTTACTAACAGATTTTTTGATACACATTATTCAAGAAATAACCACCACACATTTCACAAAAATATTTCATCCATTTTTTGATCACATAAATTCTAACCTCACATCTGTCAACCGAACTGCAATTTTCACACAGGCTCATAGATTATTATATTCAACCGACGAATGATTGAATCGGGTAAACACGTCACTTTAATTGATCTTTTCTAATGTTTGTAATGACTTTTATACGAATATTGTGAATTTATAAATCATTTTAGATCTCAGGCTAGATAATTTCCAAAATTATTTTGTATACAGCGGTTATTTAAAATGATCTGGGAATATTCTTATTTCAAGAATTTATTCTGAAACGAAGAATATCTTATGAAGTTACTAAAAATTAGAGGGGGTTAGTCTTGTAATAACAGGATTGGTTTAGAGGAAGAGTGAAGAATAAAGTCCTCTCAATCCTAGAATATCGTTTTTTCGGTGCATCTTAAAGATGTCTTTTAGAAATGTATGAAAGATCTTTCGCTGCGCGAGTTCTATAAGACAACTGTAATTAGCTTAGTTCGTTTAGTGGTGTCCCAAGTTACCCCAACTTACTCCAAGTATTTTGAATTCGCTATTCCCAGTTATACAAACAAAATGATTGGTTTGGAGCAAGTTGGAGCAACTCGGAGCACGTAGAACGAACGAGCCTAATGAGATATATTCAAGAACACTCATAAACATTCCTTGAAGATATCTTCAAGAGCACTTTTAGAACAATCCCAATAGACCAATTAGATCGAAGAGAATTAGAGAGGACATTGCAGTAATTCACGTATAGTTATTCACAGTGACCCGCGCATTTGTTTCACGTGTGCAGTGAGGAACGACGACGCCGATGATATTGTGCAATATTAATTATATATAATTAATTATATATACATAAACATTCAAGATCCAATACTGGATAATAAAAGTATTGCCGCAGAAAAGAAACGTGTGATCAATTACATTTCAATAATATATTTTGTTTTGTAGCGAATGATCCTATTTGCAAAAACTAACCTATCAATATGCAGAATCATATATTAGAGGAATATCAATTTATTATTTTATCCATTGTACTTTATTTTTTATGTACGTACGTGAATTAAATTTTCATCAAATTTCACATTTTTGTGCAAGATAGAATATATCGAAATTCAGATTCAAGTGAATGAAATTGAATGTTAAAATATTTTGAATTTAGGTTATATACATGCATGAAAAATGCTTGAAGTATTTTTGCATTCGAATTATATGCAAACACCTCATATGTTTTGGTAAGCCTTTATTCAAATTAATAAATCAAAATAATGAATGAATTCGTATGGTTATGGATATTTGATTATTTTAATCAAGACATTTTAATATTACTTTCAAGAAATCTTCAAGAGATATTTGAGAGTTCTTCAGAAAGTCTTCAGGAGGGATTTAAGAATTCTCCAAGAAGGATTTAAGATCTCTTCAAGAGCTCCTGAAGACATCTTCAAGAAATCATTGAGAATTCTTAAACATTCCTTGAAGATGTCTTTTAGATTTCTTGAAGACATTTGAAAGATATCTATTGGTGTTGCATAAGACATCTTTTCGCTCACGAAAAGAGATCTTTTGGAAAGGTCTTGCAAGAGCTCTTGCAGTTTTCAAAGAAATCTTTCAGATATCTAAAAGAGCTCTTTTTGTCTGTGTGGGTAATTTCTTCAAAATTTTGCCGTATTAAACCACATCAACGTTGGCAAATCAGCATTGACTATCGGCGTTACAACAACATTGTACTGGTTGTTACCTCAACCACGTTACAATGTTGGCAACCAACCCTGGTAATCAGTGTTGTACCAGTACTGTTTCGATTGTTATGGTTGGTTGGAAGTCGGCATTTTCTGCATGGGATAGCGAACAGTAAATGTCAACTGATCAACAGTGATACGTCTGGCGTTGGATCGACACAAATCGAATAATATTGAGCTTTTTTTAATTCACTTATGATGTAATCCAATACTTTTTTTGACATTATTTCGATGAGTTCATCACAAATATTTGCTGATAAGTAAGAAGTCCATCCACGTCCTTTATTCCCATAAACCTCGGAATGATGTTTGAGAAAAGGATCAAATTCGCTGATCAACTCAAGCGCTCCCAAATAGCTACCATTATTTTTTGAATACAATTATTCTTGATCTCTCCCTCTAAAAGCAAGACCTCGAACTGCTAAGAACTTAATTGTGCTAATCAGACGGAGCAGTACTGCATTTTTTTATCGAACTGTAACATTAAACTTTTATCTATGGAACTATTACTACTTCTACGTGTGCTATAAGCGATCACACATTCTTTATGTTCAGGTCCATTTCCATGTTCCTTTACTCTCTTGATACTATTTTTCCAATCGTCAAATCACGAAGAACTAAATTGACTATGTTGCGATAAAAGTAATTTGCATACAAAGCAAAAAATGCATCCGGTCGATGGTGGATATAACAGCCATTCTCGGTCAATAACTTTGCCATTTTTTAATTTACAACTAAATAACGATACTTGTAAACTTCGAGTATGTTGTTTGCCGTCGGATCCAATGTAAGTGCGAGTTGATTTAAGAAAATTACCATTCAAATCTCTGAAATATTTTGGGCCTTTCTGAATACAATATGATACTGAATCATTATTGACTTTCCAAAGAGCAGGGTCTTTTGAATATTCCAATTCTTCTTTTGGTTTATTCTAAAATCAAAAATCATAGTGATACCCTAGCGAATCGTATCATACCGAAATTTTCAGTATTCCGTGAGTATTATTTCCGTATGGTATATAATCAGTATGGATCTAGTGGTAATTCAGTAACATACCAAATTGTGATGAAAAGTGAACTAAAAACATACCGTATGCTTGTGAAATTTATATACTTGAAGTATACCGCAATATTTTCAATCATTTGGTTTTCATTCAGTACAAATTCGGTATAAATTTGGCATGGATCTTCCATACCCAATTATGAACGGAAATGTTTCAAATTTCGGTATATTTTTTATATAAATCAAGTCAGATTTCGGCAACTGTATTATTTGAGTATAATTGAGGCATGGAAAATTCACAAACAAACCGGATAATTTCAGTATGATCAAAGTACGATCGCATTTGCTAGGGTATTACATTGTTGAAGTTTCATAATCAGTAAATAATAATATACTAATCTGTATCATTTTGAACGATAGTAGACATAAGTTTATACCATAAAAAGTTAATTGAAAATCAGTAAGTAATATTTTTATAAATACCCTATAAATAATTGTGGAATCATATATAATAGGCTGCAAACTTGATTGAACTGAAAACTTTACGAATAACCTTATTGATTTCAACTCATTTTTATCAAAAAGGATCAAAAACGATTTAAGTTAACAATAATTTTACCTTTGTTTCAAGTAAAGAAGAGACGTTGTCAATACCTTCTTTACCTATTACATGTATTAAATAAGTAAAGATTAGTCAATTTTATTAATATGGTATTTATGTGCAAATTGAAAATTTTTATTTGTATCGAAAATTAATTTTACCTGAAAGAAAAGTATTAGTCAAATTGCTTGCACCACATGGAGGGCTTAAGTTTTCTTCAGTATCTTCAGATATTGCAACTGTTGAATGAAATAAAATCAATACCACATTTCAACATTTCAAATTGCCAAAATTGAAAATTTTTCACAATTGAAGAGCCGGATCGAATAATCGATTGTGCGCGTGACCTGTTGTCTGGTGCACCTGAAAGTAGGCAATCGCCGCTAATCTCGTAGGAGGACTTTATTGATGAAATAAAATGAGCAATTCGCGATACTAAATAAAATTCCATTGGGTAAGTTGTTCCAAATATATTCAACAACTGTTCGAACAATTTTGAGACCATTCCGTACGGTAGGTTAGAAATTATCGCATATGTAATGGAAAAAAGGCACATGCATGCATCGATCCAATTCAATCAATACAATCAATCCTAACGGTAGTATCGATGCTATTGTATAAATAATTTTCCTGTATAAACATCGTGATTATGTACAAAAGAGCAAAGTGAAATATTTATATGAAAAGTTACTGATAAATTAAGTCCAATCATTCTCATGTTACTATCTCACGAATTTCCAAGACACAATTTTTTCTAATTTACTTACCATAATTGTATCCCGCGCCTCTTCCGAAATGATCAACTTGTAGTTTCCCTACTTTGTGTCAGTGTCGCCACATAATTGCCACTAATTTCAAAGCAAACAAAAAAGCCCCCCCCCCCGTGCCACCACGCTCCTCCGCTCGCCTAACGGCACCCTCATCTCATTCTTTTCTTTAGTGTCAATGAAGCCACATCGCTTTTTATTAGGATAGTCATGGGAGGTCATAAGAGAAAATATTCAAGTTCGTCGGACGACTCAGAGGACTACAGGAGAAGGTACAAGCGCTCTAAGAAGAACAAAAAGGAAAAAAGACAGAAGAAGAAACATGACCATAAAAGACGAGACAGGAGCAGCTCAACATCCTCGTCGTATTCACCTGGTTCTCAAAGTAAATAATAGACATGTCATCTTAATCAGTGTGCAACAAGAATTAGGAAGTTACACAAAGCTCATGTGCGTGCAAGCTCTAACTTGCGCGGGGATTTTATGATATTTATAGGCCCTAACCTATGTATGTGCTCTTTCGTAAACATATAAATAGTCACAGGCTCTAACCTGCGAGCAATTTTAATAACAACGAATTTTGACATAAAACGCGAGTTCTAACCTAGAGCAAAAGATCTTACATAATCATACATAAAAATAAGGCTACTGTTTTGGCTCTAACCAAAACTTAGTATTAAAAAAGACCGAAAAATTCCGTTTCAGGCTATGAGGATCGTAGTGACGAGACCTTGCCGACTGATGGAGAAAGAAGCCCGCTGAAACAGGTTACGAATCTACAACAACAAATAACTGATAAAGCAACAGTTCCAGAGGACATAATTTTAAGCGATGAGTTACTGTCTGCTTTGGGAAAAAGGTCTGTTGAAGAAATGATTACAGCACCGCCTTTACATTCTCAAATCGCTGTTCGCTGGAATGATATAATCAATCAAGGCCTACCAGACGAGGAAAGAATTTCTTTGATTAAGAAGTATCCGCTACCAGAAAACCATAAGTTTTCAGTGCCACCCGAGTTAAATAAAGAGATTATAGCGGTAAGTCAACCATCTGTTATGGAGAGAGACGAACGAATTGTCTTAAAACAACAAAAAATAGCGGCAAGCCTAGCAGCAGTCGCGAAAGCTCTCTCTCATCTTATAAAAGATGGTAAAGATTTGGTAGATTTGCTGACCATTGAATGCTTAAGCGATGCAATTAAGATAATTGCAGATGTACAACGAGATGAGTCAATTATTCGTCGTAGCTTGGTCCTAGCTAATATCAATGTAAATGTGAGAGACTCACTGGCCAAAACTATCTGTGGAGACTTTTTATTTGGAGAAAAGCTAGACGAAACCATCAAGGCAGCAAAAGCGCTTGAAGCAACAGCTAAAGACCTAAAATTACCATCAAAAATACCAGCTGGAAAATCAAGAAACTTTTACACCCCGTCCCGTCAATCATCGAAGAACAATTACAAACAGACGGGTGGGCAAAAATATCGGAAGGACCAGAGATCGGAGAACTACAATCCCAGTCGCAAGAGGAATCTGAAGGATCAGGAGCGACAGCAGCGGCAGAGACGCCGTTAGAGTCAAAAAACCAGGTAGCGGGAAGACTAAAATTTTTTGCGAATGAGTGGAAAAAGATCACTCGTGATCCAAAGATTTTGGCGTGGATTACTGGTCTTAAGATACCGTTCATAAAGTTACCGATTAAAATTTCCGAGCCAAGAATACGAAAATGGAACATTACAGAGAGACAAACTATTTCTGAACTGCTGAAGGAATTAGAAGACAAAGGTGCCATAAAATATTGTGGTGACTGTAATGAACAATTCGTTTCAGATATATTTTTGGTTCCTAAATCAGATAAGTCATATAGACTCATATTGGATTTGAAAAATTTAAATAATTCCATCAAAACAGACCATTTTAAACTAGAAGACGATAGAACGGTCGCAAGGTTGTTACACAACGAAGATTTCATGGCAACCTTGGATCTGAAGGATGCATATTATTTAATTCCTATACATGAAAATTTTAGAAAATATTTAAGATTTAAATTTGAGGGAAAACTGTTCGAATTTACATGTTTGCCTTTCGGGCTTAATATTGCGCCATATGTATTTACAAAAGTACTTAAGCCGGTGATTTCCCATCTAAGACAACAAGGTATCGTGTGCGTCATATATTTGGATGACATATTAATTGTAGGTCATTCATATGAACAGTGCAAATCAAATGTGGAAAGATCTGTAAATGTATTGACAAAATTAGGTTTTATTGTCAACTATAAGAGAAGAGTGTACTAACACCATCTCAGAGATGTAAATATCTAGGTTTTTATTATGATTCCCTAAAATTGTCAATAGAATTACCAGAAGAAAAAGTAATGAAAATTAAAAAAATAACGAAACTAAAATTAAACAGCAACATAAAAATAAGAAATTTTGCTAAGATTTTAGGCTATTTAATCTCGTGCTGCGCTGCTGTGAATTATGGTTTTCTTTATACAAAGATAGCTGAAAGGGAAAGATTCTTAGCTCTTAGGTATAACAATGATAATTATGATGCAGACATGATAATTACAAAAGAAGTCTACAAAGATTTGAGTTGGTGGAGATCTATTAATAATAACAAAAAGAGTTTCATAAGAAAAATGAAATTTGAAATTGAAATATATACAGACGCTTCATTAACCGGTTGGGGAGCGTGTTGTAATAATAAAAAAGCTCACGGTCACTGGAAGGATGACGAAATTGTCAATTCCATAAATTATTTGGAGTTATTGGCTGCTTTTTTCGGGTTAAAAATTTTTGCGAAAGATTTGAGCAACTGCCAGGTTCTTTTACATATCGACAACACAACTGCCATATCATACATCAATCGTATGGGAGGTATCCAACTTGTGAACTTGAATTTAATCACAAGGAAAATCTGGCAGTGGTGTGAAAGAAGAAATATTTGGATATTTGCAACTTATATCGCATCAAAAGAGAATGTAATCGCAGATTCAGAGTCTCGAAAATTGAGATCGAATATCGAAATTGAATTGTCGACTGTAATGTTTCAAGAAATTTGCGATTGTTTTGGGAAACCGGAGATTGATTTTTTCGCAAGCTGTTCGAACGCTAAGTGTAAATTATACGTGTCATGGAAAAAGGATCCAGATTGTTATGCTATTGACGCTTTTACAATACCGTGGCACAATCATTTTTTCTATGCCTTTCCGCCTTTTTCAATGATTTTGAAATCTTTACAAAAAATAAAGAACGAAAAAAGGCGGGGTATCATAGTTGTGCTGGAGTGGCCGACTCAACCTTGGTATCCATTATATTACTCGTTATTGGTCTCAGAACCTTTAAAATTTGAGTCTAAAAATAATCTTATATTTTGTAGCGACCAAGCAGCCCACTTCTGGAGCAAAGTTACCCTGGTGGCCGGAGTCTTGTCAGCATAGCTTATAAATTGAGAGGAGTACCAGAGACTGCTTCAGATGTGATGTTAGCACCGTTGACAGATTCCTCGTTTAAACAGTACGAGACGTGTTTCAAGAAGTGGTGGCAATTTTGTTTAGAGAAAGGCTTGGATCCATATAGTTCTTCAATAACTAGTATATTAGAATTTTTAGCCAAAAATTTTGATAAAGGAGCTGCTTATAGTTCAATCAATTGCTACAGATCAGCTATAAGTTTGCTCATAGGACCTCAGGTGGGTCAAGATGAGAGGATAAAAAGATTTTTTAAAGGTCTGGCTAAGGTAAGGCCTGCAAGACCGAAATACAATACCACCTGGGATCCAAAAATCGTTTTAGATTATTTTTCCTCATCAAAAAAGAATGAAGAGCTTTCGATAAAAGAACTGAGTTCAAAGTTAATTACCTTACTGGCTTTAGTTACGGGTCATCGTATGCAAACGTTCTCTCTGATGAAAATCGAAAACATAACTGTTAGCAAAGATCAGGTGGAGATAAAGATTCCAGATCGAATGAAGACATTGGGCCCGAACAAAGAGCAACCCGTTTTGGTTTTACCTTTCTATAAGAAAAATAGGAAGATCTGTGCTGCTGCAGGATTGTTGGATTGTATAAATAGAACAAAAGATAATCGTAGCAATGTCCATTCTTTGTTTTTATCAATTAAAAAACCAATTAAGGCAGTTACTTCGCAGACATTAGCTCATTGGGTAAAAGATACGTTAGAAAAGTGCGGTATCGATACTAATATTTTCACGGCTCACTCAACTCGCCACGCATCCACTTCGGCTGCGAGTAGAAATGGCGTGGATATCGATACATTGCGCAGAACGGTTGGTTGGACTAAACAGTCAAATATGTTTGCAAAATTCTATAACTTAGAGTTAACTGTGAAAAACAATGTATTTGCCAAGGCAATCTTAAATTCTAAATGTTGAGCCTGTATTCGCGATATCTGCTAATAATTTTGAAAATTATATAATTCTTCCGAAGAAAAATTGTATTTATTTCATACAATACTTGGAAACATCTTGAGCAATATGTGTACAGCAAGATGAGAGCTGGAACATTTGACTTTGAACATCTACAAGTTGATCATTTCGGAAGAGGCGCGGAATACAATTGAATGATTAAACGAACTTACCTGTAAGTGAAGTTCTATCATAATTGTATGAAGCGCCTCTTCCGAAATGATAGTCCCACCACAACTGGAGTTTTTTCCCCGTACTACCCTCATCTTGGATAAATGTTACAGCATATACCTTTAAAGAATGAGATGAGGGTGCCATTAGGCGAGCGGAGGAGCGTGGTGGCACGGGGGGGGGGGGTTTGTTTGCTTTGAAATTAGTGGCAATTATGTGGCGACACTGACACAAAGTAGGGAAACTACAAGTTGATCATTTCGGAAGAGGCGCTTCATACAATTATGATAGAACTTCACTTACAGGTAAGTTCGTTTAATTATTCAATTAGAGTCCCCTCCCCGTGGATGATTGCGGGTCTTCCAGGGGGATATTCATGATACCTTTCCTTGATATCCTTTTTATCCATCCCTCGTAGTATCTGCTTCCTTTACGTGGTGGGGAGGATAAGTATCTCAGAGTTGGATCTTTTTTTTGAGTGGAATGAACTACTCAACAGAAAGAATACAAACTGAGAGAAACGAAATCATCCTTATGCCAGAAACATCGGCAAAAACGGAAGGAAAGCAAGGGGAAACTACCTTCCTTGACATGTTTCAATACTTCCCGAGGAAATGAAACCTTTTCCTAATCCTGGAATATTATGTAACAAAAACAAACGAACAAATTGATAAATACATGATGGCGCTCTGTCGAGTAAAATATTCCGGAGGTAAACTAGTCTCCCGTTCGGATCTCCGAGTGGAGGCTGCTCGGGGGAGCTGCATCAGCGAAGAACGAAAAGCGAAGAATAGGATAGGGAAAAGAAACAACATTCTTCGAGTCGGAGCGTGGAATGTTAGATCACTGAGGCAAGCAGGAAAATTAGAAAATTTGGAATTAGAAATGGATAGGTTGAATATGGACGTAATGGGGATTAGCGAAATGAGATGGCCACAAGAGGGCGATTTCTGGAGTGGGGATTATAGAATAATTCATACAGGATCAAAGAACGGTCAAGCAGGTGTAGGAATTGTAATGCATAAAAGAGTAGGAAATAGAATAGAAAATTATTTGCAACCTAATGAACGTGTTATGATGGTTAGAATCAGAACAAAACCGGTAGACACAGTCATAGTCCAAGTATACATGCCCACATCTGCATATTCGGAGGAAGATATTGAAAAAACGTACGAAGAGATAGAAGAAGTGATAGAATATGTGAAGGAAGAAGAGAATTTGATAGTGATGGGGGATTGGAATGCGGTAGTAGGACAAGGAAAAGAGGACAACATAATAGGAGATTTTGCGTTAGGGAGGAGGAACGATAGAGGACAACGTTTAGTCGAATTTTGTGAAAATCATAAGATGGTTATCACAAACACTTTATTTGAAAATCATCCCAGAAGAATCTGTACTTGGAAAATGCCAGGAGATACAGCAAGATACCAAATTGATTACATATTAGTGAAACAAAGATTTAGAAACCAAGTGAAAAACTGTAAAACTTATCCCAGTGCAGATGTAGATAGTGATCATAATATGTTGATGATGGAATGTTCTCTGAAATTCAAATCTCTGAAGAAGAAAAGGAAAATGCAGAAAAGATGGAATTTGAAGAACCTCAAGCAAAAACAAACACATGAGGCATTCGAGAAAATGTTGGATGAAAAATTGGGAGATCAAAAAGAGAAAGACTTGGGAATAGAGAGGAGATGGACAAAGATGAAGGGGAATATAAGAGAATGTGCGGATAAGATTTTGAAGAATGATGGAGTAGAACCTAAAAACCCATGGATAACGGGAGAAATTTTAGAATTGATAAATGAAAGAAGGAAATACAAGAATAATGATAGCCAAGAAGGCCAGCAACAATACAAATCATTGAGAAATGAAATAATAAGAGAATCAAGGAGAGCAAAAGAACAGTGGTTGGAAGAGAAATGTCAGGAATTAGAAATAAGATTGCATTTAGGGAAAATAGATGAAGCATATAGGATTATCAAAAGATTTTTCGGACAAATGAAATCTAGAAGCAATAAGATTAGAAACTCTCTAGGACGACAATCGATAAAAACGGAAGAGAAAATAGAACAGTGGATCAATCATTTGGAAGACTTGTATAGAGGAAACGATGATACAGCACTTTTAGAGAAGGAGGAGGATGTAGATGAGGAAGAATTGGGAGATTCGATATTGAGATCAGAATTCGACAAGGCTTTGAAAGAATTGGAAAATAATAAAGCGCCAGGCATAGATGGCATAAGTGCGGACCTTATAAAAGCCTCCAGGGAAGGAACTCGTGACGCACTGTTTGAATTGATTAGAGATATGTACGAAAAAGGAGAAGTACCGGAAGATTTCCAAAAGAATAAAATTGTCGCTATCCCGAAAAAACAAGGGGCAGACAAATGCGAGAACTACAGGACGATCAGTTCAACTTCATATGCTTCGAGAATACTGACCAAAATTATATACAGGAGGATGGAAGATAAAATAGAGAGTAGACTGGCAGAAGATCAGTTTGGTTTTAGAAAAAATAGGGGAACGCGAGAAGCAATTTTAGCACTTAGGGCAGTAATAGAGAAAAGGATAGCGCTGAAGAAATCTGTGTACATAGGTTTTGTAGATATACAAAAGGCTTTCGATAATGTGGACTGGGAGAAGATGTTTGTGATCCTGAAGAAGGTGGGAATAAATTATAAAGATAGAAGAATAATATACAAATTATATAAGAATCAAAGTGCAATAATAGACATAGAGGGTCAGGAAGGGGAGGCACAAATAAGAAAAGGGGTGAGACAAGGATGCTCATTATCACCACTGATTTTCAATTTATATATAGAAGAAGCAATGAACGAAGTGAAGGAGGGAATTCAATCGAAATTACAGATTCAGGGAGAAAATATGAGTATGTTGAGATTCGCGGATGACATAGCTATATTGGCCACGAGTAGTACTGAGTTAGAAAATATTCTCAACACTATGAGAACAATATTATTGGAAAACTATTGTATGAATATGAATAAAGACAAAAGAGAATTCATGATGTGTACAGCAGCGAAAACAGCTAGAAGAACGGAAATCAAAATAGATACCGAGACAATTGAACAGGTGAAAGAATTCAAATATCTAGGAAGCATAATTACAGAGAACGGCAAAAGCGAAAGAGATATAAGAGCCAGAATAGCACAAGGGAAACAGGCTTTTTACCAAAAGAAACAGTTATTATGCTCAAAAAATATAAGCTTGGAAGTAAGGAAGAAATTCTTGAAAAGTTACGTTTGGAGCACAGCATTATATGGTTGCGAAACTCGGACAATGGGGAAAACTGATCAACGAAGACTTGAAGCTTTTGAAATGTGGTGTTATAGGAGGATGCTCAGAATAAAATGGATAGACAAAGTCAAAAATGAAGGAGTACTCGAACAGATAAATGAAGAAAGAAATCTTTTGAAACACATCGTGAAAAGGAGAAGCAATCTTATAGGACACACATTACGGCATGAGAGTTTATTGAAAACAATATTGGAAGGGAAAATGAATGGTAAAACTGGTAAAGGTAGACCCAGAGCAAGTTATATGAAGTAAATCGTACAAGACAAGGGATGTAGTAGATATGTAGAAATTAAACGTTTGGCGGATAATAGACAGGGGTGGAGGGTTTCATCAAACCAGTCGTAAGACTAATTACTTCACGATGATGAATCAGAGTCCCTAATCATCTTCAACATTACTTTTTCACCAGCATCTTAAGGAATAGCAACATCTTCATTTGCTACGCAACTATTGTTCAACACAAAAGAACTTGAGATCTTTGGTAACTTTCCGATCTCTTCTTTTTAGGCACTCATCGGTATACGTAGTATATCAGCATGAAGTGCCTATTGCACCCGCTATCGTACGCTCTGACCGTATCTTCTGAAATATTTGAGTAATCCAATTGGAAGTTGGATAGTTTTTCATTTCATGCAATACTGATTGATAATCCGTGGGGTTGTCTGTCTGTCTGTCTATCTGTATTTGGGATAACTGTGGACCTAGTGAACCAAATTGGATGGAATTTATACAGGACCTCCTTCAAACCCTTCCCCAAGGACCATTTTTTTGTTGCAGTCGGACAAGTCCTTCTATTTTTTTTTATTTTTTTCTGAAAAAATAGGTGATCTCGGAGAAAATTTTCTCCGCTATATACACACACACATATATATATTGTCTTGGCTTGAATCAATGCATTATAATGAAACATGGGTCCTAGGGGTTTTCGAGGGTGCAGAATCCGAATCTAGGGTCAAATCTCGAATTCATGATAGCGGATCCAAGATGGCGGCCGTGAATTCAGTCAACTTCGCATCCCCACACAGCGCCTGATGTCTCAGTAATATTTTTAGAATATTACAATGTCTCGCTCAGAACATCCTGTGTGAAATATTCATACAGGCTTCCTGAATATTACATTTACAAAGTTTCTCAATTGAGTGAAAAACCGATGAGTGCCTTTTCATATATCCCCGAATATCTGAATTGTTCAAAATGCGAGCGAAGCGAGCATATGTGTGCTACGATCCATTCAAAATGAGCGAAGCGAATCAGTCAGGGGGCGGAACCTTCTGGTTTTCTTTTCTCATCTGCCCTATTTTGGGCACCACTGGGATACAATCGTTTACTCATTATTTGAAATGAAAAACAAAAACATCAATAAATATTAAAGTTGCAAATATGAATATTCTTATAAACTTGGAAACCGCAGCTGTACTATTGTGCGCTTTGTTATTGCGTTCACGATAGTATTTTGTTCACATTGCAAAACAAGTTACATCTCGCGCGGAACGTCACGTCAGTAGCGGTGAATTAAAAATTTTCACCAAACTTTCAAATTATTGTCGAGTAGATATTTCAATTATAATTATTTTCATTGACTCAAATACTAAAGACTGGGAAATAATTGATTGTGTGAGAGAAAATTAAAAAAAACAAACAGAAGAGTAAAATTGATAAATTCAATAATTATTTATATTTTTGTGTTTTCTTCCCATTTCGGTATTGATGATTAAAATCATACTAAAAAATATTCGAAGTTCGATGAAAATTTGAAATTCACCGCCACTGACCTGCCATTGCGCGCAACTGGCACGAGATGCAATTTGTTTCGAAATGTGAGGGAAATACTATCGCGAACGCAATAATAAAGCGCACATTAGTAGAGCTGCGATTCTTAAGGGGTTACCCCCACTTGTAATTTTGAAAAAATCGATTTTTTTTATTGCATTTTGTTTAAGTATAAGTATCTGAGAATATGTCCTGAAGATTTCAAGTCGATCTGAACAAAATTGACATAAATATGAGCGTTGAAAGAGAAGAATCCGTTGTGTGAACGACCGGCTAGTCTGCCGCCTGGCGGCCGAGAGCACTCGTGAAGGAAGAATGTTACGAAGGCAACACCAAATTTCCATTTTGCAAGTGGCATCATCGGCCGAAGAACTCCTGCACGGAAAGAACTCTGAAGCTACCGTAGTATGTGAGCCTGTCGCACTATAGTAGCTTGGCTGCCCACATACGAGCGTAGTGCCGCTTTGTACCAAAGTTGATTCGACAGTCACCCAATGTGGTATGACGAAGCGCCGGACTGAATTTGCTCCCGTGTAATACCACGATGGTATGGCTCAGGAGCAAACAGGCCTCGACGCACGTAGTGGGGAGCAGCGCGAGTACGCGAAACTGTCGAAAATGGTACGGAGTTCCATGACACGTCGGCATCCACGTGATTGTATAACATTTCTTGCAGCTGACGCGAATTAACATTATTTGGCCATAAGAATGTCATATTCACAACATCATTGATCCACTGACTCGTAATGATGGTCATATTTGATTCTCCATATTCATTTGGATGTTCTTCCACCAGCACATACTCCTTCAATTTTGTGAGATCTGTCATTCTGGAAGAGCGAGACGAGACATTATATTGGAAAACGGCCAGATGAAAACAAAATATGAAAACAATGGAGCCCTCAACCATTGTAAGCAATTAGAGGTGGAATCAGGTTGCATTCCAGTTTTGTGTAGAAAGTTATGACAACTGGCCTTGTGTTACGACTGTGCACCCGTCTGAAAATGCCAGGCAAGACTGGCCGTGTGTTCAGCATTTGCGGATTCTAGTAATAATGTTTACTGGGTAGTCACAGCCAAACGATAAAAATAAGAATCAACGCCTAGTTAATTCTGGAACACCCCAAATATTATCATTAGAAACCTATTGTTTTTGCAGATGTTAAACGCGCGGCGGAATCTGCTGGTTTTCATCCGGTCTTACCTAACATTTCCAGCAAGGCAGCTTCATGCAAAAATAGTTGTCAAACAAGTGCGAAGATGAGAAAAAACGCAACAAAAATCCAACATGACTTTTCATGTAGGTACGGGTTTCCATCATCAAGAGATAATTCATAATACAGGACTAACAAACAATGGGAAAAGGGTGGGTCATTTCACGGAAGCCATTATAATGAAAAACTTAGGTTTATACCGAAATATGAAGAGAAGAGTACCATAAGACAATCAATCAAAGCAAAAGACCGGAAAATTGGATATCATGAAAAAAATTGGAACTTCACAACGGAGTGTAAATACTTAATGATTCGAATAGTAGAAGAATTGAATGACGGCAGCAATGTTGTACTCACAATGAAGTAGTTTGGCGAATACCATCCGGTTGTCTTCAAATGACATTGCAAAATATTTTCCAGTAATATTGTGGACATTGGTACAATGTATCGTGTCTGTGTCAGTTAACCGAGCTACCTCAACATCGACATAATTTGAAGCGCAAGGTACAGTATAGAATGGTCCGAGTTTTTCAAGTACATAACCGCAAACATACAAATTGTTCGATGCATAGTGGAGGGCGAAGTAATTGATCTCCATAATTGTATCATTATATAATTGACAGTACTTGTCCGCAAGTCGATTGCCTTGAAAAGTGTAATGCTGAGTCCGGCGAATCCAAAAAAATTGACACCCGGTTGGTAATTCCCGAGAAATTGGAACGTCTGTATTGATCGAACCATCCAATTCAATCAGCGGTTTTTCATGTGTTACTTGTAAAACATTAATTTCATGTAACCGATTAGCAATTTGAATAGCAGGACATGTTGGAGACTTTATCAGTGAACCTATGCGTCCAAGATAGCTCTCAAACTTGTATGAAGAAAATGAAATCAATGTTCCATATCGACGAACATCATCAACTGAATGAAGAAGAGAGTGAACGTTATAGGATACTGAATGTTCAGCATATAACACTGAAAAATCAGCAACGAAATTCTTTAGTAATGTCTCGGCAAAATTCAAAATCTCATTATTGACTACTGATATTTCATTGTTCAATATTCGGTATGCCATATGAAACGAAATAAAATGATCGTACAAAGATTTTGGCAGTATATCTTTTAAAACAATTGGTCCCGTGTACAATATTATATTTCTGAACTCTTTGGCTTTGAAAAATGCCAATTCCTCTAGACTTCTTGGCTTTCTTTGAAATTCTTTGGGACAATAAGCCGCCATTTGTTGCAATCTCGTTGATAGTACAAGTCTCATTTTAGGACGCAGCCGACATGGAAGGTGTCCATCACACCATATTTGAAACAATTTCCTTCCGACTCCTAGGTCATAAGAGTGCATACAGTCTGAAGGACATTGGGTTACTGGATCAAAACTTCCAATTTTCAACAGCTCGCTTTGATGTTCTTCGCGTGAATATTCAGAACTTTCAAATGACTCGCGAGTTCGTGGATAAGCGTCTACACCCAAAAAGCACATACGTCGTTCAATGTAAGTGCCGTCGACTTCACACTTGTAACAACCTTGCCGAGAATTGAAATATTGCACGTTTAGGACGGAAGAACGACCAGGACTATCGAAATGTACTCCATGTAGGTGAATGTTATATTTTTGCTCGTCAATTATCACACCATTTGCATGTAAGTTCAAGAATTCTGCGATGAAACCTTCTAAAAATTTTTTTGGATTGTTCGGTTTAGATTTTCCGTAATACAGTGCAATCGTGAAGACTGTGAAATTTTCAAACTGTCCAAGGATAGGCCAAAATCCATTTTGGAAGATTTAAACAAGGGCATTCCGTCAATGAAAATGGAAAGAGACTGTTGATATTTAGTTCGATCAAATTTTGCGGAATTATTTTCCATCGATTTTTGAATTCCAAAGTAAATGGACGCAGTATTTAAAATATCGACAGGATTTTCGTCATCAATGTTTCTCACTAAAGGTTTCGGATATTTTCCGATAGTGGTACGGAAGTCTACTGGCAAAGAATGAATATCAGAGGGATTTGTGTAGGCTTCAAGTACTTTCAAGATTTTGTTCTTAGCAATTTGAGGCAGCCCACATTCAGTCAAAACTCGAAATAAATCGTCATTTCCTACGTAAGGCTTTTGCCAATTATAAATACCAGTTGCTTCCTGGTTATCTAAAACAGCTACAAAAAATTCGTTTTTGATATGAGGAAACATTGAATTCACAATTCTCAATAAATATGCTATGAGGCTATTGACTTCACACAGTACGTTCGTGCATTTCCGATATCTTACACAAGTACCAAAAACTTACCATTTACTGCCGTATCTGACATTTATTCGGAAACATCATGATTATCATAAATGAATTCGTCCCCGAAATCAAGTATATCAAATAATTGATCACTTCCCGCTGTATTCAAGTTCAAATCATATTCCGAAATATTTTTATCCCTAGTATCATGACTTAATGAATTTTTACATTGTATTTCTATATTAGCTGAGGCCTGTAACATGTACAAGCAAAACATGTACCTTTCAAATCAGGTAATCGAGGAGGTTGATGAAAAAAAATCAGCTGGAGAGGACCAATAGGAATGTGATCAAAGGTTTATGTTGGTTCTTTGTTGATGTCATGGAACTCAAATAAATCTATATCTAAATGAAATTATATTTGGTCTCACCCAGCTGGCTTTTCAGTATAAGTGTAATTAAACGTATATCGTAACTCGCAGCTTTTCGGAGCCATCGATAATAAGTTGATTTAGTTACTGCTCTGCCTTTTATGGAATACATGTTAATGCTGTTTTCTTGAACGTTTCTGCAATTGTATTCAAAGTTCTTATTTTCTTAAAATGACCTGTCTATTTCACATGAAACTATGAGTTCAAATTAAATGATTGATTTTATACGTAATTTTGAAGCCACAAGTCACCCTCTGAACACGAGAAGATTTCCTGGTTGAAGTATAATGATCATTTCGACGATGTTTTGACAAAAAGGCGTATGTGCCAAAAAAAACGAAATTCAGTTGTATACATATATTAATCGGAAGCTCTTGAGAAAAGCGTTTTAATGATACATGATATTCAATTCCTCAAATTTTGGCACTTACGCCTTTTTGTCAGAAAAAGTCGATTTATAGGCATTCATAGTCAGAAATTTGATTATAAAAAATTAGAAAATTTACAATAGGAAATTCAAAGATAGTGTAAGAATTCTCAATCAATTATTTCAATCACTGGTTTTGAATCATCATGATCTTAGTTTCAAAAATGATCATAACATGATATGAAATTTCGTTTCGTGAGCATTCACAATGAATCCTAGAAATTGTCAAAATTTCCATAGATTTTTCATGAACCACGAATGATTCACGATGTCACGAATTCCATAGTTTGTTGTCATAAAATTTGTTATTATATACACAGAGAAAAGTATACGGTAACGGTTACTAGGAAGAATAAGAATTATTCAGATATTTCAAAATTGTAATAAGTCCCATTCAAGTCAAATCAGATCAAGTGCAAAAAACCTGTTTACGTCACCATGGAAACGATAGGGTAGCATAAGAACGATCACCAAACTGCGCGACGTCATTCAATTCTTATCCTAAAGTCGCGATGAGAACTAGAGCGAATGGTAACGAATCTCATATACTTTTTTCCGTGTAAATTGCTATGACAGTTGAACTAGGGTTTTGTACTCTTTTTCGTACGGAGACGTTTGCCATGAAAGTATTTTAATTAGGTTAGGAATGTCTCAAATGCGTACATACCTGACTTGGTGTCTGTTGTCTTCCAATTTCTCCGAATATTGTGTCCTTTATTTTCAAACAGCGTTGTTCTATTAATTATCACAAAAACTTATTAAAATTCACAAATATAAAACCCGAAGCGATCGACTGTGTCCGCACGTAGAATATAGAGCGATAGAATTTGTGGTTTCAGCGTTGCGCGTGACTATTATCGATTACCGACAATTTGAAGTCGATTTTCATTTTGAATCTGTGCTTCCATGGCACAGCCGTGGCGCTCCCAAAGGCGCACCTCATAAGCACTCCTAATCTAACGCTTCCGATCACACTTATCCTCAACAGTAGCGCTACCTTCGCGCTACCAGCAGTGCTACCGAGTAGTGCTTCTAATTTGAAACTGCGACGTTGCTTCCATGACCACACTTACTTCAAGCACGTACGTACAAGATGTCTCTTGAATGTGTGAGTAGATGGTAGCGTCGCTACCAGGAGCGCTCCCTTGATTTTGCTGGCTGGGTATACATAAAAACATTATTTCTTTGACGGCCATTTACCACTAAACCATGTAATATTTTTAAATCAACAAATCACTGAAAGTTCTCCAAGATGTGTTCTTTATATGATATACTCATCGATTAAAAAAGTTTTAAAGTTTTCTTTGAAAAAATTCATGAAAAAGACCTTTTTCTTGCGCTACAAGTGGGGGTAACCCCTTACACTGAGAGAAAAAAAATCTTAACCCGAGAAAATATTGGATTGACCGAGCCCAATCCGATATTTTCTTGAATCAAGAAAACTTTCTTCAAACGAAGAAAACATTCACTCAGTTTAAAGCTACACGACGTGATGTGGAGAAAATTTTCTTACCCCAAGTACGTATCTCATTTAGATAAGAAAAAAATTCATATTCTCAGACCAGGAAAATATGTGTTCTTAGGATTAAGCTAATTTTTCTCTCAGTGTAAGTTTAGAAAAATGTTCATACTTACAACTTATACTTATACTATGTATAATGTATGTATCTATATAATACATACAGATTAGCATGCATATGCAGATTGACTTTTACATGAGCTGCAGATATCCCAATTGCACAGCTGAACAAACGTATTGATATATCCATAATGGGTGATCATTCAAAAAGAGATATTACTATACACAGGTTGTCCCAGGACTCGCGGACCGGATTTTACAGGTGTATTCTGCAGCCAAAATGCAATAATTTCTCGTTTAAAAAGAATTTTTTTGACGCTTAGTTTTGGAGATATGAGCATTTTTAGATTTTTGTTCAAATCTGAATCATTCAAAGGCACTGTATGCTACATACTTGGACTTAACACCATTCGCTAAGTTGGAAAACGGCGGATCTGTGGAAAAGAAATCGAACTATTTTATCATTGATAGTTCCGGAGCTATAGCGATTCTAAATTTTTCAGCTTCCAGCCAATCAGAATTCAGCAACTTCACATCGCTATAGCTCCGGAACTATCAATGATAAAATAGTTTGATTTTTTTTCCCACAGATCCGCCGTTTTCCAACTGAGCGAATGGCGTTCAGCTCAAGTATGTAGCATACAGTGTTTTTGAATGATTTGGACTTGAAAAAAAATCTAAAAATGCTTGTATCTCCAAAACTAAGCGTCGGTAAAATTTTTTTCAAACTCGAAATTATTGCATTTTGGCTGCAGAATATCCCAGTGGAATCCGGTCCGCGAATTCTGGGACACCCTGTATAAGCAAAAAAAATTTCCTCACATGGGCCCCCAAGCATTGTGAGCCTAGGGCCTCTTGACTATAAAAGACGGCACTGAAAATTTTTGTTGATATAAAATTTTTGTTCATTCTCACATTGTATTCGTGTTTGTTTGAAAGATAATCCTCAACATCCACAATTGAAATAACTCTAGAGTCTTTTTCATAATTAATCCTTGTTCTGCATGTCCATTCCTCATAATTCTCATAATGAATCAACGATGTTAATTCTCTTAACTTGATAAATAATTGACTTGAGGCGTGCGAGTATCGAAGAGAGTGGAAATTAAATGCGACAATGTACATAACGAATTACGCGTTTGTTAACAATAATAAAATCCTGTTCTCAGAATAGGTACCGGTCTGTTGAACGAGATGAAACTTAATCTTTCTCACTGCCAAGCTAATTGCAAGAGTTTCAATCTTCATGGCTGTTTTCTTACTATCGACTGTGTTTAACTTACATCTTTAACTTCTCTAGGAATACAACCTCGTTCGCTTCTTCGACGTAGGGAGAAGGTTCCAATATCCAATAGTCGACACAGTGGTTAAAATCTTGAATCTAATCGTTTATAGTGAATTAGGCGAAGTGATAAACAAAAGTAGTGTATTTTTTGTATCCTTCTTACATTGAAACGTATCAATATTAGGATTCATTTGGTTGGAGAATCACTGCGAGTATTTGAAAAAAAAACTTCTTATTTCTGCAGGGAGAAAAAAGCAGGGTAATGGTTACTTTGCAGCAGAGCAGCGACACATGTTCGCGTGGAAAGTTTGTCTCACAGAGCACCTGTTCCTCTCAGCAGAGTATATATTACTTCGCAGACACGAGCCTACCCTTTCGGCATAGCAATCATTGCTGCGTGGCAGAGTAATGGGAAACAAAGCGTTCATTATTCTCCGCGGAGCTCTGGTTACTTTCCGCAGAGTGGTGGTTACTTTATCCGAAGCTGCTGTGTTCAGCTGGGTTCTCGATATTCCGCATTTGTTGACGACGACATGCCTGACAACAACACGGAAAACAAATGCGGAATGTTGAGAACACAGTTGAAGAACGGAAATCGCGCACGCAAAGTAACTGCAGCTTCGGACAAAGTAACCACTATGCGGAAAGTAACCAGTGCTCCGCAAAGAGTAATGAACAGTTGGAAAAATGTGATACGTGTTTATTATACACTGAAAGAAATAATTACCATCATCAATAACATATTGTGATGTTTCAAGAAATCCATTTCTTACAAAATCTGTACTCTTGATACAAGAAAATTTTCTTAAAACTAAGGATGTATTTCTTGAATTGAAAAAATATTTTCTTGACCCAAGGGAATTCCACTTGAGCTTCCAACATATCAGCTGTAATCAAGAATATGTATTCTTAAAAATATTCAAGAATATGTTTTCTTGGTATTAGTGATTATTTCTCTCAGTGTACTGTGAAAAATTGGTAGTTCAACAACATTCCACATCAAATGGTATTGTTTTACCATTCCTTGGGGTTATCTTAACACCGAATTTCAGGGATGCTACTAAAATTTGAATCGTTTCTTGAAACGAATTAGTAATCGGATAACAAAATACTCAGTTGTTACGGACCCAAATCTCGCAGTACATAACATACTGGAAGCGATGTTTTCAGTTCTAAGGAATCGATTTGAAAAGAAAACTAACGATCATCCATCAGATTTAAACTGTAGATTCAAACTTCTAGAACATATTCCAGGGTAGGCTTTAATCAAACACACGCTGTGTTTGTTCTAACACCACCCCACCGTCTCGGGAATGAACAAACAGTCCAATACTGGTGGGGATTCATTTGCCAGACTCTGGTAAAAACAATTGAGTCGTTACTGTACCATCACTGTTTTTCAACTAATCCCATTCATCTGACACACATACTACACTGGATCTTGAGGATGGCCGGATTTGCTGCGATACTGAATCAACCCTGACGAACCCATGCCGCCGACCTGATCAGCCTAGTTCATGCCAGTGATCAACCAACGATTGATATTACATTTCAAACAACAAATCTCTCAAGTGGATTTGGTCCGAAGCAATTCAATTTATCCAAATCTTCTACTTGCAACGAGATTCTTACACCTTGAACACTGCATAGACATGAATAGAAATAAATAGCCCTGTGAAAAAATATTACGTTGAAAGAGATTGGAACCCAATCAAACAAAAAAACATTCTTGTTATATCCAAGAGATATCTCACAAATTCGAAGGATATCTTGCATCTCGAAGTTCGTCCATAAAAAACTGTCCTCTCATTTTTCCCTTCTTTTTCCCCTCCTTTTTTCATCCTTCTTTCAGGTCTAAGGAATTTATTCAATTTCGGATCCTTAAGGACATTCATCACCTGCTAGATTCCAAATTACTGGACACCAATGACTAGATCCCAAATTTCTCCCTCCAGTTTTCTCCGAATTGAACAAATAAAATTAAAAATAATGAGCAGGTGCATGTTTCCTAATATCCCAAGCAGACGCATCTGCTAATTAGAATCGATTGTACCCATCAATCGCTGAGAAAACCGGAGGGAGAGATCTAGTAACTTTGCCACTGGTGAATGCCTTTAAGATTGCGGGATTCGAACCCGGGCATAATAGGCCGTACCTCCCAAGTAGCAGAAGAGGTTAGAAATGCTAAGAGCGTGTTTGGAAAATCCTACGAACATGCGTAGAATCTCCAAATGAGACTGTTTCGAATAATTATGTTCTATGCACCTCCATAGAATATCTTAACGAATTTATCCAAAATAGTCTCATTCGCACATCCCTTTCACATTCATAGAGTCACCATAGCATATTTGAGAAGTTCTTGTGCTACTTGGGCTACGCTTCATTCACCTTAACCATGTATGGACGATATGATGACGTTACTTATAATTGTCAATATGACATAGTAAAATATGATATCAGTGGTGTACATTTCCAGAGTAAAAGCGGTATTTTGAGCAAAGTGTTATTACATATGCAAATATCAAATAAGTTGATTGTGCTTAAAATTTGAAGAGTTTAATGACTGGTGAAATATATTGAAGCATGAAGTACATGATCCAGTGACCGTTAGTGTCTGATGAATATCATAGATTCTTTCCAAATTATTTTCGTCTCATTGTTATTGAAAACCAACTTATGATTAAATATGAATGAGAATTTTACAGATCAATTTGAAGGCCGGACATAAAATTCAGCGTAAGAAGTTTGATAATTTGCAAGATAATGTAATTCGGAGATTCGGTACCTTTGGTGCTAACATTGCGAGGTTACAAAATCGTACTTTTTGCAGAATTCTAAATTTGGTAATATCTACATAGATTATTCAAACTTTCAATTTATGAACGAATTCATCTCCTTTGCAATTCGATTGCGAACAAACACATTTGAAGTATTATCCATATGCACTCATCACCTCGAAACTGCTGATCTTGAAGATACATTTGGCAAGACCTCTTAAAGATATCTTTTGAAAGACGTTTTCGAAACATATCGAAAATATGTCTTGAGGATATCTCTTCGATATGTCTCCAAGATGTCTTTCGAAAATATCTTGAAGATAACTGGAAGATGTTCATGTTTATTGGGTTGGGGAATCGCACGTATTAGGGGTGTGCGAGACCCAAATAATTCGGGAATCGAGGTGGGTCGGGATTTTTTGAATTTCCCGAATTTCCGGGAACCCGATTTGATTCGGGTTTTCCGAAATGTCTCAAGCTCTCGAAAGTATTCGAGTTTTCCGGTAGTTTCCGGGTATACAGTAAAATTTGAGTAATTGATGATTCGAATAATTTTATATTCAAATGATCGATTCAACTCTATCGAATAAAAATACTCCATCTTGTTTCCATATCTCCATACGTTTATAAGGCCGGAATTATTTTGAGTTTATAAAACTGTGCTTCAGAAATGTGGAGGCCAAGTTTCGTTTTAGAATGCTGAATAGATTCGTGAATCACCAAACATTCTTGAAATATTTTAGGTCGAAGTTTACTCAACTAATTTATTGAATACCATGATAATGCATTACTTTTTGTAATTTATCATTACTTACTTTGTTTTAAAACTTTCCCTTTCCCAAGACCCACTCCAAAATCCAAAAATCCAAAATTTATGGATTTTTCCAAAATCCATAAATGAGTCATTTTTACATAAATAGTTTCTATAAGCTCATCACCACACATAGATTAGGCTTAGTTCAGACATAGTTGTATCTCATTTTTTCACACGGAGAAAACTCGAAATATTTCCAGTAAACCGGATGAAATGAAAAACCCGAATAATTAAATTTAATAATTAAAAAAATTCCCGAAAAATTCGGGAACCCGACCCGAAAGAAACTGTAATTTCCCGACCCGATAAAAAGTTGTTCCCGCACACCCCTACCCTGGTGAAAATAAAGTGTTACACTGTAGTTACAGTGCAATGCGAGGTTCATCCGAATGTACCCGGAGTGGTGTTTCGCGCCGTGGAATGCATCGCAAATGTATTTTGTTACACTTCGTTTTTACCAGGGTAGCACGTATAAATACGATTTCTGTATATTCGGCAATTATTGGAAACATTCAATGCGAATCCCTTTCAATTCTAATTTTTCCCCATTCCTTCTCGAAGACTCAAATTTCCGTTTGTGAATTGTTCTCAATGATAAGTTCCTCAAAAATTCTTCTGAACCAATCAAATTCGTGCATTTTAATTCCTGTCAATTCCTAACCTCTTTTACGACTGAATTGGAACTTTATTCTGTATCACACAATTTCGACGTGATTGGTTGGAACAGTTATATTATTTGAAATGTACATTACTAGATCTTCTTGATTCGCCCGAATTCCAAGAGCTCTCAAATTACATTTTTAGCTGAAACAGCTGATTTCAAAAATTAATTTTCATTTGTATTTCTCCAGAAGCATTCAGAAATCTTATTCGTTCTCATTAAAATTCCCAATTCCGTTGAATAGATAATTTTTCACAGGAAGACCTTGAATTCGGATCAATATGGACGAGGAAGTTAGTTTTATCAAATTCTCACCCATATTCATTCCACATTTGATTTCAAATACTACACAGTTGGAAATAATTTGCGTAAGTGTAAAAGAATATATGTGTAAACGGATTTTTGTTGAAAATAACACATTCAGGTATGTAGTTCTCACCGCTCAAATTCATGTAGTTCAGAGAAAAAGTGTCAATTCGAAATAATTCTCATATCGAACACACTTTATGTGTTACTTGTACATTACACAAAAAATCTGTCAATTCAACATTCGTTTAGCGACTCACCAACGTCAAGTGGATTTCTAATTTATGTGGAACTGACATCTGAAATTGTGTAGTATGACATAAAATAAGAGTCACTAGTTTGTGTTTACAGAAGACATTTGAAGTGTGTTGAGAAAGTTATTGATATGAGATGAGTCAATTTAACATTCTTTTTCAATGTGAACCGTTTTGGACATGACAAATATGTTACATTTGACGAATTTGTTTCAACCGTGTATAATCCGAAATGATATCTAAGCTCCCTTTCGAACCATAAAAACATTTATTTGATTCATTCTTCTATTGTGTCGTCTGTTTCTTCAATTAAAACGATGTATATGTAGTAATCCCTAGTGGAGATGCACCATATATGACCCACATATGACCCATATATGCCCCATATATGGCCCATATACGACCCATATATGACCCATATATGGCCCATATATGATTTATTTCCATTTATTAAGGGGTATAAAAAAAGTCTCTCCTACGAGAATTGAACGCGGTTCGTTTGGACCGGACTCCATCCCCCTTCCACTGGAGCCACCGCCGGTCGCTTGAAAGAAGCGATTTCTTTCACGTATATGAACTCCCGCTTATTCTTGAAAACCATATATGGCTCTTATATGAACATCGAATTGGTAGATCAGCAATTCCCTGGTAGAAATGTTACAAGTTCTTCCCTATGACCGATGAGGCACTAAGAAGGAAGAACTAATTAGGAAAAACTAGCAAGGGGCTAGTCAATAACTGATAAGTTGGATCCAACTAGCATTAATTGGGACAAACTAATGAGTTACTCATCAGTATTTGATAATCTGAACTAATTAATAATAATAGAGTAAAATCTTCTCCACTGATAATTACAAGTATTCGCTCCAGGTATAAATTGAATGAAGAGACATGAGCTTCTCAATCATGAATTGAATAAAATGTTCCTTGCACTTTTTATCAGAAAAGACGACATTTTTGATGGATTAACTTTAAAAATGAGTAGGGATTGAGCAACAATATTGGCATATTTCATAAGTGCCAATAACTTTTTATTCATTTCAAGACTCGAGATGTAATTTCTCTCAATTACATCTATATTCTAAGTGAAGAGTTGTAGTTATTACTACAGTATACCCCCTAAATTTCTAAGAGTGAAATTTCCACTCTCAATGTAAAATGCATTAGCACTTTCACTCTCCAAGAGTGACAAGATCACTTCAGTAGAGTGAATCTCTCCACATTTCAAACTAGAATGAAAAGTATCACTCGTAAGTCTTAGAGTAAAATATCCCAGCTTATTCATATTAAATCGATGCTCAGATTTTCTATTTCTTGCGATGCTTGGTTTTGAATATTCGTCTAAACTTTTGTTTACTTTCAGGATAATTATTTCATTCTCTTGGAAACTTATGGAATTTTCTTATTAAAAGTGATGGTACTGATCCGGAATACCTTTAGTTCTATATGATACCAATAATTGATAATCCTAGGTGTCATTAGCCAATACCTCATGTCTCATACCTCATTAGTCACTGTGTGCGATACCATGTATTTATGAACAATAGTGAGTACACCCTGTAACAATAAACAATACTGGATATAGTTGATCAATACCATGTATCGATGAACAATATTGGATGGAGTTGATCGATACCATGTATTCATGAACAATATTGGGTACAGTTGATCGATGCCATGGATCGATGAACAAAACTGGATATAGTTGATCGATACTACATATCCTTGTAGAAGATCATATTTCGGTTGTTTGAACTGTATATATGAACCTTAATGTTGAATTCATTTATGGAAATTGCAATTGTAGATCTCTTTCAATTTCATGAAACTATTTTGAAATCAATCTTACCAAAGCTTTTCAAATTGATATTTCAGTACTGGATGTACTGAAAATCATTTCAGTTCTTTGGGTTGATTTTTTATAAAAGAGTTTGTTTTCTGTTATTAATTAAGTTATACAAACAATTTTTACAAAACCCCAGTAATTTTACACTTTTGAATCATAAAACATTTATGCTGATACATAGTTTAAAGTTTTTTGTCTTTTCAGATATCCAGGAACGTTTCAAACAAAACATTTTATTCTAAGCATCTAGGTTTCATTGAAAACATATGTCATTCAATGGAATATTTTAATCACAGTCTCCTTGTATTGTAAGAGTTCCTCTCAGATTCATATGCTTTTACTAGAATACATTGAAAATTTGAATTGTTCTTTGGCTTATTTTTCATGGGCTTTTTTAATGGCTTATGTATATGTTTATCAATCGTATAACACTAATATACTACTATCCAATTTTATTGTAAAATGCAATACCTCTTCATGTATCCTATCAAACTAAATATGATCTTCTACAAGGATATGTGGTATCGATCAACAGGCCCGGATTAGAGGATTTTGAGGGCCGGGGCTGAGAGACTATTGGAGGCCCCCTCAAAGTGAAAAGCGGGGGGGGGGGTGAACGAAACTTTTTTTGCATTCTTACAGGATTTTCAGCTGTCACAAAATAATACTCAAAATCTCTGATGAAAAATCCTCAAAACCCTATTACAAAACAAAACAGCGACAAGAAATAATGAGAAATAATAGAAAGTAATGGGGGCGTGAACCCATTTCCAATTATTTCCCATCACTTGTTTGTTTTATAATAGGATTTGAAGGTTTTCTTTTTGCTAGGAATTAATATGTCATTGACACGGATTTATTTGTTCGAAAGATTGTATTTATTCGATTAAACAACGAAATTAACAGAAAAATTAATAGTTCTTTTTTCTTATGAAAATTACCAGTTCTTATTCTTTCTTGAATACTCAAATCATGAACATATTCCCAAAACATGAAAACTCTAGAAATGATAAGAACATCTTTCTGTGCAATAAGTAAATGTGTAAATGAAACTAAATTCCAACTAATTACAAGGGTTTGGAAAATGCAGATTGCTAAAGATTCTTGTTTTTCACATTTCTCAATCGATTGGGATGGAACTTATATGGGACCACTATGAGACCATAACTGAACAGTAGTATAAATTTCATTACAATCGGATAACAGGAACCGAAGACATTTTTCGTCGCAAAATCACAATATTTTGTAAAATGTTTCTTTTCCCTCTCCCGTTTTTCTGTAAAAATCAGGGTAAAACTTATATGGGACCACTATCGATACTGCATGAAACTTTGGTGAAGATTCATGATGAACGGATGATAAGAACGAACGATATCCACATGATAATGGTATCTACGAAATTTTCAAATTTTGTTTCGAAACTTAGTGCTTACCCTTTTCTTTCCTCAATATTGATTTGCCTGAAACTTATGTCTCATAATCAGCATTTCATGAATTAACTATGCTCAAAGTTTCATGGCATTCGGATGATACAGACTTAGGGAAGGCATGCTTCCAACATATTTTCAAATAATGCGGATGGCAAAAAAAATTTTCCACAGTTTTGAACCGATCCAAATGGAACTCATATGGGACCATTATTGGATCATAACTAGAACCTGGTATAAGTTTCACTGCAATCGGATGAATAGAACAGGAGATATGCACGTTCGCGAAAATGTTCATTTTTTGCCATATTTCTCCTAGCCCATCCAGTTCTTCTGAATGAATCAAGCTGACTTATATGGGACCACTATCGCTCCACCCTACGACTGTGGTATAAATTTTATCGAAATTGTATAAGTGGAACGGGAGATATGCGCCTTCGCAGTTTGTTGATCACCTAAGCGACAGACAGACACAAAACCAAAACTTTTTTCTGAGCTTCGAAAAACATATGGGGTTAACAATTTTCATTTTGGAGACAAAAAATTGTCGGAAAGCAGAAATTAGATTTTGGAATTGATTCATATCACTAGTGAAGCATGAATAAGTTGGATTGATGATTTTCCAAGATTTGTGCAACCTCCTATTTCTGTTCACAAGGCAAAAATATTGGAGGACTCTGATCGTTTGTATACTACAACCACCTTTACTGTTGTTGATAACGACAGTTATTTGGAGTTCAAAGTGATTCGAATTAAAATCGTTCAATGTCTCCGATTCAACGATAAAGAACGTTAGTTCATGCGATAAAATCTTGTTTACCATAAAAATGTTATAAAAAGCTTGAAAATGAAATTCGCGAATGTTCAAAGATGAGGCCCGGGGCTGCAGCACCCCCTAGCCCCCCCCCCCCTTGATCCAGGCCTGTCGATCAACTATATCCAATTTTATTCATCGATCCATGGCATAGATCAACTGTATCCAATATTGTTCATGAATACATGGTATCGATCAACTACATCCAATATTGTTCATCGATACATGGTATTGATCAACTATATCCAGTATTGTTTATTGTTACAGGGTGTACTCACTATTGTTCATAAATACATGGTATCAAACACAGTGACTCAGATATGCGGGATTGACTAATGACACCTAGGATTATCAATTATTAGTATCATACAGAACTAAAGGTATTCCAGATCAGCACAATCACTTTCAATAAGGAAATTCTGTAAGTCTCCAAGAGAAACAAAATAGAAACTTTAAACGTCGATTTAATATACATTGAATCAAATTCACTTCCAAATCCATAATTCACTTCATATGAAATTATACATCAATAATTGTAAGTTCAATTCATTTTATTGAGAAAATTATATAACCTCTCACAGTACATATATCATATAAGTATATGTAATTCAAAGATTTTGAGGTTAGAAAATTACATGGATTGGAAATTTGTCAACGTCGGAATCAAATTCTATTCACTGGCACATCATTACAGAATTTTCAATACTTCGCTATATTTATCCCTAATATTATAATGATTCAGAAATTTATCGAGTCTGATTGGATTATTATTGTAACACATCGTTCTTCAGGGAATCAACCGAGGTACTCCAGAAACACTTGTTGCAACTTTTTCTACCACGGATGCAAGTGCCGCTTTAACTCAGGCCGTTTAGGCATAGGTTATGTAGGTTCACGTTCAGGTAGGTTGTTTACAGCGGTTCGAATCCTCGAAGGTGCACAAAAAATTCCCATCAGTACAACGAGCAATTACAGAATGTTGCGGAGTTTGGGGATGTTGGTGAAAAGATAAAAATGAATTATTTTTATTTTCTTTTACAAAAATAACTAAAATCTGTGATAGATTTTTTCCCCCTGAAATACACATTTTTCAAGAGTGCTATTCCACTCCAAGAAATTTAGAGGATCATATTTATTCCAAAAAATTCCTCGTCAGTTACTGGCAAGTGCCTCATCAGTTACTTGCTAGTGTCTGCTTAGTTTACCTGATTAGTCCCTCGTTGGTGAGAGCGTTACATTCTTACCAGTTACTCATAAGTTTTCCCGATTAGTGTTTCACCAGTAAAAAGGATGAAGTGATAAGTGCCTCATGGTTTACTAGCGAGAATTTCTACTAGTGTTGTGGATCACATAAAACATATATGAGTTATTGCAGGTCAGATTCACAATGAGTTCCTCAATATTTTTAGAATAATTATTTTTGAATTCTTCGTTGAAAAATATGAGATACTTGTCACATTTGTTCGTTTGTTCTTTTTTATTTTATTGTGTTCACCGGTTTACAATGTGTCAGAGTTTAGTTTTGACAACTCCAGTTCTTTTTAAATGCGTGCATCTCGAAAAGGTCTCAACACACAAAATTACTAATAAGGCTTAAAAGTTGGGATTTTTTCTGGACTTTTCAAAAATTCGAGTGAAATTTTTTTTCCAATTTGTGTCTAGTGGAATTCCTACGGTGGAAGTTAAAATGGTAGTTTATTCGAATTTGGACATTTTCAGTTCTTTGAGATCACCAGTAGTCCAAAAGGCTCTAGGGGGAGTCTGTGGTTCCGTACCCTGACGAAAATTTTTGTCATAATTTCTCATAATTTCTCATTGTCGCAATTCATGGAGAAAATATGAGGAATTCTATTGTTTTTTCTCATATTTTCTCCATGAATGGGGACAATGAGGAATCATGAGAAATTATGACAAAGATTTTCGTCAGGGTAGCTTACAGTGCTTGTCGTGAATTTTAATTTGTGCTGCCTTCTGTTATTGTCAAAGACACCGAGATGTAAATTTTACTGAGAAATCTGCAAATATATTTGAAAGACTGCGTGAATGGCATCTGTTGCTTTGGTTTGGGGTCCGAAAGACCTTGTGTAACCTTTACGTAAGTACTTTGAAGTGTGACCTCAACGGGTTGATTTTTTTATTCAACAAACACGATCGATCTATGGTACATAGCAATACTTTTGGTTCAGTTCTGAAAATGGTAATTTTCTACGACATTCAAGAAATATAAATAAAACAAGACAAAAAAGATAACTCAATAACTTGAAATTACACATCAATCCGTCCATGAAATGACTCGTATCTATGCTGCATTACAAATCTTGAATAATCTAGCACGCGGAGTTCTTAGGCCGCCCTTGTTTTGTCTAGATCTCTCGAATGCCGTGGAGTAACATTTCCGAAAACGAAACGAGAATTATCGTTATGTTCCAGAAATTAGTTTTGCTTGTGGAATTTGAAAATCAAACGTATTCGAATTTAAATAAAATACTCTTTTCACTCCCATCGTCGAATTACGGCAAAATACGTCCTTGGAAAGAAATTTTCTCTTGACTTTGTGAAAAGGTGAGGCAAAATCTCAAGTTCCATGCCTTGGTAATAATTTTTTGTATTGAAAGCTCTCCAAGATACAGGCATTTGAAAAAAAGTGGGTTTCAGAAACCAAGAACTTCGACATATGTTGTAAACCTGAAATCATAATAGAATAAGAAAAAAAGAAACAAATGATACGTATCTCACATTTTTCAACAGAGAATTCGGGATAACCATTTCAAAAATATTTATGAACTTTCGGAAAATCCGATATGAAATGATCCATACATGGCAAATAATTATACCAAATAGGAATCATATATGTTTTTGACCGTTTCCTGCAAACATATATGTTGCGCGCGGTACCATATACGCTTTATATGTATCACTGATGAGGCTTCGGCCGCATATATGGGGCATATATGGTCATATATGTTTTGTGGGAATCACATATGAATCATATATGGGTCATATATGGGTCATATATGATTCATTTCCACTAGGGTACGGGATCATTTCTGAACCAAATGTACTATAGTAGGGCAACTGGACCACCAAATATGCCATAGTTGTGGCAAAGTAGGTTCATGAATATTGCCTGTACCGCCAGTATTGTATCACCAGTACTGGGCCTAATGTGAAACGTTGTTATCATTTCGACCCCGGGTTAGGACTGTCAAATTAATCTGGCCCGGAACTGGTTGCTTGTATTTGCCAACTCCGGCGAGAGCATAGCGCCAATATGGGGCCATGTTTCAATTCCCACATGCAGCTTTTTCTTCAGTGTACTCTCTAAAATTTTTAGGGCGAGATTTCACTCTTCAGTCAGTCAAACGTGAGCCTGTCGAAATTTTGAGTGAAATTTCCACTCCTGTAGAGTGATATTCTAAGGTTTGAAGTTAGAACCACAGCCACTCGAATTATAGTGTCAATTTTTCACTCTAAAAGAGTGAGGATTCACTCGAAACTAGTGAAAATCCCACTCAAAGCGGACTGCCTCACTTGTGTGACTTAGTGAAATGAAAGTAAGAAGTAAAAAACAAAATCACATTAAAACCAATATTACGCGTTATGTATACATTGTCATGTGTACATTGTTACTGAAGTACATGACGCTTGAGTTGCTATAGTAACCATGATAACAATTTACATAAATCGAACAAGACTCTGCAGTAAATTCTAGATGAGATCCACACTGTGATCGTATCCTCACTTTTCATGTAATTTTTATGTGGTCATTTTTGTCCATGTGAACATCAGCTTATTTTCAAACACAACCAAAACTAGCCCTGCTTCAACTCAAAGTAAGCAGTGAAAACAATTAGGCAGTGAAAAAGGCTGAATTTGAATTTGTACATTGTAGTCAACAATCGATAACACACATTCCTGAATTGTTCGGTGCGAATTATGTGGACCCTTGGAAAAACATTGATGGATGCCATGTTATTCTTTTATTCCTTCGGTTCTTCGGATGAAATCAAATGTGCGGAATAAGCTTTTACGATGTGAGTTTTTCATTGAATTCATCCACCATGGATAATGAAGTTGGTCGCTGTAGGAGCTTACCTTGCCGAAAGCACAACGATAACCGGAGAAGATAAGTCGCTCACACGAATCAGTCTTGAGCTTGGTCATGACTTTTTTCCTTTTCTTTCTATTACGCGATACGCGACCTTTTTACGACGAAACAATGGGTATATAGAAAATAGTCACTACCTCTCTCGATATTCCCCGACAATCCTCCCATATCCTATATCGAATCTGGAAAGGCTTACCCATCGCTTCGTGGTATATCGAAAGGGCTTACCTTCGCTTCACAGCGCAACGAAATTGACTCGTTTCAAGGGATTAAATGTTCGTGCCGTTATGCCCGGAAAACGCATGAGTATTTTATCCTGGAAAATTCGCGGTCTCTCACAAATGCATTCCATTTTCCAGTTCCTCATTTATCCATCGACGGCCAATAGATTCTATTTTTCCCAAGAACGAGGTACCAAAGACTTGGCCGATCTCGTGGTGACCCACTCACGAAATTTGCTACATTCCCCGAACTGTGGATTTTTTACTATGAACTACGGTGACCATATGTTTGAGAGTAAAAATCGCGACCACCTTGTTTGGAAAAAAACGTTCATTAGCCGGGGGGTTCTTAATTTTGAGAGGGCCAGCACCTTCCCCTGGTTAAAGAAATCCATAGAATCTTACGGAACGAAATTTAATGGGATTTGGTCAGAACATCGTACGAGATTCAACCAGATTTGACTAGATTCAATCAGAATCACGTTGAAAAAATACATCCATCTAATCAAATCTCATCGAATATGGTTGGATAGGATTTGGTCGGGACATTGTGCAAGATTCAATGAGATTTGGCGAGAATCAATGGGGTTGTTTAACCAGGGTTAGAAAAAGTTACGCTTACATGACAAGGAATACTTTTTGTATCACTTTGTAACTGAGATTATTATGATAAAAAAAACAAGTTGAAAATCCCGGCCTTCAAAGATTAATGGGGCTTTGAAACAAAATAAAATATATTTTCTTCGTTTGATTACATACGTTTATCAGAACATTATTATTAACTTTTTCAGGGGGTATAGTCATCGTAACCATACGGTATCCAAGTCATATATATATGTAAAAATTATGCGTAATGAATAATTATATTCAGTCCGATGGAGTATAAAAATATCCCTGATATTCGATTCTTCGTGTTTCAAAGATGATCCTCTTATAGTTTCGTTATCATCGAGATACAATACGAATACAATGCTGGATGCGTTCGATTAAATATGAACCACGAAGAAGAGTACATTGTAAGCGGATGACATGGAAATGACAAATATGCTGCATGTAATATCTGCGTCTGCTGACCTGTCGCTTCTTCGAGAGTTCTATGATGCACACGTTTCAATATTTCCGTTTACAAGAGATAAAATATCTGGAGATGATTTTGGATCTATTTATATATCATTTTGTATTCTCAAACAATAAAGAAATTAATGAACTTTGAAATTCAAATGTCAAGGCAGAGAAAAATTCTGATATCCCATCAATATAGTTTGAACACTCGTATCTATGTAACAACAATTGCTGCAAGTGATATTAAACAGTAGGTCGTATTACATTATGAACTCAGTAGTACTACATATTGCTCATACTCAACGGAACACAATCAAGGGAAACTAATGCTACACTCGAGGGATTACGATGACCTGTATTTTACTTGTGTGTAGATTATACATTCATATCCGTGAATGTGGGTTTATATGTAGGTGTTCCTAATTCTGTGTAACACTCGATAGTGCTCTCGCCTTCTCCCACATCAAGTAACGCACAATGGCAGAGAGAGAAGACATCCCTATCCAAAAAGTCAGATAGATTCCAATAAATTCCGATAGGTGCTGTGACAAAAACCGCATTAAACCGATGAGTTATTTTGTTCCTATCAGTATTTATCAGGTATTGTCGATCATACCAATAAAAACCAATGGAACATTGAATTCCACATAAAATCTCATGGAGACCCTTAAGTAGTGTGACAAAAACCGCATAGAACTCGATAAAATATCATTAATTCCGATAGAATTTAGCTCATCGGTTTTGTATTGGTTCTTTTGAACAGGGATACCCTATGATAGTCCCCATGTCATGAAATTCACAATGTTCACTTCTTTTTTATACCAGAAAGATTCTGAAGAATCCCATTCATTCTCATTTAAATATGAGGAAATTCCTCCAAGTCTAATCAAACGAGCAGTCGTTGAGCGAAAACAACCACACACATGCTCAAAACTCATTACAAACATCGTAACTCTCCCACGATAATGGATTCAGATTAAACAAGAAACAATCCCGATCTCATCTCTAATTATTTTAGAATTATTATTCCACGTTCTCCGGCATCATCAAAGATCTCCGCAACTGAAAAACGAAGAATCATAGAAACCAGGAACGATGTTTCATATTATCCAACACAGGTGGTTCCTCTATACGTGAATAAACTCATACCAAAGAAGAGTCCTACTAGAATATTCCGAGTGAATTGAAACATACTAGTACTTACCAAAGGTAGATACTCCCAGAAAATATGCATCAACGACGTAACGCGGGCAAGTTTTTGTTTTATTTCGTAGCGAGTTCATGAAAGGCGGTTACTCCGCTCGATGTGACACAGTGAACGACCATAGAGAACCGCTATTTCTGCACGTTTACATTTAAATCGGCGCATTAGCGATTGCAATTTCACTCCAATTTGAACTCTCACAATATCCTCTCTTTTTTCCCCTCTTCTCTTTCTTTCCTGTCCATGCTCTCGTTCTATCATTATAACAATCCAATGACGCATTTCAGTAAAATTTATACACAATCGCACAATTTCATAATTCTATTACTACCAACGCTTATTCGCTTATTTATATTTTCCCAAGAATGAATGAAATCATTCATACTCGAAAATGACAAATCAACGTGCGCAATCTTAATCGTTAAACTTGGTTTCCCTCCTATTAGATAAATATGATGTAATGTATATGAGTTATAAATTACATTGGGCGATGAGAAGTTTGAGAGAGTCTTGCAAAGCCCTTTGACCAAAGAGCCGCGCCACGTAGCATATCCCAGACTTCGCGGTATTAACTCGAGTACGATTTAACTTAGTTAAGGAGCAATTAGTCAGCGGTTAACCTAGACTACTCCCTTACCTCTATTTACCTGTGTGCTTAACAAATCTGTACACGAGTTTATCCTGTACACACAACTGTCGTCGAACCTCCCTGAGCAAACGCGAAATGGAATATCATAAAAACATGTGTGGTTCGTTCGGTAGTGATTGTTACGATTTTAACGTTATAAAAATTCATTTTCTTTTAATTCAATGTTAAATCTCGGAATATTTAATCGTTTGCATATCCGTGAGATGTTTAGATTTATTTGATACCAATTAGATCGCATGGTTGAGCAATTATTCGATTGCTTATGCAATCAATAAAACATTCAATGAATCATTTATTGATCAATCGTTGGAGAATTAAATATCTTTTTAACTGGAATAATGCCGTTATCAATCGGTTGAGTGGTTTGACAAGTCAGTGTTTGAAAAAGGTCTTCTTATTACCAGCTTGAAATTGGATTGACGTCAGGAATGATTCTTTTGTTTCGTTCTGTTAATTGATATCATGTATTTCTCAGTATCATTCTAAATTTAGCCCAATATTACTCTTTGTATCCCTCGATCAAATTTTAGTGTAATTCATACGGATGTGAGATTCTTCAAACATTTTATCTTTCGAATTTTGATTGATAATCATTTTTTTGAAGTTAGACCGAACTAAACAGCATTAACCTCACTTATGATTACAAAATTCATATTATTTTTCAGCAAAATGAAATAAATGAACCATACGTTTCTCCTTTCGGCTCCTCGCGTCAAAATTCTACGCATATAATAAGCGGTAGAGTCGATTAATTCGGAGAAAAAGAATGTATTGCCACAAGCCTCGTGTAGACGTGAGAGGACCGCCTTATTGGACCAGCACATTACCGCCTGCTTGTAATCATTGTAAGCTACCTTCGTTTATCTGTCCGAAAGATGGTTGTGTTCCACCGAATCCTGTACCTTTCATAAAATACTGCCATTCTCCTGTGGATTGTCCTCCTTTGGTATTTATTCGAATTTCCTATTATTCGTTGATCAAGTAGATTGATAATTGATGATATGTGTATTCATAGAAATGCAGACCGCCTCTACCGCGCGCACCTCCAACTCCAACTATTTGTATCGCTTCCCCGTGTCCTGGACGGCAAAGACCGACACCACAGAAATGTTTACCTCTACCTGAAATACTGTTACAAACGTCCATGTGTTGAATCACAATTAATAAACACACACATATATATGTATATATATATATATATCTATATATATATATATATATATATATATATATATGAATTAATATTATTCTTTACTCCATGTAAATTACGTGATCCACGATATTTCTTCTTTATCAAGATTTCATTGTCAGTTCCAATCGATAATGAGTAATCCGAAACGTATTACGTCTATGATTGATATTCCATGAATATCAATTCACGATAACATCGATAATTTCAGATATCCATTGTGTTACGTCATCACCAAGAATTCTGAATAACTCACTTTGTCGAGAGAAGGAATTTATCTGCTTGATTTCCATCACAATTTCTCTGCAACTCTTCATTTGATGAGAGCACGTAAAGTACCGATTTGTCAAATATAGATTCACTCCTGCCAAATTATGTTCCGATTAATAATAATGATAAAAACAGCGTATTAATGGCAAGAATTCAGATGGAACGTGAAAAGTGCATCAACAGGGAATGTATCCATCCATGTTTTTTTTTGTTTTGAGTAAAAGGCAAAAAAGAGGTATCGAGCGATGCCAACTTTGTATTTGTAGTCCCAAGTATAGGGTCGTTGAGCATTAAAATATATATATATATATATATGTATATATGTATTTTTGGCTCTATGTACATGACAGAACGTCGATCATGGGTAATTTGTTTGCCAGTGTACACGCGACCGTTAAGCCGATTAATGTAATCACGCGTAGATGCATCGGGATCGATGGGAACATCGGTGCTCTGTATAATACTGGTATTATCCGTCATTAAGAGGTAGTCGCACAACACTTTCCAGCAACCGTCAGTCCGCTATCATTTTATTCGGTCTTGTCTATTCATGCATGCCCCGATCCGTCGTTTAAGCCTATAGAGCCTGTAGATTCAAAAATCTCTCCAACTTGAAAAAGTTCTCTCGCCAACGTTTAATCCACCGTCATACGCGTACACGTACGACTGACACGAATTTATCGCATTTTGATGGATCGTCGTGAAAAGCATATCTACCAGTTTCCTCGAATTCCATTACTATACCAACCACAACAACTCGAAATCAGATTCTTGAAATATGATAATGTATTTGAAATAAAAAAGAAAACCTAAATCGAACGTATTTTCCTGTATCAACTATCTGTTTAGTTAATTATTACAGTGATACATAGGACCAGTAATCCCAGAATGCGGGAGCTGGCGACCCCCACCATATATCTTTTTGAGACTACCGCAGTCTTATCGGACATTATTTGGGAAAAAAAGTACGCTGTAGTCAGTTACCACACTGTGATACAGTGTAATATGGGGCTTCGCACAAGACTCACGTCAAAGAAAGATAAAAAAGTTACCAATAATTATTTCAATCTCTTGAGATATCAAAATGACCAAGATAATTTGAGAGTACAAATGGAATCCACGAAATGGGGTGGAACCTTGATCATTCAAACAAAATTAGCAGAGATATATGTCGAAATATGCAACGAGACCTGCACCGAGACCGATACCGAGACTAGTTCTGAGACTGAGAGAATATCTTCGTTATCCTCTGCGATGAAATCGGAATTCCGAATAGAAGCTTGATTCCGTTCAAAATTTTTATGTCTTTAATTTTCAGAATAGTGAATATAGATAATTTTTCAATTCAAGACGAGAGTTTCGTGCGAAGCCCTAGTGTAATGTTTGGTATTTCCCTTGGAAGTGCGGGAAGCTTGCAATAGTCATAAAGGGTGGCATGGTGGGGGCCGACAGCTTTCGCTTTCTGAGGTCACTGCATAGGACTGTGAAGAATAATTGTGGAATCTTTCCCCGAAACAGGGTAGTAGCAAATTTTCTCCATGAATCGAAGACTCTTGTTCCCATTTGCAGAGGATTGAACACCCAATCCGCAAAACAAGTCTCCCGAAATAAAACTCACCATATTTTTTACAGCACACATATACAAAAGGACCTCTTTTTTGTCAATTAATTTCATGTACATTCAATGAAAGGCTATGAAGAGAATCACAAATTATCCTCGAAGTTTGTGGTAAATCCGTTGATGAATAACTCGAACGATCGATCGGGAAACCAAAATAATTTGTCTCTCGAGAAGATTCTTCCAAGCAAGAGCATTGAAAATCGTCTCTGCGATGCTTTGTCTTGTGGTCTCGACCAATAAAAGGGATTATTTTCTTCGGATAACAACACTCTTGTATTCTCGATGATAATGGATTGAGAAAAATATTTGTTGAACAGAGTTCGGAATACCAAGAGGTTTGCCGAGGATAATAAATATTGAAATTATGATAAATCGCTAATAGAGATAACGAAGGACTTTATTCGTGCGATCGTATTTCGATCGGGTATAATTTCCTACCAAATAGTAGTATAAAAGTTTTCTCTGTTCATTCGATTCCCATATTTTCTCCTTAACTTCAGAGTGATGAGAAAAAATATGGAGAGTTGAATCCTTTTATACCCTACATTCTTATCAGATCGTTGGAATTCCAAGTGAACGTATTTGTTTCTTCAATATATATTTTTTTACCTGTACACCATCTTATATTTTTATAGATATTAGCCAGCGTGCAACAAAATATGATGCTTCTGTTTTATCTCACGACTTATGATTGGCTCTCTCCTGTGGGAAAGAAATTCTATATATTTTCTTTCACACTCCATGGAAGCATGAGAACCTTTGATCTTGCACAGTATCCTGTCGAGCTATGAAGATAGTAGTTACATTATATCGAACCGACTCGTGAATTTGAAAAGTGTAGTTACAAAATCATTTTGATTCAATACCACGTACAAACATGGAATCCTACTTTCTTTTTGAAACATGAAACAGAAATGTAGATGAATTTCGTGTATACAGTTTTGATAGCATTAAAATTAAAATCTGTTCAATTGACAGCAATCCCAAAGTCAAATCTGAAAGCCAGAGATGAATCCGTAGGGGTGTTAACAGAACAGAATTTGGTATGCATACATGAAACTGATTTTCGAGTGAAGGATATTCGCAATCCTATAGAACTCCATTACTAAATCGATTATTTGAGCACATCCTCAGTACCATATATAGTTATGCATGAACTATTCAATTAAAGCAAAGTTCAACCCCAACAGAAAACATTACAAGCATTTTAAATTCTATCGTTGCGTCGTTAGTGAATTATTCGATTTGAGATCTGTATATTAGGTGTGCAAGTTGAAACTCGGCTTTTTTTTGTCACATTCAATTTTATTAAAAAAATACTTCTTTCAAGAATTATCAATTAAAGTATTCGCCGTTATTATCTACAATCTTTTGCCATTTATCGGGTAGTAGATAAATGCCTTCACGATATAAACTTGGTGGTTTTGAAACAAAATAGTTATCCAGCCAATTCCGGACATCTTCGATATTCATAAAGTGCTGCCCCTTCAAATATGACGAATTGATCTAAATACGTGATAATCAGAAGCAGCTGAGTCTGGTGAATATGCCGCATGAGGTACAACTTCTCAGCCTAAATTGAAGATGAGTTCCTGGGTTGGTTTTGCTGTATGTGGACGTGCATTATCATGCAGCAGCATCACTTTTCGCCTGGGCCGGCGCCAGGTAATCCGCCGCCCCGGGCGAGAGCAAGTCCCGCCGCCCCTGCATCGGGGAGTACTTGACCGACCAAAAGAAAAAAAGGTCCCTATCTCATCAACAATGTCGAATCCCATTTTCATCTGCAGTAACAGAGAAAAAAGAAGGATACTCGAGTCACGAGTTTTAGGACGAAGTACAATTTGAATACCAACGAAAGAATAGACAGAACGAAAGTAATCGTGATATAAAAAAATGCTCGTTGTTTTCTTAAGAATATCAAAATTTGGAATTCACTCGTTAACTTTCCCCTCATGTGGCGGATGATCGCTTTGAAATAATGATTATAATTCTTGTGAAATTTAATTTTGACACTTCGTGTAATTTTCAGTTGGTGCTCATTGGAAATAACCCAGACAGCACAGTAAGTTCTTTGAACGTTTTGAAAACGTGCTCTTGGTTTTGCGTGTTTTGGTCCCGCTGAAGCAAGTTTTACAAACGCTTAGAGTACCTTCCCATATGATATCCTTGAACACTTCCTAAGCACGTTTTTTTGATCTACTACCAGACGTTCTCATTATGTCTTCCAAACGTACTTTCATGAAAACTAACCTTGAGAAACCACAAAGTCACACGGAGACATAGATAGAACTAACCGAGACATTTGCATGTCCCTGGGACATACATGCGACGTTTTTAGAACATCCTGAGACGTTATTTGCACGTTCTCTGTGAAATCAAACACGTCTTCTGAACGTTCAGGAAACCTCCCGGTGCTGTATGGGAATAAGGATGAAGACAATAAATTTCCCAGCCACCCAAAGCATTTTTTTTTTTCGAGAACTCGAATGGAATTGTCTCGAAATTTTTTTGAACTAATCAATTCATAAGAAGTTCTAAAAACGTTCTGTTTTGACCCTTAAACGGTAACACCTCTCAAAATCACGTCAACCGTAAACTCTGGTCTAATAGTATGTGAGACCGATATTGCTGTTTGAAGGTTAGAAGTTCGTGAATTGCTCTACTAAATATTTCTATTCTGAGGCTCAAAGCAGAAAACATTTCACTGTTTAGTTACTGACATAGTTATAGTTATATTTAAAATATATCATAGAAAAACATAAACCACACAATACCACAGTTCAGAAAGAGTTTTGAATGCATTTATTTTCAATTCTCATAGTTCCAAATTGATTCATTATGAACTCTTTCTCAATTGAAGTGTTGTGTGGGATATCATGTTGAATGCAACTTCAAATACTCGCAAATTAAGTGATAAAATGTTTTCTGCTTTGAAGCTCAAACTGGAATAAGTTGAAAAAACATTGATGGAATTTTTAAATTTTTCTACTGAAATCCTAACTATAGGCCTAACTTACACTGAACCATGATAAAACATACACGTCAATGAGAATTGCCTACAATGAAAATCCAAGCGAAAATAATCATGCAAATGCCCCCTTGTAATTTGTATTATGGAAAGAATCTTTAATAGAAAAATATTTTCTCCCATTTTATTCCAAATCACGTTTTACTGAGCCAGGGTGTCCAGAGGTTATGGAATTTTAACGGAATGGGTCAATTACGTGTTTTTTTTTTTTAAAGAAGAACCAATAAAACAAACGACAAAATTCCAGATTCAAACACCCTGATTGAACTAATAAAAGGGCAGGGATGGGCACTTTTGTACTCCCGGAATACTTTTACTGGGAGTACTTCTTTTTCTTGTGTACCCTGGTTAAAAGAACCCATTGATTTTTGACCAATTCTCATCAAATTACAATTAAACGTGGACAAGGTTCTGACCAAATCTCACCGGTGATTTTTCAATGAGATCTGGTCGGCACTTTCATGTGAATCTCGTTGAATCTGGCCAAATCTCACTAAATGCCGATTAAACTCGGACAATATTCTGACCAAATCTCATTCAATTTCATTTGTCAGATTCAATGGATTCTTTTAACCAGGGTAAAATGTCTTTATGCCTTCATATGAGGTCAAAAAAAAAGTACTCCTAGTAAAAGTATTCCGGGAGTACAAAAGTGCCCGTCCCTGTAAAAGAGTTGAACTTTCCTTGCTTCTCCCTATGAATAATTTGTTGTTTCATATAACTTAATCTAGGTCTACCTTTACAAGTTTTACCATTCATTTCCCTTTCCAATATTGTTTCCAATAAACTATCATGTCGTAATGTATGTCCTATCAAATGAATAATGATCGACCTAGTGAAAATGGCTTGTGCTAAAAAGTGTGAGATCAATTCGAGATCAGAATAAAAAATCTGTCTTAGACTCTGCCGCCCCCCTAAGTTTGCCGCCCCGGGCAGCCGCCCTGATCGCCCTGCCCTGACGTCAGCCCTGCTTCTCGCCTTCCTTGCCCCGTAAATGGTCTTTCCTCCAGAGCATCGCTTACTTTGATCAGCTAGGCCCGGTAACGCTCAGCTGTAATAGTTTGGCCAGGTTCGAGAAGCTTGTAGCAAATGATTCCTTTCCAATCCCACCAGACACAGAGTAAAACTTTCTTTGCCTGAATATTCGATTTTTCAACTGATGTAGATGGCTGGCCCGGATCAACCCATACGTTTAGGATTGTCGTAGAAAATCCATTTTTCATCACTCGTAATGATTTTATGCAGAAAATTCTTCTTCTTGAACCGAAAAAGCAAATTCATGCAAATCGCAACTCTTTGTCTTTTATTTTCTTCCGTCAGTTTATGAGGAACCCATTTTCCTTCGTTCTGTATTTTTCCCAATGCATGCAATCAAAGTGAAATTGCTTCATGAGTAACTCCTAATTGTTCTGCAAGCTCTTCTTGAGTTTGACATGGATTGTCATTCAGTAAAACTTCAAGTTCTTCATCCTCAAATTTTTTTATTGCACCTGGACGTGGATCGTCCTTAAGACTGAAAGTTTCATCGCGAAATCTTGTAAACCACTTTTTCACTGTTGAATGGCTCACAGAATGTTGACCCAATGTCGTATCAATCAATTCCATAGCTTGAGCAGCATTTTTAGGCACTCATCGGTATACGTGGTATACCAGCACGAAGTGCCTATTGCACCCTCTATCGTACGCTCTGACCGTATCTTCTAAAATATTTGAGTAATCCAATTGGAAGTTGGATAGTTTTTCATTTCATGTAATACTGATTGATAATCCGTGGGGTTGTCTGGATGTCTGTCTGTCTGTACTCGGGATAACTCTGGACCGAGTGGACCAAATTGGATGAAATTTATAGAGGACCTTCTTCAAACCCTTCCCCAAGAATCATTTTCTTTTTATTGCAATCGGACAAGTCCTTCTATTTTTTTGAAATTTTTTTCTGAAAAAATAGGTGATCTCGGAGAAAATTTTTTCTGCTGTATACATATATATTTCATATATTTCCGTCATTTTCTCCGCAGTCTTTGAATATTCGTTATTTTGGCTTGAATCGATGAATTATTATGAAATATGGGTCCCAGGGGTTTTCGAGGGTGCTGAATCCGAATCTGGAGTCAAATCCTGAATTCAAGATGGCGGATCCAAGATGGCGGACGTGAATTTAGTCAATTTCGCATGCGTGGACAGATTTATATGAAACATGGGTCCTAGCCTTGCTAAATTTTTCCAATAAAGAACGATACGAAACGATACATTTTTTCTATAGTTTTCAATGAAGTTTCTGAATACGGAATTCACGAAGTTATATCGTTATTAACCGATAGAACTCTATCGTTCCTTATCATTTTCTATAAAAATTCAAAAAAGAATGTATGGGATTTTATCGTGAAATTCGTATAAAAAAAAGTACCAGTTATTTGGAAAAAAATAGTTATGTGTTCCAGAATAAGTAGTACTTTTTCTATACGAATTTTACGATAAAATCCCATACATTCTTCTGAATTTCCACAGAAAACGATAAGGAACGATAGAGTTCCATCGTTTAACAACAATATAACTTCGTAAATTCCGTATTCAGAAACCTCATTGAAAACTATTCAAGAAATTTATCGTTTTGTATCGTTCTTTATGGGGACAATTTAACAGGGAGGGGTTTTCGAGGGTGAGGAATTCAAATGTGACGTCGAAAAACGAATTCAAGGTGGCGGATGTGAATTTAGTCAATTTTGCATTCAGGTACAGATTTATATGAAACATGGGTTCTAGAGGTTCACGAGGGTGCTGAATTCGAATCTGGAGTCAAATCCCGAATTCATGATAGTCCTAAGCAGCAACGGAAGTTCAAAGTATGTACGAAATAGAAACGTTCGTAGAATGTATGAATGAGATACGAAGAACATATGATGAAAGTTCATGGAATTTTCGAATGAGACTGTTTTAAATATACTGAGAACGTACACAGTACATTCGAAATGTACGATATTCATTCAATCGACGTTCGATTGACGTACCATCGTATATTCGATTACATACGTTCGATGAACATGCATAGCACCTATGGAACGGTCTTTTGGAATGTCCATAGAACATATTTCGAATATTCTAAGAACGTTCATAGTATATTCTGGTGCTACTTGGGGTGAATCCAAGATGGCGGACTTGAATTTAGTCAACTTCGCATTTGTGGACAGATTTATATGAAACATGGGTCCTAGGGGGTTTGAAGGGTGAGGAATTCGAATCTGACGTTGGAAAACGAATTCAAGATGGCGGATCCAACATGGCGGACGTGAATCTAGTCAATTTTGCATTCAAGTACAGATTTTTATGAAACATGGGTTCTAAGGATTTTCCAGGGTGCTGAATAAAAATCTGGGCTCCAATGTTGAAAGAAAATATTAATCTTGATCCTCCCGTGTAAGCTTTACTGCATCCGGAGACTCGTCAAGAGCTATTTGACGTTATGACAACCACGAACTAGTGAGAATCTGGAAGTGAAAAAAGTAGCTATTGAAACAAATGAAGCTTGAAAATATTCCGATTCATTCCTAAATTACGCCTCAATAACTCTTCGTTACACTTATTACGCTTAAATAACTTCAAGCTTACGCTTTCATCACGCTTCCAGGCTTTATTTCCACCAGGACAGTTGAAATTCTGCAGTTCTGCAGGTACATGTTTCTGAATCATTTGGAGATGGTATAAAGGATGGTAGGCAATAAGTTTCAGGCTTTCTGAATATTAAATTTACAAAGTTTCTCAATTGAGTGAAAAACCGATGAGTGCCTTTTCATATATCCCCGGATATCTGAATTGTTCAAAATGCGAGCGAAGCGAGCACATGTGGGCTACGATCCATTCAAAATAAGCGAAGCGAAGTCAGGGGGTGGAGCCCTCTAGTTATTCATTTGAAAACAGAATAGAATACAATGGCGTAAATGTTGCTTATCGACATATATCTCATAAAATCGATACACAGGAAATTACTACTTGAAAATGACTGATATGACAACTGCAATGTCCACGCTACATATATCCAAAATGGCGGACGAATTGGATGCGTTCAAATATTTTGTCTCATGCAACCAACTTGAAGCCGAGTTTCAACTTGCACACCTAATATTTAGTCGACTCTGAAACGTTCCTTTCTCCCTAAAATTCGCAACTCATATCGATATCCCAAGATTCGCGAAATGTTGTTTGTTCTCACTAAAATTTTCTCAACTACAATTGTATGAAATCTGAATCGTTCGAACACTCTGGTAGTTATACGAAAAACACCTGTCAACTCTTGGGGAATCCTTTAGAAATGCTTCTATTCGGTCGTGGAATATTTACGATATTACCGGTATCAGTTCTAATAGAAGAAATAAAACTCGTAGCTCGATGATAACCATCTTCCCGTTCAGCTTCTTCTCTTTCACAAGTTCTTTTGAAATAACTCTCCATAAGAAGACATTGTACAATGCATGGAACGAGTTTTCTTGATCATCGGCGGCATTGTTGTAAGTGGTGAAGAGACGGCGATACGAGCGGAAAGGGTATAAGATGCGGGCGGAGGTAAGAAAGGCATTGTGCACCGCGATTTATTTCCGCCTTTGTCTCTAACCAGCTCCCGAGGGACTGAGTAGCAAGCGATACCGAGGTATAAGAGAGGATTGTTTGTGCCGTTGGCCCAAGGTGGTCGACTTCTCCTTCGAAGCATATAACCTCTATGTGTATTATGTACGTACTTAGTGTATTCGATATATACCCTCGTGAACCGTAACGGTGTGGATCGTAAGTAAGGAACTGCAATAGGGGCTCTATAGTTGACTTGCTTCCATACAGTCAGTCAGTTTTTACTGTTTATCGCTACATGTTTCCTCGTATGTGTAGAGCGAATAAAATTGAGAGTAAGAGTACAACAATGGAGGAGAAAAAGAGTAGAAGAAACGAAGTTGGAGTTGGCAAACGTCTGAGCGTGGGCGAAAATAGCAAAGGTGGAACTGGTGTGGAACGATTGTAAAAAAATGTACAATATTTCTAAAAATGTATCCCTCGAAGAGAGAAAAACTATTAGTGTTAACGTAAGGACGAATGACGGAGTGAAATAATTCTCAATTAAATCCTGTTGGGAGATATTTGGACAGCAAGTTCACATCTCAACGTGTCATTAACGTTATGGTGGTACAAAGAATTATTGGTCGTATTAAAACTTCTCACTTCTGTTCGCCATTGGTTAATGACTTCGATAACTTGGGTTTTTTGTTTGGCAAACGGCTTCCATTCTAGCTTACGTACATATCCTACGAGGCAACATTTCAACTTGAGTTCAAGAACGATCGCTTATATTCTCTTAATGTCATTGCGGTAATGTTATAGTAACAATGTAGTCCGAATTCTGTTGGAGTTTGTTCGAAAAGTTACCCGATCGCCAGAGAAAACTTTCTCCATATAATTCTTTCTCTCTCTTCCAGAAGGACTTGGAATGTAAGTCTAGTTCTTCTTTTTCGCCAAAGTTCTTAGAATTCTATAAATTCTTCGATGGTATTTGAAAATCTTTATTTTCACCTTATAACGTCAACTATTGTTGTTGTTATATCCATTCCACAGAAATCCCACAGAGATTTGATTCCAAATCCCCTCCTAGTGTTTAGGTATCATCACGTGGTGAACCATTGACACACATCATTTCAAAAGGACACAAAAATTTCATTTCGTATTTCCTGTACACATTTGCATAGTATCGTCAATTCGGATATCCGTCGAGGCAGAGGCTAATTCTTTTAAATCCGCAGAGTACTCGTGTTCTTCTTCCAGTATGGGACAAAAGAATCACTGTCGACCTTTCAGAGAGATAGATAGTAGTGGGTCATTTTAACGTCACTCACAGAAATAGGAGCAAAGACAGACATTTACTAACAAAAAAATTCTATTGTTTTTTCTCCCTCTCTCGTTTTTTCGCCATGTAAAAGCATTCCGGTAATATAAAGCCGTGTACTATGGCTTTTCATGCACTCTTTCATCGTCAAAGAGTTACACAATATACTCCTTTTGTTGAACTTTTTATACGATGTGTTTTCAGTTAAATCCTGTTTTCCACTCGACGGGTCTTACGAATAGTTGAACCCAATAAATTCTTTGTGATTCGTAAGAACTCTTTCATTGTAATTCCTTTTTTTTTGTTTCTCTTGCACTTCCAATAAGAGGATTTTCTTCTTGGATTTTCATATAAATTTCAAAGTGGTAATGTTTGTTTTATCGATCATGAAAAATTGATGAAGATGATTGGTAATCGATAGTCCTTTCAAGTATTCTTCTTTTAGCCCCTGATCGATTGTAAGAGTGAGAGATTCAATTTAATAATTCATCTCTTCGGTTATCACTTTGGCTCAGCCCCCAAATACAAGACGGATAAGAATTATGTATGGACACATTTTCATAAACAAAATTATGTAATCAACTTTCAAACATTCTTTTTCAGTAAAATTTCAAATAAAATCTGAAGAAATTTTGCATTCTGTAAAAACATTCTATGTGAAATGGTTTCCATTCCCTCATTCGGATTGAATACAAGGGAAAATCTTGAACCAGAACATGAAATTCATTTTTTATTCTATGAAGAGTCACGAGATACGTATTTTAATTTCACGTTACAGTTATCTTGAGATATGAAACAGTCGAGTAATATTCAGCAAACATCACTAAATTACTCAGATCTCTACACGCTTGACATCGAATTTCTATTTTAGACCTCTTACGTCTCTTACGTCTTAAAGTCTTTAACGATTTTATTTATTTCAAGACGAATGTATTCCGTCAAATACGGAATATAATAGGGAAGCGAGTTGGGGGAAGCGACGTGTCTGACAGTACTGACACTGATGACGAAATGGATGAAGAGAAGAAGAGGAAGACGAAAATACACGATACGTACAGTCCTGTATATTACATAATGCTGCGTCGCCTTAACGAGACCCGCCCTTTGAAACTTCCATCCCTCCTTTTCAGTGAACCCTTCTTTCCTCTCACCATTCTCAGTTTTGAGGAGTAGGTTTTTCAATTTGATGGAACGCTTTGCTTACATTGCAATATGCTCTGTGGTTGTTCGCCAATTTTTAGTGATGAAGAAGATGAATTTTCTTGTCTGTATATAATGTACAGCATCAGTATTCGTAAATTTTTATGGTGCTTCTAGATAATTGGTGATACGCGTCTTCTTCCTTGCATCCCGCTCCATCATTTTTCATCGCATTATTTGGAAAGTATTATCGTATTGAATCAAGTTTAAATTCGAATTACGTTGCTGAAATTTGAATCGTTTGCCAAGAAGAATTGGTGACTAAATAATTAAATACTCAACTCAAAGATCCTAAATCTTGCAGTACATTCTTTGAACGAAGTTTACAGATAGAAGGAGTTAATTCGAGAGGGTGAACATTAATGATTTATCAAATTTTGTCAGTTTGAATTCAGCTGCAAGTGATGTAATCATATACCCGAGTAGCATCAGAATGTTGTATATATACTATGCACGTTCATAGTATATCTAAATGTACTATGAACGTTCATAGTACATATACAACGTTCGGATGCTACTTGGGTAACAGTATGGTGATCGAAGTGATAAAACAATCATTCTATCTTCCATTCTTCTATTCTTAAGAGAATTCGAGCATCGAGAGGTGGAGAAGGGGAAGAAACCGAATTTCGCGCAAACTTTTTTCAGAAAGTACGTAATTGATACAAAATTGAAGTAAATAATCATAAACTACATACCCAAGATTGCGCATCACCAGAACTTTGAATTTTCCAATGATTTCTGGAAACCAAAAAATAAAATTGTAAAATTTTAACCTCCAAATATCTACAAATTTTACATTCTCATGTTTTAGCCTCCAGAAATCATTAGGAAATTCAAAGTTTTTGGTCATTTGCGACCTCAGGGATGTTATTTATTACTATACAGTTCAAATTTATGTTGATTACGTACCTTTTGAAAGAAGTTAGTGCAAAATTCGACCCGAATTAGTGCAAAGTTCGGCCCGACCTTGGCCCAATTTTAATTCATGTTAAACGAGAACCCTTAATAACAAATGGCCCAAGCTTGGTAAAAGCCTAAAATGATAACCTCGTGCCAGGCTTGGTACTCAATGTTGGGCCAGAATACAGCACTGAGCATAGCCCAATGTATCATGATACATCTCAGATAATGATTTAGCCTTGCTGCAATGTTATCAGGCAAGCTTGTGACAAGGTTGACATAAGCCTTCTAATTGACACACGACAAGGGTACTAGCTTACAAAACCCTTGCAGCAGTGTTGTAGCAACCTTATATTGACAAGGGTTTAAATAACAAGTCCGAAATAATCGAATGACAAATCTCCCTGATAACATGCTCTCACGAAGCAACGCACATGGATAAGGATTTGCGCGCAATACGCTTGTACGCTCACAAAGCGACGCACACGGATAAGCTTCTGCACGCAAACCTAGGGCGGAGCTTCAGAATGTTATCTGGGCTAGGATTGATTATGACTTCCACTAATATGTAAGTTTGAGTTGAATATTGATTCACCATACTTGGAAGTTTAATGTTTTGCCGAGCTCCAACCACTTGCTATATTGCATTTCCTATGAAACCTGGTATGGGTTCTCAAATAACAAATGGTTCTATATTGGTCCGAAATTGGTTCGCGATGCTTGGCAGCCCAATATTTAGCCAAGCTTGGACCAGTTTTCAGTATTGCCATTTCCTACCTGGGCTATAACTGTATATTGATACATCTCTACTCCAAAATTTGTGCAATCTGAAATATCTCCATTTAGTCGCCACTGTATTTCTCAACATCTCTCCCCATATACACGGAAAAAACCACCTTGTTGGATTTAAAATGTCTCTTTCGAACGAAATATTGCAAATCCAACAAGGTCTTTTCTTCCGTGTGGACATTCAAACCACATTAGATTAGTAGGCGCAATGCCGTTGCCGGAGTTGCCAATGCTGACAAATTCAAACTATCACCTCAATAAACAAAAAGATATTTTTGTGATATCTAAATGGATCTTCAGATACACGGAAAGACCGGTTCTATTAATACCAGAAAAATGACTGCCAATTTAGTGAAAACGAGGATCGCTGGAAAATATTCGTAGTGAGCCTACTAAAAATTCGTAGTCGATGTATTAACAATTGATAGTTTCACTGTGAAAAATACCAATGAAACTATCAACTGTTAATATTTTGACTACGAATTTTTGGTAGACTCACTACGAATATTTTTCAGCGATCCTCTTTTTCCCTAAATCGACAGTCATTTTCTAAACGTTGATACCCACACAGCACCACAGTTCCATATGGATTCGCAAAGAACTCCATAAAAAGAATTCAATATGAATTCTTTAATAAGAGTTCTTAAAGAATTCATAAAGAATCCAATCAGATCGTGAAGAATTCTAAATGAGTTCTTGAAGAGCTCAGAAAAGAGTTCATGAAGTATTCATAATGATTCGCAAGGTATTCTCAAAGAATCCCCGGAATGTCAGTTCAGAATGAATCGCTGGGGGAGTTCTTCTTCTCGTCCAAAAGAACTCCTAAAGAGCTCTGTGAAGAATTCATAAAGAAGTCTTATCAAGTACTTTTTAAGTTAATGTTGAAAATTTCTATTTATTTCATAGAAATATAAAAGTACTTGACAGGAAAAAAGTACCTTGAGTACAAAAAGTGATTGAGGATGCCCATCTCTGTTCATAAGTTTCCTAATGTTTCAAATTCATTTCCATCAACTTGCTGGAACTTGACTTGATTGAAATGTTACAGCGATTTATAATGGAATGTTTTATTGTATAAAGAATTTCAGAATTTATTAGCAAATAGTTTTGTATGAAATCAATTCTAAATGTACCTGGCGTCAAGTTATAAAATACATTTAATGCTTCACATTACCCGATAAAAATACTCTCAATTTTTTTACATGTCCTTTACACTGCTAATGGTTGATCACATTTCAATGTATTCAGAAATAGTCTGGTAAAATCAAAATATGGCCCTTGAAAACATTTCTGCAATTCCTTCGCTGAGTCTGTGACGCTGTTTTCTTTCTGTTAACTGAGATCAAGCAATGAAATCTTGCACATACATGGAGACACCTCACTGTAAGGTCGAAGAGTGACTAAATATACATACACCAGTATCCGAATGTCTGTTCCATAACATCCTTCGATATTGTTATGGATTTGTGTTGAATCTGTTTCAGTTCGATTAGAATTACTCACTTTGAACTTTTCAATGAATTTGTAACGAATTCTTTTAACTCTTCTACAATATCCCGGGATGCTCGGGTGAACGGTTTGAAGAGTTTTTGGAGTGTTTCAATGAATTATTCAAATTTTTTGAAAAGCACATATAGAATTCTCAATGAACTTTTGGAGAATTCTTCATGACCTCTTGTAGAATTCTTTATGAATTCTTCAAGACCTCTTTGCGAACTGTTTTGGGATTCTCTAAGAATTCTTTTAGACGGAAAAAAGAATTCCCCAGCGATTCATTCTGAACTGACATCCCGGGGATTCTTTGAGAATTCTTTTTGAATTCTTTCGGACGAGTTATGGAATTCTTCAAGAATTCATGTGGGATTTTTAAAAAATTCTTTCAGAACTCTTTTTGCTGTGTGGGTAAAGTCTTTCTAAATATCAATAGACCCGGTCTTTCCATATATGATGAAATTTTCTCGTAAAGTTATCTTGAGAATACATAACAGATGTCTTATGAAAGATAACCCTACTCCAAATGTCCGACAGTTCCAGACAAAAAATTTTTTGTCAGGTTCCCAGTCGGTTTTTGTCCCGTACAATTCCAGACGATACTGACAAAAGATATTTCAGCCGCCTCTGACGGGCTCGGCACTTGCTTGATATGTCCGACAAATCCAGATAAAAAAATTTTTCATCAGGTTGTGTCAGGTTCTTAGTCGGTTTTTGTCCCGTACAATTCCAGACGATACTGACAAAATATTTTGTGATAGTTTTTCTCTGGTTTGACATGCTGTGTGAATCAAATAGAAACTGCATGAAATATTCGATGATTTTTTCGGGCGGATAGTGACTGGTTTTTTGGCCTGGGAAATCCGAGTGAAATCAATCAAAAAATATTTCGTCCGGTTTTTACCGGTTTCCCATACTGTAAAATACAGCTTGGATGAAGTATTCGAAGATACTTTCCGTCGGATTAAGGCTGTTTTTTCGGCTTGTGAAATCCGGATGAGATCCATTGAAAAATATTTTGTCCGAAATCGACCGGTTGTTCATACTGCAAGATACAGCTTGGATAAGATATTCGAGGATATTTTCCGTCGGAATGTGACTGGGTTTTCGGCCCGTGAAGTCCGAGTGAGATCAAACAAAAAATATTATCAAAAATATGTTGTCCGGAAGTGACCGGTTTTCTATACTGCGATATACAGTTTGGATAAGATATTTGAGAATGTTTTTTGTCGAAATTCGATTGATTGATTCATGCTATGAAATCTGAATAGTATTGAACAAAAAACTTCTGACCATATAGTATTTTCTCTGGAATATATCGCCCTTGAGGAAATTCACTTCATTCTGACCAAAACGTGTTATTTTTTCTACAATTTTTTGGCACGTAAAAAACCTGGCAATCCTCATTAGATCTGCACATTTTCAGGAATATGTGATTCACGGTGTTTTCCAGTCAGCTTCCCCCGCAGGCGCGCCTTACAAAATCTACTAGGAGCCGGCACACCGGCTACCCGGTAAAAACCATCTCTTTTTCTTGTGAGGCATTGTCCGCAAATTTGACGCACAACCGAGGTGTTTTTTGTGTTGGCGGGCCGGGTATTTCCGAGCACTTCAAAAACCTGGCAATCCTCATGAGATCTGCATATTTTAGGAATTTGTGGATCACAGTGTATTCCAGTCAGCTTTCCGCGCAGGCGAACCTCACAAAACCTACTGGGAGCTGGTACACCGGCTACCCGGTCAAAACCATCTCTTTTTTTTGTCAGGCATTGTCCGCAAATTTGACGCACAACCGAGGTGTTTTTTGTGTTGGCGGGCTGGATATTTCCGAGCACTTCAAAAACCTGGCAATCCTCATTAGATCTGCACATTTTCAGGAATATGTGATTCACGGTGTTTTCCAGTCAGCTTTCCCCGCAGGCGCGCCTTACAAAATCTACTAGGAGCCGGCACACCGGCTACCCGGTGAAAACCATCTCTTTTTCTTGTGAGGCATTGTCCGCAAATTTGACGCACAACCGAGGTGTTTTTTGTGTTGGCGGGCCGGATATTTCCGAGCACTTCAAAAACCTGGCAATCCTCATGAGATCTGCATATTTTAGGAATTTGTGGATCACAGTGTATTCCAGTCAGCTTTCCGCGCAGGCGAACCTCACAAAACCTACTGGGAGCTGGTACACCGGCTACCCGGTCAAAATCATCTCTTTTTTTTGTCAGGCATTGTCAGCAAATTTGACGCACAACCGAGAAGGTTTTTGTGTCGGCGGGCCGGATATTTCCGAGCACTTCAAAAACCTGGCAATCCTCATGAGATCTACATATTTTAGGAATATGTGAATCACGGTGTTTTCCAGTCAGCTTTCCCCGCAGGCGCGCCTTACAAAATCTACTAGGAGCCGGCACACCGGCTACCCGGTAAAAACCATCTCTTTTTCTTGCGAGGCATTGTCAGCAAATTTGACGCACAACCGAGAAGGTTTTTGTGTCGGCGGGCCGGATATTTCCGAGCACTTCAAAAACCTGGCGATCCTCATGAGATCTACATATTTTAGGAATATGTGAATCACGGTGTTCCCCAGTCAGCTTTCCACGCCGGCGCGCGTTACTAAACCGCCTATGTGCCGCTCAACCGGCGAACCGGTTGAAACCATCCTCGTTTCTGGTCAGTCATTATCAGCAAATATGATGGTCAACTGAGGAGTTTTTTGGTGTTGGTACTCCAGAGAGTTTCAAGCACTCTACCAACCCGCCGATACCATCCAGATCGGCACATTCAAGGAATGCGTGATTGACTGAGTAGACCTGACGAAGTTCTTAATCGGCGAGTCCTATAAAATCTGGCACAATTTCTTTCACTGGCAAACCGGTATCACCCTGCCACTATTTCTTCATGCCAGTCGCAGCCAATTACAGCAACTTCTTCCGATTATGTTCTTTACATACAAAAACTGACATAATTTTCACCCGACAATCCGGATTGTACCACACATTTTGGCAAGCCGTATCAATCCTGACTCATTTTAAACTTGGCACAAATCTTGTGTTTGGCAAACCAGACAAGACCATACAAAACCAGACAGATCCAGCTAAAAAAGTTGTCCGGATTTGTCTGGCATTTGGAGTAGGGTAGCGAGGCATTCAGTAGTAACTGACCAGGAACTTGTAAGAAACTAGCGCCACACTCATGACAGCAATTGAATGCCAAAAAAGTTGTGAAGTTATAATAATACAACAACAATAATTATTCAGTAAAATATGCATGCTTTGGCCCAAAATGTTTTTGAAAAAAAAAAATTGAATTTCGAGCAAAAATCATGTTTCAGAGGGGACACTTGCAGATTACCATCAACGTTCACCTCGTGTTCAATGCGATGGAGAGAATATAGAAAACCTCGGAGAGAATCGAACCTATAGGTATACCTAAACCAATTCCTACCTAATGTTGCGCGATCTACTATCCTAACGCCCTAACGACCTAAGCTAAACCGGTACCTACGCGATGCATTAGAAAAGATCAATTAAAGTGACGTGTTTATCCGATTCAATCATTCGTCGGTTGAATATAATAATCTATGTGCCTGTGTGAAAATTGCAGTTCGGTTGACAGATGTGAGGCTAGAATTTATGTGATCAAAAAATGGATGAATTATTTTTGTGAAATGTGTGGTGGTTATTTCTTGAATAATGTGTATCAAAAAATCTGTTAGTAAGTGCAAAATGAATTAGTGAATGTCATAGCTGTTGTAACATGTCAAAAAATCATAATTTGTTGATGCAGTGAAAATGAATTTTCTTCAAATATTTACATCAATACTTCTAGGCAAAAACTCAGAGATCGTCATCATCATCATGAAGTAATCAGTCTTACGACTGGTTTGATGAAACCCTCCACCCCTGTCTATTATCCGCCAAACGTTTGATTTCTACATATCTACTACATCCCTTGTCTTGTACGATTTGCTTCATATAACTTGCTCTAGGTCTACCTTTATCAGTTTTACCATTCATTTCCCCTTCCAATATTGTTTTCAATAAACTCTCATGCCGTAATGTGTGTCCTATAAGATTGCTTCTCCTTTTCACGATGTGTTTCAAAAGATTTCTTTCTTCATTTATCTGCTCGAGTACTCCTTCATTTTTGACTTTGTCTATCCATTTTATTCTGAGCATCCTCCTATAACACCACATTTCAAAAGCTTCAAGTCTTCGTTGATCAGTTTTCCCCATTGTCCAAGTTTCGCAACCATATAATGCTGTGCTCCAAACGTAACTTTTCAAGAATTTCTTCCTTACTTCCAAGCTTATATTTTTTCAGCATAATAACTGTCTCTTTTGATAAAAAGCCTGTTTCCCTTGTGCTATTCTTGCTCTGATATCTCTTTCGCTTTTGCCGTTCTCTGTGATTATGCTTCCTAGATATTTGAATTCTTTCACCTGTTCAATTGTTTCGGTATCTATTTTGATTCTCGTTCTTCTAGCTGTTTTCGCTGCTGTACACATCATGAATTTTGTTTTGTCTTTATTTATATTCATACAATAGTTTTCCAATAATATTGTTCTCATGGTGTTGAGAATATTTTCTAACTCAGTACTACTCGTGGCCAATATAGCTATGTCATCCGCGAATCTCAACATACTTATATTTTCTACCTGAATCTGTAATTTCGATTGAATTTCCTCCTTCACTTCGTTCATTGCTTCTTCTATATATAAATTGAACATCAGTGGCGATAATGAGCATCCTTGTCTCACCCCTCTTCTTATTTGTGCTTCCCCTTCCTGACCCTCTATGTCTATTATTGCACTTTGATTCTTATATAATTCGTATATTATTCTTCTATCTTTATAATTTATTCCCACCTTCTTCAGGATCGCAAACATCTTCTCCCAGACCACATTATCGAAAGCCTTTTGTATATCTACAAAACCTATGTCCACAGATTTCTTCAGCGCTATCCTTTTCTCTATTACTGCCCTGAGTGCTAAGATTGCTTCTCGCGTTCCCCTATTTTTTCTAAAACCAAACTAATCCTCTGCCAATCTAATCTCTATTTTATTTTCCATCCTCCTGTATATAATTTTGGTCAGTATTTTCGAAGCATGTGAAGTTAAACTGATCGTTCTGTAGTTCTCGCATTTGTCTGCCCCTTGTTTTTTCGGGATAGCGACAATTTTATTCTTTTGGAAATCTTCCGGTACTTCTCCTTTTTCGTACATATCTCTAATCAATTCAAACAGTGCGTCGCGAGTTCCTTCACTTGAGGCTTTTATAAGGTCCGCACTTATGCCATCTATGCCTGGTGCTTTATTATTTTTCAATTCTTTCAAAGCCTTGTCGAATTCTGATCTCAATATCGAATCTCCCAATTCTTCCTCATCTACATCCTCCTCCTTCTCTAATAGTGCTATATCATCGTTTCCTCTATACAAGTCTTCCAAATGATTGATCCACTGTTCTATTTCCTCTTCCGTTTTTATCAATTGTCGTCCTAGAGAGTTTCTAATCTTATTGCTTCTAGATTTCATTTGTCCGAAAAATCTTTTGATAATCCTATATGCTTCATCTATTTTTCCCAAATGCAGTCTTATTTCTATTTTCTGACATTTCTCTTCTAACCACTGTTCTTTTGCTTTCCTAGATTCTCTTATTATTTTATTTCTCAATGACTTGTATCGTTGCTGGCCTTCTTGGCTATCATCATTCTTGTATTTTCTTCTTTCATTTATCAATTCTAAAATTTCTCCCGTTATCCATGGGTTTTTAGCTTCTACTCCATCATTCTTCAAAATCTTATCCGCACATTCTCTTATATTCCTCTTCATCTTTGTCCATCTCCTCTCCATTCCCAAGTCTTTCTCTTTTTGATCTCCCAATTTTTCATCCAACATTTTCTCGAATGCCTCATGTGTTTGTTTTTGCTTGAGGTTCTTCAAATTCCATCTTTTCTGCATTTTCCTTTTCTTCTTCAGAGATTTGAATTTCAGAGAACATTCCATCATCAACATATTATGATCACTATCTACATCTGCACTGGGATAAGTTTTACAGTTTTTCACTTGGTTTCTAAATCTTTGTTTCACTAATATGTAATCAATTTGGTATCTTGCTGTATCTCCTGGCATTTTCCAAGTGTAGATTCTTCTTGGATGATTTTCGAATAAAGTGTTTGTGATAACCATCTTATGATTTTCACAAAATTCGACTAAACGTTGTCCTCTATCGTTCCTCCTCCCTAACGCGAAATCTCCTATAATGTTGTCCTCTTTTCCTTGTCCTACTACCGCATTCCAATCCCCCATCACTATCAAATTCTCTTCTCCCTTCACATATTCTATCACCTCTTCTATTTCTTCGTACGTTTTTTCAATATCTTCCTCCGAATATGCAGATGTGGGCATGTATACTTGGACTATGACTGTGTCTACCGGTTTTGTTCTGATTCTAACCATCATCACACGTTCATTATGTTGCAAATAATTTTCTATTCTATTTCCTACTCTTGTATGCATTACAATTCCTACACCTGCTTGACCGTTCTTTGATCCTGTATGAATTATTCTATAATCCCCACTCCAGAAATCGCCCTCTTGTGGCCATCTCATTTCGCTAATCCCCATCACGTCTATATTCAACCTATTCATTTCTAATTCCAAATTTTCTAATTTTCCCGCTTGCCTCAGTGATCTAACATTCCACGCTCCGACTCGAAGAATGTTGTTTCTTTTCCCTATCCTATTCTGCGGTTTTCGTTCCTTGCTGATGGAGCTTCCTCGAGCAGCCTCCACTCGGGGATCCGAACGGGAGACTAGTTTACCTCCGGAATATTTTACCCGAGAGAGCGCCATCATGTATTTATTAATTTGTTTGTTTGTTTCTGTTACATAATATTCCAGGCTAGGAAAAAGGTTTCATTTCCTCGGGAAGTATTGAAACATGTCAAGGAAGGTAGTTTCCCCTCGCTTTCCTTCCGTTTGATTTTGCCGATGTTTCTGGCATTAGGATGATTTCGTTTCTCTTAGTTTGTATTCTTTCTCTTGAGTAGTTTATTCCACTCAAAAAAAAGACCCAACTCTGAGATACTTATCCTCCCCACCACGTAAAGGAAGCAGATACTACCAGGGATGGATAAAAAGGATATCAAGGACAGGTATCATGAATATCCCCCTGGAAGACCCGCAATCATCCACGGGGAGGTCAGAGATCGTATTGGTTTTGTAATAAATATGAGTCATGAAGAACTCATTTGATCCAAAATATGTCAAAAGAATGTTCAAAATGAATTGCAAAAAACTTGGATTATTCACTTGCAGCTCGACGGATGGTTTTACTTTTCAAATTGAAGAGTACTCTTCACGTTGAAATTTTCAAATTTGAGGAAAAAGACTTATTTTCTGAGTTGAATTCGTTGTTAGGGTGATGACAAACTTGTAGGAAGAGTTTGAAAGGTGGGTGGAATCTATATTGATCAGGAGAGTCCAAATCGTGTGGCAAAAGTTAGAAAATCTGTCAACTTAGCTTACGGCACATGGGTATTCTATTAGCTTTTCTTCACTAAACGAAATCTAGGAAAGAGAAATGTATCAAAATTCAGTAAAATCAAGTTGGTACAGAGTAAGAGAGGACAGATATATTCGTTGAATTTGATTGGTTATTATAAAAATGTTGATAAATACGTAAAGGCTATGTATGACTCAATTTATCGTCTCTCAATATTTTTGTTTCAATGCTTTTATATTGTGTGCATTTTTGTATCTTTTCACTAGTAGGTCGAGGAAACATGTGTATTGAACCTGTTTCATAAATATAATAACATTTATTTGTAGGAACATGATACAACATTATTGGAACAAAAATATTAAAAGACGACACATTGGATCTTCTATAGCCTTTCCTTATTTATCAACATTTTTATAATAACCAATGAAATTCAATGAATATATGTATCCTCTCTTACTCTGTACCAACTTCATTTTACTAAATTTTGATACATTTCTCCTGCCTAGATTTCGTTTAGTGAAGAAAAGCTGATAGAATACCCATGTGCCGTGAGCTGAGTTGACAGATTTTCTAACTTTTGCCTCACGATTTGGACTTTCCTGATCAATATAGATTCCACCCAACTTTCGAACTCTTCCTACAAGTTTATCATCACCCCAACAACAAATTCAGCTGAGAACATAAGGCTTTTTTCTCAAATTTGAAAATTTCAACTTCAAGAATACTCTTTAAATTGAAGAGTAAAATCATCCAACGCGCTTCAAGTATATAATTCAAGCTTTTTGAAATTCATTTTAAACATTCGCTTGAAATATTTCTGATCAAATGAGTTCTTCGTGACTTATATTATTACAAAATTAATGTGAGATTTTTGAGAAATGTGAGTTTTGAAAAAATTTAATGTGAGTTTTTTTTCCCGAGAAATATTGATGTACATCAATATTGATATTGATTGATATTGATATTGTTGTTGTTGATATGGTCGTGTATTTGAATAGAATTCATTTTCACCACATCAGCAAATTACGATTTTTTACATATTGCAACAGTGATGACTGATTCAATAATTCATTTTGCACTCAATAACAGATTTTTTATCTATATTAATCAAGAAATGACGAAAGAAGAGTACTTGGTCGAAACTTATATTTGATTATGACGAAACACATATTCATTCAGTTCATGCTCTTTGAATAATACTCAAATGATGTGTACGATGATGTGTCGTGTAGAAAAGAAAAATGATGCTGAATAGTTAATAAATCAACCTTATGAGAATTGTGATAAGTTATATGAAATACTTATTTCGCTGGTGATGGTTGAACGTTTGTTAAGTGTTTTTCTGTATGCATAACGTGGAAAATATTGTGAAATTCTTATAAGTTCCACCTAATTATAACCCAAATAGTTAGTTGAGTTAAACTTATCACTTACTGACGAGTAATTCACGAGTTTTACTTAACTAGTTCTCCCTCACTAGTGCCTCACGAGTTGTGGGGAAAAACTTATGATATTTCTACCAGGGTTTTTCGCAAACGTCGTGAAGATATCTTGCCAAAAATATTTTCGAATTATGTCTCTAAGATGTCCTGAAAATGTCTGAAAAGTGGAATCATTTTTTATCAATGGTCTCAGATTATTTTTTTTTCACTCGAAAGTTTCCGCCGGCCATTTAGAGTGGAAAGTGCTATTTTTCACGAAAAATTCCGCCATTTTGTAAATAAAAAACCCCCTAAATGAAATAAATTCTAAAACTCACCGTTGGAGGGGGGGGAGGGGTATTTTATATGCAGAGTGTGTGTACCAAATTTGAAATGGATCGGTCAAGTAGTTTTGAAATGGTAGTGAACACGGACTTTAAAAAAGTGGTTTTCAGAAAAACCCTTTTAAAGTTTTAGAAACAAAAAAGTGAAAGGGAAAATTCTTTTTTTTTCAACTTACACTGAATACAACAGCTTTGATGCCCTCAGCCAATTTAGAATCAAGAATTTCTAACAGACTTGGACTTTGAGCATATTTTCTTACATATTCGATTGATGGGGCCCCCCGAAACGTTCAGGGCTGTCGGCACGTGCCCAGTCATGCCCATGCGTTAATCCGGCTCTGTTTGTAGCGTATGAATGTGAAATAAAAATCCATCATATCAAATCGAATGAATAGATTTGTATTGTATTTTTTCTGGTATCAAAGCAATGGATTTGTACTCGATCTTTACCTCAAAAGGATACCAGCTTATCGACCGAGCACGGTTTGTCTACTAAATTACTCGAAACTGAATTGATGAATGAATCTGAAATTTTCAGGGATGGTTCTTTAAGGCTTTATCTGCGTCGCTGAAGAGCCCAAATTTTCAATTCCGGGAGGAGAACTAAACTTTTGGAGAGAAAATTTTGTCCAAATTCAAAATTTAGACTTTTTAGCAACGTAGATAAAGCATTTTTGTTCATTAAAATAGATTTTCTATGTATCTTAAGACTCATTGAATAAGTGTCAAGAAACCCAAGTTCTGTATTTATATCCTTCTTTCAGAGTCGCTTGATAAGAACTTTCCTACTGAAAGTGCCAGGCGAATCCGGATGAATCCTAGCAGTGCGCGGTTCGGCTCGATTTTTGTCTGAAAACCCACTAAGAATCATCCGGATTCGCCTGGCATTTTCAACAGGGCTCCCTTCAAGGGAGATACCAGGGTACACAGAAAGTAGTATTCGTTTGAATCTAAGAGATTGTTATTGTAATAGATCCAAATACACGGAAAAAAGAAAACAGCAATGGTTACTGTAAATCGCAGTGATTCATTGAAAAAAAACGAAAAATCAAATTCACGCCGTTCATTACTGCGTCTCCCAGTAACCGTTAATGTCCAAGCAGCATTGACGAATTTCATTGCAGTACACATCACTGTGATCGCGCTAACCTCTATCATCCAAGCGTGTTTTCATTTGTTTTTCAAGTGATTGCTGTTATGGACAGTAACCAGTGCTGTTTTCTTCTTTCCGTGTAGATATTTCTTTGAAGAAATAAATATTTTTTTCATATAAAAGAATTTATTATTCAACTAATCATTCGAATAAAAAATTCCTTTGTATCAACAAAATTTTCATTCTTGTTGAAGAAATATTTATTTGTACCTATTCAAATAACACTTTCTTAGATTCAAACAAGTACTTTTTTCCATCCTAGTAACAATTTTGTCTGCAAGATTTTTTCGGACTGTATTTATGAAACAGTCTGAGATTTTCAGGGGATAAGCTTTGATACTTTATCAATTGCTGTACAGAGCCCGAATTTCAATTCCCGAAAGAATAATTCTTGATTCAGTCAGCAAAAGAGAATTCTTTTATCGAAATTTGATATTTGGGCTCTGTACAGCAATTGATAAAGTATCAAAGATTATTCCCTGATAATTTCAAACTGTTTCATAAATTCAGTCCGGAGAAATCTTGCAGACAAAATGTTCACTCTGACGGTATGCTGGTATCCGCCTAAGGCACAGTGATGCCAATTTGGTCGACCGAGTCGATTTTCCCCCTCCATCACGCTGTATACAATCAAATTTCTTTTGTCGGAGGTTTGATTGTGTGTGTGACATTTTTATACAGACAGATGTGATGGAGAGGGAAAATCGACTCGGTCGACCAAATGCTGGCATCACTGCTGAGGCAATGAGTTTGTATTGGTTCTTCCTCAGATTAAAGTGACAATTTTTCATTTGAGTTCTCTGACCTTAGAACAATTAACTTGTTTTGGTTTTCTCTTTTCTGGCAAACAAGTTCCCATCCTTTGTAATAATTTTTCATAATTTTTTTTTAATTGTCTATCGTGAAATCTCATAAGTTTTTTTTAATTTTCCATGATTTATAGGTTTCGATTCATGAATTTGATTATCACCAAATCTTTCCAATTGCCTCTTGTGTATTGGTTCCAAGATTCTTGAATAAGGCAACGTAAGTCACACATTATCACAAGCTGAGACAACACCAGTGAAAAGCTCTATTTTATAAGAAAAACATCCCCCCCAACGGATCACAATGTATTTCAGTGGAATAAGTCTCACAGCTACCCTGTAATAGACCGTAACGGAACAGCGTAAAAAGAACACATCCCTTTATACACTGCCTGCTCATCTTTATATCGAGTAGATACCCTATAATTAGAGTCTGGTCAACAGGCTTCAGAAATTGAAGCATTCTGGTTGGTCCACCATATTTCCTCAAAACAGGCACAGGGAGAGTTGAAGAATTGGAACTTTGTGGTAATTGAAATGTCATATGAGTGTTGATATTTAAAAATAGCCAGAGTAATAAACTTACTTATATTCATATTTTCTTATTTATTATAGTAATGATATAACAACGTATGTTGATGTATAAGAGTTCATCATGTGTCAAGAACATGTTGTTCATTGTGAAATGGAAGACATTCAATTCGAGAGGTTAGGAAAATTGATGAATAAAAACACACGTACCAATGTAAAGTTCCAATGGTGGACCACAATTTCACAATCTTGAGAATATAATTCCTCCATGATAAGCAGTATTATAACCCTAGCAGAAATTAGCACCGAATCAACGTTGTTTCGACCTTAGATGCCTTGGGACAACGTTGATCCGGTGTTGATTTCTACTATGAAACAGTGATCCGATGATACAATTTGAATATATGAGTAATTCCACATCAACTGGGACAGCTGCGGAACCTGATGTCTTCGAAAACCCGTGGCTTTTTTTTATATGTTCTATACCGATAGAGAACACCACTGATTTTGTTCCAGATTTTTATATTAATCATTTTGCAAGTTATGGACAATTGGAATTTTCAAAAGATCGATCGAACGCTCTCATTCAAATATCAATATTTCTGGTTCTATTGGACTTACGGAATTCCGGTTCCACTCATTTAAAACTCTTGAAATGTACTTTCGTTATAAATTTCTCATGTTCTATAAAAAGTCAAAATTCGATGATTATTTGAACAATTCAACTATAAAATCGATTCTCAACTAACTTCACACCCTTGGAAAATTTTGAAAAAAATGTGAGCGTATTCCTCGTCAAATTTCTTACGAAATATGTGAATTTGAGGATGGAGAACGAATGGACACTGATGCAAACAAATAGAAATTCATTGCGCCATTGATGCTGCTCATGATATGCGTACCAAGGGGATTATGATCAGAGTTGCCAGATGAGCTCCAAGCTCAGGGGGAGAGTACCCCTACCATTACTTCATGTATATAATAGTCGTAAGTATTGGTAAGTCACACTTACAACCCATACATATATGAGGTGATGGTGGTGGTAAATTTCCTCTCAGCGTCGGAGCTCATTTGGCAGCTCTGATTATGATAGGACATCGTCACAAGGAAATCAAATTAATCATATCCCGTCAAATATTGAAGCAATTTTTATAAAATGTTTTTTATTTGCATACAGAAATCGTAAAAAATTCAGTAGCGGCTGAAAATCTTTTTGTTTTTAGTTTTTGTTGTGATACAGGTTCCACAAAATGTAATAAAAGTGTTCCACAGACAGTCTTCACTTCTTGAAATCGAGCTTGTAAGATGATATCTTCTTCATGGTACTCTTTATTCGTGAAATGACAAATATCGATATTTTTGATATCTGGATTATTTTCAATCCAGTTGAAGAACTTTCTCGGTGTGTTGATGGGATGCTGACGGGGCTCCATGCTGGCTTTCGCCACCAATCTCTTGAGCATCCCTCCGATGCCGTCACATGGGCTCTTTCCATGCGCCGTCGCAAAAAAATGCCATCCAGCTGGCACCCCAAAATCTTCTTCATGATGACAGAGGTTTATGAAATTCTTTTTGTTTTTATATTGAGCACCAGCTCCGTCCGAGAAATGAATTATTTCTCGCATCTGACGAATCTTCCTCTTCAAATATATCATCAATTCTCGTTGAAACAGGTGAACGGCAATTGTGTCATGCTTCAAACATTCTGAGATCGCGACAAAATTCTTGTGTCTTATTTCTCCATCCTCTTTGTAATAGATAACGAACGGATGTAATGTCACTTGGTCGTGATTCCAATGTATTCCCTGAACGGCATCTTGGATCATGAATGCATAATTTTCGGAAAAATCGCAGATAATTAGACACTCTCCAGTTTTCAAATCATTCTTTCGCTTCGAAAAGAAAATCGATTGCTGTTCAGCAATTAACGCATGAGTGACCAGTCCATCGAGCTTCACGCACAGTTTCTCCAAGAACTCCTCTAGGGTGTTTGCATCATCTCCAGATTTGTTCGATCAACTGATACCCATTGTCTGTACGTTACGGTGTCTCGAAACTCATTCTTGAATAAATCTTGCAACTCCTCTTCCAAATATGATGTACCAGGACAGTTAATGCAGTTTTTCGAATGGCAGTCGACTGTTGGTGGATTGCATAACATTCGAGTCAAGCAGTCCATATAGTTTTGTACTGGCTGTGATGTGTTGGATGTAAGATGAGCGATCCTTGCACCATCAATCATCAATTCCACATTCTCATGGATGACACAAACGCAAACACAATGAGTTCCACTTGATCCAGGGAGTACACAGTGTTTTGGTCTGAGTCAGGGGGGTGCAACTCACCTAATCACCTTCAAATGTTTCGCGAAACGTTTTGTCACCACAGTAAACTTCACTTGAAGTCCGTGAACGGCGCTGTCTGTAGCTAAGTCAAAATCACGTGATGTTTTCTTTGTACACTACGTACGTGATACGAGTGTCAGTATCGTCATTATCATATTTGGTTATGTGACATATTCAAGAATTGTATGTATATATCAACACCATTATTGATATGATTTGTCAAGCGATTTCAAATGCAAAATTAGGCGCCGAAAAATTATCGGATCACGTGACTTTTTCTGATAGTACAATCAGCGTCTCTTGCGGACAGTTTGGGAAATATCGAATGGTGACAAAACGTTACGTATAGTTTTTATCGAGTTGCACCCCCCTGGTCTGAGTTCAGCAAATTTCGAAAAATCGATTTTGACGTTCGGAAATGTTTCTGAAAAAACCCGGTATGTTTCCTTCAGATTAGTGAGTGATGATCTTTTCTGCTTCTGAATTTTCTGCCCATCCTCATTTACGGTAACGTAGTTTTTTTCCCCAGGCATAACACGACTTGTATCATCAGATGTATAAAAATCTTTGATTTGTTTTGCAACATGTTCCGATAATCTTCCGCCTAATTTTTTATTGGGTTCTGACAAAATACCACAGTTCTTAGCTGATTCTTTCGGAATGGTAATCATGCGATTAGAAGCACCAAAATTTCCACGAATTTTACTAAAAGGCCAATCTTCAATAATTTTTATTTCTGCATAATCCACTTGTAGATTCGTGTCGTCTTGTATCTCGAAAACTTACATAATACGTCGCTCACATTCATGAACTTCTCTCGCGGATACTTCTGTTGTAACAGTTTTTTCTTTCCGATTGGAGAGACACCAAATTGTGTTAGACTCTCATTTAGTGCACTAACACTGACAGGAAATGATCCTGATGACATGTCACTCAGATTTGTTGAAACAATGCCACTATCCTCATTGTCATGATAAATCCTTGAAGGTCCAGCATCGTCAATCCTCGAGGGTAGTGCGTTACCGCTTTTTAAATTTTCACCGGAAATCCTCGAGGGTCCAGCACTATCACTCGATGGCAATGCAGTTCCACTGAGTTCGTTTTTATTCAATCGGTTCACAAATCTTGACCGACAGGAATCACAGATTTTCAATTTCTGTGACAATGACGGATCTGTTTCCAATAAACTGTTCATAATCCTGGAAGGTACAGGTCTTAGGTTTTTTTGCGACTTTTTTCCATGCTTTTCCAGTTTGAACGGATTGCCACAATAATCGTAACGTCCTTTCAATTTCTTGGAGGCAATCATCTTCGCACGCACAAAATTTGATTCCGTAGTGGTTTTAAAATTTGACGAACGTCTGACTGGACCGAGGGTTGAATGCAAACTGGTATGAACATGAAAAGAATCAGTGAATCATACGACACGGTATACTTCTAGGTAAACAGGCACCGTAGAGAGGGTCGTCTCAGCCTGCTGTTTTCAATTCAATGCTCAATGATCAAGGGAACCTGCTTCTGTCGAAAAATGACCTGCGAAAGGTACAACTGAAGAGGATGCCTATTACGGGACTTTATAATATAACGTTAGCGTGAGGCAGCGAGTCATGGAACGAATTTATTTTTTGTTTGTATCAGTGTCCATTCGTTCTCCATTCTCAAATTCACTTATTTCGTAGGAAATTTAACGAGGAATACGGTCATATTTTTTTCAAAATTTTCCAAGGCTGTAAAGTTAGTTCAAAATCGAATTTGAAGTTAAATTGTTTAAATAATCATCGAATTTTGAACTTTTATAGAACATGAAAAATTTATAACGAAGGTACATTTCAAGAGTTTTAAATGAGTGGAACCGGGATTCCGTAAGTCCAATAGAACCAGAAATATTGATATTTGAATGAGAGCGTTCGATCGATTTTTTGGAATTTTCAATTGTCCATAACATGCAAAATGATCATTATACAAATCTGAAAAAAATTACAAGTCGTATTCTAGTAATATGAAACTTATATAAGACTTTACAACTGAATCGGAGACATCAAGGTCAAATTTTACCGAAATTCGTCCCGCTTGACATGGAATTACTCATATGAACAAATTTTCCACTGTTTATTATGAAATATATGAATATAAATGCGTTTGATATATTTATATGCATCTATATTTGAAATTCGAATACTTTCAAGTGTACGTATAAGCACAGTAAATGAATTCGGACGTTTCAACCGTTCCTCCCTATTTCAACCGCAACCAGTCTCTCCTACGAATGGCAATAATCTATATAAGTTGTTTCGTTATGTAATAACTCCGGACTTCGCATCGATATTTGCAGCGTGATCTCAGTAGTGTACTGTATCGCTGCATACTTGAAACTTTTATAATTGTTCAGGTGTCTGAAGAATACGTAGCAAAGTTTTATCCATCTTTTGATGCTCCGAAACCGTTGAGTTTGCATCTAAAATTGAGAAAACAATTGGATATTCCCCAAAGTAACTTATTCAACATCTACACTGTGGAAAAAATCGGAAAATTTACCGAGAAATTCTTCGGCAATTCAGGAATCAATCAACCTTATGCAAAACTCCAACCAATTACCAGGGTTTTGGTAATTATATCAGAAAATGTGGTGAATATACCAATTTTTCGATAATCCTACCGAAATTACAGTAAATCGACCCAATTTCGAGGAATTTTTACTTACTGTGATCGGGTTAGTTACTCCCCGACATTTTTCGGTGAGTTTACCAAAGTTTTTTTATAGTGTACGTTCTAGCATTCTCCCATTTCTCCAATAAAACCCAGACAGCACCGTGATTTCTCAAAATGTTTCAGAAATGTGTCCGCTGTTTTGCCACCTATATGATTGCAACAACTACATTTCCAAAAAATTTTTAAAACCTACACGGTCAAAATATATGTTTGATTCATGAAAACGAGATAGCAAAACTAAGCTTCAAATCAAATTTTTCCAAACGGGAAATTATTGCATTTTGGCTGCAGAATAACCCCCGTGAAGCATTTTTCAGTGGATTCTGAACGCCTGGTATAAATTCAACAGGAAGTCAAACTGAATATTTCCCAACGCAACTTATCTAATACCTGGATTCTGGAACTGTTGTATTTCTTCTCATGAAGTCTCTGATATCAATCAACGGTGGTTCAACATAAGTTTCCTACGCTTGGCCCAAGTCATTGCCCGTGGTCAACATTGATGAAATCGCTAAATTTTTACATGGGATGCGACTGCGTTCTTCGTGGAATATTTCAAAATTGTGAAGGAGGTTTTCTTCAGGAGGCTGTCATTTTGAGACATCTTGAAGATACATTCTGCTATTGTGTGACGACACGAGTCGTCACCAGATCTGGACCCAATGAAAAATTTTTCGGCCGACATTGAAAACTTTCCTAATGTCTTCTGAAATATGTCAAAATATCCCCAATGCGTCGATTTCTGCCATCTTTCCAATGCCTTCTTGATAATTCTAAATACTATCTAAAAGTTATCCGGGCTATCTTCCAGATAGCATTTAGAACTCCTGGAAAGACATCAAATAGGTGGCGGAAATCGACGAATTAGAAATCATTCCGATGTCTTTCAGATAACATTATGAAGGTTTCGAGTGACAGTTTACTGGGAAGATTTTCGAAACCCAGTGTTGTGTAATATCTATCAGAGAAATTACATCAATTGAAAAACGGTAATGATGCAGCTCCAGCCATATTGTTTTCTCTAGACTTTGGCAAATGAACTCCACCGATACTCAATTTTCACATGATCTGAAGAGAATATGAACTCCGACAAACATTCAAAATAAATCAACATAGATGAGCCTGAAGCTCCGTCGGAGCCACCTTTAGGTTCGTAAACGTTATACGACGTTCAGATGAACGTTGGAATGTCCGTTCGAGAATGGTTCAAAGGAAGGTTCATAGAACGTTTATTAAAGACTCTCCGAAGATTCATTCGAATTCCAATTGAGCATATTTTAGAAGGAATTATAATTATGATTTCCTTTATGGTTCACGTTTTCGTGAACAGAACATGACTGAAAAATACTTACAATTAGACTGAAAAATTGCAACTTGAATGAATCTTTGGTAAATCTTCAATAAACGTTCTGTGAACCTTCCTCGAAATTATTCTCAAACGGACATTGTAAAGTTCATCAGACCTTTTTCGAATGTTTATGAATCTAAACTTCAGCTCTAACAGAGCTTTCGTCTGATCTATGTTGATGTATCCTAAACGTTTTTCGGAGTTTCATGTTCTCTTCGGGAAGTATTCTTCAATAATTCTGTTCAACAAGATCTCCCTTTCACTACATTCCTGTTCCTAAATTTCCATTCTTGAATATCATAGCAATCGATAATGCAAATCTAGTTATTACACATTACACCATTGTCAATTGTCATTTTATTGGGAAACAAAAGTCTGAGAATAGAGATGTAGCAAAATAGGGACGAATGAAACCAAAGTTATTCGAGAATATAGATGTTGATGATTCAAAATATTCAAATCCAAAAATAGATATTTGAATTGAGATATTCACGGATAGAACTTTGTCGAAATGAAGACATTTCACAAAAGAAAAACAAATTTTGCAATGAATAGGTATCAAAACTAGCGTTTTTAAATGCGTTTATTTCAAAAAAAATATATTTAAGATTACCACTGTTTTGATGTGACAAGGCTGTCTCAATACAGATCCAGAGTTGGTGAGAATCCAACATAAAATGAAAATACGAGATTGTGCCAGGCCTGATACGAGATTGTGCCAGGACTGATACGACATTGTCCCACTACGGAATCGGTGGTGAATTGTTGTTTCATCCAACTTCAAGGTAACATTTGGCTGACCTCGCCAGTGGAGATTACGCCACTACTGAAACTGAGTTGATCACACTCTGGAGTACATGAACACACGATGTTCTAACGGTACCATTTGAGCGTGTAACCATTTTAGCCTCACTTTGCCCCAGTCTTTGCCTCATGTTGGCAAAATGGAGCCCATGCCAGCCCAGTGTGAGCCCGATTGTACATACACGCTAGAATATCGATAGAACATCCCTCATGAAAAAACCCGATATCGGAATTTCATCGTTAAATCATCAGTTGTATTGATACCATCCGAAATCTATCGTGTTGTTTCATTATCGTACAAGTCCGATCAAAATTATCTACGATAATTATCCAATGTGAACCCGATATCGGGGAATCATCGGGTTGCTGGTCTGGTTTCGTATCGGATAATTATCGTAGACATCATCATCATCATCATGAAGTAATCAGTCTTATGACTGGTCTGATGAAAACCTCCAACCCTGTGTATTATCCGCTAGAGGCTTCATCTCAACACATCTACGACAACCCTTATCTTGTATAATTTGCTTCATATAACCCAATCTAGGTCACCTTTACAAATTTTACCATTCATTTTGTTCCTCCTAATACTGTTTTCAATAAACTATCATATCTGAATGTGTGTCCTATCAGATTACTTCTTCTTTTCACGACATGTCTCAAAAGACGTCTTTTTTCATTCACGTTTTCCAGTACTTCTTCATTTTTTACTTTCTCTATCCACTTTATTCTAAGCATCCTTCTATACCACTTCGATTTGGCAATTATTGGACAATTATTTTGATTTGAGAATGATCGTAAATTGACCAATAACTCGTTATTGATTGATATATACTATAAAACTTTGATCATCATCATGAAGTAATCAGTCTTATGACTGGTTTGATGGAATCCTCTAACCCTGCCCATTATCCGCTAATCTAAAAGATGTTTTGCGACTTCGCAAGATGTCTTACAAACTGTTCTAAAAGATATCTAAAAGAAGTCTGAAAGATGTCTTATGCGACAGTTTTAGACATCCAAAACATGTCTTGAGTAAGACATCTTTTAGAAGTCTTACTAGATATCTAGAAGATATCTTGTATACTTCTTCAAGACGAGTTTTAGATATGATGCAAATTTCTCTTAGGACCTCTTCCCTGATTGATAGAAAAAACCCATTTATTCCTATTAAACGTGCGGAATTCGAATTTTAATGTGAATTTATTAAATTCAATAGGAATGAATAGGTTTTATTAATCACGGTTGAAGCATACTTTCAGATGATCTGAAAATGTCTTGCGAATTATATATTCCATCCCTGTAACTTTCCCAAGACACTAGCGTTGCCAGACATGGACAGCGTTGTGGACATGTCCTCATTTATACCAGTTGCAGGTCGTGTCCTCTTTTGTCGGCCAGTGTCCTCATTCATACCAGTTGCAGGTCGTGTCCTCTTTTCTCGGCCAGTGTCCTCATTTTTATGAATTTTCCATAAGAATTTTCAATTATATTCCCAAGTCAAATAGTACATGCTCGTTGTGCTGCGTTAGATATTGAGAATGAAGATATATAATATATGAAACGCACGGTCTGATTTATACTGGTCTCTAAAAAAAAAAAGGTCATCAGGTATGACAGGGGAGGTGTCCTCATTTCGGCCGCCAGCGACCTGGTAACCCTACAAGACACAGATCTTTTAGGTGAAATACACATTCATTATACGTACATTTATATCCAAGGAATGTTCGGACCATCCAATGTCCGGACGTTCAATGCACCCCCACTGAATATTCTTTGGACCTTCCTGTTTTTTTGGAATTACAAACTATGACCGTAGAATTTTCTTGTACGCCTGTTCAAAATATCTCATTGAACCCACTGATTCCGATGCAGATTCTATTGGTTCAATGAAATTCTTTAAGCAGGAGTACTTGAACGAATTAGGTTTTCAATCCGTGCAACATCAATTGTGGTCCGACGTGATCCAATTTGGTCAGTAGAAACAATGCACACTATGAGATTCGTTTATTTTGTTTTCAGTTTGATCGAAAAGTACAAAAACATTCTCTACAAGTTTATCATTTCAGATTGAATTTTTTTTTTTTTTTGAAAGAAGTTTCATTGATAGAAACAAGTCTTGGCAGAAAACCAGAAAAGACAAAGAAATTTTTCCCTTCGAAAGTATGTAAATATACTCAAACTTCTAAGTGTGTTTATAATTAACAAAGTATTAATCAAAATTCGAGCGAATGTGCGTTTGGGATACGGTAATCAGTAAATAAGTTCAATACATGATGGAAAAAGCTGATTGCAATACTCCTGCTGAAAATACCGAGCAAAACCTGATAAAAACTTATGGATCCTATGAAAGATGCAAGACCCGCAAGGTTTCATAAGGTTTCATAATGAAAGTCACCAATTATTTGATTTTATATCAAAATTGATATTCTTTTTAATTCAGGCCTATAATCATTATCGGTATATTATTATATTATCAATATTGTGATTTTGATTTTCAAGATATCTAAAAGATGTCTTTCATTAAATCTTCAAAAACATTTTTGAAATAAAATCTATTGGACATCTTCAAGATAACTTCAAGAGACTTCTTAGAAATGTCTTCAGTGAGACATCTGAAAGAAGTCTATAAGTTGTCTTCTAGGAATGTCGAAAAGATGTCTTTTCTTAAACATCTTTTAGATGTATTTAAGATTTGTATGTTTATTTGGATCTCTACGACAACCCTTATCTTGTATAATTTGCTCCATATAATTCAATCTAGGTCTACCTTTTCGATTTTTACCATTCATTTTTCCTTCCAATATTGTTTTCAATAAGCTATCATGCCTTAATGTGTGTCCTATCAGATTACTTCTTCTTTTCACGACATGTCTCAAAAGACGTCTTTTTTCATTTACGTTTTCAAGTACTTCTTCATTTTTCACTTTCTCTATCCACTTCATTCTAAGCATCCTTCTATACCACCACATTTCGAAAGCTTCAAGTCTTCGTTGGTCCGTTTTTCCAATTGTCCAAGTTTCGCAACCATATAATGCTGTGCTCCAAACGTAACTCTTCAAGAATTTCTTCCTTACTGCTAGGCTAATATTCTCCAAACATAGTAACTGTTTCTTTTGGTAGAACGCCTGTTTTCTTCGTGCTATTCTTGCTCTTATATCTGTTTCGCTTTCACCATTTCCTGCAATTATGCTTCCTAGATATTTGAATTCTTTGACTTGCAGAGTCAAACTGGCAAGTGACTTGTCTCCGCATCTATCTTGATTTTCGTTCTTCTTGCTGTTTTCGCTGTGGTACGAATCATAAATTTTGTTTTGTCCTTATTTATATTCATACAATAGTTTTCTAGTAATATTGTTTCCATAGTGTTGAGAATATTTTCTAACTCAGTATCACTTGTAGCCAACATAGCTATGTCATCCGCAAATCTCAACATGCTCACATTTTCTCCTTGAATCTGTGATTCCAATTGCACTCGATCCTTCACTTTGTAACGGTACGAATAAGATAAAATATTCGTGCGGTTACAACGCCACGCGATAGTCAATTAGTATACGTAAAGTCAAATGTTCTAAGTCAAAATCAAAGTATCGAAAGCGAAATTCGGTACAAAATTTCGTCGATCAAACCTACGTAGAAAAAACGTCAAAACAAAGTACACACGGACATCGCATGTGTTGAACCACACAGACACTCATCGAATGTATGCGGCGATGACATAAGAGAGTTTGATCGACGAAACTACGGGAAGAAAAACGAATCGTGTATGAATGCAATAGACGGATTTCGGAGAAAAGAAAAGAACGCGTCAAAATAATCATTTACACACAAAGAAAGTACAAAGAGCCAATATAGTTATAATCAAACCTTCTCGCAGTCAAATGGAAATCGAATCATAGATTGATTTGAATTCGAAATAAAATATCGAGACGCACGAAGCCAATGATAACACACGGTGTTTTCGATTAATTCATGCGAGTGATCTATTAGATTAAAGCATTCGATACAAAAACTTATCAACACATCCGACAGGTGCTCGATTCGCACACGATTCATAATAAACTTCCAACATTATGATAAGGGGTCAAATGCGACAAAAGGCGAACTCAATTACATCTCGATTGATTTCTCGTGTATCCAATTCCCGCTTCGACTTGATCGCATACTAAATTGAGAGGAGTAAAAACCTCATAGTTCTTTTCTTTTACAGCGAATACTCTTGACTCTGTCATTGCGACAGCGGCGTATAGAGTACTTCACAATTTTTTCAATCATTACATATTATCACCTAGATCAACCCACACCACGCTTGTTGCAAGTTGTGTCTCGGGAGGTCTACGTGAGACAAGAGATGTGTTTCAGATTCCGCGACTACATTTTATAAGTCAACTCACGCATACTTGAATGTCGCGTTAGGAACTTTTTATAAGAAACATATTTTGTTTGATTACGTGTTTCAGGCGTTGACGCATAAATCGCCATCGCTCGAGGAGGAAGAATTTTAAAAAAAGAATTTGTAGCCCATAAGAGATTAAATATAATTTTTCCTCCAACATAAGTAAGAGTGCTCATTTCAATTACATCCCAGCTGAACACCAAGATCCCTCTCGATAATTGAATATAAGTCCTTTCGACTTTTCATTCGGGTTGACTTTCTCACCAATTTTCCAAGGACGTGGTAAGTGGGGTCTATTATGGGAAGGAACAACTCCTTGCAATAATCTTGAACGTCGAATAATCATTCTCGATCTATCAGAAATTCATCAACACGAAAAAGTACATTACAACTTCGTTCATCGCTTCTTCTATATACAAATTGAAAATCAGTGGTGATAGTGGGCATCCTTGTCTCACCCCTCTTCTAATTTGTGGTCTCATTTTTGACCCTCTATTTCTATTATTGCGGTTTGATTCTTATATAATTCATATATTATTCTCCTATCCTTAAAATTAATTCCTACCTTTCTCAAAATCGTGAACATTTTCCCCCAATCAACATTATCAAATGCTCTTTGTATATCTATAAAACCTATATACACAGACTTTTCCAACTGTAGTCTTTCCTCTACTCCTGTTCTGAGTGCTAAAATTGCTCCCCGCGTTCCCCTATTTTTCCTAAAACCGAACTAATCTTCTACTAATCTACTCTCTTCTGAATTCTCTACTCTCCGGTACATAATTTTTGTCAGTATTTTAGAGGCGTGTAAAGTTGAACTAATCGTCCTATAGTTTTCGCATCTGTCTGCTCCTTGTTTTTTTGAGACGACGCCAGTTTTATTCTTCTGGAAATATTCCGGTACTTCTCCATTTTCGTACATATCTCTAAGCAATTCAAACAGTGTGTCACGAGTTCTTTGACTGAAGGCTTTGATAAGGTCCGCACTTTTGCCATCTATTCCTGGCGCTTTATTATTTTTCAATCCTTTTGAAGCCCTGTCTAATTCTGATCTCAAAATTAGATCTCCCAATTCTTTTTCATCGACATCTTCCTCCCTCTCTAAAAATCCTATAGTATCGCTTCCTTCATACAAATCTTCTAAATGATTAATCCATTGTTCTATTTTTTCGTCCGTTCCTATCACTTGTCTCCCTAGAGAATTTTTGATCTTACTGCTTCTAGATTTCATTTGTCTAAAAAATCTCTCAACATCCCTATATGCCTCATCTATTTTCCCTAAATGTCATCGGACTTCTATATCCTAACATTTCTCTTCTAACCATTGTTCTTTCGCTTCCCTGGATTGTCTTATCATTTCATTCCTCAGTGCCTTGTATGTCTGCTGGTCTTGTTCGCTACTCTTATTCTTGTATTTCCTCCTTTCAGTAATTCAATCGAGAATTTCTTCCGTTACCCATGGTTGCTTAGGTTCTACTCCATCGTTCTTCAAAATTTCATCTGCACATTGCTCTATGTTCCCCTTCATATTTGTCCATCTACTCTCTATTTCCAAGTCTTGCTTTTGTCGATCCTCCAATTTTTCATCCAACATTACTTTTGATGCCTCCTGTGTTTGTTCTCGTTTAAGATTCTCCAAATTCCATCTTTTTGCATCTCCCTTTTCTTCTTCAGAGCTTTGAATTTCAGAGATTATTTCATCAGCAACATAGTGTGATCACTATCTATATCCATGCTTGGATAAGTTTTACAGCTTTTCACTTGATTTCTAAATGTTTGTTTTACTGATATGTAATCAATTTGGTATCTTGCTGTATCTCCTGGCATTTTCCAAGTGTAGATTCTTCTTGGATGATTTCCGAATGATGTGTTGGTAATAACCATTCTATGACTCTCACAGAATTCGATTAAACCTTGTCCTCTTCCAGTTCTTTTTCCTGACGCAAAATCTCCTATAATGTTGTCCTCTTTTCCTTGTCCTACTACCGCATTCCAATCCCCCATCACTATCAAATTCTCTTCTCCCTTCACATATTCTATCACTTCTTCTATTTCTTCGTACGTTTTTTCAATATCTTCCTCCGAATATGCAGATGTGGGCATGTATACTTGGACTATGACTGTGTCTACCGGTTTTGTTCTGATTCTAACCATCATCACACGTTCATTATGTTGCAAATAATTTTCTATTCTATTTCCTACTCTTTTATGCATTACAATTCCTACACCTGCTTGACCGTTCTTTGATCCTGTATGAATTATTCTATAATCCCCACTCCAGAAATCGCCCTCTTGTGGCCATCTCATTTCGCTAATCCCCATTACGTCTATATTCAACCTATTCATTTCTAATTTCAAATTTTCTAATTTTCCCGCTTGCCTCAGTGATCTAACATTCCACGCTCCGACTCAAAGAATGGTTTCTTTCTTCCCTATCTTCTGTGGCTTTCTATCTTGTTTGATGAGGCTCTCTCGAGCAGCTTCCACCCGGAGATCCGAATGGGAGGCTATGTTACCTCCGGAATATTCCACCCGAGAGAACGCCATCGTGTTATTGTTGTTGCTTTTTTTCCTATAAATTAAAATTTAAAATTCTAGGTTTGGAGAAAGATTTCATTTCCTCGGGAATATCAAAAGATGTCAAGGAATGTAGTTTCCCCTTGCTTTCCCTGCGTTTCTGTCGATGTTCCTGGCGTTGGGATAATTCGAATCACCCGGGAAAAAATAATTCATATATGGTTGTATATGAATCATATATGAATCATATATGAACATATATGAAATACATATGAACATATATAAACATATATGAGATCATATATGAGCATATATGGATTTTAGCCATATATGATCATGTAAGAATGAGACTGTATATGGCCATATGTGATCATATTCAATCATACATTATCATATACATCCATATATGGACAAAAAAATGTCACAATTTTACATGGAATGTGATGAAAAACCAAAGGAGAGAGAAGTGAGATCAATGCTGATAGATTCCCCACTTTCTCATATGACCATATATGCCAAAATCCATACATGCTCATATATGAATGCATATATGGGTCCATATATGGAGTTTTTTTTCCCGGGCAGTTTGTATTCTCCTCCTCGAGTAGTTTATTCCACCTGAAAAAGAGTCCCAAATCTGAGATACTTATCCTCCCCACCACGTCAAGGGAGCAGATACTACCCAGGATAGGTAAAAAGGATATCAAGGATATCCCCTCGGAAGACCCGCAAATTTCCCACGGGGAGGTTATCGTAGATATCGTATTTTTATGGGACTTGTCTGATAATGAAACAACACGATAGATTTCGGATAGTATTAATACAACTGATGATTAAACGATGAAATCCCGACATCGGGTTTTTTCATAAGAAATTGCTCCTTCACGGAATCGGTGGTCGATCGGAATTGAAATCAACTTTGTCATGATACCGCTGTTTTGGTGCCAAGACTGCATGGAGAAGAATAGATATCAGTGGCAAGCATCTGGGAACAAGCATCTGGATTATACCAATTTCTCCCAGTCTCTAAAATCCATATACTAAAGAATACAATAGATGTTATAATCCCTGGCGGAGAATCTTCTCATATTTTTTCATATCTCCTCATAAATCTGATAATTTTGCATTGAATGAAAAATCTTTCCTCATTGAGAATCATAATTTCTCATAAAATTTCATAATTTTACACAATACTTGAATTTTTTTAACTTCTCATGAAAACAATCTCTCCATAAGAAGTCATAACTTCTCATAGTTTTAATCATAAAATCTCATAATTTCATATAATATTTCAAATCTTGAAAAATACATTTGTACGAGAAACCAACATTTTTCAAGAAATTTCATCATAAAATACTGTATCTTTCATTTTTATTTCCCCACATTGTAATCAAAGTAGCTCAAGAGTGCTGATGAAGAATTAGAAAACTTCCAACTGGTTGTACTTATTTGACCAGTAAAAAAAATTCATAGATGGAATTGTAACAAAATCCCGAAACAAACTAATTTCAACTTCCGATAAAACGTAATGTGCTGTTTACAACATATATGTTTGCTCTGCATCAATAGCATCACCATACTGATAGATTTTCTTGAAATATTGAAGTTTATAGCAAGAATAATAAAATAAGAAAATCGCAATTTAAAATAATTTCGGAATTGTGTGGACCATTCATGAGGAAATATAAGGAAAAATTCCTCATAACACTGTCTGAATTTCTGAAGGAATTATGAGAGAGAGTATGGACATTTATGACTTTTTATGAGAAAATTTCCAGAAAAATTATGAGATCTCATGAAAATTTATGAGAAACATTATTCTAACTTGTGACTTTTTATGACAAAACACTTCTCATAAAACAGTCCCGATTCCTAGAGAAATTATGATATTTTAGGATAAATTATGAAAAAATATGAGAAGTTATGAAACACAGTCAAGAGAAATTATGAGAATTTTTTTCCGCCAGGGATGAGTAATAAAAAGTAATTGAAGACTAGTATCTGAGGGATATATTCTCGATGTTTGTCCTCATATACTAACCAGTGTAATATTTCTGATACCCATTAGTACACTGTTAGAAAAATCTGTCTTAAATTTAATAATAATTATTATGAAGTTTTTTACATAATATTATTATTAAATTTAATACTGTATTGTATATTAAAAACTGAGTATTAAATTTAATAACAATTATTATAAATTTATATACATGGAATTTCTATGAAATTCAATAATGTATTACATATTAAAATTCATAATTCTGAATTATGAATTAACAGAAAAAAATCTTGAAGTTCTCAACAGAAATCATTGGGAATTTCCTTCATATTTTGGAATCCTCAAAACTCTTCCGAAGTGAGTACGTAATCGTGAATATAGTCAAAGTCAATTGGAGCACAAAGTTTTGGGGGCCTAACGGGGGATCGAACCTGCTTTCCTACCAAACCTAACCTACGACCTCACGCCTCAACTAGTGATCCCGATTCTCAATTCGATGCATCGAGAATCGATGTTTTTTCATGAAGAAAAATCGGTTTTTAATCGATTATTTTTTTCATCGATTCTGAGAGAATCGATGCTTTTTTCTTGAGAATCGAAATTTTGATGCATCGAAAAAAAGTTTTTATGTGGAAAAATTTGGTAGGGGTCAGTTGGTACGAATGATAGTTGACACGAATGAAATAAGACCGAATCATAATAAAGTCGAAAAATTCTCCGTAACTATTATTGTGATCAAAGTATGACTAGTAACCATAGAGATATAGAATAGAGGACGTGAGACAGCCGAAATCGCGTGGACTCCTTAGAAAGAGAGAAAAAATGAAATTAGTATCAGCTTCCTTCTCTAATTGTGAATAACAGACAAGGAAGCGCGTTCTTTGTTCTCTTTCTAAGGAGTCCACGTTTCCACTTACACAAAACCCTTGGTTCGCGTCCTCTATTCTATATCTCTATGCTAGTAACTGATAGTGATTTTTCGGCTTTATCTCGATTCAGTCTTATTTAATTCGTATCAACTATCATTCAAACCAACTTTTATTCGTGCGAACTAGCCCTTACCGAAAAATTTGTTCGGAATTTCATCTTGGTGAATCATAATTTGGATTCTTTGGACTGAATATCATACAGACCAGAGCTGCCAGGGCGGCATGTTTTTTCTCAATTATTTTCTTATCATGTAGTTTGATCACTAGGAATTACCAATGGGAGAAAATAATGCAATGCCAATCTGGCAGTTCTCACCTAGACATATTATATATAAAGTGGGAAGTCAGGAGAAATCCCGTGAACGGGGTGAGAAAGAAAGTGACTCGAAGTATCCGATGCCATTGTCTTTCAGTTGCTAAAGACAATAACATCGATACTTCTCACCTCTCGCTTCTTAATTTTATCTACACGATTTTGACTGACTCCTGCACTCTATATGTATCATCTAGACTGCGGAAGTTTATGCAATTATAGATTTTTCATGCTATATATCTCTCACATATTTTACCCCAATGACGTAGAATTGAACGTTACATGTTTGTTTTTTTTTTAATAAAACGATGCTGGATATCGTTTCATATTGTTAATGTAGGATGTATAGAAAATATTTAACAGGAAAATCCTATATTTGCATGAACTTCCGCAGTCTAGTAATATCTTTATGCAATCTAGAAGAGGGTACAATTTTAACGTTCCGAACGTTCAATGTCCCAAATGGCCTCCGTCTCGAATGAATATGTCCCGCATGTTCAATCTCTCAAAAGTCGCTGATTGATCCATTTCTAGTGAATTATTAGTAAGTCATTATGAATGGACCAATCAGCGAATTTCGGGACGTTGAACATCCGGAACATTGAGACTCTGCTCCAAAGGCGAATAGTTACGCCTTTTTTCAATTACTGGTTTCGTATTCCACTCCCCTTTATTTCTCAGCTCCACGCAACGTTGACTATGTGATTTCAACCAAATAATCATACACTTCATTCATTGCTCGATTTCTATTCTGACAGCACTCAGAGGTTTTTGAGGTGTTCTAAAAATACCCGTATGTCTTTAAGAAGTTCTTATAACGTTCTAAAAAGGTCCAAGAAACTTGTTGTTAGGGGATGGATTTGAAGATGTAATTGGTCAATCTAACAGAATTGACCAATACACGCCGTGCAAGATAATTTTGTTGGATCAAGAAAATATGTTTTCAGTTCAAGAAATACATCCTTAGTTCCAAGAAAATTTTCTTGTATCAAGAATACAGATTTTTTTAGAAATTGATTTCTTGGACCACGAAAATATGTTATTGGGGATAGTAATTATTTCTCTCAGTGTACAGAATGGAATTATTTGAATACTCATGTCAAGATAAAGAAAAAGAATAAATATATCGTCAAAGGTTGGATCGTGTATTGAAACAACTTTGACACCAAATACGAAAGAAAATATTTTTGTAACATTAACGAATCCATTCAGAATGGTTTGCGGGTTGTTGTAGTTTTCTCAAACAGCTCTCCCTGCATTAACTCCAATAGAAACTATAAACCATAAGTGTAATTTTATCGGAATCAATGGTTTGCTATTGATTTTCTGTGTCGTATTGTGACAGTCGCTATAGGAGTCCTATTGGATTTTGCGTGGGAGTCAGTGTTGGATCCGTTCCATACTGATATAATTAGTGGAACTTCATAAGTACTGATCAAAAATAGTTTCTATTGGAAAATCAGATCGTGTTGTTACATCGTATATGAGAATTTATTGGAATATGTTGAACTTTTTCAATAGGGTTTCGATGCCCCTGAAATAAAATGTTTTTAGAACTATGGAATCAATCCATCAGCTCAAGGAGTATTTGAGAATGAATTTTAATCAAGTCACATATCATTTAATCACTCCATCTAATAAATCCGAATAATACAAATGCGAAAATGGAAGCGAAAATATTTTCATCCAACGATGAAAACAAACAACACTGAGAAAAATTTTCAGTTGTCACAACCAAAAGCCCACTATATTTTTCAGTAAAATACGACATCAACTATTTTTTTTAGTTGTAGTAACCAAAAAAAATATTTTCACATACACTCTAAAAAATGATAGAGCTAACTAAATATTTAACTAAATTCATGTAGTTGCCACAACTATATGAATTTCATCAACATGTTTAGTTGTAGCAACTCTATTAATAGTGTCCCTAACGGAAAAAAATAGTTGCATCAACTAAAGTAGAACTAAAAATTTTTCAGTTGTACCCTAATCAGTTTTTTCAATGAATGCATGCGTGCCGCTAACATAGCAAGTACTAACACACGCCTACGGATCCATGCCTCTAATAATCACAACTCTCTACTCAGAGTATAGATCAGATGATGAAAGATGAACTTTTTATACCTTGAAATCACGTTTAATCATGTTCATGACAAAAAATCCTTTGTGTTTTGAATCTTTCAAAAAAAGAATCGATTTTTCAGAATCGATTTTCTTTTTGGCCGATTCATCGATTTTTAGAATCGAAAATTGAAAAAAGAATCGATTCTTTTTCCAAAGAATCGGGATCACTAGCCTCAACCAGCTTGACCACATCACGATTGAAGAAATCGACTGTAAAATACGATGTAGTTTTAGATATCACATATGCTCTGTACACACAAACATGTATACATACATTCATAAAAGTATTCAATTTTGATTCCGTAAACAGAGTTGCATTGATAAAAATATGAAAGAGAAAAGAACAAGACTTACCCATATTTCAAAGTTATCTTGTTATCAACTATACGTGTACAAAAACTTCGGGGATTTGTTCACATGTAACCAAAGCTAATTGAATGAGGACATATAATCATGGTATACATACCCATGAGTTATTGACCATTAGTGATAATTAAGAGGTTATGGATTCTATCACATGTATACACGTATATACTATTATATGCTCCCAAAAACAAAGTGCGCAGTGAATTATACGCATAGAAGCCATCTTTAACATTTCAACATGTATTATTGTTATTTTTCATTATAGATTATTAGAATTAGGAAGTTTGCATGGAATTTAATAATATATTTTGAATTTTCATAACCGATTATTAATTTTCATGCATTTAATGTGAAAATTCATAAACATGTTGTGAATCACAGAATATTATTAATTTCAAGATGTACTTATAGAATTTCATAAGAATTTTCATATTAAATTTAAGAACTTTTCTAACAGTGTATCTATTTTTCTCCGCGTGCCTCAATGCAGAACTAGAGTTTATTAGACCCTGGAGTAAATGAAAATGGTCACGGTGTCATGTCCCGAAAGTGCAATGTCCCGAACACGTCCCTGACACTCGATACCCAATTTATACATAATCGTGGTTGTAACGATAAGAATTCCGCAAGGGGCACCACATGTAACTAGAAGTCATCTCCTCTGCCTTCCTGCAACCCCTTTGCCTATACACGGTAAAAAGAATAACTAAATTTTATGTAGAATATGAGCTGAATTCAAGGTGCAACCAAAAGAAGACTCGGTTGACTTAAAGTCAGCCACTGGAAAACCTTCTCAAACTCAAACAAGAATACAGCTTACATAATTCTCTATTCAACTGGAATTAACACTGATTTTAAACTGAAGCTCAAAGTGAATTGTTCCTGATAAATGGGTTTGTCCATTGTTTTTGGTTTTGTTCTACTCAACATGGCGTTACCCATCGACGATGAGAAGTATGTTTGTGTTTATGCGGAGGATACAAAAAAAATGTCTATGTTGTGTGAACTTATTCACTTCACTTGTTGACTGTTCAATTATATTGTGATCGTAGTTTATGAAGATTGAACATCTCCAACTCTCATGGGGAGATTCGAACCCACGTTGTTGCTGTAATGATTTGTCCTAGTTCTTTGCGTTTAACCACTTCGCCATGGTACCATTTTAATCGACGCATGTGATAAATAATTTCATAATAGTATAATTTGATAGCATGTGTAGTATAAAGTCAGAGATATATTCGGAAAACATTTTACGGGAACTGAGAATTATTGCAAATGTGAATACCCCCGAAAGTTTGAATTAATTCCAATTGGTGTTGTAATGTTGAAGTGGAAGTGTCAAAATAAAGAATCCATTAACAGTGCGGAAAATCCAATAACAAGCTTTTACGAAGTTGGGATTACAAATTGTTACCGAATTTGTTAGGCAACCTGGATAATAAAGAAAAAACCTGAAATACTCTGACTGAATGGAAACTGTAATTAATTATATGCACATATATATGTGTACGTATGAACAATTGTAATACTGAAAATGAAAGAATTTTAATCTTATTTTCAGATATTTTTGACTGAATTACCCATCAAACTCTCCCTGACTGACTATACGATATGCATTGCTGATAATCAGCACATTGTCCGATTTAATTCAATTTAATACGGCCATAACTTTTTTTCATCCCATATTACGGCTGAAATCGTAACAGTCCTGATTTTAAGCCTCATCTGAGAATCAGTCGATCATGGAATTAGAATTTACTGTTTACTGTGCATATCTCCAACTCTCATCGGGAGATTCGAACCCACGTTGTTGCTGTTATTACACCTATCCTGTCCTAGTCCTTTGCGTTTAACCACTTCGCCATGGTACCGTTTCGATCGACGGACGTGACAAATCATTTCATAATAATAAAATTTGAAGCATGTGTAGTGCGAAGTCGAAGATAAATTTGGAAAACATTTCACGGGAACTGAGAATTAGCGCAAATGTGAATACCCCCGGAAGTTTGAATTAACTCCAATTTGTGTTGTAATGGTGAAGTGAAAGTGTCGAAATGAAGAATCCATTAACAGTGCGAAAAATCCACTAACAAGCTTTTACGAAGTTGATATTACAAATTGTTACTGAATTTGTTCGGCACCTAAATGAAAAACCTGAAATAATTTAATGGAATTGAAACTGTAATTATTAGGTATGCAAGTTGAAACTCGGCATTATTTTGTCAAATTCAATTTTATTGAAAAAATACTTCCTTCAAGAATCATCAATTAAAATATTCGCCGTTATGATCTACAGTCTTTTGCCATTTATCGGGTAGTAGATGAATGCCTCCACGATAGAAACTTGGTGGTTTTGAAACAAAATAGTTATCCAGCCATTTCCGGACATCTTCGATATTCATGAAATGCTGCTCCTTCAAATATGACAGCATTGATCTAAATAAGTGATAATCAGAAGGAGCTAAGCCTGGTGAATATGCCGCATGAGGTACAACTTCCCAGCCTAAATTGAAGATGAGTTCCTGGGTTGGTTTCCCAGACAGCACAAATGATCATTTTGAATTCACAAAAACTTTTGAAAGAACTTCTTGAACAGTCCCCGTTATGACAGTAAAAATGAATTCAATATGGACTCAATGAATTCAAAATGCATACACGTTGAGTGTCTGAATAGTTCTTCATGAATTCGTGATATAAATTCTTTCTAAAGATTAAGTTATTCATCAAGAGTTCATTATCAATTCAAACTATTCATAATGAATTCATGTTTACTGTCATAACGGGAGCTCTTTGGGGGGACTTTTGTGCGGTATGGGTTTACTGTATGTGGACATGCATTATCATGCAGCAGCATCCCTTTTCGCCTTCCTTGCCCCGTAAATGGTCTTTTTTCCTCCCGAGCATCGCTTACTTTGATCAGCTGGGCCCGGTAACGCTCAGCTGTAATAGTTTGGCCAGGTTCGAGAAGCTCGTAGTAAATGATTCCTTTCCAATCCCACCAGACACAGAGTAAAACTTTCTTTGCCTGAATATTCGGTTCTTCAACTGATGTAGATGGCTGGCCCGGATCAACCCATACGTTTAGGATTGTCGTAGAAAATCCATTTTTCATCACTCGTAATGATTTTATGCAGAAAATTCTTCTTCTTGAACCGAGGAAGCAAATTCATGCAAATGACAACTCTTTGTCTTTTATTTTCTTCCGTCAGTTTATGAGGAACCCATTTTCCTTCCTTCTGTATTTCTCCCAATGCATGCAATCAAAGTAAAATTGCTTGACGAGTAACTCCTACACGGAAAAAAGAAAACAGCAATGGTTACTGTAAATCGCAGTAATTCATTGAAAAAAAATGAAAAATCAAATTCACGCCGTTCATGAGGGATCGTCCATAAACCACGTGGCCTTTTTATCTGTTGCATTCCTTGTTGCACCAACTTCAGTCATAAAGAGTGCGATAGAGGAGGAAGTGAAAAAAAGACCACGTAGTTTATGGACGGTCCCTTACTGCGTCTCCCAGTAACCGTTAATGTCCAAGCAGCATTGACGAATTTCATTGCAGTACACATCACTGTGATCGCGCTAACCTCTATCATCCAAGCGTGTTTTCATTTGTTTTTCAACTGATTGCTGTTATGGACAGTAACCAGTGCTGTTTTTTTTTCCGTATAACTGTTCTGCTAGCTCTTCTTGAGTTTGACATGGATTTTCATTCAGTAAAACTTCAAGTTCTTCATCCTCAAATTTTTTGATTGCACCTGGACGTGGATCGTCCTCAAGACTGAAATTTCCATTACGAAATCTTGTAAACCACTTTTTCACTGTTGAATGGCTCACAGAATGTTGAGCCAATGTCGTATTAATCACTTCCATAGCTTGAGCAGCATTTTTATTCATCTGAAAACAGAATAGAATACAATGGCGTAAATGTTGCTTATCGAAATCCATCTCATAAAATTGATACACAGGAAATTACGACTTGAAAGTGACTGATCTGACAACTGCAATGTCCATGCTACATATATCCAAAATGGCGGACAAATTGGATGCGTTCAAATATTTTGTTTCATGCAACCAACTTAAAGCCGAGTTTCAACTTGCACACCTAATAATTATATGCACATATTTATATATGTGTATGTAAAATCAATTCTAATACTGATAATGAAAGAATTCTAATCTTATTTTCAGATATTTTTGACTGAATTATCCATCAAACTCTATCTGACTGACTATACTACAAGGTATGCATTGCTGATAATCAGTACCCACACAGCACATCCACCGATGTCCACGTCGCATCTCCGTGGAGGCGAGGTAGAAGAAAGGGAGACGTGGATACAAGGTGGAAAGAACGGGGAGGCGACGGAGAAATGTCCGCGTGCTGTACGGGTACATTGCCCGATTTAATTCAATTCAACCCACATAGCACAAATGTCTCAGTAATATCTCCAGAATGTCCTGGCGATATTACAATGTCTCCAGAACATTGCAGAATATTCTGGAGATATTACTGGGACATTTGTGCTATGTGGGAATACGGTCATAACTCTTTTTCATCTCTTATTACGACTGAAATCGTAACATTGCTGATTTTAAGTGTCATCTGCAAATCAGTCGATCATGGAATTAAGATTTACTTTTTACTGTGTAAAATTGTGACCTCGGTTACAAGATCCTTTAATTGTTTTGATTTTATCGCATTGTACCTCAATTTCTTCGACTCCAATCCATTAGTTTAAAAATTCCAATGTTCTGCATGCAAAAAAGCTTTGTTGGAAAAAGGCGATCATTTCAATCCAAACGAAGAAATAGATTTATTTGATAAAAAAGACTCGTTTCGTGCTCGCAAAAAATTCGTGCCGTGTATGTATCTATGCATAGATATCAAGATTCCACAAGTACAATCGAAAACATTTCTTTTGATGTTTTGGAGGATCCTTCACGGAGAAAAAGGCATTCGCTGTGGCAGCGAAATCTACTTTTGCTGGATTCCTTTTGCCAGAGCAGCAAATTTTTTGCTGTGACAGCAAACTATTTGCTGTTCCAGCAATCTTGTTAGCTGCGACAGCGAATTTTTAGCTGTGGCGGCAAAAAATGTTTGCTATCCCAGCAAAATTTGTTTGCTATTCTATATATAATACTGAAAATTGGCTGGCGGAGCAAACTTTTTTTGCTGCCACAGCTAAAAAATTGCTGTCGTAGCTAACACGATTGCTGTTATAGCAAATTTTTAGCTAGGTCAGCAAAAAATGTTGCTATTCTATATATAATACCTCGATTGGCTGCGTCAGCAAATTTCTTCTCTCCGTGTTCATGTTTTGTCCATGTCAGAATCATGCTAGTGATATTTTAAATACCATTATTCACAGATACACATTTTGGCGTATGCAACAATTATGTATTACGAAGAATAAAAGTAAGAAAAAGTATCACAAATTTACTAAAAAGATTTCCAAATTTTATCCCTGGTGAAAATGTCCACGCTCCGGAAGCGAATATTGGAACAAATGGAGCGTGATATGTTTCAATTTTCGCTTCTTTCGCGCTTAGATACTGTTTCGTGTACTCTTCCGCGTCGCTTCATACCCTTCTCACGCTCCCATTTCCATTAGGGATACTACGTAAACAGAATATATACAATAAAAAGCATTTTATTTTTTACTTTTTCTATTCTCATCGTATCATTTTAATCCCTAATTTAAACCCTATACTCTTAAAGAATGTTTTGAATCTTCAGAATTTGCGAGTCATGAACTTCTGTGGCATTTTTGGTTTTCTCAACATTTCAAATGGTCCCACTCATGGACACCAAGTTACTGGTGGCGCCCTTATCATGGATTTGTTCCCACGGGTACTAACCAAGTGTCAGGGACCTGGTCCCAAAGGCGCGATGTCCCGAACGGTCAATGGCCCGAAATTCGTTGTTTGGTCCATTTCGAGGAAGTTCCTGATAGGTTACTAGAAATGGACCAATCAGCGAATTCCGGGCTATTGACTTCCGGGCACATTTTCATTTCGGGACATCACGCTTCCGGGGCATTGCACCGTTACCTATAAGAATACGATATTCTACCAGTATCGATAGAGAATTGCTCCATCACGACATCCGTGATTGAAATAACAGAAAACATATATCATATGATGGAATAGTTGACAACTTCACAACCCTCCTGGTTTTTTTTTAAGCTTTTCTGAGACGGTAAAAAAAAACAGTGGAGAGTTGTGAAGTTGGCTACACACTGAGAAAACGTTTGTTTCGGCGAAACAAAATTTTGGTTGGAATGAACGCAAAGAAACTTTTTGGTTGGCTAAAATAAAATTGATTTAGGATGAACAAAATTCATTTGTCTGTATGGAAGTCTTAATTATTGTGAACCAAATTTTGTTCACTCCAAATAAATTTCATTCCAGTCAACCAAAAAGTTTCTTTGCGTTCATTCCAACCAAAATTTTGTTTGGCTGGAACAAACTGTGTTTTCAGTGCATATCTCACTGTGAGATAACCCTTTCTCCATATAGATGTCCCAATAAGAATGAATTTCACTACATTCACCGGTTCAAGATAAAGAAATGTACTCCAGGTTAAAGAGAGGTTGTTTACGATTTTTATCAGATCATCACCGAAACCAATGCTATAATAATATATAATAATTGGTTTTGGATTGTTTCATACCAACAAATTATACAAAAGTACCCGTGTTACTATCGGTTAGTTTCTGGTAAAAATCTTAATGCTGACCAAACATTACCTGAAAAACAACTTTCGTTTATATGGAGCGAAAAGTTGAATTTTGGTTATTTCCCGGTCAATCATAAACTCACAGAAATCAAAGTGTAACCAAATATAAACGGTTATTTTTGGTCGAATTCCGGTTCAACCGAATTTACTGAGACGAGAGTGCCAGTAACGGAATGAACACCAGTCATCCCTAATAGCACCAAGGTCCCTGGACGTTTTGAAAACGTTCTGAGAATGTTTTAAACACGTCCCAACGTTCTTGGAACGTTTTAAAAACCTCCCAGTGCTGTTAGGGATGGAATCCTGTTCTTATTTTCGCAACAATCAACATATGCAATCAGTTTGAAATATCTTCGATACACATCAAGTTTGATTATTCATTTGTATTTGCAGTAAATTAGTCGCCTTCAAAATTACAATGTCAAATTCCGCTAACATGAGGGTTGTCGGAAAGAATGCATTGATTTTATCATCAGCAGTCAATATGGAGCCTTCCGAAGTAGCTGATCAAGACCAGATGATCAGCTACTTCGAAAGGCCTATATATCATGAGAACAAACGTGTTTGCATTCTAATTTATCAATAACTGATTCCCTTGGAATGATTTTATTACAGAACACTTATTTGATAAAATAAAACACGACTAAATGATGCCTCTATGAGGTAAATAAATTTTTGATTCGTTTCGTTCCGTTATTGGTGGAAATTGCGTTTTTCAGTTATAGTTACTCTCCCATGCAGGTATTGCCAAGACTGAAAAAAAAACCCAAGCTTGTCCGAAGGTTGGCACATGTGTCAGAAACAAACCTCCATGCAGAACAATTGGCTCAATATTGTTCCATGATTGTCCCGTTGTTCTCAATGGATAGTCAGTCATGGTACATTTGCTAATATTTTTGAAATTGTCACTACATTTGGTACAAACTTGGCACAAGTGTAAAAATCGAGCATTCGTTGAGAACAATTGTGCCAATATTGTCCACATGAGTGACACAAGGTTTATAAATTTATAAAGTTATAACTATTGTGGCAAGCTTGGGCGAAAGCTGCCCACTCTGGGGCAGGCTCGGGTCAGGCCTGGGTCGATAGTTATGCTCACTTGAGATGATATACACGTGAAGATAAACCATAAGTTTTTCGGGTGACTCGAGGGATTCCAATGTTGGATTCCGTACGGGATCAGATTATTATAAGATTTATGTTATGGTATTCCAGTATGATCTCATTAGTTTAGTTTGAGCATAATTCAACAATAGAATCAAAATTGATTGAAATATCAAAGAACGAAAATTTTCCAATGATCATACAAGCTTGTCCCAGTCTTATCACATTTTTTCTCTCGTTTTAAGATAATTCATGTACGGTATTCTGAGGGAGAAAATCATGAATCAATTACTTTTTTCATCCATATCTGCGATCAAAGAAGCATTGGTTGATGCTTGGTAAATGAATTGGACCGAGCCTGGCAAAACCACTGGCCCAAGCTTGTCCTGATCTTATAATTCCCAAGCCTGGACCAAGTTTCGTAAATTGTTCAAGACAAGTCTCGGCAGGTCTTGTGCCAGGCTTGGTCCATACATACATGGGCTGTTTCCCTCATGCTTTCACAATTTCCATATTTTCTTCATTGTTTTTTTTTTCTCAAAACGTGGGAAAAACATGAAAATTTTGCAAGTTTGTGGAAATGAACAGAGAAAACTTTCCTGCGGGAAATGATGTTATCATTTCAAATCCTTACCAGTATTGAGAACTCTCACAACAATACTGACCCATGCAGGTACTGCCAAGACTGGAAAAAACCCAAGCTTGTCCCAAGGTTGGCACATGTGTCAGAAACAAACCTCCGTGAAGAACAATTAGCCCAATATTGTTCCATGATTGTCCCGTTGTTCCCAATGGATAGTCAGTCATGATACATTTGTTAATATATTTGAAATGGTCGCTACATTTGGTAAAAGCTTGGCAAAAGTGTAACAATCGAGCATTCGTTGAGAATAATTGTGCCAATATTGCCCACATGAGTGGCACAATGTTTATAAATATTGATTGAATTTTGAATTTACACGGGCTGAAGACTTGGGGATAACCATCGGGCCAGGGCTGGCCCCATCTTCCTGCCATAATTAATCCTACACACTAGTTTTACACACCGAGCTAGATTTTATTGATCTAAGTAAGGATAGAACTTCGCTTAATGGTAATAGGATACTTTTAAATGTAATCATACACGGAGATCAATTGACTTTGAAGAACTCTTCACAGAACTTTAGGATGTCTGGCTCATTTTGAAGACCATCGACTTTGATGAAACTTTGCAGTTTTGTAAGGCTTAATATCGAACCAAAAACCGAACTATTCGTCCAGATGAACAGCCGTTTTTCAGATATAAGCATTTCAAACATCTGACGTTTAGTTTGGGCATAATTCAACAATAGAATCAAAATTGATTGAAATATCAAAGAACGCAAAGTTTCCAATGATCATACAAGCTTGTCCCAGTCTTGTCACATTTTTTCTATCGTTTTGAGGTGATTCATGTATGGTATTCTAAGGGAGAAAGTCATGAACTGGAATATGAATCAATTACTCTTTTCATCCATATCTGCGATCAAAGAAGCATTGGTTGAGGCTTGGTAAATGAATTGGACTGGGCCTGGCAAAACCACTGGCCCAAGCTTGTCCTGATCTTATCATTCCCAAGCCTGGGCCAAGTTTGGTGAATTGTTCGAGACAAGGCTTGGCAGGTCTTGTGCCAGGCTTGGTCCATCATTGGGCCATTGGGCCATACACACATGGGGAGTCACTACTGGACCGTGTTTATTTTTCCCCATTCGATGGTATACATAATTTTTCTTATTGGTTCCTGATATCAATTTATCAAAAAACATTGAATCAGATTACAATAACCTTACTGAGCATAAAATCGGCCTTAAAGTTGACATGCTAGACCCAAGTACAGCTCAAGCTCGCCCAGACAGCTGTATACACAGGAGGAGTAATAGAGTATATTGAAAACTATTGAAAAACATTGTCCGAGTATTGGAGAATATAATTTGGATAGTTGTTCTTAGTATTCACAACCATCACTTTTGTTCTGTACAAGAGTGGGGTTGTTCTTGTTGCATGTAGCACATGGTACAGTGGGGTTGCCTTTGATGCATGTAGCACATGGTACATGCAAACTATTTTAGAATCCACAATTCAAAATTTTACGATGACCTTTTCGTTCTTGAAAAATTAAAAAATTCATATTTAATATCATAATCCTATAATTTCAGGATCATTGCATTCAAAAAAGTAATTACCCGTCATTAAGTGATCAGTCCTTATAAGAACTAAACTACGTTGAAGCAATAACATAGTCTTTGGAAGGAAAAACCATTCAACACAAAGAAATCACAAATAAAAAACCTTATCAGTACTGAACTCCTTCTTCAATCGAAAGAGAAGAATATATGACATTCCAAGCGTTGTTTTTCCCTAAACTCATTGTTTCTGTTTCTTTATGGATAAAAGGTCCACATGAATTAAGTTATCCTTCGACGGAACTGAGAATTTAATAAATTCGAGAAGCCTCTATATCATGTGACGTAATGATTGTGAGTGAATATACGTTGCGAAGAGAAGAAGAAGGAAATGGAACAGTGAATTATTCAAAGAATCGTTTGAAACTTATATTGGAAACCGAAATGTATTGAAATATTCTTACAATATCTAATCATCGATCGAACGTAATGAATGAAATATTTCCAATCACACGAGACCTTGAATGGCCAATAGGAATAGAGTATTTTTCAAGATTTTCTCCGATTTCTCATTGCGGCGAGTTCTTTCCACATTTGATACGAGTAATATCGATAATACGACCCTGGTCTAGTTGAGTGAGGGAATTTCATTGTCCTCATCGTCCCTCTTGCTTTCCGTAGTATTGAGAAAAGTTTTCTCCGGTGGAGGACAGTTATTACAGGGTACGAAAAATGAGAAATGAAGGAAGTAAGCGAATGGAAGGGTGGAAGGAAAAACGTATAGAAAATGAGAAATCCTTTACTGAAGAACCGTGCAAGGCACTTGCAAAGTAATTTCCTTGAAATAAAGAGCTTGTTTTCTCTTCTTCTTGCTACTAATTGATCTTCATACGATAATACATTATTCCATTTGTCTTTCATATTGTAGACTTATCATATTGGATGACTCCCTTTCCTTGCAGATTTAATCACATCGATTGGAATAATTTATTAATTAGTGTACTAAGATTTCATTTCAATTCATTGTGGTGGGAAGCGGATTAAGTTTATAGACTTTTTTAGTATCTACACGGAAAAAAAATATTTCGTTATTCTAAAGAATTCGTCTTTGTTAAGTGGATTGAATAATCTACACTGTAAAAAATGTGGGGAGGTTTCCTTCACACTGTTGGTGGATTTCGTCCCCTCGTCGTGGGGGAATTGTTTTTCCATCAAAAATGGGGGATTTTTCCACCACTCTAAGCAATTATTTTGTTTTTTGGGTGTCGAATCCTCCACAAATGAAGGAAAAGTCCACCAAATTGAGGTGAAAAATTCCTCATCTGTGGAGGAACTTTGCTGCCACAATTTTTTTGGGGAAAATTCCAGAATAATTTTTTACAGTGTGACGATAACAATTCGCTATGCGGACGAATTAATCCATTCTGATCATCAATTCTTCGCTAGTCCGGCAAAGCTTAATTCGCTAAAACAATCAACTGCCGTTTATTCTAGCAAACTTGCTTGCTGTCCATACACCGAGAGAAAAAGCATAATGCAGAAGTATGACGCACTAAAGTTTCTAATGCATATGCAAATATTTGTCATAACGTGCTTCCAACGTTCGGTACCCATGCTTAGAAAGCATGTGACACATACCTAAAAAGCATGGTCTCGTGCGTTAACTGCATGAGTCCCGAGCGTTAAAAGCACGTTGTTGTTAAAAGCATTGAAGTGTGTCATGCTTCTGAAGCATGCTTTTTCTCTCGGTGTAGTAACAGAGAAATTTCGTTAAAACAGCGGAATTCTTGCTATTCCAGCGAATTTTTTTTCTCTGTGTAAGCCCAAGTAACACCCAAACGTTATATACATGCTGTGAACGTGCATAACATGTATACAACATTCTGATGCTACTACACCGAGAGGAAAAACAAGCTTTAGACGCATCCCAGACAGCACAAATGATCATTTTGAATTCACAAAAACTTCTGAAAAAACTTCTTGAACAGTCCCCGTTATGACAGTAAAAATGAATTCAATATGAACTCAATGAATTCAAAATGCACACATGTTGAATGTCTGAATAGTTCTTTATGAATTCGTGATATGAATCCTTTCTGAGGATTGAGTTATTCATTCAGGGTTCATTTTGAATTCAAACTATTCATGATGAATTCATGTTCACTGTCATAACGGGAGCTTTTTGCGGGGACTTTTGTGCTACACTCAGAGAAGTACTTGGATGGTACAACCAAATTCTATTGATAAGTAGGAGCTGGCTAAATATTTTGTTAACATGTGAAAATAATACGAATACAGCACCTAAAAAAAATTCATCCATATAATTTAGCTCCTCCACCAAAATAATTTTTATGCAACAATAACATTTTTGATAATCCATAGAATTGTTTTGTTTATTCATTCAAAAGCAGGCAACCAAATATTTAGCCGGCCCGTGGTGGCTGATTTTTTTTTCAGTGTATATGGGATGGGAGCTTCACAATTTTAACGCTGTTGTTATAACGTTCTTTTAACCCATGACAACATGCTTAGAAGGTACGGGACTCCTACTCAAAAAGCATGGGTTCGTGCGTTGAAAGCGTGGGTTCATGCGTAAGGCTACCGTCCCATGGACGGAAAAAGTGACGGAAAGCGAATTGCGGCACCAATAGATTTTCAGAATTTTTAGTGACTGTTGGATAAAACCAGATAAAACTAGGCATACTTGAAAAGTATTGGCACCGCAATTCGCTTTCCGTCACTTTTTCCGCCCATGGGACGCCAGCCTTACACGCATGTTGCAACAAATGCATTAGAAGCGTAAAATGCTCCCATGCGTTTAGAGCTTGTTTTTTCTCTCGGTGTAGGGAGAAGGAAAACAAGTGATATATAAAATTTCAGGAAAATTTAATTCAGATACTTTGAGATGACAACTTGAGGGTTTTGTGCACAATCGAGGGTAAGCTGTAAAAAATTTCTATGAGAAACTGCACATAAATGTTTGGGAGTAATTAACACATATATGCGTTGAACTTCTCCGTGTTTTACCGAAAATTTACTGCAAAATCATAGTAAAAATCCTATAAGGGTTTGGAATTTTCATATACATTCAGTAGTTTGTGTAACACAGAGCAATGAAGACGTACCTAACAACACGGAGAAGAACGTATATGGGAAATGTGTAGCAGGGTTTACCGAAATAATGGCAGTTTTGGGATACATGAGCATTTATGTACACTCCTCCTTTAATTAGGGTAATCCATACCTCATTTTGGTGAAAATAACCCTAGTGGAAATGAATCATATATGACCCATATATGACCCATATATGATTCCCACAAAACATATATGTGCCCAAAGCTTCATCAGTGATACATATAAAGCATATATGGTACCGCACGCAACATATATGTTTGCAGGAAACGGTCAATAACATATATGATTCATATTTGGTATAATTATTTGCTATGTATGGATCATTTCATATCGGATTTTCTAAGAGTTCATAAACATTTTTGAAATGGTTATCCCGAATTCTTTGTTGAAAAATGTGAGATACGTATCATTTGTTTCTTTTTTTCTTATTCTATTATGATTTCAGGTTTACAACATATGTCGAAGTTCTTGGTCTCTAAAACCCACTTTTTTTCAAATGCCTGTATCTTGGAAAGCTTTCAATACAAAAAATTATTACCAAGGCATGGAACTTAGGATTTTGCCGCAACTTTTCACAAAATCAAGAGAAAATTTCTTTCCAAGGACGTGTTTTGCCGTGATTCGACGATGGAAGTGAAAAGAGTATTTCATTCAAATTCGCATACGTTTGATTTTCAAATTCCACAAGCAAAACTAATTTCTGGCACATAACGATAATTTTCGTTTCGTTTTCGAAAATGTTACTCCACGGCATTCGAGAGATCTAGACAAAACAAGGGCGGCCTGAGAACTCCGCGTGCTCGATTATTCAAGATTTGTAATGCAGCATAGATACGAGACATTTCATGGACGGATTGATGTGTAATTTCAAGTTATTGAATTATCTTTTTTGTCTTGTTTTATTTATATTTCTTGAATGTCGTAGAAAATTACAATTTTCAGAACTGAACCAAAAGTATTGCTATGCACCATAGATCGATCGTGTTTGTTAAATAAAAAAATTAACCCGTTGAGGTCACACTTCAAAGTACTTACGTAAAGGTTACACAGGGTCTTTCGGACCCCAAACCAAAGCAACAGATGTCATTCACGCAGTCTTTCAAATATTGTTGCAGATTTCTCGGTAAAATTCACATCTCGGTGTCTTTGACAATAACAGAAGGCAGCACAAATTAAAATCCACGACAAGCACTGTAAGCTATAGCTTCCGTATACGGAACCACAGACTCCCTCTAGAGCCTTTTGGACTCCTGGTGATCTCAAAGGGCTGAAAATGTCCAAATTCGAATAAACTACAATTTTTACTTCCACCGTAGGAATCCCACTAGACACAAATTGAAAAAAAAAATTTCACTCGAATTTTTGAAGAGTTCAGAAAAAATCACAACTTTTATGCCTTATTAGTAATTCTGTGTGTTGAGACCTTCTCGAGATACACGCATTTAAAAAGAACTGGATTTATCAAAACTAAAAGCTCTGACACATTGTAAACCGGTGAACACAATAAAATAAAAAAGAGCGAACAAACAAATTTGACAAATATCTCATATTTTTCAACGAAGAATTCAAAAATAATTATTCTACAAATATTGAGGAACTCATTGTGAATCTGACCTGCAATAACTCATACATGTTTTATATGTGATCCACAATTGTTGATCTACCAATTCGGAGTTCATATATGAGCCATATATGGTTTTCAAGAATAAGCGGGAGTTCATATACGTGAAAGAAGTCGCTTCTTTCAAGCGACCGACGGTAGCTCCAGTGAAAGGGGGATGGAGTCCGGTCCCAACGAACCGCGTTCAATTCTCGTAGGAGAGACTTTTTTTATACTCCTCAATAAATGGAAATAAATCATATATGGGCCATATATGGGTCATATATGGATCATATATGGTTCATATATGGTTCATATATGTTTGGATTACTCATAACATATATGATCCATATATGGTTTATATATGGGTCATATATGGGCCATATATGGTGCATTTCCACTGGGGAACTTTGCATCTGACACATATTACTATAAGTTTGGAAAAAATTACTACGAATTGTAGGAGAAATGTTCATAAATGCCCATGTGCCCCAAAACTGCTATTATTATGGGGATCTCTGCTACAAATTTTTCTCCGTGAATGAAATCTCACCCTACTAGTAGAAGCATTACTGTCTTCTAAACACGCTATTCTCGCACTTTTACTTCATAATATCATATTCCTGGTAGAAATTTGTCTAGTAATTCACGAGTTGTAACATTCCCCTCGTGAAAAACTAGAGACCTCATATGTATATTTATTATATATTTTATGTTATGAGATATACATAATATGTATATATATAATGTGAAATGTAATATTTATATATATTATATATATATATAAAGAGAACTGAAAAGTTACTGAATTGGAACTCTAGTTTTTCGTGAGGGCAAGTGTGACAACCAGCGAATTACTAGAGGAATTTCTACCAGGGATGAAATTACATCTATGCAAAATTAGTCAATAAATAACAGTAGACTCTGTGAAGTGTAATATTTATGATTTACTGCAAAGATTCTAGCTTTAGAAAACAGTTCATTGGTTTCGCATGCACGAGGGGGAAGACAGAGTAGTGCTTTCGTCAAAGCTGATCGGGAAACAAGACAGGGAAGATGCAGGCTAGGTGGACGACGTGTCAGTCTCTTAGATGGACGTACGACAAGGAGTTACACTTACCGAGGCTTGGGATCACAAGGGAATAACGTGGAACATGCTGAATCGATAAAAAGAATACTCTCGAGAATTATTTTAAAGAATCTCTACACCAGAATATGTCTCACACTCAAAATATTTGCATATTTTGTGTCAAGACTCAATCACTCGATGTCATATGCTGTGCGTTCTATTGTATTCCACCTTGCTTGAAAACAAAGGTTATCGTTATACCCTATGCAAGGTACACCAATTAATGCAAAAGCGACTGACCATTGAATTACGCCGCTCGCATTACGCATTCGACAAACAACTCGGTCATCGTAAATCCTAGCCGCAGTGGTCGTGGCTCATAATTTAGCGCACTTGCTCGTACCAGTTCCTAAATACACGATTCACAGCAACGGCTCAACTTGGTACAATGCTACATTACGAATCTCCTAAATCTTGTACTGAAATTTTCGACTGTTCAATTTATCGTGACCTCCTCAATTCAGGTATTTATACTCAAAATTTATAACAGATTTATTTCCTCAAAATTCATATTCTCACTCTACCGTGATTCAAAGGTAATGAGATTTGAGTCTATATATTTGCTGATCGAATAAAAAGTTCGCAAAAAATGATATCAATTTTACAAGCAGTCTAGTCGGTAAATACATCCAATAGAATTATTTCAATAATTAAATCTGAAACGATCAAGAGGGGCGTAGAAGGTATTCACATTTGTAAGCCAGATCATTATAACATAGGTCCACAGGTGGTGAATAGAAGGATGAGACGGGGAGAGAAATACAAAGCATAGAAGGCAATGAAAGCAAACTTGAAGGTTTACTACAGCGATGTTCCTACTGGCTTCCTCGAACAATTCAGAAAGTTAACGCTGTAGGAAAGTTGGTACGATGTGCCGGGTGTGCGAAATGCGCTCATCTTTATTAATATGGAAGAGAATAAGTGTAACGAAGATCAAGCCCAAGAAGAGCGGGAAAGAAGTAGTAAAATGGTTAGAGTTCCCGCATTTTGCCATTGTAAACGCTTAATATTTACCTTTCATTCTGTCAAAACTCTGACGATGTTGATGGATCTCGATGAGATTATCATAAGTGATGGATAAATGCAAATCCGAGTTCTTAGAGACATCAGAAACAATTAAGATTATTCAACCCCTTGTCCATTCTTTCTTTTTTTTCCTATTCCTCCTTTCTCCTCACTTGAGAAATTGTGAAAAACAATTTTCACGATCGTCGAATATTCAACGACGACCAAAGCTTTCCGAGCAGCATCGATGATGGTTTGATTTTCAGTAATTCATGGTTTCAAACAAATTTTGAACGCTCATATATTTTGCGTGAAAATAAATGTCCACTCGGTTGACATTAAATAATTTACCCGACATCTATGGGCGAGAGAGGTGATATATTGAACAAAAAACACAACAACAGGGGAAATATAAAAAAGGACATGTCATTTGAGAGGCGAGCTGAATGTCACGCGGTATTTCCGCCGCGATTGATCACTTTTTACAATACAAACATTTTTCACTGAGGTGATGTGCGTGTGCGCGTATGCTCGTGAAACAATGTCGCCAAATAAATGAGTGCAAATATCAATTTTAACGGTATCGCGAGGGATGGATTATTATTATACATGATCGAATGTGAACGGTATTCTAGAATTGTTTGATTATTGATTTGTATTGCTATTTGACCACCTTGATATATTTTGTCCTTTTAATTTTGAATGATTTGCCAAATAGCAAAGAGATCGTGAACTCAAGAATTCTTAAAGAACCCAGAGGTACGAAAAAGATGTCAGAGAAATGTTCCACAAACTCTTTGCTTTGCTCACACTTTACTGAGAAACTTCGCTACCTCATGATTCTTTGAGGTATTATCTTCCTCCCTTACAGACTTTGCAGTCCGCCTTGGGTTTTTTTATCTTATTTATCAAAATCGTCCTTATGTTGCCATTACCAATGACCCGAATGGGAAGCATAACACTTTTGCCAACTGGTCAGCCGCTAACCAAATCTAGTCAAATTAAATAAATATAAGTAAAAGTAAAGCAAGGAGAAATAAAAATAATGATGTATTCAAAGTCATTTAAAAACAATAGACATTTAGAAATTGATTCATACTTTACTTTCTCCATTGAGTTAGGTTTGAATTTAACTCGAGTAATTGATGTAATTTTTCATGTACCAAAGAAAAATAGAAAAGAAAGATTCATTGAAAAATATTAACAGTATTCGAGAGGAAGGGTTTTACGAGGAGGTGAAATAAATACGAATTGATTTCATTAATCACAACAGATATAATAAATTGTATCTTCATAGCGGTAGATACATTGTAAAATGAACAAGGATACTTCATGAAATATACACGCATCGAATCGTACATTGATCCAAGAATCGATCGGCAACACTATATACAACACAACCACGAAAACGTGCCTGATGATATCAAATCACAACAGCAAGCAACGCGGTTGCACTTTTGAAATTTGGCACGCAACGCACCTACTGTTCATTCGTCATTCTGTTCTCCAGTACTTGACCGTCACAATCGTTTGGTAAATGCACTCGACTTTTGTTTAAGCTTATATATAATATACATTTATGTATTTCATAACTTTCCTCAATCGATTTCCGAATATATATATATATATATATATATATATATATATATATATATATATATGTATATATATATATATATGTATATATATATATATGTATATATTATAATAATAAAAACAAAAACAGTAAAAAAATGGAGCAAAAGGAAAAAGTTTCGAATGAAAAACGATTGAGATACATGATTTTTCCTTTTTGATCGTCACCAAACGAATTCTATCCGCACATTGAAAAGAAAATATAATATATATATATATTTATATTTTTATGTATAATAAGTACTTATTACAATGATGGAGATAACATTTGCGCATTATATACATGTTCTTTTATTGCTTTGTTCTTTGAAAACGAAAAAACAGAATCTAGCAATTTCTACACTGAACAAGGAAAGATTTATCCTAACGACGTTATCTTTTAAGTACATCGATCAATTCACATTTCTGCTTCGCATCTTAAGTACCTCACAAGGTACAAACCTGACATTTCTTATTTGTGCTGACATGTGAACTCCTTATTTCGTTCTTGCCATTTTCGAGACGGACGGAAGGTGGTTAGAGAAAATCTTCATATTGGTTCTTTTTCCAATCTAAGAGAGGACTCGTGTACTAAGGAATAAATTGTACATTGAAAAGAAAATCTTTTCAAGCTACCGTATTCCCTTTATCTTGAAATCAGAATAATTCTTTTATATATATGTACATACACCCTGTCAGTCATAGGACCGTCATACTTTAAAATTATTTCCCTTACTCTCGACAATTCACGCAAACGTAAGTGGAGATTCTAATGAATCGAAATCCCTGTCTCAAATTTGAGCTCTTGAAGGATGAATTACGAATGAAGAAATAATTGTCTTCGTCAGAAGACGAACGATTCTTCAACGATATGATGTATATTCGAATGATTGTGTCTGAATAAGTGAGTTTATGAGATATGTCATACCGAAATATACCTGATTTCATGTGACACAAAATCAGATTTATATAGTGCATCCCTGAAATAGAATTTCAAGTTTACTTATCCTGCCGAATTTGTACGAATGTGTTTTTTTTCCGATGCACAATGCTAAGGACAACAATAATGATGAAGATACCCGGGAAAAAATAATTCATATATGGTCGTATATGAGCGTATATGAGCGTATATGAATCATATATGAATCATATATGAACATATATGAAATACATATGAACATACATAAACATATTTAAGATCATATATGAGCATATATGGATTTTGGCCATATATGATCATGTATGAATGAGACTGTATATGACCATATGTGATCATATTCAATCATACATTATCATATACATCCATGTATGGACAAAAAATGTCACAATTTTACATGGAATGTGATGGAAAACCAAAGGAGAGAAAAGTGAGATCAATGCTGATAGATTCCCCACTTTCATATATGACCATATATGAAGATATATGGCCAAAATCCATATATGCTCATGTATGAATGCATATATGAATCCATATATAGGTCCATATATGGAATTTTTTTTCCCGGGTAATTAATACCATCCATACAAATAATTAAAAACAATGAACATGATGATAATATTGATATCTTAATAATGAAAATAAAATAATGATATAAGAAAACAAACAGCACCGTGGCATTTCAGGTATTTGTATCGAATTTTTTCCACGTGTACGAGAACTTTTACAAAATTAGTCATCCATATACCAAATGCAGTTACGTGTTTTTTTACCTGAAAAAAAAACAATGATTTTATATAGCTTTTTTCATCTCCTGGATTGAGAAATCCCACACCGCACCACAATCCCAAAAGAATTCATAAAAAATTCTCATTGAACTGATTGTAGTTGTTATGAATTCTTTGAGAATGCTTCTGGGACTGTGGTGCTGTGAGGAATTGCCTATTTTTGAAGTTCCTATTTTTGAAGTAGGAAAATGCAATGTCATCCACAATTCATCGTTATTAACCTGTAATATTTGCAATAATTCGATACTCTTGGATCTGAGAGTCACAAAAATACCAAACCAGCAGCTTCTAGTAAAGTAAAAAGTTTTATAATAATGCACCAGTTTACTGTTATGATAACATTCGTGCAACATGAAAAAAATTTAATAGAATATGATACTGACCTACGATTATGATATGATACTTCATTCCATCCAACATGTGATATTTGAATTGATTACATTCTTTGACGAGAGAACATATTTTAATGATCTATTGAATACGTGGAAATTTAAGGAGATCTGAAGAGAATACAGAAATTATCATAATTCAATCAGCACAAAGTTTCTAGGACGTTTTCAGAACGTTTTGAGGATGGAAAACTTCTTAGTGTTGTTAGGGATATCAGAAAATGAGTCGAAGATATTTTAAACAATGTGATTGGATACTTGAAATTATAGAGTATTTTCTCAAAGTTCGAAAGTTTTTCAGATCACTCTAATACGAATTCATGATTTATATGTTTCAAAATAATAGAAAATTCGTGCTATTCAAAGTCATTCCTGAAATCCTGAGGATTTATCAATGAACAAGTATATAATTATTCAATTAGAATTCAACGAAATATGTAATGCATTCAAAAATATATCTATCATTCGTGTCTGAATATGAACAATGATTTGGCGCAATACACAATTCATCATAAAGAAATATCTTTTGATTTTCAAACTTGTCAATTGAATATATTTTCTAATTGAAGTCTCCCATTCAATATATGGAATTCCGTAGTTTATTGTCCTCCTCGAACGTAAACTGAGGATTTGAAATTCTGGCGAATTTTGATGAACCGAAAAACAACCAAAAAATCCGTTTCCCCTTAGGTCACATTTTCAGTTTTCAGAAATCCGAAATTGATCGACTCACTCCCATGTCACGCAGATCAACAAGAATTTGGAAACAGATTTCCTTTTTTTTTATTAATTCTCTGATGGAAAAACTTTACAAACGGCTGATTGAAAGTCGATGAGCGTAAAATAAAAACCAGAAATTAACAATTTTCTTACCAAGCCTTTACCCACATAGCACAAATGTCTCAGTAATATCTCCAGGATATTGTAACAATATAACAATATCTCCAGAAAGTTGCAGAATATTCTGAAGATATTACTGAGACATTTATGCTATAAGGGTAGTGCATTAAAAAATGAATGAAAGTATACCATTAAAATTTCGAACTTTGAAATCGCCAGAGAACGTTATAATGCAATAAATTTTTTTTTTATAGAAGAACCGCGAAAAAACTCGAACCTGTTGGAGTATATGAAATCATTATTTTTATATATTCTCCCGATGCCTTCACTTAGTGTAAGGATAATCCCTGCTCAGAATACGTTCGTTTCAGATTTTTCGAATCCAATTTAGTGTAATTTTCCACATAAAAAATGATAATTTCAGTTAGATTATTTTAATTGATCTTTTCCTGCAAAACAATATCATACTGATAACTCTGGACCTGTGTTTTTTATCAGATTCCATATTCATTACCACAATTTCCAATGACTTCCCTTCTCTTCCCACAAATTTGAAATAATTGGAAGAAATTTCATAAAATTCTTTCAATATAAATATTTTCTCGGTGTACCTACGCAACTTGATCGCTCCCTATTAAGTACTGGCCTTTTTGACGCACGTTTATCACAGGTCTTCCAACTCAAATGCCAAGATTCCATTTCCACTGAACTTGTATACAGTGATGCCAGGAAAGACGGTGTGGACCGAAAAATCAGCCCCTCCATTGTTCACACAATGACACGTTCGTATACGTGTGACTCACATGTATACGAAAGTTTCATGGTGTGCACGGTAGAGGGGCTGATTTTTCGGTCCACACCGTCTTTCCTGGCATCACTGCTTGTATATAACAATTTAGCAAGTCGTAACAGTTTTGAATCGATCCGGGACGTTAACTATCAAATGCAACGTAATAAAATTCACCACCAGTACCTCAATTATCAACAATATGTTTGTATTTAAGGTAGGCAAACATATGGTTCAACATTATGGTTTAATCCTGCATCACAGCTACTACGGTTACCCTACTCTAAATCAAACTTGTGTGTTTTGAAACAAATGTAGGATATTGGTGCAGTATTAATTTTGATTTCGAGTGTGCGACACGCTTTGCATTCTAAGCATAACGACAATTATCGTTTTTAGCATTAAAGTTATCAGAATATATTCATATTCCATCGATTTGGAGAACACGATGTGTGCAGATATCGTACGTATCTGCTCTCGTGACTCTCAAATATTTATATATATATATATATATATATATAAATATATTTATATAGAGATTTTCATACTCATATAGATGTACGTAATGAACATACCCGCTCTCAAATTCTCACATGCTTACATACATACATTCATACACGCATACATATTTGTAGTTCGTACATGTACATGAGCATGTATTTACATTATACACATCAAGCACTCGATAGCCCGAACACGCAGACGGGAGATTCTAAAATTTGAGCAGAACACTATTGCTTGACGATCTTTGATAACAATATTAAGCTTCTAATATAACTATTCTCGATCAAGCAATGAGTTTCCATTAGTGCAGTTTCTTTCCTCTTTCATGTCTATCGCCTCCATTTAAAGTTGATAAAGTTTCATAAGGCTGTGCGCGTAATTTGAGCTATCTATAATATCTTTATATATTTTGTGCTGAATTATTTCTACTACTTTTTTTCATAGGATATCGATGCACACAAGCGCAACGCTCATCGGTATATACTTTTCAGTTAAAAACGATGTTCATGGTCTCGCTATTATATCGCTATATCACGTACAGACCGAACCCCTTCCCAATGTCGTTAAGGAGTAATTTTCAAAACAATTCTTATAAGTCGGACTCTCCCTACACTCTTCTGAATACATAAAAATCATATGGATTCCGTATTCGGAATTGATACAAAACCGATAACAACAGCAATATATATCATCCATGCGTGAAGCTGGTTGACCGTTGTTCATTCCCTGATAGCAATTTGAAGCTCTCCCCTAGGCTCGCGTGCAATTTGCGTGCAGAAGCTTATCCATGTACGTCGCTTTTTGAACCTTATCCATGTACATCACTATGTGAGAGCATGTTTTCTGGGTTGTTAATTTTGAATCTAGCATTATGTGTTGGAACGAAAGAACTTCGCTACACTGTTGACGAACTCTTGACGCTATAATTGCACCTGAAAAGCTTGAGTCGCGTTTGGCATGATAAATGGGTTCGTCGTGGACGCTTGTCTCAAATTTCTTGCTGCGATTTCGGCCCATTCGGCATCGAAAGGATCGGATGGACCCCCGGTTCTGGGACCTTGATGGCTCCCAGACGATGATCCGAGAGAATGAGCTCGAGCGTGGAGTGGTGGTGCTCGTCGAACGCCTGAAGTTTGAGAAATTGATTGTGGAGCGGATGAGGGTACCGACCCCGTTATGCTGCCCAACCATTGTTCCGGTTTTGGTAAATCCGTTGACGGGGGTACTGGTTGAATCTATAAGAATAATCATCAAAGAATTATAGATGGGATCGAGAGGATCTCTCAAGAGACTTTTTGTATTTAACTCACCGGAGCTGTTGAAATCGCAACCGTTAAAGGCATCTGACTGGTGGTATCGGTATTGGCAATCACGGTCGACAAAGATGGCGAGGTTGAAACCACACTCGCTGCAGGAGACGTGGGTTTCGAGTTCATGATAGCATTCATTGGAAGAGGGGATCTGTTTAGGATCGATGTCGAGGAATTGCCAACCGAGGAAGTGGACGCGGTACTAAACGCGGGACTCGCAGCTGCGGGGGGTAGGGAAGAAGGAGGTGTTCCGAAAACACCTGCTGAGGTAGACACGGGTGCCGGGGTACTCATCACCATCGAAGTTGGAGCATTCGTCCTTGGAAGAACAGGGCTCAAATTACTGCTCCCGGCTAGAATTGGCGTTGACCTGGGATTCGTTCCGAGAATCGATGAGGAAGACGACGTTTCTTGCCAACTGACTGTATTCAAATTTTCTAGATCCTCGACTTTATCCTCAACATTATTATTATTGCTCGCCCCGTTTTGCAGTTTTAACTCATCCAAAGAATTACTGGTCGTAACTGAAAAAGATAACATAAAAGATTCAAGTTTATTCTATCGATTGTGAATGTACGTACACTTCAAAGCATTATAAACAGAATCGTTCTTTGTACCTGGAGGAATATTATTCATAGTGGTGGTTGAAAATAGTTGTCTTGCTGCGGAACTTGCAGCTTGAGATGGCGAAGGTCCAAAATCGTCGCTACTCGAAAGCAAGGAGAGACCTCGAGAGAGCTGCTGACACATCGCCGAAACACTATCTTGACCCCCAGGTGATATTTCTGGGATTGGACTGACTGTTGATACAAAATAAAAACGATAGTATTCTTATTTTGAGAATTGAACATAAACAATGATAGTTTTCCGCTGATTCAATTAGCGTTGCACGTCTACAGTTCATCCCCACGTGGTTGTATATACAGAATGACAAAGTGCAGTGCTAAAGTGTATAATAACGCATGCTTCAGGTTCCTAACATATCCTTTTCTCCAATTCGAATGAAATGGATATATAAAATTCCTTCATTCGAATTCAGAGAAACGACCAAATCGCTAGATGATTAATAAACGGTTCAATACTTCAGAGCTAGACAGTGGAATAGATGTGGATTACTCTAACTACTATTCAGGGTAACAATGCAAAAAATTTTTTCCGTAATTCAAGTTCTAGGGATCTAAATGAATGTTCCTGGAATGATTGGATATTTGTTATTAAGGAGAGAAATCATCTTCTACGTTGTTTCCAAGTCAAAATTCAATGAATACTAATGAAATATTATTCGATGCTGTTCCAGGAACATTATTGTGCGAGGTTTTGTAAGATTGTGTATAGAATTGCAAAAGTTTTAATTCCTTCACTGGTTATTCAAAACACGTTCGTTTTCAAATCCAACTGAGAATCCCCAAGGCCTTTTACGCCAAAGCGTGAACATAATACATATTCTTTATTTTTTCATAAATTAATTTGAATCCTTCGTTCTTCACTCGACTTGTAAAGATCGTCCGAATATACTGTGCAAAGTAACTTTATTCTATACAAGAAAATTAATTGAATGGAATGAACCAGTGAATAATAATTCCTTAATGACTATTGATAAGGTGATGTTCATGTATCTGTTTGTCTGCCTCGTCTTGACACAAGATGTATATGGATGAAGAGTATAAAGGTTACCAAAATTGAAATGAAATTATCTGTGAATTCAATTGAAGTGAATTCACATTTATTCGATTATACTATATCATCGAATACTCTACATTCCTCCTTCCCTAAAATTATAGTTCCTTACAAATAAAACTTGATATTTCATTGGAATTCCATGAGAATATAATCTGAAACTGTATCTTTCCACTTAGAAAAAATACGAAGATGGAATTTTGGTATCCTTTAACAAAATGTAGATTGAACTCGACAACATTATAATTTTCCTCAAGAAAATGTGTATCGGGAACTGAGTAAAGAGATTAGCGTTCTTTTTGAATACATAAAACATTTGAAAGCTTCCAAACTAAAAGGATGTTGGAATGTTTTTTATATTTCACACAAGCTAATGAAATTTGAAGACGGAAGAAACATCGAGTGAGAGCAGGCAGTAGAGGATGACACAATGAGGAATAATGACCTTCGTCATATCCTTCGTACTCTGTCGTGAAAATAAATAAGCGTATTATTATTTGGTGATAAAAATATTGAATTATAAATGTTATTGGACAAGTATCATGGTGCGCAACGCGTATGGAATTCCATTCGAAGCGTTTAATGAACTCACCTGGAGGTTTCGAGGATACGATGTGCGTCATGGCTGTCGGCATCCGGGAGAGATCCGTTGGTTCAAGACTGTGACTTCGTGTGCGTTCAAGATTGCTGGGAAGATCATTTATACGTAAACTGAGCTGTCTCTTGAAGGGAGATGCTTGATTCAACTGATTGAAACCCCGAAAAGAACCCTGCCGTTCTAACATCGATGGCGTCGCATGAGGTCTTTCTATCGCGAAAGGATTGTATACCTGTCTTACTGGAGGAACATCTGTAATAATATACATCATGAGAGTTCGTAGTACAAAGAATCGATTACTTTAATCATTAAGTGAGCGACGACTAACCTACAGCACGCTCTCGCGTATCTTGCAACCTTTCCGTGAGACTCGGTTGCCTGAAACTACCACTCCTCGTGAAGGTTGAAGTTTTCGAGTCGAAAGTCATGGTAACCCCGCATTCCTTGTCTCTACGCTGCTTTCTTTCCAGACAAGCCGCAAAAGCACAACCAACGGCGTGACTTAATCTGTCTCCCTATAAGAGCAAATAATCGATACCCTTTCATTCTATTTTTAGGCGATATAATTTATCGCCTAAAATATACGCGAAAACATCAACGATACTCACAGATTCTTTCAATGCTAAAAATCCATGACACATCCATCGTCTCGTCGTACCATCTCTGCAGATATAACTAAATCCTTTTTCGTGATTCCGATCTGGAGCGCAGAACGAAACTTTTTCTATCGTTTGGTCGACGATTAATCCTTTCGTTTCATCCTCGACCACTCGTAATCCATCTCCCGATACATGCAGTATTGCTCGGACTGGCCTCCTTCTAGAATTCTAAAATTCAGTATAATATTTCATTTTTTACTCTCTTTTGTTTTATTTCTCCGTGATTCGAATATTAATTGAGGAACAGCATTTTATTCCATACAAGAAAGATATTCTCACCTCAATAATAATGGAATTTGATGTATAATTAATCAACAAGTACTCACCCTAAGTACTTTGAGGGCCTCTTCGCAAACCTGCATCCCCCTCGATTCAAATACTTCTACACAGCCCAGGTACTGAAAGCATATTGATTAATCATTCAAGCATCACGAATCTCACACTGCACCATGCTTTATTTTTATAAATAAAACATAATCGATATGAGTTTATCGTTTGGAAATGAATAGTTACACGTTCAATGATATTTACAAAGTGAGAATTTTATTCCTAATTTCTCAAAAAATTTAACAGCGTTGAAAAGTAAACGAATTATTATTTCCTTGGAATATAGTATATTCAGAAGGATTCAGATTTGATTTGAGAAATCTAAGGAAATGTACCTTGACGTGAAAAGCACAGGTGGCTGACCGCACAGCGCTTTCGTCAGCTTGCCATTGATGGGGTTTGCTGGATTCTGGAACGTGAGGATCTTTTCGTCGTCGAAAACTATCTCTGAAGCTTCGTCTCAATCGATCCATCCTCTTCCCCGGTGATTTCTCCCGCTTCTTTGAAAATAAGAAAAAAAGAGAGCATGAAGTTTTATTGATCAAGTAAAGGGTAAAAATAAATGAAATGCGTGTAAATGTATCATTCTACTCTTCTTTTGTTGTCCTGATATTTTGTGAGAAGAGAAGAGTCGGCGAAACAAGAGCTGTATCCTTAAATATCTGTACTCTAAAAAAACTGTCTTCTCAAAGGACTGTATTCTTGAAGAATTGTATTCTTGAATATCTTCATCCTTGAATATCTGTATTCTCCAAGACCTGTCTTCCTGAAAAACTAAATTCTCAATAACTATATCCAGGCAGATGACTATTGGATAGTTGTTAAGTTTTGCTCATGAACTATGTAATTGATGTTACAATAAGTGACCTTTATTATCGATTTTCATTTTGTTAACAACACCTCGTCAATAGGCACTCGCCTGAATATGTACTGAGAGAAAGGTACCCAGCTGCGGCCATTAAAATTTAGTGGTCCCAGCTCAATTTTAGCTGACGTAAATAACAGTCTAGTTGTCTGAAATATGAAGAAAACGATTCATTCAAGGCAACTGGAAAATTTCGCTGTGACAAATAAAATTTATTTGGTTCAACTAAATTTTTATTTAGAAAATGACTAAATTTCCTTGCTATCTAATATTCAACTAAACCCTTTTTCCTCAGCGTAGGCATTGAAAGTACAAATATTTAGGAAGACAATTTTTCGGAGAATACAGATATTTAAGAATAGAGTTGTTCAAGAAGACAGTTCTTTGAGAATATAGTTCTTCCAAAAAGACCGAGTTACCGCAAAACGAGGTGAATATGATCGTTTTAGGGTGAATAGAATCACCCAGAATACATTTCAAATTAACTCACAACTAATCATGTTATTGATAAGGATGGTAAATCCGTACTATTCATCACTTATGTCATTCGAACAATTAATTACGAATTCATTTAACATGTTTTTTCATTTGTAATCCCATTCATCTCAACAATCCGGTTCACTCGATTTTACGGTACGTACTAGGAGATGCGTTGGCTATCTTTCCGATAATTCACAATGAATAAACATGACAGACGTATAAAAATCATCATTCGTATAATAGAACTTGTGTGTGTGTATCCGTTTTAATCCTTCGAATACTAGAAAGATAACGTATCATCTTAACAAATACATGTACCATCATATTCAAGAATGATATGAGATACAAGATTTCTCAAACATAATTGGGGAGGAAGGTAACGGGATAAACGACCTGATGGATTCGATTCCCGTCTCTTGGGGAGAAAGAAAGAAGATCTCGCACTTGACCATTCCCAAGGTACGGAATTCAACACAAAGGTATATATTTGAACACCTTAGGGGGCTTCGTATGTGCATTCCCAGAGTACATGACAGAATGACTACGATGCGTTCATATGTTTCATCCACTTATTTTAAGGGAGACCGACCTTGAGAAAATGGGCAAAGTTGAATCGCTGGTGTCTATGTCTGCATGTATCTGTCAACGTCCGTAGCCGACAAGTCGACGACGTGTTTTAGAGAGAGCCTGTGATCGAATCTTAAAGCCGGTTCCCAAAGAATCTTTTATATCAGCACCCTCCGTTGGATTTCCCCTAATTCCGACCACGAATCTACCCCGTGAATCGAGGCTAAGGCAAGCAACCCCTAAGCAAAGAGCTAACGGTCGAATCAAGAAGAGAAGAATAAAGAAACAGAAGGAAAGGAACAGAAAAAGACCTGTTGAAAATATTCTTTTCTCTTCGTCTATTACTTTACTACAGCGTCGTCTGAATAAAATCAACGAGCACCCTTCTCCCTTTTTTCTTCTCGAGCCTCTTCGGTACAATGATTTCTTCTTATTCGTAAAATTCTAGTATGACTCGTAGCTTTGATATTCGTATACACAATGATCTTATATGATTTTTAGACGTGTAATGAATATATAAATATTTGGAATACATATGAATGATCTATGAAAAGAAAACAAGCTTTTCATTGAATGATATTTTGAATGATTCTACAATATTCTGCAATCGTGTGTTATCAGATTGTATTAGAGAATACATTAACGTCAATGTTGAGTGACCTTTATTCGATAAACAGAGCGTGAAAGAAAAATAGTAAGATTCAAGGTTATTCAGCTAATGCTCAATTATTTATTGTATCCGCAAAGATTTTTGTGATTTTCCAATTTTCGCATTGACTGTACTTTTCATAGGTTTTGGTTTGTTAATTCCGAAAAACAATCACGCCCGTGTATGAACATTCATCTAAACCGAATGAAACTCGGATGGAGAATTGAATTTACATACATTGTGTATAGTTTTTACATGCAGAGGAGAAAAAGTTGCTAATGCAACAAATTAAAATCTCATGTATCCAAAATAGCAGATTTTTATGCTGGCTCAGCAAAAAATCCACTGGTTTTGGTTTATCGCTTTGCTCTTCAGGAGAGCCAATTGAGAAAGAGAGTTGTAACATTTTCATGTGTATTTCAACTACTCTAATAGGAATGACTCTAACCATTCTCTATAAGTCTCGCAAGGTCTTACTGGGCCCTTGTGGAGGCTTGCAAAGCCTGGTAAGACGTTCAATAGCCTACGCTGTAAAAAAAATGTAAATTTACATTCATTTTACGGACTTTCTGCTACAAAATTCCAACGAATGTCCTGGAATAATTCTGCAAATGTACTGGAATTCTCAGTCCAATCAACTGGTTACCTGTGCGGAGAATGTTCGGAATTATATTTGATTTATACAGAATTATATACAAACTATATTTAATTGTCCATAAATTATATATGATTCTTAAAATTTTCCACTCGAATTAATGACTCCCAGTAAAATGTTGAAATTTTCCGAAAAAATTTAACTGAAATGATTTCTATTATAGTATAATACATGACTTGATTATATACGCGTTGCATATAAACCTTGCATAATCTATACTTAATTTACCTGAGCCAAATTGTTCATCCCAATTTTATAGAATTTAGGTGAATTTCTTCTACATAAGCGATTTAAATTTTAATTAAAATTTATACCAGAATTGATGGTTTGAAAGATTCCACTGATCAACAGTCATTGTGATGCCTGACGTTTGAGAACTGATTCGGAGTGGTTTTAGGGTACTGAATACGAAAACAACGTTAGATTTGTTGGATCAGCTCGTTTTTGATAGTTTCTTTTATATGAAAATTATGTATAAAAGATAATAGAAAGTTAGGTGATCCAAGAAAATCTGATATTCGTTTCACATTCAACGCACCAAAAGCACTCCGAATCAGTTACCAAACCTCGGGCATCAGAGAAAAAATTTTGTTTTGTTGACCTGTGTTCTTGGCTGAAATCGGACATCGAATGACATCCTCTTCGATGGATATCAGAGAATATAGAAAACGGTACTGGTCTGAACTTCAAAGAATTGTACTCGTATGAAAATGATGTACAAACGGCAAGACATGAGTACAATCAAGGTGGTTAAGTTGAAAGAGAGATGCGTTAACATAACACTCATTTCGTCGACCGTTAATGCAATTGTTCACAAAGTAGCGTTCATTGAATCAACGCGTGTCTCATATATAATTGAATTGGCCGAACTGGGCGGTCGACTATATTACATCGCTCTTCTTCAACGTCGGACTAAAATGATCAAAGCGTTTTAGTTTAACGCTATCTGGTTAATGTCGTTTGCAGGGAGCATTCATCATCTGTTCGCTCTCATACAAGAAGAATGAATTATATCCACGTTCGAATAAACATGCGCACGCGAGCGTTTCAAGTAGTTTATCGATCAATGAAACCACCGCACGGTTCACGTGAATGATCAAAATATTATCATGTACATGTTAGAACTCTGAAACTTTAAATTACTATGACTCGAATGAGTAGTTAAAATTTCGTGTGAGGTGTGTGTTAAGGATTTGTTTTTATCATTCACCACTACCGTTTTATCATGGACAAGATCTCATAAATTATCATCATGTATATAACTTTTATTGAAAAAATATATTCACATTTCGTGGATAAGACACAAGAATGGGGTGTATAGAATTCTAAACATTGATACGCGGTATGTGTATTTAGTATCTGCAGAAGGGAGAAGAGAAAAAATTTCTTCATTGTAATTTGAAGAGGGGACAAAAAAATCAGAATCGATGAACGTGGCGATTCACGTGACCATTATATTCCAATGCATTGATAAACCTATTACTGTACTGTGTAAACGTTATCGTTAATCCGATTGCGTTTAAAGTGCTTACTTTCGCACATTTGAGCTATTTAGCGTGTCAATGTAGCTCCCAAACCTTCGAGCGTTCAAGTATCTATTGTATCAATGTTTTTAGATTCTCATATCGTACACGGTCTTTAATTCACCCTTCAACTTCATTTTTATTCTACTCACAGATGTGACAATCATCATGTGAGATTCATTTTTATCCCGCCAATTCAAAAACTGTACTTTTAGTTTCAATTTCAATTCTCCATCACAAAAAATTTTCATTAGATAAGGAAGAATATTTAATATTCGTTTGATTACGGAAAAAGTATTCGAAAGTCAACTTTCAACACTCTCAAAAAAGGCCGTCTGCGGGAATCGGATTCTTCTTCCCATAAGTGGAATTTCCATTTAATATTTCACCAAACGGATTTTGAGTTCGTTGAAGAAGAATTTCTACAATACTCACGGCAGATCCGCTTGTGGGAAGAAGATGTTGGATTGCGTGAAACATACATTTTTGTTCCTCGTAAGAGGGAACTTTGTGATCGTTTTGGAAAACATGAAAATTGTTGATCAACAAAATATTCAAAGTTTCTCTGACACCACAATATTCCTGAGAACCTCAGGAACAAAATCGGTTTGGCGTCAGTCAACAAATAACTGAATCAACTTCTGCTGTCATGATCCGATTGCCATAAAATTGTCCCCAAATATAGGGTTGAATTTCCATTCTACACGACACCTTAGTTATCAAGTACGTATCAAACATATATCAACGCCACATCTACATTGTCTTGGATCCATTTCAAATGGGATGTATTTAATACGTAAACCGCTCAATGGTTTTGAAATACATAACTCATAAAATACAATTTGATGAATTAGGTTATAATTTATAAAAATAGTGACATGATATTTTACATGTATTTGCGACGTGAATGATAGTTGAATTAAGGACACATAACAATGCATATCTCAGATACATCCTTCAAGTTATGTATTTCAAAACCATTGAGTGATTCGCATTTTGAAAACATTATATGTGAGATGAAATGCAACTCAATGTGAATGCAATATTGATATGTGTCTGATACGTATGTGACAGTTGAGATGCCATATGGGAGACAATGATCACAAAAATATTATATTTCCTCACGCAACACGAAAATTCTGGAAGATTCATAATGAATTTCAACCCCAATTTAATCCTTCACGAACTCCTCTCTTGATCTACTGTGCTGTATAGGCATCTGTTTTATGAAGAAAAAAAACATACTATAGTTGTACATGATGTTCAGTTTTTTCAAGTTCAATTGATATTGTAATGTCTCATCTTTCAAAAAATATATGTTTCATAAAACGGGAAAAACTGATGCATTGTTATGTGAACTGGAAATCTGTTATTTTCAAAAATAGAAGTGAAAAATTATTAACACCACTTTGTTTTATCGTAATAATCACACAATAATAATAATTCAACCTCACTCATTAGGTTTGAAACGTGATGTTTGAAATTACAAAAACGTGAATTTGACAGAACATAAATATTAGGCACAATTCAAAATCCGCTTAGGAAGAGAGGGTCGTGAGTGACATCAAGTGAATAATACCCTCAAGTCCAAATTGAGTATTCTTGAGCTCAGTACGTGATAATCTCGATACAAGAAGAATTGTGTTTCGTGTAAGAAGAATGAATCGAAGAAGCTGAACTTCTTGCGAGGAACATATTATTTTTTAGAGTAAGATTATATTCAGCGTGAAATCTTGTCAAAAACCCTTATGCACTCGATGGGACAACTGTTCTTTTCTCCCGTGGTTGATCCGGTCCATGACGTGGATGATGAGTAATACCATTGGAATTCAATACTCCTAACATGACTGTCAGAATAAAAATTCAGAAAAATAAAGGATAAAATAACTGTAACCTCGATAGCGTCATTCAAAATAGAAAAAAAAATTGAATTCTTTCGCTTTGGTCATTTATATAAACTATCGATCAATTAGTTCAAGTTCTCAAAAATCTTAATATGCAATCAATTTACATACGATCTTCATTAACTCCTTGATCAACTGCTTGATTAATCGTTCTTTTATAAAGCAAAGTATCAGATACTCATCCTGCAATACTCTAATGAAGAACACTTCAAAATTGTTCTTCTATTAATATATCATTATCGTGGAATGTTATAAATTTACTCTCGTCTGGAGTGTATTTCTCACTTGATTCATTCTTCGATAGACATTCGAGTATTCAATTATTTATCTGGTATGTCGCAATTCATCTCCCTTTCTCTTCGACCTATCGATTCTTTGTTTTTTCATGCTATCCCACGAATCTACAGCAAAGAATAAACCTTAAGAAAATAAATCATCGTAGAATCCACAAAATATTTTGCAAATAAATGACGTTATGTGTAAGAGTTACGCAAGTGAGTACACATACGGTAGATTGAATGCATATTTTTGTCTCTGCATCGATGAAACTGTTACCAAGTATTCATCAGGAATATGATAATCGAGAGATCGACCTTGAGGTGTGAAAGGAAAAACGGCGTTGAAAGAATGCATCTTTGAATGCTTGAATACAAACATATGTGTCTGCGTTCCAAGTTGCAGCATTCAAAGCGAAAAACTCGTATAACAATTTCTACCTAGTGTTTTTTTTATTTCCTTATTTGTTCGCTTTTCGAATGAGAAAACAATACTCTGTATTACCGTTGGAGAGAATTTCTTTCATAAGGATTCATAAAGGTCACCCTAGAATCGAAAATAAAATGGAAATACTTGGGTTATCTTGAATTCACATTCAGATGGTTTCATTCGTAATTCAATCGATACGCCGGTGTCGTGGTGAACGAATTATGTAAATTTTATTTTAAATCGAGTGTCTCGTTATGCAATTAAAACAGACTTTTTCGATGATTATTAATCTCTTACGTTTAAATCTAGAAATATGTGTTGTAAATGAGGAAAATAAATAAAGGAATGAATAAAGGAAAGTTGTGGCATGGATTCATAGTCATGAGAATATAATTGCATCGCTGTAAACTCTTGGTGCACTTTTTTTCCTTGCATCTAATACGAGTGCGAGGATACAAAGAGTAGATGCGTCAAAATGTTATACTCCATACAATTCTTTCATCATTTCCATTGTCGGGTGTGGTTGTTTGATGAGATAATCGTGGCAGTTCAAAACATTTGAGAAGTATTTTATCTATACATATGTATTTAATCCATTGAGTCCTGAAATTATATTTTTTCTTTACATTTTTTAACGGTTGTATTTTCTGAAAAAAGTTATGAGACATTCTAAAATAATCATCTTCGACGTAAAATTAGCCTGGTAGAAATATGATGTATGTTCGCGTGAAGGAGTGTAATCTTACACGCCAAAATGTGCGAAACTCCTCTCGGTATACATTCGCATTCAATTTCCATAACACTTTGCCACATCGTTGAATTTCTAAACCCTTTTCTTTATCTCGTGTTTCCACATTGGAATTACTTCAGAATTCCTTTATACCTGCAGACATCACGTCAATTCATTTCAAATTTCAATTCATGACTTCGACAATTGACAAATTTGATGTGCAAGTAGCCCAAATGGTGGCTCAAACATCGGAAAAAGGTCGAAAACTGCAAGTATTTTTCATTGGAAACCGATGGACTCTAGAAAACAATATTGCTGCACAAGAACTTCTTAAAATTGATCAAAGAATACGCTGACATTCTTCTCAGAATTCTCTGACAACTCCTCAGAATTTTCAACAACACCAAATTTTGAATTGTTCAAAAAAGTTCTGAAAAAATTCCAATATGCCTTTTGATGAATTCTAATAACTTGTTGTTCAGTAACATTTTTCTCTATACTTCATGGTTCCCTAAAAAAAACCTTGACGTTTTAGTCTATTGTGTTGCGGTTTTCTTTCATAGTTCGTTATTTTTTAATATTCTGTTGATATTTAATTATATGTGGGATAACAGAGAGTTTTCTATATTTTTTGATTCATAAACCTGCCTTTTTACAGTATGTATTGCATGTCGCGACATCTGTCCTCTAAACACTGTGGATGTAATGATAGCTTTCATGGAAAATCAATGATTAAATATTGTCTAAAATATCAAAAAAATATGTATTTTTTTACTTGCTATTGGATTGTGTTATCTTATTAATTGCAAACCTCAACAAGATACTATATCAACAGAATAATTATTGCTCTACAAAAACTTTCTTAAAGGAATCATTGACAAAAACTTCGAGGATATTTCATTAGAAGAATATGGATTATAGAAAAAAATTTTACAGAACGAAAAGTTCTTAGAATTCATCCAAGAATACGCTAGAATCTTCTCGCAACTTTTTTGAGAATTTCTGAATTTGGTTATTTTATCCAATTGCGAAGCAATTTTTTTTTAATTTCAAGAAGTTGTAAAAAAATTTTGAAGAAAATGTCAGCGTATTCTTTGATCAGTTCTGAGATCTTTGATGCATTAACATTGTTTCCTAGAGCATATCATTTTCAAGTGGAAAATCCTTGAAGTTTTTGAGGTTTTTCTACGTCCTAGCCACTATGTTGGCTGCTTTCACATTAAATTTTGCAATTTTGGAAGTCATAAAGTAAAGTTTGAAACAAATTGACGCGGTTTCTGCAGTTATAACAAGGATTCTAAAATGATTTTGATGTGAAAACACGAGATAAAGAAAGAAAAGAGGGTTGGAAAATTCACGTCCCTTTTCTTCCTAATTCTGAATAGATTGTCACGGATGCATTTTTTGGAAGAGTCGACGTCAAATTGTGAAAAATCAGTCAGTTTAACGTCGAACATGGTTACTTTAGAATTTTTCATTACTGTTCCTTTTTCCAGAAAAGACTAAAAATAATTTGAATAATGCTACGAAAAAATGCCATTCCAGAATTTAATGGGTTAATTGTGAATGAAGACAAAAGAAATATGTGATTGAATTACACCTTTCAAATCTGAAAGAGTGAAAAATCAACCGTTTCACTTTATCAAGTTACAGAAGAGAGCTGCACTCGTTTCGGCTGAACTCTCATCCTTTTAGAGATCACTTGGACAGTGGCGGGGTGAGACATTTTCTATCTTTCTTCAACTGACGCGAAACAAAGGATAAAAGGCGGAAAAATCCCGTCCCTTATCTTTGTTTCAACGCAAGTTGAAAGAGGGTAGAAATGTTCTCACCATGCCCCACTGCACTCGGAAGTTTGACAAGCTTACTTCTAGCTGCTTAAATCGTAAAATTCCATGATAAAAATGTTGATTACGTTGATTTAATCAACATCGATTAGATACAAAGTTCTGTTGAAGCATCAGAATCTTATGTAAGTTTCGCAAGACAGATCTGTTGCTAAATTTCTAGACTTTCTGCAGATGGAATTCAGATAGAAACTAAGCCTTCCTTCGAGTGTTATTTTATTGTTGAGGAGTGATCTGTTCTTCACAAGTGTAACAGGACATGGTGGAAAAAAAAATTTCCTGACAAAAAGAATCGAGGTATTATACATTGAATAGCAAATCTTTTTGCTAACATAGCTAAAAATTCGGTGCCACAGCCAATTGGATTATTCAGAGAACATGAACAACTAAAACAACAAATTCTTGCGAGGCTAGCAAAATTTCCAGTACTATATACAGAATAGCAAACAAATTTTACTGGAGGAGCCGACAATTTTTGCTGCCACCGCTGAAAAATCGTTGTAGCTAACAATATTGCTTTGGTAGTGAATAGATTGCCGTCGCAGCAAAAAATTTGCTGCTCCATCAGATCCCGCTGTGTTAGCAAATTTTGTTCTCCGCGCAGAGATTCTCATTTTTCTGAAAAAATAAACTATTGTTCTCACTGCACTAGAATTATTAAAATAGGATACAGCGTTACTCCAGCGGGATATAATATTCATGAATGAAAACACCTTAAAAAATTCTTTCTGAATATTCAGAAACTGTAACTGTGATTTATGCGGCCTCTTTCTTTTGAATCTCCAAAAACTTCAACTAAATTTTGGAGGATATTTTGAAAATTCAGTCAAGTTTCTTCAAATTTTCCTAAGAATTTAGAAGAAGAGCACTATAAAAAATAACTGTCAACTGTTCTGAATTTTCCGCAGGAATTTCCATACACACTCGGATGAATTGAATTTCTGTAATTAGAATTCAATCGCGTATCGATTTTCTGACGGACAAAAGAATTTGTGAAAGGAAACATTTTTTATAACAATCAAAGAAAATTTATTCAATTCGCGTGGGTAAGAATAATGAAATGATGAAATCCATCATTCGTATTTCGTGAAATGTAGTTGATATTATTGCGGAATGTGAATCCAACTACTCATCGAATTTAATCAATCATAAATAAAACGTGGTATGAGATTAAGATTATGAGAAATTCATTAGTCTGTGTTCAATACACTGTGAACAATTTTTATGGAGCAATGCCTATATATTTATTTGAAGTAATTAACATATACATGCGTTATGAATTTTCCGAGCTTGTCCGGAAATCTCCTGTAAAATGATAGTAAAAATCCCATAAAATTTGAAATTTTTAGTTGAATTTATGGGAAATTTCATATACATTTATCGGAAATTGATTTCCTATCCCATGATCGGAATTTTCCGGTTGCTACGTAAAGGAAAATTTCGATTATTTTTTACAGTGTACTATTTACAAAAGATAAATAAATACTTTTCAAAACTAACACTGCAATAAAAACCACTCTTTTTGGGGACGAAAAAATTCCTGCTACAATTCTTTTCGTCAATCGTTCGAGTAAAAATATTTGCCAAAATTTTATCAACAATCTATTAGATATTTTTCCTATGCAGTGATAATTTGAGGTAGAGTTTTTAGAAACAACAAAGAGTCGTTAGGAGATTATTCATGCTAACCTGAAATCTGATCCATGATTATCGACACACCCTATACAGTGCTCTCATTCGCACACATGAACAGACAAAACCAGAACTGTAGCCTGTTTTTACAACTCCCGATGAACCACATATGCTTCGAATAAGCATGCACATTAATTATATTCTATCGTTCCCATTTCAACTGTTGAACGATCGTGTTGAATTATTGTAAAATCTGCTTTTCCCCAAGTTTTCAGAAAAGAAGCATCTACCTCTATCTCTCAAACGAATGACCAGACCTTCTGAGCACACAACGAAAGGAAAAACAAGATAAAGTTTATCTATCATATTTTGATGAAAATCATCAGAGTCCTTCATTAAAACATTCTTGAACACAGAATTCATTCACAATGGCAATGCATTTCCACGGGCAACAAAGTGAATGGTGGAGATTATCTCAAAAATAGCATCAGTCGAGGCACAATTTCACAACTTCTGAATATGTACTTGACAATATTGTATACGCATAAACTTAATCACAATAGAAAATAATAAAGCTAACGGTAGAAAATTGTCAACCATACAACTTATCTCATATTACGACGATCGAGAACAAAAATAGTAGGATCTATTAACTTAGAATATAAATTAGAGACCCAGATTTGAAATTCACGATAATCTATCGAAATTTATAGAAGTTTTCAATTTCTTCTTAACCGTGGAACTACTCGTTGAAAATTTGATGAGCATTCAATTTACAGCATAAATGCATGAGAAGTATCGGTAACAAGAATATCTCAAGGCCAATGTTGGACATAGAATATTCAAATCTCGAATGAATAATATCATTTGCCTTTGAAAATAATTGAAATCGAGTTGCGATTCTTCACGTTATGCGTAATGTAGAGAATGTTTTATGAAAAAAATTTCAAATTGAAAACTTGAGAATCTAAGGCTTTGAGAGACCAAGAGTTATGTAATTTTTAAAATGATTGATCAATGGCCGACGCAACGATTGAACGGCAAAGAAAAGGGGAAGCTAAACCTGAAATGGCAGTGAGAGTTGAACCTGCGATATTTGTAGCGTAGTAGTATACGTATGCAGCCAGTTTGCGTATGAGCTGTTATGTACTACTCACATCCTTTCACCATAACAGGTGCAAGAAGAATTACAGTTGAGTGCCCTAAATGATAAATAAGGTTCGTATAGGACGTACTATTATTCATGAATTATACATCCTCGTCCTGAGATACAATTTTATTCAAAGAATATGATGCGGGAACTTTGAATTGAGGCATTAAACTGAATTAAGAAAAGTCTAAAGTTCTGTATTTAATGGGAATTTCATGCCCTCAAGTTGGTTTCGAAACGAATTCTTCTGAAGGTCTCTTTCAAACCGTGTCATGTAAAATTGTTATCCAATACTTTACCTACAACCGAGGGGGACTTTTTAGTAAAAACTTTGACGGGGAATATAAAGCTTCTTTCTAAAAACAAAAAATTATCATTAAAAACGATTTACGTGGGAGGGAGCAGGGGGAATGAAGAGATATCTTGTTTCGAAACAGTTGGGAGACTTTCGCTCGCAGGGAATCCCCTATCTTATTTCTATCAAGGCATCCAGTGTGGTTTCACGATACACAATGGTTGAAAAAAAATGGATTAGTGAGAAGCTAATTGAGGGATAGTATTTATAGATTTATTAAACATTCATATTTGGAGATATTTTTCGCACAATCGATACCTTGATATCCTTCTATTCAAAAACATCATAAATCATTTGTGTAAATAGATTCTACGTATCCATAAAACTCTTCAACCTCATCGTCCGTTAACGATCTTTGCTCGGTTACAAATTTAACCGTTTTGTACGTGATGGATTAGCTTTGCGTTGCAATACTATTTATATATGTTTTTTCAATTCATTACCATCTATTCATAAATGTTTCCGATAGCTGATTCAACGATAATTGATAAAAGAGATTCGGTAATCGTTGAAAATATGAAAAAATATGGTGTAACAAGGTACTCGAGTCAAATACGTTAACTTTATACCTCCAATACATGACTTTACAAAGCTGTCCAACATCGTGTTACTCTACTAGTCGTCCTTGAGTTCGATCCTGACGTACATACATTGATATACACGATACACGTCAATATTCGTGTTCTAACATATACACACGTTCCCATATGAATTCATGATCAATCGTCCAAAGCGTGCAAGTAATGTGATTTGAATATAATTTTGAAGTCATCAACCTCACATCCGCATTAACATAACCACATTTTCACACTTATACGAAGGATAGACTTTGATAACTTCAGAAAAAAACTAAATACAAGTTATGAAAACATTTGATAATGCAAAGACCTGTTCCTTAGAAACAAAAAAGGTGAAATTTCAGTGAAATGGGACGTGAAGATTGAATTCATAAAGTAGGGGCTTTATGATTCCTCAATGTTGAATCTCCCGTTAGTGAAATACCAGTGATAAGAAAATATAGTTCCTACGAATCATCAGAAACATTTTTTAAATTATATATAATTTTTGTAGACAGGGTTGAAACTATTTCAGCCACCACTGGCTTTTATTGTGGTTTTAACCAATTTTGGCCGGCCTGGATTTTTTCTGAATTTTTGGTCTGAAATGGTCAAAAATGTCCACACAAAAAAATTGCATCCTGAAAGGTCTTATAGTTTTCAGACAAACAAAAGAATGAAGGCCACGTGGGAAAAAAAACATTTTAGAATCAATATTCAAAAAACGTGACTTATCAGTTTAGGGATAAATAGGATTGTTGAAAAATGATGTTAGTGCTAACGCTTGAAGTTAGTAGTCTCACTATGAAAATTAATGCTTGATATGAGAAAAATTTGTAGCATGCACTGAGTGGCACTATGAAAAATGAACAAAAACATTGGGAATTTCAAGCATTCACACTAACAATATACTTTAACGATACTTCATGACCCTACTCTCTAAATTGGAAAGAGTGAGATTTCCACTCGAACGGAAAGATAGGTTCCCTTCTGGCTGCCTAAAGAGTGAAATTCCACTCTTTTGGAGTGAGAATTCACTCTTCAGGCAGCTAGAAGGGAACCTATCTCTTCATTCGAGTGGAATTCTCACTCTTCCGTATTTAGAGAGTAGACTGATGGTTAGATTTCTAAATATTACGCGGTTAAAAGTAAAATAGGTAAACACATATTCTACTTTTTTTCTAGCTCCATTTTTTTTATCGGTTGAAACGATGTAAAAACATCCCAAAAATAATTTTCAATAATAACTGTAGTCTGAAAAATTTTTTATATGACCCTCACAGCTAAATTTCTGAATAAATCCCAGATGCTCTGAAACGCTTTTGAGCTGCTGCTACACTGAGAGGAAAAAAATCTTCAACCAAGAAAATATTGCCCTATGGAAAAGATCTCATAGAAACTGATACGTGGAATCTATGAGACTTTATGAGATTTTATATGAGCATTTGTCCAGGGGTTTATGAGATTTTATAATGCCATTATGCGAATGATTAAGCACAAAATTGGATTTTATCAGGTTTTATAAGCATTCGTGGAAAATCTCATGAAGACGTTTGAAATGAAAATTCCCTATGAGATTTTGGTGTGCTTTTGTCCAGGAGTTTATCAGAATGTATAAGCATTTATAAGACCTTTTCAACAGGGTGAATTGACCGAGTCCAATCGGATATTTTTTTGATTCAAGAAAACTTTCTTTGAAGGGAGGACACAGTTTCTTGGTTCAAAATTATACAGCTTAATATGAAGAAAATTTTCTTACCACAAGAAAATGTGTTCTTACAATTAAGCCAATTTTTTTCTCAGTGTAAGCAGCTGTTTGGGCTTATTTAGCTAAGTCAATACTTTTATAAATATTACTCATAATAAACTAATGGAAAATTTCCCATAAACATTCGAGAGAATTCTATAAATTTACTGTGAAAATCCCATAAAAACAAGAATTTTTATATATTTTTATATGTGGAAATTTTTATATATGTATGAGAAATCTTCTTCCAAAATTATGATTTCAGAACGATCGTAACTGGTAGACTCCTAGTCTTATTCGAATACAACTATAACAACACTAGGAATCCACCAATTGTGAACGTTCCTTTCCAGACAATTCGGCTGCATAGGAGAGAAACCTTGGTCAGAGTGCTTTCCATAAACTGCAATGTTTAGGGGATTTTCAATGATTATTAGCGAGTTACTGTGAACGAACCAATCCAGTTTTCAAATTCTTTTCTGTTCCATAGAAATGCTGGCACATGAGAGAAGAGCCTTAGATTTAAATGCATTAATGAAATGAATTTTGTTATGAAGTTGGAACAACTGAGCATAATGCCATATTCAAATTTCATCACCAAGTATCGATTAACAATAATTGACGATCACAGCAATGCGAGTTGACGTATCTCATTGATAAAGATTCTTGTAACCGTTAATAATCGACCAGACATATAAAAAATTGAAAATTACTACACCAAAAATTACTTCCAATAGGAACTCTGTGTATGTAACTATTTGTGTACTTTACACTCAATATCCAATTGTGTGCGAGAAAAGAACAGAGATGGTTGCGTACGGTAGGGGGTCTTTTGGCCGAATCGACATAATTTAACAATCGCTAGTGATTCCTTAATGTTATCCGAAAACGACTAGCGATTGTCAAATCATGTCGATTCGGCCAAAAGACCTCCTATCATTGCGTACAGAGAGTTCCTGCTGTACATATAAACTATGTAATCCTATTCCATACATCACAAATGAAATAAACGATTAAAATAGAAAGTTTGAACATTTTGACCAATTTTGACCGATTTTGACCATTTTAACCAATTTTATCCAGTGGTTTGGATAATATTTAAAAAGGCCGGCTTTTCTTCAACCCTGTTTGTAGAATGATGTATAAATTGTATACAGATTATATATAATTTTGAAAATTATCCTGCTCGGGAAGTTAATAAATTTCTATACAGGCAGCAGAAAAAGCTCTAATGTTTTGAGAAATTCGCCAAACTTTTATCATCAACACTGAATGTTTGGTTGTGATAATTATATCTGGGACATAATACATCACCGTATAAAGAGCGCACGTCAAGACAGACACGAGAGCAAATTAGTCGAAGAAAAACATAATAAACCGTGAAAAATTGTAATCTTGTGACTCAGTGAACATCACTTTTTGTCCTCGCTTTTACTTATTCTCATGACAGTATACCGTGTGTCCTCTGCGAAATACAGGACATCGTCGCTGTTTTTCTCATTGAAAATATATAAAGCTGTCTCGTCTGCGTTATCCTTGCGATGAGAGAGTGAGGAAAAAACTTCCCCAACATTCTATGTACCTGTTCAAAACATACATCAACTGGAGGAGTTCGTATTAACTGAGTGATTCTACTCTTTACGTAATTAATTCAAATCCTATGACATGCACGTCATCGCAAGGTGAATCATCGATCATGTGATTCCAGTGAACGCGGCCTGTTATCCTTATCCCGCGGTCGACATGATTCACTTTACGTTTTAGCCGAATTTTGTTCAAAAGAACATCAAATTTATCAGACGATTTTGAAAATTGTAAAGCAAATGTAAACAAGTACTGAATATATTTTTTTGAAAAGGAGTTTCATTACCTCATCGGAGCTTCTAATTGTTCCTCTAAATGATCATGCAATGTAGATTAGCATACAAATTACTCTACCTGTACATTAAAAAGAATGTCTTGGTCTCATAACAGTATTGTTTACCTATACTAGCTATTTGAAGTATCTGGACATCGATATGGCTATCAACGCTAAACGGATCGCTCTAGGAACGATACCAATTGGTATGACGGCAATCTGTATCAGTTCAGAACAAGAAAATGTTGCCACTGCAGCTATCTATCCTAACCGTACTTGAGATAGTTGGTATGACTACACATTTTTTTCAGTGTAACACATTATTGAATTTTACGTAAAGAAAATGTATCAATTACACATCTTGCTGAGAACTTGTTGAAGAAATATTTTGAGGACTTGAGGAATCTGAAAAGCATCATACCTGAAGTAGTGATAATCAAAAATTTAATTGAAATAAATAAAGGATAAATAAACTGAATCTTTGAATCGTAGTCAACGCAAGAGTGGATGTAATAAACGCATCACGAATGAGGTGGAAAATGACTTTCGAGTATCGACGAAGTTTCTTTGTTCTTTCACCTAATTCCAAATATTGTACGATGAGAAGGTGTCAGAGTTGAACGAAATCCGCTTCACTAACTTGTGACGAATTATCTTTCAATGGCTCAAGAAAATAAGTAATAAAAAAAGTGGAATAATAGAAGAGAGAATAACCGATATTCGAACAATTGTACACAATAAGCTGTCATCATTACGCTGTTGTAAATGCTAATGAAAAATCAGAAGATAGAGCATCTTCCGTTAATTACTACAATTATTGTGAGTTTATCGTAGAAAGGTGTGGGAAATTTATTAATGAATATGTATATCATAATTAAAATCATTTGTACTCTCATACTCTCTTTGAGGTATCGTTACGGAGAACAAGGAACTGAATTTCAAGATAATTCTGTACAAAGGAGATATCTGTATTCACACGTGAATGAAGTATAAATCTTCTTTTTTCGTCAATCTTGAAATCGGAATTCCAGAGGTTTGATACGAGTTCAATGGGTTCGTTGATGCGAAACAATGCGCAAACAGGACCGTGGTTGTTGGTTTATCGCTGATTCAGTGTTTCATGGTACATCTAGAATTTCAAACACATGCATGCATGCCAGCAACGAATAAATACAAAACATGTTGTCATTCACTCGTACGAAGAAGAACGTACCGTGGTATTATGGGTCATGGGTAATCAATAAAATTGAATTTTAATCCCAGCGATTCGTAGTAATAATTTACAAAAATGACATCATGAATGAAGTCCATTCGATGTTTGTCTTCGCGAAGATTCTAACACAAATGCTAAATTATCATCAACTTTCCACAGCCGCACAGGGGGAACTCTATTCTTATCCGATGTTGAAGAATTTTTGTTTTTAAATACTTAGAGAGAGTTCCAATTTGATGTAACTCTGGACCATTTTTGGAATACTCAACTTAGAAGAATTTGAATCAGTTTGGTAAATTGACAGTTGGACAGTATCGAGGTTGTTTTTATAAGGTCTATCGAGTTCCTATTAAATTGATACGTGAGACTCAAATTCTTCCCGAGTATTTAAACAGAAAATCCATATCGTTTAGATGAAAATTGAGTCCAAAGCGGATTTTTTCCATAAATGCACTAAAAACAGTGAGACCCCGTAATAAGAACACACCCACTTCTCCATTCGAACGGTTATTGCCATCATAAAGAAGGTGAGTGTTCTTATTGCGGGGTAATCACAGAAATTAGTGTTGAAATATCATATCGTTCAAACGTCCACTTCTAAATTCATTGAACCTCATTAACGTTCAGGCAACTCCTACAAATAGCTCTGTGGCAAATAAAATAGTTATGAATACGGAACTATGGATGATAATTTGCAAATATGAGCGAAATGTTTAAAACGAGTGTAAGATGTATTTTCTATTTTCTATGATAATTGAAACAAAGGAAACCGCGATAACGGTTCACAAGGCACGGATCATTGACCTGATTCGAGGGTACACCGACCTTTTTTTTTCTTCGGATTGAAGGAGGTGTGATTGAAGAAATGGAAACGCATAGATACCTTTTTCGTTCTAACCATATTCAAACCCTGAGGCTGAATGACCTGGATGGAACCCCCACCCTCTGATCAAACCTGCAGATAAAATACGAACCACATGCGAAAGATGATTGAAACATCTCTCGTGTCTCTCGTAAGTGATTTTGAAAAACATTTTGCATAACGTCATTTGTGTGTTTGTGATTTCATGAATGACAATAAAGTGGATATGGTTTTTATGGATTTTATCCACAATTTCGTAATTTTCTTTCTCTTTTTCGTAATTTTGTATTATTCGTGCTAATGTGCGTCATGCATTGATGATCGTTCAAACTCATGATTCGATCACAACAATCGTTTTAAGAATGATTAATGTCCGAATGAGTAACACAATTGCCAGACTGTACTATAGCAGAACAGGTTTTAGAGTCATCATCATCATCATCATTCGATTAGTAGAGTTGATCTGGTTTTGTCGTTATCGCTTCTGAGGTACATATTATATCAAAGAATAATGAGGGAAGTTGGGGTAACGTACCGAGAGTCGAAGACCATTTCCAGCATGGCCGGTAGCCCTCTCGAGAGGTTGATGAGCGGACGGATGATTCCCCATTCTTTAAATAATAATATTGTATTCAAGTCACAGATTCCAGCGGAGGAGTGTTTGTTAATCCCTCGTTCGTTCAATCTCCTCTTTTGGAAATAAAGTGTATCAAACGGCTTCAAAATTCAGAGTTACAAAACACTATAATCACCGATTTACAAACAAACTTTTATTCACATGAATCATCGTTTGCACATGATTTGTTTGTACTTTGAAGGCACATAAGTATGTAATCGTAAGATTAATAAAAATTCATCGATGACCAAAGTCAGGATCTCAAGGCTGTCCCGTGGCAATTCGTTTCTCTCTGTCTCGATGCACGGCAGTAGCTTTCACCGTTGGCCGTTTTATGGCACTCACTTGATCCACGCTGATGTAAGCACCTCACTGTTATAAACGAACGAAAGATGTAAAATAATGGAAAATGAAAGATGAAGGAAAATAAAGAGGTTTGCCGATCGACCGCGACGACAATGTCACCGTCGTCGTAATGTGACGATGGCCGAGTTCCATCGTTGAAGATACCTTCGCACGTTGAAGTACAACACTATTATTATACTGTGTCACGAATACGCGTACACACTTGTACACGGATGCACACTGAACGACACACCTCTGTTCATGATCTAAACTGAAGCCCGCTATAGTCACCAGGTGTTCGCATTATTGAAATGTATATTTAAATACATGTATATAATTTGTTGTTTTATGAAGGAAAATGAGACGAAATACTCAACGATCAGATTCCACTTGTTAATTTTCACATCGAAGCCAATGATGCACTTTATGCTACCCTATCTTTAGAGCAATGTGTTTTGTGTACGGAGATTGAGAGGTTAGGTGCAACGACTGTTGTGTGTATAAAGTACGGCAACAGCAGGACCCGTAACGTTATTTCAGTTTGACATGGCGGGGCGGCGCTAGGGTTCCTCCAAACCAAACCAGCCGGTAAAAACGTATTGGACAAATGGATAGCTGGCTGGCTGGCTGGCTGGTAGTTCGAAAGGAGAGAGAAGACCAAGACTCCGCTCTTTTCTCTTATCCACACTTCTCTTGGGTACGAGTGTTCAAACTGGTTATACGACTTTGTTATGACGTCAGGGCCGTGCAAAATATACGGCGCGCGTGGAAAAAAACTACGGATAATCTATAAAAATTGCCCAAGTTGCAGGTGTTTTGAAATCTGGGATGCAGAAGTTTTCCTTTTCCACGATATTTCAATCGCGCTATGAAAATCAAAATCCAAACAACAACTTTCAACCCTCATTTGTTCAGAAGTTGATTGACTTCTAACTTTTCTTTGTTGTTCTCATTGGATGTGAAAGGAGTTCAAACTGGTCACACCACTTCATTGTGACAGAACATACACCTAGATCGAGAGTGGGTAGCCGGTCTTTTTCTGTTGACAAAAAAAGATCTAAACTGAGCACTGATTCTTTATGCAACAATAAAATTTATCCAATTCTCTTTCATTCAATTTTGGATCATTATTCAAGTTCCACGATATAAGGTCCAGCGTTTTGGTGGTTGTTTAATTCAATTATCTGTCATTGAAATGCACAAACATTAACTTGTTAAGCAATTGTATTACAGGGTGTACCCTGTACACGAAACCGTGTGGAATTGGTTCCCACGTTTTTCCGTTAGAACTACTCCGCCGTCACGCTTAGCTACTTCCGCTGACCCCACCGGAACTGGAAATACGTTTAATCTTCCTGTGGTCTTGAATGTCCTTCTTCAGAATGTTTTTTCCCAATCAGCATCCAATCGTATAAGATTCAATTCGTATCCAAAAATATTGAGATTTGTCTTCTTATATTCGATGATATAATTTGATTAACGAAAAAAATTGGTTCGCGCTTATGGACGTATTTGTATTCGCGATGAAATATTGGGAAAGAAATTATCGCTGAACGCGGCGAGTACCGAACACACGAGATCCCTCTTCGAGGATCCGACGAACGAATGCCAAAGTGCTCTTGTCAGACCCAACCAGGTCTCTCTCGGCCCTACCATATACACAATGCCTTGTACACCGTGACTGGCTCAGGAACATAACTAGTGAACCGAGAGCCCTGGTCGCGATCGCTGAGCCAACAACTTCGGATCACTTCGGGGTAAATGTATATATACACATATATACATAAAAACAAGAACCGGTTATGGATGAGCAACGATGAACTTCTGAACGTCGCCTGTGCAAAAAAAACGTACCTCCGAGAGGTACCCGATGATCGTAACATGTACTGTAGTCGCAAAGGTTTTAATGGAAACTCGATTAACTGGAGATCCAAGGAATTCCCTTGAATCGAAAGTTTCAAGTTTTCTCTTTGCATCGTGTTATTTTTTGTTTGCATTTTCCAAATGTTCTCTACAATTCAACGAATCACGTATCGTGGACCATCAAGCGCTGTGTATAGCGTTCAAATATACATTTTACATAAAAATTGTATATAAATTTAATATAACTCCTCTTGATCGAAGATTATATAATTTAGATTGGAAATTCCGCTGTGGAAGATGGCTTGATAATTCATTGTCACAGAATGTATGTAGATCATAATTTATATTATATATTTAAATGATCGATACACGTTGTTTATAAGAATAATATTAATTTTTCAAAGTAGAAGAAATGGAAGTTGCACTTCAAAATAATTGTATATAGTTCATATACAATCTATATAAAAGTTGTATCGAATTCATCCAGAAATTGGAATGCTATTGGGATGGTTTCATATAAAATTGTGGATAATTTGAAGGTTGTTTATACTCCTACCTGAAGAAGTATCAACTTGAATCCTTTTTCTAAGAAAACTCATACGAAAACCAGTTACGAAAGTACAAATAATCAACTTTTCAAGTTCAATTCCCATATGGGGGAATTTTCCAAATTATATATAGTTTATGTATAAACTATATTGAATTATATATAAGTTGTATACAAGTTTGCAAATTCTTCTTCAATTTTGGAGGTTTCAAATGAATCGGAGAAAATTCTAAAATATTTGTAACGTATGGATGTGTAATGTGATTCATAGTTGATTACCTTAATGAGAATGTTTCTAACTTATGCAATAGATATTCCCATTCGAAATATTCTACGAAATAATGGATATTTGGAAATTAATACTAAGATTGAATTTTGATAAACAACATCGAATTCCAGATACGTATTTTTTCGTTGCAAGAACGGGGGTGCAATTTCAAAAGGGGAAGATATTAATCATAAATCCATGATTTAAGTATCGTGTATTTTCCGAACACTTTAAATGTGTCTAGCATATGTTTGATGATTGTTCAATATTTTGCTCATGAATAAAGATTATTCATATAGCATATGAAATGTGTAACAAGATCAATTCATTATCGTTATTCAAACAATCGATTACACGTTTATCACATGGTAAAGAAGAACTGATTTCAATTAAGCAATCTTCAATGTGGAAAAATGTCCACCCTTCACTTAAAAAAGACCCTGCAAGCACACGCTTGTGATAAATTATGTCAATTGTATCGAAGGAATGAATTCACCGTAAAGAAATCTGGTAAAAATGTACATAAACTATATAAAATCAGTTTCACGTGAATGAATCTCTATATTCGAAATTTAGAATTCCACAAAAGAGTGGCAATGAAAATGTAAAGCCTTCGGCAAAATATTCTACTCTCTCTTGTCATTTTATTCTCCTTCGACGTGGTTTAGGGGTTTTCCAACGCGCCAATGGTTTGATGTTTCTTTTAAGAATTGGAAGGAAAAAACAAAGAATACAGAAGAATTATTCATCAACGCTGTAGAATCGTTGATTATATCAGAGAAATGAATGCAACGATGATCGAATTTGTGGACAGCGTTTAGGATAGAAATTCGTGATAATCAAGGAATGAAATCATTAGACAATCACGTGGATGGAACGCACTGGATCTGAAAGGAATACGTGCGGGGGTAGGTGACGATGGGTTACGCTGGTGAAGAGGGAGCAGCTGCGACTAAAGCAAATGCGGAGAATGGTTGTACATCTGTTGAGGCACAAGCGGAGACGAACTACGACCGCATGCTGGAAGTTTTATCCATCTCATTCTGTCTTTCGTTTTTCATTTTCTCTTTGTTCCGGAAAATGCCCGTGCCCGGTTGTAAAACGCATTGAGATGATTCTTCGTCCTCGAGCTTGACCCGACGCAAGGTATCATTTATAGTGTCATTGTATAAAAATAAGAGCGTCACAACTGCTGCAAGATCGATGGGTCTTCTCATGCTCTTGTATTCTCATAGGAAAAGAAATATCTTTGTCCGTTATTGCGTTTGATACGAGAAAAAGTACAAACTCTGATTTTATATTACAGGAATATATATGTTTTTCAATTGCATTATTTTAAAATCGATTTCAGTTCAAATAATATATTATTTGAACTGAAATCGATATTAGGGCTGAAAACGAATACTCGCTTCCAAGTCCTACAGTCTGCAATCGTGATTCTGAATTTCACGTACTTCACGCATGCTTTTAACCTTTTCGACCTCGCATTAGAGATTCAATGGGAAAATATTCTCTCTTTTCTTCAGCCCACTCGAAATACTTGGAGAGCGTTTAAAGTGTATATTTTTGGAGTATATCAATAAAATATCCTTGATCATAGTTTTTAAAGTAGAGTTATCAGGGTGTCTACCGCTCACGGAGATTCAACGGAATTGATCAGTCATATGTTTTCATTGAATAGATTGACCAATGAGAGGAAAAGAAATTTCCGGGAGTGGATACCCTAGTTATTCAAAGTTCAATAATTTATTCGCTTCGACTAATCCTGTTTTCAAAGATTTCGACCACGAACAAGCTTTTCCTGGCAAGTTTTTGATGTTAGATGAGCGTTCAAGCTTATAATCCTTAAATTCGTATAGAAATATCGACATTCTTCGTGGGGATATGAAACTTGCAACTATCAAAAAATGTGAAAAAAATACTCCAGAGTGTTTGAAAACTAGTGGTTGTCGGAAAGTAAAGATAGTACGACGATCCTCATTTCTTTCCTTCATATATTTTCTTCCGGCAGATGTATTGTGGGTGAGACTGACACGATGGTCACATTGTGCTCGGATTCATCCGACGACTGCTGTTCGAAGAAAGCGCGTTATTTGTGATATTTTTCTTTTCTTTTTTTATGAATGGCAGTTTTTAGGTGGATAATGTGAAAAAGTGTATCCGAAAATGTAGGTCCATTCAAGAATAATGAATAACTTCGACTGTCTTTTGTATTTGTGAAGAGGAAAAAGAAAAGCTCCTTCACTGAGATGTTATCTTTCTTAAAAATGTGTTCAGAATCTCAACATATTCGTAAGCAAATAATTTTTATATAATGAAATGGTCAAAATAATGTCACTTAATGAATTTTTTCCTGATGTAGACAACTGAGATATTTGATTTACTTTCGGATCAAATCTAATTTGAAAGAAGGAAATACTTTGCATACCGAGAAAGAAATTCTTTGAATCAATGAAATGGATTTCATTGATTCCCAACCCCCCCCCCCCCCCATCTTCTCATTTCAATTCATTGCATCAAATGAACGTCTTTTTAGCTCTGAAATCATTTTATTACCACAAAAATCCGTCTCATTTGGGCTAATATAATAAATCGCCTCATTGAAATTGATTATCTAAAAAAAAATCGTTTTATTGACTGAATAACTAATTATTTTCGTCAATACCATATTTTATCCGAATTATGATTCTCATGTGATGAAATCTACGTGAAAATTAATCAAATCTCCTTCATTTTTATAACGTAAAGTTTCCTATGGAAATTGAGCGTGATTATACCTACACGGAGAGAAGAGAATGGTAATATTTACCATGCTGAGGTAGTATTCGGTCTTATTTTATATAAAATCGTGAATGTTACTATGTGAGAATAAAATTCTTCGCCATTTACCTCCGTGTAAAATATGGATATCTCAAAAATTAAATATCCGACATAATAATTTATTTCTGCATCGGAATAATTATTTGCTCCGAGCGGGAATAAATCTCTTAAAATGAATAGACATGGCTTGAAAAATGATGAACATTTTCCATCACTGCAAAAAAACCCGTGATCAGGCTTATGAAGTGATGATTATATTCCACAACATGAAAGATTATAGGACCAGAAATACTGTTATTTAACAATCAGTATCGTTTAGGATATAACAATCTCTCTCATTCTGATGACAGCCGTCTTTTTACACAATGAAATCAAATTATATACTCGATAGTTTTGAATTTTAATCTCGAGAGATTTTTTTTTTACGGCAAACTCAATTTGGGCTTACAACCGAACACATTTCTAGTTCAAACACCAAAGTAATTGTTTTAATGTAAGATATTTCAGGGAACAGATGTGATACGAATAATGATAGTTTAGATGGTCTTCAAATCAATGAAATAACACTCCATAATTTATGATTTGATAATTCCAATCAAACAATCATTTCTTCCAAAGAATACATTTTGCTCATTCCTAATGAGATAATTGAACAATCCAAATTCGCAGAATGGTTGTATGGAGTATCATGAAATTATTGAATCAAGTCATTTGAAATATCGAATGCATAGTTCATTGAATCGAATCATACTTCATATATTCAAAAATCGACATTCTCCATGCAATAACTCCTTCATCAATATTCTAGGAATCTCCTGATCCAATCAATGATTCCACCATTTCCGCGTGAATTGTATATGACTTGAAATTGATGTAATAATTCCAAAGATACCATTGGATAAATCTAGTTTATACTCAAAGAAAAATCGATTGATTCAAAGCATTTTTTCTCAGTGCGTATCTTTCACTGAATGATCATAGTTTAAATAAAAATTTCAATAATCAAATCTTTCTTGACATATATATATATATACAGTAGCGCTCATTTGACAAACAGTTTGTCTTGTATAGACAACTTCAGGCGTGTGCAATGTTTTGAATCCTTATTAAGGAATATTGAGTGATGTGAGACACATATATTAAGCACTGATTAGAGTCAAAGATATCAAAGTTCTCATTGCTACACCCGATCATCGTTGAATACTTGGCTCGTAAGTATTTTGACAAAGAATCATCCATAAATTTTACCTGCTTGAATCGAAATTTTATCTGTTTATTCACATGCACGCAATTATTTGATAGGGAAACAATGCCAAAAACAAAAGAATACTCCGTGGATTTGAAGGAAGCAGTCCTCCACGCTTTAAAAGCGGGTCGTACACAAAGCAGCGTGGCACGTGATTTTAATATTTCGCGACAGCTTGTAAGTGTTCGGAATTGTCTTAGCAAAGTCAGGGGACACGTGTTTGATAAGGTTAGGTCTGGTCGTCCACGTAAAACCACGTTTCGCGAAGATAATATTATTAAAAAGCAGTGTACCGCTGACCCTCGAAAATCTGCTGTGGCTATTAGAAATGATTTGCGTGAGAATTATGGGCTTAACTTACATGTTTCTACCGTCAAACGACGGCTCAAAGAGCCAGGTTTATCAGCCCGAAGGCCCAGTAAGAAACCATTAATTTCAAAGAAGAATAGAATGGCCCCATTAGATTTCGCTAAAACCCATCGGCACTGGACAAATACAGAATGGTCCAAGGTCTTATGGAGTGATGAAAGTAAATTTAATTTATTTTCTTCCGACGGAATTAAGTATGTACGTCGTCCGAAAAATGAAAGATATAATATTAGATATCAGGTACCAACTATAAAACATGGTGGTGGAAATGTCATGTCGTGGGGATGTTTTTCTCGAAAAGGAGTAGGCCCGTTATTTCGAATAGAAGATAAAATGGATTGATTCGCGTATCAAAAGATTTTAGACGAACAGATGCTCCCTTATGCCAAGAAAAATATGCCAAGAGGTTGGATATTTCAACAGGATAATGATCCAAAACATACTTCTAGCTTCGTGAAATGATATTTCCAAAAGAAAAAAATCAAACTTCTCGAGTGGCCTAGTCAAAGTCCGGACTTGAATCCAATCGAGCACATGTGGGAAGAGCTTGAAAGGCGAGTAAGGACTCGAAACTTCACAAATAAACAGGAATTCTTTGCTGCGTTGAGTGAGGAATGGACAAAAATCCCTCTGGATCGAATTGAAAATCTAATTGATTCTATGCGGAGGCGATGTGTCGCTGTGATCAATTCTAATGGATATGCTACCAAGTATTGAACAACTAAATTGTCAACGTGCAAGAATTTGAAGATTTCACTCGATTGATTCTGTTCTTTTCCCACTATAATTTACTGTCAAAATACTTTTGATATTCCACTGGATTCGTTACATCTTCATGTAAAGAGAGAAGTGATGGAATGTTCTTAAATTTACATCAGATTTTATTTCAATTCATCAGCTGTGCATTTCTCTGTAGTTACACTTTGAATATTGCAATGTGAATAAAGATATGCTACAAAATCTCTTTGTCAAAATATTTATGAGCGCTACTGTATATATATATATATCCGGAAAACCCGGGTCTATTAGTATTTAGAAAGAATTTGTCAACGTTTGGAAAAGTGACTATCAATTTAGGAAAAAAGAGGATCGCTGAAAAATATTCGTAGTGAGTCTACCAAAAACTCGTAGTCAAAATATTAACAGTTGATAGTTTCATTGATATTGTTCACAGTGAAACTATTAATTGTTATTACATCGACTACAAATTTTTAGTAGACTCACTACGAATATTTTCCAGCGATCCCCGTTTCCCCTAAATTGACAGTCATTTTTCTAAATATTAATAGACCCGGTCTTTCCGTATACAAAAGTCAATATGCATTTCATAAAATCAAACCGCTCCCTGTAGATTGATCAACCTGACTCACACCGGTGTATTCACTTCATCTTTTCATTTACTTGATTCGAATGAAAGATCGCACGGAGAAAAAAGTATTGCTGGCATAACAAGTAGGTCTGTTACTATAGCGCCTACAAAAAAATCAGCTGAAAGAGCAAGAAAAATGATTGACACGACTACGTTTTTTTGCTGACATAAACAAATTTGTCAACAGAACTAACGTCTTAGCTGCTGGATTGAATATTTTTGCAAGGACAACAAATTTCTTTGTAGGCGCTATAGTAGCAAACCATTTTTTCTCTGTGCGATATTTCTCAAGTAAAATATTTGAATGAATGAAATAATTTGTTAAAACACTTTCCTTAGAATTCGAATATTTCATATATTTATTAGATATCAGTGGTTATGAATGGTCATTGTATATTTATATAATTGAGATTTGATCAACATAAGCGATGTCTTCGTACACACTCTACGGAATGCGTATCATGATTCTCCTCGAATCTGTGAGAATTTTGAATGGGAGAGCCTTTACAGAATTTCCTTTGTATAATATGATGTCGGTGGCATTGGAAGATAATTACACATGTACAAAGACGAGTCGTGGTTGGGAACTCAATATAAATATCTAACAAAGTATTACTTAGAATCATGGAAGTGGCACGAGTGCGTTGATGAAAGTTTTTCTTTAATATTGGGGTTACAGTACAATAGTTCTGTACCGAAGAAAAACATTCCGAAAGGATTCATTATGATAGAAAAATACTCACGTGATACTTACATAAATTCACAAAAATATTCGTTAAGAAATAATCAAATTTACATACACGTTGAAAAATTTGAGATTTCCCTTTTCGGAATTGGAACAAAAAAACACGATACAATCGGGATACCAATGGGAACAGATCTTTCCTCCTGCTACATTGAATTCAATGAATTTTGGAAAACATCGTGTAGCAGGTGTTGTATAGTGAAACGGCACATTGTCAGCACCCCCTGTGTTTGTATTTTTTGTTTAGGGGAAATACTGTCACCCCAAACCACGTCGAATAGAGGAATTAGTATCAAATCTTTGTGTCCAAATTCTGGAGCTAAAATAATCATTTGAATAGCTCGAACCTTTCTTCCCTCGGTACTGTAATTATGAAATTCAATTGCATTGAATTTTCACATGACCTCGATAGGAAGTCAAAGAGCACCTGAAGAAACGAAAACGTAATATTTCTCATTATGTTCTATTTTATTGCGAATTGAGTCAAGGTAATATAACTTAAAAACGGCGGTAGGCTTAATCCTTTCCTACGCATCTCGTCAATGAAAAACTTTGTGGAGTAAATGAGTGTATGTGTGTACTCCATACGGGCGTTGCTCAACCTCAAACATACATCTTTGGTCATACTTGGTTGCGCATTAACCCGATAAACACACACACGTTATTTCAACGTTGAAAGAACCTTAGACTGTCAAACGGACGTCAGTCGTTGATTTCATAACGTTGATTTTTAGTTGAAATTTGATAGGGAAATAGACGACCAGGGATTACGTTTTGATGACGTGTAATTTAAACTAATATTCGAAAATTACCATCAAAAGACGTCTTCAAAAAACGTGTTTTGAACGGATTTGAATCACGCGTTTGAAATGTGTTTATAACACTTTGTGTTTGAACTTCAATTGAACATATTCTGCTTAAAATGTCGAACGAAACCGAACATTGCTTAAAATTTCAACAAAGAGCAAGATAGTAAATAGTGTGGCATACTTTCCAAATTCTGTCATACTCCGAAATACTATTGTTCTCGATATTGAATGAAAAATTTTCAAAATAATTTGTTGGATTCAATTCACGTTTCAGAACCATCATTAGAACACGTCAATATTTGACGTCTTTTAAACGATATTCAAACCGTTGATATGACGTTATTTTATGGTTGAAAAACACGTGATCTGCCGCGACATTTTTACGTTGAATCAACGCAAGAATGTTACTAATTCACAACGTGTGGTTATTGACTGTTTTTGACGTTTTTAAAACGTGCGTGTGTTTACTGGGAAGTAAATGTCAGTTGGCATGCAAACCTATTACCTACACACGGAAAGAACTCTGGAGCCACCGTAGTATGTGAGCCCGTCGCACTATAGTAGCTTGGCTGCCCACATACGAGCGTAGTGCCGCTGTGTACCAAAGTTGATTCGACAGTCTGCCAATGTGGTATGACGAAGTGCCGAACTGGATTTGCTCCTGAGCCATACCATCGTGGTATTACAAGGGAGCAAATCCAGTTCGGCGCTTCGTCATACCACATTGGCAGACTGTCGAATCAACTTTGGTACACAGCGGTACTACGCTCGTATGTGGGCAGCCAAGCTACTATAGTGCGACGGGCTCACATACTACGGTAGTTTCAGAGTTCTTTCCGTGCACGAGTAGGTACATCGAGGCTTATCGGTTCCCAGATAAAAACAGATTCAGCAATGCGCTAAGACAAACGATTGAGAACATCAATTTTCTCACACAGTAACAAGAAAAGCGTTTTGTTTTTCCTAGAAAAACGTTTTGTTACTACGTGCCTTACCAAATCTTTCTGTTGTTTTAACTAAAATTTGACAGCACTAAGAAAGAAATCTCAGAAATCACGTCTTTCCAGGATCAGGTTGGGTTGAGCTTTTAATCATATCAACAGAAACATTTGGTGAAGTGTATAGAAATTTATACTATAACATGATATGGTGGGTTTTCTTATTCCACACTTTTAGCAAAATGTGACAAATTCAATGGATAGTTATCTGCAGAATAGGATACATGAAAATGAGAATATTCCGGTGAATATTCATGCTTCCATCCTTATTGCAGCTCCATCTAATGGATATCGAATGTTACACGTGTCATGCTGCTACTCGTGTTCTCGTAATTGTAACATATGGGTGTGGAGAAAAATCCATACGGTGTTAGAACATTGACATATGCTTGATTTTGAATGGTGGTAATATCGCCAATCGATCTCAATTGAAAGAAGATTACACTTTTTGAAAAGGAACAGGTTATCATTAAAATATTTAGCAAAGTATTCGTCAAACACTTATAATGTTCTTTACTGTGAAGAATTCTTCAGAACATTCCCCATGAGATTATGAGAGGTAATGAACACATACACCTGCACGGAGAAAAAAGATCATAGAATGATCACTAGAAAAGATAGTAAACTGGTGACAACTACGAATTTTTGTACACAGTCGCTAACAGAGACGAGTCATGGTTCCTGATTTGGTGTACTAAAATACAATATAGTATTTACTCGTTTCTGTTAGCGACTGTGTACAGAAATTCGTAGTTGTCATCAGTTTACTATCTTTTCCAGTGATCATTCCATGATCTTTTTTCTCCGTGTGCATGGCAAATTTTCCATTCACCGTAAAAACCCTTTAAAAATGACTTTTTCCATATATTTTACGGAAAAATTTGAATGGGAAATTCATTCCCAATACGAGAGGTGGGAAAGTTCTTATACTAAAGGATGGGAGGAATCAAAATTTTTTTTACAGGGTTATATGTGAAGGTTTGAATGAGATTTACAACATGCATTGTCGAAAACAATCACCACTAAAATTCTGCATGGTACTTTCTATATAAAAATTAATTATTGGCACAAGGATGGGGGAAAGTCGACGAAGCTTGGTCAAGCTTCGCACGGAAAAAAGTAATCAGCTATTATTTGGATAGCAGAAAATTAGCTACGAGAGTTATTTTCTTAGCTGTCACGGGTACTCTACCGCTACTTAGCGGTAGCAGCAAGAAATTTAGCTGCCTCAGCGAAGATGTGCACCAAATATGTGCAGTTACAGCTACGATTTCTTACTGCGGGGGCTGACAAATAGCTAAAATTGTAGTTATTGTAGCTAAAGTGTTGAAAAAAAGGGTGCTCAAAAAGTGGGTAGCTGCCGCAGCTATTTTCTTTTTTCTCATGCGGCAACCAAACTTGGCACAACCTTGAAACGGTAACATAGTGCCTTCTCCCGCGTTTCCAATTGATTCTGTTGACATCAGCGAATACTGGTTACGGCATGGAAACAAAATGCCTTACCCTGGGGGACCATTAGAAAATTTGTTCACTAGACTTCGCTCGAAGCTGAATCGATATGATAATAAGCTTGAGACAAGATTGGTGGATGAATGTTCCAATAGTCTTCCAATTCTCAGCTGTTCTACTGTAACTTTTTCACTGAGACTGGTGATGTCAATTCTGATAGAAAAGAAGAATCAGTTTCTTGAAGATTTTTTTCATACGAAATATATTAAATTTCCATCGTTATTTTATGCAATTCTGAAACTTGGTACTTTTTCTTTAAAAAAATATTTTTGCCAAATTGGGAAAAATATTTTTGGAACGTAAAAAAAACTATTCTCTCGGTGTATATGATTCATCACAGTAAGGAAATTTTCTTTGGTGAAAATTGCTATTAGAAGCAATTAAATTCAGAAAACAACATAAAAGGGATAGAAACACTACATTTTTCATTCGTCTCAATATGTTTCTATGCGGTTTTTGCACGTTTCAACTGTTTCTAACAGCAATTTTCAACGGGGTTATTTTATAATATTGAGAACTATGAATTATTCTACATGAATTTATAGGAATTTATCGAATGAATATTGTTTGAATCAATCAAAGATTGATTGACATCAAAATTGTTAATTTGAATCAAACGAATTGTTGAGATTATTGGTTGAGTCAACACAAATTGATTTGATTTCGATGAATATTCTGTAGATTCTACATACCTGTAAGTTTTACATGTTCTCTAAAATTTTCAGAGTGAAATTTCACTCTTCATCCAGTCAATAGTGAGCTTGTCGAAATTCCGAGTGAAATTTCCACTCTCTCAAACTCTAAGGTTTGAGGTTAGAAACTCACAACCACTCCAATTCTAGAGTGAAGTTTTGACTGAGTGAGAGTTTACTCGGAATGAGTGAAAATTTCACTCCAAGCGGACTGTTTCACTTCTGAGACTTACAACTTAGACTTACAAGGAGACTTACGGGAGTGTCACTCACCGATTCTAATGAAATTTTGCGTACTTGTACAACATCGAAACCTAATCGACACGTATTTCTTCATGTTGGCAATGGTGGGGGTTTGAGGGTAGAAACCACCCTTCGCCCGTCACAGTGGGACTAATCGAAAATTTTTGTGTAAAAATCGTGGAACTTTTGGTAGAAGAATGATAGGGACTTGATTTTTCTTTTAAATGAAAGGCAGACATTCCAGATTTGAGGAATAATATCCAGAAAGTTCTATAAGCCTATTCAGACCTTGAGAAAATTCATGGAAAATGAGGATTTTCAGCAAAAATACGACTTTTTCATGATTCAAGAGAATGAAAAATTCGTAGTCAATGTGTTATACATCATTTCCTATGTATTTCGATGTGGTGAATCCACATCTGGAAACCAAATGTGGTTATCTTTCCAAGTTTTCCCGGGAAACACAATTACAGTATGAAGATGCGGATTTCACGATTATATACATGTATCAAAGGGGAGAAAATGATTTGAACGATGGATTATACATCATTCCCCAAGGGGTTCGGTACGCTGAATCTAAATCTGAAAACAGAATATGTGTATCTTTCTAGGTCCTTCCAAAAAATGCAGCTGAACTGGAAAGAATTCAAAGTCTATAAGGAATGATATATATGCATCGAATAAAACATTGTAAATACCCTGGTAGACATTCCTCTAGTAATTCACTAGTTGTAACACTTGCCCTCACGAAAAACTAGAGTTCCAATTCAGTAACTTTTCAGTTCAATCACCAACTTATAAGTGTTCTTATATATATAATATATATAAATATTACATTATACATTATATATATATATACATATTACGTATATCTCATAACATAAAGTATATAATAAATATACATATGAGGTCGCTAGTTTTTCACGAGGGGAAGTGTTACAACTCGTGAATTACTAGACGAATTTCTACCAGGGTAATAGTAAAATAAGCATTCTATCGGATTCTTTCACTTTAACTAATTTTTCCGGCAGAACCTGGAAAGATAGATGAATTTTGTTTCCAGATTTGGATTCAGCGTATCGAAAACCATGGGGTACCATGCATAATCTATCGATCAAATCATTTTCTCTGTTTTGAATCATGTAAATAACCGTAAAAACCGCATTTTCATACTTTAATTGTGTCTTCCGGAAAAACTCGAAGAGATAAACACATTCTGTTTCCAGATTTGGATCCAGCACATCAAAATACATGAGGAATGATGCATAGCACATTGACTAAAAATTTTTTACCCTCTTGAATCATGAAAAATTCGTAATTTTGCTGAAAATCCTCATTTTCCATGAATTTTCTCAAGGTCTGAATAGGCTTATAGAACTTTCTGGATATTATTCCTCAAATCTGGAATGTCTGCCTTTCATTTAAAAGAAAAATCAAGTCCCTATCATTCTTCTATCAAAAGTTCTACGATTTTTACACAAAAATTCTCGATTAGGCCCACTGTGACGTGCGAAGGGTGGTTTCTACCCTCAAACCCCCACCATTGCCAACATAAAGAAATACATGTCGATTATTCTTCAATGTTTTACAAGTATGGAAAGTTCCATTAGAATCGGTGAGTGACACTTCCGTAAGTCTCCTTGTTAGTGGAGTGAAACGCGGGATTTTTCACTCTTTCAGATTGAGGGAGTATAAAATTGTCAAATTAACAGATTTTCACAGTTAATTTGGCGTTTTTGTGCTGATTTTATACATTTTTCGTGTTGAAAAATTCAACATAGAGTTAGAGCGGACTGTTTGGAACATACACATGTGTTAAAAATACACACAGTTTTGTTCAGTTCGAATTGAAAAGAAGTATCCACCAAATAAATTTTTTTTGTCACAACTGAATTTTTTTCCCGATTGAACAAACTGTGTTATTCATATTTCTGACAACTATACCATCATTTACGCCAATTGAAATTTAGCTGAGGTAACCAAAGTTTAGTTGTCACAGCTAGGTGCCTTCCTCTCAGTGTGATAAATACTCATTTAATAAAGAATAAACAAACATTTATTTGACTGAACTAAATTTTTTGCACTGTGATGATTGCACGAGATAATTAATTTGAAATATTTATTTCAATCGAATGAAATCAATCCATGCCGAGTAAAGTTGAAAAAATGATTTATTTCATTAAGATAAATATTGGTTCTTGCCAAATGAATATTCCGTCTGCTGGATGGAAACTCATGATATTTCAAAGTGATCGTAAGAACATCGAAATGCAAAAATAATGTTATTTGTCAACAATTTGTAATTCATCAAATCTTTTAGACGAAATCAAGATGTCTTATGTAACGTACTTAGATATCTTTTAGACGTCTAAAACATGTCTTAATAATGTCACTGAAGTTTGAATCGTTTATTGAAACTAATTGGTAAAGGAATCACGAAATACCTAAAGACCTAAAAAATTGCAGTACATCCTTCAAACGATGTTTCCAGTTCCAAACAGTTGATTGGACAAGATAAAAACTGATGACTTATCAAATTTTGCGAGTTTTAGTTTTCGTTTCGTTTTTATAAACGATTCAAACTTCAAGAACATTCTTAATATGAATGCGTGATAATTGAATTTGATTGCAATTCATATTACAATGCTGATCATTTTGTGCTGTTACACAGAGAAAAAATTTACTGTGAGAAGGCCCATCATTTTCAGCAAGTTCAGGATACTCTTGAAATCTAACTAAATGTAGATTCAATTTTATGGAAGTTGACTGTCATAATAGTACAGTACTAGGTTATCATAGTATGTCTGCCCATGATGATTCTTTTGTTTTTATAAAATTGAACCTACGTACACTTAGATTTCAAGAGTATCCTGAACTTGCCAAAAATGATGGAACTTTTCACAGTAAAATTTTTCTCAGTGTAGTCGTTAGTATCCATACTAAGAGCGCACTGGTGTTTAAGAATTTCCATAAGTAGATAAATACATAACGATATTATGGAATGCTATTATTGTATAATAGATTACTACCCGATTAGAAATTTACCCCATGAACCAAATCCGATGAACCCCCACATAGCACGCAATGTCTCAGTAATATCTTGAAATATCGCTGTAATATTACAAATGTCTCGGTTATGTCGGAGTTATATTTCGAGACATTAGCGAGACATTGTGTGCTATGTGGGCCTTGATCCCACCCAGGTCCTAATAAGGCAACCCCGTCAGAACGTGACAAGTCATGTCACGCTGCATTATGGTAACCTTTGATTGATATCGGTATTTTTGTACACATTTTCAAGAATCGCAGTTTATTGACGTTTTGATGCGTTTGGCAAAGGCGAAATACCTCTTCCTGCACCATGGATTTTAAACCTTATCACAATACTCCTCTTTTCTTATACAGGATGTCCCAGAACAAAGTATCGACCTTTCACCAACGTGTTGCTGAGAGAAAACTGAACAACTTTTCCATTTACCATTTTTTGATCCGATGCTCAGTTTCAGAGTTGATTTCAATAAATCAAGTGGACGCTACATAAGTATACTCTTCGATGATTGGACTAGCCGATGTACTTGCCACGTGAATGGTCAACTTATTTTTTTTTATAACTCGAAAACTAAGCCTCGGATCGAAAAAAATCTAGAAAAGATAGTAAACTGGTGACAACTACGAATTTCTGTACACAGTAGAGGCAAAGGTGGAATAATGGGCCCCTGCTGGTAATATGGGCTCCCTCTGTATCTGATTATGTGAGTCACGAATTCTAGCGGTGAACACTCAAACTACTGGAACTAGTTCACAAACGACACTGTAGATCGCGCTGATCGCTCAGCTGTTATGGTTGATGATATATCAAGCAATGAATTTTGTGCTCGTTATCAAAAGTTTGAAAGGTAAGAGTTGGACCTAATATTACTACAGTTTTTTCATTTCAACCGGTGAAACCAAGTTTGGGTATGTATTTAGTATGCTATAAAGATCGCGTTTCACATCAAGTAATGTCAATTCATTTACAAAGTTGAGGGTAGAAAAATTTTATTCTCCAAGATGGTCAGGGTGGATATACGGGCTCTCTGCACTGCGGGTATTATGGCCCCCGACTCTGAATCTGAACTGTGGGTCAAGTGTGTGGTTTGTGACATGTGGGCTCACAATGATTGTGCTGGTTGCGAAAAAGATGTTTACAATTGTGACTTCTGTAAATGAATTGAAACAAAAATGATTTTTCCAGTTGGTTTATGATAAGTCACTTCTCTTCATTTTGACGCAATATCCAAGCGGACTTTCAATTTATATCTAGATCCAACTCTATTCTATGTGGATTTATGAGTAAATGAACACTTTCCTTTAATTGTTTCATTTCTTTGACAAAAATACCTTGGGGGCCCATATTACCCGCACAAATGTTGGTAATGAAAAAATGGGAAACTTTGGAAAAACGATTTTATTCCTTTGATGGCTGCGAAGAATGAAACGGGACTTCATGCAATCAGTGTTGGGTAGTTCATAGAAGAATTAGGATTTATTTTTGATTTTTATGCTGAAAATAGAAGAAGTTATTAAAAATAAAGAAAGTGGGGGCCCATATATCCACCCTTACCTCTATAGTATACCAAAATAGGAACCATTACTCGTCTCTGTTAGCGACTGTGTACAGAAATTCGTAGTTGTCACCAGTTTACTATCTTTTCTAGTGAGCATTCCATGATCTTTTTTCTCCGTGTACGACCTTAACTTACTCTAATCCGAGAAGAACTAATCAAAGAATTTGAAAATATTACATTTTTCTCTGCTTGTCCGATGAAAAATTTGAAAATTCAAAATTTCATTCAAAAATGTATAATGAAATTCATAAATTCACTGAGAAGAACCCAGACAGCACCACCACTTCACAAAGAATTCTTGAAGAAAACATTTAGAACACCTCAGTTTTTGGGAGAATTCATTTTGTATCCCCAGAATCATCCAAATTAATTCCATGAGACATCAACATGTACACCCGTTATGCGACTAAACATGAAAACATATGGAAGGTTAAAACGAATACCTAGTCCACCCAAAAGAACTCATATTGAACGCCATTAGGGATACATTCTGAGCACATAACGTATTCAGTTTTGAATACAATTTACGTGCATAATGATATCGGTTTTGAATCCATTTTGCGTGCATAATAGTATCAGTTTTTAATGCTCGTTAAATAAACAAATAAATTAATGAAATAGTTACTTTGATATTTGAAAAAAGCAGAATCAACGGTTTGAAAAACTTCGGCTTTGAAAAATAATGTATACCATTTTCAAAGGTTAGTTATGAACAAAATTCTAATTTAAAATATGGAAATACCATACAAGGTCTTTTTTCAGACTTTTTTCAGAGTTTTTCAGAGGTTTTCAAGTTTTTTTCCAGACAAATAGGAACGAAATTGCACTCTGAAAAAACTCTAACAAAGCTCCGAAAAATTTCCAACATTTTTCTGATTATTGAAGTAAAATTTTGTCATTTTCAAACACTTTTTCACGTATGATATTTGAATTTAGAATATGAATGTATTCATATAATGTTGAAAATTTTTAATAGTCAGAAATTTCTCAGAGTTTTGTCAGAATTCTATCAGAGTACAATTTCGTTCCTATTTGTCTGAAAAACTCTAAAAAACTTTAAAAAAAGTCTGAAAAAGTTTATACAGAATGTTCCTAAAATATTAGAGGTGGGCGAATCTTGACGAAGCGAATCTTTTGTATAAAATACTTATCGAGTTTTGATAAAATTTTTATAGAATTCGATACAAATTGAACATTTTTTTACACAAAAGATTTGCTTCGTAAAGATTCGCCCACCTCTAAAAAATATTAGATTTTTCATCAAATTTTCAGAAATTCCCAGAGTTTTTCTTAGAGAAAAAGCGGACTTTCTCAGAGATTGTTCATGATGATTTCAGCGAAATATTTTCACACATCAGGAACTTCTTCACCTGCGCTAAGTATGAACACTACCAAATTATGGGACCTTACAATGTTCAACGCAGAACTTTCAAAATTCCAACGTATTTTCCCTACGTTATACATAACACTTCCAAAGCATACTCTGATTTTCACTGTTTATACTGGCAATTTAAAAGAAACAAAAAACAACGCTCTATGCATCATAATTTCATGAATTTCAAAAAGATTCAATGGACTGAGTGTTCGCTCTGAATTTCATAATGTTCAAGATGAATCCCAAACTACTTTTGTCTCTCAACTATTATTAAAAATTTTGATACAATTTGAAAATTGCATTCATCTTTTTTATCCACAGTAAATCCTAACCTCAAAATATTTCATCATAGTATTAAAGAGTTTGTATGTTATTCCATTAATATCAATAATTATAGAATTATTTTATTTATTGCATGTTATTGCAATGAAATCAACTACCACTACACTTTGGTATTTTATCATCTATTAGCTTTTATACTTGGATAAACAAAATCAATTTGAAGATTCCAAGCTTTGAATATAAATATTTTTACTCATTTTAAATGTCTGACATTTCAATGAAGAACAAATACCTTCTGAAAGAATTCAAGTTCTTACTTTCATTTTATGTTCATTTGAGCGAACTGAGAACACATCTTGAACTTCCGTGGGGATTCATGTTTTGTCGCATAATGGGTGTTCTTTTGGAATACCGTATGTGGTCTTGATGAATGTTTTGCGAGTTCTGATATGCACTCAATAAGAATTCTTTTTGGAGTCTTTTGGTATTGCATGTATTCTTTCAAATGACATATTGAATTCTCAAAAAAGAGTTCTCAAAGCATTCTTTTCTGTGAATTCTCTGCGAATTCAAAAGGGACTGTAGTGCTGTCTGGGAAGGCACTCAGCTACGGCAACTAAAAGCCTAGTTGTCTGAATTATGAATGAAACAGTTCATTCAATGTTAATGAAAAATGTAGTTATGACAAATAAAATTAATTTAAAGGGAGATGAAGTTGAGAAATATATTGGATTCACAATTTCATCTTGGCACAATATTTCACCTGTTGACACTTTTACAAGTTTAAGATAAACCATTAACTTCGTTATGTTCTAATACTATTATATAGTATCCGAATACAATAATTAGGTCAAGTCTTAGATAATATTTTTCGGTAAACATATGGTTCAATTGTATTTAGTGACATATGTTCACGATGTTCGAAGGTACATCGGTTCGTTTATGTTACTCAAGAAATCAAAATTTCAATCATATTCAACTCAGCCATCGACTCACGTTTCGTTTCTTGTTATCGCCTTTAACTCATGACACGAAGGAATGAGAATTTTTGTTTATTCGAGCGTGTATATATATATATATATATATATATATATGCTTGGTGTTAAAAAGTATATAATTTTATTCTTAACTTCAAAATGCTGGCAAAAACGCTTATTCCTTTTTAGAAATCTGATCACTCTTTTAAAGATGATTGAAAGAGAGGGAAGGTCATATTGATGAAAATGTCCACAAAACCCACTTCGATTCTGATCCAGCGTGACTTGAACAATTGTTCCATATTTATACATCAAGCGTAACATATTAAAAATAGAGAGATCGAGGTGAAATAGTTCTCAATCGCTACACAACATGGGAATTTCGAGTCAAGGCCCTTCATTCGCCCTCTTTGCAATGTATGCAGTAATAATAATATCGCACCATTACAATGGAATCCCACAAAGCAAGCATTGTCAAGTCTAGGGAATTGTATAGCTTAATCACACCATGGAATCGGGTTAAAGCAATTAACGAAGCGCAACGTACCATATACGTAAATCATATCGATGCCATACCACAACATTTTTTTTGTCTCGTTAGTAAATTCCCATACGCTAGTTTTTGTTCACAAACAACGTCGTGGACAAGGATATATCATCAATGTCTCCAAATTGTAATGAGGATTTCTTAGATATTCGATACAGGAAATATTGTTCTGTGCTCCACCTACGCGAACTCAAACTCCGAGAGGAGTTCTCACGTCATCACTGGGGAAGGATAAATAATCTTGGATCTAATTTTGAACTGAAAAAAACATTACAGTTCGACTTATTCGGATGGAATAATCAGGAACAATTCATCTCTAATTTTTTACAAGTATAATACGGAGGAATCGATCACTGTTATTCGCGTGCTACCGCGATGATAGGACAAAGAAGAAAAGAAATGTGGATTAATTTGATTATATATGCGTAAAACATATGCGTGCAACGCGAACAACAGCTGATCGTATCAATTAATTACTCGATGCTGCTTCCCTGTTTATCCTATGAAATATTATCATGTTAAATATCGTATGTCAATTAAATCCTTTCATTCGAATCATGGAAATAAATTCCTGAATTCGTAAGATTTATTGTTACCAGATTTGTCGATTGTGAATATGGAGCTATCTCAAAAAAAATTATTCTTCAGACAGGTTTTCGTAGTGGAGATGTTCGAACTAAAATGCCATGTTCTGATTCTCATAGCTCTGTCATTGAAATTCATATTCGTTCCCCTAGAGAACACTGGCCGGATAGATTGATTTTAGATTAATTTGCATTCCACAAACGTTGAATGGACTTGTCAATGCACTCAAATTGATTTAAACTTCAACAAACATTCGTGGGACTTTGCTGTTATGTTTTTATTAGGAATTCTTGATGAATTTTCATAAAAACGTAATGATATTCATTATGAACTCATCATGAACTATTATGCTAGAAAGGCTATTATATTTTTGAGCAGATTCGAAAAGGGGAAAAAATTGATTGCAATCAAAAATAAATCATCCACATGGAATTCCAATTGATTTAAAGAATGTGCCAGAATTATTCATTACCACAAGAACCATTCCTTTTTATTGATTTTTACATTCTCCAATGGATTGGAAATATGCATGCAATGCATTTTCAAGGTACTTGAGTAGATATCTCTTCAAAACAACTGTAAATTCACTATGCAATAATAAAATCCATCCATTTCATTTCATTTTTTGCCTTGATTTTACTCTATCAAGACGTTAATGTTTCTCATTTGACCTTTGTCTATGACCGCTGCCCTCATCACTCTATTCGAAAACGATTAAAACCTATTCATTGTTGTACACATTTAAAAACCGAGGTGATATAACAGATGTGAATACAGAAAACGTGAGAAACACATACTACGTGTTACCGATAATTCGATGTACAGGAAATGAATCAAAATACAAAAGCAGATGTTAAGTTTTTGCCAGACGAATACGGATGTTCGACCCTCTTTGACCGAAGAATAACGAGATAAATCTCGAAAATTTACGAATGCGCGTAAAGGAATAAACATGAAGAATTATGGAAGCGTTAATATGATCAATTTGAGAAATTACAATAATTATTCTAATCTTCGTTTCGGACTCATAACACAAAGAGTTTCTGTTAGCAGTCGGTTATGAATGGTTGTTTAATTGGCCATACGATATTATCTGATTCAGCGGGAATGTGATTCAATGTGAATACATTTCAATCTTTTTTTCTAGCACTACAAGACTGCTGAGACAAACAAAACTTGTCATATTATGATCATTCAAACAACCCACACTCGTGTTGATTTTTTGTACAGTTGACAGATTGCTAAAAATGTTCCTTTTCAAATTGAATTTGTTGTCCATAAAGTCTTGGTGATATTCCATTTTTCTGAAGTGGGTAATTTATTGAATTATCGGAAAATAAAATCACTTTTCCAGAAAAGCGCAATCCCACTTCAAAATTGGGAAGCTGACCAAATCACTTTGATCTTTGCTTGGAAACTCGTGTGATTCTGCTGACATTCATTGTGAGTTAGAGAAACTGCTTTTGAAGGAATTTCACTTCTACCCGAGTGGAAAAATTTTCAAAATTATATATAATTTTTATATAAATCAATATAATTTATATATAATTCAGATATAATTCGATATAAATTTTACACAATTTTGAAAATTTTTCCACTCGGGTATAGATGCAATAAAACAAATAATAATCATTGATTTCACAACTTACCAAGAGAGGTCTAAGTACAAACGAGCAGCGTTAATCCAAGGTTGACTGTGAACAGAAGAAAGAAGTTATGTTAATGAATAACATCTTATCACTTGCCTTTATGATAAATATTGTGTCAATTAAACAAACACATGAATTTATTGAATTACCATGAATACCTAGTTCAAGAACAACGATGGTAAGTTTAGTTTATTTTCGAGAGAATTTGAAATCCATTATATACTGATACAAACTGAATTCTAGATTCAGTTGCATGTGATATCTAAAGCATGAAGATGCGCATGGAATCATGAAACTTCATAGAATATTCAAACTAAATAAATTTGATGTATTGAAAGACATTCAACGACGCTTTATTGTACATCCATCTGAAATAGACATCCAATGAACCCTCTCACGGTATCCTGAATAAATTTAATCGATTCGAGGCTGTTTGAGAGCTCCTTGCGTTGCTTGAAAGATATTCGATTGATGTCTTTAAACATTTTAAAATTTTATGAGAATCATGTACATCTATCTCAAATTTATGAATCAAATCTTGATTTGAGGTTTTCAATTTGCTTCCTCGAATCTAAAAATTAGTAAAAAAATCAATAACGATGTCTCTAGCACTTGAAAATTCAGGAAAAAAATAAATTCATAAAATCTCATAATCTGCAAAGTGATAAGTTAGAACAGGTATCGGCAAATTTATAACAAGGAAATTCCGGGGCATTCAATGTCGCCCCATCAAAATACGCACCGTATTGTATATATCGGTACAAGATGGTTTCCCACGACACCCCAGGTCTTATGGGAACGTTTTATACAGGGGTGAGACTCTTTGATGTCACGTACAAGCGTATATGAATACACGTACATCGATTCGCGAATGTGAATGTATATATCTGATCTTATATAAACGATGTATTCAATAAAACTTCTTTACCAATACATTTTTACACCTCTTCGTATTGTATAGAAATCGCAACCCCTGTGTAACACAAACCGTTTAATTTAGTATTAGATATACGACTCTATGATCCTCGACGTTCACTCTTGTCGGTGGTGCTATCAGGACACGCATCTAATAAATATTTCATTGATCTTATTAAACGTACGCGTTTTAATATTCCACTTGCATCGATCTTATCTAAAGATAAGTTTAAATAACGTTTCATAATTAAGATCTTCAAATATTTCAATCTTCTTTATTGTTGGTTGAATTTTTGATGCATACCGAGATCCCTAGTTCTAGTTTTAGTTTTAAAAGAATAAGGTGGATTGAGAGAAAAAGTTTTTCACATGAATATTAAACATGCGCTGCATTCGCGAAGCTTCATCCAAAAGCATGTGCATTATAGATTTCTCCATGATGTATTCTTTCCAGATATTTGTCCATGTCTGTATTCAAATGTTTCCAATGGAGAGTACCGAGAAAATGAAAAGAAGAAAAAGAACATAAGAAGTTGTGCATATTTGTATTTACATTATGGACTTTTTGAATTCAAGTTCAAGGATCTTATCGTGCTCCATAATTTACTGAATTTGAGACATCATAAGGTATCTATATCCGAAAAAAACTTCTCGATATTTTTATCGTAAACTCCATTCCTTCACTTTGTTTCGAATTAAAAATTCAATAAAATTAGGCTTATGAATCCTGCTTTTGGAAGTATATTATCGATGAAAGACAATAATTCACAGTCACAACAAACAACCAATGTACAATCAATATTCAAAACATACCGATCGTTAACACAAAGTTTACTGGGACGACAACTTGTTCATTAATGAGGAACTGTATTAAGTGATCATCGACAACAAGGTTAAAAGTCGTTGATAAAGATGTTAATACAAGTGTTCATTATTCTTTGGCATATACCGTTGAAGAAGATTCAATTACCTATATAAATGTTTGAATTCTTCAAAAACCGTATCAGTGCTCACAGCGAAGGTAGCGAAATCGTCTCCACCATGTCGAAGTTTGTGATCTTGTTCTGTCTCGTGATTGGCGCTTGCGTAAGTATCTATACGATGGCTCTATTCATCCGAAGAAAAAGTTTTTTATGGTGTACAAATCACACAAGTCGTGACGATACGTTTGACTTACTCTGTTAAGAAGTCTACTCCAATTGATGAGTTTGTTTCGGCTGTATTTTTTATGTCCGTATTCGTGAAGAAGTGTGTTCTTGAATAACTGTATTCTCAAAGAATTGTCTTCTCAAAGAACTGTGTTCTTGAAGAATTATATTTTCGAATATATGTACTCTTAAAGGACTTTCTTCTTCAAGACGTTTATTCTTAAATATCTGTATGCTCAAAAAACTGATTGAAGAACTTTATTTTTAAATATTTCCAATCTCAAATATCTGTATTCTCCAAGAACTATATTCCTAATGGACTGTATTCTTGATACTTATATTCAGGCGAAAGATTGTTGAAAAGTTGTTAATTTTCACCATTGAACTATTTAATTATTGTTCCAATGGGTCGGCTTTGCCAACCTACGGCTTTTTCTGATATTCTTATGGAGGATTCCATTTAAAGGTGTCTTATCATTCTTCGATCCATGGGAAAAAATCTGTAGGTTGGCAACGCTAAAATAGGCAATCTTTAGTATCGTTTCTTATTTCAACCACGGCACCTCCTCAATATAGTCATTCGTTTGAAAATAGATATTAAGGATACACTTCTGTAGGACAGCAATTCTTGGAGAATACAAATATTTAGGAATGGACGTATTTGCAAAATAGAGTTCTCTAAGGAGACAGTTCTTTGAGAATTTGAGAATACAGATGTTCAAGGATGGATTCTAACCACAAAAAGTGTCTCTGGAACGTTTTCTGAATATTCAGAAAACCTGTCCTACGTTCTATAAGCTTACCATAAACGTTCCAGTGGCACGTTGAGAATACAAATATATAACACAGTGCTTTAAGAATATAGTTTTTTGAGAAGACAGTTCATTGAGAATAGTGATATTTAAAGATACAGTTCTTTAGGAATACAGGAATAGTGGATATAGTGCTTGGTCTGCCTTTATTTCTAATTATCCAACATTATCCAAATACTAATTTTGTTTTACTTGAATTTTACTAATTTTTTTCTCGATGCATTATTCCGTAAATTCGAACAGTCCGCGGTAATTTTATTCCGGTTAATTACGGATTCCAGATCGTACAAGCCAACATCAAGGAGAATGCGAAGAAGGCTGTACTAGATATGCAGCAAAAATTCCACCAAACGCTGCATGCTTTGCAAAAATACGTGGATGAACACATTGAACTAAGTAGGAAGAAGGGTTGTGAATTCACCGAAACTATAAAGCGAAAAGCAATGGAAATTAGCACACAGCTCCATCAAAAGATTATGAACATGCTCAAAGGCATGGACGCCAAATTAGCTGAAATGATGAAGAATCTGAATGAATCCCAGCACAAAGAATGTTTCCTGGGGTTCGACTATCTCAAGGCAACTATGCTTAATATGATGGGTAATTCCAGTATGTGTCTGGTAGATATTATGGAAGAGAACAGCGGGTACATGGAGAAAATGAACGAAATGGCAGGGGATATGCAGAAAAAGGTATCAAGTATGGTAACCAGATCTGAAGAATGCTGCAAGGATTTGAATGGCTTCGAATCTGTTTTCAAGGGTGGATTGTGTATGTCCAAAGTAAGTGAACATTTAAAAACTATTCTCGATTTGACAACAATATATTCATTTCTCGTTTGCATAACTAATTCTCCGCCTTACAGATTATTCTGGAAATTACCTCATTGGCATTCAACTATACTCCAAGCGTAGCGAAAGAAATGGGACACTTGGTATGGAAGTGTTCCACCATGGTAGGACAAATGACTGCTTGCTCATTCACCACTAGCTTAGGTGAAATTATGGATGCCTACCCAAAAGCTTTGGAGCTCGCTGAAAAGTGTGTCCAGTCTAAACTTTCATCCCACCAACAATCGAATACCCCTGAAGCTCTGCCAGGATACTATTAATCCGTCGTATCAAAATTTTACAAAACTTGACGAAGTCGAAACAACATTTTAGTTGCAGACTAAATGAACTGAAAACAATTATTTATAATTATAATAACTTATTGATGATCCATTTATAAGAATAAATAACATTTCGAAAATTTGAACGAATGTAAGTGTGTCCTTAACGACATAACGTACATGAAAATTCATTAAAAGATTTTTTGAAAAATAATTACGAGTATTTGTTCCTTATTCGTCATATGTTATTAAATGTCCATTTATTCATTGCAATTCAAATATTCAGGGAGTATAGCGGAATTCTCCTTTGAAATAACGCACGAATGAACCTCAAAATTGATATTTGTCTTTCACTTATCAAAGAATTTTTTTATTGCTTCGTGTGAAATGGTATGCAATCAGGTCATCAATTGTTTTTGATTTCTCAAGCAACATATGTGAATGTCCCAATTCATATTTATTTCAATGAATATTGGCTTTCAAGACAACGGAGTCTTCGAGTTATTATTCACTCCATATTTTGTTATTATACATTTTAACAAAGACTCCTTACTCTGGAGTAATTTATATTTGAAACTTTTTTATGAATTCATAATCATTATACATCAAACCAATAAAATGGTACAATAAATCTGATCGAAGGAACATAACAATCTTGTCGATCGTATAATATTGCTTTCATGAACATATAATACAATTCCGTAACCCCTGCACACGGTATTCTCATACTCCGTTAATGCTCTACACTCGGATGGTTGCTTGCATCAAGGCGTTGAAATGTGCGTCCAGAAAAAAAAGGTTGCCAAATTTACAAGATGTGAAATCAAGATTTGAACAATTTCAAGAAATAGTTCGAGCCACCACAATTTTAGCTGATTCCGCAGCTGGAAATGTGAGATTTACAGCAGCCGTGGTATATCTCATATTCACAGTTGTAAAATCTACTTGAATTATGGTAGGTCAAACTATTTTTGGAAGCGTCCAAATAATTACTTCACAAGATGTAAATTTTACATTTTATGACTAGGAATTTTTTGAATATTTTGTCTTGATTGGTCATAGTACTATTCTCACATCTCTTATGATTTATGATTTATCATGTTATTCAGATCACGCAGTGAAAATTTATTTTGGAGAATTTGGATAACCAATATGAGACCACACCTCATTTCATCATCACGACCAGCAACCATATTCGAAACTGTGTATTAGAGCAGATCGATGAAAAGATCGTACGACCTCGTTTACTAGCCAGCTTCGGCATCTTCCGCCCTTGTACTTGGCACTTTGGAGAAGTTTGGTAAAACATTGATAAGGTTGGATTATACGAATTAATGAACGATCGAATTTTGAAAAAATCACTGATTTTTGTCTCACATACAACGTTCAGAAATAAATCTGTGAAATTATTATCTCAAAATTTGTAACCACGTGGAAGTTGTTTTTGAGACAAGATGTTTATCCAGATTCCAGTGCAATTTTAGATCCAATGAAGATCTGATGGTCATCAAGGTAAAGAGAACAAACAATACTCTGAAGCACGCTGCTTCGATTGCATTATCATCACCCCTTGAATCGATCGTTGAAACATCAGAAAAAGAGAATTGAAATGGATTATTGCTTGACTTTGCCTTTTTTGTTTGTTACGGTCACTTGAACTCTCTTAACTTCCAATTATGTAAATTGATAAAAAAAAAATTTCCTCCAGCCGCCGTGGGTGAATGAACCTTCGACTTACAGGGCCGAACTCAGCCCCCTGAGAAGATGGTGGACGAAGACAGGAGAGGGGCGCCATATATATATATATATTCAGGGTGACTCGAGTCGGGTAGATTATATTTTAAGAACATATTCTGCAGCCAAAATGCAATAATTTCCAGTATGGAAAAAAATTTGTCGAGGCTTCGTTCTTGAGATATGAGCATTTTTGAATGTTTTTTCAAATTCAAATGGCTCACAAGCGTTGTGTGCTACATACTTGAACTCAACACCATTCGCTAAGGCGGAACACGACGGGTTTCTGAGAAAAAAATTAAACTATCTTGTCATTCTTTGTCTCGAAGCTCCAACAATTTGGAGTTACTCATTTCTGATTGGCTGAACGCCAAAAAATTCCAAATCGCTGTAACTTAGAATTGAAAAGTAACAGAGTAGCTCAATTTTTTTGTCCAAAGATCCGCTGTATTCCAACTTAGCGAATGGTGTCAAGTTCAAGTATGCAGCACACGACGCTTTCGAGCATTTTGGATTTGAAAAAAAAAAATCTAAAAATGCTCATATCCCAAGAACAAAGTGTCTAAACAATTTTTTCATACGGGAAATTGTTGCATTTTGGCTGCAGAATATGCCTTCGAAATATAATCTACCCGACTCGAGTCCCCCTGTGTACAGGATGTTTCAGAATTCATCATTCGCACTCCTGTGGCATATTCTGCAGCCAAAATGCAATATTTTTCCGTACGGAAAAGGAATTTTTTGAGGCTTAGTTATTGAAAAATATGAACATTTTTTAATTTTTTTCGAATTCAAATCACTCAAAAGCATCATATGCTACATACTTGAACTTGATGCCAAACGCCAAGTTGAAAAACGGCGGATCTCTGGAAAAAATTGTTCTATCATTGTTTGTTTTGGAGCTATGATGATTTGAAGTTGTCGAATGCTGATTGGCTAGAAGCTAAAAATTTTCAAATCGCTATAACTTGGAATTGAAAAATGATGGGATATTTCAATTTTTTCTGTCCCAGAAATCCGCCGTTTTCCGATTCGGCGAATGGCATCGAGCTCAAGTGTGTAGCACACAATGCTTTTGAGTGATTTGGATTTGGAAAAAAATTTGAAGATGCTCATATCTCAAAAACTATGCTTCGAAAAAATTCTTTTCATACGGGAAATTATTGAATTTAAACAGCAGAATATGCTACAGAAATGCGAGTGATGAATTCTGCAGCCAAAATGCAATATTTTCCCGTTAAAAAAAAATTCTTTGAAGGGTGACTTTTTGAGCTATGAGCATTTTTAGATTTTTTTTCGAATCCAAATAACTCAAAAGCATTGTGTTTTACAATCTAGAGCCTAACACCGTACCCTATATTGGAAAACGCCGGATCCCTGAGAAAAATTCAACTGTCCTATCATTCTTTGTTTGGGAGATACAGCGATTTGAATTTTTTCGGCTTCTAGCCAATCAGAATTCAGCAACTTTGAATTACTATAGGTCAACAATAATTACAAAGAATGATAGGATAGTTCAATTTTTTTCCAGAGATCCGACGTTTTCTAACTTAAAGAATAGTGTCAGGCTATAGGATCTAAAATACAATGCTCTCCCGTCATTTGGGTTTGAAAAAAATCTAAAAACGCTCATAGCTCAAAAACTAAGCCTCCAAAAAAGTTTTTCCAACGGGAAATTATTGCATTTTGGCTGCAGAATACACCACAGAAATCCGAATGATGAATTCTGAAACACCCTGTATATGAAGATATATATATTCCCAAATATGTAATAGAAATGTCATTTTTTAATTCGAATATTCACACAGCAAGACAGTTCAGGAAGAGTCCATAATGAATCAATTGAGACCTTGAAGTATGCAAAATGGACCTATGAAGAACGCTTTCTGAACTATTGTGTTGTGTGGGTAAAGAAACGAGACAGAAAGCGAATATGGTTTCAGAATTAATTTATCTCAACCTGGTGAAAATATGATGAAATAGCAACTTGGCTGTTGCAGTGAGTCGAAGTCGCGCTAGTATTAAGCCAGAGTTGGTATCATCGTTCAATATGTTCGAGAGACGACAGTGTGCCAGTATTGGTAGGACTTTATTCCTCTACGGAATCTATGGTGAATTGTATAACTTCAACGGTCCTATTACAATCAATGGCAATTTGAGTGATCCGTCCTCAACTCGGAGATCGGCTGATGTGATAGAGACTAGGTTTCTTACTCGTAGGACCTGAGTTCAATCCTCACTCAGTGAACTTTCAAGCAATCATTTCCAAAGTGCCTTCTTCCGATGACATTAATAAGAACAATGAATTCTTCAGATTTTCAAAGTTCAAATTCAATGTTGTTTTTTTAATTAAAATATCATAACCCCTGGTAACTTCGGCTCCCGGTACTATGCCAGTACTGGATCAGGTTTGAATTTCTACGTAGGATGTCATCATTTCAACTCCTTGTCATTCTTCATCCAGCTCTGGCAACACAACTGATCCTGTTGCAATGCCAGAGTTTCTCTGTAGTTGGATCACATTTAATATCTTCACCGACGAGGTGGTGAATGTATACTGGCTCTTACGTTCAATGATGTTATCATTTCGGCTCTTCGCCAGTACCGTCTATTTAACCACGCCCATAATGGTAGGTCTGGAATTGCCAGTACTGGCAACTCTGGCAGCAGTACTCAGCCAGTAGCGGCGCGTGTTTCCATTTCCACATGGGTACCCGAATATATCTCAGGACATTCTTTCGCGTATCTGTTCCCTAAGGTGACCCTTATTTTTCCAACATAAAAACTTTCGGCACGCCGCGCCGCCCCTCAAAATTGCCATGAGCAACTGCCCCAAACTTTTGCCCCAACTGGGCTCAATTCAATATTGAGAGAACATGGCGCATTGAAGACAAAGTTTCGAAATTCCCAAACAGGACTGAAAGTTCTCAAAACGTTTCAAAAACGTGTCCAAAGTCCCATAGATGTTAGTTTCCAAAAGGACGTTTTCCAAACGTCTTAGGAACATGCTTCAATGTGTTGGGGAATACGTTTTGAGGACATTGTTTACACATCCTATGGTACGTTTTCAGAACGTTCTCGAAACATTATATGAAAACCAAGTATTTTATCTCTAGCCTATACAAATGTGTATTCATAGGTTCCCCTAGTAAAAATAGGAGCGTAAGAAGGGTACGCAGTGACGGGGGAGAGTGAATGAAACAGTCTTTAAGCGCAAAAGAAGCGGAAATTGAAACATTTTACGCTTCATTTGTTTTAAAGTTCGCTTCTGACGAATGGAAATGTTCACCAGGGTTAGTAGAGAAAAAAGTACCAAGCAGTTCCGTGTAGGGTTTCTCTGATATTGGCTATGCATTTGTTTGAAATGTTTCATGAATGATAATGAGGGTAGCCGTTAAGTTACGGAGGAAAATTTCTTTACGAGATATTGTTCACGCTGCTCCAAGAGTTCTATTGTTGTTGTTGTTGTTGTTGTTGTTGTTGTTGTTGTTGTTGTTGTTGTTGTTGTTGTTGTTGTTGTTGTTGTTGTTGTTGTTGTTGTTGTTAGGCAAGAAATCAATTCTTACCAAAGCTGAGATTGATTGGGGCGTGGAGTCGAGTATTTTGTACTACTCGAAATTTTCGAGCTACTCGATAATCTTCGAGTCATTTGTTGATTTTCTTAGAATTATCATTTGCAAAGGGTTGAATATTCTTAGAGAACACAAGGGGTCGTTATCCACTATCACATATAGATTATATTCATATTCATATATATTCCCAAGTAGCAGAAGAGGTTAGAAATGCTAAGAGCGTGTTTGGAAAATTCTACGGACATGCGTAGAACCTCCAAATGAGACTGTTTCGAATAATTATGTTCTATGCACCTCCATAGAATATCTTAACGAATTCATTTAGAATAGCCTCATTCGCACATCTCTTTCACATTCATACCCAGATAACATGTAGGCTTGTCATAACCCTGTCACACTTGTCATTCGATTGTTTTTGGCTTGTTATTGACAACCTTGTCAGTGTAAGGTTGCTACAGCCCTGCTGCAAGGGTTTTGTAAGCTTGTACCCTTGTCGTTTGTCAACTAGGAGGCTTATATCAGCCTTGTCACAAGCTTGCCTGACAACATTGCAGCAAGGTTAAATTGCTATCCGGGTAGAGTCACCATAGCATATTTGAGAAGTTCTTGTGCTACTTGGGTTATATACTTTTCGAGTACTCGAAAATCTACAAAAAACTCGAAAAATTTTCGAGTACTCGATGAATTCCGAGTACTCGACTCGACTCGAAATGTCAATTACTTGACTCGAAAAAATCACGACTCACACACCCCTAGCATCAGCTCATCGAAGAGATCATCATGGTTTACATTCAAGTCAGAAGGCAAATACATAAAGATTTCTGCAATAATCTTATATTCTGGAAATTCGTTTTTTAAAGGTAAAGTTGAAAGTTTAGACAAACAATTTGTTACGTCATAAGTGAAATGATTTTGTAAATAATCTAAAGCCTTACTGTGGAAATTTGAAAAATCTTTTTCAATAGCTTCACCTGTTTCTTTGTTCATAGTCCTCAATAATTTTTTTGTTTTGAACCCATAGAACTCTTCATTTTTTCGACTCAGAAGATGCTCTTTCATCCCCAACATTATATCATATAACTCGATAACTGGAGTTTTATTAGACTCTAGTTTTTCTAGTCTGGACAAAAAGGAGGTATATTTCTGTTATTTGTGAAGAAATACCTCCTTCACTTATGCTTAACAATTCTGCAATCTGCTTAGGACAAGTTTCATCGAGACCTCCAAAGTACTCTATGATTGCATTATAGTTTTGTAAAATTCTCTAAACACATGGAAGAAGTGATACCATCTTGTTCCTACGTGACGTATTAATTCTTTCCATTCAACTTCGGCAAAATCATGAATGTGTTTCAATGCTTCTCTTCTTTTTGCAGACATACAAAAATGGGAATATACTTTCAACATTAAGTTGTCGACGTCAGTTGATAAGAAATTCGTTGCGTACTTTACACAATTATGGACAATGTATGCATGACAGTTGACTTTCAGAATGTATTTATTTTTTGTCTTCGAATTCGTATATAATGAATGGTGTTTACCATAATTTTCCATACAATTTTGGATTGGTGTTCACCGATATTTTCCATACAAATGTTGACTACATTGAACATACCATCAGCTGTCTCATTCGCGTTTTCTACAAAGTCTATCAAATAATTCTTCAAACCATCATTCTTTGTGAACACCTGTATACTAAAAGGGAAGAATTTTGGATTTTTTCTATTAGAATCGAATAATATAAGGGAGAATCATGATTATTTATCATCGATATAATTTCACTTAGTGCCATTGAAGCTAGAACATTTTGAACAATTGACTCGGCCTTAGTTCGACCGCAAGAAACTTTATTGGCTATCACAGAATCATTGTATATATACTCATCTAATATAAAGGAACAATCCAAACAATTGTATGACTCACTGTGTTTGATGGCATGAAATATTTTCGCAACTTCTGTAATTATCACTTTATGCTCATCTTCTGAATCTTTTTGACTAAAAAATGAAGTCAATACTACGCTCGTTTTGATGGCTTGAGCTTTTAGTTTATGGGATTTACTTTCTGCACGATGCGTAACAGATGTATATCCGCATAAAGAGATATTAAATTTTGTGATACACAGTTTACAGTGGGCTTCCATTGGATTTCCGCGATTTTCTAGCTATCAATGTTTTTCTTCCCATTTTTTGATATAAGAGCAGAGTCTTTTCATTTTTTTTAGTGGGGTTCTTGGTGTTTCTTCATCAATTTTTTGAGATGCTTCACACTCATCTGAAGAGTCAACGTCACACGTGATGATTTCAAGAGCGGACAGGATGATGCTGAAATAGGGTAACTGGGATAACTGAGGAGCGGGAACTTCAAGGATTTGGAACAATGTAGAATTCTAAATCTGTGATGAAAATTAAATTTATTAGAATTCGATGGATTTTTCTCACGGATCGTGTACTTTCAACATGTAAATGAACTTTTTTATCATCAGCTAATACGAATTCAACCATAACAATCGAAAATGATATGTTTTCAAATACTTTTTCATGGTGAAACCACACTGAGAAAAAAGTTTTGGTAATGGTAACAAAAGTGTTTTGTTGTTTGATTTCTCATGACCATACTATATAATTTGGTCAAGGGACCCAAAAGGAGAAATCATTTTGTACCTCGAACTATACTGATTCCGATTGTTTGGTTAAGATCAAGTACATTTCTTGGTTACCCACATCCTTTGAAAAGAACATATTATTTAGTTGTTTTCACAAAACTCACGCGGTTTTGTTCCACAAAAAAAATAATTTGGCATTTCATAATGACTTCATCTTTGTAGGGAAAATATTCTTTTGCATTTCTGAAACGTCAATTCACATGAAAAGTTTTATGTCGTGAATAAAATAATACATTCCTGCATGGAAGAATACTTTGATTTATTACAATCATATAAACTTGTGCACTGAGATGCATTGTTAATTGAATCTTATACGGAAATGTCGCAAGAGCCCGGAGCTGCTTTTCAATGAAAGTCATGTGTACATGTACCATAGATATTCGTGATGAAAATCATCCTCACTTCAATCCTAACACGGCTTAGTATTTGAAGTTCGAGTTTGAAACATGAACACAACTTGTTATATGCAAAGAAGGTCCCCCTGTCCAAGTGATCGGCAGTGGCTTGAGTGATAGAGCCTCCGCCTCCAGTCCCGGAGACCTGTGTTCAAGTCTGCTGGTGGTGATGTTATTTATTTTCAGTATGACCCATGATTTCCTCATCAGGACAAAATATTTTCAGTCTGCAGACGATATGATTTGGTTTCCCAAGCAAAATGTATTTACTTAGAAACCAAAGGTGTGCAACAAAGAAATAATATGGTTTTCAACAAAACATTTTTTTCGGTGCATGTTCTATTGTTTGTGGAAATTGATACTGTCACGTGATTGGTGCATATCAATAGAATAATTTTTGAAAATTATATGGGAGAAATGGTTGATTCAAAACAAAAATACATTGAATTCAATAACACACAATTATCTCATCATACCCAAGTAAACCAACAGGTTAGAAATGCTAAGAAAGTTCTTGGAAGTTCTGCTCATGTTTTATGAACATTCTTAGAATCTTCGAATGAGACTGTTTTGGATAAGTATATTCTGTGCACATTCTCAGAACATATTTTTTTAATTTATCCAAAACAGTCTCATCTGCATATTCTATGCATGATCACGGAATGAACGCAGAATATTTGAAATGTTCTTGTGCTACTTGGGTAACCTCTTCAAACTTGGAAACATAGGATTCGATGATTTGGTGCAAACAATTTTATTCCTTACCATTTGCCTTGAAATTAAATGAAGAAAAGTCACAATGTAAGTCGTAACAATCATGAAAATCCCCAATGAGAACCAAAATGATGCACTTATAATCCTCGTGTCTGTTTGTGAGTGAAAACACGCATTGCGGTGCAGCGCTGCAAACGGTTTATCATAGAAACACCTACTGATCCCGGTCGGCAAAACTTGATTTTTTGTGAATCTTTTGTTTTTTATTGAGTGGGAGCTTAAAGCATATACTACTGGAGCGAGCAAAGGCTACGGAGAAGTGTGGTTAGTTTGAATTGAAGATAGAATGAGAGTTCAGACTTTTAGGCAGTGCTATCTTTGTTTAAATCTCATTGGATAAGAAGAGCGACAACTGCCTATAAGTCGGATCTCTCTCTCTCTCTCTCTCTCAATTTAACCACACTTATTTCTATTGGAATCATAGGCAATGCTGGCTCCAGTAGTATATGGTCTTAGAGTGGGAGGCATTTAAGTAAAAGAACAGGACATCAGGCGTCCTGCTTCCTTTCCTGCAGAACGCAGGACATTCAGTTGAAAAGCAGGACAGTTCTGCCAAAAACAGGACGGATGGCAACCCTAGATTCTGTAGTAAAATTCGGATTCGGACTCATTAAAATTCCCTTAGCATGCATGCACTGAGAGAAAAGAAAGCGTAAAAATTACAATCTTCATTAACAGATTGAAGACATCGCGGATTATAGAAGATAATCGATCGACATCAGTTAAATGCATTACTATTTGAATAAACAAAAATATTATTTAAATAGTCATTTATTCAACTAATATGGAGTGATTACCTTCTATGAACCACGATCTCTTCTATCTGGTAATAAAGATTGTAATTTTTATGCTTTTTTTCTCTCAGTGAGTACAATATGGCCTACACTGATCCAGCATGAACCGCATCCTGCCAATATGGGCCCAAGACTGGGCCAAAGTTGGGCGAAAATTCATACACGCTGGAGTTTAGTGTTGCCGCGAGCCGAACCAAGTCGAGTTTTTAACATTGGCTCGGCTCGGCTCACAATTTTGAAATCGTGGCTCGGCTCGAGCATCCCTGGTTAAGAGAAACCATTGATTCTCGCCAAATCTCACTAAATTACAGTTGAACTTGGACAATTTTCTGATCAAATCTCATCCGGCAAATGTCAATGAGATTTGGTCAGAAAGAACAGTTGATTCTCGCCAAATCTCACTGAATCTCGCCAAATCTCATTGATTCTCGGACAATGTTCTGGCCAAATCTCGTTTAATTTCATTTGTCAGAAGTAATGGATTCTTTCAACCAGGGATGGTTTGAAGCGCGGCTCGTTGCGAGTTTGCTCGAGCCGAGACGAGCTGGGGGTACAATTCAAAAAAGTCTCAACATTTGTATCTCAATCAATTTTCTGCTGCACATTCAATCAATAATTTGAGCACATAGAGTGAACCAATATCAACGTGGAAAATGAAAATGAGGTTCGATGAGCAAACCATAAATCTCCTCTTAAAAGTTTATCGAACTTCTTCGATCTTATGAAATTCCATAACGTGTTGTATATCTATCCACACAACACAGAAATTCAAAAAGGATTTTTGAGAATACATAATGAATTCTTCTACTTCAATGAGAAATGCTATGAAAAATGATTGTGGAATTTTCCTCCTAAAAATGGTGGCAGCAAAGTTCTTCCACAGATGGGGAATTTTTCACCATAATTCGGGGGACTTTTCCTTCATTTGTGGAGGATTTAACACTCAAAAAATAAAATACTCCCTCGGAGTCGCGGAAAAATCATCTGTTTTGATGGAAAAACAATTCCCCCATGATGGGGGGACGAAATCCATCGACAGTGTGAAGAAAAACTCCCTACATTTTTTACAATGAAAATGCTGAACTTTTACTGCTACCACGCCACCACCCTAGTGAAAATGGGAGCGTAAGAAGGGTGTGAAACGACGCGGGAAAGTAAATGAAACAGTATTTAAGAGGATACCAGCGAATAGGTGGCTCCATCTGGTGGCAGTTTTGTTTCCACAAAAATACTCGAAACTGGACTTATAAAAAGATCTGAAATTTTCAGGGATGAATCCTTGAAGGTTAATCTAGGTCTGTAAAGAGCCGGAATTTTGAATGTCGAAGAAAAGCAGAAAAATTTTTTTTACTTTTTTTTTTTGAAAGTTTCGAGTATTTTTGTGGGAACAAAACTGCCACCAGATGGAGCCACCTATTCGCTAGTATCCTCTTAAGCGCGAAACAAGCGGAAATCGGAACATTTTACGCTTCATTTGTTCCAAAGTTCGCTTCCGGCGAGCGGAAATTTTCACCAGGGTAGTATCACTTTAAGGCCGCTGTCCAATGGAGCTGGAGAAATAAAAATTGCGTTATGCGGACCCAATGGTGAAAAAAAGAACAAGTAGTCACCTCCCTTTTCAGCCATCGGTTCGACATTATGCAATCTGTATCATTTTGGCTCAATGGGATGCCATCAAACTTCTATATGATACACTGAATTCTTAACATGATATAACCCTTATGAAAAAACCCGATATCGGGATTTCATCGTTGAATCATCAGCTGTATCAATACTATCCAAAATCTATCGTTTGGTTTCATTATCAGACAAGTCCGATAAGAATACGAGATCTACGATGATTATCCCATGTAAACCCGATATCGGGAAATTATCGGTTAGCTGATCGGTTTTATATCGGATAATTATCGTAGATTTCATATTTTTATCGGACTTGTCTGATAATGGAACCAAACAATATATTTTGGATAGTATTGATACAGCTGATGATTTGACGATGAAATTCCGATATCGGGTTTTTTCATAAGGGAATTTATCACGATGAGAGTGAATCAATGATATATACCGAATATGCACACATAACTTTCAAGCATATGGTGAAGAATTCCATATCAGTATTTTTATTTATCCTGGTAAAAATGAAGCGTATACACAAAGCGCAAAGGAAGCGCATACGAAGCGAAAAATGTTCAATTCCCTTTTCCTGAAGCGTGTGATGCTCTCTCAGTGTGAAGTGATGAAATCATACGTTTCATATATGCTTCATAAGCTTTCGATCCCGTTTCGCACACGTTTCATGTGACGTAAAAGTAGGTTATATCAAGCGCATGCGAATCATATCTATTCGGACTTCAAATAGTATGTCCAAGCAGTCGATACCATCGACGATTTACGGCTCAGTGGATAAGACCGTCGACTGCCATGGTAAAAGTCGTGAGTTCGAGTCTTATTATGGGGTTGAATTTTTCATTCAGGTTTTTTAAATTTCATGCGTTTGCTTGGTTTCAATTCCCGCTTCATATACTCTTTGTATCCTTTTCATCCAAGCTCCGTATACTTTTCATTAACGTTCCTGTTACGCTCTCGCATAAATTTCGTTGACTTTTCCTTATCGCTTCCATTTTCACCAGGGTAACAAACATAATATTCATATTTAACAAAAGACGCTCGATTTTACATTATGACTCTGGTACTTAACAGTTTACCCAGACAGCACCACAGTCCCTTTTGATTTATTCGCAGAGAATTCACAGAAAAGAATGCTTTGAGAACTCTTTTTTGCGAATTCAATATGTAATTCAAAAGAATACATGCAGTACCAAAAGGCTCCAAAAAGAATTCTCATTGAGCGCATATCAGAACTCGCAAAACATTCATCAAGACTACATACAGCATTCCAAAAGAACACCCGTTATGCGACAAAACATCCCTGATAACAAAATCCGATAGGAAACGATAGGAAACGATTGATTTTGCAAAATATTGTATCGTTTTTCATCATTTCTATCGTAGTTGATTTCGGGACCGATAGGAATGCTATCGTTTTTAATGCGAATCTATCATACTTGGGTTTAATCGTTAGAAAACGATACGAAGTTTTTCGTTTCATATCGTATTTTATGATCATACCCGTTACTTATATGAAATTTATAGTATCTTATGTGATGTTTACAAAGCCGTTTTCTATGGCATGTAATGTAAAACTTACGATAGACATGCAATCGTTGTCGATCACAAACTTGAGCAGTCGTGGTGCATGTGGTATGAATGATAGATAGTCTATCGTAGTTTATGTCATATTTCACATACCTGTTGATGATTTTTCTAACGGTACGAATCTTACACTCCATTTATAACTACATGTGTCATTCAATGAAGTTGTGTACAAATATTTTTTGGAATCAAATCACAGTCAAGTATCCATCATGCCAATTGTCTGAAAGAATGTACTGTCACTACCACTTTTGTAAACCTCTGATGATTTTTCAGGTAATCAAGTGAAATGAAGTGATGTCATTCCTTCAATCCACAATCTGTATGAAGTGAAATGACCAGCCACTTGGTTGAAATAAATTCTTTGCGAATAAGAAGTAGGTATCAACAAAACTTGAGTCAATAAAGATATTGACTGATATATTGAGAGCGCAGTGAGTTTTCTTTATTCTGACTAACATGAACCATTGGCACGATAGATACTTATAAGATATATTGATTGTCAAAAATTACTTAAAAATAAATTCATTGAACTATACAGGTATTTATAAATAATATAGATATGAACAAATTATTCAGTCAATTTGTAAGAATGAAAATCAATTGCAATTGATGAATATTTCTCATGTCGCATGTAATTTATCCCTGGTGAAAATGAAGCGTATACACAAAGCGAGAGGGAAACGTAAACGAAGCGAAAAACGTTTCAACTCCCTCTTTCTGGAGCGTATGATACCCGCTCGCTGGAAAGTCATCAAATCATACGTTCTGTATACGTTCCATAAACTTCCGATCCCGTTTCGCATACGCTTCACGTAACGTAATAGTAGGTTATATGAAGCGTATGCGAGTCATACCCGACGTGGAAGAGGAAACGAAACAGTATCCAAGCGCGGAAAAAGCGGAAATTGAAACATTTTACGCCTCATTTGTTTCAATCTCCGCTTCCAGCGATCGGAAGTTTTCACCAGGTTTGGTACCCAAGTAGCATCAGAATATACTATGAACGTTCTTCGAATATTCGAAATATGTTCTATGCACGGAAAAAGAACTATCTTGTATCAAGACAATATTGTTTTCGTTATATATGAAACACGGATTGTCTCAGTTCAATGCAATTTGTTTTGAATCAAACACAGGACAAAACAACATTCTTGATTCAAAGCAAGTTGCATTGAACTGAGACAATCAGTGTTTCATATATAACGAAAACAATATTTTCTTGATACAAGATAGTTTTTTTTTCTGTGTGCATATTCCAATGAGACCGTTTCATAGGTGCTATGCATATTCATCGAACGTATGTAATCGAATATACGATGGAACGTCAATCGAACGTCGATTGAATGAATATCGTACATTTCGGATGTACTATGTACGTTTTAAGTATTCGAATATTCTATGAACGTTCATTATATATTCTTCGTATCTCATCCGTACATTCCACGAATGTTTCTATTTCGTATATACTTTGAACTTCTGTTGCTACTTGGGTAGTGTTCATACTTAGCGCAGGTGAAGAAGTTCCTGATGTCCCGTACGAAAATATTTCGCTGAAATAATCATGAATAATCTCTGAAAAACTCCGCATTTTCTCTGAAAAACTCTGAGAATTTTTGAAAATTTGATGAAAAATCTAATATTTTTGGAACATTCTGTATAAACTTTCTCCAGACTTTTTTCAGACTTTTTTCAAAGGTTTGCAGAGTTTTTCAGTTTTTTCCAGACAAATAGGACCGAAATTGCACTTTGATAAAATTCTAACAAAACTATGAAATTTCTGACTATTGAAAATTTTCAAAATCATATGAATCCATTCATATTTTAAATTCAAACATAATATGTGAAAAAGTGTTTGAAAATGGAAAAATTTTACTTTAATAATCAGAAAAATGTTAGAACTTTTTCGAAGTTTTGTTAGAGTTTTTTCAGAGTGCAATTTCGTTCCTATTTGTCTGAAAAAAAAACTGAAAACCTCTGAAAAGCTCTGAAAACAGTCGGAAAAAAGTTATACAGGATGTTTCAAAAATATTAGATTTTTTATCAAAATTCCAGAAATTGTATGGTATTTACATATTTTATATTGGAATTTCTTTCATAACTAACCTTTGAAAATGATGTACATTATTTTTTAAAGGAAAAGTTTGTCAACCCGTTGAGTCTGCTTTTTTCAAATATCAAAGTAACTATTTCATTCATTTATTTGTTTATTCAACGAGCATTAAAAACTGATACCATTATGCACGCAAAATGGATTCAAAACTGATTTCATTATGCACGCAAAATGTATTCAAAACCGATATCATTATGCACGTAAATTGTATTCAAAAATGAATCCGTTATGTATTCAGAATGTATCCATAATGGCGTTCAATATGAGTTCTTTTGAGTGGACAAGGTATTCTTTTTGACCTTCCATATGTTCTCATGTTTAGTCGCATAATGGGTGTACATGTTGATGTCTCATAGAATTCATTTGGATGATTCTGGGGATACAAAACGAATTCTCCCAAAAACTGAGGTGTTCCAAATGTTTCCTTCAAGAATTCTTTATGAAGTGGCGGTGCTGTCAAGGTAGCTTATAAAAGTCTAGACACACAAGTTACCTAAGCAGCACCAGAATATACCATGAACGTTCTTCGAATATTCCAAATATGTTCTATACACACCCGAATGCGACCGTTTTATAGGTGCTATGCATATTCATCGACCGTGATTGGTCAATTGTCTTAGAAAGAGGGATCATGTGGAAACACTGGACGGTACGTTGATTGAACGTCAATTGCATGTATATCGTACATTTCGAATGTACTATGTACGTTCTAAGTATATTTAAAACAGTTTCATTCGAACATTCCATGAACATTCATTATATGTTCTTCGTGTCTCATCCGTATATTCTACGAACGTTTCCATTCCGTATATACTTTGAAATTCTGTTGCTGCCTCGGTACATTAACGCAAGAACGAATGCGTAGAATACGCGATCTGCGCAACCTTCACGGAGGAAAATGTGTAAGGTAGAACCAGCAATATTAGAATTGTCAACACTTTATTGATGGTTATGCAATAATTTGTTGTTCGTACAGCAACAGCAGATTGTTTCGTTCACAAGAATTGTATTGCTGAACATCACTGGTTAAAATGACAATATGAGTTCTGCCGTACAAAGCAAAAAAGTGGTCAACTCAATTTTTGATCAAAAATAAGATTATTGTATCATTCGATTCAGGAAATTTTTCTGCATCGGATGACATGAAAAAAAATTTTTCAAAAAAATTGAGTTAACCACTTTTTTGCCCTGTACGGCAGAGTTATCATTCCAACTCACAATAAACATTGTTGATTTGACAGAACAATATCAAGTAGCGACAACAATAAGTATCACAGAATTGACAACAAAAATTGTAACAAAATCCATTCATTGTCAAAACAGCTATATATATTCTGAACGTATAAAGCGGTATTATTATTCCCGTGAGAAATTGTTGGATCCACTTTAGGAGACAGTTAAAAATGATATCCAAGTGCTATACATTGTTCTACAAACCCTTCTTCGATGAAGATTTCCTTGAATTCACAAACATAAAACTGAATCTCAATTTCTGATTGATTAACAAACCTTACATGAGTTTAACTTACAAATTTGACGAGTTTTATTCATTTCTGTTTTTCTCCTCTCGTTTCATTTTTAGACTAATTTTGTCCTGATGCTTGATTATTGCGGGCAAAAACAGTACTTTTTTAAGATTGCAGTCTGAATTTGTCCTCAATCATTTTTACTCGCTGGGGGAAAATTTCAGACTAAAGTCTTGAAAAAGTACACTGAGAAAAATAATTACTATCACCAACGACATATTTTCATGTTCGGAGAAATCCGTTGCTTAAGAAATATGTATCCTTGATACAAGAAAATTTGTCTGGAGCTGAGAATATAATTCTTGGATTGGAAAAATATTTTCTGGATTTAAGAAAATTTTTCTTGGGTCTGCAACATGTCAACTGTTTATCAAGAATGTGTATTCTTGAAAAAATTCAAGAATACATTTTCTTGGTATTAGTAATTATTCCTCTCAGTGTACTGTTTTTGTCCGCAATAATCAACCATCAGGACAAGATCAGTCTAAAAATTGACTCAGGAATTTATTCAATGTGCACAATTTTATGTTTGTCTTGAATATATTTTCATCGTTAACTCTGAACAAAGTCGAGGATTACCATGAATGGCAATTCAAGTACTCAGTTGTCATCTTGGAGATCAGCTGATGAAATAAATGCTTTGTTTCCCGCTCGAAGGAACCGCGGGTCCGAATCACGCTAAAGCAACTTTCCAACATCGGAATTTACGATCGCTTTTTTTTACATATTTATCAAACCACATCGTGATAGAATGTTTGTAGGGATAAATTCGGATGAGAAATTTTTTTCCTCAGTCAGAAGTAATATTTTTTGAATAGGTAAACATAAATTATTGATATAATCACATCCTATTGCAAAACTGAATATTTGAATTGTTAATAATGTTACAATATAATATTGTTGCCAGTTTAGCAATAGTGACAGTCATATTTTTACGATATTTATTGTGGGTTGATATATATTTTATTGTCAATTCAGCAATATTATTGTTAGTTTTTTTCTCCGTGTTTCGTTCCTTACGTCCACGTTTACGTGGCTTGTATGTCTAGACCTTTATATAAGAGGCTTATAATAGAAAGAGCTCAAACCCAAGCAGCAACAGAAGTTTAACGTATATACGAAATAGAAACGTTCGTAGAATGTACAAATAAGTTGCGAAGGACATATAATGAACGTTCATAGAATATTCGAATGCGACTGTTTTAAATGTACTTAAAACGTACATAATACATCCGAAATGTACGATATTCATTCAATCGACGTTCGATTGACGTACCGTCGTATATTCGATTAAATACGTTCGAAGAATATGTGCATGGAACATATTTCGAATATTCGAAGAACGTTCACAGTATATTCTCGTGCTACTTGGAAAGTCGGGTGTTCAACAAGAGTTTCGTTTGGCTCGGCCCAGCTTGGTTTGGCTCGACTTGACTGAGGAACACCAGCTCGTCGAGCTTTTGGCGTGAGCCACTGATCTATAGTATTCACTGGATAGTGCATAGCTCGCCGAAAGTGTTCCACTTAGAAAGCTATATATATCGGTGGAATTGCCCCTATCCAACGGAATGTAATAGAATCAACCAATCCTGTGTGGCTGTTGATCAGAAAGACGGTGGCATTGACCCTTCATGGCGGTGCCCTGATGGGAACCAAGCTCGCACACGGGAAGGCTATGATATGCACTATCCAGTGTATATTATGGATCAGTGGCGTGAGCTCGGTTCGGCTCGAAGCTCGCGGCAACACTTCTGGAGTTGTAATCAGATTCAATTCATCGATGAGTTTTTGATGAATTCGATGATGAATCCTAAGTAATTGTTCAGTCTTGCCAGAATTATTCTGACATATAATTGAACGTGGGGAAATCATGAGATTTTGTGAAGAAATGAAATTCATTCCTCTAGAAATGGAAATTTTTATGAGAAATTATGAAAAGTTATGAGATCATTTTTATCAGAGTTGTACTGATCATTGTTAGAAACCTTTTCCAAATTCTTCCAAATTATTCCAAAATGTTTCCAACTGACGGTAAAGAATATTTTGATAATTTGAGAGCACTCTGTAATTAAATTGCAAAACAAATTCCCAACAAAATGAGGGACATAACGTGAAAATCGTGAATATATTTCCCGACTGAAATCATCAACGAAATCGTGATTATTGAACGTTAAAATATTCACTCGAAAAACGAATGGAGAAGAAAAAATGATACGTGAATTCAAGCATCACAGCAATTGAAATCACGTTTCAAAGTTGAAGAACTACACGGAGAGAAATGGATTATACAAATCGTATTATAGAAATGTGGATACTAACTGTTAATATCCGTATGCTTAGAGGTATTAACTCCCACGTGAAAATTTCTTTCTTGCGCCAATACTGACGATGGAAAATAGATAGGCGCAATGCTGACATCCAAGGCTTGGAAATCTATATCGAGCCAACGTTGACTGACAAGTGGCACAATGTTGCACTAATGTTGGGAATCATAATTTCCAATGATCAATCCATCATTGGCTCAAGATTGTACGATTCATGGTTCATCGTTGTCTCAATATCGTTTGGACAAAAGAAAGTAACTTCATACGAACAATTTCATAGCACGGCTGAATATTAATCCAAACGTTGACAACGTTTAGAAGAAATGAGTACCCAATGCAGTGCCAAGCCTGGTCAAAGCTTGGCTCAGGCTAGCCACGATCCTCAATGATACGTCTCCATACAAAAATTCCCGCGTCCAATGTCAAAGCGCCACCCTTCGGTATTGTTCCCAACGCTCGGTTCGTTTCTCGCAAGCGCTCAAGGAACTATGCGGTTGATATTTAAGCATCATATAACCTTCTGATTTGAAAATTGTTGTCTCCATCATAGATCCTTCATCGAAGAAGAGATTTTAGCTGTGCAGACCCATGGACTCGTGGACATCAGAATTTGAATTATACTTGATGTAATTGATTTGTAAGGTAACCAGTAATCATTGAGTTATATTAAACTTATCAACACATCTTGTATTGGATTAATCAAATAAGTTTCTCCGTTTCCATGCATACAGAGATTCTCTGGCCCTGGTTGTATAAAATATTTCAGGTTCGGGCTGTACTTCTTAACATGTGTGGAGAGGAAGCAATCGATGTCGGGAATATATGACTCTGAATTTTTATTATATTTTTGCAATCGTTCAACATAGAGTTGAACATCGGCACAACATTGGCTCAACGTTGGCGCGGGATTGTTGCAACGTTGAATCAATTTTGGCCGAATATTGACTCAGTACTGTTATAGTATTGACTCACATTTAGCAGTCAACATCATTTATGTGTAATAAATGATGATACCTCCTCTAAATGCATAAAACATCTGACCATTGGCAGACCATAAAAAAATTCGTCTATCAGTCTTGGTTCGTAATGAGTACAAGCATGATCCAATCTTGGATTTAGATCGAGCGACAAATTTTTTCAAGGGTTGCCAATGATGGCTGATTTGACTGCCATAATCGTACCAATGTTGGTCCGTGATTGGCAGAATACATCAATGGAGCCTGTAAGGATGTTATCATTTCAAGCTTGCACCTTGCTAACCGCCAAGGCTCGGCCAATCTTTGTCAGTGTTGCGCCATCCTAGTGCCAATCGTCAATTTTCACCTGGGCTATTTCTTTAGTCCTAAAATACAAGATTCTTACGGTTAAAATATGTTTATTATAAAAGTACCATACTTACCGTTGAAATCTGTATTTTAATCGTAAGAATCTTTGTTATTTACAGTAATGAAATGCAGATTTTAAAAATAGTATTATATTGACCAACAAAATATATAGTTATCATTAGAATCCATATTTTATCCATAAGAATCTCGGTTACTTGCAGTGATCAAATGGATATTTCATCAATAGTATCATAAGGACCAACAAAATATATAGTTACGATGAATAACCATCTTTCATTAATCATTATAATTTCCTTTTTCAACGAAAATCAAGTGCAAACCATAAGTTTCTTGAAATTTACATCGTTTGAAGATCTGATGTACTTCAAGTACAGTTACAATTCTTATGCACTAAAGCGAGCGTCGGTAGCTGAGTGGTCAAGGTGACCGACTGTGGCGTTACGAGCCCGAGTTCACCTCCGGCGAAATAATTTTTTTTTTTTCATAGTATTGTTTCCTTACTGTAAGCATCTGGACATAGTAGTTGTGAGAATCCTATATTATAATAGGAACTAACCTTTTTTCTTGCCTTCAACGAAATAGTATATTACTGGGTAAAAAATAAATTTACCACCTCGAAGTAAACATCTTTATAATAAATATATACTTGTGGTTAGAATCTAGATCCTTGTCCTCATGCTTAGTATAAAATATTCTTGTCTTTATAATATTTCTTATACCCCTTAGAATCCATTTCTCTCCGTGTACCTTCTCTCGAATACATCATCTACAACAATATATATTTACATGCTTGACTCTAGAGATGTATTATAAGAACTAGTGAAAAATCTGAAATCAAAATAAAAAGTGGAGTTTTTGTATATAGTTCAAATACGAACCAGACTAGTCGTTTGGAAAAAGAATGTTATCAAGCATTCATTGTATCGGCGTGATCTGTTGACACGTTGTCGAGACAGAAAGACCTTGTCATTATTGTGTCGTCACTTACCCAGAAGTGAATACGTCAAATCGTAATTGAATTTTAGGAAAGACAAATATTGAAAATAAATGATTATAACTCGATGAATTGAATTAAAGTTGACTGTTTATTTAGATGTTATGCAAAATAATGATTCTCTCATTGAACAAAACTTTCTGAGAATACCTACACGGAGAAAAATTATAATGTAAATTTAACATCAGTGCATAGATAAAACTTTAAATGTAATTTCTACATTAATTTTGATGAAACTCACATGATACGTACATGATCATTGCTTTGGAAGATTGTAAAAATCACGCCAATCCAAAAATATATTTATTATGATATTATTGACCACGAACAATGTAAATTTTCCATTATACACTCGACTGAATCTACTTTTCACGAACGTGATGCCATAAGGCATGCCCAACCACATTTCCACTTATTCAATTCTACAGCAATCCAATGTACATTCAACAAGTACAGTTGCTAATGTTACTCATGCTTTTTTGAATGATAATCTGATTTATTTCCCAGGAATTTTATTCTCATTCTCAAATATACAGTTACCGCAATCTGATGTGTATTCAACGATTGCTCCTGCAAAAACTACTCGCCTGTGTTGGTAATACTACTGAGAAGCTTTGTAACGCTCCTTTTAGTTCAAAATGATTAAAATCGCGTCACAAAGATGGCGCAAACAGTTCCAACAGTTTTCCGCGAGTATCAGTTTTTTCCTACATTTGATATACAGGGCGTCCCATTTGAAACAGGACAGCTGAATAACTCTTCAGGGAATGGAGGGGGAAAAAATTGTTCAGATAAAAGTTGTAGGGTTCGAAGGGGGCCATAAGATGGTGACCTTGAATTTGACCATGAGGTCAATTTTGAGCATAATTGATGGTCAAAGTATGTTTTTTCAAATGGAAAACCCCACGTTCGACCTCAGAAATGGAAAGAGCGGAAAATTTTACGTCTGAATATGTTAACAAATCAGGTCATTTAGAGGTCATTTGAAGGTCAAAAAACCATTTTCTATGGATTTTCACGGAAAAACCTCAAACGAGTTGTTTCTCTGACCAAAGTTATCAAAGTTAAAGTGAAACCCCACGTTTCAACCTTGAATTCGACCTTGAGAACGATAATGAATGCCAAATTTGGAACAATAATTAAAAAATTATTTATTTTTCCAGTTCGTCGTTTTATAATTACAGATGGCACAAATCCGTTGACGGGTAAGACGCACTTATTGCAGGAGATGTTCGAATTGACCGCCATTTACTTCAATACATGACTCCAGCCGGCGTCGAAAGTTTCCAAGAACAGACTGAAAAACTTCTGCACGAATATTCGCAATTGCGTATCTGATGCGTTGTTGTAGATCCACAGGTGTTGTTGGTTGGTTGGTATAAACGACATTTTTTACGTAACCCCACAAATAAAAATCTAGAGGGGTGAGATCAGGAGATCTTGCCGGCCACAGTACAAATCCACCTCGACCAATCCAACGATTGGGGAAAAGGATATTTAGATAATCCCTCACACATCGAGCAAAGTATGGTGGTGCACCGTCTTGCTGATACCACATCCTCTGCCTAGTTGCTAATGTCACATCTTCCATGAGAACTGGTAATTCATTCTGTAAAAATTGTAGATAATTAGGACCGTTAACAGTTCCATCAAAAAAATACGGCCCAATAACTTGATTGTCTAGAATTCCACACCAAACATTTATACTCCACCGATGCTGATGATCAACTTGTTGAGTCCAGTGCGGGTTTTGCGCTGACCAATAGTGGCTATTGTGACGATTTAACAAGCCAGTACTTTGAAACGTTGATTCATCACTGAAAAGAACATATCGAAAGAAATCGGGCGCTTCGTTCAACCTCTGTAAAGCCCAATGGCAAAAGTTAACCCGATTCTGCATATCTTGTTGAGATAATTCTTGGGTCAGTGTGATGTGGTATGGATGATATTGAGCAGCTTGTAGAATTCTGTGTGCCGTACTGCGTGGAATACCCAAATCGCGTTCAATATCACGTAAACTAACATGAGGATTCATGTGTATTATTGCTAAAACAGCAACGCATCGAGGGTCGTCAAAGTTGAAACCTTGATTGTTTCGGCGTTGACCAATCCTTCCTTGTCGACGATTTCTTTCAACTTGGCGAATGACTTCTGGAGAAGGATGATGCTGCCGATCTCCAAACCGCTCTCTGTACAATCGTGACGCTCTTTGATACACTCCGCGACACTCACCCAAGATCATTAAAATATCAACACATTCGTTAGGTGAATAAACCATTTTGAACCCGCACTTACACCGTAAACGATGAAAACTTCTCAATGATCATTTTCGTACTGATATGAAGAATAAACTCTGAAGGTTAGTTCTGTTTACTCTCAATTCAAGGTCGAAACGTGGGGTTTCACTTTAACTTTAATAACTTTGGTCAGAGAAACAACTCGTTTGAGGCTTTTCCGTGAAAATCCATAGAAAATGGTTTTTTGACCTTCAAATGACCTCTAAATGACCTGATATGTTAACATATTCGGACATAAAATTTTCCGCTCTTTCCATTTCTAAGGTCGAACGTAGGGTTTTCCATTTGAAAAAACATACTTTGACCATCAATTATGCTCAAAATTGACCTCAAGGTCAAATTCAAGGTCACCATCTTATGGCCCCCTTCGAACCCTACAACTTTTATCTGAACAATTTTTTCCCCCTCCATTCCCTGAAGAGTTATTCAGTTGTCCTGTTTCAAATGGGACGCCCTGTATATTAAAAACTTGAATCCCCACCCATAGCGTACGGTTAGTGATAATGATAGAATAAGGCGACATAACATTGTATTGTATCTTATTGTAATATGTAATATGTAAAATGTAAGATAATTCAAGCTGAGTGATTAAAGTTCATTTCACTGCTCAAAACTGCATTTGTATATATTGTCTCATTGCAAATTCATCAAAAAACACAACAGCAAGAATTAATTGGGAAGATACCATTTTTTTTATTTCAATTGTCAGTGAAAATTCATAAAAATGCGGCGCAAATAATGTAAAATTTTAATCACCTAAACTTTATCCCCATCTTTGTGGCTTTTGGAAAATTAACAAAAATTGTTGTAGTTATTATCGTAGTTCTCGCGTATGCATAAAATATATGAATGAGCGATTGAAATTTTATTCAAAAATCCTAACATGTATTTCACATCAAACTGATGTACAAATTTCATAAGTTTGAAGTAAATATCGCTTGTCATACTGTTTATATTTCATTCATCACGACAATAGAATTTACATTTGATGTATGTGATAGTTATGAAGTACGTATGTTAAAATTACATCAGATTGCGGTAGAATTGCGACGTTTTCAATTTACAGCAAAAATGATGTAGAATTTCCACCGCAGAAATGCTATCCCTATATTTACATGTGGATTTTGTCAAATTTATCGCAATTGCTGTATCTGCTACCCCAAATTTTTCTCCGTGTAGAATTCACTTGTTTCCCTGGCTATGAAGGGAAACGATATCAGATGCATTGAATCAAGTTCTATTGTTCACAAAAAGGAGGATTATTTCATTTATACAAAATTAGCTGCAAGAGTAGCAGTAACAACCACAACAATCTGAGATAAAATCAGATAAAAATCTAATCAGTTTTCATCCAAAGCTCATTGGAATCATAAATCGTATTCCCACAGTAAAGGTTTATCCAAAGAAATGGGAGATAGCAGATTTAATTTCCAGTTTTCATGGTCCCTGCGATGTCGCAGTTCCTAGCCACCGTCTCCGGATCAATACACCCAGCATTATTCGCAATCTATTGACAGGTGCGAGGAATGAATAGGACACAGAATGAATGTGCATATATTGATGATGTGAAATCAAATGAGGATACAACAAAAAAAACTCACTCCTCGATCAGGTTTTGTCACGATTTTGCATACCGTCTGTCTGTACGTATAAAAATCTCTATTATTCTACCCACAGAATTATAATACGCCCCATACCCTCGACGATATTTATCCGAAGAGAAATCTAGTTATTTCGCAAAAGTTAAGAGAAGTAAAGGAAAGTTCCAGGTAATTGAATATTGACAAATACATGATTATATGCGCAGAAAAGTGCCTCTTTGGGAAATAGCAGAGTTCACTATTTAATATAGCAATAAATGCTTTTAATATGTTCTCAGTAGAATGAGCAACGTGATTTACTGACTATGTGATGTGAAGTATTACAAAGTGTAATGCCACGTATTATCTTTGTGAATCACCATGAGGATTAGCACTTTCTGTAATTTCCATCACTGAGTTTGAATTCTATGTTATGTGTCTACAAATCAAAATGCGACGTGATATAATTTACCATTTCACATATCGGGGGCGGCTGTGGTACGTATGACAGTAAATTTTATGACAAAAGTATGACAAAAAAAATACAATTTACTTTAATTTGCGTAATCCGGGACAGCGCGAACGCAGATCCCGACTACCAAAAATTTTGCGCTCGATATGTCCACGTAAGGGACATTCGCAAGGTTCAGCCCAACCTAAGTGCAATGGGAGGGCCTTCCCCAGGAGGAATCGCCTTCGTGATCACGATATCCTCCACGCCAAGTAAGTTATAAACCGACGTATCTACTGGTTGGTTACATAAACTATTTCAAGAATTTTTTCACGTGAGATAATGACTGAGAATCACGTCCTCTCGCGTTATCAAAATAAATCACCGCTTTTTCCACTTTTTGTTTTCGTCTTGAAAACGAGGATCGACTGATACTTGAAGTTTTCGATGTATAAATAACAATCGACAAATTAGGACGAATTCAAGGTTATAGTAGTTGTAAATAATCAAATTAGTAACGATCCGTACAAATTTGTGAAACGGTGATATAAAGGTTGAAAATTTTAATTACATTCATTCGATAAGTGAAAGTGTTCTATCTTTTATATGCAAATAGCATTGTAGGAGTAGAAAAGTGCTAAGAGAGGTACCAGAACGTGACGATGACGACACGGTGTGAATATTTATGCGGCCCTCTGCATTTTTTTATCCGCTATCAAATTGAGTCTAGTGCCAATATCATCTTATTTACAATTACAGAAGAAGTCTCTGATTAAACTGCACAAATCAATACTTCGTTGGGAAAAAAAGATATAAAGTTTTAGTAATTTTTTTTGTCAATGTATGTACAGTTTCTTTCTCGATATTGCTTCAGAATCTCAGTTATATACTACAAAATGAATTGTGAATAATATTTTATCCATTTTTTCAAAATTGTTTAGAGAAATGCACTGCAGATTGAGTTTCACACCCAGGTGAAAGAAGAAAAACGATCCTTCATCGCCTTCGGTATGGACATTTTGACAGTCGAGGAGTGCGGTTGACCTTTCACTTCTAAAGCTTCATGGGTATCCTACTTCCGGTATTGTTTGCCACCGCTCCGCAGAAATCGCACTGTTGGCGAAAGAGATCTTTCTTGTATAGATAGACGAATATATGGTATAGTCAACACACCTTTGCTCAACTCACGTCTTGCTGCATGTCGTGCGACGTAATGCTTCTCGCATTGCCGGAAAATTGTAAGAGCGTGACGGAAAGCAAGCGAGTTGCGTAGATAGGACGGGTACATCTTTTGTCTCTTTCTTTCCTTTCTCACACACATCCTCTCCATCTTCCTCATTACTATCTCTTATAATTAATAATATTTCATTATGAACCATGATGTCGTGCTCCAATCTCTGTTTGTGAAGCGTGCAATTTGTCCATTGAAGTTTGTTTAATATCCCTGATGAAGATGAATTCTTATAATACCGTATGCAAAACGTATGAAAAAAATTTAAATTGGAAGAAATTTATGATTGGATCACGTTTACAGTGTTCCGATCCCTTCTTGCGACACGTTTCGACAACTTGTAAAGTGCTTTATTCCCCCAAAAATCATCCACTGTTGAAATTTTAACCCGCAATTCTAACCCACGTTCTTTTTTGAAATTGAATTGGATTTGAGAGATTTGTTAATGCATAAAAATAAATCTAGTCATGCTCCAGGCTGTTACAAGACCGCGCCAGGCCTCTTGCAAATTGTCTCACAAGGGCTTGGTAAGACCTAGAGAAGAACTAGAGTGATTTCTACTAGGGAAGTCTACAAGAATACAACACTTTATATCATTTTTTCATTCTATTCTTCGTATGACATCTCAATTTTGCTTTAAAATATTTTTCAGATTTTATTCAACATCGCAGAAGAAATTGAAAGACTGAGAGAACAATTACAATTATACAATTGATTTCCCGTATACAGCACACGAGTTTCAGTTACGTGAGCAATGTTTCTCAAATATTCCAAAGTTATAGAAACATTTCGGAAACGTGTATGCAGCTTCTCATGTTATTAAAGTCTGATTCTGATGTCTGAAGGAAGTAAGCTCCGACAAGACGTATAAAATAGCCGTTACATTGTAACCTTTTTGGCGCCAAGGATTGTATCGAATGAGTCCTTGAATCCATACTCTGTACGAGTCTTGCTTTTCACGTTTAATTCGTTATGATGTGAAGCGAATACTTTATTGAACCTTTAAAAGGATATTCACTGTACGAAACACACTGGACTCGGAATTGTGATCGAACAATAGAATTTTCTATCGTTACAGTAATTCAGTGAAGTAACGATCAGATGTATTTCTATCTGAATTAGGGGATAAAATTCTGCATAATTAGAAAAATATCATGCACGTGCATACGCTAATCGAGATGATTACAATTGAGGTTGAATTAACAATGACGTCCAATCGAACGCCGCATTGGCGTACGGTAGACCTAACAGCCTATTGCTCATGTAGTGTATATACACATTTTTGTTTCATAGATCAATACCCCAAGAGAACATAAACCTTCAGTAGCGTTCATTAAACGTTCGCGAACGTCCAGGAACATTCAATGAACGTTCCTGAAGGTTTGTGTTCTCTTGGAGATCTCTCCAACAGTAACTCTTGAATTGGGGAATATCGATGCTAGAACTCTAGAACAGTCGAAGCACTAACTATCCTCAAATTTACGAAAATATATTTCCATATTCCCTCTATCTTATCAACTGTGAATAGAAGGTAGAAAATATTGAGTAAATAATCCAAACATACGTATGATTGATTAAGCATTCCAAATGCCTTTCCCGATATTTGAAAATTCATTCTAATCAAATTATTTAATTAGAAAAAAAGAGTGAAAATATGAGTTCGATGCACGTAATGTTTAATAACTAACATTCACGTTCTGGAACCTGTACTTTCTTATCCGCCATATTTAATCACATAATCATTATCTAATCGTTATCGATATCATTAGCAGCAGTCAATGTTTATCTGACACTTATCGAAATTTTATCATTTGGTGATTTATTTTTGATGAGCAAGAACACGAATAATTTTTACCCGCATGTGGAATACGTAACCCATTTTCCAACACTTTACAAAATCGTTGCGATGATACTTTGCTATCATTGAGAGCTAAAATTAGAGAATCGAATATAGCATTGCAAAATAATACATACATTCTCAGTAAATTCCATTTTTAAAGTTTTCAAATAAAAATCATTCCCAGCCTACCGCAAACTTGGAGGTACTTCAACTTTTCGCAAGGTACACGACATCCTTCCACTCAATTTAATCGAATTTCGATACGAGTAGTGAGATTCATGGAATCGTTCTATTTTTGAACATACAAAACATACAGGTGCAAAAAGGTTTGTGGTTGAACAACGGTATAATTCGATGGTAACGTGCGATCGATATAGTATAAAGAGAACTCGATATGATACCACAGTGACTTATATATACGCGTGGGTAGGTAGCGAGCTGGTGACGTCATAGACAAAATGATTCTCCCTGAGAAATCAAGGTCATCGAAGCCGCAGAGAATTTTCACTGTTTTCAGATGAGGTACCAGACGAAAAACCAGTGCTCCAAAATCCCAAGACCACTTCGAGTGCGTTTCGTCGATCTAAAAACAGTTCACTCGAATATCCTCGTCATCGAGGAAATACAATGAATTATGTGAATAGCATCGAATGCTTGGGTCAAGGTTACTGCAGTTGCACAGAGCTACACGCTCGATTTAAAAATTATGACATTAAAGAACAAGTACATGCTTATACTTCTTTTAGAACGAACTTCGTCGTCGTTATGGAATTCGAAATCATTTGTATTGACAATTTTCTGGGAGGGAAAATGTTTTGAATCCTGAAATAGACGGTAACAACATTGGATCGCATGGAACTGTAATTCCATCGAGGCAACGTACAGAAGATTTGAGTAAAAACTGAACGCATCGCAATCTTTCATCTTACATGGACTGATTTATCCCAGGCAAGTAATACCAAGACTGACAATTGGACCATGACTGGCGTCAAGCTTGGTATGCCAAGTCTCGTTAGCCTAGCCTTGGCCAATACTTGGCCCACCGTAGCTGACTCAGCGTTGATAGAGCCTTGGATACCAATTGATTCAGTTTTCGTTAACCAAGTTTCGACTGATGCTTGGCCGGTCACAGCTAACCAACCCTTAATAGCACCTCAGACATCAATGCTAGGACTAAGCATATTTCGCTGTGTTTGATTTATTTTTCGTCAACCAAGCTTTAATCGACACTTGGCTCGCCGTAAGCCTAGATATAGCCACAGGACGTGAACTTGGAATTTATTCGCATTTTAGAAACTTGAAAGATTATACGCCTGAATGTATGTCAGCCCAAATACGGGTATCCTATCAACGTCCTCCCAGATAGGACAAGAGTCCTAAAAGAGTTCTTTATGAATCTATTGCATCAACTCTGAACTCTTTTAGAACTCTTGTGCTATCTAGACTAAAGTGACTTTGTCGAAATCCAATATTCTGAAATTTCATGTGTCGGAATATATTATATTCAATCAAGCCTGGACGCCAATGAGAAAACTATCCTATTCGTTTAGATTCATTGTATACCAATCATGGCACCAATATCGATTCAAAACATAAAACCAATATTGCATTTTAATATTGAACCAAGCTTGCATGCCAAGCGTTGAACATTGTTATCATCCCAGACATTAATCTAATTTGGTGCTAATGTTGGTAACCATGCTGGGCCCAATGTTGACTAGCATTGGCTCAAGCTTGGCACCAAGCTTGGTACATTTGTCAACGCATACCTGGGATGATTTGTTGGGCAGGAAATGTGTCAAAGTATAAGAGACAGAGACAAGCCATGGTGCATCAGAGAACGCGTGACCGTAACGAGGTGACTGGCTTTGTGTCCAAACCCGTGGAGAAGTTAAGCACACGACGTCCGCTTTGTATTATTCATTTGAATATATTAGATAATTAAGAATCTTGGTAAGAGGAAAAATCTTAACATTCGATTTTTATATACTTTAAACAATGATTTATATATTTTTCCTCGTTATATAGTAAATAGCTCTACAAAATAAAAACACCAACAACCACAGCTAAGAATAACATTTCCTGTACAAGTTTTTATCGCGTTGTATTTGATTTTCGAAGCGGAACAAAATCAACATACAAAAACCCAAACTTTTTTCTTTTTCTCTAGGAGAAGCGCAGACCTTGTACAGTATCGAGTAGACTAAATTTATAAAGATATATCACGGATCGTTCTTATTATGTGGCAGAAGTTAATAACATCGCATGGAGATTGTACTATAGACTATCGAAAAAACAATAGACCTTAGTTCTGAAGCTTACTCACGTCAATGACGATGATGACGATGATGATGATGATGATGATGATGATGATGATGATGATGATGATGATGATGATTGTACGAAGAATGTACGCGTACGATCAACATGTAATTTCGTATCGCTCGCCAAGAAGTTGTTCGAAATCATTGAACCGAAAGTATATCGAAAATGTACGCCCACTATTGCTTGTCATCTCGAATTAATGATACGTAATGCTTATTTATGAGGTTAATGATTAGAATTATTTGAATCGTTCCGTTGTGTCCACGCTCAATCCCGAGTCGAAATTTTGCCCCTGCTTTGTCGATCCAATCAGTAAAATTGCCCCTATTTTCACGCTATAGAAACTACTTGGTCCTACTTCTCCGCTTCGAATATTTTTTGATTCTATTTTTCTACTCCACAATCTACTGCTCCCACACAAAACCTAATGCTCCTACATGTTGGATTTTTCAAATAATAATAATATCACATAAAGCGCATCTCAATTCTCAATTAAATCAAAATTATATCCATCAAACAAATAGATTCTTATTCACATACGAATCTAATAATTATTACTTGATTCAAATTAAACATTTATTTCATTAAAATAAATATTTATTTTATAGAATCAAAAAAAATTTTGTTTTTTAGAATCAAATCAAATTTGTCTTTACCCAAATGAATATCCATCAGATTTGTTTTCAACTGAATGTTTTATGTAGGTGTATAAAGAAGAGAATACCCGACTTGAATTATAAGAGGAAATTAAAAACAAACTTATCAAATTACTCAAGTTCTTTTTTATTGACTGGCACTGTCACGTAAGCTTGATTATCAAAATGCATATAAATACAAGTGGTGAGAAAACTTTTTTATATTTAATATGAAATAAATTCATGGTGTAGATGTACATATTTGAATATGACGGAGAAAATGATTATCAATATATTATCGTTGAATTAATTTGAATAAGCCTTCTCTCATATACAAAAATATCTATTTCCACTATGGACTAATCGTTTCTTCAGAGATTGCAATCGACTGAATACACGGAAACAATGCCGCTGGAAAATATGGCCTTTTGAAAATTTTTTTAGTAAACCAGAAACAGAGGTTTGTAAAGTGGATTTTTATATGAAAATACGGAAGCTTACGAATACTGTAGAAAAATTACGGGTTTAAAATCTGAATCCTAATCATTACGTTTTCTACAGCACCCGTGATCTTTTGTATTCTCATGGAAAAAATGCATTTTATAAATCTTGCTGTTACTGGTTCACTGAAAAAAATAAAAAAAGTAATCTTTTCGGGCGGCAGTATTCTCCGTGTAGGAGTGCTAGGGTCAAAGTAGAGGATAAATCTTGCACCTACTTTGCTCCTACAAGTGGTGAAATGGGAAATATCTACCACTAGTAGGGGCAAAGTAGGAGAAAATATCTCATTGAAACTGTTCCTACTTTACTATCTTATCCCCCTACTGAAAAGAGCATTATTAGCAGCAAAGTAGGGGCAAAATTTCGACTCGGGATCCACTGAAGGGAAAAAAGGAAACGAGGGTGACAAAATTTATTGTGATCATAGAAATATTTTCTGATGTTGAAATTGATCATACATTTATTATTTCTAGTCCATTAAGAATTGAGAAAAACATGTAAGCGCTCTGCATAAAATACCTGTTAGAATCTATTCCCGTTCTACTTTAACCAGTTTTCTTCATGGAAAATGCGGTCAAAATCCAACAAACTGTTCTCTTAGATACGGTTAGAGTTTGTTAATAAATGTTGCACTGTAAAAAAAAGTTTTGAATTCAGATTGTACCATGACTGAATTTAAGACGCAGCCAGAAGAAGCCTATTTTGAGTGTAAATTGAGCACAAAAAACAATCGCCGGCACAATGGAAAAAGCTGAGTCTCAGTCAATTTTCAAATTGATACACAGAAAGAAAACTATCTTGTATCAAGACAATATTGTTTTCGTTATAAATGAAACACGGATTGTCTCAGTTCAATGCAATTTGCTTTGAATCAAGAATTTTGTTTTTTCCTGTGTTTGATTCAAAGCAAATTGCATTGAACTGAGACAATCCGTGTTTCATATATAACTAAAACAATATTGTCTTGATACAAGAAAGTTTTTTTTTTCTGTGTATGCAGCCAATTTAAGCCACACTTTTTACAGTGCATGTTTGTCAGTACTCCAATATCGAACAGAATCGATTGCAAAATTTCTGTCACGTTTTGACTGGATTGTCCGAATTTGAAACCGGCAATTTAAACAGGGCGTGTATAACAAATTCATAACTCGCGATCTGCATTAATGTGTTATGCGTTTAATCTACCCTTCCGATCGCAAAGTGCAGAAAAAGCAGCTCAATGCAAAATGTACTCATGTAAACAAGAGGCACCTGTCAATTGATCTATCGCTATGCTTCAGAGGAAAATTTACAATCAAAAGAATGGAATCACACAAAATCAATATCAATCCAAGGTAATTTTATATGCTTGATCCCAAATATTTAAGAGAAAGTAGTACTTCGCGTTGAAGTTTTTTTATTGAAATTTGCTAAGATTCAATGGATATTTCATTACGATGTTGACATTACGATGATATTTCGTTCGTGTGAACGAAAAAGCGAGTTTGATAGAACAGGAACATTTATATCGCTGGAGTTTGAATCCTTCGTCGAAACAGAATCCAAATCAAATATGACAAGATCTCATTCAGAATTCATGAGGGTGTGCCAAAATCAATTCTTTTGAATTAAATCTAACGATTAAAAGAATTATTAGAAGACACGAAGATTTCTACATTTCAGAACTCTTTCATTCAGTCACGAATTCTTTTCAATAAACGACCCACATAGCACCACACTCCCACAAGAATTTTTAAAGAATTCATAAAGAAAACGATCAGTTCAATGAGAATTCTTTATGAATTCTTCGGAGACTGTGGTGCTGTGTGGGAATGTAAACTACAACAACATGAAACATACAGATCAATGATCAAAGCGATATATTTTCTAACTGTAACAAAACGAACATCATAATATCCAGTTGATTACCCTTGCAATACTTCATGCATAATAACATGGTGAGGTCCAGATAAACCACTCATAAATCGCAAAGACACGACTATTTCACCTTTCCTCAATCTTATGCTTATAAAACAAATTGCGTGCGTTCAAGTATGCGCGTAATTGAAGACGGCAAATGTAAATACACAGTTGAACCGAGTTGATTACATATTTGTTTGGGGTTAATAAAATTAATCGTCGTTGGTTGGTTTCAATAAATTTTTACCACCCATGAACTCATTACCTGTGGGTAATTAAACTAATTTGAGAAAAGAATCGTGTTGACATGGATAATTCTTCTCTTGATTTCTGAAAGTACTTGAAAAGTAGGAGAATTATCCGAGGATTCAACGAGAATGGGTACAACTCTCATCGACTGAGTTAAAATTTGATCATTCATTGATTGAACACTCGGACACCAACTAACTTGTCAGCGCAATGTCGGGCCATTGCTTCATACCGTTAACTCTTCTATACACGCAACGTGATGGATGAATAATAAGCATGTTAGGGAATCTTATTAGCCCAGGATCAATTTTTTATCGTCTGTAGGGGAATTTGATAGAAGCGATTTCAACATTGAGTTGTACTTGAGATGTAAAATAGATGATACAATATTTTACGATATAAAATATTTTTTCAAACTAAAGAAGAGTTCAAGAGATATTTACCGGGATGTGAATATTTAATTGATCACGTAAGGTTGTACACATTTTATGTAAGACGTCTTATTCATTCATTTTCGAATATCTTGTTCAACCCACACAGCTTACATATCCTTCTCAAAGTTCTTTATTATACCTTTACACTTGTGCAAAATCAAATTCATATACAGACAGATATCACAAAATTTCTGACAATTGAACTACCAATTGTTCATTAAGATTTAATCTAATATTCAATTCAGATCTAACGAGATCTACTCAGATCTAACCAGATGTGCCAAGATCTGATCAGATCTAATCTGATCTTTTGAACCAGATCTGACCAAAAATCAGATCTACTCAGATCTATTTAGATCTGAATAGATCTAATGATTTTTTCCTGGGTTTAACGAAGCCATCGCGTATGTAATTTCATCCCTTTTTTTTCATAATCCAAACCGATTCCTATTCGTGTCATGTAAGGAGGGTTAAGTATAGGTTTAGCAAGTATATTAGAGTTTACATAGATACAATACTTGCGTCTGTTGCATGTACTTGGCGCGTTCACACCGGAATCGATAACCGCGAGGAGGTGCCCTTCCTCTTCGGGAGAAAGAGGAGTAGGAGGATGAGAAAGAGGAATGGATGAGGAAAGCAAAACGCCGATACCTTATTCGCAATTGTTCATCGGTATATGCATAATCCGAATACCTAAAGAGCGTGTTGGCAATTTAAAAGGCGTGCTATTATAAGTAGCTTAACGCAGCTTCGGTAACTCGAGTATCCCGAGCCAAACAGAAAAGGATCGCACGTAATTTTCTATACATCACGAAACACCCTATATAGTATTCCTCGAGAGATAGAAAGCTGTAGACCCTGTAGACATAGGAATAGGCAAGGTCGATCTAGCTCGATTTAACTCCTTGGTGTATATATATGTATACGTCTACACACATCTTTTCATTCGAAAGAGATGTATGAAATAAATATTCTCTTATCTTTTAACGCATGACTCACCTGGTTTTATCGCACTCCTGTAAACGTTGATGAACCAAATAAAGATGTTCACTTTTTTTTTGTTATTGTTGTTGCTTTGTTGTATTCTTTTGTAGAGGTAAGAAAAAGCAATCGAAGTAACCCAAATGAACGAAACAATTGAAAGAATTTAAAATCAGTAGATAATAACTCTATTAAATAACACTTATCCGATGATGAAATTCGTCGTTGACGTTCGCGGTGAGCTGTCAAAACTCCCTCGCGATCGCGAATAATAAGAATAACAGCGGGAGAAATGGATGGGAAAAGAGATGAAGAAGAAGAAGAAGAAGAAGGAGCAGGATGAGGGGGAAAAGAGAGGAAAGGAAAAAGGGAAGAAGGATTTGATAGGGACAAGGAGAGGTCTTATTATTGAGTTGTAATATCCAAATGTAACACAGAAACGGGCTATAGACGATCCTCGATCGCTTTATGGCCGTTGTGAACCAAAAACACCGCGCGCACGAGACAACGCTCTGTGCCTCCTCCTCAACGCGGCATTTTGACTGATCGTGAAACTAAAAAAAGTGAGTAAGACCGAGTAGATACGGATACGAAAAGAAGGATAGATATTATAAAGGTGAGAGGGAATGACACGTAGAAAAAGAGAGAGCAAGATCTACAGATCCCGTTTTCGTAAACGTGTTCCCTCCTGCGTCTTTCTCTGTCTCCTCTCTTAGCACGTATATATTAAGAGTACTCATAATGCGCACTTAGCGCATGCGTCTACCTATTCACAAGCCGCGCACGCGTCCATTTACTGCTTTTTTCTTATCAGCCAAACGCACCGCGCATGTTGTCGCCGCCACCACCGCTGCCGTGTACTCGAAGGTGAGGTTGAGAAAGAAAAGAGAAAGGGCGACCACAATCTTTTACCACTGAAAACAATTGAAAGAGAAGATTGGAGAACATTTCCTCTTGGCTAGTTCTACAGTTGTTACTAGAGATTGAATGATTAAAGGTTCATTTCGGAACGAAATTCGATTAAGGATTGGAAATAATCGGGATTTTTATTCGTGAATGATGAGTTTTCTTGGAAAAAATGAATTTAGAAGGATGGCGCGTGGTACAAAAAATAATTAAATTTTGAAAGGATTCATAGATCGATTTATGTTCGAATGGGAAGTTCGTAAAATGCCTTGAAAGTTAACGGATTTGATTCCTAAATTCTATTATATTAATTTCCAACACATGACCGAATATTTGAAAAATGTTCCATAATTCCGAGAAAAGATGTGGATCCTCAATTATCTCAAACTCAGTCCTCTAGTCGCCGTTAAAGATATTTATTTGTACAGTTTTTTTTCATTACGTTATTGGAATTTGGTCACATGAATCACGGTTTCACTATCCTACAGATGAGCGATATTTTGAGAGTATCGATATATACTTATATTGAATTAAATAAAATTGAAATTTTACACAAATTGTATAAAAATATCGATACTGTCCCGTGTGAAAATGAATTTTCGGCGGGAGTTAGAGCTAAACTGGGCGTCTTTATTTCGTTTGAAGTTCTGCCTTGATTCCTTTTATATACAGGATTGTCACGGACTCATTTTCAAAGCCTGTACTGAGACTTCTGCATTTCTAGCTTGGGCCTATGTAAGACACGCTCTATGGGACCAATACAGATTCTGAAACTAGGATCTTTGAGAATAATTAATTGTCGTGAAGTTTATTAAATCAGAACATTGCGAGGAGAAAATATACCATCCAATATTATTTTGTTCACCCATTATCGGGCTGTATCAAAAACAGAAACTATTGACTTATATCTAGGGCCGGTCTTAGGGCGGGGCTTGAGAGGCTCAAGCTCCGGGGCCCCCGCAATCCGAAACTTCGTAATTTTTCAATATTGTTTTCATATAAGTTATGTATCATACTGAGGAAGTTGATTAAACAGTTAAATTCGATTTACCTTGAATAATGGATCCCTACAACTCTCAACCCCCAGGGCTTCCACAGGTCTAAATCCGGTCCTGCTTGTATCCAATATAAAAAAATTGAGAATTCATTGAATTCCATTTCTGTGCTCAGTCCAAATGAGAGAAATTTGGCGACGGAAATCATGATTTGAAGTTTATTCATTTTTAATGTTCACTTACCACGATACTCTGACTATTTCGAATCAGTGTAGGGTTTGGGCACGTTTGGGCTCAAAGTTTGGGAGGAAAATATTGGTCATCTCAATTGACCGCATATGGATTTCTTGTGGGGTTGTCTGAATTAAAATTCTTGGGGGAACTTGAAGAGCAACGCGAGGTCTCATACGGATTCAAGGTGAGCATACCAATATTCTTGTAACAAAGGAACACATTGGAAATTCAATTAAGGGCACTCAAGTACCAACAAAAGCGAGCCAAATTTTGCGCCAACTTCTTTCAGAAATTATGCGTTCAACGGAAATTTTCAATGGATAATAATAATAAAATCCACGACCAGGATTAGGCTCTGAAGTTGAGTTTCAGTCTTCTACTGATTTTCTGGCGAGTATAAGTTAATTTTAAAAGTAATAACCTCCAACTGTTAACAATTTTTTGTTATTTTGTTTTGCAATACTTGCAAACTATGTAGAAACCTAAATTGATATTCACAGTCCAATCTCAGGGATGCACTTGATTACTGTCGATTTTGAATTCAATTTTATCAAGTAATTGATGAAAAAAGTTGGCGCAAAATTTTACGCGCTCCTCCTGAAACTTGAGTGTCTTTAAGCCCCATGTGATTTGTATACATGTGTGCTTAGATTGGTATCTTTAAGAGAATGCGAGAAGCCTGGCAAGGCCATATGCGGGTGGAAGTTAGGTGTCCCCACACGGAAAAAAGTGATGTTGATATTTGGATAGCTAAGAATTAGTTGTGGTAGCTTTTCTTTAGCTACGGTAACAAAAGTCATTGTATAGTAGCTAAAATTTAGCTATTGCAACAATATTTTCCACTATCCAAATATCAAATACACAAAATAGCTACCACAGCTGATTCCTAGCTATCATAGCGAATTATTTTTTTCCGCGCAGAATTTCATAATAGAAACATTGGTAATGTAGCTTGACCTGATACTGTAAAAGGAAAGTCTTAAATTCAGCTCATTTCATGGCTGAATCTATGATGCAAACAAATTAAGCCGAAAAAATAATCGCCGACACAATGGAAAAAGCATTGTCTGAAATTAAGATGCAAACAGATTAAGACTTTCTTTTTCCAGTGGACTTGAGCCTTATACGGATGACCCGAAGTTAGAAAAATCAAGGCGAATATTAACAACCCAATTAGGTCCCTTGGTAGCTGAGGCTAAACAATTTCAAATTCAGATACCTAATATACGCCCATACAGGGCTGATAATTAATACAAAACGCCCGAAAAATTTTTCACACGGGAAAATCCTGTACAGTTCTAGATACTCTAACAAGGAGAAATTTTTCATCCTATTACTTCAGAAACAAAACCAATTGCAACAGCAAACGAATCATGCAGTACTGCAGTTGTCCTCATACTCTCAATCTATTTGAAAAAACCATTAAGAGAAAAGAATGATAAATTGATTCATGAAGGATCAGGGATCAAAATAGTTGTAGTGCGGCCTTCAAGCATATCATGAAGAAGAACACCAATTTCCTGAAATCAGAATACATCATTACCATGCATTCGCTTTGAATGTTTACCACATATAAACGGATATCAGGATACCTCTTCTTTTTGAGCTCTCAGTCGATCGATCATAGGTTCGCCAAAGTTCGGATCGTTGCTAGGATCTTCAAAATTCGTTATCTCCTCGTCCTTGGGAGTCTGCGGCAGGTGTGAAATATAAATTTGTTTGATAGAATCCAAAAGCGCCGTAGGTCTCAATCGATGGACTTCTAAACCAATTTGCGATAGTGAATCTGTACCAACGTGCACCATCAGCGGTTTCTCATAATCCGTCGACTTGTGCTCTCTGTATACGTGTGTTCCTTGATTATTCGAAAGCAAAATCTCCCATCGTATCCAGAAAAATCAAACTTACGTGAATTGAGAGCCAAATCCGTAATGCGACAGTAAATCTTTCATTCTCTTTATGAGAATTTTATCTTTAATGGAATAATAATATAGTCCAGCACCCAGACTGTAAGCCACTCCACGTAGAACTTTTCCAATTAATCTTTTCTTGTCCGAATCGAATTCCTTGCATAATTTGTTCAGTTGCGTTAGTCCGAATTACATTGTTATATACAAATTGAAAAAGAATCCCCCCCTTCAATTCGACTGGATCGGATATTGATATTTAATCTCTTCTTATTTGGAAATAAATTTTATTGTATACTATTTATCCCCCTGGGTCCGGTAAAGGGGACATAACTTAATGGGATTGAATTGGAATATGAAATATCTCATTCCGAAGGGGAAGTAAGAAGCAATGCGATGTTTTTCGGAACAGTTTTAGAAATGAATTACTCGTGGTTGGTAGTTTGAATTGGAAATGATTAACCTCCACTATTTTTGTATAAAAGTCTGTTGTTGACATTTTGAAACGAGCAGAGTTTGAATTGCGATAAGGAATTCTCGAAATGAAGTGAATCTTCATATCATCGAGTTTGAATTGAAATACGCACTGTCAGGGCCTGGTATACCTCTTATTGGCGAGGTGAAAACGGTAATTGAAAAGCAATAATTGAATATGAATTTAATTACGTCAATGACTCTTTATCGCAGTTAAAAATAAAATTTAATGAACTCATGCGCAATCGATAATTTTCCTTGTGGAAGGTATCGCTTTTTTAAAATCGAACAGAATTTCGATAATATTGTATTTTAATAGAATTTGGAAAATTTATTGAATTTTCTGAAGGATCTCTGAATTTCACTGATAAAACAGCCCGATGGAGAAAATTTATGCAAAACATAATCAGCTGTGTCTGACACTGTTGGGAAAATATGCCTGGAACTACATAAGAATATTATGAAGTTTTTCACAGAAACAATTTATTTACTTTGATAATTAAAATATTGAATTCAATAATATAATTCCTATTGTTAGGAATTTTTTTCCTAATGTTGACAATTTTCTTCTTAATTTTAATAACATATTTGTGCAATTTCATAAACAATTGTTACATTAAAGAAAAAAATTTTGGAATTTCATCATTGAATATTGAATTTAAGAACTATTATTAAATTCAGTATGGAAATATGACATTCCATAAAGAATTTCGGATTAAATTCAAGAATTTTGCTTCCTCGAAAAGAGGAAGCTTAGTGATCGTTTTGGAAACCCGAAGATTGTTTTTCTTCCAAAATCAAAATTTCTTACACCAAATGACTCCCCAAAACTTGAAGAACAATTTTGGTTTCGTGTCCGATGTCCGTCTGTCTGTGTGGTGCCTGTATGTCAGCATTTACACGGATGCGCATATTTTTCGTTTGAACTATCCAATCGTCAGGAAATTTCATGAATCCGATAGTGTTCTATCCCAGCAAACACGACTGCTGGTGTTTCAAACGGCCACTGACGGCTCTTCAACGGCATTGCTGAACCATTAGCGGCCCATTGAAACACCAGTAATCATTGTTTGTAGGGATATGGGATCGTCCATAAACCACGTGGCCTTTTTATTTGTTGCACCAACTTCAGACATAAAGAGTGCGATAGAGAAGGAAGTGAAAAAAAGACCACGTAGTTTATGGACGATCCCTATTAGTTTCATTCCGATCGGTTGAAAATTGTGGACAATTTTTTTTTGCGATTTGCATTATTTAACAATATTTTAAATGCATGCCTTTCCTATGTCCGTGACATCCAAATGCCATGGAACTTTGAGCATATTTACTTCACGAGATGTTAATTGTATGATATAAATTTCAGACAAATTAGAACTGAGAGAAAAAAATGTTGAAAAATATGTTCGTTTTTTTACTAGGGATGAAAAAAAATTCACTTTATAAACATATTTTCTTAATATCGACTCTGCTACTAATTAAACATGTAACACAATATTGTTTCATAATCCAAGATTCAATGATATTTTGCGAGATTCAGTGAGATTTGGCGAGATGCAATGGTTTTTCTTAACTAGGGTCCTTCGTCTGATAGGAAATTTTCTCAGTAACGATCTGGCTCGTCGATCTCATAGTTCTGGCTTAGCTCAGAATTCGGATCGACTGAAATTTTTTCAGCTCTGCTCGAAGATCGGATCGTTCGAAATTATTGAGATCGGCTCGAAGATCGCGGCAACACTACGGCTCTCATTTCTTCACCAATTTCCCACCTCCAGTCCACCGAAGTCATAGGTGGAGGATCGGTGGTTGTGCTGTACGGGTGAGTACCCCAAGAGAACACAAACCTTTTGAGGTTGAGTATACGTTTATTGTACGTAAATTCATATCCATAGAATATTCAATGAACCTTCACATTTTAAGACGTTATATAGACCTCTATTTAACTTTCCCTGGAACCTTCATGTTCTCTTGGGGTATTGTCGTTTTCTAAATCTTTAGAAATGTTTCCAGTATTCCCTAGTGAAAATTTCCGCTCACCGGAAGCGAACTTTGAAACAAATAAAGCGTGAAATGTTTCAATTTCCGGTTCTTTCGCGCTTAGATACTGTTCAATTCACTCTCCCACGTCGCTTCTTACGCTCCAATTTTCCCTACGGTTCTATATCAGAAATATAGTATATTATACTATACTATATTTCATGTATATCATGAATATAATCAATTAGATATAAAACTATATCCAATGTTACCTTGAATTCATCATATCGTCCTCCAATTATGCAAGTCCTCAAAGGAAGTGGATCAATTTTTATTTGAGAGTCTTTTTTGCTATGTGCTGATCTTTTTTCTGTTAGAGAGTTGATTGTTGCCATATCATAGCTCATTTTTAATGCACTTCGAGCGATCGAGAGAGTCTCTTCAAGCGTGGAGAATAATATCTCAGGTTTTGATAAATCCAATACTATCAACAATGTGGTATGATGAGGAGAATGAGTAACAGTAGAACCTTTCAAGGCCGCCGATAGTAAAGAAGAAGTTACATGGCCCACTTCCCAAACATGAATAATATTCTTCACCTGAAATTCAATATTGAACAAACAATTACAGGGTGATCAGCGGTCAGGGAAGTCTAACGGAATGGATCAATTGCGAATTTGATTGGAAAAGAAAAAACACTGAGGGCCCTGGTTAAGACTTCTCATTCATTTCCATTGAAAAAATATCCAATGGGAATGAATCGAGTGTCTGCATCGAAAATTTCTTATTGACAAGAGGATTTCCCATTAGGATTTCCCATTAGGATTTCCCATTAGGATTCCCAACGGGCATCGATAGGATTTTTCTTAAGGAACAGTGATGAAATTAATGAGTATTCATTGGAATTTTCCGAAAATTAAGCAATGAGGATGAATGGGAATAATCCAGTCTGAACTGGTTGAATATTTCCATTCATTCTCATTCAAAATGAGTGATCGCCCATCCAACGTTATACTGCAGTCTTCGTTGCTTAACCTCGATGATCGATCTGGTACTCCGTCTTGCTCGATACTGTGGTTCACTTTCTACTAATGTGGTTCAAATGACTTTCTTATGGAAAGGGCTATAGTAATGGGATTCAATTCCATGGTGAAAAAGAACCCTCAAATCCTAATAAAACAAAAACATTGGAGTCGAAATTTTGCCCCTGCTTTGTCGATCCAGTCACTGAAATTGCTCCTCCTTCCACGCTACAGAAACTACTTGATCCTACTTTCCTGCTCCGAATATTTTTTAATTCTATTTCCCTACTTCACAATCTACTGCTCCTACATAGAACCTGATTCTTCTACGCTGGGAGAAAAAATTCTTTAAAACATTAAAATCTTTACTTGAATATTCGTAATGAAATGGTTAGTTAATTTGAATAAAATTTCGTTGAATCGATCAAGTATCCATTTTCATTGACAAAATATTTTGTACAATATTAAATATTTGTTTGATCGAATGAATATTCTGTTGATTCAATAACACTTCATTCAAATTAATACTTTGTTGCAACTATTCAATTAAATATTTAATTGTTCCCAAAAATATTTTCTCTCAGCGTATCTGTTGGACTTTTTGAATAATAGGGTAGACCGAGGCGAACCGGATCACAGGGCGAACCGGGTCAAACTAAGCTCTTTGGCTGTTTTGGATTATTTCTATTCTCAATTTCACTCTCTATGTGCATCAGTTATTCATATACACTCATTACCTACCGAAAACAAAAGATAGCATGACCATATCGCGCATCATTTGGTCCTGGGTAATTACAGAAGTCTGTACGTCGTGTGCACGCGAGAGAAATTTGTCCCTGATGTAAAACAACCATTGTAATTCTCTAAATTTTTAATGATAAGGTATGTTAAAAATCATGCGATTTTGATTGATATATATAGTTCGTGAAGTACAGAATGAGATTAGAACATTGTTCAGACAATAATATCAGGCCCTTCATGAACAAATGAATATTTTTTTGCACATAGTATACGGGGCGATTCGGATCACGTTTCCTGGGGTGAATAGGATCATGGGTATTTCGAGTCATACATTGTAAAATTGAATTTGTAACTTGACTGTGCAAAAGTAGCACATCCACGGATTGGTACTGTATTTATTGCTCCGAAAAATTCATACATCCACCTAAAGAGGACTGGATTCAATGTAGCGGATGCGAAGAATGGTCTCACGAAAAGTGTGCTGGCAAAAAGAGTCACATGGGTCCATTTGTTTGCCACATTTTTATGGAATAAAGTTTGTTCATTCATTTCATGTATTTACAGTTCGTTTATAAGCATTAATACGTTTTTCATCAGTGGATATATGATGTTTGTCTATGATCCGATTCGCCCCCGATTTTGGGGCGAATCGGATATTTCTCATTTTTTGTGTATTTGATTGTAAAATAAAGACGTGTTTATTTGAATGTTTTTTTGTTTGTATAGACTTCAAGCCAAAGATGTATAGAATGAGAATTTATGAAGATACTTATTGGAAAAATCTTCCTTTTGGTCATTTTGATTCATTGAAGACGAAATGATCCGGTTCGCCTCGATCTACCCTAATATTACATACAGCACATTTTCTATCAATTCGAAAATGTAATTCAAAAAAAAATTTCAATTCAATTCCAATTATATCGGTCAAACCAATAAATTTTCCATTCGAATACGAACGTAATAATTTTACTTGGTTGAAATGAAATATGGATTTCATTTAAATAAACGCTCATTTATTTCATCGAATGACATTTTTTTACCCAAACGAATATCTATGAGGTTTCTTTTTCTGAATGAATGATTCATTTGAGTGTATATAAAATAGGCTACCGAACTAAGATTATAAGAGGAAATTCACAACAAAATGATCAAATTACTCAAGTTCTTTTTCACTGAGTGGCACTGACACATAAGCTTGATTATCAAAATGTTTACACATTTTCTTGTCAACCAGGCATAGGATGATTTGTCAAATGAATTTGTACATGAAAATACGGAAGCTTACGATTACTTTAAACAAACTGTGAGTATGGAATTTCAATCCCACCCATCACATTTCCTATAGCACTCGTAATCTTTCGTATTCTCATGTAAAAATTCATTTTATAAATCTTTCTATTCCTAGTTTACTGAAAGAATGAAAAAAGTCATATTTTCGGGCTGCATTATTCTCCGTGTAGAGGCGGTAGGGTCAAAGTAGGAGGTAAACCTTGCACCTGCTTTGCTCTTACAAATGGTGAAATAGGAAATTTCTGCCGCTTTTAGGGGCAAAGTAGGATCTGATATCCCATTGAGACAACTCCTGCTTTCCTATCTGATGCTCCTACGGAAGAGAGGATTATTAGCAACAAAGTAGAGGCAATATTTCGACTCGGACAAATAATAGGAAATAAGGTGTGCTTTCAGTGAATGTGAAGTTGACATATCAGATGTTAGCAAAGCACAAAAAAGCACCAGTTCTAGTCGCATCCACTATAGTTCTACAGTTCTTGATAAGTTACAACAACAGTTCCATGCAAATTGATGAAAAAATTGGATTTTGAAAAATCATATGCTAACTTCTTCTACGATATAATAGCATCGCAGGCATAATGGACAGAGATGGACTAAGTCTTGGAGTTCTAGGGATGATTCGGATGTGCTGATGTCGGAACCGGAGAGTTCTAATGCTAAAAATCAGTGGAAGATTTTTTTCGGGAATTAGGAGAGAAGATATGCTAGATTCTGCTATGTAATGATAGCATCGCAGGTGAAATGGATGAAAATGGACTATATCTCGGAGTTCTAGGAATGATTCGAATGTATGGATGTCGAAACCAGGGAGTTCTAATGCTACAGATGAGTAGAAAATTTTTTTCGAGAATTAGGGGGAAGATATATTAGATTCTGCTATGTGATGATAGCATCGCAGGGATAACAAATGGGGAGGGATTATCACGGCGTTCAAGACCTCGTGGAGAAGTGTGAGTGTCGAGGAACGAGGATTGGATTCCTGAATAAAATTTGCGAGAATTTATCCGAGAGGTACTGATATGATATGCTATAATATGCTATCAGATGAATGTATCAGGATGAACGGACGGAGAAAGAATGTATCTCGAGTATTGTGACATGATTAGGATGCGCGATGATCAGAAAAGACATCTGAATGCGGATGGATCACTGAAGGAGCTTCTGACCAGCATTTCATTGAGAGGACAAGATATGCTTCTCAGAACCCTCTATTTTCTATAATATGCTGGTCAGAACTACCGATTTTCCATGATATGCTAATAAGAACTCTCCATTTTCTATGAAATGCTGGTCAGAACTATCGATTTCCTATGATATGCTGGTCATAACTATCGATCTCCGATGATATGTTGGTCGGAACGCTGCGAATATCGTCACATGGTAATTAGAAATAACCATTTCTCATGGTCTGCTGGTCAGCACTCTTGTCCTCTCAATGATATGCTGGTCAGAAGCTCCTTCAGTGATCCATCCGCATTCAGATGTCTTTTCCGATAATCGCGCATCCTAATCATGTCACAATACTCGAGATACATTCTTTCTCCGTCCGTTCATCCTGATACATTCATCTGATAGCATATTATAGCATACCATATCAGTACCTCTCGGATAAATTCTCGCAAATTTTATTCAGGAATCCAATCCTCGTTCCTCGACACTCACACTTCTCCACGAGGTCTTGAACGCCGTGATAATCCCTCCCCATTTGTTATCCCTGCGATGCTATCATCACATAGCAGAATCTAATATGTCTTCCCCCTAATTCTCGAAAAAAATTTTCTACTCATCTGTAGCATTAGAACTCCCTGGTTTCGACATCCATACATTCGAATCATTCCTAGAACTCCGAGATATAGTCCATTTTCATCCATTTCACCTGCATGCTATCAATACATAGCAGAATCTAGCATATCTTCTCTTCTAATTCCCGAAAAAAATTTTCCACCGATTTTTAGCATTAGAACTCTCCGGTTCCGACATCAGCACATCCGAATCACCCCTAAAACTCCAAGACCTAGTCCATCTCTGTCCATTATGCCTGCGATGCTATTATATCGTAGAAGAAGTTAGCATATGATTTTTCAAAATCCAATTTTTTCATCAATTTGCATGGAACTGTTGTTGTAACTTATCAAGAACTGTAGAACTATAGTGGATGCGACTAGAACTGGTGCTTTTTTGTGCTATGCTAACATTTGATATGCCAACTTCACATTCACGTGCTTTTATCAGTTCCACCTTATTTCCTATTAACATTTCTGGAGTCCAAAATGATTGGAATTCAATAGGAAAATATGTGGGGGATCATTAAACCCCATTATTCTTGTCAACATTCAATCCTCACCCATACAGGACAGTCGCCAAAGAATTACGTCGCATCTCTGTAGACAGGGCCGGCGCCAGGGAATCCGCCGCCCCGGGCGAGAGCAAGTCCCGCCGCCCCTGCATCGGGGAGTACTTGACCGACCAAAAAAAAAAGGTCCCTATCTCATCAACAATGTCGAATCTCATTTTCATCTGCAGTAACAGAGGAAAAAGAAGGATACTCGAGTCACGAGTTTCAGGACGAAGTACAATTTGAATACCAACGAAAGAATAGACAGAACGAAAGTAATCGTGATATAAAAAACTGCTCGTTGTTTTCTTAAGAATATCAAAATTTGGAATTCACTCGTTGACTTTCCCCTCATGTGGCGGATGATCGCTTTGAAATAATGATTATAATTCTTGTGAAATTTAATTTTGACACTTCGTGTAATTTTCAGTTGGTGCTCATTGGAAATAACCCAGACAGCACAGTAAGTTCTTTGAACGTTTTGAAAACGTGCTCACGGAGAAAAAGGAATTCGCTGTGGCAGCGAAATCTACTTTTGCTGGGTTCCTTTTGCCAGAGCAGCAAATTTTTTGCTGTGACAGCAAACTATTTGCTGTTCCAGCAATCTTGTTAGCTGCTACAGCGAATTTTTAGCTGTGGCAGCAAAAAATGTTTGCTATCCCAGCAAAATTCGTTTGCTATTCTATATATAATACTGAAAATTTGCTGGCGGAGCAAGCATTTTTTGCTACCACAGCTAAAAAATTGCTGTCGTAGCTCACACGATTGCTGTTATAGCAAATTTTCAGCTAGGTGAGCAAAAAATTTTGCTATTCTATATATAATACCTCGATTTGCTGCGTCAGCAAATTTTTTCTCTCCGTGCTCTTGGTTTTGCGTGTTTTGGTCCCGCTGAAGCAAGTTTTACAAACGCTTAGAGTACCTTCCCATATGATATCCTTGAACACTTTCTCAGCACGTTCTTTTGATCTACTACCAGACGTTCTCATTATGTCTTCTAAACGTACTTTCATGAAAACTAACCTTGAGAAACCACAAAGTCACACGGAGACATAGATAGAACTAACTGAGACATTCGCATGTCCCTGGGACATACATGCGACGTTTTTAGAACATCCTGAGACGTTATTTGCACGTTCTCTGTGAAATCAAACACGTCTTCTGAACGTTCAGGAAACCTCCCGGTGCTGTATGGGAATAAGGATGAAGACAATAAATTTTCCAGCCACCCAAAGCATTTTTTTTTTCGAGAACTCGAATGGAATTGTCTCGAAATTTTTTTGAACTAATCAATTCATAAGAAGTTCTAAAAACGTTCTGTTTTGACCCTTAAACGGTAACGCCTCTCAAAATCACGTCAACCGTAGACTCCGGTCTAATAGTATGTGAGACCGATATTGCTGTTTGAAGGTTAGAAGTTCGTAAATTGCTGTACTAAATATTTCTATTCTGAGGCTCAAAGCAGAAAACATTTCACTGTTTAGTTACTGACATAGTTATGGTTATATTTGAAATATATCATAGAAAAACATAAACCACACAATACCACAGTTCAGAAAGAGTTTTGAATGCATTCATTTTCAATTCTCATAGTTCCAAATTGATTCATTATGAACTCTTTCTCAATTGAACTCTTGCGTGGGATATTATGTTGAATGCAACTTCAAATATCTCGCAAACTAAGTGATAAAATGTTTTCTGCTTTGAAGCTCAAACTGGAATAAGTTGAAAAAACATTGATGGAATTTTGAAATTTCTCTACTGAAATCCTAACTATAGGCCTAACTTGAACTGAACCATGATATAACATACACGTTAATGAAAATTGCCTACAATGAAGATCAAAGCGAAAATAATCATGCAAATGCCCCCTTGTGATTTGTATTATGGAAAGAATCTTTAATAGAAAAATATTTTCTCCCGTTTTATTCCAAATCATGTTTTATTGAGCCAGGATCTCCAGCGGTTATGGAATTTCAACGGAATGGGTCAATTACGTAGTTTGTTTGAAAAGAAGAACTAATAAAACAAACGACAAAATTTCAGATTCAAACACCCTGATTGAACTAATAAAAGGGCTACTTTTATTACTACCCGGGATACTTTTACTGGGAGTACTTTTTTTTTCTTGTGTAAAATGTCTTCATGCCTTCATATGAGGTCAAAAAAAAGTACTCCCAGTAAAAGTATTCCGGGAGTACAAAAGTGCCCATCCCTGTAAAAGGGTTGAACTTTCCTTGCTTCTCCCTATGAATAATCATCATCGTCATGAAGTAATCAGTCTCATAACTGGTTTGATGAAATCCTCCAATCCTGTCTATGACCCGCCAAACATTTAATTCCTACGTATCTACGACAGCTCTTGTCTTGTATAATTTGTTTCATATAACTTAATCTAGGTCTACCTTTACAAGTTTTACCATTCATTTCCCTTTCCAATATTGTTTCGAATAAACTATCATGTCGTAATGTATGTCCTATCCAATGAATAGTGATGACCTAGTGAAAATGGCTTGTGCTAAAAAGTGTGAGATCACTTCGAGATCAGAATAAAAAATCTGTCTTAGACTCTACCGTCCCCCTAAGTTTGCCGCCCCGGGCAGCCGCCCTGATCGCCTCGCCCTGACGCCGGCCCTGATAACAAAGTTATAATTCCTATTGTCATAATCGAGTTTATCCCACGGGTACGATACTGTGTCTAATAATCTTTAATGTAAACTTTTCTTTGTGTGCATTCGAAATGTACGAGATTCATCCAATTGACGTTCGATTGACGTACCGCTGTATATTCGATTATTCGCCCTTATTGAAATATGCATAGAACATATTTCGAATATTCAGGGAATGTTCATAGTATATTCTGGTGCTACTTGAGATGTTATGCATATTCATCGAATGTATATAATCGAATATACGACAGTACGTCAACCCTGACGGAAATGTTACACCGTGTAAACACCGCGGTTTTTTGGTGTATTTGTGTATATTTCACACCTTAATTTACACCCACAGTACATCGAAGGCTATCTCACCTAATTCACACCAAGAAACAACTCCTAGTATTTTGTGGTCGGTTACGATACACTGAATTTCCCTCGAATTGACACTCAACTTTCACTGAGAATACACCGAAAGCTATTTCATTCGGTGTACACTACCCCACCAATACCCAACTGGAATACGGATACACAGGAGTCCTACAGAATCCACACCGAATCTATCGCTACGATACACCGAGAGCTATCTCATACAATTTACACTAACAACACGGAGAGAAAAAATTTGCGGACGCAGCAAATCGAAGTATCATATATAGAATGGCAAAATTTCAGTATTATATACAGAATAGCAAACAAATTTTGCTGGGATAGCAAACATTTTTTGCTGCCCCAGCTAAAAAATTCGGTGTCGCAGCTAACAAGATTGCTGGAACAGCAAATAGTTTGCTGTCATAGCAAAAAATTTGCTGCTCTGGCAAAAGGAACCCAGCAAAAGTAGATTTCGCTGCCACAGCGAATTCCTTTTTCTCCGTGTATATTTTTTATTTTTTTTTTTCATTCTTCTTCGTGTACAATCATTAGAAATTGCGTGGGGAATTGATGTGCATGCGGTGGGAATTCAGTGTATCTGTATTTCGACCGATAATATGTACGGTGGTCTGTCAGTGTAACCTGGGTGGAATTCAGGGTGTTGTCTATTCTTCGCACGAGTTTCTGGTTTATAGTCGGTAGAAATTGAGTGTAGATTGGGTATCAATTTAGTAGGATTTCGGTGTATTCTTGTTTCGATTGAAAATATGTACAGATGTCTTCGGATTTGAACAGGGTGAAATTTGGTGTATACTATCCATTTTTCGAATTTCAAGAAGATGCACCTGCTAATCAAAATCCGTTGAATTAATCAATCATTGAAAGAGCTGGGGGCACCTATAGAAAAATTTACGCCATTTTAGCTCAAACGCTTCATTTCTTCTCCAAAACATTGGGGGAAAAATCAAACGTTTTGGTCAGAATGTTGTTTTCGAAGTTTGAATCGCTTATATAAACGAAACGAAAATTGAAACTCACAAAATTTGAGAAATCATCAGTGTTTATTTTCTAGAATCAACTCTTTGGAACTGGAAACATCATTTAAAGAATGTACTGCAAGGTTATGAGTGTTTAACAGCTGAGTACTTCGGGATTTGATTACCATTCCGTTCCAATAAACAATTCAAACTTCGACAACATGTCAGAATGAAGTAAATTTCCCCAAGGGTAGTGGTACTAAAAAATTAGCATGGTATCGGGATCATCCCCTTCATGAATCTATCCACAACAACCACGCCACACGGAAAAAAAATCCTCGCCGCAGCTACTCACGTAGTTGATTTTGGAACACCCATGGGGAAAGAGAAACACCCCAAGCAGCAACATAAGTTCAAAGTATATCCGAAATAGAAACGTTCGTAGAATGTACGAATGAGATACGAAGAATATATAATGAACGTTCATAGAATATTCGAATGAGAATGTTTTAAATATACTTAAAACGTACATAGTACATCCGAAATGTACGATATTCATTCAATCGACGTGCGACTGATGTCCCATCGTATATTCGATTACATACGTTCGATGGATACACTGTAAAAAAAAAGTCTTAATTTGTTTGCATCTTAATTTCAGACAATGCTTTTTCCATTGTGTCGGCGATTGTTTTTTCGGCTTAATTTGTTTGCATGCACCTATGAAACGGTCTCATTGGAATACGCATAGAACATATTTCGAATATTTGAAGAACGTTCATGGTATATTCTGGTGCTACTTGGGACAGGCCGATACTGGCTCAGTCTGCCGCCAGAGTTGCCAGTACTGGCAAATCCAAAGCGCTAAAAGCTATCAAAAATGACAAGAAGTCGGCATGATCACATCATTTCACATAAGGGCCTGTATAACATTTACAACCGTGTCAGTACTGTTCGATTGTATGCGCTGACTATGGGAGAATTCTGGCATTAGAACCTTGTCCAAATAGTATCGATTTAATACTGGCCCAAGACTGTCTATCCTCTCAAATCAGTACCGTTCAAAATTCGTCGAATAGGTTGTGTCAATTGAAAAATAAAAATGATCCCAGATAGAAACAATTGTGCACGCCAGAAAGTTTGACAAATGTAACCTTGCCAGTACCAGGCGATTTGTCGACTTCAGCGATTTCCACATGGGCATCCATACGATATATCGTAAAGATGCCCATTATCATAGTTGAGCATAACTATTTATAAATAGTTATGCCTATACACGACCAAATGTCTCGGTGATATTGCGAAAATATTACATTAGAAATATGCAACATTCTGGAAAATGTCTTAAGAAGATTCTCCGAATGTCTCCAAGATGTCTCATGTGTCACCATCTTTGTAACGTTATGGAGATATTCTAAAATATTTCTGCAATCATTGATCTCACATTCTAGAGACATTTTGAAATATGACCGAGATCATTTCAGCGATATCCTGAACGGGAAAGATGGAACAATCACATAAGGTAGCCCACATAGCACCGGATGTCCCAGCAATATTGTCAGAATATTACATTTGGAATGTGTAATATTCTGGAAAACGTCTCAAGAAGATTGTCAGAATGTCTGCAGGATGTCTTATGTCACCATCTTTGTAACATTCTTGAGATATGCTGAAACATTACGGAAATCATTGAGGTAACATTCTGGAGACATTCTGAAATATTACTGTGGTTATTTCAGCGATATTCTGTACGGAAAAATTGTAACAATCACATGTGATAAGCTAAGAGCAGAAGTTGCACCCAAATTGTTGTCAAGCAAAAACAGGACAGGAACTTTTGAGAGCAAGAATGGAACGTCAAAAATTCCGAGCAAAAGCGATACACCTATAATTCCGAACAAAAGAGCAAGCACAGGAATCTCCGGATCAAAAATGAAACACTCGAAGAGCTCGAGTGAAAACGAACCAATGCACAACCCAAATTTGTATTTATACGCTGGTTCGTTTTTGCTCGAGCTCTTCGAGTGTTTCATTTTTGATCCGGAGATTCCTGTGCTTGCTCTTTTGTTCGGAATTATAGGTGTATCGCTTTTGCTCAGAACTTTTGACGTTCCATTCTTGCCCTCAAAAGTTCCTGTCCTGTTTTTGCTTGACAACAATTTGGGTGCCACTTTTGCTCTTAGCGTATCATATGTTGGAAAGCTTAACAAATATTACTTTGGATTGAAAAATAATTTCTTCAAAGTTCACTTCTACAGATGTTGAACGAATCACTTTGAGTGGAAGAAAATCTGCTTCTAAGTCAATTATTAGGAACTTCCCCCAGTGGGGGTTGAACCCGGGTTCTGCGAGTGAGAGTCAAGGCTTCTATCACATCAGCGAATCTTCGAGATGAAGACCCCGCTCTCAAAGTGTCATTTATTGTAAACATCGTGATGGGAGTTTGAAGAATTCGTTTCCATGAAATATCGACCAATCAATTCAGAATATTCTGACATAAGAAATAGATCGTGGGAGAGAGGTGTTTTTTGACCTCGATTTTGAAATTCTACAAAGTGCTGAGTAAGATCGATGGAAAAACTTCGAGAATTTGTTGTCATTGAATAAAGACTAATCGATTCAGAATCTTCTGAAATGAAGCATGGATGGCACTTGAGAGGGACGTTTTGTTTTATAAGTGCACTTTCCAAATTTACCAAGTTCTGGAGCAAATTGATGAATAACTTTTAAAAATTTGTTTCCAAAGGATATACACCAATCGATTCAGAATCTTGTGAAGTGTTAAATGAATACCACTTGTGAGACACTTCTTTGGAAAAGCCCACTTGCAAATTTTACCAAGTGCCAGAATGAATTGATATAAGAATTTCAAAAATTTGTATCCATAGGATGAATGATTTTAAGAATTCGTTAAGAAGGCCTTTTTAAATAGTTGGGCTGCGTAGGTATTTTCTTCATCAATCATGTGTTTTTCAGCGCAATGAATCAAATTTTTCAGTGGGATAAAATAATTTGATTACCGGTAAAAGATGGTATTTGTTTCCAGGCAAACAATTTTTATTCCATTGTGAGATCAGCATTTGTATTGAGAAAGAAAGATTATTGATCAATTGTATTGTTGATCAAAATTTTTCATTCACAATAACAAATGTTTTTTCTCAGTGAGCGTTTGAAATCGGAAAAATCCTCTCCCACAAACCCGATTCATTTTTTCTTTGGAAGAAGAATTCCATCTGAGGAAAACATCTTTGTAATGGACAAATATTCACACTTCTGAGTAAGTTTGAATCGATTAGCATGAATAACAAAATACCCAATAAACATTCAAATCTTAAAGAGATCTAAAAGATGTCTAAGAAAAGACATCTTTTCGACATTTAAAAGACAACTTATAGACTTCTTTTAGATGTCTCACTGAAGACATTTCGAAGAAGTCTCTCAAAGTTATCTTGAAGATGTTTAATAGATTTTATTTCAAAGATGTCTTTGAAGATTTAATAAGAGACATCTTTTAGATATCTTGAAAATCCAAATCACAATATTAATAATATGATAATATACCGATAATGATTATAGGCCTGAATTAAAAAAAATATCAATTTTGATATAAAATCAAATAATTGGCAACTTTCATTAAAAAAATTTTCATAATCTCATAGTGTGCATTGTTTCTACTGACCAAATTGGATCACGTCGGACCACAATTGATGTTGCACGGATTGAAAACTTAATTCGTTCAAGTACTCCTGCTTAAAGAATTTTATTGAACCAATAGAATCTACATCGGAATCAGTGGGTTCAATGAGATATTTTGAACAGGCGTACAAGAAAATTCTACGGTCATAGTTTGTAATTCCAAAAAAACAGGAAGGTCTAAAGAATATTCAGTGGAGGTGCATTGAACGTCCGGACATTGGATGGTCCGAACATTCCTTGAACATAAATGTACGTATAATGAACGTGAATTTCACCTAAAAGATCTGGGTCTTGGGGAAGTTACAGGGATGGAATATATAATTCGCAAGACATTTTCAGATCATCTGAAAGTGTGCTTCAACCGTGGTTAATGTTTCATTCTATTCATTCCTATTGAATGTAATCAATTCACATTAAAATTCGAATTCTGCACGTTTAATAGAAATAAATGGGTTTTTCATCAATCAGGGAAGAGGTCCTGAGAAAAATTTGCATCATATCTAAAACTCGTCTTGAAGAAGTCTAAAAGATATCTTCTAGATATGTAGTAAGAGTTCTAAAAGATGCCTTACCCAAGACATGTTTTGGATGTCTAAAACTGTCGCATAAGACATCTTTTAGACTTCTTTTAAATATCTTTTAGAACAGTTCGTAAGACATCTTGCGAAGTCGCAAGACATCTTCTAGATTTCGAAAAGATATCTTTTTGTCTATGTGGGTAATGTTTCTTCAACTTTCTAACTTTCCCGAACACAGACTTTGAAAAATTTCAGAACTGTTTTATTCACAGAATATTTCAATCATAACATTGGCAGAACATTCCAAAATGTAATAAATGCGATATTTGAAAGAGAAGATTGGCAGAATATTCACCATGAAACATTGTATACGTAATATTTATGCAATCTTCTGGGAACCTTTCAACTATAATGTTTCAAATGAGACCTTCGTATTATTCTGGGAATATTTCTGAGACATTTAGTGCTATGTGGGAGATGACCTCATTTATGTACACGACCCTTTCAATGAACATTTCCAACGGGGTTTTTAACATAGGTTTAAATTTAAAACAAGAATCAACATAAGGACAAGGCCCTATGCGGGCTGTAGTTGAGTGCATTCAGATTTTCAAAACAAGGAGAAACATTGCACAGAGAAAAATTGTCTATTATAAATCACTGGACTCGCTAGTATATTGAGGATATACATAGCATCTATGAAACGGTCTCATTGGAATGTGCATAGAACATATTTCGAATATTCGAAGAACGTTCATTGTATATTCTCGTGCTGCTTGGGTATATCCTCAATATACTAGCGGGTTTAGTAATTTATAATAGATAATTTTTTCTCAGTGTGGAAATGCAGCTTGGCGCAACGTGGGGTGTGTACAGGTGTACTCAAATTAGAATCTTAGAGAGAATACAGGGAGCCTGGCAAGGCCCTATGCAGGCTGTAGTTCAGTGCCGGATTAATGGTTATCGAGGCCCCTGGGCGCTTGAGCATATGAGGCCCCTTGTAAGGAAATTTTTTCAGAGTATTCGGTTTTTTTTAACTTTGAAAAATTTGAGCCCCCCCCCCCAGGAGCTCGAGACCCCTGGCCCAGGCCCATCTAGGCCCATGCATTAATCCGGCACTGCTGTAGTTGGTGTGCCTAGATCTTCAAAACAGGGAAAAATATTGGTAATGCAGCTTGGCCTCATATGGGCCTTGTATGGGTATGCCTGAGTTAGAAAATTCAAGCTGGATATCAGCAACCCGACTAGGCCCCTTAGTGCGGCTACGGCTAGGACACCCAAGATAAGCCCATACGGGGTCTATATTCAATACAGGACGACCGGAAAAATTTCCACACGAGTTGATTAATCGAAGGATTTTTTATTTTATTCCTTACAATAACTTATTTGATGTGAGGGTAAGTGGCGAAAATTTACAGAAAATTTCACTTTTTTTCCTACACCTTGAAAAAAATTCAAATTCAATTTCTGTTTAAGATTCCTTCGGTCAATCACGAGCTGCAATCATCTACTAAGATGTCTGGTTTTTTTAACTCAGTTGAACGTGTCATGAGTTATCACGTTCATTGCAAGGACACTTTTTTCAAAGTGAGTTTCCAAAATTTTTACTTAAAAAATTAAACAAAAGTTTTGTTTAAATGGTACTTCTTTGGATGTCTAAGAGTTTGGATGAAAAAATCATTTTATGCTATTGAAAAAAAAGTTCCAAAAAATATGCTTGTTTTGGCTTTTGAAACCTATATAGAACCAAAAATCTGATTTAAATTGATTGATGAGTTCAATGAGTTTAAATTAATTTTTGTTTTGAAATATTCGTTTGAGAAATACAAAAAATTCAAAATTAATTGGATAACTTGATTGTGAACAGAAGTGTACACCTTCCGTCCAGAAGAAGTGATATTTTTATAAACCAACTTACTAAATTTTTCCCCACTTTGCGTCCAAAAGAATATTCCATCGCGATTGTTGGTTTTGATGTTTCATCTTTTTCTAGAAATTTATTGATCATCGTGGTTTTGCCCTGAAATATTAACGAATTTCAAAAACTGTCATTCTACAGAACTTCAGAATTTCTTAAAATCTCAGTTTCTCCTAGACATTCTTCAAACAATTTTACAAGTATTTTTTGTTACATAGTTTCTTTTGAAATCAATCAATTATGAACAAACTCATCCGAATCTACAGGAAAAACTTCCTAATTTCTTCCTCAATTCCTTCTTGAGATAGTTCTTGGAATAAAAATGAAGTCTTTTTTTTATTTCCTTTTTTCTTCCTCATTCTTATCTCAAACTTTCCACCATTTCTCCCGAAGTTTTTCCAACTTTTCTTCCTAACCCGAAGAGAATATGCAGCTTCAGCGAACGTTCAGATTAGATCTGTATAGATCGGATCGAAGGTTCATGGAAGCTAACTTTTGGATTCACAAACGTTTGTCAAAGGTACTACGAACGTTGAAATGTCCGCCGCAAAATACTTTCACGAAACATAGAAGGAACGTTCATTGAAGGTTCATCGAAGGTTTGAGGAAGCTTCACAAAAATATCCTTACTTGGATTAATTCATAATAATTTATGTTTATTAATTAATTTATTTTTCACATAAATTGATCCAAATTGATTCATGGAAATATAAGTATAGACATTTTCATGAAGCTTCCTCAAACCTTCGATGAACCTTCAGCGAACGTTCCATCTATGTTTCCTGAACGTATTCCGAGGTGGACATTTCAACGTCCGTAGAACCTTTGTCAAACAGTTTGTGAATCTAAAAGTTAGCTATAATGAACCTTCGGCCCGATCTATACACATCTGATCTGAACGTTCGCTGAAGCTTCTTGTTCTCTTCGGGAATTGTATTCAGTTAACGAGATTAAGGAGATTACTTAATGTCATCGAGATTCCCAAATTAAGAAAAATAGAAAGTGGAATGGAAGGGAAGAAGTTTTTTTTTCCTCTAGACAGCGTTGCCAGCCTTCTACTTTTTCAATTCCCATCTTTGGACGTTCCATTCAAGAACTGTGTGCTATGCTGATCCATGGGAAAATAATTAGGAGTTTGGTAACGCTGTCTCTAAAGCAAGAATGGAAGATAAAAAATTCTATCAATCGAAAATTCCGTAATTCAAATGGATTTTTGTTTTTTCACACAACGTTTTCAATGTTTCAAAAAAAGAGTATTCGTTTCAATGGTGCTTACCACATTTCCACTTCCAACTATAATAACTGATCTCTCATAGGTTTGCTCTGAATTTGTTTTACGTTGCGTTTCTTCTTCGAGTACCAATCGTAAAGCGATGTCTCTTGCATTTTCGATGCTGAAATATACGGGGGTATTAGAAACTCGAAAATAATTTTCGTAAAAAACTATAAGTTTGAACTAATACTGGGAGTTTCATTTCCTATCTGATATTCAGGGAATACTAGCGCCGAAGCGTTAGTTGAATTTTTTATATAAGATTTTCCAGAAATACTTTTTTATATTCTCAAAACATCCCTGCTGAAAATCCCAAGCAGATGCGGACAAAAAATCGAACTTTGAATGGTTTTTGCCCCAGGCAATCCGATCAAAAACTGATAAAATTACTAACTGGTTTCGTCCGCAATCACCAAATTTGTATACCCTGTCAAAAACTGATAGAAAAAATTTCTGTCAGTTTTTGACCGAATTTTTTGGAAAAAAAACCGTTCCAAGCCTGACAACCGTTTTCTGTCTGGATCTTCTTGGCATTTTCAGCAGGGATCGCTCTATATAGAATTCTTATGGGCATATTCAAGGAATGCTGTGTGGAGGGATATTTTGAAATGTGTATATATTGGAGTATTTTGGAGAAATCTTACACGAAAGATTTGGTTAGTATCGCTTTAAAATTTTTCATTAAATATTGAACTTCCCTAAGAGCACATCCACCGATTTCTACGCCGCATCTCCACGGACTTTACGTGGATGTAATGTGGATAAACGAAGATTCCACGTGGAGGCAACGTAGAAATATCCGGTGCTGTACGGGTTTCAAACTGAATAACATCCCACACAGGACACCTGCGTCACGTCTCCGTGGAATTCGGGAAGAAAAAAGGGATCGGCGGATACAGCGTAGTACGACGGAGAAGCAGCGTAAAGGCAACGGAGAAATGCCTGCCCCAAAAAACGGCCCGGACATCCCGTACAGCACAACCACCGATTCTCCCCCCAGGACTTCGGTGGACTGGAGGTGGAGAATCAGTGGAGAAATGAGAGCCGTGGAAATAAGGGAGAAATAAGGGAGAGTCTCCGTTGAGGCAACGGAGAGGCGACGTGGATTTGTCCGCCCCCTTTATTTTCAATAAAATTTATGTTAGTGGATTCACTCATTGAAATTTGGTTGTGTAAATCGACAGATATGAATTTTATTGAAAATAAAGGGGGCGGACAAATCCACGTCACCTCTCCGTTGCCTCAACGGGGACTCTCCCTTATTTCTCTCTTATTTCCACGGCTCTTATTTCTCCACTGATTCTCCACCTCCAGTCCACCGAAGTCCTGGGTGAAGAATCGGTGGTTGTGCTGTACAGGATTTCTCCGTCGTCTTTACGCTGCTTCTCCATCGTACCACGTTATATCCACTGCTCCTTTTCTTCTCCCTTAATTCTAGGGACATGCGACGTAATTCTTCAGCGACTGTCTTGTGTGGGATCCCGTACAGCACCGGACATTTCTACGTTGCCTCCACGTGGAATCTCCGTTCATTCTAGTCCACCATTCATCCACGTAGAGGCCACGGAGATGCAACGTAGAACTCGGTGGATGTGCTGTTAGGGATGCTACATTCCTTTTCAATTCATTGAACAAATTTGATAATAAACATCCTCAAATTTGAATTTGAAACATCGGAAAAGAAATTCTAAATTCCCTGCCATGTTTTGTTCGCTGAAACCTGAATGAAACAAATGATAAATCGAATGAAAATTAATTGAATTAGTGAATATGATATAATTGGATTATTGAAATCAAATTCATATAATCGATAGTTTATATTGTTGAATTTCGAATTTTTGGAAGAGATCAAATTTATCTGATTTCGTTTGCGAGTATTATACTTTTAAGCAACCGATATAAATGAATTATGTTAATAATTGTATGATCCTGAAGAGAACATGAAGCTTCAGCGAACGTTCAGATCAGATGTGCATAGATCGGGCCGAAGGTTCATTAGAGCTAACTTTTAGATTCACAAACGTTTGAAAAAGGTTCTACGGACGTTGAAATGTCCGCCTCGAAATACGTTCAGAAAACATAAATGGAACGTTCGCTGAAGGTTCATCGAACGTTTGACGAAGCTTCACAAAGATATCTATACTTATATTAATTTTGATCAATTTATATGAAAAATAAATGAATTAATGCACATAAATTATTATAAATTAATCTAAGTATAGATATTTTTGTGAAGCTTCGTCAAACCTTCGATGAACCTTCAGCGAACGTTCCATTTATGTTTTCTGAACGTATTTCGAGGCGGACATTTCAACGTCCGTAGAACCTTTTTCAAACGTTTGTGAATCTAAAAGTTAGCTCTAATGAACCTTCGGCCCGATCTATGCACATCTGATCTGAACGTTCGCTGAAGCTTCATGTTCTCTTCGGGATAATACTCCATTAAAAAGACGGTAATCATGTTTGATAATACATCGCTTGGAACTAATTACCCAGATACCCAAGCAGCACCAGAATATACTATGAACGTTCTTCGAATATTCGAAATATGTTCTATGCACATTCCAATGAGACCGTTCTATAGGTGCTATGCATATTTATCGAACGTATGTAACCGAATATACGACAGCACGTTGATTGAACGTCGATTGAATGTATATCGTAGATTTCGAATGTACTGCGTACGTTCTAAGTATATTTAAAACAGTCTCATTCGAACATTCTATGAACATTCATTATATGTTCTTCGTATCTCATCCGTACATTCTACGAACGTTTCTACTCCGTATATATTTTGAAATTCTGTTGCTGCTTGGGTAACAGGGGGCCCTTGAATTAATTATCCAAGAACTCTTTTGGCATTTCTGAGTTCTTGAAGAATTCTTTAACGATTCTCTGTTGTATAGGTAGATACTAGGTGACTTACAATTCTCTGAAAGATTTGTTATTCATACTGATCCCATAATCATAAAACTAACACTCTGTTAATTTTCGCAAATAACATGCCAATCAATATAGGTACGTCAAAAATTTCGGACATACATTCACAGAATTTAATAAAAATTCAATATACACTTGTTATAAACCCTACTTCATGGCACTTTACGTTTTGTTATTCACTGAACAGTTTAGTAGATTCCAATAGAAAGTATTATGTCATATATGTTATTTTCCATAACACATTGTATGCAGACAATAAGAATATATTGTAATATAAAATACACATACTCATTTTCTTCAGGCATTTATGACCAAACCGAAATGATCACCGGGTTCCACGTGATTTTCATCAAATTCCAAGCAAGGTTATGGATGACAGATTTGTTTGGTTTTACAGTTTCCATAGAGACATTTGAAAACCTTTCTTGGAATATTTGAAATACTATTATATTCAGGAGAAAAATGAAGGTATAACAAGGATTGGGTATTCAATGCAAGAAAATTTTATATCTGTTCCATGGTACATGGTATAGATCGTCATGTATTACATGTTGAATCAATGAATTTTATACATATCTTAAAATTTATGAATTCATAGACTTATGCTAAACCACATCCTCGAGTCTGTGGTTATATATGATAAATTATATGCACAATAAAATGATTGTTACGGAATTAGCGTCGGCCTCTTGCGAAGGAAACTGTGAGAAGATATTTCATTTTTAGATTTCAGCAAGATAAAAATATACTTTTTATTCAAATTTTTTCTCAAAAATTACGAATTTGAAGAAACTATGATAAAGATCAAAGGATCTTTTTTTCCCAAGCAGCAACAGAAGTTCAAAGTATATACGAAATAGAAACGTGCGTAGAATTTACGAATGAGATACGAAGAACACATGATGGAAGTTCATGGAATATTCGAATAACACTGTTTCAAATATACTTAGAACGTACATAGTACATTCGAAATGTACGATATTCATTCAATCGACGTTCGATTCACGTGCCGTCGTATATTCGATTACATACGTTCGATGAATATGCATAGCCCCTATGAAACGGTCTCTTGGAATGTACATAGAACATATTTCGAATATTCTAAGAACGTTCATTGTATATTCTGGTGCTGCTTGGGTTGCCTCTGACGTCGAGAAACACAACACTTATGTGATCTAACTTGATTGATCAGTCTTAAATTTATCATGAGAGTGATTGAATTGACAATAAAGTATAACAATTATATAAGAAATTGCATCAATATTCAACATAAAAACACATTGATTGTGTTCCGTACTCAACGACGAAAGGAGAATAACATCAGTTTGGAGAGTGTGAATCTTAATTTTCCTCAAAACAATACAAATTAGAATATCTTTGAATATACCGCATGTAAATTTCTCTTCTACAGAAAATATATGAATTACATCTTGAATGTAGAGAAAATTTCCAAGGAGCAAACTTTCAGAACATCTGGAGAAAATCATGAAAAACTTGAACAGTTTGCATTTCGTTCAAAGATGAAAATTTTCAATAGTTTGCGATGGGATGAAATCTCGTTGTTATCTTTTACAAAATCGATTAAGAATCATTAGGACATTAAAAAATCATACTCAATGTGTTTTGTATCAAAATATGGAAATCATTTCACGTGTTAAGAATGAAATGTATATGCTTTCAGTCAATGATTTTTAATTATTGTGTTTATATATAAGGTAAATAATAAATTATATCTACTGAGAATAATTGTTTGGCATGATATTAGCACGTTACATATATGCAAGAGTTATCATTGTTGCATGTTGGTCCTATCTTTAGAAGGGGTTTTAATGTATCAAATTTTTGATAAACTGTTGAACGTTCAACAGTAGTAGATAATTGCAATTTTAATGTTATGTTTCTGTTGCATTAGGCTCCTAATATTATGTGTAATGAGAATGCCAGATCACCTTGGATTCAAGATTCAATCATGTAAGTAAAATACGTCATGCTTGGACAATCTTTGAATTTCAAAATCTGAATTTGTTTCTCTCCAACAGATCACTGTGCAACATTTATTCACGCACAAGTCTTCTAGTCCAAGTTGAACAGAAGTAGATTCGCTTCTCAAATCACTAGTTCCGAGTTTTCCGAGTATATAGTATAACCAATGCAATTAATTCGCATTTTCACTTGAGTGATTCAAATCCTATGACTGAAATAAACAAATTAAGAAATGAAAACTTCCGTTAAACGACAGTTATTTATTGTTTCTCTTTTCATTTTATAAAATAACATCTTCAAAATGTTCTAAATGCATTATAAATAATTTATGAAAATTCATCCTATCCTTTTCATTTCTGACGTCAATGTATTGAATAATATCATAATTTTCCACCTTTGTACAACGTTCTTCGAATAATGTATATTAGAAAACAAATGTTTTCTATAGCAAAGAAGTGTAAATCAATTTCATTTTACATATATCTATATTGCAGTTTCAGCTATATTTAATATAATTCCAATATTCATCAGCTCAACAATTATATATTATATCTCATTTCAAAGCTTAAAAGATATATATATTTATAAATATTATTCAACAAGTTGTATGAATACAGGCAAATCTTTAAAATGAACTTCGTTAAACGTTTTGTGTGATTTTGTTGCGGAATGAATACGAAGGAAGACAATGAACCTCGTCATCTCTTTCTATAATATTCCATTGTTTCTATAATACAATATATTACACGCTCTGCATGTTATCTAGTCCATATATCACTCATCCAATTATCATTTAACTCTTCGATCGGCAACACTTCTAGTTTCCTCAACGCCTCAAGATAAAAAGTAAGTTCCGAGGTGACAACTCCGTGCTGAGGGCCGCCATTGTTGACAATATTCATTTTAATTAATTGTTCTCTAAGTTTTTCCTTGAAAGAACCATTGACCGTACGATACATCGCTTGAACTTCTGATTTCGGTAAGATACCCGATACCGCTTCGTGGAGTTTGATCAAATAACTAAAATAGTACGTGTGTTTGTTGTTTTCATTGAAGACACTTGGAAAAATAGTTGAACTGATCCAATACTCACCTAGAAATATTTCTGAAAGACTTGGATGGTACCGGAGGTCTGGCAGTCCAACTAGAAATTTGAACACCTAATAAATTATCTAAGATTATAAGAATTTTGCCTTCGATCTCTCTTATGTGAGCACGAATATCCCGCTCGACGCTATCTAACAAAGCGACTCCTCCAACTATTCCAGACATCGCGAGGGATCCGTAATTCGAGTTTTGCTCTGCAAGTGCTGTTCCATGAGGGATTAATATAGCAGTTGATAACAGCCACTTGTGATTTTACAGACTAAAATTACCTTGGAAATGTAATTTGATGAAAGGCATGAGCCAAAGAATGAGTTTCAAACTCCGAGCTGCTAGCACTAGAATCGTACTTGTAATTGTTTTTAATCCAGCAGCGTGCATAGCGCCTGCTCCTAAGACTAGTTGACAACAAATAGAGTTGTAGTGCCTTAATAACTCAGCCAATTGCCTCCCGATGGTTCCCGACAGAGCTACTATTTCACCGCTTGTTCTGTGGAACAAAATTTATATTAATAAACACAAGAGTGGAAAGAAATATTCATATTTTTGGAAAGAGTATCACTTACCTGCAATATTCGTGAATTATTTGAATAAGAACAAGAGCCGATGTAACTACCGCATATTTTTCATCCCCTACCATTATGAAATTCGACGGATCAGACCCTTTTCGTTGTTCTTTATCATCTTGATATTCCAACGGATCGGATGGCATACGTTTATACTCATGCACGTAACTTATCAACGATTGAATGTCTGCAGGAATATCAGCTTGTTTCCATTTTTCAGATAAAAGTATATCCGATAACTTATGCTTACGTTCCGAGTGAAATCGTTGAATAAATCTGCTAGCTTGTGCTTTGAAAGCAGATCTCAAAGCCGTACACTGTTTTCCACAGAGTTTCTCACAAGTCTCTGTAAATTCCTCTACTATATTTGCTAGTTGACAAACTTGAGTGGTTGTTGCTTTATCGCTCAACCACGATGCTCTATTATTTGCATACGAAGAACTCTCATCCTCAATTTTGTTAATCGAGTTTTCATTGGATGTTTTGTCCTTTTCATTCGTTCCAGCGGAGAGTAAGTGTCCCATTCTTTCATGGCAATAATCACACACGGAGGTAATCATATCGTTGAGTTTATTGATTACTCGATTATGGTCTTCCTGAGTCAGCAAACAATCCGGTAACGAATGATCGAAAGAACCATCGGGTAAACGTCCAGCTGATAAATCAGCGGTGTCTCGCATGACATCGTGAACAGCCTGGAGAATTATATTGTATATATTATCACGAGAAGGAAGAACAGTTAAATATGTGCCCTTATTTTTACCTTCACTCGATGTAATAAAAATGTCAGAGACTGTATTGTATTGTGAAGTAACGTGAGTCTTTCGGCAAGAGAGAGACCCCCAACTTCCAGAGCAGCGGCTTGTTGATCGCTGCAACAATCGCTCGCCGCCAGGGCTTCGATGACTCTTTGTTTGGTGATGGCTCTGACAGTCGTCATAGCTTCCTCTTTGTAGGTATCCACGAATTGAAATTGTTTTTGACGTAGTAATCCGGATATGATGGAAATTAATTTATCCTTTCGATTATAGATTAATTTTATTATAAAAAAAAAAAAGAATATATGTGATTTTCAGTAATTATATCTATGCTCACCCCATCCAACACTGTATTTTCTCCTCCCAAAGGGCGATTCAAATCTGCGGTGGCGTATCGTTGAAATTCAGTGGACAACATTTTATCAACAAGCTTCTCCATTTCTGTTAGCTGTGAACTTAAGTGTCTTGAAGACAAAACAAGAAGATCAATATAATCAAATTACACTTCAAAATTTCAATGTTTCAAACATCAAATACATACCGAAAACTATGAATACCATTCAATTCTTGTAAAAGTATTTCTTGTGTTGTAGATATCAGATCGAGGGCAGCTACATAATCCGGAGTTGATAATAATAATTGTATCATTGGTTGACTTTGGTGTACCGTAGCCATTAGTTTGAGTTTTTCTTGAACCAATAATCTATTACATCTCACTCGTTCTAATCTGCATAACAAACAATTATATATCATTTCTATTTTATATGCAGACGTTTAAATCATTTCCAAACCAATTACCGTAAAATTTCTAAAGAATCTTTGACTAGATGTTGATCAACTTGATGAATATTTTTCCTCAGCGCTTTCAAAAGTGTAATAGTTTGCGTTAGCTGTTCCATCAATGCATCATGAGACGTCATTGCGTGAAAAAAAGCTTGAGACTTTGATGCTACTTGTTCTGCTATTCTTACTTCCACAATATCCAAATAGTGACTCAACTGTGGTATATAAGTACGTGAGTATATTCATTTTCTCAATAATCAAATAAAACAAAAAAGAGCAATTGAATTTACAAACCTTCTCTTGCATCTGCTTTACATGAATTACCATATTTGAATCTTGATATAGTAAACCATCTTTTGCAAATGGAAATACAGCATCGAAATTATCTTTTTGAGGAAGATCTAAATTCGGAGTGAGAAAAATCTTAGGTATGCTCCCCAAATCGTACTGCAATCGATCTAAGAATGACAAGGATACATAAATTGAAGAATATGAATAAATTCTTCATACTGTTATATTCACAATTAACATCAAGTACTTAAACCTATACTTCAATACTTGAAAATCTTGTGCATAATTTGGTGTTTCATGTATTTTAACAATGTTCTGAAATTATTCTATCTACTCCAATTAGGTGTGTGTCAGTGGTAGTAAGATAAGATCATGGACTAGATTTCTCAAAAATAACTACTAAAATTGAATAAAATGCTTAGACATCATGATATGAGAGTTTTCAAAACAATATTGAAAAAAACACATCACCAAAGTTGAAATATGATGAAATAATAAAACATCTCAAAGATACATGTGGATATGGAAGTCGACGTTCCTTCAATGTTCTACATTGTACATTATTTTTGTTGATAGCATTTTTTTCAATGTAGAGTAAATTATTATCATTTTTAGTAGAAAATAGGGATTCAGTCATAATACTGAATTTCACTTGAATGCTCAAAATGAGTTGCTGATGAAAATTCAAAGTATCTTACCTAGAGATTTCACTTTTTTCAAATTAGGAAAATTTTGTAGTAAATCATTAGAACTGGTAGATCTAGTAGCATTCGAATTCATCCGAGAATGTTTTCTGTATCTCTGAAATCAAAGCATTTGGAGAAGTGAAGAATTTTTATGCTGAAATGAATATTTTTTTGTTACTCACTCTTGCAATTTTTTTGAGATAAGATTCAAAGTGCTGAAAGGTGATTTCAGGAAGGTGGGGACTTTTTGGAATATCCACTTTCTCAACAAACGTATCACCCCAAGTACGAGTCAGGAAATTACTCTGCTTTCCTTTATTAGGATCATTGAGAACAGCAGGTAAATTTTGAACTGCCGAGTAGACAGTCCAAGAAGCACTAGGTTCCAGTGACTGGCCATTACTCTTACGTTGCTGTTGCATTGTACCGTGTTTAGTTGCATGTGCTACGTAATCTTTGTCAGACACACCTTCCACTGGGAGACTAGTACACACGCCATTGTAACCGTACAAACAAACAAAGGATCCACCCTCTCTGGAACAGTGTTGATCCCTCAAATGCCTAAAATAAAAAAAATGTGTCCGTAACTTGTAATTTCGAGAAAACAAATAGTATAAAGAAATATATTCACGGAAAAAGATGATATATATCGAGATTGGGAATAAATAGATTTTTATGGAAACAGACGGATTTGAATGATAAATTGTCATTTGAATTCACGGACCCGTCATCTCAACTTACCTCACGAAATCTTGAATATGTTTGAAAGTAAGGTTAGGACAGTATTCACAAAGAAGAGTCGTGGACATTGAATCAGATGCTTTAGCAATTCTGGCCATTATATATAGACTTTATTGACTTTACCATTCTGTTATCAATCATGTGACGCTATGTTTCAAGTTCATAGTAATTTGAAAGAGTTGTCCGCAATTCTATTCGAGCAGCCATAACACCAATTAAGAGCAAGAGCAATTAATGAATTATGGCGAATTCGGTTAACTGCATTGAGGTGAACTCGGGATATTTCTGTCCTTTGTTATCATTGTTGATCAAAAAGAGACAGAGATATCCCCAGTATACAGTTAGCTGAAATCGCTGTTATACACCACTAGAGTGCATATCAACCTCGACAATGGTGGAGGTAATACAAAGTTATGTCTGCAACCAAGAGATGGCGACAGGGCAAATATTACGTGAGCAGGTGTCCAGTTCGGGAGTTTTCTATTTGTTTCATTGGTCATTTCGTTCAACCACTTCAACCTGATTTCATGGACTGATTGATTCCATTAGAATTCCCCGAGGCTGGACATCCTGGCGAGGTAACGTCGTTATCCAGTGGACTACAACATACTGGAATGTGCACTGTGCACTTTTTCAATTTTAGAGTTCGGTCAGAAAACAATATGAAAGAGAGTGAGAGAGAGAGATCTGAAAAATTAGACAAGATGTCTCTTTCTAATACATAGTGTTTAAAGAGAGAAAGAAAAAAAATTGGGTGAGTTTCACTTTCTCTTGCTCCTGCAATCAACTATACCACTCTGTCCATTTCAGTATTTTATAGAGTTCACTACGTGTTATCTTAGAGCATTTACTACTGAAGCGAGCAGAGCACACACAGCACTCGTCTAAAAGATATCTTCAGAAATAATTAAGAACAATACAAGAAGTCTTATGCAACATGAATAGACATCTTTTAGACGTCTTAAACTGTTCTTACTTCTGAAAGATACCTGAAGAGAACATGAAGCTTCAGCGAATGTTCAGATCAGATCTGTATAGATCGGGCCGAAGGTTCATTAGAGCTAACTTTTAGATTCACAAACGTTTGACAAAGGTTCTACGAACGTTGAAATGTCCACCTCGAAATACGTTCAGGAAACATAGATGGAACGTTCGCTGAAGGTTCATCGAAGGTTTGACGAAGCTTTACAAAGATATCTATACTTGTATTAATGTTGATCAATTTATATGAAAAATAAATTAATTAATAAACATAAATTATTATAAATTAATCTAAGTATAGATATTTTTGTAAAGCTTCGTCAAACCTGCGATGAACCTTCAGCGAACGTTCCATCTATGTTCCCTGAACGTATTTCGAGGTGGACATTTCAACGTTCGTAGAACCTTTTTCAAACGTTTGTGAATCTAAAAGTTAGCTCTAATGAACCTTCGGCCCGATCTATACAGATCTGATCTGAACATTCGCTGAAGCTTCATGTTCTCTTCGGGTATCTTCAAGAACGTCTTCAGAAACCTTTGAGAAGTTTCTGAAAGGTATCTTTGAGAACATTCGAAAAGGTTTCTGAGAACGTTCTTGAAGATATTTTTTGGAAGTAAGAACAGTTTAAGACCTCCAAAAGATATCTATTCATGTTGCATCCCAAGCAGCAACAGAAGTTCAAAGTATATGCAAAATAGAAACGTTCGTAGAATGTACGAATGAGAAATGAAGAATATATAACAAACGTCCCTAGTAGCATCAGAATGTTGTATATATACTATGCACGTTCATAGTATATTTAGATATACTATGAACGTTCATGGTATATATACAACGTTCGGTTGCTACTTGGGGTTCATAAAATATTCGAATGAGACTGTTTTAAATATGCTTAATAGGATACCAGCGAATAGTTTTGTTTGCACAACAACACTGCCACCAGATGGAGCCACCTATTCGCTGGTATCCTCTTAAAACGTACATAGTATATCCAAAATGTACGATATTCATTCAATTGCCGTTCGATTGACGTCCCATCGTATATTCGATTACATACATTCGATGAATGTGCATAGCACCTATGAGACGGGCTCATTGGAATATGCATAGAACATATTTCGAATATTCGAAGAAGGTTCATAGTATAGTGGTGCTACTTGAGATGGGACTTCTTGCATTGTTCTCAATTGTTTCTGAAGATATCTTTTAGACAACGAGTGCTGTGTGGGAGGCTACGGAGGAGTGTGGTCATTTTGAATGCAAGATATAATGAGAGTTCCAACTTTTAGACAGTACTATCTCTGTTCAAATCTCATTATATAGGAAGGAAGATAACTGCCTAAAAGTCCCAAGTATTCCCAAGTAGCACCAGAATATATTATGAATATTCTTCGAATATTCGAAATATGTTCTATGCACATTCGAATGAGACTGTTTCGTAGGTGATATGCATATTCATCGAAAGTATCCCGAAGAGAACATGAGACTTCAGCGAACGTTCAGATTAGATCTTTATAGATCGGATCGAAGGTTCATGAAAGCTAACTTTTAGATTCACAAACGTTGGTCAAAGGTACTACGAACGTTGAAATGTCCGCCTCAAAATACTTTCAGGAAACATAGATGGAACGTTCGCTGAAGGTTCATCGAAGGTTTGAGGGAGCTTCACAAAAATATCTATACTTGGATTAATTTATAATAATTTATATTTATTAATCAATTTATTTTTCACATAAATTGATTAAAATTAATATAAGTATATTTCTGTGGAGCTTCGTCAAACCTTCGATAAACCTTCAGCGAACGTTGCATCTATGTTTCCTGAACGTATTTCGAGGCGGACATTTCAACGTCCGTAGAACCTTTGTCAAACGTTTGTGAATCTAAAAGTTAGCTCTAATGAACCTTCGGCCCGATCTATACATATTTGATCTGAACGTTCGCTGAAGCTTCATGTTCTCTTCGGGATGTAATCGAATATATGACGGTACGTTAATTGAACGTCGATTGAATGCATATCGTACATTTCGAATGTACTATGTACGTTCTAAGTATATTTAAAACAGTCTCATTTCAACATTCTATGAACGTTCATTATATGTTCTTCGTATCTCATTCGTACATTCTACGAACGTTTCTAGTTCGTATATACTTTGAAATTCTGTTGCTGCTTGGGTAGTATACCCTGATAGAACAAGAGTGTTGGAAAAATCCTTCATGAACACATTATACTTATTATAAACACTTCTAGAACTCTTCCCAAGTAACATAAGAACTCCTTAAATATGTTACGATTATTCAATAAATGTGAAAAGAATGTATAAATGAGACTCTTTTAGGTAAATTCGTCAAGATATTCCATGAAGGTGCAAAGCGTATAATTATTCGAAATAGTCTCATTAGGAGGGTCTAAGCACGTTTGTAGAATTTTCCAAACACGTTCGTAGCAATTTTAACCTCTTGTGTTGCTTGGGTTGCGTTATCTGGGTATGCTCGCTCTAAGCGGGTTATCATTTGAAGCTAACTTCCTAAGTAGCACCAGAATATACTATGAACGTTCTTCGAATATTTGAATATGTTCTATGGACATTCCCAAGTAGCACCAGAATATACTATGAATGTTCTTCGAATATTCGGAATATGTTCAATGCATATTCGAATGAGACTGTTTCATAGGTGCTATGCATATTCATCGAACGTATGTAATCGGATATACGACGGTACGTTAATTGACCGTCGATCGAATGAATATCGTACATTTCGAATGTACTATGTATGTTGTAAGTATATTCAAAACAGTCTCATTCGAATATTCTATGAACGTCCATCATATATTCTTCGTATCTCATTCGTACATTCTATGAACGTTTCTATTTCTTATATACTTTGAACTTCTGTTGCTGCTTGGGTTCCTATCCCGAAGGGAACATGAAGCTCCGACGAACGTTCAGAATAGATCATGATAGATCAGACTGAAGCTCCGTTGGAGCTCAAGTTTAGATTCGGAAACGTTCGACGAAGGTCCGATGAACGTTGAAATGTCCGCTTGAAAATAGCTTAAATGAAGGTTCATAGAACGTTTATTAAAGATTCTACGAAGATTCATTCAACCTTCAGTTTTTTATGTTTCAGACGGAATTACAATTATAGTTAGAAATGCCTCAATCTTTCATTTTTTCGTGGAAAAATATACTTTGAAAAAAACTTTGATCGAAAAATTGCAACTCGAACGAACCTTTAGCAGACGTTCGATGAACGTTTTATGAACGTTCATTCAAACTATTTTCAAGTGGACATTTCAACGTTCATCGGACCTTCGTCGAACGTTTACGAATCTAAACTTGAGCTCCAACGGAGCTTCAGTCTGATCTATCATGATCTATTCTGAACATTTGTCGGAGCTTCATGTTCCCTTCGGGTATGAGATCATTTCATAGATGATATGCATATTCATCGAACGTATGTAATCGAATATATGATGGGACGTCAATCGAACGTCGATTGAATGAATATCGTACATTTTGGATGTACTATGTACGTTTCAAGTGTATTTAAAACAGTTTCATTCGAATATTTTATGAACGTTCATTATATATTCTTCGTATCTCATTCGTACATTCTACGAACATTTCTATTTCGTATATACTTTGAACTTTTGTTCCTGCTTGGGTAACACACGGAGAAAATGTATTGGCGAAAAATCACCCAAAGTTGAGTCAAACCGGGACATAGTGGCATTCCCGCGAAGTTTAAAATCCGGTCGAGTTCATTTTACTCAACTCCAGATGAAAATAAATTCAAATGTTTTCATTATTTCAACAAGTTGAATACTGTTGAAATCATCTGAATTGATTTTCATCTGTAGTCGAGTAAAATCAAGTCAACTGGATTTTCAACTTCGCGGGAATGCCACTATGTCCTCGTTTTACTCAACTTTGAATAATTTTTCGTCAATATATTTTCTCCGTGCATAAGCGGAAAATAAGTACCTAATTCATATGCATCATCCAATGAGTAAAACCGAATATTCCATCGGAAATATAATATAAATCCTACTTCGCCTTCATGTGAATTCAATGAATTATTCAATTTTATGCATTGACTGACGCGCAAATTAACCCCTATCCCATCAATAGCGACAAGTAAAAAGCCGATTGTCTCATCCCGCATTGAAGGGTCCCTACCCAAGCAGCTAGTGTTTCGGTTTCGTCTCGTCTCGCCGAGATTGACCCGGTCTCGATCTCGGTCTCGAGTCGAGATTCTCGGTCGCGACTGTCGTCTCGTCTCGTATCGGTCTCGATGCCGTCTCGATCTCGGGGTCGATACCGATACCAGTCTCGGTCTCGTCCGAATGCGGGAAATACAAATGTATGCATTATCCTAACCCGCCTCCTTACATTTGTATTCTCTCAACTTCACATAAGCTTTAATAATTCTCCGCATTTAACAAAGTTTGCTTCATAAAGACTCTTGGTTAATACATCCGCAATATTATTACCAGATTCAATCTTTACAACATCAATTATACCTGTTTCATAGTTTTTATTTACATAGTGCCACTGGAATTCGATGTGTTTTGAATTTTTGGTAAAATTCCCGTATTTCGCTATGGCTACAGCTCCCGAATTGTCTTCAAATATCTTTACAGGCTCTCTAACATTAATTTTAAACGTTTCCTCCAACATATTTCGTACAAAATTCACATCAGTCACTGCCTCCGATAAGGCCACATATTCAGCAAATGTCGACGATTTAGTTACAGAGTTTTGTTTGCGAGATTTCCAGTGAATAACATTATTATATAGTCTGATCAAATATCCTGTAGTGGATTTTCTATCACAAGTGTCTCCTGCCCAATCAGAATCTACAAAACTATCTAGAATATCACAATTCTCTTTTTTTTTCGTCAATCAATTTCAGATCTTTAGTACAGTATAAATACTTCAAAATTCTCAGACCATACTTATAATGTGTATCATTGAAACAGCTCTGAAATCTGCTTAGATAATTGACACTAAAAGCTATGTCGGGTCTAGTTCCTGTACTTATATATAAAAGTTCTCCTATGAGATCTCTGAATTTCATCCCAGATAGAAAAATGTCTCCATAATGCCATCATAATGGTGACATGCACGCTAAGAAATGTTCGCATCATGGCATTCATGGCGCCAAGGTGTTTCCGCATAAAGCATTGTTATTGGTAGCAAAACGAGGTGATGGCACCATAATTGAAACATAATGTTTACATTTTATGCATCATTGCAAGTTGAGCGGAGTTCATGATAGTATGTTTACGGCACGTTATGTTACAAAACATTCAGAGCATGCTTTTCTATCTGGGATCGTATCGTCTCTTTCGTTTGCAGGCTCCAACTTCAAATTTGTCTCCATGGGAGTGTTATAAAGTTCAGCATTCTCGAGATTATATTTCTTTCCCAACGATTCGATATATTTCTGCTGGCTTAAAAACATAGTACTTCTCTCAACATTATAGTCAATATCAATGCCAATATAAGTTTCAACCTTTCCCATATCTTTCATATTAAAGCGTTTCGACAGTTTGGATTTTACATCATTCATCTTTTCTTTATCAGCACAACATATAAGCATGTCATCCACGAATAATAGTACATATATAGGATTTTGATCATTATCACTTACATACAAACAATAGTCGTAATCACTTCTTCTAAACCCTAACTCAATCATAAAGTTATTAGAACAATTATACCATGACCTTGGACTTTCTCTCAGACCATATAAAGACTTCTGCAACCTATAATCCTTATCATTCCCTTTTTCATATCCTTCTGGCTGGTTTACGTATACTTCAGACACAATCTGTCCGTTTGAAAAAGCAGTTTCCACGTCCATTTGTTCAATAAGTAAGTTATTTTGACAGCAATATGATAGCAATATTTTTAAACTTTGCATCTTCACAACTGGCGAATATGAATTTTCTATATGATCTCTTTGCTGAAATCCCTTAACAACTAATCTCGCTTTGTACATTTTCTCATTCTTCTTCTTATAAATCCCAGATAGAAAAATGTAGTCATAATGGTACCATCATGGAGCCATGGTATGGATAAAAATGTTAGCAAGATGGTACCAAGGTGTTTCCGTATTGAGCATTGTTATTGGTGACAATGTAAGCGAACATTATGATCCACAAAAATTGATGAATCATCGATGCACGATATGGCATCTGAAATAAGAGCCATTCATGGTGTCAGATTTATGGTATTATGGATGCATTACGGGAAACCATTCCGCTCAAACATGATTAATACATCATTGACACATACCGTGGCATCGAAAACGAGCCGAATCATGCTGCCATAATGCATGTATTATGATTGCATTACATGAAAACAACCCGCGCAACCATAATCGATTCATTATTAGCACATACCATGGCGTTGATATACGGAGAAATTTATGAAATTCATTTATTTTATGTAGATTACTGGTCCTGAAATTACTGATTACTGGTCCTCTGATTTAAATGAAAGTGCTGCACCAAGTGATATCATGTTGAAATTGAAGCGTTTGCTCGTAGTCTGTCATGAACGATTTGGCTGCTGCCACTCCGCTAGTATCACCTTAAGGGGATACTAGCGTACCATCCAAGTAAAGATTCTGTGTAACAGATTTCTCCGAACTGAGCTTATGAAACTGTCTGAAATTTCCAGGGAATAATTTCTGATACCTTTTCAATTGCTGTACAGAGTCCAAATTTTGAATGTAGAAAAAAAATTTCTTTCTCAGTCGGTAAAAGAAAATTTTTTGCTCGAAATTTACAATTTGGACTCTGTACAGCAATTGAAAAGGTATCCAAGATCATTTCCCGAAAATTTCAGACAATTTCATAAGCTCAGTTGTACAGAGCGATATTTCAATTATTATGAAGTGTTCGCCCGTAGTTTGTTTACTTCTTTGTTTGGTTGTTTGATCGTGGTGTTTGCTTTGTGCTACAGCAAAACGTGGCAACATAATTGTTGCATTTCGCGTCAAATAACGTGACACCATTATTGAAGGATTATGACACCATGTTCAGCCATATCACGGTGAGAAAAATGAGCCATGTTTTGCTATATTAATGGTAACATGAAGGTAGCATTGCGTGGAACAAAAATGTATCGATAATGGAGAAATAATTCTGGAAACTATTTCACACATGAATGCTGTCATGATGGTACCCAGGTGTTTCCGCATTTCACTATGTTTATGCGAACATGGTATGTGAACCGAATGGTTCTATGATGTATACATGATCTCACCATTACATGCACCTTTAACAAGTTGAGTTATGTTTATAATCTCAAGTTGACGGCACGCTATTTTGAGCACTTTATGTTATGAAAATGCATAGCACGCTTTTCTATCTGGGTCCACTTTTCACCAAATTCTAAGTTTTATTCTTTTCTAAACTTTCAATTTCAGAGTCCATAGCGCTTTTCCAATTATCTGACTCGAGAGACTCAATCGCCTCCTGGAATGTATTTGGTACGTTAACATCACAATAATTAATTTGTATAAAGTTGTTGTCAAAATCATTATTAAAATATCTATTATTAGGCTTTGAATTCCTAGAAGACCGCCTAGGTTCTTTATCCTGATTAACTGATACATTCTGGTTAGGACTCTTTGTTTCTTCAACCTCAAGTTGTTGACTATCATTTAGTTCAAAACTTTTGAAATTATCATCTTCAATCTCAGATTCGTTTTCATTTTGATTTCCATTTTGACTAATCTGACTTTTATTTTCATCGTCTTTTTCATCGCTTAGACCTATACACTTTACTCCATCTTCCACAATATCTACATGTCTAGCATTCACTATTCTATTATTAATCAAAACTCTGTAACCTGTTTGATTATAGCCAAGTAGAATCCCTAACCTAGCTTTGTTATCCCATTTCGATATTCTAGATCTTTCTGGAATTCTCACAAAAACCCTGCTTCCATAAATTCTTAGATATTTAACATTTGGTTTCTCTTTGAAGAAAATCTCAAAGGGTGTCTTCGATTCTATAGTATTTGCCAGTGTTCGATTATATAAATAAGCCGCTGCTTTTACAAATTCTGGCCAATAAATTAAACTAACTTTTGCCTCTCTCGCTAAGCATCTAGCCTTATCCATGATTGTTCGATTGAACCTTTCGGCTACACCATTCAGTTCATGAACATCAGGAGGGCACGGATTTGAATGGATTCCTTTTTCTCTTATAAAATCATAGATTTGCTTATTCATGTATTCTGTACCGTTATCGCAGATGAAGCTTTTGACTTTTTTATCAGTAATATTCTCAACTAAATTTATGTAATCAACAAAACAATTGAAAGTATCAGATTTTGATTCAATAGTGTAGACTCTAGCCAATGTACTATAGTCATCCACGAATGTTAGAAAATATTTCTCACCACAGTTTCCTACAGTCGAATGAGGCCCATTCATATCCGTGTGAATGATTTGTAAAACATCCTTAGCTTTATGTCTATCGTTATGGAAAGGTAAATTACACATTTTGTTTTCTATACATATAGCGCATTTTATATATTCTTTCTCCAATTCTTTAGGTAAGCCAGTTAATAACTGTTGTTGACACAATTTATCCAAATATTGAGAGTTTACGTGTCCTAATGTCCTGTGCCATTTCTCTTTCAACGTCATACTACTTTTTGCTACACTAGCACTGACTTCTTTATATCTTTAATATTTTATGAGAATTCTTCATTCATTCGAGAATGAATTTCTATATTTTAAATTGAAAATAAAATCATACCAAAATAAAATCGTGTATCGAGTGAATCATGCAGGTTTTATTTCATTGGGATATATTGTGAGGTGATGTGAATAAACAAAGTGATTAGGTTACGTGATTCGCTATTCAATAACAACACATGAGAACATTTCATCAAACTTTGAGTAGTATAAACGTATTTACCCGACAAAAAACTTGTTCGTGATAAAGATATTCTTTCCAACATTTGATTCAGTGTAAAAGTAGGAATGAATCAGTGTGTGGTTTCAAGTACCGTATATTTATGATCAGGATATATTGTCAATAATTTTTCATTCACTACAACGCCAATTAGTGATCCAACGAGAACGAAGGACTGGCAGCAGCCCGTCAACGACTTCTGAACGTGATCATGAATGTGCAGCATTCCCAGGAGCGGTAGAAGTTTGGACGGGTGACCGTGGACACAAAGAATTTCTCAGGATTCTTTCACGTTGGATTACAACGACATGTTTGAGGATGAGAAAATCATTGCGGATGAATACGATTCATCCAATAAATTTTTTTTTTCATTTTATAATTTATTACATTCAATAGGAATGAATAGGTTTCATTAACCACGGTTGAAGCACACTTTCAGATGATCTTAAAATGTCTTGCGAATTATATATTCCGTCCCTGTAACTTTCCCAAGACACAGATCTTTTAGATGAAATTCACGTTCATTATACGTGCATTTATGTTCAAGGAATGTTCGGACCATACAATGTCCGAACGTTTAATGCACCTCCACTGAATATTCTTTGGACCTTCGTGTTTTTTTAGAATTATAAACCATGACCGTAGGATTTTCTTGTACGCCTGTTCAAAATATCTCATTGAACCCACTGATTCCGATGCAGATTCTATTGGTTCAATAAAATTCTTTAAGCAGGAGTACTTGAACGAATTAAGTTTTCAATCCGTGCAACATCAATTGTGGTCCGACGTGATCTAATTTAGTCAGTAGAAACAATGCACACTATGAGATTCGTTTATTTTGTTTTAAGTTTAATCGAAGAGTATAAAAACATTCTCTACAAGTTTATGATTTCAAATTGAAATTTTTTTTTTTTGAAAGAAGTTTCATTGATAGAAACAAGTCTTGGCAGAAAACCAGAAAAGACAAAGAAATTTTTCCCTTCGAAAGTATGTAAATATACTCAAACTTCTAAGTGTGTTTATGATTAACAAAGTATTCATCCAAATTCAAGCAAATGTGCGTATGGGATACGGTAATCAGTGAATAAGTTCAATACATGATGGAAGAAGCTGATTGCAACACTCCTGCTGAAAATACCAAGCAAAACCTGGTAAAAACTTATGGATCCTATGAGAGATGCAAGACCCGCAAGGTTTCATAAGGTTTCATAATGAAAGTCGCCAATTATTTGATTTTATATCAAAATTGATATTTTTTTTATTCAGGCCTATAATCATTATCGGTATATTATTATATTATTAATATTATGATTTTGATTTTCAAGATATCTGAAAGATGTCTTTTATTACATCTTTAAAGACATCTTTGAAATAAAATCTATTAGACATCTTTGAGATAACTTCAAAAGACTTCTCAGAAATGTCTTTAGTGAGACATCTAAAAGAAGTCTATAAGTTGTCTTTTAGAAATGTCGGAAAGATGTCTTTTCTTAGACAAGATTTGTATGTTTATTGGGCTGTAACTAGCACCAGTTGCAAACAAGTTGGTCGCATATTGGTTGTTGGGTCAACCATCATAGTCTGTACTGGCACCAGCTGGTACCCAGTCAGTACAACTCCCTGCTAAATTTTCCCAATAAAGAACGATACAGGCCCGTACAGCACAACCACCGATCCCCGGACATTTCTCCGTCGCCTCTACGTCGCTTCTCCGTCCATCCACCTTGTATCCACGTCTCCTTTTTCTCCACCTCGCATCCACGGAGATGCGATGAGGACATCGGTGGGTGTGCTGTTAGGGGGACGATACATTTTTTCTATAGTTTCCAATGAGGTTTCTGAATACGGGATTTACAATATTATATCGTTATTAAAGGATAGAACTCTATCATTCTTTCTCGTATTCTATAGAATTAAATAGGATATATGGAGTTTTATCGTGCACGGAGAAAAATGAATTTTTGAAAATTACTACATTCCTACAAAATTGGCAGGATATAGGAAAATATCACTGTTATTGATAGACACCCAACTGGCAGAAGAGGTTAGAAATGCTAAGAGCGTGTTTGGAAAATCCTACGAACACGCGTAGAACCTCCAAATGAGACTGTTTTGAATAATTATGTTCTATGCACCTCCATAGAATATCTTGACGAATTTATCCAAAATAGTCTCATTCGCACATCCTTTTCACATTCATAGAGTCGCCATAACATATTTGAGAAGTTCTTGTGCTACTTGGGCAGTGTAGTAAAAATGAATGATTAACAAAATATTCTTTAGTACGAACGTGCAAACTTCTGCATGATAAATTACACATTTTTACTACACTTCTATATCGAAAACAGTGATATTTTCTGTTATCCTGCCAATTCAGTAGGAATGTAGTAATTTATAAAACTTTATTTTTCTCCGCGTGGAATTCGTATAGAAAAAGTACCAATTATTTGAAAAAAATAGTCATGTGTTCCAGAATAAGTGGTACTTTTTCTATAGGAATTTAACGATAACATCACATACATTTTATGATGAATCTTATAGAATCCGATAAGAAACGATAAAATTTTATCGTTGAAGAACGACATAACAATGTATTAGGTGTGCAAGTTGAAACTCGGCTTTAAGTTGGTTGCATGAAACAAAATATTTGAACGCATCCAATTCGTCCGCCATTTCGGATATATGTAGTGTGGACATTGCAATTGTCATATCAGTCATTTTCAAGTAGTAATTTCCTGTGTATCAATTTTATGAGATAGGTTTCGATAAGCAACATTTACGCCATTGTATTTTATTCTGTTTTCAAATGAATAAAAATGCTGCTCAAGCTATGGAATTGATTAATACGACATTGGGTCAACATTCTGTGAGCCATTTAACAGTGAAAAAGTGGTTTACAAGATTTCCTAATGGAAATTTCAGTCTCGAGGACGATCCAAGTCCGGTGCGATCAAAAAATTTGAGGATGAAGAACTTGAAGTTTTACTGAATGAAAATCCATCTCAAACTCAAGAAGAGCTTGCAGAGCAGTTGGGGATTACTCGTCAAACAATTTCACTTCGATTGCATGCATTGGAGAAAAACAGAAGGAAGGAACATGGGTTCCTCATAAACTGACGGAAGAAAATAAATAAAAGACAAAGGGTTGCCATTTGCATGAATTTGCTTTCTCGGTTCAAGAAGAAGAATTTTCTGCATAAAATCATTACGAGTGATGAAAAATAGATTTTGTACGACAATCCTAAACGTAGAAAAGCATGGGTTGATCCGGGCCAGCCATCTACATCAGTTAAAAACCGAATATTCATGCAAAGGAAGTTTTACTCTGTGTCTGATGGGATTGAAAAGGAATCATTCACTACGAGCTTCTCAAACCTGGCCGAACTATTACAGCTGAGCGTTACCGGGCCCAGCTGATCAAAGTAAGTGATGCTCTGGAGGGAAAAAGACCATTTACGGGGAAAGGAAGACGAATTAGCTCCTTCTGATTATCCCTTATTTAGATCAATGTCATTAGTCATCATATTTGAAGGAGCAGTACTTCATGAATATCGAAGATGTCCAGAAATGGCTGGATAACTATTTTATTTCAAAACCACAAAGTTCCCATCGTGAAGGCATTTATCTACTACCCGATAAATGGCAAAAGACTGTAGATAATAACGGCGAATATTTTAATTGATAATTCTTGAAAGGAGTATTTTTTTCATAAAATTCAATTTGACACAAAAAAGCCGAGTTTCAACTTGCATACCTAATAAATTCCCAAGTAGCACCAGAATATACTATGAACGTTCTTAGGATATTCGGAATATGTTCTATTTACATTCCAAAAGACCGTTTCATAGGTTCTATGCATGTTCATCGTACGTATGTAATCGAATATACGACGGTACGTCAATCGAACGTCGATTGAATGAATATCGTACATTTCGAATGTACTATGTACGTTCAAAGTATATTTAAAACAGCCTCATTCGAAAATTTCATGAACTTTCATCATATGTTCTGGTGGAGTTGTACTGACAATACAGGGGGCGGAGATTCCTCCATCGCCTCTCCGTTGCCTCAACGGAGACTCTCCCTTATTTCTCCCTTATTTCCACGGCTCCCATTTCTCCACCAATTCTCCACCTCCAGTCCACCGAAGTCCTAGGTGGAGGATCGGTGGTTGTGCTGTGCGGGATTTCCGGGCCGTTTTTTGGGGCGGGCATTTCTCCGTTGTCTTTACGCTGCTTCTCCGTCGTACCACGCTGTATCCACCGATCCCTTTTTTCTTCCCGAATTCCACGGAGACGTGACGCAGGTGTCCTGTGTGGGATGTTATTCAGTTTGAAACCCGTACAGCACCGGACATTTCTACGTTGCCTCCAGGTGGAATCTTCGTTTATCCACGTTCCATCCACGTAAAGTCCATGAAGATGCGGCGTGCATGGCCGCCAATTCACACTTCTCAAGTTTCCCATTCTCCTTCAAATATATCGCGAATAGAGCCAAATGATTTAAGGCGAGTGAGTTGGCGTCTATATAGACGCACAATATCGCAGCAATATTACAGCAATATTACTGCGATATTTGTGCTGAGTAGGATGTACGCTTCACGTGCGGTGTTTCTTAAGAATTCTTCTTGAATACCACGGTTCTTCATAAAGGACACATTTTGAATTGTCATAACGGGGACTCTGAGAATTCTACGATGAATTCATAAAGACCTTTTCATGACTATTTTGGGACCAACATACTGTGTGGGAAAATATGTCCCTTGTGAAAATGAATCATATATGCGGCATATATGACCATACATGGTACATATATGATTCCACAGATTCACATATGACCCCTATATGATTCATATATGGGCCATTAATGATTTCGGACATTCATATATGGGCCATATACATTTCATATATGGCGTTATGTATCCTATATATGGGTCATGTTTGGTCATTATATGGATTGAACAATCGTATACGAATTTTATATGGTCATATATGCCACATATATGAATTACATATGATTTATAAATGACCATATATGATTTGTACACTGTAAAAAAAAACTGGAAATTTACTGTGCAACTGGACTGGAAATTTCCAGTGCTAGTACTGGAATATGGATATTCCAGTACATGTACAGAGATTTTGTTGTTACGTTACTGAAAATTTACCAAGCATAACTGAAAATTCAGTCATTGTACTGGAATTTTCAAGTTTGATATGATGTACTGAAATTTTGCCATGATTTCGCGAAAATTTTACCGGCTCGTACTACAATTTTATAGTTCTTGTGCACCAGAAAAAAATATCCCCTCAAGAAGGACTTGAGAAAAAATTTGGAATTTAGAAAAAAAAAACCTAATTGTTGGTATACTGGAATTATACAGGTTTTTAACTGCAATTCTCAGGTTTTGTGATGGAATTTTCCAGTTACGATGCAATTGAATTATACAGGTTTTGAACTGCAATTTTCAGGTCGTGTGATGGAATTTTCCAGTTGCTATGCAACGGAATTTAATCACTGTTGCACTGAAATTTTCCACTTCTATTGGACTTCGTCATTTCTGGCAGGAAAAATTTCAAGTCTTTATATTAAAAATTTCCTGATTGAGATTTTGAACAATAATTGTAATTGTAGCCAATAAAATTGGTATATGAGGTTTTTCCAAGACTTATCCTCTTGTGTATTCTAGATATGAAGCATATGTAGTAACCCAAGCTAGCCTTCCAACATGTCGCGCTATAGCTCATCGGTTAGGTCTTAGGTTTCAGTTGGTAGGCAGGTAGAAAAGTGTAGGTTCATATCCCGTTAGGGAGACATGAGTTTCTGTCCATCCAAATGAACGATCAAAAGTTTCTCAATCATCTTGGAACACAAGGACCCTGTAAAATCACTTTGCGTGGGCAATTTTTTTTCAGTTTTCATGGATATTTTCAGCATTAATTTTCCAGTACATGCCCTGGAAAAGTCCAGTTCGTGTACTGAAAAATTCCAGTACCGAGGCTCAGAAAATTTCCAGTTTTGATGCTGAAATTCCATAACGTTTGCACTGAATTTTTGCAGTACAAATGTGCTGAAATTTTCCGGTACATGTACAGGTTAATTGCTTCCAGTACATGTACTGGAATTTTCCGGTGAAATTTTTTTACAGTGTACCAAATCCATATATGAATCAAATACAGTTCATATATGGGCCATATATGAGTCATTTCACAAGGGGTTTATTTCTTCTTATCAGATGATCCCCACACAGCACAAAATGTCTATACAATATGTGAAATAAGTGTGGTAATATTGTCTATATGCATAAAATATTTAAAATATATCATACGAACAATATTCATAAAAGTACATGAATTAATATTCTATACATATATTGGAAATGTTCATGATATTTTGCACATGCATGGGAATTAGGTGGATACAATTCTTCGTCAAACGAAGATGATCAATATTTTATTACATTGTATAAATATTCACGTAATTGATGGATCACATATATGCGCGTATATCATGCGCGTGCAAATTGTTGAGAAAAGGTTATGTATCAAACAATGAATACTCCACTGGATTTTTTTGATATTAGTGAACGGCATCGCATCGGGATCCAATTTTCTAATCTTGGATTAAGGTATGTATGTGAATAACTAAATTTACTTTTTTTCAATATTGTAGATGCTTATTCGGGGCATTCTGTTTGATAAAGAATATTGAAAAGTATAAACATAACCAATTTTTCCACCATAACCTCAAAGTTTTCATTACCCGAAATACTATTCAGAAATCATTCGGTGATTCATTCGAGTATGCCTGGTAAAAATATGAAGTACGTTCGTGTAAGGGACTGTAATTTTACATTCAAAAACGCGCGAAACTCCGCTCGGTGTACATCCGCATTCAATTTTCGTAACAATTCGTTGCATCGTTGACATTTTATTTTCACCAGGAATGTAATGTTCATCGCTTTACTTTCATTAATATTTTTCATCATACGTTATGACAAGTGTGTGTGAATTCAATGTCCAAATTTCCCTGATAATGATTTTGAATGAAAGTCATGTTGATATTTTCAGATCAGGATTAAAATCAAACTCCAAAGACCATGCCACAAAATAAGGTTAAATATGAAAAAAGACAGATATTGAAAAAATTAGCGACTTCATTAACCGTAATTGAAAATCCTTCACATCCCAGACAAAAATTCCCGGGTGGGTGAGATTCCCAAATTCGCATGTGGACTCAGGTTCCTGGCCGGGACCCGCCAGGTCCTGCATGAAACCCCTCTGATTCCCGCTCGGGGCCGGTCAGGTTCCCCCCCGGGACCAGCCAGGTGGTGAGTCGAGCGGGAACCTGACCCGGCTGCCGGGTCCCGGGCGAGAACCTAACAGGTCCCGAGCAGGAACCAGAAGGGTTCCAGGCAGGACCTGGCTCGTCCTGGGCAGAACCTGGCCAGGAACCTGAGTCCACATGCAAATTTGGGAATCCCGGCCCCGGGAATTTTTGTCTGGGATGCCTCTACTGCAGTTAATGTACATAATGAAGTATTAGAAAACGTTCCACTCGATGATGAAAATCCAGATTCAGTTAAAATGTTACCACCGGATAATCAGAATGATACGTTGGGAATGGGAGCTGTTGTATCGAATGATTTATATGGCACCATTGATTTGAACTTGCATGATACAAGATCTGTTTGATATGATAATGATAATTCTCTTCTCCAAAGTACTCCTAATCTTGATATAGCGGAAACAAAATGTGATTCAACTTTGATGTTGGGACAAAAACTATCAGCTTGGGCGCTTCAAAATAATATTTTATACCTCATCATATTACTATATGTATATAATATGTTTATGCTGCCAGACATATGAAATAAATATTCTTACAATATTTGGTCAATATTTATTGAATATGAATTCTATATGGAAAATTGGTCATTTTAATATATATATATGATATATAAAACACGCGGGCAAGATATCAACACATCTCTTATAAATATTTGATATTTTGAAACCTATATTTATATTATATGAATAGAATGTTTTTGTGCTGTGTGGGATCTGATGCATTTTGGATGGAACTATTTCTATATATTCAGGATATTATATCCTTTATTTTTACACCAAATATTTTTGAGTTCTATCGTGCATTACGATACGAAATCGTAATTGTGCATTATTTTACGATAGTGATTTATAATTCCCCGTCAGATCTCATCGCACCTAGGTTGATTATTTCAGATTACATTTCATCGTACATCCATGATGGAATGCGATTACGATAGAATTCGAACTAAATATTTGTTCTTCATTCATATCGTCATTTCACTATGAAAGATGAAACTCTGCCAATTGGTACACGGCTTCCTCGTTTGTGTTGGAGAAAATATCGGCAAACAATGTGGATTCCTGAAAACTTTTTTTTCACATCTCTCAACCAATTGGGATGAAACTTGTACGGGACCACTATCACCCACTGATCTATAATATACACTGGATAGTGCATAACATAGCCTTCCCGTATGCGAGCTTGCTTCCCATCAGGGTGCCGCCATGCCATGAAGGGTCAATTCCACCGCCTTTTTGATCAACAGCCGCACAGGATTGGTTGATTCTATCACATTTCGTTGGATAGGGGCAATTCCATCGATATATATAGATATAGCTTTCTAAGTGGAACACGTTCGGCGAGCTATGCACTATCCAGTGTATACTATAGATCAGTGCTATCACCTCGATCCTTTACTTTGGTGGAAATTTCATAAAGATCGGATGATAGGAACGAAAATTACCCACGTGATAACGATATGTACGAAATTTTCAGATATCATTTTGAAGCTCAGTGTTTACCTTTTTCTTGCCTCAACTCCGATTTGCTTGGAATTCATATCGTATAACTAACACCTCGTGAACTGAATATGCTATCGAATAAAACAAATTTTCAAAGAATGCAAATTGCTAAAGATGTTTTTCCACATTTTTCAGCCAATCGAGATAAAACTTGTGTAGGACAACTACAGGATAGTAACTGAACCGTATTATAAATTTCAATGTAATTGGATAACAGCACTGTACTCAGTCTGACTGACAGTGGCTGCATCTTAGGGATCGTCCATAAACTACGTGGTCTTTTTTTCACTTCCTTCTCTATCGCACTCTTTATATCTGAAGTTGGTGCAACAAGGAATGCAACAAATAAAAAGGCCACGTGATTTATGGACGATCCCTTACTTGAAAACTTGACTGAAATTCAGTCTTTCCCATTGTGCCGGCATTTGTTTTGGATGCTTACTTTCAGCTGGAATAGGACTAGTTTTGGCTGCATCTTAAAATGAGCCGATATTAAGGTTGGAAGTGTTTTACTTTTGACTGTGGGGAGGCGAAAACATGCACGGTCGCAAAATCACAATTTTCGAAAACATGTGTCTTTTTACTCTCCCGTTTGTCCCTAAGAATCAGGTTGAAACTAATACGGGGTCATTATCGACACTGTATAAACCTGCGATGAGAATTTCATGAATGTCAGATAATAGGAACAAACGATATTCGTATTGTACCGAGATTTATGAAATTTTCAAATTTGGTTTCGGAGCTAATTGCTTACCCTTCTGTTCCCTCACTTCCTATCTGCGTGCAATTTATGTGACACAATTATCACCTCAAAATCGACAGGAAACTTATGAATATTCTTATCGAATTCTAATTTGTTTTCTCAAATTGAATGTTTTCCATGACTTGTGATGCGGGCCCCTAGACTTCAGCCTAGTCAGCCGACCCTTGAGTTTGGCCTTATATCGAATCAGCATAGTCTAAAAGACATTTTGAATCTGTTTCACATCTCAAAAATTGTCTGAGTAAGAAGGGCAAAAGTCACGTCATGTTCCTTTGTCAGAACTCATTAATAATCCTTCTGTGCTGTCTAGGATGGCTTGATGACTCCAGAAAGACATCTTAAAGACACCTAAGACATATTTCGATATGAAATATGAAACCTCCTCGCCTTTATGATTTTCGTATAATCCATGAAAATTACTAAAATCTGGCCGAAATGTCGGCACGAAAAAACTTCGACCACTGTTGTAGGGGAGCGAGAGGTTAGTTGTAACAGTTTTTGGAAGAATGCTAATATTGTGAAATATATACATAATTTCTTGCTCATTATTGAATGTTTCGTAAGCGTGAACATTCACTCATCATATGCAAAAAGATATTCATCGAAAAGTTTGCTGATTTTAGCACAACAGACACTATTTCAAAACAAGTCAGCTGTCACAACTTAGCCCGTACTTGGGGCTAGTTGTAACAGGCTCGGGGCAAAAAGTAACACTAGAATCTCATTGAAAACATGTTAACTTTTTGTTATGGTACGATACTTATTGATAAATGAGCTGAGCTGACTATTTTCTTATCGATCCGAATTTACAACACTCATTACAAAAATAAACTTTGAAAAATTAAGCTCAAGATTGTAGAATCATCCTGTACTTATTAGCCTATTACTACAATCATTATGGGACTCCGACATTATTCAGTTCATTTTCATAGCCTCTTATAATTATGACTGAGATTGAATCATATTCAATCAATCAAAATAAATCAATAAAAATCCGTAATCTTGATAAGAATTATCAATTGAGTATTCATTATGAATACTTTGAATTCAAAATGAACTTTTGAAGAACAGCCTAATTTACAAAAAGAATTCACATCGCAATCCCATAAAGAATTATTCGGGCATTCAACATAGCACAAACAAACAGGTGTGATACACAATAATGCTAGCAAAATTTTACATTATTGTGTATTGCACTTGTTTCTTGTATAATATCTGAATCAGGACATCTTCATTTTCTGAACCTGTTTCAGATTTTCTTTTATAATTTCTCATTTTTAGATGAAAGAAGAATGGATGGAATAAAGACATTTGCATATCAACAATTAAAGAAATAAGTTGAACCAAGTCGAATAAGAAGAAAATTTACATTGTTTGTGGTCAATAATATCATAATAAATATATTTTTGGATCGGCGTAATTTTTACAATCTTTCAAAGCAATGATCATGTATGTATCATGTGAGTTTCAGCAAAATTAATGTAGAAATTACATTTAAAGTTTTATACATGCACTGATGTTAAATTTACATTATAATTTTTCTCCGTGTATGAATAGATCCAGATAGACCTCGAATCGACTTTTTCCCGTCAGAAACCAATACAAGGCATGGCTCATGCTCACGGACAGAAACAGATAAGATCCAACATAAACTCATACATGTACAAACAGGTGGACCTCATACTGGGGTTTCCAGTTACAAACGAATAGAAAAGACGTCTCATATTGCCGGATAGGAACGAATAGGATTCAACAACCTTGGAACGCATAGATCCAGACAGACTTAGAATCGGCTTTTTCCCGTCAGAAACTAATAAAAGGCACAACACGACAGAAACAGATGGGCTCCGATATAAACTAATACGCATACATACATATGAACCTTATGCTGGTTCTGTCCGTTAGGACCGAATAGAAGTTACGTCTCGTATTGACGGACAGAAGCAGATGGGATAAAATTACTTCAATACGAATAGATGCAGATAAACCTCGAATCGGTTTTTTCCTACAGAAACCGATACAATTCACGACTCGTATTTACGGACAGAAACAGCTAGGATCCAATTTGAACTAATACACGGAGAAAATATATTGACGAAAGATTATTCGAAGTTGAGTAAAACGGGGACATAGTGGCATTCCCGCGAAGTTTGAAATCCGGTTGACTTAATTTTACTCGACTACATATGAAAATTCATTCAGATGTTTTTCAACAGTAAACAACTTGTTGAGATAATGAAAACATTCGAATTTATTTCCATCTGTAGTCGAGTAAAATGAACTCAACCGGATTTTAAATTTCACGGGGATACCACTATGTCCCCGTTTTACTCAACTTTGGGTAATCTTTCGCCAATACATTTTCTCCGTGTACATATACATTCAGGTGAATTTATTACTGGTTCTTTCTATTAGAAGCTGATCAAGCCAAATATGGAACGGTTAGTGCATATTTATGCTATTCCCGTTGAAAACGAATAAATCAGAAATAAGGTTCTGCAATTAGAACCAAGTCTTTTACAGAAATTCTTTACACATAGAAACGGATACTATTCTGAGCGGTATGGGCTGTCAGAGACATGTAGACAATCTGTGAGTAGAACCGGTTAGGAACTGGTACAGTTTGTATTCGTATTTGCCAGTTAATCCAAATAGGGACAGTTTCTATCCGTATCTATCCAGAAAAGCGGTGATAAAAAGTCATACTCTTTCCATTACAAACGGATAGGATTTTTTTCCTATCCGTGTCTAATGGAATTTTTAGTAGAGTAACTTGTCGATATCTGTCGCTTAAGGCGTCTTTGAGATTTCTAAAAGACATCTTCGAGACCTTTTTACAAGACATTTTCCAAAATTTTGAGATATCTTTCAGATATCTAAAAGATGTCTTGTTGCTCGATTGGGGAGTGTTTGGTTACTCCCCTATGTCGCCGAAGTTTCAAAGAATCATCCCTGGAAATTTCAGATTCCACGAATTCAGTTCCAGGTTATATGGTAAGAGAAAACCGTGCTTAGTCGGTCAGCTCGTATCCTTTTAAGGGCGATCAAGCATCAGGAGAAATGGGTGAAATTTTGAACCCACTTGTTTCATACATTACTTGATAAATTTGAATTGAGAATGCATAGTAATTACGTGTTCACTTGACATTGACATTTAAATGGAATTTTGGGTGCTCTCGTGGTTTGTAAATATTGGGCCACGAAATTATTGAGAATTTCGTGTAGTTGAAGTTTGTGACTCTTAAAATTCTCTTACACTTGTTAGGAAATCAATAAAAGAGTGAAACTTATATCTACAGTTCAATCCTAGTTGCGGATTCTTTCGTTAGTATGCATTAGGGATTTCTGTTGCACGCATATAATGTATGAAAGAACTTGACGCACAATTTGGCTCCCTGTTTCTGGTACTTGAAAGCCCTCAAATGGGCTTTGAATTTAGAGTTTATCAGATACCATATTACGTGTATTTGCCCGTTTTTTTTCAATCCCATTCCAATCGGCGTGTTGGAAGTATTCAACATAACATATATACATTGGGGTGGTCCTTATTTTCCTGATTTTTGAATTTCATTTGCTTCCTCCCCCAAGAGTGCGGATTCCCGCCAATTTTATACCACCTGCGAAATTCCAGGTCGATCAGACAATATTAACATGTGCCCCCCGGAGGCTCAAAGGTTGGAAATTTTTGGTTGTTTTTGAGTTTTCAACTATTGGACATGATAACATTGTAAGTGCCCTAGTAGAAATTTTAGATAGGAAAATAACAGGACCTGACAAGGTATGCCTGACTTCCTGTCAGGTCCTTGTCAGGTTTAGTCACGATTTCCCTTACTTCACTCGATTTTATGGAAATCTCATCCGAACCCTATTGTACCCCTGCGTTACAACCCTATTTGAATCATATTAGGGAAATCAGATAAGTCCCTTGTAAGGGCCTCATAAGATTTTCCTTATTCACGGTCTCCGGATTCTAATCTGATCAGGACCTTATTAAAAATAGGAAATCTCTGATCAAATTTTTACTGGGGTGCGAATAATTCAAATTATCTCTGCCCAGTTCCCTCAGAGGGATTAAAATTCGTCAAAGAACAACACTTGGAAACTTTCGAGTTGATCAGCAATATAACCACATGCCCCCGGCAGGGGTAAGCAGGCTCAATTATTTTTTTGTACTTGGAGTACTCTTTCTTCTCAAGTACTCTCTAATTTGACGTTCAAAATTCCTATTTTATGGAAATAGAAAAATACTTGACAGTAAAAAGTACTTCACGTACAAAAAGTAATTGAGGCCTGTTTCTGACCCCCGCACAGTGGGTCGGAATGCCAATCTAGGTGGAAAAAAATCAAAAAGGGATCCAATCTACATGCAACTCGATATATATTGATTTCTGAGATTACTGATTAGGGAGGCAATCATGAGAATATCAAATTCAAAATGGTGGTCCCAAAATCAGGAACAATCATTCTGAATTTGATATAATTCGTTTAAAACTTTAGTTCTAAGACTTATTGGAGTTCGCAATTATGGATTCAACATCAGATTCCTTTTCCTTCGAAATAGAGCAGTATTCTTTATTATATATTTGATATATATTGAATATATAATTCAATATATTATAGTATTGAATTCTTGACTTGTCGAATGAGTACATTGTATATTGTTCGCAAGCGGTTTTCGCATATCTCAATCATTCAAGAAAATGAATGTGGATAAAAATAATGAAATACTAATAATAAGAAGGAAGAAACTTATTTTTATTATAGCAAAAGGTACATATGCTTCAGTTTAATTGTGAAATTAAAAACGAAGAATTTTTAACTGACGGAAATTTCACTGATATCAGATGAATCCCCTTCTGCGTCAGTATCAATGATGGTGGGGCCAGTTATAGATGACTGAACTAACAAATCCTGAACTTCTTTTGGTATATTTTCATCAGTCTTTCTATGATCTGATGTTGTTAAAAGTGAAATGTAAGGATCAGAAGATACAAGTAAAAGATGGCTTCCAATGAGGATTTACGGCTGCATTTCCGGGAATGATTTTTCCTATATATTTTGAATACTTTGTGATTGGACTCCTGAACTTCTTCAGAAAACATTGCAATGGGTAAGATGCAAGTTTTTATTACTTCCGCACCATGCATTAATATCTTATGAACACTTGCTGGCATATAATACCAGGGATAAAGTTTCACGTAAAGCCGAGCAGTGTCCGTAGTATATTGTTGAAACGCATCAACATTTATCTCAAAATTACTGGAAATAGCTCTCAAGATAGTAGCAAAACACCTTATTAAATTTTCATCAACACCAGTGATTCTAGAAGATGAAATTATATCATTGAAAAATCGGCGAACTGTATTCCCATCATTAGATGTCCCACTCCCAGGTTTTGGCACATCAACAATCAAACCCATTTCAGAACGAAATTTCTGCTGTATATTTCTCTTCGTTTGTTGAAAGATGATTTTATCGTTTGCTTCTCCAACTTGCCATTTTTTTATCTTCAGCCTGTATGCAATGTGTAATATACATTCGAAAAAACGAATCCAAGCATGTAAGGTTGAGAGTCCAAATGAATACATATTTTTATCAACCGATCTATTCACTGTCATTTGTATTTGATTCATTTGTTTAGGACTTGCACCACATATGTAACACCTTTGTGAGCAAACATTCGATAAGGTATTGCAAATTTTTCCATCTACCATTGTCATGACTGAATTGTGGCTAATATGAATCCATTCATCGTTCACCAGCACTTTAGAAGGTTGAAGCATTCTTATTTGATTTTCAATATTTTCAATTTCTCTCTTGATTAATTCGGGGTTCTCCTTTTGAAAGAGTAATTTGATGGGTCTGCAAAATCTCGTCGGTGCGGGTTGAGGATTTTGCCATAAAATTTTTTTTCTGTCTCCGTTCTCAGCTGCAGTTGAAAACATTCGCAGAGGAACTAGTGATATCGCAAATATGTCTGAATCACTGAAATTGGAATGATTTTCTAGTAAATTTTCATCAACATATATTTGTTTATGTTGACTTTGACCACTACTTGCATCGCAGCCCCATTTGAATATCACAGTAACGGATTCATTTTCTCCAATTTTGCTCATCACTTCTCTTTGAGAGAGAATGAGACGTGAAATGGTCCACGAGAGCCTGAAGTGTAATTTCTGCAGAAATATCTGTGATTGTTATCTGATCTCCTGAAGGATAACATGCTTTCTTCTGTTCTTTTAAAATGTGGTAATTAGGATAAATATCACAGTTCCTTGACTTTGCTCCTAATCTTGTGTTCAAGTACTGTTTCCTGGTCATCTTATTCTCAATAAAATACGACAGAGCTTCTTCTCCTGTATACGGGATCGGCTTTAGAATGGGAGATTCATAGAGTTTTCTTATTTTTGTCGCTGCACCAGGATTGTCGGTTACTTCGTTCAAAATTCTCGCTGCGTCTCTCTTTCCCCATGCCCGTAAAGACATTTGTGTCGCGAGAACAAGTTCATCTTGACCATGCTTGAGTAAAGGTTTCACATATTTATGTTTCGATTTTATTCCCGACTCAGCAAATAATTTACGGGGTCGACCATGAACATTGCAAGAAGCAGAAGCTTGAGATTTCAGACCTGAACTAGATTTTTCTGAATGACACTCTCCGTTGAAATAATCGTATATTTCATCTGGGAATATCAAACTGTTTTGGAGCCAATTCTCGTATTTTGTGACGAATCTTGATTTGTGTTTGAGTTCTCTTCCCATCTCTTGTCTAAATTACTTTTGAATCTCGACAACGTTTTTTTTATAAGTTTCTCAATGTTTTTCGGATATTCGCTAACACCAAATTTGTTACTGACATGATTAAACATCATTTCAAGAGAATGCATCTTCCCGCACGATAAATTGAACAGCTCCAAACGAGTGAACTTGGGAAGCAGTCGTTCGCGTACCTCTACAAAAACATTTTTTTTAGACAAGAGCGCAAATATGCGCAAAAAACGGAATAAGTTTCATGAAGGGGAAGAATTTAGCTTCATTTAAAAAAAAAATTAAGGCCGGGTGTGGTCGGGTTCATAACTAAACTGCAAGTAACAGGCAAATATTGACGAAAACAATGAACGTTACATTGTTGGATTATACTCGGAACATTTAACCGTACGATTGAATTTCGATGTGAGAAACTACAAATGCATACCTTGATCTACAGCCTCCATAATTGTTTATGATGTTATTCAACATAGAGGATCACATCCAACTACTATGACTAGAACCAAAAAGCTGGTTCAAAATAATGGCATCAATAAGTGTTACGATGGCAACGGATTTATAGTATGAAGTGTGCTGAAATTTGGTTATATCACGGGTAATAATGAAGAGTGGTGCCTCAAATTTGTTGGTGGCGCACTATCAAACGATTTGAAAATGGTTTGAAAAATCATTTTTTCCCGCTAGATTTGAGTTTCGACCCACTGTGCCCCGGAAGCATAAGATCATCAAATTTTTCAGTATTCCAGAGCTTCCAGGTACCTCAGAAGATGACGCCCTAAATGTGTATACCTCAAATTCGAATTCGATGATTTTCGATATTGTTAGGAAAATTGAAACAAAGCATCGGAAGTTGATCTACTAGATAGTAGTAAGTTATCCCATGAATATTTTGGAAAAAAATTCATTTGTTTATTCATAAAATGGAATTGAAAATTTTGGTATCTTTTAATGGAAAAGTCATTTCCCTAGTGGAAATGCACCATATATGTTATAAGTAATCCAAACATATATGAACCATATATGGCCCATACACATAGGGGTATGAAAAAAGTCTCTCCTACGAGAATTGAACGCGGTTTGTTGGGACCGGACTTCATTCCCCTTTCACTGGAGCCACCGCCGGTCGCTTGAAAGAAGCGACTTCTTTCACGTATATGAACTCCCGCTGATTCTTGAAAACCATATATGGCTCTTATATGAACTCCGAATTGGTGGATCAACAATTGTGGATCACATATAAAACATATATGAGTTATTGCAGGTCAGATTCACAATGAGTTCCTTAATATTTTTAGAATAATTATTTTCGAATTCTTCGTTGAAAAATATGGGATACTTGTCACATTTCTTTGTTTGCTCTTTTTTATTTTATTGTGTTCACCGGTTTACAATGTGTCAGAGCTTTCAGTTTTGACAAATCCAATTCTTTTTAAATGCGTGTATCTCGAAAAGGTCTCAACACATAGAATTACTAATGAGGCGTAAAAGTTGGGATTTTTTCTGAACTTTTCAAAAATTCGAGTGAAATTTTTTTTCCAATTTGTGTCTAGTGGAATTCCTACGGTGGGAGTAAAAATGGTAGTTTATTCGAATTTGGACATTTTCGACCCTTTAAGATCACTAGGAATCCAAAAGGCTCTAGGGGGAGTGTGTGGTTCCGTACCCTGACGAAAATTTTTGTCATAATTTCTCATTGTCCCAATTCATGGAGAAAATATGAGGAATTCTATTGTTCTTTCTCATAATTTCTCATAATTCCTCATTGTCCCAATTCATGGAGAAAATATGAGGAATTCTATTGTTCTTTCTCATATTCTCTCCATTTATTGGGACAATGAGAAATTATGAGAAATTATGACAAAAATTTTCGTCAGGGTAGCTTACAGTGCTTGTTGTGAATTTTAATTTGTGCTGCCTTCTGTTATTGTCAAAGACACCGAGATGTAAATTTTACCGAGAAATCTGCAACAATATTTGAAAGACTGCGTGAATGGCATCTGTTGCTTTGGTTTGGGGTCCGAAAGACCCTGTGTAACCTTTACGTAAGTACTGTGAAGTGTGACCTCAACGGGTTAATTTTTTTATTCAACAAACACGATCGATCTACGGTGCATAGCAATACTTTTGGTTCAGTTCTGAAAATGGTAATTTTCTACGACATTCAAGAAATATAAATAAAACAAGACAAAAAAGATAACTCAATAACTTGAAATTACACATCAATCCGTCCATGAAATGTCTCGTATCTATGCTGCATTACAAATCTTGAATAATCGAGCACGCGGAGTTCTCAGGCCACCCTTGTTTTGTCTAGATCTCTCGAATGCCGTGGAGTAATATTTTCGAAAACGCAACGAAAATTATCGTTATCCTCCAGAAATTAGTTTTGCTTGTGGAATTTGAAAATCAAACGTCTTCGAATTTGAATGAAATACTCTTTTCACTTCCATCGTCGGATTACGGTAAAATACGTTCTTGGAAAGAAATTTTCTCTTGACTTGTGAAAAGTTGAAGCAAAATCCTAAGTTCCATGCCTTGGTAATAATTTTTTGTATTGAAAGCTTTCCAAGATACAGGCATTTGAAAAACAGTGGGTTTTAGAAACCAAGAACTTCGACATATGTTGTAAATCTGGAATCATAATAGAATAAGAAAAAAAGAAACAAATGATACGTATCTCACATTTTTCAACAGAGAATTCGGGATAACCATTTCAAAAATATTTATGAACTCTTGGAAAATCCGATATGAAATGATCCATACATAGCAAATAATTATACCAAACATGAATCATATATGGTTTGACCGTTTCCTGCAAACATATATGTTGCGCGCGGTACCATATATGCTTTATATGTATCACTGATGAGGCTTCGGCCACATATATGGGGCATATATGGGGCATATATAGGGGATATATATGGGACATATATGATTCATTTCCACTAGGGTTTCTCGTAAACTATCTGTTGAAAGTTGATGAAAATTCAGGAGCATGATGCAAAAGAAATGCAATTAACAGCAACATTGTTGAAAGAGTTTAATCAGTGTTTGTTGTTGATTTTTCATCCGTTTCTGATAAACAAATGCTAATATGCCCCTGTTCTGGGTGCAACCATTGAAATTTTCACAAAGGACTGGAATTTTCGAATCTTTAACATTAAAAAACCGTTGGAAGTTTTTGTGTTCATTTTTCGGGTTCATGAGAAATAATATTGTTTGTCATTACACACAGCGGACTCAAATGCCAAAAAGGTGAATAAAACTGTAAGGAGGCCCCAAATCTGCTAAAAACCCAGTAAACAGAGGTTTTTGGAGTCACTGATTACAGATCCGTTGTCAAAATCTCAAAATTAAAAATGGCAGATCAAACATCCAAGTAGCACAACAGGTTAGAAATGCTGAGAAGCTTCTTTGAAGGTTGGAATATATTTTATGAACATTCATAGAATCTTCGAATGGGATTGTTTCGGGTAAGTATATTCTATGCATATTTTTAGAATATATTTTTCGAATTCATCCAAAACAGTCTCACCTGCACATTCTACGCATGATCTCAAAATTAACGCAGAACGCTTGGGATGTTATTGTGTTACCTGGGTATGGCGGCCAAAAATAAAAAAATTCATCGGATTCTTTTCACACTTGGTACCCATGAGTTTTTGGAGTTGCTGATGACGAATCTGCTGTAAAAATTTCAGAATTCAAAATGACGAGTGAAACTTTGCTGGATGCGATGGGATGGCTAGTAGGTTGATATTTGAGTAAACCATCTTCCCACGTGTACGGTAAAGCGAGGTTTGAGACTGACCCACTTGCACGTCCAATTCAAGACGGAGAAAAATTCTTTATGGATTTCACCTGGATTTCCAGGTTTCTTTTGTCGATTTGGATGTGCATGTTTGAAATATCAGATAGAAACTGTTGAAAAGTTCATCAGTTTTACAACGCATTTCGTAGAATGAAAACCGTATAGATTCCAGTGAAAATTGCTCCCTCGTTGGAGGGCAGCTTTGTGGTTGTTGCAAGGGACCAAAAATTTGTTTGTCTCGAAATTCAAAATTTCTCAGACCAAAATGTTTCTCCAAATTCGAGGGAATTTTTTGGTTCCGTGTCTGTCTGGATGTGTGCCCCTCCCCCCAGAATTGCGAACGCGCATATCTCTCGTTTTAATCATCCTCATGAAATTTTTATCACAATTGTAGACTAAGGTAATAGTGGTCCCACACGGAAAAAAATTTACTATTGCTGCAACAGGAGGCAGTCATGTTACTAGTGCAAGCGTTACAAACTCGTGAATGACTAGACTATTCTATTTGGGACGATCTAAAGAATAATTGGGAAACACATTTTTTGCAGAATCTCGCGCTTCTGCGAATATTTTGCGGCCATTTTGAATTTTGAAAATTTGAGATCAGATTCATAGTCAGCGGTTCGCAAAACCCATTGTATGTAATTCCCAATGAAGTTCCGCCTTTTGCCAAAATTTTCGCTCACATCTTGAATCCGTCTTTTGACAGTAAAAAGTAAATCTTGATTCCATGATCGAATGATTTTCAGACGGGGCTTAAAATCAGCCATGTTACGATTTGAGCCGTAATATAGGATGGAAAAGAGCTATGGCCGTATTGAATTTATTTGAATCGGATAATGTGTTGATTATCAGCAATGCATATCTTATAGTCAGCCATGTAGAGTTTGATGCTTTCTAAATTTCTTGGAGTGAAAAATTCACTCTCCAAGAGTGCAAGTACTGCAAGTTCAGGAAGAGTGAGATTCCACTCCTGAAGACTGAATTTTCACTCCGTAAGAGTGAACTCTCACTCCAACAGAGTGAAGATCCAACTCGGCTTAAAGAGTGAAATTCCACTCTTCACTGAAAAAACAGTATGGCTCTCACAGCTCTACTATTTATGTGTTCTTGCTGTCAGAAGGTATAATGATGCCAGTATAGTTCCCACAGCCGACAGATTGCGATGATAGCGACGCGACAGCAAGAACACATAAATAGTAGAGCTGTGAGAGCCATACCTTTTTTTCAGTGTTATGGAATAAAAACTCACTTTTTAGGAGTGAAATTTCACTCTTGTTGGACTTGCAGTATTGTCACTCTTTGGTGGTGGATTTCCACTCCAAGAAATTTAGAGGGTGGATGATTCAGTCAAAGATATCTGAAAATAGGATTAGAATTCTTCCATTTTCAGTGTTAAAATTGTTTATACGTACGCATATATATGCGCACGGGGAAAATTTTGTAGGTGAAATTAATATACTTATATCGAAGCCGTGGGATACACGTTATTGTGGCGGGAAGAACCATGGGTATGCGACAGATTATCACAACTCTTCTTAACCCATTAAGTCCGGGAAATGCAGGATTTCAACTGTCATTTCGAACGTTGCAAATGATATATAAATCATTGAAAACTCATCGCAAAAATACCTTATCTACTATTTTCGAGGTTGCTCTTTCGGTTGCTGAGGTCAAAATTACCTTCAGATGGCGCTAAAATACCGATATGGCCGATTTAAAATGAAAAGTCGACAAAAAGTTGGAGGATATTTGACTTTGTGATTTTTTCACGGGTTGAAAATGCACTCAAAATTATTCGAAACATCAACCAAGGGTGCACAAAATATCTCAACCTCACGATAGAATTATTTTCCAGACTTGAAAGAGACCTAACCTCTCTCAATTTACCATATATTCACCAAAATAACTCGCAATTCTGAGAATCTAGAGAAAATTGACAGAACATATAATTTTATTCGTTCAGTATTGTTTAAGAGAAGTACCCGGAGGTTTTTGAGGTCGCTGACTACGAATTAAACATCAGATTTTCAAAATTCAAAATGACGGATCCAAGATGGCGGACGAAAAGTCAGAAAAAGCCTCGAAAATGGATGAAAATCGGTATGCTTAGGTTTTTGAGGTTCCTGATTACGGATCCATTATCAGATTTTCAAAATTCAAGATGGCGGACCTAAGATGGTGGATGAAAAGTCAAAAAAAGCCTCGAAGATGAATTGAAATCGATCCATCGAGGTTTTTGAGGTCACTGATTACGAATTCAGCATTAGATTTCCAGAATTCAAGATGGCGGACCCAAGACGGTGGATGAAAATTCGAGAAAACTCTCGAAGATGAATGAAAATCGGTATACTGAGGTTTTTGAGGTTACTGACAACGAATCCAGCATCAGATTCTCAAAATTCAAAATGGTGGATCCAAGATGGCGGACGAAAAAAATTGACGCGAAACAAAATTTCACTATCTGCAATGTATTAAAGAGATGCAAATATAATTTATCAAATCTATCGATACAGGCTCCACCGCAGTTCATTCGCAGCTCCTCGAAATGGAGAATATTAAAAGATTTGGCACAAGTTTGATCCTTAACAAATTCTCATTTAACATGTTTCATAAACGTTCCATAGAAACCTAAATAAGACTATACCGGACATTTGTACATCCCTGGAATGTCTATGCGAAATTTTTAAAACGTCCTGGAACATTTTTTGAACGTTCTTCTTGTGACCAAGTACGTTTTCTGAACGTCCGAAAAACGTCTCAGTGCTGTCTGGGTCGCCCCCGATTTTGGGGCAAATTGCCCATGTGGAAATGTACACACGGGCCGCTACTGGCGCGGTACTGTTGCCAGAGTTGCCAGTACTTGCAAATCCAACCTTGCCCTTATGGGGCCAGTGGTTTGGACGGTACTGTCAAGGAGTCGGAATGATAACATCATTTTACATAAGGGCCAGTAAAACATTTACCACCACGTCGGTAGCGATATTTGGTGTGTGCCTACTATGGTGGAACTCTGACATGGCAACAGAACCGATTGTTCTACCACACCTGAATGAGAAGTGGTAGAGGGTCAAAATAATACATCCCATGTAGGAATTCAGACCCGACCCAGTACTGGTACAGTGCTGGTAATTAGAGATCCCCGGAGTTATATTTCAAGTGAAAAAAAAATACATTGAATTTGAACTTTCAAAACTTTGTGAATCTATTTTTCTCGTCACCGTTATTTGAGAAAGACGCTTTGGAAGTGGTTTCATGAAAGTTCACTGGGCAAGCCTTGAACCCGGGACCTGCGAGTGAGAAACAGAGTCTCTATTACATCAGCTAATCTCCGAGTTGACAACGGACCCCTTGAATTCCCATTTATTCCACCAATTCCCTTGAAGTCACGCAATTTACCATAGACTCCGCAGTGAAACAAGATTCTACCAATACTGGTTCATTGTTCTATATCGAACGTACCCGAGTAAAAATTTTCATTTCGGGTTCGCTAAACAGGACTGGTGCGGGCGTGTTGCATTTTTCTGCGATACTGTTGCGGATGTGATGTGCCCGCACTGAATCTGCAACAGTACCGCAGAAAAATGCAACACGTCTGCACCAGTCCCGTTTGGCGAACCGAAATTAACATTTTTACTCGGGTATTGAATGATCATACCAACTCTGTCTTGATACTGGCGCGACTCCGGCTCACTACAAAAATCAAGTTGCCAAGATCGTGATTTTAATGTCAATCGACTACCGATTCCGCAGTCAACCAGAGTCCCACCAATACTGGTACCATGTCGTCTATCGAACATATTGAATCATAATACCAACTCTGGCTCAATACTGGCGCGACTCCGGCTGACCACAACAGCCGAGTTGCCAAGATCATAATTGCAACATCAATCGACTATCGATTTTGTAGTCAGCCAGAGTCATACCATTACTGGCATATTGCCGTCTGTTGTATATATGGAATGATAATACCGACTCTGGCTGAATACTGGCGCGGTACCGTTTCTCGAAATCCTGGGTATTGTCCAGACAGTATTCATTCGATACTGACCCTATACCGTCTGTCCACGCGAGCCAATACTGTCTGAAATTGTGCGAATGTTCGGCGACAGTTGAAAAGCGGTCATGATTCTGAACAGGCACAGTTGTTTTTGCCGAACTTTGGCAAATACAACCTCGCCAGTACCATGCCATTTGTCATAATGAATTGACATAATCGGGAGTGATTTTGGAACATTGTTTACCGTGTGGATTATTAGCACATTCTATGCGTGATCACATGCTTAGATTGCTTGAAACAAGCTTGCGCAAGCTTGGAATGTTTGAAAAGTGCTTGTGCTATTTGAGTACAATCGGTATCGGTATCGGTTCAATAGTGAATTACTGGTTGAAAACACTTACTGACAATCATTCCTTTTTAAAATAGTTTCCCAAATAGCACAAGAATTCTAAAAGATTTCTTCATAAATGTATTGTATTCATTATGAGCTCCTTGAAAACTCCTGTACTTTTTGCGTTTTTATTGAAAATTTCAAGCAGAAAACTATTGGAGATCTGTTAGGGTTGTAAGTAGTTTGAATGGTGTAAAAATACCATTAATGCTGATTATATCATACACTAACCTTGGTTACTTTCTTCATTGTCAGAATCTGTATCATCGACTGAAACTTTTTGGAGTTCACGATATTTTTTCACTCTATTATAAGACATATTTGGGTATTCAAATCGACGATTTTACGTAGAACTACACTCTAAGAACACCCAAACCTCTGTGTGTGTCTGATTAATGTACGAGAAAATTTGAATACGTCTAACGAGCGTGCATGGAGATTGCTGGCTCTTAGAATATATACATATATACAAACAACCAGACATTGGTTTACATGACTCGCGTGAACTCTGTTCATTATAATAATATTATTGGCAGAATATTGGAATAGCGGAGATTGGATGTTGTAGTGAGCCAAAGCCACGCTAGGACAGAGCCAGAGTTGGAGGGAGTACGATATGTTAGGTCGAAAACAATGTGCCTGAACTAATGGGGGACTGACTGGCTTTGGAATCGGTTATCAACTTTCGTCAAAAGCAATCCCCGAATAAACATGCATCTGATGGTTCACCAAAGCTGCGCCATTAGGTAGCAAAAATGACCTGATTCATTCACCATATCAGGTGGGCGAAGAAGTGGCTATACTGATTCAGTTGATTACAAATTTCGTAGCCAATCAGTGCCATACCAATACTGGCATATGGTCGGCTATCAAATATATGAAATGGTAATCCCAACTCTGGCTCAGTACTGGCGCCGCTTTGGTTTACCATAACAGCCGGATTTCCATAGACATAATTTTAACGTAGTTCGACTACCGATTTTGTAGTTGGCCATTGCCCTACCGATCCTGGCCCTTCATTGTCGATTGGATATATTGAATGATCATCCCAACTCTGGCACAGTACTGGCGCGGCTCCGTTACACTACGATCCGTGTATTTTCCGGCCAGTATTGATTCATTACTGGCCCAACACTGTCTGTCCACGCCAACCAATACCATCTCAACTCCGTCGAAAATGTACAGCCAGTTGACAAACAGTAATGGGCCTGAACAGGAACAGTTGTTTTTGCCGAAGTCTGGCAAATACAACCTTCCCAGTACTGGGCGATTTGTCAACTCCGGCAATTTCCACATGGGTGGATATTTGCCATTTTATGTTTATTTCGTTGTAAAACAAAGAACTGAGTATTTGAATATTCTTTTTTCGCATAGACCTCGAACCAAAGATGTATACAATTAGAATTTATCTACAAACCCACTGAGAAACTCTTCTTCTGATCATTTTTATCCATTGAAAAAACGTGATCCGATTCACCTCAGTCTACCCTAATTACAGTTTCAATTCAGTCAAATTATTTCAGTTTTTTCATCCATTATCCAAGGTGTCTAACAAATTCAGTAACAATTTGTAATAACAACTTCGTGAAAGCTTCCCTCCTGAAAACTGCTATTGAAGACGCTCAAAATTTCGAACAGTATCAGTGAGTATCTGAGTGTTTCTGCGAGTACGGCTGCCAAGGAAAATGAGTGGAGATTGAAAAAGAAGCAGTTCCTGACAGCATTTGTAATTTTCAGGAACAAACAGAATGCACAAGCTTGAAAAATGTCAGTTCCTTGCAGCAATCGTGATATAAAGTCTGCTCTTATACGCTGTTACGTATCCAATATCTGAACGAATTAATCCAAATGTCGAGAAAAAAAATTATTGAACGTTTTCGATGGTATCAGCTGAAAGAAAATCATTACGTTGTATACCGGTTGAGAAAAATAAATGATTTATTGAATGTGAGAGTTTCTGACGGAGAATACGGTTTGAAATGTTCGTGGGCTTTGATAGGGTTTACATGTTAAACAATAAGTCTGCTCTCATACGCTGTTACGTATCCAATATCTGAACGAATCAATCCAAATTTCGAGAAAAAAAATTATTGAACGTTTTCGATGGTATCAGCTGAAAGAAAATCATCACGTTGTATACCGGTTGAGAAAAATAAATGATTTATTGAATGTGAGAGTTTCTGACGGAGAATACGGTTTGAAATCAAATCCACAGTTAAAATGAATCCTTTTATGCAAAAATGGTGATTTACAAAATTTTTGAAAGTATAATGATTATCGATTTCTTTGTACTCAATTTATCCAGTACAGACATCCTTTTTTATGGATAGGAATCTCAAAGCAACTTAACGTTAAAGTAGTTCACTGATATTTTGATTAAACAGTTCCGTTTTGATCCGTTAGATCGCCAGTGCCGGACAAAATCGGAACCTCATCAAGTCGCATTTTTAACGGAAATGTCTTTCTGATATGAACTAATTCTGTAAAATCTGCAATATCAATTGATATTGAAAAAACTCATTCTCTTAAAAAATGTGGCGTAACAAGGTTTTCCCGTTGTACAGCAGGGCTGGGGTGAAGTTTTCATGCGTCGAACCTCTGGCTTCGTACCGAAATCAAATTTTATTTATAAAAAGTTCAAAATGTAACTAAAATCAGATGAGTATTTAATTGTTGAGTGCAATATCAATATCGTAGAGATGGATCAATAAGTAATTCTACTCTCGATATCACATCACGAAGTATTTAATTTCCAAACTAAAGAACTCAGAAAATTGATAATGAAATGTGTAAATCCTCTAAAAATCTGTCACAATTTTGAAGCGGGATTCCAAATTGATTCTGGCTTTTTTTTAAATATGATGATCGCAGTTGGAAACTTTCATCATTTCGATCAGCCCATGCTGTAGGATACTGGATTCACCAATACTGTCAGGAACTATCACATTTCTACGAAGACTGACAAAAACAAAATGACTTCCAATGTGTCACCACCATAAAGATCTATCAAAATCATCGTGATGAAATCCATACTACTGCGCGGGAATCATGAATCTGTAATTTCGCGTAAAAACAGACTACTAATGAAATATGTAAATCCTCTAGAAAACTGTCATGATTTTGAAGCGGGGATCCAAAGTGATTCTGGCTTCTTTCAAATATGATGATTGCAGCCAGAAACTTTCATCTTTTCGATCAGTCCACGCTGTAGGATACTGGATTCGCCAATACTGTCAGGAACTATCACATTTTGGATCTAGTGATCGGATAACCGTCTTTTCAGATTTTGACTCAAATTTCAACTGTTTCCAACAGGCGTTTCTCATAAATAGAAATGCCAGTCAAAAACGCTAAATGAAAATCTTTGACCGAATCTAAGCGGTGCAAGCCATTCCCAAACGCAGTCAAATACTAACTAAATATTTTTTTAGTGTTCCAATGCAGCTATGCGGAGTCAAAAACCGCTCTAATACTGTCAGAAAATTTTTTTGACTGTTTTTGACAGCAATTTTCAGCAGGGTTATTATTGGATTTCCCGCACTGTTAATGGATTCTTTATTTCGACACTTTCACTTCAGTATACAACACAAATTGGAGTTGATTCAAACTTTCGGGGGTATTCACATTTGCACTAATTCTCAGTTCCCGTGAAATGTACTCCAAATTATTGAATGATTTATCACATTCGTCGATCGAAATGGTCGATCAAAAACGCAAAAACCAGCACAGGTTATTCCAGCAACAACGTGGGTTCGAATCTGCCAATGAGGGTTGAAGATGTTCAATCTTCAAAAACTATGATCGCGATATAATTGAACACACGGAGAAAAAGAAATAGTTGCAGCAACTATTTAAATGATCGACTTTCGACCATCTACTTAAGTAGTAGCTGTAGCTACTTAGTACACAGTAAAAAGTAAATCTTAATTCCATGATCGACTGATTTTCAGATGAGACTCAAAATCAGCAATGTTACGATTTCAGCCGTAATATGGGATGAAAAACAGTTATGGCCGTATTAAATTCAATTAAACCGGATAATATGCTGATTATCAGCAATGCATATCTTATAGGCAGCCATGTAGAGTTTGATGGATAATTCAGTAAAAAATATCTGAAAATCAGATTAGAATTCTTTCATTTTCAGTGTTACAATTGTTTATACGTACACATATATATTTGCATATAATTAGTGACAGTTTCAATTCAGTCAAATTATTTCAGGTTTTTGATTTATTATTCAAGGTGTCTAACAAATTCGGTAGCAGTTCGTAATATCACTTTCGTGAAAGCTTTTTATTGGATTTTCCGCACTGTCAATGGATTTTTTATGTCGACACTTTCACTTCAACATTACAACACAAATTGGAATTAATTCAAACTTTCGGGGGTATTCACATTTTCACTAATTCTCAATTCCCGTGAAATGTTTTCCAAATTTATCTTCGACTCCACACTACACATACCATCAAATTATACTATTATGAAATTATTTATCACATGCGTCGATCGAAACGGTACCGTGGCGAAGTGGTTAAACGCAAAGGACTAGGACAGGTTATTCCAGCAACAATGTGGGTTCGAATCTCCCGATGAGGGTTTAAAGATGTTCAATCTTCAAAAACTACGATCATGATATAATTGAATAGTCAACAAGTGAAGTGAATAAATTCACACAACAGGGAACTTTCATTTTGCATTCTCCGAATAAACACAAACAACTTCCTCATCGTCGATAGGTAACGCTATGTTGAGAAGAACAAAACAAAAAACAATGGACGAACCCATTTATCAGGAAAAATTCGCTTGGAATTTCAGTTCAAAATCAGTTTTAATTTCAGTTCAATAGGGATCAATGTAAGCTGTATTCTTGTTTGAGTTTGAGAAGGTTTTCCAGTAGCTGATTTTAAGTCTGATGAGTCTTCTTTCGGCTGCATCTTAAATTCAGCTTATATTTTAACTGGAATCAAGTTTTCCTTTTCACCGTGTAGTTAGGACGAGTAACTCGATAGTTGCTCTAACTAACGTAAATACCTGAGGTATTTTCAATTAGTTGAGACAGCCAACGTGTTACTTATCTTGACTACTAAGTAGCTGCAGCAACTACTCAAGTAGATGGTCGAAAATCGGCTATTCAAGTAGTTGCTGCAACTATTCTTTTTTTTCTGTGCAGCCAACAAGTGAAGTGAATAAATTCACACAACAGGGAACTTTTTTTGTATCCTCCGAATGAACACAAACATATGCCTCATCGTCGATAGGTAACGCCATGTGCAGTAGAACAAAACAAAAAACAATCGACGAACCCATTTATCAGGAATGAGTCGCTTTGAATTTCAGTTCAAAATCAGTTCTAATTTCGGTTCAATAGAAATTAATGTAAGTTGTATTCTTGTTTCAGTTTGAGGAGCTTTTCCAGTGGCTGATTTTAAGTCTGATGAGTTTTCTTTTGGCTGCATCTTAAATTTAACTCATGTTCTAACTGAAAATAAGCTTGTCTTTGTATCGTGATTCAATTGTAATCATTGAACTCTATATCATACTGGAAGGCGCACTTCTCATGTTTTCTATAGTATAGTCCGGTGAGATTTTGAATTTCGAGTGGGATGCTATCTCTCTTCAAGAATAGATGCGACTATAGTTCATTAATATAAACAAAAAAGAAAGCTTTCCACTCAAAGCAACCTTCTCTCTTGCACTAAGCCCACCGGCCATTTTTGAGAAGTGCGCTTTCCAGTATGATATAGAGTTCAATTATTGTAATTTATACCTGGCAAAAATATGATGTACGTTCGCGAATGGGAGTGTCATTTCACACTCCAAAATGCATGAATATCCTCTTGGTATACATTTGCATTCAATTTTTATGACACTTCGTGGCATCGATGACACTTGATTTTTACCAGGGCAGCGTACAAAACCTCTTTATATCAATTTTGATCGAAGACCGATCATCTGAAAGACGGACAAAAATTACAAAATTCAATGGATTTCCTTTAGATTTGGTTCCCAGTGATTTTTGAGGTTTCTAATTACGACTTCGTTGTCAAATTTCCAAAATTCATAACGGTGGATCCAATTCGACGACGGACAACAATTTGAAAACTCACCGGGTAAACTTGGTAACCAAACGTTTAAAACCAATCATAATCATCCTTTCCACTGAGTTCCATAGTCTGTGACAATCGGTATACAGTTGAGCACACATCCTGGAAATTTCATTCGATTTCGTTAACAAACGGCTGAGTAATCGTGAGTTATGTTTCCAAAACTATTAATTTGAGACCGAGATTTTTTTTTGTTTTTAATTTTTATCATGAAAAATATGCCTCAAAATGAGAACTTTTACTTCCAAGAATATCTTTCTTCACATCGATCTGAATATGTATATTTTTTTGATTATTTATTTTGACTTCCTTTGTTTATTTCTCAATATGATCACTGTCCTATACGTGATTTCAAGCGCTAAGCGAGTGATACTTTCTGTAACTTCAATTAGATTGTTTAAAACAAAAACATGGATGGAGAAAATAAAATCTTGTGAACATAGTGTGATATTCGAATCATTCGACCCAAAAAACATAAACTGTGGTTGAAAAATTGAGCGAATACAATCTTTGCTACAGACCCTGGTATTCAGCCGGTAAACGCCCCGTTGGAAACACCCAGCTAGGGTCCAGTTAGGTTCGACCATGCTGGATAGGACCAGTAGGAATTTGGTTGCATGATCGAACCATGTCAAGTAGAACCATGCTGCGTGGGATCATCGAACATGGGGCCAGGTTGGTACTACCTAATATGAGTTTGACTAGAGGTCGGTAGTACCCTACATGATTCTACCCAGTCCTAGTATGAGCCTGGAGCAAACTATGCTTAGTATGGCCTCAGATAGTGATAAATAAATCTTGGAAATTTTGATTCTAGTAGAACATTACTTCTGTACAATTTATCAAGAGTTTTGACATTTACATGAAATTACGTCACAGTTTTGTCCCACTGGCATCACGACATTTTTTTCATTTATGATTAATTTGAAAGGCGTCGTTCCTTTGAATTTTGCAATTTGTCAGATTTCACGATTCGGTCATCAGTTCGTCAGGTTATTCGCATTCACAGTACACTTACATTTGTTGATATTTTTTTGATCACATTCTTCAATTAATCTTGGTATGAAAAAAACGTCCATCATGTTGATCTTTCGAAATCACTCTGATATTGGTGCACTTGAAATGAGTCAAGTCTAAGTTGGTACAATTGAGGTGCCGGAAAGAATAACTCGCTTAGCGCTCGGAACGCATCACACATTTGATCCAAACGGTCCCGTCGGAAGTCAAAAAAAAAGTTGGAATTTTGAAAATCAAAAAATACTAGGTCATAGAGCTTGAAAAAACAAGGTCAGTGTCCCCTCACCATTTTTTTCTAGAATTAATAGTTTTCGAGAAAAAAAATTAAAACTACACATTTTTTCATACCAAAAATCAATGTTTTCCAACATTAAACTCGTTGGATTCCATTCATTTTTCGGCAAATCGGAAGAAAACTCACAGATTCTGATTTTTGAGACTTCACCGAAGACGACAATGTCGAAAAAATTTGTAAAAGTTAATAATAAATTAATAAATTTTTTATTCGAAGTAAAAATCACGTGTTTTATGCTTTGCATTAAAAAAGTGTCGGAGGAAGTATGAGTTACAAAAAACTTCCAGCGACAAAGTTGTTCGCTAAGGTATGGACAAACTTTTTGAAAAGTTCCAGATCGATTGGATTATTAGTTTGCAAAATACAGGGGTTTATTTATTAGAGCGCAACGGAAATCTATCACGATTATGCGTCTTTTACCGGGTGACTATCAGGGTCCGTAGGAAAGATTGTATTCACTCACGTTTTCAACTTGAGATGTGTTTTTGGGTGGGAGAATTCGAATATCCAACTATTCTCACGAGATTTCATTTCCTTTATCCATGTTTTTGCTATAAAAAATTTGATTGAAGTTACAGAAAGAATAACTCGCTGAGTGCTTGAAATCACGTAGAAGAGTGATCATATTGGGCGATAAAAACAAGTAGGTGAAAACAAGTAATAAGAAATGTACACGACTGAGTAATCGTGAGGTATGTTTTCAAAACTATTGATTTGAAACCGAGAATGTTTTTGATTTATTATTTTCATCTTGAGAAATATGTGTCAAAATAGGAAGCTTTACTTACAAGAATCTGAATATGTACATTTTTTATTACTTATTTCCACCCACTTGTTTTTATCGCCCAATATGATCACTCTTCTACGTGATTTCAAGCACTAAGCTAGTTATTCTTTCTATAACTTCAATCGAATTTTTTATAGCAAAAACATGGATAAAGGAAATGAAATCTCGTGAGAATAGTTGGATATTCGAATTCTCCCACCCAAAAACACATCTCAAGTTGAAAACGTGAGTGAATACAATCTTTCCTACGGACCCTGATAGTCACCCGGTAAAAGACGCATAATCGTGATAGATTTCCGTTGCGCTCTAATAAATAAACCCCTGTATTTTGCAAACTAATAATCCAATCGATCTGGAACTTTTCAAAAAGTTTGTCCATACCTTAGCGAACAACTTTGTCGCTGGAAGTTTTTTGTAACTCATACTTCCTCCGACACTTTTTTAATGCAAAGCATAAAACACGTGATTTTTACTTCGAATAAAAAATTTATTAATTTATTATTAACTTTTACAAATTTTTTCGACATTGTCGTCTTCGGTGAAGTCTCACAAATCAGAATCTGTGAGTTTTCTTCCGATTTGCCGAAAAATGAATGGAATCCAACGAGTTTAATGTTGGAAAACATTGATTTTTGGTATGAAAAAATGTGTAGTTTTTATTTTTTTTCTCGAAAACTATTAATTCTAGAAAAAAGTGGTGAGGGGACACTGACCTTGTTTTTTTCAAGCTCTGTGACCTAGTATTTTTTAATTTTCAAAATTCCAACTTTTTTTTTGACTTCCGACGGGACCGTTTGGATCAAATGTGTGATGTGGTCCGAGCGCTAAGCGAGTTATTCTTTCCGGCACCTCAATTGGAATCTAGTCTAGTTGGAGCTCAGTTGATCCCATATTGGTTGATGGGTCAGCCGACATGGTCTGTAACTAGCATAAATTGCAACCAAATTGGTTCGACATTGGTTCTTGGGTGTACCAATCCATCATGGTGTGTAACTAGTACCAGCTGTTAGCAAGTCGGTCCAACTGGAATCAAGTTGACGCAGCTGGGACCAAGGTGGTTCCTTGTTGGACCCAGTTGGGTTTTTCCAACAGGCCGACACATATTCGTGATAAATATCTGTTGCGCAGTTATAAGTAATTCGCTATATTTTGCAAACTAATGGTCCAATCGATTTGAAGCTCCCCCTAAAGTTAATCCATATACTAGCAAACAACTTTGTCGTTGGAATTTTCCCATAGCTCATACTTTATTCACCACTTTTTCAATGCAAAGCGTGAAAAACTTGATTTTCACTTCGAATTGAAAATTGAATAATTTTCCGTCAATTTCCAAAAACTTTCGAGACATCATGGCCTTCGGGAGAATTTTACGAATCGAAATCCGGAAGATTCATTCCGATTCATCCAAAAATGAATGAGATGGAACGGATTTAGTGTTGAAAAACATCGACTTTTGGTATGAAAAAACGTAGTTTTTGATATCGAAAATGTAGTTTTTATTCTTTTTCTCGAAAATTATGTCTTAGAAAAAAATCGGTACGGAGAACCATACAGTACTTCCATGTTCTCAATGAAAATGAGAATACATGTTTATTGCGCCTTTTCGGTTGTTGATTTTTCGATGAAATCTCCCCTCTTCTTCTTCCGTTCTTCTGTAAGGATCAGGTTGAAACTCATGAGAAACCGCAATTGGCACTGCATGAAACTAAGGTAAAAATTGTATAACGATCGGGCCCTGGTGAAAATGGGAGCGTAAGAAGGGTATGAAGCGACGCGGAAGAGTACACGGAAAAGTATCTAAGCGCGAAAGAAGCGAAAATTGAAACATTTCACGCTCAAATTTGTTCCAATATTCGCTTCCGGAGCGTAGACATTTTCACCAGGGAGGGATAGGAACGGAAGATGATATCTGCATGAGAGCGGTATTCACGAAATTTTCAAAAGTTGTTCCAAACCTTAGTGCTCACCTTTTTATTCCCTCCGTTCCAATTCGCTTGAAATTTATATCATCAAATCACCACCCAGCGAATTGAGTATGCCCAAAATTCGTCGAAACTCGGATGATACGAACACAGAAAAGGCGCGCTTCCAAAACATCGTCCAATAATGCGGATCTCAAACAAAAATTGTTCACAGTTCTCACCAAATTAATATGAAACTCGTATGGAAGCACCGTTGGATCATAACTGAAACGTGGTACAAATTTCATGGCAATCGGATAATAGGAAGCGGAGATATGAGCGGTCGCAGAATCACGACTTTCAAAAACGTATTCTGCAATATTTTCAAAACGTGTTATCCTCACGGAGAAAACTGAATAGTGATATCAATCAAACCAATGGTATCTCGTACTTAACGATTTAGTGAAATATGGACAGACCAAATGTTTAGTACTAGAAACCGAATGCACATACAGTTCATGTCACCATAACAAGTCAAATTAATTTGACTAAACTTGTATTTCATTCGATTACCCAAGCATTGTTATTCGTACCAAACAGTGAATGGTCGCATAATTGATTCCACCACACAAATCATCTGTTCCGCGGAATGGGCATGATAATTTTTACGAAACAACAATATGAATTCGATTCAACAATAAAAACGTTTTTGTTATATTATGAAGGTTGTTAATGTTGTCTTTAGAAATAATTTCCCAAAGCAGCAAAAATTTGGATTGCTTGACATTCATTACTGTTTAGTTGAGCGTGAAGTTGTAGCATCGAACATCGATACCACATGACATTCAGGGTGCTGAAAGCGGGAACCGAACCTCAACATCCTACCTACCTACCTACCTACACCTAACGCGTATACCACTTGAGCTAAACTGAACATATAATTTTCCTAGCTTTGCGTATCTCTCATAAGTGTGTGGAGAACTTATTAGAGGATACTGTTGAAACAATTTTGGATTTTCTAAATGAATTGATTTTGTGAAGTGTTGATTATTAAGACGAGAATCATGATAGGCATATTCCATATACGAGTTATCATCAACTCCTTCCCTGCCATTAACTGGTGCTTCCACAATACGAGACGATACGATATTTTCTGGAATATTGTCTTGTTCTTGAAAAATATGAAAATAATGATATCGTCTTGTTCTTGAATGATTCTTGTAATGAATCATCTTGATTTTGTCTTGACAATACCTGAAGAGTTGATTTTGTCGATAAATTTTCAGAATTTTATATGTTCAAGGAAATATATGAATATAAATACATGTTTTACAGTGCAACTACTGGTGAAAGTTTGTGGCTTCAGCAATGAAACTCACTATCTTCACAGTGGAACAACATTTCTCTGATTGAAATAATTGAGAGAGGAAACGCGATATTACAGAGGATCCCTTCACGGAGAGAAAAAATTTGCTGACGCAGCAAATCGAGGTATTATATATAGAATAGGAAAATTTTTTACTGACCTAGCTAAAAATTTGCCATAACAGCAATCGTGTTAGTTACAACAGCAATTTTTTAGCTGTGGCAGCAAAAAATTTTTGCTCCGCCAGCAAATTTTCAGTATTATATACAGAACAGCAAACAAATTTTTCTGGGATAGCAAACATTTTTTGCTGCCACAGCTAAAAATTCGCTGTCACAGCTAACAAGATTGCTGGAACAGCAAATAGTTTGCTGTCACAGCAAAAAATTTGCTGCTCTGGCAAAAGGAACCCAGCAAAAGTAGATTTCGCTGCCACAGCGAATTCCTTTTTCTCCGTGTTTTGTCCACGTTGCCTCCACGCAGATGCGACGTGAAAGCGGTAGGTGTGCTGGTAGGGTAGTGCACTTCTCCTAGATATAGTGTACTTACTATACTACAAGTTCATAAGATTTGAACGAAAAAGACAGCGGATTTCGAATATTGCTCACTGTTTGATCGTAGCACCTGTAGCAGAGCAATTCGTCGCATACCACAATTACACACTCTCATTACACGGCAATTAGAGAGTGGGGATCGAAGATATTTCATACCTTTGGCTGTCAATCCCTTCCAAGTTCAGTGGGTCATGACACTCTTAGCAACGGGTGTGTGTTCTCTTCAATTATCTTTCCATGTGTAAAGTATTTGGTGTAATTAGTTTTCATCTCCTCGCGATCCCCTGTGATTGAGTTATCTCCGAATTCCTCTGAGAATACGCCGTTATCGAGTATTAATTCTTGACGCGGTTCCTCATCTTGGGCGTCTTCTGCTGGACACCTCCAAATTCTATCGTCGATCGTCACTGGACCAGGAAATCTCCCCCGACTTTTTCACGGTGCACCGCAACGGTTGTATGTATGAGTGAGTGAATGACGCGTGAATCTTGGCCAGATTCATTTCTCCATTTTGGGTCCTTTGGATAGGGTAATTGTGTACCTTTCAACTGACCCATCTTTGTAAATTCCGTTATAGGGAGTTTATTCCTTGGAGTTTATATTATATTGTTTTTCGTGAATTATAGTGTCAAAACTAAACACTCGTCCTTTTTATTTCTTTTCTAAACGAAAAACGAGACGGAATCTATTTCCTCTTCCTTCAATCTGCAGTCCGCTTCTCATCCGTATTTTATATCTTTCAGTCACTACGTCGAGTCGATTCATTTGTCAGCTAATTTGATTTTCTCAGTATTCTCATCAATTGAGAAGTCCTTTCAATTTCAATTGTTATTTTCTATGTCAACACGGCGAAAGTCGAACACTCACGTATTATGACGTTTTGCCTTTCATGAATAATTTCCTCATACGCGGTAAATTATCAAATACCTCAACACTTGGGGCAACGGCCCAACATATCAGTGTAAGAAACGGCAGTGATGAGCAAAGTTATTTTCCTTCAAATTTATCCAGTGTCTTTGTTCCTATTGCCGTACCAATTAGAATTTCAGCTCATGGTAAGGATACAATCAATGATGCCTCATTGTCGCTGATCGACAGGAACGAATCTGATTTGAGTAATTTAGGTAAAGCCGTTGGTGACCATCCCACAGTAAATCCAAAAGAAAATATGGCCAAGTTGGCTGAAACGTTCAAGAATCGAGCGAAATCAGCATTGTACTTTGACACAGTTTTAATGTAAATCCAATTCAGAGACAAACAATACCTATCAGAACACATATTACGTAGTAGTACATAATTAATAAATGAAAAGATAAAGAATTTGGTATACAAAAATTGTCGTGTGGTTGTAGCTTCGAAGCAACTACACGGAAAAAAGAAAACAGCAATGGTTACTGTGAATCACAAAAATACATTGAAACTCAAATTCATTCTATGCAGTACTGTGTTTCCCAATCCTCATTACTGTCCAGTCAGCGTTGACGCATTTCATTACAATAACCATCACTGTGATCGCGCTAATCCTCACTATCCAAGCGTGTTTTCATTTGTTTTTCAACCGATCGCTGTCATTCACAGTAACCAGTAGTGTTTTCTTTTTTCCGTGTACTCGTAAATGGAAATTCACAACTCATGTTTATCATCCTCAATTTGAGGAAATAATAACTTTCACCAGTCATAATGATGTCACGTTTGCTGATTATAGCCAACAGATAATCAAGGGTGAAACGATGTTCGTGGTTTGCTCTGATACAGGAGCACATTCACTACGGGTGTCGATTTGAATACGATAGGATACCTAAATAGCGTTTTTCAAATACCCAAATAACCTGATCCTAAGGAAAAAACTAAATCTTCGGTTCATGTTTTCCGTGTCAAAAAAATCCAGGTGGTTCCGATAAGAGTCTATGCACGGAGAAGAAGGAATTCGCTGTGGCAGCGAAATCTACTTTTGCTGGATTCCTTTTGCCGGAGCAGCAAATTTTTTGCTGTGACAGCAAACTATTTGCTGTTCCAGCAATCTTGTTAGCTGTGACAGCGAATTTTTAGCTGTGGCGGCAAAAAATGTTTGCTATCCCAGCAAAATTTGTTTGCTATTCTATATATAATACTGAAAATTGGCTGGTGGAGCAAACATTTTTTGCTGCCACAGCTAAAAAATTGCTGTCGTAGCTAACACGATTGCTGTTATAGCAAATTTTTAGCTAGGTCAGCAAAAAATGTTGCTATTCTATATATAAGACCTCGATTTGCTGCGTCAGCAAATTTTTTCTCTCCGTGTGTGTAAATCCCTGGGAACCCATGGGCACGGAGAAAAATGCAGCTCGGAAGGATAGTAATCTTTCATAGAAAATTGGAGAACATTTCTTGAAATCTAAGAATTTTTCTTAAGTTCGTAATAAACATGAAACGATTTAGATTTCTCTTGACTATTGCTCGAAAAACAATGAAAAATTATCAATATTCAACAAATCATAAAAACAAATATGAAGTTTCCAAAAATCGCGCATGAAATTTTACAAAGTAAGTAACAAAATTTTGAAATCTTATTTCCAAATTACAGAATTTTCTTATTCACTTTGTAAAATTTCATGCGCGACTTTTGGAAACTTCATATTTGTTTTTATGATTTGTTAAGTATTGATAATTTTTCATTTTTTTTCGAGTAATATTCAAGAGAAATCTGAACCGTTTTATGTTTATTACGAATTCGAGAAAAATTCTCAGATTTTAAGAAATATTCTCCAATTTTCTATTAAAGATTACTATCCTTTCGAGCTGCATCTTTCTCCGTGGGTACCCACTCATTTTCATGCGGGTTCTTAGGCAATCCCATTTGGGACCCAAGGAAATTTTCGGTAAGGGGTCTTTTTGCCGAAAACGTTTTTCGCCGAATACACTGTAATTTGACAATCGATAGTCACCTCTAGAAATCACTAGGAGACTTCGTAGTGATCTCTAGAAATGCCTAGCGATTGTCGTATTGAGTTTATTCGGCAAAAAGACTCCCTACCAAATTTACCTTGTGTTCGTAACGTTTGCGAGTCCAATCTGAAAGCACTCGTGGTCGTACTATATAGTGACGGCTGTCGTGGCAGTAGTGTAGTCTTGCAAAACAAACATATCAGCTCTGTTTATTTACTATCGTTTTTCAGTCTGAGAGGGATAGAAACTTTCCCGCCTATTTTGAAATACGGTTGGAAGAGTTTCTGTTTCTGTCTTTCTTAAACTCCCGCCATATATGGGCTCGGTCTATGTATACTACGTCTTTGTTATTTAACATTGTTTGTATATCTAAATATACAGTATATATAGATATACAAAGTTCATAACCAACACTGCAATAATTTACTGTAAAATTTGTCCTTACTGCGCATTGGTGATTTTGATAATACAAGATCGAGATTTAGTCAAGATCTTGACCAACTGATCTCGACGATACGCTTTTCTCGATTGGTACATATTGCTCTTGTCTTGAATGCTATTTTACGCAGCTCGTCTCAATATTGTTTCGATTTCCAAGACAAGACAAGACAAGACAAGATCAGGAGTTCCTCGAATCTCGCAGAAGCACTACCATTAACACATTTATGAGAAAACAAAATCGTTGATAAACAAAACAGTGTCGGTAAGCGAGGAGAGTTCGTATATTCGGTTATGTTCGACTCGTTTCGGTTCACTCCGCTCGAGCGCGAATAAAATAGTTATTATTACTAAACAGCGTAGTAAAGGCAATTGAATCAGTCAAACTAACTACACCATCCGTAATATTGATCATACATGGACTACTGCACCGTTTTGTTGAAATCACGAATCTTTACTGAATTATATTTAGTAGAATAAATTGATTGCTTAGTGCTTTCAACGAAACAAGGTTCTACTAAACGACAATGGTGAACCTCACTATTCCAGTTTTCTCCGTGCGATCGAGATGAAAATCAGTAGGCCTCGTGTCATCTCCGAGACGAACATTTAAAAAAAAAGCAATCAAATGGGAGCATTCTGAGGAGAGTTACCGCACGCCAAACACAAAAATCACGATTTTCAGAAATATATTCCGCGATATTTTCAAAATGTGTTATCCGATCGGAACCAGGATCCATATGCCTCAATGTTCCGCTGAGACGGAAATATTGAAAAAAGAAGCATCCTGATCGGTGCATTCTGAGGAGAGTTATCGTACGCCGAAGAGTGTACACACACACACACACACACACACACACACGCACGCACGCACAAACAAACAAACAAACAAACAAACAAACAAACATTTCACAGCGTTTGGCAAAGGTGGAATACCCCTTTCTGCATCATCGATATTTGACCCTATTACAATCCTTCCGTTTCCTTATATATAAGGAACATGGAAGTAAAAATTGTAAAGAAACACTGACATCGATTTTTCGAACCCTTATCACCCATTATTTTTCAATTTTCGAAATTCCGACTTTTTTTTTCGACCCTCGAGCTGACAGTTGGGACAACACTTCTGCGGTTTTTCAAGCGCTAGCGAGTTATTCTTCCTGGTACCTTGATTGAAAGAACACATATGCCATGTTGTGGGAGCCCTGCACACCGTGTTCTCAAGACGCTGAGACTTTCAATTTTTTTCCAGTGCAACAGTCTGGAAGAATTTTTCCAAAGTTCTCAGAGAATTCGTTATACAATTTTTTAAAATCTTTATGCTGTGTAGAAAATTTCTAATCTTATGCCACAACTGTGGAATCTGGGATCTCCGCTCTGAATTCGTCGAATTTGGAAGAGGAATGATAAGAAGACTATCAGTTTCTCTGCTGAAATGTATTTCATCAATTTTCAATCAAGAGTCAAATACAATCTGTCATTATTCGTCTCAAAATCTCATAAAAGGGATAAGAAAAACATGTATACAAACAACTCCAGTGAAACAATCGTTGTAAATATATGTTCTAAAATATTTCTATCATCTTCTTGGTAGCCTTTTCATGTTCAATTCAAATTTAGAAAATTGGAATCACGAAATCATTGTTGATACAAATTATTGTTGTTATGATCTTGAGCGTTTTGTGGCAGACGAGGCGGCATCGGTATCATTGAATTATTCCGTGGATTCATTCGATTTTGTTGCAGTTGGTCCTGTTGTTGCTGTTGTTGTTGATTTCGATGCACCTCGAGTGCCAATAATTTTTGTCGTTTTTCTTCCATCAAGCGTTCGCGATGTTTGTGAATGTAATCGTATGCATTTGGAAGACCCATTATTACGCATGCCGATACAGCCGAGCGATACACATTCATATCAGTCGCTTCGTACCTATAAAATTCAAATTCATCTTTTCTCAAGGTTTTTACGCTGCGGAGACTCTTGACCTACTTCCATCGCGAGTATTTGAGCAACGTAAGTATTTTCAACAAATAACTTATCGAGATCGTATCAAAAACTGTTTTACCATTCGTTAGTCTTCTCATCGTAACATTCCACATGGTAAATCGTAGTCACGTCGTTGTACCCTCCAATTGCGAATATCATATCATCGATAACTTCAATTGCAAAATTACTACGTGGATTGTACATCTCGGGTATCGGGGTCCAAGTGTTTGTAGCTGGATCGTATTTTTCACCGGTACAAACTCTGAATATTCCATTGAAACCTCCTATGAATAAAATTCAATCAACTTCCCTTACGGTTGCGATACCGTTTTAGGATGAATTGTTGTAGAGTTTTTTACGTCATACCGATCACGTAGATGCAATCATGATACGCGATGCAAGATAATCCACTTCTGCGTGATCTCATTGGGGCAATGAAGGTCCACTGATTAGTTTCGGGATCATAAACCTCAGCTGTATTCCAACATTCTTGCCCATCGAAACCACCAGTGATGTAGATTTTGCCTATTACACGGCGAGATTATGCAAGCAAACAAATTTTCACTTGCATCAGCTAAACTTTAACTATTGCAACTAAATATCTCAGCAATTTTCAAAAATTTTGCCGTAGTAGTTGGAAAATTGCTGCTCCTCTTTTCACAGCTAATTCATTCTCTCCGTGTGAGATTAATAAATTACAAAAAACAATCTATTCAATGTAAGGACATACCGTTCAAACTTGTTGCACTAGCGTCTGATCTTCGAGCATTCATAGGCGTTATTAATGACCATTGATTGGTACGATAATTATAACGTTCAGCGGTATTTTGTCTGCGGAATCCATCGAATCCTCCCATAGCGTAAATAATATCGTTCACCACTGCTACGCTGACATAACATCTACAACGTAAATTATGAATATCTTGAACATTTTCATATTGAAAAGAAAATATGCATTCCTTGTAGGTTAGCTACTGTTTTACATTGAAAATGAAAATTCTATACCAATGCGGTATTTAAGCTTTCTAAGTACCCAGATTTTCATTATATCAGTTAATAATAACCAGTCGAATTATTTTTTTTTAGTACCAACGGATGTTTAAAAGAACAAGCTTATGAGAGATAATATAATAATTAGCCGCTAGCTCATCCTAAAATGTAATCGACCTTCTAACATTCATGGGAGCAATTTCACGCCACACCTTGGTGACCGCATTGAAGCAACGACAACTGTTGAAATAATCCAAGCCATTGAAACCACCGATCACGTAGATGTTAAAACCGATAACAGCAGTTCCGTGATAAGCTCGCGGATCACTTGGATCCACTTCTTCGACCTAGGGAAATGAGGATAATTTTTCATTGTTCTGTTAAGCATATACATAGAATCTGATCAGAGGAAAACACAATCTACCTTGACCCAGCGATCAGCTCTTGTATCATAAGTTTCAATGGTGTTGACCGCGCTTCTTCCTCTCCATCCGCCAATGGCGAAAAGAATTTCGTGAGGCACTCTGGGTCGAGCAATTTTGGGAGTTGGTACTTCTCCATTCTTTTGTGTGATCATTTCTAAATCATATAAAAAAGTCAAAGTTTCGATGATAATGGGTCTACAAGCCTCATTGCCCGCGACATACGGATGATCTTTCACATTCTCTAAAAAGAATTGTGTATCGAGAAGTCCTAAGCGAATGTTCTTCATTAATTCGACGATATGATGTTGTCTATTTTCTGGATCATGATCGATCCATCGAAGCACTAGTTCCCAAACTATTTCTTCGCTCTTTGCGTTCAATTCGTCAGCACCCACCAACATGCTCAGATCTTCTACGGGGAGATGTAATATTTCTTCGTTCTTTTGGGCTATCTAAGACAAATTCATAGAATGAAAATAGTCCATTTTTTGCCCTGTAAATCCTTGCCCAACTATGAATATGTGGAATGATAATCATGTTAAAGTTCTATATATTGAAACGAGTATATACACTGGGGAAATTTTCATCGTATCAATCCATCTTTCTCTTTTTAAGCTAGGGATATTGGAAGATTTTGGCTATAACTACTTCCAATTGAAAGTAGTTATAGTCGAAATTTTCTAATAATGTCCCGTAATGCGGGAACTTGCGGACCCATCATGCGACCTTTTGTGACTACTAGAGTCTCACCAGACGTTCAGATAAAGTCAAAGAAACTGTACTGTGGTAAAATATAGTCCGCGTGTACTATAGATTCCCCTTTTTTTTCAAATGAACTCGTGGTAAGATTCCCATGTGAAAATTGCCGAAGTTGATAAATGGCCTGTTACTGACAAGGTTATATTTGCCGAACGTTGGTGGGAGCAATTGTTTTTATCCAGGTCCATTATTATTCTTCAATTCGCACGACCTATTCGACGAATTTCAAACGGAATTGATTCGAGTGGACAGACAGTTTTGGGCCAGTCATCAACCGATACTGTTTGAACAAAGTTCGAATGTCAAAATTCTCCCATAGTCGATGCATAGAATCGAACAGTACTGACATGGTTGTAAATGTTATACAGGCCTCTATGTAGAATGATATGATCATGCTAACTACTTGCCAGTTCTGGTAGCTTCGGTAGTCTTGGATTTGCCAGTACTGGCAACTTTGGCAGCAGTAATGAGCCAGGCCCATGTTTTCCATGTTCACGGAGAGAAAAAATTTGCTGACGCAGCAAATCGAGGTATTATATATAGAATAGCAAAATTTTTTGCTGACCTAGCTAAAAATTTGCTATAACAGCAATCGTGTTAGCTACGACAGCAATTTTTTAGCTGTGACAGCAAAAAATGTTTGCTCCGCCAGCAAATTTTCAGTATTATATACAGAATAGCAAACAAATTTTGCTGGGATAGCAAAATTTTTTTGCTGCCACAGCTAAAAATTCGCCGTCGCAGCTAACAACATTGCTGGAACAGCAAATAATTTGCTGTCACAGCAAAAAATTTGCTGCTCTGGCCAAAGGAACCCAGCAAAAGTAGATTTCGCTGCCACAGCGAATTCCTTTTTCTCCGTGTTCCCATGGATTATCACGGTAAAAAGGAAAACTTACTTTCATCCTGAATATTAGCTGATTTTAAGATGCAACTAAAACTAGACGTATTTCTACTGAAAGTAAGCACCGAAAACAAATGCCGACGGAATGGAAAAGACCCAATTTTAGTCAAATTTTTCAAGTAAAATGCAGTCACATCATAGTGTTAGTAGTCTTTAACCCAGATAGCATGTAAGCTCACGGAAAGCTTGTCATTTGCTTGTTCATGACTTATCGACTACAATATTTACATTGCAAATGTTGTGAAAATCTTTACACAAGGTTGTAAAAATAAGCTATTAGTGAAAGACTTGTTACATACTTATTCTTGGATTTTTTGTGAAAATCCTCAGAGCGGTAGCATTGCGAAAATGTTGATGCAAGATCATAAAAGATATCCTGAGTGGTTTCAGAATAACCCTTTCCTTCAGTCCGTTTTGGATTATTTTTCCCTGAAGTTCTGTGCTATGTGGGTGTAAGATAAGCGCCCCAGTAACTGAACCTGTACTCATTCCAGAATGACACATAATATAATCAACTATTGAGTATTTATTCGAATTATGACCACCACTCAGGACCTAGGATAATGAAGGAATTGTTATTCACTTTCGAGTAGTGGCCATAATTCAATCTTCCATTACATTATATGTTTGTCAAAAATAGGTACATGTTTGGTTACTGGGACGCTCATCTTACAAGCTTTCAAATATTCATCTCTAAAAATTCCAGACTTTTTTATGAGTTCAGCTCCCATTGATATTGACAAAAAAGATTCACCAGATGAAGTCTTTTTTGTCCTCATATTCACTTGAAGTCGCCAAATGCGTGAGATTTTTATATATTTGTTACACGCTTTGGAAGGCTTTTCATTCGCTTCTTTTGGGATCTTCATATCCTTCTCATTACCTTGTCACAACCTTTTTGTTCGCTTGAGATAGAGTTTTTATTCGCTTTTTGGGCGCTTTTGTCATTTGCTTGATATAGCATTTTCCCACGCTTGCTATAAACCTACCATATATGCTTGCGACGAACTTTTTTTTGTCAACTAGGAACCTTGTTGTAACATTGTTATAAGCTTACCTCGTTGTTATCGGCAACCGTGTATCAAGCTTCATGCTTATTATCAAAAACGTTGCAACAACCCTGCAGCAAGCTTAAATTGCTATCTGGGAAAGATTGCATAGTAGGAACCTCCATCCGGGTAGAATTCTCCCCGATTGGAGAGTGGCCCATCTTAGGCCCTGTCCGGGCCCAGACCTTTCTAACCAGGGCCTGAACGGGGCCTGGAATGGGCTGATGCACATTTCTACCCGGGCAGTTCTCGCATTATAAGAATCATGGTCCCTGGTTTACGAACAAAAACAGGTTTTCATACGATTCAATTTTTCTCAGTGAACCCAAGCAACACACATTCATCAATTGAGGATTGAAGTGACATCACATCAACTCCAACTCAGTCATCACCTAAACTGACCTAAACTTAACTTTAACATGAGGTTTGCAAATTAACACTTAATTCCCAGGCAAATCTGGATGCGACTGCAACCAGGCACAGCCAGGCAAGGATTTGTCCGTCTCTACCTGGTTAATTTTTGGATCTGTTGGTTTTGATTCGGATTTGTTTGACATCTTTCGCACGTTTGGTCCACTTAAAATTCATATTTATAATCAATAAGCAAGAGATCGTTCCCGCAGATGTGGAATTAACAGTAAATTATGAATTCTACTGACATTTGGTCTGTTAAATACCAATATAATACTTCGAGTGGACTTCCTGAACATATGTCTTCCATAGAAATACACAATATGTTTCCCTCTGTACTCCTCCCATCAAGCTTTCGCTATTTCCATGATTCATGATTATTTTATCAACCCTGTCACTTTTTTTCAAAGTTGCAACAGCGCCGTGAGAACAAATTAGTCAAAATGAGATAATTCTGAATAATATAAAGCCGTGATTTTTACGGTCAAATGACGTCCAGAATTGGTTAATTTGCAGGGAACCAATGGATGTCAAAACGACTTTGTCTCACTTGATCTCAATTCGACAAATTTGTGGTGTTTGGGATATAACTGCGGACCATTGAACCAATTTGATCAACGAAAAATAAAGTGAGTTAATAGATCGATGAATATCATGTGTTTTTTTCAATTCACCTAGTGAAGCGAATAAAAAAATTGTTTTTGAATTTGATCCAATTTTTTTATTTCTCAAGCTGGATTTTGTGTTGCGCATACTTTCTTCTCTCAATCATTCGCTCCCTCGCACGCTTTCTTTCTTTCTTTCTCTATCCCTTTCACTCTGCCTGGAAATCAATTCGGCTTACAGAAATCCATGCTTCACTACCTGATTATTTCTCATGAATAATACAGTCAGCGACAGTTGAGGATCAAAGGACAAGCGGTCTGTAACGCTAACTGCACCTGTGCAAAGTGCGTCATCACATAACGATATGCATCGTTCTCCAACCCCTTGCAAAAGTGTTCCCTGGCGAACCTCATCACCCCGATGCAATTTTTCGGCGATAGTTTTCGTTTGAGGTAATCGCAGCACAAATCTAGAACGCCCAGGATGTTTAAATAGTCGGCGGTGATTAGGAGTTGATAAACATTATCGTCGTTGATATCGATGGATCGGAGATACGCGTATTCCAACAAAAGGGTCATCATTTGACTGGAAACGCCGGGTAGTAAAACGTCTGTTTTCTCCCGTGAGTTCAGAGTCGTCGTGAACAGAGCTCTGTGGTATAGAGAAACTCGAATAAACAAAACTGTTAGATGAATCGATTAATATATTAGTGGAAAAGCAACCTGAAGTATGTACTACAGATGGACAGAATCGCCCGATGAATGGGAAACACTCCCCCATCCTCGAGTCGTAACACGGCATCGCACAAGAGATTATTTTGACGAAAGTCGTAGAGCGATTGCATCGCCTGGGTGCTCATGCACCGACCACCAGTTTCGGCGATCAATCGCGAATTGTTGACGGCAGAGTTATCGGCATTATCGTCATTGATTATCGAATCTATATCCATATCAAACTGCATGCAATGTCGTGGCGTTACTTTCTCCCTTTGATGTTCTAATTATCTCTTTCTGCTGGAAGAAGAGTTAAAAGTAAAGGAAATTTTAATGAAAAGATTCTTTTTACACTTCTCTTTTGATTTTTCATATGTTTGGAATAATGATTATAGTCACCGTAGCGTAATGTTAAGGTTAATGTGATTTCACTTGAAAGATTTTACAATATTTTTTTTCGGTTTTTTTTGTTGATTAATTTATTTTTAGTGGATGGTTCAGGTGTAATCCGCCGCACAGTAGTTTCCTTCAACCGGATAACTTTTGACATTCATATGGACTGAAATTTTGAATGTGTCATCAATGACGAATACGCGGTTAGGTTAGGCGAACGTGAAAGTAAACTATTTTGAGGGATGTGATTACTAGAAGTGTTTCAGGTAGGTGAATGAAGTGATCGAAAAATACAAATTATTTTGTGTCATTTGAAAAAGAGCGAATAAACAACGCCTCTGGCAGTGACATAGGTCTTACATGTCCGCCGCGCAGTCTAGGACTGTTGGACAAATGAAGTCGAGTTATCGTTGTTGCATCTATAACCGATTCTGGAAAACTTCGATCTTGAGGGTTTGTTAAATTGATCATGATTGCGTAAGATCATTTGAATATGAACCCAAAAAAGAACTGTCAAAAGTACATGATTCCTCCATGCTCGTCTTTGTGATAAAAGTTTTATCGTTTAAAGCTCTTCCCTCACTTTTTTCTTCTAATCAAGATTAAAGTATCAATACAAACAAAACAAATGTATTTCGATTATACTTTATAATTTTCAGAGTTGATGCACATGTAGCAGAGGATACAATTCTATACATAATTCATTGTATTTTATAATTTATACGTAAAACCATATAGAAAATACAAATTTCTAAAATAAAATCAATTGTACTTTAAAACAAAATAATCTCAAGAGAAGCTCTTATGGAAATGAAACAACGTAGCATGTAATGATATGTATGTTTTTTTTTCAACGTCAATGCGTTATCAATCAAAATTCTAATATTTGAACTTTCGTAACAATTAACGGTAACAAAATGAAGCGTTGACGTATATTAATATCATAGCGTCCGTTCGGAGATAACACCATGACCCGATGGAAATGTATATTTGTCAGAATGTCCAGATTTCTCAGTTTGTTTGCAATTAGTTTTCGCTTTGCTGATACTTTCGTAATCGAAAGATTTTGTTTTTGCTTTTTTCATATGTATGAACGTTGTGGGTTTGCTCAAAGCCGAAGGCTCGGCTCGACCACAACCAGTTTCGCTGCAACTTTGGCCTGATATAAACCGGTAGATGAGCATATTTCTATCGAAGGATTTCAGTTTGAAACTTGGAAGAATATCATATTTTTCGAAGACAAATGCAGAACCATTCAACAATGTCACCGACGAACGATATCGCGAAAAACGGATCATCACCTCTGTCACAATCACCACCTGATGCAGTGAGTAAAGCTTTTTCTTTTAATCTTATTTGTCGTTCGATCGACGTCTTCGTGATTTCATTGTAAAGACTACATACACGCTTTATATGTCGATGTTTTTTTTCATTCATCTCTTTACCAGAAAAATTGGTATTGATTCAAAATTCTTATGTTCTATTTCATACATTGTTGATTGTATAATAGTCAATTGTAGTCGATTGGGGGGTCTTTCTGGTTGAGGTTTGCAAGAAGAACTTTTTTTTCTAATAGAAAAAATTGAGACATCGTTTTCAAAATTTTTAGGTATGTTTATTGAACATTTAGTATTGCGAAAAATGTTTTTTCAGATTTGAACAAATGTTTTTTCTTATACTAATTGGAACAAAAAAACACTGGGGAATGATGATGGGAGTGATTAGGGGCGACCGGGTGATCTAAAAAAATGGGAAATTGTTTCTTGTTGAAGTGCCTATCGCGTGAACTAGGATATTTTTTTTCATAAAAGAAAAGCAAAATGGCGGCCATATTTCGAAAAAAACGATTTTTGAGGGTGGAAAATCGGATGCAAATTTTTGACAATTTTTGACCGATCAAAAAGATCCTAGTTCATGCGATAGCCACTTCAATAAGGAATAATTTGCCATTTTTTTTCCAAATCATCTGGTCGCCCCAAATCACTTCCACCGTCATTTTTTAGTGTATTTTGTTATTTGAAATAGTATAACGTAGAAAAATTTGTTCAAATCTGGGAAAAATGCTTTGGTAATATACAAGATCTCATAAACATACCTACAAATTTTCAAAACGGCATTTCAATTTTTTCTATGAGAAAAAATGTTTGAAAAAAAATTTTTTTCTTGTAAATCTTGACCAGAAAGACCCCTTAAGGGATATTCCAAAACCAGTTTGTTGTTCAGTGAAATATAAAAACAAAACAGGTTCTATCACGACAGAAACAAAAAGTACACAAATCACACATATAATTCCACGTTCAAGTCCTTGAGGAACAAGGATACAAACTTTCAAGTCCCCTTTCACGCGATCAACAAATTATCTCATGGATCATGTTCGAGTCAGCGCGTGAATTGAAATTTTTTTGCATATGGTTATTATCGTATCAAAAATGTGCGGATATTATGAAACGTAACATTCACGTTCGCAAGATTTACAAAACTTTGCTGATACAGCAAATTGAAGTATTATATACAGAATAGCAAATTTTTTTTTCTGCTATAGCTAACTGAATTGTTGAGAGGATAACCTGATTAACTAAAACAGAAAATTCTCCGCTATGCTAACGAAGAAATTTGCTATTCCATATATCATACTCAGATTTGCTGCATCAGCGAATTTTTCTTCTCTATGTCAGTCTATGAACACTTTTCTCGAAGTTCAATGCTGATGCTCATCTTAAATGCATGCATGATCCACATTCTCGACATTGAATTTGTAAATATTTATGAGAAATCTGGTAAATCCTTCTGACATTATCATACTTGATTATGATGCGTTTTGTTGTGAATTTTGTTATCTATTGATGCAATGTTATCTTATACTGGGGATACTTGCACCACTTTTTTTTACATTGTTACAACTTTCATGGTTAAGTTCATTTGATACATTATTTATAGGATTTCTACAGAGCAGACATTCCTCTTTAACGGTTCTTTCTGGTTGAGATTTTCAAGAAAAAAATTTTTTTTTCATAGAAAACATGGCGATATCGTTTTGAAATTTTACTAGGTATGTTTGTTAGACCTTATATATTACAAAAAAAATTTTTTCAGATCCAAACAAATTTTTTTCCGTTACACTAATTTAAACAACAAAAAATACTAAAAAATGACAGTGGGAGTGATTTGGGACGACCGGATGAACTGAAAAAACAAAGAAAATTGCAAATCATTCCTTGTTCAGGTGGCTATCGCATGAACTAAAATCTTTTTGATTGGTCGAAAATTGTCCGATTTGCATCCGATTTTCCACCCTCGGAAACTGGATTTTTCGAAAAATGGCCGCCGAAAACAATTTTCAAAAATTGTTCTTTTTTTAATGAAAAACGAAATATTCTAGTTCATGCGATATGCACTTCAACAAGGAGTGATTTGCCATTTTTTTTAGATCATCCGGTCGCCCCTAATCACTCCCACCGTCATTTTTCAGTGTTTTTTGTTTAAATTAATGTAACAAAATAAATTTGTTTAAATCTGGAAAAAAATTTTCTTGTTATATTGAATGTTTAATAAACATACGTCCAAATTTTGAAAACGATATCTCAATTTTTTCTATGAACAACAAATGTTTGAAAAAAAGTTTGTCTTGAAAATGTTAACCAGAAAGATCCCTTAAATTGCGAATGGTTGCAAGGTCAAATCCATGATACGAGTATTCTCCAGAAACATTGCGATTGGTGCAATTCTCCCCACATGACGGGAGACTTGTACCATCCTGTTGGCATTCTCGTACCACCCTGCGAATTAGCTCTTTATCTTTCTCTCTCTGTGAATAACTGATACCTTAATTTAAATAATAACCACTATTTTTAGATCAATTTATGGATATTCATTTGAAATCAATAATCAAACATAAATGATATAAAAATGAAGCGATTTTGAGAGTGCCAAAGCTTTTACTATAAATAAAAAAAAAGAATTATTTTACATTCCTGTGAATTCGTGTGCAGTTAGGGCATCCATACAACTAGCGACACGTGCAAAAACGACTTGGAAATCTCTGTAGAAACAAGCGATATCTGCTGTAGTGCATGTCGCCCCATGCAATTGCAAGTGTCCCCACTCTTCCCTATTTCTTACCATTCCTTAGTATTTATATCCAAGATTGAACATACGAAAGTGTCAAACGTCGCGTTCAATGATTGCGTTGTTATCGTTTGTTTGTTTGTTTACTTAATTATTATGAATTTTGATATCTTGCAATAAAAGCGCAATCGGAATCCGCACATGACATTGGAAGTCTGTTATCGGACTGACAAGTCTACTTTTCTGTATTCCAAAAAAAGCAATACGAAACATATTATGTAAAGCATTGCAAAATATTATTTAGATATCAATATATCTTCTTTTAGCGAAGAATTCATAGCTCGAAAATTCATCCGGTCAAGCTTGGGCCAGACTAGGGCCAATCGTTTCAACCCTGGAACAGGCTTCAACCAGCCTTTGCCTGATACACGGAAAGGATTAAATAGTGATGATTCGGATTTGATATTTTCAAAGAACAATACATAGTAACGATTACGATGTTTCGTAGTGCTGACGGCCTCGAAAACAATTGGTGTTTACGTTTAATGCGATTGTTTGTGACAACAATCCAATCAGTGACATGGTCAGATCGCAATGTGTATTATTGAACTCTCACCGCCTAGTTGTTCAGGTCAGGGATTGAATGAAAGCGATGGATTTTTCCAGTAAGGAACAATACCCAGACGCAGAGAAGTTACCTAAAAAATTACTAGACTTTACAGTAAAGCAGGGACAGAATCAAATGGTAAGGTTATGTATTATGTTTCATCATTGAAGTCACTATATTTTCTATCAATGAATAACAGAATTCTGTTACTTTTTACTAGAACGTATAGTAATTTTCATGACAAAATACAACACATAGCCCCACAATGTGATTTTGTCCTTACTTTACTGTGGAGTGGAGTAATTTTCTTAGGTAACTTTTTCTCTGCGTGCATGAGGAAAATGAACATGGGCCGATACTGGCTCAGTACTGCTATCAGAGTTGCCAGTACTGGCGAATCCGGAGCTACCAAAGCTGGCAAACAGCCAGCATGCCCTGGCGAGAATAAAGTGTCAACAATGGAATGAAGTGTTATGGAAATTGAATGCGAATGTACACCGAGAGAAATTTCGCGCATTTCGGAGTGTAAAATTACACTCCCTCACACAAACGTACATCATATTTTTATCAGGGTGATGAGATCATCTGACTTAAGAGCCAGAGTAACATTTACAACCATCAATACTATTCGTTCATGTGCGTTTACTATGGTAAAATTTTGGCATTCCAACTTTGTCCAGACAGTATTGATTTGATATTTGCCCAAGACTGCCAGTCTGCGCAAACAAATAGGGTTTGAAATCTATCGAACAGGTTATGCTAGTTCGAAGAAGGTAATGACCCTGAATAGTAACAATTGTTTCCGTCGAAGTCTGGCAATACAAGCTTGCCAGTACCAGGCCAATTGTCAATTCCAGCAATTTCTACATGGGCTGTTCGTATTATATTACGTGAACTTGATGTTCATGAGTTTTATATTAGACATAATTCATTTCATTCATTTCAGTTATCAATCTTCAATGACCTGAATCGTGTACAAAGATATTTGAGTTCACGATGTCGATGGTGAAATGTAAATACTCCTAAAAATTCTTCATTACCGTCATCGATTGAAATACTTATTCATTAACAGTTGAGAAAAAAGTATGTATATTCTCGATGAATATGTCAATTCTTCATTATTCAAGTGGCGTACATGAATTCTATTCATCGAAAGCGTGATCGCATTATTCTATGCTACAATCAATGCGTACGAGAGCGATGACAGATATCTGATGACTTGGAACCTTTTTATCTCTATTTTTAGCTGAAGTGGTGATGATTTACTTTCGCACAACGAATACGATAGAGTAATTTATTCGAAACATGATTTTTCATGTATCTCAGGATAAATGGACAGCAAAGCGGTACTCAAGGGAGACGGTGCTGCAAAAGTTTTATGTTGAAAATGGTCATTGTTTACGCTAGTTTTATTTTGAAACTTTTTTCAATATTTTATGTATTATATTTTCATTACATTGGAAACGAATTATAATTTTTACAACGATTTTGTATGCTTGTGGAAAGCATTTTGAAAAAGAACGAATGTCTTGTATGTCGTCAGACGTATATTACATCGTTACATCACTTTGACGAAAATAGAATGTTCGAACATGGTATTTTCGTCCGGACGACTAAAACAGAAACTGTAAAATTTATGGAAAGTTGTGTCTAAATTATTTTGCTTTTTGAGTGTTGAATTTTTCAAATATGGAGGGAAAAATCCATTAAATGATGGTAAAAAGTTCCTCAATTATGGTGGAATTCTGGACCCACCAGTTTTTAGTGAAGAATTTCACCATTTTTGTTTGGGGGGGATGTCGTATCTTCGTCTTAACGATGTCTCCATTCTCCCTTCCGAATTCTTGTCACATGAAAACATCAACTTTATAAGGACTATAATTTTTTCTAGGCACTCAGCGGTATACGTCGCATACCCAGCACGGAGTGCCTATTGCACCCGCTGTCGCAACCTGTGACCGTATCTTTTGAAATACTTAAGTAATCCAATTGGGACTTGGATCGTTTTTCATTTCATGCAATACTGATTGATAATCCATAGGGTCGTCTGTGTGCTGTGTTTTTGTTTGTATCAAGGATATCTCGTGACCAATTGAATCGAATCGGCTGAAATTTATAGGGGGCCTTCTTCGAGCCCTTTCCCGGGACCCATGCAATTTCTATCGCAATCGGACAAGCCTCATATTTTTCAATAATCCTTTTCCTTACAAGAAGGGGAAGTACAGAGAAAATTTTCTCCGCTACATACATATACAGGGTCCCAGAATTCGCGGACCGAATTTCATTGGTATATTCTGCAGCCAAAATGCAATAATTTCCCGTTTGGAAAAAATTTTTTCGACGTTTAGTTTAGGAGATATAAGCATTTTTTGATTTTTTTTCAAATCCAAATCATTTGAAACCACTGTATGCTACATACTTGAGCTCAACGCCACTCGCTAAATTGGAAAACGGCGGATTTGTGAGAAAAAATTAAACTGTTTTATCATTGATAGTTCCGGAGCTATGGCGATTTGAAGTTGTTGAATTCTGATTGGCTGAAAGCTAAACAATTTTAAATCGCTATAGCTCCGGAACTATCAATGATAAAATAGTTTAATTTTTCTTCCACAGATCCGCCGTTTTCCAACTCAGCGAATGGTGTTAAGCCCAAGTATGTGGCATACAGTGCCTTTGAATGATTTAGATTTGAACAAAAATATAAAAATGCTCATATCTCCAGAATGAAACGTCAGAAACATTTTTTTCAAACGAGAAATTACACTGTTAAAAATTTCTGCATTAATTTTAATGTTTTTACTGGAAGTTTTTTTCAAGTACGTACATGAATTCAGCTTCATGCACATTTTACATGAAATTTAATGTAAACTATAGCATAATCTATAGTCTTTTCATGTTTTTGTACATTGAATTCAATGCAGAATGTATATGAACCTGATTCCATGTACGTAATTGAAAAAAACTTCCAGATATTTCTGACAGTGTATTTCATTTTGGCTGCAGAATACCCCTGTAAAATCCGGTCCGCGAGTCCTGGGACAAACTGTATACTCAGGTAGTACACGCACATTTCGCGAATGTTCTGAAAATATACGTTGAGCATATCCGAATATTCTATGGAGATTCTTATTACGTGCGAATATATTCTACGCACATTCTCAGAATGTTTGAATGAGACTGTTTCAAATATTCTAAGAATATATTGTCACGAATATTGTGAGAATATTAGAAAAAAATGCTATTAACACACAAATACAAATATAAATTATATAATTATTATTATCCCATCATCATCATGAAGTAATCAGTGTTATGACTGGTTTGATGAAATCCTCCAACCCTGTCTATTATCCGCTAACCGCTTAATTTCGGCATATCTGCGACAACCCTTATCTTGTATAATTTGCTTCATATAACTCAATCTGAGTACCTCTTCGATGTTTTACCATTCATTTTTCCTTCCAATATTGTTTTCAATAAGCTATCATGCCTCAATGTGTGTCCTATCAGATTACTTCTTCTTTTCACGACCTGTCTCAAAAGACTTCTTTTTCATTTACCTTTTCAAGTACTTCTTCATTTTTTACTTTCTCTATCCACTTCATTCTAAGCATCCTTCTATAACACCACATTTCAAAAGTTTCGAGTCTTCGTTGGTCCGTTTTTCCAATTGTCCAAGTTACGCAACCATATAATGCTGTGCTCCAAACGTAACTCTTCAAGAATTATTATCCCGTCAATATAAATTTCTGCATGTCATCGAAAACTACTGCACAATCAATTTTTTTCATCATTAAACACCTGTAATCATGAATGGTTGGCAATATTTGGATTCACATGGATAGATGAGCTACTAATGATCGTAACAGGCAATCATAATATATACGACATTTCGTGATATTTTATTACACTTTTGAGGATTATTTTCCACACATGGCACTCTCAGAGGACATTTGCGATATTAAAATGCACCTTTCATAAATTCATTATTCCCAAAATACAAATGAAAATATTGTATTATCCAAGGGTCTGTAGCCTGTCAACAACATTATCCGCCATTACTGAATCCATGCCATTAAGATGCTTGCCCTAGTAGCATCAGAATGCTGTATATATACTATGCACGTTCATAGTATATTTAGATATACTATGAACGTTCATGGTATATATACAACGTTCGGTTGCTACTTGGGTGCGCATGCGCTGCTCATCAATCTCCCTAAAAACTTTGTACGCATATTCTAGGAACGTTCCTAGAATATTCGAAACAGTCCCATTCAAATGTTCCGAGAATCTTCTATGAATATTTACGAATCTTCTACGCTTTTTGTGAGAATATTCGATCAAGTACATTTTACGGATGTTGTGAGAATATTCTTAGAATATTCTGTGTTGTATGGGGACCGACGAGAACTCAGTCATTTCCGCATTTATGCACAAATTCATATGAAACATTAGTTGTAGGCGTTTTTGTGGGTCCTGAATCCGATTCAAAAGTCAAAAATCGAATTCAAGATGGCGAACGTGACCCACACAGCACCGGATTTCCCAGTAATATTGTCAGAATATTACATTTGGAATGTGTAATATTCTGGAAAACATCTCAAGAAGATTGTCAGAATGTCTGCAGGATGTCTCATGTTACCATATTTGTAACATTCTATAGATATTCTGAAACAGTACTGAAATCGTTGAGGTAACATTCTGGAGACATTCTAAAATATTGCTGTGATCATTTCAACGATATTCTGTACGGAAAAAATGTAACAATCACATATATCAAAGAGCTTACAAAATATTACTTTGACTTGGAAAAAAATTTCTTCAGTGTTTACTTCTACAAATGTTGGATGAGCTAGGCCAGAATCACTTCGAGTGGAAGAAAACCTGCTTTGAAGTCGATTATTAAAAAGTTCTCCCAGTGAGGATTGAACCCGGGTTCTGCGAGTGAGAGTCAAGGCTTTTATCATATCAGCGAATCTCCAAGATGACGAAACCACTCTCAAAGTACCCTTTGTTGTATTCATCGTGATGGGAGTTTAGAGAATTCGTTTCCGTGAAATATAGACCAATCGATTCAGAATCTTCTGAAATGGAAAATGTATAGCACTTGGAAAGGGACGTTTTTTAAAAACTGCACCTCCAAAATTTACCAAGTGCTGGAACAAATTGATGACAAAATTTTCAAAATTTATCTCTGTGGAGTATAAACTAATCGATTCAGAATCTCCTGAAACGAAAAGTGAATGGGTCGTGGGAGAGGCGTTTTTTTCGATCTTCAATTGTAAATTTTACCAAGTTCTGGGTCAGGTGTGTGAAAATTAATTTTGCTCCATAAAATATTGCTATCGTCATATTCCCAAAATATTTCATTTGCGACAAATTTAGCACATGCCCATCGTAGATTTCCAGAGCATTACAGATCGTTATATGTGCAATGTTCCAATTGGAAGATTCTCAGATCGTGTTTAAATATTTCGCCCATAATGTTCTGAACGAAACATTGTAATGTTCCAGAAATATTACTGAGACATTGGGTGCTATGTGGGCGAATTAAGTGATTTTCGCATTTATGCACAAGTTCATATGATATTTGGGTTCTAGGGATTTTCGAGGATGCTGAATCCGATTTTGAAGTCAAAACTCAAATCCAAGATGGTGCACGGAGAGAACAAAATAGTACTGGCTACTACGCCGGATAGTACTCAGTGACATCTGAAGTAAAAAAAATTTCAGATAGCAGCCACTACTATCCCAATAGCATCCAGTACAATCTACGTTATACTCAGTAACATCTGACATAGCATTGAATATAACGCAGATTGTACTGGATACTATTTGGATAGTAGTGGCTGCTATCTGAAATTTTTTTTACTTCAGATGTCACTGAGTACTATCCGGCGCAGTAACTGGTACTATTTTGTTCTCTCCGTGTGGTAGTGAATTCAGTCATTTTCACATTCATGCACAGATTGCCAGCAAACACGAATGCATGTCCTTCAAAGGACTAGTGATGGGCCTTCACCAGCATCGCAGGACCATCAGCGGCCCATTGGAACGCCAGTAATCATTGTTTGTAGGATTCATATGTGAAATGGGTTCCAGCCCAAATAGACAATCCGATTTCCATTAGATATCTGAAAGATGTCTGAAAATTTTGTAAGATATCTTAAAATTTCTCCCGAAAGAGATCTTTGAGATATCATAAAGATATCGGACGCAACACTATTATATATCTTTCAGATATCTGAAAAGAGATCTTTCAGGAGCTTCTTTAAGATATCTTAATGAGGTCTTATGGGAGAGCAAAATCAGAAATCCGAAAAATGATATATTTCAGAAGTCATACAAAAACCCTGGTGGTAATGTTTATCATAATTTTCCATAATTCTCATGAAAGTCATGAATCTTTATATTCCCTCATTTGGTACAAGTTCAAGGAGAAAATATTAGATCTTTCTTACCGAATTTGTAATTTATGAGGAAATATGAAAAATTGTCACTTTTATGAGAAATTATGAAAAATTATGAGATCTACCTTCGCCAAGGAATCGATACATGAATTCGATGAAGATGTTTCGAGAAGAAGACAGCCCGCTGCAAATTCATACATTCAGGTTCATAAATTCATTATTGTAATAGTTCAAGATATTCAAGAAGTGCAATTGCGCCTATAAATAGGATAAGATGTCATCAAGTAAGTGCATGATATTTTTTTTGCATAATATATATATGTAAACGACGGTAAAGAGCAAGGTTAGGAATGCCGGTAATGTTTACTAATGCTGATTTTGAAAAAGTATACAATGACATCCAACGAATATACGAATAAAATATCATACACTTACTTGGTGAGTTTTTATCCCATGAACAGGTCAATTGCACCTTTGAATCCCTTGAATTCTAATATATAACATTTTTATATATAAGATTCAACATTTGACACGTACTGCACGCGAGAGAATGAGGCAGAAAAGTGATGCAAAAGGCAAAGTCGGTAGACGCCATCTTTTCAGAAATGAAGTTCTGAAAGATGTCTTATAGATGATATTTTAAGAACTCTGATGCAATCGATTTTTCAGATATATTTCAGATATCTTATACAGGCATCTGTAAGATATCTTTTTGAAGATTTCTGATATACATCTATAAGACATCTTTTAGACACATCTTAAAGGTTTCTTTCATCGGATATCTTATATTCATCTTTAAGAACTCAGGATTTACTGGGTAGAAACTCGAATTCACGACGGCAGATCCAAGATGGCGGACGTGAATTTGGTCATTATTGCATTCATGCACAGGTTCATATGGGACATGGGTTCTAGGGGTTTTCGAGGGTGCTGAATCCGAATCCGGAGTCAAAACTCGAATTCAAGATGGTGAATCCAACATGGTGGACGTGGATTTTGTCGTTTTTGTGTTTATGGACAGACTTTTATGAAACATGAGTTCTTAGGGTTTTCGAGGGTGAGGATTCCAAATCTGTCATAAAAAACGAATTCAAGACCGGTAGATCCACTAAGACGGACGTGAATTTAGTCGTTTTGGCATTCATGCGCAGATTTTTATGAAATACGAGTTCTAGAGGTTCCCAAGGATGTAGAATAAAAATGTGGAATCAGAAAATGAATCCAAGATGGCGAATTCAATATGGCGGACGTTGATATAGTCGTTCTGGCCCCAATGGACAAATTAAGGGGTTATATCTGTTTGAAATTTTTTCTTTTTCCATTTTTTTTATTGGCTCAACGGGATACTAGCGATGGTACCAAACCTCTCTTTCTATCGTATAGGCGGGTCCTTTTCTATCCAACGTGCTCTGTTGCTAAGCGCTAGTAATTCCTCAAATGATGTAAAAACATCTCAAGAATGATATCAAACAACATTTCTTGAAAACTCCTGAAATATGAATTTTTGAAGAAACTCTGGGTGGTTCGAAATGACAAATTCGGACTTTCTCAATCATGTAGCGATTTTGAATGTTACCAAAAATCGCTAAATCGTCCAAGAAAGAGCTGGGGGAGAGTGATTTGAACTTAGAACGGCAGTTATATGGTGCTGGGTTCGCAGACTAAAGGTAAAAAAATCAGCAAGCCTTTATTTCAAGAATTTCCTATCGTAAACTCATTCTCAAACTTCAAACGCGTTTTTCTCGAAACCAGTTTTTCAAAATCGGCCGACATCAGAACTCGAGTAATTTTTATCCGATTGACTTGAAAATATAACTGTAGCTCCTCGGATAAATTATCCATCAAAGTACATAGGATTTTTACGATTGATGAATAATTACGATTTGTCGATTTTTTCGTCGAAAATGCGATTTTTTTCTTCAAATTGATGTCAAAATTGCAAAAATCAATATTTCTCAATAATCCTACGTACTTCTGTAGCAACATTCATGTATATTGAGAAAAAATTTTGTTCATTGTTCTAGCTGCAGACGTACAAGACTTCTGATGTCAGTCATGTAGCGCCTTAAAAAAATACGCTTCTTTCGTATATAGAACTGAGCCGCCATTTTGTCCTCAATATTGAAATAAAAAATTTTTTTCTCCACCTCAAGATATTTATAATAAGTCCTCGAAACCTTATATTGATCGTTCCATTTGCAGAGTCACAAAAAATTCACACTTATTTTTAGGCTTCAAACAGATATAATTCCTTAATATCAAACACAGGTTCTAGGGATTTTCGAGGGTGCTGATTCCAAATCTGAAGTCAGAAAACGTATCAAAAATGACGGATCCAATGTGACGGACGTGAATTCAGTCATTTTCGCATTTGCAGACTTATATGGAACATGGGTTCTAGGGCTTTTCAAGTGCGCTGAATCCAAATCTGGGATCAAATGTTCAAAAAACAAATAAGAACTTCGATTTTCCCGGATAAGCTTCTTTGTATTCGAACACTCCTCAAAAGCTTCTTGACGTTGAGACACCCTACATAGCATGAAAGTTTTGAGAACATTCTGAGAACGTTTCTAAAACGTTTAAAGTTCTCTAAAGGTTTTGACAACGTTTAAAGAACTTTCAGTGCTATGTGGGACCTGCACACCAGTGAGAATCCTAAAGCGGAGGAAGTTGCTATTGAAACAAACGAAGCATGAAAATTTTCCAATTCATTCCTAAATCGCGCCTAGATGACTCTACGTTACGCTTAAGTGACTCTTAGCTCACGCTCTCGCCGCGCTTCTAACCTCCATTTTCACCAGGACAATTGTCCAAATTCCGCAGTTATTTAGAAACATGTTTCCAAATCATTTCCCACATAACAATTCATGTCTTGCGATGTCTTTTCGACAAGTTTAAGATGTCTTGCTCAACACATTTAGATGTCTTTTAGACCAAAGAAGAGCTTGAGACATCTAAAAGACATCTAAATGTGTTGAGCAAGACATCTTAAACTTATCGAAAAGACATCGCAAGACATGAATTGTTATGTGGGTTGAAGATGGTATAAAGAATGGTAGGCAATTAGTTCCAGACTTCCTATACACTACCGGTCAAAAGTATTCGAGCACCTCTCGAGAAAACACGAAATTTTCAAAGTTTCATATCTCAGCCGGAAATTATCGTACATTCAAAAATAAAAAACCGTTTTGAAGGGTGAAGTGTGCTCTTTCAAGAAATCTTAGTCTCACTCACCTGACTGGAGTTCGTTATTAATCGCGTTCGGTTGAACTTACAACTTTTTTCGATTTTTTTTTCCGACTTTTCAAACCTTTGCATGTTTTTGGGTGATTTTTTCCTGAGAAAATGAGATCATACATTCAATAGAGCATGGATTCAGCTTTGAAATGATCTCTTATTTTTCTCCCTCGGATCATTCCTTCCAGAGTTATGTCCTTTTTTGTGAAAAAAGTGGATTTTCAAACAAAGTGCTGTAACTCTGAAAGTATCGTTCCAGTCAAAAACTGTTAAGGGGAAAAAAGTTTCGTTCCAACGTTCTCTACATGCATAACAATTTTGGGAATTATTGAGGCATATTTAATTTTCGCCACTTTTCTCATCCTTGGTGGAATATCTTGCAGTCTCGAGATCATCAATCAATTCAAATATTCAACAAAGAATAATCGTTAGATGAGTCTACAGTGGTGAACATTTTTTTTCTTTGTTGTACATCCATGTTATAATTATGTTATGTTGGGAACTCCATAGTGACGTGAATTTTGTGGTCAGAATGCCAGTGATTGTGAATATGAAATCCCGGATATTTCAAAATAAACCGTGTAGGATAAATTATAACAGTCGAGCATGCTTATCATAAAATTGGAGAATCAAATTGTTCTTATTCAAATTATATTTCTAAATCAAAATATGTACATATGTATACAATCAACATTAAAATTCAAAATCAATTCGAATCAATCCAAATTCTGATTTCAAATTGCAGATTCTTCGAAATAGCCACCTCTTGCTTTTACCACCGCCTTGCAGACTCTCGGCATCCTCAATAATAATTTCTCCAATGTCATAGGAGATATCTGACTCCAACATGTTTGCAAATATTGCCATAGTTCCTGGTTGCTCGTTGGTCTCATTTTCCTCACATCTCTATCGAGTTGATCCCACAACAGTTCTATGGGATTGAGGTCTGGGGATTGAGCAGGCCAGTCCATAATCTGCAACTGATGCGCGTCTTCCTTCTTCCGTATGTATCCCGTGCACAATTTGGAAGTATGCTTGGGATCGTTATCCTGTCGCAGAATGAACCCGTTTCCAATTAACCTCTTTCCAGAAGGTATTAGGTGGTTTTTTAAGATACTATGATATCCCTCTTTCTTAAAAATGCCTTCAATTTTGGATAAATCACCTACTTTTAGTCCTCCAAAACACCCCCATATCATGATTGATCTTCCCCCGTGTTTCACTGTGGGTGTTACACATTGATCAAGCATTCGTTCACCTTTCATTCGATGGACGTAAACTCGACGTTTCGTTCCAAATAATTCAAATTTTGATTCGTCCGTAAATAGTACTCTCGACCACTCTTCTATGCCCCAACTTAAATGTGCGCGAGCCCAATTCAAACGTTTAATTTTGTTTTGCTTACGTAATAAAGGTTTTCGCGCAGCAATACGTCCCATGAGGCCAGAATCTCGCAGACGACGTTGAACGGTTGAGACAGACAAAGGGGAATCACGAGTTGCATTCAGTTCTTGTTGTAAGTTAGGTGCTGTTCTCATCCTTAGTCGTTTACTCTGAATACGCAAAAACTTATCTTCTTCTTTCGAAGTAACTCGCGACCTGCCAGATCGAGCCCGATTGGAATTCGATTTTGTACTTTGGTATCGCTCCAGGGTATACAATACGGTCGAATTAGTTACACCGACTCTCTTCGAAATTTCTCTTAAAGAATATCCCTCTTCACGTAATGCCACTATCACAGCACGTGTTTCTTGACTTGTTTCGCGGGTTTTAGGCATAACTGATAACCCGTAGAATTATAATTGAATAAAACAGTCGCGTTATAGGAGGCTGGCCTGTATTTATCACGATTAACGCATTATTTTGCATGAAGCAGTTGCATATGAAATTTATCATTTGTTTGTTTCGATAAATGAATATCGATAGTTTTTCACGATGAATGCATCGTTTTGCATGGACAAAAAAATTTCACCACTGTAGACTGATCTGACGATTATTCTTTGTTGAATATTTGAATTGATTGATGATCTCGAGACTGCAAGGTGTTCCACCAAAGATGAGAAAAGTGGCGGAAATTAAATGTGCCTCAATAATCCCCAAAATTTATATGCATGTGGAGAACGTTGAAACGAAACTTTTTTCCCTTTAACAGTTTTTGACTGGAACGATACTTTCAGAGTTACAGCACTTTGTCTGAAGATCCACTTTTTTTCACAAAAAAGGACATAACTCTGAAAGGAATGATCCGAGGGAGAAAAATGAGAGATCATTTTGAAGCTGAATCCATGCTCTATTGAATGTATGATCTCATTTTCCCAGGAGAAAATCACCCAAAAACATGCAAAGGTTTGAAAAGTCGAAAAAAAAATCGAAAAAAGTTGTAAGTTCAACCGAACGCGTGACATGGACACTTTTTTTTGACTTCACTAAAAGAATTTTACTCTAAAAATTTTTCTGGAATTCAGTTGATGAGAACACAAGTGGACGTTTTCGAGAAAATGATCATTGAAACAGTGAAAGTCATGTGAGGTACCCTTGTCGTCATTTAGAAACTCGTTGAATTCCAGTCTAGTTGAATAACTCCTGTTTGGTTAGAAAAGCTTATGAAGTTGAATCTCGAATCAGATTCAATGGGATATGGTGAAAATTCTTCAAGAATAAATTGTTCTTAAATTGTTCTTAAATTGTTCTTATCGCGTTGTAGAGGACAGCTTTTGGAATTTTCTAAGATACCTTGGAAGTTTCTTGACAGGACATCTTTTAGATATTCGAATGTTGACTGGGAATTCACACAGCACAAAACTTCAGAATGAATTATTTACGGACTCCTCCAGACCTGGTGTGCTGTACAGAAACTTTGTCGATAGTTTATCAATGACATTAAACCAGATTCAATAGGTATTCGATCTCCATCAGACCTCATTCCCAAGCAGCAACAGAAGTTCAAAGTATGTACGAAATAGAAACGTTCGTAGAATGTACGAATGGGATACGAAGAACATATAATGAACGTTCATAAAATATTCGAATGAAACTGTTTTAAATATACTTAGAACGTACATAGCACATTCGAAATGTACGATATTCGTCCAATCGGCGTTCAATTAACGTACCGTCGTATATTCGATTACATACGTTCGATGAATATGCATGGCACCTATGAAACAGTCTCATTCGAATGTGCATAGAACATATTTCGAATATTCGAAGAACATTCATAGTATATTCTGGTGCTACTTCACTGTAAAAAAAATTTGTTGAATTCCCAACAAAAATGCTTGGAAATTTACAAACTTGGTTTGGAAAAATAATTTCCGAACCTTTTTTGTAAATTGCCAAACAAAAGTTTGTGAACTCTCAAAAATCTTCGTGAAATCACAAAATTTTTTGAATGTTTACAAACTTTTGTTTGGTAATTTACAAAAAAAGTTTGTGTAGAAAACTGCCAAACTTCTTTGGCAGTTTAGGAAGTATATTTTTTACAGTGTTGGGTTACTGGAATTTACATGATAGTTTTCATAAAAAAATTTTTTCAACATTCAATTATAAAACTCGAGAATAAATTATTAACATGTCAAGTGTTCGCGAGAGAAACAGTTCCAATCATAGACAGATCATTATATCCAGCAATCGAATGTATAAAATTTCCCTTGAGTTGTACGTGAAAGCAAAACCCAATGATTATTATACTTTTTCCCCACATAGTTTCATGTAATTACCATCTATTCTGATTCGAATGTACTATTTCAATCGATAATCTACAGGAGAGTCCTATGATATAATCAAAATGACCCTGACTTCCAAACCAATCACTTTGAGAATGAATGATGCAATGTTCGGAATTGTTGCAGGATCTTCGTACTGTTTGGCATTCCTTTTTTCATACAAAATTCATGAACTCGGTTGGTCAGTATTTTTGTTTTTACATAGATTCGCAGGAATGTTTGTTCTACTCCATTCAATACTCTCTTAAATAAAACAATTCAAAAATCACCGAGGTAACGATTAGCGTTTTTTGCAATGTGATGAAGATTTTTATTCAGAACATGAAAGTTCAATCTCGTTGTATACAACGTGAATGTAGTTCAGAAATCAGCTGAAGATACCTTCAATACAACAGAATGATTTCATACACTCTGTGAGAAATTTTTACGGTGATTTTACCAAGATGTCAGTGGCAACGGTTTTCACCCTTACAGTATGGATAAAATTACATGGTATGTATGATGTAAAATTGCAGATCCATATTAAGGAAAATCACTTGCCATATCATTATGTAAAATCACCTTCACCATGGTGCACCTGTAAATTTACATGTACTGTATTGGTAAATTGTGATATCGCCTACATGTTTGTGTGAAATTACATCTACATGTTTATGTGAAATTACACCTACCTGTTTGATGCAAAATTACACAGACAGGAAAAAATTTTTTTCACACTGAACTGATGTTTGACATCAATGTCTGGGAAACATTTCTCCAATAGATATCGAACCCCAGCCAGAGAACTACCTGTATACTATTCCTAACCTACCTAATCTATGACCTAACGACGCAGCCAAATCAACAACGCGGATGATTTATTCGAAAAAGGCTCACATGTGTGTGTACTCGTTTCAATTGTGTACATTTATAGCATGTAACAGTAATTTGACTTTTTGTCGGAAACAGCAATGAATTCATGTTATAATAGTACTTTTACCAATGTGAAAGGTAAAATTACAACTAGACTGTATATGTCAATTTACCGATCAGGGAGGGTAATCAGCAATTATTCTTACACTGTTGGGCAATTGCGAGTCACCATTATATTTTGGCGATATTACTTGTATATAATATCGGTAAATTCACATCTATTTTTCACAGTACACTGTAAAAATATAAGGAGTTTACATCAGTAATGGATTTTTCCCTTGATCGTGAAGGAATGGTTTTTCCATGAAAAAAGGGGATTTTTTCTTCTACTTTGGAGAGCTACTTTGCCTTTGGGACGATAAATCATTCACAAATGAAGAAACCCCCGTTCATGGAAAAACTTCGCTCTGACCATTTTTTGGGTGGAATTATTTCTTATAGGACACATTATTCCCTGGACGTTTTACACCCTTCTAATGATTCTGAGATCTGCATCCCTTCTTTTCATATATCTATCCTGGATGGAATATTCCATTGAATAAGATAATATTCTGGATAAGATTCCATTGAATCCGATAGAAATCGATAAGTTTCCGCGAGGCGATTCCTCCCGCCTTTTCTGTGTCTCTCTGCCATCCATTCAACCATGCGAGTTGGTGCGGCCGCACTCTCTTCGATCCTTTACTGACTCGCACGTTTGAATGGATGGGAGAGAGTCATAGAAAGAGCGGCAGAAACGGCCCCGGGTTTTCGATTCAAATCTGATGGGGTTCAATAGAATAATTGAGGCATTCTCAAGTTCCTACACTGTTAACAATTGTTTGAAATTTCATAACTTTCCTCAGCCACTTCTGTCATTGGGATTCCAAATTATTGGTATTTGAATGAAAAATCCATTCACAAGTAAATGAATTTTCAAATTTTTGATGTATTATCATCATCATGAAGTCATCACCGTTATGACTTTTTTGATGAAATCCTCCAACCCTGTCTATTATCTACTAAACGTTTCATTTTTACATATCTACGACAGCCCTTATAATCTCGTCTCGGTCTCGTTTTTGTCTCGACAAAATCAGTTTCGTCTCGGTCCCGAGTCGAAATTCTCTCCATTCTCGGTTTCGACAATGCATTCTATACATTTTGGTACCGTCGAGATTCTTAGCTTGGCAGGTATCGTCTCGATCTCAAAAAATAATTGTTCGTCTCGTTTCGTATCGGTCTCGATCTTGGGGTCGATACCGAGACTATAGCTCGGTCTCGTCCGAAACACTATCTTGTATAATTTCCTTCATATAACTTGATCTAGGTCTACCTTTGCGATTTTCACCATTCATTTTCCCTTCTAATATTGTTTTCAATGAACTATCATGCCTTAATGTGTGTCCTATCAGATTACTTCTTCTTTTCACTACATGTGTCAGAGGACTTCTCTTTTCATTTACCTACTCAAGTACTTCTTCATTTTTTACTTTCTCTATCCACTTTATTCAAAGCATCCTTCTATAACACCACATTTTGAAAGATGGTTGGTCAGTCTTTCCAATTGTCCAAGTTTCGCAACCATATAATGCTGTGCTCCAAACGTAACCCTTCAAGAATTTCTTTCTTATTGCTGAACTGAAATTTTTTTAGCATAATAACTACTTTCTACTACTTTGACACTATATCATATCACACATCTATATATATTTTCGTAACTGAAATTTCATACACATGCACCTTAAATTTTCAGTTACGAGATTGGAAATTGCTTCTGTATTCAAAGTTTCGCCCAAAAATTTTTCAACAGTGTATTCAAGATGATCGAATCAGAATGAATACAGGTAGAGAAATACATTTCAAGAAGTCCCATAATTTGTTAAGGATCAGCCTCAGTCTGGGATGGATTAAATTATTGACCCGAATATATTTTAGCATCCAAAGTACCATAATTTCTTGTAGGAATACATCTAATTATGATACTCTTAGAATTAATTCAAGTGAAGAACTTTGTCCGTCATAGACTGCCGCTGATCCTAAATCAGTTATGGAATAGCCCATTAGATACATTGAACAATACGATTGCTTTCAATAAAAATATTCTACACCCTAAGAAATAATTGTGAAATTTTGCCCCAAAACTGGTGACAGCAAATTCCCTTCATGAATGGAAAACTTTTTCCCGTGATTCTGTGGATATTTTCTTCTTCGTTTGTGAGGAATTCAATACCCAGAAGATAAACTATTCCTCAAAGTGGAAGAAAAATCCCCTATTTTGATTGGAAAAACAATGTTCCTACGATCGGGGGACGAAATCCATCCCTGGTGTGGGAGGAAACTCCTCATTTTTATTTACAGCGTACGAGAAAAATATATGGGGAACATGTGGACGAATCAAACGATTTGAGAGCTAGTGTAGGTACCGGACACCCATGGCACTCACCATGGCTAAGCCTACAGTTGTCGTGTGGTATTTATTCAAATTGAAATCGAGCTGGATCCATATTCCGCACCAATGGACACAATTATTCATTATTAAGTTTCACAATGGTTTAATCAAAGGTGGCTAATATTTTTCATTTTATACTGATAAATTTATTGTATATGTTTTCCCTGAAATTTCCATAAGATATACGTGATAACAACAAGTGCTGCAAAGAAAAGCACGCGTTCAAAATAGTAGTAACCAAACGAAAACCTCATGGCATTATCGGGAAACGCACTATCAAGTTGCGAGCTTATTCACTGTTGAGTCTACCCTACACGGAAAAAGAATTATCGTTCTTATATCGATACGGGATCCTTGTCATGACTGTCTAAAGTATAGGGATATCAGTATCGTTGCCATGACGAAACAGATCCTTCGAGGAACGATATAGATGTTCAGCCTAAACCATCTATATCGTTACCATAGCGATACAATATCGCCGCTTACACTATCTCTTCTAACTATACTTCAGATCGTTACGGTAACCATACTTTTTTTTCCGTGTACGGCGAAAACTTCTACTACAAATCGCCAGAGCGTGGCTGTTCACTCGACCTTAAGAATAAGTAAACCAGAGTATGAGATGAGGTGTTCAACTCTTTTTTTCATGCTATTTTTTAATAGTCTATTGCAGGCTACACTTTGAAAAAAATTCTATGCTCTCTAAATTTGAAACAGTGAAATCTTACTCATTGTAGTGAAAAGTCGACAACTACGAATTAGTGCATATACAATGCACAATCAGTGAATACTGACTGATCTCTGCAGTGAAATCTCATTGATACAATTAGTCAAAAATACTTTCAACTGCATAACCAGTGACTATTCACTAATATTTCACTGATTCTATCCAGTGATCGATTTTTAACTGCAGAAATAGTGAGATTTCACTGATTCGAATTTGGCGAATACTGGTATGATTAATGATCTATTATTTGCAATGCTTGCTGACAGATTCCTGCAACCCATAGGCAAAACACAATTGTTGGAAGTTATCAATTCAGTGATAACCAAATTTATCATCCGGTACGTTAGAAATTATAGAAACATATGAAAAAATCGTGAGATTTCATGCGAAACAATTGAAAAGAAATGTTGAAACGTTATGAGAAATTATAAGCAACTTTTTTGCGACGAAAGAGAAACCCAACACAAATCCACTGCTCCAATTTAATAAGAAAAATCCAATACAAGCTCATTGCCACAATGTGGAAACGATACGCATTTAATATATCTGATGGAACCAATACTTCCTCATAAAAAAGAACGAGTGTGGAGTGAATTATTCCAATTCATTCTCATTGTCATTTGTTCCTGGGAAATTTCGTGATCGTTTCTCAACTTACTTTAAAAGTATATTGGACAATGCTGATTGATTCCCAAAGAAAATTTCATTGGGAAATCACTACAGTCAATGGGAAATTTCCGGTGGAAAACTGAATCCATTCCTATCGACTTTTTTTCAATGGAGATGAATGAAAATTTTCAACCAGGGATACTTTCTATATGGTTATTTTTTCCTCGATTATGAAACTGAGTGTTGTGAAACGATCACTAAACTGGCGATAGATGAAGAGAGAAGTGGGGATTTCGTATAGTCTTCGTGTACATATAAACTGGACCCCAGAACAAGCTTCAAGTAGTTCCGCGTGTACCGTTCATCTTTGATTTTGTTTAGAATTCAAATCGATATTTCGAATTTTTGTGGAAGAAATGAATGACGTACGTCTATGTGTACACGGAGAAAAATGCAGGTCAAAAACATAGTAATAACAAAACTTCGAAATCTAAATAAGAAATCTAATTATTTACTTCGCAAAATTCCATTTGAAAAGTTCATATTTTTTCTTATTGTTCGTTAAGCATTGATAACTTTTCATCATTTTTCAAATAAAATTTAAAAAAATGTGAACCATTCAATCTTTATTAAAAATTAAAGAAATACTCTCGAATTTTAAGGCATGTTCTCGAATCTTCATTAAAGATTACTATATTTTCGACCTGGATATACATAAAAAATACAAAGATATTTTATCTTTTTTTGTCACGTGATTGTGTGATTAATTCATTTACAGCCGAGACTTATGCAGGGCGGGAATTATATTAAGGAGGGGAGGGATTCTTCGAAAAGTACGTGTCTTATCTTTTCGCCCAAAGAAGAGGATAAAGTTGGTGCTTTGGGACGATACCTTCAACTATTTTCTGTGAGTTTGAAAATTTTTTTCACTTCGAGTGATTTTGAAAACAACGAGTGGATTATCTTGTTTTTTTTTGTAGAAACATGGAGTGAATCTCTTACATATCGAATCAAGGAGCTCTTTACGTCGAGTAAATGCATATGAATTTATGGTGGAGTGTGCTCTCGGCGGAGATCTCGGAGGACTTATAGAATCTTTGCGAAAACAATGTGATTATTTTTCAATTATCTCTAGGTGAGGTGATGTTTCTAATATGTTTTTAATACATACTGAATTTGTGTGCAGAGAATAATTTGTTATAAAAAATTATTACTCTCTGTATCAGATTAGTTATACAATTGATATTAAGGAAAAACAGCACCTACATAACATCCCAAGCAGTAACAGAAGTCCAAAGTATATTCGAATCAGAAACGTTCGTAGAATATACGAATGAGATACGAAGAACGTATAATGAACGTTCATAGAATATTGGAATGAGACTTTTTTTAAGATACTTAGAACGTACATAGTGCATCCGAAATGTACGATATTCATTCAATCGACGTTCGATTGACGTACCGTCGTATATTCGATTACATACGTCCGATGAATATGCATAGCACCTATGAAACGGTCTCATTGGAATCTGCATGGAAAATATTTCGAATATTCGAAGAACGTTCATAGTATATTCTGGTGCTACTTGGGATAGTACTTCAAAACTTTTCCACAATATTGTCACAACAATGTACTTGTGATATTTCTATCACCTTTTTTCTTGATAATATTGTAAGAATTTCTAATTTTTTAAAATTTTGTTTGTATCGTTTCTTGTACAAGGGCGTTCGTAGATATGTAGAAATTAAGCGTTTGGCGGATAATAGACAGGGTTGGAGGATCTCATCAAACCAGTCATAAGGCTGATTACTTCACGATGATGATGATTGTAAGAACGTTTGCAGAATATTTCAACTCAATTGGTGATATGAAATATTCTAGAGATGTTTTGAGAATATTCCTAAAACGCTTTAAAAGATTCATGCGGTGGGGGTAATTACTTAGTTCGAATGATACAAGTGTAATGTACAGATTCAAAATGACAACACCCTGTTTCCGATATACGGAGAGAACATTATATTCAAAATTACAGTGTGAGTTATAGTCCACTAACACAGTAAAAATTGAAGGTGCACGGTATTTTACGACATCGATATTTTTATACAAATTCTATACAGTTTTGATTGATATTTAAAAAATTCAATATCGACTCGAAAAAGTTTTTATAAAAAATATCGATACCGTGAAATATCTTGCAACTCTAGTAGAAATCGTGGTGTTTTCTATATAACTAAATGAAGATAGTAGAAATTTCTATTATAATCTTCAATATGATTTACAGATTGTGAACTATTACAGCGATTTCAAATGCTTAATTTTTCATGCTTGATTTTTGTCACGCCATTTCAGGAATCATAAAGATAACATGGGCACAGTCCCATGGTTTCCAAGAAGAATTCGAGATCTCGATAAATTTGCCAATCAGATTTTATCGTACGGTTCGGAACTAGACGCTGATCATCCAGGATTCACAGATCCAGTTTACCGAGAGAGAAGGAAATTCTTTGCGGATATCGCATATCATTATAAGCAGTGAGTGAAATTTTTGTCTTTGCATTATATCACGATAACATCACGCTGCGTCCTTTGTGCAGTGGACAACCTATACCGCGAGTAAAATACACCCCAGAAGAAACCGCAACGTGGGGAGTGATATTCCGAAAGTTGACTACGCTTTATCCAAAGTACGCTTGTAGAGAACACAATCACGTTTTCCCTCTTCTCATCGAAAATTGTGGTTACAGCGAAGACAATATACCTCAACTTGAGGACATATCTAATTTTCTAAGAGGTCTCTTTCAACATTTTTATTCAAAACAATGCGATTTTTAGATACTAATATTTTGATTGAATTTACAGATTGTACAGGTTTCACCCTCCGACCTGTGGCTGGATTACTATCTTCGCGTGATTTCTTGGCGGGTCTTGCATTTAGAGTATTTCACAGTACTCAGTATATAAGACACGGCAGTAAACCTTTATACACTCCAGAACCTGATATTTGCCACGAAGTTTTAGGACACGTGCCATTACTGGCAGATCCTTCCTTCGCGCAGTTCTCTCAGGTCATAGGTCTTGCATCTCTCGGTGCCCCTGATGACTATATCGAAAAATTAGCGACGGTAATTTTGAAAATTTGTAAAATCGCCAACCATTTCTTGAATCAAAAACGTATTAGGAGATATGATCATTACTTTTCCTCACAGTGTTTTTGGTTTACCGTGGAATACGGTTTATGTCGACAACAAGGAGAGCTGAAAGCATACGGAGCTGGTTTACTCTCTTCTTTTGGAGAATTGGAGTACTGTGTGAGTGGCAAAGCAGAATTACGACCTTTTGATCCACCTAAAACAGCGTTGCAAAAGTATCCGATAACGGAATATCAACCCGTATATTTTGTAGCAGAGGATTTTGAAGATGCCAAAGAGAAAATGATGTAAGTAAACTCATTATTATTATCATATCAAGTGTAAGTTGCGTAAAAATTCCATCTTCACTTTCATAATCATCTCAGAGGTAATTAATCACTCAGTTTATCAAAAACAACATTCTCGTTTGATTAGATATTTACGAAAAAAACTTGTGTGCGTATATATAATTATGGAATTAATAATATTTCAGTAAATTCGCTCAAACTATTCCAAGGAAATTTGGGGTGAGATACGATCCTTACACTCAGAGCATAAGTATTATCGATAGCAAGTATCAAGTGGAAGAACTTGTGAACAATGTGAACCAGGAAGTACAAATTATGATGGATGCTTTGAGGAAATTGAAACAATGAATAAGTATATGTGCGTAACTTAAATTTTTTTTATTATTTATAATCTAACAATCATGTTTTCAAATTTTGACTCAATATGTAAACGAAAAGAGAAAATAAAAATAACACTCGAAGATCTGTTTTGTTCTTAAGTACTCAATATATCAAAATTTCTTATTCGTTTCGGATTAGATGAATTGAATCTTCAATGTTTTTTCTAAATGTTGATTCCATAGTGCCCTGGAATCATTTTGAGATATCTTTGAAATTTTCTGATGATCATTGAATTTTGTTTCAGAAATGCTTATTTCGGTTTATCGAATTCTTGAAAAAATTTATTTTTAAAGAATTCCAAAAGAATTCCGTTTATCAGGAATTGTATAAATCATAAAAAGTGTTTTACATTCTGCTTTTATGAAATGTTCCTGAAGTTTCAATCGTTTATAGAAACGAGACGAAAACTGAAACTCACAAACTCTGAGAAATCATCGGTGTTTATCTTCCAGAATCAACTTTTTCAAACTGGAAATATCGTTTAAAAAATATACTGAAAGGTTTTGGGTGTTCAACAGCTGAGTATTTCATTATTCGATTACCAATTCGTTCTAATAAACGATTCAAACTCCGACAATATTTTATTCATCTAGTAATTACAGGAGAGATTTATTCTCTTCCATGGAATATCCCTGATTCAACGAAGTTAATTCGTGTACATTTTTTCATAGCAAAATAATTCGGATCTATCACATTTGACAAATATTGACACATCACATCAACATCAATGATATGATTCCTATATTTGACCAGCACATGTGCCTTGAAAATACCTTAAAATTATGTGCTGTATAGATGTGTAAACGTATTGTATATATAATACGGACCCTGTTGCCGAGTATAGAAAATGTAGGCAAGAATTAATGTTGTCACCATTCTAGACATCATTTGTCTTCTACGCGTAAATTCTTATTTGTGACGAGTATAGTAAAAACATGTTATTTTATGGAATGTTCAATAACGATTTTCATCATTTCGGTAATGTTTTGGTTCATGTTCTTATTCAAAATATTGAGATTATGATTGATGTCTTCAGAAAATTAATGTTCCCACTATACTCGTGTCGATGAATTCTCATATAAACCGATTCAACTAGGAACTGTTTTCTTCATTTGGAAATCAATGCGAATATCATCATTTGTTTTCTATTCGTACAATACAATATGCGTGATATAATTCAATGAATCTTTCCCTATTTGACTCAATTATCTCACTATATTTGGATTTCATCCTTCATTGCTCTCAAATACCTATAAATAGTGTACATAATAAAAAATATCTGAAATATTTGGCCCCTCATTCGATGAATCAGATTCTCATATGTTAATAAGTGGAATTTTTTGCTTCAATTTGTATTAAGAAAAATAACATTAAAAAATCACTCGAATCCACCTTGAACTATTAAGAAAAAAAAACAAAAACGCTCTTCTCTTCCATTCCAAGATACACATTCACAACAATCCTGTAACGAACATCACATAAAATCGGACGAATCATTCACACAGTATTAGTATTGTAAACAGCTATTAACAATTTTTTCTTTACGATCTCTATTCAATGTATGCTTAAAATCGAACATTTAACACGAATCTATGAGTTAATAATCACATTTAATTTATTTTCAACCTCTCAACATTCTCCTCCCAATTAAAAACATTATTAGATATCTTGTTTGAGAATCGTTCTTCGAACTTAAATCTAATTAGTAAGGTTTGGCACGTATTTGCTAATGAAAACACTTTCCATTCAATTGCAGTACCCAAAAAAAGCATAGGACAAAAATTTTCCTCTGTAAATAATTGATTTCAGGATACCGCAGTTGTATGTTGTCACATGGAAGTTTGATTCTTGTGATCGATTGTAAATTATTGAATCGATAAATTATTTTTACACTTCAAGGAATTTTCATAAAAATTCTTGAAAAAATATCACGATTCAAAAATATCTAAAGTGAAGTGTTAATTAAACGATAATCCACTTCACACATTATTCGAAAATCCCTCAACTCTATTATTGAATAGAGTTATGACTGAACCTACAGAAGAAACACTTTTTTTTTATCTACAACTGTGGTTCAATACAAATAAAGAAACCGCAGTCTTCGAATCATGTGGTACACGGAGAGAAACTTGATTGGAAAGATTATCATTACCAGCTGTGATGGTAAAAATCGAGATTGATTCAGATTTTTACCATCACAGCTGGCAATGATCGTGAGTTATGTTATAAGTTATTGTTTGATTTTTCCGAATAGTTCTAGTTTACGGAAAAAGTATTAAGCTTTCAAAATAAATTTCTCTCCATGTATGAGATTTGCATTTCAAGTGTACAGCTTTCAGAAAGATACTAGCGCTGAGACGCTAACCAAATCTTTTGTGTGAGATTTCTCAAAAATACTTCAATATTCTTGAAACATCGTTAATATTTATAGGAATGCTGTATGAAGCGTTTTATTGAAGGCTATTATTGAAGGATTTTCGCAAAATCAAAGAAAAACAACGTCCGCTAGTGTCCCTTCGAAACAGTTTGATACGTCTATTTGAATCTCAATAGACTAAAAAGTCATGCAATAAAGGATTGTGATTATCCAAATTATGCTGAAAATCAGATAATCCAGGAATCCCCTAGTAGAAATGCTCTAGTGATTGACAAGTATTGTAATGCTTAACTAGCCAAAAACTAGACGCTTGCAAGTGCCTCGTAGGGTTCTGGTGAGGTACTTGCCAGTGTCTAGTATCTGGATACTTAAGCGTTACTAAACTTGTCAATGACTAGAGCATTTCTACTTGGGTTGAAACCCCAATTCAACTGTCTCTGAATGCCTCTCAATTTCTCTGAACCAATCGGAATCTCCATAAAACTCTGTGAATATTTAAGAAATCTTGGAATAAAAATGGTATTTAATTTATTTTGCTCTGAATTTCCCTATTTTCCCTGGATCCTTCTGCAAAATTCAATTCATAATTCTTTCCAATTCACCTGTCTGAATTCCTATGAATTCCTCTGAATCTCTCCGAATCTCTCTGAAACTTTCTGAATGCTTCTAAAATCTCGGGCTAGATCGAAATTCTTCTCAATGTATTCTCTCTGAATATGCCAGAATTCCTATAAATGTCTTTGAAAAATTCAACGCGCAATTTCCTCCAATTCGCTATCTTTGAATTTCTCAGAATCTTTCGGGATCTCTGTAAAAATCCTTGATTTTCTCTGGAATTTTGAACTCCAACTCTCATTCAATTTCTTTTTTGCTTCCTCGTTAGAGGGAGAATGTCTGATACCAAACGACTCCCCAGAACTCAGAGAACAAATTTGGTTTCGTGTCTGTCTGCCTGTGTGTATGTGTGTGTGAATGTGAACATAATTACGACCGCGCATTTCTTTGGTTCCTATTATCCGGTCGTCATGAAATTCTCACCGCGGTTAGATGTAGTGTTGATAGTGGCCCCATATGAGTTTCATAGCAGTCGATTGAGAAATGTAGAAAAACCACCTTTAGCAATTTTTTGCGATGGAATTTGGAGCAGATTCAATCCACAAGGTGTTATTTGTACGGTATAAATCTCAAGCGAATCGGAAGTGAGGGAAGAAGATGGTAAGCACTGAGCTTCGCAACAAAATTTGAAAATCTCATAAATGCCGGTATCAGGCGGAAATCCTTCGTTCCTATCATCCGATCGTTATGGACTCCTTATCACAGTTTTATGCACACTGTTAAAAATTGCTTGAAATTTCATGTACTTTTCATGTACATACACTGTCAGAAATATCTGGAAGTTTTTTTCAATCACGTACATGAAATCAGGTTCATATACGTTCTGCATTAATTTTAATGTACAAAAACATAAAAAAACTATAGATTACGCTATAGTTCACATCAAATTTCATGTAAAATGTGCATGAAACTAAATTCATGTACGTACTTGAAAAAAACTTCCAGTAAAAACATTAAAATTAATGCAGAAATTTTTAACAGTGTATGTGAATGAAAATTCAATTTTTGTGAACTGAAATAGGAGTCCAAATACATGTTATTGAATTTTCAAGTTATCGTGCATGAAAATTGAAATTAATGTACAGGTGATTGAAAAAACTTAGAAAAATTTAATCCAGTATAATAACGTAATAATATCATTATAATTATAATCAAATCATGGCTCTAATGGCATCCAACTGAAAATAACAAAAATGATCCAAGTGTCTTCGGATTTGAAAAAAAATCTAAAAATGCTCATATCTCAAAAACCAACCTTAAAAAAAACGGGAAATTCTTGCATTATGGCTGCAGAATACGCCCTTGAAATACAATTTTTCTCACTATGGGTCACCCTGTATACTAACGCTTTGACGAAGTCATCCGCGTATCCACTCCAACTATGTACTAGTTAGATCACACGGTTTGTTCAGTGTTTCTACATTACAAGTACATCTTGATTCACAAGTTTGAAGAATGAACGCAAGGTCGTATAAGCAGAAAAATGCTCCCTTCCACATAAGTGACAGTGGCTTGAGTGACAGAGCTTTGACGTCCGACTTCGACGTCCCGCGTTCACATCTTGTGGAGGTGATTTTTTTTTTCAACGATCATGAACATGTGCATGAAATTTAAAGAACTTGTTATTGAATTTTCAATCATGATTTCTCTCAACAATCAAGAACATGTGCATGAAATTTGAAGAATTGGTTCTTGAATTTTCAAGTACAGTGCGAATTATTTTTCAATTACGTGAGTGGAAGTTGCTTCCATTACATGTAATTGGAAATTCAATCAGAAATTTCTAACAGTGCAGTGCTGATGGTGGTCTTACAGAAGAACGGCAGGGATGAAGAGAAATGTTATGAAAAAATTGTTACGTAACGACGGTTCCTCTCGTCTAAATCAAGAAAATTAATCAACACCTAGAATGTAATACATCCATTACAAGTACATACGCACATCCGAGCTCAAATAAAATACCATATCAAATCCAAAGAAAATATTGCTGGAGCTTGAGACGACTCCGGAAATGAAGAAAAGAATGAGCAGCAAAAATCTAAGATCAAGAGAAATATTGATCAATCGTCATTTGAACACCCGTCTCCACAATCGATTCAAGCTTCAATAATATAATCTAAATCAATTCCATCAGAAGAAAACGTTACCATAATGCACCCAAAATTGAAAGAAACATTCGATTTTGGGAGGATAATAAGTAAGAAGCCGCTGACTGGACAAAGAATTCGAAGTGAACAACCGCACCGATACCCACATCGATGCAAGTGTCGATGCACTGTGATCCCCTCACTGTCTTCTTCGCGACATGATAATCACTCTCTCTTTCTCTCCCGAAACATGAATCGCTGATCGACAATATCAAATAGTGGAATCAGCAGAAAACCCCTCAAGAAGAGGATATGGCGTGTTTTCCACCGAAAGGTGCGAGGACATGAAGGAATCGGGAGATTCTCTTCCGTAAAATTATCTGAAACTAATTATCAAAGATCGCGACATAGTCCGTCCTATTCGTGAGGGGGTTAAAACAAAGGAACGTTTGCAGTGAACTCGCGTTTAGTGTTTCTCGCGGTTACAAAATAACGTTGAAGTGTGCCCTCGAAAGGTTCCACGGCGTCGGTGATCGGTATAATTGTTTTAGTTTGTGATTCGGTGCAAATGTTCAATTCGTTCTTTGTTTCACCTCAGTTGTGCCTAGGAACCATTCTGAATCACGAATTTGTAGTCTAAGATATTCTCAAAATTGCAATAAATTCATTTTCTTAACTCCGTGTAAGCCTTATAAACCGATTTTCGCGAGTGAGCTACACTGTTCTCTTTAACTCCATCCCAGAGAGAGAGAGAGGGAGAGAGCAGGAAAGAGTGACCTAAACTGTTGCTTCCCTTCCCAACATCGTAAGTTTATACCCTCGAATTCTTTATTCTTTCACTTTACGAATAAATTCACACAAATTACACTTTCATCGAGAAATCCACCTTTATAGACTCACATTATCTTTGTTCAAATTGAAAGAAAAGGTGTATACTTATATTGTAAAATCGAATTAACTCGGACTGTGAATTAATTCCCTATTGTCAAAGTAGAATCATTTTTTTCTCCATTTGATAATAAAATCTGTTTTCTGGAACATAGCCACACTGAGAAAAAGGATGGTTTGATTCAATCGAGTTTCAGTTGCCTCAAGTCCGCCGCGCATTTGGATACGGCGAAATCAATCTAGGAGTTGATTGAACTGCCTTGCGGGTTTGGAAAATTAGTTTTCCCAATTCCGCGAGAAATTGAGCCAAATCTTAAGGATTTAATTGTAATTTTTAAGAACTTGATTCAATTGATTCTTTGTTTTGAAACGACGTGAAACATACTTGTATTAAATCAAAACACTTTTAAATGACAATATTTAACATTTGTTTGGATGTTACATGCCTTGACATCAATACCGTACTTGAATTCATCAATTCCATAAGTTATTCGCTGAATACAGTAGAGCAATTCAATACAATGATCAAATAAAGAAAAAAAGTGATTCCTCAGTCGGGCTTTTCGACTGAATTCACACAATTTTTTAGAAATTTGCTTTAGTGCTGTTGTCAGAATGGTTGTTGGGCTCCTCTACTACCATCCGTCATCCCCTTATCTCCGCCCGTTTTGTTGATGGGAGTCGTTTTGCTGCTTCTATCCGTGAGGCATGGATTACTTGATCAAATGTTCTCGCTGGGCAAAGTTTTATGAAGAAATTCTGGAATAAAAATTTCGCTCCACCGTTGACGAGAATCGAACTCATAACTCCTAGTCTTGTAGACTAGCGCTCTACCCACTAAGCTATAGAGACTAATTGATAATTTCCACCCAGAAATGCCGTTTTAAATATGATTCATCCGATCCAGGAAATACAATTGACATGATGTCTCATAAAATGGATAAAAATTCATATCGAATTTGTAAATCGAAATGAATCATATAATATCATTCTACATGAATTCGGGTGTTTTTTCTCAACAAATAGGAAACAATTCTGTATTCAACGAACACTTGTCTGTATCTGTATGCATTTTTTTTTGGTTGAAATAGATTTTATGACACATTAACAGTGATCACATCGATCAGGTTGATTCAAGTCCGCCAATTTTCAGTCAAACTTATTGAATATTCGTTCGATCAACCAATTTACTGGAAGCAATTGGGTGAGTATGTTATCTCAAATGTTCATTCTGTCCAATGACACCTGCATGCGTTTTGATCACTTCAATATGTGATTGAAACAACTGCTGGGGATGGTACGTTCAAAATTTGTTGTGTTTCCATCAATGACGTACACTGTAAAAAAATTTCACCGGAAAATTCCAGTACATGTACTGGAAGTCATTAACCTGTACATGTACCGGAAAATTTCAGCACATTTGTACTGCAAAAATTCAGTGCAAACGTTATGGAATTCCCGCATCAAAACTGGAAATTTTCTGAGCCTCGGTACTGGAATTTTTCAGTACACGAGCTGGACTTTTCCAGGACATGTACTGGAAAATTAATGCTGAAAATATCCATGAAAATTGAAAAAAAATTGCTCACGCAAAGTGATTTTGCAGGGTCCTTGTGTTCCAAGATGATTGAGAAACTTTTGATCGTTCATTTGGATGGACAGAAACTCATGTCTACCTAACAGGATTTGAACCCACACTTTTCTACCTGCCTACCAACTGAAACCTAAGACCTAACCGATGAGCTATAGCGCGACATGTTGGAAGGCCAGCTTGGGTTACTACATATGCTTCATATCTAGAACACAAGAGGATAAGTCTTGGAAAAATCTCATATATCAATTTCATTGGCTACAATTACAATTATTATTCAAAATCTCAATCAGGAAATTTTTAATATAAAGACTTGAAATTTTTCCTGCCAGAAATGACGAAGTCCAATAGAAGTGGAAAATTTCAGTGCAACAGTGATTAAATTCCGTTGCATAGCAACTGGAAAATTCCATCACACGACCTGAAAATTGCAGTTCAAAACCTGTATAATTCAATTGCATAGTAACTGGAAAATTCCATCACAAAACCTGAGAATTGCAGTTAAAAACCTGTATAATTCCAGTATACCAACGATTAGGTTTTTTTTTCTAAATTCCAAATTTTTTCTCAAGTCCTTTTTGAGGGAATATTTTTTTTTGGTGCACAAGAACTATAAAATTGTAGTACGAGCCGGTAAAATTTTCGCGAAATCATGGCAAAATTTCAGTACATCATCTCAAACTTGAAAATTCCAGTACAATGACTGAATTTTCAGTTATGCTTGGTAAATTTTTAGTAACGTAACAACAAAATCTCTGTACATGTACTGGAATATCCATATTCCAGTACTAGCACTGGAAATTTCCAGTCCAGTTGCATAGTAAATTTCCAGTTTTTTTTTACAGTGTAGTAATTGATTGGAACGCGCATCTCATTTAGTTACAATATCGCTGCGGGGTTGACTCAACCAAAAGTGTATATTTGTACTAAATGACGGGAAATTTATGCCAAACGTTATTCTGTTGACTCAACCGCATACCTGTCAAATTCCCGGCGCGCTTGACAAAGAACCATTTTTTTTCTCAGTGCACTTTTATGTTCATTTTCAATTCCACTTCTGATTCCTTCCTAAAAATATTCAACATCTAGCTAGGGGTGCGTAATGAGAATAAATTTCTTCATAGATTAAAACCGAGCGGGACCCACTTACTTCCTCGATCGAGCCACTCCGATCGGGAAAGTTTAAAATTACGTATGATACGAGGTTTCTTCGCCTTTGTCGAAGCCTCATATTATAACAAAATCGTGATTTTGCGACCGCGTATATCTTCGCTTCCTATCAACCCGATCACAATGAAACTTATACCACGTTCTAGTGATGATCCGATGGTGGTCCCATATGAGCTTTATCCTAATCGATCGAAAACTGTTGACAGTTTTTGTTTCGCGATTTCGTGAACACCGTTATCATGCGGATAACTTCCGTTCCTATCATCCAATTTTCATGAAATTTTCACCACAGCTTTATGCAGTGTGGATTGCAGTCCCGTATAAGTTCTAACCTGATTCTCTGAGGAAAACGGGAGAGGGAAATAGAACATGTTTTCGAAGATTGTGATCGAGAAGAAGCGACCGAGCATGTCTTCGCTTCCTGTTATCCGGTTGGAATGCAATTTTCACCACGTTCTAATTGTGATTCGATAGTCATGAGTTCCATCTCAACCGGTTGAAAACTGGGGAAAATTTTCTTTTGCGACCCGCGTTATTTGACAATATTTTGAAAACATGCTTTCCCTATGTTCGTATCATCCAAATGCCATGTCATTTCGAACATATCCAATCCCGGAGGCATTAGTTGTACGGTGTAAATTTCAAGCTAATCTGAAGCGAAGTAAGGACAAGGTAAGCATCAAGCTTTGTAACAGTATTTCTTCCACCAATAACGAGGAAGTCATGTGCCAATTGGCAGAGTATTTTTCTGAATCCTCCTAAATTTCTTTCCCTTTGAATTCTTTTTTCTTTGAATCTCTCTGAATTCCTCTGAAAATGTGAACAGACATTTTTCTCCAATCCCTCCGTTTTTGAATTTCCCTGAGTCTTTCCAAATCTCGCTAAATTTCTTGGAATTTCTCTGAATTTCTCTGAAGCATGACATCATTAAAGAGATTCAGAGATTTTTTTACCAGGGTTTTACTTGAAATTGCATATGGATAATTCTAACAGTGCAGGTTGAATTTTGACTGAATTTCAAATTATGGATCAAAATTTTTCACGCCAAATAAAACGCAGTTTCGATCGTAACTTGATTATGTTGCAAATTCATGAGATCTGTTTCTGAAAAACCTCAAATATGACACAAAAACTTGACTCTTTGAAGGGATTCTAACACTTCAGATACTCAGATAAAATCAAACGTGAAACCTAGCGCAAGCAAAGCAATGAGATTATCTGACACGTCTTCGTATGTGGTAAAAATCCGGAATAACATAGAATAATCGATTATGTTGTACTGGAAATTGAATTCACAATATATCGAACTCATCACATATTATTGGAGTTCGAATCGTTTATAGAATCGAAACAAAAATTCAAACTTACAAAATCTGATGATTCATCGTTATTTATCTCCTTGAATTGACTCCTCTGGACTCGAAACATCATTCGCAGAATGCATTGCAAGATTTTGTGTCTTAAACAGCTGAATATCCCGTTATTTGATTACTAATTCGTTTCAATAAACGGTTCAAACTTCAAAAATATACTAATCGCACCATTCCATTGTACATACATAGGTCTTCGAAACCTAAGAATAATAAATTATTTTCACCCTCCTGATCATAAGAACGATTCTTCCAAATAAATTCAAGATTCAGGTAACAATATGGTGTACCTAATGCAGCTTGACAAAGTAACATCAAAACCATATCACTTTGACATTATTTTGACCAAAAATTGGTCACAGCCCAGACAGCAAGTTCTCTGTATATTTTAGAGACGTAGCCTTGGTTCTGCGAGTCTTGTTTCCCAAGAAATACATCTTCCAAATGTTTGCAGCGCCTTCACTTCCGATGCACCGGTACATTCTGATACATTCTAAGCACGTTCTTTTCATCTATTGCAGAACGTTATTATAATGTTACCCCAACGTACTCTCATAAAAACTAACTTTTAAAAACTTTATTAAAATCTTTTTTGAGCACATCTCCAGAACGTCGCATGGCGGAGGAGAATAGAACTAAACGTGACATTTTTATGTCCCTGGCACATACATGCGACGTTTTTAGAACATTCTCTAGGTAATCGAGCGCGTTCTCTGAACGTTTAAAAAACTTCCCAGTGTCTGCATGGGAGGGACATTAATTCCACGGTATTTTATTTGAATTGTTCTCATAAGCTAATTTCATGCTAAATGAACACTCAAAAAGCGTGAACTGACTCTCATATTGTGAAAAATATTCGGATCTTTCTTAAGGACAAGTATACTGAGAGAAATGTTTATTATATTTATAATACAAATAGGGATAGCTATAATATATAATAAAAGATATTATATATTGAGTTGAATTTATTATGCGTATAATAAAATCCATTATATTATATAATAAACGCACAGTGTTTATAACAATCTTTATTATATAGCTCATAAATTTCATTAAATAATTGTTGCTGTCCCTATTTTTATTATACATTTCTTTCTGTGTATAGAAAAATTCTCAACTTTTATATAGGAATATCCCGTATGTTTACATGGATTTCTTCATAAAATATATAACGGATACCATTTTCCTCAGACATTTCATTTTTATGGATAATATATAGGAATTTCCCGGAGATTTGTAGGAAATTCACCATACAGTGTATACCGTTAGAACTCACGCCATTTTGACCGGAACGCATTTTCTACGGTACATTGTACAGTAGACTCTCTGAATGTGTCCTCCGACCTCTCTTTTTAACTTTCCGTCATGTGGAATGTTGAAAAGAGAGGTCGGTGGACACATTCGGAGAGTCTACTGTACACCCGTTTCCAATTTTTGCTATATTCGATTGCATTGTTAACACTTGATTTTCGCCAGGGATCATTCAGATTCACCTGATTCCATGCGAAACTTCAAAGTATTTCAATAATCTTGACGTTACCGGCAACGTAAATAATTTTTCTTTTTTGAAATGATATCCATTGAAACTAATGAAAACTGAATATCTGTTTTCAACATTGAAGTATATATACATACTGCAATTCAAACCCAGACAACACCGGAAGCCTTTTGGGTCTTCTGTTTTTTTATGCATCTGAATACGTTTCCAGCACATTCTTTCCATCTACCACGGGACGTTTTTATAAGATACTAATATATTATGTTTCCCAACCGCACTTCCATAAAAACTAACCTTCACAAATATATGCGTAGCATTGTAGAACGTCATTGACATCCTTATTGAATATGTCCCCAGAACATACACGCGACGTTCTCAAAAGGTCGTGGGACTTAATGAGGACGTTCTCTTTGCAAGGAATTACTTTTATTTTCTGCTCTTTCACAAAACCTTCCGATGTTGTAGGGGAAATCCTTGAATATTCTGTTTTAGTTGAATCTTCCTCTCGGTAGAGTAAGATTTCTCATATTTTCTAATACACAGATCTCTAAGGGGTCTGCATTTCAGTATGTATTCTGTTCGCTGATTTCCGATATTTCAGAGGACGTATTTTGTACTAATACAGCTGTAGAATAAATTGTTTTACACATAAATCTAAAAATATGAAGCATTCAATAAATTAATTTTGCGACAGTCTTGATTGCTGACTTACAGGGGATGCCATATTTGTGTACATAATTTCTGTCGTTTGTGGACACATTTCAAAAGGTACAAGGTGTATCGTGTTGGCATCGGGATGCATGGGATCTTGCATGGATTGTTGCTGTTGTTGCGGTGGTTGTTGGTGATGCTGTACAGGCTGATGTTGCATAATCGCGTTAACGTTACCGTGTAACGGAGCCGGGGACATCGAATCAACCGGCAAAGGTAAGGAAAATAATTGCGATGGCACAAGAGTTACAGGTACGGAAATTGGACCAGGGAAAACATTCATTCCTTGAACTGTCGTTGAGATAGGTAACTGTCCTGATGGAATATTCGGATTGCAACGTGGAGTTTGTGAACACACGTTCAGAGCGTTATAAGATGGACCACTCTGAGAACACAGAAATTTCCATCCGTAATATTGATCGAAAATCATTAAGAACAAAATCAATGTTTTTGAACTCACGCTGAGCACAGGAGATAAAATCCCATATCTAGCGATGAAAAGTTGTTCAGATACTTTTCGTAATTCCTCCTGCTGATGGACAATCAATTGTTGTAGTTCCTCGTGTTTACGTTGAAGTTCGTCTTGTATCTGATTCTGAGCCGGAGTCATTACTATATTTTGTTGCTGCAGTAACTGAAATATGGAACGTATGTTGAAGATAATATTCGTTGTTGGGGTAGAGAAATAATTCATTACCTCGGGAGCGGTTAAACGTGGAATAAGCGATGTGGTGGGGGATGTGTAATCGGCGGTGGCGGTCGATTGCACGTTACCGGTCATGTGTTGATTCGATTCGGTGAAAGTAAGACAAGACTCGTCTACTTCTAACGTATTATGCTGTCTATTATCCATGGGTGGTGAAGATTTTGATGTGACTGAACTGTTGGTGGCATGCGCTTTAGAGCGTGATCTCTGAATTATATGTGAATGTGGAGAATTCCGTAATGGCATTGTAACAGAGGATGTATCGGATTCTTCGCTGTGAACTTGTATCCCAGAACGATCGATCATTGGTTTCACGGTTTTAGGGGATTCCGTCGACCATTCTGGTGTTTCACAAGTTGTCGCTGTCGACTGTACGATCAAAACATTCAATTTAACCAGAACAATAAAGTGTTCGGAAGGTTGTTATGAAAATACTCTAACTACGACATACCTGAGGATGTTCCAAATTTTTCCGCATTTCTTTTACAACATCCATGTAACTGATCACCCGATGCGTGCAAACGATGAATTCAGGTTTTGAATTCCATTGATTGTAGCTGATGTAAAATCGAGTTTGCAGCCATATCCATTGCTGACCCTTCGTAAGGAATCTATAATGACAGGATGTTCCTTCTCCTTTCCGCATCACTGTGAATGAATAATTCTCCTTTCCAATATTCCACATTTCAAACTCAAATATTTTATTATCGTACACTCACATGATTCATGGCACATAACGATTTTCTCCAAATCATCCACGTGGTAGTAATCATAACCAGATGTACCTAATACTTCGAAAGGTAAATATCCTATAATGGAAGGCGCTCTATGATCTAGGAATAAGAATTTCCATTCGAGACTGTGTCGTGAAGAGAATTCGGATTTAGTGTTGTCCATGACGCATACCTTTCGAATGAGTTGAGGCATCTGAAGACGTCCTGTACCTACGAACACTGATCTGAAAGAAGAAAATACCGAGACAAATAAAATCCAGGAACATTAATTCAATATGATGGTATTGTAAAAGTAATGACCTATTCTCAGTATCACAGGGATTGCTGTGATCACTTGGATTCGAAATTAAATTATCGATTTTGGCGTTGACGTTCGAACCTAAAACAGAAACAAAAATGAAATTGTATACAATTTGAAATTTCCAATGGACATCCGTGTACTTACGAAAATATCCAATGAATTGTACAGGTTCGTATACAGGTTCCTCTTGTAAATTGAGGTTGTTCCTCCTGATGTGACACGCAAAAGAAATTTGATCTTCTGCAACGAACATCATACTTTCGGTAAAATTGAATTCAATTTCATATGACGATTTGAAAATTAGGAATACCTTCTTTTAGGTTTTGCTCAGTTTTAACCTCGAATGGATTCAACAGAATGTTGTAAAGTTCGGAATGGTCGTCTTGATGCACTATGTCGTAAATGGTGGTGTTTTCTAATTCGCTGGGAAGATATCCAAGTAGAGACGTTACACTCTCGGAAGCGTAATGGATCCGACCGACCGAAGAGAATACTATTATGAACCCGTCCAATGCCTGCTCCCAAATACGTATAATTCACAATAGTTCGTAAGATATACATGAAGCATATTCGAACTTATATCGGATGCCGTTTGAAATTACCTCTAAAATGAGGTGTGTGAATTCCTCATTAGACAGAAAAGATGGCTTCCAATCCTCTTGTATCTCATGAGCTCGTGATCTGTCAGCAATTTCTGAAAATTTATTTTTTGGTTCCGTTATTCAGAACAAACCTGGGAACTATTGATTATTATTCCAATACTTTTAGCCATACCATTATGATTTTTTAAAAATAAAATAGTTGACTTCAGAACTGTAGATTTATCCATTCTCCTGGTATTTGAACTAACCATACTCCCGAGTTCATTTACTAGCATATTAAATTGGTCCCTACGTTTCTTCTCGCTGAGATTACGTGATTTCCTGGAATTAATTATTACATTAGATTACAAAAGAGAGACAAGCTTAGAACATCGCGATATCGAAATTGTTACTCACCGTTTTGTGTCATCTTTGTCCTCTACTTCTTCATCCATAGTTTCGCTGTGAATGTATACAATTACTTGCGTAAATTATTTGAATTATTCATGTAGCTTTGTCTAAATATTAACGTAAAGTAAAAGCATCGGTAGTTCACTATATTAACCTACCCCAAGAGAACAACATGGCCGTCAAACGTTGGGTGGACATTTCAACGTTCAAAGAACCTTCATGGTCTTAGTTCTCTTTGAGTAATACTTTACTTTCATGATTGAAACTTTTCCCACTGAATTATTAAATTTCTCAAATTGAATTATTAACTGCCCATACAGCACCACAGATTTCAGTAATGTCTCAATTACATTTCAATCTTTCACCTTCATTACATTTCAGTATACTTTCACAGAAATATGTTCAAAACCTGTTAATTGAAATGTTCCCCATTTGCAATGTCTCAGATATATTATGAGAGAAATGTTACAATGAAATATTTCATAAATATTCTTGAAACATTGCAGAAGTAATTCAAAAATATTGCATTGAAATGTAAGATTAGCGGGCATTGCAATATTCCTGAAGGGGCTTTGAAACCTCGGTGTGACATACAACAATATCATAGAAATATTTCAATGTTTCAGATGTCAGATTTTTGCAATCTTAATGAAATCTTCGGTGCTGTATGGGTGGGATATTGTTCCAATAAACAGAACGTTTGCAATTGCAAAAGTATTGCACAAGGCGTGTTTTGAATATCCTAACAGATATCTTTCGTAGTATTGTCTCGAAGATAACTAACAAACATCTAACATTTTTCGACAAGTTTTGAATGTAATGTTGGTTGTTGAGATATTTGCGAAGCTCAATCGCTAATTATTTCTATTCGATCCTTGAACTGATAATATAGGAAAGCAATCAAATATTTTGTTCTGTGGTTTTTGCCAATACAGCAGCAAAGATTGCATTAAGGTTGCAGAAATCTAACGTTTGAAACATCGAAATATTTGTTCAATTTTGCTGTATGTTAGACTGAGGTTTCAAAATCCATTCAGAAACATTGCAATGTCCGCTAATCTTACATTGTAATGCAATATTCCTGAATTATTTCTGAAATATTCCAAGGACGAACACTGAGGGAAAAAATGGTGCTCCTAGTAAAATGCTACCAAGTCACTTTCATTTTCACACATAAATTAAGGCATGTATGTACAAGGAACTTTTTAATGTGTAAGTGAATAGTAGCATCGCTGCTGGAAGCGCTGCATTGATTTTGTTGCCTGGGTCTGATAAGTTTTGTCGAATGTACGAAATCATGTCGGCCTAGCTTAGATTGATTTATCGGATTTATATCCAAATCACAGAGGTACAGTGTGCATTTCCGAAACATAGTTGTATGATCTGATTTGTTGTTGATTTCATCTACAGTAAGGTGACACTTATTCCCAGATAACATGTAAGCTTGTCATTAGCCTGCCAGACTTGTCATTCGATTGTTCTTGACTTGTTGTTAACAACCTTGTCAGTGTAAGGCTGCTAAAAATCTGCTGCAAGGGTTTTGTAAGCCTGCACCATTGTCGTGTGTCAACTAGGAGGCTGATGTCAACCTTGTCATAAGCTTGCCCGACAACATTGCAGAAAGGTTCAATTGCTTCCTGGGTTACTAGTGATAATGTTGAAAATCGATTGGTATGAAGCAAAACTACAATTAATATTCATGAGACTTCAATTATAGTGCCGTGAAGTGTTTTTTGTCAGTTATTATGAGCCGACACAATTTTAGAGGTTCTGTAGTTCTAAAACATTTTTGGAAGATGTTTTACGGATCATCCATAAATTACGTAACGCTATTGACTATATCTTTCTCTATCTCACTCATCATGTCTGAAGTTGGTGCAACAAGGAACGATAGAAGGAAAAGCGTTACGTAATTTATGGACGGTCCCTTATGCAACATGAGCAAAGCTATTCAAGAATTATTCTCCTTTTGGGAAGAATTGTGGGTAAATTATGCTTGTGATGCTGGATTAGATATCTTGAATATGTTGACAGAAGTCTTTTAGAAGTACATAACCTCTTTTGTAACACGAAAACTAGATGCGTATGAGATGACCAATAGAACGTCCCGATAAACATGAACATCTTTGAGATATCTTGAAGATATCTTTCGAAAGACATCCATAAGACATCCAAAAGACATCCAAAAGACATCCAAAAGACATCTCAAAGATATATTTTGACGGGCGTCTTAAAGACATATCAACTCGAGTAAGATACGTGGTAGTGGTGGAAGAGGGATAAAAGAAAAGGAAGAAGAGGGAAAGAGGGGAGGATTTTTTTATGCATGGATTCAGGATTTTTCTAAAATATATTTATGAATTCTTCAAGACATTTTGAGGACTTGATCGAATATGTTTAAAGCATATTTTCCGCAATACCTTTTTTGAGATATCTTGAAGTTGTCAAAATTTGTTACGTGAGACATCTTTCAGATATCTAAAAGATGTCTTTTCCATTAATATCAAAGCCACTTCGTTTTTCTGAAGAACTAATTTTCAAATAATACGTGTCTGATTTTCACATCAATCGGACAATAAACAGTAAAGCTACTGTGGTAAAGGGACGCTACTTTTGCGTTTGTGTGAAAAATTGAAAAAAAAAAACGAATTTCGGGTGTTGATAAAGCATTGCTATTTAATGAGGAATAATCCCGTGCAAGCTCAGCGATGGCTTGAAAAATGTTATCCGGACTCTGCTTCGTCGAAAACAACGATTTGCCAGTAGTACACGGGGAAAACTGGTATAGTAAGATATGGACGGAGCAAACATATAGTCACTACAATCAAACGCATCGTTATTTCAACTGAACGTATCATTAGTTTAACTAAGCGTATTAAAATTTCGATTGAGCCGTTTAGTTCTCATGATTACGCAGTTTGGGCTGCCCATATTTTACTATTTGCTTAGTGATTATCACTATTCCTTTTTCTCCGTGCACCATTTCACTCCGGAATCGAGGCGGCAGTCAGCTGAGTAACGTGCAGCCGGTGAAAGTTGTCCGAAGTGTCCAAAAACGCAACAGTCAGGTGGCAAAGTCATGGCATCAGATATTTGGGCTGCGCACGGTATAATTTACATCGACTACTTTGAGAAATGGAACTCCATTAACCCATTTAAGCCCATGGCTAAACCAGCGTAGATATCGGAAGGGTCAATATTGGATATAGCACATTGACATAGCAGAAAATTTAAGGTGGAAAAAAAGTTGGAAAAATAATTGTTTATAAAAAAATTGTTGAAACAATTTATTGAAAAATTGATTTTGCACAAAAACTGATACCGCCATTTGATTCTACGGGAGAAATCACTGAAAGATCATATATGACACTTTTTCAAATGTCATGCATTTTATTATAAAAAAATTATGAACAAATTCTCGCAAACTGCATACCTTATGACCCACGCCTAAACCAGCGTAGATATCGGAAGGGTCAATATTGGATATAGCACATTGACATAGCAGAAAATTTGAGGTGGGAAAGAAGTTGGAAAAATAATTGTTTATAAAAAAATTGTTTAAACAATTGATTGAAAAATTGATTTTGCACGAAAATTGATGCAGCCATGTGTCATATATGATCCTTTCGTAGTTTCTCCCGTAGAATCGAATGGTGGCATCAATTTTCGTGCAAAATCAATTTTTCAATAAATTGTTTAAACAATTTTTTTATAAACTATTATTTTTTCAACTTTTTTTCCACCTCAGATTTTCTGCTATGTCAATGTGCCATATGCAATATTGACCCTTCCGATATCTACGCTGGTTTAGGCGTGGGTCATACATAAGGTATGCAGTTTGCGAGAATTTGTTTATAATTTTTTCATAATAAAATGCATGACGTTTGAAAGAGTGTCATATATGATCCTTCAGTGATTTCTCCCATAGAATCGAATGGCGGTATCAGTTTGGGTGCAAAATCAATTTTTCAATAAATTGTTTAAACCATTTTTTTATAAACAATTATTTTTCAAACTTTTTTTCCACCTTAAATTTTCTGCTATGTCAATGTGCTATATCCAATATTGACCCTACCGATATCTACGCTGGTTTAGCCATGGGCTTTAATGGGTTAACAGCGACTACTATATTCAGTTATTGGTGCGTTTAAAAGACGAAATCGCCCAAAAACTTTGAATACTGTTTCTGAAATTTAGAATAAAGTACAAGAAATGTATTTTCCCTGGCCTATCCTTTCCTCGTTCGTCATACGAAATCACTGGCAAACAAGATCCTGTTCTGATCATATTGTTACAATACTTGGTGTATATATGCACTTTCATCAATACATGATCATGTTGTAGGGTGAAAACTACCAACATATTTTTCGAAAGTGATTTTTTTCAGTTCAAATTATGTCCCTAAATTGCGATTTATCTTCTCTTGGTATATTTTCACACCCATAAATAATCATCGGATGTTCCACGAAAGTTCCCATCCACACTGGAAAAAATATTTATTTGTCCTCTCTCCATAAAAGATTTATTTGTAGAAATTAAATATTCAATTAGATGCAAAAACTGATCACTTGTGGTGAATAAATTATTTATTTAGAAGATCAATTCATTTAGGGTAAGCATCCCATTATTTGATTTGATTAAATATTTAATTAATTTTAAGAAATATTTTATGAAGAGAGGACAAATAAACTATTCATTTGGTTGAAAGAAATTTTTTTTCCAGTGCACCTGTAAAAGGTGAGGAATGATATTAAGTTGGCAACAAACATTGATTGAATCGGTCAGTCCGCGTTGCCAGCCTCCTACTTTTCCAACTCCCATCATTGGACGTTGCATTCAACAGCTGTGTGTGATATGCTGATCCATGGGAAAAAAGTAGGAGTCTGGTAACGTTGCGGTCAGCGATCTTCATTGGTTCCTTTTTACGATGTGTCAACGAGATTTGTATACTTGGTTAGGTAATGATGATTAACCCAGTGAACAATTATAAGAGGACGAGCTCTTTAAGAGGTCTTTTACAACAGCTCTAGTGATGTTATCATACTGATATCCGAATGGTATCTTTTCTCTGAGATCTCAGAAAAAAATCATCTTAAACAGTTCGTTTGGATAACATTCTGACAATCTCTTATTTTCCTCAGAAATCGACGCATCTGATAACATTCTGATACCTTTATGTTGATCTTCTGAAAGGTCCATCTGACCTCTGTGAGGTGTGAGAACACATTTGGGAGATCTTCAAGACTTCTTGATGATAACATATTGTTCACTGGGTAACCGTTATGACGTCCGCCGGACATTCGAAGTTCCAAAGGACGTCTGAGAGACGTATTTGGACGTTCCCTGGACGTACACAACTTTTAGGTTCTGTCGGGGCACGGTATTTCCCACGGTGAATTGTTTTCTACGAGAAATGACTGATTCCTCATTGTCATTATGTGCGATACACTATAATGAGTTGAGTTCAGTTTGTCAAATTTTCAAGCAATTCAAAAGTCTACTTTTTTTTAATCGCAGAGTTTCTTCCGAAAAATATCTACCCTGGTTGTGTTTCTCCTGGCCAACTGATTAACTGCCAAGGGAAATACAAAGTGTTTACAAAATATTTCACGCAACACGTTCAACATTGTTTCATACAAATCGACGTCAAACTATGGATTTCAACAGCTAAACTGGATTGCAGATTATGTCCATATCGAACGAATTGAATAGATCAGGAAGTTTGTATCTTGCACCTCCTCTGGTCCAAGTATTTCTCCTAGTCTGTTGTCAAATCATAAAAAAGGAATAGATTGGTTGACCATCTTCAGGACATGAATAAGTTACCATTAGATGAGCTACTCAATATGAAATATCGTGAATTGGAGATGTTTGTTTGTTTGCCATAAAACAGTGGATTTTATACCTCTTAACAAAGAATCACCCGCATGTCATATTGGATATTAAAATTTTACTCCAATTGCATTTACGTGAGCAGTTATTTCAAATACATCATTCATAATACATCTTTCTTTCAATGGAAAACAATTCAGTTGAATGGATTTCATTAAATCAATAAAAATGAGTTAAATTATTTTTTCCATCAGAAACAAGATTTATCAGAATGAGGGCAAAGAAATTTTCTTCAAGTTTAAGAAATCGGGTTCTCAGTGAACGAGTTGGGCTTCGATCTGCTTTCCTACCCATCATACCCTCCGGAACTAGCCCCCAGCGACAATGGCCCAATCATGGTTTAAGCCTAGCACAAGAATTGTCGAGACTTGTCTTGAACAATTCACCAAACTTGTCTTAGGTTGGGGAATGATAAAATCAAAACAAGCTTGGATCAATGGTTTTTTCAAGCCTGATCCGAATCATTCGTCGAGCATCAACCAATGCTTCTTTCATCACAGATATTGATGAAAAGACTGATTTAATCCATATTCCAGCTCAACTTCCTCCCTCGGAATACCGTACATGAATCATGTTAAAATGCTGGATCAAATGTGCCAAGACTGGGACAAGCTTGGTTTTTTTCCAGTCTTGTCAATACCTGCATGAGAAAGACATCGCGAAATTCTGGGAAGAGTTCTTCAAGATCATCCGAAAATTTCCATGTATGATCACATTTAGAAGTAGCCTATTACTATTGCGTCAAGTTTTATTCTTATTCAGATCAATTATGTCCATCATAGTGTGTGAAACTAGGGTGTCGCTAATCGGGCCAGTCTTGACCCGAAGATTATGAAACAAGTCTTTAGCCATTGTGAACTCGGAATTCGGGTACTAATTGAAAACATTGCGCTCCTCATGTGGACAACATCGGCACAATTGTTCTTAATACGCTTGTGCCAAACTTGCACCAAGTGCAATGGCCATTCCAAAGATATGAACAAATTTATCATGACTGACTATCCGTTGGAAACAACGGGGCAGTCATGGAACAATATTGGTCCAATTGTTTTTAATGAGAGAATGTTCCTGACACATGTGCCAATTCTTAAAGGAATCTTTAAGATATCTAGTGGAAATCTTTTAGACAATGATACATTTTTGCTTGTCTGGACTTCTACTTGTGTTGCGGAATTGCCAATACATATCGTTCGAATTCACCGCGCAAAACCACGCTGTATTTGGAATAATGAGAATCTATACACTAACACCGATGAAGAGACTATCCCTACTCACCTCGGCAATTAGCACGTAGGCCAGTGCGGTTATTAACGGCCGATCGATCACTACGTACCATAAGATCGAGCAATGATCTCTCGCTTTGTACCTCTGTTGTACGGATTCTCTTCTCCTAAAGCCTATCAAAACTACAGTGTTTACGAACGTAATTATATTCTCTTGTGATTATTTCATACCACCCTAATACAGTCCGCTACATCCCGATCAACATTTTCAACTAGTCCGAATTTAACTATACTCGCGGGTAACCCTTCGGCGAAGAACCACGCCTTACATCATTAAAACGTGGAATATCGACATATCCATCAAAGGATCTTTTAAATTCTAAACAACTTGAATTAAAGAAGTGCTGTACAGAGCCATAATGCTTTTGATTACAATGAAGCGTTTGGCCATAGTTTGTCATGAACGATTTGGGTGTTGTCACGCCGCTAGTATCCCCTTCAAATACACGGAGGAATTAGGAAACGGACTGCCGATGTCCGCACATTGATCATCAATGTGCAACAAAAAATAAATTATCTCACCTCAATATCAAGAGCGATTGCATCGACATAAATGCCCACGTGAAAATTTCTTGCTTGCGCCAATACTGACGATGGAAAGTAGATAGGCGCAATGCTGACATCCAAGGCTTGGAAATCTATATCGAGCCAACGTTGACTGACAAGTGGCACAATCTTGCACCAATGTTGGGAATCATAATTTCCAATTATCAATCCATCATTGGCTCAAGATTGTGCCAATCATGGTTCATCGTTGTCCCAATATCGTTTGGACAAAAGAAATTAACTTCATACGAACAATGTCATAGCACGGCTGAATATTAATCCAAACGTTGACAACGTTTAGAAGAAATGAGTACCCAATGCAGTGCCAAGCCTGGTCAAAGCTTGGCTCAGGCTAGCCACGATCCTCAATTATACGTTTCCATACAAAAATTCCCGCGTCCAATGTCAAAGCGCCACCCTTCGGTATTGTTTTCAACGCTCGGTTCGTTTCTCGCAAGCGCTCAAGGAACTATGCGGTTGATATATAAGCATCATATAACCTTCTGATTTGAAAATTGTTGTCTTCATCATAGGTCCTTCATCGAAGGAGAGATTTTAGCTGTGCAGACCCATGGACTCGTGGACATCAGAAATTGAATTATACTTGATGTAATTGGTTTGTAAGGTAACCAGTAATCATTGAGTTATATTAAACTTATAAACACATCTTGTATTGGATTAATCAAATAAGTTTTTTCGTTTCAATGTATACAGATATTCTGTGGCCCTGGCTGTATAAAATATTTCAGGTTCGGACTGCACTTCTTAAAATGTGTGGAGGGGAAGCAATCGATGTCGGAAATATATGACTCTGAATTTTTATTATATTTTTGCGATCGTTCAACATAGAGTTGAACATCGGCACAACATTGGCTCAACGTTGGCGTGGGATTGTCGCAACGTTGATTCAATTTTGGCCGAATATTGACTCAGTACTATTATAGTATTGACTCAAATTTAGCAGTCAATATCATTTATGTGTAATAAATGATGGTACCTCCTTTAAATACATAAAACATCTGACCATTGGCAGACCATAAAAAAATTCGTCTATCAGTCTTGGTTCGTAATGAGTACAAGCATGATCCAATCTTGGATTTAGATCGAACGACAAATTTCTTCATAGGTTGCCAATGATGGCTGATTTGACTGCCGTAATCGTACCAATATTGGTCCGTGATTGGCAGAATACATCAATGGAGCCTGTAACGATGTTATTATTTCAAGCTTACACCTTGCTAACCACCAAGGCTCGGCCAATATTTGTCAGTGTTGCCCCATCCTAGTGCCAATCGTCAATTTTCACCTGGGTGATGAGTAAATATTGACCAGCGTTGTATTCACATTGGTGATCAATGCGCCTACACTCAAAGTCAAAATCAGAGATATATTTTCTCCTTGCACATTGATGATTAATATACGGACATTGCCGGCCTATTCTAGAATTTCTCCGTGTCCTATCATAACTATAATTTTTCCGACAAAACTGTTCTTTGATTTAACATCAATCCACTTTTTTGAACGGAAATGAATTTTCGAATTCGTATGTTGAAATTTGACACCCCTGATAAAAAAAGTTTCTCTGAAAATTTCGAAAAACTCTCACCCATCGGGTACGTTTTTCCGCTGCAAATGTTCCTGAAAATTTAAACGGAAAGAAAAGAATAGTTGCAGCAACTACTTAAATAGTAGATTTTCGACCATCTACTTAAGTAGTCGCTGAAGCTACTTAGTAGTCAGAACAAGCAACACATTAGCTGTCTCAACTAATTCGAAATACCTCAGGTATTTACGTTAGTTAGTGCAACTATCGAGTTACTTGTCCTGACTACTAAGTAGCTGCAGCGACTACTCAAGTAGATGGTCGAAAAACGGCTATTTAAGTAATTGCTGGAACTATTCCTTTTTCTCCGTGTATGAATATCTCTGACAAACTCTAAAATTTTGCTGACAATCACTGAAACTCCCTGATAGACCATGGATATCTCTAAAATCTTTTGAGAAATTGAAAAGTTAAGTAATTTTAGTTGAATTTCTCCACCAGGGACGTAATGAGTTTGAGTATATCCTATTTATATTTGGTTATTTTCAGAACCATTGTCCGGTCAGAATCATTTCGTTTGTAGAAAGAAATCGTTGGAATTGAGTATGTAAATGACCAGGATGTAATTTTATTTTGCCTCCAAGAAAAATGCCAGAACATAGAGTTTATCTCTCGGTATTTATAAACGTTCGAAAATGTCATGGTAACATTATCGTGTGCCATGACATGGAATCTTGGAACTGAACTTGTGTTGAGCTTGAATCATATCTTGTACAAGTATCACATTGTTCATACTTGAAATGATGGAACAGGTCATGAAAATGATCTGACAACTATTGGTTTCTGCAATCAGTGGCTGTGAACAATTTGATTTTCCTTATTAGCTATATTGTTTATTAGGGATGTACGAACTTGAAATGTTTCAGGTGACCCAAACCCGAACCGTACCAAAACCGAACTTCGAAGACTCCAACCGAATTCGAATCGAACTCCAAATATATTTTTCAAGTCGAATCAACCCATGTGGGAATTGAAACTTGGCCCCATAGTGGCGCAGTATCTTTGCCGGAGTTACCAGCGTTGGGAAATAAAATGAACAATTAATTCAGGGCTAGTTGATTTGATGGTACTGATCCGGAGTTGAAATGATAACGACGTTACACATAAAGCCCAATACTGGGGATACAATGTTACCAGCACAAGCAATATTTATGAGCCTGTATTGCTGCAGCTGCAACATTTTTGATGGTCCGGTTGTTGTGATACATCTGGTCTAGGAATGATTCCATTGCTGAACATGTATCGGTTCATCTAAAGAAACAGACGATACAATACAAGGATGAATCGAATGACTGTTTTTATGATTCGAAAGAGAGCTTAAATGTCATTTCGGATTATTGTATTGGAAATTGAATGTAAAATAAATATAGGCGAGAATATAATAAAAATAGCTTTCTTGCCCATACTGATCCGGATTCAGAGTCTAATTTTTTCTATTTGTTTCTATGTGATGTCCAAAGGTTAAGAATCTCGTTGCAAGTAGGACATTTGGATAAATTGAATTATTTCGGACCAACGACCATTCGAGGGATTTGTTGTTTGAAGTGTATATTAATCATTGGTTGAACATTGGCATGACCTACACTGTAAAAAATATATTTCCTAAACTGCCAAAGAAGTTTGGCAGTTTTTTACACAAACTTTTTTTGTAAATTACCAAACAAAAGTTTGTAAACATTCAAAAAATTTTGTGATTTCACGAAGATTCCTGAGAATTTACAAACTTTTGTTCGGCAATTTACAAAAAAGGTTCGGAAATTATTTTTCCAAACCAAGTTTGTAACTTTCCAAGCATTTTTGTTTGGAATTCAACAAATTTTTTTCACAGTGTAGGCTCATCAGATCGGTGGCATGGGTTTGCCAGAGTTGAATCAGTATCGCAACGAATCTGGCCATTTTCAAGACCCAGTATCGGGTAATCTCTGTCAAATCAATGGCACCAATTGAGAAACGGTGATGGTACAGTTACGGCTCAATTGTTTTTGGCGAAGTCTGGCAAATAAATCTCCGCCAGTATTGAACCGTTTGTTTATTTCCGGGAAGTTCCACATGGGGAGCTTTGAGAACTTGAACTGAACCATATTGGAAGATTTCGATGTATTTACATGAAAAAAATTAGTGATTCAAATTCTCGTTGGCTAGGATGTCACTTTTAGACGGAGCAAAAATTCGAGAAGACCTCGTACACTGGATTTTGATAATTCGTTGACTCTTTCCATTATTTCGATGATAAAAATGGAAAGGAAATTCTATGGTTGAAACAATGGACACAGTCAACAAATTATAGAAATACAGTGTACGAATTCCTCTCGAATTTGTTTTCTTTCCAAAAGTGACATCCTAGTCAACGAAAATTTGGATCACTAATTTTTTTCGTGTATGGACAAAAATCCGCATTGATTCATTCCTCATCCGATGTTGATAAACTTCAATTTCAAATACTCTGAAAGAGTTTCCAGATTAACGTATCACTGTACCTATATTGAGGACAATTTGAATCAGAAGTTAAAGCAAAGATATCAAAGAAAAATGTTGACAAAGATGATTGTTATCTTGAAAAGAAGATCTTGGTGAATCAACAAATAGACAATATCGATGGTTTATTTAATAAAAATTTACAGAGTTGTAATTGAATTTTGAAAAACCCGGGAAAAAAATTTCCATATATGGATCCATATATGGATTCATATATGCATTCATATATGAGCATATATGGATTTTGGCCATATATGTTCATATATGGTCATATATGAAAGTGGGGAATCTATCAGCATTGATCTCACTTCTCTCTCCTTTGGTTTTTCATCACATTCCATGCAAAAAATTGTGACATTTTTTCGTCCATATATGGATGTATCTGATGATGTATGAGTGAATATGATCACATATGGCCATATACAGTCTCATCCATACATGATCATATATGGGCAAAATCCATATATGCTCATATATGATCTCATATATGTTTATATATGTTCATATGTATTTCATATATGTTCATGTATGGTTCATATATGATTCATATACGCTCATATACGACCATACATGAATTATTTTTTCCCAGGAATATAAAATATATATATATATATATATATATATACAGGGTGTCCCATTTTAATTTTTATATCGGAATAACTCAAAAACGAGGAGTTTTGGAGGAAAATGTTTCGAACAAAAGTTGTGAGATTCCGAGGGGGACATCTGATGGTGACCTTGACTTTGGCCTCGGATCTCAACTTCAAGGTCATTCAGAGGTCAACTTTTGTTTCTTAAATAAAATCCCCTATTTTTGACTGCAGATTCAAATTTGACGGTGAAAAACAAGAAACTTTTGTCTGAATCATTTTCCCGAATTCCGCACAGATGGCGCTCTGATCGATAAAAAATGAGGTTTATGAAACGCTCGTATTGCTTTCTGTGTAAAATGACATTCAACTCTCCAGTGTTTTTTTTTCAGCTCCTGAGGATTACCGTCGCCATTAGAGTTACCCAATGTGCACCACGAGGAGGTTGAGCGATCGGATCTTGCACATCTTTGTGGCCCTGAAAACTTGATGAAACCCCATAAGTAGAAATCCAAAGTGGTAAGATCCGGAGACCTAGCTGGGATTTTCCATCGACCAATATTGACAATTATGTCTGTCCGTAGTACCGTTACTGTGAATTGTTGCCAAACACAAGTACACAACAATACTTGTGTTTATCATGAACAAGAAAGTTCATACTAGAGCATTGTTTACAAACATAAGTGAAACGGAATGTTTAATATCCTTCATTCATTCACAAATTCTTTTCGATATACGATTCAAACTTGAAGAAGATCTTTGATCAGTGTTGTGAAGGTCTCAATACCATGGATTATCCTTGGTGTGAAATACTTGATATTCTCCTGATACTAGGAGAATGTCGACGTCATTACGCTGCAGCATCAAGATTGTATGGAGAGAGGTATCCAAATAGACGCCAGCCTTCACTTCAGGCGATACGCTCAATAGAAAGACGGGTCAGAAGAATGAATATCCCAAGAGTCAGGAGGCGTTATGATGGAAATCGTATGGATGCACGCTCAGTAGCCGTTTTAGGAATGGTGCACCTGAATCCTCACGCTATTACCAGAGAAATCCAGCACCAGTTAGGTATCCCAAGATCAACGGCACACCGCATACTAAGATCTGGTAAATATCATCCTTACCACATTACATTGGTGCAAGCATTAAGTGAAGATGATCTTAGATGTAGGGTTGAATTCGGTCAATGGGCCTCGAAGCAACCGCCTGGTTTTTTCGATTACGTGATGTTTAGTGATGAGGCAACATTTCGCAGTAACGGTGTTATGAACAGACATAATTGTCATTATTGGTGGATTGAAAATCCCAGATGGCATCGACAATTTGACAATCAACATCGCTGGACTCTGAATGTGTGGCGTGGGATTTTGAATGGTCAGATCATTGACCCTTATTTCTTCCAACATACTGTTAGGAAGGAAAATTATCTGCAATTGATTCGGGACAAATTACCAAGGATGTTGGAAGATGTTGATCTCTACACACGTAACAGGATGTGGCTCCAACATGATGGGGCACCACCTCATAACGCTGCAATTGTCAGAAATTCCTTAAACACATCTTACCCACACAGATGAATTGGTCGCGGTGGATACATTGCCTGGCCGCCTAGGTCTCCGGATCTTACCCCTTTGGATTTTTACTTATGGGATTTCATCAAAGATGTAGTTTATGAAAGACCACCAACGACCAGAGATGGCATGAAACGCCGAATACGAACTGTCTGCCGAACAATTCCACGTCATGCGCTTTTGTCGTCAGAACCACATTTTCAGAGACGACTTAGGTGATGCCAACAGGTCAAGGGTGCAAATATCGAACATTTGATACGGTGAATTTTCATACATATTGCAGAGCGTTTGTCGTGATAATTACACACCCCTACAGTCCAGACAATCGGCCCTTTTCAGGGCCACAAAGATGTGCAAGATCCGATCGCTCAACCTCCTCGTGGTGCACATTGGGTAACTCTCATGGCGACGGTAATCCTCAGAAGCTGAAAAAAAAACACTGGAGAGTTAAATGTCGTTTTACACAGAAAGCAATACGAGTGTTTCATAAAACTCATTTTTCATCGATTAGAGTGCCATCTGTGCGGAATTCGGGAAAATGATTCAGACAAAAGTTTCTTGTTTTTCAACGTCAAATCTGAATCTGCAGTCAAAAATAGGGGATTTCATTTAAGAAACAAAAGTTGACCTCTGAATGACCTTGAAGTTGAGATCCGAGGCCAAAGTCAAGGCCACCATCAGATGTCCCCCTCGGAATCTCACAACTATTATTCGAAACATTCTCCTCCAAAACTCCTTGTTTTTGAGTTATTCCGATACAAAAATAAAAATGGGACACCCTGTATATATATTGATATTCTATGAGATATGAATTAGCGCAAAACAAAATGTTGCAATGATACATGATAATAGACAGTAGTACTATTTCTGAGTATTCAAAGAGAAAATTCATCAATACATTAGATGAAAATTGAGTCGATGGTGGATTTTTGTTCACAAATGGAGTAAAAGTTCATACTTTATGGACCCGAACCGGACTTGAAATACATAGTTCAAGTCGAATCAAACCCGAACGGAATTCCAACTGTATTTTTCAAGTCTAACTGAACCTAAACTGAACTCTAAAAAGTCGAACCGACCTTTGTAATAAATCAATCATTACGGGATGGCTGCAATCGTGGCATTCTCGAGTGGAAAAATTTTCAAAATCATATGTTCCATCATTTACACTGTTAGAAAAATCTGTTTGGAATTTAATATAAAAAGTTTGGAAGCAATTAACATACACAATTGTGTATTAATTTTCACAAATGTTTGTATCCCCAAAATGATAGACAGAATTTGTAAATTCAAGCCACAACATTATAAAAATCGATGTAAAAAAATGCATGAATTTTCAACACTATATTACTTAATTCCCAAAATTCCTCCCAAATGTTGCATCATGCTTTGTCACAAAATCAATACAAAAAATTCTGAAAATGAAAATACATATATCCTTGGTAGACATTTTCTCTAGTTAATCACAAGGTACAAGATTTTTCACTAAATTTACTTTTATTGATTTATTCAAAGATGATAAAAACAACACCAACCTTCGCTTCACTATGGTGCTTGGTGGGAAGGAAATATGACAACACACATTAATCATTATGGTTTGGAATAACTTTGTTGGCAATGTTGAAAAGTTTTTAACCTAATGGGGAACCGAACCTGCTCTACCTACCTACCTACCTAACCTTTGAAATCTAACACCTTGCCAACGTAGCTATACCACACTTTGAGATTTGGAGTTTATTTGATGGATAGATTTGCTCGTAAACAGTTCCACCAGTCCCCTGGCGGTTGTACCATGAAAGTTGACCCGCTATATTTAAACTACACATTCTTCGTACTTTTACATATCGGAATCATCGCACTGAAAAATTGTCAAAATTCGTTCCCGTACAATATAAGTGATAAATTTGACAGTGCTTAAAAAAGTGATTTCAATGAACATAACATAAAGACATAACCCTACTTTTGGAATTTGTTTTTGTTTTGTATCTAATAAAACATAAAATTCTTCATAACAGTGATAAATTAATGTGATTCTTGTGATAAGATTATATTTTGGTTTGAATTCATTATTTTGTGCTTTCCATTGAAAAATTATTCACATTATGTTATGTGTAAGAAGTGAACTAGAAAATATTACAAGTTATGAATGTATCGTCACGATTCTTCAAGTGTCCCTGTTTTTCATCAAAATCAAATCCCAAAGGAGACTTTTGTGGAGTCATATTTGTGGTATGTAAAAGTCACATAGATCTATGGCGTTTTAGCAATAAAAAATCATCTGTCAAATTACAAGCACAGGGAATTCCCTTCATTACCATAAATTACATGCAACATGAGAAATATTCAATTGATTTTCATTCTTACAAATTGACTAAATAATTTGTTCATATCTAATTATTTTTAAATTACATGTATAGTTCAAAGAAGTTATTTTTAAGTAATTTTTGACAATCAATATCTCTTATAAGTATCTATCGTGCCAATGGTTCATGGTGGTCAGAGTAAAGAAAACTCACTGCGCTCCCAATATATAAGTCAATTTCTTCATCGACTTAAGTGTTGTGGATATCTACTTCTTATTCGCAAAGAATTTATTTCAATCAAGTGGCTGGTCATTTCACTTCATACAGATTGTGGATTGAAGGAATGACATCACTTCATTTCACTTGATTACCTGAAAAATCATCAGAGGTTTACAAAAGTGGTAGCGATAGTACATTCTTTCAGGCAATTGGCATGATGGATACTTGACTGTGATTTGATTCCAAAAAATATTTGTAAATAGCTTCATTGAATGATACATGTAGTTATAAATGGAGTTCAAGATTCTTACCGTTAGAAAAATCATCTCTCGAATTACAAGCATAGGGAATTTCGTTCACTACCATACCTCACATGCAACAATATAAATATTCAATTGGTTCTGATTCTTGCAAATGGACCTAATAATTTGTTCATATATAATTCTTTATAACTACATGCATAGGTCAATGAAGTTATTTCTAAGTAATTTTTGACAATCTGTCCCTTATAAGTATCTATCGTGCCAATAGTTCATAGTAATATCAGAGTGCAGAAAACTTACTGCGCTCCCAATATATAAGTCAATTTCTCTATCATCTCAAGTTTTGTGGATACCTACCTTTTATTCGCAAAGAATTTATTTCAACAAAGTGGCTGGTTATTCCACTTTATACACATTGTTGATTGGGAAAATACTATCATTCCATGTGACTTGATGGCCGTTTGAAAAATCATCAGAGGTGTACAAATGTGGAGCTGATAATACATTCTTTCATAAAATCCAATAACTTTGTACCTTTGTCATGCTGTGAAAAAAGAATAGAGCTGTTGAACATTGTTTTATTTTATGAATAATTTTCCACGAGGAACTGAATTACTGTCTGTGTTGAATAATGATTCGATCTGTTGCATTAATCAAGTACTTGTTGGAGAAGTATTTCGGAACACAGTACTTTAGTTCAATAAAAATATTGTTTCATATTGAATACCTTTGACATCTGAAGAAAGAACTGTAAAAGATTTCTTACGTACGACTTCTGAAGTATGTTTTGAATACTGATTCTCAAAGCTATCCATTCAGACATCTTTATGAGAAGTGGAATAATATTGCATAAGACTTTTGAAGAATGCCTTGCAGATAACTTTTAGACAATGCCAGGGTAAATCTTAAGCCATCTTGAGAACACTTTCAGAAATCTAAAAGATACCCTTAAGAAAGTTTTTCCGGTTCTTACAAAATTTCCTCGGATTTTTCCTTATTTTTCCTTCAAAACATGGGAAAATATATGGAAATTTTACAAATTTGGGGGAATTGACAGGATAAACTTCTCTAAGAGTATTTTTTTTCTGTCTGGGTAAATACCATCATTTAATTTCATTCCGTTGCTGGGTCAGGTGGATGGAAAATTTTGAAAAGTTCATGCCTGTGGGATATAGACCGATGGATTCAGGATGTCTTGGAACGAAATATAAATCAGCAATCAAATTCACGGTTTCATGATTATTCATGGTTTTCCATGGTTATTCTGTTTTTTTTTTATTTTGAGGGTAGCTATTTCTAACTAGTATGGATTGGGATCCATGTTTTTGGAGGGATAACCACCATATATGAGTGTTTTTAGAAGTGAAAACACCATAAATATGTGTTTATATATTTTTTGTCCTTGGCAAAAACTCCTAGATTTTATCTAAGAAATAGTCTAGGAAAATATCTAAGAAAATGTCTAGGAAAAAGGTCTAGGAAAAAGCCTAGGAAAATTTTTCCTACGGGGTGTGCCTTTTTTTAATACTATGCTTCACCATTGGAGTTATCGTACATATTGAATGATATTGAACACGTGATAATTAAATGCGCAAAGTGTAATCGCGCATTGATTTCATGTACATTATGAAAATTCAATATCTACATTTATGAATTTTCATAAACTGTGGTGAATATCAAAAACTTTGTTTGAAATTTGAGAAATATGTGATTGATTTTCCAATATTCAAATGAATACAGAAATTCAATATCTACAGTTATGAATTTTCACAAACTGTTATGAATTTCAAAAGTTTTGTTTAAAGTTCATGAAATATGTGATTGATTTTTCAACATCCAAATGTGGAATACCACTCATATAGTGCCCTTGAAAATTAATGTACTTTTTTCTATGAACGTATATTAAATTCACAAACATTTTTAACAGTGTACCATATGCACAGTTCTACATAAATTATATATAATGTGGAAATACTTTGTTCATGAAGAGAAAGCTCAAAATAAAACGAGTTGAAATTAATGCAATTCAATCAAAGTTTCATGAACACAAGGTCGTTCAAATCATACATAAATGTGGTTTCATATTATTTCCAATACAAAGTGAATTAACGAGAGTAAGGGTGCTTACATCATCATTACTAATGATATTGATCGTCGAACAGGTTATGTATTACGGAAATGGGGGATGAACTACGTATTGTATATTTATTCCGACCTCCCTTTCATTACATATGAATTTTTATCGTCCTACCGAGGGGTGGAGATTTTCAATTCAGTTCACGGTTCCTGAACTCCCCACATTAAACACATGATGTTTATGTAACCAAATTTGAAGGTAATGATACAAAATAAAATTCTGTTTTGAAAAGAAAATTGGAAATCGAGATTCAGGTAAGCTAAATCTTCAGTTAAGTGCTATTGAACGAAAGGTATTGCATTTCTTTAAATTTTACATACACTTGTGAATGCACGGTAAAAAGTAAAACTGACTTTCAATCTAAATATCAGCTTACTTTAAGGTGCAGCCAAAACTAGCCCTATTTTGACTGAAAGTAAGTACCGAAAACAAATGCCGACACAATGGAAAAGACTGAATTTCAGTCAAATTTTCAAGTAAGATGCAGCCACTTTAAGTCGGACTTTTTACAGTGTGAAATTTCCAATTCTTAGTGATTGGATTAGGAATTCAATTACATGTCATTTAATTTTCAATTTATGCTATGTTATATTTCCCATGAGAATATAGTTTGGTAACTGAATTATCATTTATATGTGATTGAAATTTCAAGCACTTTCTCAATCACGTGAGTGGAAATTGCTTCCGTTACATGTGATTGAAGCTTCATGCAGAAATTTTTAACAGTGTAATTGAAACGAGGTGGTGTAAAAGTGTCCATTTTTGCCTATCGATTCTAAAAGCGAATTGAGTGTGAATTTCAATAGTTCTTGAGGCGCTGAATGCCATAATGACAACGAAAAGTTCGAAACCCCCTGTGAAAGTGAGGAAAATCCGTGTATTCGGAGGGAAAAATAATCGGAATTATCGTTGAAATAGTTGAGAAAGGACTCAACTATAACTGATATGAAGTTATATTATTTGGATTGATCACGTTCACAATGAAATGGTTAGGGTAACCATCAATCAGCTAATTATTCATAGTTGAGTCCTTCACCAATTATTCCTATTAGTTCAATATTTTTTTTCCTCTCAGTGTGATACTCGTATAAAATTTACAGGGGAGACTGGCCTATTATTAGACTGTATTATATGCCGTTGGGAAGACTCTTCAATTTCCCAAACATTACCTCAAAAATTTTTTATTTCCGATCAGTTCTGAGCTATGACTGAAAATCGAAAATGGTGATAAACAGTCTGAATGGAAACAGTGGTTCCAACTCGGACCTCTCTCTGTTCCAAATCGGATTGCCCATTTTTTTAGCTTCACATTGTAGATTTGGAACTTTCGAAAGTATATGGGTGTCCTTTCTTATCAATAATTCTTAAAATAAAGCAGTTTTTGATTAGGAAAATCAAATTTTTTCGCCCAATTTGGTTACATTTTTTATTACGACAAATAGTATAAGTTATCTCTGGAATAATGAGAAAACTGACCTCCAAAAGGAAAAGCATCATGAGGAAACTTATTCTAAATCCGATGACTCATGATGTAAAGCAGGAACACTGATATGAGCCAATCGTCTGTGCTCGCGTAAGGTCGATTTCCAGTAGCTGTAAATTTATGTCTTGCCGTTGGATGCCTCTTTTCCAATTTTTCGGAATTTTTGGATTCCATTGCTATCTCACACATCGTATCATCATTAGTCCGAATGGGATTTTGGCCTTGCCAAGTGGCGCTTTTACATGGTGAAATTCGAGATAATGCCTTGAACAACGAATCGATCGTTGAATCGATTCAAGTATTTGCACCGAAAAAAATAATTAATTACCCTTACCCCAAATTAGTTCCAGCAGCTAGAGACAGTCGTTGATATTTGGATAACTAAAACGGTCGTTGGATTAACTAAATTCAAATGTAATTCCTCTGACTTTACTTGCTGTTACTAATTTGAAGTTGCCTTTACTACAGCTTTTATTACCGGCTTTTATTCTTTTATTACTCGGAACTAATTTTCACAACTAGCTTCAGTTCATTCGGTCAAAGGAATTATTTTTTCGGTGTGTTCGAATGTAATTTTGATGTTCGTGAATTGATAGTATCAATGGTTGGAGCATTCTTGACTACTGTGCCTTTACATCAACAAATTTGCGTTTTGAAATTATGACAAATGCGAAAAAATGGGGGTCCGAGTTGAAACCACTGTTGGTGATCCAATTTGGAACACAGCATCTGTTTTAGTTTTGAATCGAACATCTTAACGCTCACAAAATCAGTCATTAAAACGGGTATATCCTCAGACAGAGGGATGGACACCGATTTAGAAATATTCACCACTTCATCCGAATGGATAATAGAAAACAGTGTGGACGAATTTTTTGAAGATACAAAATTTTTTGTAGCCACGCTGAAAACAAAATGTTGTTTATAAAAGAGCTTAATACAAATCGATATTTGTCAACCTATTAGCAAATAATCAGTATCAAATGATGTATCTACCTAAGAAGAAAGATTAGATCTAATGAGATCCATGTAGATTCCCTCAGATCTGAATTTTGGCAAAAATCTGTACAAACCTCTTGATATCCATTTACATCTGAAGATTTCCATTTCGCAAGAGATCCAAAAGATGTACAGAGATTCAAAAAAGTATCCAGAGATCTCCAGGGTTCTTTCCGGAGCTCCCTATACCTCTTTGAATTCCTTCCAAAATTGAAATCTTCAGATGTAGGTAGGCATTAGAAAATCTCAGAGATTTTTGACAAAGTTGAAATCTTTCAATATAAAATATCAGGAGATTTGTAGAGATTTTTACCAAAATTTGGATCCAAAGAGATCTACATATATCTCAAGAGATCTACATAGATCTAATCTCTTTCCTCGGATATAGATACATCGAGTAAGCTGATTGAGTCGGAAGTCCTAAAAAACATAAGGGATGCCAACTTAGAACACGGTCTGAATTTAGACCACTCTCCCGTACTTCACATGACACGTATGCACTCTTTTATATAACTGTATGGCGTCTAATACCAGCCTGGGTAAAGTACCACTTATATTATCTTTGTGTGTCTGAATTCGATAGTGATTTCTAAGGAAGCGATGCTCTGTTCTCCTGTAAAGTACGAACTTCATCCGATTATCATGGATTTTCTCCGTTTTCCCATGAATTTTCGAATTTCTCAGTGTCACTATCGAATTCAACGCCTCAACAACTGAAAATTTCACACTTCATTCACTTTTGCATCGATGGGAAAAAATCGGCACTTTTTACATCGCTTAATTCGAATACAAAAACAAATTCAATTGCTGCACCGAAAAAAATAATTTATTTGACCGAATGAACTGAAGTGAGTTGTGAGATTTAGTTCCGAGTAATAAAAGAATAGAAGCCGGTAATAAAAGATGTAGTGAGGGCAACTTCAAATTAGTAACAGCAACTAAAGTCAGAGGAATTAAATCTGAATTTAGTTGAGTCAACGCCCGTATTAGTTATCCAAATATCAACAACTGTATCTAGTTGCTGGAACTAATTTGGAGTAAGGGTAACTAATAATTTTTTTCGGTGCGTCCGCATCAGAGCTAACTATTCAACTGGTATAGTCGAAATTCTGCGTCAGGGTGCACTTGAATTCAAACTCAATCCACGTTGGAATCTTGCTAAAAGCTCCATAAAAGGAATTCAAGGATAATTTCTTGAATGAAGAAAAATATTGCATTAGTTCGGCTTTCAAGGAAGCGACGATCTTAATTCGAATAATGGTCACGTGAATGAATTAAAGGAGAAACCTTGTGTAAACATCATTTTTTCAAAATCTATTTCGAAGGTTTTATTACAGAAAAGTGGGTGTAATTATTAACATATTACACTGTGATATCTAAGTTTGGATCTACAAAGAATATTTTTTGTTATAAAAAAAAAAGTGAGTCACAGTCGTTTGAACTTGGTTTCTCGAGTTTTCACGACGGACAATATTGCTAAAAAATTGACTGTATCGGGGGGAAAAAATATGCTTTGCTGATATGATAAATTCTTTCGCTGAATTAGCGGAAAGTTTTCTTTTTCAGAGAAAATCTAGGTCTTTGAGCAAGCGCTTACTGTTCCCGCGATTCGGCATCACAGGTTCACAGACTGTTAGAAAATTGGCTGAATTAGCAAATGTTGTAATAATTGAGAAAAGCAGATTTTTGAAAATCCCTATTTCAGCAAGAATATTGTATCTCTGCGTATGGTATATTTGCGTATATACCGTATACTGTATGAATCCCAAGATATATTAAAATTGTAATAAATACTGTTTTTAATAGATTTGTGTCAACCTTGTTGAACCGAATTTTTGTTCATACAAAACATTTTTAGCTTCTATCGATTTCTATAAAACTTCTATCCAAAATTTGACATATTTTGTATAAAAAAAATTCGATTCGACAAAGTTCACATACCCCTAGTTTTTACCAATTTGTTTGAAGACAAAAACAAACCAGCTGTGTGTGATCATATTTTCATTAAAAATGCTCTCAGCTATCTTGAATCTTTTATTTGTTCTTACTTAATTCAGGTTCATGAAGTACCGAATCGTTTGTGTTAATGAAGAAAATTTGGTTCATTGATTACAGACAATGACAAATACCTGTGCATTGTGCGACCCAAATTCGAGGAGCCAAGTTAAAACTTGTGTTGCTAGAAACTGAGGACCGACAGTACAAAGAGTAGATTTAATTGGTTGATTCAATCAACAGAAACATTTGATTGGATACAGGCTGTTGGATCTCAAAATTTCTGGTATCACTGATTCAAGCAGCCTTAGCACCGATATCTTGTTTTTTTTTGAACAAACAAATGTTTCCTTATAGATTTTAACTTGAAGATTATAATATATTATATTTCAATTCACTAAATACGCCCAATTTTTGTCATAAAATGTTGAAACAAGTGCTGTTTACACAAGGTCACCCTTCCTCTCAAGATAACAGGAAGCAATACGATAATATGAAGGAATTCACATAAAACTAAGTAAGTATGTGGATACCTAAGCAAAATCGGAGTAAACCTCAAAAAATAATATGAAATTTCCTATACTAGATGAATATGAAGACTCTGAAATTTGTGATTGAAATCAAGTTCAATCATGAATTCATGAAATTTACTGCAAAATGTATTAAAATTCATATAACAATGCGTGAAAAATCATCAATCTGTATGAAATATCATCAAATTGTATATGAAAAATCATCAAATTGTATATGAAAAATTATCAAATTGTATATGGAAATTATATCAGAAAAGTTTTGAAACTCAATACAAAATTGAGATGTTAATTGCTTCACATAAATTCATATGAAATTTTAGTGTAGATTCTATGGCGAAGGGAGTCATTAGAACATGTGTGATGTTCATTATGATTTGTCTGAGGTTTATAAAAAATTTGTGCCTCGCTCAACTTGTTTCTCCGTGTGAAAAAAACATTCGAAGTTTTTTTCTAATCAACCGCCCTAGATCCTCAGAAAAAATGTGTCAATCGAGTGAGCATCAATTCTATACATTAAATATATAATAATACAACAATGCTAGATCTAGAATCCTACTTTCAGGTGGAAGATTTGTACAGATGCCTGCTCAGGCTAGAGATTTTTACAAAATTACGAGAACAAAGATGAAGTAGGAGTATATCTTGACCGTAGAAGTCATTTTTTGAACAAACTCTGCTCAGTGTTAATCCTTAAACAATGCCTAATACGCTTACATAGTGAATTTGCGAGTTTACTGCAACATTTGATTGAAATTGGTCTCTGATTACAAATTTAGGTTTTGTTTATAATTTTTGACAATTTTGAGAATAGTTTGAATCTAATAATCATAGTTCTGTTTCGGGATGTCCAGATATTATGAAGAGAACGAGAGCAGAAGCCGCGGTGAGAAAAGTTTCCGGTTTCATTAATCCCGTGGTTAATCGAAGCGTTTTTTGTTTCATTCATTACAGTTTATTTTATGAGGGACTCAGTGGTGAAAATTCACATAAAAATTGACTGTTCTCAATTCTGCCAAAAATTAAAATTTAATTTCTTTTTCGAATTCTTTCAATCACTCATGAGCTACAATCCCATGTGAAGAAACTAGATATAATCATATCTAAACCAGGCATAAATAATGTGTGGAAATGGACGCACAAAACCTATACATGCTCGAATGAATCAATTTTATCAAATGAGGCATTTGAGCATATATAATTTTTGTGAGCCCATTTCCAGACATAAATTATACCTGGTTTAGATATGATCATATCTACTTTTTTACATGGGATTATCTACTTGCAAAAGTTTCCAGTTCATTCAAATTCACAAACAAAGCCCCATTAGCTGAGTTTTCCAAATTTTTACTTGAAAGTTACAAAAAAACCTCTGCCAATTGGCACATAGCTTCCTCGTTTGTGTTGAAAAAAAAATACATGTTTCCTTTCTCTCTCGTTTTTCTTAGAGAATCAGGTTGAAATTCATATAGGACTGCGATCAACACTGCATGAAGCTGTGGTGGATATTTCATGACAATTGGATGATAGAAACGGAAGTTATCCGCATGTTGACGATGTTTACGAAATTTCCAAATTTTGTTTCGAAGCAGTGCTTACCACTTTCTTCCTCCATTTCCGATTTGTTTGAAATGCACACCATATAACCAACCCCCCCGTAAACTGCTTATACTACAAGTTTCATGGATGAAACTGACATGGGGAAGGCATGCTTTCAAAATATTGTCAAATAATGTGAATCGCGAAACAAAAATTTTCCACAGTTTTCAATCGATTAGAATGAAACTCATATGGGACCACTATAGGATCATCACCAGAACGTGGTATAAGTTTGATTGCAATCGGATAATAGGAAGCGGAGATATACGCGTTCGCAAAATCACGATTTTTCGAAAAATTCCTCCTCACCCCTCCCGTTCTTCTGTAACGATGAGGTTGAAACTTATATGGAGCCACTATCAACACTGCAAATGACTCTGGTGAAAATTTCATCACGATCGAATAATACGAACAAAAGATATACACGTTCGCAAATTTGTTACATACACACAGACAAATAGACAGACAAAAAGGAACCTGATTTGCTTTTTTTTTACTCCCCCCAATTCCAATGTGCCTGAAATTTATATCATATAACAAACATCTCGTAAATCGAATATACTCAGAGTTCCAAGACATTCGGATAATATGGACATGGGGAAGGCATGCTTAAAAAAAAAATACAGATTCCAAAGAAAAATTTTCCACAGTTTTCAACCGATTTGGATAAAACTCATATGGGACCACTATCGGGTCATGATTCAAACGTGGTTAAAGTTTGATCGGATTCAGATAATAGGAGATACACGCGTACGCAAAATGTTCATTTTTTGTCAGAGTTCTTCTCATCCACCCAATTCTTCCGAATGAGTCAGGTTGAAACTCATATGGAACCACTATCACCTTAGTCGACAACTGTGATAAAAATTTCGAGACGATCGGATAAGCAAAACGGGGGATGTGCGCGTACGAAACTTAGGGGGGGGGGGCTACAGCCACACACACATACACAGACAGACAGACAGACAGACAGACAGCCAGACAGATACGGTAACAAAATTGTTCCCCGAATTCTGAGGAACATTTTGGTCTAGGAGATTTTTAATTTCGAGACAAAAAAATTTTCGGCTCCTCGAAACGATCACAAAGCTTCCCTCTAAACGAGGAAGCAATAAAGAATATACACGTATATAAAGAACATAAAATTGGTATACAAATTTTATAAAATCAACTCCCAGTACAGGATTTAATAAAATTTTTCATTTATTCCAGGCAGATTCTCTATACGGAAATTCCACTTGAGAAAATACTTTTTTAACTAGCGGTACGAAGAGAGTTCACAATGGATTGAGCTTTAATCTTCATAAAATGGTCCCCCTGTTATGTTCAAAATTCCTTCCAATCAATTCTAATTTCAACGTATCGTATGTTAGATATTCTATTTTTGAAAAGTAAAAATCCTAACACTCGATTAATCGAAAGAGAAAATGACGTGACTAGATACCGGATTATGCGTGAAATTAATATTTTCCTCATGCACAGTTTTTTTGTTTCAACTGGACCAGTTGAGTTTGATTAATAAATAACGCCTACCTTGGTTGAAGAAAATTGTAGAAACCAATTCAAAAGATCGAAAGCCGCATAGAAATACACAAGAACAGGTAGGAACGAATACCCAGATGGAAAAATTTCCATCACTGTATATAATTCATATAGAATTGTATGTAAATCATATATAAATTATATTCAATTTTGAAACGTTTTTCACTTGGGTAGGTTTCGAAGACGGTTTTTGATTCCCCAACCGGGTTCTATCGTTTCTCCTCGCTGTCACATATAAAAATTGAAGGTTTCACCAATGCTGACTATAGAATATAGCTTGGCGCAATGTTGTCAGGCAAGGCTTGATAATCTATAAATATTCAATGTTGATTAACAACACATATGAATTTGTACCGATGTCGGTGTTCAACGAATTTCGGCTGTCATCCTACCATTGATCTACAATTCCGCCAGGCTTGGCGCTTGCTAGACTGATCCTTGGTCTAACATTGATTGAACAATAGATTCTATTGGAAATGGGGATCGTTGAGAACGGGGTTGAAAATTGCCACAAACTTTGGTCTATTCTCCATAAAAATTAGGTTTCAGTACAGCGCCGATCGTTGGTAATAGCATGGCTCAATATTGACATGCTCCTTAATTTGAACGTTTGTAGCCTAATTGCTAGCTACATTACTGTTCGAATGTTCCTCGCGAGTAGTGAAAGATGTATACAAGGAATATATGAGGCTCAAATAATTCTCTGGGAGAACAGTGATTCGTTACAGGCTACATCAAAGGGTTCCTACTGCTGTTCTGTATTGTGTATACTTCTCATGGCAAATTTTAGCGACAAAACACATAGTTGTTTGCAGATAAATGAGAAAAACACAATAAGATTCCAAATAACATATATTAGAAATCGTGAAATGCACACGTTCTTTATATATTTTTGGGTTAATCATTCTTCACAGTTTTATCATTGGCGCGACATTGATAAACAAATTTTCCAATTGTTTGCCAATGATGATCTATTTCATTGCCATTTCTGCATCAATGATGGGGCTACATTGGAAAAACACATTGATAAATCATAAAATGATGTTATCATTTCAAGGTTATGCCATACTTGGTTACCAGGCCTCGGCCATACTTTATCTACATTGTGCCATACTAGCGCCAATGGTCAATTTCTGTACGGGGTATTGGAAAAAATGTCTAAACTGAGAAGAATGCCGTTTGAAAATGTATGACTTTTTCTTATGTTTCCTATTAAACCGGAAACAGGAAAATTTTTATAATGAAGCTTCACATGAATATACGAAAGAATAATAATATAAGAATAATAAAGAATATTCTTTAAATGTTGAGAGTAGGACTCAAATTCCATAAAACGTATAGTGAAGTTTGCTTATTCAGTATTGGAAATTTCAATCCCATTTATGACGTTTTCTTCAGTATTTGTAATTTTTCATATTTTTATGTAAAAATTCATTTTACAAATCTCCTTGTTCATGGTTTTTAATTTGTCTTCATTTATGGGAAAATTTCCATTTACGTTGTGAAGGAGTTAACATATACATTCTATAAGAATTTCTCGTATTTATCCGAAAAATCACTCTCAAATGGCGATAAAGATCTCATGAAGTTTGATATTTTCCATTGAATTCATAATAAATTGTACATAAAAGTACAGGAAATTCATTTCTTATTAAATAATCGGAATTTTTCGGTTGTCACGTAGAGAAAAACCTCATTATTTTCCACAGGGTAGGTCAAATCATATGAGGATTATCGGGCACGTTAATTTTGAATTGAATCATTCTATGGGAATGAAAACGTATGTGCATAAAAATTTTCATTTTGTATGGATAAAGATATCATTGATCATCCTCAAATTTTTTTCTCAAAGAATAACACTTGGTTCCTCAGGAACATTGAAATCAAACGAACCGTCTCATACATTCGAGAGTTTTATCGAGTTTTTCTTCGACACTAATGATAATTCAAAAGCAAAAGCACTTCGTGAAACTGGAAATCACATGTATTTAGGGAGTATAATTTAAAACCTCTTTAAATCGAATTCAGAGACCCAGACAACAAACTCCTGAATTCCTCTACTTTGGTTATCCGTTCGAACGAACAATAATTTATTCGAATTACAAAAAACTCAAAGAGAGAAAGAAAACACTTGCATTTATTCATTCGTAAATCATAATTGGGAACAGCTGGAATCGAATCAGCGTGTGTGCGCTTTCATTTCGCACGCTACAATCGCGCTCTCTGTATATACTTAATACCATCGATGATAATCTGAATGAACGTTAACGACACATGTATATAATGCACATATTCAAAATACTGCATTCGGTACCCGATCAACGTATTACACTTATGAATATGAAACAACTTGATAAACAAAGCAGCGAGGATCGTTGGAGACTGAAACTTGTTATTACTCACTCAGATTGTCGGGACGATCGTTCTTGAATGTAATTCGCCATACAACCAATTGTTGTAGCTTTGAGCTACTGATTCCCGTCGATTGTATGGTTATACCGATGCGTCTGCGTATTTTACTTCTGCACCTTAGAGCGCACACTCTTTCTCCGCGATTACGTTTCCACGTTTTTCTTCTCTGCCCAATTGAAATGTGTGACAAATAAATGATGTAACATGCTTTTTATTGTTAACAAACGTTCTTCACTGCACGTAAACGGGACGAAATTTCGAATTTGCAGGTTTGTACATCCTTTAACTCAATGGAAAACATGAAAAACGAGTGGTACGAATTTGACCACCTGTTTCTAGTTGGTAATTTGTTGTATGCACACGCGCGTACTAATACTCGTAGTACTTTCAGTCATGCACAATAATGAAAGTCTAACCACGACTGCAGCGCCTAAAGTTTGCATTTACTGCAATAAAGTGCATTGCTCATAATATCACGATGTGCTCCTTTTATCTTCCAACTTGTGCGCTTGGAATGCACACGGATAATCTTTTTTTCTCACTTTAATGGAAATTTATTTATGTAAGATCGTGGGTGTTCAATTTTATCTAATGACTAATGATATTGAATCTTCTATTCACGCGATCAGTTGTTATGAATTTTTTAATCTTTGAAATGAATTTCCACAAGCTTCTTCTAATTCGAATTGAGTTTATACGGGAAAGAGTGAGCATCAAAAGGTATGAATGCTGATTTTATGGATGATCAATCGGAATACAGATACCGATTGGAACACTAAATTCACATTTATCGACCACGGTCATGCTAGAAAGTACATAGACTCTAAGTTGGATGACGCTACTGTACAGAATAACGTTAGAAAATCTAATGTTCCTTCATGATACCTACATGCGATTTTACTCACAGTTTTTAAAAGATTTCTATCTCGAAAATGAATACAATAGTTTTTATGTAATATATATATAGTTTATATATAATCTGCGCCATTTCAATGATAAGTCCATTCATTAGTGCAATTTCGCGATCAAGACCAGAACTCATAATATATCATTCACTATTTAAATTCTCTTATGATCCCAGAAACAAGTGTTATTGCTTCAATGTGCGAATGACTTGAAAATACCATCTCGTGAGATATGAAAGATCGTAGTATTTATTTCCTCTTTTCGAGGTTACGGCGCGCGCACATGAATCAAAAACATAGCGCGAAAAATTTAGAATGCGTGACTTCAATAATTACAGACACTTCAATCAATTCTTGTAATAAATGGATTTTGCTTCAAACTTTGAAATTTTCCATGACATACCTTCTGATCAAAAAGTACCCGGAATTTCTTAATGAAACGAAAACGGTTCAATTATTCATCGATATTCACTTTATTTCCTTCGAAGTAATCTCCATATAATTTTGCAAGCAATACACATATTCCAACGCTTCTTCCAATCTTGAAAACATTTTGCATAGGCCGATTTCGGAATCGCCTTCAGTTCCTTCTGCAAGTTGTACTTTATTGCCTCAATCGTCTCAAAACGCTTTCCGCGGAGGCGTAACTGAGTCGTGGGAATAGGAAAAAATCACAAGGAGTCATATCAGGTGAATACGGAGCTTGGGGAACGGTATGAACATTGTTTTTAGTCAAATAATCGCGTACAAGATGAAATGTGTGTGCCAGTGCGTTATCGTGATGAAGAAACCACGAGTTATCTCTCCACAATTCTGGTCTCTTGCGACAAATGTTTTCCCTCGAACGCTTCAATACACTCACGCCATATTCCTTATTCACTGTTTGACCTGGGGAGAGAAATTCGGAGTGGGCCACACCACGGCAATCAAAGAAAACAGTCAACAAAACCTTGATTTTAGATCGACTCTGTCGCGGTTTTGTGGGTTTTGACTCGTCTGAAAAGTGCCATTCCGATGATCGTGGGTTAGTTTCGATGTCATATTCATAAACCCATGTTTCTTCACCGGTAATGATGCCTTAGATAACATTTTGGCCCAAAGAAAGCATTTCTTTAGCAACATCAATGCGATGCTGTTTCTGCAACAAATTCAACACTCTCGGCACAAGCCGTGCTTCAAATCGTCTCATGGCCAAAATATTGTGCATAACGTTCTGCACCGATCCGAACGAGACACCACCCATGTGGAAATGGCAACACGGGCCTCTACTGACTCAGTACTGGTGCCAGAGTTGCCAGTACTGGCAAATCCAAACTTACCAGTACAGGGCCAGTTGAATCGACGGTACTGGCAAGTAGTCAAAATGATAACATAATTTTACATAAGGGCCAGTAGAATATTTACAACAGCGTCGGTACCGATTTTTAATGTGAGCCAACTATGGCGGAACTCTGACATGACGACAGAACCAATTGTTCTTCCATACCTGGATGAGGAGTGGTAGAGAGTCAAAATAATACATCCTATGTAGGAATTCGGACCGGACCCAGTACTGGCACAGTGCTGGTAATTAGAGATCCCCGGAGTTATATTTCGAGTAAAAAAAAAGAAACACATCGAATTCGAACTTTCAAAACTTTGTGAATCTATTTTTCTCATCGCCGTTATCCGAGAAAAACGCTTTGGAAGTGGTTTCATGAAAGTTCACTGGGCAAGGATTGAACCCGGGACCTGCGAGTGAGAAGCAGAGTCTCTATCACATCAGCTAATCTCCGAGTTGACAACGGATCACTTAAATTCCCATTTATCGTACTAATTCCCCGAAGTCACACAATTTACCATAGACTCCGTAGTGAAACAAGATTCTACCAATACTGGCTCATTCTTCTCTATCGAACGTATTGAATGATCATACCAACTCCGTCTCGATACTGGTGCGACTCCGGCTCACTACGAAAATCAAGTTGCCAAGATCGTGATTTCAATGTCAATCGACTACCAATTCCGTAGTCAACCAGAGTACCACCAATACTGGTACCATGTCGTCTATCGAACATATTGAATCATAATACCAACTCTGGCTCAATGCTGGTGCGACTCCGAGTTGATCACAACAGCCGAGGTGCCAAGATCATAATTTCAACATCAATCGACTACCGATTCCGTAGTCAGCCAGAGTTCTATCGATACTGGCACATTGTCGTCTCTTGTACATATTGAATGATAACACCAGCTCTGGCTCAGTACTGGCGCGGTGCCGTTTCTCTGCGATCTGGGTATTCTACATGCAGTATCAATTCGATATTGGCCCGAGACCGTCTGTCAACGTAAGCCAATACCGTCTGAAATCTGGCGAACATTTGGTGCCAGTTGAAAAACGGTGATGATTCTGAATAGGCACAGTTGTTTTTGCCGACGTCTGGCAAATACAACTTTGCCAGTACCGCGCCATTAGTCAACTCTGGCTATTTCCACATGGGCAAGATCGGATGCTATCTCCCTAATGCTCACACGACGATTTGCAAGGACGATTCCTTCAATTTTATCAATATTTTCGTCAGTGATACTGGTGGATGGACGACCGGAACGAGGCAAATCCTCAACCACAATATGACCTGCTTCAAACCCTTTGTACCACTCGTACGCTTGTGTTTTCGACATCGTCGAGTCCCCGTAGGTTTCTGTTAACATCTTCAACGCTTCCGCACATGGAATTTTGTTTTCAAAATACAAAATTTTAGACAAACTCTTTGCTCAACCAAATTCGACATTGCGAAATTCGCAGAACACAACAAACACTGACTCGTTTACAAGGCAACCCTTGCGAAAATATTTCTACGCCAAATTATGCCAAAAACTACACCTAAATACTGCATTTCGGACGCTTTCGTAAAAAAACGTAGAAAATTCTACGCACTTCTACGTCAAAGCACGCCAATCTATGACCAAGAGTTTCACCTTTATACGCCAAATTTACATATTTCTACTCCCCTGCTTCAATTTCGCGTATTTCCGGCACAAATATTCATATTTTTGTCTATGCCTGATTACGTAAAATTATGCCAAGCTGTAGGACGTAGATTGACGTAATATTTCGTAGTTTTTTACGTCATTTGGCGTAGAAATATTTTCACAAGGGAACACGCACTAACTTCTGACGAATGAGGTGCAAACACACATCTGAGCGCTAAATAACAGATGAAATAACATGGAAAACAAAAGATTCCGACAATATCTCAAGCTCGGTTTGTTTGAATAGAGAATTCTGGGTACTTTTTGATCAAAAGGTATTATTGGACAACTGTATAAATTTGATAGTCGCATGGGTTTGAAATTATATCTTGCAGACAGACTCGATTTTTAAAAGTACCATCTTGATACGTTCTTGCTGGCATTGAAATTACAGTAATTCTTAGTGTGAAGAAAATAATTATATTCAATTACATGAATTTCATAGTCGGAGAATTTCGTACAAGCAAAATGTCTCCTCAGTAACATTAAAATAGACTCAGATACATGAAATATTTTCGCTCTGAACAGACAAATTATTATCAATTACACTCATCGTACGACACTTTTATTGAGACTACTATTCGAGTGCTTTTGAAATGAATTTTTTTCTTCTATCAAGGAAATACCTCTTGTAGGAGTCGTATATATTCGTGAATATAGGTTACTATGACGGTCTTACATGAATGAGCTACGTAACGATTAGATCGCATTAGGTTAGGAGTAGGATTCATTACTATACTCTACCTAACTCACGCTGTAAATCCAGACCCTCGATGTACGGGAACGGTTGACTATGCGCGGTACTTTGAAGATGAACGGTTTACTTTATCTCTGTAGGAGTTTATGCGTCACATCGTAAACTACCCGAACGAGGGTATACAACACGTTTGTAACGATATGATATGACTCCCGGGGGTAAATTACGGTACTAAATTCCGTTAGCATTTTACAAGCCTCGGTCGAATGAATTTTTGATAACTATGAATATTGATTATTCAATTTAAGATTTGTTTGATCTGCGATAATGGTTTGGGAGGATTTTGCGAACGACAGATCACTCTTAGTTTCAAAAATAAATGGAGCGTCGATATAAATTCGAAAAAGAATTACAGAGTATGCAATGATTATTCATTGACAATAGAATCAATGTTTTGATCCGCGCGCCGATGAAACATTATTCCCACAACCGTTCTTCGCGCATATTTCATCGAATGTACGATGAGAATTCGCATTCGAGAAAATTGTACCCTAATTCTCTCTCCTGCCGGTGACAAATGAGATATATACCCACCATTTTATACGCCAACTCATAAATTTCTATTCTACGCGTGGAGTAGCGTAACTCAATGAGAAACAAAAACAAGAAGGAATGCGGTCCAATATTTCGAATACGAATGGCGATTCTGATTGGAATAACCAGAGAGAAAAATAGTGGTGAATAATTCATGTGGAAATGATTATAGAGTTTGTATTGTAAAAATTGACCATGGGCGCTAGGTTGCCGCAAGGCTCACCAAGATGGGCCGAGCCTAGGCTACCAGGCATGGCGCAACTCTGAAATAATAACATCATTTCAGCCTCAGCCCATTTGTTTCCACAATCAAAACCCAACACTGGAAACAGGGTTGTGATAGCATATGCCGTCAATGGCAGACCATACAAAAATTTGTTCGCCAAGGATGAGCCAACGCTGTAGCAATCTTGCGGCAGGGTTGCGCCCATCTCATGCCAATGGTCACTTTTATTTTTTATTGTAATTGAAAATCAAATAAACAATCCATTCTATCATTTCGATTGAACGAGATGAATGTCGGAGAATTTCAACATGTAATTTTTCTGATTAGTTTAAACTGATGAATGACGTAAATCCGGTGGTCCTGGCGTAGAAGTAGGCGGGTCTGGAAACAGATGAAGAATTATTTCTGTCATGGAATCTTCAAAGGAGACTTATATATTGATTGAATGCTTGGTTCACCACTCGCAGGAAACAAGCATCACTCTGGTGAGAGTTATTGTGATTTGCTGTTTGAGAAGGAAGTTTTACTTTTAGCCAAGCTATTACTCAAGTCGAGTCAAGCTAACGCCTAAACTGAGCGAGGCCATCTCCCAAGCTGAGCCAAGCTATTGCCCAAGCTGGACCAAGCTACGACCAATGCTTGGTGCAACATGAGAATCCATTGTCATTCAGAGTTGCCTAATGCTTGGAGCAGTGTCCCGCCAAGCCCTAGAGAGCCTCTGTTGAAAGCATGCGTTTTCCTTCAAGCAATATTGGTTGAAGGATGGGCCAAGCGTGGCGCAGCCAATGATCAATGATGGATCAACGAAGTCGATTTATGACTTTCCATATTGGTACAATGTTTAGACCATTGTCAACCATCCTTGTCCCTACATAGATTGCCCAGCTTTGGCTGGCAGCCTTGCGTCTAGCTATATTCCGTCGTCAGCATTGGCGGAGCCTGAAGATTTTTATATGGGAAGTCTCAATGATTTTTCATGCCTCTTAAGAAATTCTCTATATTGTGATACACCAATATAAATGATCCATCCATGAACCGTACGTATCGTATATTTGAGAACGTTCAAAAATGATCAAAGAATTCCAATACGCGAAGTTTGTGTCACACTGAATTGAATGGCACAGACGATCACACGGTCGCATCTCACATTCGATTGCCATGCGTCAAATTATTGCTTGAACTAGAACGGATATGTACACTGGAAAAAAATGGATGATTATAACCATTTATTTAATTCAAATAAATTATTTTGGTTTCAAAGAATATTTTTTAATCCTAATAAATATTTCTTTGCCACAGGACAAATGAATATTTATTTGGCTGGAAGGAAATTTATTTTCAGTGTATATTCATTCAAGCTTAGCAATTGTAGATGTTTGCGAGAAAAGAATCACACGTCCCTCGATCAAATGTTGATCTCTGAGATTATCTCTATCGAGATAATGATTTATAACTACACGCTTTGATGAATTTCAGCACGCCATTGGGAAAGATAAATTAATACATAAGATTATCAACGACTCGTTAGACAAGCGGTAACGTTAGACCATCATTTATCCAGAACAAAACCTAATGATAACTTGTCGACTATGCTGAAATTTTCCCAATACTCGGTGTGTATCGCCCACGCGGTCTTTCGATAATGCAGAATGTACGAAAGACGAAAAATCACGGAAGACTATTTTCAACTTTCGATTCAGTGGGTCGTTTTATCTCCATTTTTTCTCATCGATATACCACGAACAAAGCAGTCAATAAGTAGTTACAGACATTGGATACACGTAAATTTACTTGAAACCGGTATCAAAATAAGTGGCACAAACTTGATAGGCTTGGAAAATGAAACGAGGCAAATCCAAATGAATACTTGTGTAATAGAAAAACGTTGAATGCAACCGCAGGTCGTTGGCGAGCTACGAAAGAATTGAGAAACGTACAAAAAGAAAACTTGGAAAAGAGGAGATACAAATTTTCGTGGAACGATCATTTCAGTTTTTCCTCTTATTTGAATATTCAAATCAAAATGTATATAGGTACACATGGATTCCGATTGATGAAAACATTAATTTTTTGAATGAAAAATTTTGAAAAAGATTTTGGTTACCTCGTAGAGGGAAAATAGATGTATTTTATTCATGTGTAACCACGAAAGTGATTCGGTGTAGAGAACGAGTAGACATTCCAAAGTATAATATATCAAACTCTGTGTGTATGCACGTTCCGGGGCTTCTCTTTTTCAGATATTTTCAATCAACTTCTTCAAGGAGGAGAGTTGCTACCGCTATTACATACGTTCTGTTCAGAACGAGGGAGATGAAATATTTGTATATTATTGAAAAACAGAATCTAAACTCACTCGAGAAGAAAAGGAATTGGAATAATTCTTGTCTCGAATAACAATTACCCCTGATAGAAACCTCTTGATGAATGTGCAATTTCTCATACAAATGACAAATCGCACGAAGACTATGAATTAAATTCTCCGATGCAATATCACTTAGAGTTGAGACTTTGCGTATATTGTTTATATATACATATATATGCAGGTGCTTGGTCCGTCGACTCGAGTCGACCGTATTCAAAGCATGCAGGTTAATGTATTCCAAAGCGTAATCGTTGCAGCGCCTTGTTATATGTAAATCACAGCCTGGAGGAGAGATGAATCGCTTAAGGCCATTGTCTGTGTCATCGTTATCCTGCGGGAATAGATTTCTAGCTTAAAAAATTCACCTTCATCACCGAGTCAACCGAATCGTATGAAATTGTGAAATAATCCACATACAGTATCTAAATTCAAATTTCATCATTCCCTCGTTACTTCATCGGATTTTCAATATTCTACTCCCAACAGGTTCGTCGAACTATCAAATATATAGACACAGCTATAAAACATATTTGTAATGTCATTAAGTCGGAGAAAAGATTTGTTTCATACTCACTTGTGTGAATTTAATGAACTTTGTTACGCGAGTGGAGAGATTTATTACATATATAAAAACTTTTATTACACATTCCCATTGTACGTTCTTCTCTTTATAAACCCTTCACGATTAAAATTATTCGCGTACAAGACATGCGATTAAAATTCTATTCGTACGAATCCAAATTACTGATCTGAAAGTCGAAAATAAGAAAACAGATTGGTTTGCATTTTCTCAGGAAAAAAAAGAGAGAATTCCAAATTTCGAGGAAATCTTATTTTTACCAGATTCTTTATTCTTTATCCGGCTTGTAGTAATTCAAATTCGATTCCATTTCGAACCGTATGTGAAGGTAGTCGAGTCTTCACTCGAACACCGACGGGTCGTCTTGATTTACCGCTTCCTCTTCTTGCATGGACCCGTTGGAGTTACAGCGTGCAGCAGCAGCAGGCAGCAGCGGCAGAAGCAGTAGTAGGAAGAGCATAGAGCCGAACATTTTAACATGGAATTGTGCTGACTTCGTGCTGGCAAGGTGACGTACGAGTGATTTGCATGCGCGCTCACGGTCTCCGTTGCGGGAGGAACGGACATAACGGAGTAGTTAAAGCTCGGCCGACATAAGCCATGTCCTGTCCACCGATCATCCTCCGATAATTAACAAGGCATCGTAAATCCCAACGTTCAACAGTCGTTCCTACCACTTGTACAATACCTTCATTTATATTTTCAAACTTCAGATTATCCATTCTCCGGATGTTTTTCTCTCAATGAAATTTTTGGCGATTCAAGTACCAAACAACACAATTAAAGAACCATATCACGCTGTTCATAATTTTTATGAACATAGATTTAATGTAAATATCACATTACAAACTTTCATCGATTAAGATTCGGATTCGTTTATTTATGTATATATATCAGTTACCAAGACAATTATTTACGTCACGATATGTTACGCTTGAACTTTGATAATTCGCGCGCCATCGACTACGCAAAGAGACGGACGGACCGGTTTATATATTTCACGGACGAGAAGGGTTTACTCGTAAAGATATCGATTCAAAATTAATTAATGCGAGCATCGATACAGCGGGAGCAACAACAGAGAGGTTTGCGTATACGAATTTATGGTCCTGGCGGAGAGAACGCCAAGTGGTTAAGCCACTCAACGGCCAATCGCATTTTACAGGTCGGCTGAAGGTAATTAACAGGCTTTGTGAACATCAAATAAATTATGCAGCCCGATAATATAAAGACGCTACTGTAGACGTTTTTAAATATCAAATACACATAATTCGATTGATACAATCGATTCGAAATATACACCATAGTTTTTGTTTTATATACACACGATTGCTGACAACTAAGCCCTTGCATTCCTTTCTTTTGATATGATGATGATACAAAAAATACGAAGGGGTTATAAATATTTTTCATGCTACACGAGAGTGGAGGTTGAACAATAAAAAAGGTGGAAATAAGAATCGTCACATTATCATCCGAATGAAAAGATTTTCTAGAGAATGAATGGTGGAAGAAAACAAAAAAAAACGCAAACAGACCAAGAGACGACGATACTTTGAGATATCCGAAGTTTGTTTCATCGAATTGAGGTTTAACCACGTATAGCGGAAGATTTTAATCTTTTCGATGTCATTTTGTCTACTTTTTACGGTGTGAGAAGCCAATGACTGGAAGATCGGTGCATTTCTTGATTGTTGACCGATATTCGCTAACGGTAATATCAACTGAGGTGGCAATTGAATTAAATTCGTTCGGCATTTGTGTGCGGTGCTCGTACCGCGTGTTATGTACCTTTGCAACGTGCCATCCGTGCTCACACGATTATTGCTGCCTGAGCTCAGTCTAGGGAGAAATGGTGTTGTAAGCAAATGCCATCCGCGACAGTATAAACACGTAATGAGAAAACAGGTTTTCCCATATTTGAGATTGTTATCTGTCGCTTATTCGCTCCAAATGAGATTTTCCTCATCGATCCCATTTTCAAGATCAATACAATATTTTTAGATATGAAATTGAGGTGTTTGTTATTTAATGAAAATGTTTGTAAAGAACCCATCAACGCGTCCGTAAACAGGATATCATATAAAATACACACGATTTTTCAATCGATTGCTCTTTCATAGAACTTATCGTATCATCGATTTGTTGTCCATTCACCGTCTTGAAATTCATATACAAATGTTATATCGGATGGAACGTGCTCGAATGGCACTTTATCATCGACAAGGAGGAGGAAATCGGTATCTGTGGAGTATCTGTATGGAGTTAAGTGAAATGAATGTATTTCAATTGTACGACAAGGCGATATACTGTCACGGTTTGGGTATTGTGGAGTTTCTCTCGTGTACGGTCCTTTATAAGTTGCCGGTTGTATACCAAGTTCTATTTTCTGGAACGACAACGAAGACAACAAGAATCGCGAGAACAACAATGACAACATGATAGAAGCTACTGCCATGCTGTGGCAGACGACGTTCCATTTAATTAAGTTTGCATTGTGCCGAAGAGAAGCACGAGGCAAGCAACGAACCAACGGAAGATCGTTATCAAACTTTCCCGAGATATGACTGAGACTGGACTTCGCTAGGCCAATGTTCTCTTATCGGCAACGGATCGTTCAAGCAAATGAACGTATTACAGCTCCTAAACTCGCGCCGTGAGTTAACGAGACCCGAGAAGAAGAAGAATAATAAGAATAAGGAGCCTCGTAAAGGGTTTTCGTTCCGTTGTCTTCTTCGCGTGCCTATTATGCGAAGAATGCTTCCCTGTTCCGATAAAGGTGCATAGAAATAGGAATAATATTATCCTAGGAGATAATAAATGTAGTTGCAGGTACAGTTGCGATTCCTAATATAGATTGTATCGAACATTCCTCTTGCGTTACATATACACCCTCGTATACAACGACCTTTCGTCCCATCGAATCATTTGATTTAGCCCCGATCCAAGAGAAAGTTCATAACCAGATATATACATATTTTTTCATCTTCTCACACGCGAATACATTCCTCCCGCACGATTGAAATATTCATGAAACATTTAATCTTTCTTTTTTTACTTTTGTTTTTATCCAAAGAATTCCATTTAGAAAAAGTTCAATCCGATGAAATATGATGGGAAAGCAGGGAAAGAAAAAAAGGAAACATGCGTACAGTGGGGATTTAAATTTCAAATTCTCATCGTTATTTCATGGGCGAATAAAATTTCAATATCGCGAGTACTTTCGTCGTAAAGTCCAATGTATTTTTAAAAGCGGAGGAAATTGAAAAAAATTATCAATAACTGATAATGAAAAAAATGTCCCGGTTATCAATGACTTATTCCATTGTGCGGCAAATTCTCAAAACCCAACGTCATAATTTCTCGCAATAAATGGAGTTCATAAATAAAGCCTGGCACGAGAATCGAAATTCGATGCGTTCAACGCGGGCTTTTACCCTTGTATGCCCTCTGTGTACTTCGTATGTGCGATTGGGCCGATTAGTATGTGCGTGAATGCGTTTGACAGTGAATTGATGCACGAATTATATTAGATTAATGGTAAATACGTCCATCGTTTGAATATAATTGGTAATTAATTGGTTTACACGTATAACCAACGATCTTGACGAATGAACGTACATCGTGATCGGTGGTACATCGGTACGTATGAAAAAGTACTTGAGAGAGGAGTATTGTTTTGTTATCTTTCTTTCTTTGTCATTCCAATTGGGTTGTAGCGGTGGTATACTCTCTCTCACTTTCGTATTTCGCGGAACGGAGAGAATTGTTTGATAAATGTGCGTCTTTAACAATCTTTACGTAAAATATCTTCTATACATTCATATAAATTTCTCCCTTTCTCCTTCCCCTACTTCTCTCCAATTCAACGTAGAAATAAAATATCGACGAACTTATGAAAACATCCGCAATGACATGTTCGTCATGTGTCGGGCTAATGGCACATGATAACATGTATTCTGATGAGAACACGTGAGTGATGAAAGCACGTATGAATGAACATATTTTTTGATGTATTTATATAGATATTTGCACACTTGGTAATATTCGCGAAACAATTTTATCACCTTGAAAAGCCAGCTCTCACGTAGGGAATGACATCGACACGTGGATACGATAGTCCCTTCTTCATTTTATCCAAACTTATATATCACGTACATATACATTAAATAAACGTCATTTGAGAATCTTAACACACGAATTTCAATCCGGTACAAGTTCAAATGCCGTTTGCGAGCTGCGAGACCATACGGTGTAGGGTGAAACGGGATTTCGTTCTGTCTGTCCGATGTTTTGTAAAATTACGTCACGTAGCCGAGCGCGTCTACAAACAAGCGGGAAAAAAAGAATGGGGTCTACGTGCGTGATCATTAGGAACGTTTATGAAAAGAAATAAAAAAAATTATGTTTATACGTATGTATACGTTTATTTGCACAAAGCACAAACATCAGAAGCTTGCGTTTTAGTAAATACCTACTGTTTTCATGTTTTCGTATGTGTATCACGAATCGAGCAAGGATACATTTACCGCACATACATGACAGTCTTTTAAATCTCACGTTTATTCGGTCGAATTTTGTGGAAATTTTTTGGCAAAGTGGTCAAAATTAATTTTCATATCGTATTTAGCGTTATATACCACACAGAAGAAAATGTTGTGTATTTTTATCTTAGACGGTGGAGTCACAATTTTGTGTTGAATATTATTACAAAAAATATATGAAAATAACATTCCATGTAAAAACAACGGACAATTGCTGGAACCAGACGCAGCAGCCGAGCGTAGGAAATTTACATTGAGGTACTATTGATTGACAACAGGGATAATTATTATGGTGCATGTATTCGTTGGAGGAAAAATTTTTTTGAAATTTGTTACATATTTTTCAATTGATTTTTGTTGAATTTCGTTCAGCTTCAGTACAACTTTCCAAAACAGATCAACGAAATTTGACGAATAACAACATGATTCAACAAGAATGTTCGATGAATTTCAACACCATTCGTCATGATCTTCCACGTGAGTATGTATGTTGTTATTTATTGAAAAATTTTGATGAGTAATGTTGATATTCATCAAGTTTGGTTGATTTTTCATGAAAAGTTGTGTCAAAACTGAACAAAATTCATCAAAATGAAACATTGTCAAAGCCGTAACTTGAACTTTTTGCGCTCGAGGCGGGAATCCATTTTTCATGCCCCCATACCGGGTGTTTCAGGATTCATAATTCGCATTTCTGTGGCATATTCTGCAGTCAAAATGCAATCATTTCCCGTTTGGAAAAATTTTTTCCTAAGTGCTTATTTTTGCACACTGTTTTGCGTATGCAAAGTGCCACATTCCCGCGCGTTGTTAGGAAAAATTATATGTGCAACTCGTCCGCGAAGTTGGTGATACCCCCACTTTGCGTACTTGTCGCATAATATACTATTTCGAGGCTTAGTTTTTGAGATACGAGCATTTAGGAATTTCTTTTCAAATCACTCAAAAGCATACTCGAGTTTCAATTCATTTGCTGAATTGGAAAACAGCGGATATCTGGGAGAAAATCGAACTACCCTATCACTTTTCAATTCCAAAGTATGTAGCGATTTGAAATTTTCGACCTCCTAGCCAATCGGCATTCAGCAACTTCAAATTATCACAGCTCCGAAACAAATAATGATAGGACAGTTTGATTCTTTCTCCAGAGATCCACCATTTTTCAACTTAGCGAATGACGTCGAGCTCAAGTATGTGGTGAGTATGAGATCAGAAAATATCTCAGAGTAATTTGATGTCAAAAAAACTGCTCATTAGCACATGGCTTCCTCGTTTTATTTTGATAAAGACTGAAGAAAACTCATCTTTTACCTATACCGTATGCTTCAACAAATTTAGCTTAAGAAATATGTGTATTGTAGAAGTCTCAACATGAGGAGCACATTCATCATTTTTCTTTTGTATGAAAAAATTATCTAGTCAAAAGAGTGTTTACATACACATTTGGTACCTTTGTTAATGTAACGACAAATATTTTTTCGAACAACAAAAAAAACCCATGTGAATGCTTGAACGCGTTTTTCTCGAAACCACTTTTTGAATTGGCCTTACAAATTGCTGCAACAATTTTCGTCCAATTGACTTCAAATTTTAACAGCATCTTTCTAATACAATTTCGCAGAGAAACATGTATGGATTTCAAAAAATTTGATTTCCCTAGAACTGGGGGACGGTTGAAGCTGAAGATCGAATTTTCGATAAAAAATCTTTGTATTCAAGTGACCGTGAAATGGAAAGTTTTTAATTAATCGAGAATGCCGTACGTGTTTCTCTACAAAATTGTGTTAGGAAGATCCTGTTGAAATCTGAAGATTTGTGTTGTCCACAAATGCGAAAATGACTAGATTCACGTCCGTCACATCAGATCCGCCATCTAGGATTCGTTTTCTGACTACAGATTCAGATTCAGCACCCTCGAAAACCCCTGAAACACATGTTCCATGGAAATCTGTCCACAAATGCAAAAATGACTAGATTCACGTCCGCCATGTCGAATCCGCTGTCTTGGATTCGTTTTCTGACTATAGATTCGAAATCAGCAGCCTCAAAAATGCCTGGGACCCATATTTCATAATAATTCGTCGATTCAAGTCAAAATAACGAATATTCAAAGACTGCGGAGAAAATCACTTAGACATATATGTATACAGCGGAGAAAATTTTCACCGAGATCATTTACCCGAAAAGAACATGAAGCTTAAGCGAACGTTCAGATCAGATGTATATAGATTGGGCCGAAGGTTCATGAGAGCTAACTTTTAGATTCACAAACGTTTGACAAAGGTTCTACGGACGTTGAAATGTCCGCCGCGAAATACGTTCAGGGTACATAGATGGAACGTTCGCTGAAGGTTCATCGAAGGTTTGATGAAGCTTCACAAAAATATCTATACTTATATTACTTTTGATCAATTCATATGAGGAATAAATTAATTAATAAACATAGATTATTATAAATTAATCTAAGTATAGATATTTTCGTGAAGCTTCCTCAAACTTGCGATGAACCTTCAATGAACGTTCCATCTATGTTTCTTGAAAGTATTTTCAGGCGGACATTTCAACGTTCGTAGTACCTTTGACAAACGTTTGTGAATCTAAAAGTTAGCTCTCATGAACCTTCGATCCCATCTATACAGATCTAATCTGAACGTTCGCTGAAGCTCCATGTTCTCTTCGGGTATTTTTTGCATAAAAAAAAAAGTAATTTGGAAATGAGAGGACAAATCCCTCTCAATCAGAAAACATATTTCACTTTTGTCTCCTTCTTCAATTGAGAATATCCCATTACGGTTTTGAACAAATGAAAATTCTTCCACATAAAGACTAATCCTCTCAAATGGAGAGGAGTACTTTTGAGACCATATATAAGAGGAGAAGTTGCATTAAAATAAGAGGGATACTCTCATTTTGATATTCATTTTTTTTGGGTGTGAGAACAAAATATTTAAAAAATAGGACTTGACCGATTTCAAAAAAATCAATGGCCCTTGAGATTTGCCCACTTATTCCAACATATCTTTCATACAGACAGACAAACAGACAGAAAAACACACAGACAACCCGACGGATTATCAATCAGTATCGCATGAAATGAAAAACTATCTAACTCCCAATTGGATTACTCAAATATTTTAGAAGATACTGTCAGATGGTACGATAGCGGGTGCAATGGGCATTCATTGCTGGATATACCACGTGTACCGATGAGTACCTAAAAAATGATGAATATGTTCCTTATGTTGAGCCTCCTACAGTGGCCATACTCCTTAAATTCGTATTGAACCAAACAACAATCTGATATTCTGTTAGGTCATGAGAAGATCACAAGATACATCTGCAGTAATCACATTTGAACGTATTTATATGACACCACCCTTATGAAAAAACCCGATATCGGGATTTCATCGTTAAATCATCAGCTATATCAATACTATCCAAAATCTATTATTTGGTTTCATTATCAGACAAGTCCGATGAAAATACGAGATCTACGATGATTATCCAATGTAAACCCGATATCGGGAAATCATCGGCTAGCTGATCGATTTTATATCGGATAATTATTGTAGATTTCGTATTTTTATCGGACTTGTCTGATAATCAAATCAAACGATATATTTTGGATAATATTGATAAAGCTGATAATTTAACGATGGAATTCCGATATCGGGTTTTTTCATAAGGGCAGGATCATTAGGACATAAAAAAACAAGGCGATGATAAAATCACTCAAATCATCGATCTCGGAAACACAGAATTTTTAACATCTCTGAACCGGTTTGACTGTGAATCATTTAGGACCATCGCTGAGATCTGGTATGAATTTCATCAGGATCGGAGAGATACAAGATAAGATATGCGTGTTTGCGACATGGATGTACGAAAGAGGCAAAAATATTGACACATCGATACACTCTATCTCTGATCCTCCAGACCCATTTACTTGAAATTCATATGGAACATTCATCTCTTCGGTCATCACATTCGCGTGAAGTTACATGATATTCGAACCATTACAATATAAAGAAGGCATGCTCCCAAAAACTTTAAAAAAATATCGATTCCGAAAAACAAATTTTCTTTTCCCTCTCAATTGATTGAACTAACATTCATATGGCACCATCATGGAACCATCACAGCAACCTACCATGAGTTTCATGGGAGTCGGGAAAACAGGAGATGAGATACGCGCGTTGGCAAAAGTCGCAATTTTTCATCACATTTGTCCTTTCCCATCCGAATGCTTTCGATCAATTGGGCTGTAACTTTTATGGGACTACTATCGCCTCATTCTACGACTGTGGTATGAATCTCATCGGAATCAAATAAGTGGAACGGGAAATATGCCCGTCCGCAGTTGGTTGACAAATAGACAAACACGGACTCAACAATTTTTTTCCTGACGCTGTGTGCAAAGTGCTTACTTAGCACACTGTTTTGGAATCATTTCACGAAAACATCTTGAGATATTTCAAGATCTATTTATTGGGTATGGGGATAAGTTTTCGCTCTTTTTCAAGCGAAGTTGATTTTTATTCGAACAATGGATTATTATATAATGTTATTCAAAGTATGCACCATTGGAAGCGACCACTTTTGCCCATCTTTCAGGCAGCATACGGATTCCTCGGAGAAAAAAAGCAGGTTCTTTTGACTCGATCCATTCATTGAGCTATTTTTCGACACTTTCGTGAGAAGTAAACCGCTCTCCAGTAAGGGCTGATTGCATAGATTGAAATAGATGATAATTCGAAGACGCAATGTCTGGGGAATACGGCGGGTGGGACAAGATTTCCCAATTCACTCCTTCCAAATATTTTTTAACAGGTTGAGCAACATATGGCCTAGCGTTATCATGCAGCAAGATAAGTTTATCATGTCTACCGTCCCATCCCGGTCGTTTCTCTCCTAGAGCTCGATTCAAACGTATTAGCTGTAGTCTGTGACGATCGCCAGTGATTGTTTCTGACGGTTTGAGAAGTTCATAGTAAATGACACCTTTCTGATCCCACCAGATGCACAACATAATCTTTGAAGCGTGGATATTTGTTTTCAGTGTCGATGGACCTGGTACACCTGGCGGCCCTCAACTTTTTCGACGCTTATGATTATCGTAATAGATCCATTTTTCATCGCCAGTGACAATACGATGCGAAGAACTCTTTCTTTTCGGCCGTTCAAGAAGCATCTCGCACGTTACCAAACGTCTCCCGATATATCTCTCATTTAGTTGATGCGGCACCCAATTACTTGCTTTTTGGACCATTTCCATCTTGTGCAAGCGTTTACCGACGGTCGACCTGTCAACACCCAACTCTTCAGACAAAGGGTTTAACATGCATCTTCATTCAATAATTGTTCCAGTTCTACATCTTCGAATTGTTTCGGTGCCCCTCCACGTTCTTCATCGCTCACGTCAAAACCGCCACTTTGGAATCGTCGAAACCACTCTTTACAAGTTGTATTAGACGGAGCGTGATCACCGTAAATATTGCACAGTACACGATACGTTTCAGCGGAACTTTTCTTCGAAATAAAATAATGAAGCATAACTTCCCGCAAATGCTGTTTTCTCGGGACAAACGTTGTCATTTTTGACACCAGATAAAAAACTATGCTTACGCTTGTAACAAATGTCAACTACCGCAATCGACACCTTACATATATACTTCCAAATCACAAGTATAGCACTTAAGTGAACTCAAAAATAGTATCAGCAGCAACACTTTTTCCAAGAGGGCGGAAACTTATTCCCATACCCAATAGATATCTTGAAGATATCTTCTTGTTTATTGGGATATTAATAAGCTAAACAAATCCGTGGATTCTGTTCGGTTCCTTAGGAATTTCAATCCATTGGAGTTCTTTCTTACAGCAAATTCATTTAGGTCCGCATTACATGGAGCTGCAAAAAGGCGAAAAGTGGATCACAGAACCCTTGATTGAAGAGAAAAACAGCCACCTCTCTTTCCACCCTTTTCCAGCTTCATGTGACGCGGGCCTTACTGCGCTGGGTGCTCTTGAGATAGCTTTATCTTTCTTTAATGATCGGTCATAACGAAGGATAGAGATATCTCAAGTACACCTCATTAAAGTGAGTCTAATTTGCCACTGGAACAATGGGGTGTGGAAGATTCTAAATCTCAAGTGCAAAAGGAGCCGAATTCCGCCTCTCTTTGCAACTAAAGGTTTGGATTCTTTTGGGCTTTGAATTTTCCACACTCACCTATTGAAGTGAACGAATGTATATACACGGAGAAAAGTAAACAGTAATCTTTACTGCGAATGACAGTAATTTTATTGATTAAAAAAGAAATGAAGATAAAGTTAAATAGTCGAGATTATTCTCTAGTAGCACAAAACGTTCGTCAAACATTCTCAGAATGTTGACAGAACATTGGAATATTCCACACGGAGAAAATTTTGTATAGTAAAAATCAATATATTTATATCGTAGCCGTGAGATATATTTTATTAGCTAAGTTCGTTTACCGATGTCCCAAGTTACCCCAACTCGCTCCAAGTGTTTTGGATTCGCTACTTCCAGTTTAAGCAACGAAATGATTGGTTTGGTACAAGTTGGAGCAACTCAGAGCACGTAGAACGAACGAACCTATTGTGAATGAAGGAACCATGAGTATGCAACAGATTACCACAACTTTTCTTGGAGGCAATATGCGAAGTAATAAGAAAATAAAAGGTTATAGTTCCTATTGTCATAATCGAGTATATTCCACGGGTACGATAGTGGGTCTAATAATCTTTAATACACACTTTTCTCTATGTAGGAACATTCGAAGAATATTTTACGCGTATTCGTTTTACTTGGATCACGATCACCGTCATAGGAACTATTTGGTGTACAAATAAGTACACTTCGATTTTGTATCATAACAGCTATTCTAAATTAATTCAAAGGTCCCGCTCACTTATGATAGATGGCACTTGATGTGTAGTATCGAAACGTAAAGGAGTCATAAACATAACCTAGAAATTCTGTGAATTAAACATGCAGACCGATAAACTATTTATTAGACACTGCATTCGCTATGAATTCCATCAAGGAAAAAGTGTTAGGAAAGCGTGTGAATCGATATGTTCTGTTCTTGGAGACAACATTTTATCTAAAAGTACATGTGAATATTGGTATGAGCGATTCAAAGAGGGTGATTTCGACGTTAGTGATTGTGAACGCACCGGGTCTCCTCCCGTACAGCACGCGGACATTTCTCCGTCGCCTCCACGTCGCTTCTCCGTTTTTTCCACCTTGTATCCACGTCTCCCTTTCTTCCACCTCGCCTCCACGGAGATGCGACGTGGACATCGGTAGATGTGCTGTGTGGGCTGTAAAGGTGGACGATCAGGAACTGCAAGCGTTGCTGGATGAAACCTCTTTTCAGACTGAGAAACAACTTTTGGAATAGCTTGGAGTAACTCAGCAAACTGTTTGTTATCGTTCGAAAGCAATGGGTAAGATTCGAAAAGGAACAAGGTCGGTACCACACTTTCTGACTCAAGAAAGAAAAAGAATGAAGTGTTTTGGCGGGGAGTTTTACTTCATTACTTCAATATGAAAAGGAAAGGAAACCTTTCAATATGAAAGGTTTCTTGCATCGAATTGTCACTGGTGATGAGAAATAGATCCATTACGACAACCCAAAGCGCAGAAAGTCATGGGTTAAGCTCGGCCAATCATCACAATCAGTGACAAAGCGGGATATCCACGGGTCTAAGCTCCTGTTCTGTATTTGGTGGGATCAAATGGGTGTGATTTATTATGAATTGCTGGAACCGAATGAAACCATACACGCAAGAAAATATATTTTAAAAAGTCCCATAATTTATTGAGGATCAGCGCCAGTTTGTCACGGATAAAATTATTGACCTGAATATAACGTCAAAAGTACAATAATTTCTTGTGGAAATACATCTAATTATGGTACTTTTAGAAGTAAATTGAGGTAAATAACTTTATCCGTCACAGACTGGTGCTGATTCTCAATGAATTATGGGACTTTCCAAAACATTCGTTTCCTCCGTGTAACTGGGGATCGTTACCGACTAAAATTGATGCGCTTCAGCTGTGCATTGAAAGAAAAACGGCCGGAATACTCCAAAAGACACGACAAAGTCATTTCGCTGCACGACAATGCTCGTCCGCACGTCGCAAAACTGGTGAAAACATATCCGGACACACTCAAATGGGAAGTTCTACCCCACCCCCCGTATTCTCCAGATATTGCTGCATCTGATTACCATTTGTTTCGTTCGATGGCTCATAGCGTGTCTTAGTAGAAGTTCACTTTTTACGAAGATTGCCGAAAATGGGTCGATTCGTGGATTGCATCCAAAGATGACGCGTCCTTCCGACACGGTATTCGTTCCCTGCCCAAAAAATGGTCGAGAATAGTAGAAAGCGATGGACAATACTTTGATTAATGTATTCTTTGATGTTCATTCGAAATAAATAATTTTTTTTTCATTAAAAAAACGTTACGAATTAAATCCAATTCCTAATATATATAACTTATATGAAAATTATATCGAAAAATTACGAAGTTCCAGATTATGGGGATCCCTATTATGTGAAGGCTCCAGGGTTAAATCTGACCCTGGCTATGCATAGCATGAGTACACTGTAAAAAAATGAAAAATATCATCCCCGGTTTGTGAAATTAAATTGTACGATATCATAATTTGGACACGTTGAATGTGAAAGTATTACGCATTGTAATTGGGGAATCCTAATTCATATGGTGAAGATGTGTTTCTCAGCATTAGCGTGATTTCCGTAATCATTTGAACACTATGTGTGAAAACTATCAAAATACTGTAAAGGTTGAAATTACATTCAATTGCAAAATAATCCAGGCTAGTATGAAAGTATCAGGTTCAGAAGGACTTATTTGTCTATGTTTTCTGTAAAACCTCTACGCTGAGAGTCAGCAAATTATATTACAAATTTGTGATTGAAAAGCAATTTATCGTATATTAGGGATCAATCATTTCAACATAATTATCCATATAAAAATATTCAAACTCCAATACTGGCGATAGAATATACACCGAGGAAAAACTGTAGCTGAAAACGAATTCGAGTACATTTTTGTATTTACGTAGCCATATTTTCCATTAAAATAGCTATGACAATCACTGTGATAGTGAAAATACAACTACAGTGATTGAAAACTGTACTCGGGCTCATTTTCAGTTGCAGTTTTTTCTCTCAGTGTAGTTGGACGTAGCTGACAGCCAAGGCTGTACAATCTACGTAAAGACAAGAGTGGTTGACAATGGTCTAAATATTGTACCAATATAGGCGGTCAATAAATCACATTCGTTGATGTATTGCTGATCATATGCTGCGCCACACCTGGCACATCCTTCAATCAATATTGCCTGAAGAAAAAAAAAAATGATTTCAGACAAGGGTCTTTAGCGCATGGCCGGACCCTGCCCAAAGCATTACACGGGAAAAACATTAACTTATAAATTACGACGTGAGAATTGAAGCGGAGGACTATATCTGTGAAATCAGTCTATTCAAAATGTAACATCGTGAATTGTAGGGTTTTTCGGTTAAATCACATCGAATATTACGATGTTAACTCCTACAAAAGAAGGTTATAACAGCAATAACTGTCTCTAACATGTGACAATTCCTGTTTTTTCAAGTGTGGTCCTGTGCTATGATTTTACCATCGTAATTTCAAAGATGATATCCTTTCCGTGCAACCCTGGATAAGAGTAGATTTTTATGTTGCGCTAAGCATGGGTGGTAGCTTGGTCCAGCTGAGGCAATAGCTTGGTTCAGCTTGAGCAATGGTTTTGCCCAGCTTGGGCAGTAGCTTTACTCAATTTGAGCGATAGCTTGACCCAAGATAAAACTCCCGTGTCAAGCGGCAAATAACTCAGCAGGGTGTTGCTTGTTTCTTGCGAGTGACAAACCAAGCATTCAATGAATATGTAAGTCCCCTCTGAAGATTCCATCACAACAAAAATTCTTCACTTGTTCTAGCACGCGTCTACTTCAATGCCAAGAGCACCAGATTCGCATCATTCATCAGCTTAAAGTGATCAGAAAAATTACTTGTCGAACTTCTCAGAATTCTTCGACATTTATCTCGTTCATACCGAAATTATACATTGGATGTTCTTCTTTCTTAACTAAAATGAAAAATTGTAAGTTTCCGACAGCGTTTTGGCTCTTCCCTGACAAACAAATTTTCCTGTTGTTTGCCATTGATGACAAATGCAATTACAACCCTATCTCCAGTATTGAGTCTTGATTGTAGAAATTATTAGGTCGCAGCTCAAATGATGTTATCATTTCAGAGTTAATTTTCACCTGGATATTTGTTAATAGAATCAACTTTTTCAATTATTCTACCAAGTACACTCAGAAAATGGTTTATTTGAATATGAACCTCCTAGATATCCCTAACAGCACGACTACCGATATCAACGTTGCATCGTCGTGGTCTCCACGTAGATAAAAGGTAGACCTGAGTACAAGGCGAATGAAGAAACATTCCATTCAGGGGCAACGTAGAGACAACACAGAAGAAAAGTTTGGTTATTGTAACGATTTGGAGTGAAGTTGAAAGAGATAGTGTTAGTGGCGATACTTTATCGCTATAATAACGATATAGACGACTATACGGAGAAAAATAATGTAGTAAAATACTATTATTCCGTCAAATGTCACAAATAGTGTGAATTTTAAACAAATCGGAATTGAAGGAAGAAAGTAGTAAGCACTGAACTTCGAAACAAAATTTGAAAATTTCGTAAACATCGTTATCATGCGGATAACTTCCGGTTCTATCATCCAATTTTCATGAAATTTTCACCACAGCTTTATGCAGTGTGGATCGCAGTCCTACATAAATTTCAACCTGATTCTTCAAGAAAAACGAGAGGGGGAAAGAAAACATGTATTTTTTTTTCAACACAAACGAGGAAGCCATGTGCCAATTAGCAGAGTTTTTATGCACGCATTCAAGATTTTTCTGAGATATTTTTATGAATTCTTCAAAACATTTCTAAGACTTGATCGAATACGTCTAAAACATATCTTCCGCAAGACCTTTTCAAGATATCTTGAACTTGTCGAAATTTGTTGCGTCGGACATCTTTTAGATATCTGAAAGATGTCTTTTTGTTTATTGGGAAATTTATTTGAAGAAGGAAGAACATTGTTTGTGAAGTTTATGGATTTAATTTGTAAATATAACTGGAGAATCAAATATTCTATCAAAAAACCTGAAAAAATCACGTTTTGAGAAAAAACTGGTGCTTGGAATAATCCGTTGACATCATTTTGTTTATCACAGCGCTTTTCGGATGAAGTTTTTCGTGCCAACTTCAGGTATATATCAAAAGGAATCCAGACACCTCTAATTGATAACAAGAGTCATCACCCATCAAAAATTCTTTGAGTTACACTGCAAGCCGCAATTAACGAAAATACTTTCATATACGTTGCAGGACCTTCCCATGTGGAAATGTACACACATACCGCTACTGGCGCGGTACTGTTGCCAGAGTTGCCAGTACTGGCAAATCCAACCTTGCCCTTATGGGGCCAGTGGTTTAGACGGTACTGGCAAGGAGTCGGAATGATAACATCATTTTACATAAGGGCCAGTAAAACATTTACCACCACTTCGGTAGCGATATTTGGTGTGTGCCTACTATGGCGGAACTCTGGCATTGCAACAGAATCAGTTGTTCGGCCAGTACTGGGCACAGAATGATTCCCGCATTGGCATAGCTTTGTGCTATGTGGATAGACAGATGTGTTTCTGCACTGGCTGAGCACTGTTGCCAGAGTTGCCAGTATTGTCAAATCTAACCCTACCATTATGGGGCCAGTGGTTTGGACGGTACTGGCAAGGAGTCGGAATGATAACATCATTTTACATAAGGGCCAGTAAAACATTTACCCCCACGTCGGTAGCGATATTTGGTGTGTGCCTACTATGGTGGAACTCTGGCATTGCAACAGAATCAGTTGTTCTACCACACCTGGATGAGAAGTGGTAGAGGGTCAGAATAATACATGCTATGTAGGAATTCAGACCCGACCCAGTACTGGCACAGTGCTGGTAATAAGAGATCCCCGGAGTTATATTTCGAGTGAAAAAAAATACATTGAATTTGAACGATCAAAACTTTGTGAATCTATTTGTCTCATCACTGTTATCTGAGGAAGACGCTTTGGAAGTGGTTTCATGGAAGTTCACTGGGCAAGGATTGAACCCGGGCCCCGCGAGTGAGAAACAGAGTCTCTATCGCATCAGCTGATCTCCGAGTTGACAACGGACCACTTAAATTCCCATTTATTGCACCAATTCCCTTGAAGTCACACAATTTACCATAGACTCCGTAGTGAAACAAGATTCTACCAATACTGGTTCATTGTTCTCTATCGAACATATTGAATGATCATACCAACTCTGTCTTGATACTGGCGCGACTCCGGCTCACTACAAAAATCAAGTTGCCAAGATCGTGATTTTAATGTCAATCGACTACCGATTCCGTAGTCAACCAGAGTCCCACCAATACTGGTACCATGTCGTCTATCGAACATATTGAATCATAATACCAACTCTGGCTCAATACTGGCGTGACTCCGGCTGACCACAACAGCCGAGTTGCCAAGATCATAAGTGCAACATCAATCGACTATCGATTTTGTAGTCAGCCAGAGTCATATCATTACTGGCATATTGCCGTCTGTTTTACATATGGAATGATACCACCGACTCTGGCTGAATACTGGCGCGGTACCGTTTCTCGAAATCCTAGGTATTGCCCAGACAGTATTCTTCCGATACTGACCCTATACCGTCTGTCCACGCGAGCCAATACCGTCTGAAATTTTGCGAATGTTCGGCGACAGTTGAAAAACGGTAATGATTCTGAACAGGCACAGTTGTTTTTGCCGAACTTTGGCAAATACAACCTCGCCAGTACCATGCCATTTGTCATAATGAATTGACATAATCGGGAGTGATTTTGGAACATTGTTTACCGTGTGGATTATTTGCACATTCTATGCGTAATCACATGCTGAGATTGCTTGGAACAAGCTTGCACAAGCTTGGAATGTCTAAAAAGTGCTTGTGCTATTTGAGTACAATCGGTATCGGTATCGGTTCAATAGTGAATTACTGGTTGAAAACACTCACTGACAATCATTCCTTCTCAAAATAGTTTCCCAAATAGTACAAGAATTCTAAAAGAGTTCTTCATAAATATATTGTATCCATTATGAGCACCTTGAAAACTCCTGTACTTTTTGCGTTCTTATTGAAAATGTTAGGGTTGTAAGTAGTTTGAATGGTGTGAAAATACCATAAATGCTGATTATATCATATACTAACCTTGGTTACTTTCTTCATTGTCAGAATCTGTATCATCGACTGAAACTTTTTGGAGTTCATGATATTTTTTCACTCTATCATAAGACATATTTAGGAATTCAGATCGATGATTTTACGTAGAACTACACTTTAAGAACACCCAAACCTCTGTGTGTGTCTGATAAATGTACGAGAAAATTTGAATACGTCTAACGAGCGTGCATGGAGATAGGGGTGGACACAAGACAAGACAAGACGAGATCATACAACTTCTTGTCTTGGTCTCGAAAATATGCAAATTTCGAGTCTCGTCTCGATCTTGTCTCGATCTTGCTAACCCCAGTCTTGGTCTTGTCTTGGTCTTGTCTTGATCTCGACGGCGATAATGATAAGAAAATTCGCTTGATATACACGCTTTGATCATTTACCTTCCGAATGGATCCTAAGTCGCAGTCAAACAGTCTCATAATAGACTTGGAATAGTCACGGAATAGTCTGAGACCGGTCTTCAAGAGATATCTAGCACATTTTCATTAAGGAACAAGAACAGTGTGGCAGGGATGCTGCATGGCGTTCAAAGATTCTTAGATGAGCTCTAAACAATTTCCTAAAAATCATCGAATGATGAATAAAAGATTCATATTATAAATAATATTGCTTCCTCGTTAGAGGGGGCCGAAAAGTTTTTTGTCCCCAAACTCGAAATCTCTTAGGCCAAAATGTTCCTCCAAACTCGGAGAAAATTTTTGGTTTTGTGTGTGTGTGTGTACGTAAAGTGAACTGCGACCGCGCAGATCTTCCGTTCCTTTTATCCGTTCGTCATGAATTTCTCACCACGGTCAGATGTACTGTTGATCGTGGTCCCATATATGTTAAGCTTCAACCTTATTATCACAGAACGGTACACGGAGAAAAATGATTTTGAAATTCGTAGCGATGATGACTATCTTACCTAGGATTGAAGCCAATTTTTGAAAAATAAGCAATGATTGCTTGTGATGATAGGAATGAATAATAGAAAAATAGCAAAGGGTACTAACGTGTATAGTAATGAAAAATTGTATCAATCATGCCTATGCTGTGGAGCATTCAGCGACAAACGGAGTTAGCGATGGTTCCCTCAGTCATGACAAAAACGTCATGAAATTGAATATGAAACGTTGTATTGTCCGGCGTGGAGAGTGATTCATAATATTTTCAGGCAATGATTGCCAAGCAATGTATAGAGTAGATTTCAACACAGAAAAAAATAATAGAACCATTACACGGTGTGGAATCATTCATAACATTTCGAGGTGATGATTCTCGAGCATTGTGTGCCGTACATCACTAAGATTATTCATAAAGTAAGTTGCTGAGGTGTAAGCACGAATCTACGAACGATTCATAAACTTTCAGTGAGTTGAAAATCTCAATCGTGCGGTAGAGCTAAGTCGGTATAAGCGTTACTTTGGTTAAGCTAGGTTGATTAGGTAGGTAGGATCGAATCCCCATTACTGAGGGAAAAATTTCTTTCTATCACAGCCTTGCATCTCGGATCAATCGGACGATGGCATCTTTCTTTTGGATGATGGTATTGATCACTAAGTTTTGTGAGGAATAGGAAGTATGTTCGTTTAGTTCATATTGTAATAGAAACTGAATGAGTTAGCAGCGATCTTCATCTGAAGATGGGAACTATTACTACTCCCCGCATAAGCAACTGTTGATAGAAAAGTTCAGTTGTCACCAATTTGCTAACCTTTTTCAGCAATGATCCCTCGTATTTCTAGCAATCATTCACTGTTCTTTTTCCTCTGTGTAAGGGTGAAGAAAAATGTGGGAAAAAATTGTGATTTCGCGACCACCTATATCTTCGCTCCCTATTATCTGACCGCAGCCAAATCGCATCGAATGCTTGTGGAGGCGTTTGGTGAGCATACTCTCGGTAAAACACAGTGTTTCGAGTGGTTCAAACGGTTCAAAAGTAGCGATTTTGACGTCAGGAACGAAGAACGTGGAAGACCACCGAAAAAGTTTGAAAACGCTGACCTGCAAGCCTTGTTGGACGAAGACGACGCTCAAACACAACAACAACTGGCGGATCAGTTAAAGGTGACCCGAGAAGCCATCTCCCTTCGGTTGAAAGCCATGGGAAAGATACAAAAGGTGGGGAAATGGGTTCCACATGAACTCAACGAAAGACAGCAGGAAAACCGCAAAACATCATGCGAAATGCTGCTCGCCAGGTTCCAAAGAAAGTCATTTCTCCATCGAATTGTGACTGGCGATGAAAAGTGGATATATTTCGAGAATCCTAAGCGCAAAAAGTCATAGGTTACTCCGGGTGAACCATCAACATCGACGGCAAAACCCAACCGCTACGGACGAAAGACAATGCTGTGTGTTTGGTGGGATCAGAAGGGCGTAATCTACTACGAGCTGCTGACACCTGGGGGAACTGTCAATACTCAACGCTACCGACAACAAATGATCGATTTAGATCGAGTCTTGCGTGAAAAACGACCAGAATACCAACAAAGACGACACAAGGTGATTTTGCTGCATAACAATGCACCAGCACACAAAGCAAAACAGTTCCAGGAAACGATAGAGTCGTTCCGTTGGGAGATTCTTCAGCACGCGCCTTACTCACCGGACCTTGCCCCATCCGATTACTACTTGTTTGCATCGATGGGACACGCACTTGCTGAGTAGCGCTTTACTTCTTACGAAGATGTACGAAAACGGTTCGATGACTAGTTGCTCAAAAGAGCAACAGTTCTTTTAACGCGAAATCCACAAATTGCCAGAAAGATGGAAAAAATGTATAGATAGCGACGGACAATACTTTGAATAAGTTACTTTGTATCATATCATTACAATAAACGTGTTTTTTCTGTACAAAAATTCCGATTTCATACTTACACACCTGGTACTATGAACATTATTCGAATATTCGAAATGTGCTCTATGCACATTCCAATGAGACCGTTTTATGAGTGCTATGTATATTCATCGAACGTATGTAATAGAATATATAAGGATATGCCAATCGAACGTATGTAATCGAATATACGACGGTACGTCAATCGAACGTCAATCGAATGAATACCGTATATTTCGAATATATCCCGTACGTTCTGAGTATATATAGAACAGTCTCATTCGAGTATTCTATAAACTTTCATTCCATGTTCTCCGTCCCATGTGGAAATTGCCGGAGTTGACAAATCGCCCAGTACTGGAAAGGTTGTATTTGCCAGACTTCGGCAAAAACAACTGTTCCTGTTCAGGCCCATTACTGTTTTTCAACTGGCTGTACATGTTCGACGGAGTTGAGACATTATTGGTTGGCGTAGACAGACAGTATTGGGCCAGTAATGAATCAATACTGGCCGAAAAATACACGGATCGTAGTGTAACGGAGCCGCGCCAGTACTGTGCCAGAGTTGGGATGATCATTCAATATATCCAATCGACAATGAAGGGCCAGGATCGGTAGGGCAAAGGCTAACTACAAAATCAGTAGTCGAACTACGTTAAAATTATGTCCATGGAAATCCGGCTGTTATGGTAAACCAAAGCGGCGCCAGTACTGAGCCAGAGTGCGGATTACCATTTCATATATTCGATAGCCGACTATATGCCAGTATCGATATGGCACAGGCTGACTACGAAATCGATGTTGTATTGTCGTTAAAATCAATTCATTATGACAAATGGCGTGGTACTGGCGAGGTTCTATTCGCCAAAGTTCGGCAAAAACAACTGTGCCTGTTCAGAATCATTACCGTTTTTCAACTGTCGACGAACATTTGCAAAATTTCAGCTGGTATTGGCTCGCGTGGACAGACGGTATAGGGTCAGTATCGAATGAATACTGTCTGGACAATACCCAGGATTTCGAGAAACGGTACCGCGCCAGTATTCAGCCAGAATCGGTATTATCATTCCATATGTACAACAGACGGCAATATGCCAGTAATGATATGACTCTGGCTGACTGCCAATTATGATCTTGGCAACTCGGCTGTGTGGTCAGCCGGAGTCGCGCCAGTATTGAGCCAGAGTTGGTATTATGATTCAATATGTTCAATAGACGACATGGTACCAGTATTGGTGGGACTCTGGTTGACTACGGAATCGATAGTCGATTGACATTAAAATCACGATCTTGGCAACTTGATTTTTGTAGTGAGCCGGAGTCGCGCCAGTATCAAGACAGAGTTGGTATGATCATTCAATATGTTCGATAGAGAACAATGAACCAGTATTGGTAGAATCTTGTTTCACTACGGAGTCTATGGTAAATTGCGTGACTTCAAGGGAATTGGTGCAATAAATGGGAATTTAAGTGGTCCGTTGTCAACTCGGAGATCAGCTGATGTGATAGAGACTCTGTTTCTCACTCGCAGGTCCCGGGTTCAATCCTTGCCCAGTGAACTTTCATGAAACCACTTCCAAAGTGTCTTCCTCAGATAACGGTGATGAGAAAAATAGATTCACAAAGTTTTGAAAGTTCAAATTCAATGTATTTTTTTTTTTTTACTTGAAATATAACTCCGGGGATCCCTAATTACCAGCACTGTGTCAGTACTGGGTCGGGTCTGAATTCCTACGTAGGATGTATTATTTCGACCCTCTACCACTTCTCATCCAGCACTGGCCGAACAACTGATTCTGTTGCAATGCCAGAGTTCCACCATAGTAAGTACACACCAAATATCGCTACCGACGTGGTGGTAAATGTTTTACTGGCCCTTATGTAAAATGATGTTATCATTCCGACTCCTTGCCAGTACCGTCCAAACCACTGGCCCCATAAGGGCAAGGTTGGATTTGCCAGTACTGGCAACTCTGGCAACAGTACCGCGCCAGTAGCGGCCCGTGTGTACATTTCCACATGGGGTATTTCATTTGTATATTCCACGAAATTATATACAGGAGAATAGATAATAAGATAGAGAGTAGATTAGCAGTAGATCAGTTCGGTTTCAGGAAAAATAGGGGAACGCGAGAAGCAATATTAGCACTCAGAACAGTAGTAGAGAAAAGACTAGAGTTGAAAAAGTCTGTGTATATAGGTTTTGTAGATATACGAAAAGCATTCGATAATGTTGCGCTGAAAATACAGTTTGTTCCAGCCAAACAAAATTTTGGTTGAAATGAACGCAAAGAAACTTTTTGGTTGGCTGAAATAAAATTTATTTGGGGTGAACAAACTTTGGTTCACAATAATTAAGGTTTTCATACAGACAAATAAATTTTGTTTATCCTGAATAAATTTTATTTCAGCCAACCAAAAAGTTTCTTTGCGCTCATTTCAACCAAAATTTTGTTTCGCCAAAACAAACGTTTTCTCAGTGTGATTGGGAGAAAATGTATTTGAAAAAGGTAGGAATCAATTTCAGGGATATGAGAATAACATGCATTATATAAGAATCAAACCGCAATAATAGAAATAGAGATATTTCAATTTTTATATAGAAGAAGTGACGAACGAAGTGAAGAAGCAAGTGCAATTGAAATTACAGATTCAAGGAGGAAATGTAAGCATGTTGAGATTTGCGGATGACATAGCTATATTAGCTACAAGTGGTGCTGAGTTAGAAAGAATAGCACAAGGAAAACAAGCTTTCCACCAAAAGAAACAGTTACCATGTTCGAAGAATATTAGCTTAGCAGTGAGGAAGGAATTCTTGAAGAGTTACGTTTGGACCACAGCATTATATGGTTGCGAAACTTGGACAATTGGAAAAACGGACCAACGAACACTTGAAGCCTTTGAAATGTGGTGTTATAGAAGGATGCTTAGAGTAAAGTGGATAGAGAAAGTAAAAAATGAAGAAGTATTGGAATGGCGAATGAAAAAAGAAGTCTTTTGAGACCTGTCGTGAGAGAAGAAGTAATCTGATAGGACACACATTAAAGCATGATAGCTCATTGAAATCAATATTGGGAGGAAAAATGAATGGTAAAACTCGAAAAGGTAGACCTAGATTAAGTTATATGAAGCAAATTATACAAGATAAGGGTTGTCGTAGATATGTAGAAATGAAGCGTCTACACAGTGAAAAGTAAAACTTAAAGTGATCCCGCATATCAGCTTTAAAATGCAGGCAAAAGTAGCGCCTATTCTAAGATAGAATTCTATCTTAATTCCCAAAGTGAGATGGAATTGACTGAAATTCAATCTTTTTCATTGCTTACTTTCAGTTCGAATAGGCGCTACTTTTGGCTGCATTTTTAAGCTGATATGCGGGATCACTTTAAGTTTTACTTTTTACTGTGTAGCGAATAATAGACAGGGTTGGAAGATTTCATCAAAGCAGCCATAAGACTGATTACTCCATGATGATGATGATGATGATGATTCTACGAACGTTTCTATCTCGAATATATTTTGAACTTCTGTTTTTGTTTGGGTAGATACCCTCAAAGAAGTTTGGGAATAGTCTTAGGTTAAATGTGAGCCAGTGATCTATGTTAGATCCATCATCTTGAGTTTCGTAATTTTGACGTAAGATTCAGATGCAGCCCCCTCGAAACCCCTAGAACTTGTATTTCATCTGGATTTATTCATCAATGCTAAAATAACTAGATTCACGATCGCCGTATTGAATCCGCCATCTCGAATTTCCCAATTTTTACGTCAGATTTGGATTCAGCGTCCTTGAAAGCCACTGAAACTCGTGTTTCATTTGAATTTACCGATAAATGCCAAAATGACTGCCCACACAGCATCACAGCTCCAGAAGACTTGATGGAGAATTCTTATTGAACTGATTGTGTTCCTCATGAATTTTTCAAGAATTCTTCTGAAACTGTAGTGCTGTGTGGGTAAATTTACGGTCACTATTTGGTTCCACCATGTTGAATTTCTTGATTTTGACGTGAGATTTGGATTCAGTATCCACAAAAACCCCCAGACCCCGTGTTTCATATGAATAAGTCCATACATGCAAAAAATGACTGAACCCACGTCTACTATCTTGAATTTTCCAAATCCGACGTGAGATTTTGATTCGGTACCCTCGAAATATCCTAGAGACCGTGTTCCATATGCCGAAATGACTAAATTCACGTTCACCATACTGGATCCGTCATCTTGAATTCATCCTTTGACTTCTGATTCAGATTCAGCGCTCTTGGAAACCCTTAGAACTCGGGTTATATGAATCTCTCCATAAATGCCAAAATAACTGAATTCAAGTCCGCCATCTTTAATCCATTCTCTGATTTCAGATTTGAATTCAGCGTCCTCGAAAACCCCATGATCGGGCCATTAGTCCATACACACAAAGGTATATTGGAATGAAATTCGGATTCAATTGGATAGGATTTTTTCTTCCTTTGAAATCCATCGAGGATATCGTTTTTTCAGGAACTCAATTGAAGAAGAATTGTATTCTCAATCTATGATTGAAATGGGCAGGGAAAACAAAATGATTTAAACGGATTCAATGCCTATCCTGTAATCAGTATCAACGTGAATTGAATGGTGATAACTTGAAGATTCAATACACCTATGTCGAAAATTACATATCTAATTCAGGATTAGGAAGGATTAAAGATTCAGGTAGACAAAAATATTCTACATTGTATTGCCCCTTCAGGAATTCAATTATATTAGAATCAAATTCGGATTGGTTTGGGTACGATTTCTCCTCATCTTGGAATGGACGTCGTAGAAATATATTCGTATGAATTCAGTTGGATAGAATTCCATATATTGTATAGAAATACAATTCATCTGGACCACCCGGAGAGGGGTGTGAGGGACTGATTACCATTCGCTCTAGTTCTCATCGCGACTTCAGAATAGGAATTGAGTAATGACTTGGAATTTGGTGATCATTATGATGTTAATTTATCGTTTCCATGGTAACGTCAACTGCAGTTTCTCATTCTCACTCCGATTCTCGATAGTATTTATTACAATTTTGAAATATGGCACCAAATTACTATTCTTCATAGTAACCGTTACCATATACTTTTTTCCGTGCAAAGTATTTTTCCCCTTTGTCTAATCCATTTGCATGGATTCAAATGGATAAATCAAACGAACTCAAGTCAATATCAAAGAGTGGTGCAGAGAATGACGTTGAAAGTGGACAGCGGCGAATACAAATTCTCTTATTTTGTTACTCTTTGATGAATATTCCACGATATTAGAACAATTATATGGAGACTATGTGGAAACTGATTCTTAATATTTCAATCATCGAAACTATCAAACCCAAAAAAAAGATACTTATGATGTCACGAAAATTCAAGTTACGGAAATAATGTTCGGCCATCAAATCCCATTGACGACTGACGTTAAAATGAAATCGAAGAGATTCTCGAAGTTAATTGTAGAATACTCCGAATTCTATCCAACTGCATTGAGGAAGGAGATTAAAAATTGTTCATCAATTGTGAAATTTTGTGTATAAAACAGCACGATCTATATACGATGCAGAACATCAAGTTTCAATTTTCAGCCTCGATGGCGATTTTCATTCAATTCTTCGGCATGAATATTTTTGCTTGGATAAGTCGAGACCGGAAATTTCTTAGTGTTGACGACAGGTTTGAGGATTCCCAAAAACAAACTAATAGGAGGAAAATATTTAAGTATATTCAAGTTTTCGTGTTTATAATTTCCCAAACCACTCCTAGGCTTCCCGGGTCGGAAAATTTTATCAGTTTTTGTCCTCTTATTCCATTTTCGGGCTGCTTTTGTCCTGATTGTTGAATAATGCGGACAAAAACAGTACTTTTCCATGATTTTAGTCTGAATTTCTTCTCAATCAGTGTCATTCGTTGGAGGAAAAATTCAGACTAAAATCATGAAAGAGTACTGTTTTTCTTCGCATTATTCAACAATCAGGACAAAATCATACTAAAAATGGAATAACAGGACAAAAACCGTCCAAATTTTTCGACTCAGGTTCTTTGGAAGTTTTTTTTACAATATATTCAAAGATTATCCGATAAAATGATGGTTGTTTGGAAATCTTTTGAGGGTAGTTTGAAAAGTGGACCATCGCATTTCAGATTGTTAAAATATTGTCTAATAATTTTTTCAACTATGTGAACCGGTGAGTGCTTATTCACATATCCCTGGACATCTCAAATGTATCATAGTTCCAAAGAACGATCATTATCTGAGTTATCAATGCGAGCGTACGTCGTGTGTAATTTTTTGAAAGTGAGCGAAGCGTATTTTGAAGGAGGTCGAGCTGCTGAGCGAAGCAAAACCGCTAGGCGACAAAGCCCCATGGTTATTATTGGTATCTTTCTTATTTTTTCTTCAACCAGAGAGACACATCGGCTCGTGGGACTCGTACATCAGTACGCTCTTGTTAGTTTGTAAGCCTTACGTAATCATGCGTTCATACAATTGCAATGATCTCATTTTTGTTTCTCTCTATAAATTTCCTTTGAACGATTTTATGTATGAGATGTTACAGTATACATCGAATTTAATTTCCAATATTCGAGCGCATCAATCTTATTCGCTAAATATCGTTAATCATATTCAATAAAATTCAACGACATCCAAGAAATTGTACCGGAGCTCAACAGGATGAATCATATTTCAATGTAATTCAACAGTTCATCATTCGCACCCATCAATTATTTTGACTGCAAGTCATTGATTGTTTTTCCCACAAATTTCATTGTCATTCAATAAAATTCAAAATATTCCATCACCTTCTGATCAGTCATTTTTTTCTCATTTCCAACAAGTATCAACAAGAATTCCCACGGGAAGCGATGTACTAGTGATGTCAAGAAGTATCAATCCTTGAACTTGATCAATTTTTTCTCATAGAATAGTATATTGTTCATCAAAGGGGAAATTTCCCACTTCTCCCCGAGGTGAACATACTATTTTTTTCCCACACCTGCACGGAAAGTTGATGTTTTCTGACCTATTTTTAGGGGAGAGAGTGCTGAATTCCAAGCGAATGTGTCACAGCGGGAGGAAAATACAAACTATCTTTCCCCTCTGAAATATGCATACACGGAAAAAAATGAACTGTTAATTTTACCAGAATTCCGGTTACTATATGGACAGCAAGGAATATCTGTGACTTTTACTGGAATTCTTGTTAAATTTACCGGAGCCCTTGTTAAATTTGCCGGAGACTTGGTTCATTTAACTAGAATTCCGGTTAAAATAGCAGTGATTCTTTCTGTCCATATATCAACCGGAGTATTTTTTTCCGTGTATGAATATTTTATATGCAATTAAACAGATGATTTTCACTTTCCTTGCAGTTGTGGGAATAAGATGTATAGCTTTGATAGATTTCAATATAATATCGATGAAAATCTATAAAGCCTAGATATTTGTTTCTATAAAGAAGAATCAATTGAGTTCATGAATCGATCCTTTTCGACATAACTACAATGTACCTTAAGAGGGTCACCCCGTTGAAAGGCTGGTTTTTGTAGCTTCTTTGCGGATTTTTTTTGTAATGACCAATGAAAACATACAAGCTTACCTTTCTACTGCATATTTAGTTATGATTCCAGAGCATGTTCAAATATTTTGGAATGAAAATTTGACAACAATCGGAGTTATAGCAGTTTCAACACACCCATGACAAAAAAAAGTTAGTCAATGGTCGCCATGATTTCGCAAGAGTGTTTTATTAGAAATCAAAAAACCAAACGACATTTTCATCTATGAAGCTCTGGCTATGGAATGAACAAGAATCATTCGAAAATTGAATAATCAACATAGTTTTGGAAATTAATTTTCAAATTTCATAACTCTTTTCAATTATTTTGGTAAGAAAGAAAAATGTTTGGAATTTTTGCATTGGCCTAGTTCATGCAATGACGATAGGGAAGAAGTCCCCCAGTACCGGACATTCAAGGTTAATGGTTAATAAAAAAATGAAAAATATATAGGGGTGGACCCAAGACCAAGAATTGTCTTGATCTTGTCTAGTCTTGTCTTGCAAATCAAAACGAGATCAAGACAAGACTTTAGTGCTCAAGAGTCGAGACGAGACCAAGACTGGGATCTAGTCTCGACCAAGAGTCTTGTAGTCTCGAGAGAAAATCTTGGTCAAAATGCTGAGATTCAGTTTATATTAATAATACATTAATATTCGACCATTTAGTCACTTCAGTGGTTGGTTGATTCAAAAAATTTGACATGAATGATCTCAATAACTTTTAGTTTTTCAACGACTGTCATTTACAAAATGTCTGAAGATTCATTTAGATTCAGGAAGTGTGTCAAGCTTGATGGAAAACAAAAATTCTTTATACCCATAAAATTACTGAGAGTTGAACTCAGATGAAAATATTGCGCAATAATAGTTTTGAATTAGAGGAATAAGATTGAAAGATAGAAGCATTTTGGTTAGATAAAATTCACTGCTTCAGACAAAAATTTTATTAATTGTATATTGTGAGATGGAGTCCTGAGTTGAATGATATTTCCATAATACTAATATACTCGTATAACACAACTACCGATCCTCTACCTAGAACTTCGGAAGAATAGAGGTGGAGTATTGGTGGAGAAATAGGAGCCATAGAATTGAGGAAGAAATAAGGGAAAGTCTCCATCGCGGTGAAGGAGAGCGATGGAGAAAATTATATTTAAATATGTGAGCCCGCTGATACGAAGTCTGTTAAAAATACTAGAAACGGAATTTCTTCGTCTCCTCCCCGTCGCCTCAACGGAGAGTCTCCCTTATTCCTCCTCATCCTAAAAAATTCTTCATTTTTTATTTGATGAAATTTAGCACACGATGAGATATTACCAATGTGTGTATTTTTTATATTTTCAAGTATTCAAGAACAAATAGACCCGAACATCAACAAAAACATTTAACCAAACTGAAATTAGTGAAATATTGAAACGTGCTGAAACTATGAATACCTTATAACAATCAAAAAGTAATTATTTCACATAAAGTATGTGTAGATCAGAAGTAAGGAGTAGGAATAGTAACATAGAGATTCAAGGATTGATTCCGATTGAGGAGTGTGGTCGTTTATTTCTTTTCTCAGTGTATATTTTACACATGCTTTATATAAGTTTTCCACCATAGCATAGGTTTGACTTTTTTTTTTCAATACTCATTTTTATGTGTGAGAGTGTAGCAGTTCATGAAAAATCCTGTACAATATTTCACCTATAACAGGGTTATGCATTAGCATATATGCTAAAATAGAAGATTATTTTATTCTGTAAAATAATCTTAAATTAATATGATCTTGATGTGCGAATATGACTGTTTTTCATTCAACAAGCACTTAGAAATAGTAGAATAATGCTCAAATATATTAAAATGATCAAAGCATGTATATCAAGCAAATTTTCTTATTATTATCGCCGTCGAGATCAAGACAAGACCAAGACGAGACCAAGACAAGACAAGATCAAGACAAGACCAAGACAAGACCAAGACAAGACCAAGACTGGGGTTAGCAAGATCGAGACAAAATCAAGACGAGACTCGAAATTTGCATATTTTCGAGACCAAGACAAGAAGTTGTATGATCTCGTCTTGTCTTGTCTTGTGTCCACCCCTAAATATATAGGAAATTCAATATTCTTCATCTTCATAATAAACTTTGGACAGTTTTTAACAATACAATACGTATTCACATATTTATTTGGAAATAGCGAAAAAATACATTTGTATTTAATACCAAAAATTGGTGAGTTTGGAAAGTGACACCTAGTACCGGACACTTGTAGAAAAAAGAAGAAAAGTAATTTTCACAATTATCTAATCTTGCAGCGATCACAAATTGTCAGAGCATTCAGGAACATCCGCGTACGCCTCATGAGCCCATTCTTCACAATTCTGATACTGAATACAGTCTTCATCATTGTTTTCAAGGCACACCAAACATATCATTCCTTCTTCTTTTGTTACTTCACGCCTCTGAACCGAAGAACGGCTTACCTTTTTTGCAGTCTTCTTAAATTCACTCGGTTTAACGGCTTGTTGGATGGGCTTTCTTTTGTTTATCTTCAACATCTTTAGATTTCCTTTCTCTCCAAGCATATTCTTATAAGACGAAGATGTTAGGATTTCACTTCTCTGAGCTTTTCGATGTCGTGAAGAAGCACGTTTTGCTGCAGCATTCGGGATTGGTGAAAGAAGTTCAATATGTTTTTGTATGCTAGTAGAATCTTCAGTAGTGCTAATATAAGGCATGGGTTCCGCAGGCTGAAGTGCTGAAGGAACTGAAAGTCTACATTGAATTGAAGTCGCAGAAACAGGAACCACAGATTGTGAAGAAGTGATTGCTCCTGAATGAGATTGAATGTCGACCGAAGGAAGTTCTGTTATGTCTGATGGAAGAAAATCTGAGTTGGTAAAAATATTGTTGTTGTATGGATAAATCCCAGTACACTGAAATCCAGACGTTGCAATTACGCGTCGAGTGACTTTGTCGAAAGCTTTTCCTACCAAGCCAACAATCTCATATTCGGTAATCCTTGCGCCGGTGCAAGCCTTGATCCAAGATCCACATGCTTCGAAGTAACCATGCTTGAATGGTTTCATAAATACTCTATCTAGGGGTTGAAGTTTGTGAGTCGTATGAGGTGGTGTGCTAAGCATATAAATATTGTTATCTTAGGCAAACTTTATCACAGACAGCTCTTTATAACTGCGATTCCCGTTAAGTATCAATAAAACTGGTTTTTCTATGGTTGGTTTAGCAAATTGAACGAAATGATGCAGCCATTTTAAGAATAATTCCCCATTCATCCAACCATTGGGGTGTGCCAAGGCAATACTTTCTGGAGGTGCTACTATTATGAGGCGTTCATTAGATCGTTGACGTGGAAAAATAAACAATAGTGGTACAAAAAATCCTGTCGCACTCATACTAAATGATACTGTGACGTTTCTCCCCCGCTCTGCAGATGTATACATGCTTATAAGCTTACTCACTTGACGATTACCCTTCAAGGATAAAACCTTCTGCTGCTTACGCACCTTACTAACTCCAATTTCATCGCAGTTGAAAATATTCGGAGGGCTGAATTTGTACACTGAGAAAAGAAAGTTTTTTTTGTCAAGCGCGCCGGGAATTTGACAGGTATGCGGTTGAGTCAACAGAATAACGTTTGACATAAATTTCCCGTCATTTGGTACAAATATACACTTTTGGTTGAGTCAACCCCGCAGCGATATTGTAGCTAAATAAGATGCGCGTTCCAATCAATCGCTACGTCATTGATGGAAACACAACAAATTTTGAACGTACCATTCCCAGCAGTTGTTTCAATCACGTATTGAAGTAATCAAATGCATGCAGGTGTCATTGGAAAGAATCAACATTTGAGATAACATACTCATCCAATTGCTTCCAGTGAATTGGTTAATCGAACGAATATTCAACAAGTTTGACTGAAAATTGGTGGACTTGAAACAACCTCATCAATGTGATCGCTGTCAATGTGTCATAAAATCTATTTCAACCAAAAAAAATTGATACAGATACAGACAAGTGTTCGTTGAATACAGAATTGTTTCCTATTTGTTGAGAAAAAACACCCGAATTCATGTAGAATGATATTATATGATTCATTTCGATTTACAAATTCGATATGAATTTTTATCCATTTTATGAGACATCATGTCAATTGTATTTCCTGGATCGGATGAATCATATTTAAAACGGCATTTCTGGGTGGAAATTATCAATTAGTCTCTATAGCTTAGTGGGTAGAGCGCTAGTCTACAAGACTAGGAGTTATGAGTTCGATTCTCGTCAACGGTGGAGCGAAATTTTTATTCCAGAATTTCTTCATAAAACTTTGCCCAGCGAGAACATTTCATCAAGTAATCCATACCTCACGGACGGAAGTAGCGAAACGACTCCCACCAACAAAACGGGCGGAGATAAAAGATGACGGATGGTGGTGGAGGAGCCAACAACCATTCTGACAACAGCACTAAAACGAATTTCAGAAAAATTGTGTGAATTCCATCGGAAAGCCCGGCTAAGGAATCATTTTTTTTTTCTTTATTTGATCATTGTATTGAATTGCTCTACTGTATTCAGCGAATAACTTATGGAATTGATGAATTCAAGTACGGTATTGATGTCAAGGCATGTAACATCCAAACAAATGTTGAATATTGTCATTTAAAAGTGTTTTGATTCAATACAAATATGTTTTACGTCGTTTCAAAACAAAGAGTCAATTCAATCAAGTTCTCAAGAATTACAATTTAATCCTCAAGATTTGGCTCAATTGCTCGCGGAATTGAGAGAACTAATTTTCCAAACCCGCAAGGCAGTTCAATCAACTCCTAGATTGATTTCGCCGTATCCAAATGCGCGGCGGACTTGAGGCAACTGAAACTCGATTGAATCAAACCATCCTTTTTCTCAGTGTACTTTTCAGAAAGTACCGAAAGATTCTCGAAAAATCTCTGCACCTGAGTCTCGTTAAATCCTACAGCGCGTAACAAACTTGTCGATTCTGGAATTCTGAGTCTAAGGTCAGGATGTCTCTTCAAGAAATCATAATAGAAATGTTTTCCAGCGGATTTTTCGTTTTTGTTGAATCTATGCTTGATTTTTAGTGCTTCTGCTAGCTCATAGGCATGGTTGAGAAATTCTTTGCATGTCAGCGGCATGCATCTGTTAGACGAATCTATCATATGCTTACCCAATGTTTCTTCGTACTCCTCGCTGAATGTATTAATAAATCTTTCTATTTTTGATTTGACGGTATATTCACCCCCACTTTTCAAAATTTGTATGCGATTAAACAAGGTACTTTTAGGCACTGTATATTTTACCACAGCTTCCCTGCCACTCATCTTTCCAGATAAAACTTTTTGAACTGCTGTTTTCATACTCTCAGCCGACCATTGTCCTTTTTTGGATATTTTTGATTGATTAGGCATGGCTGAACGTCATTGCAACGGATGAAAATCAGTTTCGTAATGATTTAAGTGAGAAATATGTGTCTAGTATTGGGGGAAAGTTCAGTGTCCGATACTAGGGACTCGTCAAGTGAGATTAAGTGATAAAAATTATGCTAGTCGGTAAGTATTTCAACAAAGTAATGCTAAATTATACTAGTTGGTAAGTAACTGTCATCGTAGATTATTTGAAAAAATACATACCGTTGAAGAGCTTAGATGAGAAATGGAATAGAAATAACACCAGCTGTTCAAAATATGTACACGTCAAAGTTAGAAGCGACACAAAAATATATATAAGGGTCAAATATGAATTGATTCTTGCTCGATGTACGTATTCAAACTATGCAAAAAACATATATGTATTGTTTCTAGTTCGATAGGCATTCTCAGTGTCCGGTCCCAAGTGCCGTCCGGCGTTACAGCACTTTCCCTACGTATGCTGTAGCTACCATGAAAATTTCAAAACAATCGGTGGAACCGTTTTTGAAATATCGTGGCAATCAGTTAAAAAACGCGTCTAAAAGTTCAAATAAGATTCAAACTATGGAATCTTCACTCACAATCAATCTGATATATCTAGGGCATGAAGAATACCTTCTTCTTCCTCCTGAAAGTCCCGCAAAGCAGCAATTTATGAAAAAAAAATTCGATTTTTCCAACCCATCACACGGAGTGACTCCCTTAATGGTTCCCTTCGAGATTCATCACAATCTATCATATTTTATAGTATTTCAACAATAAATTTCAAAGAACGTTTATCAAGTTTCAGTCAATTATAATAAAATCATCCAACAAAATTTTGAGGATTTATCGTCTATTTTTTAAAAGTACATATTGAACTCAATTGAAAAACTATGAAATTCATGCAATAATAATTATTTTCGTTTAATTTCAATGGAATTTTTCAGCTAATCTTTGCAGAATCATTGCTTATGCCAGCATTCGCAATCATTCATCACCGTTGCCCGAGACAGTAGAATTAAAGCTGAAACAATATGTCATAATTCCACGATTTAACCAAGCTTCCTCCCAAGACTCAACCGATGTTCGTTAAGGCGGCGTCAGCCTTGCGCTACCGGTAAATTTTTACATTGGACCATAAGCGTGGCCAGGACCCGACTCGCGTGGGTGCCAAATACCAAAATTCCGACCTTTGAATCCCTCAGAATTTTTTTCCTCCATTTTCGAACGAAAGAAGTTGGGTTTTATCTTGACTCTGGCGCCCCTCAGAGAGTTAGTTGGGTGTCTTGACACCCACTGCACCCACCATGGCCACACCCATGCATAGGACACAAGTACTGAATTTATATTGGAAATCCATTGATTCACTAGTTATTTATGTTGATTTTTTATTTAAGCTTTGAAAGGACCATTTCTAACAAAAAACTTGTAACTATTATTTGTTCAATTTTCAAAATATGAAAAACAACGAAAAATTAGTTAAGAGAAAAGAAAAAGTAACAACGAATTCTGGGATATAGAGATAGATCGTAGAAGTTGTTTCACGGCCTTATTACATCGTAAATTCTTCGTCAGTGATGGATAACATGAACCCATCGGCAACGACAAATCACTTAACTCAAGAATCGAGAAAGCACAGCTTTCAAGGCTTCTCGACCCAGTCCTCTTCCTCTTCATTCGAAATTGATTGTTCTTACTTCTCTTTCGCTGTTCTCTCTTGTTCTTGTTTTCTTTTCATCGAATGACATAATGATCGCAAACTTCCGAATTGAATTAAACAAGGCAGCCGCGCAACAACTTGTTATATGACGGAGAGAGGAAAAAACAGCGTTAAACAATAAACATAATTCAATCATCGTGCCTCCGTGTTTCCGATAGTATTCATGTCAGGGGGAATACAATCTCGTTACAACCAACTCAATCAAGAGAGTGAAACCGACTCTTACCGAGAGAGACTTTCTTCTCATTACTTGGCTTTATTTTTATTTTCCAATTTATGAGGTATCATCTCCCTATCGAAACACCGCGAGCCGAAAGTGAGTGTTATAAAGTCATCTGATATCAAGATCGATCACAGCCCACGTAACAATTTGCCGTGCAACGCCGAGACAGTTATCTTCATTCGGTTGAAATAACTTCAATGTTCTTATTTCTTGAATAAATCAGCATGTAAATGTACGATCGGGATATCAATTACACGGTTAGTGTCAAGCGATCTTTGAGTAATGAAGTTTCTTTTTTCGGTCTCAGGTAATTGATGATGAATAAAAAAATAATGAAATTTCATTAAAACGGCGTTAGCGAAATAAATTTGATCGATAAAAATTGTGTTATTCGCTCGAATGAAAGGGGAAGGGAAAGAGGAACGTGATACATTACGTATCGAGTGAACGTTTTCACCTTGCCACGGTGTTATGTTTTTCACGTTGGAGAAGAAACCCTGACTGTGACCTGTTGATGTAGCAACTGCATATTTTACGTGACTGGAATGGCGACTATCGTCTCCTCATTTATACTTTTCTTTCTATCAAACGATGTAATTCGGAATCTTCAGAATTGTCGTTCCAGTTCGATTATATTCTCAATAAACACAACCGTTGGTGTTTCAGAGGACCAGGAACGGTTCTTTCCCGGCATTGTAGAACCATCGTTATTCATAAAGTTTTTTGGACTGTTAAAAAAAAAATTTAATCATTGCGATTTTGATTCCAATAAATCTGTTTTCCTGTAGGATGCATGCAAAATTCGCCAATTGAGGACCGATATGATATTGATGATATATCCCGAACTCGGAAAAATTCAATGACGTAATTGCACCATAAGAACATTTAATCACCATCAAAATTTATTACATGCACTTATTTTTCTCATGATTTCAATTTGAAACCGAGTCTCTTCTTTCAAGATAAAATCGTATCGATGAAAGTATATGAAGCTTTTGAACATGTTGTTACCTTATACATTTGTATCGAGCCTCCTGATCGGTGCTTGAACTTTTAACGAATGTGTCAGTGGTCCCGCTCTCTTCCGATTGGAAAGATGTTCGATTCGGATCTTCTTCGACCATGACGAAGCGGATCTGTACTCTTTTTGCTCCATTCGAAGAAGTAAATCGCTCCTCGTATCGTGAGAGTATCGGACTTGTAATACCCTTAAGGATTGAGAAAAAGGTTGAGACTGAAGTTTCGATTGATCTTTTCTTCCCCCGTGAACTTTTTCTCCTCTCCTCTCTCGGACTTTTCAACTCGATTCGATTCGATTCATCATTGAGGGTCGAAATATATTTGTCGGCTCTTGGGTTTATTAAGGATCAAATTATGATTGACTTCAATGAAGCCTTTTGGTGCATCGGATTTTCATTTTATCTCTTTTCTTTGTATATATGGTTACGCGTGTATGTTTGTTTGTGAAGATAAAACTTTGCAAAGGATTTCGAAAAACCGCTGCGCTCCAAACGGAGAAACCCTGATGGATTCGATTAAAAATTCGATTCGGCATAATTTGATGTTATACGAAGATGAAAAATTGCTCTCAATTTTCATTTAGTCGAAAATGAATCAAGTGCGTTGATGTGGATCCGAGATAATAATGTTAATTATTCCTCTCGTTACGTATCGTAACAGCATCGCTGCGATCTGATAAGGATGCTTATGTGTATATACATATACGCCTAGCGTTAATACCAAGTCCATGTAATTTGAGGCAGCGTGTAATTTGAACCCGTGAAAGTTGTTAGAATTTTAAGCTAGTAGCAGCATTATATAGAAGCATTATCAGTTAGGTAGGAACTAGATTAGCATTGTTTTGTGAGTTCAAGCAAGGTCGTAACTATAACACTTGAGAAGAATTTTTATATACAAGGATTGCGTCGGGCAAAGCTTGTAGCTAATCACCATATCATTTTACAAGAGAAAGTTGATACCGATACTTCCTTTTTTTCAGATAGAGAACGTAAATATTGAGTGAAAAATGGATCTCTTGGCTAGGAAAGTCACACAATTTTATGAAATATGCTTCATGATATTCCGTGAAAAATCTCCAATTTCCAAGTTATAATAAATTCTGAATCCTCAATCTTCTCAACGACATTGAAAAACCAAAAAATTCAAAATGATGAAACGAACTTTTCATCCAAATAGAAACTATCATAACTTTAATATTGGAAGGTGCATTGAAACGGTTGTAGAGATGAATCTTAATTTGAATGAATATTAATGTGTGTTAATGTGTCGTTAGATATCCCATGTCCATCTGAACTTCCAACGATTTCTCATATTGTCTAGAAAGAAATATTGTGAATCATTATTTTAGTACGATTGATCGGAGAAAAATTTGGTGGAAGTGGCACAAGGGCTACATGTATGTTCTTCTACACGATCAAGGTGCATGACTGTCCTACTTCCCTCATCGTTTGTACATTTGGTTTTCCTCCTCCTACTCCTGTTCTTTCTTCTCATTGACTTCCGCGTCGTGTTTTTCCTATCGCGGATGCATCTTTCTCGTGATGTACAGCGATACAGCGATGAGCCAACGAGAATCGACATAAAGTGTACGCGTATCTTTATGAGAGATTTATCATAATTATACGTACAGATCGTATGTTTCGTTGCAAGACTTACGATTTCCACAATCGCTATTGAATCCGGTGATTGTGAGAAAGTATAATTTATCTAATCGCGTACTCGTTGGAACAGCATTCCCCCGTGATTTGCGACAAATAGGAGCGAACGGAATGAAGGCATTAGAAATGAAAACCAAAATATCTTCGAAAATAAAATTGTTAGAAGTGAAATTTCGTTAAATACACATCATCTCGGATAACTTGATGAAGGGAAAAAAGGAAATTCCAAACTGCATTCATTGAAATTAAATAGACTTATGAATATAATGCACAAATCCTTTACATCGTATTCCACTCTATGTCCGATATTGTTCACGCGTATGAACGTGGTTATTATATAGAAGGTGAACCAGATAAGAAGGTGGTTGGTATCGTACTTACAAAGTTTTTCTTTAGATTCAAATTATCAATGCTCTGTGGTACGCTATGTGCATGAGCGTATGCGTACGCGATACGGTCATAAAAAAAAACTGTAAGATATCTTCGAGGAAAACACATTATTCAATTGAAGTCATTAGCAACGGTAGACGTGAGAAAGAGAGAACAAGGAGAAACAGTAGTTTGAAGGAGAGATATTTTATCCGACATCCAACGAGATTCTAAATTTATGTTCATAACAAGTGATGTTGTGTCAATCTGACGTTCTCCAAGTTGAACACTATAATTTTGAAATAAATGTACTCGAATACAAAGCACCATTAATAAAAAATGTGAATGCTAATAACCTGCACATATACAGCTAGGCAGTGTACACACTGTTTTCAGTTTAATCTACATCTAATAAAAATTGTAAAAGTACATCTAATTCTCATCCATTACTTTTAATGATCGTAAGGTATTGTTCATGTTAATGTGCACGTAGATCATCACCAATGATCGTTAGCATAGTCTTCGTCAACGATGAATGTATAGCTGCTATTGGTCACGTTCAATGCGCTAGGCGTAAATAGAGGATAATAATTTTATCAAGTAGAATGCAATGGAAATGGAAGTTAACCAAAGAATAAAATATTTCTTCTAAGCTCACAGTATATAACACATACATTCTATGATACTTTTTACTATCATCAAAAACTCAAATATTATTCCCAACACATTGTCACATCTTTTGTGAAAAATTGTTGTCGATTAATAAAAATCGATTGTTGGTTTGTTGGAGTCCTATCGATTTGACAATCACGAAATGAAACATGATATTTCTGACGAATGTGATGATGTCCATTGTTGAAAAATAGTTTCATTTGATTTATTCGAATGCGATGATGAAATTCAATATTCGAAGAGGAAATACAGAGATCGCTACGAGTGATATGAAATTTCATTTGAAATAGTTCAACTCGCATAATTCGGAATATCGAATCATCATTGTTTTTCTTCTCAATCAAATGATTTACTTCAGTTCAAGCATGAAAGATTTTAATTCTCAGTGCGGGATACAATACATATTTCCACGTGTGAGTTTGCAACGCTTCATACGACTCAACTTAAGGAATACATTTATGCGAAATTCCAAAGTCAACCATTGAACGAGATGAAATTGAATTCTTCGTCGTATCGATATTCTTGGCATTCCGATTGGAACTATCCGCATTTCTCGATGCCTTGGCAGCCCTAATCATTTCTTCATTTCGATGCATCGAGAACGTTGAGGCGCGTGCAATCAAATGGATCGGTATCCAGCGATTCGTGCTTTTTGTCCAATGTACTCGATCGAATTTCGCGCTGTGAATTTGGATCTCAAAGAAAAAGAAGAAATATTTGAAATAAGATTTATGAGATCCATTGAAAAACAACTTTTTCAACGAGTCCGCGAAGTTAATTTACAATTGTGGTATTTGACCGCATCATATTGTACGTGAAACAGACTCAGGTGTACCGATAGGACGAGTCAGCCGTACGATTGCAGTTGCGATAACTTATCGAGCGATCAACGAGATGAGATGCGATGCAATGCGATGCGTCATGCAGTCGATGCTTTATGAGGTCGTTATGACTTTCCAACCCAAACGCGCCGGTCAACATACATATTCTCTTCGATACTCTCGATAAGATTTGAAACAATCGGCTAACTCCGCAACGTAACCTGTCAAATTAACCAGCCGATTTGACGATACGCACAATAATGCGGCGTCGATTGACAACCGATAAATGTGTCTTTGACAGCATCAATGAACGCTATAATTGCTCTTTTCGAACCTTCCTTCGCTTCGCGAACGATTGTTCATTTCTCTCCTAGAATTTCATTGACCAAACGAATGAATAAACTAATAATGGAATTCGAGCGATTCGAAAACTAACGCGTCAAAGTGGAGAGTTCCTCTTCTTCTCTCCCGTTTATTTTCTATTGATCGGCGATCACCGATGAAATCAAAATCGAGCTAATAGAATAAAGTTTGCCTTATCAACTCACCCATGATCGCATAAAACCTTGTATAGGTTATCGATTGTGCAAATCGAATTTTGATCGTGCGGAAAAGTGTTCAACGATACACTGTAGCGATCATTTTATGCATATGGAATGTTGAAAAATACATATTACTTGCGTGCCATTGTGAAACGCGATCGATTGAATGACATTTATTACCATTGTACGAGTATACAAGTGTGAGACGATATACAGCTTAGCAGAACAATACGAAATTATGGTTTCGAAGACGTGAAACGGTGACATAATTATTATTGCCATTCCCCCGGTGATCTCTCTCCTCGTGATGGTTGTGAAGTTGGGGTCGACTTTGGGTCGACGACTGGTATGCACATTATTACTGTTATACGCGAATGTATGCATGTTCGAATGTCTTGTGTCAGATCATGCGTGAAAATAGTAATTGATAGCGAGCAACCATTGTGGTTGGTCGAGGCTACTGCTACATATATAATGATCACTCTCTTTATAGTGGTTCAAGCTTGTACCGCTACAGGATTCATCTCATCGTTGTAATTACTGTCCTCGGGACACACGCAAGGGTTACGAGTGCACAGCTTCCTGATAAATAATATTGTGATCACTCGAGTGGAACATTGGATCCGAGTCAAGGCTTATTTTCTTTCATTACTTTATATTCATTTCAATCAATTCGTTGAAAAATTTTAAAGACCTACGTATTGAGTAGGATAGACAGGCTCTTTATCAATAACGTCATCGATGTCCATCGACGTTCATCGACTTGGAGAATTTGTGATACATTTAACGAAAAATTTATGATTCCCACGCGCAAGTATGTCCGTAAACGTGAAAAGCGCCTTTGCTCATAGCAAATATCTTATTCCGTGCTTCGCTGAAATAATTCAGCGCATTACACGCATAGTTTAGTACGTGGAGCGTCGTATTCTATCCTACTCGTCGTAACCACCGACCTGCTTCGAGGTCTCCCTTCTTTCCTGAGACGATTCCTTTTGCCGTTTCCTCGTTCCATCTTCCATCTTCCTTTCGCAGTCGTCTTCTCGCAACCAGTGTCGTACTTAATGGAATACGGACCACGATTTATACCTTGAATCGTCGGTATGTCCCGTTGAAAACTCTTTGACCTCAGCGCGTTAGCTATTAGATTCGTGTCAAATCCCATGTGTACGGATAGAAATAGATCCACAACTATAAAAGTATCTCGTGAAATTCCATTCTCTCCTGTAATAATAACTATTACTAATACAAGATAGGTTCACTTATTATCATTAGACGTAAGTGTACCGTCCCTACATAAAAGATGGTCGACGAGCAACCACATTATAACCTGCGAATGGCAGTGCATAAGGGCAAGATCCTCGTGAGAAAGCAAATTAACTATTCGTATATAATATCGCAAGACCAAATGGGTTACCGCCGCGTGTTATTACACACGATACAACTAACCGTCTTTCTATCTTATATTCTCTATTCCGCAATCTAAATCTTAGTTACGACTTAACGCTCACGGTGGTTACCGGTTTGTAGTAATTATAATGATGGTAATAATATTAATGTATCATACTTCTTTGACAATAATGTCGTTTTTCTTATTCTCATAATCACACTCTACCGCGAGGGGCTCTTTAATACTGCACCGTAAAACATCCTTCCGTCTCATTCGTCGTGAGGAACTAAGGAGAGTGTACGCGCCTATGGAATCGAATTGCAAAGATCCTTTTGATATAAAATAGAAAAATATGAATTCATATATATACACATTGTAAACTGCGAAAGCAATCGAATACGTGTAGGTGTTGTTAGAAAATAACATTCAAATGTAACGGTAAAATGATTTTTTCCTCATGAAATCGTATACTTACGTAAATAGAACAATGGAAACAACGAGGTCTAAATACTGCACTGCGCAAATACAAATACAATCTCTCTTACATAATTTTTTCATTATTCCGCCACGTTTTTCTGATTTTTGTATTTCTTACCTTTTTCCATCGTTCCTCCGAACCTCCGCCATCCTTTTTTTCCTATTTACGCGGAATAATTTTTCTTCAACGCCGTGTAGACGACTGAATATTCTTGCGAAACAAAAGGAAAAGGGTAGAAAATTGTGTTGCTGCGAGAACGATTGTCCAACCTTTTAAAAACGAACGAACCATTGCATATCAAGTGAAGCCGTAGAGTTGATTGTACTCTTTCTCCGAGAAAATTATTTCACTTTTGATTCGGAAATATTCAACGGCATGAAAAATTTATAAGTTCACGTTACACCGTGGTTGTGAAAATGATTGAAAATTTCATTGAAATTTTGAAAATTTAAAAGCAATGAGATTCTGTATCATAGATCGTTTTGATTAATGCGCAATATAATGAATATGTAACGCTCGATACCACGTGGTTTCAAGTTTTATGAGATTTGCATCGTTGACAGGGGAACTTTGTTGTGAAATATTAAACTTCTGCAACGTTATATTTTTGTGATAGGATGATGCCAGTTGCTTGCAATCAAATACATTTACTTGATCAGAAAGAATAGTAAGTAGAAATGGCATTCATGTTCAGACAACATCAAGAGCTACCGTGTTGGTCCGCAACGAGAGAGATTATGACACAATAATCGTCGTATCAATCGAGCTTAAGTCATTTTAGCATAAGTCTTCGATTTAATCTATTTTACAATCGAATTGGCTTTGGAAAAATTATTGAGATATCAATTCACCTTCGATGAGAATCTATTTGTTTTCCTTATTCTCTTTCATTTCCCCGTACGGTCTCTGCCCTGGTATCGCTGTCACATAAAATTCATCGTTTCTCGACAATTCAGCTCCACTTTGATTGCTTTCTATCGGTATTATATACGCTCCAACGTAATACAGAGGTTTTTATTGAAACTTTGTCTTTCAGACTAAAAGAGAACGAATTTATCATGAAGAATTACAAACTTCACTGTAAGAAAACTAGAAATTTACTGTGCTTTGGTACTGGGAAATTTCAGTTATTTCATTTTCCAGTATATTCATTGAAATTCAACGGATTTTGTACTCTACAATTCCAATGTTTGCAGTAAAATTCAAATGAATGTGCTGGAATATTCAGTCCAATGTACTGGTTAATAACATCCAGTGAAATACTGAAAGTTTCCACACGGAAAGACCGGGTCTATTAATATTTAGAAAAATGACTGTCAATTTAGGGGAAACGAGGATCGCTGAAAAATATTCGTAGTGAGTCTACTAAAAATTCGTGGTCTATGTATTAACAATTGATAGTTTTACTGTGAAAAATACCAATGAAACAATCAACTGTTAATATTTTAACTACGAATTTTTGATAGACTCACTACGAATATTTTTCAGCAATCCTCTTTTTCCATAAATTGACAGTCATTTTTCTGAACGTTGATAAATTTTTTCTAAATATTTCCATGCAGTAGAAATTTTTTACAGCGTTGCATTCAATTATTGTTGTAAAATTCTATATCGATTTGTCATCATTTTCAAATATCCTTGTGATTGATTTCTAAATCCTCTCTCTAATGCCAGGTTTCGATGTATAATTCATCTTGTCCGTTACTCGTCTATGAAGAACTTGTATTTACGACGCAGGGAAACAAATAATTTTATACGAGAACAGTTTCTTGACTCATGCAAAGTATCTCCATTACTTTTATCCAGAGCAGACAGTTCGTGAGACTATTATTCTTTCAGTGACGTATCCATCAATCACGACCACCGCAGTCTGCTACTTTTTCTCAACCCTTTTCTTCCTGCTTTCTTTCGTTCCTTCCTCACGTTTCAAAGATTTCATCGTTTTAATTAGATCGTATTTCTCTTCGCTATGACAACTAGTCTTCTATTTGTATTTTTATTTTCAACGACTCTTCAACGTCACATTCGAGGTTCGATCGACAATTATTATCCATATAACTCGTGCTCGACGAAACTTCGGACTCGGATTATTTGCTCAAATTTCTATGCTTATCGTCCATATTGTGGACGTTCAGACGAGAAACGATTTGTCCGATCATTCAGGCGAGACAAAAAGGATAATGGGACCGTGGAAGGTAATGGACGACAATTTCTGTACGATGAAGTCTAATGACGGACTAGTCACGAATAGAGATGTAACATCAAACCATTTTTATTCTTACCGCTTCTCCTAGGTTGCGATCGTATCACGTATCGAGAATTCGATATATCGCGTAGCAGATGTATTCCATGCTAATTCATGTCACGCGAGAAACGAATGAATCTTTGGGAATTCTCACACTTTTTTGCTGAATTATGTCAAACGTAAATCGCTCGAACAAATCTTTTGCTATTCCTTTCCCTCATTGAGATGTTTAAAGAAAGAAAAAAGCCAGCTTGGTTTCTAACGATTCTTCGATACACGATAATTATGTACAAACCACGAGATCATAAATCTCCACGGTAGTTTATAATTTCGTTCTAAGAGAAATTAGGCAGCATAGCGCGCGGCATGAAGCGTACATACTTACTGTAAATAAAATTTGCATAACAGATTCAAGAGCATTGCATGGTAACGCCAAGTCTCTTGAGGCAAGGTATACGACGTTTGCACATCTATTTAGTCGGAGTTCGAAATGGGTCATAGAATACAACTTGGTTAGATTGGTTAGACAGGAAATCAGAATCGTCGCACCTTTTACACCTACTTTACGTATATTTATATTCTTCATGAATCTAAATCTGATTGAAAAATCGATACGCGGAAAAACTTTGCCAACGTAGGAGGTTTGAAAAATGTAATTTGTGAACAACGTCGTCGACGGACTTGTGAAACAACGTTATTGAAAGAACCACCGCGTGTATCGAAAGAAGAGAACACCACAACGCAAACAGGTATACACACGAAACATACGTATCCTCGAGAAAGTTCCGCCTGCACGGTATACGAAATATCGATTGCAAACTCGGCTCATCTAGTCGAAGAGTGTAGCGATCGTAAAAAAGATATGGCCGAGCAAGCAAAGATATAAGCCTTGCTGCTGCGATGTCAAATACTCTGGTTATTCGTACCATATATCGAGGAGGAATCGCTTCTCGAAAAGTTTTAAGACTTTGGTCGTTTTTCCGTTGCCAGTTCGTAGCGTCTCTCACCAACCCTGATAGAATGCAGTTGCAAATACGGAGACTACGTAAAGTATACTTCATCGAATAGATATTGAGAATTTTACTATCAAACGCGTCAGCATTTTTTATTTCAAATACTCAAGGAAATGATGTTCTTCGACAATCACATACGGTTTGCTTCTTGTAACCTTCTTGTACTTCTCTTCGAACCTATTTCGTCATCTTCTTTACGTATACGCTTATGAATAAAGTACTTGTTTGATCAGCAACCTCTTACAATACGCGATCTCTTGCACGCGTTGGCTCCTCTCACATCCTTCTCAGATATTCAAAAGAACCGTTTATGTGAAAATCATTTGAGCATTGTGCGCCACACGGACGTCATCTTTATTCCTCTATATTCACATTTGATTAGACTTGGAGAGCGTGCAAAAATGCCAAGACCAAATGTCACCGTCTAACGGTTGATGATATTTATTACAGATGAAACTCATTGGGATTGTAATTTGATCAACTCATTTCTCGTCACCGTACATTACTCGCGCTGGAACGAAGAAGAGGTGATTAAAGAACGCCTCTCTGCGTCCGGCACGGATGGATAAAACTGGTAACAGTTAATGCGAACATAACGCAACGTGACACTGTACATACGTGTCCTAGAGTCAACAAACAAACGCATTGGTGGCGAGCTGTGTTTAGTTAGGAATGTAGAGACCCTCGGGAAACAACGAACCTAAAGAAGAAAAGTCGAAAGAAAACAAAGAATAAGGGAAAAAAAGAAGGTCTTGGACATAACAGCGGTAGTCGGATCCCAAGACGTCCATTAGAACCAATTATCGACACTCCTCGTTTTCTTCGACTCCTCCAAAACCATTTGACGCATATACGATAATTTTCGAACGAACCAGTTCTTTGTATTCGCCACTCAATGAACGTTTTCTGAACTTCATTCAATGGAAATTTCATTTCGCATTGTTTCTGCACTTGATTTTACACGAAAATGTGGTTTTAGATTCACGCAAAAAAATTATTTGTCACACCTACTACAATTTGGAATGAAATTTGGGACAGGGAAAGGTTTGAAGAATAATTTACTGCAACTGCCATTGAAAGTATTCCAATTCAGTTGAAATGACCACAATTTATTTTAAATTTCATTAGGAATTGTCCCTGACCCAGAATTTACTACAAATGTGTTTCCGTGTATTATTACAGAAGTAGAAAAAAGCATCCCATAGAGAAGTTTTCCTTGTTCATTTCCAGAAACTAGTAAAATTTACATATTTTTCCCATGTTTTGGAGGAAAATAGTGGGAAAAGGGGGAAATTTTGCGAGGATAAGGGAAACTTTCCTGAGGATATAGGGTTTAATATGAGGTTTTTATGTCAAAACGAAAAGCTACATAAACATTTATGATTTTTTCATGTAATTAAATATAACACTCCCGAAACAGTTCGAATCAAAGCAAAACAAACTCCTCGAATTACCATAATACACAAAAACGATTTCTTCTTGTTACCATCATTTTATTCTTGATGTCGATTTTCTTCTCCGGAAACAATTAGTGTTCGATCAAAAAGCGGTTTTGTTTGGAAGTAATCATATCATGAATTGTCAGTGCAAACAAATATGATTCATGACTTTTGTACAACGTAAAAATCTTTATTTCCTGTGGGAACCATCGCTTTTTGTGGTAAAGAAAATGTTCTTACGCTGAAACTACATGGATATTATTAGGGGCGACGCTCAACGATACGCTCCCCTCCTCTTGATTGTCAGCAGATCGGTCAGAGATAGAGTTTTCAAGATTGATTCTAATGTATCGTGTTGTAAAGTGGAATAGTAATTATAAACTTCCAAACGGTGATAATCAGATACAGCAGTGTACTGTTGGTTTTTTTCATGACACATTATAAAAATGTCACGTCTTGTTGAATATTTTGAGAAGAACACTGTTAAAAATTTTCGCATGAATTTTAATGTAAATCTACTGGAAGTTTTTTTCAATTACGTAACTGAAAATTCATGTACAGGTTCCACAAATTTCAAGTCTACATACATTAAATTTAATGTACATGGATATGAAATTGATTGTATGAATACATGAAATTTGTATATGAATCCCTGGTAGAAATTTTCTCTAGTACTTTGAGAGGCACTAATAAGTTTACCCATCCTACTTGTGAGGCACTCATAGGGAAAACTTACGAGTAATTTAGCAGAATGTAACGCTTCACTCAACCAAATTCTAGTCATCAAAACTAGCGAGGCACTCAGTAGTAACTGACCAGGAACTTGTAAGAAACTAACGCCAAATTTATGACAGCAATTATATGCCAGTGAAGATGTGACATTACAATAATACACCAACAATGATTATTCAGTAAAATATTTATGCTTTGGCCCAAAATGTCTTTAAAAATAAAAAACTGAATTTTAAGCAAAAAACATGTTTCGGAGGAGAACACTTGCAGATTGACGACCACGTTGTTCACTACGTTCTCATGACATGGAGAGAAAATTTGAAACCTCGAAGAGAATCGAACCACCTAAACCAATCCCTACCTAATGTTGCGCGATCTACTATCCTAACGCCTTAACGACCTAAGCTAAACCGGTACCTACGTGGTTTATTAGAAAAGATCAATGTAAATGACGTGGATATCTGATTCAATCCATCGGTTGAGTATAATAATTTATTAACCTATGTGAAAATTGCAATTCGGTTGACAGATGTGAGGTTAAGTTTATGTGATAAAAAACAATGAATGAATTATTTTTGTGAAATGTGTGGTCGTTATTGTTTAATTATTATGTATTAAAAATGTTTTCAAGCGAAAATTTGAAATAAATTTCCAAAAACTTGGATTATTCACATAAAGCTCGTTGGATGGTTTTACTCTTGAAGAGTACTGTCAAAGTTGACATTTGCAAATTGGAGAAAAAAGTCCTATTTTCTGTCTTTAATTTGTTATGAGAGTGGTGATAAACTTGTAGAAAGAGTTTGAAGGTTGGGTGAAATCCATATTGATCAGGAAAGTCGAAACCGTATTGCAAAACTTGGAAAATCTGTTAACGTAGCTGACAAGACTGGGGTATCGAGTCAGCTTTTCCTTACTACATGAAATCTAGGCAGGAGAAATGTATCAAAATTCAGTGAGTTCAAGTTGGCGTTGAGTGAGAGAAGACAGAAATATTCATTGGATTTTATTGGTTACTATAAAAATGTCAACAAATAAGGAAAGGCTATGTAGGACTCACTGTATCGTCTTTCATTATTTTTGTTTCAATAATGTTGTATCATGCTGCTACGAATGAATGTTATTATATTTGTGAAACAGGTTCAATACACTTGTTTCTTCAACTTATTAGTAAGAAAATACAAAAATGTCCACGATACAAAATTATTGAAATAAAAATAATGGAAGACGATACAGTAAGTCCTACATAGCCTTTCCTTATTTGTCAACATTTTCATAATAACCAATAAAATCCAATGAATATTCCTATCCTCTCTTACTTGGCACCAACTTGAATTCACTGAATTCTGATACATTTCTCCTGCCTAGATTTCATGTAGTAAGGAAAAGCTGACTCGATACCCCAGTATTGTCAGCTACGTTAACAGATTTTCCAAGTTTTGCAATACGGTTTCGACTTTCCTGATCAATATGGATTCCACCCAACCTTCAAACTCTTCCTACAAGTTTGTCACTAATCTAATAACAAATTCGAGACAGAAAATAAGACTTTTTTCTCCAATTTGCAACTGTCAACTTTGACAGTACTCTTCAAGGGTAAAACCATCCAACGAGCTTTATGCGAATAATCCAAGTTTTTGGAAATTTATTTTAAACATTCGCTTAAAATAGTTTTGATTAAATGAGTTCTTCATGACTCATATTACTACGAAAATGATTTGATCTCTGAGTTTTTTCTGAGAAATATTGATGTAAGTATTTGAATAAAACTCATTCTCACTGCATCAACAAATTATGATTTTTTACATATTACAACAGCTATGACTGATTCAATAATTCATGTTGCACTGAATAATAGATTTTTTCAATACATATTAATTAAGAACTAACGATCACACATTTCACGAAAATAAATAATTTTTATTTTTCAATTCAAAGAAGTCAACCTCATATCCGTAAACTATATTTCAATTCTAAAATACATACAGATTTGTTACATTTTCTTTCTCATTTATATCGCCTGTAATTATATGTAAAAATTAATGGAAAAACCTGTTCAGCTGTTTAAAAATCTTTATGAAATACGTGTTGTATGGGTACTGACATTTCCGATATCGAGTGTGAACAATATTTTATTCATTTTAGAATTGAAAAGTTCATTCTTCTCCATTTTATATATATTTTAGTAAGCACTTGTATAATTATTAGAGATGGTTTTACTCCACATTATCAATTAGTTTAACTTATTACATACTAATAAGTAGCTCACTAGTTTTGACCAACCAACGCTAGTTGGATTCAACTTATCAGTAATTGACCAGTACCTCGCTAGTTTTTTGTGCTCAGTTTTTCCTGTCTAGCGCCTCATCAGTCATAGGAAAAAATTTGTGAAATTTCTACCAGGGATGTTCATTCGCGTTCCAGAAAAAAACTTCCCGTAAATTTTCTTTGAAACTCATCAACGACCTAAAAATTAAGGACCTTCAAGCGACAGACGAAACATATGATATTTCTCGCATCCTTGTTTTATAAGATATGCAAGAATTACAAATTTCAAATATGTGATAATAAAATACATGCATGGGATTGCGCACTGTGAATGCAAATTCTCATTCCATATTGGTTCTGAAATATAGGAAGCCAAATTTTCTGAATTATAACCTTCAATCGTAAGAATTTCCCATCGATCCCATAATGTTCCAGAACCACTATGAAATTAAAATCCTCAATCTCAAGAATGTATTTTATCATCGTGTTCATAAAATCTTTATTTCTCATGTGGTTCACGAAAATATTTCGCACAAAATCTCGTACCCTTCCCCAACAGAACCTAAAATTTGTGTACGCCCAGGAAACGTCCAATTACGTTTCTCAGACGTCTTTCGGAGGTTTCCTGGACGTACAAACATTTTAGGTTCTGTTGGGGTTCAGTGTCGTTCAAGCACTCTCAACGACAAGACTCGTAGAGTGTAACCTAATGCGATTGAGAATAATAATTTCAAAATTTATAATCACGAAAAGATTATAATTATTCAATTCATTCACTGAATTTCAAACATTATTGATGGTTATGTTATTTTCTCAAATCTCTATCGATTTAGTCTAAGTTAATTTTTAATGTACTTTTACTTGAAATTGTAATTCAATTCCACATGATTTGAAAATTAATGTAATAATACTTGAATATCATTTCATGTACCTTTGAGTTGAAATTTCATGTACACTGGTACATTAAGAGTGCATTAAAATTCAAGAAATTTCTGACAGTGAAGTACAAGAGTACCGATCCGTGTACCGTGTGCCAGATACCGTTTCAAGCGATACGCCAATATTTGAAGGGTCGACGGTCTAAACCTGTTAACTGAAATTTCAGAAATTTTACACGGCGAAGAAAAAACGTTGGCATTTCTTTAATTTTTGATATTTTCCTGGTCTATGAAAAGTTTTTTCTTCGGGTTACAAGGGTGAATGATACTTCCAAATTTCAGATCATTTGAATGAAAATTGAAAGATCTGGATCAACTTTTCTTCGCCGTGTAAAATTTCTGAAATGTCAGTTAACAGGTTTAGACCGTCGACCCTTCATTTTATTTGGAAAAAATCAATTATGGCGATAACTTAATTTTATTTGTCTTGTGCAACACTTTTAAATGTCTTTCAGATGAGATTTAAACGAGAATTGGTTTAAAACTCGTCTCAAAGTGTTATATAGAACATCCAAAACCTGTGTAAAAGATATCGCAAGATACAAACTGCTTACTAGGTGACAAAAAAGATTTCATTACCCTTAATGAAAACTTCATTGCATCAAGGAAATCTGTAAGTCTTATTTGAAAAATGATTATAGTGATCTCAAGACTATTTTTTTTTTATCTAAGATTCAATATTCTAACGCCAAGATTATCAAATTTTACTTGAGGCGAGAGAATTCTTTATCTTCAGAAAGAAGATTAGAATTGTTCCTACGATGAGAGAAAAATTTTTCTATGAGTGTATAGGTAAATACAAAGGCTCCTGGGAGAAACATGTGTTCATCATTGTTCGGACAAACATGGGAAGCTCAAATAAAGGACAAATTTTAGACTAATTATACGCTTATTTCTATAGTACACAAAATTTTTACTGGGAAATTTCAGTATTTCACTGGAATTTTACTGCAAACATTGCAAAAGCAGTACACGCAGAGAGAAGTTCTTGCTGAAATAGTGATTTTTCAAAATCTGCTGTGCTGAATTACCAAAACGTATGCTGTGACAACAAAACTTTTGCCGTTCCAGCAAATTTTCTAGCAGTCTGTATACCTACAATGTCGAATTGCTGAATCAGCAAGGGCTTGCCAAAAGATCCAGATTTTTGCTGTAATAGCAAACTTCTTGCTAATTCAACGAAAGGATCTGTCATATCAACGAAACAAATTTTTGACATTTGCTGTTCCGGTTAATTTTTTTCCTCAGTGTGTGCCAAAAAAAAGTAATCTGGAAATGAGAGGAATTCATTCACTACAGAGGATAATCGTCTTGAATGGAGAGGAATACTTTAGATGCTATATATCAGAGGAGAAGTTGCATCAAAATGAGAGCGATACTCTTATTTTCATATGAATTTTTTGGGTGTGGAAAATTACTTTATGAAAGTTTTTCAGTGCAAAGACGCAGTGAATTTCCAGGTTTTTTTTACAGTAATACTTCATAAGCAACAAATTTCTTTGGACTATAGAACTCCTACTGAAAAATTCTAAAATACTCTTCCGCTTGATGAAGTAAAAGATGATCGGAGGATGAGGAATGCTGTTATTTTCGTTTGAGCAGCCACGATGGAAAAATATTCTTCGATTCTGCGAGGGATACAACGCTTACACATCTACAAACGGGACTCCGCTCGATTGAATCAAGAGCGTGCTTAACATTTTAATCTCTTGATCCTAGTTCGTATATCTGTATACATATATACAAATCAAAAGACACAATGTGGTCTTGATTCTCCTCTACTATCATTCATGTTACAAATACGATATCAATGATTGACAGACTAATTTTATACTTCTGCGATAGGGAAAAATAAGAATTTAATGTAGCAGGGAAACGAAGGAACTGTTGAAATTTGAACCATGTTCCTCTCAATACGATATTTATTTTTTTTTCTCCATGCCGAATGATATATTATTGAACAGAGATGGCATTCACATTAATTTCAGAATTTCTTCTTCCATAACAGGTAGAATGATTCCTCATTTTTTTGTGACAAGAATTTTGTTGAGATATCTCTATCAGTTTTAATGAATCGAACGTATTAGGAACAAATGAATAGAAATAATATTCAGCGAGCAATGGATCATTGTTTCAAAACTCAGGTTTCTCGAGTATTATCTTAGATCGTTTGTCGAAAGACGGAATGATACATAGGATTGGATGATTTTCACATGGTCATGCAGCGATAGAAATAATTGAAAGGATACGTATACGTGCAAGTTCCGATTTTCAATCCCATTAATCAATCAATGTTAGCCAACCTTCACTATTCGTTAGTATTGCCGGGAACATGGGAGCCGACAAGAGGTACTTCTAATTGAAAGTCCCTGATCCTTGATTACTTTCACGACCTTACCTCCCTCCAGCCTCAGATACAATATTGCCAGCCTTAATGAAGTTTACGAGACCGACGCTATTACGAGTGACGCCATTACGTTCCTTTGGATCCCGCTGGAATTCTCGCATGGGCAATGTTATAAAGAACTAGAAGAAATCTTGGTAGATTAAATTTTCGATCTTGTTCCTAAAGATTCCGACGCAAACTCAAACGAAATTCGATGAGAAACGAAAAGGGAGGGTGTGTAATTGAACTCAAGCGAATTTGAGAAAACATTTTCGATTCATTTTTCTTAGACGCGTGAGCGAAGAGTACAACAATGGCTTCATATAAACGAGCTTTTCACAGTCATTCGAAAAAGTTCTTTTCACGTGTATTTTGCACTCAAATATCCAATATGTAAACATCAAAGCTCTGGAAAGTTCAAACACCAACTGGTCTCGTGAGTTGGCTGAAAATAATAAAACAACAAAAATGGGGAAAAAATGGAAGAAGAAAGGTTTGGTGCGATTTTGTATAAGCCCCTGCACGTAGACAAGGAGGAAAGAGTTTTCCCTTCCAAGGATGTGTGATATGTGAATACGCGCGGAAAAAGGGCAAAATAGAAAATAGAAAAAAAAGAGCGAGGAAGGATTTGCTCGAGGAGTGTCACACAGTTCTCATTATCTTGCAACGTTTTAATCTCCGCCAGTGGCAGTGGCGAGGCCAGTGGAGGGAGTTATAAACAGAAAGTCGGGACGTGCAAAAGGGTGGGCAAAGAAATGAAATGAAAGGATGAATTATTCTCGTGATGGTCTCTGCCTCAAGTTTTATCTTCACATCATTGTTGTATCTTCTTCGTAATTGGGATGATAAAAAGTATCTGATTCCTAGAACCGTGCTCCGCTCTGTGTTTTATCATATGTCACTCCATTGTGCTCGAAAACAATTTTTTCCTTCTTCCCTTCTTCGTTTGATACTTATGTTTTGGAATTTCACATTTATGTAGGTTTTTTTGTTGCTTTTTTCCTCCTTTCGTACTCAACATCCAACCTAGATTACGCTCATGGAACAATAGATTTCTGAAAACTGTGAGTGATTTGCGATGTGATTAATAAATGATTGTTGTCATAATTCGTGATGATGCATTTGTCCAAGTATTAATTTGACACAAGTTTTTTATGATTCGCATAAAAGAATGGAATCGAATGGAAAATCAAATATCGGATACTGTTTGATAAATTCGTTAGCCGCTCTCAGCCGATTCGAATTCCTCGATTTTATCCCACAACTGCCAACTAGCACAACTTCAGTAATTAACTTTGGTATGCATATGCACAAGTTTACCGAACTCGTATGCGCGTGCATGTAAGAATGAATGTACGTGTACACATGACGTCGTTGGTGCGTTACAGTCGGCAGTACAAACTCGTTCAATGAATCGTAATCATTCTGCGGGTGGTGCATTGCCTACATCGCCGCCGACGTTGATGCCAGCACCCTATGCCGCAACACGTTCACATTTTGTTCCTAATCAACCTTGCAATGCCACCGTCCGCCATAATACGACATCGTATATTTACAGTTCAGCATGAGTTTGTTTCTTCCGTCTTGTTGCACGGTCGTTGGAGAAGTTGGATGCAGACTTGGCTCTTTCCTCATTTTCTTCTCTCTGCCTTCTTCGTTTCACAGGGTACTCTAAACTTCTACAGGCATCATATAAGCGGCAGATGAAGCACGCTGTCGGTCGCTTCGTCGCCAATTATTAAACTTACGAACCCCACACGCGAACAACGGTCATACCTCATTCCTCGTCGTCGTACCTCCGTTGCGGCGATTTCCAAACATTATGGAGCCATAGAAGGGAGTGTACCAGGACTCGCTAATAAAAAGATGGAGTAAATGAGCCATGAAGTGTTAAGTACTTTTCAGTAAATGTATATTTATTACCGTGCTGGAAATACCAATGAGAGATATCTTCTTTGGGTGCTATCCAATGTGAAGTTAGGTTCAAGACAAGCGTCGTTACTTGAGAGTTTCGCTTTAATTGGAACACATTCACCTATTTTGATTCCTATTCCGTTCATCTATTCTCAAATTAAGTGGAAGAAACCAAGAGAACGTTGAATCTAATGAATTTATCCTTTCCACGGCGCGCATCGCGAAATTCACGAATTATTTTCTTCAATCGCAATTTTAGATCACGTGCACTCTGAAGCGTAACCTTTTAGCTGATGAGCTTGGATGATCATTAATTAAATCCACCTGGTGTTTTGAAATTTCGAACACGATCCAGATGTTGAACCTCGATAAAGTGAGATTTAATAATAAGTTTGACAGAACTTTTAAGGTTCTTTTCGACGTGCACATCATATGTACTTCGTAAAACAACTCTCATCTAGATTTTACAAAATCCATCGGTAACGGGCGAGTTAAGGAGGCTCATTTTCAAATTCTTGTTCATAAATAAACCCTAGGTATTCTTCCACAAAACAATGTACATCCTCAATGTCAAGTACAGTACAAACAATACTGTACGGAACGTGCGCAATTTTATTTCCAGAGGAAAAAAGTATTTCAAGATTTATTATACCTAACATTGACGTTCGCGGATTGTTTCGGAGTGGGCATGGAGCAATGTTCTGTGAAGTCAACCTTCTGTATCAAATATAATGACCGAGTCCACATTAAGAACAGTCTTAAGTGGAAAATCGATGCCCGTATTCAAGTTGATATCCGAACGAATGTCAATATTGACATCAATTTTTGTTTATTGGGACTCGAAAATGAATGCAGTTATGGAATGTGTGTCTGATAAAATGATCATTAATTTCTATGATTAATGCGATCATGAAATTGTAGCTGAAGCTGTTATCAGTTCGTATATTGAATTATTCGAAACTGCTATCTATTTGAATTTCAGGTTTCACGTTTGAAGTATATCAATGATACGTCAATCTACGTTAATTAAAACATTGGAATTCGTATAGACGTACAATTGAAATTCTGAAATATAACCACAATATGAATGTAAATTATCTGAGGTATTTTTAATTAGAACAAATGTTGAAATTATCTGAAATGATGTTAATCATTGTTTAGAAGAGATTTTGAAGTATTCACGCACATTTTAGCACCTTTAGCACCTATTTTTCAGAGTTTATATAAACACTGTGAAAATAATTCGGGTTTTTCCTGCATGAAAAACATATGAGTTTTCCTACTTCTATGAAGAAAATGAATTTTCATATGAGAATTATATAAAAATTTCTATCTTTTAAGAATTTTTTTACAGGGTGAATAATAGAATAGGAAATATTTGCACGGAAAATCAATCAACTTGACATTTCGATATGTTATTCGGTCTACTAGTATAGTCGTTAATCATTCTGCGTCAACTTTGATACAACCTTGAATGGAGAAACAAAGGTAGGCGGAGGGAAAAAATTGATTTGCAAAGTTTTTCAAGTGTAATTAGGTGTGAAATGACAATTTTGGAAAGTGGTATAAGAAAATTTATCTTTGATGTACTATATGAAATACTTTTTGATCGAACGAGAATGATCATCAATCTCGATTGACTTGCCGGCCCCATTAATTAATTAAACACCCAAGTTCAATGAAATCTTTTCTCCAGACTTCTAAAAATATAGATTGACGTTGTACGGAGGATAGCAAGGAATCACGGTAATTGAATTCAAAGGAAACGAATTTCGACTTTTGTAAAATTTTGTCTCTCTTTCGTTCGATCGAAAGGAAGAAAGTTCAGACGAGCGGTATTCCTGTACTTTGACAGATACATTCATATGATGTCAATTTTTGAGATACATCAATTTATTTGGATTGAGAAAATTCTTTTTGTACGAGAAAAGTTAGGTATACTGAGATCTTGAGGGACTCCTTTCAAGGAATTCCCAAAGTATGGCAAAGAAAAACATTTTTCTCTGCTAAACATACATCTTCACTTCTCTCACCGAAACTCATTATCGTAAAAGCTATATTCCCATCATATATTTGTAATGTTATCTCATAGAGATCACCGATCGTATTGAAAAGAGATAAACGTACGCGATCGGAAAGAACGAGCATGAATATGTGAGACGATGTGTTTAATAATACATTATCGATTGTATAAGAAATTAGAGTTGTTCACGGGGAAAATCATTTTGATTTTTGTTGAAAATGTTAATATTAAGAAAAAGTGATTGACGAGCGGCAATGTAACGCTGTGAGAAAATCACAGTCAGTTTTAGTACGTTTCTTTTTACCTTATTGCAATGTACATAATGTGTATGTACGTTATACGTATGCAAATACATATATGAATCGTATGAGAAGAAATTCGTGAAAGTACGCAAAGATTATTTAACCAAAAAATGAAGCTGAATCCTCGTGGACAGAAGTACTGTACGAGGATGCGGGTTGTCTTGGAGTTTCAAAACAATCAATAATATTCCTTACGAATGAAACAAATTTATTTTATAACCATGCGGTTCTTCTCATTTCTTTAAACTTCAGCTTTTATTAACGACATTAATATTATTAACATATAACATACAATCCTCAAATCCAAGTATTATTTCTTTCTTCAGCAAATAAGAAACGTATACTACGGCGATATGCTTGGTGCTGTTGGTGCTAGAACGTACAACGCTGGGTACTCATAGAGAGAGTTGATGCATACTTAACGTGCCCAGCAACACGAACGTTACTACAATTACAGTTTGGGTATTCGTTTTTTCCTCCCTCGAATACTGCTCCATCATCATAACACTGGCTACATCCCACAGCTACGATGTAATACGATTATCTTTATGAAGGAATTTTTTCCAGTATGAGGAAAGAGAAATGAAACTGTACCATCTAGTCTCCGATGCAAGGCGTGAAAGGGTCAGCAAGCGCTAATGGTCGGGACCTTTCCATTCCATTCTTGCTTTGTTCGCTTCTCTTGTCCGTCTTTCGCTTCTTTCACTACCACTTTTTTCTAATTTATTTTTAGAACTTGAAGAAAGGGACAAAAACCGCAACCACCCACAACAAGTCGTACACAAAATTTTCCATTTCTCTGTACAATTTGAAGCGCAAAGGGAGAAAGTTATATAATTTACTCGTGTATTTCGAAAGAGAATATTCTCTCCTGAATATGTGCGCTCATTCGAAAAATATACTCGCTTGTAACACACGACGATACAGTTTAACCAAGATACACAAAATTATACAAAAATATTTCATAACAAAATTCATTCTCCTACGGTACGAGCGAACGAACGAACGAACGATATGAAAAACAAATCCTATCATCTCAATGTTTTGATTCGCCCGTATTTTCTGGTGCTCCGAGTGCTTTCAAACTAAATGCATTTTCCGTGTATTTTTCTGGAAGAAAAGAAATATTACGTATCGCCGTATCCCAAATTTTCTCTCCGTAAGAGTGAAAATTGCAGTCTGCTTACTACATGTACGTGTCATTAATCTTCATTCACGGACAACAGGGCAGAATGTAGACCTCATTTCTCTGATGTAACCATCCTTTGACGTGATATCCGTTCATATCGCCATCCCAAGGATCTCAATCTCTTTGAGAGAGTTTTTAACTTCCCATTGAGTTTTCTCCACCTATATTATATGTTAAGTATTTAAATGTTTGTTTTTTCATACCAATTTTCATTTGGTGTTTCTAAAATTCCCTTGGAATGACGATTGGAGGACGGAATCTTTCCTTTCCTTGCCTCATCTATAAACAATGCTGTAAAGCAAGGGAAAATGGATGGAGATTTTTGTGAGGAAAAAGTGGTAATGATGGTAGGAAACAAAGGCTCATTGTAAATCTGGGTCAAGGAGACAAACGAAGATAGGGTGGAGGATCGGTCGTAAGCGGTGAGTACCAGGATAATTAATAGTTGTCACCGACAGAAGCCATGACCTTCATAAATTAAGTTTCTTAACTTCTCGTACCTTTATTTCTCCCTGTGTTTCAATTCTCCCTCTTCTTTTTTCACTGTCAACTTTTGTCGTGAGTAACTTTTTTCTATCCATCTTAGTTCGATATCCTCTGATGAAATTCAAATTATTTGAATGCGCCGTGAAAAATGTGTTTTCACGGAGGAGTTGATGATAGGTTTTGTATCAACTCCCCCACGAGCAAAGTACAGAGTAGGTACATCTTTTATGAAATACGGTTAACTATTATGATTTGTATCACGCCCATAATTTTCACTTCATAAATTCTAGCTATGCTTTATCATTACCGCGTTGGATGAGCTATTATCACGAGATTACATTTGTTATGCCATTCTTCTTCCTAAGATCATACCAGATATATTCACTACTTCATTATCGTCTCCCTAAAAGTTTACAAAGATGATTTTCATACGGGATCCACGTGTGAACAGAGTGAAATATAACGCTAGATAAATTATCACGATTAACGAGAATCCCTCTCTCCGTGTTTCTCCCTAATATCTCCTACATTCTTTTACGAGCGGCTATTAGAGCATCTCAAAGATTCCAAGACAATGAATTTATTTCTAAACGTTGTGTCTATCTCATGCTCGTTACTCCGGAAGACCTTTCTCATTTCTGATCCTCATTTAGTACTAAATACCTCATTATCGTCCTAACGTCGATATTCGATGCGCATACGATCAAGATGCAATAAATATTCTCAAGAAATTTCACTCTTAATAACCTCAATCGTGAATTTTTGTACCATGATAAGAGAAAAAAAAGTGAAAAAAAAAGAAACACAACTTGAAGGGTCATAAATTTTCGTGATGTTGAACGAAAATTGTGAGAGAAAGAAATACACAATTAGTGGGAAGGAATGAAAGTTTCAAGAGCCGATGGAGGAGAAAAACAACAACAGTAACCTCACGAAAAGAAAGCATTTGAGCATTGAGTTATATTGAGAGACTAAACGGCGTTGCTAATAATTTCAATTCAACGGACGCACCTATAGGTATTTTTAACCAAACCGAGGAACATTAATTCACCATATATCCAGTGTGTCGAGGGGTCAACCTTTTATTTATCATAAAATATGAGGGCTCGTGCCGAGCAGCGGGCCATAGCGTTTTATGCATCGGCGTATAATAAATCACGTTCAATCTTCTCGCAACAGTGGCCAAAAATAATTCGTACAGTTTCTTTCTTCAAATGCATAGAATAATTTTTTTCTAATACCTTCCCCATGAAAAAACGATTCGTGGTAATGTTTAACCACGATTTCATTGGTGAAACGTTCAAAAGTTCTCACATCAACTGAAAATCAAAGACCGACTCCAATTGATACCGTAAGACCCTGCAATGAGTACACTCACCTCCTTTATTTAACGCAAGGCAACAACCGTTCGAATGAAGAAGAAGAAGGTGCATGTTCTTATTGCGGGGTTTTTACTGTACTACATTCATTCAATATATTAATATATATAAAGGTAAATACGTGTATCAATTTCTACGCGGGTATCAAATAAAACTTTGAATACGATACAATCGTTTGGTTTCATACGAAAACTTATCTCTCTTTTGGAATTCAGAAGATTGAAATATAGGTCCCTTATCAAACTCTTTCCAAAGTATTTACTCGCATAAGAGTATTATACACTTTCATAGTATTATTCTACATTCGCTTCCTCTCTGCTCGGATGTTTGAATAGATTCAAGTGAAGTGTTTCGGATGAGATATTTTCAATTAGAATGGAGCACATAGTTGTTCAATGAAATGATATAGTATATTAATAATAAATTCTTCATCAAGTTCACAAAGTCCTACTTCTCGGAGGAATCAATATTTCATGCTTCGATCGTGATATTTGATCAATTCTGAAATCAATTATTGATTTTTCCAACGTTTTACTCGTCGGTTCATATAAACACGCGTATAAGCGTCTTTATATAATCGTATGTAAATAGGCTTCTACAGTTACAGGCCTAGATAACTATGTAACCTTGTCGCAAGGTCTGATTAATTGCGATTTGCATGGAGAAAAATAGTTTGTTGCTAAAGGGCGGATAAAAATTTTTTTGTACTGACAAAAATGTTCACTTTCAAACCTGGGGTAAAATTTGCCAAGTGTTCCCACCTGAAAATTTCAATCTCATCAATGTTGATGAAATTCCATGAATTTGTTGTACCAGTGACCCTCTTCAAATTGCGTCAACACCAGGTTTCTAGGAAGTCAGGTTTTCGTGGTACAGGGGTTTAAATTTTCAAGATGTTTTTAATCTGCGTTTTTTCGAAAAATCATCATCCTCATTAATTCCATTTGATGAAAATATGTCATTATTGATATTGTTAGGATTTTTTCTGAATTTTACGATGAAAATACTTTCATTCATGTAGAAGGAATATTTCACATAGAAATTCGATTTTTAAAAGTATTTTTGCATTTTTCGGTTACTGCGCCCCTTTTGATATTGATGAAACCTTGATAAGTCGAAAGCTTGATTATTTAGCTTCAAAATGATATAGATTAGGAAATGGGATAAGAAGATTCCTCGAAATTACAGAGGGGTTTGAGTGCTCAGATCTCACACGTCCACCCGCTACCATCGTGTATAAATACAACACTACGCCAACATTGTGTAATAATATTTTATGCTAATGAATAATTCATTCTGTCGTAATTTTCTGTATCATTATCAGTGAAAATCACTTCTAGAAATCAAATATCCTCTGATTCTTAATGTTATTCTCTGATTCTAATTCACTGAGGATTTGAATTCATTCTTATCATTCATATAAACTTCTGTCCTGAAGCTTCAATTGAATAGTGACTGTGGATGTTTCCAGGGCAACCTGATTCTTTTTTATTTGTAACGTAACCAACCTCATTCTCTCCAATCTGAACTCATCAACGGTTTTGTGCCGTTTTGAATGTACAGAGATAAATATCAAATCAGTGAAATTTTCTTGTTTATGAAGTTTTTGTGATTGATTTTCTGCTGAATTATTATTCTATTGTTATTCTATTGAGGAAGGATTTTTTCCTACATGTAATGACACAATGAAACGAAGGAGTTCAGGTGATCGTTGTTTCAATCCATTTCAATATCCCTGTCACAAAAAATCTTCAGATCTTCGAACCTTATTTTCAAATCTGAGAAAAAAATATCATCATCTACCCTCTGATAACCGAATATGTAGTAGATGCAGGAAAGACATGACTGTACTATCTTCAATGTCACCTTTGTACGATGTCCAATCTGTTCAGATGGATACATGCGAGAATAATTCACTTGAGGTAGTTCCGCTCTATTATTCGATTCATCAAAAAAGTACACAGTATACATTGAGAAAAAAGATAATGGAGGCAACTACACAGGACAGTTGGATACGTTCAAATACAATCCTTCGTCAATTCAATTTGAATTCAAGTTTCATTCAAGTATTCGTAGCTGAGTCAACTACAAATCTAATTGAACGAAGAAGTATTGCATTTGAACGTATCCAACTGTCGTGCGTAGTTGAGTCCACTATTTATTCTTCTCAGTGCAGCCCCAAAATGTTCTAATAAGGAGAAAACTGGGATAATTGAGAAATTTCTATTATCTCTTAGGATCAAACATTATTCGAAGAAGAGGATGATGTTCCCCCCCTTAAATTAACGAGGAGGAAACTTTTGATATAAATGAAGAAGATTTTTCCGTTCCATCAACAAAAATGTCTGAGAATTTAAATCGAAAGTGTCAAATAAAACATTATGAATCAGCTATTGAAGTTCTCGATCAAATCAAAGAAAAATTCAAACAGTCTTCCAGTTACTCAGAAAAGATTTTGCTTCTAACCCTTGCTCCAAAATCATGGGGACGAGGGACATTGGCTACTGAATCCAACGCTTCGGAACGTCAAGCTAGGAAAGCCATACAGTTGGTAGCTGAAAACGGGATTCTAACATTACCAAATCCAAAGAGAGGACGAAGGTTATCTTGCGAGATTGAAAATTCCATCATAGCATTTTACTTGGATGATGAAAATAGCCGGATATTGCCAGGCATGAAGGATTATGTTTCAATCAAAACTATGGAACGCGTGAACATGTTCAAAAAAGATTGATTTTATGCAATCTTTCCGAATTGTATTCTTCATTCAAATTGAAGAATCCTACAGTTGATGTGAGCTTATCGAAATTTTCACAGCTGAGACCTCGCAATTGTGTACTCGCTGGAGCTTCTGGAACTCATACCGTATGCGTGTGTGTTTATCATAAAAACGTGAATTTAATGCTAGATGCCATGAGTTTAAAAAAACTAACGTCTGCGACAGATTTCCCCATGACTTCTCACCATGATGCTATTAAAATGCTTGTATGTGATAATCCTACTTCTGAATGCTATCTGGACAAGTGTTTAGCGTGTCCTGAAATAGACAATTTTGAGGATTTTCTTCAATCGAATCTTACAGACCAGTACATTGAGAGAGTAGAATATCAAATTTGGCCACAAACTGATCGCAGCACTTTGAAAACTGAAATAGCAGACGCAGGAGATTTCGTGGAGGATCTCTGTGAACGGTTACATAAGTTGAAATCTCACGCTTTTATAGCAAAGGAGCAATCGTCCATTCTTAAGAATCTCAAGGATAATTTGAGGGCCGGAGAATTCATAGTTACATGTGATTTTGCTGAAAACTATGCATTTATTGCTCAGAATGCTATTCAATCGTTTCATTGGAATAACAATCAAGTTACCATTTTCATAACAGTAATTTATTACAGAACAGATGAGTTAAGACATCGCAGTATAGCAATTTTGTCTGATAATCTGACTCACGATACGGTAGCTGTTTATGAATTTCAAAAAATTATTACAAAGTATTTGCAAGATAATTTTGAATGTGAAAAAATCTTCTACTTCACTGATGGAGCATCGCAACATTTGAAAAATAAATATAATTTTGCAAATCTTCTACATCATGAACATGATTTTGGAATGGCGGCTGAGTAGCATTTTCATGCAAGTGCACATGGCAAAGGACCTTGCGACGGTATTGGTGGAAATTTGAAGAGACTCGCAGCACGTGCAAGTCTGCAAGCATCATCAAATGAAAATAAAATTTTGACTGCGGATGCTCTTCATCAGTGGGCTAAAGAACATTTGAAAGAAACTTTAATTTGTTTCAGTCCAAAGAGTACTCATATAGAGACTACGAAAGCACTTGAAAAACGATTTGCATCTGCAAGAACGATAGCAGGAACTCTCAAATACCATTGTGTAATACCTATGGAACATTCATCGTTTATTCTTAAAACTCACTCTTCGGCAGTGTAATATGATATATTCCCAAAGACCCGAGGAAGGTATAAAAATTAGAGTATCGGAACAACCTTTCAGAAGGATCAGAAGATTGATAATTATACTACTGTGGGCAAAAAGTAAGGTGAATTTGTTTGTAAAATGAAAACTCTTCATTCATTCTTCTACATCAATACCATCCCCTTCAAAGTAATCCCCTCTCGATAAAATACACTTATGCCAACGTTTTTTCCAATCATCGAAACGTGCTAAATAGTCCCTTTCCGGTATAGCCATCAGCGCCTTCTTCGATTCAGCTTTTATCTCCTCAATCGACTCCAAACGCTTTCCCCGGAGTGGTCTCTTGAGTTTTGGGAACAGCCAGAAGTCACACGGAGCCAAATCAGGCGAATACGGTGGTTGCGGAACGATATGCGTCGAATTTTTGGCGGAATGGTCACGAAGAACGAGTGCAGTATGAGATGGTGCATTATCGTGATGCAAAAACCAAGAGTTGTTGGCCCATAGTTCTGGTCTTAATATCCTTCTGATATTCTGATCATATCAGTAAGGTCTCTACCAGTCAACCGACGATTTTTGAGCACTAATTCCTTCACTTCATCGACGTGTTGGTCATCTGTTGGTCGTCGATGGTCGTCCGGAGCGCTCCAAGTCATCAACACGTTCTCGACCCCCTTTGAAGTCTTTGTACCACTTATAACCATTTTTCTGCGACATGGTAGAATCACCAAAGGCCTTCCACAACATCCTCAAAGTTTCCGCAGCCGAAATTTCATTCCGCAAACAAAATTTGATTGCACTTCTCTGCTCAATTAAATCAGACATTGTAAAAATCGAAAAATACACTCTTGGTCGTTTGATAAACACAAGCGTAAATGTATTACTGATAATGACATTGACATGAAATTTGGCACAGATGTCATTAATAGTCCTGCCCACTTAAGAAAAAAACAACTAGCCTGAAATGTCAAGCCCGCGAAGTTTAAATTAAAAATTCACCTTACTCTTTGCCCACAGTAGTAAATACTGCAAATTGTTTAATATCATTCTGTACATTTATGTAGCAATAATTCAATTTTGTAAATAATCAGAGTACTATAACTTGTACAAAGGAAGTCACTACTTACAGTTACTTTTACCAGTTACAGTAGCCGCGTTTCCATAAAAATTGAATATCAATAAAAAGAAATTTAATGGGTCCAAGATGACAAATTGGTATGACCAATTATTACAATAATGTTCTAATAAAGTATGACGTGTTTTCATCAACCGTGTGACGTGAATCAATTATTCATTTGAAAGGGGTAATCTAGATGGTTGTATTGAGCAATGTGGTAGGCAAAATTGAGAAAATAAATTTGATAATTACTTTTTTCATAAAACAATACACTGAAAATCGATGGTCTGATCGTCACGTACTCAAGGTACGATACGTACACACTTGGAACTCTGTACCTTGGGGAAATTTCTTCGTCCCATTTTTGAACCTGTATGATTTTGAAGCTAAGGAATCAAGCTTTCGATTCATCAAGGTTTCATCAATATCAAAAGGGGCGCAGTGACCGAAAAATGGAAAAATACTTTTAAAAATCGAATTTCTATGTGAAATATTCCTTCTGTATGAATGAAAGTATTTTTATCGTAAAATTCAGAAAAAATTCTAACAATATCAATGATGAAATATTTTCATGAAATGGAATTGATGAGGATGATGATTCTTCGAAAAAACGCAGATCAAAAAATCTTGAAAATTCAAACCCCTGTACCACGAAAACCTAACTTCCTAGAAACCTGGTGTTGACGCAATTTGAAGAGGGTCACTAGTACAACAAATTCATGGAATTTCATCAACATTGATGAGACTGAAATTTTCAGGTGGGAACACTTGGCGAATTTTACCCCATTTATCCAAAACAGTTTCATCTGCATGTTCTATGCATGATCATGGAATGAACGCCGAATGTTTGAAATGTTCTTGTGCTACGTAGGATACATGAGCAGGTCAAGTGGCCGATCTCACATCACCTAGTAATATTGGTGGAAAAATGACTAAAAAAAAAATTAAAAATATAACGATTTTTATATTTTTCAACTCCATTCTACTATCGTATTGGAGGCCTCCTTGGGAAAGTTTTCCTGGTCCATGTGAAATTTCCTTATTCTTCTCCCCATTTCTTATTCAAGACGTGGGAAATAATATGCACTGAGAGAAAAAATTTCCGGGAACCACAAAATATTGAGTTGAATAGTCGCCATAAAATACTTAATTGATCTGAATAAACTTTCATTGACTCGATTATATATTTATTCAATCAAACAAATATTTAATATGCTATGAAATATTTCCTCAACGGAAACAGTTATTCAATTGAGTAAATGAAAGTTCATTCAAATCAATTAAGTATTTGATGGCGACTATTGAACTCAATATTTTATTGTTCCTGGGAATTTTTTCTCTCAGTATGGAAATTTTGCAAATTTATCTAAATGGACAGAGGAAACTTTTCTACGGGCCTAATGTCAAATCACATCTTAATGAATGATGATTAGCCATTAGCCACTAGTGAACTATTGAGTGTTCTCACTTGGTGATTTGTTTAGAACTTATTTAAGGAGACTAGAGCATGGGAAAGTAGGGGAGGGGGAAAATCAAATTTTACGCGAACTTTGTAAAATTTCAACCTCTGAACGTCAACCAATTCCACAATTTTATTTTTCAGCCTTCGGAAATCATTGGGAAACTCAAAGGGGGCGGCAATGCGCAATCTTAGATAGATACGTAACTCATTGTTATTCAATTTAAATTTGTATTAATCACGTACCTTTGGAGGAAAGTTTGCGCAAACTTTGTCTTCCCCCCTCCCTCACTTTCCCATGCTCGAGTCTTCTCAAAGTTGACTTTGGAAGATCTTGTAGATGATACAGCGAAGAATCAAATTTCAGTAAACTCAAAAAAAGTAAATGAATACTACTCACTGTTATCCAAATCGTAGTCACTGGAAAGTTACACCACCGCTTTGCGCGTTAAATGTCATATGAAAATCATCTTCTATATTGATAAAGTCTCTGCAAGAAGTGTTGGAGAAATATTAATTTGTTAGGCGCGACGAGTCGAGGCATGACGCGCTGGGTCCACGAGACCCAAGACTGCACGTCTTAGAACACTTTCTGTTTGATAGGCGAATTTTATTCGTGTTATAAAGAATTTTCTTTGTGTTTGAATAACATGTTTTCATGATGGATCAATGTAATATCAAAATATATATGTGACTTTTGAAAGATGAAAAAGCATCGACATGTGTTTCAGAATAACGGATACTGTTTTCATAAAAATTGAATTTTACACAGCATGATACATCACGGAACATCAGAGTTCTATCGATTGATAATGACATAACACTGTGAATCACACGTATTTACACGGAGGAGAAGAAATAGTGATAATCACTAAGCGAATAGTAAAATATGGAGGAACCAAACTGCGCAATCAAAATAACTAAACGGCTCAATCGGAATTACGAGAGGCTTAGTTAAACCAACGATGCGTTCAGTTAGAATAACGATGCGATTGATGTGATTAAATGTTTGGTCCGTCCATATTTTACTATACCAGTTTTCTCCGTGCAGGAACCTCATTAAGAACGATAGAGAAAATTTATCGTTTCTGAGCGATTCTTTGTTGTAAACTTTTAGTAAGGTGTACTATACTTTTTACCAGTTTTTACTTTCCTATTACTGGTGCAAAATTGTCTCAACACGGAAAAAATAATTTAGCTGCAGCAGCTAAGTAGCTGGCATGGACACGGACAGCCATTAAATTAGCTCCTGCAGCTGAATTTTAGCTGTTACCGCAAATAAATTAACTACAAATGCAAATTTTTTTGCGGTAACAGCTAAAATTTAGCTGCAGGAGCCAATTTAATGGCTGTCCGTGTCCGTACTAGCTACTTAGCTGCTGCAGCTAAATCATTTTTTCCGTGAACTGATTCCACTTAATCAATTCTGATCAATTGCTTTCCTCAGTTACACTTTCTAAAGATGTCTCAATAGATATCTTTGAGAATCAGTGCTCAAGACGTACTTGAGAAGTTTCACATTAGAAATCTTGAACATTTTGTTCTTTAGGAATGTTCAAGATCATATAAGCAGAAAAATAGCTCCATTTGGTGGTATTTTTTTTAAAACAAAACTACTTGACACTGAAGTCATAGAAAAATCTCAAATTTTCGGCATTGAATATTTGAAGGGTTGAAAACATTTGAACAGAGCCAAGATCACAAATTCCAAGAAATATTTTTTGCGGAAACATTTTCTTTTGGAATCAGCAATTTCGGCTCTATACAGATGTTAAGAAGTCTTCAAGTATTCGTGTCTAGAAATTTTAGGCTCTCATGGATTTAGGCTCAGGTAGTTTTGAATTTCTAATGCAAGAAACATTTTCTTCAATCAGGTTAGGTACTTGAAAAACACATTGATATACGGAAACACGTGGTGATTAACCCGTTATCGCCCGCGTGCTGTGTAAGGAGCTGCAACGTCAATAAAAACACTCGAACCAGTATTTGCGCGTCCTTTCCCCCATGAATATTCATGCGCACTGAAAATCAATATGGTGGTCTGATATAGCGGGACTACTCCGAAACTAATAAGTGTCTCAAGACTTTAATCTTAAAGAAGGTTTACGCAAGATATGTTCCTTGTATATTATTTCGGAGATCTTTGAGAAATCTTTTATGCACATCTTAAGGATATCCTACTCAAGATATTCTTAAGTTATCTTCAAGGTATCTTCAAGAAGTTTCTTAAAAATGCTGTGAATAAGATATCTTACGGATATCTTCAACCCTAGTAAAAAACGAACATATATGACCCATACATAATCTATACATAATACATATAAAATTCATATATGATTCATATATGAAAATGCATAGAATCATATACAATCCATATGTAATCCATATGTGATCCATATATGATCATATATGACTCATATATAATCCATATGAAATCCATATACGAAAAATATTTCATATGTGACAGAATTGTTTCACATGTATGGGAAAGTCTTGCATCGAAAGGTCATATATGGATTCTGTATGGGCCATATATGATCATATACGGATTCAATATGGATTGCGTATGAATTATATATGGTCATATGTGATCATGTATGGTTTCTATATGCTTTATGTATGTTCTTATATAATTCATTTTTACTAGAGAAGAACTGCATGCTGTCTGAGTATGGACCCCGTGTCCTTAGATGAAAACACTTGAAATCGAGGTAGAATGGGGCTGGAGTGGATTTCTCCCCAGTGTGGCAAACAAGGGTTAGTCACGCAGAATACTTGTGATGATGATTGGTCACTAACAATCTCTTAGACTATGAATTAGTATGGTTTTAACATTAGAAGGAAAAGCGTTCAAATAAATGAAATTTTTGTACACAGAGGAAACGAGTACCTTGAAGAAAACTCTGCCAATTTATAGGCATAAAGCTTCCTCGTTTCTGAAAACAATGTCAAATATTGTGGATTGCAAAATCATTATTCTCACATCTCTTAACCAATTGAAACGAAAATCATATGATACCACTATGAGATCGCAACTAAAATGAATGGTATAAGTTCCATTGAAATCTGATAGGTATATATATATTAGGGGTGTGCGGGTACCCGAGTCATCGGGTTTTCATCGGGTCGGGTCGGGTCGGGTACCCGTCGGGTCGGGTTTTTCAATTACCCGAGTTTTTCGGGTACCCGATTACATTCGGGTAATTCAAATATAGCAAACGTTTTCCTCAGCAGGAAATATTGTGACAGCAACTCGATCAAGATTGCTGACAAAACATGTGGAAGAGTTGTGCTTCCTCCATTCAAATTTAAAAATATGAAAAAAGAATGATATTTATAAGAAGAATATTTATTTTCATTGATGTTCAAGATTCTATATTGTGGTTACTAAATACGAAAATAGATAATATATTATTTATGAGATATAAATGTGATTATATTTTTTAATTGAATTAAAAAATAAATATAAACATTCCATGAAGCAATTTGGAGATTTCTTAATGCGTTGCATAATCAATTACATGGAGTAACAACCCTAATAGACTTGTAGTGGATATGGCATTCTTCATATTAGAATTGAGTTCATATGAAATCCCCTTATTCCTACAATCGCTCAAGACAATTTGTCCTTAAAATATCAACGGCAATGGCAACTTCGAATAGAAGTTGAGAATATTAAATTCAAGCGATTTTATTATATTCGGGTACCCGACTTGGAAAACCCGATTTAATCGGGTACCCGACCCGACCCGACCCGAAAAGAAATACAAATACCCGAACCCGACCCGACCCGATAAAAAGTGCGACCCGCACACCCCTAATATATATGAATATGTTCACAATTTTCCATAACGTATTTATTTTTTCTCTTTCGTTCTCCTGTGAGCATAAGGTTAACATTTATATGGCAACACTATTGACGCTGCGTATAACTGTGGTAGAAATTTCATAAGGATTGGACGATAAGAACGGAAGATATCCGCATAATAGCAGCATTCAGAAGATTTCCAAATTTTTCCCCAAATTAATATCTTACCCCTTTCTTCCTATCATTTTGATCCGCCTGAAACTTATATCACACGATTAACACCCCATGAATTACTATGGCTATGCTTAGAGTTCCATGACATTCGGATAAAACAAACACAAGGAAGACATGCTTTGAAAGTATTGTCAAACATTGGTAGGGTACCCCATCAATATTTGCAGGGGTACCATTTTGAGGTCACTTTGACCTTTTTTGAATTCTTCTAAATACCGGCATTATATCTTGACTTCAGAACTGAGCAAGTACATTTTTCAGATATTGAAGCTTACCCATGAATTTTTTCGTTACTGTACGATTAAAATATTCCAAAAATAAAACTGTTCCCAGAATAGGTGGTTACCGCCTACAGTATACTTGGCGGTCAGAAAACTGAGTATGTACCCAGCAAACACGACTAGTAACCCCTAGCAGAAATGCTCTAGTTCAGCGTTACACGTCTTATAAATGTCTGCCAGCCGATTCTCATGACTTTTTACACAGAACTTTTATCAACAATCTAAGCTTCTAAAACGTTTAGGGAAATGTCATTTAATTCAATTTTGGTATGAATAAAGCTTCAACAACGTTCAATCGAGAGTTACAACAATCAGCTGCTAGCTTTACGGCTGCTAGTTTCAGCTTCATTTCTACTAGGAATATCGATCATCAGATATTGGGACTACAGAATTTACGTTTAGAAACTGCAATTTTTCTCCCTCATTTCACTTTCGATTCAATGTGTTGTGATGAAAACAATGAATTTTCAAAATCCACATTTCAAAACTTCGAAGCGTGCCGTTGTTGTGCTACGCAGGAAAATTTGAGATTGTTTTTTTTGCGTGATGGTTAAAAACCAATATAGTTTTCAAAATTCTTCTCGGTGGGTGGAAAATTTTTTGTTCTAGGTGAGATCTCAAGTAATAAACTGCATGCTCTAAAGTGAATCACCAATAACATATCGCCAATATTCACAATTTCACTCAATCCAAGAGTAAAATTCGACGACAGAAATCTCTGTCCTGGTATCAATATCTAATTCACTTTCGCACGTCATCATCATATCTCCTTGCTTTTTTCTCATATTTCCTTTCATCCATATTTATATCTCTCTACGGATTTGAACAGACTCAGAACGTTGACGTAATTCCGATAAGATATGGGAATCAACTACAAGAATACTGATACAGAAAATATCCAAAGGGAAAAGAGGCAAACAAAAACGAATCTAAAAATATGAAAAGCAGAGAAAACTAATGTATCCATCTGCCACATTCAACGGAGTATATTTATATGCATTCAGAATTTGATTGTTCACAACTCTCTTGTATTAGAATATTAGAAACAAAAAAAAACTTGAAACGTAACAAGGACAATTGCGTAAAGTTGGTTTCTGAGTAAATGTTTCTTTGAAAGAAAGCACCGTCGATATCTGATGTGTTTGAATTCCCCAATGAAAATTCTCTACCCTTGAGCACACCTGTAGAGTACCGTACATTCAACTCACTTTCGTGACAAAGCTTATACGCAAGTAACAAGGAACAAGACCCATCCTCGAACGTAGAAACATGAAAGGTGCATTAGACTTAAGAACTCCCAAGGTTCTGTTACAGTTGAATACCACTTGGAAACCGATCACAACATTCAACTTAACAGGTTGCAAATCCTAACTTCTATCCATTCTCTTTCCTTCCGAAAATATAATCTCAAATTCGAGAATGCTCTAACAACAACCGCCAAACAGCCGTAACACAACAACTTGAAAAAATGATACATGAATGTAAACATCGTATGCTTAGATCACACATGTCTTATAAATATCCAAGATCTATCGAGATGAAAAGTAATAATTTCTAATCCAACCATATTTGACTCGTAACCTACTTCGCGGGAATTCCGATTCTTAATTATACACGTTTATATCCTACGAACTCTTCGTAATTGACACTTAAACTCATTTTGATCCCATACAGATCTCTCTAGTAGGTGAGTTGAGACATTAAAACACTGCATTCACAGCTACGCGGCGGTAATTCACGTAAACTACTACCTTGGAAAGTCATAAACTAAAGATTGGAAACTCGCGAGTGGAGAAGATCGTTACTGTTATGCGAGCAGGGTCTTCTGTATTACAAGTCCGTTGAAATCATCTTCGCGAGAAGGAAATGTAAATAAAGAATTCGCCAAGCTCCGTTTGATAGCATATCCGCCAATTTATGGTCTACCGCATAATACCGGTGTGTATTCGTGAAGGATGCGTGTACGTTTATTGATCATAAAGAGTCAAAGTTTCACCAGTATTTTCAGGGTCCAATTATATTATACGATGTTTCAAATTTTGACTCCGTACCCTGAATTACAGCTGTACGTAACTACTGCACTCTCTGCTACGTGTAAAGATACTCTACTTCAACGCTGCTATTCGTTCGTGATATATTTTACATTTAAATTCAATCTGCTGCATAACGCGGTGTTATTGCTATCAAATGAAATTGAATAACGAATAATTTCGAAAATATCTCAACAAATTTTCGCGCGTGGAAGGAATAATTGTTGGACACGAAGATATAAGCACATACAACGATTATACAATTTCGAATCAAATACTTAAATTCCCAATCATCGTACAGGAATAGTACAAAGTTGAAATCTAGGATGATAACCGCGAGTATATAAATATAATTGTTCAGTGACATTGGAAATTAACTACGTCCTTACCAGTCAGTTCCTTTTCAGTTCCTCGGATGTTGCATGTATTGTTCACACACAACCAACGTATATAATTAGGCCAGTAGTTTATAACTACGGGATATCGCTCCAACGATCTCACATCGGCAATGATGTTAAATGCTACTTGCAGTGAAGAACGTATACACACTCGTTGCAAATTTTCCCTCTGATACGTGGAAAGCACGCGATCTCGTTAAACGATTCGTCAGAGGGTTTTCAAAGTTTGAAACTGTAACTAATGATGAAATGTATTCCCAAATCTAGATACGCTTTATGATAGATTGTTTTCTTCGAAGAATGAATGAATATTCTCTTCACGATGAGTAGTATCGTTTATTCATTATACGAGTGAATGTTTTTCACGCTTACAAATCTTCTCCCTTAAATATACGCGGTATGCATACCTAACTCGCAATACGCGTCAGTTACTCCGAGCCAGGTTTAATGGATGATAATGTTCACGATCAACTGATTACAACGATATCCCTCTTCTGCATTTCCTACGATTCGTTATCGCACCCTATTCACATACTCTGACACAAGTTCAGACAATCATTCATTCGCGTTATCTCTCGTACGTCTCGGGTCGTACATATTATATATGTATGTATAGTAAATCTCTATAAAATTGCAACACAAGATATAAAGATATCTCGCTCGGTCGTAAGGGATACGACGAGAGGAACAGAAAAGAAAAGGTTATTATACTCCATGTCACCATTTTAAAGCCATTCATTGTATAGATATATAAATGCATAATCTTGCATCAAACAGATATTACAGTACCTATACACGTATACAGTTATCTCAAGTCTCTATAGAACATACAGAATTTCAGGATCACTACTTTTCAAAAGCATCATCCTTCGATCGTCGTAAATTAATAATCCAAACTCTCATTTGAGAACTCATGAAGACGTCACGTCATCTTCTGTTCTCAATTTCGCCATTCATGTGAATTCAATTGATCACCGAGCGGAGAGGCAAAAGAAAGTAAAAAAAGAACCCTTGGCATAATTACAAGCTAAGGAAGTGCACATGGCTCCCGCTACCCCGCCCTCTTTACCAGCGGGCAAATTTCTGCGATTCGATCCGAGCTGATTCGATCGAATTTTTATCGAATCGTATCGTGTCGTATCGTATCGTATCGTATCGTATCGTATCTTTTCTTTGTTGAAACTTTTATTCCACAAAAGGATTTTGTATAGGAAGCATACGCGGGTACGAAATCACGAGCGTGAAACGACTTCCCCCCATTCATGCACGTATAGCAGCGTCACTCCTTTCGCCGCAGGCTGTTATATAGCTATCGCTTTTTGAGTCGGGCTCCATTTGGTTCCTATGACGTTCAACGAACGCCCTCTGGAATGAAATATCCTCCGTGCCGCAAACCTTGAACAGCTTTTCTATCGAGAATAAGAGGAAAAATGGGACCCTTTTATTCATCCCTCCGTAATATAAGGGCACTTCTTTTATTCCGTGTATATTCCATGTCATCAGCGTTTGATGATTTCGATCTCTCGCATGTATAAGTCGTAATGATGTACGTACACGAACAACGATTCATATTCGATTTACTGCCTTATAGAATCACTTGTAGGTACACAGCGTTGTCACCTCGAGCAAGCACGGTCGTTATCGGTTTCGTTCAACCGTTATATCTAACCGCGTTGCGCTATGGAAGAACAGAATAATGAATACATACGCGCGATTGAGTACTTTCTTTTACGTTTCAGATAAAATTAATTGACTCGATACCCTCTTACTTTACCTTCGAAATTTGATGTTTCCAACGAATTGCTCATAAAATTCACACAATTTGTATTCTTAACTCCCTGTCATATTTCATATAACTCGAATATTTGTTACGGTAAATGGATACATGAACAAAAGAAGACTTTGGAGCGGAGGTTTGAGAGGAATATGGAAATCGTGTATGTGGAGCAGACGAGGTTTCTTCAGTTGCCTCTCGGAATCAATCGCTAGGGATATAAATATACGCATACACTTCCACGATCGTCGTCAATACGGTGCGCGATGCACTTTCTGAACTCGATTCTCAATATATGCAGGAGAGGATATTAAGTGAAACTTCTACCCCGGGGAGCTGTCCAAACAGCGGACGTTATTATTTCTTTCGCTTTGACTCGACTAGATAGTAGAATGGTGGCGATTCTTTCTACAAAAATAACGCGAATTCATGAAAAAAAAAAAAATTCAATATCAAAAGATTTCAACATTTTCAGATTTAGGACGCTCACGAATATCGGAATAGAGTTGGTGGATAGAACTCATCATTGATAAATTGAATCCCAACTGTTTCTTTTCGTTTATCGATCGCGTTACCGAACCATTCTCATCACTTATGTGGAGACCCATGCAGAAATTGACGAACGACCCAGTACTGGAATAACGTTATTTGCCAACTGCCAACTGTTGGCAAACAACGTTGGAATAAACCTGGAATGATAACGCTGATCAACACTGGTGCGGCGTTGTTCACCAATACTGGGTCAACGTTAACATCAACCCTGAATCAGTACTGGTTTTTCATTGTATACTAACATTGACAATTGATTTTCAACCGGTGATGGTAATCCATTTAAGCCTTTGTACGTAGCTGATGAAAATAATTATGTACACCGAAAAAACGATATTCTAGGATTGAGAGGGCGCATCTAACTCTAAGAACATTGGCATCTAAAATAAGCACCAAGAATATATTCTTGTTGTAAGTGAGCATTCCTCTTATACTGAGAATGACGTATAGTATTCTCATTTCAAGAATATTACAGGATTCCCATTTCAAGGATACTATGCGTTAACCTCAATTATTCATAATATCTACTATTTCCACATCCAGAATATCCAGCTGAATATGGATTCGTAATGATAAATGTTTTGCAAAACATGACCCCTTTCATATGTCAATTACGTGGTGATATGACATAGAATAATTTATGCGCACGTATGATATTAAACGTGCACATAAATGATTCAGTTGACTATGAAATAATATTCATTTTTGCATAATATTATCATATGAATGAATATAATCTCTTAGTTTAGTTCTAAAATTGATGAAAGAAATAAGAAAAATGAACGCTACCCATATATTACAACAATTGTAAAATAATTTCAAATAATTCACAAAAAAATTATTGGAATCCTTACGGCACATGGGTATTCTATCAGCTTTTCTTCACTAAACGAAATCTAGGCAGGAGAAATTTATCAAAATTTAGTAAAATCAAGTTGGTACAGAGTAAGTGAGGACAGATATATTAATTGAATTTTATTGGTTATTATAAAAATGTTGATAAATACGTGAAGGCTATGTATGACTCAATTTATCGTCTCTCAATATTTTTGGTCAATGATTTTGTATTGTGTGCATTTTTGAACCTGTTTCATAAATATAATAACATTCATTTGTAGGAACATGATACAACATTATTGGAACAAAAATATTAAAAGACGACACATTGGATCATCTATAGCCTTTCCTTATTTATCAATATTTCTATAATAACCAATAAAATTCAATGAATATATCTGTCCTCTCTTACTCTGTACCAACTTGATTTCACTAAATTTTGATACATTTCTCCTGCCTAGATTTCGTTTAGTGAAGAAAAGCTGATAGAATACCCATGTGCCGTGAGCTGAGTTGACAGATTTTCTAACTTTTGCCACACGATTTGGACTTTCCTGATCAATATAGGTTCCACCCAACTTTCAAACTCTTCCTACAAGTTTATCATCACCCTAACAACAAATTCAACTCAGAACATAAGGCTTTTTTCCCAAATTTGAAAATTTCAACTTCAAGAATACTCTTGAATTTGAAATTTTCTCATGTTTAGAATGACTTTTATACGAATATTGTGAATTTATAAGTCATTTTACATCTCAGGCTAGATAATTTACATAATTATTTTGTACAGGGCGGTTATTTAAAATGATTTGGGAATATTCTTATTTCAAGAATTTATTCTAAAACGAAGAATATCTTATGAAGTCACTAGAAATTAGAGGGGGTTAGTCTTATAATAAGAGGATTGGTTTAGAGGAAGAGTGAAGAATAAATTCCTATCAATCCTAGAATATCGTTTTTTCGGTGTATTTTCAGCTAATGTCCATGGTTATATCGAAAGTAAGAAATATAACACATCTGTTCGTATGTTGCTGAAGTTTGAATCGTTTCTTGAAACGAATGAATAATCCGACAACATGTGAAGAAGTCTATTCGAGAACATGAATAATAATTTCTTCAAAATTTTGCCGTATTAAACCACACATAATGGACAACATTGAACGAGTTTTAAATCAACGTTGGCAAATCAGCATTGACTATCGGCGTTACAACAACATTGTACTGGTTGTTACTTCAACCACGTTACAACGTTGGCAACCAACCCTGGTAATCAGTGTCGTACCAGTACTGTTTCGATTGTTATGGTTGGTCGGAAGTCGGCATTTTCTACATGGGGAATACGGAAAATTCAGGTTACGGTTTGAGATGGTGATTCAGTTACCGCGAAGTGTCAAATAAAAACTTTCAATTTTTGAAAGGAAGTCACAAACGTTTGTTTTTATGTCACGAGATTGCGTTTTACTTCTGCACAGGATCGTAAAGAAGAAAACCTGACAACAATGTTGTTCTGAAATATGTAAGTGCCGGAGACTCGTCCGGGAGAATACATTCGTTTTCCCCTGTGTTCTTTGCGGGATTTTTTCTTCATTAGATTCTATGAAACATTGGTGAAAGATCATTGTCAGAGATATCCTACATCATTTTTGAAATGATAATAATAAAACAATCCCGTTCAGTAAAATGTTTGCATTATGAAATACATCAATCGTGATTTTTCGTTGAGGTATAAATTATTTTTTCTAAAGGAAAAAAGTATTGTAACAAAATTCAACAAAAATCCCATATAATCTCACCTAGAGTTCAGTGACAGTAATCAACCAGATCCCACATGATTTTCTCGCACATGTCGTTAACGAGACCCAAAGGGATTGAGTACAAGTCCGAACGCTTCATAGGGGAGGGAATCGTAGAGTATGGAACAAAGTTTATCCAATCACGATTGATCCGTTAAATTGCATTGCGTCTTTGCTGATTCCTCGAGTCCCATAGGAATGAAATTTTCCATCGTGCAACTGTATAAGTAACATTACGATTTTGTTATGTATACGCAGAAAACTAAATGTACTTATATGGTTCTGCTGCTTCCGTTGGGCAATATGTTTTCAGTAAATCCCTGGTGAAAAAATTTGATTGAATTTTGTTCACTTTTCGTACGCTCGGTGTTCATTGAAAATTAGAAAAATTCAATAAAAATCCCCAAACTTCAACAAACTTGGAAGTCAACAAATTTCAGTGGAAGTTACTGAAATTTGTGGACAATTATTAGATTTTTCCGAAATTTTATTGAATTGAGTTGAGTTTTCCTAATTTTTCAATGAAAACCGAGTGAGCGGAATTCAACAAAATTCAATGAAATTCTTCCACCAGCGTGAGCTATCGCTACACTCAAAAAATTTTATACTTGGATTCATTTGGATTGACTGAATTTTGTTTGAATCAACTAAATTTCTATTTAAATATGAACCTACTAGTGGTTCAGTTGAATCAAATAAAAAATTTATTTCATCCAAATAAATTTTTAGTTATTTCAAATAAAATGCACTTGAAATAAGTAAACATTTACTGGATGCAACGAAATGTCTAGTAGGTTCATATTCAAGTAAATCATTTTCCTGGGTATACTTGATTCATTGATCATGTAGTATTCTTCCCAGTAAACATTCATTTGAAACCTTCATAATGCTATCTGAAAGATGTCGAAATGATTAATGCGTTGATTTCTGCCATCTCTTGAAAAAAACACCAAAAAGATGGCAGAAATCGACGCATTAGAGATCATTTCAACATCTTTCAGATAACATTATGACAGTTTCCAATGTTGGCCGAAAAATTGTTTACTGGGTTGTGAACTTCTATGAGGATTGGCGACTTCTATGATTTCCACCACTGAATTTGAATTTTATTATAATATACAACAAATAACAATGCAACTCAATACAGTTTTCTATAAACTTTCCTATTTTTCAAAGATCTCTACTCTCCGTCTACACGCCCGTCTGCATTTTTCTATGCCAACACTCGATCTTATTTGTTAATTAAGCGGTTCGACAGCTTATCACTGCGACACAATAAGTACGTATCGATACGATAAGATAAGTCTCATAAATCAAAGAGAAGTTTCGAATCTGAATTTATTACAAGATATTGTTTGAATGAAATATAAATTGGGGATCAATATTTACATGATGAGATTTGTAAGACAAATAATGTATACATCAAAGAAGAGAGAATACAAGTTGTGACGTATGGAGTTAATGTACCGACAAATAAGTTGAAGAGACAGATGAATTCACGATGAAAATGATATTGATTCGTTGAAATTGATCAAAGGTTCCGATCATTTTCGCAATTGAATTGTATATTTTTCTTTTGGTACGTATGTCACGTGATGGGAATGAAAATTTGAAATGATTGTAAATATTGGGGAATAATTTGAATTTAAAAACATACTTGTACTACAACCACAATGTTTTCCATCCCAAAGGCAAATCGCAGTTCTACTAAAACTTAAGCGTAGTATAATGTTATTGAAGTGATGGGTATAATCGAGCTAGAAGGAAGGGAGAGAGAGAGAGAAAGAGTTCAACTGAAGGAAATTCGAGAAATTGCATACTGGGATTAAGTGATTCGCAACACATGCCGTGCTAGAACAACGAAAACATCGAGGATTCTCTCTTTCTTATATTTTCTCACGAATACCAAATTGGTACTTTAAGAAAACGCGAAGATATAATAATTCATAGGATTCGAGAAAATAAAAGATTCTAAATTTGAAGTAGCGAACTACTATTGTCAACGAGAACGTGATTTGAAGTACGAATTACTGCTATGTGTAAGTGTAAGTTGCACGGAAGGAATGATTTATAAATTTATTGTAAGAAGTCTTGCAAGAATTTGATGAAAATTCACGGAAAGATTCAGTTTTCTCTCTGACAGAACAACATATCACCAAAATGTTTATGGAATACTTATCAAATGTACACGGAAACAAAAACAGGAACGGTTATTGTGAAAGACAATAATCGACAAAACATTAAAAGCATGTCATACAACATTGCGTCTCACAGTATACTCCTTACTGTCCGACCTGTAATAACGGACTTCATTTCAGTAGTTATGATGGTGATAGCAATAATCTTTACTATCAAACTGTCTTTTCATTTGTTTTCGAATCGATTGCTGTTATCCACAGTAACGGGTGCTGTTTACTATTTTAAGTATTCAATAAAACGCATTTAACACGGAGAACTAATCAATTCGCTGTGGCAGCGAAACATAATATTCCGGGTCTCTTTTGCTGGAGCAGAAAATGTTTCACAATGATAGCTTACAAGTGTGCTATTCTACATATAATACTGAAAATCTTGCTACTCTAACAAAACTCGCTGCTGTAGTTAATCATGTTACTCTCTCAGCAATCTAGGAAGTTTTGACTGCAAATTTTTATCTAGGTTAGCAAAAAGATTTTATATTCTGTATATAATACCTCGATTTGTCGCTTCAGCAAATTTTTTTGCTCCATCAACCGAAGTTACATTTTATTTCTAGGGTTTCGCGTTAAACCACATGACGAATTCTTCAGAAAAGGATCACAAGATTTCAAGAATAGGAGGAATTCTTTCAACAAGTCCCATATGCAAAAATTTTTCGAGCGAGATGTGGGGATTGCGAATTTCGTCTGCAATCAAATGCAAGCCAACTTTCGAAAAGCATGTGAAACAAACGTGAATTTCATTCAAAAAAAAATTATTTTTGCATAGGTCGTCATCCTAGTCAAAAGTTATTCCCATACAGCATTTCAAATGGAAATTGATCATTGGTTCCAGGATAGCGCAGCATACTGAAAATTATGGAATGGGAATACCTTTTTAGGCTTCGTCATTCCTTTTTTAAAACATAGAACCAACATTGACAAAAAATTGGAGCAAGCTTGCACCAAGATTGACAGTTGCACCGAAAATTGAGCTAATGCTTGACACAAATCTCATTCATTTTGTCCAGTCTATACTTGGCGAAGAATTGACGATTCCTTACTCAGGGCTCAATACATGAAATACTTGAGCAACGCCTTCCTACCGCCTGTTCGGCAAGTAGCAACCTCATCTCTAGGGCAGAAAAGGGGGACAGGAAACCTGAGCAGCCACCTGAACGCACTGTCTCCAACCCCGGGGGAAAATCGACGAAGACGCGAATGTTGCCCTTTTCAGGGCACTCATCTACACTGAGAGAAAACATTTCCGGGAACAATGAAATATTTAGTTGAATAGTCACCATAAAACACTTAATTGATTTGAATAAACTTTCATTGACTCGATTGAATATTCATTCCATCAAACAAATATTTAATATGCTATGAAATATTCCATCAATTGAAACAGTTATTTAATTGAGTCAATGAAAGTTTATTCGAATCAATTAAGTATTTTATGGCGACTATTCAACTGAATGTTTTATTGTTCCCGGAAATTTTTTCTCTCAATGTACGACGAGTCGGTAGCGTGGGATCGGTTGCTGAACATCATTGAGCGCAGTGTCGCCCATTCGTGATCCGAAGAGTTTCTAGGTTGCTGGTAGCGTAATCCACAGCGTCGGATTTTGAAATTTTGTTTCCCTCTTCAAGCAACGTGTACCAAAAGATAAACACTAGGCTGCCGTCTATCAGTTATCCTTTCCTTTGTTATACGTGCGTTGGGAAGGGAGTCAGAATTTCTAAATCCGACTGTGGTAATCCGCCCCAGTTATCTGGAACTCCAGTCCGGATAACTTGGGCTGTCGTGGCACAGGGCGTTGGGCGCGTTCATAAGCCTCTCGCATCTCGTCCCAGGCAGAACAAGGGCGGGGTTACATTTTGGTGGTAGCGATCACCCGTTCCACTAGGTATTCTCAAAATTATCTCCTGATCCACGGAGTGGTCACTTTGAGGAATTCCTCGGGGATCCTCAGGATGAACAACCGTGCCTGGCGCGGGTGGGCCCAATTCGGCGGCTGTTCCTCGGAGGAGGGGGGGGGGCGTACGTGTGAGGTTACCATCTCCTTCTCGCATTTCAGTTCTTCCTCTTTCTCTAAAGAAAGGGAGGGCCTCATTGAACTAGCCAGATAGGCTCGAATGTCTATTTCCATCTCACTCATCAATATATCCGTGTCGTGGATTTGAGCGTCGCAACTCCAACAAGTTATCTTCATCTAACACAACGTGGGTTTTGGGCTTTCCTCTCTTCGTCTGACAGCGCAATCTCCATGGGTTTCTCGTCGTTCGGTTGTCACTTCTGATGTTCGACCGAGTAGCTATCAACATTCACACTACATATACACAGAGAGGAATGTATAATAAGAATAGGGACATCAATAATTATTTAATAAAATCTATGAGATATGCAATGAAGATTATTATAAAGATTGTAAACTTACAATATAGTATAATGAATTCTATTGTACGCATAATAACGTTAATGAGATATATAATATCCTTTATTACCTGTTATAGCTATCCTTATTTGTCTCAGTTTCTCTCAGTGTACTTCAATTTCTTTTCGCGTCTCATTTAGAATTTCAACAGTTAAACTTGGTCTCAAACGTTGTTCTTTTCCATGCACTATCAAGGATTAAGGGAGTTCCGATGGATTTTTGAGAGCCTTTGGATGAACTTTTCAAAATCTTATGTCACCCAAAAGTGTATGAAAGATCTGGGAAAAAAGAATTTTGGGTGACGTCTGATGGTATTTTGACGAACTGTTCCAAATATCACGTGACTTGAAAGAAGTCTATATTATCAATAGACAAATTCGCTGGTATACATAAGATATATTGAATGATACATAAATTATATTTTCACAATGTGGAAAATTCTTTCACATGGGGAGTTACTGTAAAAGAAAGGGTTTACAGGTGAAAGCAAGCAAAACGGAAACGAGAACAGGGAGTCCACATAAAGAAGAGAGAGAGAGAGAAAGAACGAGACAGGGATAGAAAATTGAGAAAGCTGCAGAGGTGATGGAACAAATATCGGATAGGAAAGAAGTTTAGGGGAGAATGGGAGAAAAAGATGTGGTTATCTGACTGTCTAGTAGGAACAATAGTTGGTAATGCAGCAAAAATTTGGGGGGTGGAAGAAAAGGATTGATATAAGAAGAACTCAATCGAAATATATAAGGAGGAGGCTAAATCTAAATTGGAGAACGCCGGGATATTTGGTTAGAAAGGAAACGAAAAGAGAGAAAATGATAACTAAAACAGCAGAGAAAGTTGGGGATCGAAAGGGATTCAATGAAGACAGAGGAAAAGGTAACTGATCATGGTTGGAAAGCGGGGTCAACATTGGAAGAGCGAATTCTTCGCAGAGAGACCCTGGTAGGAATTCGTCTGGACGTCCCGTTTCTCATTCATACACTACCTGCGATGTTTGTGAAAGCAACTAGATGAAACATTCTATTCGATTCGACTTAAGCGCTCGAACATTCACTTAGTATATATAGATCTTCCATGCTTCAACTGATGGTATAATTACGTGGGTCCTTCAAAAATACGATGAGAGGGATAAAAGGAAGCCCAACTGTTCAAGTCGTTACTTGTGATTATTTTATGGAAACAGATTCCAAAGCAGCATATTTCTAGGTGTGACTTTACTGAAGAAACATAATTTCACGTGTGTAATTAGCCATTCGAGCTACAATCTAACAGTTTCCTAGGACATTTGTGTGGATATAGACTAGAAAATGCGTTACAAAACTAATCGAAAACTAGCTAGGTCTAATCCGATTCCCATTCATAATTTCTACCAGGGGAGGGTACTCAGAGATAGAGATGGAGAGGAGAAGGATGGGCAAATACAAGCGCAAGGAACTGGGAGAAGATAGCCAATCAAAAGTACCATAAATGGTACAAAGGTTTATTGACTGCAGAGATGGTAAGGATTTGACAGGAAAAGAGAGGAAGAGAAAAGTTTCCAGGTTAGGGAACAAATTGAGGTAATCGAAATATTGGAAAAGGGAGAGAAAAAGGCATGTAAGTATCTATGGTTGGGAATAGAAGTCGGAAGGATGGAATAGAAGAAAAGCAGAGTGCCCGATAAAAAATGCTCTAGTCATTCTCGAGTTTTGTAACGCTCAACTAGCTAAAAACTAAAGCGTCTAGTTTTTGGGTAATCAGAGCATGCAAAACTCGTGATTCACTACAGCACTTCTACTAGGGTGGTTGGTTAATGTGCGAAATGAGGTGAGGAAAATTTTAGGTAAGAATGAATCAGGTAACCGCTCTGAACGCAATAGATAGGTGCGCACGAAAATAAAAGTATACTATTGATAAAATTGAACGAACAAAATAAGATGATAGAACGAAGAACTGATAGAGCCCAAGTAACCAATATGTATCGATGGAGGGAAATGAGTTAGTGCGGACTTAATCCTGGGTGCCGAATTAATCCGCTACACCACTGCACTGGTATTTTCGCAATGATTTATTTTTTCAACACGGCTGAAAAAACGTGTACAAATCGAATATTGTTGGGACACTGATTGTATAAAAAATAATCCAAAATATCTGTTATCAGCATATCTTCGGGGGCCGAATCATTCGGTTTTCGAATTTCAAAATATATGAAGAATCTCAATAACTACGCAGTGAAGAAATCTGTATATTTTTTGACACATATCTATCTGCCAAACGATCTACTCAAAATGTTAGTTGAATCATGATGAAAAATATATGCAATTACCACAGAATTGTTAAGTTTATATTGAATATGTGTCAATGTGATGATTCTTTGTGTTGATTTTCAACTACGAGGTGTGTTCAAAAAATAACGAAAATTTTCGTTTTATGAAAAAAATATTTATTTATTCGTCAATATTTATTTTGCCCCCTTCAAAATAATCCCCCTTGGATATAATACACTTGTGCCAACGCTTTTTCCAATCCTCGAAACACTTTTGAAACCCGATCTTTATAATAGCGTTTAGCTCTTTCAGCGATTCACTTTTAATGTCATCTATGATTGTAAAACGACGGCCTTTTGATGTTCTCTTTATTTTTGGAAATAGAAAAAAGTCACATGGAGCCATATCTGGCAAATATGGAGGCTGAGGCATCGTTACAGGTTTTTTTTGGCCAAAAATTCACGAACAAGCAATGAAGTGTGAGCAGGTGCATTATCGTGGTGCAAAAGCCATGAATTGTTTTTGCCATGAAACATCCGAAAAAATTTCATGGCATGAGCCAACTGATATGCCAACATCATCAGCGACTTCTCTGATTGTGATTCGGCGATCGTTCATAACCATTTCTTTCACTTTTTTCACGTTTTCATCGGTTGTTGATGTGCTTGGACGTCCGGGTCGTTCGTCATCTTCAACGTTTTCGCGGCCATCTTGGAAACGCTTATACCACTCGTAAATCCTTGCTTCACTCATAGCAGACTCACCATATGGCTTTGTTAACATTTTACAAACTTCACTACATTTTATTCCATTTTTTACGCAAAATTGAATACAAATTCTTTTATCCATTTTTTTTCACAAACGAAAATCGCCGAGCTCGAAAAGCACGTCTAACGTCAGCAGCTGCCACTTAAAAAGTAAGCAATGAATATTGCTGAAAATTTTATCGTGCTTCAGGGGCATGTGTACTAACATAATAAAGAAGAATTTTATATAGGCGGACTCTCCAAACCCGTGAAATTTAAAAATTCTCGTTACTTTTTGAACACACCTCGTAAAATTCTGGATTGACCGTTTTTCATACGACAAATTCAACTGTACACCGTTCGTTCCCAAAAATGACATTTTCACTCCATATTCTTGACATGATGACAATTGATCTCCTTTGCGGTACAGCAACGAAATACAATATTCCATTGCTTTTATTAACTGGCTTCGAATGATGAAAAATAATTTTTTCTTGCGACCGTGGAATATTATAACAATTCTTGCACGTGCTTACTTTTATGGTTCGATAATACATAGACATTCGACTTTTGCGAGAAGCCTATTTTTCCATTTTGAGAGCTTCTATGAGATGGCATGTGAAGCAATCACGCATCAATCTATCGAGTTTTCGTACAAATAAAAAAGTATCCGCATAGCGCACTCATTGCTCGAGTGTATACGTCTACCGCTACAATCCCTAGAGCCCTGAAACTATAAAAATACCTATAGGTATATCGTGCGCTTCCACGATTCCATCCGCACACAAACATTGTTGCTGCATATCTCCGACGTCATGTGTGTTTTGATGAAATTTCATATAACCTTATGTGAGTCTTATGGGATTCGTCCAATCCAAACAAACTTTATTCGAATCATCAGTAGAAAAGTCATTCGACGGAGAACAATTTTCTGTCACAGTTTCGTGAAAATCATTCAGGTTGATGTGATGTAAATCAAATATGAGAGGAAGTTCAATTTCAGCTAATGTTTTGATGTCAAAACATCCATGCAAATGGTTCAAGCATAAAATTTTTTGACAATTTATTGCAATGAAAATGTACAATTGATACATACTTTTGTGTTTCACTGTTATTGATGTGAAGAAACGGATGAGAAGAAAAAACCAATTTTATCGGAGTTTGGAACAAATCAATTCCACTGGGATTTGATCAACTTTTGAGCAAAGATTGTCTCCATTTAGACTCTCGAGAAATCAATCACATTCCCCCTGTATGTTATGTTACAAATGACCAAAAGAACTATTCCAAAACTGGTTGGCACCGTTGAGATTCGTTACCAGGATTTGTGGAAGCAATTGAGAATCGTGATTGAATTCAAAGTGGAAATAGAATTCAATATGGAATTCCTCAGATAACGGGATATGTAATTTCAAAAAATTGTAAATCAAATTGATTCATCGTGGAATAATATGTATAGAGAAGACTCACGAAATATATCTTCGGAATATGGTTGAAAACAGCTTAGCTCTTTAACTTTAGAAGTCAGGAAAAAGAGGTAGTTACCGAGAAGACGGCAAAGTTTTATCTTCCAAGCGAGGAAGAATTTGTTCCAAAGTTTTATGTGAAGTACAAATAAAATCGAAAATCTAGATATATAATGAGGAAGTGCTCACCCTGGATTACGTTCGGAGAATAAATTATTTACATTGTCTTTGAATACTGATGAGAGTATTAAAGACTTTATTCCTTGTACTTTTTTATGCATTTTCCTTGATAAAATTGTGAAATCGTAGCAATTGAATCCTTGTTGTTTATTGAAGAACTTCTGTATTTGAACATCTTATTGATTTCAATGATGGTTATTGCACTTGAATCGATGAATAGGAAATCGTTGAATTGAAAGTCAACTTATTGACTTCTTCCTATGCATCAAAGTTAATTCACAAATTTTGATTTAAGGAAAACATAAGATCTCGAAATATCGTTCAAAGTATGAGGCCATAGAACGGAATGAGATTTATCCGGATTTATCAAAAAAAATTTCGGGATAACTGAACATCAGCACACATTTGCGCGATATATCAATTCATTCGAGTCTGTGAGTTTGAAAATGAATTTCTAATTCAATACGCAGACCGCGAGATATTTACCCACACGTGGGTAAGCGATCATTGAGATCTCGAAACCCGCATTAAAACCCATTGAAATGGTAAATCTTTTCGCAACTTTTGCCGGATGCGTGCAGCGCGACATAATTATCGCTTCCATTCGCTATGACTTGTGTACAATATATGTATATATCGTGCCTTTTGCCGCCAGGTAATCACGTTTGTTTGTACTTCGCTCTCTCTTTCTTTATTTACGACGAGCGATTTATTATTCATAATAAATATCCTTGCTGCAACAAAATAATAAATAACTCCCTTGCAGAAGGGTAGAAAAAGACAATCCTATAAGTAAGCGGAAAGAGAAAAAGAGAGATGAAAAAAAGAGATACTGGGGCCGCAGGCATAGAACGAGTGTGGCGCGGGATGGTAAGCTATATCCTATATGCTGTTTTTGCTTGATTTATATCGAAGCGCTGAAGCGTGTAAAGCAGCTAGAGTTGCATGATTCAACGGTATGAGAGTAAAAGAGAGAAAGAGAAAGAAGGAAGACAGGTAGAGGATAGTCAAGAACATTCGCAAACTTCTTGACAAAATTCGGCAAAGTTTCTAAGAACGGCACATCCTGACTTGCGAGCGACGTGCAGCGAGCGTCGACGCGCATACGCGACGTTCATTTTTGAATTATGGCTTACATATTTGAGAATACGAGAGTATCGAGATTCTGATCGATGAATTCAGTTTATAAGATTCCGTGGAATTCTGAAAACGAAAAGAAAAAACAAGTTTCATCCACAAGTCGGTTCCACGTTTTTACCTCCATACAATATTATCGAATATAAATCAACATTTATCCCAGTTATCGTATATTATCAATAATAAAGTCTTCAAATTACGTTGACAAGGGTATAAGATTCGCATAACAAATGTTCGCGTCAATGTCAATTATGTCATTGAAACAATTAAAAACAATTCGACACACAATTTGATGACTTATTGAAATTCAAATTTCCAGCTGTATTTGCGATCAAATATTTTCCTCTTATCGGATTAAACATGATGCACTGAATCGCTAAAGCGCAAAAGAAAGCGTAATCGTTAATAAATGTTGGGAATATCGAAAGGACAAATAAGAAGAAACAGATATTCAATTTTGAAATTATACTGTGGAAAGATTTATCTTAAAGAAATGCCGCGTGTTACGCAGCCGACGTTTGAACGTTGATGCGGCGGAACGCACTTTCCTACGTACAAGTGCATAAATTTTGACCACCTTGACGTCCCGTGCGTCGCCTTGGCCTTTGGGTAATTTAATATATATTTTGCTGTCCGATGTTTGCCGGTGGCCCCATAAAAAGCGCCGTTAAGACGCTTGCCGTCTTGGATATTTACAAAATGAGGCCGGAGATATAATATGCGCAAGGATGATTGTTTTAATGATGACCAACAACACGAAACGCGCGTATCGCAGAGTGAAATTGGTAAAGGTCGTTTAAGAAATTCGCGCGATAAACCGAAATTCGAATACTTCGATACCTCGTACGATGATATTACCCAAACTCGTGTGTATATGGGTACGAAATTCCGTTTCGAGAAGGAATTTCTTTCTAGATGAATGTGAGGTAATTCTCCTTCGAGGTATTCCCCCTCCGCTGCAGGGAAAACTGTTGAAAATTACAGACGTTTGCGCTTAGCTTATTAAATTAATGCCGAAAACAAAGGTGTTTCAAATTACCGGTTTCATGTTGTTCGTGAAAAAAAGGAGACGCCTACGAAGAATTATATAGATAATAAACACTGACATTAAGTCTTGCCAAACTGACAATTTGTCCAAGTTCTTTTTCTTCATTTCATACATCACGTATCACGTATCTTCTTTGTTATATATTTTTTATATTTCATTTGATATCTCATTAGTCGATATCATTTCGATTGTTTTGGATAGGATCGAAGAGAAGGGGGACAACATAAAAGTTCTAGAGATTTGTCAAACCAGTTTGGTTCGATTATGATGCACATGAGTTATGACCTCCTAACTGTTTCTGCTCCTCTTATCAGAAATTAATAGATCTTTCAATATCAAAGTATTCATATGCTTATCGTATAGAGATTATATTTACACATGTAGCAAATATAGTCGTCGAATTCATCGACCGATGAAATAATGATGCAGAGTGTTGAGATGCGAAGATTATTACCGTTTCGATTGGTTTGAGCGATGAGAAGAGCAAGAAAAAAGAATCACGATGGGAAAAGATGCTTGAATTATTTCCTCCAGAGTCATAGCGTTCCTTCAAGTCCTTCGTTCGACGATAAATTATCGCCGTGTCAATAGAAAGTTTGAGGAAGGATATTACTCTTCTTTATTAAAGCATAAATAATTTGCGAGTCGAGTCCAATCTTTTCGCACGAACAAATATATATATACATTTTTTGTTCATATTTATTCTTTGACAATCTTTGTTATTCATCATTTCATCTGTTTTTTTGTTCCATTCATTATGTTGATCTAGTTTTTCTATGTGACCAGTAATGTAAAATGAAGAGAGAAAAATGTCCATTATCGTACTCAAAACAAGTTCTATTATTCTCTTAGAGTGCAGTGTGCTCTTCGAATAGTGCCGAATGGTATCTTCCTCACTCTATCGAGAGTAGAAATTTGAGCGAGAAAAATATTTGCAGCACTTTTCAGAAACCGCACTGTAATATATGCTGCGTACAGTATAGATTGAAATAGATCACGTGTATCACAGAAAGACGACTCATGTTAGGTGAAATTTATTATATTCACCAACTATATAAAAGGACATCAATGATTTGGAAACAAGGGAAAATTGCAATCCGTTTGAAACGTTTCACATTCACTGTTAGATAATTTCTTGATTTTAATGAAAGAACTTGTCTGAAATTTCATGAGGGTTCATTACACGGAGAAAAATTTGATTGGAAAGATTACCATTTTATTCGTGAACCAGAACTATTTGGAACAACTAGACAATGACTTATAACATAACTCATAATCATTGCCAGCTGTCATGGTAAATATCAAAATGAATCTCGAGTTTTACAATCACGGCTCGCAATGATTAGGAGTTATGTTATAAGTTATTGTTTGATGGTTCCGAATAGTTCTGGTTCACGAATAAAATGGTCATCTCCCCGATTAAATTTCTCTCAGTGTAAATTTGAGAATATGTATGTTCTGGAAAATTTGGAAATTCATTTGATTAGAAAATTGAGAAATTCCTCATCAACCCTTATCCGTACAGATTGGGTCTTTTAGGGACTGGGAATTACATATCGGGTCTCAATATCAATTTATACTCATTATTATCGACCGATTGTTCGTGACATTTAGCCTTGCTCACAAGGCGTTGGGAAAAAAATTATTACAGCTGTTGTTCCAACGTGCAGGTGTAGCAAAAGTTGGAATAACGAACAAAGCGACATAAACGTATAGTTTGGGTCTCCGAAGTCCAAATAATTGAAAAGTTATATGAATAATTGAAACCAGAGAAATATTATACCACGCTTAGTGCCTTTCAAGTTTCAAATATTTTCATTGAATTCGATGAAAATAGTTGATTCCATCCAAGAATCCTTCATATTTTCAACATAACTGTAAGTGATGGGTGTAAACCACTCTAGAGGCCGGAAAGAAAAGAAAATTTCGGGAATTTTTTCCGAAAAACAACTGAACATATCGAGATTTGATAGGAAGTTCTATATTATATAAATATTGAAGTGTGTTTTTCAATTTTTTCGAAGCTGTAAACAACAAAATGCCGGCTCCTCAGTGTTTTTCCCTGGACATCATTTTTCCGTGGCCGGACAAATAACTCCTGCAAATTTGAGGATACAAACATAAGCCAAGAAAACTCATATCTAATATGATATTAGCTACAGCAGTACGTGGGATTTCCTTTCCTAATGCATACTTCAATTTTTATTACGATTTTCGAGCGGATTTTGTTTTTCGTTTTTCCGAATTTTCTTAGAAAACATGCAATTTTGGCGAGAATCAATTAAAAAAAAACTACGTACAGCTGTACGGGAGAGTCGGATAAAACCGGGTAGGTGGGTCAAACCGGGTACCTCAATATCTTCCTGATTAGTGCTTGTTTCTGACAGCGAAGGCTTGGGCTAGTAGTAGTAGATATTTTGAGCAGTTGATGTGAACAACGGCATCGATGCACCGCTCTTTCTCACTTAGAACGTTGTTGAATGTTTTCAGCGAACAAATTTTCAAAGTTCTTGCATTTCCGTAGTGAGTTTCAAGTGCCTCACCACTCTCTCAAGGAAGAGGCACGTACACGGCGAAAAATTTGTAGTTAAATTTACTATGTGTTTATTGTGCCCGAGGAACAGACTGACTTTCCGATGGCATTTACTGTAAAACATAGTGAATTTGATCATGTTTCGACTGTCTCGTCATAGTAAATTTCATCGTAAGTTCAGTCTGTTTCTCGCACTGAGAGAAGAGATTATATAAACACTACCAAAATTCCAGTTATAGTTATTGAAAAGTATGATAATTGAGTGACACATGGGGATTTTAGATAAACGTTCCTTTCTTCTCAATTATAATCATCCCATATCTAATATACCACGCGATATTAAGAGGAAAAAGGATTATTTTATATACATTGGAATATAAGCTACGCAATGAAATATTGTCCATCACTTTACAATATAGAGAAGTATGTAAATTCGGTTGAGCGAATCCTCACTAAATAGTTTAGTAAAATTTCACCATTATGCCTGTCAAATATTTCGATCCTTATTTATTGAAATATAATGGTCTACTTGTTGATGTTTGCGGCACATTTGATCAATCAATATCATCCAGTAAGAAAGGTGAAATTGTAATGGATTCAGTAATTGAATATCAATTTCAAAAGATCGATTTCCTAACGCAAATAATAATAATTGCATTAACGTGACACAAGCGCTAGGACTCAAATCAATTTTTCGTGAATAATGTACGCAAAAATGCGTGAGTTTATTTGAAATATCTCTCCGTACAGCATTTTTTCAGTGTTTCAAATCATGTTCTAAAAACCCCTAAACAGCAATACAGTTCAGAGAGAATTCATATTCAATACTCTTTGGATTCTGAGAATCCATAAAGAATTCTATATGAATACAGGTGGAATTCTTGTGTTGTATGGGTTTTAAATAAACCTAATATTGCGTAATATGTAATGAAACAATTGACTCAAGTTTCAATAAGATGTTAGATCAACTCTATTCTTTCAGTACGTGATTGTCAAAGCAAAATTAAGCAAATCTTCCTTTGGCGAAATACTGTGGGAGGCTTCGTCTTCAAGTTATAAGCAAAATAAATTTCAACGAGAAAATCGAATTTTGAAATCAAGGCTACCCTCTACTTTTGACATAGATTGCATCTAAAATATGCCAAAAATTCATATACTACACTGAAACATTAAGAATATGCTGTCAGTTCAAAATGAAGATCTGAGAATGAGAGAGAATTATTCTTAAAGTTCAACACAAGTCGATGAGAAATGGATTTAGAAGCACGCATTGCACGCACAAGCGTTGATCTAGAGTAAGTGGTAGTGGGGATGAGCGCAGATTTTAATGAACTAGACAGTAATCTGTATTCAAAAGGTTACGAACCAATCACTGGAAAATATGAAAACAAGAATGTTCTTGAGAGTTCACTAATGTTTCCAAAATACGTGTAGTAGACAATACATATTTATATACGATAGAGGTACGCACAACAAAGCTACATGAATATATAATGTTTATATTGAACATTGCTCAATAATTTGGGAAAAAATAATTTCACAAGTAGGAATGAAAGCTACAAAGTATTCAAATATTTTACTTTTTGATGGAGTTATTATCCGTAGTTATGTGACACTATTATTTCTCACATCATAAGACTATCAATTGATGAAGTGTTCACTGTAGTTTATAAGAAATATCGTTGTACATCCTTTTTGAATATGTAATGATTACAAAACTGAACGTATGATAATATTTATTGAACTTTTTATTAAGGTTTTGCATAAGTTGGGTAAATTTGGATGAACTTATAAGATCTATTAATAATATTTCAGCAATTGATAATTCTACTGAATAATATGAAAATCAATGCTGTATTTTACCAATCCATTTCTCTCAGTGCGGTTACAAAGTCCTATAGTATATTAAACTATAAATTTGTCTCCGTGTACATACTTCGATTGAGCATGATTTCCTGCGTATTTTCATTTTTTAATGATTCGCCTAGAGCAACGCATAATCTATCTAAGCCATATTGACCTCAACAAAAGTTACTGTAGGGTCAACCCGGGTACTTGAGATTTTATCTTCCAATTTATGAAATTCAACAAAATTTGTGTTTTTATTCCAAAATAGTCATCAAAACATGTTCATTCTTGAAGATCCCTTGTGTGTGCTTGCGACTTTTGTTCTTAACTGAGTTGGCCGCAAAAAAATTCTTTCTCTGAACAATTTTTGTGTCTGTTTTCGGAAATTTTATCGGATTTAACGGTTGGTGCTAAAAATTTCACAATTCTAAAGTGTTTTGCATTGATTTAAACGAGTACCCGGTTTTACCCTATCCATGGAGTGGAACCGGATTTTTGTACCTTTCGACTAGAACGAATATAAAAAAAGAAGTATTAATTTTCCAGCAATATACAAATAGTATGTTGTTAATGAACAAATAAGGAAACTGAAAAGCTTTGATTGGTTGATCTGTTGCTAATAGGAACTTCTCTGTGACTAATTAAAGTTATGGTAACCGGTTTTATCCGACCTTCCCCTACCTTATATCATATTCAATCGAAATTTTCTTGGTTTATGATTGTGTCTTCAAATTTGCAGGAGTTCATTGTCCGGCCACGAAAAAAAAGATGTTCAGGGAAAAACATTGAGGAGCCACCATTTTGTTTTTTACACGAAAAAAATTGGTGATCCGAATTTTCGTTGACTAGTATGTCACCTTTGGAGGAGGCACAAATCCGAGAAGAATTCATACACTGGATTTTAATAATTCGTTGACTTCGTCCATGATTTCACCGATAGAATTCACTTTTCATTTTGATTGTCGAAATATTGGAAAGAGTCAACAAAGTATTGAAATCCAGTGTACGAATTCTTTTGGAATTTATGCTCCGTCCCAACGTGACATACTAGTCAACCAAAATTTCGATCACTAATTTTTCCCGTGTACAGCTCCGAACAAATTCAAAAACACATTGCAATAGTTAGATAATGAAGAAATTTTCACCTGCTCGAAAAGCTCAAGTTTCTATGCCTGTTTAAAGGGAGGAAAGGGGCTGATTGCAGACCGATCATTTCCCTAGTAGAAATATCACAAGTTCTTCCTCATGACTCATGAGTTATTCGCAGGGAAAAACTTATGAAAATGAAACTAGTGAACGACTAATGAATCACTTATGAATCTTATCTTACTAGTGATGTTTGGATAAAACTTGTGAATTCCTTGTAAGGTTAATCCAAACATTACTGAGATTAGACTTATACATTATTAACTAAAATCATTATTAAACAGTTTTATGTATTAGATCAATATTATTCATTGGATTCGCCAAATATTTATTGGATTCATATTTGGATTCATTATGTTTTCTGGATGACTGGTAGAAGAATGTTCCATGCATGTACACTAAAAAAAAAAAATTGATCAAATTGAAAACATGTCTCTTTATTCTGAAAATAGAATCCTCTCCAGAAGCAAATTTGTTCAAACTAAGAACATACCTGAATCAATTATAAATTCAATAATAAGTTTTTACTTTTACCCTAATTATTCTCCCAAGTCCCATGTGTTAGTTTTTAATAAGTTCCTCGTTAGATAATGATGACTGTTTCACTAGTTTTGATGAATGGAATCTAGTTAGTTGGAGTGTTATATTCTAGTGAGTGCCTTGCGAGTTCTCCTCACTAGTGCCTCATGAGTAGAAGAGATAAACTCGTAAGTGCCTCATTGTTCACCAGCGAAGATTTTTACCAGGGTTCTTCCCACATTTTCTCCTCTAGGGAAAGAATGGCCGGGTTGGAAATAAAGACAAAAGAAAATGTTTAAAAATGAAGTATGAAAAGTTAATGAATTTCCATTTTTTCCTTGTTATATCCTTCATATTTCACTATCCGGGCCTCTGAAGCCCAAACTGTACGGATCTGTGATAATTTCGAACTGTACGGAGGAGGTTTAAAAATGAGGTAGATTCATAAGGTTTCCGAACCATGAACCATGCTAATGTGAATAATTTAATAATATATGCTATTCAATTTGAGTGACTACCTCCCCGTGGGATGATTGCGGGTCTTCCAGGGAGATATTCTTGATACCTGTCCTTGATATCCTTTTTATCCATCCTTGGTAGTATCTGCTTCCTTTACGTGGTGGGGAGGATAAGTATCCCAGATTTAGGTCTCTTTTTCGGGTAGGATAAACTACTCGAGAGGGAGAATACAAACTGAGAGAAACTAAATCATCCCAACTCCAGGAACATCTGCAGAAACGGAGGGAAAGCAAGGGGAAACTACCTTCCTTGATATCTTTTAATATTCCCGAGGAAATGAAATTTTTTCTCCAAACCTAGAATTTTTAATTTGAATTTATTGAAAGAAAGCAACAACATTAACATGATGGCGTTCTCTCGGGTAAAATATTCTGGAGGTAAAATAGCCTCCCGTTCGGATCTCCGGGTGGAGGCTGCTCGAGAGAGCCTCATCAAACAAGACAGAAAACCAAAGAAGATAGGGAAGAAAGGGAACATTCTTCGAGTCGGAGCGTGGAATGTTAGATCACTGAGACAAACAATAAAATTAGAAAATTTGAAATTAGAAATGAATAGGTTAGGTATCGATGTAATGGGAATTAGTGAAATGAGATGGCCGCAAGAAAGGGATTTCTGGAGTGGGGGTTATAGAATCATTCATACAGGATCAAAGAATGGTCAAGCAGGTGTGGGAATTATAATGCATAAAAGGGTAGGGAATAGGATAGAAAATTATTTGCAACATAGCGAACGCGTAATGATGGTCAGAGTTAGAACAAAACCGGTGGACACTGTCATAGTTCAAGTATACATGCCCATATCTGCATACTCAGAAGAAGATATCGGAAAAACGTACGATGAAATAGAAGAAGTAATAGAATATGTAAAGGGAGAAGAAAATTTAATGATCATAGGCGACTGGAATGTGGTAGTAGGGCAAGGAAAAGAGGGCAACATAATAGGAGATTTTGCGTTAGGAAAAAGAAATGGAAGAGGAGAACGTTTAATCGAATTCTGTGAAAGCCATAAAATGGTTATTACCAACACATTATTCGAAAATCATCCAAGAAGAATCTGTACTTGGAAAATGCCAGGAGATACAGCAAGATATCAAATTGATCACACATTAGTAAAACAAAGATTTAGAAACCAAGTGAAAAGCTGTAAAACTTATCCAGGCGCGGATATAGATAGTGATCAAAATATGTTGCTGATGAAATGTTCTCTGAAATTCAAAGCTCTGAAAAAGAAAAGGAAAATGCAAAAAAGATGGAATTTGAAGAATCTCAAACAAGGAAAAACACGGAAGGCATTCAAAGTGATGTTGGACGAAAAATTGGAGGATCGACAAGAGAAAGACTTGGAGATAGAGAGTAGATGGACAAATATGAAGGGGAACATAGAGCAATGTGCAGATGAAATTTTGAAGGACGATGGGATAGAGCCTAAGAAACCATGGATAACAGAAGAAATTCTCGATTTAATTAATGAAAGAAGGAAATACAAGAATAAGAAAAGTGAACAAGACCAGCAGACATACACGGAGAGAAGTATACGGTAACCGTTACTAGGAAGAATAGGAATTCGGTGACAGATATTCCAAAATTGTAATAAGTACTATTCAAAATCGAAGTGAGTGCGATAAAATGTTTACGTTACCATGGGAACGATAGGTTAACATCGTAATGATCACCAACTCGCGAGTCAGCACTCAATTCCTATCCTAAAGTCGCGATGAGGACTAGAGCGAATGGTAATCAATCCCATACACTTTTCTCAGTGTACAAGGCACTGAGGAATAAAATAATCAAAGAATCAAGGAAAGCAAAGGAACAATGGTCGGAGGGAAAATGTCAAGATATAGAAGTAAGATTACATTCAGGGAAAATTGATGAGGCATATAGGATGGCTAAGAGATTTTTTGGACGAACGAAATTTAGAAGCAGTAAGATTAAAAATTCTCTAGGGAGACAATTGATAAGAACGGAGGAGAAATAGAACAATGGATTAATCATTTAGAAGATCTGTATAAAGGGAGCGATAATATAGGATTTTTAGAAAGGCAAGAAGATATCGATGAAGATTATCGGGAGATTCAATTTTGAGATCAGAATTCGATAGGGCTTTGAAAGAATTGAAAAATAATAAAGCGCCAGAAATAGATGAAATAAGTGCGGACCTTACCAAAGCCTCCAGTCAGAGAACTCGTGACGCACTGTTTGATTTGGTCAGAGATATGTACGAAATAGGCGAAGTACCGAAAGATTTCCAGAAGAATAAAATTGTCGCTATCCCAAAAAAAACAAGGAGCAGACAAATTGCGAGAACTACAGAACGATTAGTTCAACTTCACAGGAGAATAGAGAATAAAATAGAGAGTAGATTAGCGGAAGATCAGTTCAGTTTTAGGAAAAATATGGGAACGCGGGAAGCAATATTAGCACTGAGAACAGTAGTAGAGAAACGTCTAAAGTTCAAAAAGTCTGTGTATATAGGTTTTGTAGATACACAAAAAGCATTCGATAATGTTGATTGGGAGAAGATGTTTACGATTTTGAAAAAAGTAGGGATTAATTTCAGGGATAGGAGAATAATATATGAATTATATAAGAATCAAACCGCAATAATAGAAATAGAAGATCAAAAAGGAGAAGCACAGATTAGAAGAGGGGTGACACAAGGATGCTCACTATCGCCACTGATTTTCAATTTGTATATAGAAGAAGCGATGAACGAATTGAAGGAGCGAGTGCACTTGAAATTACAGATTCAAGGTGAAAATGAAAGCATGTTGAGATTTGCGGATGACATAGCTATATTAGCTACGAGTGGTGTTGAGTTAGAAAATACTCTCAACACTATGAAAAAAATATTACCAGACAAATATTGTATGAATGTAAATAAGGACAAAACAAAATTCATAATTGGTACAACAGCGAAAACATTAAGAAGAACGAAAATCAAAATAGATGCAGAGACAATTCAGCAAGTAAAAGAATTTCAATATCCAGGAAGCATAATTACAGAAAACGGTAAAAGCGAAAGAGATATAAGAACAAGAATAGCACAAGGGAAACAGGCTCCCCACCAAAAGAAACAGTTACTATGTTCAAAAAATATTAGCTTAGCAGTAAGGAAGAAAATCTTGAAGGGTTACGTTTGGAGCACAGCATTATATGGTTGCGAAACTTGGACAATTGGAAAAACGGACCAACGAAGACTCAAAGCTTTTGAAATGTGGTGTTATAGAAGGATGCTTAGAATAAAGTGGATAGAGAAAGTAAAAAATGAAGAAGTCCTTGAGAAGGTGAATGAAAAAAGAAGTCTTTTGAGACAGGTCGTGAAAAGAAGAAGTAATCTGATAGGACACACATTAAGGCATGATAGCTCATTGAAAACAATATTGGAAGGAAAAATGAATGGTAAAACTCGAAGAGGTAGACCTAGATTAAGTTATATGAAGCAAATTATACAAGATAAGGGTTGTCGTAGATATGCAGGAATTAAGTGGTTAGCGGATAGTACACAGGGTTGGAGGATTTCATCAAACCAGTTATAAGACTGATTACTTCATGATAATAAATTTGAGTTCAATTTTTTGAACACTGTTGACTGTACTGCATCCATCGTCTCGTTCAATTCTTTCAAATGCAGTTGAGTAGAAAATACGTTGCAGAGATGCATCGATTTTCTGCTCCACATACGAATGACAACTTGTATCTACAAGCTAATTTCAGAGCATATTGTAGTGTTCGTATTTTAATTCACAGAATCCCTAGTTCCAAAAGCGGTAATTAACGTACGTTCTTCAAAACTGATTGTTCGTTGTTCCGAACCACTCTTTTCTTTCTTACAAATTCTCATTTCGAGGAACGTTCAAGCATGATAGGGAGAGCTATGAAAAGTTGGTTTATTAAATTTTCGAAAATTTTATTTAAAATACAAGTTATTTCAATTGACCTGTACTTCAATTGATTGAATTATTGAAAAATAGAACGATTTCTCAGAAATAATCAGAGTGAAATTTCTGTTATGATTCGCAAAGAGCTTACGCACGATTTTAATCATTCAAAGTCTGTTTCATACCACTTGCATTAGATGTTTTCATGCGTACCACTACATTCTATAGTACAGATAAACGACGTTCTTTTGAAATCGAAGTTCTCGCGTTTTATTTTCATAATCCTGTTGTTACCTTACTCACCAGAAAGTCTTGAAGCCGGTTCAAGGTTTCCAGGTACACGATTCATCGTCATTGTCGTTGTTGTTGAACAATTTGCGTACCCACACAAGTTTCACTTTCAGTTATTTTTTCTCGAAAATCTTTTCCGTCACATATCATGAGAGAAATGATAGGTAATAATTTGTAAAATTCATTATCGCGCTGATTAAATTTTTTCACGTAATAACGAGACACACGAGCAGTAATTATTTCTCGCGTGTCTAGTTGAAGCAAAGAGAATTTCAACAACAAGTAGATTAAGAATTACAGGTGAAAGATCATCACCCATTACCCATTCGAGTAACGTGTGTTTCAACCTATATGCGCATGTACAGGGAGTACTCCACACATTCTCTCTTTATAGTTGCTTATATTCGCCACAACTACTGAGTTGTTCAGCTTCTACCCACCACATGCACTCTGAGAAGTGTATTCGTATAACCAGACAGAAGTATGTCGTCTCAAGAGGTTGTTTGATAAATAGCCACGGTTGAAATTTCAATGATAGCCCCTACTATTATTTTTCACCAGCCTGTTTTCTCGAGATGGAAAACATTAAAAACTGCCCTCAACCATAGATAATATGCATATAAAATTTCAAACGATCAAGCGTGATGAATGTATAATTTCTCATGAAACGTGACAGCGCAATGAAATTTTTTATTGATCAAAAACGATTCATTTGATACAATGTTTGTTTTGGAACATGAAACAAATTTTAATGAAAAATAAAATATCGCTTCTTAGTCTCCTTCGTCATCTACGTATGAATTTTTGTTTTTGCATGACGAGTTTTTGTCAACTCAATTATAATGGATATCACGCGTCAGTCCACAAACCTGTTGGTGGGTCTCTTTGTACATATGAGTCGAGTGTATTTGCCATCATCGCGTACAACCCTGGTAAACACTTTGGCAATTGTTAACTTATTTGATCACGAAGAGAAAGAGAGCGAAAAAGGGAAAATAAATCTTCAACTATCTGGGATGTTGCTTGAATTATTCGTCAAGGCGATACTCTAGATCTATTATTAAGGGTGTGTCCTTGGTATTTCAAAGCTTCAACGTTATAATCAACCTCTTGGTTTACCCCTGATAATTCACGTCGACGATCATGAAAGTTCGTAAGCTTTTTTTGCAACGAGCAGGATGAGAATTAGGAAACTCATAAAGGGTGATACTTGTTTCTGGATGCTGCGCACGAACTGGCAGTTGGCACGATCCAATAGTTTCAAAAGACAGAATCGTCCCCTGGCAATCCGCCGAACGGACGTTTAGTGTCTTCGAGTACTTGCTTAAATCGCACTCTTCCTCCATCTAGTCGCTTAATCTGATTCAAGGTAATTTCGAATCGAGCTTAAGAGATATAAGAATCAAACGGCAACGACGGTGATCGATTTAAATATTTGTCTGTCCCGTGAATTGCTGTTGGGAAAATAATGATCATGTACAGATTAACTTACATAGTGTATAAACTTCTTTCGTATGAACTGTTCATTTATATTTTATAATGATCAATATGCGTAAGAAAATATTTTGACGAAACACAATCATTTAAATGATGAGCGTAATTTATCACACAAACAAACGTACATCTTAAAAACGACAAACACCAACATGACGCATATTATTGCTCCAACACGATTCCCGCATAAATTTCGCTAAACTTGCATTTGCGTGCATGTTACATTTTCTTAATTTCATAATACATTCTGATAAACTTTTCTACTAAATTTTCGATATGAATTTGGTTCATCTTCAGTAGATGGACCGAAATACATTGCAACAATCATGAAAAAAAGTAACGAGATCTTTCTCATACTTGTATCAAGAGTTGCACGGTGTAACAAAAATACCGATTCCCCCACAAAATTATTCAAGTACGTCTGTTTGAACACCAACTTTTGATAATTCCAATACGTTAAAGTGTTGAAAACTTTATCCGAACTCATTAAAAGTCGAAGCTGTTCATTGAAGTGGTCTGACAGCAAAAGGCAAACTTGAGAACACCTTTCAACATTCTTATTAAAAGGGTTGCTCCTGTTTCGCGGGTTGTTGTTGGAATGTAATTATTCTCTCTCGATATTTCACAAGATTTCTCATCCTTTTGTGAATAAAAGTGAATTGTGTAACTGAAAATTACTACTTATGTCACCATGGATGGAAAATATATTTGAAAATGGTGTGCTGATTGACTTGAGAAGTAATTATTTCTCATAACCCTTATGGTGGGTGATTAATTGGGAAATTATATTTCTTTTGCTGAAGTCTTACACACGGAAAAAAAGATGATGTTGGATTTACAATGTTTTGTTCGATCACCATAGAAACATTAGGGGTTTCTCATTGTCATCATAAGGTTATTCAACCCGTTTAGCGGATTCTTTTTCTTCGTGCACGGAAAAAAAGATGATGTTGGATTTACAATGTTTCGTTCGATCACCATAGAAACATTAGGGGTTTCTATGGTGATCGAACGAAATGTTGTAAATCCAACATCATCTTTTTTTCCGTGCACGAAGAAAAAGAATCCGCTAAACGGGTTGAATAACCTTATGATGACAATTCACTGTGTTTACGAACTGATTCGTTATAATTATCACTCTTTCGCTACACTGAGAGAAGGATTTAGTTATAGTTACTAGCATTCGGTAATAGTTATAAAATCTCATAGTTGGATATGGCGAAATAAATACTTAGTTATAGTTATCAACATAAAGGTTCACAACTATGACCTTCGGTTATAGGTACCAAACTTGAGGTATTATTACCAAATCCTGGTAATAGTTACCAAATCTTGGTAATGATAAGACAATCATATATTTGAGGAAAAGAAATCCATTTGGTAACTATAACTAAAGTTTGTCCCGACAAAACAGCATTTGCGGGAAGTTATGCTTCATTATTTTATTTTGAAGAAAAGTGCCGCTGAAACGTATCGTGTACTGTACAATATTTACGGTGATCACGCTCCGTCTAATGCAACTTGTAAAGAGTGGTTTCGACGATTCCAAAGTGGCGATTTTGACGTGAGTGATAAAGAACGCGGAGGAGCACCGAAAAAATTCGAAGATGTAGAACTGGAACAATTATTGAATGAAGATGCATGTCGAACCCTAGATGAGTTGTCTGAAGAGTTGGGTGTCGACCGTCGGTAAACGCTTGCACAAGATGGGAATGGTCCAAAAAGCAGGTAATTGGGTGCCGCATTTAGTCCTCGACTAAAGGAGAGAGATATCGAGAGAAGTTTGGTAACGTGCGAGATGCTTCTTGAACGGCAGAAAAAAAAGAGTTTTCTGCATCGTATTGTCACTGGCGATGAAAAATGGATCTATTACGATAATCCTGAGCGTCGGAAAAGTTGGGGGCTGCCAGGTGTACCAGGTCCATCGACACCGAAAACAAATACCCACGCTTCAAAGATTATGTTGTGCATCTGGTGGGATCAGAAAGGTGTCATTTATTATGAACTTCTTAAACCGTCAGAAACAATCACTGGCGATCGTTACAGACTGCAGCTAATACGTTTGAATCGGGCTCTAAAAGAAAAACGACCGAAATGAGACGGTAGACATGATAAACTTATCTTGCTGCGTTATAATGCTAGGCCACATGTTGCTCAACCTGTTAAAAAATATTTGGAAGGAGCGAATTGGGAAATCTTGCCCCACCCGCCGTATTCCCCACACTGTTAGAAAAATCTGTCTCAAACTTCACAATAATATTATGAAGTTTTTTACATAAACATTTTATTAAATTTCATACGAAATTTTGTATGAAATTTCATATTTCCATATTAAATTTAAGAACGATTATTAAATTTAATATGAAAACATGAAATTTAATATGAAAATATGAAATTTTATACAAAATTTCGTATGAAATTTAATAAAATGTTTATGTAAAAAACTTCATAATATTATTGTTGAGTTCAAGACAGATTTTTCTAACAGTGCAGACATTGCGCCTTCAGATTATCATCTATTTCGATCTATGCAATCAGCCCTTACTGGAGAGCGGTTTACTTCTTACGAAAGTGTCGAAAAATGGCTCAATGAATGGATCGAGTCAAAAGAACCTGCTTTTTTCTCCGAGGAATCCGTATGCTGCCTGAAAGATGGGCAAAAGTGGTCGCTTCCGATGGTGCATACTTCGAATAACATTATTTAATAATCCATTGTTTGAATAAAAATCAACTTTGCTTGAAAGAGGGTGAAAACTTATTCTCATACCCAATATAACGAGTGAAATTCGCTAAAACAGGGAAATTATTGTTATTCCAACGAATTTTTTTCCTTGTGTAATCTTAAAATCCTTGAGTAGAATCTTACGTGGCGAAAGGCATCGAGTTCTGTTCTCTGAATCTCTGAATTCATTTTCTTTTTTCACATTCGCGGTGCAATTTACCTATCAAACGCACACATGATCTTATTCATTCATCATAGTGTAAATAGTTCAAAGACAAGGGAGGTAAAAATCTTTTTCTACTCAACCGGATACATAAAACGAGGAAGACAAGAATGTTCTGTGATGGATTTCTGACAAGGAAAAAAAGGTACGAGGAAAACATTTTGTCGAATTAAACAAACGAGCGATCAAGATCAGAAGTGGAATGAAATCAAAAGGCAGTACAGTTATAGTGCAAAAATTTGAGCTCCTCTGCTATCAGGGAATTATATGGAGGTGGAAGAAAAATATGGTGATATATATGGAGTACTCTTTATACGAATAAATCTGACACGAAAAATGCTTTTTTTGGGTATTCGTTGATTCGTAAACACAGGTTCTTTAACACTAGTAATATTATTCGCTCTATATTTTTCGCAAATCATGGTTGTGCTGTCACCATGAAAAAAGTGGTAAACATGTACAGTCTAAGTAGGAAATTTATCAAAATTATGTATAATTTGTGTAGAATTATGTATAAATTATATATAATTTTCCCATTTTCAACGTCCCACTTCGTGTAATTAAATTGTCAAGAGCATAGTTTTGTTTTCCTATTCTCATCACGAATCTTCAACTGACAGGAGAAAAGTTCATTGTAATCTAAAGAATTTTATTTATCGACCTATAATCTAATGATCACCTAAAAACCTATACTTCATACAATAATATTCAAACATATGTACAAAGGCTATTACTATAGGATTTTTACCTATTAGGATACAACTATGATTTTTCTTGGTCACTCAAATGATAGCATGAATTCAAAATACGTGAAATAGTGCCTTGAAGGTATTATTTTTCTCATTTTAGCATATAATACAAAGAGTGAATCCTTGTATTTTATCTTCACCGATCTATGAGCATTGATTTATGTGAGAAACATTGCCATTGCCCATCATGATAAGTAATAGGAATCTCGTTGAAATTACCATGTTATCGTACAGAGAGTACGACATCACATCTGAACATGGACGTAATTTTTCATTTATAAAAATCCATGAGAGATTCGATAAGAGTTACATCGACGGTTATCTTGATGATTTTAATGATAGTCAATAGAGACATTTCTCTCATGATAACTGCCAAAAATGAGTGCTTCTCGCAATAGATCGAGAGTCTTCGATTTCAATATTGATTTTTGGAATAAAATAGCTTGTCATGGAATATTAAAATGCACATTCGTATTGTAATAATGAAATCCAACTGATAATTCATTCAGATTATTCGCTTGATGATTTTGGGAAACAAAATGCATAAACATTAGGCATCTTGCGATATTTATGTGTAACATGACCCGTGGACAAGTATATACCGTGACTATTTTCCAACAAAGCTCAGGATTATCACGCTGACAATTACATCCTGCTGGAATATCCTGTTCATTATGTAAGCAATCAAGCGTTACATTGCAGTAATCCACAATGATAGCTCTTGATTAACTTAATCAGTTAAGTAATTTAATATAAATGAAGAATGTAAAATAAGAAGCAATTTGATGATTTGAATCTTTTTTTCTTGAAACAAAAAACTATGACACAATCATAATCCAATTCAATTAACCGATCTGATACTGGAATGTTGATTTCGAGATTCTTATTGCTGCTTAGAACCACAAGATTTGATTCGATGATTCATGAACGCATTTCAATATAATAATGGAGAATCTAAGCATGGAGAAGATCTCATAACAAATCCAGTTTTCGATTTACAACAGCTTGAAATGAACTGTGAATGCCGTGCATGGTTTGATTGAACCATCGCAAGTGAAACAGAAGAAGTGATCATGGGAAGAAGAAATATTGAAAGAAGTCTTTGGATATAAGGCCGGTATTGGAATACGTATATTACATCAGATTGAAAATCATTAAACGAGAAAAATTGAATCAATCTTTCGGAGCGCCGTTGCATCGAGTAAAGCTTTTTCTTAATAAGTTCTCCAAAATCTATTGCAAAATGAATTAGACAGAGAATGTAGATGCAGGGGGTTGATGATGGATCGAATAGTTATGAATTTTCATCATTTTATCAAATGAAATTTTGAAATTCATTTCAAGGGGGGAGGGGGACTTCGTGTAAATATCACTTTTTCAAGAACTGTTTTGAAATTTTTATTACAAAAAAGTGGGAGTATTTATCGAATTCAGATATAATACATGGTAATATTCAAGTTTAAATATACGAAAAGAAAGTTTTGTTGTAAAAAAAAACAAAATGTTGGCGCTACAGCTGCTTGAACTTGGTTCCCCGAGTTCTCACGCCGGACAATATAACTCAAAAAATTAATGGCCGATCAACTTCAGATTCCTTATGCATATTTGTATATCTATAATCTGTATATGTATAACGGTAAATCTAAAAGTTTGTTCAACTTGTTATAATAAGTATTGTGTTCAACAATGCGATCAAAAACAAAAAATGGTATTTTTTTCAAAAATACTCTGAATGTTCCATTTTTGTTGTTGTTGCTGAATTTTTAGGCTCATGCAGTACAAAATTAAGTTCATTGATTCCAGATAATTATACCCAGATAACATGCTCTCACGAAGCGACGCACATGGATAAGTATTTGCGCGCAATATGCTTGTACGCTCACGAAGCGACGCACATGGATAAGCTTTTGCACGCAAATTGCACGCAAACCTAGGGGGGAGCTTCAAAATGTTATCTGGGTAGCGACGTGTGCGTTGTCCGGCGCAAACTCGAGGAGCTCAGTTCAAGCAACTGTAGGGCCAACTTTTTGTTTTTTTTACAAGAAAGAAATGATTTCTCTTAGATTTAACCTTGAATATTACGATGTATTATATTTCTATGTTCTAAATGATCTCATGTTTTGTGATAGAATCTTGGGAGGAGTGCTGTTTATAGGAAGTTCCCCCTTGAACAATTGAAAAAAAAAATTAGAAAAATAACACAAATGAATACAAATGAGAAACAGACGTTTCAAAATTTGTCAAGTAGATAAAAATATTCTGATCCGTTTATGAATATCTTTTAAATTGAGTCGACAACCATCAGCACAGCTGACTTGAGGATTTTTCAGGTTTCCTTATTGGGAGTCCATCTAATAGGGTCTCACAATTCATCGCACCGTAAACAATTTTTTTCACCAAGAATCATTGATCATCATATATCCGATGATTCTTGGTAGAATTTTGACATCATTTTTTTACAGGGTTATCCAAGAGAAAAAATCAATCAAAAAACTGGAGTATCAGTTTTCTTTCGGTCAATTGAAAAGACCTGCCTCAGCATTCCAGAATGCGAGTAACTCCGATGGAAATATTTTCCTGAGGATTTCTAAGAGTCTCTGCTCTCTAAATGTGGATCAGTGGAATCTCACTGATTCCGCAGTTATAAGTATACCACTAATTTCAATCAGTTGGATTCCACTGCATAATCAGTGAATAGTCACTGATTGCGCAGTTGGATGTTATTTTCACTGATCACAATTAGTCACATTTCAATATGAAAATCAGTGAATATTCACTGATTCGCAGTGTATATGCACTGGTTCGCAGTGGTATACTTATCAATGTAATCCAGTGGAATTCCACTGATTCAGTTTTAGAGAGTGAAAAACTTTCAAAATTCAAACATTCTCTGTAGATTCCTGTGAATCTCAGAATAATTCTGGAGAATTTCAATATCCAGAAGTTTGCAGGAGGCAAATTTCTTGTCTCAGTTGTGAACATGTTATGGATAGTGCACATAGTAGTTGTGATCTTATTTATCATACACGTGAAAAAATTAAATTGAATTTTTACACATACCAATTTCAATTGTTCACAATACGTTTGATAACCATGTGGAAAAATTTAATTAAATTTTCTCACATATATCATGAATAAGATCATAATTCTTATGTGTACTGGAACACATACTGGTGTTCTGTGTGTTCTCATGGTATGGATATACCATGTCTAATTTTGGATGATTAAATTACCTCGATTACCAGTAAGATAATCATTTTTTTCATGCGATAAATGTTATTTCATGTGATGAATAATAAAATCATTCGTTGCGAGTGTTCGATCAATTGTACGAGATTATCGAATATTCTTCCTGGTTTTGAGAACTTATCAATTTTCCGCAATGACGCAAAACATTTTCTCGTATTTGATTGAGGTAGACAACACATTTTTACATTTGCATGCACAAAGAGAAGTGTGGGTTAGACGATTGAATTCCTGTAGTCATCACCCTGTTAGATATTCCCCCTCCTTTGACCGCTTTTGATGTTTATACACCCAGAAAACGGCATCCTTGAAATAATCAAGTGATTCTTACTACAGCCCCAAATATGACTACAGGTGTTTTAAGTATTGTTATGTTTGCTGCATGTTCAATATGCTTATTATAGTGATAATTATACTCATTTTGAAAATAATTACACTCAATCCAAGCATAGAATATACTTCCCATGTGGAAAAATGTCCAAAACTGTATACAATGTTACACAATTTGTATAGAATTGTATATAATTTGTGTACAATTATATACATTTTCAGACATTCCATATGGGTTGATTCAATCATAAAAACTCCTCAATATGATCTTAACGTAGGCTCGAATCAAGTATATTTTATCTTTAAATCAAGTATAATTACACTGTAAAAAAGGCAGTGTCAAAATAGTGTCAGAATTAACACAGAATTAACACAACGTAGATTCTATAGAAGCCCACCCAAAAATTGGTGTTGAAATTAAACAAAATGGTGTTGGAATGACTCTTTGTAGTGTAAAAATGACACCATCCCGACTAGAAATTTGGTAGAGCGAACCTCAGGGCCTTGTGTTACCTCATAAGGCCCCGACTTTCACCTGACCAAATTTCTAGTAGAGATGTGGTGTTGAAAAAATTTACACAAAAGAGTGAACACCGCCAATTTTTCACAGTGTATTCTTGAATAAGCATATTACACACGGACCAAACAAAATAATACTGGAAAAATAGCTGTAGTGATATTTGGAGCAATAGAAAGAATCACTCACTTTGATTCAAGCATAACGTTTTATGGGTGTATGGATCCATGAATCAATTGACCAATTTCAAATTATCAAAATTTCCTTATTCATTTGTGTTTAATTCACTTAGATTCGGACGGTACTTTCAAAATCAATACCGATTTGAATATGATTTTTATACAATCCCGAAGTACATATATCCATCAATTTGATGTTAATTTTTTTGGTAGTATATACAAATAGAGTTTCTGTTGCTCCAAAATTATTGCAATGTTGTAATAGCTGTCTGGATGGAGAAGAATGAAGATGTTTGTACTACGTGAAAAACAAATCTTCATTTATTGACACCAAATGAGTTCAAGGAAATCCTACAGATTGGATCAGCTGTACATTTGTGAACAATATCATTGAATAATTTTTGAATTAATACTCCCAAATGAATGAATAAATAATTGAGAGTTGAAGAAAATGCATATTAGGCTTAGAAAAAAAACATGAAATTCCATGATGTATCGTTTTTATTCTACAGGTGCACAATTCATTACATCTGAGGCACGTGCATGGAAAGACGCATTTCTTAGCGCATATCTTCAATTCTGTGTGATCATCAGTGTTGCCAGAAGGTTATAGACTCGCAGAGCTAGATGACGCAGCAGTCGGTGCTGTTCAGAGCTAAATTAGAATTGGTGACAGTGCTAGATTTTTTTCGATGTTGCCAAATGTTAGTGCTAAAAAAAAACGCGGGGAAAATAGAGAATTTTGAATTTGTGAATTTTGCACATTTTGTTATATCAGGAATTTACATTCAGCAGGGTCAGAGTGTTTAGTGAGATACCTTGTATATTTATTTTTCCATTTTACATCTCCAAATAGATGTTCAGGGATATTTGATTCGATATTCAATGACCAAAATCATGTATCAATATACTGTAAACCAGGGTTGTTAATTAGTTAATTGAAGAAGCACCCAATTGACAATTAGAATTTAATTCTTATTTGAAAGTTTCTTCAATTGAAAATTAAATTCAATTCTTAATTGAAGTCGTTTCCAATTATCAAATAAATGGAATTGATTTAAAATCAAGCAATGATTGATTGATTTTCCTGATGCGCTCTTGTTTTTCTGTATTTGTTAATTAAGAAAGAACAAGAACACATAAGAAGAATGGATCAACTATTGCTTGATTTTGAATCAATTAAATTGATTTGTCAAATGGAAATTACCTCCATTGAGAATTTAATCTAATTGTTTGTTGCAAAAAAATTTCAATTAAGAATTTAAATTAATTTTTAATTGAGAAAAATTTCAATTGAAAATTAAATTTTTATTGTTCATTGAACGTCAATCCAAATGAGTTTTAATTTAATGACTTCCAACCCTGCTGTAAACTGGACTTTTTTCTAACAAAACAATATTTTTATTTGACCAACTATACATATATATAATGATTTTTTTCAAAATAGATATGCTGCAAGACCTATCCCCTTAGGGTGAATCAAACTAATCCTTGAAAATTTTGCCATCAGGTAATCATTTATTCAATAATCAACATATTTCCAATAATAATCCTCAATCACGATACAATACATACTTTTTATTCCAACAAATAATTTCAATTTAAATAATCCTTTAGCATAGAAGGAAACTCTTCATATAAATTATAGAACTTTCCATTATGCAAATAACTCAGATAATTAAAATTTTCAATTAGTCATGACCTATAAATATATGTTCCATTTGAAAAAATAGTGCTAGATATTTAATCTAAGTGCTATCCATAGTGCTAAGTGCTGTACTTAAAAATTCAGGGCTAGAAATGTTTTCATAGTGCTAAATCTAGCAACCGCGTTGCTGTTCTGGCAACACTGGTGATCATGATAGGATTGGGGAAGTTCTACGTTATGAAATTGTAGAACGAGAATTTTCAAAATTAACGAACATTATTTCTTTATACGTCCCTTCTCTTCATTGCAGTGTAAAAAATAATCAGAGTTTCCCTATATACGGCCACCGGAAAATTCCAATCACCGGATGGGAAATCAATTTCCGATTTTTACTATCATTGTACAGGAAATTTTCAGACAAGTGCAGAAAATTCATAATGCACATATATGTTGATTCCCAAGTAGCACCAGAATATACTATGAACATTTTTAGAATATTCGAAATATGTTCTGTATACATTCCAAGGGACCGTTTCATAGGTACTATGCATATTCATCGAACGCATGTAATCAATTATACAACGGTACGTCAATCGAACGTCGATTGAATGAATATCGTACATTTCGAATTCACTATGTACGTTCTGAGTATATTTGAAACAGTCTCATTCGAATACTCCATGAACTTTCATCACATGTTCTTCGTATCTCATTTGCACATGCTACGAACGTGTCTATTTTTCATATACTTTGAACTACTGTCGCTGTTTGGGTTATTTCACATGAATGCATAGGAATTTTCCCATAGAAGTTTTTACAATGTGTTTTGTACATACAGTAAGATAAGATAAGAAAACCCACCCTCTTCTTCATTCGAACGGTTCTTGCCTTACGTTGAATAAAGAAGGTGAGTGTTCTCATTGCGGGATCTCACTGTAATTGAATACAATCTTTTGTTGAGCGATTTTCTATGGAACATATAAAAGGAGAAAATTCCTTGCCCTGTTGTGGAGTCCTGATCAATCAAAATAAAACCTAACCAATCTTATATCAAATACACTCAACAAACCTGATGAAAACTGACGAAAAAGAATCCAAACTCACAAAATTGATTCACATCCATATACTGAAAGGTGAACACTTTGAAGTACCATAAATATGATCGTGAACGCAATTAATGTTTCTCTAAATCATGATTTTAGTTTGAATTAATTTATTCATACGGAACTCATGGGGTAAACTTGGGAAAAATGCCATTGATATCAACACAACCAACTGTATTAGGAACCATACCGGACTTCTCTGTTCTCATTACGTTTTGGCCTCAAAAAAAATAAAATATGGACAAACTCTTCACGTAGAAGAACCATGGAAAAACAAAATATCCTATAACATGGGAATTTTACAAATTTCTCAATGTTCGAAATCTAAAACGGCTGCATGTTCACTTTTCCAAACATAGAATAGGAGCAAACTTCTTCTCAGCTTCCATGGAAGAAGCTAAGATTCTTCTGAATCAAATCAGTGAAACGAGTCCTAACAATTAATTCCGTAAGTTCTGGAACAAACCATACCGAGTATTCACATAATCGACGTTTTTATGTTTGGTATTCGATGAAATTATTGATCGTATAGCATCTTTCACTATCAACAAACGTCAAACTGAAATAATACCTTGAATAAAAATATAAGGCTGAAATGATGTTATATAGAAACAACAATCATATAAGGAAAATGTAAACAAACCTGACGTAAGAAAGGAATAATAAAACGAGACGATTTGTGATTTTGAACAATTCAGCGGGAACGAGTATTTATTCAGTTGGAAACTCTAGTATATAATCTTTGAGATGAGGATTGGAAACTTCAGTCTGTGAGAACAATGAGGCGGTTAACATTACTGCTGCTCACATTTGCCTTAGTGTTTGGATTTTCGTCGTCTTACCGCATTCAAAAAGACGACTTGGGAGGAGCAAATAGCGAAACGCAACGGGGGTTACTGAAACAAGAGGTACTAATAACAAAATATTTTTCACTTTTATTTGTAGAACGAAAGGAATTTGTTTTGAGATTTTCAGAAACATATCATACCCTCAGTTATGATATAGTAAGTGAGAGCCAACTAAAGTCCATGTTCACCATAAATCGGTTTTCAATTAAACAATTCCTACAATTATGTATTCTTATACATAACTTATTGGAGAATTAACCCTAACAGCAGTTGGAAGTTTATAAAACCTTCTAAGAACATCCGGACGTGTTTAAAACATCCTAAGAACGTTTTAAAAATCTCTCAGGAACTTTGCGCTGTTGGGGGAAATACGAATAATAAATTCAAACCCAACTAGAATTGACAAGAATACCCTCATGTTGAGAATTCCTCACCATCATATATATTTCTGAACTAATTTTTCATAGTGGTATATAAGGTATATTTAATTATATATAAATTATATATAAATTATCCATAAATTTGAACATTTTCTCACATGGGCACTGTATGCAAAATGGAACTACAAATTATGGAAAAAATTCATGTATAGAATTTGAAAGCCATGTGCGAATGAATTTGAAGATCTGATCATTGTGATTCAGTGCCCTTTTGATATTTTGATGTCTTAATTCTTCATGAAGCTCATAATTTCTCAAAATCTCTGGTAACTATACACATTTGTAGTGGATTTCAACAATTCAGAAATTTTGAAAGTTAAACATTTCGAGGATGATTATGATCTCTTCTCATTATGATAAACAAGTATGAGAACTGATTTGCCATTTGTGACATTGATGCTGATACAATATGACATGTTGTAGAAGTTTGTATTGCTTACACAAACGGAACGAGAATTCAAACTCACAAGATATGATGAATCATTGTTATTTATTTCCTCAAATTGATTTCTTTAAATTGGAAACATCGTTCAAAGAATGTGCTGCAAGATTTTGGGTCTCTTACTGAGGGTGGGTCTGTGTGTTTCACTATTCAATTCTTGATTCATTTCAATAACCGATTCAAACTTCAGCAACGTCAATATGACAAGAGACATCTCAGAGTAGACTGGGGCTAATTGAGCAATTTTTGCACTCAGTTAATCATAACTCTCAGAAGATGTATCAAATTGAACTCATACCTACACTGTTGGATTCGTACTTCATTCCTTTCTCCACTCCTCCAGACAACCAAACCATACCAAATCTAGTTTTAAAGTTATTATTATTATTGCGGAAGGGTTCCAAATTGCTCAACCTACCTCACAGGTGGGTAAGTTGAGCAAGGGTATGACGCCAGTTGAGCAATGGAAGGGATGGTCCCTATAGTGCTATAGGAATTATCTAAATATGCAAAAATATCGTAGTTAACAATCAAAGATATAATATCAAGTAACAATATTGATCGCATAGTGAAACGTGAAGTATAATTACCACTGATTTTTATAACTTGCTATTAATATTATTACTTCTCCTATAAAATAATATTCACAGTCAACAAGATAATTTCCCGGTAGAATCGAATCATATATGAACCTTTGTCAATCATATATGGCTCTCATATGAGTAAGATGGAATATATATGGCCCTGATATATAGTACATTCCTCCATATATGAAATGGTTTTGATACAGGGTCATATATGGATCAGATAAGAGGCATTGATCAATTTTGTACGTGACATCTATCCCAGGTAGGAATCAACAAATGGCCTAAGCTTGGCCCGATCTTGGCCCAATTATGACTTATATTGGGCCAGAATCCATGAGAAAAAATGGCCCAAGCTTGGTGAAAGCTTGGGATGATAACCTCGTGCCAGGCTTGGTACTCAATATTGGGCCAGAATGCATCCAAGCATGGCCCAATGTCTCATGATATATGTAGTATGAGTATTTTGGAGTTTGGCTCATACGATTAAACCGGACCTGGCCCAAGTTGTGTATATTAACTTTCGCCATACTTCAACCTGATTCTTCAAACATACTTTTTGGAGAAAAAAATGACGTCATTTTTCATGCCATCCTTGCTAAAAATTTCGCATAGAAAACGATAAGATTTTTAGCAGAGATATCGGTACAACTCTGTAAAAATCACAAACATGGAGATGTGGCATAGGTTCTCAAATGAACATTGGTCGTACATTGGCCTAATATTGGTTCACCATGCTCGACAGTTTAATGTTTTGCCAAGCTTCAACCACTTGTTGTGATGACATTCCCCACGAAACGTGGTATAGATTCTCAAATAACAAATGGTTTGATATTGGGCCGATATTGGTTCGCCATGCTTGACAGCCCAGTATTTTGCCAAGCATGGGCCAGTTGTAAATAACGGCATTTCTTACCTGGGTATAATTACATACGAAGTGTACATGATTATTATCACTTTCAAATATGAGTCATATATGATTTTTATATGAGATTCATTTTTACAAAGGTTATTTTGAATCTTTGGATATTATTACACTTTTTGTACGTAAAATCATATTTTAACAGCAATTATGAAGTGAATAAATAATATTATATGAGAAGTCGCAAACGGAAAGACCGGGTCTATTAATATTCAGAGAGAATTTATCAACGTTCAGAAAAATGACTGTCAATTCAGGGAAAAAGAGGATGGCTGAAAAATATTCGTAGTGAGTCTACCAAAAATTCGTAGTCAAAATATTAACAGTTGATAGTTCTTCATTGGTATTTTTCTCAGTGAAACTATCAATTGTTATTACATCGACCACGAATTTTTAGTGGACTCACTATGAATATTTTTCGGCGATTCTTGTTTTCCCTACATTGACAGTCATTTTTCTAAATATTGATAGACCCGGTTGTTCCGTGTAGAGAAGTTTTCCCTGTTCATTTCTATAAACTTGCAAAATTTCCACGTTCTCTTCCATGCTTCGAGAAACGAATAAGGAAAAGAACAAGGAAATTTTGCAAGGACAAGGGAAACTGTTCTAAGGAAATACCCAAGTAACACGAAAGTGCTCGTAAAGTGCTGTGAAAATACCATTTCGTTATATTCATTTGGTACAGCTAAAAACAGTCCATGGCACGTTCATTTTCGTTAACTTACTTTGAATATACTTTGAACGTACTTAGATGTACCAAATGCGTGAAATGAGAATATTTTATGAATCTTCTATGTACGCGATTGTGCTGCTTGGGTAGCAACTACGAACAACATTTGCTCAACTAGCCCCGATCAACTTATCAAAATTAAAATTAGATTAGATAAAGGGATAAGATTTGGTACCAAAGAATTATTTATAATCAAAACCTCAATGAATGAGTATAATTTCAATACTTACGCAATCGCAAATAACTCTTTTCTTAAGAGTCTCGGAGAAAATTGAAGAGGAACTCAGTTTTTACTTCAAAGTAGAGGAAAAAAAGCAAAAGATTCTTTCATTTCGCTTGATTATCATGCACTGCCAGAAATTTTTGCATCAATTTCAATGTGTTGGCTGGAAGTTGTTTATAAATGTATGCATAAATTCAATTCCATACAAATTTCACATCAAATTGATTGTAAGCCATAGCATAATCTATAATTGATCCATGTTTTTGCACATTGAATGTAATGTAGAATGTGTATGAACCTGAATTCATGTACGTGATTGAAAATAACTCTCAGATATTTGTGACAGTGTGTGACAACTGACGATCGCGTAATATGTTTCCCTCTCACGTCTCCTTTTTTTACCATCTAGAGTGTTATCTCGCGATGCTCAGTTATCAAGATATTTCAATTGCCCAACTAGCCCCTATATTCAACTATTCTCGGTCTACCTTATCATCTAAGCTTTGTTTTACAAGCTGAATTTAGGAATAATAATGATGACCTCCCCAAGAAAACACCTCATGGAGGGCAATTTTAGATTCATTTAGATTGGATATGCGTCCAGTAACAGTTGTTGTTGGTAATATTCTGTGATTTCTCTTGCTTGGGAAAACATGAAAAGTCGTGGTAACTCACATAGTGAATGGAGAATCGATTGAATTTCATAAATAATAACAGAACAAAAGACATTCAACTGGTCTCTCAATTACTTAGAATGAAAGTCTACTCTTGGAGATTGAAAATTCTGCAAGTTCGATAAGAGCGAGAATGTTATTCTCATAAAAAGGTGGAATTTCATTCTTTAAAGCGAGTAAGGATTTCACCCTGAGAGATCCAGCTTTCACTCTTATGAAGTGGCATCCCATTCTTGTTGGACTTGCAGGATTTCCACTTTAAGAGGGAATTTTTCACTCCAAGAAATCTGGAGAATATTAAAATGGAATTGAACTTTTCAATATTGCCTCTTAAAGAAAATATGCTCTTCAATATCATTCTCATTAAAATGAACATGAACTGAATGCAATAACATTTACTTCAACAAATATCAGCGGAGATTGTGGTTTTCTTGGATCTAGATAGATCTGTTGATCTGAGATCTGACAATCATCATGAATCATATAATTACATGAGGTTATATATAGGGGACTCATCTTTATAGAGGGGTCATATTCAAGGGACATAAACAAATCATTGTCATCAGATATGCTGACTTACACAGCACAGAAGTGCAAAAAGCATTCTGAACAATCCATAAAGAATTCTTCAAATCCCAATTGAACTTTTCATGAATTCTTTATGAACTGAAGTATTGTATTGGTATGGAGTACAATCCCATACCGCACAACCAACGATCTTCGGACATTTCTCCCTCGCCTCTACGTCACTTCTCCGTTTTTCCACCCTGTATCCACATCTGCCCTTTATCCACCTCGCCTCCACGGGGATGCGACTCACACATTGGTGAATGTACTTTGCGAGACTTGCGTAGGGATCAGAAAATACGACGCTTTTCAAGAGAGTAATTCTGGGGACAAAAATGACACACATTTCTGAATATGACACATGAGAGAAATATTTGATTCCGAAGTTGACTCCAACCAATCAAGTATGGTTGTGCGAACCATCCAAATCTTGAACCGAACCGAACTCCGACTGTTCAGTTCTCAAAGAGAACACAAACCTACAGGAACATTCGTTGAACGTTCGCGGATGTTCAGGAACATTTAATGAACGTACCTGAGGTTTCATATTCTCTTAGGGTCCGATTCAAACTTTGCACTTAATTACCAAGAAAAGTTTGGTTTGGATCACATTTCGAACTTGAATCGTAGAAAAAGTTTGGCTCGATTCGAGCTCAGTTCGTTTTCCAAAAGTCCAGTTCGGACTTGAGAAATATGTTTGGAGTTCGGTTCAAGTTTGGTAAGTCTGTTCAAACTTCAATTTGGGTTCGGTTCACGTGGGAGATACAAAATTCGTGGACCCCTACAATTAATGATATTATTTAAAGATACTGCATAAGTATATTCATCGATCATTGGAGTAGCCGACGTATTCGCCACTTAGATGGTCGATTCATTTTTGTTTGGAAGTTTAAAACGAATCATTTTCAAATATTTAACTGGAAAAAGAAGTTTCTTATGTTTACCTTAGGAATCACCTCTTGTGGAGAGCTCGATATTCTCTGAGACACCCTGCATTAACTGTTAAAAAAATGCTTCAAACCTTTCAGTCTCTTTGATGAAACGAGGGCAAGAATATTTTGGCTGTTGAGATAAAATATAGATTTGACAATTGAAATTGTCACACAATACTATGACGAGTCAGTTTTGTTTTATAAGGTTCATAATTACATCATACTTTGATCACTCTCATATATGAATTATATATGGATAAATTCTGTTTGTAATTTTTCTTCGCAAAATTACGGCAGCATAATGGTTTCAAATAAAACCCATAAAAACATCGACGCGCACTCTGAAAGTCGGAGTTCTTATCTGAAACATTCCACCCCAAAAATTTTGGTGGGGAGTAGTTTCAAACTGACAGTCAACCTGAAGGAGAAGAAAATTTCGACAATTAGCGTGAATTTTTCAACAAAATCGATGATCGAAAAAGAACATTTTGTTTTATCTGTAGGAAGTTCTCCATAGACAAATCCCAACCTCCAGAGTTTGCGATGAGAATGACTAAAACAATTATTGATTCACTTCAATATCGGGCTGGAAACCTACAGAGTTCCGATTTGATTGGATAACAATCTCTCAATGAAAACAAAATGATTTTTTGAATGCGTCTTTCTTGCTGGTCTAATTTTATTGACCCACTTGAGGGTCAATTAGCAGCCATTGTTCAATGCAGAGAATTATATCGAATAAGATTACATGATTCGAATTTATTGATTTTACTACTCAATTTACGCGGAAAAGATAAGCGATCCTAATTCTCGTCGATCAGATCTGTTTGGACCACAAATTTTTTCTGGGTATTGATGGTGGATAACCCCTCGCGCTATACACTGGAAGAACAAAGTCGTTGAGACAAAAAAATAGTGCATCCGATGATAGCTATCAAATATGTCTTCGAATCAATAAAATTTCACTTTAATGGATGAAACACTTTATGCGGTGAGAAACCATTCCATTCATTGGGATAATATTCAACTGGTCCACAAAAATATTTCATGGTTACCATTGGATGAGATATTTTCTTGCTTCAATGACTTGCCTCCCTCAGTCTGGAAGCTCATCTTGAAAACATCTTCTATCTTTTTTCCTCCAATGGTGTACCGCGCGACAGTCGCCCGCATGAGTCTCCGGTCTCAGTCGGCACATCGATATTTTGTCTCAGTGAAATACATTCGAATAATTTGGAATGAATAATCCAACCAGTGCATACAGAGGGAGGTATCTTGGGAAATACTAAATTTCATGCAGACTTAGCGTTGGTCTGACCCAGGTCAAAATATTTACATGGATAGAACACCTTTAGAAGAACCGTGACGGCTCGAACTTTTATGAGGAAGGTCACCATTGTTTTTTGTGGAATTCAGAGGAATAATGGCACTTTTGGGGATTTTTTTCATGTGACTAATTCGATTGAGGTTGAACAAACGTTGAGTCTTGAAAAAGTATGGTATTTTTGGGGTATCTATCTGTTCTGTGTACCATGCCGCTTGTGGTCGGAATTCATGAAAGAGGAGTGCATTTGGATAGTCTGGTCCCGATCGGTTATTCTCACTGGGATTCCATTGAACATTCATTGTGAGATATTTTATGAACACATGCAACGCCAAGGATATTACCAACATATTGGCTAACTGTATTGAGGACGATTGACACACAATGAAGAATGTGTGATGTTCGATGCACCTCCATATACCGTTTGAGCATAGACGGGGAGAGGGATGGTGGAAGAAATAACCGTGAACATGGCCCAATGATGTATATGGAGTAGAAGATGATCTCCTATGCTGGGGGTGGAACAAATGAGCGTGGATGATCAATACAAGGAACATAATAACGGAATCGGACGCATGACTACAGGTGGTGGAGAGGAGGGAATGATAATTATCAGTGCGGATTCTAATATAAAACAATCTTTTGATTTTGCAGGCCGTAGGAGGGAGTGGATCACAGACGAACAGGAGAACATGTATACAGAAGGAGAAATATTTAGGTCCGATCACACGGGTGATCAGGTTCCTAGAATATTTGCAGGATGGGATCAAGAGGATGGGAGCAACCATGATGCGTATGAAGGCAGATTTGAATGAGGAAGAATGTTGTGGATGTACGGGGAGAGGCATGGAGCTGAGAGATGATTCCGGCACCGGGCACAGGCCGGGAACGGACGGGAAGGACTCATCTCCGTCGACAAGCGCCACAGCAACAGCTACAGCTGTAGTCGGTGTTGGAGATCAACAAGAATCACAGGGAACCGGCGATGAATCAGACACCGGGGAATCATTAGATCGACCAGACTCGGATGGAAAAAACTCATCCTCGTCGACGGGCAATGCAACGACTGCAACAGCTGCAACTGTAGCCACGAATGGCAATGAACAAGAGTCACAGGGAACAAGCGATGAAACTTCACAAACTGGGGGCCAAGGTGAAGGAGAATCAAATCCAAAGCCGACTGGAAACGGCGCCGGGCAGGAGCCAGGAACGGATGGAAAAAACTCATCTTCGTCGACAAGCAATATAGCGACTGCAACAGCTGCAACTGTAGCCACGAATGGCAATGAACAAGAGTCACAGGGAACCGGCGATGAAACTTCACAAACAGGGGGCCAAGGTGAAGAAGAATCAAATCCGAAGCCGACTGGAAACGGCGCCGGGCAGGAGCCAGGAACGGATGGAAAAGACTCATCCTCGTCGACGGGCAGTGCAACGACTGCAACAGCTGCAACTGTAGCCACGAATGGCAATGGACAAGAGTCACAGGGAACCGGCGATGAAACTTCACAAACTGAGGGCCAAGGTGAAGGAGAATCAAATCCAAAGCCGACTGGAAACGGCGACGGGCAGGAGCCAGGAACGGATGGAAAAGATTCATCCTCGTCGACGGGCAGTGCAACGACTGCAACAGCTGCAACTGTAGCCACGAATGGCGATGAACAAGAGTCACAGGGAACCGGCGATAAAACTTCACAAACTGAGGGCCAAGGTGAAGGAGAATCAAATCCAAAGCCGACTGGAAACGGCGACGGGCAGGAGCCAGGAACGGATGGAAAAGACTCATCCTCGTCCCCAAGCAATGTAACGACTGCAACAGCTGCAACTGTAGCCACGAATGGCAATGAACAAGAGTCACAGGGAACCGGTGATAAAACTTCACAAACTGAGGGCCAAGGTGAAGGAGAATCAAACCCAAAGCCGACTGGAAACGGCGACGGGCAGGAGCCAGGAACGGATGGGAAAGACTCATCCTCGTCCCCAAGCAATGTAACGACTGCAACAGCTGCAACTGTAGCCACGAATGGCAATGAACAAGAGTCACAGGGAACAAGCGATGAAACTTCACAAACGGGGGGCCAAGGTGAAGGAGAATCAAATCCGAAGCCGACTGGAAACGGCGCCGGGCAGGAGTCAGGAACGGATGGAAAAGACTCATCCCCGTCGACAAGCAATATAGCGACTGCAACAGCTGTAACTGTAGCCACGAATGGCAATGAACAAGAGTCACAGGGAACCGGCGATAAAACTTCACAAACAGGGGGCCAAGGTGAAGGAGAATCAAATCCAAAGCCGACTGGCAACGGCGCTGGGCAGGAGCCAGGAACGGATGGAAAAGACTCATCCTCGTCGACGGGCAGTGCAACGACTGCAACAGCTGCAACTGTAGTCACGAATGGCAATGGACAAGAGTCACAGGGAACAAGCGATGAAATTTCACAAACTGGGGGCCAAGGTGAAGGAGAATCAAATCCGAAGCCGACTGGAAACGGGGCCGGGCAGGAGTCAGGAACGGATGGAAGAGACTCATCCCCGTCGACAAGCACTATAGCGACTGCAACAGCTGCAACTGTAGCCACGAATGGCAATGAACAAGAGTCACAGGGAACCGGCGATAAAACTTCACAAACTGAGGGCCAAGGTGAAGGAGAATCAAATCCAAAGCCGACTGGAAACGGCGCTGGGCAGGAGCCAGAAACGGATGAAAAAGACTCATCCTCGTCGACGGGCAGTGCAACGACTGCAACAGCTGCAACTGTAGTCACGAATGGCAATGAACAAGAGTCACAGGGAACCGGCGATGAAATTTCACAAACTGGGGGCCAAGGTGAAGGAGAATCAAATCCGAAGCCGACTGGAAACGGCGCCGGGCAGGAGTCAGGAACGGATGGAAGAGACTCATCCCCGTCGACAAGCACTATAGCGACTGCAACAGCTGCAACTGTAGCCACGAATGGCAATGAACAAGAGTCACAGGGAACCGGCGATAAAACTTCACAAACTGAGGGCCAAGGTGAAGGAGAATCAAATCCAAAGCCGACTGGAAACGGCGCTGGGCAGGAGCCAGGAACGGATGGAAAAGACTCATCCTCGTCGACGGGCAGTGCAACGACTGCAACAGCTGCAACTGTAGTCACGAATGGCAATGGACAAGAGTCACAGGGAACAAGCGATGAAATTTCACAAACTGGGGGCCAAGGTGAAGGAGAATCAAATCCGAAGCCGACTGGAAACGGCGCCGGGCAGGAGTCAGGAACGGATGGAAGAGACTCATCCCCGTCGACAAGCACTATAGCGACTGCAACAGCTGCAACTGTAGCCACGAATGGTAATGAACAAGAGTCAAAGGGAACAAGCGATGAAACTTCACAAACTGGGGGCCAAGGTGAAGGGGAACCGAATCCAAAGCCGACTGGAAACGGCGCTGGGCAGGAGCCAGAAACGGATGAAAAAGACTCATCCTCGTCGACGGGCAGTGCAACGACTGCAACAGCTGCAACTGTAGTCACGAATGGCAATGAACAAGAGTCACAGGGAACCGGCGATAAAACTTCACAAACAGGGGGCCAAGGTGAAGGAGAATCAAATCCAAAGCCGACTGGAAACGGCGCTGGGCAGGAGCCAGGAACGGATGGAAGAGACTCATCCCCGTCGACAAGCACTATAGCGACTGCAACAGCTGCAACTGTAGCCACGAATGGCAATGAACAAGAGTCACAGGGAACCGGCGATAAAACTTCACAAACTGAGGGCCAAGGTGAAGGAGAATCAAATCCGAAGCCGACTGGAAACGGTGCCGGGCAGGAGCCAGGAACGGATGGAAAAGACTCATCCTCGTCGACGGGCAGTGCAACGACTGCAACAGCTGCAACTGTAGTCACGAATGGCAATGGACAAGAGTCACAGGGAACAAGCGATGAAACTTCACAAACTGGGGGCCAAGGTGAAGGAGAATCAAATCCGAAGCTGACTGAAAACGGCGCCGGGCAGGAGCCAGGAACGGATGGAAAAGACTCATCGTCGACAAGCAATGCAACGAGTGCAACAGCTGCAACTGTAGCCACGAATGGCAATGAACAAGAGTCACAGGGAACCGGTGATAAAACTTCACAAACAGGGGGCCAAAGTGAAGGAGAATCAAATCCAAAGCCGACTGGAAACGGCGCTGGGCAGGAGCCAGGAACGGATGGAAAAGACTCATCCTCGTCGACGGGCAGTGCAACGACTGCAACAGCTGCAACTGTAGTCACGAATGGCAATGGACAAGAGTCACAGGGAACAAGCGATGAAATTTCACAAACTGGGGGCCAAGGTGAAGGGGAACCAAATCCAAAGCCGACTGGAAACGGTGCCGGGCAGGAGCCAGGAACGGATGGAAAAAACTCATCTTCGTCGACAAGCAATATAGCGACTGCAACAGCTGCAACTGTAGCCACGAATGGCGATAAACAAGACTCACAGGGAACCGGCGATAAATCAGACACCGGGGAATCTAATGATCGACCAGATTCTCGGGCACCCGACGCAAAACTTCAAAACACTTCGGACTCTGGAGAAGCTGGAGGCATGGCAGACTCTGCAGAACCCAACGGTTGTGATAAGCAGGTGCCGGGTGAGAATGACAAGTCATTACTCAGACCCGTCATCCCCGGTAGTTCGAGACCCCCCATGGGCCATGGTAGTCCCCATGGACCAAATCACGATGTCAGCTACCTTGGAGGACCCTCTAGCTGCGGGAATGGAACGCCTCTCACTGTCACATCCCAGTCACCGGACCAATCCACATCCACGGCCTCTGTCAGTGCTAGTGCCACATCTCAGTCAAACACCAAGCCACTTGCCAAAAAAAAGCTTGTCACCATGGTGAAGGATGAAAACGGTAAAGTTGTCTTCTATTGTGATGAGAAGCAATATACTCCTGACGAAATGATGTCCATACTGGCTTTCTAATGTCCATCGACAAACTGTAAATCCTAAGAATTCATACAATCATATTCCCAATGTCGTATTACATCTGTATTTCCTATCGTCCTCCCTACTATGAATGATTATTCAACATTCACCCGTGTATTTCGCAATATATATTCATGCATGTATATAATAAATCATAATAGAATCCCACCTAGTGCTATAATTCCCCCTGACCTCCCCTCTTGTTCCTCGTCTCCTCTCCATTATTCCACTAGCTGTTCTGTGGTGGAAACGTGAGTCAAAAACGAGACACAAGTCAACAGATGTTGGAGCGTGAGAATAAGGATACGGACACCGAGAGTATTCAGAGTAAAGTCCAAAACAAAAGAATGATATAAGGATTCACGTTTTGAGAAGGTATGCGCGTAGGGTAGGAACTCTTTTCCTCAAAGGTTCTCCTGTGTTTCTGGTATGCAAAATTCTAGCTCTTCACAAACCTGAACTTATCCAGAAAACATCTCATACGACTATCCCTGGAATCTCAGAACGCTCCACGAATTTACTTCCCAGAGATTGAGTAGAGAATTCTCCCGGTTGGTAACACGCATGCATTTGTATGCTTTGGAATCGAATAGCGATAGTCTGCAATCTTGATGATTAATGTGGACACCATCACTCGTCTCAGTTCAACGCAGTTCTCCGGAGTCCTCGATTTACACAGGAATGATTCAAAATTTGCATACGTGTTTTATTGTATATCCTATACATGTGGTTAAAAATTTGAACCCGAAAGCCACATGAAATGGGAAGATATCGAGTCTTGAAATTTCATATAAGGTCCCACACAGCAGAAAGAGTTCCGAGAGAATTCTTAAAAAATCCCTCATAAACGGAATGTCACTTCAGAGTGAATCGCTGGGGGAATTCTTTCCCTTGTCCAAAAGAATTCTTAAAGAATCCCAAAACAGTCCGCATAGAAGTCTCAAAGAGTTCATAAAGAATTCTACAAGAGTTCATGAATAATTCTCCAAGAGTTCATTGAGAATTCTATATGTGCTTCCCAAAAAATTTGAATAGTTCATCGAAACACTCCAAAAACTCTCGAAACCGTTGACCCGAGGATCCTGGAATATTTCAGAAGAGATTAAAGAATTCGTTACGAATTCATTGTCAAGTTCAAAGTGAGTAACTCAAACCGAACTGAAACAGATTCAGCCAAATCCATGACAATATCGGAGGATGTTATGGAACAGACATTCGGATACTGATGTATGCATATTCAGAGCCACTCTTCGACCTCACAGTGAGATGTATGTGTAGGATTCCATTGCTGGATCTCAGTTAATAGAAAGAAAACAGCGTCACAGACTCAGCGAAGAAATTGCAGGAATGTTGTCGAGAGCCTTATTTTGATTTCATCAGACTATTTTTAAATACATTGGAATGTGATCAACCATCAGCAGTGTAAAGGACATGGGGAAAAATTGAGAGTATTTCTATCGGGTAATGTGAAGCATTGAATTTATTTTATAACTTAACGCAAGGTCCATCTAGAATTGATTTCATATCAAACTATTTACTAATGAATTCTGAAATTCTTCATATAATGGAACATTGCATGGTAAATCGCTGTAACAATTCAATCGATTCAAGTTTCAGCAAGTTGATAGAAATGAATTTGAAAAATTAGGTAACTCATGAACAGAAATGGGCTTCCTCAATTACTTTTCGTACTGAAAGTACTTCTTTCCTGTCCATCTTCCAATCAAAAATCTCTTTGGAATTGTTTAGGAAGATTTTGAAAACTATTCTAGTTCTGATAGCAATTCAAGAATGCGTCAAGACTTTTGATTCAAGCTTGTCACTATATCCCAAATGAATTGATCAAAAAATATTCAAAAAATTCATCAGAACTTTTCATGACTTTTTAAAGAATCTCTCTGAAATTCTCGAAGAATTCTAAAAGGATTTTCAGAAAACTCTTTCAAACTTCTTTGAGACCTCGTTTGGAATTCTCTAAGACTCCTTTTCGAACTCTTCACAGAGCTCTTCAAGAGTTCTTTTGGACGAGGAAAAGAACTCCCCCAGCGATTCATTCTGAACTGACATTCCGGGGATTGTTGGAGAATTCCCTGCGAATCATTATGAACACTTTATGAACTCTTTTCTGAGCTCTTTAAGAACTTATCCAGAACTATTTACGATCTGATTGGATTCTTTATGAATTCTTCAGGAACTCTGATGAAAGAATTCATAATGAATTCTTCGTATGGAGTTCTTTGCGAATTCATATGGAACTGTGGTGCTGTGTGGGATGTGAAGTTCAATCAGAAATTTCTAACAGTATGTGTGGATGTTTGTGGACATCCATCGTTTGGAACGAATAAATATATTGCAAGAGGAAGAGATTCAACAGAAGTCTGTTGAAGACATCAAATACTGATCAAAATAGTTGCAAGAAGGTTTAAAAGTCACGGAAATGTTCGAAACAGCATTTGAAAAATCCTATAATAACAATAAATAAATTCTCCTTCTATGCATGAAAGTATTACTGAGCGTACGTTTGATTGATGATGAAACCGGAATCATACGCTTTTTCTATTACTGCATTCCTTATTTTCCATCGACCATCGGATTTCTGCTCCTGATGATTATCCGTCGATGAACAACTTACAGTAGCGATATCCAATTCAATAATTCATGTTTCTTCTCATCTTCATCGCATTTCAATGCAATCGTTCTATGATCTCGCGTGAGGGTTATCATTTTCTGTCGCAGCTGTTGAATTCATTAGACTCTTTCGAATTTGGTGGGTCGATATACAACGTGAATATAAGAGGATCATCCCTGCAAACAATGATGACTGGCGTTTCAATGGGCCGCTGATGGTCCTGCGATGCCGACGAAGGGCCGTCAATGGTCCTTCGAATGGCCTGCATTCGTGTTTGCTGGGATGGATTCTAGTATGGGTGATAAAACACATAGCTCGTGAAAAGAGGTGTACTCCAATTTTATCCTTTTTTTTGTAAATGACATGACTCTCATTCAGTTGGTACTAGTTTTAATCTCATCGCAATTGATATGGACCATCACTTGAATTGAACATCTACCCTCATTTTGGTCTACAAACGTTTTGCATTCAACGAAAAGCCGTATTGAAAAAATCTAATGGATTCCGATAGAAAACCTATTGGAATCCATGAGGTCTATTTGGAAGACAGAAAATGTAAGCATGGAGGTATTGGATATTGTTGGGAATCTCCATCATTGTGCTTTGATTTGGAAATCCTTATAGTCCATGAATCGGAATTCATGAGTTTTATGTATTGATTGGCTTCTATTTGGAATTACAATGCTGATAAGTATTCGATTCGATGAGGATTTTCCGGTTTGTCCACATGCATCGGTGATTCCATATGGGCCTAAGGAAATAGTCTGAGCCGTATTCGTACATGAAGTGTACCAATCGTTTTCTATTGGAATTGGCATTTCAAGAATGAATAGGCTGGATGAGGTTAATCCAATTTTTATATTGATGCATTCCTATCTGGATAGACCAATTTTTGGGTGTATGAATTTTATTGGATTTTATTGGGAAGTGCAATTGAATAATCAATAATACTGTTATTTTATTCCATGTGGGAATGCTGTGACGAATACACATAATTTCCCAATCGAAATCAGTTCACAGTGCCGTAGGCTACTATTGGGAATTCCAAAAAGTCCTGTTATCGGAGATGACAAATCATTTATTCAGCCACTTCTATCGCCTTATGATTGGAATCTCCAATCGAAGGACATTCATATGAGATGTATAAATTAAATAGCGATTTATAATCATGTTATTGATAGGTCTTATCGGAATCTATTGGGATATCCGATGTGAATATTATGAGAGAATTCAGTGGATTTTGTCGGAACTTTCCATTGGAAGAATCACATGTCATTCAAAGTTCCTTGAGATGGGAGGGAATCTAATGAGATAAAACCCTTCATACCTACGATTTTCAATTTTACGATTTTCCTTCAATTTGCATTTGGTATTCCAATTGGAGGACGTCCATATGGTATGCATGGATGAAATAGCGATTCAAATGCATTTTATTGATATTTTTCCATCGGAATCCATTAGGATATCCAATATAAATATTGTGAAAGAATTCATTGGTTTTCATTGGAACTTTCCATCGAAAGAATGAAATTTTGTTCGAAGTTTTTCTGAGTGGAAGAGAATTTGGTTGAATACGAATTCACGACCATGGTGATTTTCTATCGATTTGCATTTGGTATTCCGATTGAAGGATGTCCATATGACATGTATGCATCAAGAAGCAATTCAAAATCATTTTACTGATATTTTTTATCAGAATCGATTGGGATATCCGGTATAAATATTGTAAGAGAATTCATTGGATGTCATTGGAACTTTCCATTGAAAGCATGCCATTGCATCAGAAGTTTTTGCAAGTGACAGAAAATTTGATTGAATGCCAGGTGTGTGAGTATGAAACCGGGATTTTTGTACAGAAAAAACACGTTTAGTGTAAAGATATGATACAAAGTAACTTATTCAAAGTATTGTCAGTCGCTATCTATACATTTCTTCCATCTTTCTGGCAATTTGTGGATTCCGCGCCAGGAGAACTGTTGCTCTTTTGAGGCAAACCAGTCATCGAGCCATTTTCGTACATCTCCATGAGAAGTTAAGCGCTGCACAGCAAGTGCGTGTCCCATCGATGCAAACGAGTAGTAATCGGATGGGGCAAGGTCCGGTGAGTAAGGCGCGTGCTGAAGAATCTCCCAACGGAACGACTCTATCGTTTCCTAAACCTGTTTCGCTTCGTGTGCTGGTGCATCCCACACAGCACATCCACCGATGTCCACGTCGCATCTCCGTGGAGGCGAGGTGGAAGGAAGGGAGACGTGGATACAAGGTGGAAAGAACGGAGAAGCGACGTGGAGGCGACGGAGAAATTTCCGCGTGCTGTACGGGATTGTCATGCAGCAAAATTACCTTGTGTTGTCTTTGTTGGTATTCTGGTCGTTTTTCACGCAAAAGTCGATCCAAATCGATCATTTGTTGTCGGTAGCGTTGAGTATTGACAGTTTCCCCAGGTTTCAGCAGCTCGTAGTAGATTACGCCCTTCTGATCCCACCAAACACACAGCATTGTCTTTCGTCCGTAGCGGTTTGGTCTTGCCGTCAATGTTGATGGTTCACCCGGAGTAACCCATGACTTTTTGCGCTTATGATTCTCGAAATATATCCACTCTTCATCGCCAGTCACAATTCGATGGAGAAATAACTTTCTTTGGAACCTGGCAAGCAGCATTTCGCATGATGTTTTGCGGTTTTCCTGCTGTCTTTCGTTGAGTTCATGTGGAACCCATTTCCCCACCTTTTCGTATCTCTCCCATGGCTTCCAACTGAAGGGAGATGGCTTCTCGGGTCACCTTCAACTAATCCGCCAGTTGTTGTTGTGTTTGAGCGTCGTCTTCGTCCAACAAGGCTTCACTGTTAAAAATTCCTCGAAATTTCATGTACTTTTCATGTACATATGTGAATGAGAATTCAATTTTTGTGAACTGAAATAGGAATCCGAATACATGTTATTGAATTTTCAAGTTATTGTGGATGAAAATTGAAATTCATGTACAGGTGATTGAAAAAACTTAGAAAAATTCAATCCAATATGATAACATAATGGTATCATCATTTATTTATTCATTTATTTTCATTTTCGACAGGGATCACATCCCCATTATCAATTCATACAGAAAACAATATAAGATTCCCAGACTCAACACAATGTGTATACAAATCTCATTGTATGATAAATTTACAGAACAATTTTATTTTATATTTCCTATTCAAATTAAACAATTTTTCCCATCGAAATATTATCAAACACGTTAAACTGTATACAAAGATACCCCTTAATAGTACTGAAGAATCCTGCGGGATGTAACGAAAATAGAGTTCAACGAAATGGTTTGAATGTCCAACCATGGAGCACATTCATTCATAACTCTACTCATCCTCAATATTGGAGATTTAGATCTGATGAGGTTAGTTTCTGAAGGTATACTGAAATATATATTTCTGTTCCGTAACATCCTACTTGGAATCACAAAAGGGAAGGAGGAAAGTGAATCCATGCAGTCAATAGACCCATTCAAAATCTTAAATGCAAATAGAACATCCTTCCTCGTCAGTGAAGAGCTCAGGTTACGGATCTTTAAGGTAGATGCAATTACATTATAGTGATGATCACAAATATTCATTGGTTTTATTGCCTTTATTCCCTGAATTGAAGGACATCCATATGACATGTATTCATGAAATAGCCATTTCCAATCCTCTTACTGATGTTTTTAGCAGAATTTATTGGGGTACCAATGTAAATATTGTGAAATAATCTATTTGCATCTTATTGGGTGAATTATTCAACAGAAATGTGAGATTAGTCAATCCCACACTCGCATAATCCCGTTAGGATCCAAGGACAGCTATGAACCCTAAACATCCCGTAGGGAAATTTACTCCATTCTGAACCAAAATACTCCAAGAAATTGAAGTAAAAATGTAGTATCTCGGTTCAGAATTGAGTAAATTTCCCTACGGGATCCAATCAACGAAAATTTCATGTCATAAATTCCAAGTACAACAAAATGCAAATGAGCAGAACTGATCGATCGGTAAGAACAAAATATTTCCATCTCTCTCTGTCACTGATGTACCAGAAAATAATCGAACGCAACTTCATTTGTTTATGACACTCCGGTACACGATACATCAGGATTTTCACGTATCATTCATGAAAAAGAATGGGAGGATTATTGGAGAATCATTTTCTCTTGCATATTCTATAATTTGAATAACAATGTTATCAAAATCTCATATACGTCCATGATCTTAGTTCAAAGAAAAAATCGATTATTCAGCGCCCTCCGTTATCCCCCGTATAGTTCCATCTTTGAATCGAGATAACGTTCAAGATACCGTAACTATTGGGGAACAAAATGCATAAGCCTGTCAGTGAATCACGATTATATGGTTATGTGTTTTTTCATCGTGGTGAAAAATACAGAGACAGGAAACAGCATCGATGTACGGATATATCAAATTGCTTAAATCAGAAGAATAAACAACGATTGAGGTATCTCAAATTAGAAATTTCCAGCAACCGTTCGTGAAAAATAGAATTTATCTGGCGGAATGTGAGAATGGTTACGAGGAGGGAGTTGTCATTTTCGTAGAAGGTGAGATCCCAGTAAACCTAGAGTTCTTAAAGATGAATATAAGATATCCGATGAAAGGAACTTTCAAGATGGATCTAAAAGATGTCTGATAGATGTGTATTAAAAATCTTCAGAAAGATATCTTATAGATGCTTGTATGAGATATCTGAAATACATCTGGAAAATTTATTGCATCGCAGCTCTTAAAATATCATCTATGAGACATCTTTGGGGGATTCAATTTCTGAAAAGATGGTGTCTACCGACTTTGCCTCTCGCATCACTCACGTGCAGTACGTGTGAAATTTTGAATCTTATATATAAAAATGTTTTACAGGGTGGTGCAAAAATCTGGATACACCCTAATAACTCCTGAACGGGTGGGGAAAATGGGATAATTTTTCTTCCAAATTCAACGGGGGAACAGAATCTACTATAGAAGGAGGGTGAGAAGTCCTCAATCTTGAAGGTGGCGATGGGAGGGGCGAAAATCTTGAATGAAGTGGGGGGCTTGCGATAGCTCATTCGATGGGGATTTTCAGCCCAAATACAGCCGTCCTTTGTTTTTTGAAATCGGTCAATTTTTCGTCGAAATATGATCACTTGAAGATTGTTGTGGGAGCAGTCTGAGCCGGTGTAGACCTTCCTAACTCCCAAACGGATGAAGATCTTTAGATTTTTTTGTTTTAATTAAATAGGGGGACGCATGATATATCATTCTAGGGAAGTGGATCCACGCAAACGATCGGAGATCATAAATAACAATGGATCCATCAACAAATCAAGATAGATAAGAAATAATGTGTAGAAGGATTGTACACATTGCTTATCCCTCAGCCAAAGTGAATTGTTAATAAACATTGGATAAAAATCGGGATGATTTATGAGATGTGTCTTGAATTGTTTGTAGGGTTATCACCTTGAATCTGAATGCATTAGGAAGAATTAACAAACATTCCCGATTAGTTTCCATAACCTTTCACTGAGGAACACTTGGTATATCGCCATTCCAACTCAAGAAATCATTAATAGACATCAGTGACCAATCGCGATAATTGATAAATTGTGTCTGGAATTGTATCCTCCTATGGGAGTGAGAATTCATAATTTGGATAGGAGCTATGGGGTTGTCTAGGGGAGACACAAAGCTTGAATCAAATTGGGAGCTTGCGACACATCTGTGAATGGCGTTTTTTAACCCGAATCCAACCGTCTTTGATTTCATGAAATCGGTCGATCCTTCGCCGAAATATAGCAATTCCTACATTCCAGATGTGGTTTTCCTCCATTCCTAATTGATATTCATGTTAGGGCAAATAAGCGCTTTAGTGTGGGATTCGAATGAGGTGTTCAGAATGGTTGTCTAAACATTCGATGCAGTGAGCGAGACGATCATAACCACTATCACCTACGTTCCGCAAAATTTCAGGAGTGCTGAGTGTCACGTCTTCTATTATTCTTTCACGCAACCCTTCTAAATCTTGTGCTCGATTTTGATGAACCCGATCTCTCAAATGTCCCCAAAGGGAAGAGTCTAATGGGGTCAAATCAGGAGATTGGGGGGGGGGAATGTTCGAGAATTAACAATCAAATTTATCCGAGAATATCCAAGGATTATCGAAAATATCGGATATGATCAGAATTATCCGAAAATGTTTGGAAATTATCGGAAATGAGCGAATTTATCCGTAAATGTTCGAGAATTATGAGGAATGTCGGAAGTAATCGAATTTGTCCGGGATAATTGAAAAATTATAGAAAATATCGAAAATGTTCCCCTGCTGAATTGAAAACGAGCCTGATCTCTCCTATTTTCAAGCATGGTAATAAACTGGATGCTAAGAATTATAGACCTATTGGTATTTTGAATGTTATGTCTGAGATTTTTGAGCGCGTGGTTGTTGACAAGATTACTCCTTTGTTGTCTCTTCTTATTATCCCGGAACAACATGGTTTCATGTCAATGAGGACTACTACTACGAATTTGGCTGCTTTCTGTAATTTCACCGCCATTGCGCTGGAGAATAACTCACAAGTTGATGTTATTTACACTGATTTCAGTAGAGCGTTTGATACTGTATCTCACAGCGTTCTTCTATCTAAGTTAAGTAGCTTTGGAATATCTGGTAATCTGAAACTTTGGTTCCAGAGTTACTTAACTGATGAGGTGCAGATGGTAAAAGTTCCGAACTGTTTTTCTGAACCGATTATATCTTCTTCGGGAGTGCCCCAGGGATCCCACCTTGGTCCACTTTTATTTTTGCTATTCATAAATGACATTGGGCAGGTTCTCAATGATTGTGATTCCCTGGTATTTGCTGATGATCTAAAAATCTTCAAGAACATAAAATGTCTTGCGGATGTTCATCACTTACAGTCAGTATTATCGAGATTAGATTCTTGGTGCACCCGTAATTCTCTGCATCTGAACTTAGAAAAATGCTGTGTAATGAGAATCTCGCGGTCAAGGAATCCTCTCATATTCTCCTACAAGATTGCAAATGTTACATTGAATACTGTTAAATCTTATGTTGATCTTGGTGTAACTATAAATGATGATTTGGATTTTTCTGAGCATTCTGTGAAAGCTTGTGGTACTACGCTGAGAAATCTCGGCTTCGTCAGAAGATTTTCTAGTGATTTCAAAAATGTTAGGTCATTAAGAGTACTATATCCCTCTTTAATCAGACCCCATCTTGAATACGCGTCCCCTATCTGGTCTCCGTACTTGAAGAAGGATATAAGAATGATTGAGAGTGTGCAACACAAGTTTTTACGCTTTGCTGCTTTTAGAATAGGCTGCTCTATGAGATATTCTGACCATGATTACTCCAGAATTCTTCACAGAATGAATATAACTACCCTCGAAGAGCGGGGACAAATGAATGATCTGCTATTTCTTTTTAAATTGATTAATGGTTTTCTTGATTGCGAGTCATTGCTGAGTAAAGTTAGTTTCAACATTCCCGGTAGATCAGTTAGGAGAGCGCTTTTATTTAGACCTGTACAATTTGAATCTAGATTTGGAAATTATGATCCGATTTCTCGCATTTGTGAATTAGCAAATAATTTCGATCGGTCGATGGAATTGTTTGGTGTTTCCTTGAATCAGTTTAAACTGTCGGTTAATGCATGACCATATTGTAATTGTATTTTATGCGTCTTTGGACGCTGTCTTGTATTGACTCTGTATTTACTTTTTATATCAAAGGGTGCTAACCCGTGTATTGCAATAAAAAAAAAAGTGCGAAGTTATCCGAAAATGTTCAAGAATTATCGAAAGTATCGTAAAATGATGGGAAATGATCGAAAGTAGCCAGGAATGGTGAGGAACACAAAAAAAAATGGAAATTATGATTCGAATGAACAGGTGAGAAAAACTTGTGAAAAATCCTGAATCAACAGTTTTAGAGACGTCATAAGGTGAGTGCGGCGTGGAACGCTGATATGGGAAAGTTGGTGGGGGAACTTTGGCTACACCAAGTAAGTGTATGATATTTTATTCGTATATTCGTTGGATGTCATTGTATACTTTTTCAAAATCAGCATTAGTAAACATTACCGGCATTCTTAACCCTGGTGGAAAAATCCGATTGATTCCGATAAAAAGAAATTCTATCGAAATGAATTGAGTTTCTGCATCGGAGATTTCCCACTGATACCGATAAGATACTCTCTTTGATGGATTGAATCGGTAATTTACGATTGACAAAAATTCCGATCGAATCCGGTAAACAAAATTTTATTGGAATGAATTGGGTTTCTGCATCGGAAATTTCCCATTGATACCAATAAAATGTTCTTCTATTGGATTCAGTCGGTATTTCATGATCAATCAAACCTTCAATTGATACCATTAAAATATTTTTTGATGTAATTCAATGGGTATTTTATTATTAATCAAAATTCTGATCGATGTAAATGAATTATTTCCTAACTGGATCCAATTGAGGATTTGCCGACACCTCTATCTCCGCATATGACTTGGGAAATTTATTCCTACTTGGAGGGGATTCGAACTATCACCGATATACCTACCTGTAAGACCTGCCGCCTTAACTTCTAAGCTATCCTAATACGCTGCTCTGAAGAGGCATATTGCCAAACATATCCTGGTCAAGAATATCTGATTGAATCTGATGACAAAAATGTTGTTCTATTGGGTTCAATCGGTATCTTATGAATAATAAAAACTCCGATTGATACTAATGAGTATTTTCTTAATAATGAAAATTCCGACTGATACCAATGAAATATTTCTCAATGTAATTCGATGGGTATTTTATAATCAATGAAAATTCCGATTGATATCATTGAAATATTGTCTAATTGCATTTAATCGGTACACTATTGGACATGGAAATTTTGATTGATCCCTGCGAAATATTTTCCAACAGGATTCAATGGGTTTTCATTAATGATGAAAATTCGGATTGATACCAATTAAATATTTGTCAATGGGTTTCAATGGGTATTTGATTACCAACAAAAATTCCGATGAATACCAATTAAATATTTTCAAATTGGTTTCAATCAGTATTTTATGATCAATGAAAATTCCGGTTGGAACCAATAACATAGTTTTCAATTGGATTTGATCGGTATTTTATTCATTTGGAACCGATGGTCTGATGCAATAAAAACGATTCAAAAACTGAATTTGTTATTGTCGGAGCATAGCTTTACTCGGAAACAAAAGATTAGTTGAAATAACTATTTAACTTGTAAGCGCATATGGACCCATTTTTTCCGTTAGAATAACCAATTTTTATATTGATTCAATCAGTTTTTCAAATTAGTCAAATCAATGAATAAAATTGTTGTCCTAACGAAAAAAATGGGTCCATATGCGCTCACAAGGTAACTAGTTGTGTCAAGTAATCTTTTCCTCTCATGTAGGATATTAGGATCTGTATACTTTCCGATTATTCCCGATAGATTCGAATGTTGGGATGATTCAACTAAAACCCATTGATCAATTAAATTTATACATTTTTGAATCCGGTCTGGAATTCCCCATAAAGAAACTCATTACTCATTCAATTCCACACATTTCCCCATTACTTCCAATAGATTGAGGTTATGGAAAATTCCAATCAGAACCGTTCGCTTTATGAGGAGGACAAAATTTCAATCATCCAATCAGATATCTCTTACACAGACCTTATAAGAGATCACGCGAAGTCTTATTCATTCAAATAAACAACAGATTTTTCTATTGGTAAATCCTCGATTCAATCCCCTAGAAAAGAGATCCCGATTAATTCCTATTCATTTTGAATCGGTCGCTGAGCCTTCCCGATTGACCCTATTCATTCCGATTATTTTTTAATCGGTTTTTATCGGATCCTATTGGATTTTTCAATCAGGGAACCCTGCTCTTTACTGTCGTTTACATATATAAACAAACAAAATATCATACACTTACTCAATGAGAGTTTATCCTATTTGAAGGCGCAATTGCACTTCTCGAATATCTTAAACTATTACAAAAATGAATTGATGTACCTGAATACATAAATTTGTACCATGCTGTGTTCTCCTCGGAACATCTTCATCGAATTCATGCATCGATTCCCTGGCGAAGGTGAATCTCATGATTTTCCACAATTTCTCATAAAAGTGACAATTTTTCATATTTCCTCATTAATTACAAATTTGGCAAGAAAAATCTAATATTTCCTCCTCGAATTTGTAACAAATGACGAAATATACACAATTATGACTTTCATGAGAATTATAAAGAATTATGATATACATTACCACCAGGGCATCAAGAGACGCGGTAGCGTCTCGACGCCAAGTATATGAAAAAACCCGATAAAAAATATGTTATTAATAATGTATAAGTATTTTTTATATAAGTGAAGAAAAACAGAAGTCGTACGCTACCGTGTATCTATACGCCTCAACCGAGATTTAACCTCCTGAAAAAATTTTCAATGCACAATAACTCGACACATATTGTATGTCACGAAAAAAGAACTACACTTTCATTATATAATACGATGATATACTTTCGATTGAGCACACTACGAACTTGATCAGTTCATCCGATACCGAAATATAAAGGTTTCAATTTTTTATCCGATCAAAATATTTTACCGGAATTTCTGATTCATCGGTTTCTTCTTAACACGGAGATCTGTCATCCTTGGGACGATTTCCAATGCTACAAAGATTTATTCTGTCTGTCGTTTTCTTTCTTCGAACGCCCAATAGTAGATCATTTGTTCTGTCTTTCTTTTTTCGAATGTCCAATAGTGGATCATTTGTTCATTAGTATGTATTCATCCGAATGGTATGTCAGTCTTTCATAACCTGTGCAATGATTGGTAGATGAATTTTTTTTCTGCCAATATATCTATCTCGTTCTTTTTCTTCTAACATCCAATAGCATTCATTTCAGTATCTTCCAAACATCCAATAGCGTTGACGTTCATTCCAGTGAAAAATATAGATAATGTTCAATGCTATTATGTACACGGAAAAAAAAGTATGGCTATTATCACGATCTGAAGTATGGTTGAGAAGAGATAGCTGTAGTGACAATACTGTATCGCTATGGTGACGATACAGATGGCTATGCTGGCGATCTTTATCGTTCCTCGGATGATTTGTATGATTATAGCAACGATACTGATACCACTAAACTTTGGATAGTCATCACAACTATCCAGTATCGTTATGACAGCGATATTTTTTTCTCCGTGTATAGCGTTATTGAAAAATGAGTCCCTTCGGAGATTAACGATCCACAAATTTCAAGTCTGAATCTGGAAGACATTCATTGTCCCCAAGAAAACTTCCTACCTTTTGATTATATTGAATTGTCCATAATAATTTTCTCTTTGAAAAACAAATCCGTTCCAGGATGAGACGAAATTGACAATCTCCTGATTAAGTGCTTATCTAAGGATTATCTTCTGATAATGCTAGATATCTTCAATAAATTCCTAAAACAGGGTACCTTTCCAAAAGAATGGAACCAATACATAACGTTCTTTATCCCAAAGCAAGGTGGAAACGAAGTCAGACCCATTGCAATCTCATCGTCATTGGGCAAACTTTTTGAGAGGCTCATGGAAGATAGAGTAAATAAATGGATAGAAGGAAATAAACTAAATTACCACTTACAGTTCGGTTTTAGAAAGAATTACTCATGTCTAGACAATGTAAACATTTCAACTTCCTTAGCAGAAGCCGCAAAAAAGACTCGGAGTGTCTCGCTCTATTCTTAGACATCAAATTGGCGTTTGACAACGTCAGACCTGACATATTGTTTAAACAATTAAGGGACCAACTACCTATACGTTTACATTTATCAACTGCTTAAAACCAGATTCTGCAATTTTCTTCTTTGCGATGGATCGACTGTCACAAAAAAACTAATAAAAGGAGTGCCTCAAGGAGGGGTTCTCAGCCCTCTCCTTTTTAACTTATATGTCTCAAAAATAAGCGGAGGACTTCCGGAAGAAGCAATGTTACTGATGTATGCAGATTACGGTGTGATTGTGATCTCGGGCCCAGATAAAACCATGAATAGATTATATATTGTAAGGTCAGCATATTGTATTAAGAATAACTTAAGCAAAATTGGTCTCAAATTATCTGTAGAAAAAACGGAGTCCATCTGCTCCCATAAAGAACATAAATCAGGTCTATCTTGCAAAGAATGCGAGGAAAGTGTTCACATCTTGAATACAGGAAAACAATGTGGAAAAAAACTTGAGATTTCTAGGGGTAATTCTTGATCCTCATTTAAATTTTAATGATCATTTTAATTATATTAAAGATGAAGCGAACAAGAACCTGAATATAATCAGATTCCTCCGTACAACTTGGTGGGGCGGAGACCCGCTCCTGCTTTTGAACCAATACAAAGCTCTCGTGAGAAGTAGAATGAAATATCGGTTAACATCACTACTTAAGACTAGTTCACAGAAATGGGTATCTTGCTCAGACGTAATACAAAATAAGGCTATACGTGCTGCTTTTGGTTACAGGAGAACGACTCCTATAAATGTCATGCTTGCGGAAAGCAAAATAATGAGCTTCACAATAAGAACTAAACTCTTGGCCACTAAATATATCTTAAAGGCAATGAGTATGAAAGATCATCCTTTGTTTAAATATTCAAAAATTTACAAAGAATCGTTCAATACTTTAAACAAAAGTCATATTGGTCGTGTAAAATCCATTTTTTTAAAAGCTTTTGTAGAAAACGAACCCTACACGGATAGAATCATTGAAATGAATCAATCCTGCACGTTGCTAAACAATTACAGCAGGCTCAACGTAGACCTAGGAGCAGACAAAAAACTACACAATAATGAGGACTTGAATGAATTCTTAGTAGCGTATAAAAGTAAAAACAATATAAATGATAAAGTTATATCCATATTCTCAGATGGGTCAGTACAGAAAGGTAAACCATCAGCAGGGGTGGGTATAGTGTCTCTTGTAAACAATTACGGATTCAGTACCCCTATCGACAAAAACTACTCGAGTCTAACCGCTGAAATTATAGCTTTCAACCTAGCCCTCGACTACATATGCATAGAACAATACAGACATTATGCCTCATTCACAGACTCAAAAAAGATAGTTGAAATGATTATGGCTAAGAGTATAACTAACGTTAAAAACTGTTATGCGACACAAGTCTTCGAAAAAATTGAGAAAGCTATAAATATAATAAAATCTGTAAAGGGTTTACTGCTTATCGCTTGGATCCCATCGCATAAGGGAATCACGGGAAACGAAGTCGCAGATGACATAGCAAAAGATGCCTGTTCAAAGACTAGTGATATCGATTTCAAAATTCCACTAACTGATATGCTCAGAACATCATTGGGAAAAGCTAAAGAAGAACAGATTGAATGTTATTCTCAGGGTAGTAATAATAGTGAAGGAGTGTATTACTTTAAAAACTTCAAAAAAATCAAAAAGAGAAAAAAGTCTGGTTCGCCAATCTTAAAAATAAATTCAGAAGATTCATTGTACTCTTCAACAGAATAAGAGCGAATCATTTCAATTTAAAGCACTCCCTATGGAGGAAAAACATAGTAGATTCTCCCGTATGTTCATGTGAAAACTTTGAAGAGACGATGAATCATAAATTATTCCAATATACGATTTTTGGAAGTCAACAATCAATTTTAGTTGAAAAACTCATGTCAAAAGGTATATTTCCACCCTCCTGTGTAGAAAATATAATCAGCGAAATGACAACGTGCAATTCAAATTTATTATTATTTTATTTATTATCATGAATTTTTTAATGATTGTAAGATGAATTTTTGATCTACAGAATGTATATATTATGATAAGTTATTTATAAGAACATACAAATTTTCAAATTTAGCGCTAATGACGGAAAGGCTCGCATAGATGGTGCTCCTGTTGCATTCCCTGAAACTTTGACCACACATGTATCATCGCAAACATGTGTGTATTTTTCTCTACGATCATAGTGTTAACATCTAAAAGCCCTTGTAAAAAGAGAGATCATTGTGAAGAAGGGGTCAATGGACTAGTTTCCTCAAAGCCCATTTAGATTCTTGTACCTTGAATTCAAATAAATTGATTGGAATTGGAATGTATAGCGTTGACAGTTACAATAGAATCACAATACATAAAAAAAAATATGACAATACGGGATGGATGAATTACAGGGTATTTATGACCAGGGCTGCGGAGTCGAAGCTTTCACAGCCGACTCCGACTCCGGACCACTTAAAATTTCCGACTCCGGCTCCAGTGCTTATTCCCATGAATAAAAATTTCAAAAGTACCAAATTTGGACATAAGATAGACATTATTCGTTATCGAGGTTTTTCGACCTGTGTTTCAATATTTTATTTATTGATATATTATTCAAGTTCGATTCGCTAAATATGTCGGGGCTAAGAGGCGAACAATTAACAGACTTCAAAGTCGTAAGTAATTTTAATGTTCTATTACAAAATTGTATGCATGAATTATTTCTCCCATCAACATTGTTCGACAGATATCAATATTCCAAATGTTAGGAAAAAATTTCGTCAACAACTTTCGACAAACAATATTTTCTAAAACTTTCATTCATGGACCGTTGATCTGATGCGGTACATAAATTTGTATGTTTTTATATGCAGCAGCTTATTGAACAATTAGAACCAACAGGGTGGATGAAAAAGCACGTTTCTTGATTATTCCAAAATATGATAAACACAAGAATCAATAAATGAAAAATATTTTGTTTCTGAATGTTTTCATTATTCGCTGTAAAAAATAAATGTGGGATATTCAACCGAAAATATTCCACCATTAATAGGGAACTCAACATCCTGATTTGGTAGAGTTTGCCCTCACTTTTTGGAGGATCCAACACCCAAGAAACAGAATGATTCCCCGAAATGGAGGAAAAATCCTCTATTCTTGATGGAAAAATAATCCTCCCACGACCAGGGGATGGAATCCGCCATTGAAGTGAGGATGAACCCCCCATATTTCCTCTAGTGTTTGTAAATATGTCACATTTCTGATAACATCAGTGAATCAACACAATCTGCGAATGATTCTCAAACAACTCCGAAACGATTTCCGTTCTGGTAATGGGAATAAGTGCAATATAAATCTCCTAAGCAAATTAGCATGGAGTGATAGCGAGATTCGTTGGAAACGAGCAGTATGGAGCTTTTTGAATAATTAGGTAATAATTAGGGACTTATTTTTCATTTGAAACTTTTGTATTCATTGCAATACTGTCGTAATACAACTTTTACACTATCTGGAATACATTAATCGAAACAAAATTTTGCATAAGAAATTTGGAATTTATTTGGAACATGAATAACAATCTATGAAAAATTTTAGATGATAAAATAGTCGATTAAGAATTCTTTCTCAAGAATAGAATGATGGCTTCTATCGAATGATTTTTCAGAGAAGCGCGTTAATCTGATTTGATGATTTTTAAAGAAGAAAACAGTCTTTTAACACTGACTTGTGTAGATGGCAATCCTATACCAGCTCTGGCAGCAACTTGAACTATCAGTGGATATTTTTTTATAGCCTCTCGGACAGTGATATTTGATTTTCTATTGAATTTTTTTACTTCGTTCAACGAAGAGTTGAATTCAAATTTAAATCAAATTCAGTGCTGCAACGACCTTAGCTCTCCCTGCAGAAACGAAATCATTTAGAACGATTGATAGTGCGAATCTCTGATGAAAAATGATTCGAACTTATTCAGAATCATTTGAGTCTGAAACGGGAAATTTGAGTCTGAATTGAGAAATGTACTCATTCAAAATTTGTACATTTCTCATCGGAAAAATTTAATTCTGATAAGAATCAACCCAGCAAAAAATCTGGAATGGAAAAGAATTGGAAAAAAATAGGAAAATCCTCTTTTGAATTCTTTTCAATTCGAAGTTTGTATCAAAAGAATAGAAAGAAATATGAATATTTGGATTGTAATTCTGTGTCTGGAATTCAGTTGCTATTCTTCTTTTAAGTCTTGCCCTAAAATTGAAAATCGCGATACCAGTGTCATCAACAACATATTCATTCACAACATCCCTAGCAGAAATTACTCTAGGCATTCTCGAGCTATCGCAAGGGCCTTGCAAGTTTTTCGCGAGGCAAAACTAGTCTAGTAAAACTTGCGAATCAATAGTGAGTGCCCTACAAGTTTGACTAGTCGATACCCTAGAAGAAATCACTCTAGTCACTCTCTAGGCCTCACAATCGGCTCACTAGTCCCTTGTGAGGGACTTGCAAGGCCTTATGAAGGCCTAGAGAATAACTGGAGTGACTTTTCGAGGTTATGTTTAAAAAGAAATGAAAAAATCTTCGTGATGCTCCTGCATATAACAATCAGGTTTTCAATTTCTGACAAGAATGTAAACACTGCTTATGAGCCAATATTGTATATTGAACTTAATGCATATGCATGAACATAAGATACCGTTATCAAAGTTTTGATCAAATATAAGTGACGCAAGTATAATTTTTCATTGCGCATAGTTAAGAGAATAGTAAAATTCCCACCAGATCTTGCGTAGAATTTTCGAGGTTGGAAAGGTTTCAGCGGTTTATATGATTGATATTGAATACTAAAAATGGGTAGAAACGGACTAGTTCGAAAGAGGGTGAGAAAGTATCGAAAAAAACGTAAACTTCATAGTAAGTTTTATGATTCATTCTCTTATTCGAACAGAAAATACAACGTAAGGTGAATTACTCAATAATAACTTAGGTTATTGAGTTATATTTCCCAGCTGAGACATGCATAAGATTTTTTATAATACAGAACAGATATTGTATGCAATGTATATATAATACCCTACATCAAACACAAAACCACTGATGAATTCTGAGAAAATAACTTTCCCTGAACTGTATTGGAATCCGGAAAATTGTTTTTAACACTCTATCAGAATTTCCTGAATTAAAAAAGAGTTCAGAGAGTTCTTTCAACATTCATCAGTAATTCTTGTGCGTTACCTGGGCTTTCTGAAAAATACAACAAATGTCATTAAAAAAAAGCTTATGTGAAATTTTGTGAGTCGAAAATTACTTTTATATTTTTTTATTTTCACCATTTTTGGAAGTGCATTATCCCTGATTAAAATAAAACCATTGATCCTCGCTAAATCTCACTGAATTCCAGTCAAACTTGGACAATCTTCTGGCCAAATTTCATACGGCGAATTTCAATGAGATTAGGTCAGAAAAAACAGTTGATTTTTGCCAAATCTCATTGAATCTCCCCAAATCTCATTGAATCTCGGACAATGTTCTGACCAAATCTGGTTTAATTTCATTTTCCAGAATCATTTTCCAAAAGTTCTCAACAGTGTGAACCATAAATGAATTTTGTCAAAATCATATACATTCTTTGAAATATTTTCAGCAACTTTGGATGAATTGCTCGATAGTTATGATTTGAATCAACAACCAAGTGTGTCGAATCGAGCAGAAGATTCTAGTTCATCAGAAGGAGCGATAGATCTGTCATCACAAGCTGAGAATCAATTATTAGCTGAACCTGCGAATGTGGAAGAGGGTGACGACTTGGCATCGGGATCCCTTCAATCGTTGAACCAGGATGGAGAATTTGATGAATTATTCAATGAGTCCTTTATCTTCCCATCGCAAAATATCATAGAACAACTGGAACTGATCGAAAATATCAATGATGATAACGATAATGAAAATAGTAACTTGCATCAAATCTAAATAAATTGTTATAGTTTTCAAAAATTGCATTCAATGGTTTTGCGATTCGGAAAAAATACATAAAGTACACTGTAAAAAATAATCGGAAATTTCCCATATCAAAACATGAGAAAATTCCAAACTGTATGTAGGGAATCGATATTCCCATACTTGAGCAGGAATTTTCCTGTCTTCCATTAAAATCACCAACGAATTGGCATGTTTACGAACATTTATGCGGAACTTTCCTAACCTATCGTGGTGCACTATGGAGGGGGTGCAGTGAGTTTGCGCAACGCACGTTAACGCACGCTCGACTTGTATCGATTCTGATCGACACCGGTATCATGGCAGATGCAACTGGATGCAACGACGCGTGATCTATCCATGATGTCTTTATAAATGTTGAATTTATAACGCTTTGACGGGAGATTCGTTGTCCATCTGGTGAGTACATATAATGTCATGATAAATTATTTATAAAAGTAGTTTATCACATGACACAATAGATTTTGATGTTCTATTTTGATTTCTTAACCTAAAATCTATACCGGCAAATCGGAGAGAAATCAGTAGTTGACGAATTCCTTAAAAAGTCTTATATAGTTTTCTCACAATGTACTGATAAAGATTTTATTTGCAGGTTACACTTTCATTGGAGAAACCCATTGGTTTATATAGTTATATCTATTGACCAAATTTTTCACAGAAAAAGGAGGAAATCATATTCAGTGAGTATATTGATCTTATGTTCATCATTGTTATCATCCTCAATTATTGAGAATCAATATACCATTGATTGTATTGTTTTACTCAATTTGAATTTTATAATCAATCATTTCAGATTTTAGATGATATTCTCAATAAATTGGGTACCGATGTTCACAAAGAGTGATAACCCTACACTGTGGAAAATGTTTGTGAATTTGTTATATCTGGTTTGGGAAATCACAGTTTCTTCTGTTGAAATTTTATGTTCAGTGTGGGAGAAATGATATTTCACCATGAAAGTCTACGCTTAATGGACAAGAAATAAAGTTTCCTTGTGAAAAAGTCTTACGCTCAACGTAGAAGAGATAAATTTTTTTTGGGAAAGTCCTTTATTCAGCGTAGTACTATTGTACAAGTTTATAATTTGTTTGCTCAGTGTAGGTAATACAGGTCCTTACACTGAGCATAGACAAGTTGTGAACTTTTGTCAAATATTACTACGCTGAGTGTAGGACTTTCAGAACAAAAATTTATTTCTTGTACGTTAGGCGTACGACTTTCAATGAAAATTCATTCCTTCTGCCTTGAATAGTAGTACTTTAACAAACAATTTGAATTTTCAAATCAGAACTGAGAAATTTACAAAAAACGATTTGAAACTTTTTAGCTTTCAGCCAATCAGAATTCAGCAACTTTGAATCGCTATAGCTCCGGAACTATCGATGATAAAATACTTTGATTTTTGTTCACAGATCCGCCGTTTTCCAACTTAGCGGATGGTGGTAAGCCCAAGTATGTAGCTCACAGTGCCTTTGAATGATTTGGATTTAAAAAAATCTAAAAATGCTTATATCTCCCAAACAAAGCGTCGAAAAAATTGTTTTCAAACGGGAAACTATTGCATTTTGGCTGCAGAAGATACCTGTGAAATCCGGTCCGCGAATTCCCAAAAATATTGGGATCATTCTTAATATAAGTTGGTATTTTTACCATGACAACACATAAGAATATTCCCACAAATATTGGGATCATTCATAATGTAGGTTGATATTTTTACCATGACAATATGTAGGAATATTCCTAAAAATATTGAGAGTATTAATGAAGAATGGTAGGATTTTTCCCATCACATTATATGGGAAATTTGCTGAAACATTGGGAATATTGATGTTTCCTGGTTGGAATTTTCCCTATCAGGACCTATGGGAATTCTCATAACACCTGTATGTGTTAATTACTTCACATCTTTTTATGGGAAATTTCCCATAAAATTTTTTACAGTGTACTTGATGAATCTATAAATATGATAGAATTCTATTGAATTAGAATCTCATTGAAAGATTTAAGTTGATACAAGATTTCTTATGTTGCATGTGTTGAAGAATCTGACGATGAATACTACAGTCCTGATGGAGGAGAAGAAGAAAATGTGGAAAACATGGAGGAAAATATGATTCCTGTTCCAAATCAACCAAATGAACCAATAGAAATTCCACAGCTTCGAGAATGGACAATTATCAGCAATACATCTCACGAACACATAGATGGATTGTTAACTATTCTTCGACAGAGATTACTTCCCGAATTACCAAAATCTGCAAAAACTTTTTTGGGCACATCGTCAGCTGAATGTAATATTCAAGACCTAGAAAACGGACAATTCGCGTATTTCGGTATTTTATCAGGGTTAAGAGCATGCGTGAATACAGAATTGCATCAGGATTATTTACACTTACAATTCAACACAGATGGCCAGCGTATATATGAATCAAGTGTAAAGCAATTCTGGCCTATCTTATGCAAAGTGCACTTTGAGCCAAATATTTACAAACCATTCGTTGTTGGCATATTTGCAGGGAATTCAAAACCCGCTAATTTGGAATTGTTCTTACATGATTTTATTCAAGAGTTGAATACTTTCGTAAATCCCGTCGAAATTCATGGCCATAATTATCGCATTGCGATAAAATGTTTCATATGTGATAATCCAGCTAGGGCTTTATTATTAGGAACTAAAGGTCATGGAGGCTACAGCGCTTGCGAAAGATGTACAGTCAAAGGTACTCGTTATAAAAAAAGAACGATTTATCCGTTTTCAGACTGTCCATTAAGAACGAACGATTCATTTCGGAACCAAGAAGACAGGGATCACCATAATGTAGAGACGCCATTATTGCGAATTGAATTACCATTAAACATGATCGATTGTTATATATTAGATTTCATGCACTTGGGTTGCATCGACGTGATGAAATAATTGTTTTTGTATTTGTTAGAAGATCCTCGTTATAAGATAGGACAACACGCAAAGGAATTGCTGTCGAAATGGATGAGTGATTTTCATAATCAAGTTCCTGCTGAATTTTTACGTAAGCCACGTTCAGTAGAATTTTTGTCACTTTGGAAAGCAACTGAATTCAGATTTGTGCTTTTGTACTGTGAACCAATTATTTTTAAGAAGATTATGTCTGAAAATCAGTATAAACATTTTTTATTATTTCATGCAGCTTGCAGAATATTAAGTGATGCACGATTTGCTCAGAAAAAAAACCAGCAGGCGTCACAATATTTGAAAAGATTTTTCCATATGGGTGCAGTTATATATGATTTAGACTTCTTAATCATGAATGTTCATAACTGCATTCATCTTGCAGATGATGTAAAAAACATGGGGTGCAACTTCAGTTCTATCACTGCATTCCCGTTTGAAATTCATTTGGGGGAGTTGAGAAAACTTCTAAGATCAGGTAATAAGCCTCTCTCTCAATTTTGTCGTCGACTCCATGAACGGCGTTTCATGGCATCAAAACCAACTTTGCCTATGAAAATTCAAGTTTCACAAGAAGCGTTTAATGATGACGAGCAGATCATAGTTATTCGAAAATCGAAGTTCAAAGAATTTTTGCTTACCACTTCCTATCCCAATAATAACGTTGTCTTAAAGAATGGCACATTTTTTGAGATTAATCGAATTTTCAAAAACTGTGATCGAAATGTTATCAAGCTACGAGGAAGGAGAATTAGCAAAAAAAAACCGATTTTCAATTTTCCATTTGATTCGAAAAATCTGAATATGTGGGGAATATGTAATGACTTGGAACTAGATGATATTATAATATCTATTGATGATTTAGATCAGAAACTGGTAGTGTTGAGCCTTGATTATGATTCAAAAAGAAAACTGTACGCAATACCCTTTCTACATGATTGGAAAGATTGAAAATGATATTTTCAGATTTTTATGGAGTCGCATCTCATCAAGAAATAATTTGTTGTGTACATAGTTGATATGAATATGAATTTTAAAAAAATATAAATTATTTTCCACCAGACAATCCGTTTTTTGATTATTCATCAATCAGAAGCCTCACCAGATAGACATCTTCATAATAATAAAAAAATTGAAAACAAATAGAAATGATTTGGATAATTTATACAAAAAATTGTATCATGAATATTTGAACAAAAGTTTGAGAGGAAACGAATCAAGTAAACACTTCACACAACACAGCCTTGTCCCAAATGAACTCCCGTTACGTCAGTTCCAAAAGAATTCATTAAAAAATTCTGGAGAATTGTTTGAGGATTCTTTTTGAATACCTGTACAACTACAACTTTCAATACACTAGAACTACCTGGGACTTATAAACAACTCATTCTGAACTGTCATAACAGAGACTCTTGAAGAATCCCATGATGAATTCATTAAGAATTCTTAATGAATGTATTGGAACCAGCTTGTTGTGTGTAACCGAAACTTTTACTTAATTTGCATATTGCGTATCATGATTAATGTTCCACTTGAAAACACAAAAATTCATGCTCATACAGCACGGATGTGGAAAAAAAGGGATTGAGAACTCGTAATTTCCAATTTGACCATTCACAAGAGAAGTTGGATTGGTTGGATTTTGTTTCAGTTCGTTTTCGTTATATTCAATATTTATCGCGTTCCGTATAGGTAGCAAACCTTGAATATCATTTCAAATATATGGGATGATGTATTTATAACTGTACGAATTCATTAATCCCAAATATTCAGTACTTAAATAATCATTCTGCAATAACCTTATCTGAGTCAAGAAACTACTTCGATCGGATTGAATTCTGCAGGGTCTTGTCTCTTTGTGTGGTTGCCTCTTCGTTTGTGTTTCCTTCAAAGCGAATCTGTGAATATGGAGGATGCGAAAAGTAAGTATATATTTTTTTCAATAAATCAAGAATTGTACAGTATCCATTCTTCCTTTCTCTTCTCATCTTTGCTTCACCTGAAATATATGATCAAAACTGTCAAAGAATTGGATGTGATACTCCATTAGTCTCAACAAATTAATTGATTCAACACTGTAATTCTACATTTTTGTCCGTGAATTGTAATTATGTTGCCATATGAATTATTATGTATCACGCATATTGATATTAAAATCAGTCCATTTGAAAGTAGTTGGACAATAATTTTTATCGTTCAAAGATATTGTCACAGGTTATATTTTCATGACCTCAAAACTTGATGTTCAACACTGACAGCACAGAATCACAAATGCAATGTTTATAGCCTTCGATTGAAATGAGATTGGTTTAATATAGTTTATATTTGACCAGCGTCAAAATTATTCTAGTTAAGCAATATAGGAGACGTATCTCATGATCTTCACTATCAAAGGTATTTTGCATTTTACAGAGCAAAACAGAAACTTTACTCGACTTGAGAAGACTTTTTTGAATTGGAAAAAGCATTATTTCGAACCTGTTTAGCGACACATACTTGTTCATAAATGTTTTTATTCTCTTCATTCCAATTACAATTATAATTACTGTGTGTTGCATAATTTTCCAGTTCGCCCTTGGTCTTTAATCGTTTCTGTTGATGATAATGAGTCGGCGGATGATTTGAAAGAAGTTGATATTGTCCCTACGAAGTGGCTAAATTATAACGAACAGAACAAACGATGTACAACTTTTTATCCTCCATCAGCATATACGAAGGAGAATCAAAAGAAATATAATACCATGGTCAAGAACTTAGCAAATGCCAACATGACCTGGGATATATATGAAGTGGAAATTCGAGGATCCGCCAGTGAGTTGAATGAATTCAAAACCCTTGCTTTATAATGTTCTTCTTCAATTGATAATTATCAATAAGCGATTAATTAATTTATTGTGTTTACTAGAAACATTTGAAGAAGCAATGGTGAAAATCAAGTATTTGGAAAAACATACAGACGCATTTACGGAAGATGACGTACCTCGGCAGAAAAAAGTTGAGGATGCATGGAAAGTTTGAAGAAACTGAAAACTGGGAATCCAGAACAATTATTCAGTGAAAATTTAGATAAATTCTCAGACAGTAGTGCAGATGAATATTCTTCAAATGGTACGTTATATGAAATTTAATATCACTTGAGTAAAAAATCATTTTCTGCTTCCCCTGTCACAAAAGTCCAGCTGGGATTCTACGTGGAATCCCAGATCCAAAATTTACCTGAGTTTCCAACTAGAATTCCACCTGGAACCAAGAATTCCAACTGGATTCCATGTGGAATTTCCAACTCCGACTGGGATTACACCTGGGATTAGAAATTCCAGCCGAAATCCCATGTAGAAATTGAAATTTCATCTGGGGTTATACTTTGAAATTGGGAATCCCAGCTGAGAACACAGATGAATTACAGAGATAGAATTCCACGTGGAATCCCAGCTGGTTCTTTGTGACAGGGTTCTCGTAAACTGATTTATTGAATTCGGCTATGGTCGTTATTACTAATTTTCAACAGAATGTCGTAACAACTATCAATTAGGAATATTTTCGATTAATTAATGTTTATTCCATAGAATCTTTGCCAGGTCATAAACGAGAATTGAAGAATCAACCAACTTCCACAACGCAGGAACGCAAATATAAGTTGATGAGTAACAAAGGTGATTATAATTACTGATACAGATGATGGTTCAGTACAGTTTACAATCTATTTGTTTTCTATCAGATAATTAATATTAATTGCATTATTTGTTCTATGTTGGAGATTTGAAAAAAAACGATCCAAAGGAAAGTAAGTAGAGCTTCAATACATGTTGATTATCTCATGATTTTGTACTACACAGAGCATAATATCATTCCCATAGGACGATCGGTTTTCAACACTGAAAATGAAAACATAATTTCAAAAGTGCCTTATTTCGAGGAAACCTGAAATGTCCTGGAACTGGAGCTAAACAAGGAACATCAAAAGCGAGTTGTGAAAAACTTTCAAAGACAGGGAAAGTACTCACCAAACAGACGAAAGAATATTCAATTCCAACCTGCAAGGGTCAGTAATTCTCAAAATCCTGTTTGTCTCTACTTGATTCCACTTTCATGAAAGGAAATTGATATTTTGCAGCTCCCGATTCAGTGTCGAATGCAGCATTACAATCATCAGATGAACCCATGAATGTACTTACCCAAGTAAATGCGAAAGGTGCTGTATTGAATTTATTATGCAGAAAAATTTTAATGAAGAACTTCAATGGGATAATGCAATTATTGTTACTTAGACTTGAAAGCTCTAGTATGGTTTGGAAAACTTCTCAGTACACCGTGCAAAAAATTGCAGCACATTTTGTGGAATATTTGATAAATGTGCAAAATTTTTTTATTGAAGAGGCTTTTTCTGCTGCATTTATTTTCTGTTTCATGATTTTCAAAGTATATCGAAATTCCAAATTCTATAGCTTTGTATTGGGATCTTCAAACAATGCATTCATACCAAACAGTTCAATTTTTCTTTTTTAATTGTATCATTTAATTTCTTTTTCACGCTTGAATTGTAATATTTCAGATTCAATTGAAGTGATTTTAAATGGTGTAACAGCCATACTTGATAATAGATTAGATCCATTCAAAGAAGAATTACAATGCTTGAATGAATCAGTTCAACGATTGATTACGCAAAATGAAGAAGTGAAGGACAGCGGAAAAATCACAAACTTCTGGGATTTCAAACAAAAATATGATGCACTTGTTCTCCCAACTGGTACCATGGAAGAATTTGAAGCGTTAGAAGAGGTTTTAAATGATTCAGAAGGCTCAAAGCATTTCGTAAGCTACAATATACAGGGTGATTCAAAATTCCCGCACTCTTTTTTGGGAGTAGATTCCTGATGAAATTCTAAAACGATTTGTCCTTTTGCACAATGCTCTCCGACGCATAATTTCCGAGATATAATTAATTGAAGTTGACTAATTATGAGGTGGATCCATCGGTCATTCAGGAGCGTCATAACAGAACAAGAGAGGAAGGTGCTTGCAGAGGGCGCTCATACGATCAGCTGATCGGTATAATCGATACGATTTACCAACATACAAATTGGTAAATTTTCTATGTAGAACGATTGAATTCGTCGACAATGTAGAAAAATTGATTATTGTCATGAACTCTTATCACGATATGCTGTAGGTGAAAGTTGTAATTTCAGTAATGATTTTTAATACGCAGACAAATGTAAAATAGTGTTATTTCGTAGGGATAGGGATTCAAGTGGGAGAAAAAAGTATAACTACTCGTTTTCAATCAGAATTTTCATGTAAAGAAGAAAACATGAGAATTTTCATTCATCCGATACCCAATTTGAACGGTTTGATTAGTAAGTTTAACACAAGAGATTGGATTCCGAATCCTATATTCTGATTGGTCGAGAATCAATGTATGTTAGATCAATCCTCGGCCGTTTCAAATGATTCTTCTAGAGAATGTGTTTTCGACTCATCCCGACCACAACATTGAACAATGATGAATTTATTTGAATCCACCCTTTTTACATCATTCGATGATTATAAAGGGTTTATCGAACGTTAATAACTTACTTCAACTTGCAGAATCCATCAATTTTGACGAAAATACAAGGTGTGACATCGTATACGACCCAATCATTGCACTTGATTGACATTGTAATCACATACGGTTTGTTTAGCTTGAATCAACCATTCGTGATACGATCAAAATCAGGTGACAGTTCGAAACAGTTTCATTTAAAGCACATATGACTTCGAAGGGCATATTGTTATTTCAAATGGAAAAAGAATTGTCTTTGAAGATTAACCAACTCCGACCTTTTTAGGACGAATACATTTTCTCAATGTAGAAACGCGCTCGAACTTGCACACAATTTGAATTAGATTTTGATTTACATGAATGATCTTGAGTGATCTCAAGTAAGTTATTAACGTTCGATAAACCCTTTATAATCATCGAATGATGTAAAAAGGGTGAATTCGAATAAATTCATCATTGTTCAATGTTGTGGTTGGGATAAGTCGAAAACACATTCTTCAGAAGAATCATTTGAAACGGCCGAGGATTGATCTAACATACATTGATTCTCGACCAATCAGAATACAGGATTCGGAATCCAATCTCTTGTGTTAAACTTACTAATCAAACCGTTCAAATTGGGTATCGGATGAATGAAAATTCTCATGTTTTCTTCTTTACATGAAAATTCTGATTGAAAACGAGTAGTCATACTTTTTTCTCCCACTTGAATCCCTATCCCTACGAAATAACACTATTTTACATTTGTCTGCGTAATAAAAATCATGACTGAAATTACAACTTTCACCTACAGCATATCGTGATAAGAGTTCATGACAATAATCAATTTTTCCACAGTGTCGACGAATTCAATCGTTCTACATAGAAAATTTACCAATTTGTATGTTGGTAAATCGTATCGATTATACCGATCAGCTGATCGTATGAACGCCCTCTGCAAGCACCTTCCTCTCTTGTTCTGTTATGACGCTCCTGAATGACCGATGGATCCACCTCATAATTAGTCAACTTCAATTAATTATATCTCGAAAATCATGCGTCGGAGAGCATTGTGCAAAAGGACAAATCGTTTTAGAATTCCATCAGGAATCTACTCCCAAAAAAGAGTGCGGGAATTTTGAATCACCCTGTATATCGGGTTTCAATATGATATATTTACCATTGATGAATGAAAAAAAATCTCGTACATTTCCAATTTTTCAGATTCCAGCATTGAATGGAACATTTACTTCGACAGTACCCTTGAGTAGAAATTTGATAAATGTATTGAAAGCCTGTATGAGCCGCTCAGTGGCTCAGCACTTTACTGCTAAGAGACAAGTGAATGAAAAACAGGTTTTCATTTTTACGAATCTGAATAAATACATAGAACGTGAGTAGAATGGATTGATGAGGAAATATATGCTTGGTTTTATTTGATATCTCAAAATTTTCAAATAAAATGAGATGAAACATTCCAGTCTAATTATTTGAATTGTAAATAATCAAAGCTTTGAATCTTTATACATGCAATGAACTTTAATAGTCCAGTATCTCTATATTGATGATTCAAATTTTCCACGGAGTCGCAAGGAAATTTCACGGTTTTTCACACAAACATTTGCTCCTGTGAATTATCAAACAGAATTTGGTGGAAAGAAGGACATTTTTGTTTCTTGAGCCAAATTTCTGATGTTCTTCTCATTTTGTTTATGAATCCATCAGAACAAATGTTGATGTAAAAAAACTGTTGTATTTTTTGTGAGTTCCAAATGGAATTTTTGAAGGCCTATCTGAAATCGAAACTATGAGAAAATATAATATCGGGGAAATCTGTATTTTTTTTCTACACTCCTTCATACCTATTATTTATAGTATTATTTTCTTCTTTTCAGGATTTTTATCATCAAAATCCCCAGATACAGAAGGTTTCAAAAAAGAATATGAGAAAGTTTTATCTACAGTCCTCCTAAATTCTAAAGATTGGGAAGGGATGCGTCAGAAACGATCGAAAAATCCAGAATAAGAACTGGGCGGAGAACAAGTGAAGAGACAAACTCTTTCGTATAATTTGCTTCAAAAGAGAATACAAGTCAATTGGAACTCATTGATTATATTCCAATTACGTATTTATTATCATACGAAAAGTTTATAATTCTAATTTCATGTTGTATAATTCAAAGTTCTAATTACAGTTTCCAATTCAATTTATATTTTAATCATCATATTGAATCAATATCATTATGATACTTAATCAGTTTTATTCCGTAATCATATAACATCCACACGGAGAAAAACAGATTAGTTGAAATAAGTACGTATACAAAGCCATTTTTTTCCGTCAAAATAACCATTTTTTTTAATTAATTCCACCAATTCTCAGTGGTTCATTATTGTAATTGTTTGAATCAACGGGTAAAATTTTTATTTCAACAGAAAAAAATGTGTCCATAAGAGTTTACAATTCAAATAGTTGTTCCAACTCATCTTTTTTCCGTGGAAATACTTTCGAAAATAACACCCTGTTTGGTTTCACATATGCGCTCTTTATCATTGAATGTATGTTGAATTAGTTGAGTTTTCAATTGATGGATGTACATTCGGCGGGAAAAATGTGAATACTGTTATAAAACAAATACATTACATATTTTTACATTATGGCTTTCACATTTGCAAATGATCATCCATTTTCCAAACCTCACAGTTTGTTTGATTCAATTGTAATCCTAATATTATAACAAGGTCTATTTGTTTGCGAGCACTTCTGTGTAAAATATAGTTTCGTAGTTACGGGCCTGACGATATATGCGCGCGCATGCTGAAGAGCAAGTCAGACAGTACGATTTAAGCAGCGATTGTAACCGCACGTGGTTTTCTAATTGCTCAATTAATAAAGAAATATAAATCTAACTTGCATCGTTTTCGATTTCTATTAGCCATTCCAACATGGTCCTTCGAGCCGGATTGTGAATCGGTTCGGCATGAGGGTTGGTTATGTGTTGCAATTGATCGAGTTCATTCCTGTAAGGCTTTCACGGATGCAATGCGATCATGCAGTTAGACATTTTGTAACGCATCTGAACGGGATCGGTCACGTGGTCGGCCATTTTGGAAGCCGTGTGTCGTGTTCGATTGCAACGTAAACGAGTATCAATTTTATCATCGTTTCATCTCAGTCTGGTGAGGTAGTTTATCGCGCGGTCTATCGCGTCGTATCGAGCAATTCGATTATCGTTGTAGCTCAGTTTAGAGAGACAGTGCATCGTGTTGATTATAACGTGTTGAACAACACTATTATCGTTTCATGTCAATCTAGTGAGATAGTTCATCGCGCGGTCTATCGCGTCGTATCAAGCGATTGTTATTATCGTGTACAGTGTTGCGATATTCCCCAATGTGGGATATCGCAGCTTGGTCACGTGACTACATTTTGCACCAACACATGTGAGCACTCTTATCGGTGAACCGCTCACCTACAAGAATGCTCGCGTGTGTTAGTACGAAACCTAGTCACGTGAGTGAGCTGCGATTTCCCACATAGGGGAATATCGCAACACTGATCGTGTGTCTCAGTCTAGGGAGATAGTTCGGCGTGCGGTCGATAATGTCGCATCAAGCCGTCGTTAGTATCGGTCATCTCAGTCTAGTGAGATAGTTCGGCGCGCGGTCGATTGTGTCGCATCAATCAATTTACTACTGTGGTATCTCAGTCTAGCGAGATAGTTCGTTGTGCGATCGATTGTGTCGCATAAAACGACTTTATAACTTCGTTGCATCGCGGTTTAGTGAGATCACGTCGTAATCAATGGTGCCAAGTTGAGCCATATTCGATTGATGCAATTCAGTTGAGTGAGTGACATATAAACAGGATTGAAGTGTCACGGCATTACGTATCACGTTGAGAATTTAGAACAATAATCGAAGATAACAACAAGTATCAAATCAATTATTCAAGATGAGTGTTGAACAGCTCAGGAAAGAAAGAAAATATCTAAAGGCTAAATTAACTACGACTGCAACATTCGTAAATAAACTTCGAGGGAATGTACAAAACGCGAGTGTAGAAGAAATAAAAACGCGACTTGAAAATCTCAAAGAAGCGTACGATCAAATCAAAGGAATCACCCGAGAGCTACTGGTGCTTGTCGAAGAAAAGGAGTTCTATGAGAAGGACGGTGAAGAAGAGTATGAGTTTGAATGTAGATACATTCTAATAAGAGCTAGTTTGATGGAAATTATCAACGAATTGAGAGGAGAACCTATGGATTCGACCAACAAACCTCAACGTTCGTCAAATGAAGGAGGATTGAGGGACGTACTAGAACAGCAAACAATGATTCTGGAACAAATGATGGTGCAATCACGTGAATCGAATGATAATCAAGATTCAGGTCATATTCTAGGACAACAAAACGAGCTCATACAACAGTTAGCAGGTCAAGCTCGAGCACCACAGGGAGTGCAAGTGCCTCAGGTGAAATTGCCACAGATTCAAATACCAATTTTCGACGGCAATATTGAAAGTTGGAAGAAGTTTTCAGACAATTTCAAAACAGTTATTCACGATAGTAATCTAGCTAATGTGCAAAAACATCAATATCTTGTCGGTGCGTTGAAAGGTTCTGCTGCAAGTGTAATCGAGTCAATAGAAATTTCCGACGAAAATTACGAGATTGCGTGGGATATCCTTCAAAAACGATATAATGAGGAAAAGGCCATCCGCAAGAAACATATTCAATGTTTGTTTGAGATGCCATTTGTGAAGCAGGAATCAGCTGATTGAATTCAACAATTGATCGATCATGTGCAGAAACACTTACGGGTGTTGAAGGCCATGAAACTCCCAACGGATAATTGGAGTGAATTGATCAATTATTCAATCGAGGAAAACTTAGATAATCGCACTCGACGAGAATGGGAAAAGTGCGCTGAAGATGAGGAAAACCCAACGACGACAGAATTAATCGAATTTCTGCAACGAAATTGTTCAATATTGAGTCGATCCTCAGTTAGCAAGGAAAAGGATCACTCATTTAGTGGAAAATTAGACAAACATCAAATTGGCGAATCATCTACATCGTTACGATCACAGAGTAGAGGAAATCAGCCTGAAACTTCTCTAGCCACTGGACTTCAGGAATCAGGAAAGTGTCATATGTGCAATGGACCTCACCTCATCTATGTTTGTGACAAGTTTTTGGATCTAGCTATCAATGATTGAGTCAATGAAGTGAAGAAATTGAAATTGTGCATGAATTGCTTGCGAAATGATCATTTTGTGCGCAATTGCAGATCCAGTTCTTGTCGCGAGTGTGGTGGGCGACACACTACGTTGTGTCACATACCAAAGGAATCATCGAAATCTTCCTCATCCAGGGATGCTGTAACGCCAACTTCATCATCAGCAAGTCATCCTGAACCTTCAGTGCTTAATCATGTATCGAACAATTTAAGTTATTAGGTGTACAAATAAGTTTCCGCGGTTCGTCAAAAGATGGTCCCACCAGAAGGTTATGGAGAAATTGTCAGATGTAAAACGTAATATCCCAAGTTTAGTCATCTGGCAACACCATAACCTTGAAGTACTAGTGATTCCGTATCAGCATCACGTAATTTTTTTCGTGCAAAAATGTCAAGTTTTATTCCGAATAAGCATCATTTGCGGGAACTTTTGATTTACTTCTTTAATGTGGAAAAATCTGCAGCTGAGGCACATCGATTGCTTCTAGAAGCATATGGTGGAGCTGCTTTAAGTGAGAGAAGTTGTCAGGAATGGTTTCAAAAGTTTAAGAACGGTGAGTTTGACGTTAAAGACAAAGAACGCAGTGGAAGGCCGAAAGTATACGAAGACATGGAATTAGAAGTACTATTGAAGGAAGATTCGTCCCAAACGCAAAAAGAACTTGCACTTACTCTACAAGTGACTCAACAAGCAATTTCACATCGTTTAAAATCGTTAGGAATGATTCAAAAACAAGGAAATTGGGTTCCATATGAACTAAAGCCGAGAGACGTTGAACGCCGATTATGCATGAGTGAAATGCTGCTTGCCAGGAATAAAAAAAAGTTTTTTGCATCGTATAGTCACTGGTGACGAAAAATGGATTCACTACGATAATCCAAAGAAGAGAAAGTCATGGGTTAAGCCCGGCGAACCATCAACATCGACAGCTAAGCCGAATATTCATGGAAAAAAACTCATGCTGTGTATTTGGTGGGATCAGCTTGGTGTCGTGTATTATGAATTGCTGAAACCAAGCGAAACCATTACTGGAGCTCTCTACCGAACACAATTGATGAGATTGAGTCGGGCACTTAAGGAAAAACGCGCCCACTACTACTCCAGACACGACAAAATTATTCTTTTACACGATAATGCTCGTCCACATGTTGCGGCGCCGGTAAAAACATACTTGGAAACACTCAACTGGGAAGTTTTACCCCACCCGCCGTATTCACCAGACTTAGCCCCTTCTGATTATCACCTGTTCCGGTCGATGGCACATGGTCTGTCTGAGCAGCGCTTCACATCATATGAAGACACCAAAAATTGGGTAGATTTGTGGATAGCGTCAAAAGATGAAGAGTTTTTTCGACGGGGTATCCGAATGTTGCCAGAAAGATGGGGAAAAGTAGTGGCAAATGATGGAAAATACTTTGAATAAAACGTAATGTACTTTTCCTTTACAATAAATTCCTAATTTTTTATAAAAAACCGCGGAAACTTATTTGTACACCTGATATAAACCGGTTTTAATGTGTACCGTTGTTGTGAATGTTTGCTCTAGTAACGGAACAATCACACAGTTACGAGCATTGTTGGATAGTGGTAGCGAGTGCAATTTCTTAACATTGTCAGCTTGTAAACAGTTAAATTTGAAAATACATCAAATAGAGCCAGCAATTAATGGTTTGAACGATATGAATTGCTCAGTAAAGGGGGGTTGTCTGTTGCATGTGCGATCGCGAACATCCAACTTTGAATTGGACTTGGATTGTTTGATTGTTCCAAAGATAACGAAAGATTTGCCATCCTCAAAGTTCGTGCGGATGAATTGAGAATTCCAGATAATTTGAAACTGGCCGATCCATTTTATCATAGTCCTGGTCGAATTGAATTATTGATGGGAGCAGAATATCTTTTCAATATATTAGAAAATCATAGTATTGAATTAGAAAATGATTCACCTAAGTTACAAAACTCCAAGTTTGGTTGGATAATCACGGGTTCGATTCCCGAAAATCTTATTGTCAAGTCAACAAACCATCGTTCATTATCGACCAGTTTTGTGTGTTCGAGTGCTCAATTAGATTCAATCTCAGATTCACTATTAAAGTTTTGGGAAATAGAAGAATATCAAGAGAAAAAGCCTATGTCTTTAGAAAAAAAGAAATGCGAAACACACTTTTCTCAGAATGTAGATCGAGATCACAATGGACGATACATTGTTAGACTTCCTTTTCGAGAAAATCAAGATCAATTAGGAAATTCCAGAGCCATAGCTGAAAAGCGATTTCATTGTTTAGAGCGTAAAATGAAGAATAACCCAATTTTTGCTGAACTTTATACTGACTTCATGGCAGAGTACTTGAGTTCGAACCATATGTCAAGGGTGACCAGTTGTGAAGCCGATTACAATCCAATTTATCTGCCTCATCATGGCGTACTACGAGAGTCGAGCACTACTACCAAGTTACGGGTGGTTTTCGATGCATCGTCCAAAACCACAACGGGTGTATCATTGAATGACACCTTGATGGTAGGACCGAAATTGCAAGACAATTGATTCGATGTGATTCTTAGATTTCGTTTACATGCTATTGTTATAACAATGGATCTCCAAAAAATGTACAGAGACAGAGATAGCACCTGACAAATGTAATAGAGACAGAGATTATCAGAGAATTTTGTGGAGATTCTCCCCTAATGATCCGATTGAGGAATATCAATTGAATACCGTGACTTATGGTTAAGCTTGTGCTCCATTTCTAGCAGTAAGATGTGTGCGAGAATTGGCAAACGTTGAACAAGTCAATTTCCCGTTAGCATCTCGAGCATTATTGAACGATTTGTACGTTGACGATTTGATAACGGGAGTTGAAAGCGAACAGCAAGCCTTGGAGTTGATCGCGCAATTGAATGATGCATTAAGTAAGGGTGGCTTTAAACCACATAAATGGCGTTCGAACGCTCAACACGTTTTGCAAGACGTTGAAAACTTGGGACAATCGAATGACTTTCATTTCATTCCGGACAAAGATAATTCAATAAAAACTTTGGGATTAAATTGGAATCCGATCAGCGATACGTTCCAATTCTCAGTTCAAGTACCAGAACACGTAAATTCAAAACGGGAAATTCTATCAGTAACATCAAAGGTATTTGACCCATTAGGTCTTATTAGTCCAATTCTGATCAAAGCAAAATTGATGATGCAAGACACATGGAAAACAACGTTGAATTGGGATGAACCTTTAACTCCGGAACTTCAGAAAGCTCGGGAGTTATATGTCGTTGATCTTAACGAAGCCAATATTGTTCAAATAGCTCGTCATGTTTTGCCCAATTATTGCGGACAGCCTTCAATTCTGCACGGGTTCAGTGATGCATGAATTGAAGCATACGGTGGATGCGTCTATTTACAAATGATTGATCAATCCAATCATTCAACATCATCCTTCCTGCTTTGTTCGAAATCTCGCGTTGCACCAGTGAAAAGTAAAACAATTGCTTTGCCTAAACTTGAACTTCGTGGAGCAGAAGTTCTCAGTAGATTGATCGCAAATCTTAAAAATGCACTAAAATTACCGATTTCAGAGACGCATGCATGGAGTGATTCGTCCATAGCATTAGCATGGATTTCCGGAGATCCTTCATGTCAAAAAACATTCATCGCTAATAGAACAGCGGAAATTCAAACTCAATTATCACCAGAATTTTGGCATCACGTTGATAGCAAGCATAATCCCGCTGACTTAATTTCTCGAGGGACTACGCTGACCGCTTTGAGGGATAGCAATCTTTGGTGGTTTGTACCTGATTGGTCAAGCGATTTTCACAAAAAGTTGAGCAAAGCCGAGAGTTTAATAACCACTAACGAATTGGAAATTGTTCAATCCGAATTAAAAAACAGTTCAGCCCATTGTTTTAGCCTGACAAAAACAAACGATTTGATTAATGAATTGTTGGAAAGATATTCGTCTCTGTACAGAATCGAGCGTGTATTGACTTGGATTCTTGGACGTCAGGTTGTTAGATAAGAACAGACTTGATTTCTTAAGATTTTGAGTCGCTTTGGATACTTCCTTCTTTGTGTGTGTGTTGACGAACGTTACGAGTGTTGGTCTTTCTCCTTCAGTCCGTCCGAGCCTCTCGACACTATCGATGTTTATTTTCATTTTGTTTATACGGGTATGAGAGACCCTTTGATACGTAGAATATACATTATTTGAACCACATTATATATATCATGCATCAAAGCATTAAGCATCATGTTAAGCTCGACTACATGCATCTTATATTACAACAACAGTTGACGTTTATAATTATAGGTGAAAAGGACAATCAGATATTACATTTGACGAATAAGAGAAAGAGAATTTCTAAAATCAGAATGAGATGAAAATAATTCAAGCACATCACTGTAAGAATTAGCTAGGATAGATATCCGATTTACCGGATCAGAATAACCGTATCTTGATTTATAAGAAATTGGATTGAACAATTTAGGGCGTCTTAATGAACGAGAAGAGACATTAAAACGTACAAGTCCAAGCAGTTGATGGCAGCTCATTTTCCCATCAACAATTTTATACAAAAATGGAAAATCATTGAACAAACGACGTGATTCCAAGGAAGGCGAGTTGAGTAGGGACATAATCAATGAGTAATCATGACAAGTGACGCTCAACGGACGGCCTATATGATAGGCAGCAAAACGCAGAAACTTATGCTGAACTCTTTCAAAGTCTGTACAATCCCGAATTAAATGAGGCCTCCGAATTTGAGACGCATACTCAAGATGAGGTCTAACTAAAGTACAATACAGTGTTCGAAGTGCAACAGGATCACGAAAATCTTCACAAACGCGCTGGATAAATCCGAGAGATTTCATGGGAGTACCAACTATGTAATTGTACTGATCTGAGAAGTTAAAACGAGAGTAAAATGAAACTCCAAGATCACGAACAGTATTCATAGGTGATAACAGAGAATGAGACAAGTTATAAGGAAAATAAATAGCATTTTTACCTCTATAAAATCTCATCACATGGCATTTAATGAGATTTAATGACATATTAGATAGCACACACCAAGATTGTAACCGATCCAAATCAGATTGCAGATTTTGAGCATCTCTGTAAGTTCTTATGATCATAAACAGTTTCAGGTCATCACCAAAAAGAAGATGTGTGCAGTACTTGAAAATCGTAGAGATATCATTAATGAAAATAATAAATAATAAAGGACCTAGATGTGAGCCTTGCGGTACACCTGAGGATACGAAAAATAAATCAGAGGAATATTGAGAGACACGAACTGATTGCGTACGATTCAGAATATAACTCTGTAAACACGACGAGAAATTGCTGCGAATACCTAAATTACTTAATTTATTTAACTATATATTATGATCGACTCTGTCAAAAGCCTTCGAGAAGTCTGTATATATAGTATTCACTTGGGCATTTTGATCAAGCGCAGAGGACACGACATGAGAAAAAATAGACAAGTTAGTTACGGTAGATTTTCCAGAAGTGAAGCCATGCTGGGAATCAGAAATGATATCAGAAAACAGTGGTGCTATTTCATCAGTAACTATATCTTCAAAAATTTTCGGCATAACATTCATGATACTAATTGGTCTACAGTTTCTCACGTCAGAACGGTCCCCAGATTTGAAGATAGTAGTAATTAGGCTGGATTTCCATTGGGGAGGAAATATTCCAGAAGATAAAGAGCTGTTGAAGATCAACCACAAAGGCCGAGAAATGACGAACTTACAAGATTTTAGAAAATTAGGAGGAATACCATCATCACCAGGACCGGGAGGAGTTTTCAAGGATGAGATTTTATTGAACACTTCACCGATATTGATGGATAAACCGGGAAGATTGACATTGAGAGTAGATTCTGGTCAATTACAAGGAACAACGGGATAATTTTGATAAAGTGATCTGGGATAAGATGCGAATAAGTTCGGAATAGCAATACCAGTATTGCCAATAGTATCGTCTGAATGCATCACCAGGGGTATACCGTTCTGATTCCGCTTACTATTAACAAAGTTCCAAAAGCTTTGGACATTTGTAGGAATATAAATAAATAACTTATACCCCGTATAAGTATAAGGAGTCAAAGTTCTCCTCGAGGAGGATTTCGCCAACGCTTTCACAATGGTTCAAGTATATTGGAGAATCCGAAGAAGGTGGAATGTAGGCAGCCCCAAACAACAACGACAAAGAACCAAAATAAACTTTGCCGTAAAGATGTTCAACTTTGGAATAAGAACATGAGACGACACAGCTCCGATGGGTATCCTTAACGGCGATTAAGACACCACCCCCCCCCCCGTGAAAATTGACTGGTGAGTCCGTTTCCATCCATACGATAAACTGCATAGCCATGTGAACCAATTTCAGAAGATAGAATATCCTCGCGCAGCCAGGTTTCGGATAAGGTAATAATATCATAACATGGATCTGCTATAGCAACAGAGCAATGAAGTTGATCAAGTTCAGTTCTCAAGCCACGAACATTCTGATAATACACCAAAGGGTCGATTAAGCGTTTTTTCTTTGGTGAGCAGGAACTATCTTAGGTATCCCATTGAAATAGCGAATAGTCCTTGAAGGGTCATTTAAATTTTTCAACTCTTAACGTAAGTTCGACAGATGATTCCGTTGCTTCAAGGTACGATCTTGCGGTAATTGAACCATTGTATAACGATTTGTTACGAAGAATCTCAATGGGTATGTTCCGTGATGCAAATGTGACACAGATCGGACGAGTTTGAGGAGCGTCCTCCGTTTTATCGATACGACGAATCTGCACATTGTCGTAAGTATCAAGTCTGATTTTTTGAAGAAGATCAATAACTATAACATGATCAGGAGACCCATCCCTCGAAGATTCTTCAACGTTGAAGAGTAGAATGTTACATGCTCTTCGATGTCGTTCATTCAGCTTATCTATCAAATCTTCCTCATTGTAGGAACCTTGTGAAGAAGAAGGGGCAGACGATTCCGAAGTGGATAATCTCGTGGATAATTCCGCCACAGTGTTGGATAAAGAATTTAATTTGATCCCAGACGCGTTGAGCTGGTTGCTGAACATGTTTGGAACAAAATCGTGGGCTGCTTGGAGCGCTGTGAGCTGCTTACAGCGCCAACTTATCGGTTAACTAAGATTTACTTTTCGGAATCCTGCACATATGTGTTGATTTATGAGAATTCACTTTTCTTTCCTTCTGTTCTGCATTCTTTATCTCGATTACCTATTGCTGTCCAATGATGAGATGACTGATGGAAACCCAAGTGCGCTTTTCATATCACAAATGATCTGAGGACATTTTCTTCATTGCTACGATCGCTATTGAATTAGACATGAGCATTCGAATTTTATTTATGTTCAGTTAAGAACACATCCAGAAAAAGAAGTAAAATCCCTATAAAAAAACTTCAACAAAGTAAAAAAATAACGCCAAGTACATGAAAATGCGGTTAATCCTAAAAAAAATCTAAAGAACATTCAAACGAAAATTCTCCTACAATAAGAATTTCGATAAGATACGACAGGATATGCTTTACTTGGAGAAAAAAAAGATGTGAACTCAATATGAGCTGCCAAGTACATTCGGTCCTTCAAATGGTATGTAAACGATTTCTTGTATATCTTAACTTCAGTTTGCTAAATTGTAGGGGTGTGCGGGTAGCACTCTTTATCGGGTCGGGTTCGGGTATTTGTATTTCTTTTCGGGTCGGGTCAGGTCGGGTACCCGATTAAATCGGGTTTTCCAAGTCGGGTACCCGAATATAATAAAATCGCTTGAATTTAATATTTTCAACTTCTATTCGAAGTTGCCATTGCCGTTGATATTTTAAGGACAAATTGTCTTGAGCGATTGTAGGAATAAGGGGATTTCATATCAATACAATTCTAATATGAAGAATGCCATATTCACTACAAGTCTATCATGGTTGTTACTCCATGTAATTGATTATGCAGTGCATTAAGAAATCTCCAAATTGCTTCATGGAATGTTTATATTTATTTTTTAATTCAATTAAAAAATATAATCACATTTATATCTCATAAATAATATATTATCTATTTTCGTATTTAGTAACCACAATATAGAATCTTGAACATCAATGAAAATAAATATTCTTCTTATAAATATCATTCTTTTTTCATATTTTTAAATTTGAATGGAGGAAGCACAACTCTTCCACATGTTTTGTCAGCAATCTTGATCGAGTTGCTGTCACAATATTTCCTGCTGAGGAAAACGTTTGCTATATTTGAATTACCCGAATGTAATCGGGTACCCGAAAAACTCGGGTAATTGAAAAACCCGACCCGACGGGTACCCGACCCGACCCGACCCGATAAAAACCCGATGACTCGGGTACCCGCACACCCCTACTAAATTGTATTCAAAGTGATTTATTATTGTATGGAATTAAAAATATATAGCGGAGAGAAACAAAAATTAGGTTCAAGCATTCGACATACTAGAAACAACTCTGACCTATTTGAAGCTCAACGTGTTGATCGTTTCTAATATGTTTTGAAATTTTGCACACACTAAAAACAGCGCTGAGTTATTCCAAACCAAACGTGTTAGTTGTTTCAAATAGGTCAGAGTTGTTTCTAGTATGTCAAATGCTTGAACCTAATTTTTGTTTCTCTCCACTATATATTTTTAATTCCATACAATAATAAATCACTTTGAATACAATTTAGCAAACTGGTGTTACAATATACAAGAAATCGTTTACATACCATTTGAAGAACCGAATGTACTTGGCAGCTCATATTGATTTCACATCTTTTTTTTTTCAAGTGAAGCATATCCTGTTGTATCTTATCGAAATTCTTATTGTAGTAGAATTTTCGTTTGAATGTTCTTTAGATTTTTTTTAGGATTCACCGCATTTTCATGTACTTGGCGTTATTTTTTCACTTTGTTGAAGTTTTTTTATTGGGATTTGTATGACTTCTGAAATATATCATTTTTCGGATTTCCAATTTTGCTCTCCCATAAGACCTAATTAAGATATTTCGAATAAGCTTCTGAAAGAACTCTTTTCAGATATCTCAAATATATATAATGGTATTGCGTACGATATCTTGCGGATATCTTAGAGATCTCTTTCAGAAAGAATTTTGAGATATCTTACAAAATTTCCAGTCATCTTTCAGATATCTAATAGAAATCGGATTATCTATTTGGGATATTAAGAAGGTATGATTACAGTTCTTTTATCAATTTCTTCATTGGATGCTCTTTTGCCCATTTTGGCCCGCTTTGACTTTCCCCATGAATGCAGATGAATGTTTCACCATATGTACCGTATTTCACCACAAAGATCGTGATTTATCGATCTAGATATATCGTCTAGATATATCGAATTTTATACTAAAATCATCAATTTATCGGTAATGGGCATGAATTATCAACGGCTAAGAAATAAAACGATGGAGTATACCATTATATACGATGTTTTTATGGGAGATGCGAATACTCAATTCCTCTTCACAAAGCACTTTTATTGTAAAAGAAACGATGATAAATGGCTGCCGGACCAATTTACAGCAGGGATCGACATTAATGATATTCTCAATAACGATATTGAGGTATATTACTTATTATCTTCAGAGTCAGAATTCTCATCTTCTGCAGTTTCCGTTTTAAGTTACGAAATGGATAATATTCATCCCAATTGGAAAGTCGGAAAAAGAAAATTCTGATTTCAGGAATAATAATGATAAATCCCAGAATCATTACCGAAAAAAATCATTATTGCCAATTTCTGTTCAACAGCTATATAATATTCTACATTCCCCGCTGTGAAATCAACTAAAATAGTACTATCTCTAACTGTCATATATACTCTAATATATTCCTTTCCCATTCACCACGACAATTCGGGGAGAATTCATAATGAATTCATTTTGAAGCCTCATGGCTCTGAATGAATTCATTATGAATTCTTTCTGAACTGTTGTGCTGTGTGGGTTGAGAAGAAGGAAATTTTACAACCTTTTTCTTCTGGGTGTATTATTCGATTGAATACCATGAGGAAAAACTATTTCCAATATTGGTTGCATGTGGAACAATCCGATGAGTACCAATACAAAAATGGATGAGTTAGTATGGTATGTCCAAACGGATTCCATCGGAAACATTTTGTTTCGCGTTTCCACATGGGATCCAATTCAAAACTGTTACATCGAATGGCGGATAGAAATTCCCAATAGGTTCCAATGTATTCCTTAAATTTTAAAAATTCAATTCCTAAGGGTCCAAAATTCGGTATTTCCAAATGAATTCCGTTGAAAACACACGTTTCCTGTATTTCCGATAGAATACAATGAATGCCAATACAAATGACTTAATACAAGATATAATACAATACTTAATGAACGACAAATACTTTATGAAATAACCCACTTCTGTCATTCCAAATGGATTGCATTGATAAAACTTGTTCATTTGGTCTTCCGTGAAAAATTCAATGAATACCCATACGAAAATATATCAAATTGTTCAGATTGGTATCTCCAAATGAATTCCATTCAGGAACATTTATCATTCATCATTCCACATGGAATCCAATTCGAACACGCTACATCAGATGACCTTTGGGGAAATAACAACAGATTCCGATACGTTTCAATACGCTCTTCATATTTCAGAAAGTTGACCTTCCATTGGTATCCATGTGGAGTTGCTGTGACAAATACACATCATTTTCCAATGATAAACCATGTCCTATCGGAAACCATTGGAATCGATTGGTTTTTTTCAACAGGGAGTGTATTGTTCTTTAATTCGCGAGTGCTTAGTGATTTTGTGAGTGTTAACGCGGAGGACGTCTTTCCCCACGGATCTTTCATTCCTAAGGTAAGATCTTGTTATGATTATTTCATTCACCTCAACAATCTATGTTATAACCTATTCACATATGATTCTTCCTGATTTTACAGGTAACTCATGTTGCGAGATCCAACCAGGTAATGTATATAGTTATCGTTCCTTATTTTAACTTCATTGCATTTTTTTTACTCATTCCTTATATCATTACAGGTGTTCGTGAACACTGGGTATTGGCCAACCTAGAGGAGTGGAACCAGGGCGAAGGAAGATTTCTAGTACATGAACCTGATTCTGAGTGGGACGCTGTAGGACTCAAATCCTCTACGCTGCGATGATGACTGGATTCAATGAGCATTGCATTTGCAGTGCTCCCGAGGTAATCTTTTCAATATTACAATTACTCGTATACCTTTACCACATAATCGTATGCTTTTCTTTTCAGTTGGGACAAGACGACTTTATGACGCACTCCCCTTTCTTAAATAAAAAAAGGATGCTTCCAGGAAGCGTACTTTTTTTCTCTTACTCAGGAATTAAGCCAACACAGTTACAAATGTATAGATGGCTCGACCGTTAATGAATAATCTCTGTCTTTGCAATACAATTATTTATTTATTGCTCTATAAGTCACAGCACTTTCTAAATACAGTTAATGTAACAACAAAAAAAACGTTAACGTAATATACAAGAAAAAGAAAAATATATCACAATGTCTGTTCGTATCTCATTTTAATCCTAAATTCCCCAAAGGAGTGCTTTGAACCCAAAATTGACTCTTACAAAATACTCTTCGTGAAGGCTTCTGAGCAAAATGTTTATCAAAAATCTAAAAACCATACTTCATTTCCTTATATACTAATATATGGCACGGATCGTTCATCTTCGTCTCTTGACGATTGTTTGGCCTAATAATTATACGCACAAGTGGCGCAAATACTGATGATTCACATTGTTGAAGGAATCAAAAAACCAACTGTCGGCCATATGTCACCAGAAACACTTTCATTCACTGAATACAATACTAATGAGCAGAAGAATAGCGAAGGTCTTCGTTACTTGGCGTCCTCTTGTCGTTTGATGACCAGTCGGCCCTTGCCTCCGCTGATTCACCAGACTGTGTCCTGCTCATCCCTTGTCGTCAACTTTAGCTTGAGTGCGCCATATCTAATCTTTTCCCAGTTAAGGCGCTTGTAGCGTTCGATTCCGCGTTCCGGTAAGAATCGACCGGTTGATAAGGCTGGGCTCAGACGTTCTTTTAACCTCAACTCCCTTCGTCGGTCTATCAGACAATTCAGGAAGAATTCCCATTCCTCTAGCTGCTGCCGATAATTGTAACCGACTGGACCCTTTAATTTTCAACAGGTCAGTCGTTTTCTCACAGCGCTTTGACTGTTCTTTCAGCAACGCGACAGCAAGGCTCATTGAAGGCGTCGGTTTCTCCACGCTAATCACCCTCGGCTTGACTTGGTGGGTGCCTTGGGTAGGCGTAGAACGCGGGGTTTTATCGAATCTAGAATTAGCTGGATCGTATGGTTCCACCTTGGGTGGTTGGATTTAGATTTCGCGACTGTGGTAGGAAGTGGAACGGCCTTGGTCGACATTTGCCCCTCGATCTCTGTTGTGGCAAGTATTTTGACGTCGACCTGACTTTTGAAGAAGTTCCTGCACCAGGCAGGGGAACGTTCGCTGGCGTGGACGCACCAGACTGTGCAGTTGACGAATTAGGTCTAGGTGGACGCTGTGGCTTTTGAACGTCTTCCATCAGTTCCTCGCTCCTGTTCTTAGGGTTGAAGGGTTTGGATGTGGGGATGGGTACCCTGACCTTACTGAGGCGCGTTGGTGTGACGTCCGTGTACAAGCGACGAAGTTTGTCGCGTATACTCTCCTTCACGTCAAGCTCTTTTTTCGGTGTTTCTGCCATAGTCACTCAATATGACGATTGAAATCAAAATTAAACGTACACTTATTTGTGGGTCACGAAATTGACATGTAAGGGTGTACTTCCAAGATTAATTCAGTTTTGTCCTGTGCTAGGTCCATCGGAAACATAGGGTTTAAGATCCTTGATGTGAACTCGACTGATCTTCCCATCCTCTTCTATCTCGTAAGCATTATTTCCTACTTTTGCTGTCACTATGTGACCTGTGGAAAACTTATTAGCCAACTTGGCCAAAAACGACGAGTGGTGTTCGCGTTTGCTGACATTTCCCCCCACCCGGGGTTCCCAATCCCCTTTGTCCTTGTTATGATGGCGACTCCACCTCTTGAACACTTTCCCTAGGTTGACCCTCACCAGTTCGAAGGATTCACGAAGAATTCTCAATCTGTCCTCGTGATCGACAAACGGGGTATCATCCTGAGCCTCTAATTCCGATCTTAATGTTCGGGGCGGATAAATTTCTCTACCGTGGTTGAGAAATGACGGCGTAAACTGAGTTGATTCATGCTTAGCCGTGGTAACTGCGGACATCAATTCTGAAATAAACTTATCCCACGACCGTTGCGTTTTTTCGATAAATTGACTTATCATGGTTCCTATGGCCTTATCCATTCTCTCGACTGGATTGCATTGCGGGGAATAAACGGGCGTGCGCTGATGTTTGACACCGTATTGTGCGAGCAAATTAACGAAATCTTCACTCACGAACTGACTGCCATTATCAGAAATGATCGTTTGGGGGCAACCGAACCTCAAAATGACTCTTTCTTTAAACGCTTTGACTATTACCGGGGCTCTTGGCTGTCCCCTTCTGGTTGCGTGGAGAGTGAAATTCCACTCTGTTGAAGTGAGGATTCAGTCTTGAGGTCACCAGGAGGATATCTGTTTCCTGTGCGAGTGAAATTTCCACTCTACCGCATGTAGAGAGCACGTCATTGCTTCTAGGTTGCACCAAAAGTAGAGATTTCACCTTACGTGGCCTTGAGAAGCCTTGGCGGAGTTGTCTTGGCAGTGATTCTCAGTAACGCATTCCCCCTTCAGATGATAACATATCTTCACTCCTGAGAACCAATAATCTTTCCAGAGAAACTGAAGCTAATGAGTTGGATAGGAGGAAGAATATCGATTCCATCCATAAAAGGGCTCTCACCACGCTCCTGACCCGAGGGTCCATATGAACGTCAATTCAGCGCCGAATATACATGTGCCGTCGTGCATGAATTAGGCATCCACAAGATACCTTATGAGATGCCGAATGTCGAAAGCATGCGTAGCAATAACACCTGTTGTGTTGCAGGTGGCTGTGACGAACATCCATAGAAAAATTGCACTTTGTGATCAACGAAACAATGGTCATTTCAAGCATCTTGGCAATGCCTAATGTACTCAAGAGGGCACCCCTTGATCCGGAACAATCGGTCTCTTTTAACATCATGATGACCCAGGAATGTTGTCAAAATATCACATTTGGGATGTGTAATATCCTGGGGAACGACTCAAGAAGATTGTCAGAATGTCTGCAGGACGTCTCATGTCACCATCTTTGTAAAATTCTGGAGATATTCTGAAATATTGCTGGAATGATGAGGTAATATTCTGGAATATTGCTGTGATCATCACAGCAATATTTCCTACGGCAGAAGAATGTAACAACCACATATATTAGGAAGCTCAAAAAATACTACTTTGGATTGAAAAAATATTTCTTCAGAGTTCACTTCTACAAATGAGACGCCGGAAAGAATAACTCGCTTAGCGCTCGGAACGTACCACAAATTTGATCCAAAAGGTCCCGTCGGAGGTCGGAACAAGAAGTCGGAATTTTGAAAATTAAAGAACACTAGGTCATAGAGCTTGGAAAAACAAAGTCAGTGTCCCTTAAATAATAGATCAAAAACATTCTCGGTCTCAAATCAATAGTTCTGAAAACATACCTCACGATTACTCAGTCGTTTGTTAGCAAAATCGAATGCTATTTTCAGGATGTGTGCTGAATAGTATATCAATTATCACGAACTACGAGATTTTGTGGAGAGCATAATGTGTCGAATTTTATTCAATCACAAATCAATGCTAATCGAAAATTACGTTTCACGTACTTCGAAGAAAAGGAGTGTCGAAAGAATTTGTCCTACCACTGTAAGAAATATAACCAGGAGGATACTCGTAGTGCATGAGAATTTCGATCCTACGATGTTCCTCTAATTCTCTTTACACTAGTGCCGCCGACACAATTCGATTTTCATTTGTTTACAAACTGCAGGATCCAACGTTATTATCACGTTTGTCGTATCACATTCAATGCAATCGTGAGGTATGTTTTCAAAACTATTGATTTGAGACCGGGAATGTTTTTGATTTATTATTTTCATCTTGAGAAATATGTGTCAAAATAGTAAGTTTCACTTACAAGAATCTGTATATGTATATTTTTTTCACTTGTTTCCACCGACTTGTTTTTATTGCCCAATATGATCACTCTTCTACGTGATTTCAAGCATCAAGCGAGTTATTCTTTCTGTAACTTCGATCAAATTTTTCATAACAAAAACATGGATAAAAGAAATGAAATCTCGTGTAAATAGTTGGATATTCGAATTCTCTGACCCAAAATAATATCTCAAGTTGAAAAAGTGAGTGAATACAATCTTTCCTACGGACCTTGATAGTCACCCGGTGAAAGACGCAAAATCGTGATAGATTCCCGTTGCGCGCTCATGAATAAATCCCTGTATTTTGCAAACTGATAATCCAGTCGATCTGGAACTCTCCAAGTAGTTTGTCCATACCTTAGCGAACAACTTTGTCGCTGGAAGGTTTTTGTAGCTCATACTTCCCCCGACACTTCTTTAATGCAAAGCATAAAACACGTGATTTTTACTCCGAATAAAGAATTAATTAATCTATTATTAATTCTCACAAATTTTTTCGACATTGTCGTCTTCGGTGAAGTCTCACAAATCAGAATATGTAAGTTTTATTCCGATTCGCCAAAAAATGAATGAGATCCAACGGGTTGAATGTTGGGAAACATTGATTTTTGGTATGGGAAAATGTGGAGTTTTTATTTTTTTTCTCGAAAAATATCCATCTTGGAAAAAAATGGTGAAGGGAAACTGACCTTGTTTTTCCAAGCTCTATGACCTAGTATTCTTCAATTTTCGAAATTCCAACTTCTTGTTTCCACCTCCGACGGGACCGTTTGGATCAAATTTGTGATGCGTTCCGAGCGCTAAGCGAGTTATTCTTTCCGGCGCCTCAAATGTTGAGTGACCTTGGCTAGAATCTCTTTTACTGCAAGGAAACCTGCTTCGAAGTCGATTATTAGGAAGTTACTCCAGCGGGGATGGAACCCGGGTTCTGCGAGTAAGAGTCAAGGCGTCTATCACATCAGAGAATCTCCTGAAGTGCCATTCATTGTGATCATCGTTATGGGTGTTTGAAGAATTCGTTTCCGTGAAATATAGATCAATCGATTCAGAATCTTCTGAGACGAAGAGTGGAGAGGTCGTAGGAGGGGCGTTTTTTTCCGATCTTGAATTGTGAATTTGACCAAGCCCAGGATCAGGGGTATGAGATTTCATGTTGCTGCATAAAATATTGCTATTATCGTATTCTCAGAATATTTCATTTATGACGGATTGAGCATATCACCCATCGTAGATTTCCAGAACATTACGAATCATTAAATGTGCAATGTTCCAAATGGAAGATTTTCAGAACATTTTTAACGGAATATTGCATCTTGTATAAATATTTCAGATAGAATGTTCTGAGCGAGACATTGTATATTCTAGAAATATTACTGAGACATTGAATGCTGGGTGGGTAATGCATTTTAAGTAATGGTGATGTCGATGGCTTACCCTCAGGCATGTGAGGAAGGGGGGTAGTGGGGTTATGTTCCTGCGCACCCTGCTGAAAATGAAACAAAAAAGCATTCAAAAGTCAACCGTCTTTTCACAGAGGACAAAATGAAATCATCTCATCAACCTTTTTTTCCCTCGATTCAGGCACCATCTTGAAGGATTTCACAGGAATGTATCAGAAAAATTTCCATAGTTACCAGCGTAGCGTCATAGTACACAATAAAGAATGGGGCTTCCTATTTCAAAGATTGGAATCCATCTCATTTCAACCGATTACAGCGCCATCTACAATGGAACTGATGTCACCATCCTATTGCCCTCTCTCTCTCTACAACAAGTCTCATACAGGGACACGTTCCCTTATCTTCACCCGTGAACGTAGTGAGATTTATTCTTATTGGGACATTTATGGAAAAAAAGAGTATTATACAGGGTGGTGCAAAAGTCTGGATACACCCTAATAACTCCTGAACGGGTAGAGATAATGTGATGATTTTTTTTCAAAATTCAACGGGGAAACAGAATCCACCATACTAGGAGGGTGAGAAGTCCTCAATCTTTGAGGGGGCGATGGGGGGGGGGCGAGGGGGGCGAAAATCTTGAATGAGGTTGGGGGGCCAAAGAGTAACAGGAGAGAGCATTGGTGGTAGTGGGGGTGAAATAATTCCCTAGGTTCTTATCAATATGGCATCGCCGGAAGTAATTCATAGATCATACTCGCGGGAATTTTTGAAATAAATGCAGAAGCTTGAAAAATGACCCGAGAATTCCACTTTGAATGATTCAATCATTATCATATAAACAAGACTTTTAAATACATAATAGTGAAGAAGATTATCGAAAAGCTATACAAACAGTTAGATTTTAAATACATAATAGTGGAATAGATTATTGAAAAGATGTGAAAGATTCGTGTTTAGTATATAACAAAGTGTGACATAACCAAGGTTATGCGTGGTTAACATAACCTCAAAATGTCGAGAGTCATCTTTTTCCATGTAGGGTAGACTGGGTCCGGTTGAAACACAGGACGGTTGAACCAAAACGAATATCTCGCGAATTGTTTGTGGTGGGGAAGGGGGTCTAAGGGGGGATGAAGCGCACAACAGGCCCGTGCATGAATCTCAGTGTTGCGTCGATCACCACGCGTTGTCGTTGTTTACAGGGAGCCTTATTGTATTTTGATAACCAAAAGTAAGTATTTTGGTTCGAATATTTTTTGACATATCATGGTTACTATTCAAGTCGGAGTGTTGAGTGCGTTTTCGTGTTTGAAATGAAGTTTGTAGAGGACAAAATCGTGACTAGTTTTGATGTGTAAATATTGCCGTCATCATTATGCATTGTTTTTACCTAAAGAAGAGGTTGGGGACGGTTGAAACATTTGTTGTGGGTACGGTTGAAACAATATTCATTTTACTTTCTCGTTCCTTACATGCCGAGGATACGTACAAAAAAACTTTGAGAGGGCAAGTCGACTTTTCGAATTATAAAAACACTGTTCGCTTCTAAGGTACATACGAAAGCGAGATGCATCTGGAGAGGAAGAAAAACCATTACTGGGATATAAACCGCACAACCGAGTTTCTAATGAAGAACAGGAGCAAGAGCTTCCAAAATATCTGATTCGATGTGCAGATATATATTTTAGCCTATCCAAGAGGGAGGTGAGGAAATTGGCATACGAACTGACCGTGAAGTATAATTTATCACGACCTCGGACTTGGGATAAAAGTCAGATGGCTGGTGAAGAATGGTTCCGTATGTTTGTGAAAAGAAGCCCCGAGCTTTCTGTACGCGCAGCACAAGCTACAAGTCTCTCAAGAGCAACTAGTTTTAACAGAAGCAACGTATCTGTTTTCTATGATAATTTGTCTACTGTCATGGACCGCCATAAGTTTGAAGCTCAAGACATATATAATGCCGATGAAACAGGTATAACTACAGTACAGAAGCCCGACAGAGTAGTAGCTAGGCGTGATGCTCATCAAGTGGGTTCAATAACTTCTGCAGAGAGGGGTACACTAGTTACAGTGGCCTTTGCAGCTAATGCTTTAGGAAATGTCATTCCTCCATTCTTCGTTTTTCCGCGAGTGCGTTACCAAGATCATTTTATTCGGGATGGGCCCACAGGATCTGCTGGAGCTGCGAACCCTTCTGGCTGGATGCGAGACGAAACATTCATGCATTTCCTTGAACATTTTAAAAAACATTCAAATGTATCCCCTTCACATGAAGTGTTACTCGTGCTCGATAATCACTCCTCACATGTTCACATCAACGCACTGGACTTTTGCAAGAACAATGGCATCGTCTCACTGTCTTGCCCTCCCCGCTGCTCTCACAAACTTCAACCGCTTGATCGATCCGCATACGGCCCTTTGAAGAAAGCTATAAATTCGTCCTGTGATGCGTGGATGCGAAGTCATCCAGGAAAAACCATGTCAATTTATGACATCCCAGGAATTGTAGCGTCTGCGGCACCGGTTGCTCTTACATCATCGAATATTCAAGCCGGCTTTCGCAAAACAGGAATTTACCCATATAATCGGGATCTGTTTACTGAGGTCGACTTTGCTCCTGCATTTGTAACTGATAGGCCAAATTCCGCGAATACAACAGAGCCAGTGGCTGTTCCTATACCGAATACTAGCTTGCTTGAAAATGGAACGCTGGCACCATCAACTCCTCTCTTGATTAATAGACCACCAATACAGGCAGCGGTTCAGCAAAAGGCTTCATCAGTCCCATTAACTGGGAAGGAAAATATTGTTGAAGGTCCAAAAACTCTTAATACACCACCCAGGCATCATAGCAGCACTATTTTTCCGCACACTTCGACGAAACCATCTACAAGCGCTCAATCGATTACTTCAAGTGCTCCTGTACTGTTTACACCAGAAGAAGTACGACCATTGCCGAAAGCTGCTCCGAGGAAATGTAACAGGAGGCGAAAAACTAGGAAGTCTACAATCTACACTGATACACCAGGGAAAGAAAAAATAAGAAAGGAGCATGAAGTGAGAATGAAACGGATCAAAGCTGAGGGGGTCAAAAGAAGATTAGATGGAGGAGAACGTGAAAAAAATATCAGAGGAAGGAAAAAAAGTAATAGACAACAGGAATCATCATCAGAAGAGTACGACTGCCTTGTTTGTTTGTCACCGTATTCAGAAAGTAGATCTGGGGAAAAGTGGATACAATGCGCCACTTGTAACCTGTGGGCTCATGAAAAGTGCTCAGAACGTGGTCATAGTTATGTTTGCCACAACTGCGACTCGGAATTATTCCAAAGCTGAATTTTTATTCCATTTAAGACTGATCAAAACCAAAGAAATATTTTTATTTTATTCGAAGATTACTTTTGTTCAGTTTGTTTTATTCAAAAAATATTTTGTGTGCGTTATTAAAGATTGATTGAATCTATCGTTAAGGTCATTAAAACATTGAAGACTGATTGATCTTGTCAAACGGAGCCATAATTGTTCTCAGAATTAAGATTGGTAATAAATAAAACATGTTGAAATATTATATTTGATTCATTTTAATGTGTCTCAATTGACCCCATTCACTGTTTCAACTGCCCCTGGTATGGGGACGATTGAAACAATTCGGATGTTTTTTTATATCCAATCTCCCACCAAAAGTAACGCACTCAATACTAACATAGCAATATCCATTAGTAGACAGAAACTCGCTCTTGTATTTGAGACATTTTGAGTAACGTTTGGCTTTTAAATGGCTATGCTATGGACGATATGAGTGGAATTGTTTCAACTGTACCCAGTCTACCCTAGCGTAATCATTTATAGCAACAAAATTAATTGATAACGATCATAAAATTATCGTTTTTCCCCAGAACCCCCCAGAACAGAAGTTTTCATTCACAGATGTGTAATGTGAATAAATTATCTGTAGCCAAAAGTCACTCATATTAAAAAAAAATAAAATGTTCAAATTCATGGAGAACTTTTGAAAAAATGAAAAATTTCTCATATTTTGCGAATGAATGCAGTATGAAAAATGATGGAAGAGATTTGAGCCATAGATGGAAACTCAATGTGTAAATCAAATGCAACGTTATCCTAATCGAAGGAATAAAAAACTCCTTCAAGGGAGAAGGTAATTAATTCTTTCTAGTTTGAAACCTTCTCACATGGTACAGGAATTGGAGAAGAATTCTTGAGGAATCATATAAATTCTTCAAGTCCCAGTTAAGTTCTTTATCCATCCTTTCTGACCAGGCGTGCTGTGTGCTGATGCTCCTTTGACTCCAGTTCTATCGAGCTGCTTCAAAACGTAGATTACAAATTCCAAACAGTGTAGGGAGTTTTCAAAAATATGGACATATTAGATTATATGCTTGTTTAGAAATGAACCTATAGACTCCAGACGTATTTGAAACAGTAAGACTGATTAGGCCTGATACGAATTGCTTAGACAAGATCGCTGAAGTCTTATCTGGATCAATAAGAATTTCACAATAGCTGGAAGGTATAATGGTGGATTTCTTTTTCTCGGTTCTTTGAAGAGAATCATCGACTATATTTTCATCATACCGGATTAAAATAGAAGCGAAATCAGGTTATCAAGTCACTGTGCAGTAAGGAAGAAAAAAGGTGGAAGTTTTCTGTTAATGTCATACGTGACTCTTCATTACATTCAAATATCTCTATGAAAATTATTTGAATCATCAGTGAAGGATTAGTACTTTATACATACATACATACATTGAATTTATTCTTGCTCAATCACTACATTGGATTATTACAAGAAGGGTTGCGCGCATTTACATTTTTATTGTACAGCCTATATTGTATAATATTAACATCTATTCTTTCAATGCGTATTTTGGTCATTTATTCTAATTCATTTAATAGAGATTGGTTCATGTACATACAGTTTCTTATCCCTAATACTTTATTCTAATTCTTTGTCTGTACTTATTTATTATTATCTGTATCAAGTTAATTCAGAGATATATGTGCTTCGTTTTACACTTTGTAATGATCTAAATAATAGTACATATTTCTTCATTTTTTTTCAGCCGTTAGTACTTCATAACATAACTATAAAGAAGTGAGATCATAAATTTGATTCGAAAAATTATGAAATTATATGTATTTGAATACATAATAAAATACCAAAGTATCAAAAAAGTATCCATGTTCAATATATTCAAGTAATCATTTTTCTATAATCTTCATCTTTGAAATACCGAAGATGTAAATATAGATGGTATCTATCCAGTGCCTTGAAATTCAGGTATTCATTTTTCTGAAATCACAAGCAACATGCAAATGAATGAGTTAGGAATTATGAAATTTTCAATTAAAACAGCAAAACAAAAAATATCATTTTGTATTTTGCATGTGATTCCGTTTATGCGGAATATATTGCTCTTAACAAATCGGCGGATCATTTTTTCTCTTCTTTTACAAATCAATATGACCGGTTCGCTCGGATATATTAATTTTCCCTTGTTTTTAAACTTCAGAAAAGAATTCAACAAATTTTCTTTGAGACCAGTTAACTCGGATATGCATGTCTCGCATTTCAATCTCGTCGATAATTTCCTAACAACAAACCCACTTATATAAATAACAACTTCATTCACGTATTCCTTTAACTTTTTATCAAAAATATATTCCTGTCCAAAGAACGCAATATCGTCTTTGACAGGACTTGAAATTTGATTATAAATTAAATTGGTTTCATTGATTTGTTCTTGAGGGGACTTGATAATTTTGGAACAACAATTCAGAATAGAAATTTGACTTGATGGTATGCAATTTCCAAACCCTTTGTCACTAACTTCACAGTTGACTAAAATTCTCTTATAAGCTGCTTTGAATTGTTTACAGCTTGGATTGTCATTATGTCCCCCAAGAGAGCGAATTTTCCCAAAGAAAAACTCAACGTGATCCTGAGATAATTTATATGTTGGTAAAAATTCTAATACTACATTATCCGATGCAATATGTGGTTTATATAAGTCGATCACTGTTTTTAAACTTATCAATAATTCTTCAAAACCAGTTTTTCTTGGCGAATGTACAATTAATGTACCATTAGATTTTTTTAAACATTTTATATAATTATGACTTCTTACATAAAATTCTTCCACTTTTGAAATATGTGTATGACATATGGCTTGTTTGAATCCATCAACATTTATACTATGTGAGTTAAGAATATCGAATGCATCATCAATCATTTGAATGAATTGAAGTGTTGCAGCACAGTTTTGAAAATCGCATAATTTCAAGACATCCTTACAGAATAATGATGCTTCAGCAACAGACGAACTCAATAATTGGGTTGCTGATGCTACTTTCATTTTCTGCTTGAAAAAAAATAATATGTTTCCCCCTCAATTTGTTTGCCAAATGCAATCCTTCAGATTCTTGCAATCCGTTTAATGCTCCCAAGTACATAAATTAAATTTTTTCCCCTTGACTATTATAGGAAATTTTATAATCTCCAAGTACGTTACGAATCAACTTTATCATATGCGAAGGATCTAACATAATGAAGGTCGACTTTGTTAGCGCTGTGTTTAAATTATTTACATCATCTACAGAGCAACCCATTATTGAAGCCATTGTGAAATTGGTGGATAACCCATCGCAAGTGACGTTTATAATCAGTATCCACATTGTGACAGTATGTGCAAAGGCTCAAAATAATTGAGCCTTTTGCGAACCATTCATAGAATTTATAAAAAAATATCCTATTGGTCTTTTCCATTGTTCTTTTATCAATACCACCATAAGAACGATAGCTTCAGTGGCTTCACCTGCTATTTCGTTTTCAGTATCCGTGCGAAAATCGACAAGGCCATGGAGATAATGTCCATCCCATTCAACATGCTTCCGAAGTGACATTTCGTCAAAAACCAGAGAACAAACAACTGGTTCCTTGGATTCTTGGACTTTCAGTTTCAAAACATCTAAAGCTTCTGAAGTAAAGCCAGGTTTTCCATCAATCACTTTATACCATTCACATAAAGTTTTTGGATGTGGAAGGCAGTCGTTGAAATAAGAACGAACAAAATCGTATGCCTTAGGCGAAAAAAAGCTTAAAGTTGAAGCGAATTTACGAATTTCTTCGGAACATTTTTGAGGTACTGACAGTCCAGCATGCTGTACAAACAGTCTGTGTAAAAAGTCTTTATGCTTCAAAATTTTTTTTCAAAATCGTAACAACTTCTTCAATTAAATTGTGACTTTGCAAACTTTTGATTAGATCGGACAGGGACTCAACTTTTTTTTTAATCGATATTTTTCGAGTTGGAGCTTTTTAATTTTTTTACTTTTCAATGAATTATCATCCTGCAGTTCTTGCATTGCTCTCTTTGAAGAAGTTTTTCGCGGCGTATCAGTGACTGAAGATTTTGCCATTTGAATGATCGAATCTCTTGAAATTCTCATACAGTTTTTGCATTTTTATATGAAATCATAAATTTCTTTGAAATTGATTTATGAGATGTTTTCGATTTCAAATATTTCAACTCTTCGGCATATTCAAGTAATGCAATAATATAACTTTTAATTAACTTTTGTGCTACCTTATTTGATGTACAATTTTCAGATACTGTTGGAGATTCATTAATGCTTGATATAATGACCCAAAAATATTAATGATTGTATCAATTGAATATTTATAAGAACTAAAAGTACTGATACAAATTGTATCTCAAATAAGAGATATTGATTTTCGTACTCATGTATGAAATATTTTAACACTATGGAATCTTCTAAAAATGTGATACTATTGGTTTTAAACAACCTCTTTTCTATCTTTATCACAAACCTGTTCCTTGTTATGCTTTTGTAAATTTGTTGAAATATGAAACATTTTAATGAGTTAATGAATGTATTAAAGTATTTATAAACAGATCTTCTGTATTCTTTGTTTCGTTACTCTCCTAATCGTGGTAACAATATAAATTAATGATTCATGACAATGCACCATGTCACAAGTCAATCAAAACAATGGTGAAACTACATGAATTGAACTTCGAATTGCTTCCACATCCAGTGATGCCAGGAAAAACGGTGCGGACCGAAAAATCAGCCCCTCCATTGTTCACACAATGACACGTTCGTATACGTGCGACTCACATGTATACGAAAGTTTCATCGTGTGCACGGTAGAGGGACTGATTTTTCGGTCCACACCGTCTTTCCTGGCATCACTGTCCACATCCACCGTATTCGCCAAATTCGGCTACGAGCGACTACTGGCTGTTCGCAGACCTGAAAAAAATGCTCGCCGGTGAGAAATTTCGCTCGAATGAAGAGGTTATCGCTGAAACTGGGGCCTATTCTGAGGCAAAAGATAAATCGTTCTACAAAAGTGGTATTGAAATGTTAGAGTGGCGCTGGAATGATTAGGTTGTTCTTGATGGAGATTACGTTGATGAATAAAGCTGATTTTGAACAAAAAAACCGTGTTTTCTTTGTTAGGCCAGGGACTTTTCAGCCCGTGTGTTATAGTGGGTGATAGTGAATAAAACATTAAGAAAAAGATACACAGGAACTTGGATTCAGGTGATAATCAAAATGTAATGAAAAATCAAATTAGAGGTGCATGATATTTCATGGTATCGATATTTTTCATAGGAATTTTGTGGAGTTCAAATTGAATTCTATGAAATCTCGATAAAAACTTCATACCAATTGTGTATAAAACATCGATAACGATATCGTGTACCTTCGTTCCAAAAAAGAATGAATCATTTCTTAACCTCCAAAAATTACTCCAGAAATTTCGTCAATTCTACTTTAAATTACTATCAAAGAAATTTGTACCGCAGTATTTAACGCATATTCAATCTGATTCTAGATACCCTCATAATGATTGAGTCAACGCATAAACATGAATTATTGAATATCAGGTTTGACTATCATGGAAAAATGGGTTTATTTTGGAACTTCATAAAGAATTCTGTTGGATCACAAAAAGAGTTTTCGGAGAAGTCAATCATCAAGGCATTAACGACTTCTTCAAAACATCTAACAGGATTCTTTTCGATCATTCTCGTGATTCTTAATAAACTCCTCCCTGACAGCACACCTACCGATGTCCACGTCGCATCTCCGTGGTGGCGAGATGAATAAAAGGGAAATGTGGATACAAGGTGGAAGAACGGGGGAGCGACATAGAGGCAAAAATATCTGATGATTGATGGTTCCCCGCATAGCATACCTAATTCACAATGAATTCTGGAAGACTGCATTTTCTATACCACGAATCTTTTATGAATCCTTCAATCGTCTTTGTAGCTAACTCATCAAATTCCAAAAAAAGTCCCAAACATATCCCCGTTATGAGAATGAAAGTGAAGACATTTGGAAGTTTAAAAAGAATACCCAATCTTGCCATAAGAATTAATCTTGGGATTCATAAATTATTCGTAGACCACACCGAAGGAAAAGCTGTATAGCACAATAATTCAGAATAAATCCCTCATGAATTTCATTTAAATTATAAGATGTCAAATTAAAATCTTTCTGCAGTCTCCATGAACTGTTGTGGCGTGAGCGAATGATTCTGAATTGTTGTGCAGGTCGTATGCAAAAAATTGAAAAAGTTTTTCCATATATACATGGACTTGTTGGACAAAAAATTTCGACGGTATAGATATGAGATCTCATAATGAATGTGGACAAATAACATACAATGAATATGTGCATAAATAGATCTGCAAGAAGAGAATATTGTCAAAACACGACTCACTATATTTGCGATCAGTTTACAGGATAAATATATTGGATTATAATCAACATAAGGAAATGTTTTTCATGAATGAAGACATTGATGAATGGTTCAAGTATGAATTTATGTCGAATTTTATGTTTATATGTGCATGAGAATGTACAAGAACTCTCACTCACTGTGTTTTCATGAATTTAATGAACATCGGAAGGGGAGGAATTTTTAACGTACTTTTGAAACGAGTAAACAATAAATCAAAACTCAAATTCTGCAGCAACAAACCACACTGACAATATTGCTGAAGAGTATACGTTGCAATCCCTAAATCATTCTAGAACATGAAGAGACGAATTGATAAAATGTTTGACAATTCTAGGTCATTTGTTCATAATTCTTCGTATAATCTTTAGAGATGACTAGGAGATCCCACAAATGTCAAAAAAGTGAAAAAATAACGCCAAGACCATGAAAAGAATGTGAATCTCTTACAATAACAATGCCCAAAAAATTTTTTGAACAAAATCTTCACCCTGTCTAGGATTCTACTTGAAGTCACAAATATACCTTTCAAAAGAAGAAAAAAATGAGAAATTTGGTCGGTTCACATATGCTTTGCAATTCACGTCGATGCGGAGTACTTGGCGTGGCCAATAGCAGGAGTTTTCAGTCCCGATTATATTCCAAAAAATTTCTCAAGGGCATCAAGATAGAAACTCGAATGATATGATTCCACAAAATTATCATCAGCCACGCCGAGTGTTCCGCATCGAATTGGATTTTGAAAGATATCTGAACCGACCAACACGTTTGGTTTGGAATAACTCAGTGTTTTAGGGAGTGCAATGGATCAACCTAATTTCTGTTCCATTTCCCTTCATACATGTTTCCAAAATGAGGATGTTGTTTTCAGAAATTACAAACCACTAAGAACGCATTGTTGACAAATTAAGTTACAATATTTAAAAAATTGTTCGCATACTATTTGAATCGCCAAATGTACTTGGTAGCTGTTATTGATTTCACATCTTTTTTTTGAAATAGTATATCAGCCACTTCAAGTAGAATTCTGGACAGAGTGAAGTTTTTGTCAATTGTTATTGTGAGTAATTGACATTTTCTCATGGACTTGGCGTTATTTTGCCACTCTTTCAGAGTTTCTGTGGGGATTTCACTCCTTTTTATGAATATTGTTCACTCAACCTGATTATCATATGTCTATATTTTATGTAAATCAAAATATTGGAGAATCAAATCATCAACTACTCTATCAGAACTACTACTGTGGGCAAAAAGTAAGGTGAATTTTTAATTTAAACTTCGCGGGCTTGACATTTCAGGCTAGTTCTTTGTTTCTTAAGTTGGTAGAACTGTTAATGACATCTGTGCCAAATTTCATGTCAATGTCATTATCAGTAATACATTTACGCCTGTGTTTACCCAACGACCAAAAGTGCATTTTTCAATTTTTACAATGTCTGATTTAATTGAGCACCCAGGGAAAAAATTCCATATATGGACCCATATATGGATTCATATATGCATTCATATATGAGCATACATGGATTTTGGCCATATATGTTCATATATGGTAATATATGAAAGTGAGGAATCTATCAGCATTGATCTTACTTCTCTCTCCTTTGGTTTTTCATCACATTCCATGTAAAATTGTGACATTTTTTTGTCTATATATGGATGTATATGATAATGTATGATTGAATATGATCACATATGGCCATATACAGTCTCATTCATACATGATCATACATGGCCAAAATCCATATATGCTCATATATGTTTATATATGTTCATATGTATTTCATATATGTTCATATATGATTCATATACGCTCATAAACGACCATATATGAATTATTTTTCCCCGGGCAGAGAAGTGCAATCAAATTTTGTTTGCGGAATGAAATTCCGGCTGCGGAAACTTTGAGGATGTTGCGGAAGGCCTTTGGTAATTCTTCCATGTCGCAGGAAAATGTTTATAAGTGGTACAAAGACTTCAAAGAGGGTCGAGAACGTGTTGATGACTTGGAGCGCTCCGGACGACCATCGACGTCAATAGATGACCAACACGTCGATGAAGTGAAGGAATGAGTGCTAAAAAATCGTCGGTTGACTGTTAGAGACCTTACTGATATAATCGGAATATCAGGAGGATATTAAGACCAGAATTATGGGCCAACAACTCTTGGTTTTTGCATCACGATAATGCACCGTCTCATACTGCACTCGTCCTTCGTGACCATTTCACCAAAAATTCGACACATATCGTTTCGCAACCACCGTATTCGCCTGATTTGGCTCCGTGTGACTTCTGGCTATTCCCAAAACTCAAGAGACCACTCCGGGGAAAGCGTTTCGAGTCGATTGAGAAGATAAAAGCTGAATCGAAGAAGGCGCTGATGGCTATACCGAAAAGGGACTATTTAGCATGTTCGATGATTGGAAAAAACGTTGGCATAAGTGTATTTCATCGAGAGGGGATTACTTTGAAGGGGATGAAATGGATGTAGAAGAATAAATGAAGATTTTTCATTTCACAAACAAATTCACCTTACTTTTTGCCCACAGTAGTACATTTTCGAAGAATACAGGTTGGTTGAAAAGTTTTGAAAGCAAAAATGAAAGAATGTGTATTTTTTGATGAAATTATTTTTTTTATTCAATATAGTTTCCCTCAACTTCAACACACTTATTCCAACGATCCTCCAATAATTTTATACCATCTCTGTAATGATTTTCCGGAAGCTCCGCAAAATACTGTTCCACAGCTGCAACAGCTTCTTAATTCGACGAAAAACGCTTTCCACGAAGGAATTGTTTCAAATTCCTGAAGAGGTAATATTCGGAAGGGAGCCAAATCTGGTGAATACGTCGGGTGTTCAAGCAATTCGTACTTCAATTCGTTCAGTTTAGCCATCGCCAGAACACTTGTGTGAACACGTGCATTGTCTTGATGAAAAATGATTTTTTTCTTCCGTAAACCGGGTCTTTTTCACGAATTTTTTCATCCAACTGGTCCAAAAGGTTGCAATAATATTCGGAGTTAATTATTTCACCTTCTTTGAAATGATCAATCAATAAGACTCCTTTTGCATCCCAAAAAACCGATGCTAAAATCTTTTTTGCCGATCGTTCTGACTTCACCCGTTTTGGAGTTGAACAAATAGCTTCAGTCCACTGTAAACGTTCTTGTTCCAGTTTAGGATCATGATGGTAGATCCAAGTCTCATCCATAGTTGCGCAACGACGCAAAAAATCGGTCTTATTCTGCTTAAAACGCTCCAAATTACGCTGAGAAATTTGTTTTCGATTCTGCAGTTTTTGTTGAATGAAATTGTCAACGAATGCGGCACTAACTTTTCAAAAAGCTTTTTCATATGTAATTCTTCGTGTAAAATATGGAGTACTCATTCATCTGAGATGCCTATGGTATCAGCAATTTCACGCTTAGTCAAACTTGGATCTTTACAAACAAGATTATAGACTTACTCAATGATGTCTGATTTCGTTGCACTTTTTGGACGTCCACTACGTGATTGATCTTCAACGCTTGTACGATCACGTTCAAACTCTAAAACCCATCGATGTACAGTTGGAAATGGAGGAGCAGATTCCTTCAACACTTCCTTCATTTTAGTATGAATTTCTGTTGCTGATAAACCTTCCAAAACAAAGAATTTTATCACTGCACGTTATTCGGATTTCTCCATTCCCACAAAATACACTGACACGTCAACTTCGAATGGCTTGTAAACGAAGAATGAATTGATAGATCGGAATAAAATTGGGTGTGTGTTCAAATGAAGGATGAAATATAAAAATAGCGTATAAATTTTGATTCCTGTACTGGTTGATAGGTGTCGCTTTCAAAACTTTTCAACCAACCTGTACGTACTCAGGAGCGTATAAAATCGCCCCGAGAATCCTTAATTTAACCGAGTAGAAACGAATGCTTTATAACTGTGAATCACAGCACCCAACGTTTCGCCCAGATTCTGGGCATTCTCAAGGATATACAAATCGGAGAACAGCAGTATCTCCCCATAACGAAACCATAAATCCAAACCATGAATCTCCTCCCAAAAGTTTATCAAAATTCTTGGATCCCACACTGTAAAAAATAATCGAAATTCTTCTATACGCGGCAATCGGAAAATTCCGATCATGGAATAGGAAATCAATTTCCGATATTTTTATATAAAATTCATCATGAATTGAAATGAAAATTCCAAATTATATGAGATTTTCACTATCAGTTCCCAGTCAATTTTCGGTAAAATACAGAAAATTCCCAACGCATGTATGTGTTAATTACTTGCGAACATTTATGTGAAGTTTCTTGTAGAAATTTTTGACACTGCATGCAATGCTATAACCTTTTTTATGTCTACTACAGAATACAGAGATTCAGAAAGAATTCTCGAGAATACATCATGAATTCAGCGAACCCCAATTGAACTCTTGAGTTCATGAACTCTTTCTAAACTGGTGTGCTGTGTGGGTAGTTTAAACCCTCACGAGGTAACGTCATTTTGGATAGCTCCTACGATTGGCTCATATGAATGCTGTTTACGAACTGAAGTGATGACACTTGGGGAGCTTATAGCCTCCTAGTGTACAATTGTTTGGGATATAGTCTGCTTACTCTTCTCTTCAAATTAGCAAGAGGAGAAAATTTTGAAAAGGCATGAGTGACCCGACGTTACCTCGTAAGGATTAAATACACAGCATACTTATCATAATGGATGAACTTCTTGAAAACTTGTGAAATTTGCCTATGTGGTTTCTTGAAAAATCTCAACTGGCAGAGATGAAGTAAGATTATCTATTCATGTATGGAGAGTTAATCTCTTAAAGGGATACTAGCGTCAGTAATTTGCATATTGGTTAGAAAAAAACACAATCATAAGATGGAAAGAGGAGTATTGAAGCTATCACCTCCTTGAGGCATAATTTTATTCCAAACGAGATTGATTTTTCATATCTTACTTCGTGGTCAAGATTATTGAAAAGAAGTCAAATACACAGTGACCAACTATATGCGTACACTGTAAAAAATATTCACAATTTTCCCATACCTATGCAAAGGAAGTTTCTCATACTTGTGCGGGAAAGGCGAATTCCGGCACACGTATATGAATTTCCACATAAAAATATATCAAAATTACTGTCTTTATGGAATTTTTACTATAAGTTCATAGGAATATTTGCTCAATATTCACAGGAAATTGTTGACAGTGTAATTTATGCACTTCTTCTCTTAGATCGACCCATTACGGTATTTCATTGAATGGATTGTTCAATGAGAAAAGTTGGAAAATTATAGAACTAGCCACCTTGGCGGATCCTTCGTTTTTTTCTGTTGTTGATGCATCGTGAAGGGTATACTAGCGGCGCGGTAGCAGCCAAATCGTTCATGACAAACGCTTGAATTTAATCAAAATATCTCTCATACAGCACTTCTACTTGGATTAAAGAAGTGCTGTAGGTGCAGTTTGAATCTCAATCATGGTGTGAAAAATTCACAAATATACCAGAAACCCACGGTGATGATGCGGTGTATTCAATCCCATTAGGGATTTATTACTATAGAAGTGAAACAATCATGTGCACTGAATATTCACACACTGAAGCCACATTCGTTGAAGAATTCCATATTATAGTATTTATATTTAATAAACATAGGATTCATATCCCATAACAGGTGCTCAACTTCACATTGTGACTTTGGTAGTGGACAATTTAGTATATTATATAAGAGGCTTGAAATCGTTGTGACTTGACTCGAAAAAAATTTTTGTACGCTCGACTTAATAATTCGAGCCGAGCCGAGATTCGAGATTATAAATAATGAGAATTTGAGAAAACACGCTTTACCTCATTATTTCTTACTGGAAAACAATTAATTTATCGACTTGAAACATATACGAAAATACTCCAAAAAGTGCGTTTCATTCAATTATTTTTTTCATATCTGAAAAAATTCTCCAAAAAACTTTTGTTGAACTCCCTGAAGCAGGATACCCCCTTAACCGCAGAGAGAAAAATGGTTTGTCACGTCAGCTCCTCCAAACAAATTTGTTGCATTTGCAAAAATATTCACTCCAGCAACTAAGACGTGGGTGTTGTTTATGCCAGCAAAAAATTTAGTCGTGTCAGTTATTTTCCTTGTTCTTTTAACGACTTTTCTTTGTGGACTCTATAAGAACGAACCGGTTTGTCATGCCAGCAATACACGGAGAAAATATCTCATTACATATTACAGTGTACCACCGGATCAGGGCGTCACATTGGTTCCTTCGAGAGAAATTACTATGTGGTTGCAGAGAATCACACAGTAATTTTTCTCGAAGAAACCGATGTGGCGCCCTAAGCCGGTGGTACACTGTAATATTTAATGAAATATTTTCTCCGTGCGATTATCGGAAAAACCATGACTCGGAATTAAAAAATCAATCGAAGAACCGATTCACCAAAATCCTCCGATTAATCCAATGGATTGATATGCTAAGAGCAAAAGTGACACTCGAATTGTTGTCAAGCAAAAACAGAACAGGGAATCTTAAGAGTGAGAATGGAATGTCAAAAGCTCCAAGTGGAAGCGATACACTGATAATTCAGAACAAAAGAGCAACCACAGAAATCTCCAGGCAAGAATGAAACACTAAAGAACTCAAGCAAAAACAAACCAACGCACAACTGAATTCTGTACTTTTGTGCTAGCTCGTTTTTGTTTAAGCTTTTCAGTGTTACATTTTTGCTGGGAGATTTCTTGGGTTGCTCTTTTGTTCTGAATTATAGGTGTATCGGTTTCGCTCGGAACTTTTGACTAGTGCTTCCGCGAGTGCAAGATCTTGTCTTGTCTTGTCTTAGAAATCGAGATAATATCGAGACGAGATGCGTAAAATAGCATTCAAGACAAGAACAATATGTACCAATCGAGAAAAGCGTACCGTCGAGATCAGTTGGTCAAGATCTTGACTACATCTCGATCTTGTATTATCAAAATCACCAATGCAGTGAGGACAAATTTTAGAGTACATTATTGCAGTATTGGTTAGGAACTTTCTATATCTATATATACTGTATATTTAGATGTACAAACAATGTTGAATAACGGAGACGTAGTATAGATAGACCGTATATGGCGGGAGTTTGAGAGAGACAGAAACATAAACTCTTCCAACCGTATTTTAAAGTAGGCGGGAGAGTTTTTTATCTCTCTCAGACTGAAAAACGATAGTAAATAAACAGAACTCATATGTATGTTTTGCAACACTGCACTAATGCCACAACAGCCGTCACTATACAGGGTGGACCATTTTAAGTGATATAGTTAAATATCTCCGAAACTAGTAGAGATGGAAAAAAATGTTACGAATAGAAGTAAAGAGGTTCCAGGGAGGAAGCGTGGTCCTGACCTTGGAAAATTCCTCAGAGGTCATTTTGAAGGTCATTTAGAGGTCAAGATGGTGTTTTGAACCCGACCCCCATGTTTTTACCATGAAATTTGAAAGCTGGTTTCAGACCCATCACAAAAACTGCTCATGCACTCCCTTCCACCCGTTGGAGTGCAAGTTATGAACCGTCGAAGTCATTGACCACCGTGCGCGCGGACTAGGGCTACCGAGAGCGTAAGGCTGGCGTCCCATGGACGGAAAAAGTGGCGGAAAGCGAATTGCGGTACCAATACTTTTCAAGTATGCCTAGTTTTATCTGGTTTCATCCAACAGTCACTAAAAATCCTGAAAATCTATTGGTGCCTCAATTCGCTTTCCGTCACTTTTTCCGTCCATGGGACGCCAGCCTAAGTGCGTGGATACACGCGGGAAAATATATTTTTAAAAGTCCCATAATTTATTGAGGATCAGTGGCAGTCTGTGATGAATGAAATTATTTACCTGAATATAGCTTCGAAAGTACCCTAATTTGTTGTAGAAATACATCTAATTATGAGAGTTTTTAAAAGTAAATTCAAATCAAAACTATTTGTCACAGACTGGCGCTGATCCTCAATAAATTATGGGACTTTTCAACACATCTGTTTTCTGCGTGTAGGCGTGATGATTCCATTAGAGACACAAAGATGAGTGATGGCCCTAATCTTTCAGTGAATTATCTGAAAACTGGAAGGATATTTGTGTAAGTTCAAATGCGCATCTCAATCAACATTACGTGGTATGGTAAATACTTTCAATGTTTCGAGCAACCCTTCAACAATTTTTGAGAGTCGATACTCATTCATAACCCTGATTGAATCGGATGGAATAATTCAACGGATTTCAAATACAATAGTGAATCGTGATAAAACGAACACATATGTTCCCGTTTGTTTATGTTCAAGGTTTCCTTCATAATGGAATCAACTCCAATCTCCATTGGAATCAGTCGCAATCTTCGGGAGAGAGTGAAGAAGAAGAATCCATAAATGAATGGGAACATCGAATCTCTGCTTATCATTAGTGGCAGTTATGTATTCGGTTTATTACGATTCACTATTGCATTCGAAATCCTTTGAATCATTCCATTTGATTCAATCAGGGTTATGGATGAGTATCGACTCTCAAAAAAGGTTGAAGGGTTGCTCGAAGCATTGAAAGTATTCACCATACCACATAACGTTGATTGAGATGCGCATTTGAACAGACACAAAAATCCTTTGTGCTTCCAAATGATCCACCGAAGGATTAGGGTGATCACTCATTTTTGTTTCTCCACTGGAATCATCACGCCTATCCACGAACTCACGCTTTCGGTAGCCCTAGTTCAGCGCGCGGTCATCAATGACTTTGACGGTCCATAACTTGCACCCCAATGGGCGGAAGGGGGTCCATGGCCATTGTTTCGTGAAGGGGTTGAAACCAGCTTTCAAATGCTATGGTGGAAAAATGGGGGTCTGGTTGAAAAAAAAACATCTCAACCTCCAAATGACCTTCAAAATGACCTCTGAGGAATTTTTCAAGGTAAGCACCGTACTTCCCCCCTGAAACCCCAAACTTTTCATGAGTAACATTTTTTTCCATCTCCACTAGTTTCGGAGATATTTGACTATATCACTTAGGATGGTCCACCCTGTATAGTACGACCACGAGTGCTTTTAGATTGGACTCGCAAACGTTACGAACACAAAGAAAATTTCCTTGGGTCCCGAATGGGATTGCCCAGGGACCTGCATGGAAATCAGTGGGTACCCATGGGTTCCCAGGGATTTACACATAGGTTCTTATCGGAACCACCTGGATTTTTTTGATACGGAAAACATGAGCCAAAGATTCAGTTTTTTTCTTAGGATCAGGTCATTTGGGTATTTGAAAAACACTATTTAGGTATCCTGTCATATTCAAAATTGACACCCGTAGTGAATGAGATCGTGTATCCAAGCAAACCACAAACATTGTTCCACACTTGATTATCTGTTGGCTATAATCAGCAAACGTGACATCATTATGACTGGTGAAAGTTATCATTTCCTCGAATTGAGGATGATAAACATGAGTTCTGAATTTCCATTCGCGAGTAGTTGCTTCGAAGATACAACCACACGACAATTTTTTATAAAAAATTCTTCATCGTTTTATTTATTAATCATGTACTACTACACCGAAAGAAAAAGCATACTCCAAACGCAGAGGAGCCCTTCACGCTTCTAACGCTGTTGCTATAACGTGCTTTCAACGTATAGCAACATGCTCAGAAGGCACGGGGACTCATGCACAAAAAGCACGGGCTCGTGCGTCGAAAGCATGGGCTCATGCATTCAACGCACGTTATAACAAATGCCTTAGAAGCGTGAAGTGTTCCCTTGCGTTTAGAGCATGCTTTTTGTCTCGGTGTACGTAATATGTGTTCTGATAGGTATTGTTTTTCTCCGAATTGAATTCACATTAAAACTGTGTCAAAGTACAATGTTGATTTCGCTCGATTCTTGAACGTTGCAGCCAACTTGGCCATGTTTTCTTTTGGAATGACTATGGGATAGTCATCAACGGCTTCACCTAAATCATTAGAATCAGATCCGTTCCTGTCGGTCAGCGACAATGAGGCATCATTGATTGCATCCTTACCATGGGCTAGAATTCTAATTGGTGCGAAAATAGGAACAAAGACACTGGATAAATTTGGGAGGAAAATGACTTTGCTTATCACTGCCGTTCCTTATACCGTTGGTCCGATATGGATAGCTGTTGCCCCAAGCGTTGAGGTATTTGATAATTTACTGCGCATGAGAAAATTGTTCATGAAAGGCAAAACGTAATAATACGTAAGCAATATTCGAAATCCGCTGTCTTTTTCGTTCAAATCTTAAAAACTTGTAGTATAATAAGTACACTATATCTAGGAGAAGTGCACTACCCTACCAGCACACCTACCGCTTCCACGTCGCATCTCCGTGGAAGCAACGTGGACAAAAGGGATCGGTGGTAGTGCTGTACGGGTAAGGTATTCCCGAGTTTTGTAATGTTGCGTTTTCTCTCTCAATTAATTCAATCAGAGAAATGTTGTTCCACTGTGAAGATAGTGAGTTGCATTGCTGAAGCGATGAACTTTCACCAGTAGTTGCACTGTAAGATATACATTTATATTCATATATTTCCTTAAACGTATAAAATTCCGAGAATTTATCGACAAAATCAATATTCTCGAGGTATTGTCAAGACAAGATCAAGATGATTCATTACAAGAATCATTCAAGACCAAGACGATATCATTATTTTCATATCTTTCAAGAACAAGACAATATTTCAGAAGATATCATATTGTCTCGTATTGTGGAAGCACTACTTTGGACATTTCATTCTCACTCTCAGAAGCTCCTGTCCTGTTTTTGCTTGACAAAAATTTGCGTGTCACTTCTGCTCTTAGAGTATCAATTATAATTGACACAGGCCTGCGAAATATGACTTTTTATTCCCCCCTCGAACAATTATGTCTCTCATCGAAGCATTTTGATGCGCCGAATCCGAATTTGACTGCAGAATTGCTCTATCACGTCAGGTTTTTGAGATATTTCGACCTAAGAATGTGAAAAACACTGTTTCTTGACATATTTGGGGTTACGTGAAGTTGAAGGGTAACTTTTGTCCACAAAACTAATAGATGCACCCCAAAGTATAAGTCATCCTTTTCCAAATGCCGTTGAGTTCGCTCGAATGTCTTTTTTTTTCATTGAGATCCGACAGTTTGAAAATTGTGTCTCCAGCTATTTATTGAGTACATGAGCACACAAATTCCAAATTGTCGTATGTGAATGAAAAAAAAAGATATTTGAGCAAACTCAACGGCATTTGGAAGAGGATGACTTATACTCTCAGGTGCATCTATTAGTTTTGTGAAAAAAATTACCCTTCGACTTTACGTAACCTCAAATATGTCCAAAAACAGTGTTTTCCAGATTTTTACGTCGAAATATTCCAAAAATCTGACGTGATATAACAATTCTGGAGCCATTTTCGGATTCAGCGCAGCAAATTGATTCAGAAATGAGAATTTCATTTGAAGGAGAATTTCATGTCAATCAGTGTAATGAATGTGAATGCTGATTCCTTGCTGAAAATTCCCGATAAAAAACAATAGACAATTTTTCTATCGTCTTGTATGTGGTTTCTGAATACGGAATTTCCGGAATTATATCCTCCATTTACGATATAACTTTATTTTTCCCAATAAATACAAATTTCGTATTTTTTTCCTATAGAATTGTATCGAAGCTCAATCATTGAAATTTCCTAGTTCTTATCGGAATGTATGCGGATATTTTCCTATCGTTTTGTATGTGGTTTCTGAATATGGAACTTTCGGACTTGTATCGGTTATTTACGATATTTCTGTATTTTTCCTCACCAAGTGGTATCGTAAGTTCACCATAGAATTTTTACATTTTCTCAAGCATTCTACCGGACGTCAACCATATAAATGTTTTGGTTTTTATGGGTCTCTATGCGGATATTTTTCCATCGTTTTGTATGTAATCTTTGAATAAAAAATTTTTCGAGTGATGTCGTTGATTGCATAGGTGGCGAGGTTGGTCGTGGAGTTTTGAACCCTACCGCAAAAGTTGATCATGGAGCTTTGAACCCTGCTGCAAGAAACCCTACACGAACCAGTTTGTGTTTTATTGTTGGAAAAATGTTTCATCCCATATGCCACAGCTTCATGTATCCAAACACCTCGCAGTATAGGAGTGTATAGGAATCTCACGAGAGATACTCATACATACCCTTTCTCGCGTTCCCCATACAAAACAATCAAAACCATGTCCAGAGTTATTAATATGATGTGTATCGTGAAAATACGATAAAAACCGGTACTCTTTTCGAATTTCATCTCGTAGTGAGGAGATTGAAATAATATATAGGAATTTCACAAAAGATATGATTAGTAAAATACATTCCCATAAACAAAAGTGTGTAACAGTGTCATGATGACTCATATAAAGAAACCCCCATGGTAAAGGTTTTTTAAATCTCACAAGGAACAAAATGAGCCTCCATTAGTCATAAACGGATCGAAGATAAAAATTTTTAAAGAAAAAAACCATGTCAAATTTCTCGTTGTTGTTACATGATTGTTTATTTATACTTCGAGTTGGTTCTTTTTTTGTCATGAACAAGAATATAAGTCCCAACGAATATGATCATCGAATTCCTTCGACCTTGATGTTCTGCTTGACAATGATTTTTCTAATTTGATCCTAAATTCTCCCGGAGAACTACCTTGAATATGTTCGAAAATCGACTATTCAAGTAGTTGCTGCAACTATTTCTTTTTCTCCGTGCGGGGAAAAAAGGTAACGCGACCATACCGCACATTATTCAATCCTCAGCAAAGATACAAATCCTAGTATCATGTGGCAACTACGGCGGGGGGCATCGGTGGCACGCAGGGGGGCAGCAACAGCCATCGGAACTCCACCTCAAGCTGCTCCCCCATCGAGGGATGTGACACCCGTACTGGTGCAGCCCAACCGCACCAGTGGACTGACGCCAACCAGTCAATCACCACCCAGCGTCAATTCCTCGTCGGGTGTGACGGACAGCGGACCATTGATCGCCACGACGCTGACTACCTCAACAGTCACAGTATCAACGTGTGGGGCCCCAATCATGGCCACGGGGTCACACTTGTCGGGAAGGGCCACTACCATCGTCGCCACTCCACCTGCTCTTCCCGACATCCATGAGGAAAGGCTGTCGAGTGTGAGTTCTCAAGCGGCTCAAAATCCCACCGTCGGAGACACCAGGGGCATCGCCGATAACATCTCCGGCGGTGCCCACCATCATCTTGGACAGACCAGCACATCGGGCCAGTGGTGGGAGAGGAGGGTCGTTCAACGGTGGCAGCCCAACGACCAACTCCAGCGACGAGGACGGCGATCCCTTCGCAGACCGGCAGGGCTGGCGGCTTGCGGCGACGAGGATGCGGTGGAACAGGGTCCTTGGATCTTCGACATCATCATCGTCATCACCACTGCCAACATCAGATGCAGTTCCGTCACCGAGGTATCGGGCACAGCTGACGCCAATAACTTTGGCTGATTTTATGCCAAGGGAAGTGCGGCCGGGGACCGGATCGCGGACGCTGGCGAATGCGGCGACGCAGACGACATCGATCCCTCACTTTGGGGGACGTAATAATGTGAACAGGAGCCGTGGAGGCAACGGAGGACCGGAGGTCAGTGTGGACGGCGGAGATAACAGTGTTTTTAATCTCCTTTCAGATGCTGACGCGGCAAGTCCGGCAACATGCGAAGCGTTGAGTCCCGATGTGGGTTTCGGCGCTAAGGCACGCGCGAGAAACCCACGTGAGGAGGGGTACACGGGGTGCACGGGGCGTTGGGGGGGGGGTGTCGTTTCGCGGGGTGGGGGTGGGGAAAGATCGTCCTGTGGCAGAGCCGTCATATAGGCTACAGGCGGGCCCACCAAGGGGATGGAGTCGGTGGGGTGGCAGGCCCGGGCGACCCGTCGCGGGGCCGCGGGATCCGGAAGGCGCACCTTCTGTGGGTGTGCGCAACCGAGTGACCGCGGAGGCGCGGCGGGCCGAGCGGGACCAACTGGTGCCCGCGGCCGAGGCTCTGTGGGAATTGGCGGACAATGTCCGACGGTTCTTCCAGGCGTCGACCAACACGGGGGGAGCGTCCGGCGCGCGGAGGGCGGCTTCGGGTCGCGGCGGAATGCGTGAACGCGGACCGGAGGGGAGGGTGAGTGGAGCGCATGGAGGGGGGGGAGCACTTGGACCGAGGAGTCGATGATCGTCCCTTCGAAGGTGCTCGGGATTTAGTGCGGGAGGCTACGAGGATACAGGCCTTGTACAGGTTGAATCGTCGACTTGCGTCCCAGGAGGTGCTCGAAGGTCCCTCACACCACTGCCAAGTGCAGAAGGAGAGGATGGAGCAGCACTTTCTGGATGTGCACGCCGGGGAGGAGGCCTTCGAGCTTGTCCCTCCTGCCTACCAGCTGGCGGCGTTGGATGGTGCGGACACGGAGGCCCTGAAGATCCCTTTCGCGTCCGCTGAGGTGGACCGTCGGATCAGGCGCATGACCAATTCGGCGCCTGGTCCCGACAGCCTGACTTACAGGGATTTGCGTGATCCTAAGTCGGTGTTATTAGCGTCACTGTTCAACGCCTGCTACAGAATAGGTCGGATCCCGGACACCTGGAAAACATCAAACACCGTCTTGGTGTACAAGATGGGCGATCGACATGAATTGTCCAACTGGCGACCCCTCGCCATGAGCAACACCATGCCCAAGCTGATGGCTGCGGTCATGGCGGATCAACTGACGGGATGGGCGGTGCGACACGGGAGGCTTGACCCAGCACAGAGAGCGGAAATTTGCATACTATACGCCTCTGGCTGAATGAGGGGGTTCTCGGGCTGCTTAACATCAGCCCACGCTATGCGCAGCTTACGCGCCGCCCCATGGTGTCGGAGACCATCCGCTGGCGACCCAACATATACGTGGAGCAAGTTCCCGGCGCGCGCCAGTATCAAGCGCCGTCCACACCCCGAAGGTTAGCTCGAGCTGAAACGGCTCAGTAGATTTTTCTAATTGATCCACAGCACGCTCGCGCGCTCCCCTTCTCTTGATCTTGTTTGTTGTATGAGTGTAGATGAATGTGTTGAGCTTTTTTTCAAAACAACAGATTAATAGTGGCACTGCCAAATTAGCAAATTTATTCGTTATTTTATTGGGAGTGTATGAGTGAGTGAATGTCGCGATGTTATGTCACCCATCTGTGTCGTTATTTCCTTCTGTCCCCCGCGGATGACCCTGGTGTGCCTTTTAACTATTAGCTTCTGTATGTTAAATCTGTGATCCAGCCGCTAGAGTCAAGATTTTAACCGATTTCATTTATACAAATGTATTTTTATCCATACAATTTCATTCATACACTTGTATTCATCTATTTATTCATTCATTTATGTATTTATTCATTTATTTATCTATGTATCCATCTATGTATACAATGTGATAACCCCGCGGAGGCAATTATTATTATTATATGTTTAGCTTGAGCGATAGGTCTGGTTGCTCCAGGGGGTACCTCGCTGAGAAGACTGGGCTAATTGTGATATGGGTAGGCCGGATGGTGCCACCCATTTCCATTGTACAATGTCACGTAAAGACTGAAGTTACCCAATAGCCCATAGTTGGGCTAAAATATACTCATTGGAGCACCCCCTGGAGCCAGATGATTATTGTTATTGTTATTATATTATCATCAAATATGGAATTGTTTTATTCTAATGTATTTGCATTTCTTTTATTTATGTACCCATTATAATAAGCCAGGCCTCGGTGCCATACTGTATTCGCCTCCGGGGGTCAAACCCTGGGGAGCATTTTTTGGAAAATAAAGTTTGATTATCATGTGCATAGAGAAGAATTTTCTCACTGATGTATGTTTAAGATTCTAACGATGAATCTTTCATCCAACCTCTCTTTCAGTTATACGAGCGAAAGTCATTATTTTCAGCTCGCTCGATACGTAGCGGAATACACATTTCCATCGCACCGAGTATGTGGAATTCGATCATCTCGTTGTTTTTGTCACCGAACGTATGAACGCGTGATGTAATTCCACCAATAAGGAATCATGAATTACCTCCCATGGCCCTTTGCCGAATATTCGGGAGGCTACGGCAAGGCAGTTGGTAACAGTAGCTTGCTCATGAGTCTAGGTCGTTATCAAGAAACTGGTCGCTCACCTTGTGCCCATCTCTCTCTCCGTCGCGAATACTTAAAGCGCGGATATCATATCTGTGGATATCACCAGTGATATATCACATTCTTTATTGCGGATATCGTGAGTTAATCACGAGACCACGTGTTAGTTCGTGTAAGGAAAAACGAATCCTGACGCACCGTTGCGTAGTCATTTTTCTTGCTTCACGCGTGTACGCTTTCTCGCGCGAATCACCATCGCTGCGTGTATTGTGAAGACTGCACGTATTCTGTACTCCCGCGTGTTCATCGCGTATGCAGACAATTTATCATAGTTATGTCGAGGAATGTGCATCGACGGTTGTGCCAATGAAACCAGATAAATAAAGTATTAACTTGTGTTTTATATGTGCGAGTGATTATTCTCTCCTACCGTGACTCTAACATCCGAACCGATCCCGAATCGTCCAGACCGGCAAATTTTTTGATCCCGCGTATCGTTCAAGTGCTCGGGAGAAAATTCGATTATGTAGAATCTTGTTCAATCCTTTTGATTTCACATACAATGTAAAACATTGTAAGAAACGATGTAAAAACAGTATCGTGATTCTTGAAATTTGCAGTCTCAAAATACGTTGAAAATCAGGCAAGTCTAATTCATATGGTTCGTGATGTACTGAATTGGACCAGGAAATTTTCCAGACAATATTATCACGTCCTTCATGAGCAAATGGATGTTTTATTCTAAACAATATGTGGGGTGATTCGGATCACTTCCCTGGTAGAAATTTTCTCAAGTAAAATTCGAGGCTTTAGCAAGTCCAACTGTTTTTACGGTGAGGGCCTTGCAAGTGGAACTTACAAGTATCTTATGAGGCATGTAACGCTCGAAATGATGAGGCACTCGCTAGTTCTACTTACTAGGTACTCATCAAAAAATAGTGAAGAATTTGAAAAAAAATATATATGAAAAGGTTACACGGAAAAAAATGCCAGTTGAAGATGTAGTAATCCCAGATAGCACATAAGTTCTGAAGGAGTTCATAATGAATACAATGTATTCATATACACCTCTTTTGAAACTCTTGTGCTATCTGGGAATTTTATATAAATACTAACTTCAACTTCAACTTTTTCTTAGTTTCCTTGAAAAATCTGGATAAACCTGAAACAGTAAGGTTCAGAATGAATGTTGACTTGAAAGTACGAGAGACCTCGAATACGAATAAAAATTACCAAATCTGACTAACATTTGAGACGCTGAAAAAATTTCAAAACAAAATTCATACTAAAATTTGACTATTAAGTGACTTGAGTTTCAATCAGATCTGTTACGTTTTGCTTCGCATTCATAGCATTTCATATTCTTAAGTGAAAATCCATTTCTGAATTTTCATCGCACCAAGTTTGCACAGAAACCTAAGAAAAGGTTTTAGATTCATATGAAAATTAATAGATTTTTGAATGACATTTTTCTCCGTGTACATTGATGGAAGGTTCTTATAATTCTACACTTGAACAAGGAAGTATTGTTATGGCGAAGAGATAACTAGTAACATTAGGGTTTACGGGATATTCTCGAATCATTGAATATGGAAACCCAAATAAAAATATTTCTCTCCAAAACTTCAACAATTTATCTGCAAAACTTCATTATCGCGATTCTTAGAGAAAGAAAGAATTTTCTCAAAAGATTCATCTTTCAAAACTCTGTGAAATTCTGCATATCTCTGAAAATTCCTATTGCCAGTAAAGGTTTCTCTGTACACTTCCAACTTATTAGTCAAAGGTGTTTTGTTGAGAAATGTTTTGTTGAGAAAATTATTTGCAACATAGTGAACGCGTAATGATGATCAGAATTAGAACAAAACCGGAGACACTGTTATAGCTCAAGTATACTTGCCCACATCTGGGTACTCAGAGGAAGGCATCGAAAAAACGTACGATGAGATAGAAGAAGTGATAGAATATGTAAAGGGAGAAGAGAGTTTAATGATCATGGGCGACTGGAATGCGTTCATAGGACGAGGAAAAGAGGTCAACATAATAGGAGATTTTACGTCAGTAAAACGAAATGAAGAAGGAGAAGGTTTGATCGAATTCTGTGGAAGTCATGGGATGGTTATTGCCAACACATTATTCAAAAATCACCTGAGAAGAATTTATACTTGAAAAACGCCAGGAGATACAGCAAGATACCAAATTGATTAGATATTAGTAAAACAGAGATTTAGAAATCAAGTGACAAGCTGTAAAACTTATCCAGGCGCGGATATAGATAGTGATCACAATATGTTGCTGGTGAAATGTTCTCTGAAATTCAAAGCTCTGAAGAAGAAAAGGAAAATGCGAAAAAGATGGAATTTGAAGAATCTCAAACAAGGAAAAACACAGGAGGCATTCAAAGTGATGTTGGACGAAAAATTGGAGGATCGACAGGAGAAAGCCTTGAAAATAGAGAGTAGATGGACAAATATGGAGGGGAACATAGAGCAATGTGCAGATGAAATTTTGAAGAACGATGAGATAGAGCTCAAGAAACCATGGATAACAGAAGAAATTCTCGATTTAATTAATGACAGGAGGAAATACAAGAATAAGAATAGTGAACAAGACCAGCATACATACAAGGCACTGAGGAATGGAATAATCAGAGGATCAAGGAAAGCAAAAGAACAATGGTTGGAGGGAAAATGTCAAGACATAGAAGTAAGATTACATTTAGGGAAAATTGATGAGGCATATAGGATTGTTAAGAGATTTTTTGGACAAATGAAATCTAGAAGCAGTAAGATTAAAAATTCTCTAGGGAGACAATTGATAAGAACGAAGGAAGAAATAGATCAATGGATTGATCATTTAGAAGATCTGTATGAAGGAAGCAATAATATAGAGCTCTTAGAAAGGGAGGAGGATGTTGTTGGAGAAGAATTGGGAGAATCGATTTTGAGATCAGGATTCGACAGGGCTTTAAGAGAATTGAAAAATAATGAAGCGCCAGGAGTAGATGACATATGTGCGGACCTTATCGAAGCCTTCAGCCGAAGACCTCGTGACGCACTGTTCAAATAGGTCAAAGATATGTACGAAAATGGAAAAGTACCGAAAAATTCTCGAAAGAATAAAATTGTTGCCATTCCGAAAAAATAAGGAACAAACAAATGGGAGAACTACAGAACGATTAGTTTAACTTCACATGCCTCGAAAATACTGACAAAAATTATATACAGATGAAAAATACAATAGAGAGTAGATTAGTACAAGATCAGTTCGGTTTTTGGAAAAATAGGAATATGCAAGAAGCAATTTTAGCACTTAGAGCAATAGTAGAGAAAAGACAAGAATCCAGAAACCCTGTGTCTATAGGTTTTGTAGATATACAAAAAGCATTCGATAATGTTGATTGGGAGAAAATGTTCGCGATTTTGAAAAAGGTAGGGATTAATTTTAAGGAGAGAAGAATGAATTATATAAGAATCAATTCGCAATAATGGAAATAGAAGGTCAGGAAGGGATAGCACAAATTAGGAGAGGTGTGAGTCAAGGATGCTCACTATCACCGTTGATTTTCAATTTATGTGTAGAAGAAGCGATGAACGAAGTGAAGGAGCAAGTGCAATTAAAATTACAGATTCAATGAGAAAATGTGAGTATGTTGAGATTTGTGGATGACATAGCTATATTACCTACGAGTGGTGCTGAGTTAGAAAATATCCTTCACACTATGAAAGCAATATTACCAGAAAACTATTGTATGAATATAAATAAGGACAAAACAAAATTCATGATTTGTACAACAGTGAAAAGATCAAGAAGAACGAAAATCAAAATAGATGCAGAGACAATTTAGCAAGTGAAAGAATTTGAATATCTAGAAAGCACAATTACAGAAAACGGTAAAAGCGAAAGAGATATAAGAGCAAGAATAGCACAAGAAAAACAGGCTTTTCACCAAAAGGAACAGTTATTATGCTCAAACAATATTAGCTTAGCAATAAGGAAGAAATTCTTGAAGGAGTTACGTTTGGACCACGACATTATGAGGTTGCGAAGCTTGGACAATCGGAAAAACGGACCAATGAAGACTCGAAGCTTTTGAAATATGGTGTTGTAGAAGGATGCTTAGAATAAAGTGGATAGAGAAAGTAAAAAATGAAGAAGTACTTGAGAAAGTGAATAAAAAAAGAAGTCTTTTGAAACATATTGTGAAAGAAGGAAGTGATTCGATAGGACACACATTAAGGCATGATAGTTCATTGAAAACAATATTAGAAAGAAAAATGATTGGTAAAACTCGCAAAGGTAGACCTAGATTAAGTTATATGGAGCAAATTATACAAGATGAGGGCTGTCGCAGATATGTAGAAATCAAACGTTTAGCGAATAATAGACAGGGTTGGAGGATTTCATCAAACCTGTCTGAGACTGATTACTTCATGATGAGGATGCAACTATTAATGGTAGAGTTAAGTTTTTCATGAGATTCGATGCACAGTTGGAAACTTTGTGTTGAATTCGAATGTCCCAAACGGTCCACACAAATTTTTGTGTCGATTCAACATAATGTGTTTGTGTTAGCTAGTAACTCAAGCTTGATGTGAAGAATATGGCACAAAAGGATACTGATTAGGTTTTGATTGGAATTTCCGATCGTGTAAATTCAGCACATAAGTACCGTCAAATGAAATTAAAAATAAGTCCCGGATTAACAGTTAATAAATGTAATTAATGGATTTTCTTACGTAAATTAAATGTGCAAATCGCAGTTTTTGTGTGTGTTAAAACAATGTATAACAATAAATTGAAAAAAAATAGTCTTTACTGAGAATTAAACACGGATTGTTGAAACTGGATGTTGAAGCTCTATCACTCAACACACCACTTGTTACTTGGACAGGGGTGTTGGAGACCGTGAATTCGCTTATATTCGAGTTTTAGTATTATAGATAAAGTTGGCGTTGGGATCGTCTGTGATGTGTTGCATTCATTCTTACCAGCCCTCTCTGACTGTCTAGAACTCCTGTTCACAAAGTGAACGAAAAGTTGTAGAGGGCTCTGCGTGCTAATCGGCCTATCAATTTTGTGAAAAAACATCATTGAGTGCGAAAATTCAAGGGAAAACGGCAAATAATAACAAAAAATACTATTACATCTGTAAACTTTTCATCTTCACGAAACCACACTTCGCAACATGGATATTTTGAGGTTATAATTCGGCCAAGACGATGTAATCGCCATATGGATTTTTTGGGGATTTCAGCTTCAATATGTGAAACGGATTTCTAGGAGAAAATGCATGAGTCAGAGGGGGCTGATTCTTACGTTGTCGTTAGCACAATCCACACACGATGTACACACGGTCTTGAGAATCTATAATAAAGATTACGTTCAAATTTGTGTAATAAATACAGTCCGCTATTTCATTTTAATATCAAGTGATTGACTCAATCGAATGAGTCAAAGTTGCCATTTATTACTCGTAATGAAACATTGCAAATCGGATCCATCAAAGCTCCCACATAACAGTTCATGTCTTGCGATGTTTTTTCGATAAGTTTAAGATGTCTTACGCAACACATTTGGATGTCTTTTGGATGTCTAAAACTCTTTTTTGGCCTGAAAGATATCTAAAAGACATCTAAATGTGTTGCACAAGACATTTAAAAGTCACAATCACATATATTAGAAAGCTTAAAAAACATCACTTTGGGTTGAGAACAAATTTCTTCAGAGTTTACTCCTACAAATGTTGAATTAGCTTGGCCAGAATTACTTCGAGTGGAAGGAAATCTGCTCCGAAATCAATTATGAGAAAGTTCCCCCAGTAGGGATTGAACCCGAGTTCTGCGAATGAGAGTCAAGATTTCTATCACATCAACGAATCTTCGAAATCACGACACCATTCTCAAAGTGCCATTCATTGTAATCACCGTGATGAGAAGTTGAAGAATTCGTTCCTGTGAAATATAGACCAATCGATTCAGAATCTTCTGACAGAAAAAATGAGTAGGTCGTGGGAGAGAGGTTTTTTTCGACCTCGACTTTGAAATTTTACGAAAAGTTGTTTCCTTGGGATATAGACCAATCGATTCAGAATCTTTTGAAATGGAAAATGAATAGCACTTGAGAGGAATGGTTTTCAAAAAGTGTAACTTCAAAATTCACCAAGTGCTGGAGCAAATCCATGAAAAAATTTCATAAATTCGTTTCTGTAGGATATAGACCAATCGATGTAAGATCTTCTGAAACGAAAAGTGAATAGGTCGTGAGAGAGGCGTTTTTTTCGATCTTGAATTGTAAATCTCATCAAATCCTAGGTCAGGTGTATGGAAATTCATTTTGCTTCATAAAATATTGCTACTGTGATATTCTCAGAATATTTCATTTGTGACAAATTTAGCATATTCCCCATCGTAGAGTTCCAGAATATTACACATCATTATAGGTGCAATGTTCCAATTCAAAGATTCTCAGAACATTCTCAACGAAATATTGTATCTGCAATACCTATAGTATCTCGTATAAATGGGGTAAAATTCGCCAAGTGTTCCCACCTGAAAATTTCAATCTCATCAATGTTGATGAAATTCCATGAATTTGTTGTACTAGTGACCCTCTTCAAATTGTGTTAACACAGGTTTCTGGGAAGTCAGGTTTTCGTGGTACAGGAATTCAAATTTTCAAGATTTTTTTGATCTGCGTTTTTTCGAAAAATCATCATCCTCATTAATTCCATTTAATGAAAATATGTTATCATTGATATTGTTAGGATTTTTTCTAAATTTTACGATAAAAACACTTTTATTCATGCAGAAGGAATGTTTCACATAGAAATTCGATTTTTGAAAGTATTTTTGCATTTTCCGGTCACTGCGCCCCTTTTGATATTGATGAAACCTTGATAAATCGAAAGCTTGATTCCTTAGCTTCAAAATCATACAGGTTTGAAAATGGGACGAAAAAATTTCCCCAAGGTACAGAGTTCCAAGTGTGTACGTATCGTACCTTGAGTACGTGACGATCACACCATCGATTTTCAGTGTATTGTTTTATGAAAAACGTAATTATCAAATTTATTTTCTCAATTTTGCCTCCCACATTGCTCAATACAACCATCTAGATTACCCCTTTCAAATGAATAATTGATTCACGACACACGGTTGAAGAAAACACGTCATACTTTATTAGAACATTATTGTAATAATTAGTCATACCAATTTGTCATCTTGGACCCATTAAATTTCTTTTTATTGATAATCAATTTTCATGGAAACGCGGCTACTGTAACTGGTAAAAGTAACTGTAAGTAGTGACTTTCTTTGTACAAGTTATAGTACTCTAATTATTTACAAAATTGAATTATTGCTACAAAAATGTACAGAATGATATTAAACAATTTGCAGTATTTATAATTATCAATCTTCTGATCCTTCGGCAAGGTTGTTCCTATACTCTAATTTTCATGCCTTTTTCGGGTCTTTGGGAATATATCATATTGCACTGCCGAAGAGTGAGTTCTGAGAATAAACGATGAATGTTCCATAGGTATTACACAATGGTATTTGAGAGTCCCAGCTATCGTTTTTGCAGATGCAAATCGTTTTTCAAGTGCTTTCGTAGCCTCTATATGAGTACTCTTTGGACTGAAAAAAATCACAGTTCCTTTCAAATGTTCTTTAGCCCACTGATAAAGAGCATCCGCAGTCAAAATTTGATTTTCATTTGATGATGCTTGCAGACTTGCAAGTCTCTTCAAATTTCCACCAATACCGTCGCAAGGTCCTTTGCCATGTGCACTTGCATGAAAATGCCACTCAGCCGCAATTCCAAAATCATGTTCATGATGTAGAAGATTTGCAAAATTATATTCATTTTTCAAATGTTGTGATGCTCCATCAGTGAAGTAGAAGATTTTTTCACATTCAAAATTATCTTGCAAATACTTTGTAATAATTTTTTGAAATTTATAAACAGCTACCGGATCATGAGTCAGATTATCAGACAAAATTGCTATACTGCGATGTCTTAACTCATCTGTTCTGTAATAAATTACTGTTGTGAAAATGGTGACTTGGTTGTTATTCCAATGAAACGATTGAATAGCATTCTGAGCAGTAAATGCATAGTTTTCAGCAAAATCACATGTAACTATGAATTCTCCGGCCTTCAAATTATCCTTGAGATTCTTAAGAAAGGACGATTGCTCCTTTGCTATAAAAGCGTGAGATTTCAACTTATGTAACCGTTCACAGAAATCCTCCACGAAATCTCCTGCGTCTGCTGTTTCAGGTTTCAAAGTGCTGCGATCAGTTTGTTGCCAAATTTGATATTCTACTCTCTCAATGTCCTAGTCTGTAAGATTCAATTGAAGGGAATCCTTAAAATTGTCTATTCCAGGACACGCTAAACACCTGTCCAGATAGCATTCAGGAGTAGGATTATCACATACAAGCATTTTAATAGCATCATGGTGAGAAGTCATGGGGAAATCTGTCGCAGACGTTAGTTTTTGTAAACTCATGGCATCTAGCATTAAATTCACGTTTTCATGATAGACACACACGCATACGGTATGAGTTCCAGAAGCTCCAGCGAGTACACAATTGCGAGGTCTCAGGTGTGAAAATTTCGATAAGCTCACATCAACCGTAGGATCCTTCAATTTGAATGAAGAATACAATTCGGCAAGATTGCATAAAATCAATCGTTTTTGAACATGTTCACGCGTTCCATCATTAGTTTTGATCTAAACATAATCCTTCATGCCTGGCAATATCCGGCTATCTTCATCATCCAAGTAAAATGCTATGATGGAATTTTCAATCTCGCAAGATAACCTTCGTCCTCTCTTTGGATTTGGTGATGTTAGAATCCCGTTTTCAGCTACCAACTGTATGGCTTTCCTAGCTTGACGTTCCGAAGCGTTGAATTCAGTAGCCAATGTCCTTCGTCCCCATGATTTTGGAGCAAGGGTTAGAAGCAAAATCTTTTCTGAGTAACTGGAAGACTGTTTGAATTTTTCTTTGATTTGATCGAGAACTTCAATAGCTGATTCATGATGTTTTATTTGACACTTTTGATTTAAATTCTCAGACATTTTTCTTGATGGAGTGGAAAAATCTTTCTCATTTATATCAAAAGTTTCCTCCTCGTTATTTTCAAGGTGTGGGACATCATCCTCTTCTTCGAATAATGTTTGATCCTAAGAGATAATAGAAATTTCTCAATTATCCCAGTTTTCTCCTCATTAGAACATTTTGGGGCTACACTGAGAAGAATAAATAGTGGACTCAACTACGCACGACAGTTGGATACGTTCAAATGCAATACTTCTTTGATTCAATTAGATTTGTAGTTTACTCAACTACGAATACTTGAATGAACCTTGAATTCAAATTGAATTGACGAAGGATTGTATCTGAACGTATCCAACTGTCGTGCGTAGTTGCCTCCATCATCTTTTTTCTCAATGTACACCGTGTACTTTTTTGATGAATCAAATAATAAAGCGGAACTACCTCAATTGAATTATTCTCGCATGTAGATATCCATCTGAACAGATTGGACATCGTACAAAGGTGACATTGAAGATAGTACAGTCATGTCTTTCCTGCATCTACTACGTATTCGGGTATCAGAGGGTAGATGATGATATTTTTTTCTCAGATTTGAAGATAAAGTTCGAAGATCTGAAGATTTTTTGTGACAGGAATATTGAAATGGATTGAACCAACGATCACCTGAAGTCCTTCGTTTCATTGTGTTATTACATGTAGGAAAAAGTCCTTCCTCAATAGAATAATAATAGAATAATAATTCAGCAGAAAATCAATCACAAAAACTTCATAAACAAGAAAGTTTCACTGATTTGATATTTATCTCTGTACATTCAAAACGACACAAAACCGTTGATGAGTTCAGATTGGAGAGAATGAGGTTGGTTAGGTTACAAATAAAAAAGAATCAGGTTGCCCTGGAAACATCCACAGTCACTATTCAATTGAAGCTTCAGGGCAGAAGTTTATATGATTGATAAAAATGAATTCAAATCCTCAGTGAATTAGAATCAGAGAATAACATTAAGAATCAGAGGATATTTGATTTCTAGAAGTGATTTCCACTGATAATGATACAGAAAATCACGGCAGAATGAATTATTCATTAGCATAAAATATTATTACACAATGTTGGCGTAGTGTTGTATTTATACACGATGGTAGCGGGTGAACGTGTGAGATCTGAGCACTCAAACCCCTCTGTAATTTCGAGGAATCTTCTTATCCCATTTCTTAATCTATATCATTTTGAAGCTAAATAATCAAGCTTTCGACTTATCAAGGTTTCATCAATATCAAAAGGGGCGCAGTGACCGAAAAATGCAAAAATACTTTTAAAAATCGAATTTCTATGTGAAATATTCCTTCTACATGAATGAAAGTATTTTCATCGTAAAATTCAGAAAAAATCCTAACAATATCAATAATGACATATTTTCAATAAATGGAATCAATGAGGATGATGATTTTTCGAAAAAACGCAGATCAAAAAAATCTTGAAAATTTAAACCCCTGTACCACGAAAACCTGACTCCCTAGAAACCTGGTGTCAACACAATTTGAAGAGGGTCACTGGTACAACGAATTCATGGAATTTCATCAACATTGATGAGATTGAAATTTTCAGGTGGGAACTCTTGGCGAATTTTACCCCAAATATTCCACACAGAATGTTCTCAGCAAGACATTGTAGTATTCTAGAAATATTACTGAGACATTGGGTGCTGTGTGAGTCAACATGGTCCATCGAAACGGATACATTAGAAAAAAACGGAAATGACACGAGCAATAAGTCTTATAGTGTAACCACCCTAACAGCACATCCACCGATTTCTACGTTGCATCTCCGTGGACTCCACGTGGATAAATGGTGGACGTGGATAGAACGAAGATTCCACGTGGAGGCAACGTAGAGACAACGTAAAAATGTCCGATGCTGTACGGGCGTGTACCTTGAATCGGAAACATTCGTGTAATAATATCGCGACATTCAATTCGAACGATTATAGATTCAAAACGTAAACGAAGTTGAAGTTCTATCACTCCATTAAATATTGAACTTTATCAAATACGTAATTCGTAAAACATCACGTGCATTCAGTGAACGTATATCACAAATAAACTATCGTGTATCGTATCATGGTTTGAAGCCATCTTCGACGTCGTTGAACGGATCGAAATATTGACAAATAAAAATATTTGATCATCAAAATTCTTTATCCAATTGAATACGTGAATTCAATCACGTGATTCATACGCATATTTGTGCTCAAAACGACAAATGTATTAATGTGCAAACGAAAAAACACATATGAGCGGAATCTATACCACGAGACGCCAAGGGAGGATTCGGGCACGGCGGAATCTACATCACCAACCGTTCCAACATCCACGAGGGAGCAGTCAGTGGTTCTCAGCGAAAACAACATCGTATCATCTACCGTCGGAGAGTTTAAAGAAAAGAAGAATACACAATGTTTAAGAAAACACACTGTGAACTAACTTTATCATCCAAGTCAGTGCACGATTCATGTTATTCATTGAATCACCGTTTTCAATCATTCTGAATATCGTGAGTTAGTACTCAAGTTCTTAAATCAATTCTGTCAAAGCTTCTATCTTGTGACAAGTCAAATTCATTATTCATCTTCGATCCCGTATGGAAATATTTCGTTGAAGAATCTCTGAAAATCTCTGTGGAATCTCTGAAAAACTCTGATTTTTCTCTGCAAAAGTCTGATAAAGTCTGAGAACTCTGAGATTTCGATAAAAAATCTAATATTTTTGGGACATCGTTCTCATAGTTTTTTCAGAGTTTATCACAGTTTTTTTGGAGTTTATCAGAGAGTTTTCATCGAAATTTCAGAGGGATGATTATGAATTCATTTATGATAAAACTCTCAAAAAAGTATGATAGAATTTCCGTGTTTTCTCCGACAGCTATGAAAAAATCATGAAAAATGAGCAATTGTCAGAATTCTGTCGAATTTTTTTCGGAGTTTCTCAGAGATTTTTCATCAAAATTTCAGAAAGATGATAATGAATTTATTCCCGATAGATGCTCTTAGACAATGAGTGCTGTGTGGTATCTCAATACTCAGGGTTTAGATTTTCGTAAAATGAAAACTAATGATTTTGCGGAATGTTGTTTACAATTTATTGTACCAAAACTAATAAGAAAATGTTCGTTTCATGATCAGTGAGAATTAATGAAGGTGAAACTAGTACTTTGATGATGAACCCTTAGGAAAAAATGCTCTATATCTACCAAAACGCTTCATTTTTCCGCCAATTTTTTGGAGCAAAAAAGAAGCGTTTTGGTCAAAATAGCGTAAATTTTCCTGAGGGAATAACTGTATTCTATGTCATCACATAGAATATATTATGAAGATATAATCCACATATTATAAAAATATGATTGACATATCACAAGAATATAATTTACATATTATAACAATATTAAATTTTTCTCCAATATTTTTTTCTAATAATAATCCTAAATAGACTATGACAAGAGTTCATCACATTTCGCGTACTTGTTTGTGCATCGATCTTTTCGTTGTGTGAGGTTAAAAGAAAAGTATTCATCTTCTCTTACTTATCAAAATGAAAGAACAAAAAATCAATTTCCATAGTACTAATAATATACAGTCTTTTTTAAATACAACACCAAGAATGAATGGATTTGATTAGCATTTTACGCAGGATAGACGAAGTCCACTTATTTGTTCATCTTTTCTGCATACTGCACGTAAAAAAATGCTCGGAATGGTTTTCAATTGTTCAAATGTTAGTCTCCATGACACCCTTGAAAAACAGATATATGAAGTATACTATCTCTGATAGTAGCGAAAAAAACCCTGTTCGAGCAAAGCATCAGGATAACAATAGTTTAAATTCTCACAAATATAACATCTTTTGATGTGATTGATATTCACATCCTTTTTCCTTATGAAGGGTGAATGTAACAATACCTTTCTATAGAAAATTACAGTCTTGTTCTGTACATTTTTCGGGAAAAAACAAATATTCGTAATGATGCTTACTTTTCCGCATTTCATTTCAATAATACAATCATTGATCTTTTTGCATGTACGATGAGATTTTGAAGTATATCTTACCCCATCACATATAATTCTATGAAAAGATTTGCAATCATCTGAAGATCTTATTAATCTTTCTTCATCATCGTTCAGTTTATAGCGTTTGCCATTAGTTATCAATGTACAATTACACAGCCACACACAAAAACAAACTTTTTGGCCCAGGGGTCTCACTATGCTCACTATATGTTTTCGGGGTCGCTGAATCCGAATCCAAGGTCAGATCGACCCCATCACGTCAGGGTTTGCCATAACCTCAAGAAACCTTATGATCAACGCGGATCAGCTTTGTAACGTTGTGACTCAAGCCTTAAATTGGAAACACCATCTATCGATCTTTATAACCCTTGTAAAAATGAATCATATATGCGGCATATATGACCACACATGGTACATATATGATTTCACAGATTCATATATGACCCCTATATAATTCATATATGGGCCATATATGATTTCAGACATTCGTATATGGGCCATATACATTTCATATATGGCGTTATGTTTCCTATATATGGGTCATGTTTGGTCCTTATATGGGTTGAACAATCGTATATGAATTTTATATGGTCATATATGCCACATATATGGATTACATATGATTTATATATGACCATATATGATTCGTACCAAGTCCATATATGAATCAAATACAGTTCATATATGGGCCATATATGAATCATTTTTACAAGAGAAGCTCATGATCTCACAATCCTGTAACCACCAACCATATAACCCTGTAACCATATTACCCCATAACCCGGAAACTAAAGAGAATCAGTCAGTAAAGTCAATCCGCATTATATCAATGTTACAAAAAAAGAACCCATAACCCTATAACTTCATAATTCCATAACCCTGTAACCCCGAAACCACGACACCCCATAACACAGCCACACCAAAAAAAAAATTTTTTATCGCCCCAGGGGTCTGATTATGCTTATGATTATATTAGCCCTCTAACCGTAACCCTGGTCTCACAGACCGCTATCAAAATGGTATTTGCTCGTAATTCGAACTTTTTTGGTTAAATTGTTTGACATTTCATTCCTACTCTGCACAGAATTGCTCACTAAGTTCTGTACATAAGTCCACTATCCTACCTCGTAGACATTTCTAATGATCTGAAAAATGTTTTCTTCACTTCTAACAACTTTGAATATCTAGAAGAAGGTGATAGCGGTCTGTTAGACTGGGGGTTACGGTTGACGTGATTTTCAGCAGGGTTACGGTTTAAGGGTTAGTGTATGTTTTTGGGGTCGCTGAATGCGAATCAAACGTCAGATTGACCTCATCACGTCAGATTTTTGCCATAGCCTCACAATTTCTCAAATTTTGAAGATTCCGTAAACCCACTTTCATCATACCAAATAACCCCATAACCCCCATAACAGCTTTTATACGTTCGCCTTTTTACTCAACTTATCCACTTGCAGTTTTTTTTATAAGAAACAGGTTTTTGTTATGTACTGGCAAAGTTACTGTCCGATCCTTGCGAAGTATTTTCTTCACTCCTCCATCATACAGTTCTGTTGAAGAATTTTGTTTGAAAATACTTCTCGATACAGCGCATGTGGCGAAGGAACGTGGTTTCCACCTTCATGGCACATTCTACAAATATTTCCATGTAGCAAGAATGTGGGAGGAAGATGAAAATGACCGCGATTGTGCCATTCACAAGATTTCATGTTCTAGGTGCAGTCTTTTTTACCGGGTGTGATGTATAGGCAGTGTCGGACTGGCAACTTATCTATCTTTATTCAATCCGCGTGGAACAAAGCAGAGAGACCCGGCGATCACCGGATTATTTTCCTTTGTTTCACGCGGATTGAACGAGGATAGATAAGTTGCCAGTCCAACACTGTGTATAGGTCAAGTTCATATGACGTTTGAAGAAATTCATGGAACTTCTTCATTTCAAATATTCTTCTCGCGTGCGCCTGCATCCAGGGCACTTCCTCGCGGTGACGGTGGGCAACGGAGTGAGCCCGTTATCCGGCTGAGGCCCTGGATTACGGTTTCTATGCCGTCATGGCAGGCGCACGTAAGCGTTTTACGATGCAGAGGGTCGGATCCTCAATACCGGCGGCTGGTCAAGGTGGGAAAGCGGGCCAGCAGGCGTCGTCATCATGCGACCGCAGCTCTACATTGGTTTGTGACTTTGCCAATGTAAAGTTGAGAGCTACAAGAAAAGAGAGCAAAATGAAAGTGACGGTTCACAAATGTAAATCTAATCGGGATATTTTTTGCTACATGTGATCGAAATTTGAACCGAGCTTTTCGCGAAAAGTGATCGATGATGATATTCGTGAGACGTATGAAGAAATTTTCAGTTTGAAAATAAATGAAGTTGGCACTGAAAACTGGGCTCCCAATATAATATGCAATTGCTGCCGGAAAAGATTCAACGCTTGGAAGCAGGACCACAGGAGGGATCACTTGAAGTTTTCCATTCCTACAATATGAAGACGTCCTCAAAGTGTGAATGACTGTTTTTTCTGCTGCAATGAAATCAAGGGTTTCAACACTTGGAACGGAGGCAAAATTGTGCATAATATGGTCAGCTCTGCACTAGCGCCAGTTACAGTTGTTGAGGACAACAGCGATAAAGGACATGCCACTGAAAATTTACTGGAAGAGGTGCATGAAATGATGGATATCGATCAAGCATTGAAAGTTAAACCTATATCTGAGAGTGATGACGAAGAAGATAGTGATGAGGATTTTGCTAAAAATCCTGATGAAACATTAGTTCCATCATCAATATCCCAGTCAGAATTGAATGATCTTGTGCGTGATTTGGGATTACCGGTTCTGAATATTTAGCGTCCTTTTTGAAACGTAAAAATGTATTGGAACCCACAACGGGAGTTTCATTTTATCGAAACAGAGATACTAAATTCCGCCAATACTTCAGTCAAGATGGAAATTTATCACTAGTATTTTGTATCGACGTGGAAGGACTCATAAACGAATTGAAACCGGATAGCTATGATGCCAAAGATTGGAGACTTTTCATAGATTCATCTAAGCGTAGCATAAAAGCAGTTTTGCTGCATAACACAAACGTATACGCTTCAGTTCCAATAGCTAGGTTACAAAACTCATAAATGGCAAGTTTACGGAGACTTGAAGATTATAATAATTTTACTTGATCAGCAGTCAGGATTTACAAAGTATTCATGTTATTTATGTTTGTGGGACAGTTGCGATCGAGTACTACATTATGTGAACGAAAAGTGGCCAGCTAGAACATCACTCGCTCCTGGCTCACATAATGTCATCCACGCATCGCTCGTAGATCCAAGTAAAATTCTTATCCCTCCCCTGCACATCAAACTTGGAATAATGAGGCAATTTGTCAAAAGTGTTGATAAATCTAACGCCTGTCTCCAATTCCTTCTCGAGAAATTCCCGGAATTGTCTGAGGCAAAATTGAAAGAAGGCGTATTTGACGGTCCTCAAATAAGAACAATGTTTAGAAATAAGGCCTTCATTGGAACACTGAATGAGTTGGAAAAAAGAGCTTGGTGAAGCTTTGAGGCTGTCGCTCAAGATTTCTTGGGGAATAACAAAAGCCCTCACTATCAAGAAATCGTGACTACAGTGATTTCCGACTACAAAAAGCTAGGGTGTCTCGTGAATTTGAAATTACATTTCCTTGACTCTCATTCCGCAGAATTTCCCAAGAATCTTGGGGACTTCAGCGAAGAACGGGGTGAAAGGGTTCACCAAGATATTAAGGTCATGAGAAATCGGTATCAAGGCCGATGGGATGCCCATATGATGGCAGATGACCGTTGGACGCTACAGAGAGAAACACAGAGCAGTAAGAAACGAACGCGCAATCCCTTGGACAGATCGTTCGACGAGAAAAGAACTCGATACAGTTCAAAGAAAGATACTGGCTAAATCCTAATTACTGTTCCTTTATTTGTTGACTCATTTATATATTCACTAACACTAGAACCTCGCAATAGCGGTTCTCTTCTTCTTTCTCACTCGAGCGGTTCCCGTCATGCGTTGAAGAGAGAGGGGGAGCACCGTTATTACGAGGTTCCAGTGTATTTTTATTTATATGCGAATTTATTTGTTTTTATTTATACACATATTGATTAATTTCCAATCATACACATATTGATTCATTCTTGTTTGTACATACATATTTATACACTCATTTCCAAAACAGCCCTTGCAAAAAAACTCAAAACAGTTGAAAAAGGGACTACCAATCAATGTTATTCATTTATTTGTAGATTTATTCATTGTTATTCATGCATACGTTTATTCATTCTTCTCAAACACAGCCTTGACGAGAGCTATATGATGTACGAAATCCGTTCCTGCAACCTCCTCACGGTGTACATCGGATAACATTGATGCTGACAGTTTTACAAATATTGAATAGATCCACAATTAAGTCCCATAACTAGGGTTATGGTATTTTCAACTAGAATTTATCGTCTTATGAGGTTATAAGATTTAACAGCTCCAGTTTTGTGGAATCCATGCCATAATAGTTGTTTCGCTGTGAGAAATTGAGTATGACGACTTCCGTAATATGGTTCGAAAGTTATGTTACTTTCTTATTATTTATCTTAGGGAACGTACCCATACTACGTGACCTTTTTATTTGTCTCGTTCCTTGTTGCACCAACTTCAGGCATAATGAGTAAGATAGAGAAAGAAGTAAGAAAAAGGTCCGTGGTATGGGTACGATCCCTTACTTATTATGAGGTAACGTGGTTTTGGGGTTACGGGGCTATAGGATTACGGGTTCTTGTTTTGTAACATTGATATAATGCAGATTGACTTTGCTGATTTATTCCCTTTAGTCTTCGGGTTATGGGGTCACGGGGTTAGTGATTACAGGGTTATGAAGTTATGGATTTATGTAGATCAACAGATGTTTCTCCGAATCTAAAGCTTGTGTAACAACGTTGCAAAACTAAGCGGCGTTGGTTATAAGGTTTTTTGAGGCTATGGCGGAACCCTGACGCGATGGGGCCAATCTGACCTTGGATTCAGATTCAGCGACCGCGCAAACATATAGCAAGCATACTCAGACCCCTGGGCTAACAAATTTTTTTCTTGTGTAGCTGTGTAACTTATCGATATAACATTTTGCGTGCAAATTACACTGTAAAAGATTTGGCGGTGTTAGAAGGAGTCCACCCCGAATGGTGTTGTTTCGGGTCGGTGCCGAATCAACGAAAAACCAAATCAACGATAAAAAATTTTTCTAGCAGTATGAAGTTGTCATTTTGTTGCAGTATGAAATGAAATTAGTCATAGATCATTGATTAAATTAAACGAAAAGTAAAAAACATTGATTTGCTAACACAACCCCACGGTAAACTTAATTTTCCTTTGTTATGTTTATGATTATGGTATGGTTATGTTTATGATAACAACAAACCGATTTTCGTTCTCTACAGACGTTTGAAACAGTTTGATTGTACCGATCGATTAGGAAGATCATTAATAATTTTATTAGAATGATGAATTACGTGTCTACTGTAATAAACGGGTGCAGTGAATAGGTTAACATAAAGAATTTTCGTTTAATTTAATCAATGATCTATGACTAATTTCATTTCATACTGCAACAAAATGACAACTTCATACTGATAGTAAATTTTTTTTCGTTGATTTGGTTTTTCGTTGATTCGGCACCGACCCGTTGTTTCAACACCTGACGGTGTGATTTTGGCACCGTATGGTGTCATTCTCACACCGTTTGGAGTTATTCTAACACCGGATTCCGGGTTTTACTTTTACAGAATCCGCGCGGTGTTAATTCTGACATGATTTCAATGAATTCCAATGAAATGAATTCAAATTCATTGAACTTTGTCAATTTTCTTTGATTTCTGTGAAGATTCATGGATTTTTGTCAATTCTTAATGAAAAAATCGTTTAAATTGAGAGTGAAATTATTCAAACAGCAGCAATGCTGTCCTATTCTCGTTGCTTTTTGTTTTGTTTGAGCGATCAAAACTTAGGCGGGTTGCACGTACACCTACTTCAAACTCCCTGCACGCAGAGAACTCGCAAGATAATACATCCCGTAATCCTCCTGATTGATCATCTCGGGGTTAGATGATTTTTTATCTCGACTGCGTGAAAAAGCATCACAGTATCGGAGGACATAAGTCTGAGTCTCAGTGGTATTATTTCACCCTGGAGTTGGAAATCCAAAAACCAAGCAGTTTGGTGATGAAAAATGATCAATCAGTTGATTCTGTTGCACGCCAATTGTGAGTGAAAAATTCAGGAAAGGTTAGGTGATGCAATATCTCACGAATTCCTTGCGTACGCCTGCGAGCTAAAAGGACCCGAAGGTGCAGAGCACACCAGGTACCGGACCACTCTCGATCAGCCGGCATCATTTCCCGTGACTTTACACGGAAAAAAGTGTATCGTTCTCACAACGATACTGAATGCTTGTCATGCACGGAGAAAAAATGGTTTGCTACTATAGCGCCTACAAAGAAATTTGTTGTCCTTGCAAAAATATTCACCACAGCAACTAAGACGTTAGTTCTATTAACAAATCATCGGTGTCTCTACGACCACGATTGAAGTCAGCAAACCAACGTTCTATTGTGGTTACTGATGAAGCGGAGCCCCCATAAGACTCTCCAAGCCATTGCTTCGCGTGAGCGATATTTTTTCCATCAAGAAGCAGTGTGAAATTAAAACACGAAATTGTTTTTCATCCATTTTTTTGAGGATAACAAAAATAGTGTCACTTTTAGTACAATAACTCACAAACTAATAGATAGAATATCATGAAATTTTGACAGCTGTATTTTGAAGGTTAGTACTAACTGAGAAACAGGTGAATGTAGTAAAATTCGCGCCATCTATGTGTTAGGTGCGGAAATTTTCAGCCCATGTGTTAGAAGAAAAGAGGGAGGAAGAAGAGATGAGGAAGAGGATGATTTGTATGTGTATATCGCATGTCACTGCGAAGAACCCAGAAATGTTCACAATTTCTTCTGGAATATACTTTGTCAATAAATCGGATTCCAATACAATCGACCTAAATCTCGCAAGTATACTCATTGCAATGATACTTTCTGAAAAGTATTCATTTTTTTGTCAAGATTGATCACATTTGATTGGTTCGTTACCTTGGAATAACCAAATTTGAGCTTGAGTATTGGTAAACGTTCATGTAATGAATGTGTGAGGAGAAACAAGTCGTTCGCATCTCACTCATAATTTATATGTATGTGGAGTATTCTATATAGCACATATATGGTACGTTCGTCATTCAATCGATCAAATTCTATCAACAGTTCGAATATTTGGAACAGAATATTCATCAGCGCAATCTTCTGGGAAAAGAAATATAATTCGGTGACGTGAGAAGTAATCTTCAATTTATGGAAAAAATGTCCGGAAAATTATGAGAAGGAATGTTTTAACGGATCATTTAGGCTGGGCAAAAATTACTCCAAGATCAGTGTCCGATATGTTTAATAAATTTCCACGTGAAACTTCCAACCTGAAATACACTGAGAGAAAAGAGGTTCAGTTGTATATTAGATAGCTAGGAAATCTAATCACTCGAAACAAAAATGTAGTCAAACCAAATAAATTTCGCTCGTCATAACCAAATTCTTCGCTTCCATTTGTTAAAACCCTTTGTTTTGAAAAACTGCGAGGTTGAAAACAATAAATGATTTTGAAGACGAATTATTTGAATGTAAAAATAGCGGACTGTATTTCGTTGTTTTTCTTCGCGGGCGGTCAGCATTCAGCATAGCGTGTGTTCTATACCACGAACTCCATAGGACTGACTAACGCCGCATCGGCACAGCGAAAGCTTACTATTCAACGCGTAGATTGCGTTGCTGTCCAAAACTCAAACATTCCACCCCCCCGGTTGAAAGGGTCGAAGTCTTTCAACATTGGCTATCCTGAACACCTAAGGCAGTTATCATACAATTCGGATATATTTCAATACAAACTCCGGTAAAACGTCAATTGAAATCAAATGGGTGTACATACTTTCGGGAACAGAAAATCAGGTAAGTGATACATAAATTGAAATATAATGTCAATAATAAGATGAAATAAGAAATAAGAAGGAACGAGATAAATCAAAGATGAACAAATTTGAAGTATCAAGTTAAAAAAAAAACAAGAAAGACAAAGATTTTCAAGTACAAATATTGTCAATGTAGACGACATGGAATAAATCTTCAGGGAGTTGGTGAGACCTCTTCGATTGGTAGAGGACGTATCCTTTCGGTCGAGCGTTTGATGATCCCTTTTTAGGCACTCATCGGTATACGTAGTATACCAGCACGGAGTGCCTATTGCACCCGCTATCGTACGTTCTGACCGTATCTGCTAAAATATTTGAGTCATCCAATTGGAAGTTGGATAGTTTTTCATTTCGTGCATTACTGATTGATAATCCGTGGGATTGTCTGTCTGTTTGTACTCGGGATAACTCTGGACCAAGTGGACCAAATTGTATGAAATTCATAGAGGACCTTCTTCAAACCCTTCTCCAAGGACCATTTCTTTTTTCTTATCGCAATCGGACAAGTCCTTCTATTTTTTGAAAATTTTTTTCTGGAAAAATAGATGATCTCGAAGAAAATTTTCTCCGCTGTATACATATATATATACAGGGTGGGGCATTTAAAGTGTCGCGGGCGTTTTTTCCAAAAATAAAATGAGATACGAGAAAATTTTTCGGACAAAAATTGTAGGGTATCGAGGGGGACATCCGATGGTGGCCTTGGCTTTGACCTCAAATCTCATCTTCAAGGGCATTCTGAGGTCAACTCTTGTTTTTTAAATAGCATCTCATATTTTTTACTGCAGATTTGGATTCTAGGTCAAGAACCAAGAAACTTTTGTCTGAACCATTTTCCTGAAATCCGCAAAGATGGCGCTCCAATCGATATTGTTCCATACTGAATCTGACATTAGAATAACTCGAAAACGAAGGGTCTTGGAGGAGAATGTTTCGGACAAAAGTTGTCTGATTCCAAGGGGGACCCCTTGAACTGAAACGGAGGTGATGGGGTATAACAGACAAAACACAACACATTCCAATCGTCTACATCATTCGGATAATTTTAATGCAGTAGTTGCTTAAAATGATGGCTTTCGACTTCAATACACATTTTAAAACGTTTCACAAAAGATTGCTGAACTCGTGCTAAAATATCTTCATTGATGCTCGCGCATGCATTGATGATTCGTTGACATGCGTCAACATATTCTCAGGTGTAGTCGGTGCTTGTTGATAAACTGTCTCTTTTATGTATCCCCATAAAAAAAAATCTGGAGAAGTAAGATCCGGAGAACGGGCAGGCCAATGAACTGGTCCACGACGTCCTATCCATCGTCCAGGATAATCTCTGTCCGAAATTTCTCGAGCTGTGACTGCATAATGGGATGGACAACCATCGTGTTGATACCACATATTCAATCGTTCCTGAATAGGTATGTCTTCAAGTAATGTTGGAAGTACTTGATCTGAGAAATGTCTGTACTTCTCTCCATTTAGCGTATCTGCAATGAAGTACGGTCCAATTACTCGAGATCGAAAAATACCACACCAAACATTCACAGCCCATTGTCTTTGATGCTCTACTTGACGTGACCATCTTGGATTTTCTGTCGCCGAGTAATGCATATTATGTCGATTTACTTGACCATGATTGGTGAACGTCGACTCATCAGAAAATAATATGTTGATGAAGTTGTTATTGTGCATTTGCGCTAGACCCCATCGACAAAACTGTACACGATTTTCGAAATCATCACCGTGAAGGTCTTGATGCAAACAAATGTGATACGCATGGAATTTGTGACGTTTCAGTATTCGAAGAACACTTCTTCGAGAAATTCCCGAATGGAGTTCAATTTCACGAGAGCTCACGTGTGGATTATTGGCTACTGCAGCTAGTACATTAACTTCCGCATTTTCTCCGCTAACAGTTCTCATTCGATGTCGTTTTTCCCTTGTAACACTTCCCGTTTCTGAGAATTATTTTGTAATGCGTTGAAAATACCTAATGGATGGCGTTGTTCTTTCAGGAAATCGTTCTGCATACAAGTCGTATGCTTGTCTGGGGTTCTTATGCACTTCACCGTAAATGTAGATCATATCGATCTTTTCAGAAACCGTGTATCGGATATCCATGATTTTCAATTTGTCATAAACCAAGTAATAATCAAATGTAACTGACAAACTGACTTTCAAAATCGTGAATTTCCACTGAACCCCGTCGTTTGTTCACATCGCGTGAGCTCTGAATGGTGGTAATGTAGACGATTGAAATGTGTTGTGTATTGACAACTTTTGTACGAAACATTCTTTTGCAAGACCCTTCGTTTTCGAGTTATTCGAATGTCAGATTCAAAATGGAACAATATCGATTAGAGCGCCATTTTTGCGGATTTCAGGAAAATGGTTCAGACAAAAGTTTCTTGGTTTTTGACCTAGAATCCAAATCTGCAGTAAAATATATGAGATGCTATTTGAAAAACAAGAGTTGACCTCAGAATGCCCTTGAAGATGAGATTTGAGGTCAAAGCCAAGGCCACCATCGGATGTCTCCCTCGGTACCCTACAACTTTTGTCCGAACAATTTTCTCGTATCTCACTTTATTTTTGGAAAAAACGCCCGCGACACTTTAAATGCCCCACCCTGTATATGTACGCCATTTTCTCCGCAGTCGTTGAATATTCGTTATCTTGGCTCGGGTCGATGAATTATTATGAAACATGGGTCCCAGGGGTTTTCGAGGGTGCTGAATTCGAATCTGGGGGCGAATCCCGAATTCAAGATGCGGATCCAAGATGGCCGACGTGAATCTAGTCAATTTCGCATTTGTGGACAGATTTATATGAAACATGGGTCCCAGGGGTTTACGAGGGTGAGGAATTCGAATCTGACGTCAAAAAACGAATTCAAGATGGCGGATCCGACATGGCGGACGTAAATTTAGTCGTTTTGGCATTTATGGACGGGTTCTTATGAAACATGAGTTCTAAGGGTTTTCGAGGGTGCTGATTCAAAATCTGGGCTCCAATGTTGAAAGAGAATAATAATTTCGATATCCCATGTGAGCTTCACTGCACCCGAAAACTCTCCAAGAGCTGTGTGACGTTATGACAAACACGCACTAGTGAGAATCCAAAAGTGAAGGAAGTGGCTATTGAAACAGATGAGGCCTGAAAATATTCCGATTCATTCCTAAATGACGCCTAAATAACTCTTCGTTACGCTTATTACGCTTGAATGACTTTCAGCTTACACTTTCGTCGCGCTTCCAGGCTTTATTTTCACCAGGACAGTTGAAATTCTGCAGTTCTCAAGGTACATGTTTCTGAATCATTTGGAGATGGTATAAAGGATGGTAGGCAATAAGTTTCAGGCTTTTCGAATATTACATTCACAAAGTTTCTCAATTGAGTGGAAAACCGATGAGTGCCTTTTCATGTATCCCCGGATATCTGAATTGTTCGAAATGCGAACGGAGCGAGCACATGTGGGCTACGATCCATTCAAAATTCGCTTCACTCATTTTGAATGGGGTCGGACTGCTGAGCGAAGCGAAGCATTCAGGGGGTGAAGCCCTCTGGTTTTTTTTTTATTTTCACAATTCTGACAGCTCCGTCAGATCCCGGGCATAATTTGACAACGCGTCCCAATAACCATTTCATGGGAGGTAAGTTGTCCTCCTTGAGGACGAGTAAAACGTCTTCCTTCCATTGGTAGTTTGTGTATTACCATTTTGCACGACTCTGCAGTTCTGCAATATATTCAATCGACCACCGACGGCAAAACTGTTGTTGCATATATTGAATGTGTTGATAAACTGATAACCGGGGTACCGGGATGTGAGTTACGTCAAGATCCGGCGCAGCGGCACCAGGTCGTCCAATTGAAAAATGCGATGGTGTGAGGACAGATAGGTCAATTGGATCAGATGACATAGGAATTATGGGACGGGAATTCAATACAGCCTCTATTTGAGTCAATAAACTATAAAACTCCTCATATGTTGAATGAATGTCACCCATAGCTCGCTTTAGATGGAATTTTGATGATTTTATCCCTGCTTCCCAAATACCTCCAAAGTGGGGTGAATATGCCGGTATGAACTTTCAATTATTGTGCTCATTGGAAAGCGCCCCGATCAAATTATGTCAATTAACATCCATAAACTTATGCAGTTCAACTAGTTCCGAATGTGCACCCGCAAAATTCGTGCCATTGTCCGACACAATAAGCGCAGACAGACCACATCGAGACACAAATCGTCTTAGTGCCAGAATGAACGATTGTGTACTCAAATCGGACGCCAACTCTAAATGTATCGCCCTTGTACTCAAGCAAATAAATAGGCACTCATAGACTTTGATCAACTTGCAACCGCGCCCACGCCTATCCTTCATTACAAAGGGTCCACCATAGTCTACTCCGACGTTATAAAATGGGTATGATGGACTCACCCGAAACGACGGAAAATTTCCCATAATCTGCTGAGTTGTAATAGGTTTGTGCCGGAAACAAGTAATGCACTTACGCACTACTTTCTTAGCCAAAATTCTCCTTGATATGGGCCAATGAGCTTCACAAACGATTGCCAACAAATCCTGAGACTCCACATGCAAATGTCGTTTATGTTCGTATTCGAATAATAATTGTGTAAAGTGATGATCAGATGGTGAAATTATGGGCGTTTTTTGTCAAACTCAAACTCAGAATTTCACGATCGTCCACCAACGCGAAGTGTTCCGTCACTATGTATGAAAGGGTTTAGTCTTATTAGCTTACTCCCCTTTGGCAAGGATTTTTCTTGCAATAGGGTATCGATTTCTGTGGCGAACGCTACTCTTTGCAAGGATTCCAAAAGATACAACCTAGTGGTGTCCAATTCATGCCTTGTAAGTGGCCCGTTGTTGCGTTCCGACGGCGTTTTTGAGCAATTAAGTACAAATCGTTTACACCATGCAATTACTCTTTCCAAATGGCGCAAATATGGAAAATTTTGAATGGGTAAAAGGTCGAATGACGGCGCTGCATTGAGAAACACTTGTTTAACCTTGAGCTCCGGTATTTCGATAGGTGCGAGATTTGAGGACGGCCATGAATCCGCATTCAACCTTAACCAAGATGGACCCTCCCACCATATTTTCGATTGACTCAATAACTCTGGTTGTGAACCGCGTGGAGTGATATCCACCTGATTGTCCTCAGTTCTCACGTACTGCCACTGAGTTATATCGGTGAGCGATTGTATTCCGGCAACCCGGTTTGCTACGAATGTTTTTAACGATCAAGCTTCCGCACATAACCATGCTAATACCACCTGAGAGTCTCACCAATGAGTTACATTTATGATGGTAGCCCTCATTGATCCCTTCACCTTTTCGACCAACCATACTAAAAGTAGAGCAGCGCTCAGTTCCAATCTGGGTGTTGTTACGAATTCAACGGGGGCAACCCGGGATTTGGAACACAACAAACTCGTGTGAACCTCTCCATCATCATCGGTCGCTCTCACATAAACGCATGCCTCATATGCATATTCGTTTGCGTCCTCGAAACTGTGTAATTCGAGTGCATTCGATCGAGCAGAGGGACGTGCCTGTCTCTTGATTTGTAGATTCCGAATTTCTGGCAAACGCTTTGTATTTTCTATCCAATCCGTCAACAAAGGTTCAGGCAAAGGTCCATGCCATTCCAATTTTGTCAACCACATTCTCTGCATTATTATTTTCGCCATTATCACGCAAGGCCCTATCAAAGCAAGCGGATCAAAAATTCTAGCTATGATCGACAACATGTGACGTTTAGTAATAGGGGGGCCCCGCGAGGAAATGTTAATATGATAGCTCAACATATCCGTGCCATATTACCAGGCGAGACCCAGTATTTTCGTTTGATCATGTGAATCAAACTGCACAACTTCACGATCGTTTAATGCATCCCCTGGAGTATTGAGAAGCTGAAGAATCTGTTGATGATTTGTTGTCCATTTCTTGAGAATGAAACCTGTCAATCTGAGACCCATATCAATGTTTACACAAGCTCCTTTAATATCTTCCAAAGTGTCTTTTCCAAACAGAAGGTCATCGACATACATACAGTGACGAATAATATCCGCCGAATCATGATCAATCTCCTCTAACTGATAAGCGATCTCGAACAAACATCTTATCACTAGAAATGAGCTTAAAGTTAGACCATATGTTACTGTGTTTAACTCATACGTTGTGATCGTTTCCGATGGGCTGGCACACCACAATATCCGTTGCAAGCTGCGCTGATCAGGATCTGCCAATATTTGACGATATATCATCTCTACGTCAGCTGCAACCACGAAATTATGCATACGAAAATTCAAAAGCATCGACATCAGGTCGCGCTGCAAGGGCGGTCCGTTGTATTGTAGTTGATTTAGCGATACTCCAGTCGTTGAAGGCGCGGACCCATCGAAGACAACCCTCAACATCGAAGTGGTACTGTTCTTCATAAAGACCCCATGATGAGGGAAGTAGTACGCAACTGATGGCTGAGATTGCTCGGTGACCTCAGACATATGTCCAAGCTGCTGATACTTAGTCATGAACGCAATATTGTTCCTTGAGTTCAGAGTTGGATTGTAGTTTTCGCTCTGGAGATATAAATCTTTTCATAGCCAATTCCTTTGAACTTCCCAACTTGCTCCATGGCTCCTTGAAAGGGATAGAAACTATACAGCGACCATCCGCGTTGCGCTTGGTGTTGTTTGTAAAGTGAACTTCACATAGTTTTTCGATGCCAGAGACTGGTGGCACAAACTCGCAACCTTCAACTCCCAAAATCTTGATAACTGATCGGAACCATCAATCAAACTGAGGTCACAAAATTTTACATGATTATCACTCCCAACAGAAGAAATCGGACCGGATACTACGTATCCAAAGCGCGTTTCATGTAGAAGTGGATGTCGTCTCGGTTTGTTCGGACACAATACATCCCAAAACACATCCACACCCAACAAAATATCGATCTCGCTGGGCTTATCGAAAGTAAAATCTGCCACGTGGTGGCATCTATACATGGAAGTCGTGACTTGAGAATTGGAGTACTCGGTAATATTCCAGTTACTTGTGGTATTATCAAAAATGATAAGGCACGTTCAAATGATTCCACCCTAGATCGCATCGTGGGGTAGTTGTAACTCTATGTGAAATACGCGATTGCAATTTATTAATCCCAGTTACAGGGGTGCTTGTGGAAATGAGATCCAGTTTTAATTTTCTTCTTAAATTTTTTTACATGAAATTTGACTGTGAACAAGAGTCCAACAAGGCTCTACATTCATGTATATCGCCATTCCTGTCCAAAACCTGAACTATTGCCGTAGGTAACACATTGTAAGCATCTCCTATACCATCCTCACCCTGGTTCAAATTAACGATTGCGAGGGCTGAAGAGTCTCTCGATGAAACCTGATCTCGTGGATTTTCATCGTCTAGAGAAATGCCAATCTCAAATAGTGGCTGATTACTTCGATAAACAATGGAACGAGGAACAAAGAAGGAATGAGGAATAGGACCGACCTTCGGGCGTCATCTTGCTGTCGAATCCGTGCTAGACGTTGCTGCAACGATCCTGTGTGGCGTTGGCTTAGCGTGGTACGATAAAAATGTCTTCCTTCAATCATTCGAAACGATGCTGTTGGCGTATCACGATGCAATCAAATATCCCATGAATTTAGGTTTTCAATTTTGTCATTATTTTCACTTTATAATCAATAATGTGACACTGTCTGTTATTGATATGCGATAGATTGATTTGTCACTCGCGACACGAATCGATTTTGTTCTAACGATGAACAAATAACAAAATAATGCGATTGCACAATAGCGTTTGTGATTCCTCATCCGCTCGACAAGGTCCAGATTATGTTTTGAAAAACTGCGAGGTTGAAAACAATAAACGATTTTGAAGACGAATTATTTAAATGTAAAAATAGCGGACTGTATTTCGCTGTTTTTCCTTGCGGGCGTTCAGTGTTCAGCATATCGTGTGTTCTATACCACGAACTTCATGGGACTGACTAACGCCGCATCGGCATGGCGGAAGCTTACTATTCAACGTTGGTGTCCAAAACTCAAACACCCTTTATTCATAATTCAGACAACTGGACTTTCATTCACGCCAGCTAAAATTCACCTTTCTCTCAGCGCAAGAATCCATTCATCAAGAGAAAAATACGACATCGTATAACATTTATGAATGAGCTAGTTAATATCATATTTTCAATATCCACGCATGCATATTTCAGCCGATGAAGATCTGTAAAAGATTTGAATTAGATGGTTCACAAAATTTCTGTACACCAAATACGAATACGAACGACTACTTCTTTTTTTCGCCTCGATAATCTTCCATACCGGATACCAAATCCGTTACCCCCCTCCCCCCCCCCCCCTCACGAGCATGAATAGAACAATTTTTTACGCTGTGAAGGGATATTTTTCTACATTTATTATGATCATGAACTTGAATGATCGAATAATATTTTTTCGGAGTTGATCGTTTCGTTGTTGAAGCATTATTCCCTCTATATACATTTTCTTTATTTCTGAATCCTTTCAGTGACTAAGTTCTCCCCCTGTAATTGTTCCAAGTAAACCTTCCATCTATCAACTTTATCATCTTTTCCTAATAGTCTTTCGCTTTCCTTGTCCCTAACATAGCCGCATTTCGAATTAAACTCTCAGAAATTTCTCCTGATGACCCTTTTATGTGGCACACTACTTTACCATGTTTCAAACTTTCCTCAAGTTTCCTGAACCCATCTTCTATTAGGTTTCCTTTGGCCTTCCACGAATCTCTCATCATTTTATTTTCGAAAGAGCTGCAAAGATATTCTTCATCTCTCTTCACTTTTATTGCAATTTTCTCATCCTTCGTTCAGAATGACATCTCACTGATATTCACGATTCAATCAATCTTTGATTGTAGTTTCAATATTTCCATTTATATTATTCACGGTTAAGAATCGGTGTCAATTTTCTTATGTCGTATGAAAGCAATATCAAATAATCTTCCTGGTAATTTGCGTTTCCCCGAATATCAATACAAGCCTGAATACCTACACGTGAGCTGATAAATTCATTCGAACACTATGATGGTTATTTTGGAGATATTGTACAGGAAAAAGGAATAGTTGCAGCAACTGCTTACACAGTCGATTTTCGACCATATGTGAGGATAATCACAGGATGCACTTAGTAGTCAGCACAAATACTACTTCAGCTGACTCAACTACTGGAATAGTTGAGATGGTTAACATGAATAACTCGTTTCAAGAGTCCCACACATTTACATTATTACTACATGACATTATATATTTTTGGTACTATATATGAAGTATCTTTAAAATCAGTAAAGTACATCTCCCATTTGATTAGTTGATTTGATCCCAGATTTTAATTGCCATATCTTGGTAGAAACAAATTTCACTGGATAAATGGCATGAAAATCCCTTGTCAAAGAAACTCTACACTATCAAAAGTGAAAAGGAAATACGATTGAATATTCCGCGAAATTCTCAATTGGAAGAGAAAATATTTGATTCGATCGTCGTGGAGTGTTAATAATTTCGTGACTCATTTCGAGGAAAGATATCAATATATTTATTCAGTCTTAATACTCTGAAATGTCATTGAATCAGATGTCAATCTCATAAGTCGATATTTTGTATAACCTTACACAACCCTTTATATCCGAGCTGGAGAATTCTCAAAACTGTATATAATGTATATATAATTTGATATAATTTATATATAAATTCTATATCATTGTGTTTTTCTACTCGAGAGGTTATGAAACTTACAAATTATGTTTTTCAATATAAAATTCTCACACGTACTTTGTGTGACTGCAAAAAATGTATTGCATTGTAATGTTTTCATCCACTCGATCATTAGGCCAGAAGCAAAAGCTATGGAGCTCATTAACTCAGCAAGAAAAAAATGAAAAATGCTTCTGCGGCAGTATTATTGGGAATGAATTTACTATAATACCCATCATCTTTGATACCTTTGAGATACATTTCAAGGTCTTTTTTGAGTATCTTAATGTTATGAAATCGAAATATTTTCCATAAGAAGGGAGTAAGTCAGAAGTAAACAACGTTCTTAAAATCATAGTGAGACTGCTCCAATCTCCATGAAATTTTGATAAGATATTTGTAAATACACAAACTTTCGAGAACCATAAAAAAAACGATTAATTTTCTGGAATCGATAATGAAGAGACTATATCAGTGTGAACTAGGGGTGAGATTTTTATTCAGAGTATTTGAATATCTGAAAAATCGAATAAATAATTCGGTTATGTAGATTACATGGATATCCGAATATTCAGATGAGCTGATTATCCGATTTAATTTCATCATTTTCAAAAATCATCGCGAAAATGAATGAATTCCTATCGCGTTTTTATCAAGTGGATACATTATTATCATTTCAGATATTTGGATATACGCGGATACCCAGATATCTGGATATTCGGATTCACAAACTCGGGCAAAATTCTTGGTTCCGCGTTTGTCTGCCTGTCTATCAGCGTGTTTGTGTGTATGTGTATGTATGTAGATTAATTTGCGAACACGCATATTTTCCGCTCCACGCATCCGATTCTGATAAAATTCCGAGACGATAGTGGTCCCATACAGGGCCGACGTCAGACTTTTTTTCAGAGTGGGTAGCGAGTTTGGAGGGGGGAGGGGGGGGGGGGTTAATGCCAAATCATTTTTCACAATGTACTTATATGAAGGAATAATGCTTGAAAATTTCGAGTGGGTAATTTACCCACTCAAATATTTCCGAGTGGGTAGTGCTACCTATACTACCCACGCGAACCGCCGGCCCTGGTCCCATAAAAGTTTCAACCCGATCACCCAGATCATCCGGGTGAAGAAGAATTAATGTGTTGAAAAATTGCGACTTTTGCGAACGCGCATATCTCTGCTTCCTATTATCCGATTGCAATGAAACTTATAGCACGTTCTAGTTATGATCCGATAGAGGTTCCATATCAGTGACATCCGAATCGGTTGAAAACTGTGGGGATTTTTGTTTTTGTAAGCCTCATCGTTTCTCAATATTTTGAAAGCATGCCTTCCCTATGTTTGTATCATCTGAATGCCACCAAACTTTGAGAATATTCAGTTTACTAGGTGTTAGTTGTACGATATGAATTTCAGGCAAATTGGGATTGAGAGAAGGGAATGGTAAGTATTGAGTTTTGCAATAAAATTTGAACATTTCGTGAATATCGTCATCATGCGAATATGTTCCGTTCCTATCGTCCGATCGTAATGAAGTTTTCACCATAATTTTGTGCGATGTCGATAATAATCAGGGGCATAATCGAATGGTTTGGAAGTCATTCCATCTTCCCCCTGTTCGGCCATTCCATTTTGCCCCTAACTGAACAAAAGCAGAAAAACAACAATTCTGAAGCTATATCAACACGATCAAACCAATGACATCGATTTTATTGGTTATGTTACTAATCCTTGAGACTTCAGGATTATTTTGAGACACCAATATCATATATTTGAGGTGCCGGCAAGAATTACTCGCTCAGCGCTCGAAAAACCGTAGAAATATTGTCCAAACTGTCAGGTCGAGGGGTGAAAAAAGAAGTCGGAATCTCGAGAATTGAAAAATACTGGGCGATAGGGCTCGCAAAATCAATGCGAGTGTCACCTTACCATTTTTTTCTACGATGTATAGTTTTCGAGAAAAAAAATAAAAACTGCACATTTTTTCGTACCAAAAATCAATGTTTTTCAACACTGAATTCGTTCGATTTCATCCATTTCTGAATGAATCGGAATGAGTCTCGCGAATTTCGATTCGTAAAACTCCCCCAAAGATCATAATGTCACGAAAGTTTGTGAAAGTTGATAAAAAATTAACCAATTCTTAGTTCAAAGTGAAAATCACGTCTTTCATGTCCTGCATTAAACAAGTGGTGTAGGAAGTAAGAGTTACAAAAAACTTCCAGCGACAAAGTTGTTCGCTAGTGTATGGACTAACTTTCCAGAAGATGTCAGATCGATTGGACTATCGGATCGATTATTAGTTTGCAAAATACAGCGATTTATCTATAAGCGCGCAACGGAAATCTATCACAATTATGTGTCGTTTCCTGGCTGAATACCGCACTGAGAAAAAGGATTAGTGAACTGAACGAAAACGTAGTTAACTCAACTACGCCAGGAGGTTAAATACGTTCAACCAACTCTGGAGGTTGCATTGAATCATTCCCCAGGTTGGCCGACTCTGTTGAGTCAACTACGCGAATGATTGGGACAATGAAGAATAGTTTCCGTCAAGTATCCATATACAACTGACACAAAATAACGAAGCATTGATTGCCTGCGAGGTGGACTCAACTACGTGAGATTTTGAATGAAACTTCTTCTGTGATTTGTTGACGTTGACACACATTGGTTCATAAAATCAAGTGATATGTTTGAGACAATGAAAGGTGGCGTAGTTGACTCTACAATTTCCAAGTCATTTCAACTAAAAATTCGTTGATTCATTCATAAATTCTTCAACTACGCGTGCACTGAGAAAAGTGAACTGTAATCATTACCATCCGAAAATGGTAGTTGGAATATAGAATCTCTAATTCATGATGGTGACTACGTTATTTGGTATCCATCTTCATGTGAATGGTAACCATTCCCATGTGCATGAACATTGCTACGATTTTCCAATACACTACGACAAAAGCAACATTGTCACAAAAACAATGCTCGCATGGTAAAGGATTTATGGTTACAGTGACTTTGAATTTGATTATGATAACCAGGAAAACAAAACAAAATCAGATGAATCTGTTTGGGACAACTACATGATATGGTTAAAGTAAAAAACATGGTTACGGGAACCAAATTTTCCTCTCAGTGTAGTATCCGAAACCATAATCGCGAAGCTGTCCTCCAATTACTATTTGTACATGGTAATAATTACATTCCATTTCTCTCAGTGTGGTGGTTAATGGGACTTTTATTCTCCTCTCAGTGCATGGTCCGTAGGAAGGATTGTATTCGCTCAATTTTTCAAGTACAGTCTATGTTTCTTAAGTCGCAAAATTCGAATATCCAAATATTTTTACATTTCACATGGGCAATAAAAAAAGGTCGAAACAAATAATAAAGAATACTTAAAAACCAAAAAATATTCTTGGTCTCAAATCAATAGTTTCGAAAACATAACTCACGATTACTGAGTCGTTTGTACGTCGCTAAACAGCCCGAATTTCGAAAAAAAATTTTTTTTTCGAAATTTTGTCCTCGAAATTCGAAATTTGGGCTGTTTAGCGACGTACATTAGGTCTCAAAGAATCATCCCTGAAAATTTGAGATTTTTCCGTGGATTCAGTTCCGAGTAATTTGGAAGAAAAAAACTTGCTCACATGGTCATTATAGTATCCTCTTAAAGTCAACTTCAAGTGATCATAACATTTCTAGAGGATATCTGAGATGATTGTTTCTAGGAAACTTGAAGAATTATTAGAAAATAATATTCTTCTGAATCATTTCTCATGATCCATCATACGAATGTAAATAGTTCGTCTGAAACTCGTTGAGATTCGGCAACAGCCAATAAAATTGTTTTTAGAAAAAAGTCATGTTGTGGAAGTTTGAATCGTTCATCGAAACGAATTGGCAATCGAATTATGAAATATTCAGCTGGGGAAGATGCAAAATCTTGCATTATATTCTTGAAACGATGTTTCCAGTGCCAAGGAGTTGATTCGAACATAAAAAGAACACAAAAACATCTGTAAATCTGACCACATGTCATTGACGAATAATCAGATGGAATTCAACCAGACCTTTCAGTTGTTGTAATAATTAATGGAATTCACTGGGGTTTTGTTAATCGGATTAATTATTTTTTTCCAAGATGATTTTGATCCAAGCAAAGTTCATATACAATTTTAAACTCTGCTACATTCAAACAAAACCATAGCCACGAGGTAGGGAAGTCGGATCTTAGATCTCAAAAATCCTAGTTCGATTCCGAGGAAAATCGGCTTTTTGTTTTCTCATTTAGGAATGTAACTTTTGTTGTCACATTTTCAACGTTGTTTCCAACGTTGTTCTCAATGTTGTTCTTAACGTTGTTTTCTTCTCTCTCAAGGTGAGACCATTTTACCATGTTGAACAACGTTGTTTTCAACCTAGTTTTTGACGTTGTTTCCAACGTTGCAACGTTGTTTCAACGCGTTGTTTTCCACGTGGTTTTTTCCCCCGGGAAGTTGAGAGTGATTTCTCTTACCAAAAATATTTACAATCACGTACTTACAAGAGTGAATTGTTAACCACTTGGGATCGTCTATTTTCAGATGCAAATAGTCGGTATTGGGAGTAGGGTATTTTACGACTTCATTTGGTTAAGAATTTTGTGTCATAATGTTTTTTCGGAGGAATTATTTTCCCTCTGAATTGAAAAAATCTATATTATACATGTATGTGATGTTTACATCTCATATCTATTCAGCACGTTTAATATATATATATGCAAAGCTTATATAAAATGTGGCCAAAAGTAATCTATTTCAAATATATCAGAAATATAAATAATAAATATTTTCACATATATTCCTTCATATATATATAACATATTTACTCTGCATATATATATTTTCGTGGGGGGGGGGGGGGGTATCGAGAGAATTTCAGGTGTCATAAAACTTCCCGTAACGAAGATGTTCCTCATGGTTGAATGCAGTTTTCAACAAAATTAAAAAAAACGCACCACAACTTCAAGGAAAATTAAACGAAGAGAACAGTCATGGTGCATGAGAATTTCGATCTTCCGATATTTCTCCAATTGTTTTTCCACGAGTACATTGATGTCCTGTAACTTCAATCAAACTGTTTATAATACAAACATGGATAGAAAAAATGAAATGTTGTAAAATATTTGGATATTCGAATTTTGCGACCTGAAAAACATAGACTGTGGTTGAAAAATTGAGCGAATACAATCTTTCCTACGGACTTTGGTATTCAGCCGGGAAACGACACATAATTGTGATGGATTTCCGTTGCGCGCTTATAGATAAATCGCTGTCTTTTGCAAACTGATAGTCCAATCGATCTGAAATCTTCCGTAAAGTTAGTCCATACACTAGCGAACAACTTTGTCGCTGGAAGTTTTTTGTAGCTTCTACTCCCTACACCACTTGTTTGATGCAAGACATGAAAAACGTGATTTTCACTTCGAACCAAGAATTTGTTAATTTTTTATCAACGTTCACAAACTCTCGCGACATTAGGATCCTGGGGGGAGTTTTATATATCGAAATCCGCAAGATTCATTTCGATTCATTCAAAAATGAATGAAATCGAACGGATTCAGTGTTGGGAAACATCGATTTTTGGTACGAAAAAATGTGCAGTTTTTATTTTTTTTCTCGAAAACTATACATCGTAGAAAAAAATGGTGAGGGGACGCTGGCATTGATTTTTCGAGCTCTATCCCCCAGTATTTTTCAATTTTCGAAATTCCGACTTTCTTTTCCACCCTCGACCTGACGGTTTAGACAATACTTCTACGGCTTTTCGAGCTCTGAGCGAGTTATTCTTTCTGGCACCTCAATTGAACTAGGTATAACTGGAAAAGTAAAAGCTGAATAATCCCTTTAAATGCTCCGATTTTCTGTTGCCACAAAAAAAAATCTTTTGGCCCAGAGGTCTCACTATGCCTACTATATGTTTTCGGGGTCGCTGAATCCGAATACAAGATCAGATTAACCCTATCACGTCAAAGTTTTGCCATAACCTCGAAAAACCTTATAATCAACGCGGTTTAGCTTTGTAACGTTGTTACTCAAGCTTTGAATTGAAAAAACCATCTATCGATCTTCATAAGCTCATAACTTCACAATCCCGTGACCACCAACCCTATAGCCCCCCCTACTCCAAATGCCAGACAAATCCGGACAACTATTTTAGCTGGATCTGTCTGGTTTTGTATGTCCTTGTCTGGTTTGCCAAATACAAGATTTGTGCCAAGTTTAAAATGAGTCAGGATTGATACGGCTTGCCAACATGTCTGGTGCAATCCGGATTGTCGGGTGAAAATTATGTCAGTTTTTGTATGTAAAGAACATAATCGGAAGAAGTTGCTGTAATTGGCTGGGACTGGCATGAAGAAATATTGCCAGGGTGATACTGGTTTGCCAGTAAAAGAAATTGTGCCAGATTTTATGACTCGCCGATTAAGAACTTCGTCAGAACTACTCAGTCAATCACGCATTCCTTGGATGTGCCGATCTGGATGGTATCGGCGGGTTGCTGGAGTGCTTGAAACTCTCTGGAGTACCAACACCAAAAAACTCCTCAGTTGACCATCATATTTGCTGATAACGCCTGACCAGAAACGAGGATGGTTTCAACCGGTCCGCTGGTTTACCGGCACATAGGCGGTTTAGTAAGGCGCGCCTGCGTGGAAAGCTGACTGGAAAACACCGTGATTCACATATTCCTGAAAATGTGCAGATCCAATGAGGATTGCCAGGTTTTTTAAGTGCCAAAAAATTGTAGAAAAAATAACACGTTTTCGTCAGAATGAAGTCAATTTCCTCAAGGGCGATATATTCCAGAGAAAATACTATATGGTCAGAAGTTTTTTGTTCAATACTATTCAGATTTCATAGCATGAATAATCAATCGAATTTCGACAAAAAACATCCTCAAATATCTTATCCAAACTGTATCTTGCAGTATGAACAACCGGTCGATTTCGGACAAATAATTTTTCGATGGATCTCATCCGGATTTCACAAGCAGAAAAAACAGCCTCAATCCGACGGAAAGTATCCTCGAATACTTCATCCAAGCTGTATTTCACAGTATGGAGCACCGGTCAATAGCGCACAAAATATTTCTTGCCTGGTCTCACTTGGATTCCACAAGCCGAGAAACCACTCACAATCCGCCGGAAACTACCCTTGAATATTTAATCCAAGCTGTATCTTACAGTATGGAAAACCGGTAAAAACCAGACAAAATATTTTTCGATTGATTTCACACGCCGAAAAACCAGTCACAATCCGACGGAAACTACCCTCGGATATTTCATTCAAGCTGTATCTTACAGTATAGAAAACCGGTCAATAGCGGACAAAATATTCTTTGCCTGGTCTCACTTGGATTTCACAAGCCGAAAAACCAGTCACAATCCAAAGGAAAGTACCCTCGAATATTCAATCCAAGCTGTATTCTACAGTATGGAAAACCAGCCAATAGCGGACGAAATATTTTTTGCCTGGTCTCACTCGGATTTCACAGGCCGAAAAACCAGTCACTATCCGCCCGAAAAAATCATCGGGTATTTCATGCAGTTTCTTTTTGATTCACACAGCATGTCAAACCGGAGAAAAACTATCACAAAATATTTTGTCAGTATGGTCTGGACTTGTACGGGACAAAAACCGACTAAGAACCTGACAAAACCTGATGAACAATTTTTTCATCTGGATTTGTCGGACATATCAAGCAAGTGCCGAGCCCGTCAGAGGCGGCTGAAATATATTTTGTCAGTATCGTCTGGAATTGTACGAGACAAAAACCGACTGGGAACCTGACGAAAAATTTTTTGTCTGAAACTGTCGGACATTTGGAGTAGGGGCGTAAACATATAACCCCATAACCCGGAAACTGAAGAGAATGAGTCAGTAAAGTCAATCCGCATTATATCAATGTTACAAAACATGAACCCATAACGTTATAACTTAATAACTCCATAACCATCAACCCCATAACCTCGTAACCCCAAAACCACGACACCCCATAACACAGCCACACCAGAAAACGAATTTTTTTTCGCCCCAGGGGTCTGATTATGCTTGGTATATGTTTTTGGGGTCGCTGAATGCGAATTCGAGGTCAGATTGATCTCGTCACGTTAGGTTTTTGCCATAACCTCACAATTTCTCAAATTTTGAAGATTCCGTAAACCCACTTTCATCATACCAAATAACCCCATAACCTCCATAACAGTTTTCATAGGTTCGCCTTTTTACTTAACTCATCCACTTGCAGTTGTTTTATGAGAAACAGGTTTTTGTTATGTCCTGGGAAAATTACTATCCGATCCTTGCGAAGTATTTCCTTCACTCCTTCATCATATAGTTCTCTTGAAGAATTTTGTTTGAAAATACCTCTCGATACAGCAGATGTGGCGGAGGAACGTGGTTTCCACCTGCATGGCACATTCTAAAATATTTCCATGGAGCAAGAATGTGGGAGGAAGATGGAAATGACCGCGAATGTGCCATTCACAAGATTTCATGTTCTAGGCGCAGTCTTTTCTACCACGTGTGCTGTATAGGCAGTGTCGGATTGGCGACTTATCTATCTTTATTCAATCCGCGTGGGACAAAGCAGAGAAACCCGGCGATCGCCGGATTACTTTCCTTTGTTTCACACGGATTGAGCAAGGATAGATAAGTTGCCAGTCCAACACTGTGTATAGGTCAAGTTTATATGACATTTGAAGAAATTCATCGAACTTCTTCATTTCATATATTCTTCTCGCGTGCACCTGCATCCAGGGCACCTCCTCGCGGTGACGGCGTGCAACGGAGTGAGCCCGTTATCCGGCTGAGTCCCTGGATTACGATTTCTATGCCGTCATGGCAGGCGCACGTAAGCGTTTTACGATGCAGAGGGTTGGATCCTCAGTATCGGTGGCTGGTCAGGGAGGGGGGGGGGGGAAGCGGGCCCGCAGGCGTCGTCATCATGCGACCGCAGCTCTACATTGGTTGGTGACTTGGCCAATGTAAAGTTATATATTAGTGATTGATAATCCGTGGGGTTGTCTGGCTATCGCTCTGTCTGTCTGTATTCGGGATATCTCTGAACCGGGTGGACCAAATTGGTTGAAATTTATGGGAAACCTTCCTCAGACCCCTGAATATAGTCACTCTGGCCCTAATGGATAGAATAATATGGAACACGGTTTCTGGGGCATTTTTGTGGGTGCCGAATTCGCTCCGACGTCAAAATCAAGGAATTCAGGATGGTGGATATAGTTATCCTGGCATCCATAGACAGATTCATACGAATCACGGGTTCTAAAAGTTCTCGAGGGAAGTGAATTCGAATCTGCTGTCAATATCACAAGATATCGGGGCCAATATGGCGGGCGTTAATTCAGTCATTCTCGCACTCATGATTAACGGATCCACATGGAACCTGAATTCTGGAGGCTTCAGAGAATGCTGAATACCCATTTGAAATTGAAAGACAGGAATCCCTCAGGCAGCACACAGCTCTTGAAGATCACATACATGTCATTTTTGCGAGCTTTGTGCTGTCTGGCCCCAGTTAGCGAATCCAATATGGTGGACGTCAATCGGGTAATTCAGTATGCCTGAATCCATTTATATGAAACATGGATCTTGGGGATTCTTGAAAATACTGAATGCGATAAATGTGATACATAATGATTGATATACCTAATGATTCGAGGACGATTTGCAAACCGTTTCTAGATTGGTAAAACTAGATTGGAGATCCATTCCAGACGCGACAACAGCATATCTTCATACTGTCGTACGACTATTCTCAGACTAGGCTATTCCAGGCCTCTTCGAGGGTATTCAGTGGCTGCGCGAAGATGATTGTCGAAAAACCATATTTGAAGTGGTACTACACGGAAAAGAAGAAATAGTTGCGGCAACTACTTAAATAATCGATTTTGGACCATCTACTTAAGTAGTTGCTGCAGCTACTTAGTAGTCAGGACAAGTAACTCGATAGTTGCACTAACTAACAAAAATACCTGAGGTGTTTTGAATTAGTTGAGACAGCTAACGTGTTACTTGTTCTAAATACTAAGTAGCTGCAGCAAATACTTAAGTAGATGGTTGAAAATCGACTATTTAAGTAGTTGCTGCAACTATTCTTTTTTTTCCGCGTATTCTTGAGCTTTTTTGCATCTGAACACTCTTCGAAACCTGTTTGACATTATGACCACTGTAGTTGTCTCAATTCTACATTTGTTTAGTATAATATATCTAAAATTTCTTTCATATATTCTCGAATATCTGAATTGTGTACACGGAAAAAAAGAAATAGTTGCGGTAACTACTTAAATAGTCGATTTTCGACCATCTACTTAAGTAGTTGCTGCAGCTACTTGGTAGTCAGGACAAGTAATTCGATAGTTGCACTAACTAACGTGAATACCTGAGGTATTTCGAATTAGTTGAGACAGCTAACGGGTTACTTGTCCTGACTACTAAGTAGCTGCAGCAACTACTTAAGTAGATGGTCGAAAATCGACTATTCAAGTAGTTGCTGCAACTATTCTTTTTCTTCCGTGTAAAGGTTCAGAAGCTCAATAAATAGTCTACTTTGAGATACGAACGAAGCGAGCATATATGGGCAACGATGTGTTCAAAATGAGCGGGGCGAATTATGACGGGGGTCAGATTGCTAGGCCAAGCGAAGCAGTCATGGGACGGAACCCTCTGATTTTTTTATAATGGTTGGGACTCCTCACTTGAATTTAATGTAGGTTATGAAAAGAATTTTTTGTTCCTCTCAAGTACCCGCATACAGCATCGAATACTCCAGTAATGTTTCAGAAACGTCTCTGTTACAAAAGCGGATATAGAAACGTGTTTGGGAGATATTTGCAGATCTTCTGAAATGTTTCTACGTCCGCTTTTGTAACGGACACGTTTCTGATACATAACTGAGGTATTCGGTGCTGTATGGGTATAGGCACAAAACTTCCTCGTTTCTCAGAACAATGTCAAGTATTGCGGATTGCAGATGCATTGTTTCCATATCCTTCAACCAATTGGGACGAAACTCATATGGAACCACTATGAGGACGTAACTGAAACGAGGTATAAGTTTTATTGTGATCACATAATCAGAAACATGGATATGACCAGTGACAAAATCACAATTCTCGATAACATATTTGCTTTCTCTTACCCATTCTTCTGCAAGGATGAGGCTAAAACTCGTATGATATCACCATTGACACTGCACACAACTGGGGTAAGAACTCCATAAGGATTTGATGATAAGAACGGGGATATCTGCATAATAGCGGCATTCACGAGATTTCCAAATTTTCTTTGTAAGTTTATTGCTCACCCTTTCCTTCTCTCAATTTTGATTTGCCTGAAACTTATGTGACACAATTACCTATACTCATGAATTGACTATGCTCAGAGTTACATGGCATTGGAATGTTATCGACACAGGAAAGGCATGCTTTGAAATTATTTTCAAACAATGCAATTGTGAAAAACATTTTTTTCGCATTCCTCAACCGATTGGGATGAGAATCCTATGGAACCACCATAAGACTATAACTTAAACGTGGTATGAATCTCATCGCAATCGGATGATAGGGAGCAAAGATATGCGCGTCCGCAAAAATACTATTTTTTATCATACTTTCCCTCACCCATCTCATTCTTCGAATAAATCAGGTCAAAACTTATATGGGACCTCTATCAACTTCGTATGTAACTGTGGGGAAAATTCCATGATGATCGGATTATAGGAACAGAAGGTATTCGCGTTCGCAATTCCCAGAACTACACACATCCATACAGACAGACAGACAAACGAACACGGAACCAACATTTTGTCCTGAGTTTGGAGAAACATTTTGATCTAAGAAATTCTCATTTTGGAGCCAAAAAATGTTTGGTCCCTCGAAACGATCATAAAGCTTCCCTCTAACGAAAAAGCAAAAACTCCCGTAAAGCGCTACTACCACCGATCGTCGGACATTTCTCTGTTGCCTCTATGTCGCTTCTCCGTTCCTCCCCGTCTTGTATCCACGTCTCCCTTTTATCCACCTCGCCTCCACGAACATATGACGTAGGAGCAGTGGGTGTGCTGTTAGGGATTGTTTTGTACACTTCATTTTATATATATATGAAATGTAATTTCAATTGTTTCATTGCATCGCAACAAAAATTCCTGAAAAAAGTTCAATTGTCGACCTTTTAAATAGATATGACCCCTTCAAGAAATTTTTTTGATAGTTATGTGGTAACAAGTGCCTTTTGAATTACTGGCAACCACTTGGTTATTTTTCCAACTAACATCTGATGAGTTAAAATGTCACATTCCACTCCAGGTACTCCTGAATTTTCCTCACTGATCCTTCATAATTCTCTAGAGGAAATCTCTACCAAGGCAGTACAATGCACTGAAAACACTCTGTCAATTGGCACATGACTTCCTCGTCTGCGTCAAATAATGCAAGTCGCAAAAAAGTATTTTCCACAATTTTTAACCGAGTGAGATGAAACTCGTTCGTGGTATAAATTTCATTGCAATGGGATTACAGGAAGCGAAAACATGCCATTGGCTCAAAATCACAATTTCTGATAACATCTTTCCTTCCTATCGCCCGTCCCAGCCAGCAAGATTAAGGCAGCGCTTCTAGCAGCGTCGCTACCATCCATTCACACATTCAAAAGCGTCTTGTACAAACAGTACTTAATTTATGTATGAAAATGGGAGGGTACTTGGTAGTATCTTACTAGAAGCACTTCTTGGTAGCACTCCCTAGTAATACTGGTAGCACTGAGGTAGTGCTGTGTTATAGTTTGCATTATATATATGTTATGGTAGCAAGCAGTGCCACAATCTTGGGAAAGCTACTACGTTGCTACCGTGGCACTGCTAGTAGCAAGAGAAACGACCTGGTTGAAACATTCGTAGTTGCAATAAGTTGAAATCTGGTTCGATTCACCAGGAAATGTGATTGTGATGTCCAGAAAAAATGGTTGAAGCCAAAATTAACTACATTTTCGGGTCATCACACCAAGAAAAGAATCTGATTCTTTCAACCTGAAAAATGTAGTTAACTTTGGCTTCAACCATTTTTTCTGCACATCACAATCACATTTCTTGGTGGATCGAACCCGATTTCAAGTTACTGCGACCACGAATGTTTCAACACGGTCGTTTTTCTGTCAGTGTAGGAGCGCTTTGCTGGCTGGTGTTCTCTTGTAAACATAAGATTGAAACTTACATGTGACCACTATCGGCACTGAATAAAATTGTGGTGAAAATTTCAGACGATCGGATGATATAAAGTTATCCTCATGCTAACGGCATTAACGAAATTTCCAAATCTTATTTCGAAGCTTAGTGCTTACCATTTTTTTCCATCACTTTCGATTCGCTTGAAATTTATGTCGTACAACTAACACCACGTTATTTGAAAACGCTCAAAGTTTCATAGCATTCGGATGATACGAACATGGGAAAGGCCTGCTTTTAAAATATTGGCGGATGATGCGGATTGCCAAAACAAAACTTTTCACAATTTTAAACCGATTCGAATGTAACTCATATGGGACCACTATGAGATCATAACTAGAAAGTGGTATACGTTTCATTGCAATCGAATAATAGGAAACGGAGATACGCACGGTCGCAAAAATCTTCTTTTTTCGTAACATTTTCCCCTGTCCCTCCAATAATTCTGTAAGGATCAGGTTGAAACTTGTATGGGACCACTATCGACACTACATATAACTATGGTGAAAATTTCATGAAGATCGGATAATAGAAACGGAAGATATGGGCGGTCGTAAAAAACCTCACATGCAGATAGGATCCAGACAGACAGACAAAAAACCAAAAATTTTCCCCGAGTTTCGAAGAACATTTTGGTCTAAGAGACTCTGAGTTTGGAGACAAACAAATTTTCGGCTCCTCAAAACGATCACGAAGCTTCCCTCTAACGAGGAAGCAAAATGTATGGTGTTGATGACAATAGTATAGAAATTACAACCTGAAGTTGGGCTATGATACTTAGATTATAACCTCAATTTGGGTTTGACAGGAATCTTATCGTTATTACCATCATATAATTTTTTCAGTGTGCTTAAAACATTACAGGGTGGACCATCTTAAGGGGAGCGATATATGTAACGGCCTAATTTTCGGCCGTGTTTCAAAGGCATATTCAATAGGGAAGGAATAAATAAATCTTTTCCACAAAAAGTATATTCATTTATTACATAATCAATTACATGAAACACAAATTTTTTGGTACTTTTTCTTCAAAATGGCCGCCGTACTGAGCAATCTTTCGAGACCATTGTGACAGGAGGCACCAAACGGCGGGATTTTTCACGTCCGTAATAGTAATCGTTTTATACGTCTCACTCCCAATGAAATTAACCCTAATCTTCATTGGAATCAGTCACAATCTTCGAAGGAGAGCAATTGACAAGAAATCAGCGGTGAATCCATAAACAACCGGAAACATCGAATCTCTGCTTATCATCAGTGGCAGTTATGTGTTCGGTTTATTACGATTTACTATTGCATTTGAAATCCCTTGAATTATTCCATCTGATTCAATCAGGGTTATGAATGAGTATCGACTCTCAAAAATTGTTGAAGGGTTTCTTGTAACATTGAAAGTATTTACCATACCACATAACGTTGATTGAGATGCGCATTCGAACAGACACACACATCTTTCGAGCCTTCAGATAATTCACCGAAGGCTTAGGGTTATCACTAATCTTTGTCTCTCTACTAGAATCATCACGTCTATCCACGCACTTACGCTCTTGTTAACCCCAATTCGGGCGCGCGGTCATCAATGACTCCGACGGTCCATAACTTGCACCCCAATGGGCGGATGGTGGTCCATGACCAGTGTTTCGTAAAAGGTTTGAAACCAGCTTTTACAAGCCATGGTAAAAAGATAGGGGTCCGCTTTAAAAAAAAACCATCTCGACCCTTAATGGTCTTTCTTTTCCCTCAACTTTTTTTTCATCTCTACTAATTTCCGACATCTTTGACTATATCACTTAAAATGGTTCAACCTGTGTATACAATGTATATCAGGGTTAGCAGGAAACCGGCTTTTATTACTATTGTCCTAGTTATCGGATAATAGTGGTTTGAATCTGATAAAGTAGTCAAAATTAACTGAAATGACCAAAATGTTGATGATGTCCTCATACAGCACAAGAGTTCCGGCAAAGAGCTCCCGTTATGCTAATCAATATGTATTCATTATGAATATTTTGACCTCCAAATGAACTCCTACTGAATAACTTAATGTTCAGAAAGAATTCATATCGAGATTTCATGATGAATTCTGCGGGCATTCAATACTACTCCATTTTGAATTCAAAATATCAATCATGAATACACATCGATTAGCATCACGGAAACTATTCGAGAGTTCTTCAGAAAGTCTTTATAAATTCAAATTGATCATTTGTGCTAGTTGGGTCTATTTTCCAATTGACGTTTATTAGATTTCATTGACGAAGTTCATCCCTGATAAAAGAAAACGATAGGAACCGATTGAGAGGGGCAAACACCACATAGAAACAGATGGGAACAAATAGATTTCGAATGCAGTTTATGAGCATTCCAGTTGTACTTCACACGCACGATGCGATCAAGGGCGTATCCAGGATTTTGTGTGTGTGTGTGTGTGTTGAGCGTTTCATGAATCATTAATTTATATTGTTATCACGATTAGGAGAGTAACGAAACAAAGAATACAGAAGATCTGTTTAAGAAGTTGAAGGAACAGGTTTGTGATAAAGATAGAAAAGAGTTGGTTTAAAACCAATAGTATTACATTTTTAGAAGATTCCATAGTGGTCAAATATTTCATACATGAGTACGAAAATCGATATCTCTTATTTGAGATACAATTTGTATCAATACTTTTAGTTCTTATAAATATTCAATTGATACAATCATCAATATTTTTGGGTCATTATATCAAGCATTAATGAATCTCCACACTGAGAAAAAAAATGTTTTGAACCGATGAATTTTTCTTTGAGTCTAAGAAATGAATTCATCCAATGGTATCTGTGGAGTTATTGCACCAACTTCATTTAATATGTGCTTCACACGGAAGTGGTGGGATCATTAATTGGAATATGAGATACTTAGGATTGATGAAAAAGTTATTGGATGGAAAATTTTGATTTTCGAATTCATGGAATAGAACTTGATTCAATGAATTATGCATTTGATGGGCAAAAGCCATTCATAACACTGTAATAACCAACTGTATTGCCAAAATGATAATTCCTCCTTTCAATAAAATATTTAATTATTTGAATAAAAAAAGTTTTCAAATAGGAAAATATCAATATAAATAATATAAAGATTCCTTGCATTCGAGATAAAATGTTTTCATGAATATGGAATGAAAATTTTCTGTAAATAAATCAATATTTGAAACAATGAATATTCTTCCCTATCTAAGAAATTATTTCATAGAATGTACGAAGAGATTTTCTAATCCTTCGGAGAACTTATTGATATAAATAAATCTTTCTTCGAATCAATGAAATTCATTTTGATTAGATGAATGATATTTTACCAAATTTCCAAAATAAAAAGAAGTGAGCAGGAGTCAGAGCATTCGCGCAAGGGCGGAGCCAACAACCTTCCTAGTTCCTGTGTAATCTGTAATTTATTTGAAACAATTGGATTATGCGATCACATGGTTAATATGATCAAGAAGTTCGAAGAAACTGTTTTTCTCTGCGATCAAGTCATATCCATTGATGATGTTCGATGCCGGAACCTGAAAGAAATATTTATTAGGACGGAACATTACTTACTATAGGTTTACGGTGAATTAGTTCTTTATATGCAAACTGTACTGCAGGAAGATAGCTTGTGAAAAAGCATTGCCACCTTCTGAGAAGTAAACGCAATTTGTCGGAGTGAATTCAATACATTTTTATTTCCAAAACATATTTCTTTGTTTCAATGAATTCATAAATTCGATCGATATATCCATTTTATGGACTCGATGAAACCTTTATTCGCAAAAAGCACTGGAATTTTGCAGAATATATAAAATTTTGACCTCATCCCTGGTAGAAATGTTACAAGTTCTTCCCTATGACCGATGAGGCACTAAGAAGGAAGAACTAATTAGGAAAAACTAGCAAGGGGCTAGTCAATAACTGATAAGTTGGATCCAACTAGCATTGATTGGGACAAACTAATGAGTTACTCATCAGTATTTGATAATCTGAACTAATTAATAATAATAGAGTAAAATCTTCTCTACTGATAATTACAAGTATTCACTCCAGGTATAAATTGAATGAAGACACATGAGCTTTTCAATCTTGGATTGAATAAAATGTTCCTTGCACTTTGTATCAGAAAAGACGACATTTTTGATGGATTGACTTTAAAAATGAGTAGGGATTGAGCAACAATATCGGCATGATTCAGAAGTGCAAATAACTTTTTATTCATTTCAAGACTCGAGGGGTAATTTCTCTTAATTGCATCTATATTCTAAGTGAAGAGTTGTAGTTATTACTACTGTATACCCCCTAAATTTCTAAGAGTGAAATTTCCACTCTCAATGTAAAATGCATTAGCACTTTCACTCTCCAAGAGTGACAAGATCACTTTAGTAGAGTGAATCTCTCCACTTTTCAAACTAGAATGAAAAGTATCACTCGTAAGTAGATAGTGAATTATACTTCACCTATTTGTGAATTAAAATATCACCTGTCTTAGAGTAAAATATCCCAGCTTATTCATATTAAATCGATGCTCAGATTTTCTATGTCTTGCAATGCTTGGTTTTGAATATTCATCTAAACTTTTGTTTACTTTCAGGATAACTATTTCATTCTCTTGGAAACTTATAGAATTTTCTTAATCAAAGTGATGGTACTGATCTGGAATACCTTTAGTTCTATATGATACCAATAATTGATAATCCTAGGTGTCATTAGCCAATACCTCGTGACTCATACCTCATTAGTCACTGTGTGTGATACCATGTGTTTATGAACAATAGTGAGTATACCCTGTAACAATAAACAATACTGGATATAGTTGATAAATACCATGTATCGATGAACAATATTGGATGTAGTGATCGATACCATGTATTCATGAACAATATTGGATACAGTTGGTCTATGCCATGGATCGATGAATAAAATTGGATATAGTTGATCGATACCACATATCCTTGTAGAAGATCATATTTGGGTTGTTTGAACTGTATATATGAACCTTAATGTTGATTTTATTTATGGAAATTGCAATTGTAGATCTCTTTCAATTTCATAAAACTATTTTGAATTAAATCTTACGAAAGCTTTTCAAATTGATATTTCAGTACTGGATGTACTATACTGAAAATCATTTCAGTTCTTTGGGTTGATTTTTCATAAAAGAGTTTTTTTCTTTGTGATTTATTAAGTTATACAAACAATTTTTACAAAACCCCAGTAATTTTACACTTTTGAATCATGAAACATTTGTTCTGATACATAGTTTAAAGTGTTTTGTCTTTTCAGATACCCAAGAACGTTTCAAACAAAACATTTTATTCTAAGTATCTACATTTCATTGGAAACATGTCATTCAATGGAATATTTAGATCACAGTCTTCTTGTATTGTAAGAGTTCCTTCCAGATTCATATACTCTTACTCAAATACATTGAAAATCTGAATTATTCTTTGACTTATTTTTCATGGGCTTTTTTAATGGCTTATGTATATGTTTATCAATCGTATAACACTAATATACTACTATCCAATTTCATTGTAAAATGTAATACCTTTCCATGTATCCATCTCATATATCTGTGGCCTGTGGCCTTCATTATGAAACATTCAGTATATCTTGTTTATGTTAGGTTGAATTATGTATAATAATTTCATTAATTGTGATAAATGTTCGAAATATAATGAATGTTTCACAGTAAACGGTACAGATGTATGAGATGTATACATGAAAAGGTGTTATATTTTACAATGCAATTGGATAGTTGTATATTAGTGTTATACGATTGATAAACATATACATAAGCCATTAAAAAAGCCCATGAAAAGAAAATAAGTCAAAGAATAATTCAGATTTTCAATGTATTTTAATAAGAGTATATGAATCTGAAAGGAACTCTTACAATACAAGAAGACTGTGATTAAAATATTCCATTGAATGACATATGTTTGCAATGAAACCTAGATACTTAGAATAAAATGTTTTGTTTGAAACGTTCTCGGGTATCTGAAAAGACAAAAAACTTTAAACTATGTATCAGCATAAATGTTTCATGATTCAAAAGTGTAAAATTACTGGGGTTTTGTAAAAATTGTTTGTATAACTTAATAAATCACAAAGAAAAAAACTCTTTTATGAAAAATCAACCCAACGAACTGAAATGATTTTCAGTACATCCAGTACTGAAATATCAATTTGAAAAGCTTTCGTAAGATTTAATTCAAAATAGTTTTATGAAATTGAAAGAGATCTACAATTGCAATTTCCATAAATAAAATCAACATTAAGGTTCATATATAGAGTTCAAACAACCCAAATATGATCTTCTACAAGGATCTGTGGTACCGATCAACTATATCCAATTTTATTCATCGATCCATGGCATAGACCAACTGTATCCAATATTGTTCATGAATACATGGTATCGATCAACTACATCCAATATTGTTCATCGATACATGGTATTTATCAACTATATCCAGTATTGTTTATTGTTACAGGGTATACTCACTATTGTTTGTCAATACATGGTATCAAACACAGTGACTCAGATATGCGGTATTGACTAATGACACCTAGGATTATCAATCATTAGTATCATACAGAACTAAAGGTATTCCAACTCAGCACAATCACTTTCAATAAGGAAATTCTGTAAGTCTCCAAGAGAATGAAATAATGATCTTGAAAGTAAACCAAAATTTGGATACAGACTCAAACCAAAGCATTGCAAAAAATAGAAACTTTGAGCGTCGATTTAATATACATTGAATTAAATTCACTTCCAAATTCACAATTCACTTCAAATGGAATTATACATCAATAATTGTAAGTTCAATTCATTTTATTGAGAAATTTATATAACCTCTCACAGTACATATATCATATAAGTATATGTGATTCAAAAATTTTGAGGTTAGAAAATTACACGGATTGGAAATTTGTCAACGTCGGAATCAAATTCTATTCACTGGCACATCATCACAGAATTTTCAATACTTCGCTATATTCATCCCCAATATTATAATGATTCAAAAATGTATCGAGTCTGATTTGATTATTATTGTAACACATCGTTCTACAGGAAATCAACCGAGGTACTCCAGGAACACTTGTTGCAACTTTTTCTACCACAGACGCAAGTGTCGGTTTAGCTCAGGTCGTTTAGGCATAGGTTATGTAGGTTCTCGTTCAGGTAGGTTGATTACAGCGGTTCGAATCCTCGAAGGTGCATAATAAATTCCCATCAGTACAACGAGCAATTACAGAATGTTGCGGAGTTTGGGGATGTTGGTGAAAAGATAAAAATGGATTATTTTTATTTTCTTTTACAAAAATAACTAAAATCTGTGACAGATTTTTTCCCCCTGAAATACATATTTTTCAAGAGTGCTATTCCACTCCAAGAAATTTAGAGAGTCATATTTATTCCAAAAAATTCCTCGTCAGTTACTGGCAAGTGCCTCATCAGTTACTTTCTAGTGTCTGCTTAGTTTACCTGAGTAGTCCCTCGTTGGTGCGAGTGTTACATCCCTCATCAGTTACTGGTAAGTTTTCCCGATTAGTGCCTCACCAGTAAAAAGGATGAACTGATTAGTGCCTTATGGTTTACTAGCGAGGATTTCTACCAGGGATCAAACGTAGTATTGACGAGAATAATCAGGTTGACAGTTTATTGGCTAGAATCCTTCTTCAATCATAAATGAAAATTTTTAATGAGCTAATTTTTTGGATGTTCCTGAAGTTTGAATCGTTTATTGAAACTAATTAAACATCGAGTAAGATAATATTCAACTATTAAAGCCCAAAAATCTTGCAGTACATTATTTAAACGATGTTTCTAGTGGCGAAGAATTGATTCGAAAAGATATGTAACCATGATTTATCAGATTTCGTGAGTTTTAATTTTCGTTTTGTTTCTATAAACGATTCAAACTCCGAGAACACATTTATTAGCATGAATAAAATAGCTTCATCCGATTTGAATTCCCAAATCATGGGTTATAATACTTCATTTTATTGATTTCAAAACTATCCAAACCATCATTGTTCATATGAAATCTGTTCTATAAAATAGATTTTATCCAAAGAAATTGCTCTGAAGTTTAAACAGAAGAAGTATCTCCTTGTGATCATGGATTTAGTTTTCTGTTGAAAAAATAGAACTCTCGGAATTAAAATTCACAACTATTCGGTATATGATTTGATTTTATTATCCGAACAAAACCACTTGTATTGAAATGAATGCGATTATTATACTCTCAACTGTCCCGGCTCCGAATAACAGTATTCTTGGTCCTATAACTTCATGTTCTTGAATATAATAATTATTTTATCAACCTGATCTTGCGTTGTTTTTCTCATGATGGGAGAAGTTCATCATTCGTAAGCCATGTCTATTCATTTTATGAAATATATTTTCACTTGGTCAATAATCATTCTGGTGAAGAAAATAATAATCATGTCAAATACATGATTGTTAAGAATTTCAAATACTAAGTAGGGGAGCAAGGGGCTAGTTGTAACAGGGGTAAGTAGTAACACGCGAATTAGTCGATGAATCTCAATTATTGCCGCTGGATTGTGAATTAAATCTCCTATCTATGACGTGCTTCATTAACTACACACTATCGGTATCTCGTGAGACAGTGCTGGGAGTGTCTAGAAACATAGGATCCATTTGAGTCAGAAAATGAAAAAAACATCGTTTTGCAAACATTGATTTCAGTCCTATTAATCGATCCTCCTCCAATATGTAAGTGACTATTTATTTTGTCTATGTATTGAGCTTTGAAATGCTTAAATAACTTTTTCATGAATTCTGTATAGTTTTTTAATAGTCAACGAATATATCCGAAATCATACGATGGGGCAAGTTGTAACAAACTTTCGGGACATATTGTAACATGTTTCGGTTCGTGCTTATTCGACTTGGTTCGACTTATTTCTTTAATTGTCGATATGCAAATGTCTTTATTCCATCCATTCTTCTTCCATCTAAAAATGAGAAATTATCAAAGAAAATCTGAAACAGGTTCAGAAAATGAAGATGTCCTGATTCAGATATTATACAAGAAACAAGTGCAATACACAATAATGCTAAATTTTGCTAGCATTATTGTGGATTACACCTGTTTGTTTGTGCTATGTTAAATGCCCGAATAATTCTTTATGGAATTGCGATGTGAATTCTTTTTATACATTAGGGTGTTCTTCAAGAGTTCATTTTGAATTCAAAGTATTCATAATGAATACTCAATTGATAATTCTTATCAAGATTACGGATTTTTATTGATTCTATTTTGATTGATTGAATATGATTCAATCTTAGTCATAATTATAAGTGGCTATGAAAATTAACTGAATAATATCGGAGTCCCATAATGATTGTGGTAATAGGCTAATAAGTACAGGATGATTCCACAATCTTGAGCTCAATTTTTCAAAGTTTATTTTCGTAATAAGTGTTGTAAATTCGGATCAATAAGAAAATAGTCAGTTCAGCTCATTTATCAAGAAGTATCGTACCATAACAAGAAGTTAACATATTTTCAATGAGCAGTTATTCTACGTGTTACTACTTGCCCCAAGCCTGTTACAACTAGCCCCAAGTACGGGGTAAGTTGTAACAGCTGACTTGTTTTGGAATAATGTCTGTTGTGCTAAAATCGGCAAACTTTTTGATGAATATCTTTTTGCATATGATGAATGAATGTTCACGCTTACGAAACATACAATGATGAGCAAGAAATTATGTATATATTTCACAATATTAGCATTTTTACAAAAACTGTTACAACTAGCCCCTCGCTCCCCTATAATCAACCTCGATTTCCATACGAAACTTTACGTGATAAAATTGAAGTTGTATTTCATTGATTTTCACTTTGGAATTCATCAAATCAGAGTTATAAATCAGATAAAAGATGATATTGACAAAAATAATTAGTTATTCAGTCAATAGAGTGAATTTTTAGTTTCAAAAAATAAATTTCAATGAGCTGATTTGATAGTACGAATGAAACGACTTTTTATGGTTATGAAATTATTTTAGAGTCAAAAAGACATTCATTTAATGCAATGAAATGGGAATCAATGAAATCAATTTCATTAATTCAAAGAATTTTTTTTCTCAGTGCAACAGTATCTGAAAATTATACATCAAATAAGGTAGCACAAAAGTTAATTAAAAGTTATATTATTGCATTACTTGAATATGCCGAAGAGTTCAAATATTTGAAATCCAAAACATCTCATAAATCAATTTCAAAAAATGGACATCTTATTTATAGGGTACGATTTGTGTGAAGAATTTTAGGTGTTACAAAAGCAATAATCTCCGCGATTTTCGCGCCATTTCATCAAGCACCTGTTCATATAAAAATGCAAAAACTGTATAAGAATTTCAAGAGATTCGATCAGTCGAATGGCAAAATCTCGTAAAACCATATGAAATCAAGTTTATATACTAGATTTCATCTGGTTTCTGTCCTAGAAATAACTACCCAATGAGGACAGCTTGTCAAAGTGACATCAATTTGACGGCATTTTGACTGAGTTGTTCTCATAGGGTAGAATCCATTCGAATTTATGAGACCTTCTCAACTGCTAAGTAACACACAAATATCCGTAGCATGTTCTGCGAACCCTCTTAGCACATTAAACGCCCTGTTCATGTATTATGAACATTCTGAGCATGCTGTACAAATCCTGTGTTACTAGGATATCTGGGTATTCATTGCTGGTCAAATATTTTAATTTATTTATTAAAAGGGAAAGAATTTCACAAAGTTGCATAATTCAGTGAAAAACTATGGTAAGAAAAATCCAAGAACCAATTCGAAAAACAAAATATGAATTTTTGAATTACATTCAAATCTCTTATCTACTCTCTAAATCTGGAAGACTGAAAAACCACACGTTTCACTCCACTAAATTTCAGAAGTGAGTTTGTCCGACTTGCACAGTTGGAAATTTTGTGTTAAATTCAACACATTTCACATGTCCCAAACGGTCCACACATATTTTTGTGTCGATATCACATAATGTATTTGTGTTAGCTAATAACTCAAGCTGGATGTAAATAATATAACACAAAAGGATGTTGATAAAATTTTGATTGGAATTTCCGATCGTGTAAATTCAACAGATAAGTACTGTCAAATGAAATCCAAAATAAGGAATGAATCAACAGTTCACAAGTGTAATTTATGGATTTTTTACATCAATCAAATGTGAAAATCACACTTTTTTCGTGTTGAAACAATGCATAAGAATAAATTGAAAAAAAAACAGTACTTCAATGAGCATTGAACATGGATCGTCGGGACCGAATGTTGAAGCTGTATCACTCAAGCCGCTGCCGGTCCTTTGATTGAGTGTACTTTCTTTGCGTATATCGACTCGCACTCTATCTTCAAATTCACATATCTAGAAAACGAATTTCCATTACAATGAAAGCTAAAACCAAAATGCATGAACAGTACTTCCGACGACCACTAAAGTTACACGTACATAGAAGTTTCATAAAAAAATAGCTCCCACCACAGGCGATCTCCCCTTGGTAGTTGAGAACAACACAATTTTTATGTTTAATCTTGAGTTGAATAACATTTGTGTCATTTTGACACTTTTTTTCACTTGTTTGAATGATTTCACATTATAAATCAGTTGAGACCTGATTACACAAGGACTGTCTGTAGAAGTTACACGTGGTTGTGTTGAATATTTAACAGAAAATTCATGACACACGGATTTTTCAACACATTTACACAAAATTTTCAACTGTGTGAATGGGATTTTCACTCGTTTCGAGTGAACTCATTCTTTTGAAGTAGAAAATTCATTTTACAATTGAAATGATTGAGAGCTTTGAACCTAAAACTTTGGACTACCACTCTGACAGAGTGAACATCTCACCTAAAAATTTGACAAGCACACTTTTGGCTGGCTACAGAGTGCAATCTCACTCTGAAAATTTGATAGAGTTCAGTACAGCACTTCCTTGCGGAAAGAATATCTTTCCAAATGCTTGGTTGTATTATTTCGTACGATTCATGTTGATGATTCTTGGTTGAAGTGTGAAAATTTGTAAGGTTCTTTCTCTTTAAAGGAGTGGATTTGGTTTTTTGACCGGTAGTTGATATATATATGAAATATAAATTTGGGGGGGGGCGGGGGTCCGGACCCCCTGGACCCCCCTGGATACGCCCTTGGATGCGATACCATGCTTCAAGCGTTACGTCGCGTCGCGCAGCGTGTTGTGGGAGACAAATATCTCACAACGCAACACGTGGAGCATCGTATTGCGCCGCGCGCGTGACGTACGGCTCAAACGCGAACGCAAAAAAAATCACATCTCGAAAACTATGGAATTTACCATTATAGAAAAAAATTGCTAAATTTTCTTTATAGTTTACAGATCATTCTGTGAGAAAACAAAGGAAATCAAAACTACCTATCATTGAAAAATTTCACTTTTTAGTTTTGAATTGAGAAATTCTTACTGAACGTTAATTACGTAGATTATGGAAATAACAAAATCGGAAGCTAGAGAAAAAATGCTCACTCTCATGTCTTTGAAAGTTCCTGAAACGTTCGAAAGACTTCGAATAACAAGCGCTCGAAAATTAGAAGATTTCAAAAACGTCGGATTTTCAAAAAATCACATCCCCGAGAAAAAGCCTTCAAAACGAAATCCAAAAACATATATCGAATATTTTCCGACCCAGAATCGAAAGAAATTACTTCATTGGATTCTGAAATTTTGGTGTAAAAACCACGTGAAATGACCCATTTGAATATGAATATGATCCATACGTGATGATAGATAACGAATCCTTATGTTTTCTAAGAATATTCTACAAGGACCGAAAGAATATCAGTTAATTTCACCAGAAGGGCCCAACAATTATTTCATGGTTACTGATACTAAAAATATAAATATAGGGGAAAATCGGGAACCTTCGTACGCGGGGCACATTCATACAGTAGTTATAAAATACGAATGAAAAGTTGTGCTAACATGAGTGTTCATATACGAGTAAGTTGATTAGTCGCCATGATGTCTATGCAGTTTTAGGTCATTCGTAGCAGTGAGAGCGAAGTTATAGGTAGCATTGCATTTTTGCATTGTGTAAGTAATTTCTTCATCGATGCTTCCAGCTATATTCACTCTCGTTATGTTATGTTTTTCTAAACTATATGTTCTCAGTAACGAAGATACATTCCCTGAAACATGATTTTAATAATCAGTTTTTTTGGTTTGCATATCAATATAGTGGGAAAGTCATGTTTTATCCCCAAAAAAAACTCCAAAAACGTAAAAAAATAACGCCAAGTACATAAAAATCCCACAAACAAAGAACAAAAAAATCTGAAAACACATTCTAAAAGAAAATTTCACTGCATTCAGAATTTTGAGGGGATATAAAAGGATATGCTTCATTTGAAAAAAAAAAGATATGAAATCAATATGAGCGACCAAGTACATTGGTTATTCAAAGGATATGTGAAAGATTTTTGGTATATCGTAACTTCAGTTTGTTTAAACTGCACGGAAAAAAAGATGATGTTGGATTTACAATGTTTCGTTCGATCACCATAGAAATATTAGGGGTTTTTATGGTGATCGAACGAAATATTGAAGGTAATTTATGATTTTCAAAAAAGCATTATTGTATTAAAAAAATAAATAAAACAAGCGTATCGTTCTGCCCGTATATATAGATACCAAAAAGTGAAAAAAAAAGTAGAATTCCACAAAACATACAAATGTCTCACAAAAACCCCTAAAAACTTCTACACAGTAAAAAATAACGTCAAATCCCAAAAACCATACAAACGTTTTACAATAACACTTGAAAAAAAATCCTTTAAAAAAATACTTCACTCTTTCCGGAAGATTACTTGATATAACAAATGTACCATTAAAACAAAAGATGTGAAAGGCAACCCTGTTTCGGAATTCGCATCAACCAGTAACACTTGGCGTGGCCGAAGAAGATTTCATGAAATTATATCATTTAAATTTCTTGTCCAATGTTCTATAGAAATTCATTTGTATATAATAAAGGGTAAAAACTTCTACCATCGGCCACGCCAAGTGTTACTGGTTGATGCGAATTCCGAAACAGGGTTGCCTTTCACATCTTTTTTTTTAATGGTATATTTGTTATATCAAGTGATCTTCCGGAAAGAGTGAAGTATTTTTTTCAAGGATTTTTTTTTCAAGTGTTATTGTAAAACGTTTGTATGGTTTTTGAGATTTGACGTTATTTTTCACCGTGTTGGAGTTTTTAGGGGTTTTTGTGAGACATTTGTATGTTTTGTGGAATTCTATTTTTTTTTCACTTTTTGGTATCTATTAGGGGTGTGCGGGTAGCACTTTTTATCGGGTCGGGTCGGGGTCGGGTTCGGGTATTTGTATTTCTTTTCGGGTCGGGTCGGGTCGGATACCCGATTAAATCGGGTTTTCCAAGTCGGGTACCCGAATATAATAAAATCGCTTAAATTTAATATTTTCAACTTCTATTCGAAGTTGCCATTGCCGTTGATATTTTAAGGACAAATTGTCTTGAGCGATTGTAGGAATAAGGGGATTTCATATGAATTCGATTCTAATATGACGAATGCCATATTCACTACAAGTCTATTAGGGTTGTTACTCCATGTAATTGATTATGCAGCGGATTAAGAAATCTCCAAATTGCTTCATGGAATGTTTATATTTATTTTCTAATTCAATTAAAAAATATAATCACATTTATATCTCATAAATAATATATTATCTATTTTCGTATTTAGTAACCACAATATAGAATCTTGAACATCAATGAAAATAAATATTCTTCTTATAAATATCATTCTTTTTCCATATTTTTAAATTTGAATGGAGGAAGCACAACTCTCCCACATGTTTTGTCAGCAATCTTGATCGAGTTGCTGTCACAATATTTCCTGCTGAGGAAAACGTTTGCTATATTTGAATTACCCGAATGTAATCGGGTACCCGAAAAACTCGGGTAATTGAAAAACCCGACCCGACCCGATAAAAACCCGATGACTCGGGTACCCGCACACCCCTAGTATCCATATATACGGGCAGAACGATACGCTTGTTTTATTCATTTTTTTCATACAATAATGCTTTTCTGAAAATCATAAATTACCTTCAATACAGTTTAAACAAACTGAAGTTACGATATACCAAAAATCTTTCACATATCCTTTGGATAACCAATGTACTTGGTCGCTAGGGGTGTGCGGGTACCCGAGTCATCGGGTTTTCATCGGGTCGGGTCGGGTCGGGTACCCGTCGGGTCGGGTTTTTCAATTACCCGAGTTTTTCGGGTACCCGATTACATTCGGGCAATTCAAATATAGCAAACGTTTTCCTCAGCAGGAAATATTGTGACAGCAACTCGATCAAGATTGCTGACAACACATGTGGAAGAGTTGTGCTTCCTCCATTCAAATTTAAAAATATGAAGAAAGAATGATATTTATAAGGAGAATATTTATTTCCATTGATGTTCAAGATTCTATATTGTGGTTACTAAATACGAAAATAGATAATATATTATTTATGAGATATAAATGTGATTATATTTTTCAATTGAATTAAAAAATAAATATAAACATTCCATGAAGCAATTTGGAGATTTCTTAATGCGCTGCATAATCAATTACATGGAGTAACAACCTTGATAGACTTGTAGTGAATATGGCATTCTTCTGAATTGACTTCAGGTTGTTATTAATTCATAAATATGAGATGTAATCAACTGGTAATTTTTTCGCATTGAATCTAGATACATGTAGTATTGATAAATACAATCACTTGAATTTTCGATCAAATAATTGATTCAAAAACATGAAAAATGTAAAAACCGTACGAAGGGTCCCTACTTTCCCCTGTGTCATCAAATTCATATTAACAATTTTTTGACATCTTTAACAATGAAGTTTGCTCAAGTAGGGTTAACCTGACATATGGTGAAGACCTAACAAGGTCATCCGAAATACGGTATACCTGCTGAAATCTTAATCAAGATTGGATGTGGATGCCCCACGTAGGGATAAGCCCATTTGATCCTAATTAGGTTCCCCTTAAATTATCCTAGGAGGTTGAAATAGGTTTCCTCGCTGTAATCTCATCAAGACCTTGTTAGGTTATCCTGAGATCATGAACATATATGTTTATAAAGTATAGTTCAATGAAGTGAATACAAAAATGTCTCAATTCTAGATTGTATACTCCTTGGTGAAATAAATTTTCTCTAAATTAGGAAAATATTTCTGAACAAATGTCAACTGTGCATATCTTCCAAGTTAGATCTCTCCATGCCGAATACAACATTTTTGGGTTGTGAATTTCCTGTTCATATCCTAATTTCAATTTATTCTGGAGGTTTTGGTATGGGATTCCGCATCAAATCCTTATTAGTCTTGCCTCATAAGGTCCTCATATTAGTAAAGCGCGACATGATTTGTCAGGTCCTGACGAAGTTACCTTACCAGGACCTGGGCTGGATCAAAGTTGACCTGATCTGGCTCATGGGGTAAATTTCTAGTCGGGGAACTGCACTAAAAAAAATACCGTCTAATGATAAGACAAAGCTGCATAACCAAACGCAATCCCGTTTCAAAATACTTTCAGACGGAGATTTGTCTTATAACAAGACGGGAACCGCCTCAAACGATTCCACTTCACTAACAGACGACTTCTTCTGTTAGTAAAACGGAACTCGTCTAATGACAAGTCAGATTTTCTTCTACTGGTAGGACAGAAAAAAATACTCAAAATTACTTACTTGGGAGTAGATTGTTGACATTTTTTTTATTGTGAGACGGATACCGTCTTGTGAGAAGACGGAATTAATTTCAAGGTTAAACGATTCTCGCCTGTTCATAAAACTGCACGGTTATTATATTGAAACTAAATTAAAGGATATTAATCTTTGAATTTTTAGATATCATGTTACCTGCATAACTCAACTCCAAATCATCAAACATACCAGTGATGCGAATACTATTAGCATGAATGACAAAATAATGTTCCTGCAACTCTCTAACCATCCCGAATCCAGACTTTGAAAAATTTCAGGATTGTTTTATTCACAGAATATTTTAATCATAACATTGTCAGGACATTTCAAAATGTAATATATGTGAGATTTCAAAGAAAAGATTGTCAGAATAATCACCATGAAACATTCTATACACAATATTTATGCAATCTTCTGGGAACATTTCAACTGGAATGTTCCAAATGAGACATTCGTGATATTCTGGGAATATTTCTGAGACATTTAGTGCTATGTGGGAAAAAGTCAAGATAATCAGTATACATTGGTAATAGCTAATAACTTTCATGGTGAGTGATGAATTTAGTCGTAATTACGAAACTAAAAAGTTTGTTGATGTTTGATTTATATTTAGTTATGATTACCAAAATCGAATATTTGAGTCCTTTTTTGACTATTTTTCTTAGGTATCGGTGATTAATATTTTCTCTCATTGTATTCTTTACAAATGATGATTTATGATGAACCTGAAACTTTTGACAAATTACTCGAGGAATTTCGGGTAGCTCGAGAAATTTCGAGTAGTAAACAGTGTTTGACTCGAGAATACTCGAAAACTTCGAGGACTCGCACACCCTTAGTAAGAACCCTGATAAAAACCAGCGATAGCAAAAACTAAGCCAACCCTGATGTAAATAAGAAACTTCTGTTAATTTTCACTTACCTATCCAGGAAAATAGGGACTTATCACATTTTTCCAGAGTTTTGTCAGGAATAAATTCATAATCATCAATCAGCACTTTCGATGGAAAATCTCTGATGGACTCGGAAAAAGATCGAAGAAAATTCTGGAATTCACTCATATTTCATGATTTTATTATATCTCTCGGAGGAAATACGGACATTCATCATTCTCTTTCCAGAGTTTTATCAGGAATGAATTCAAGATCATTTGTCCGAAGTCTTAATGAAAAATCTCTGATAAATGCTGAAAAATGTCTGAAAAACTCTGAAAGAACTCTGTGAACGATATCCCAAAAATATTAGATTTTTCATGGAAATCTCAGAGTTTCTCAGACTTTTTCAGAGGGAAATCAGAGTTTCTTAGAGATTTCCAGAAATTTTTCAGCGAAATATTTCCATACAGGTTCCAAGACCTAAAACGTATTCGTATATAGGTGTAACATGGAAAAATAAATACAAATCCTATTTTGAACAAATTCTCCTCCCACGTACCTAGAAAGAACGAAACATAAAGTTTCCGCAATAACAGTGCAATATTGGCGCGTGCTTAATCCATTTGCACTCGCTTTTTTGTCGCGTTTCGCTGGCGTCTTTCAAATGCATTAGGGAATACCGCGAAACACTGTAATTCATCAAAATATTCATTGTATCAAAAAAGTAACTATCACTCACATGTTACTTCAAACATTGCCTGTAATATGAACTCGCTTTGATAAAAAAAAAGTCCTGAAAATGATCAAATACATAATAAAAGCACTGTGAAAGTGGAAATTAATATAACTTATTGTTTCATGAATTTTCGAAGCTCCTTTGATTTATAAAAAGCATATCGATATGATTATGATGTAGTGATATACACTCGTATCAGAATGTACGTACTGCACAAAGAATTGAACTGAAATAGAGGGCAAATTTTTGAATCGATCTTCCACAATAGAAGGAAATATGAAACATATAATGAGGAAATATGAACTGGAATGAAATCCTAAATCTAGGATCGAATAGAATATTGAGTTCGAGATTCTGTAAAGTATTTGATCAATTTTCAAGGAACGTCGTATCTCGAGTTACACATTGGGAATTTAAAAATTCTTTTTTCAACTCCAAGTCTTTGAATATTCACGAGTTGCATGCTGGTAGAAAATGTGTGCCTTTCGTCGGAAATATATTGAAAGCATACAAAAGTTATATGTATATATATATATATATATATATATATATATATATACATATATATATATATTTCGGTTGAGAATTCACAATTAGTGGGCGATAGATTTGAGCCATAATTTGATGAATTGGAAGGGGTTGTAATTCAATGGAATATATTTCATTAACGGGGAAAATTAATTCCCCCAAGAATTACATGAAATTCGACTCAAATTTCTAAACCTCGATTCACGTTGGATTCGGAAAAGCAACATGAAACAACTTGAAGGAATCAGCCTCAAAGACGTAACTCTCGAGAAATATTCTGTTCTATCTGTTTCTACTCCATTCTCATTTCTCCATTTCAACGCAAATGTGTACATTATGCGAGTTTAAATCTTTGAGCTCATCATCCAAAGACGATTGCTTTTGATTGCTTGTCGGGTAGACGTTACTGAAATGAGTGTTGAACCGTCCTGAATTGAGAAGCTTTTGCTCTTATTATTACTTTAATTTAATCCCGCAATGAATGTAATTTCACCGACCTGTAATTCAGATGTAGAAATGCATCTTTTGCGTTACGTAAAGAATGGAATTTTGGGCGAATTTCTTTATTTTGATGAGATTATTATAATTCTTTTGTCTTGATATATTCTAACAAATATGTTTGCTGGAAGTTTTATTGAATTTAATGTGCTTGAAGATGAAACTGTACGTGACGGTTTGATGTTTCTGTACAATTCATGTAGATGATTTGAAAAAACTTCCTGACTTTTTTGATAGTACAGATAAAAAGCAATTTTTTCCATATCTTCTCCTTTGAGATAGAGTAAATCAGGGTAAGATGACGCACTTTCTCGCTTCACCATAGCACGGAATGATACATAAAATCTCATCCACTCAAGAAAGATTCAAAGATTGTAATTGGATCTTTATATTTCCCTTGAGTGAACAAGGTTTGATATATTATTGTCGATTATTGTGTGATGTAGAGGAGCGGGAAAATGCGTCATCCCACCCCGCTTCATCGTATATAATAAATTTTCAATGATTCGTGAACTAATTTTTATAGTAGGGTGGATTTCAATCTGATCATTATTGTGAAAATTGACAGATCCTTCAGACGCATTGTTCGAATATACCAAAGATATAAAAGACAATAAAAAGAACTTATGAAGTGTTCAATACGACCGACGATTAGCAGCGTCCGTTAGGATGAATATCAAGAGTAATATTCTTGATTTAACGATTATGGAGTAAAATAATGTCGACCGCGGTGGTCCATAGCAATTAAAACTTGGCGCATTATCTGACGTGGTTTACCTTTTGCACGTTAGTCCTCGCACCACTCTCTGCTCAAGTAAACTTTGTATTATGATCCATGGTTATAACACTATATTCGCGGCTTTATAGGATATACGTACACTAGATATTTTTTTAAAAATTCTTGGTGATACTCAAACACCAGGGTTTGAATAAGATACTGAGCGCGAGGTGTTCACTCTTAAATTCGTTTCTTATTATTGAAGATCAAATTGTTGAAAATTGATTTACCACCCCAAGAAAATAAAAAAGTGAAAACGAAGATTTTTGTCTGCGTTTGTATGTTTCTGCTCTCTCGGAGCAATTTCTTTGATATTTCTCGACTGAAATCCGAATAAATTCTAAATTAAGAATCAGGAATTACTCTAAGTCTTTCCATAGTTTTTCAATTGCCTGACCAAAGTTTGTAGAATAACTCCAGTGATTTCTGATAGAACGGATTATAACGTAGAATCAAAGAATGTTTATTTCTTCCATAACATGTACGTGACATCACTTCGCTTATCGACAATTCAGGAATACTCTTGGAGTTATGAATGCTAGTGAAATGTGAATGTTATGGAAAATTAAATTTATGAACAACGTGCATATTTGCAATTATTTATGCCAAAGATCGTTACATCAGCGCCTCGTGTTCAAGTGACGATAAAAAAGCACAATGTAAAATAATGAATAATTATTCCAATCAAATAACGTACGTATGTGTATTGTATCATAATCGTACGGTACTCACGTCTCCATAAACTAATTGGGATAAAATTCCGTAACGTGCATTAATACGATGAGTTTCGTATTTCAATGAACGTGTACACAGCTCTGTTTTCCACTTGTATCGTTAAACTCAATGGAGGTAGCAAATTATATCTGCAATGAAACTAATTGGATTCTGTCTGTGGTGCGGACATGACTACAGGAAGTTGCAAGTGCGTGATTAATCAATATTCCCATCTAATATCGTATTAGCTTAGAAACATATCTCGTATTGAAAGGATCCGTCTCTGCGAGTCTTCGAAAAAGGAGTCCCAAGTCGATTTTGATGGACATTTTTTCATTCCTCAATCTTCAATGGTGAAATCTCTCGGAGATGATCGCTTCTCTGTTGATTTCCCATTACAACGTTCTATACGATTCATGCTATTAAATGTACATTCGTACATCGGGATTGCATAATTACATGGATTTCATTAGATTTCAATAACGTTATTATTTATGAAAGTGTACAAACACAGACGTACGATGTACGTGTCACTTTGCAATAATAGTAGATACTGAGTTAATTATTTACAATGAGAACATGAATAATTATCGATATCAAACTTTCTATTGTAACACTCGGTAACGGAAACGAGAATGAAGCGAATCAATAGCCAATTCTTTTTTGTTGTTCAAAACGTGAGTGTTTCGAAAGTCATTTAAAAAAAAACATTCTGGAAGGAATAATTGGGTCATTCATCTCCTACTATTTTTCAAAATTAGAACTCTTACCCAAGTAACAGCAGAAGTTCTAAGAACGTGCTCGTACATTCTGAGCATGGTCTGGGACATTCTTAGAATGTACGAGCACATTCTTAAAACTTCTGGTGTTACTTGGGTATCGTGAGTGTAAGTGTGAAAAAATCGATATTAAATTATTCCTATCCACCGAGTGGTCTCTATCTTGTTTGGAAAAATGCTGAACAGGATTGCGTTTAATAATACCGATTCGTGACACTACGCACCAGCAGTGCCGTCTTCCATAGTTAAAGGGCCCTAGGCTCAGAATGCTTGGTGGCCCATGTAAGGGAATTTTTTTACTTATATACAGTAATATCTTTTTGGAAACTTTAATCAAATATGAATATATCAATATGTTCGTTTGGCAGTGCAATTTGGATATCCATAGCTCATGTTTTACTTCTTTTATTATCAAAAATTCTTTTCTGGTAGGATTAAAAGAAAATTGTGGTTCAAGGAGTCGGGGGCCGGCATCAGCATGGGGCCTTAGGCCCGAGCCTACGAAGCGTATGCAGAAAGACGGCACTGGGCACCAGTAACTTTATAAACGATACTTTCTATCGCAATAAATTAGTATGGTAAATACATTTTACAAAGTCATCCTTTCACCTTGAACCTGCGTGTCTCGTAAAACAGATTTTATTGAAACCACTTATCGTATCAGTTGCATCAAGCGTAAAACTCTTAAGATCATTTAAATTTATTGACAGTCTTAGCATGGTTGTTTATTATGCAACCACTGTATTCGCGTGTTACGAAATTTACTATTGATTATCATGAGCGAGATCGTGCACGCATCATATTGGTCTAGGAATGTTTCGCTCGAGGGATGAATTTATGAATGAGAGGATTTGTTGTGAATTCATGAACAAAATATAGATTCCACGCGAATCAACATGATACATTGAGATTTTCGAAGAAAATCGATATCTCTTGATGATTCAAGAATGAAGAACTGAAAGCGGTAAAATTTTTCTCTATCGAAACAATGTTTCTCATCAACAGGGCTCGTGATTAAAATTCATTTATTAGAAATTTATTACACGTGAGGAAAATTTTCTCATAACTTGGAGTTTCGAAGGCATTCAATGCATCCCATTTCAGTGAACATTCTTCACTGAATTATAAAAATTCAATCCTGAAAAATGAAAAAAATGATCATTACATTTGATCCTCAAATACATTCAATTTCGTGGGTTCTATGACAATACGCCACATGAACGGCACGCAGACAGGTCTTATAATTCAAATAAGTTCTATTCTTCTTCCCGAACTTTCGTCACGTTCAAAAACAGCAAGAACACGTACAAGCTGAATGTTGCGCAGGAAAGTTGGAACGTATAAATGTATTTCGTTTAGCATAAACGTTGCATCATGACAGTAGATGATAGTACTGCATAATATCTTATATAATAAAAGTATACGAGATGTAATACAAAAATATGAGGGTTCAAGTCCCTCGCGAAACCAGAAATATTTGTAGAAATATTTCAATCGGAAATATTAGTTCACATCATCGAAGCTTTCAGAGAACACTGTAAAAAATCGATGAATTTATCGAAAAATTCTTCGATAATCCAAGCTACAAAGAATTCGGAGAAAAACTCGAGAAAATGACCAGAATTTCAGTATTTAGACTGGAAAATATGGTAAATGTATCAAATTTCGGTAAATTTATCAAAATTATGTGAAGGGATGTTTCTACTGCCTGAATTATATTTTTGTACCAGTTGGATACGATAAGTGTCTTTAAAAAATCATGAGAAACAATTACAATACAATTTTGCCACAAGACGGAAGTTTGGATTAGATTAGGTCATTTTGCATATATCAAGAGAATACTGCTGCGTCTCTTCGGGTAACATTCGTGGATATGTAATTGATTGGGCAGCAAAGCGTAGACGCAAAAACAGATAATACCGTTGAAAGGTATCATCCAGCACAAATGCTGCACCGTCACAAATACACGTATAATAGAACGACGTAACGCTGTGTTCGATATTACCCGTATAGAACGTAATGCGGCAATGCGAGAGTTCGAGAAGGCGGTACAGTGAGAAGATAAATGAGTGGGGTGCGAATATAGGATGATTATGTCACAATATGATGCATGTGAGTTGGCAGTGAGCCACGTGGTCGGCCGGCCACAGCATCGGGCACTCATTCTCTCCCTTTGTATCTCAGACTGTCGCGCCTCTCCTGCCTTCCTCCCTTTTCTGACTCCACCTTCTCCTTCATACGACCGCATTCCATTCTCTCTTGTGCATCGAGAAACCACAGAAAATTTAACGGCTATCCCGATGTTGAAATTTATCAATGCTAGCAAATTTGTTATCTCGCGCAATTTCACTCGAAAGAATAATATTTACTTCCTAATAAATCAATTGAGAAAAGATACAGAAGAATTGATTCGTCTATGCAGTAGAAATATATCCTGCGCGAGAGAAAGGTAGAGCGTCTGAAGTACGTGTTGCATGAAGACAAGAAAACTCGTTTGAATACATCCAAGTAATGAAAAAAAAAACAAACTGATGGTGAGGTGGCTGTTACATATTCCATAAGGCGGTCGAGAAAGTATCAATAAACAGTTTGCAGAGGGGTAGAAATCTCTGCGATCTTTAGAATCAGGGAGCTATACTATCTCAGAATTTCTTGCTTAGCTTGAATTTTATGTTTCTCCATTCTTCTAAGCAAGTATCTTCTCTGATCTACTACATAATATACGAAGACAACGAGAAAATGATGTTACAGGTTTTCTTCAAGTTCAACAGGCGTTAAAGTATCTTACATCACTACAAAAAATTCAGAAAAATGGAAAAAAATGTCACCTGCTTATCTCCGACGTTCGATAAAGTCTGATATCTCAAGATTTGAAAATACAATTTAGTATTGTTCATAGAATGAAAAAACTCAATTTGAAGATGGAAAGTATTCATTTCTTTTGAATATTGCCGCTGTTTGCGAAGTCCTTGTTAGCAATCACTGGTGAACAATGCTTGGAGAAATATAACTCACTATATTTACACCAGTTGCCATACATACGCGATAACATGGCTTCAATAGTCTTGTTTTCATATTCATTACCTATCCGCTCATTGTATCCATGCAAGACATATGATACCAAGCACCTGGCTGCACTAGCTATGCTACGTATTTTTGAATCAATATTATGATATTATAAATACATTCATCTTTGACTTAAGCTATTTCCTGTTGTACAACACAAATTATTTGCTTGTATACAATATATTGAAGCGATAAAGTTATATTTCTTTCTATTGTTGTGCTAACATTGTAGATGGATATTCTCATGGAATTAATTTTTAGAAATTTTGTGTCCCATTTATCGAATTAATTTTTCTCAATTCGTTTCGCATATGATATGATATCAACTTCTGTTGAATGAGAATGTATTGATTTGAATTTATAGCAGCATGATTATGAAAACAGATTATGGAAATAAATTTGACGAATAAAATTGTACGATAAAAATGTTAATTAACCAGTGGATCATATTTGAACACATATTTCAGTTTGAATTGTAGGTATAGGAAAAGATAGGTAAATTATGTGTTCAAATGTGTTCTTAACGAGCCGTAGGTCAACAGCGGTGGAGTCTTGGAGATCCTTCGAATCGTGACTGCTTTAGCAATTGCAGACCAAAGTTGCTCTGATACACTCTTGTAATGCATTAAAACTGACGCATGAGTCGGGTTTAACGCAACGCATCGTAAGTTACTTGTACGCGTGTGTGCAAACTTCGCGTAATAAATATGCTAGGCGCCACACTATACAACTTCAATCGTTTCAAGTGTTTACCGTGCGTGTATTTAGCTCCAACGCGATCTACGTTCACACGCATCATTATTTTTCCTCTATGATTTTCCCTCTTGTTTACAACTATGCAATGGTAAGTACTCACGACCTGATACGGAACAACCATCTCTTTACGAGATATTGACAGAAAATCTATTAATCACTTTTTTTTCATTAAAATTTCATACATGAAATTGAAAATGATTGATTAAAGAATCGTGAACCATTATAATTGGATCAAATTTTTGTCAAAAGATTTTATCCATCGTAAATAAGTGGAAGATACTGTTGTAACGCGTTGAATCTTGGAAAAGTCTGAATGTCTTTGAGTTCTCCTTCCTTTAATTGCTATTCTTCGCTTTACATAGTATGATAGTACTCTTCTTTTAAAAGGGTAACCAAACCTTGTTCGCGGCATACTACAGGTTTCAATGTGGCTGAGTTGTGGTTGGTTACACGATCGGTTGAGTCATCCTTTTTGTGGATATTCGATTCCTGAACATAGGTTTCATGTCTTGATGTTCTCAAATCAGTTCTTGTGCCAGAAACCGCCGCGTCCTACGAATGCTATGGAGAAGTCTGTCTAACGTAATCATTGTTCCCTTATACACCCTGGTGTGTGTCCAACACACACTCGATGGTCGGTGACTGGTAAAATCTGAACCGTGAGACAGGAATCCCTACGATTCATGTCCCTGCGGGAATCCACGGTAGCAAAGTCTCTTTTATCGATTTCGACGCGACAACTCTTTTTAGAAAGAATTTTTATAGGTACCAAGTAACCGGCAACGTGCCAGAACCCGAGGCAACTTTAAGGAGCATCAAAAGAGTGGCTTGAGCAAAGCCTTACCAATATCCTATGCAACGTTGTACATGCCTGAAAGTCATTGTGATTTCAGAAGTACAGATTCTTTTCACAAATATTTTTGTACGAGGAACTGGAATCCATCCTGTCGTTTCGAAATAATTTCACAATACTTTTCAATTGAATTGAATAAATATTTTACATTTCAATGAATCAATTGAATAATGAAATTAAAACGTCAAAAATGGTGAGGGAATTGTTGAAAGTAAGATTCTAATGAACCACAAACGAAGAAGAAAGTACACAAACCTCACATTGAAAGCTATACACACAATCAATTGAATTGAATTTTTTTTATCAAGTTCTCCCTGAATGAAAGTGAGCTAATCGAATAAATATTCATTACTCGAGCTTGAATAATTGATACGAAAACATGGTATTGATGTTCAAGCTCACTCGACGAACTTTATTGCTTCACGAAGACGAAAAGAACCAGGTCTTGACCAAGAACATGCCATCCATAAGTCTGGCATATCAGGATCCCCAATCACGTACAATACGACTATACCAGACTTTTCTTTCACTTTGCTGCCCAAACACTGAGTTTCGTTTACGGATACTTTAATGCCTTGAATGGATGACTTTGGTATCTATATAGTACAGAATTATACATGTGTACACACATACATATACATAAGCTGTACATGTACGTATATACGTACATTGCAAACGAGCGTGTATATTCAAGCATTGCTTACGTTTTACATATCAGCTCGTAATTGTTCCTTACACACATTAATTCCTTCGAACGTTCGAAGATCATTTCGATAGAAATACATTGCGCAGCAAACCATTCCAGCGATATAACGATATTTATGAGCTTGTCGATATTAAATTGCTCTATTTGAATATAGGTATCGTTAACAATTAACACGTTTCGAATCAGAATAAAATTCGAAATGGAGTGGCGATTGATGTATCTGCACGTCATTAAAACCTGAAATGTAATTTCGTTTATTTGTTTATGCGCTTGATTGAAAAGGAGAAAAATTATTGACCTTTTTTCACCGCGTTCTAACATGCTAGATGCTGTAAAACTGTGTTGTAAAATTCATGGATGTTGTGAAACGAGGGTAATATAAATCAGCGAAATATACGTGTGATAATATTGAGACCACAAAGTGGCTAGGCACAAGGCGTTTGTAGGAATCATTGATCTTTGAAATTACTCTCTCGTTCATTCATTTTTTATTCGATTAATTAACAAATGGATAGGTACTTTATTATGACGAAATGAGTATTCATTTATCACATCTTAGGATTAGAAAACCAACCTATCGTGAACGACATAACGTTAACTTTATTACAGTTTATGATAAAGTGAGCTTGTACATTGTGTTATATTATTAAACTTTGCTTTCTTTCTCTCAAATAGAAAGTTTAATGGATTTTATTGAATCCTCATTCAACTACAAAGTACAGTACTTTTCCATGTCACTTCTCTCGATGTGTATTTGTTCTCGATACACGGACCACCTACCTCACGATATCTATTACACGGTGGAGAAAATGAATGATAAGTATGTGAGAAGAAAAAATTCGAGAGAAAGAAAATAGAAAAAAAAAGAAAATTGTTGGGTTGAAACAGACGTATATCGGTATTGCTTTCCACAGGTTGATAAGTACACCACAGGTATTTCCGCAGGATACAATCGGCTGCGGCTTGTTGTAAATGACCGTTATACGGGCGGCACGGTTCACCGCTACGCATCAAAACGTTTGAACGTTCAATTTTAGCCAATCCAATGGAAAATAATGGTACCCCAAGGTGCGTCTGCTAACTCCATCGATACGGCAAGGTGGTTTGGGAATCAAAAGATACCTCCTCCTCGTTTCTTCATTCTCACATCTTATGATGTCTAATTATACGTTAGAAATCTTTCTTTGACCTGAAATCCATACCTTGAAAACAAGCGCCTCGCGTGTTCCAATATACAAGCCAGCCACGATCATGCGCGCATTGCCACAAACAGTTATAAGTAATAAGATATATTAGATAATCATAAAAATAAAATTCATTCCCTGTCATTCGTCTTCATGCCAGAACGATTGATATTCCTGGATTGAAAGAAAAGAAATATCGACAAATGATAGCCTGAAACGAGTGATTAAATTTCGCAACTGTTATGTGAAGGTTGACGATTAATGTTTATTTTCCATTATTAACGAATGATCTCGTTTGCGGACAAATGGCATTCGCAAATAAATCAATGCGCCCACGATGATTGTATTTATTTGTAGCACCATCTGGAACGCTTAAACCATCGATTCAATGGTTGAAGTAGGATGGATGAAACGAGGAATTAAGGAAATCAAGGTTTCGAATTGCTACGACATGCTGCTTATGCCACAATTTTTGTCATACGCCGTTGGGAAATCAATAAATGTCGTGTAAACATCTGATCTGATGTGCTCATTGATTCATTAATTCATTTGAATAATCATGATTTTTGTTGGTGGCTTTCATTACCGAAGAACCAAGAATTAGCTTTGACAGTGAATTCTTCTTAATTCTACATTCTCAAACATTTGGAAGCATGTTATTCAAAATCAAAGCGTCGAAGGAGATCTCCTTCTCAATTCAGTCATGGAACTTCAGCGAAAGATAGAGTGAATAACAGAGAAAGATGATAGGGGGTGTTTCTTTGCACAATTAGTAGCGAGGAAACGGTGACAAAGAGATGAATGGAGAATGGCAAACAATTCATCATTTCAAAATGAACAGGTATTCGATGTAAAAAAAATTTGAAATACTAAAGTTTTTTCTCATGGATTGTTTCTATCTCTTCAGTATTCGAATTAATGCAAAATTCGACAATCCCTTCAATGTTTTTATATATTATTATATTCAAAAAACATATATTCCGCATGGACACAGTCATTGTTACAAATTTTCATATCAAATTCTACATGCAAGTCACACACAGAGGACGAAAATACGAAAAAAAATCAAGTCATACCACGTTAGAATTCAAACCAACACCTTTTCTTCTCTGTCACAGCTGTTTCCATCTGAAACAAAACATAATGGACGTGAATTTACTTATAAAAACCTTTCCTCTTGTATTTTCTTAGAATATTCTGTATGGTATCTTTCATTGTCTACCGATATTGAACGTTTTATCGCATGTTTGAAATAAGTTTCGCAATCACAACCTTGTATCGTGTTTTGTGAATTTTTATTGCTTTCATATTCATTATTATTATTGAACCACGTTCATGGTAAAAGAATAAAAGAATGTGAAAAAACGATGTAACATCACTCGCTCTGACCAAAGTTTGGCTATGGAATAATTCATCCTCATGAATGATTAGCCACTTGGATTTTTCTGCAATTAAAAAATTTTCATCTTAAAAAACAAAATTAATTTTACTTGAAGTAGTGATTGCATCTCTATTATTGTCATACAAAATGATCCCCATGTTTTTGCTCCACTAATCTCTAGATTCTTCTTGTTCTTTTCCTTCTCATCAAAATTCTCACTTCCTCAAACTTTAGATCATAGATTATACTCTTCGTATGCATAATACTTGCACTTATAATGAATTTTTTCGTCAGGCAGCATAAACTAGAATTTTTCATGGCTTGTTTTCTTTAATCCGTGACACACGTTGGTTTCATCCTCTACCAACAAAAAAAAAATATACCATGAACTTTTGTGGTGGTCACACGAAGGATACAGCTACCGAAGTCTCGTATCGTTGCACTTTCACCGAGACGTGATAAAAAAAAGGTGAATTCATTGTCAATAACTTATTAGAAAAAAGAATACAGATGAACATTTCTCTTGTAAAAGAATGTTTTTGTTTCTCCATGTTTCAAATTCGCAACGCGTCGTAGGTAATGTTGACATGAATCGTCGTCATTTTGGCTTCTATCGAATTTTGTGGCCTAACGTAATCGGAGTTTTAATCAACGATTCACTATCTATCAGTAAAACAGCGACATTCCAGGTATGGTTTGACTATAACATATGCGTGAGTTTAGTACGACGACGATAATCGCATCGATTGTTCGAAGACCAGATGGCATGAAGTGGAAATTAATTCAATCCTGGATTGATCGATTCACAAATCGCATGCGAGGAATAAAAAATTCTAAGTAATGTTTTGAATGGTAGCATTGTATCACCACGTATTACGACATTCTCACCGTATAGTTAAATTCCATTATTTTATAAGAGATGTATATAATCCCAAGTGCGTGTCACAGAGGATGATTTATGAGGTGCAAATTCATATTATTTGAAGATGGAGTGGAGAAGATAAGCTCATTACTGATCGACGACTGCGTTCATATTTCTCCGATATGCATTCGCGTTACAGCATGAAGTCATGATACGTGAGTTCAAAAGGAAATTCTTCATCGATCGTACTTCTTGGCACCTATTGTTGATCAGACTGGCTTGTCGCTGAAAGTGACAAGTGAAAGTCCAGTTTCTTTGAGAGTACGACAGATCGAGAATTGACGGTTAAAAGTATGTATCGTATCGATGGTCTCATTTTTTTCTTCCTTCCCTTTTTGTCCTTTGTTTTCCTTTTGCTTGCATTTCACATTCGCTTCGTGCCATCTTTTGATAACCTTCTCTGTTCTCCATGTGAATAAGAAAGATAACATGGGAGCAGAATTTCTTTATAATAACATCCTCATCTCGACATGTCACTTGTTACATGTGTTATTTTGTATCAGAGATGACGAATATACTTGAGTGGAAATTTTCAACTTCAATTGCTATGTGAGGAATCAAAAACATTTGCTAAGTTTTGAATATTTTCGAATATGTTCCAAAACGATTTAATATCATCATATCATATACCCACGTGTGCTGAGGATACCGTTTTAACATCTCGCAGATGTTCACGAGGATACCTGAAGGATACCTCGAATGATAACCACGCACGGATATCGAATACACATGAACTTGTGGATATCGATTCCGGACATTGAATAGGTATTGAAACGATACCGTATATCGATGTATAGATGAGATGGGATTATTCAACGAAATATAGCCCTGCTGACGGTTATGTATTATAAACAATAACTAAAATAGTCCTCAAAGTAATTTTATAACGTATCCTACAACTATTCGAAATCCCGATTAAAATATAACAACTTTTGGCGTATTCCAACGTCATTGGCGATGAATGTTTCTTTAATAGCAATTTGAGAAGAAATGTACGACTATAATTTTTGTAGATTTGGCTATTCAATTAATGGCATGGAATTAATTCCTAAAAACATACAATTCAAACACCCTCATCAATCTCATCAGACAATCAAAAACCACAAACGATAATGAGTAGGTTATGTGCAAATCCATCAAAATGGTGATTATACATCATCGAGACCATTGTATGATTCAAAATTTGAATAGCCAAATCTACAAAAATTATAGTCGTACATTTCTTCTCAAATTGCTATTAAAGAAACATTAATCGCCAATAACGTTGGAATACGCCAAAAGTTGTTATATTTTAATCGGGATTTCGAATAGTTGTAGGATACGTTATAAAATTACTTTGGGGACTATTTTAGTTATTGTTTATAATACAAAACCGTCAGCAGGGTTATATTTCGTTGAATAATCCCATCTCGTCTATACATCGATATACGGTATCGTTTCAATACCTATTCAATGTCCGGAATCGATATCCACAAGTTCATGTGTATTCGATATCCGTGCGTGGTTATCATTCGAGGTATCCTTCAGGTATCCTCGTGAACATCTGCGAGATGTTAAAACGGCATCCTCAGCACACGTGGGTACTGGAGTGAAATGTATCCCTATGATTATCGTGTCACGATGCACAATGTGTATCGAGAATAGATTAATAACGAGACTGATATCTCTTTGGCAGATTGAAAAGTGGGTTTGAAACAAAGTATCCGAAACATCGCTGAGCTAAGTAAGAGTCAAAAGTAAAAATCCTGTGAACTATTTTCTATTCTCTTAACTGATTCTAATACCCATGAGTTCGTCAAAGTTATTAAGGAAAAGTTGTAATTTGCTATCACAATGGAATCATTCTTCTCCACTAACATGTATTCGAAGACACGTTGGATACGAAACTATGAACGTACATCCATATATTTTGTATTGCACGGTTATTAAGGTTCTTGTTCTATTTAAATATGACCTATGCCACCTGCAGTTATATTCCGTCTTGTCGAAGAAGTAAGCAGAGAAAAAGAGAAGGAACAAATGCCCATGGCCATAGTTTTCTTTCTTATCTTTTTCTGAAAGTACACGGTTTCACGTTAGACTTCGATCGATTCTTGAAGATCCCGTCGGGATCATGACCTTCATTCGGTCATTATAGTCGCCATAAATCATTTGGTGAAATTACATCGTAGGCTTGCGTGATGAGAGAATTACTCGTCGGTATATCAAGAAAGTCGATAAGGTCTTGCGTTAAATATATACTCACATGTATTTCATGTATTTCTACGGGTAAATTAGAATTTTCTCATCCAATAAGATGTGTTTGAACATTCGTATCGATGAGTTCGGATTTTTTCAAGTATAACTCTATTTTCTTTTGAATGAGGAATTTATGAAAATAAATGAATTATTTGTTCGTGCTTGAATGTTGATTCGATTGCATACATTTTCTACATGAATTGATGTACAAGATGAATTACTGGAATCAATGAATCCATCATCATCATGAAGTAATCAGTCTTATGGCTGGTTTGATGAAATCCTCCAACCCTGTCTATTATCCGCTAAACGTTTAATTTCTATATATCTGCGACAACCCTTATCTTGTATGATTTGTTTCATACACGGAGAAAAATTGTCTATTATAAATTACTAGACTCGCTAGTATATTGCGGATATACTTGCATTCTGAAGGTATATACCAAACATTCTCTTCAAAAGTACCAGACTTTCTGGGAGTTGATGGTAGGATAATGACATTTTATAATAGAAAGTCTAATGCTTTTGATCAGAATGTTTGAATGAGTTTTACCATTCATTTTCCTTTCCAATATTGTTTTCAATAAACTATCATGCCTTGATGTGTGTCCTATCAGATTAATCCTTCTTTTCACGCCATGTTTCAAAAGATTTCTATTTTCATTTACCTTCTCAAGTACTCCTTCATTTTTCACTTTCTCTATCCACTTTATTCTAAGCCTCCTTCTATAACACCACATTTCAAAAACTTCAAGTCTTCGTTGGTCTGTTTTTCCAATTGTCCAAGTTTCGCAATCATATAATGCTGTGCTCCGAACGTAATTCTTCAAGAATTTCGTCTTTACTGCTAAGCTCATATTCTTTGAGCATAGTGACTGTTTCTTTTGTTAGAAGGCCTGTTTTCCTTGTGCTATTCTTGCTCTTATATCTCTTTCGCTTTTACCGTTTTCTGTAATTGTGCTTTCTAGATATCTAAATTCTTTCACTTGCTGAATTGTCTCTGCATCTATTTTGATTTTCGTTCTTCTTGATGTTTTCACTGTTGTACAAATCATGAATTTTGTTCTGTCCTTATTTATATTCATACAATAGTTTTCTGGTAATATTGCTTTCATAGTGTGAAGGATATTTTCTAACTCAGCGCCACTCGTAGGTAATATAGCTATGTCATTCACAAATCTCAACATGCTCACATTTTCTCATTTAATCTGTAATTTCAATTGCACTTGCTTCTTCACTTCGTTCATCGTTCCTTCTATATATACATTGAAAATCAATGGTGATAGTGAGCATTCTTGTCTCATCCCTCTCTCAATTTTTGCTTCCCCTTCTTGACCTCCTATTTCTATCATTGCGGTTTGATTCTTATATAAATCATATATTATTCTCCTATCTTCAAAATTAATTCCTACCTTCTTCAAAATCATGAACATTTTCTCCCAATCAACATTATCGAATGCTTTTTGTATATCTACAAAACCTGTATACACAGACTTTTTAGCTCTGGTCTTTTCTCTACTACTGTTCTGAGTGCTAAAATTGCTTCTCGCGTTCCCCTATTTTTCCTAAAACTGAACTGATCTTCCGCTAATCTACTCTCTATTTTATTTTCTATCCTACTGTATATAATTTTTGTCAGTACTCTCAAGGCATGTGAAGTTTAACTATTCGTTCTGCAGTTCTCACATTTGTCTACTCCTTGTTTTTTCGGAATGGCGACAATTTTATTCTTTCAGAAATCTTCCAGTCCTTCTCCATTTTCGTACATATCTCTGACCAATTTGAACACTGCGTCACGAGTTCTTCAACTGGAGGCTTTGACAAGGTCCGCACTTATTTCATCTATTCCTGGCGCTTTATTATTTTTCAATTCTTTCAAAGCCCTGTCGAATCCTGATCCCAAAATCGAATCTCCCAATTCTTCTTCATCGACCTCTTCCTCCCTCCCTAAAAATTCTATATTATCGCTTCCTTCATACAGATCTTCTAAATGATTAATCCATTGTTCTATTTTTTCCTTCGTTCTTATCAATTGTCTCCCTAGAGAATTTTTAATCTTACTGCTTCTAGATTCCATTTGTCCAAAAAATCTGTTAAAAATCCTACATGCCTCATCTATTTGCTCTGAATGTAATCTTACTTCTATATCCTGACATTTTTCTTTTAACCATTGTCCTTTTGCTTTCCTTGATTCTCTCATTATTTTATTCCTCAGTCACTTGATGTATGTCTCCTGGCCTTGTTCGCTACTCTGATTCTTGTATTTCCTCCTTTCTTCAAGTGAATCGAGAATTTCTTCCGTTATCCATGGTTTCTTAGGTTCTACTCCATCATTCTTCAAAATTCCATTTGCACATTGTTCTATGTTCCCCTTTATATTTGTCCATCTACTTTCTATTTCCAAGTCTTTCTCTTGTTGATACTCCACCTTTTCATTCAACATCACTTTGACTGCCTCCTGTGTTTGTTTTTGTTTGAGATTCTTCAAATTCCATCTTTTTTGCATTTTCTTTTTCTTCTTCAGAGCTTTGAATTCCAGAGAACATTTCATCAGCAACATATTGTGATCACTATCTATATCCGCGCCTGGATAAGTTTTACAGCTTTTCACTTGATTTCTAAATCTTTGTATGACTAATATGTGATCAATTTGGTATCTTGTTGTATCTCTTGGCATTTTTCAAGTATAGATTCTTCTTGGATGATTTTTGAATGATGTGTTGGTAACAACCATTTGATGACTTTCACAGAATTCGATTAGACGTTGTCCTCTCTCATTTCTTTTTCCTAACACAAAATCTCCTATTATGTTGTCCTCTTCTCCTTGCCCTACTGCCGCATTCCAGTCGCCTATGATCATTGAAGTCTCTTCTCCCTTTACATATTCTATCACTCCTTCTATCTTATCGCACGTTTTTTCGATATCTTCCTCTGAGTACGCAGATGTGGGCATGTATACTTGAACTATAACAGTGTCTACCGGTTTTGTTCTAACTGTGACCATCATTACGCGTTCGCTGTGTTGCAAATAATTTTCTATCCTGTTCCCTACCTCTTTATACATTATGATTCCCACATCTGTTTGACCATTCTTTGATCCTGTATGAATTATTCTATAATCTCCACTCCAGAAATCCCCTTCTTGCAGCCATCGCATTTCGCTAATTCCCATTACATCGATACTTAGACTATTCATTTCTAATTTCAAACTTTCTAGTTTCCCTGTTTTTCTCAGTGATCTCACATTCCACGCTCTGACTCGAAGAATGTTCTCTTTCTTCCCTATCTTCTTTGGTTTTCTATCTTATTTGATAAAGCTCTCTCGAGCAGCCTCCACCCGGAGATCCGAACGGGAGACCGCTTTACCTCCAGCATATTTTATTCGAGAAAACGCCATCATGTTGTTGGTTTTTTCTGTTATAAATTAAAAATTCTAGGTTTGGAAAAAGATTTCATTCCCTCGGGAATATTAAAAGATGCCAGGGGAGGTAGTTTCCCTATGCTCTCCCTCCGTTTTTGCCGATGTTCCTGGCGTTGGGATAATTTAGTTTCTCTCAGTTTGTATTCTCCCCCTCGAGTAGTTTATTCCACCCGAAGAAGAGACCCAAATCTGAGATACTTATCCTCCCCACCACTCAAAGGAAGCAGATACTACCAAGGATGAATAAAAAGGATATCAAGGACAGGTATCAAGAATTTTCTATCCATCGACTTTTCAGCAACCCTTTCAAGAATATTTTGCAATATATATTCTACACAAGAGACAATTCCATTAAAAAACCCCGAGTATGCGACAAAATGAATAGTGGTGAATTGTAATAGTTAATCTCAATCTGATATATCTTGGAAATCAATTCCTTGATGTAATGGGATCGATGTTTCAACGCAGTTGAAGTCTTGTCTTTTATATGTTTTCAAATACATTTATAAAAAAGAGAGCTAAACATAGACGTAGAAAAGAATCTTAGAAATCTTAGTTCATCATTGAAAAATAAGTTTTTTATCACACAAATATAATTCTCCCTTATTGTAAGATAGAAAACATGTCATCTTTTATTCAATATTCATACGTTAAGAAAGTAGGGTAGAAAAATGTATACATATCAATATTATTCCCAACTGATTTCTTAGAAAAAGATTTAAAAAATGGAAAGTGTGAGAAGAAATCTGGGTTTTCTATTTTTTTTTTTTTTTTCAATTTATCATCGACGAAGAGTTCTAATGAATCAAAAATTTGAAAACATCACATTCTTTCCATGATACATGATTCCAGTACTATCGTTCCTTCCAGCGGAAATGAAAATTATCATTTCCCTAGTGATTTCCACGAATCCCTGACATAAAATATTACGAGATGTAGTTAGTAAGTTAAGTTAGTTTGGTCCCATCAACAGAAGCGTCTACCGCCTAATCGTTTGGTTGCTCAGGACCGCGAAATTGCGGGCAGCAAAGGTGAAACATCGTGGTATTAGCAACCACAAACTATAGGTAAGTATATATATATGTATATTCATAGATGTATACAACAGCTGCTTTCATACATCGTAAGTCGACAACTAATGGATGCGCCAAGGTTGATAGCCTTGAATCGAATGTGGCTCGTAGCTCAATGCGTAAGGTACGAACAATCCAACCTTCTCTTAACTTTATTCTTCTCGTTGAAGATTTACCTCACCTCTTTTATTCCCTTTTGCTAACTCTTCGTATCCGTTATTCACCCCTCTACCTCTTTCTTTCTCTTTCAACTATCGAACCATCTCTCAGCGCCCCCCTCGTCCCATTTCTCTTCTCGAGCGAATAGCAAAATTACGATGCTACTCTCTTTCTGAATTTGGACATAAACATTGAGAAACTTCACGCTTGATGACATTTTACAAGCCTCAATAATTTCATCAAGAGAGAAATGGGATCTACCCTCTCAAATAAATGGAACATTTTGATCACTGGGATTTGATTCCAACTCAACGTTCAGACACTTGTTTGATGATAACGATACTTCCAGTTTCACAAAATGTTTCGGAGCGTTGAACATTCATCTTTCGACATTGGTATTTTAATATTTTGTGAATGAAAGGGGACTTTATTCCAGGATGAGAGGATGTAATCCACTGTTAGAATTTACATAACATAGGTCACAAGGCTGTGAAGATGCTCTGAAACTTGTAGAAATATCGAGGTATCTGAAAATAATTGTACAAATAAGGGGAGCAACCGATTTTATAAACTTTGGAATATTTCGAGTGATTAAATATCTGATTGTCGCTCGGTGAAATATTGTGAGCCAGTTTCACACGGAAGTTGCAGTGTTGAAATCGAAATATTAAAAATGATAATGAATTCAAATGTTTCCAAACAAAATTATGAATGTATTGTGATAAAAATTTTTCACTTCATTGCGAAGTTGTGATAAATATGAAACAACTATTCGCATCAAATACGGTATCACGGGACAAATATATAAATTCATCTGGAAATTTCTTTCGCTCATACATCGTATTGCATCTCTCGTCTTTTTCACGTCAATGCGTAATTTAAATTTGCATATACTCGAGTTGAGAGTTTTTCTAATTATAATCCAACGTGATATTTTCAACCTGAAATGCGAGAAAGTGACATGAAATTGTCAAATGAATGATTCGTGCATCAAGCATGAAAGAAAACCGTCGATTGTGAATAGCTGTATTGAAGTTCTCTATCGTCTAAAACATTTCCAATAGGAAAATCAATACCATAACGATTATTCATGTACTGTATTTTAAAATGATAGGTTTTGAATCTTGAATAAAATTCTTTTTAATATGCGCACCGTTGGAAAATTTATGAAGCACAAAAAAAAGAGCAAGTAAATGTCCGTTCATGGATATTCCATAACGTGCGGTGCAACATTCAAACACTTCGAATCGCCAGTCGCTGTTTCAAGTTACAATAGGGATTTCCAGGGACATAAAATAATTGTATTAATTCTGCTTCATACCGAATTGTTGATCTCTTTCTGAAATTCATTGCCATTTTCTGTATATGTGTGTAGAATAACGAAAATCTTATCAAACTTCGATATAATATGTTATCAGAGTTGATAATTGAAAAGTCTGTTGGAAAGCATATAGACACAAAAATGTCCTTCGAGTTTGGATTCATTTATTGAAATGAATTAAAGGATTGGGTCTGGTCAATTTTTCCACAAGAAAACTACTATATTTTTTCAAACATTTCACATTAATGACACTACACGGAAAAAAATTTACTGTTGCTGCAACAGGATTTTCCTGTAGCTGCAACAGGAGGCAGCCATGTTGCAGCAACAGGAAAAAATCCTGTTGCAGCAACAAGAGTAGTTTTGTAGCTGCGGAATGTTACAAAATCCTTCATCATGGATAAATAGGCTTTATAGAATGAATAAAATATAAAATTAATAAAAAACGAAGCTCTTATTTACTTTTTTTATGACTTTATTGCACTCTCAAATGTTCCAATATTGAATCACAGTAAATGTCTTGTTACAATGTAATCTAATCCTTTTTTTTCTCATAAGAAGACAAGGCCCAATATGGGGTAACAGGTTTTGTTTTTTAATATAATTACGATTATTATCAATTCGAACATTCCACGCATAGTAATGTTGATCAAATGCCATGATAGATATATTATTCAAAACAAAGTAAACATCATTTACTACATTGTAAATTTTATGAATTTTTCCAAATTGAGGTCCTTCATTTTCATCAATATCTGCTACTACTACTACAGTATCTAATTGATATGTATATCTATTATAGTCGATGTATTTCACAGCTTGGACATCGGATATTTTAGTATTAGGGAAGTATTTCATTCTATCTTCGTCACATTCTTCGCATTTTTGTTTGATAATATTATTTCCAAAGTTTTTGGCAATTGATACATAAATCATATCTAATTGGTCTCGAATAGCTATAGTGACTGATAAATTTTTGGTAGAAGATGTCGTCACTGCAGGCATTCCTATATCTTTATTTTTTGACTCACATCTCATGCACAAAAAGTGAACTAAAGGTCCATTTTGAAGCATAAGTTCGTCGTAAGGAGTCATAAGGTGCGATTTAAAGGTTAAATTTACTATTAAGTCGCAACACACAGTAGTAATCCTGTTGCTGCAACATGACTACCTCCTGTTGCAGCAACAGTAAATTTTTTTCCGTGTAGTTTAAAGGCATTTTATAAATTCGATGCGACTATTTTTTTTCATGAATTTTGGCTCACTCAAATCGAAAATCACAGTAAACAATTTTTTTATGGATAGGTTTTCGAGTTATGAATTTTTTTAATTTAAAAAATTTTTTCCCGATTACGGTTTTACTATCTGAGGTATATCTCGAGCTGGAAATGGCCAATCTGGTTGCATGAGGTCTCAAATTGAACATAATTCAATTGCCAATGAATATCATCACCGTTCTCACTTATCAATTAGGTAGTTTGAGTGCAACGAACCGAAATATGTGGAAAAAATCATGTTTTTCAAGAAAAATGAAAATAAACAAGTCACTTTTTTGCCGAGGAAAAATAGAAATCATGGAAATATGTTCAGTTGCGAATTTTCTATGTGAAGTTCGTACTCTTACGAAGAAAACAAGCTACTTACAAAAGAAAATTCATGGAACATTACCGAAGTTACAATCGTTTATGTACAAGTATCAAAATTCAGCTTTTTTTCATCCTTGGACTCCTATCTTATTCATAGCGTTCGAGTTGAATCGATTTGAATCATTTTCATTATGATATTTTGACAGGGTATGATTTATGCACGTAAGAATTATACACGTATTAATTGTACACAAAAGATAAAACCCAAAAGTATTTACACTAATAAGATTTTTTTAAATACCTCATATTTAACACATGAGCTTGGGTGCACGTAAAGTTATTTGATAAGAAAATTGTATACTGAATATTTTTGATGCTTGAAAAAAAAATGATTCACAAAAATCGTATGTATGTTTTTATGCACAGACAAAAAATTTAATCAATCATTGAATAATTACTATGAATTAGATTAGGAGTACAATCATTATACACTAATGAATTTTATTTCCTGATCGTGCATAAGCAATATGTGTACAATTTTTGTTGATTACATTTTCAAAGCTTGTAAAATATTTCATGTACAATTTCTATGTCAATCAATTAAACGTGCACAAATAATCATTGCATAAAATATTATGTGTTAGACAAAAATTATTAGTGTAAATACGTTTAGGTTTTATTTTTCGTGTACAATTAATACGTGTATGATTCTTATGTGCATAAATCATACCCTGTCATATTTTGATAAAACATGGATGAATCAGAAATAATTTTAGCTTGTTGATCGTCTTTTGTTTTTTTTCGCGGCATTTGTTCCTCTGACATTTCACATATGTGTGTTATTGTACCCCGTCAAATTTTTTGAATCGATGTTCTGTGTTGTGACATTAGGACTTATTTTTTGATTCATTTTATATATATCACGAATAAAAGGAAACGAGATTTCGAGTGCGCAAATCATCCAGACAATTTTTGCTACCTATGCGGTAATTATGTCGTGGAAAAGAACCACCAAAAATTTATTAACCCTCCTCCAGATCATTATCTACAATATTTCAAATTGAAAGCTGAAAATCTTGATGAACCATGGACACCAAGTATTGTATGCTTTTCCCGCCATATAAATCTCGTAGAATGGGCTTCTGACTCTACAGGGTATGTGTTAAATAATAAGTAGATGTCAAATCTACAGCTTGAGTATAGTATACACTAATTTACAATAAGGAAAATATTCATGTATAATTTTCCATCATTCATAGTAAATTGAGTATATTACAACCTGAAAATATGCTGTTGAACGTGCATGAACTATACAGCAATTACAGCTATCTTCACTCACTTCCGTCCTGAATGTTACTCGTTTGTATTGTGGATTCAACCAACTGACAGTTGAATTTATCAGCTTTGACAACACATTTTGTGGTTTTCAGGTCATAACCTTGATTTCTCATCAATTATGGGAAATTATACAACCAAATTTTTCTCAGTGTGTATGATTATTTCATGGATTTTAGTTTCGTTTTTGAATTAGGCGGCTAATGAAATTTGGTGTACCAATGATGTGGAAAAAACCATTTTATCATGCAACCGATTGCTATTTTTGTCTAAGCAGACAGGTTTTGGAAAAAATATGGGATGGGATTACGCAAATGTACAATCTGCCACGTTTCCAATACCACACTCAGATACACTTGTCATTCCGGAATATCCCAAATCACCTACCCTTGAAATTGGTAACGATTGATTACACGATACGGAAACGAATAGTGATAGCGATTTTGATGCTACTGAAAAGCATCATCATCTTTTAACTCAAGGTGAGTTGAATGATTGGGTGAGAGATTTGAACCTTTCAAAAGAGGCAGCAAAATTGCACGCATCTCGAACGAAACAATATAACTTTTTGGCTGCAAATGTTAGAATAACGTATTACAGAGACCGTGACAAGGTTTACCCAAAGTATTATAAAACGAGAGATCAAATATGCTTTTGCGAGAACATTTCTGGTTTGTTCGAGAAACTTAAACAGTCATATGATGCAAAAGAGGGGCGGTTATTCATTGACAGTAATAAAAACAGTTCAAAAGCAGTTCTTTTGCATAACGGGAACGAGAAACCGTCGAAACCCATTGCACATGCTGTTAATACTAAAGAATCCTATGTGACAATGGTCAAATTATTGGAATTTATCGAGTACGAAAAGTAAGAATTGTTCTGATTTAAAAGTAGTGGGCATGCTATCTGGAATGTAGCAAGGATACACAAAATATTGTTATTTCCTGTGTTGTTGGGATAGTCGTGATCGCGAACATCATTATAAAAAAAAACAATGGCCGAAAAGAAAGAACCATACGGTGGGTGAGAATAATGTCAAATATGTGGCTCTCGTCAAGAAAGAAAACATTATTCTTCCACCATTATACACAGCGAAAAAAAAGGTTTTTTGAAATGTGAACAACCAAAAACTTGAGTTATGCTAACCAAGTTTTTGTTGTGGCAACAAAACATTTGGTATTAGACACAAAATATTTTTGTTAACACATTTAGGAACAAAATAATTTTGTTGAAAGCACACAAATCTGGTTGAAGGAACAAAAGTTTTTTGTTGTTCACATAACAACCAAAACGTTTTGTTGTTTTAACCAAACACCTTTCTTGGTGCATCAAACTGGGGCTTCTAAAAAACTTCGTGAAAGCGTTAAACAGAGAAGAGCAAGCACTGATTCATCTAAGAACCCTGTTCGGAAATCTCTCTACCACGAAAATCAAAGAAGGGGTTGTTGATGGTCCACAAATGAGGAAAGTAATGGAAGATGAAAAATTTCTGACATATTTGCCCCCTGATGAAACTGCAGCCTGGAATTCGAGTCAGTTGTTCCTGGTTTCCCTGGGAATAATAAAGATCCGAAGTACAAAATGATCGTGGCCAATTTACTCAAAAATTATGAAAAAATAGGTTTACAATACCGTTCTTCTATTCCATTCTATTTCATCTTTTGTCACATGTCCTGTGTCCCTTCACTTTTCCTAACAAGAGTGAATATGTCTCTCAAGATCCGTTTTTTACATTCCCACTTGGATTTTTCCCCGAGGAATCTCGGTGACGTGAGTGACGAGCATGGTGAGAGATTCCACCAACAACTCAAGTCCATGGAGCAGCGTTACCAGGGATTTTGGAATGAGAGAATGATGGGGGATTATATTTGGTTTCTCATAGGAGAAACAGATGTAACAAGAAATAAACGACAATCGAAGGGTCCAAATTATTTCCAATAAACTCTTATTATAATAAAGATGATTCAAATCAATCAAACTTGAGTATACGCTATGAATAAGATAGGAGTCCGAGGATAAAAAAAGCTGAATTTTGGTACTTGTACATAAACGATTGTAACTTCGGTAATGTTCCATGCATTTTCGTTTGTAAATACCTTGTTTTCTTCATAAGAGTACGAACTTCGCATAGAAAATTCGTAACTGAACATATTTCCATGATTTCTATTTTTCCTCGGCAAAAAAGTGACTTTTTCATTTTCATTTTTCTTGAAAAACATGATTTTTTCCACATATTTCGGTTCGTTGCACTCAAACTACCTAATTGATAAGTGAGAACGGTAATGATATTCATTAGCAATTCAATTATGTTCAATTTGAGACCTCATGCACCCAGATTGGCTATTTATAGCTCGAGATATACCTCAAATAGTGAAACTATCATCGGAAAAAAATTTTTTAAATTAAAAAAATTCATAACTTGAAAACCTATCCATAAAAAAATTTTTCACTGTGGTTTCGAGTTTAGCGAGCCAAAATGCATAACAAAAAAATAATAGCATTCAATGTACAGACAATTTTTTTTTATATTGTAAACTAGTGAGATATTCAGGTTATTACACCAAACTTTGAATTGAAAAATCCCCCAGTGGACACATTCCCAAATTTTTATAAAGTTTATTCATAATTCTATGTATATGAATTATATTGGATTATATATTAATTATATATAATTTTGAAAAGTTTTTCACTCGGGTTAGAATCAATCAAAAAATATGTCCATGGCCTGTTTGTTGTTCAACGAAATGATTGTAATTAGTTGGAAACAAAATTTCGTTATTTTTTATATTCTACTGAATATAACCTGCATTTAAGTACTTTGAGACCAGAACCGGATTCGTTAATTGATTTTGTAACCTTTGATAAAAAAAAATTGATCCAATTGATTTCTGTATGTTGATGACTTGAAACGTTGGAAATTATCTAGTAGTGCTGTAGGGAAAAAATTGACCCGGGAACACATTTACTCGTTATATTCCGTTTGAATGGATGCATTTCAGAACACCATCATCAATTATGAATTAGATTTTTCCTGTTTTCAAATCTGAATTTGTTTCCACCGATACACACAAAATATTTCATAGGCAATTTATTTCTCTCTCGTTGTTATTTTAAATTCATACGCGTCTTGCATAATTTATATCTCCATATATTGTACATGCACATTTTCCACGTTATTCACAAGAGGTTGGGATAAATGTTTTAGAACCGATGGAGATAATTTCCTGTTCCTTCAAGGTCGAAAAAAAGTGCCTATAACAAAAATAGAAAAAGAAAATAGAAAATTAGCTTGAGGATTTTCTCTCTGATAAAATGAACCACCTGTTATGAATTATTATTGAAAGTTAATTAGGTATAAATTGAATTCGATAATCAAATTCAATCAACATACCCATCCGACATAATCGTGTGTCACATGAACTTCCGTTATTCAGTCTCAACAGAATCCATAATGCTTTCTCCAGATGTTGCTGAAGTTCGAATCGTTTGTTGAAACGAACTGGTAATCAAACCACGGAATGCTCAGCTGTTGAGAACTCACACGGAGAGAAAAAATTTGCTGACACAGCAAATCGAGGTATTATATATAGAATAGCAAAATTTTTTGCTGACCTAGCTAAAAATTTGCTATAACAGCAATCGTGTTAGCTACGACAGCAATTTTTTAGCTGTGGCAGCAAAAAATGTTTGCTCCGCCAGCAAATTTTCAGTATTATATACAGAATAGCAAACAAATTTTGTTGGGATAGCAAACATTTTTTGCTGCCACAGCTAAAAATTCGCTGTCGCAGCTAACAAGATGGCTGGAACAGCAAATAGTTTGCTGTCACAGCAAAAAATTTGCTGCTCTGGCAAAAGGAACCCAGCAAAAGTAGATTTCGCTGCCACAGCGAATTCCTGTTTCTCCGTGCAAAATCTTGCAGTACATCCTTTCATCGATGTTTTCAGTTGCAAACCAGAAGGCTCCACCCCCTAACTGCTTCGCTTCGCTCATTTTGAACAAATCATAGTCTACATATGCTCGCTCCTCTCGCATCTTTAACAGTTCTTTTCAAATCCAAATCATTCAAAAACACTGTATGCTACATACTTGAGCTTGATACCATTCGCTAAGTTGGAAAACGGCGGATCTGTGGGAAAAAAATTAAACTATTTTATCATTGATAGTTCCAGAGCTATAGCGATTTGAAGCTTTTTAGCTTTCAGCCAATCAGAATTCAGCAACTTCGAATCGCTATAGCTCCGAAACTATCAATGATGAAATAGTTCAATTTTTTTTCACAGATCCACCGTTTTCCAACTCAGCGAATGGTATCAAGCTCAAGTATGTAGCATATGGTACAGTGTTTTTGAATGATTCGGATTTGAAAAAGAATCTAAAAATGCCTATATCTCCAAAACTAAACGTCGACAAAATTTTCTTCAAACGGGAAATTATTGCATTTCGGCTGCAGAATATACCTGTGAAATCCGGTCCGCGAATTCTGGGACTCCCTGTATAACTCATTTTGTCTGCACTCTTTGAATATTCGTTATTTTGGCTTGAATCGATGGATCATTATGAAACTTGGATTCTAGGGGTTTTCGAGGGTAAGGAATTCAAATCTGACGTCAAAACGGTGAGCCCAGAATGCGGGAACTGGCGGCCCCCACCACGCAGTCGGTGGGACACTAACACTGTCTCACCGCGCGTCCGTATGAGAAAGAAAGAAAGTCTAGAATATAGACTTTCTCTGTTTACACGGACACGCGGTGAAACAGTATTAGTGTCCCACCGACCGCGTGGTGGGGGCCGCCAGCTCCCGCATTCTAGGATCACTGCGTCAAAAAACGAATTCAAGATGGCGGATCTAATATGGCAGACGTGAATTCAGTCGTTTTGGCATTTATCCCCGGATTCTTATGAAGGCCAAGACACACAAGCTACGTAAACGTGAACGTAAGAAATGAAAGGCTGCGCAGATCTCGTATACGGTTTTTGCCCAACTTTCCGTTCCTTACGTTCACTTTTACGTAGTTTGCGTGCTCAGACCTCGAAACAGGGGTTCGAGGGGTTTCCGAGGGTGAGGAATCCAAATCTGACATTGAAAAACGAATTCAAGATGGTGAATCCAATATAGCGTCTGTGAATTTAGCCGTCTTGGCATTTATGGACAGATTTCCGTGACTAGTAATTTTGGCAATTATGGCCGCATTCCCACACAGCACCACAGTTCAGAAAAGCTTCTTCATGAATTCCGTTGGGGCTATGACAATTCAAAATCAATACATTAAGCACCCTTCCTGCCCATACAGCACAAAAGTCCCCTTTATGAATTCATTAGTTCGAAAAGGGTTCTTGAAAAATTCTATTCTTGTTTTTGAAAAAGAATTCTTCGTGTGTAATCGTTATCAGGGCCTCCTGAGGGCGCTGAATCCAAATATGAAGTCAAAAATTGAATTAAAAAAATTACAGGATTCGAGATTATTGCCTTCTTGTTCCAGTATCTATACACTCAAGTCCTTTCCGCATTCATAAACTCATTCATATGAAACGCAGGTTCTATGCTTCTCGTGGACACTACATCCAAATATTGCGTCGAAATCAGAAAATTCCAAATAACGACCGTGAATTCAGCAGTTTTGGTAGTTATGGACAGATCCATATGAAACGGGTGGTTTAGGGGCTTTCGAGGGCGCTAAATCCGTTATCCATGAGGGTATAGTTCGGTAACTGCATCCTCATCAATACATAATTCAAATTTCCAAACAGTTTTGCAATTACTTGAAGTTCTCGCTGTTTCATCACAGATGGCACTAACAGCACTCTGTGCTTAAAATTTCGAATGGTAACGCACTTGCAAGGAAGTACTGTATCTAACCTGAAATTTCAGTGTATGACCAGACGAAAATTCCCGGGTGGGTGGGATTCCCAAATTCGTATGCAGACTCAGGTTCCTGACCGGGACCTGCCAGGTCCTGGCCAGGTCCTACCCGAGATCAGCCAGGTCCTGCCTGGAAACCCTCTGGTTCCTACTCGGGACTTGTCAGGTTCCCACCCGGAACCCGGCAGCCGGGTTAGGTTCCCGCTCGAGTCACCACCAGGCTGGTCCCGGGCGGGAACCTGACCGGCCCCGAACGGGAACCAGAGGGACTCCAGGCAGGACCTGGTGGGTCCCGGCCAGGAACCTGAGTCCACATGCGAATCTGGGAATCCCACTCACCCGGGAATTTTTGTCTGGGTGATAGTTCACTTTAGTGTAAACTAGGGGTGTGCGGGTAGCACTTGTTATCGGGTCGGGTCGGGTTCGGGTATTTGTATTTCTCTTCGGGTCGGGTCGGGTCGGGTCGGGTACCCGATTAAATCGGGTTTTCCAAGTCGGGTACCCGAATATGATAAAATCGCTTGAATTTAATATTTTCAACTTCTATTCAAAGTTGCCATTGCCGTTGATATTTTCAGGACAATTGTCTTGAGTGATTGTAGGAATAAGGGGATTTCATATGAATTCAATTCTAATATGAAGAATGCCATATTCACTACAAGTCTATTAGGGTTGTTACTCCATGTAATTGATTATGCAGCGCATTAAGAAATCTCCAAATTGCTTCATGGAATGTTTATATTTATTTTTTAATTCAATTGAAAAATATAATCACATTTATATCTCATAAATAATATATTGTCTATTTTCGTATTTAGTAACCACAATATAGAATCTTGAACATCAATGAAAATAAATATTCTTCTTATAAATATCATTCTTTTTTCATATTTTCAAATTTGAATGAAGGAAGCACAACTCTTCCACATGTTTTGTCAGCAATCTTGATCGAGTGGCTGTCACAATATTTCCTGCTGGGGAAAAAGTTTGCTATATTTGAATTACCCGAATGTAATCGGGTACCCGAAAAACTCGGGTAATTGGAAAACCCGACCCGATGGGTACCCGACCCGACCCGATAAAAACCCGATGACTCGGGTACCCGCACACCCCTAGTGTAAACGAAGTAATTGTTTATTAGCTTTAAAAAAGTCTACTTTTGTGCCAACTGAAGTGTATTCGCGGGGAATTTCATTGCACTAGTTTATTCAAAAGAAATCTGGAGCTGAAGCACATAGAATTTTTGTTGAGACTTACGGTGACAATGCTCTGTTGGATACGACATGCAGAGACTGGTTTCGACGCTTCAAAAATAATGATTTTGAACTTGAGGATGAAGAACGTTCTGGCGCACCAAAAAAAGTTGAAGACAGAGAATTGGATAAGATGGGAGAAAGTGGTCTCTAGTGATGGGCAATACTTTGAATAAAACGTTTTTGTTCCTTATATTCTGAATAAAGTTTTCCTTTTCGTAAAAAAACAGCGAGAACTTATTCAAGATCCTAATACTTCCGTTGCATATTATTGAATTCTCGATTCTTCTTGAGTTTTGTTTTTTTCACTTTACTTTGACGCTTAAGTTTACCATTTCGTTGATTCCTGATGAACTTTCCCAGTCATTTCGATTCCTTTCGATATTATCGATTATTTTCAATATTTATTATTATTTTTGATATTTCCGACATTTTTGACTATTTTCAATTATTTTTGATATTCTCGATCATCTGAAATATCAAGAATTGAAAATAATCGAAAAAAATCTAAAATATCGAAAATAATTGGAAATAATGGGAAATAATCAAAAATATCGAAAATATTGGAAATAATCGAAAATAATTGAAAAAAAAAACAAAATAATGGAAAATAACTGTAAATATTCAAAATAACTGGAAATATCGAAAATGATGGAGAATAAACGGAAATAATCGCAGATATCAGAGATAATCGAAAATAATCGAAAATATAAAAAATAATAAAAAATAATCAAAAATATCGAAAGAAATCGAAATGACGCGAAACGTTCATCAGGAATCAACGAAATGATAAACTTAATCATCAAAGTTAACGTGAAAGAAACAAAACTCAAGAAGAATCGTGGATTAACAAAAATTCAGAAGTGCTATCTGACCGATATGGCTTAAATCGCTGGTATATTGGAATTGAGAATACAATGTGAGCTAGGGACCTGTATGATATTCTTGATTCTCAGAAAAGTCCTCCAAAGCCCGTAACTCCCCCAAAAATCGGCTCATTCCAAAAAACTAAAAAGCGCTGAATTTGTGTTGGAAAATTCTACCTAATGACGTATCGGAGGTTATGCTGTGTATTTGGTAGGACCAGGTCGGTGTTATTTATTATGAGTTGTTGAAACTGAACGAAATCATCACTGGGGAACGGGATCGTACTCAGCTGATGTGACTGAGCCGAGTACTGTGCGAAAAATGACCACAACACGTGCAGGAGGCACGACAAAGTCTACTGCATGACAACGTGGAAACGCTCAAATGGAAAGTTCTACCTCACACGTCATATTCCCCAGATATTGCGCCGTTCGACTATTACTTGTTCCGGCACATAGTTCGGCTGATCAGCAGTTCCGTTCATATGAAGACATAAAAGAATGGCTTGATTCGTGGATAGCCTCAAAAGACGAACACTGTAATCGTAAAGGTATTCGAGTTCTGCCAGAAAGATGAGCAAAAGTTATAGCTGGTGATGGGCAATACAGTGAATAATTCATTTGTAACCAATTTTTCACAATAAAGTTGCATTTTTCACAAACAAAAACAGCAAGAACTTAGTTGGGCACCTAATACAACATATTCTTAGATTCTCCTGAAAATTACTAAATTTTCCAGTCGAGCTTTTTTGTCATATAACATCTGCTTAGCTAAGATCGAAGGTACAAAATCTTCACTGAATGACAATCATCCCCATCATTCTCATTTTGTAAGGTGATGTATATTTTATGTACCGTTGGCGCGTTGGGAGATTTTGAAGGGGAAAATAAATATATCTCCTTCTTCTCCGTAAAAGCGTCTGCATTGACGCACAATGAATTATATTTATTGACTGAAACGTAATCCATGCTTCAATAAATTATTTCGTAATCCCACAATGTTATGGATTGATTGGGTGGATTAATGGAACATTGAAGCAATGAATAACGTGCAAAATATTTTTCAATCAAAATGAATTTGTAATGAAAAAACTAAACAACATTGCTCAATGGAATAAAGGAGCATACTAGAATTTCTTGAAACCTGTAATAAAATTATATGTAAAATTTCCCGAATTCTCATCATGGTAATAAATGCTAAAGTGGCAAAGCGCGACACGATTCCTTGAGGAATGATATATGTAGTGATTTGTTGTTCCTCTTATCCAAGGTGGAAATGATTTACAGCTACACTATACCCATAATAACCCTACGAGTTTATGTTAATTTTACAACTCACAACAGCAGTATAAACTGAAATAAGTGTAGAGTATATTAAATACATAACACTTGCGTGGACTTCATATTGAAATAATCAGTAAATGTATCCTACGAGTCAAGATACCAATATGACATAATATGAGAAATTTGTAATTACTTCACAGACATGGTAACGTAAGTATCATAGATTTGTTGACAAGAGATTCACAAATGTTATAGGTTTTGACTTCTTTTAAAAATCATATGTTACGTTATGCCTATTTCAATTATTTCTGGATATCTAATGTTCGTCTAATGGTCGTCAAATGAACATTAACCAGACATTTATATATTTATTGAATAACCCTTGGATATTGCGTTGCAAGAGATACTTACTCGGATGAGTATAAATAGAAATAAAATACACCCACGCCATAATCTTTCTATATGAGTTTATCACGATTGACTGTACTTATATCATGCTTTGCAAAAAGTTTATTGACTGTATTTTATTGTTCTGGAAGGATTTCATGAAACGATTCTTGAAATAATATGTATACCTCATTAAGATAACAACATTAAATTTATGTAATGATGAAAATGCGGACTAAGAATTTCTACGTTAAGAACATTCAAGCATCAAAATGAAAGTAAGATATTCTTCGCAAACTTCTTACGTAAATCAATGTGGGAAAAATTTCAAAATTATGTGTAATTCGTATAGAATTGAACTGAAGTTTTATATAAACTACATTCCATTATATATGAATTGTATATAGTTTAAAAGAATTTTCTACATGGGCAGCCAAGATCAGCTCTGAATATTTGGTCCAGGGTTCTACTGATTCCTGGTGATTATAAGAAGGTTTAAAAATAACAATCTCCGCACTTTAAAAAATAATATGTTTCCTGCAAGAAGTTCGGCTTTCTTCTTGTGCGAAATACTATCCTTCTTGTATCAAGAAGAATCAGTTTCCGACAAAATTATCACATACTGAGTCCAAGAATACTCAATTTGAACTGAAGAATATTATCCACTTGACATAACTCACAATCCTCTTCTCCTTAGTGGATTTCAAATTGTATGTAATTTATATATCCTGTCAACTTCCTAGTATTGTGAACACTGCAAGGGAAAGATTAACCGCACTTTCGTTGATGACTTTGATCAAATATTTACCTCTAATATTAGGGAATGTCATTCTTGCTAATGATCCTGATCTATTACATGATGAGACATTTGATTACATCATGTTTGAAATTACGGATGAAGATGTTTCCTAATGAAAAATTGAAGCCCAAACATCATTTCTTACTCCATTACCCTGATGTATTACTGAAATCAGGACCTCTTGTACTATTATGGTGTATGCGTTTTGAGGCAACCCACATAGACAAAAAGATATCTTTTCGAAATCTAAAAGATGTCTTGCAACTTCGCAAGATGTCTTACAAACTGTTCTAAAAGATATCTTATGCGACAGTTTTAGACATCCAAAACATGTCTCGAGTAAGACATCTTTTAGAACTCTTACTAGACATCTAGAAGATATCTTTCAGACTTTTTCAAGACGAGTTTTAGATATGATGCGAATTTTTCTCAGGACCTATTCCCTGATTGATAAAAAAACCCATTTATTTCTATTAAACGTGCAGAATTCGAATTTTGATGTGAATTTATTACATTCAATAGGAATGAATAGGTTTTATTAACCACGGTTGAAGCACACTTTCAGATGATCTGAAAATGTCTTGCGAATTATATATTCCATCCCTGTAACTTCCCCGAGACACAGATCTTTTAGGTGAAATTCACGTTCATTATACGTACACGGAGAGAAATTTGTAGTTAAATTTACTATGTTATTATTGTTCCCGAGGAACAGACTGAACTATGACGGGTTCCCCTATAAAACATAGTAAATATGATCAGCATTCTATTGTTGTACCATAGTAAAAATATGCCCTTCATAGTAAAATCCGACAGAATTCAGTTTGAGTTCCTCGGGAACAATAATAACATAGTAAATTTAACTACAAATTTCTCTCCGTGTACATTTATGTTCAAGGAATGTTCGGACTATCCAATGTCCGGACGTTCAATGCACCTCCACTGAATATTCTTTGGACCTTCGTGTTTTTTTGGAATCACAAACTATGACCGTAGGATTTTCTTGTACGCCTGTTCAAAATATCTCATTGAACCCACTGATTCCGATGCAGATTCTATTGGTTCAATAAAATTCTTTAAGCAGGAGTACTTGAACGAATTAAGTTTTCAATCCGTGCAACATCAATTGTGGTGCGACGTGATCCAATTTGGTCAGTAGAAACAATGCACACTATGAGATTATAAAAATTTTTATAATGAAAGTCGCCAATTATTAGATTTTATATCAAAATTGATATTTTTTTTTATTCACGCCTATAATCATTATCGGTATATTATTATATTATTAATATTGTGATTTTGATTTTCAAGATATCTAAAAGATGTCTTTTATCAAATCTTTAAAGAATCTTGAAATAAAATCTATTAGACATCTTTAAGACAGCTTCAAGACACTTCTCAGAAATGTCTCCAGTGAGACATCTAAAATAAGTCTATAAGTTGTCTTTTAGAAATGTCGAAAAGATGTCTTTTCTTAGACATCTTTTAGATGTCTTCAAGATTTGTATATTTATTGGGAAAGCATCGTGCTCTTCTTTCGTATGCAAAAAATTGTAAAAATCAGAGAAATGTCCCGTTAACATCAGCTACAAAGGATCAAATTTCATCAGCATGTGATTCCAAGACATCTTAATCAGCACGGAATAAACGTGAATATGGGCCTTGTAAGGAAAGAGTAATCAAAGATTTGGAAAATTACAGTTCTTTCAAACAATGTTTATCATTTCCTTCTAATGATGTTGTTTTATCCATAAAATGGTTGAAAGTCAATGAATATTTATATAAAAGAGGATATTTCATTGTATGTGGGTCAAACGATGGAATTCACCCTACATTCATGGAAATATATCATATATTTGGCCGTACAGATAATGAGTATTATTACATTCTGAGATTTTGGTCAACTATGGGATTCAATTCTCGCATACATCCTTATTGGATTGAGGAGATGAATGATTGGTTAGTGCTTCCGATTAAGAATCTGTCATCATATGGACCTTTAACAAAACACATCTTTCCAGGAGATGACTGTTCTTACATAATATATTATAATTGAATATTTGGACACCTTATGTAATTTGAGAATACCTGATTTCAACTTGTTAATAAATTGTACATTTGAAAAATTTAACTTGTGTTGAATTTTCAATCAATTTACATTCTTCAAAATATTCCGAATAAATAACCCAAATCCCTCTGACTGGTATATTCTTCCCTAGAAATCCGGTTCACAATGTGACCAAGAAATCCCTCAAAAATCCAGATGGCGATTTCACCCAGTTGGCCGAGTCATAACCTCAAACTATTATCGTTATGCAAAGGGTGATTCCGTATTGATTGTAAGTTTACAGATGTAATAGTGTTATTGGTTATTAATTTTCATTTCCTGATCGATGATTTTGGATTTCCGCATTAAATTATTTATTTCACAAAATCAATAGACCAACTTACATGCGGAGCCCTCTACAACTTTTTGATCAGTTTTTGAACGGAAGTTCTAAAAAGGTAGAGCCGATAAAACAAAAGTTGCTGTGCAACCGTTGCTCTTACGTTGTTTATCAAGTTCAGGTAAATTTGTTGGAAATTTGCTACGCATGTGCCCAAGAGTTTCATGAAACCGAGCAACTTCCTAGCAACACGATAACACCTCAAGCTGAAATCCTAGATTTACAACATACTGTTGCGCATTTGGCGACGCAACGTCCCGGCATATTGCTGCAAACTGTTGTATGTTTTCAATGAACTGCTGGATTTGCTCAGCATTTCGCTGTTAGGGAGGGGTCTGAGATGATCTTATAAAACTGTAATCAAAGGAGCATTTGAGGAATTTTCAAGTTCAATTAGCAATCTTCGGCAACTTTGAGGAATACACGAGCGTTATCAACTGGTCTGTATTGGTTGGGAAAAAACACAGTTATACGCCAGATATTGGTATACAGCTTTTACATGGAAATTCCAAACACTATGGGCAATTCTTAGAGAAAAAATGCTAATTTCAATCGATTCTATGCGATTATTAGATTTTCTCACTCTTAAAACATTTTGAAATTTTGAGAATATTTGTGTTGTTGTTGTTATTATCATCATCATCAACAACATCATTAATCTTAACACTTGACTTATTTGAAATTTCCACCATATTATTCTACTTCCACGAGAATCCTCTCAACCAAGTGAGCTGTAACCTACACGGGAATCAAACCTAAATGTGATGAAAACAATCGGATCATGACAATGAATTTCAATTCGGTTATTTGTTGACAGTCACAGGTCGGATCCATTCTGTTTTTGGAGGTGTCAGAAACGTTTTGATTCAAGACATTTTGAAGATAAAAAAATTTTGGAGTCCCTCAAAACGATCACAAAGCTTTTTCTTACAAAGAACCAAAATGTCTTCTTCATGCAATCTAACATCTTCTTCTCGCAAGCGGATTTGCCATAAGTAGAAATTCTTGTTCGGCAAATCCGAAATCTGTTTAATGAAATATTGAATGGAATTTCCACTTGTGATAAGAAGAATCCGATTGCAGCAAGCAGCCTTTTTTAGAGTGCGAATGGCAAAAATTATGTCGTCATTTTGTTCTTCAATAACAACAAATCATGGAGAAACCTAAAGAGTGCCCCCTAGTAACCCTTTGACGGTCGCGTGGGGTGTATTTTACACCCCAGACACTTTCTTTTGATTACTACAGTGTTGTAACATTGAATTCCCAGCTTGTAGTTTCTGATTAGTCATTGAATATCAAAGTTGACTGGGGTGTGATTTACACCCAATGCGACTATTCGTGTTGCGGTTTTGAGTATCACTTAAATCACCGAATATGAAGTGATCTTTGAATTTTTCTAAGGATTCTTTTGCTTGACTGTGCCCTTCTCTTCATGAAATAATAACCTCACCTTCATATTTGGTATAATTATTTGCAATGTATAGATCATTTCACGTCAGATTTGCAAAGAGTTCATGAATATTTTTTGAATGATTATTCTTGAATTCTCCGTTGAAAAATGTGAGATGCGTATCATTTGTTTCTTCTTTCCTGATTTGATTATAATTTCCGGCTTACAACATGTCAAAGTTCTTGGTTTTGATAAACTCAGTTTTTTTTCTCAAATGCCTGTATCTCGGGCTCGGGAAGTCCTTAACACACAAAATTATTACCAAGGCATGGGATTTAAGATTTTTTCTCAACTTTTCCGAAAGTCAAAAGAAAATTCCTTCCCCAGGACGTATTTTGTCATAAATCCTTTAGAATTTGGATACGTTTAATTTTCAAATCCCACAAGCACAAATAATCTGTAGAACATAACAATAATTTTTGTTTCGTTTCCGAAAATGGTATTCCACGGCATTCAAGAGATATAGACGATATAAGAGCGGCGTGAAAACTTCGTGTGCTCGATTTTCCATGGCTTGTCATGCAGGATAGATACGTGACTTTTCATCGACGAATCAATGTGTGATTTCAAATCATTGAGTCATCTTTTTTGTCTTGTTTTGTTTATATTTCTTGGATGTCGTAGGAAATGTACGATTTTCGGAAACAAACTAAAAGTATTGTTATGCACCATAGACTGATCGTGTTTGTGGAATTTGAAAATTAACCCATTGGATTACACTTCCAAATACTCATGCAAAGGTCATACAGGGTCTTTCGGACCCAAAACTACAGAAACAGATGCCATTCACACGGTCTTTCAAATATTGTAACAAATATCTCGGTGAAATCTACATCCGGTTCTCTTTGGCAATAACAGAAGGCAGCACAAATTCAAATTCCCGATGAGCACTCCAAGCTACAAAGCCACAGACTTTCTGTGGGGCTTTTCGCACTCTTGGTGACCTCGAAGAGTTAAAAATGTCCAAATTTTAATGAACTATCATTCTCATTTTCATCGTGGAAATTCCACAAGATAGAAACTGAGAAAAAATTTCATTCCAATCTGTAAAAAGTTCAGAAAAAATCCTAACTCTTGTGCCTTATTAATAATTTTGTGCGTTGAGAGCTTTTCAAGATACAGGCATTTGAGAAACTGGATTTGTCAAAACTAAAAGCTTTGACACGTTGTAAACCGGCGAACTCAATGAAATACAAAAAGAAATCAAGCAAACGAACAAGTGATACGTATCTCATATTTTTCAACGAAAAATTCAAAAATGCTGGATCGGATAACTCGCCGAGCGCTCGAACCGCGTCACAAGTTTGATGCAAGAGGTCCCGTCGGAGGTCGAAAAAAAAAGTCGGAATTTTGGAAATGTAAAAATACTGAGTGGTAGAGCTTGAAAAATCAATCCAAGTTACTCTTCACGATTTTTTTCTATGATTGATGATTTTCGAGGAAAAAATCACAAACCATCAATTTTTTCACACCAAAAATGATTATTTTTCAACATTCAACTCGCTCTAACTCGGTCATTTTTCAATGAATCGAAATGAATTTTGCGAATTTCGATTCGTGAGACTTTCCCGAAAATGCAAATGTAGGTAAAGTTTGTAAAAATCAATAAGAAATTAATAAATTTCTAATACGAAGTAAGAATCACGTTTTTCATGCTTATTATCAAAAAAATGGGGGGGAAAGTACGAGGTACAAAAAACTTCCAACGAGAAAGTTGTTCGCTGGTGTTTGAACTAACTTTGTGGAGAATTTCAGATCGATTCGACTAATAGTTTGCAAAATACAGCGATTTATTCATTAGCGAGCAGCAAAAATTTTTCATAGTTTCGCGTCGTTTATAGGATGAATATCCGCATCCGCGACAAAGGTGGTATTCGCTCGATTTCTGAACGTAGGTTTGTTTTTTGGGTCGGAGAAAACGAATATTGGAGTATTTCTGAGAATAAAATTCATAATCGATGCCTTATTACAAATAATTTAATTGTTCAAGAGGTCTTTACAAATCAACTATTGGTATTAAGGGAAAGCTGTTCGGACGAAAAAAGTTTCTTCTCTTGCGAGAAATAAGTTTGATGCGGAACATTTTTCATTGTTGTTTTTTATTCGAATATATTTATTTATTCACATAATCTATATTATTAATAATTATTAAAGATAAACCTGGAAGCAAAAAGTGTGTAAATCCGTAGTAGTGAACGAGAAAAAAAATAAACAAATGTACATATGGAGAATAGATTATGTGAATAAATGAATATATTCGAATTTACTCTAACCTCGATAAATCTGCTGTTTGTGGTCCGATCGACGTGAAATTTTCACACGTTTCATGTGAAGGTTCGCACTCTAGGGAAACGTGGCCAGTTTGGTACTACTAGCATCATCTCTGGGTTAGTCTCGGGACTTATTGAACGATGAAAGAAGAACCTTGAAAAAAAGAATTCCCGTGGAAGTGACTTTTTTTACCCCTGAATAAATGGCAATGAATCATCTATGGGACACATATGGGTCATATATAATTCATATATGTTTGGAATACTCATAACATATATGGTTCACATATGGGTCTTATATATTGTTCATTCCCACTAGGGAGAAATTGGAAATTGTATGTGAAAATGTAGAATTTCATGAAGAGTACGTATGAACAGCTGAATTACTTTAGGATAGTAAGAATAAATCTCATATGAGCAGTACTTACAGTCAGCCCTGATAACAAACGGAAAATTCTTTTTCAAAAACAAGAATAGAATTCTTCCAGAACTCTTTTCAAACTGATGCATCCATAAAGAGCTCTGGAAGAGTTCAATGTTTGTAACATTAACGAGTCTTTGAGAATGCTAAGAGTATTGTTTGAGTACTCTCAATATTTCAAACATTGAACTCCTCCAGAGCTCTTGATGAATTCATTAATTCGAAGACAGTTCTTGAAGAATTCTATTCTTCTTTTTGAAAAGGAATTCTTCCTGTCTTATCAGAGAGAATACTGCAGGGTGTAATTTATACCCCACGTGATCATTTCCGTCCCAGATTTGGACGCGACCGTCGAAGGGTTGAGGTAGGCATAATCCCCTGTTCTGAAAATATTCAATTCAACTATTGCAAGTAATTCCTTGAGGCAAAAGATCACGATCCACCTTTTCCTGTAAACCACCTGGGTAGAGTGAGATTTCCACTCAAACGAAAATATAGGATCTCTTCTGGCTGCCTAAAGAGTGAAATTTCACTCTTTAGGCAGCCGGAAGGGAACCTATCTTTCCGTTGTTTTGTATAAATATGGTTCAATTTGCTCAAGAGTGAACAGTGGCACTTATACCTGGACACTGAGAGAAAAAAATAGTGGAATTTACCATTTTTTAATTATTTTTCTGAGTTGTGAAAGGACTCAACTATGAAAAATAGTAGAAGTTGTTAGTTCAATAGATCACGAATTTTCGTAAGAAATACCATATTTTTCCACCGAGTATTGATTGTAAAATGAACTATTTAATCTTACCCATCGAGAAGGGAAAATTGTTCCCTATTTTTTGGCAGTAAAATCAACTACTGCTTCCATACTACGAATAGTAAGAGCACAAAAGATCCTTGCTATTAAAAATTAGTCAGAAGCCCTATTTTTTTTACTATTCAATGTAGTTGAAAATAATATCAGGATAAATGGGAAAACAGAATCGCTTCCACGAGATTTGAACACAGGACGTTGGGGTTGAACACCGAGATTCTATCACTTAAGCCACCGCCGGTCGCTTGAGTAAATGGATCTTCTTTGGGTATATCAACTCACGTTCATTTTTCTAACTTGAATATTTCGAAAACTGAGCCACACTAGGATAAAAGCCAAAGCACAGCTGCCTAAGATACACGTATAGTTTGATTCCATCAATAATTTCAATAGTCTCGGATTTTTCCTACATAATTGAACTTTCTGTATCAACTTACTCAAGCTTGCTAATATAAAGTTAGTTGTTCTGCTCACTATATTTTTTACTAATCGAAATTGTAAAGCTTACTATAAGCATTCGTAAATTAACCTATGATTAGATGGTAGATATTATGCCAAATCTTATACTTTGGAAAGCAATCATGTTGACTAAGCGAATTTTCGTGTGCTAATCAAAAATAAGTAATCTGAACTGTAAATAGGAATAGGTTCTTGGAGTTGATTTTATATACTATTCAAGGAGAGTAGAAAGTTTTACTAAGAAATAAGTTCCAACTACCTTTATTTTCTTCACAAATTTGTGTTGTATCTCCAACGATTCTGAATTAGTTACTTCCACTTGATGATGATGCAAATATACTAATGCATCAGTGACTGTACCTAACATCCGTTTTCCTGTTCAAAATAATACAATTTACAGTGGACTCTTCTCTTAGTGAACTAATCTGAACTGTAAATAGGAATAGGTTTTCGGAGTTAATTTTACTATTCAAAGATACCCGGGAAAAAATAATTCATATATGGTCGTATAAGAGCGTATATGAATCATATATGAACATATATGAAATACATATGAACATATATAAACGAATATGAGATTATATATGAGCATATATGGATTTTGGCCATATATGATCATGTATGAACGAGACTGTATATGGCCATATGTGATCATATACAATCATACATTATCATATACATCCATATATGGACAAAAAATGTCACAATTTTACATGGAATGTGATGAAAAACCAAAGGAGAGAGAAGTGAGATCAATGCTGATAGATTCCCCACTTTCATATATGACCATATATGAACATATATGGCGAAAATCCATATATGCTCATATATGAATGCATATATGAATCCATATATGGGTCCATATATGGAATTTTTTTTCCCGGGTAGTGAAAAGTTTTACTAAGAAATAAGTTCCAACCGCTGTATTTTCGTCACAAATTTTTGTAGTATCTCCAACGATTTTCAATTAGTTACTTTCGCTATATTATCATGCGAATCTACTAATGCCTTGGTTAATGTAACTAATATACGTTTTACTGATCAAAATAGTACAATTTACAATGGACTTTTCTCTCAGTGTAAAATACGTCAAAAATTCAACAATTTTGATTTGAACTGAAAAAGCAACAAATGTTTGAATTCCAGAAAACCAGGTCTCCCGGTGTTTTGTGAGAGAACTTTGGTTTTTTGCACCCCTGTTCAATAAGAGAACTAGCATTACCCTAAAAATTTTCAGGACTGTGTGTAAGATCATGCCTACAACTCAAATGTACAATGTTTGAAATCGTATTGATTCCTTCTAAATATACTGGCAGGGTACACGACACAATCATTCACGGAGAAAAAAATTCACTGATGCAGCAAATCAAGCATATTATATATAAATAGTGAATCTTTTTACTACCCTAGCTGAAAAATCGTTATGATAGCTGCGTGGATTGCTGAGAGAGCAATTTGATTAAGTGAAACATCGAATTTTTCGCTGAATCATAAAAATTTTCAGTATTATATATAGAAGACCAAACAAATTTTGCTGGAGAGGTCAACGGTTGTTGCTCCCATCATTGAGAAATTGCTGTCGTAGCTAATAAGATTGCTGTGATAGTAAATAGATTATTGTTGCGATATGGAAAATCTGACATGGGTGTCCTATGCGAACCTGTGACTGGATTTATTTCGCATGGGATCTCCACACATAGGGACGTTTCACATGGGATACCTATGTGAATAAGTCACATGAGAAATCAAACCCATGTGAATTTGAGACTGGATCTGATTCGTGTGGGATGCCCATGCGAAATATTCTCATGGGTCACCCATGTGGAAATGTCGTCTGGGGATACCCATGAGCGAATATCGCATGTGTGACCTATGGGATACAGTCGCATGTGTGACCCATAGGAAAAGTTTGCATAGGTGACCCATGGGAAAATGTCGAATTTGCAACAACAGTCGAATAGATATCCCAGTTCTTGACCGAAATTCCATACTTTTTTCAATGAAAGACAAGTCCAAGATATTTGATGAGCATTAAATAAAAAGTCTTGAATTTGGATAAGATAAAATCTGTAAAGGGACCCTTCAAGGACGCGTTCAGGGTTCCTTTAGGTACCGGTCGGAACTGCTCAGGGGCCTGTCAAGCGGGAACCCAAATCGTCCTGGCGCGCAATCTGAAGGACCCCAAGCAAGACCCTGGAGGGTACCACGCAGGACCTGAAAAGGCAACCCGGGTCCTTGGTGAAAAGCCGACTGGTTCCGGGTGGGAATCTGTGTCCGTATACGAATTTCACAATCCCTTTCACACGAGACTTTTATGATTCGCATTAAGAAATCGTTACGAAATTCTTACCTGATTCCCATGTGAAAACACATGCACCCCACTTCTTCCCCATGTGACCCACTGGATTCCCATACCACTCACACTGATAGGAATTTATAGTTAAATTTACTGTGGAATTATGGGAATGGGGGAACATACTAACTTCTAATGAAATTTACTGAAACATTATAAATTTGACCAGGCTTCTATTGTTATGTCATAGTGAATTTTATTATATTATTGTAAATGTCATTGAAAGTCAGTATGTTCCCCTATCCGTATAATTCCATAGTAAATTTGACTATAAATTCCTCCCAGTGCACTTGATTTTCATGCGAAGACACCCGTGACTAGAGTTGTCGCGATCCGAGCTAATCCGAGTTTTGAGCATGAGCTCGGCTTGGCTCTTGTGTTTTACAGTGAGGATCGGCTTGAAGATCGGATCTATAGCTCAACTGCTCGGATCGGAGCTCGGATTGGCTCGAAAATCGTCGAGCTCTAGAACATATTTCTGAAACTCTTGAAGCTGGAGTATAAATCAACGCTTTCTCCAAATTTTCATGACTAATTGAATCAAATTTTACAAATGTGTTGATTATAATAACTCAATAAATGCATCTTTTAATGAATAGGTAGGTAAATATATCATTAAATGTATCTTCAGAAGATTGGTGAAGAAAAACCAACTTTATCATGAAAAAATATCTTTGTAAATATATTTTTACAAAATTCCTGACTTTGCTACTAATTGAACACAATATGGTTCCATAAACCGTGGTAAATATGAAAAAAAGTACACTCTGACTTATTCCATGATAATCTCAATATTCCACCTCAATATTAAAGGAATTATAATCTCAATATTGTTTCATGCGTAAAATCAAGTAGTTTTTCATCACATGTTTTCTCTGTTTTCTCGTCTGAAGGGAAATTTCTTCAGTGACGATCTAGCTGGATCTAGCTCGTCGATCCCATATTTCTGGCTTAGCTGGAAACTCGGATCGACTGAAATTTTTTCAGCTCTGCTCGAAGATTGGATCGTACAGAATCATTGAGGTCAGCTCGAAGATTGGCTTGAAATTTCGAGCCAATCCGAGACGATCTTCGATCCGGATCGAAGATCGCGGCAACACTACCCATACGACTCACTGGATTCCCATGCAAAGACTCATGCGACCCACTAGATTTTAATGCGATGAGCCATGCGACACACTTGATTCCCATGTAGAGACCCATGTGACCCATTCGATTCGCATGCGAAGACACACGCGATCCATTCAATGCCCATACCACGACCCATGCGAACTAATTGAGATAATATCAAACAATTTGTATTCGAGTTGCAGCTCTGGTCATTTTTCTGCGCGTACACGTCACTATAATTGTTAATACCCAAGTGGAGATGCTCTCGTCATTGACGAGTTTTGTAACGCTTAACTAGCTAAAAATTAGACGCTTGCGAGTGCCTCATAGGGTTCTGGTGAGGTACTTACAAGTGTCTAATTTTTGGTTGGTTCAGCGTTACAAAACTCGTCAACGACTAGGTCATTTCTACTAGGCTAGTAAGTGAAAGGATCATTCGATAAACTAATCTTGCTACGATAAATTTCTAGACCTACGATAAATTATTGCTAAATCTGGAATGAATCTGTCTCACTATGTCGTGTCATAAATAGAAGAGAAGATTACTAGACTGTGAAATTATTTCATGCGCTACTTTATGTTAGGGTAAGTGACGCAACGGAGGAATAAATAAATACATAACTTTAGAACATCATCTTCATTCTCATCTCCGGATAGCAATACATATATTTCCCCCGTTATTTTATGATCATTCTATGAAAATCAAGTAACAAGCAAAATGTATGTATTGCCATCTGGAGGAAATGATACCATTCCAGAAAGCCTCACAGACTGTTCAGATGCACAGAGAGTTTACGAAAAAGAATACTCTGAGAAATCTTGTTTGAGAATTCAGTATCTATTCTAAAAGAATACGTGCAATACCGAAAGACTTCAACAAGATTTCTCACTGAACGCATGCATGATCCCAAGTAGAAATCTGACAAGGCATTGTCTAGTCAATATGAGGCCCCTGTAGGGATTTCATAGGGAACTTCTAGTTGAGATAAACTAGCAAGTTACTCACCGGTTACTTACAATATATATTAGACAAGTGAAACTCTCAAAAAACTATGGAGGATTTTTTATAAGTATATCTAGACTGTTACTACACTTGTAAGCCTCGTCAGAAATCATTGAGGCCCTTTCAAGATTTATTTGCCAGAAGATGGCAGTGTAATCTATGAGCCTGTGTGAAAATTGCAGTTCGGTTGACAGATGTGAGGTTAAATTTATGTGATCAAAAAATGGATGAATTATTTTTGTGAAATGTGTGGTGGTTATTTCTTGAATAATGTGTATCAAAAAATCTGTTAGTTAGTGCAAAATGAATTAGTAAATCAGTCATAGCAGTTGTAACATGTCAAAAAATCGTAATTTGCTGATGTGGTGAAAATGAATTCTATTCAAATACACGACAATATCAACAACAACAATATCAATATCAATCAATATCAATATTGATTCACATCAAGATTTCTCGGAAAAAAAAACTCACACTAAATTTCTCAAAACTTACATTTCTGAAAAAACTCACATTAATTTTGTAATAATATGAGTCACGAAGAACTTGTGACATCCTCGTTTTTTTTCGCAATTTTTTGTCTCTCTTTTATCAGAATATAGATATATTTATACTTTTTACTCATATAACATTGTTATATAAATGTTATATCAAAATCACATAACATGGAATAACAATCTTATAATTAGGAAATTATATTTGAATCATGATTTCAATTGATTTTAATAAATCTGTGTAACAATCCAATTACATGCAAGCAACAATCTTTCATGTAAAGTTCTTCTATTAATTCATAAAACAATATATCAATAAAATTCTCGCGTTATGTAATTTTCATTCATTCATGATATATATTCTTTTTTCTCTCATAATTCATATTTTCTTCATATATACATATGTACATATGGATATATAGATTATATGATTTTAATTTTCAATCAATATTCAATGAAAAATGCAAATATTTGAAGATATAACAATATTCTTTTTCCTTCGCCTTGGAATTGTTTTTGAAAGTACGTCGGAATATATACAAATTCTGTATACATTTGAGTGACAGATTTGAAGGAAACTCCTGTGCGCTACGGAAAAGCGTTCATAAAAAAACTCGAGACCAGAACAATGCCTGTGCTGTTTCGATACCTCGCTATGTGACGTCAACCCATGCATTCCTAACTTTATGTATACTTTCAGAAATAATTTTGATTATTAAATATGCAATATTATTGGGCAATATTTATAACCAAATTCAGATTCTTAAGTATTAGTTATTATATTTTCTTTAACAATATGACTCGACCCCCAAACTTTAGATAAGAATTAATCTATGCAATAGAATCATAAAATCTAATATAAATTGTTCAGATTACATTTTCATTAATGACTAGAATTCTCAAAATGAAGCTATAGATAGATATAATACATTGAAAATGGTTTTTTCTAACTTGAGCAATATTTAAAACATATTCTTCACAAATTTAGACAAATTCTGAAAATATTAAAATGTATTGAATCATATTTTTGATGAATATTGCTCAATAGAATATCACCATGATATTTTTATATAACATTTATACCAAATATATAACTAGAATATAACAAAGTTCAAGATACTATTCAAAAACATTTGAATTATAATCCAACAATTTCTATGTTGCTTCTCATTGGAAAAATTTATTTGAACTATGAAAAACCAACAAATATATTATATAAGATCATTATCATTGTAATTCTGAACAATTATTATAAGAAAATCTATTATTTTTAACTCGAGTCTACGAGGAAAAGCTATGCAAACATAAAGAAGCATTGATACGTAGGGAAACCTATATGAAAAAAACTGTCGAGCCATAGAAAGAATGAAAACATATTTCCTTCTTTCTTAAACAACTGACCCCCGCTTGGAGGGCAGCTCCCAGAACAGTATATCAGGAGCCACCTCGTGCCCTTTGACTCACACTCTCAATTTTTTTCTCAAGCGCATTATACATTCATCATTATTGTCTCAAAGTTTCATTCAAATTTTTCAAAGTTGACATACGTTATTTTCTCTAGGTTCATTCCAAACACCCACTCTCAAGTCAATACACTTACTAAACTCACTCAATACAATTCGTTAAAACCTCACAATCATATATTACAACTCGTTCAAAATTGTTCAAAGTTCAAGTTTCGCTGTATTTATCAGAAATTATTTCAAATATATTTCGAAATTTAAACAACGTTAAATTTTTGAATTTCATTCATCACTAAAGTAAGTACAAAAGAATAAAATACACGTGATTTTATCTTTCACTTACTACCTTTCAATTTTCTTTCCTTTCCCTGATAACGAAACTCGCGATCGTTATCAGAATATTTCAATACATTTTCCTTGTTTAAGACAAGATACTCGCGATCCAGTCTTAACCCTTTCAATTTTCTTTCTTTTCCCTGATAACGAAACTCGCGATCGTTATCAGAATATTTCCAATACATTTTCCTTGTGTTAAGACGAGATACTCGCGATCTAGTCTTAACCCTTTCAAATTTCCATTCCTTTCACAGATAACGAAACTCGCGGTCGTTATTTGAACATTTCAATACATTTTCCTTGTTTAAGACGAGATACTCGCGATCTAGTCTTAACCCTTTCAAATTTCCATTCCTTTCACATATAACGAAACTTGCGGTCGTTATTAGAACATACCAATATACCTTCTCTATTTTAGATGATACTCGTGATCAAATCTCAAAAATTCCTATGATACTCATGATCATTTGTAAAGAAATATACTCGCGATATTTCTTCACTGTAAACAATACTCGCGATTGTTAACAGTAAATGACATTACAAATTTGGGTTACGATACACGCGATCGTGATCTGGAAAAATCAAATAATCGCCTAAGATCTCCCTTTTAATCGAACGCAAACATGATATGAATATCATAGCATTATCCCTTTAAAATTTTTTCCCTTCTCGCGACTTTCTTTCAAAACGGTAAATTGAATGGTCCCCGAGTATAATTGAATCAATTGTGAAATTTCTAATTGTTTTAGTGACTCGATCCCTAAAAGAAATGGCATCAGATCTCCAAGACTACAAAAAACCTATCTCACTCTCCGTTTCTCCCAGTTCATAAAAAAAATCTATCTATCAGAGTCAGTGAAGTAATTCTCACGAATTTCAATTCTGACTCATGTCAGGGAAAGGTATTTTTCGTTCCGACGAAATCTCTGGACGTGACAAACTCATTTGATCAAAAATATTTCAAGCGAATGTTTAGAACGAATTCCAAAGAGCTTGAATTATTTACTTGAAGCGCGTTAGATGATTTTACTCTTCAAATTGAAGAGTATTCTTGAAATTGAAATTTTCAAATTTGAAAAAAAGCCTTATGTTCTGAGTTGAATTTGTTGTTAGGGTGATGATAAACTTGTAGGAAGAGTTTGAAAGTTAGGTGGGATCTATATTGATCAGGAAAGTCCAAATCGTGTGGCAAAAGTTAGAAAATCTGTCAACTTAGCTCACGGCACATGGATATTCTATCAGCTTTTCTTCACTAAACGAAATCTAGGCAGGAGAAATGTATCAAAATTCAGTAAAATCAAGTTGGTACAGAGTAAGAGAGGACAGATATATTCATTGAATTTGATTGGTTATTATAAAAATGTTGATAAATAAGGAAAGACTATAGAAGATCCAATATGTCGTCTTTTAATATTTTTGTTCCAATAATGTTGTATCATGTTCCTCCAAATAAATGTTATTATATTTATGAAACAGGTTCAATACACATGTTTCCTCAACCTACTAGTGGAAAGCAGAGACTCGGTATTCCCGTTTGTTTATGTTTAAGATTTTCTTCACAATGGAATCAACTCTAATCTCCATTGGAATCGGTCACAATCTTCGGAGGAGAGCGAAGAAGAAGAATCCATAAATGAATGGAAACATCGAATCTCTGCTTATCATGAGTGGCAGTTATGTATTCGGTTTATTACGATTCGCTATTGCATTTGAAATCCTTTGAATCATTCCATTTGATTCAATCAGGGTTATGAATGAGTGTCGACTCCCAAAAGTTGTTGGAGGGTTGCTTGAAGCATTGAAAGTATTTACCATACCACATAACGTTGATTGAGATGCGCATTTGAACAGACACAAAAATCCTTTGGGCTTCCAGATAACTCACCGAAGGATTAGAGTAATCACTAATCTTTGTTCCTCTACTGGAATCATCACGCCTATCCACGCACTCACGACCTCGGTAGCCCTAGTACACCGCGCGGTCATCAATGATTTTGACGGTCCATAACTTGCACCCCAATGGGCGGTAGGGGGTTCATGGCCAGTGTCTCGTGAAGGGTTTGAAACCAGCTTTCAAATGCCATGGTAAAAAAATGGGTGTCCGGTTTAAAAAGCCCATTTTGACCTCTAAATGACCTTCAAAATGACGTCTGAGGAATTTTTCAAGGTCAGCACCATACTTCCCCCCTGAAACCCTCAACTTTTTATCCGTAACATTTTTTCCATCTCTACTAGTTCCAGAGATATTTGATTGTATCACTTAAAATCGTCCACCCTGTATAATTGGGATATGATTATATATAACTTGTATAGAAATTCCATTGAATCATAAAAGGGGTTTGAAATTCGCTGAACATACTACACAGACGCATTCTATGCATCAGAACAAACAGCTATTCCCTTGACCATTTTCCAATCCAAAATTCAGTTTTTGAGTTATGAATAAAATGAGTTGACCATTCAGGCGCCAAGTATATCGGTTACTCCAATCATCGTTGAGTACACTGACAGAAAATGTTGGTTCCCATAACCACGTTTTTGACTTTGACCATGTCATGTAGTTGTCATGACTTAAATCAAATTTCAAATCACTGTAACCATAAATCTTATACTATGCGAGCATTGTTTCTGTGCCCATGTTGCTTTTTTTCTCAATGTATAGCTTTTGTATCTGCTACTTGATTAGATAAAGTCAGTTCTGAAACTAAGCTTCAGATCGAAAGATTTTGGAGGGGAAAGTCGTTTATTTTCATGCGTAGAACAAGTCTGTAAAATATGTTCAGTGGATTCTGAAACACTTGGTATAATAAAGAAGAATGCCCAAAAAAAGGCGAGTTTTTTCCCATCGGATGTACCTCAAGTAGACCAAAAATTATTGCAATATAGGTCAACCAATGTTCGAAAAAAATAATGCCAGCTGGAAAAACTGAAAGCCCTTGTTTGTTATGAATGAATATGTAACAATTGTTTAACTTCTAAGTCGAGTGATTTCATTCTTGAAGATCGAAATTACTCAACCATAATTATCATTCCTAAGGATCAATGAGGACCATTTACTCCAACCTCAAATTCGCCACACACATCACAACAACGAAAACATGATCGGGTTTTCATACAAAGGAAGGGCAGTGGGGGCAAGATGAACCCACGAGGTCAGACGGTTCGTCGTTATATGCAATCATGTGTGTGTAAGTGTAGTGCACTGGTGTTGGCAACAAAAAAGAAAACGCCTGAGAGTTTCACTGCGAAACTAACAATTTTCGGGAATCTATGCATCACAAATTACATCATTTTGAACAAATTTCAGTTCAATGATATAACTTTAGGTAAACTTTGTCATGATGCCAGTTTATTAGGATTCCAGATTCCTTTGGAAGATAAGTTGAATATATAGATTTTCAGAATTATTCTTTTCAATATTGAATGGCGACTTCAAATACGGCGAATCTCGCCACGAGGTTGGTCCCACTACTTTCTTTTTACAGTGTACATCACAAGATCAATCTCAATCGGAAACTGTCTGCTGGGGCAAGATGAAACACAATATGGTTGAAGCAAGAAACACTGAACTAAGGAAAACAGAGTCGAGATAGAAATAACGGATCTAAAACACAAGCATTCAGAGCACAGAAACGAAACAAATCGAGAGAGTGTTCGAGGAAATTACGGTGAATGTGCATTCTGCTTCGATCAACATTCACGATTTTCAAAACCCAGAATGAGGCTCGCCAAATATGTAATCTTTGGACACAAGGCCTGTGGCTTTGAAGAAGAACGCGTTTTTATATGCGAAATATGCTGTATGTATGTTTTCATATGCGAGTTGTTTTAGCGTTCTCTTTTCGCCCCCACTTCCCCTGTTCACGAACAAGTTTAGAATTACAATAAGTAGGATGTGCAAACTGAGATGGGAGCTAAATTGTACGAAAAGGTGTTTATATCGCACCCAGAGCATTTGCTCGTCCATAACTCAACTTGATTCGTAGAAAAATCTGCAGCGCAAATGCATACGATAAGATCAGATAAAACAGATGCTTTCAATATTGTAAAGTCCATAACTACGAAACTTCCAAACCAAGTGGACGCAAACGATGGAACTCATCATCATCATCATCATAAAGTAATCAATCTTATGACTGATTTGATGAAATCCTCCAACCCTGTCTATAATCCGTTAGACGCTCAATTTCTACATATCTACGTCAACCCTTATCTTGTATAATTTGCTTTATATAACTTAGTCTAGGTCTACCTTTTCGAGTTTTTCATTCACTTTTCCTCCCAATATTGTTTTCAATAAGCTATCATGCCTTAATATGTGTCCTGTCAGATTACTCCTTCTTTTCACTGCATGTCTCAAAAGACTCATTTACCTTCTCAAGTACTTCTTCATTTTTTACTTTCTCTATCCACTTTATTCTAAGCATCCTTCTATGACACCACATTTCAAAAGCTTCGAGTCTTCGTTGGATGACCCTAGCGAAAATGGGAGCGTAAGAAGGGTATGAAGCGACGCGGAAGAGTAAATGAAACAGTATATAAGCGCGAAAGAAGCTGGAATTGAAACATTTTACGCTTCATTTTTTTCAAAGTTCGCTTCCGGCGAGCGGAAATTTTCACCAGGGGAAACTCATAGGGAATTTTTTAGAGGGTCGTTGGAACTATATTTCGTACATGGAAAAATTGCTTCAAGTCTGGAGTAATGCAGCACGAATTCTTTCAATTGGTAAAATATGCTTTTTTAATATTTCCAAGTCTATAAGTTCTACACCAAGTAGGTACAAACGATGAAACTGACAGGAAATCTTCTGAAGGGTCCCTTCCACGATATTTTATGCATAAAAAAGTTGCCTCAGTCGGGAGAAATTCTGCACAAGGAACCCTTCAGAAGATTTCCTATCAGTTCCATCGTTTGGATCTCCTCGGTTTAAAAGTCATAGACTTGGGAACATTGAAAAAGCATATTCAACTATTTCAAAAATTTGTAAAACATGGCCACAGACTCGAGTGATTTTTTTATGCATGGAATATATATTTTGAGGGGCTTTTCAGAAGATTCCCCATCAGTTTCATCATTTGTACCTCCTTGATACGGATTTTTAGTAAGCTCACTACAAACGTTCTTCAGCAATTTACTCTTTCTCTCTGAATTGACAGTCATTTTTCTAAATGTTAATAAATGTTTTTGAAATATTGATAACGTTTCTCTTTCCATGTATCTATGCTAAAGATGCATAATGGACGTTCAAAAGTACGCATCAAATGACCAAAATTTCGTGTGACTGCACACACTGTTAAAAATGTCTTGAAATTTGATTCATTTTTCCAATGCACTTGTGGATGAAATTTAAAATTCTTGGTGATTCAATTGAGAATTCAGTTACATTCAATTGAATTTTCAATTTTTGTTATATTATATCACTCATAATAGTATAGTTTAGCAACTGAATTCATATGCAATTGAAATTTCAAGAAATTTTTCCATCATGTAAATAGAAATTGTTTCCATCACATGTAATTAAAGCTCCATGCAGAAATTTCTAACAGCTTAATTACACCATTTTCGGCAACTTTCACACTAATAAAAGAAATTATTCCTGATAACTGAAAGCTATTTTACGTCAATTATGATTTAAAGCTATGAAAAACATGAACTGGGAGAAGAAACTTATCAGTAAAAAGTACTAATCTTTGTCATAAAATGGGGAATATACTTAACATGACGGTCAAAATTGATGAGAACACCGGTAATTTTTCAGAACGTTATTTTAACTGAAAACAATGTTATCGTTACCAGCATCGAACGTGATTGTTTGTAACATTCTTGAAAATGTTCTGGTTTTCAATTTGTATTAATCTTACCAATTGGAGGTGTTTTTCTGATTAAATTGCGTGATCAAAAATTACTGTTTCTCAACATCAATTCTCACTGGTTTCAGTTTTCGGACTTCTTAGTATGAAAAATTACTGTTTTTTTCTTCATCAATTTGTGACCTCATATCAGGTATATGCCTCGTCTGATGGGAAAACCAGTAATTCCTCGATGATCAATTTCTCTCAGTGTAACTTCTCTATTCTTAAATTCTTATGAGCATCAAAACACCCCCTCGCTCCGTATTTATGAAGCGAATCAATAAATTCCGATTTGAAAACTCAAAGATTTCATTTCAGTTCGTGAATTCATTATGAATTCTTCCACCCGGGAAAAAAAGTTCCATATATGGACCCATATATGCATTCATATATGCATTCATACACGGAGAAAATTTTGTAGTATACATTGCATAAAAAATGTGTTCAATATTACTATGTTTTTGTAAAGTTGGACCATACTGAAATTACGAGGGATATTGCGATGATAATGATTTGAATTACGATAGATTATAGTAAAATTGGAAACAAAACAAAGAAAGGTTACAATGTCTCAATCGTAAAAAGGGATGCATGCAAAGCATTTCTGAATGAACGTTCAGTGATTTTAGTCAGAGTGTCAGTATAGTCCAGCATTACAAAATAATTGTAGTAATCTATACTACAAAATTCTCTCCGTGTATATGAGCATATATGGATTTTGGCCATATATGTTCATATATGGCCATATATGAAAGTGGTGAATCTATCAGCATTGATCTCACTCCTCTCTCCTTCGGTTTTTCATCACATTCCATGTAAAATTGTGACATTTTTTTGTCCATATATGGATGTATATGATAATGTATGATTGAATATGATCACATATGGCCATATACAGTCTCATTCATACATGATCATATATGGCCAAAATCCATATATGCTCATATATGATCTCATATATGTTTATATATGTTCATATGTATTTCATATATGTTCATATATGATTCATATACGCTCTTATACGACCATATATGGATTATTTTTTTCCGGGCAGGATTTTAAAACTATATCAAACATTTTTCCCATTCATCAACAACGATGATGAAAATCGCTCATCAGGCCAGTCGTGCGGAATTTGATAGTTCCAATGCATATGTACATCCGTATCTCATTCTTGAAATATCAACTATGAATATATGCCGTCGCGGACTTTTTGGTAGGAAATTTTATACTTTACAAAAAAGATCAGTGCACTTTTTCTTCGCTTGGCACAGTTTCTGCTGTGTCTGTATAATGAGAAGGTTGAATAACATGATTTTTACGTTTTTGATTTTCTTTGAAAAAAATTTTTTCTTGTACTTGAATGTTTATTATGTGTAAAAATTGTAAGATGATTAGATGTTTGTAAGTGTAGATGTTTTGTCAAATATATGTAATCTTTTTCCAAATAATACAAGAAAATTGGGGCCCGTGAGTCGCTTCCCTCCGGGCCCGGATTTTCTCTCCACGGTCTTGGATGGTAGGCAATAAGTTTCAGGTTTTTTAATATTACAAAGTCATTTACAAAGTTTCTCAATTGAGTGGAAAACCGATGAGTGCCTTCTCATATATCCCCGGGTATCTGAATTGTTCAGAATGCGAGCGAAGCTAGCACACACTGAGAGAAGAGATGATATAAACATTACCAAAATTCCAGTGATAGTTATTGAAAAGTATGATAATTGAGTGATACATGGGGATTTTAGATAAACGTTCCTTTCTTCTCAATTATAATCATTTCATATCTAATATACCACGTGATAATCAGAGAAAGAAGGATTATTTTATATACATTGGAGTATAAGCTACGCAATAAAATATTGTCCACCACTTTACAATATAGAGAAGTATGTAAATTCGGTTGAACGAATCCTCACTGAGTAGTTCAGTAAAATTTCACCATTATGCCTGTCAAATATTTCGATCCTTATTTATTGAAATATAATGGTCTACTTGTTGATTTTTGCGGCATACTTGATCAACCAATATCATGCAGTAAGAAAGGTGAAATTGTAATGGATTCAGTAATTGAATATCAATTTCAAAAGATCGATTTCCTAACACAAATAATAATAATTGCATTAGTGCGACACAAGCGCTAGGACTCAAATCAATTTTTTGTGAATAATGTGCACAAAAATGCGTGAGTTTATTTAAAATATCTCTCCGTACAGCATTTCTTCAGTGTTTCAAATCATGTTCTAAAAACCCCTAGACAGCAATACAGTTCAGAGAGAATTTATATTCAATACTCTTTGGATTCTGAAAATTCATAAAGAATTCTATATGAATGCAGGTGGAATTCTTGTGTTGTGTGGGTTTTAAATAAATCTAATATTGCGTAATATGTAATGAAACAATTGGCTCAAGTTTGAATAAGATGTCAGACCAACTCTATTCTTTCAGTACGTGATTGTCAAAGCGTAATTAAGCAAATCTTTTTTTGGCGAAATAATGTGGGAGGCTTCGTCTTCAAGTTATAAGCAAAATAAATTTCAACGAGAAAATCAAATTTTAAAATCAAGACTACCCTCTACTTTTGACATAGATTGCATCTAAAATATGGCAAAAATTTATATACCACACTAAAACATTAAGAATATGCTGCCAGTTCAAAATGAAGATCTGAGGATCAGAGGGAAATATTCTTAAAGTTCAGCGCAGAGGCTTTTGGTAGCAAATTTGTCACAGTACGCGACGATGATTCAATCAACACAAGTCGATGAGAAATGAAATAGGAGCACGCACTGCACGCACAAGCGTTGATCTAGAGTAGGTGGTAGTGGGGATGAGCTCAGATTTTAGCAGCCCTATGCCACTCCAACAGAAACCCGTCTCGGAAAGCGATCGCTTATTGTCGTGGTCACGTGACCCGAATCAGATGGCGCTTCGTGTTCAGTGGGTACCGAGTGTGATAAACACATGGAAGATTCAACCTCAAAATCAACATTTTACTCCATTCACTGAACGTGGTAAATTGAGGTTATGTTTTCTTTTTGTTTAATTGAAGTTATGTTATTACCTCTGATCGAATGGAGCGTACCCAGTGTGCTACTAGCGACGTCTGGTGGCAGACGACAGTAAAAGTCCCACCTGTTTTCAGCAGTGGCATAGGGCTGGATTTTAGTGAACTAGACAGTAATCTGTATTCAAAAGGTTACGAACCAATCACTGGAAAATATGAAAACAAGAATGTTCTTGAAAGTTCACTAATGTTTCCAAAATACATGTCGTAGACAATGCATATTTATATACGACAGAGGAACGCACAACAAAGCTACATGAATATATAATGTTTATATTGAACATTGCTCAGTAATTTGGGAAAAATAATTTCCCAAGTAGGAATGAAAGCTACAAGGTATTCAAATGATTTACTTTTCGATGGAGTTATTATTCGTAGTTTTGTGACACTATTATTTCTCACACCATAAGACTATCAATTGATGAAATGTTTACTGTAGTTTGTAAGAAATATCGTTGTACATCCTTTTTGAATATGTAATGATTACAAAACTGAACGTATGATAATATTTATTGAACATTTTATTAAGATTTTGCATAAGTTGGGTAAATTTGGATGAACTTATAAGATCTATTAATAATATCTCACCCAATAAACACACACACGTTATTTCAACGTTGAAAGAACGTTAGACTGTCGAACGGACGTCAGGTTGATTTCATAACGTTGATTTTTAGTTGAAATTTGATAGGGAAATAGACGACCAGGAATTACGTTTTGATGACGTGTAATTTAAACTAATATTCAAAAATAACCATCAAACGACGTCCTCAAAAAACCTGTTTTGCACGGGTTCGGATCATGCGTTTAAAATGTGTTTATAACACCTTGTGTTTGAACTTCAATTGAAGATATTCTGCTAAAAATGTCGAACGAAACCGAAAAATGGTTAAAATTTCAACAAAGAGCAAGATAGTAAATAGTGTGGCATACTTTCAAAATTCTGTCATACTCAGAAATACTATTGTTCTCGATATTGAATGAAAAGTTTTCAAAATAATTTGTTGGATTCAATTCACGTTTTAGAGCCATCATTAGGACACGTCAATATTTGACGTCCTCTAAACGATGTTCAAATCGTTGATATAACGTTATTTTATGGTTGAAAAACACGTGATCTGCCGCGACATTTTTACGTTGAATCAACGCAAGAATATCACTAATCCACAACGTGTGGTTATTGACTGTTTTTGACGTTTGTAAAACGTGCGTGTGTTTACTGGGCAGCAATTGATAATTCTACTGAATAAAATGAAAATCAATGCTGTACACGGAGAAAAGTATACGGTGACGGTTACTATGAAGAATAGTAATTTGGTGACAGATATTTCAAAATTGTAACAAGTACCATTCAGAATCGGAGTGAATGCAGTAAACTGTTTACGTTACCGTGGAAACAATAGGTTAACATCGTAATGATCACCAAATCGCGCGTTGTCACTCAATTCCTATTTTAAAATTGTGACGAGAATTAGAGCGAATGGTAATCAATCCCATACACTTTTCTCCGTGTATTTCACCAATCCATTCCTCTCAGTGTACGTGGGCTGCGATCCATTCAAAATGAGCGAAGCGAATTTTGAAGGGGTTCGGACTGCTGAGCGAGCCCTCTGGTTGTAATTCCAGACTCTTCCGTAAAAACGGGAAGTAGGGGCAAGATGGAAACGCTAAGCATGAATGTGACAAAAAGTAAATATATTACTAAAATAATTTGTACTAAAATTGCTTCAGAATCAATACACATCATTCTTCAAATTTCCGTAACAAAGATTGAATCTCATCTACTGCATCTGGTTTCATCGTATCTTTTTCCGCTGAAGGTTTTTTTACGAATCCAAGTGTTATTCCTCACTTAGTCTCAATATCTCCATAACTGAGGTCGAATCATGAAAAATCCCCTCCTGGGTGCGATATTAACCCCTTTCTTGTACATTTTAACTCTCTTCTTAGTCTGCGCACCCCACTTTTTGCAAGTTCAGACTCGATCGTAAATAACTTTGTATGAAAACCCGGTGATATCTTCGTTGATGTGATTCGTACGACGAATTTGAGGTTGAATTTGAAGAAGATGGTCCTCATTTCTCTTTGGGAATGATCATTATGGATGAAAGTTCTTTTAAGACCGTTTTTTGGTCTGTAATTAAAAACGGAATTGCTCAACTTAAAAGTCAAACAATCATAACATGTTCTTTCATGACAAACAAGAGCCCATTCCCACAGGTTCTCAACAATTTCTCGAAGTGGAATTATTTTTTAGATGATCTACATTACAATAATCTGTGGCCCACTAAAGTTACACCCGATAGGTAAAAATCGCCCCTGTTTTAGCACCCCCCTGAAGGTAAGGGGACCAGTTTTGGATCAGGGCTCTTAATTTGGATAAAAATTTCAAATCACCATTTCTGTTCAACTAATCAACGATTTTTTGCGCATGACGAATCAAAATGTTATGGAAACCTTTCACTATGATTCCAAATGCAGTAGACTGCGGTTGCGACGAACGACACGCTACAGTTGAAAACATAGACGAACTCGACGAGTAACTGGGAGGAAAGGCAAAATGAACCGTTTTTAAGAAGTATGAGGTTTATTACGTATTTTGGATATAAAGTCACCATATCATATGACCAGGGTGGAATTTCTTGAACAAAGATGGACGAGGATTCGTATTCTCAATGTCCAGAAATCTTTTCGTCCTTAATGCCGTATTTCCAATTGAATACTCGTGGTTTGTGAGCTATATGTGAGGGTACCATCCGATACACATGGAGTGGTCACAATAAGCTTCTCAGTTGATCTCATTTGCAAAATTACCATGGAAGAGAGACTCCTTTCTTTTCCCTCACCCCTCTCTCCCCCCTTATACAGTTTCATACTGAAGTCCCCCGACGTTTGTGTTTTGTAAATGGCATTTGAAGGAACGTTCCATTGAAGAACTTTCAGTCAAGTCAATACGAACTGTGAGCAGTTCTTTATGAATTTCTTATAAATTCTCTACGAGTTCATGATGTGTTACTGAGCTATTGGAACCCGATTATTTTCTCATTTCCTCATTTCAACGAGCAATGTTTAAGCCCCAAAGATTAATATAATCGCGTTCGGTCCAATTCCAATGGTGATTCAAATTAGGGACTGGACGCCTATTTTGAATCAAATTGAGCATGTGGTTCGATTCAACATTTTCCCTGTATACACTTTTGATTGCGTGTTTGTATCATTCAGGGATTATAGTTAAGGGATGACTCTTCCTGATTATCATGCTGTTGTTTCCTGCGCCACAATTGGTCCCCTTACCCGACAGATAAGTTTGACAAGTTGTAAGGTTTGAAAATGACACAGGTAAGTTCCTTATACGATTATGAGAGAGAGAGGGAGAAAAGGAATGAGTGAGAGGTGGGAGATCGAGGAAGAGTGAGTCTGGATCAAGAACGAAACCGAATCTAGTCGACCACCGACATATGATTCACATATAGATCTATAATTATTAACAGTCACACAATACCACATGGTCAAGAGAAGCTTCTTATAAATACATTGAAGTGAGCTTTCCTACAAAGGACCAGAAAAGAAAATTTGGGCATAAGATTCACAGCGGATCCAATATAGTGGATGTCAATCGGGTAGGAGTTCAGTATGCCTCAATTCATTTGTACACGGAAAAAAATGGTGGGTTTTTTACATGGAGGGTTCTGAGCGAATAACCCATGGCAAAGACCAAGCGTTTATAGCACGGAGTTCATGCTTCAAACGCAAGTCGCCGTGGAAAAAACGCACGGAGCTTTGGCGTTTGGGGCATGAGCTTGGTGCTATAAACGCTTGGCCGTTGCCATGGGTGATTCGCACAGAACCCTTCATGTAAAAAGAGCACGATTTTTTTTCGTATATGAAGCATAGATCTTAGGGATTCTAGGAAAATGTTGAAGGCGGTAAATATAATATGTTAGATATACATGATTATTCGAGGACTGTTTGCAAGCCGTTTTAAGACTGGTGGAACCAGACTGGAATATGACAACAGCATATCTCTGGACGATCCCATGACTATTCTAAGACTATTTCAAAGCTGTTTCGAAGGTATTCAGTGTCTTTGTGAAGATAATTTTGGAAAAATCATATTCAAGTGGTAGTATCAAAAAAATATGATTATCACGGTGATGTGGTATGCTGACTAATATTCCAAGTTTGTTCAGTTTATTTGTTTGATCAATATTTGAAAATCGTCTGGAAATTGTGCAAAGCTGATCAGAAAACTTTGGTACTTCATGCAGCCTCCTTCGAATATTGTTTCGGTTCTTTACCGTGAACGTATTGGATATGTTCAGAGCCTGGGGACATAATCTGATTCAATGTGATTTCATATAGAATTTCTATCAAGTTTCTAATGTGTATATGTATTTGTATAACAACTTGATATAAATCTTATACAAAAACACATTGAATCAAATTACAGCCACAGCCCTAATATGTTCTGGAAACTGTTCCGAGATATGACTATTTCAAGACTGTTATGAGACAGTTTTCTAGATGATTGAGTGACTGTGCGGAGATAATTCTCAGAACATCATGTTCATGTGTTGATATTATAAAGATGCTATTATTACAGTCTTTGAGGTATCCATACTGTGGTATTTCAAGTTGATTGGAAACAGTTTGATCAAGGTTTGAAGATCGTCAGCAGATTGTTTAGAACCCATCTTAAAATCTACATCCAACATGCAGAATCCTTGGAATATTGTTTTGGTTTCTCAATGTAAATGCTTTGGATATATTTTGAAAATGGTTTCGAAACTTGTTCTAAAGGTATAGTAACAGCATATCTAATGTTCCATCGAACTGCCTTGCTGACGATCTGAAAACCATTTCAAGACTGATTCCTAACTGATTTCATAACTGTGTAGAGGTAAACTCAATCATATCATATTTTGATGGCCATACAACATTACTATCATGACAGTGTTTTTTAGTTCTGATTCTGTGATATTTCCAGATTGACATACTGACAGCTGCAGCAGCAACATAATTTTGAATCATTCGAAAATGGTATAAAGAACACTGGAAAAAATTATCTTTCTTACTAAGAAATTGTATGCTATTCGCATTGCATTGCAGTGGCAGCGAAAGCATAGTTAATCAACGATCAATGTCAATGGAGAATGGATTCGTATCGGATGGATAGCAGATCGTTCTACCAATCATGTTACCGTTGTCACAGCGCTACCGTTCATTATTCCTGTCGAATACTTGTCTGCGTCTTCGTAAGCACTAGACGTTTTTTTCAGAGAATGGTAGACAATCACTCTCAGGCACTCTGGATATTATATCTAAAAATTTTTTCAGTCGAGTGAAAAACCGATGAGTGCCTTTTCATATATCCCCAGATATCGGAATTGTGTAATAGTAGATCATATGTGGGTTACGATTTGTTCAAAATTCACTCCGCTCATTTTGAAGAGGGAGACAGACTGCTGAGCGAAGCGAAGCACTCAGGAGGCGGAGCCCTCTGGTTTTCGTACTCAACACACCAAAATCACTCCGAAACGCTTCCCAAACCTCAGAATACTGGAAAAAAAATTGTTTTTATTGTCTTATATTATTTATAACAAATGATGAATGTCAACATTTGTCTTTGTTTCTTCATGAACAACGTTTCTCATGATGATCCCAAGAAACTAAAATTATCAACTATATTTTTGCATAAAAAATGATTACACTCCTGATTTTTTCATGAGAATTATTCATAAAATTTTTTCATAATGACTGAGTCTGAAATTATCTAAACTATTCATGGTCAATACACATACCTGCAATAATCTCGCTGGATAAGATCTTTATGCCAAGACTTTCACAGGAAATACAAGCTTGAATACGTGATATTGAAGATTTTCCTAGACTATTTCCTACACTGTTAGAAATTTTTGATTGAACTTCCAATTACACATAATGGGGGCAAAAGTTATTCACGTAACCGAAAAATTTATTGAAATTTCAATTTACATCTGAATGAAATTTCAGTTACGAAAATATATATTAAAGTATGATATACAATACATCGCAAAAATTTTAAATTCAGTTGCGTGTAAATGAATCCTCATTCCAATGACCAAGAATTGGAAATTTCATTCAAAAATGTACATGAAAAATATATTAAATTGAAAGACATTTCCAACAGTGTATTACACAGGACAACAGAGGGAAATGTTTGGGCAGTATTCTGAGGTTGGAGAACCCCAGTAAAAATGGAAGTATAGGATTGATCACTCCGTGATCAAAAGTACGGCTCGTGGCCTATTCCCATACTTGCAATGTATAGCTTTAGGCCAAATCCCATACTTTTGATCGAGGAGTGATCAATCCTGTACTTTCCATTTTTACTGGGGAAGTGATTCGGAGTGATTTGGGCGTGTTGAATACGAAAACGACGTCAGACTTCTGGAACCAGTTCAATTTTTGTAATGATATACATTGAATTTTTATATAATTCCTATATAATTGAATCACTTGATATATAAAACCTTGTAGAAAAGCAAACTAATTCAAGAAATCTGACTTCATTCTCGTATTTAGCACATCATACTCACTTCGAATCAGTGTCGAAATCTTAAGATACCAAATGGCTGCTGACCAGTGTTATCACGATGAGAAAGAAATTTAGAAATCTAAACCGACAACCTCTTAGAAATTTTATTCTAAGTGTTGAAAAGAAAATTTATCGAAATTAAGACCTGCAGTAGATTATGGACACTAAAAATTCCTGGTTCCCACCACTGTGCACACTGTAAAAAAAACGGCGGTGTTAGAAAAAGTCCACCTCGAATGGTGTTTTTTCAACACTTCACGGTGTTATTTTAACACCGCATGGTGTAATTCCAACATCATTCGGAGTTATTATAACACCGAATTTCGGGAGAGCTCCTATAGAATTCGCGCGGTGTTAGTTCTGTAATCGCTTAGTTTCCCAGAAACCCCGAATTTAAGTACAGTTTTTGCCGTAATTTGACGAAGAAATATTTTCACAAGGGAGTGACTTCGGGTTTAACAGGATATATTTTTAAGGGGATACCCGCGCACGTTGGTTAGAACAAGAAACAAGAAAAGAATGAAGACATTCGAATACACGCTGGTATCCCCTTAATGATTAAATATAATATTCGTTCTTTCTCTGAAAGATATTTATCTCCACCCGATATGTTACCCCAACAGACATGGGATATACTCAGAATGTATGACGCATGCATAGTGGGGTGGCCCTTATTTTAGGAATTTTTTAATTCTTCTTGTCTCACCCCCTGAAAAAATTCCGATTCCTACCAAATGAAGTCCTTAAAACCTCAGTTCGATGGAACTATGTCAATACGTGCCGCAAAGACCCACGTAACCGTAAGAGCTTTTAAAATACATTTTAAATGCATCAAATGTATTTGAAATCATTTTTGAACAAACGGATTTCTGAGGAAAGGTTTTAAATTACATTACCGAAAGATTGCTAGAAAAAGGATACTTCCAAATGTTTTTGAAGTATATTTTGAAAACTTTTGCGAAAATGTATTTATCAGAATGTAAACGGAATATATTTGAAATGATTCACTCTAAAACGGTTCTCAAATTAGTCATATTTTCGTGAGACTTAGAACTTGCTCCCACAGCACCACAGTCTCAAAAGAATGCTTATAGACTTCATAAAGAAGACAATCAGTTCAATAAGAATTTTTTATGAATTCTTCTGGGGCTGTGGTGCTGTGTGGATGCAAATATTTTCTGTTTCCAACAAGCTAATATAATTGCCGTTTCATTCGAAGAAATATATAATTAAGAAAAAATTACAAATATATTGAAAGTATATTTACAGCAAAATATAATTTTTTATGTTTTTTTACTTTCTTCTCTATCTGGCTATTAGAGATCGACCGAAAATTTTTGCCGAAATTGATTAAAATTGAAGTTGTGATTATTGGTTTCGAAAAAAACTTAGGACTGGACGTTGGAAGTGTAGACGAGCTCCTTAATAATCCAATTATCATACTTACGATCACATTTCATTGTAATTAACAAAATACTTGCGATTTTCGGTTTACAATTTCGGCCGACAAGCATTAGCCGAAAATTTAAACCGAAAATCGAAATTATTTCATTAATCACATTGATATGTGATCTTAAGTATGATAATTGCATTATTAAGGAGCTGATCTACACTTCCAACGTCCAATACCAAGTTTTTTCCGAAACCAATAATCAGAGCTTCAATTTTAGTCAGTTTCGGCAAAAAATTTCGGTCGATCTCTACTGGCTATATTTATAATACATCTTCAATATATTCCAAATGAAATTAACTGCGTTATTAAGGTGTTTTGGTTCAGTATTGAAAATACATTTTAAATGCATTAAAAATACGTACTGAAACTGTAAGGTGTATACCTTAACCCTTGTTACAGTTAGGGGTGAAATTTTATAACAATAAAAGTAATAATAATATATGGAGAGTGTAGTCCGATTTGCCGAGTAAATAGTCGAGCCTTTTTATTGAAATTTACTAGCCGACGTTTCGGGTTGTTTCAACCCATTATCAAGGTACATTTAAACATAAATTCGGAGTGTTGGAAAATTCGTCTCGTCGTTCGGACCCATCACGTGTAGAGAGGGTAAAAAACAAATTTTAGTCTGGGTAGTACTCGGATCAGGAATTAGAAATATGGAGAGTGTAGTCCGATTTGCCGAGTAAATAGTCGAGCCTTTTTATTGATAATGGGTTGAAACAATCCGAAACGTCGGCTGGTAAATTTCAATAAAAAGGCACGACTATTTACTCGGCAAATCGGACTACACTCTTCATATTTCTGATTCCTGATCCAAGTACTACCCAGACTAATAATAATATACTTAAATCATACCTAGAATATATTGAGAATGTATTATAAATTCAGTCGAATTAGGACGAGAATATATAGGGATCATATTTTGCTTTGAATATATTTCCAATACTTTTTCAACATAACTGAATTATATTTTTTCCATCGGTAGAACATTTGACCTGCATTTATACTTGCAATTTTTTGTCATATTTTTCCCCCATAAACATTTTGCCGATCATGATATATTTTGTATCTTGCATTTTATGATACAACTTGACAGGGATGTTCGAAATATCTTTAAAAATGCATGTTAGATAGTGATGGGCGATATTTAAAAATATCGGTATTTGTTATAGAAATTTTGTTGAGTTTATATTGAATTTTATAAAATATCGATAAAAACTTTGTACAAATTTTATATAAAATATCGATAAAAACTTTGTACAAATTTTATATAAAATATCGATATCCTGAAATATCACCCATCACTGATTTCAGATACTTTCATAACTGTATTTACTACTTCAAAAATAACTTTACTCTAATGACGTAATTATCCCGAATTGAAGCTTTCAAATCTTTGCTAAACGCAACAATTAAATTTCAATCACATTTTTTTCAGAAATGTTTACCGTTTCTACGCATGTTCTATTGATTTCATAATTATTAATTCCGAAACCTGATCTTAAAGCTTTTAATAAGCGAATGTCACACTGAGAAAAGAGCGATTTGGAAGTTCGGTAAATAGTGATATACTTGTTCGATAAATCTAAATACTACCGAACATTCAGTGATGTTTCATGAAATTTCAAGAAGGATTACTGAAATTTCGCTTTACATTACTCAGTGTTCGACAATCGTTGTTATACAATGTTGTTTAGCAATTGAGTGATACACAGCAAATTTGGTCATGAATATTGTATTATATAACGATTGTCGAACACTGAGTAATATAAAGCGAAATTTCAGTAATCCTTCTTGAAATTTCATGAAACATCACTGAATGTTCGGTAGTATTTAGATTTATCGAACAAACATAATAGTATTTACCTAACCTCCAAATTGCTCTTCTCTCAGTGCATCATGGTTGGTATAGCTTACGCAGTTAAGTGTTAGATTAAGATGCTAGGCAGTGAGATAAGAAAGAGGGTTCGGATCTCCAAATAGGTCTTGTCATTCTTCACACTTCAAATTTTCCAAAACTAGACCATTGCATATGTCATGTATTTCACTAGAGTTCTAAAGAACCCAATGATGTCCATGAGATAGGTAACCCAGAAGAATTTATGATCGAAAAGATTTTTTCTTGCTTCTGTTCAAAATGTAAATTGAATATATTTTTAGAGCAATTTTGAACCTTCAAGTGGGATATTTCAAAAACAAACTTCCAATTACGATCGCGCTTTTTTTATGCATCCAGAGAAAATTGCTAATGCATTTCACATACAAATACAATGTAATAATTATCGTTTTCGAAATTTATTCATAACTGCATTAGCCATGTATTTCAAACGTCTCATAATAGTCCTATTTAGGGAATAAACTGAAAGAATTTAGAATCCCGAGAAAAAAAATTCAATATATGGACCCATATATGGATTCATATATGGTCATATATGAAAGTGGTGAATCTATCAGCATTGATCTCACTTCTCTCTCCTTCGGTTTTTCATCACATTCCATGTAAAATTGTGACTTTTGTCCATATATGGATGTATATGATAATGTATGATTGAATATGATCACATATGGCCATGTACAGTCTCATTCATACATGATCATATATGGCCAAAATCCATATATGCTCATGTATGATCTCATATATGTTTATATATGTTCATATGTATTTCATATATGATCTCATGTATGTTTATATATGTTCATATGTATTTCATATATATTCATATATGATTCATATATGATTCATATACGCTCATATACAACCATATATGAATTATTTTTTCCCGGGATTCATTTTTCCAAATGCATTCCAAATATATTGCGTACATTTCAAATGTATTTAAATACCTTAGATCAATGCATTGAAAATATGGCCCAAACGGTTCACCGAAATGCATTTTAAAACAGGTACTGTAACGTTATTCACTTTCTTTACTTATTATATATAAAATATATATAATAATATATAAATTGTACACAAATTATATATTTATTACATATATTTTTATATATAATGAGTAACGACAATGAATAACGTTGCAGTCCCTGTTTTCAAAGCGTTTTTGGTTACGTGGGGAGCTCAAAGTTTCGTTATATATATAGATTCTATACATGAACTATATATATATGTATATAAGAAGAGAAGAAAATTGTGAATTTGGGGGATGTCCGGACCCTCCTGAATACGCCTTCCGTTTGATCAATTTTCAGATATGTTGAATCCTTTCGGTCATATTATCGTATATGATAAAAAATTCACGTTCCCATATTCTATACTTTTTACGTTATTCAATCGCGCCTATTCCCATAATCATGGCTTGTAATGATAAAGTTGCTGTGTGGAAATTGAAGGGAATTCCGTGTTCTTTCGATTGGACTATCAAGCGTTCCGATGAATCTCGCCGTTTTTTGAATACAGCAAGAAATGTTGAAAAAAAATACCAAATCCCGAAACTTTGAGTTTTTTGCAACACGTGTTAACCCTCCTCCGTACAGTTCGAAATTATCACAGATCCGTAAAGTTCAGAGGCCCGGATAGTAAAATATGAAGAATATAAGGAGGCAAAATTGGATTCGTCAACTTTTCATACTTTCTTTTAATACATTCATTCTCACACATTTTCTTTTGTCTTTATTTTCCTCCCGGTCATTTTTTCCCTAGAGGAGAAAATGAGGGAAGAAATGATCGGTCTGCAATTGGTCCCTTTCCTTCCTCTAAACAAGCATAGAAACTTGAGTTTTTCGAGCCGGCGAAAAATTCTTTATTGATATAACTATTGCAGTGTGTTTTTATATTTGTTCAGAGCTGTAAACAACAAAATGGCGGCTCCTCAGTGTTTTTCCTTGAACATCATTTTTCCGTGGTCGGACAAATAACTCCTGCCAATTTGAAGATACAATCATAATCCAAGAAAATTTCGATTGAATATGATTTTAGGTACAGCTTTACGTAGGTTTTTTTTTAATTGATTCTTGCCAAAATCGCATGTTTTTTGAGGAAATTCGAAAAAACGAAAGTCGCTCAAAAATCGTAATAAAAATGACACTATGTACAGTAGCCTCTCGTTATAAGCGTAAGCTGTGTCCTTATTCCACTCAGTACCAAATCTTATGTGAGAAAAAGACGCAGATAGCTCTTAGCGACGCTTATAACGAGAGCCTACTGTATTATGAAAAAATCCTACGTACTGCTGTAGCTAATATCATATTAAATATGAATTTTCTCGGCTCATGTTTGTATCTTCAAATTTGCAGGCCTTATTTGTCCGGCCACGGAAACAATGTCCAGGGAAAAACACGTGGAAGCACCCATTTTGTTGTTTACAGCTTCGAGAAAATTCAAAAACACATTTCAATATTCATGTAGTATAGGACTTTTTATCAAATTTCAATGTTTTCAGTTTTTCTTGGAGAAAATTCCCGAAATTTTCTCTTCCTCCCGGCCTCTAGAGTGGTTTACCCTCCCAATTCACAGTTATGTTACAAACATGGAAAATTCTTGGATGGAATCAACTACTTTCATCTAATACAATGAAGATATTTGAAACCTGAAAGGCACCAAGCATGGTATAATATTTCTGTGTTTTCAAATATTCATATAACTTCTTAATTACTAGTGCCTCGGGCACCCGAACTACACATTTACGTCGCTTTGTTTGTTATTCAAACTTCTGCTACACCTGCACATTGGAACACCAGCTGTAATCATTCTTTTCCAACGCCTTGTGAACAAGGATGAATGTTAGAAACAATCGGTCGATAATGATGAGTATAAATTGATATTGAGACTACATATGTAATTCCCAGGGCCTAAAAAACCCGATCTGTACAGATAAGGGTTAACATAGTTCAATAGAAAAGAGATTTCACGTATTTCATTTTGATGGGAATCGGAGCCCCCTCTTCGAGGAGTGAGATCAGAAGGATTTGAAAATTTCCAAAATAAGGGCCACCTCAATGCATAGAATATATAAAAATTATATAGAATTTATATATAAATATTACAAGTGGTTTTTCGGGAAACACGATTTATATGTGAACTTTCATCAATTGAAGAGTTATATTTACACCTTCATAACGTACCTGGTGCTTTTAAATATTCATGATTGGCAATTATTCTAATGACTTGATGTTGATACGCTTCGTAACGGGGATATCTTGGCATTATAACTAAGTAGCTTTTTTTCAAACTTTAATATGTAACATACATTCCTTATCTGATAATAAATATCGTTCGAGTAAAAACTTACGAGCTATAATATTTCTCTGACGAAGAACGAAATTTTTTCAAGTAACGAAGTTAAATATATCGATTTGAGGTTATTTATATTTATTCGCGGTATGAAATCCATGCTGAAGAAATAGTTCATTTTTCTTTGAAACGACAAGTCGATAATCAAATTAAGTTGCCGAGGATATATTTATCTAAGGGTCAGGACGAGAGAACCCGATTGTTGAATTCCTCCAAGACATCTCGTTTAACTAATTATATGTCGTGCATAATATAAACAGCGTGAAAGGAGGGAGATCAAGGATGACCAGAGATTCTCTACCACTGTTGACCATTGTACAGGAACTATATTTATTCCTTCCACTCGTGTATTTATATGTATGTAAGTCTCTCGCGTGTTATGTACCGTAGACTGTAGTGGGCTTATGGGAGGCTGTTTCCAACTGGAAAAGGGATCGGTTTGTGCCCAGTTTCTATGTGAGAGCAGATCGTTCATGGATGGAAGGCAAAGCGAGGCAAAGGAGGAAGAAGAAGAAGAAGAAGGGATCCCTCGAACTCATATCCAGTGGCAACTCGGCGACTCATGGCAACTGGTGGAACATCGTCTCATGGTGGAGAGAAGGGGAAAGGTAGATAGTGAGTTTACGGTGAGCAGGGAGAGGAGCGAGAGAGAAGAGACACCGCCGCTGTCGTGATGGTGATGGTCATAGAAGTGGGGAGAAAGTGAAAGAGACAGAGAGGAGCCGACGTAGGGACAAGAAAGAGTAAAACAACGTGTATGAATGAGAAGGAGAAAGAGAGGGAGACAGAGAGAGAGAAAGAGAGCAAAGACCTTGCTCACTCCTGCTAGGCTCGGCCTTTCTCAACCGTCGCTCGTTCGTCGCTAGTAGTTTCGGTTTGCCGTTCCGTCGCGACGCACGTCGTTTTATCGAGTTATGGTAGCTTCCACGTGGAAGCACCCTCTCTCGATGTATTGTTATTACTATCGTCACCGATTACGATGAGAATTCCAATTTGAATATTTCACTGTTCAAATATATACATATACATTTTATATGTATAATCACAGCGCGAGTGCCAAAATATCATGTTCGAATTATGAGTGTTTGAGTGCTTGTGCCATTTGTTCGTCTCTATTGTCAAGTATTGTGAAACAGATCTTTTTTTTTGAAACACCATTCGAATCGGTAAATCTTTGTACAGTGGTGTGATTCAGAATAAAGTGTGTATTAATAATTAAGAAAACAAAGTTATTCAGTGAGATTCTTTCTTTCGAGTCCGTTACTAGATCTTTGGATTACGCGATCAGTTTCTTCTTTTTGCTCATCATCGTTGCCATCATCGAGGAGGCACGTGTAAAATTCTTTCCTCTCGCAAAGGGCTATGCCGAATACACGCTCCTGGCATCTCTTGTACAAGAAATAAAAGAATAAGATCGACATCGCGTCCGTCGAGTGGAAAGGAAAAGAGGATCCTTTGTGTCAAGGTAAGTTTTCTTTTTTCCTCTCCCCTTCACCTCTCTTCAATTCATTCGTGGAACTTCCAGGCAGTTGTTTAGGTTTTTTTTCTTTCTCTCTATCTCTTTTTCGCTCGTTGTTTATATGTGAACTGGGTTTTAAATTCTTTTTCTCTTCTTCGATCATCGTTGGATATACAATATGACCAATGAATGGATTAATATTTTCAATACAACAACTTTTTCTATTCAATCAAAACAAAGAAATTCACTATTCTACGTTATGAGTGCCCTTATTTCTCCTTCATTCATATATTTCATTTATACATTTCACATACCAATACGTATTTTTAGGTTATCATACACGATGGTTCCAAAGTTTGGTATTTGCAGTTTTGAGCACGTTACTTACTTTTTATATATAATATATATGTAATATATATATATATAATTTTTATATAAAATATATTATTATATACATTTTATATATAATGAGTAACGAGTAACGTACCCATCAGTGGATATTTGAATTACAATTGAAAAATGTCTATACTTTCAACGGAACACGCTTTTTTTTATATTCTAAAACAACGAAATTACTCTCGGTTTCTTTTTCATGATATTATCAAAAGATGTCTTGATTAATTCCATCATTTCTGTGAGAGATAAGTACGTAAGTTGTTTGTATATTATTCAAACCGAGGATTTGTGTATAGTTACGTTATTAGAGAGGAACCTTTCTTCTCGGTGAAAGATTAAAATCAACGGAACTTTGAGTAAAAAATCTATTTGAGCTTCAATTAAGTTCTCTGTGTACAAATTTTTTTTTTAAGCCAACATGCATTCCTCTTTGCAACAAATAAAATAACAAGGTACGAACATGATAGAACTGGTATTATTTCTTGGTATTTTACATTCAACCTTGTTTCACATTGTGGCTTATGTATATTTAGAATATTATACATCACATGTTGTTATCGAGATACAATGGAATAGAGATGTGAAGAAATTCTTACGGTTTTATTCACGTTCAGGCCTGTGTACATTCACGAACGCATTCAATGTTTTTTTCTTTCATTTATGAATATATTTTCCTCTTTATCACAAGCTATTCAGCTGTACAAGATTTACTCATAGGTTTGTGTTCGTAAAAGGAAGAGAGAAGCAAAAAAAATATATTTCACGATGGTCTCTGGTTTCCATATACTTGTCATAAACAAATAGTTAATCACTGCATGACATTGTACAATGGTTATTTCCGGTAACTGTTAGAATCACGATTTTCCTTTTTCTTATTTTCTTCTCCTAAATCTCCACGAATTTCACGGAGTAAAAAAAGAGTATAAAATTTGGTATCAGGTAGAAAAACAAATGAAACCTCTTGAAAATCGTATAAATTCTCTAAAATCTACGATATCCTACTACAATTACCATAGAGTGCGCAGTCATCTTGAATGGAAAAATCCTCTCTATGCAGTCGAGATATAAATTCATCAAAGTCTCCTGGAGAAAAGTGAAGGAAATGAATGAATGGAACATGGTGAGAAGAAATGAGAAATTCTTGATGAAAATATCGCAAGTTGAAAAAAAAAAGAGTTGTTTCCATTTTGAATGTTGGCCAAGTTTAAATAGGGTTTAAGATGTTTTTAATTCACCATTTGAACTGTTTTACGTTATGTAACGTGAGTAATTTCCCGTTTTGCAATTAAAAATAGTAAAGTTATGATCAATTCGGTCAACCGTGCCTCTTGTAAAACAATTGACTTCTGCTTATCATAATTGTCCTTTCGATGGGATATCGAATTTTGTATGCAGTTGAATTCAATGACCAACTATTGAATCCAGTAAAACTTCGAATTCATCCCCTCTATTAGTAGTTGATTAACCTACTGGCTGCAATTTTGGAGGATAATTCTATTACAAGTTACATTGATTGGGTATCATCTTTCGACCACCAGTTTCTGCATCATAACTCACTTTGTAAACATTATTCGCATTTGTAATTGGAGTTGAACTATTCACTTGAACATCCGATCAAATATATAAAGAGAGTTTTAGATACATTTAATCATACTCGGATCAACTTTTACGGCAATACTTCTTTTCAAAGATCCATAAATTACAAGAATCGTAAATTTAATGATCGAGAGAAAACTTGAAGAATCTAGGAGAATTCAAATCTCCTACCTTCATTCGTCTTTCCCCGAACATATGTTGTCCACGGGAAGGAACAATAAGGCTTAGGTCCGCCCCATCCTTTTAAATCTAGTTTGAATAACCAACGGTCGGCCCCGTCGTTACAATACATACTACATGAAAACACTTCCCGAAAATATTTTATCGAATTTGTACTAATTCTCAACACATTTTCATTTGATTCATTTCACGGTGAATTGTTTACACGATATTTCGAATGCAACGCGACGATCAGCACAATTTTTCTCAAAGATAAGCATTATATTCACATTCTTTGTGTAAGAATTTTAAAAGTATTCTCAAGTATATATATAGGCTTTACTCAAATATTTAACAAGCTCTCTTCTGTTCTGATTCATATGACGAACATTAAATTCTTAGAATTCCTCTCTGTGGATTAGGCTCACTTGAACTTATTGACATTGTTTTATTACATGATCATTACTTGATTATACTTATGAAGTGCGTTGAAATTCATCAAAAGCTTTTTGAATTTCAATAATTCTATTAAAATTTATATCATCGAACTATGATGTTATATGAAATACTCCCCATCATATTTTGGAGACAGTTTCCATGAGACAAAGCTTCGCCGAAGGTAGCCCTATACAGATTCACAGTGCACTCACTTTTCTGAGCTCTGCAGGTTTCTAATTAAAGTTCAAAATTTACAAGCTCTTACTTGGTTTTTTATTAGTATCTCGAAATTGTGATCATGAGAATCAAGGAATAATTTCAAGAAATTTACATCGGTTACTTGAGATTCACTTCAAATTTCAATATTTCCATAGGTCAACGAGAATAAATTTCAGAATAAACTTGTGTATTTATTACTCACGCTGGGAAAAAGTAAGCTAGAAATATGAGAAACCTTCAACTGTTTGAACACTTAAGGGAATACTAGTGGCGTGGCAGTAGCCAAATCGCTTATGACAAACTATGTGCAAAGGGTTCATTTTAATCAACATATCGCTCTGTACAGCACGTCTCTGATTCAAGTAGAGATGTTGTACAGAGCGATATTCTAATTAATATGAAGTGCACAGTGAAAAGTAAAACTTATTTCCAACCTTAATATCGGCTCATTTCAAGATGCAGCCAAAACTAGCCCTATTTCAACTAAAAGTATTCAACTGTAAGCGTTCAAAACAAATGCTCCCACAATGGAAAAGACTGAATTTCAGTCAGGTTTTCAAGTAAGATGCAGCCACTTTCAATCAGACTTTTTACAGTGTGTTTGCCCGTAGTTTGTTATAAACGATTTAGCCGTTGCCACGCCGCTAGTATCACCTTAACTGTTGAATTCAGTTTAAACGAAATTTGACCAAAAATAACCGGTGCACTAAGAAAAAGGATTCGTTGACTCAAATGAGATTTGTTTACAGTAAATAAATCGTATATTTGGATACGAGCAAAGAAATATTGACTAATATTCATTTTATCACATAGTTGTTGAATACACCACATATTTCTTTGAGTCAACTTCATACCGATTATGATTCGATAGATCTAAATTTGACAAGAATTCATATTCATTCACATCAACTTCAATCACTTTGAATCAAATGAATGATTTGGTTATAGTTAATAAATATGAATTTCTTGACTCAACACAATGTTTTGTTATAATCAATATGTCTTATTTGTATGAAATGATACTTTTTGAAAATGCTCAACCAAATGCGTTGATTTGTCAGAAAAAAACCTTTTTCTCAGTGTGTAGTTGTAATTCGGTAAATTTTCGGTTTTGGTACATTTATGGTCAATTTTAGACAGTTTTTGACCCAAAAAACCCAGAAATCAACTTCTTCTTTCTCTGTATAGATGAAATTTAAGTTTCAATCAATCTTTGGTTTTTCACCAAAAATTAACCAATGAAAAAACGGTCAATGTTGAATAATTTTCTGTAACCAGCCATTGAATAACCAATGTTTTTGGTCACAATATAATAAAGACCGTAAAACACCTACTTTTCAACCTACCCAAAAAGAACCATAAATGCTGTCCCTAACTTATAGAAAAGAGAAGTATTTCACGCAATGAAATTTCTCCTAAGGTATTTCTCACCGTTGTTATTCAACTTGGAATCAGAGAATATACTGGAATATAGAGGAATTGCAAGCCTCAATCTTGTTCTTGATTAGTACAAACAATGAGTTAGATTGTTTATTATTGAAATGAATACAGTACAGTTGCTAGCGTGGGGATGATTTTCATAATAAATGATCACTCAAAATTTGATACATATAATACACCTTCTCAAGTTTGATTGCGGACAATATTTCCTGAAATTTAAATCTATGAATATGCATTGGATGCTTACGGTGGTCAAACGTGAATTGATTGAAGCGGGATAATTTATGTCCTGATATTACAGATCATAACGCATTCTGTACTCAAGGTGTACTCTTCTTCCCTTTCATTTCTTGTATATAAGAATCTTGAAAATAGCGATGAACATAATTCTTCCATTCGATTGAATCTAATCAAAAGGATGCTCACGTTTGACTCTGGGATTTACAGTAATTCCACGTTTCTCATAACAAAATGATAATTACGCATCTTGAAAATAATTGAAGCATCTTCTACAGAAAGGAATTTCTAATACATGCGATATCTATTCAAAATTGTGATTGCAGCGAGTTATTCAAACATGTTTCAGGCATTCTATTTTGTAAGTGTACATCATCAACGTTTCACATAGATAGGAATATTGATGTACAGAATCATTATATGAATGTATCTCGTACAGATAGTTTCTATATATCGTATAGCTGTCAGATCTTTGTACGTCGTCTCATTGAGAAATCGAGATTCTGTAATTAGACGGTGAATGATACGATCAGAGGTAGCAACTAGAAATAAATTTTCATACATCGTGTTGATTTTATCTGTGGATTCGATCAAATTATATAATCCCGTTTTCGTTGTTTCATTTCACTTTGTCCCGATTTGGCTTAGACAGAATTCAACGCAAAGTCACAATCCATCGCGGGTATTGGTAAAAATGACGTATCGATTCTGTCGTGTCAAGATTAATCCTAAAAGTTATATGGGGTAGTACATAGATGATACATTCATGCACGTCTCGACATATTTCTGTTCGAATATTCTTTTTTTCATGGAAACAATATTTCGATATTCAAGTGTCAGTTATTATGCATCCTTGCACTGAGAAAAAAGCAACGTGGTTGCAGGAAAAATGTTCGCATGGTCAAAGATTCACGGTTGCAGTGACGTGAAATTAGGTTATGATAACGAGAAAAACAAGCCAAAATCACATGAATGTAGTTGTAGCAACTACATAAGAAGGTCAAGGCAGAAATCAACTACACTGTAAAAAATATTCGGGATTTTCCCATATCTATGTAGAGGAAATTTCCTATACTTGTACGGGAAAAGCGAATTCCCGTACACGTATAGGAATTTTCACATAAAAATATATTAAAATTGCTGTTTTTATGGGATTTTTACTGTAAATTTATAGGATTTTTCCCAAAATTTACGGGAAATTTCCTATCCATGTATGTGTTAATTACTTCACATACATGTATGTGAAATTTCCCATAAAAATTTTTTACAGTGTACACAGATAAAAGTATTTCTCTCAATCTGAAAAATTGTTATTTGGATAGGTCGAAATAAATATTTCTTTGGCTGAAATCAATATTTTATTAATTTGAAAAAAAAAACTTATTATTTGCTCCTTGTTCCGAAGCATACATTTTTCTACATGAAAAAAATATTTATTTCGACCTATCCAAATAAGAATTTGGTGGATTCAGAGAAATACTTTTATCTGTGTACGTGCTGTGGTTGTGCCGACCAGATTTTTCTCTGAGTGTGAAGATTCAATTTCAAATTAATTGATTTGTTCAAATTGAATCTCATTCATAAATCCACGGAGGAAAATGTGATATAGATCATAGATTATGTAAAAAAAAACGTACTTTTCCATGCTATCATAACTCTCTTATAGGAATGATAAATCTGTGAGTAGTAAATCTAAACTGATTTTTAACATATTCAAAGGGAATAATGATTTTTTAGGGCCACGATGAACATTATTCACCCGGAAATAATATATTCTCTTCGTTATATATCATAGTCTGCGTGGATATCTAATGTAGATGTATGTACATATGTATATTAAATGTTCAACCTACGTATAATAATTTATCCAAGATGGCGCAAATCATATGTTCCACGTGAAATATATCTTGACCCGCGTTTAATATACGACGTGTCATTTGATTGTGTAGAACTTTCTTATTACACGTAAGATAGTATGTGATATTCAGAGGTTTCTTGTTATGCGATGAATCTACTGAGGCGAAGTCAAGTCTACGGGGTGTGAATAATTGGCTTCGAAACTTCGCAGAATGTTATTCCACATTCTGAAGGCACGTATGAAGTTGAAAATATTGGCTGGGAACAGCCGGCCAGGCGCTTCAAGATTTTGCCGGGACTGTATCGGCTGCATTATACAAACTCGCGCATGACTACAGGCAGTAAACAAGGGATTTCAAAGCGAAGAAGCTTATCTCCGTGCAATAAACATAGTTCTTCTTCAGATTTTATGCTACCGAAGAATAATTTTCCGCCAACTGTTTTCTCACAAATCAGACGGGAGTAATTAGTCTGATGAACATTTATTAATTTTGATAATAATTATGTATCGACTAAATGTGAATGCAAATTCAAAGTTCCACTCAATTTGGTAACCACACCTTTTTTCGATTAAAGACAAAATTGGGAAGAGACTTGATTTTTTTGTTCATGAACAAAAGGTTAAAAGATGAAGATAATATAAAGAATATATTAAATTTGCCATATCCAATCTTACAGCTCCCGAAGACATTGAATATAACTATTACTTCGACGCGTCGTGAAAGTTTTCGTATAGCTTGCCGACAAAGAAAAATTATCAAGCAAAAGAAGCATACGTGAAACGTTTTTAGAATTCTGATTTTAAATATTACAATTTGAATATCGAAGTGTGTTGGCCTGTTTTTTAGAATATTCTGACATTCTTTTGTATCAATATCTCACATTGAAACTATGAATTTTCATATCTTGACTTCAATTCCTGTTGTTTTTGTCCCGTTTCTTATCTTTATATATTAACCCCTCATTTTTTTCATGCATGTTAACACGAGCACACGTACGTTCCAAATCCTTCAGCGTCAATGGATGTCACGTTCATTCTTCTACGTATTGAAAAAAATACAAAGATTATTCGTATTTACAAAATTCCCTCGAACAGCCATATTTTATATTATTGAATTCCATAATAATATCCAAGTTTTCCCTAAATTATTAAATTCAATTTATTTTCCATAATATCATGTCAGTATAAAATTCAATAATGCAATTCGGTTAGCTCAACGCGTCAACGGAATTCAATTTAAGTTTAAATTATGTGACGAACAAGTCATATATGTAAATTTGCTTTCAGCAACGTACAATGTGGGGGTACATTGGAATATCAGACATACGAGTATCCTTCAACGAGAATGATTCGTAAGTCGCTGGAATGTGTATATTTATTGAAGGATTACCGGAAACGAAGTAGAGCCACGAATCCGCTTTATCAATCATTTTTCTCTCCGTTTGATCAACGAATTGAAAGGGATGAAAATTATGAATGAAATTATAATCTCTGATTTCAATAACGTTAATTATACTTCGTATTGAGTTGTATGAAAAGTCAATAATCAAACGTGCTCACTGTATATTCCAGTTTTGAAAAGTGAGAACTAACTGAGTAAGCATCTGCGCATAAGATAAACGAAGATTAATGACTTCGACATTGGCACGAATGTTTTTTTTCTTTTTCAATCGACCCACGCGTACCCGCCTTATCTTGTGTAAGAAAAATCGCTTTTTTATCGATTCTTGATTATATTGTACCAAAAGAGGCCTCAGATTTTCCTCAGAATAGGGAACAAGCGTGTCAAAATGATATTGGAAAATGAAATGGTATTGGGAATTCTTTTCGAAGTCATCTAAGATAACAATTGAAGTACCGCAACGTATGGTTATATTTTTTGTAGCTTCGATTGGGATTCAAAAGAACCCTTGTCGTCAAACTTTCATAAATTGTGACGATCTTCAACAGAAATGATTCACGTGGTTACCCTTGAGCTTCCAATAATCACTGTTCATAAACCTCAGTCATTCAAGGAATTTGTGAGATAGTTCAATGAAAATTCACCGTTGAATAGTTGAGCTTCGAAATTAACAAGCCCGTCTTCTTCCACGAAACAATTTTCAGAATTTATTGAATATTTCATCATTTCTACATTTTATTCTGAAGTATTCCATTGTGAAATTCATTTGAACTAAACAGGGCAGACTATCTTATGAAAAATTGATGATTTGTCTCGAAAAACGAGATTTTTGCTTAACTGGAGCATCGAAGAATTGAAAATGAAGGTAAAATTTGTATAAAATTCACACTTTTGATTCGATGAACGAAGAATGAAGAGATCACTATTCACCTGCCTGTCCACTCTCTAGCTGGAGTGAATAGATTTTTTATTGGTGTATGTCGATGCGTAAGATGAAAATTATCAGATCACGTTTATCGTGGTGAAGTACGACAACGAGACACGACACAACACGACGTAAAGCGAGCTTGTCTGTGAACACAGAAATGTCACTCACGTTTACTGGAGTGCGTGCAAGACTCTGGTATAAACTTGAAGTATATACCCGTACCCGCCTCCACTTGCGCTACAAGTAGAGCATGAAAAAACGAGGAACGGGTGGTAGTAACACGTGCACCCACCACCAGTGGAGTAAGGAGAAAAAAAAGAGAACTCGCTCTGAACATATAATTGAAGTTGTGTTTCGCCCTGTTTATGTGTCGATCTCTTAAGATTTTCATTGAAATTCTGCTTCTTTTCTCCTGCAATTTCATCCGGTTCCTGTCCTATTTTCTTTGTTCAGTCTAGTTTCGATTGATCGACCAATCAATCAGTCAATCAATCTCAACGTCCAATGAAAGCGCTCTCAATCTATCTACGAGTATCTATCCTCTCTCTGCTCCCAGGTCTCACTGGACGATTGAGACAGCAACAAGAATATACTCTTTCCGAAAGTACTGTTATCGAAATTGTATGGCATATGTGGTTTTACTTGCCATTTTCTTGATTCACACTTGAACTTATTATATTGTTTTCAAATGAAAGAATCTTTTCCTCGAAATGGGATACGTATATTTTTCTTTTATGATGTATTCTCATATATTATATCCAAAGAATGATTCGAAAAAACAAGAATAAAAGTTTTTACGTGTTGCCGAGTTGTCATCTATCGATTCTACTCTTTCCGAAAGAAATACAGGATTTAGGTACCGTGAAATTATTCAATTTGTCATTTAAAATTACAAACATTTCTTCATCCTTCAATGTACTGCTTAAACAACGAACGACTGTGCTTTAAGCCATTGACGCAGAAGGGAGAAAATCAAATAAATCACGTACCCGTGAAACACTCCAATTTTCCTCACACCTGCTGTCGAGATGAAAGAAACTCCAGTTTTTAAAGCACTCTCTTTTGTGTAATATCTCTCAAGAAAACTTGTTCGCTGTGACTTGGTTGAAAATGATGCTGCAGGTATTTGCCGATAGTTGCTACGGACCGGCTTTTGTTCAGTTCCTGCATTTAGGGATCGGCTTGTTAAGACAGGTATAAACCCGTTGAAGCGTCCAACTATGAGAGACAAACAACAACTTGTTATCATAATATATTCCGATATTTATAAATACAATCTTCAGGTTTGAAAATCAAAAATCAGAAGTTTAAAACTGCTACACTACACAAAGAGTTGGAAGTTTTGCAAGCTTGAAGAAAGAAGACGTGAAGAAAGAAAGAGAGTTTATACGAGGGGATGTCTGTTCATGGTTTCGAACTAATTCAGTTTGAAGCAAGAGATAATTACGTCATAATAAAGTGAGGAAACAAAAAACTTATAACAACTGAACCCGTTTGTTCTCGTTTTTCTCTTTTTTTTTTTTTATTATCAAAAGTCTATCCCTAAGGTGGATGGTGAAAAGAAATTGTAATAATTTTGTTGATTTTCGTGTATGAGAGGTCGAGGCAGAGGCAGACCATTCGCTAATGGACTACTGGTATATGGTCACAATAAAAGCGTCCTCGGTCTCCTTCGTTAACGATGATGATCGGTTGCGTCCTGGCATTCGTTCAATTGTGCTCCATCGACGTTGTTCTGTCCGAACGTGATAACAAGAGACGCGTAGGTTCTTTATTGAGCTCTACTACTCCTTACATTGCGATGTGAATCTTAATAGGGACTTCATTGTACACTTGACTGTTACGTGAAGATTCTTTGTGTCATATGAATTCGGGAAGAATAAATCGAATGTAGGTGGTTAACCTTTTAACCGAGAATCAATTTTTAACACATGTTGATTCAAACTTGTGGTACATTGTACGTAAATTACACTAGAATCTGAAGAATTTTAGCGTTAGCAGAAGGAGTAGCAGTAACAAGAGCAGCAGCAACATTTTTCCAGATACGATCAATGGGATCGGTAAATGGCAATGCGAAACGCGATAATCAAGAAACCATGTATATACATTTATTTCAATCTTTTATACAATCCTCGCCACACACTTTGTAGTACTAATTAACAAACTAATGGAAAGAACGATCGAGTGAATGGCAAGTGTGTAGCAAAGAAGCAGTGGTGGATATCCCAGCAAAATCAAATGCTCTGTGTAAAGTCCATTGGTTGAAAATGCGAGTCTGCTCGAATAGTAAGCCAATTAAATTTGAAACTAAATTGATTGTGAAAGATTTCGATGAGGCCAGAGTTTATAGAAATCAGTGGTCCGTTAGCTCTTAATTAATGAAATGAATATCCATTGAGACCTGTGATCCTAAAAAATTACGAATTTAGTTGTTTATTAATTCGTTGTTTCGTTTATGTATGAAAAACGCTACAGTTCATGGGTATAGAACTTCGGAACTTTTGACATTATTTTCCTTGCAAAAAGCATTGCAAAAGAGCTTTGTTTATCGCATCACTCGATTTTTGAATGAATTTATTTTACCCTGAATTTGAATGTTATATCAATGAAAACTGCCTTCGGTTCTTGTCTCCTAGTCTTTTGAAATGTTGTAGGAGAAATTGTTGAAAAACATGACGTGTACATAGGTATCGTTTCATTTCCTCTCGTATAAAAGTTGTTGGTATAAAATATAACGAAAAATCAATAAATTATATTATTGAAATTTTGACCTCTTCATTTTATGAAATTCTAATAACGTAAAATGTGTGGAAGTGAAAATCATTGTGAGAATGTAAGTTGGTTACTCGCAATGTGGGATATTACAGAGAATATTACAGTAGACGGTATTCGAGAGAATGATGTGAGAGAAAAATCAAGATTAATGCATAACAAGCAGACTATTCAGAATGTAGGATACGATAGTTATGAGGAGATGAACGAATTGGTGGAGTAGAGAGAGCAATCGAGATTTGCATCAAATCAGTCTAAGGGCTGAATAGCATGCAACCATGGTAAGGAAATGGAATACCTGAAACTGAAATACGAGGAGATTCAAAGTGGAGATAAATTCATTGATAAACTCAATCAATCGAATCAGGATAATTCTGTTACTACAATTAAGCGTTTAGTTGAGAATGGTATAGTATTTTGATTTTGTTTTAATGTTTTTGCATGGTAAATGGATTTTCTCCCAAAGCTTTATATAAAGAGACACTTCTGAAAGGGCTTTGATTCGACAGCAAAATGTACATGCATGAGATTTTATGCATGAGATTTATTGTCTAAGGTATCTCATTTCCCTTGATTAATCATCAGTTTCAAATACAGTTAGCATTCAAGATCGTTCCACATGTTTTTTGCACGTTAAATTTCCTTTATGTACTCAGTCTCTGATAATCGAATTCGCTTGTGAAAAAAAAACTATTCTACAAAATTTCTAGCTGTGACCAGACTTTTACAGCGAGCAAAAAAGTTTAATATTCAATTAAATAGTCAAAACAAAATACTTGGTTCAATTGAATAAAATTTTATTGAATCAACTACATATTTGATTTTTCTGTAAAATATTGTGTAAAAAAATGGATGGAGGTTTAATTCTAGAGGCGCAACAACGGGGGGTCCAAGAGTACTGGGATACCTACTCAATTGTGATGCCCGAGTGGGAGAATTTCATAATTCTATTTAATTTATATATAAATTATATTGAATTATATATAAATTATACATAATTCAGGAAAATTTCCCAGATAACAGAGAAACATTCAAACGAGCTCAATATAGCAGCCAAATGCGTTAGAGTTCATTGTTTTTCTTCCATTCACTGATAGTCAAATGCTTTAGGCATCCACTCAAAGCGTCAAGTTTTTGTGCGCCTGATTAATTCAATAAAACTTCATGGAAATTAACCAAATATTTCATTGCGAATATTCAATTCAATATTTCATTGTCCCCTGAGAATTTTTTAAAAAAGAACCTACTTGCAGTTGTTAAATTGACTCGGTTAGCTCAGATATGTGACTGATTTATTATTATCAGGATTTGTATGCACTGTAAAAAATTTTGGTGGTAATATTACCAAATGTCAATGGCAACAGGATTCACCTATACAGTATTGGTAAAATTACATGATATATGTTAATGTAAAAATTACCAACTACACACACCAGTGAATTCACACATCCACCCAAGGTAAATTTACACATACATGTTAACTGTAATTTTACCAGAATGCAAGTAATTTCACATTGACATGTACATGTAATTCGATTTTACCAGTCCTAAGTATTTGTAAAATTACCAATGAAGTAGATAATTTTTCGTTGACATGTGGATATAATTTCATTTTACCAGTACTCAGTACTTGTAAAATTATCATCATAGTGTTCATGTTAATTTACAGGTGACATGCTGAGTAAAAAGACTGCTAAATGTTTATGGAGAATGCATTTTACAGGAACAGTCTTGGTAAACTTGTTGCATGTAATTTTACATCTATTTCTTATAGTGTAGAGTCATGCTATTCAACAGAGAAATGTAATGATTCATCAATGCTGTCACAATTCAGGAATCTCTGAGAACTCTGAATTTGGTGATAATAACAAGTAAACGTTGGAACTATAATCAAGAGCATCAGTTATGGATCTTCATGTCAGTACTTATACCTATTTATTCTGCCATATCCAATTATGAGATTTGAAAACTATTACCAAATGCTAGTGAATATAACTAAATCGTTTTCTCAGGGCAAATCTCATTATTATTACACAAATGGAACTATTTCCAAGGAGAGATTTGATTTTGCAAAATCTGGAACTTCGAAACTGTAATCATGTTGATGTTGAAACTACTTGAAACTACTTCGAATTACGGTACGCGCGAGAGAAAGTTCGACTCGAGAATTCTCTTAAAAATCAGAAGAGGAAAATTATGAGGAATTATATGACAATGATACAAACACAGTGGTTACCGTTCTGGTTGCTCCCAAGCGCCTATGCGACACAAACACAGGAAATCGTTGGTTTAAATTAGAGACAATAACCTCCCACCCTTTTTTTCCCTCCTCCGGGAGGTCCACGCTAGTCGTCTTTGGCCTCTATCTCTCTGTTCCTTTTCTCTTTCTATCGTAGTTGCCATTGTACCTATCCATACGCAACCCCCAGAAAGCAATCTACAAGAAGGAGAGAAAGAGGAGGAGGAGAAGCGGAATGAGGCTTATGGTACGCAGCTGCCGCCACAGTAATAAGCTCTCCTCTAATTCGGTGTGCGATGTTGTAGGTAGTACATGGAGTTTCCCCTATAGGCAAACCACTAATCCACGATGTCTTCGCTCTTTTTCATTTTTGTTCTCTATTCTTATTCCTGTATATCAAAACACGAAACAGTCTAATTCTTCCCATCCTGTGTAAACTCGAGTACACGTAAGTCTCTTACCATGTAACAGTATTATCACTAACAGTCTGTGCGATAAACTTTACTCGCTCCCCATATCCTCCATTCCTTTGTGGTTAATAAACATCGTCAATTCGAAATAATAAACCATCATTATTTTTTTTCACAAGAAATTCAGACAGCTATGCATTTTTTATTATTTTTCCGTATCGTTATGAATTCAGTTCCTGAAAAATACAAATACCGACGGTTGTTGGATATAGGTGAAGCTCGAGACACTCCATTCTCCGTCTTCCACCATCTTCATCTCAATCAGCATCACACGAATGTTGACAAACGCATTACTTTTCCAATTTCACGTTCCCTTTGAGAACCTTCTCGTTTGTAATAATTCTTTCAAATTTATTCTTCACACAATCCTCGCCATCATGTGACCCGCAAAGGTTGTGTTTTGCACGTTGAATTATAAAAAGTCGGACAACGTACGAATCCTCTGTCTTTGAACCCAACATTATTATTCATACAGTCTAGAAAACACGTGTTTTTACATAAAGTTTCTTTCCCTTACATTTTTTTTCCACATACCATTTTTTTCTTCAAATTTGCAGAATAAAAACTAATTTTTTTGTTTTTTGTTTTTCTTCCATAATGAATCCCAGCATAATGAATTCTTGGCAAGAAAAATGAATTGTTAACGGAGAAAAACGGGGAACGGTGTAAAATGAAACATTTCAACATATACATCGTGTTTATGAATCTTTATGAGAAGTGGAATGAATAAAAAAAGCAAAAGAATGATGATAATAATAATAATCTCGTTCTGTATGAGTTGCGTTCAAAATGACCGGCTGTAGTTGAAGCTATTAACGTTATCGTGTATCAAGTATGTATAATAAACCAATTTATTATTCCGCCAACATGTATGACTTTCTCCGATCTCGATATATAATGTATAGAGACGCAAACTATTTACTACCAATACCGATACGAATAAATACGTATTAGTATAAATTTGTGGATAATATCGAATCAAGGGGAAGGAATATTAACCTAAATTTTCTTACAAGATTTTTGAACATAAGGTGAATATGTTAATATATATATATATATATATATAAATGGTACGCACTGTTGTAGTACTACCTCACAGAAAAGATAGAGAAACAAAAGAAGAAACAAAAAGGAATTTATAATAATAATAATAACATTCTCTCATATATATTCGATGGATCTATCAGGCATGAAAACTTTATTTGAGTTGAAAAACTTGGTTCACTTGCCTTGACTCTGGATCAACTCTCTGGAGAATAAATTCGAAACTCGCCAAGTCGTAATAACGTTGTTGAGGGTCAAAAGCTAATATTACTTTGCCAAAAATACATTGGAAAGTATTGAAAAGTTAATGATTCTCTGAAATCTTGCCATCGTGTGTGAAAACAGTTCACGTACCGGTATAATAATAAAAGAGAAACATAAAAAAAACATCCCAATCAGAAACTTTATGTAACATATTTATGAAATGCTATGAAATTTTAACATCTAATATCCCCAATAATTCAATTAGTCGACTGAGTTTCGGTGAATTGTTTACCTCCTCGACATGGAATTCATTTTCTACCTCCGTACGAGGCGTCGCTAAGAAAAAAATTCTCATTTCATTTAAATATATCGCAACTGGAATATTGATTACAAGCATAACAAAAAATTGTAATATTGGACCTCGGGGAAGGAGTTTCAAGTTTAATACCGATCTATCTTCGAAACTTTTTCCAATGTACAAATCCAATACGCTTTATCTGTTAAACCAAGGAATGCTCGTCTTTATCCGATATCCGCTACAATTAAGTGTGAATTACCGCTTCATTCGCGTACAAAACCTCACTCTTTTTAGGCTATTATTACATTTGTGAAGAATGATTTTGGGTAATTCTCTTGAACCCTGAATAAACGAAGGGGATTAATTTTTTGTCCCTTCCCAAGCGTATATATATCAGGCAAGTTTGTCTTTACCGCTCGTTTGAAAACACTCTATCACAGGGACGGCCGAGTCGCTTTGTTTGCTCAAGTTCCAATGTACAGGGACATCGCGAATTTTATTTTATTGTATATCGTAAAACCAGTCGCGGTAAGTGAAGTCCAAGAAAGTAACGGCAAAGAAAACGAAAGATCAAACTTGTACGTACACAGACTTGTACGTACACACACATAAAAATTCTTTTTCTCTCCTTCTTCCCCCTGTCGTTGTCTACGTTCTTACATGTTTCTTAGTTTTGTTGCTCCGTTTTTCATCTGGCTACTCCTACGTACGCAGAGTCGGCAGACACAACACGCGTTGTGTTATTGTATTGCGAATACATTACCACACACTAGTACATGTTTCAACAACGTATCAGGGGAGTTTGTTACCATACTACATGTACCTTCGCTGTGAAATGAAGGAATATAAGTGGCTTGATGGCGAAGACGGCCGATCCGTTGTCGTCATCGTTGTCATCATTGTTTTTTCTTCTCCTCTCAGACTTTTCTCATACTTGGATTACTTACGTCATGTTCCGTAATTCCTCACGTTATTTTTATAGCCCACGTAATTTCTTCAATTATCTAGAGTACTTCGATGCGAAAATCAACTAAAGCACTTCTTGAGATCTCCAATTACGTGAGTATTCTTGAACTTAAACTAGAATTCAGTGTATATCCTTTTTACTGATTGAAGATTATTTGATCTTCAATCAATTCCTCACCTGAGTTTCAATTTTTTTGAACTCTGTAGTTGGAAATCGGGTTAACGCCGACACAGAGATTCAATTTTTCTTCGAGGTTGAGGTTTCTCTTTGTACGTAATCAATCAAATCGCTCGATCAATAGACATGAGCGTGAATAATTGGTATGTACAGAACCCTCACCGCAGTTCGATGGCCTCTATGTAAGAGCTTATCCATTTTTTTTGCTCCTCTGTTTTGTCTCACTTTACTTCGAACCAATTACCCGGACACGTCTGGGTCTCAAGAGTATATATAAGACGAAATTATTACGACGACGACGTTGAGAATGTTGAATCCTTACGATAGATCATCGGAGGAGGAATCGTTACTCCTAGACCAGGGGTGAAAATGGGTAGAAGAAAGGGGCTATGTATACATATATATATATACCATTATTGATGAACGGTAGCTTGAGGAAGAAAGACCTTCAATATTGTCCAACTGAATGCTCGATAGCAGAACAGAGCGAAGATCAAACGCGAGCAATATCGAAGAACCGAGGAATCAACCAACAAAAGTTGCTAGTCCCCGTATAAGAGGAAGAGAGAAATACAGAGAAAGTAGATAGAATATCCGAATGGTAAAATAAAAAAAAAAAATAAGCCTAAGGCTGGATGAAGAACAAAAGGGATCGAAAATTGGAGAAATCGAAGATAAAAAGAAAAAGTGGTACCCATGTTCCGTCTCGTCGTTTTATGTCCATGGCGTGTATCCAGCAATGGGATATAGATTTTATGCACGGAAGTATTTCAGCTCACAAATATTGGTTATGTGCGCATCGAATGAATTGTTTTCAAATTCATAGATTTTTCTTCGTTGGTTACGAATCTCTACAGAAAATCGCGAAGGATCGGACTTTTACTACGGTTTCTCTTTTTATGATTCTCTGTCCAACGATGTCAGAGAATGAAAGGTGTCAATATATCTATACACGCATTTATCATAAGCTGTAAAATAGAGAGGTATACACTGTTAGAAAAATCTGTCTTAAACTTAACAATAATATTATGAAGTTTTTTACATAAACATTTTATTAAATTTCATACGAAATTTTGTATGAAATTTCATATTTTCATATTAAATTTCATGTTTTCATATTAAATTTAATAATCGTTCTTAAATTTAATATGGAAATATGAAATTTCATAAAAAGTTCATGTCAAAAACTTCATAATATTATTGTTAAGTCTAAGACAGATTTTTCTAACAGTGTACACAGACAATTTATCGTGGGATCAACGAATTAATTTTCAAGATTGGATATTTTAACTAGAATTAATTATCAAAATCATTAACAAAAAACAAAAGGAAAGGATAAATCATTCAGTACAAAAAAACTGTGATTAATCATTCAGTATTTCAAATCATGTAAATACTACAGCACTGATCAAATTCATCAATCATTATTGGGCACAACGATTATCATCATACAACGTAATAGACTGTTAACTAAGAACACGTAGCGTCATTTTGAAATGATTATCTTGCAGAAGGTGAATCATTGGTAAATTACCTGCAGCATTGAACACAACAATATTCATCAATTTACGCTTGTGTCGCAATAATCATTATTACGTTAAACAGTGATAATTACCACGCACTTCTCTTCGTGATTTGGTTGCAAAAGAGAAAATTCATTATTCATGCATTATTCTATGATCGTGCGCGCGGAAGCACAGGACAAAAACAAATTTGTGTATTCGAATTCCATTTCTCTTCGTTAAAAATCTTTGATATCTCACTATTTCACTTATAATTTTCAATTATTCTTCTTCTTCTTTGTATATAAATTTTCGCGCAAAGGAGAAATGAAAATGAATCATTTCAAAAAGGTGTTGAATTAACGAATAACAATCGATTGTATTGAATTTCAAAGACTTTTGAAAAATTAAAAATATTCGTATCTCACACATATCAAATTCATTTCTTTTTATACAATGACGTTGAAATGGATATATTTGCTATCGCGTTTAAATGCCAGCAATATTATTAGCAAACAATTTCGCTCTGCATCATTAGGTATCAAACTTCAATACCTTAGTTGAGCCTTGAAACTTGATGCAGGTTATGCAACATCGGATCCGATCAACGCGTATAAACGCATGAACACGTTCCCAGAGTGTCTGGCTTTTAGATCGGTTTGTCGATTCAAGCTTCTTGGCATAAAACTTTACAGTTCTCTGTTTGTTTCTCATTCTATGAGATTTCAAGTTACTAGATTGTAACGTGACGCTTGCTATTCACATTTCACACAAGCACAATGATGTACCATAAATGGTATGAGTGGAGTATGGAACAACGGTAAAAGAAAAATTCCAAAGTGAAATAAATGCCACCCCAAGAGATGGGTCATGTTTTGATTATTTTCTTTTTTAAGATCAAGTTTATCGATTGACAAGAGATACGAAGAGAACAATTCTTTCACCCTAAAAATAGACATTTCTGTCCCAAAAATATGATATGTTTTGGTGAATTTTCCGCTCATTTTCGAAGAGGAAAAAGTTTTACAGCATTAATGAAGATGTTAATGACGACAAGACTATTTTCAGGATGAATTCTCGATTTTTCATGAGACACGAATGGAATTGTAGCAAAAAAGGTTACATCGTGGATGCAGTTCGCGTCCGAAAACAACTTGGAACAGAATTTAAATAAAGTACTTGGATCACCACCGCATGATTGGTCTACGCAGAACATATATACACATTTTGATTACTTTGCATTCCCCGGTGTTGCCGCACGCATGGCTGGTATCACCCTCTTTTCTACTCTTCTCCATGCGTAAATTTCCCCGGGGTTCGATGCAACATTGTAATTGGTCACAGGTTCTAGGGCATCGATTGAGCATCGAATAAAGTTGTGTACATTGATTACACATCGATGCAAAACTATATGAATGAAATTTCATCACTTTGCGTGTATTTTTTCCCCAAGTATCGGCCTCTCCTCCTCCCATCTCTGCCTTTCCGCTGTCGTTTTTACAAACGATTTATTCCTCGAAATACCCGTCATATAAATTTTACCTTTTCACAGTGATTTTATTGACACCTGTCCAATTCATTTTTCCTACGATTCAATGCAAAATGTAACACCGTGCATCGTTGGATGGTTTTTGATACTGCGTCGTTATCCGAAATTCATATTTTCATTCATGCACACTTTGTGTCGGTGTTCAATAATTGGACGATCGATAAGTATTTGGAAACCACAGGGGTTGGATTTCGATAATTCTTACATGCCGTTGTTAGATTGTGTAACGTGGAAGATCCTGCGACGATCAATTGTTCAGATCTAAAGTTGAACTTGGTATTACGATTAATCTACCACGAAGAGTGATTCGCCATTCATTTTCGGGTGTATAAGATTAAAGTTACTCGGCGAAGTTGAACATTACACGAGGTCGCTCATTTTCAAAGATTAAAGAGTATTAGGGAATAACGTTATTCGAGATTATTTGTGAGTTACAAGATGTCGAAAAGATGAGAATTTTGTATTCTTTGTTACTACCAACGGTTTCTAGTCTGGTAATTTTGGAGGAACTTGAAATGATGTGTGTAACGACATCACGTTGAATTTCACACCCCTCTACTCAAACTCTGTTAATGCTATAAAAATGTAATTCCATTCGACCCTGGAATAGTTGTAGGTTTTTTTACTCTATACTATACAATTTCTTAGTGCGTTACTCGTCATTGTCTACACAAGTACATTCTGCTCCTCGTAACACACCCGAGGGATGTGTCAACAATACCGTACTCGTAAACACAGAATAGCACGAGTACGATGTTACAACTTTTTCTCAAGTGAAAATTTTTTCCTTTCATCCCCCGTATTTTCTCCCTTTTTTTATCTTTGGCATCCCTATGAATGTCGTATATTGCATCTTGCACTCTATCCAGCTTGATCACATTTATTATTACTAAGGCGTGTACGTACGCTGCCTAGCCTACCCTCGTCTCGTCGCCGACGGTCGGGAAGGCCGTTGGACGTGTACGAATTTCGCAACGGGTGCAATAAAAGAAGAGGGATGCTCCCCTTGCACGCGATGATTCATTTCCCCCCCAGTTTTAGGACCCTAAGGGAATGAGGGTGTACGAAATGGTTTCCCTGCTGCAACAAATGGGAAAGATGCCTCGAAGGACGTTCAAAGTGATCGCGTTAGTCGAAAATCACCCTCCGCTCTCTCGTTCGTGAAGAGAAAATCAGAATTATCAGCATCCATTCTTTTCTTCGTCTCTTTATTCTGTACATATGAATGCTCTATTTATCAAACATATTAGACCAAGATTCAGATTAGCTATTTCTTTGTGCGTCATGGAAATGAATGAGCGAAGAGAGAGGGTAAGACGAAGTCAAATACACAAAGCGTATCAAACACCACCTTCGTGGTAGCGAAATACTATTCTACCCATTCTTGTTCTTGTTATTATATGTTTTTTCTCATTTCCTCTCATACACGATTGTCTACCTCATATACTTCGCGGTCACAAAACCATTTGCATTGCACCCGGTATTTCATGGACTCTCCCCCTTTTCCTTAGTCTTTCCTCTCGCGTCACGATCCCTCACATGCTATCAAATTTTCCCTTTCTCCGCTTCGTTTCCATCTCCATATTCCAACGTCAACCCAGTCATGTCGCATAGTGGAGAATATGACAAAAGCGTTTTGTTCGACATGTCTATGCTATACAACAGCCTCCCCTGTATTCCTAGTTACCTCGGCTTGAAACTTTATTACAATGTTTTGTACTTTTTCCAACGAGGTACGTACGTCAGTTCAACGTAGAAAACTATTTACTACTAACAAAACGATGAACGTTGTTGTCCGTTGTTCCTTTGATATCTCGCAGAAACGATCACGTAACATCATAATTGAAGTTTCGAATGACATTGATTAAAAATATACACACATATCAATACGATTCAGCGATCGCTTATAGAAATATACGTGTTCCCGTATTAAATTGAAAAATCCATTTTCAAAATGATATTCTTTGATATAACGAATTTATGACGTTTTTTAATGACAAAATTATTCAGCATGAAGAACGACGAAAACAATGCACGTCAAGCGTGTATTCAACAAATGCGGAATAAAAATTGTATTTTGATGTTAATTTTCCAGGGGACGGAGCGTCGTATTATTCATAAATGAGAACTATTATGGAGCACACAATTTGCACAATAATGATAATGTACCCACGCCAATAGGTTGAATGTTATGAAATGTATATGGAATATAATTTTTTGAAAGAAAATTTCATTCATCGATCGAGTTAGCTGATTTTATCACTGAAATTCAAGATGAGCGGTTTCGACAGTTTTTTTGGTCGTTCAGTTTTGCTGGACGTATTGAAATCGTACTGTACATTCTCAGTTCTGAATCGTTGAAATTCAATTTGTGTTGAACAGCGTATGGAGAAAAGTTTGCTGTAGAACTCTCGATGGAAGACAAATTGTATTTTTTGATGTATGAATAATTTTATATGATACACGATGCCTAAAAAGAAGAGTGTCCTTCATAATTTGATGTTTGCTGCATGGCACGGTAAATATCTACTTGTCTGGCACAAATGCTCATCTCGCTGTGAAAATAACTGGCGAATCAAGGTTTTTTAACGTTTTGGATATACCTCCTGTACAATGATTTTTCATGTCGAATTAACATTTGTCATGTGTTCATTCAATGGAACGCTGCATTGAATTGACGTTTGAGGTACGATTTACAAGTTGTATGAATGATAAAACAGGTGTTAAAAATCATATTATCCGATAGGTGATTTCAGTGGAGTATACTTTCAACGTATGAATGTTTTTCAATGTTCGGTCAAACGGAAGAAATACGAGATCAATGTCAAGATAGAATTGCAACTTTGGAAGGCAAATAAAACGTGAATGTGGCGATTGGATGAAGAATATTTACGGAGTATTTAATGATGAATATTCGAAAAATCGTTGGGTCATATGAATTCTTGAGACGTTTCAACGTCAATGTAATAAGATTATGAGATTGGAGACTTATATTTAATTTTGAAAAAGATTTCACATTGCACGTTCAGGTTTCTAGAAATTAATCCCTGGTCATACAAAACTTCAACCCATAAACGTGCCTGCAATTCAGAAGTGAAAACTCTCATTCGAAAGGAAAAACAAAAAAACAAACCTTAAATGAAAAGTCAAGAAATTTTCTCTTATTTTTCCGTGAGAATATTTTCTCTTACTGCAATATATATATACATGATCATGAAAAATCGTACCACATGAATTATTAATTACAAAACGTGCTATTGAGGGCATTGAACTTTGATCAAATAAATTATTTTTCTTATTCAGTATTGAATTTCCTTCAAGATATACCAACTCAAATTATACTTCCATTGGAATAAAGAACTTTTATAATATCACGCATCCATCATAGTAATAATTATTCTCGAGAAAAGTTTTTCCCAAGTTGATTACTTTGCTGCATTCGTAACAACTTTTAACAGATAACTCTAATATTTTTCAACGGTAATTATCCGCTATCAATTTACAGCACGGCAAGCCTTCTTTCCGCTCGTTCGTTGCAATATGAGGCAAGAATTACCTGGACTATTCGAACGTAATTTACTATATAACGGAGAGGTACTTTTTGTGCGCTCAGTCACAAGGATATCGGTTTAAATCCAACTTTAACCTGGGTGATTTGTTTTTGAGTTTTTTGCTCATCCGCGAGACCTCGAGCCTACGAACTTCGACGTTGTTGAGGCAATCCATGCTAAATACCATTGATGATGTGTTGAGTTTTATGAACGCAAGGCTTACGAAAACATGTAATTTATTCCAAACTGCTGTGCAAACTAAAATCACACGCCTAATAATGCAAAGTTTATGTCTGCGAAATTGCGATTCGACTTTTTGTTCTATCAAATTTTGAAAAGAACAATTTATATTCTTTTTTGTTTGCTTGACAGTGAAAGATTCTGTTTACTCATATCAAAATAATTTTTGATTCCTTGGAGTCCGTGCAAAGTTTACGGTTTAATATAAAATACCCCTTTTCAACAGGTAGGGATGTGGAATTGACGGTGAAAGTTTTGATCAAAAATCTCTATATGAAACTACATATACTTTACGTTAGGAACTTTTCGTAATTGATCAGAAATCAATTTCAAAATAATGGTGAAAATCTGTTGGAATTACAAGTTGAATTTATGACGAGCACTGTAATAAATTTCTATGGGAAACTTCACATAGATGTTCGGAAGTAATCAACACATACATGCGTTAGGAATTTCCCGCATTTCATCGGAAATTTACTGGAAAATGATAGTAAAAATCTCATGAAGTTCAGAATTCTCAGTTAAATTTATGGGAAATTCTATATCAATGTTTCGGAATTTTCTTGTATACAGCAACAGGAAAATTCCGATTATTTTCTACAATGTGATCTTTGAGTGGAATTTTTGTAGCACAAATTTTTTACTGCATAAAATATTCATCGCCACTACTCCAGTGAAAACATTCTAAGCAGTCATGAGTTTATAACGCTGGCGCTAGCGAAAAACTGGCTAACTCGCCAAATATTTGCGAGGCACTTATACGAGTCTCCAGTTTTTCGCTAACGCATCCGTTACAATCTCGAAAATGTCTAAAACATTTCTACCAGAATAATTTTGAGTTCATATTCCACTTGAGAGGCTTGTTTTAGGCACGAAGAGTTGGGAGTGTATCATATTTCGCTATCGGTACGGATTCAATAGCAAATCATAAAACATACTTTTCCTTATCGTGAAAAATATACTTATCTTTATATACTTGATTGACGAGCTCGAACGATCAATTAAGATTTCTCCACGATACAGAATTTATTTGATCGTTATGTTCGTCAGCGGAAGAATGGAAAGATTTATCATCACATATCGGTGCATAATAAATCATTTGAATGAACAAAACCATATTGTTATGTGCAATTTATACGACTGGTGATACATGAATTATTGTCTTAACAAGGACATAAAATAATATCATTATTGACGAGTATGGAATTCTTTTCCTTCTTATTCAAACGTTAGTAGAAGTTTTCAAGTGCTGTCATTCGACATACACATAGTATATTGACAATATTTATCCTAACTCATTCTTATCCGGCGATTTCTCTCCTCGGTTTACGAGTATAATGTTACCGAGCATGGCTCATTGACCAGCCGCAAGAAGCATTTCCACGTATCATTATCTTATCTTTTCAAGTATCGGGTCACCGTTACTGACATGGTCTCGGTCGATTAGCAGCGCCGATCTCAATAACGTGAAACAACAATCAAAAATATATAAGTGGAAAAGTATAGACAATGGACCTTGGTAATGGCAGTTTACGTTGGTTGCTCTGATATTTTCATATTTTCACATCTTTTCTCATGTTTTCTCGTCCTCTCACCTTTCACAATCTATCCATGTTTCGCGCTCATCACGAACATCGGTCCATCGGTGAATCAATTAACGGGAATCCGTTCTTTATACACCTCGCATCGATCGAGTCATGATTTTCAAATAATCCAACGCCTAAATCAATTGTATGTGGGTTATCGTGAATCATAGACCTCGAGTCTTCTCCCTTAGTCGAGATTCAATCAGATTTAAAAAAAAAAGTTCTCTACCTCTTTCTTTCGTAAAAGTTGTTGATTTTACGGTCATCGCACACATGACGATGAAAAAGAAGAAGAATCAGAACAGTTTCTTGCGGTTTATACACATATTTTGTGAGCCAATACACATTGTGCACATTGTGCGTGGGTTGCTATTCAAACTCCACTGCCATGGATTTTGATCTCGCTTTGTTTTCTGCCGACAAGGTCAGTGTACGAAGCCATACACGCTCTGGTTCGCGTCGCAAACGAGTGACTTGTTACTTTTATTTTTAGGTCGTACGTGCTTCCTTCGTCTTCTCGGTGGGTGAGAAAAAGAGACCATTGAGAGTTCGCGATCTCATGATAAACCTGCATTAAACTCTGACCGTACTCATATTACCTACGAGAGTCACGATTACAAATGCGCAAGTTTTGCAAGAGATCTCTTACCTTAGATTATATGCCAGTTATTTTGTTCTGTTATTTGAGAAAAAAATATGTCGTTTCAACTATTGACATCGTTTTGCAGTTGAATCATACCAGCCGTGTGTATATGCCCTTTGCGTCTAGGTTTTTGAATGCTCATTCTATGTAAATCAGTATTAATAAAATTATACAATCACATAGAGACTACGAGAGCACTGAGAGCAGGGAGAATACAATGGACTACCGCGATCTTAAGTTCTTCCGGAACGAATTTATAAATGTAATTCTCTTTTTCAATCATTATTATCATCGTTGTTTTAATTTTTATTCAATCACAAGGAAATTCCATTAAAACACTTGTTTTTTGTCCAATCAATTTTGCACGATCGTGGGCTCAGTTTTCTCAAATTACTTATACTTCTATCGCCGTGTAGTGGTATTCAATTTCATATCACTCTACATGGATTCTTCTAACAATATCGTATGGAATATGTTACCGCTTTCGTTGTCGTCATCGTTGTTGTTGTTGACGTTGATGTTGTGTCATCTTCATCCCTCTCTCGCGGTAAAAGATCCCATTGCGATACCTCATTCAATATGATACTTTTATGAAACCACAGGGAGATGAAGGAGATCGAACGAGGAGAGGAAAAAAATTACGCAATTGTTGTTTGGAAAATATATTAAAAATAACAACATTGATATAGGATGGAAGTCAAGGTTATCGTATGCTGTTCAGGAGTATTTGATAACCAAAGATTGTCGTTGGAACGAGTGCAGGGTCCTCTACATATGCATAGTCGATGTGTAATCCTCAACAGGAACAAAGTTCTTTCATTTTGCGGTAAATTGCTTCGACTTTGGAATATATATACGCGTTTATATACGTATATGTAACTTTGCGTTAAAAGCACGGGATGGATGTTGTATTGTAGGCTGAATGGATGAAGAGAGTACCTTTTGTGCGCTACAGAGTTACCATAAATACGCTAATCTGAATATCGTTTGGACGAAAAGTTATATATGGGACCTTCAATTCACCGTATGATTCAAATAGTTCGTTGTTCATTCAAACTTTTGAATGCTTTTGGTCGCACGATATACCGTCAAAGGGAATTTTAAAGTGTTCATGCGTTATATACGTATAAATGGAAACGGTTGGATTTTTAATCGAATTTTTAAGTATCTTATGGATGTTGAAATGGGTATTTTACAAATGATAAATCCAGATGAGAGTTTGTTCATTTAAAAATAAATTCAATTACGAGAATATACATTTTTCTTCTTCCGGTGAGAGGATATGGTATTTATTTTACTAGAATTTTTGTGAAACATGATTTCCTGAGAGAGTGGTGGTGATGGCGGTGGATGCTTCATCGCTTGATTTTCACTCTTATCTTGTAATCGTGTGGATTTAATACATATTCTAATACCATTACTCGAAATTGAAAATAATTTGGGAATCTTGTACACTTTTTCCTCTTGAAAATCTATCAAATTGAATTGTACATTTGAAAAATATTCAATATACTAGTATTTATAACGTACCTGTTGATATAAGAAAATGTGTGAAATCCTTTAAAGTTATAGGAGAATATCTATGGTACATAATGCAATGGATGTTATATAATGTGACAAAGCATTTACATATTTCACACAGCTTTCATGTACATCCCTCGAATATTGTGGAGTGGATCAGTATAATATTCTTGTTCCATTAAGGTGGAAGTTGCTTTTACACGTAAAAAGCAAATTTTAAATCGGGAGAAAAAATTCCTACTGTCGTCAGGTGTTCTGTGCTTTTTATTTTTTCAACAATAAATCCTTAGCTCTTACTTTTCATCACTGTGATAAAAAAATAAGATGAATTTGTTTATAAAATGTAAATTCTTTATTTATTCTTCCAAATCAATTTCATCCCCTTCAAAGTAATCCCCGTCCGATAAAATGAACTTTTGCCAACGCTTTTTCCAGTCGTCGAAACAGTCGGAATAGTAATTTTCGGGATAGCCTTCAAGACCAAGATTGAGCCAATATGGGCCCCATCGTCATTCCCCAATACTGGGTTAAAGAGGATCGACCCAGCCTGGGGTCCATTGTCATTATAGGTAATAAACGCTTGGGTTGTAAAAATTGAAAAGTTCACTTTTGGTTGTTTATAAAAACACGTGTAACTAGGAGATAATTCTACCTTTTGACAAACAGACGCTTGGCAAATGTTATAGACAGTCCTACCAACCTAGGAGAAAAGAATTGACCTGCCTTCCTAATGCCCGGGAGTTTCAAACAAAAATTTCACCTTACTTTTTGATCTCAGTAGTATAGTACCTAGTTTATTGAATGTAACGATTGAATTCTCAAATTCGTATGAAAATGCAAGTAGTTGATATATTCCCATCGTGAAATTATTCACTCGTGCTCTACCAAGATAGTGGAAATTACAGTCCATGTAAATACAAATATCGGTCCAACTTCAATCCGAACGTGGCCCGAAGTCGGAAAATTCACCCAAAATCGGACAGACATTGTCTGTCTAGGTTCGTGCTCTCATGGGAGTTTTCAATGCAGTTTGTTAATTTGATATCGTAGTTTTTATTTTTCATGATATGAAATCAAAATTGAATGTTCATTTTTTTGGTTACAGGTAATTTCGAGATATTTGAAAAACTTCATCGTGAGTAATGCACATTATTCGTTTATGATCCACGACCGCGACCCCAAGGGAATATAAAGGTTCAAGGAATGTTCAGTGGCGGTCTATTCAACGTCCGGATATTTGAAGGTCCATTTGACATTCCATGAACGTGAATTTACGTACAATGGACGTCAATTTGATCCTGGAAGGTTTGTGTTCTCTCGGGGGATGTAAAAAAAATAGGTGGGTTATTTTTCCTGTCAGTCTAGAGAATTTTTGATGCAAGCTTTGAAATAAGTAATTTCAATCTTTGTCACTAGTTGGCGAAAACATCGTTTGGGCCAGTCAAATTTCAATTTGCTCATTTAAGTCAACTTTAAATGGGAATAATATCATGTCTTATAAGACGGTTGTCATTTTTTCTTCGTTATTTTAAACGAGTATTTCCCAACATCTAATTTCAAATGTAGCGCTTTTTTTGTCCTAACTACTTGAGTTTCGTAGTGGAGACATCAAGAAGTATCTGAGGAAAATTTCACAATGCATACAAAAGTTGGTACACCTATTCTTTTGACATCGTGTCAACAATCATGTAATGTAACAAAATACGACAGAGATAATGATAGAGAGAGTGAATTAATAACTCTACATATCGAAGGAGAGAGAAATAAGTCTAGGTGAAAAAAAAGAAGTGTGTGAACGTAGTGAAACAAAATTAAGGAACACTTTTCACTTTTTCCCCCGGAAAATTTATCATAACTTAATATAAAAACATTGAAAGTTACCCTGTGGCAAAATCTGCCTTGAACTTCATAAGAATGTTGTAAAAATCTTCACAATATAATATTAAATGTGCATAATTTCAATAAATAAAAACTCGATAGATTCAATATGATCTTTTATATAGATATATAGGATTCACGATGACGATTACAAACGGCGTCCCTTACAACGAGGTCTCAAAATATGATAAAAAACAGTTGAGAATTTCAATTATTGATGCCATCGATTTCCATTAACATGTCAAGTATAATTCAAAGAGTTCTCATACTCAACACTGAGAGAAGAGTTTACTTATATCAAATGAATATATATATTTGGCGTCTGTTCAAAAATATTAATTAATTATAAATAAATATGGTAATTGTCAATAAATATCATAGTTGGCATACATACGATTGATTTTATGTGACATTCAGAACAAACAAATCGTTCATTTAGTCCATTTATTTCATGTGAATGATTTTATTTTTCCCTCAAGTAATAAACGATTCCTAATTTACAAATAGACGATTTGATAAGTAAAAGATTTTCATTAGATAAATACTAGTAAACTAAGAATATGAATAAAAGAATGGTTGATTGACTCAAATTTCAAATTAAATTTCAACACAATAATTCAGTTTCTCAATGTGTATACGATTCTTTCCTCTCAAACACAGATTTGTTAATAATTAAGAAATTTGATTTGACATGAACACCTTGAATTTGATTCGACTCTCGATCTACATTGCAGCAGAATATATAGTTCTGTATATATGTATAACCATGGAACATTGAAAATTTTCTTGCGTTTTAAGAAATCCTTTTTATCCGGAAAGAATATGAGAGACAGTCTTGTAGATTGACAACTTTTTTTATGAAATTTCACTTTTTCATGAATTTTTTGTAATAGAATCCTATTGCATATATGATGTCATGACGTCAGCATATATGATATCTAAAACCACATCGTATTTCTCAATGGATTTCTTCAATCGTGATGTAGTCAAGGTGGTTGAAGCGTTAGGTCGTAATAGGTTAGGTTAGGTAGGGAAGCAGGTTCGATTCCCTGTTAGGTCCCAAAACTTTGTGCTTCAATTGCTTGACTTACATCGATGATTACAAACTCACTCTAGAGGAATCTCGAGAACATAAAATTCACGAAGCGTGAAGAAATTTGGTGATAAATCAAATTCCCAATCTGAATTCTTTTTGTATTTTGGCAGAAATTCGTAACAGTTATTGGATTTAATACACAATTTTTATTATAAAATACATTGTTAAATCTAATAATAATATTCTGTAAAAAATTCTATAATAATTATCATCAAATTTAAGACATACTATTCTTCTAACAGTGATAATATTCTCCCGCATAATTCATCATTTCATTTGATTAATTCCAGAGTGTTATTCCAATTTTGTTTGATTTGACTCATTCTCACGAATATGCAAAGCAAATTATGCGACAATTTTCTCAACCTCATATCAGATTCAGGCAATTTAATAATGATGTACATTCCCAAGTTTTAGAATTATAAAACAGGAATTTCGCACAAAAACACGGTTTGTTAATAGTTAACAAATATGGATTTGATACAAAAAATGATCTCAAATATGACGCTGGATGATAACAACTCAATATTTATTTCCCCATGAGCAAATATAGGATTTGTCATCTATTACCAAATTTTGTTCACTATAAATAAATAATTTTCTCAGTGAACTCATAATATACGATGAAGAGAGCGGGAGAGAATTGATAATATCGATGCTGCCAAGCCCGTGGTTCTGAAGTCCTGTCCTTCAATCGTCAACCATATCCAGCAAAATTGGACTTCAGAAATAATTCACCAGTACCTCCGATGACAGTTTGGTATTTGGAACGTCCCATAAAAGAGTCCTTAGTTATACGAAACTGTCGACAGTATTTTCTTTCAATTCGAGATCGGCATGTGGCCACATTAGATGGATCTCGTACGCTCGTTGGGGCTTGACTAGATCTCGATCATCGTTGTCCACTCAACTCTCCTCCCTACTCTCTCCTTATTATTATCAAGAATACCGTTACAATGTTATGAAGGTTTTTATATAACAGATAATTTCATTCAATTCCATAATATGATATTGGATTCAATGTTATAATTCTTAAAGGCCCGCGAGCGTGCTTAAAAATTTTTTTCTCGGTTTTGAAACATAATAATATGTTTGTAAGATTCCTCAAATAAGTGTCACATTCCAGGGGGGAACTTTGAAATTTGATCACTGATACCAACCCTCAATGGCTGAACAGGGGTCTTTTTTGACCAGTGATGGGTACGTTACTCTCTACCGTTACTCATTATTTATGAAATATATGGAATAAATATATAATTTTTACACAAAGTATATATTATTGTACATTTATATTTTATATATAACGAGTAACGAGTAACGTACCCATCACTGTTTGTGACCGACCGAAAACTATTTTTTTCCGTGATTTCAATCCTCGGAATAGCAACGCCATCAAGGTTATACTGAAACAAAGTATATGTGAAATGGATATTTTGTGCCCAAGGACAGCTCAGTACGTTGCTACTGTTGTGTACAGTAGCATTAGCAATTTTGAAACATACGTTTTCGATCCTTGGTTCACCATGACGCAAGTAAACAGGACTTGTGGGGAACCATTTTTTCCCTGAAAAATCATGTATTGTAATCGCTTTCAAGGATTTTTTCTACATGGGTCATACATCTTCAAATAACATGTAAGAAAAGCTTACGAAATTTATTCATTTCGTCTTTCAATTATCTTTAAACATCAATTGTGCGTACTTTTCAATATATTTTGATTATTTGTATGAGAATGAAGAAGAAAATGAAGTGAAAAATGTCATTGGTTAAATGAATTATTTCATTCATTATTAAGAATACTCATTTTCACTCATGAGACTAGAATATCTATTCCGATCTGAGATTGATGGGACATTTTTTCCTTGAAATGTAACTCTTTCCCTTCAAAAACCTGTTCTCCATCTTTTTTCAACTCAATTTCAACTGTCGACATAACTTTTTGAAAAATTTCGTTTTTCCCACATTTTGGTAATTTTTATTGAGATAAACAGTTTCCCCGTTGCAAATATTCTATAAAAACTCATTGACGAATGGAAAGATGAATGGGTTGCAATGAAGTGCAATAACATTTAATCACAAATTTCACCATGTATGATGGGATTTGATAGAATATTTCTACTGTATAAATTTCTTGGAATGAAAGACTGACTCTTGAACAGTGAAAATACTGCAAGTCCAAGAAGAGTGAGGTTCCACTCCTGAAGAGTGACTTCTCACTCCATCAAAGTGAATTTTCACTCCACCAGAGTGAAGTTTCAACTCGCTCCCAAGAACGAAATCCCATCCTCTTATGAGAGTAAAACCCTCATTCCAAGAGAATAAAAATTCGCTCTTATCGGATAAAAACTCACTCTTTAGGAGTGGAATCTCACTCTTGTTAGATTAACGCACCAACTCTCAGACATGGATGTCCGACAGGCTTGGGGGTTCAAATCCCTGACTAATTAATCCGCCTTTCTCCATAACGGTCACCCGTGAAAGGGGAAATGGCGGTTGATGCGTCAACCAAAGTTGCTCCGAAAGCGGATACCACGTCGTATTAGGGGAACGACGGTTGATAAGTCAGGCAATCCGACCTCAGCCGCGTAGGTTAGGTTGGAAGTACGCTTCTCCTGGTCCAACTATTGGCCTTGACAGCATAAAGAGACCGGATTAACAAAAAAAACTCTTGTTGGGATTGCAGTATTTTTATGTTTTGAGAGTGGATTTCCTTCCCAAGAAATTCAGAGAGCATCATGTTGCCAAAGTGTTTCCGCATAAAGCATTATTATTGGTGGAAAACCGAGATGATGACCACATCAGATTGAACACATCATGTTACATGGATATCCAAAAGATGTCTTTCAAGATATCTACAAAGATGTCTTGGAAGACATCTTTTAGAAATTTTTTAGATATTTTTTAAACGTGAAAAGAGTTTAAGACATCTGAAATTGGTGCATAAGATATCTTGAACTTATCTAAAAGATATTCCAAAACACGAAATGGTTGTTGGGTATCAAATCTTCAATATAAAAAATCGTTTGTATTGCTATTGGGCTCTATCAAATCTAGTTTGAACATTCAATGTCTTCCATTAAAACCATGGTTAACCGAACGTTGGTTTCTAGTTCATTATACGCATATTATTTTTGCTATATCCTGTGAAACACCCGAATGAGACTATCTTCAGCTCATCACGAAGTCTCCGTGTATTCATTCCAAAGCTATGGGTTGGAATTGATCCAATTTTTCATTTCACATCCGATAAAGGAATTATTCTTTTATATAGATTAAATCGACTTCCCCGAAGCCGTTTTTGTACGAGGAGACAACTGTTGTAACTCGGATATTATGTGTAAATTCACTGGTTTGTGAATAGTTGCGAAACATATTCACAAGGGAAAAAATTTGGTGTATTTTCAACCCACATGCATGTCCCAAACGGTCCACGCAAAATTTGTGTTGAATATCGGTGGATGTGAAGTTGGCATATCAAATGCTGGCATTGCACGAAAAAGTGACAAGTCCAGTAGCATTCACCATAGTTCTATAGTTCTTGATGGTTTGGAACAATAGTTCTATTCATATTACTCAGACAAATTGAATTTGAAAAAATGGAATGCCAAGTTCAACAATGATATGATAGCATTCCAGCGATGAGAGGTTGGAACATTCAGAACTCGAGAGTGCTGGGATTGTGAGCATGCGGGGAAGTGGGAAATAGAGAGTTCCAATCATTAAAAGCGATATATGAAATTTTTTTCAATACTTATGGGAATGATATGCTGGATTCTATGACGAATCCATAGCATTGCAAGCTATATTGGAAGAAGGGATCAATATCTCAAAGTTCTGGGATAGGGTACACACGGAAGAGTTGGGAATGCAGAGTTCTGACATCAACAATGGGTGAATTCGTTTTTGCTTTAATGATAAGCCGAGTTTGGAGATGACGCGGGGCGACGAAATGTTTTGTTACGTTGAGAATCGGAGTTTTGATACAGCAAAACAATTGATACAGCTTGGACAGGGACTTCGATTACCTAACAGCCTGTCTGGTTACCCGTCCGACTTTCTGTCTGAACTGGGGTTCTGACCAGCATTGCATAGGATTCGAATGATTCTGACCAGCATTGCACGGGATTCGAATAGTTCTGACCAGCATTGCCTCGATTTCGAGTAGTTCTGGCCAGCATTGCACGGAATTCGGATGGTTCTGGACAGCATTGCACGAAATTCAGATAGTTCTGACCAGGGTTGCACGGAATTCGAATAGTTCCGACCAGCATTAGGCGGGATTCGAATAGTTCTGACCAGCTTTGCCTCGATTTCGAGTAGTTCTGGCCAGCATTGCACGGGATTCGAATAGTTCTGACCAGCGATGCCTCGATTCCGAGTAGTTCTGGCCAGCATTGCACGGAATCCGAATAGTTCTGACCGGCATTGCTTCGATTCCGAGTAGTTCTGGCCAGCATTGCACGGAATTCCAATAGTTCTAACCAGCATCGCCTCGATTCCGAGTAGTTTTGGCTAGCATTGCACGAAATCCGAAGAGTTCTGCACAGCATTGCACGAAATTCAGATAGTTCTGACTAGCATTGCCTCGATTTCGAGGAGTTCTGGTCAGCATTGCACGGAATCCGAAGAGTTCCGGCCAGCATTGCACGGAATTTGGAAAGTTCTGCATAGCATTGCATGGAATTCGAGGAGTTCTGGACAGCATTACGCAGAGTTCGAAGAGTTCTGGACGGCATCGCACGAAATTCGGATAGTTCTGGCCAGAATTGCACGAAATCCGAAGAGTTCTGCGCAGCATTGCGCGGGATTCGAAGAGTTCTGGATAGCATCGTACGGAACTCGAATAGTCCTGGCCAGCATTGCACGGAATTCGTGCTGATCAGAACCAGTCGAATTCCCTGCAATGCTGGCCAGAACTACTCGAAATCGAGGCAATCCTGGTCAGAACTATTCGAATTCCGTGCAATGCTGGCCAGAACTACTCGGAATCGAGGCAATGCTGGTCAGAACTATTCGAATTCCGTGCAATGCTGGTCAGAATCATTCGAATCCTCTGCAATGCTGGTCAGAACCCCAGTTCAGACAGAAAGTCGGACGGGTAACCAGACAGGCTGTCAGGTAATCGAAGTCCCCGTCCAAGCTGTATCAATTGTTCTGCTGTATCAAAACTCCGATTCTCAACGTCACAAAATATTTCGTCTCCCCGCGTCATCTCCAAACTCGGCTTATCATGAAAGCAAAAACGAATTCACCCATTGCTGATGTCAGAACTCTGCATTCCCAACTCTTCCGTGTGTACCCCATCCCAGAACTTTGAGATATTGATCCCTTCTTCTAATATAGCTTGCAATGCTATGGATTCGTCATAGAATCCAGCATATCATTCCCGTAAGTATTGAAAAAAATTTCATACATCGCTTCTAATGATTGGAACTCTCCATTCCTCACTTTCCCGCATACTTACAATCCCAGAACTCTTGAGTTCTGATTCTTCCAACCTCTCATCGCTGGAATGCTATCATATCATTGTAGAACTTGGCATTCCATTTTTTCAAATTCAATTTTTCTGAGTAATATGAATAGAACTATTGTTCCAAATCATCAAGAACTATAGAACTATGGTGAATGCTACTGGACTTGTCACTTTTTCGTGAAATGCCAGCATTTGATATGCCAACTTCACATTCACTGAATATCGACGCGAAAAATCTGTGAAATTCACATGAAAGTATCAAGTTTATGTTGTAAATCTGCCAATTTGATAGTTTCATGTGTTGATTTTCACCACAAATTTTGAGTGGATCGTTTTTTGAACAAAATCTGTTATTGTGGGGCTTCGGACTTGAGTGTTGGTTTTGTAACCAACTCCTTTTATTATTTTTTTTGAAGGAGTCAATAAAGTGACCTCTGATGTAAACTCGAAAAGGCATAATGCCAAAAGTAATGGAAAATGGTAGAAAGACACAAATCTAGTCTAATTTCAGATTTTTTCAAAAAAATATTAAAATTTGTCACTAGATTACAGTTGAAGTATTTTTTTGTATTCAAGACTTTCGCCGATAATCTGTTTTTTTTTGTTTTTACTCACTGATAATCATGTATGGTAGGGAGACCGGGTACGGTTGGAACCCAGGACGGTTGGAACGCCACAAATATTCCGCTAATTGTTTTCGTAATAAGTGAATTATGTAACGTGTGGTGAATGATACGACACTGAGATTCGTGATGGGACTTCGGTTTCACTTCATTCCTCCGTGGATCTTTTTCCCCATCATCAAAAATTGGCGAGATATTTGCTCTGTTCCAACCGTTCTGTGTACCAATCGTACCCGGTCTACCCTAATATAATGTTTCATACAGAATTTTTCTAACGATTCGGTATAATTTAGAAGTTCTGAGCAAATTTATCAAATTCAAAATCCCCCCCCCCCTCTCCCATTTCCCTAAAAAATCGAAGTTTGGGATCGAAAATGATTATCTGATGCATCTTCTTCATAATCCAAAAATGGTGCTTGGGGAACGGATCTAACAACTTCGAAACTTTGAACTTGTCTCAATTAATACATATAATGAAATTATATTGTATTTGAAATAAAATATTATTATGATAAATGATTTCTGAACATTATTCCTGTTCTCATTCGAATATCGAATGACATAAGATAACTAGTAAATTCAGACGAATCAGTTAAATTTCATGAAATAGCCTGCTACGACGAATAAATTTCATCCTAAACAGAAAGATCTAATTCCTGTCCAAACTATGAAAATAAAATATCTTGTAGCAACAATAATGTCATCATCATTTAGATGCGGGACACGTCCCAAGACAAGCTTTTTCTGTCGTTATGATAGTATGAGGAGAGAGGTTGATTTCCGTTGAGAAAGACACAGTGGCATTAAAGATTACAATCTTCCTTCTCTTCTCTCGGGAATAAAAGTCGCTATGAGGATTTTTATAAGGACCGAGTTTGAACCCCTTCTGTCCATTCTGCTGTTTCGATGGTGGTATACGACCAAGCTTAATGAGTTCATAGCGGTTCTGAAGTCCGAATAAATTGCAGTCTCAATAATAATAATAACGGCAACCCAATCAGATATCCTTATTATTTACTTTTTGCTTTTTTCTTTTCTGTTTGCATTACACGTTTCACCTTTAGCCAAGCACCATGCACCAAGAGGTTTTTCCTTATTTCAGAGTTTTACTTGGGGAATGGTTGAGAGAAAAACACGCATTTATGTTACTTCAAGGATTTAATATACTCAACTCTTCATAATTATAATAAATAGTTGCATTAATGTCACAAATGAATAATTGAAACAACGTCTCGTATAACAAAAGTATGTAGAGTGGCTTGTTAGCGCATATCAGTTGGATTTATATATATAATACGAGCACGGAAGAGATCGTATACATACATACGTAATAGTGGAGAACAATAGAACGGATTATCTACTATCGGTTTCTGCCTCTTTGTCTCTCGAACAGTTCTCGTAGTTTTTTCTCTTTATCTTCATATCATACGACTTTAGTCTACTTTCTTTTTCCTTGATTCTTTCTCGCGAAAATGCTAAGACTCGCAGTTAGAACTGCCTACGCATAATTTCTTGATGGAGTAGGTGTACTAAAGAGTACCTGATGTTTGCGGGAAGTTCTCATAGAAGCAGCGGAGGAGAGTTCTTACCTTGTATTATGATATCAAGAAGTTTGTAAGATAAACAGTCGTATAGCAAGTTTATCATTTTTTTTCTGCATACTTGTACACACTTCGTCGAAGAATGATTGATGAGATAGGTGTCCAATACTTGAACTGAGAATATAATTTTTTATTAAGAGTCAACAACGGTTTGATGAAAATCTTTTTAATTCAAAAATTTACTGCAAGGTGATTAAACACGTTACGCCGAGAAAATAACAACGTGATTACACGGTTGTAGATCTTATCAGTTGGACTATTTATTTCTCATATCAGATTCGCATTCAAGTACGTACCGTTTAATGCAATGATAATACACAATCCCGGTCCCAATTATCCCGGTAATTTCGAAAAACCGAATGATTGGAATTGGAGGAAACACATTGTATATTTGACTATTTTTTAATCCTTCCTATATAGAATTGATTTTATTCGTTGGTAGGTATACCGTCAGAAATGTCACGTCACATACTCGATGACATGAATAGTTGTGTTACGTATAACGCGTATTGGTATGACTAAAATTTGCAATGCAAAGAAGCACGTACGCGTGTACACACAAGACTGTCGACGACTTGGAACGATTCACCACCATCGGTTCCTGTGTGTTGGCTCAAATGTCAACTCGATATTATGACGGTCCTACGACTTGTAAGTCGTCGGAAAACGTTATTTTCTATTCCCACGTGTGAGCAAGAATGTTATATTTGTTCTCCTACATGCTCTTTTATTGCAACTGACAAGTATTTCTAGATGAAAATCACGAGAAATTCACAAGTTCAGAATGAGATGTCAAATTCGTGGTATATAATGGATGAGAAAATTGTTTTGTCGAAGAACTTCTTTCACATTTTCTCTAATTTCGACCATGAGCGTCTCTGAAATTAAACGTATGAAAAATACGCACGTATTTTTTTATATAGAATTCGAATACTCTTAACAACATATAAAATTGAATGCATTTGATGGATTGAAAAAAAAATGTTACAATTAACACAATTGTTAAATAGAATCACCAATCAAACGAACATGCATGAAAAATCTCACAATTCTAAAGGAATAGTCATTGAATTCTCCTATGGTTGTAATTCAATAATTGGTAACAGCCTCTCGATGAATTTTTAAATTATTCCTTGGACAATTTAACGATTTTCGGTAACATTCAAAATCGGTACATGATTGAGAAAGTCAGAATTTGTCATTTCGAACCGCCCAGAGTTGCTTCAAAAATTCATATTTTAAGAGTTTTCAAAAAATTTGTTCATCAATGAATGTTGTTTGATATCATTCTTGAGATGTTTTCACATCATTTGAGCCGATAAAAAAAAATGTGAAAAGGAAAAATTTCAAACAGATATAACCCCTTGATTGAATAATGTGTAATTTTTATAATTACAAGAGGGCAAAAAAAGAAGTTAATCATGATGTGATGTAGGAAAGGTTTTTGTATAGTTACAGAATGTGAACATACCAGCACCTTTTCTGTGTTTTTCTCGCTATTTTCTTATATCGAAAATCCAAGTATATCTTTATAAACGACGAGAACCCCCACGGAACTTTAAATGAATTAATGGATGACAAAATTTTCGTCATAAAATCATTTAATTCCCTTTTTTTTCGTATATGTCATGATTCTTCACGTAGAAGTGCAATTCGTTTCACGATGATGATCTCTGTTCGTAAGATTTTGAAGTATTTGAATGACCTATTTTTTTGCTTCCTCATCTTTGGAAAACCTACGTTATCGTCCATACAGAAAGAGCGAATTTGATGTTTTCAGGTTTCAGAAATCCAAAAGATGGTAGTTCAAAAGATGAATCGGAAACTTTTCATTTGAAATAGATTCATCTTCTTTTCACGTGATACTTCAGCGCATTTAATACGAGCATTCTAAGGAATATATAAGAAACGCGTCTGTTTCTTAGAGTTCTAAAAACTTTTCAGAGGTTTCAAGAATTTTTGTTTTGTCGTTGTTTTCCTTTTTTCCCCTCCATAGAAATTCTTGAAATTTTTAATCAGAGGTTTGGAGATAAAAGAATTGTATGTATAAGTCAATCTTTGACAGTACGTTAACGTCGTTTTTCTCAAGAAAATGATCATTCGTTTTCATCAAACGCGAAGAAGATTTGTCGTTACAATTAATCGTGTAGAATTTAATGTGACGTGTATTTGTGTTTTCAGCACAAAGTACATACGATGAGAGGAGAGTTTTATTTGTATTTAATAAATCTTCATTTGGATATAGCGAAATGAACATTTATTTCACAGAAATGTGGCTTATTTCCTTCGAATAAGGTTTATCAACTGTTGATAAATCTTTTTCGAGGGAAATAAACTTTCATTGAATGAAATAAATATTCATCTCCGCTGTATTCAAATGAAGATTTATTAAATACAGTTCTTCACCTCTCAGTTTATGTATTGTTTATGTAGCGTAAGCGATGTTCGTGTTCAACTCGCCATCGCTTTGATCGGAATTTCATCTCGAAATCCAGCAACTTCGAGTACGCTGGAACACCACAAATTTTATGAGAAGACCATTACTCTTCAAGACATTCAGACAGTTGTGAAGTATATAAATTCATATCATCTTTCCGGCAAGATGAAGAAACCCAGAAAGAAACAAATCCTGGCCTTGCATACCGGACTTGTCCATTAATCTCACGTTAGGGATGTGTGCGCAAGGCCGGAGCAGAAGCAGAAGCCACACCTAGACCCTAGCCAACGTGCCAACCGTTCCAGAAGAGGAAACTCTATATATCCATACATTCTTGGCTTCTCTTCTCTTTTGGAAATCGTAACTTCCAATTCGTAAACAAACTTCGATGATGATTCGTCGGGGGAAGAACCGCAGGATAATCGTAGAACATATTTCTTGGGGTCATGTATAAAGGAGTTGTGAGAAGAGAAAAAAAAATGAGAACGATTCATCCTAATTGTCCTCATTTTCTCTGATTAGAGGAGTCATCAAAGTGAAAGCGGCTTTCAAGTGTAAATTTGCGAGGAAGACAAACGATCGGGGGCAACGGAAGGCTTTTGGACAGGATTTTGCGCGATATATTATAAATTAAAAGGAGCCCAGGCGAACAAAAGGGTCCGAAGAGAAGGTAGAGATGTACACATATACCACTAGCTTAGATATCTATGTATTAAAGTAAACGAGTTACGTTACATGCCAGGTTACGAGCGGAATTTACTGTGGCTGTTCTCTCGCCCGATGCTTTTCTCTCAACCAAGTAAAGGGGAATTCCCTTGGTCCGCTACCTTACCAAACTCAACCGCACAGCTACTACCGTACCACATCCGTCCTTCGCAATTTCGTCTCCTTCATGACCGCAGGCGTGTGCATATGGTCTTTGTATTTCAAAACCCCTTGTTAACAGCCAGAGAAATACGCATCATGATGCATAGTGCAATTCTTTCCGCAATGCAACACCATTATTCCTTTCTTACATCATATAATGCCTCGATGCAGCACACAACATAATGGATTTTGCTTTGCTTTTGTATTTACGCGTACACACAACACACGCAATCTCTTTTTCACTCACCATCCAATGAAATATGCGTGTTGCGCATGAATGCTAAATGCTCCCATTTAAGAGACTCGATGACAAATTTTTGTTTCATCGACAAAGGTGTTATATTCTCATATGCGACGAGAGAAGAGTCGAATATAAAGATTCTAAGGGAGAAAGGATCACGTGTTACTGCAATTAACCACTCGAACAAATATGATCTGACCATTTAAATAGGTGCAAAAATAATTGAATTTGATTGAATTGGAACAAACGATAACAATTGTATTTTCGAACAACCATGCCCCTAGTGCTGCAGGCTCGAACACGCATGCTATGAACCGCGCAATCAGAATAATATTGTTTCAATTATCAATCTGTATATAAGCGATGGATAGAATTTATTCATCTCTACTAAATAATGTTGGTCCTATGGTAATTTTGATTCACGTAGGCTTATACAAGTGAGTTGATAAACTCATTGCGCCAATATGTATACCCAATTACCGGACCAATTAGCCAATACGAGATTTTGTTCGCAATGCAACTGTTGAAACTGTCTGAATAAATGGAAGAGATTGTATGAAATGGTACCCGACGATGCCTCGATATCGTGTTAATTGAACGGAGAGTTCGAAGACCGCGTAAACTGAACTCACGCTGCGAATTCATTGCGAATTCCCATAGAAACTATCATGACTCGGACGCATGGTCTGTACGTATATGGGATACAAAAGTTTGGCGTAATTAATGGAATTTGAATGGGTGTCGTTCGTAACTCGCGTTAAATTAAAATTTATATTCCGTTGAAATTTCAATCCATGAACTTGAATGATTGATTTTTTTTCGACAATCAGAGAAAGAGAGAAATTATTTCTGTAGAAATCTCCCAAAACGCATGGGCGAGTTTTCAATTGAAAATTCTACTTCGTACTTGAAGAGATTAGATTATTTATGTTATAGTGTGTGGTTCCTCGAATAGGGGAGTGAAATCGTGTTTTTGATTGACAAAACTGCCATTTCGATTTATTCCGGATCAATGCAGGATACGTATTTCACTTTTCTGCATCTGCCCCTAGGTTTTTACAGTTTGCAGTCCGAATTCGCAAAAGGATCGTCGATAAAGTCCATATTTTATTGCCTCGTATGAGCAGACTTGATCGAAACGTAACGTGATGTTACGTGATTTGCATATCTACGTTTTCCTTCCCTCTACGAGGTATATACGAGTTCAAAGCACACGTATGTGCTCTCTCATTATACTTAACTTATGCCCTTTTACTTATTCCGCACACATATGCTGTAAGTGAATTTATAACAAAATGTACTTGTGATACGTATGATTTGTGATGGCTCCATATATATAAGAATTTTAGTATCCGCCATGCAACGTTACCAATGTCCACACGCTTCGTTGGATAATCGATTTAATGAGACCTTAGTTTCCTTTTATGAAAAGATATCGAGGGAATACGAGGGTTCTATGAATTCTCGTTTGTCCCTTTACCTTTCCATGAGAGAGGGCCTCGGTCGCAGGGTCACAAGGCTCTATATGTTCACTCGATGACCTTACCCTATGTTTGTTTTTATTTTGGGAGTTTATTGTTGTATGCTTCTCCTTCTTTCGAAAGTAGCAGCATCAACGAGTTTGAATTCTTCGAAGCAATCCAAGGTAATCGTTTTTTGTCAAGTACAGAACATAATATATACAATCTTAGTTTAGTTGCTGTTTTGAAGTTGCTTTTTCAATTGTATCCCCATTGTTTGTTATTTATACTCTGGGTATAGACACCCAAGTCGTGACAATCGAGAAATGAAATCGGTAGTTGTCCGATCTTGCATATGATTATTTTTTATATAGGAGCGTATAACAACAAGCTATATACTCAAGCGTTCTCCTCTCATACGTTCGGAGATTCTCGTGTTCGATCTTTATCCTTAATTTGCATTACATGTATATGATGAAGAAATATACGGATGAAAGTATTCAAAATCAATGATAGAGAGGGAAACAAGAATCTATGAAATTTGATGGTTCGCGCAAGCTTCAGCGGTTTAATCTTAGTGTGTCACACGCTATTACGTAAATTCATCTACAAAATCAAGTATCTATTGAAGAATCAATCAAAAACCAAAGATGAGGAGCGGCAGGAGAAGAGAATACGGGGAACAGGCGATCTTTCTGTACGAGACGATCATTAATTTTGATCAATGAAGGGATGAGAAGCATCTAAGTACAGGGTAGGAGTAGAACCTGGTTGAGTATAGAGAAAACCTACTATCGTGCGCTGACAGAGAGTAATAACCGCCTCTCTTCCTTACTTACCTTGGCAGAATTTCTACACAATTTGAACACGATCGACTTACTAAAGAGCGTAACCTCTATTGCCTATGGAATGAAATCTCTTATCGCTGTGTAGGTTCTTGTACCGCGCATACTACAAATTATTTTTGTTCTTGAAGTTCATCAATGATTAATAGTACAAGGTACACATGGCTCGTAATTTCATGATATATACTTCGTGATGAATGAAATTAATGATAATCGATGGCATTTTAATCATAATATTCATCAGAACTCGAGGAGAAAATAGTTGTTGAATGAACAACTCTTATTTTTTTTCTTTTCGATTTCAATGCTGGAATACCCTAAAAACACACTGACAAAAAACCGACCTGGTCAGAGAAATCATCCTTGCATGGTTGAAGCCGTATGGTTGTAGTGGTCTGAAATCTGGTTATGATAACCAGGAAAAAAAAGACAAATCACGTGAATCTGGTTGTGGCAACTAGATGGAATGGTTAAAGCCTAAAATAATTACGTCGGCTGGGAGAACCAGATTTTTCTTTGAAGAAGTTTTGAGTGTGAAATTCTATTACGTTAATCAAACCATCCTTTTCAGTCATTTTTCTATGCGTTGAACGATATGGAAAAAATAAGTGTCACATCGGCCTCTTCTGTGACTGATTTTGTATTCATGAGTTTGCGTGCTGAAATTTTATATTGAATTCATTCTGTTCGACAATCATAGCGTGTGAATCGCCCAAGGAGTTTTCGTTTACCATACCCGGTGATGAATGATTAGAATACAAATAGTAAAAGAGCAACTCAATAAACAGTATGCTAATGACCGTGCCATCTGACTAAATGTTTAGACAATTAGTGGTTTGCAGGAAATAATACTGATACAACACATATATTTGAAAAAATAATTATTATATGGAAATGTTGATCACTTGTATGCTAAAAGCTTCCTCAGGATTGTACATTGTCGTATGATGATTGAGGTATTTTCCTCGAATACAAAAATATTTATTTTTCTTAAAATTACAAAGTATGGTATTATTGCCAGTGTGTAAGATATTACTTTCACAGAATTATAAACTGGGGAAATGGTGTTGACTATGCCCCAACCCTCGACAAACAATTTTGGCATAAGATCGAAATGATGACGCCGTTCAACACCACGTTGATATCAATCCTGAATCAGTATAGATTGTTCATTTCATGCCAACTTTGATGATTGATTGATTAATTTGATGAGGACATTCAAAATTGATGAAATAAAATTGCTTTCAAAATAGTATATAATAAGTTTTCTAAACACTTTTCGGTATTGCATTTCGATTAGCAAACAGCGTTGGACGAGTATTGAATCAATATTAACGAATCATTGCTGACTTTCGGCATTACACCAATATTGTAACCATCGTTGATAAAATGCTATTACAATATTAACAACCAACGTTGACAATCCGTGTTCTGCTACTGCTCCAATTGTTGCGGTTGGTCTAAATCCGGGATTTTCTGCATTACATCAATTATGAACTTTGTATTTCATGTTTGGAAAATACTTGTGCCTGTTGATTGGTAATTGAACGATGCATTCTTTTATCGATTCATCATCGATTGAACTTATGTGGGTCTCACAACAATTCAATCTATTTATTCTATGATTGCTTGCCAACAATTGAATCGCGTTGGTGAATATACATCGATGCAAATTTAAGGAATGTAAACATAACGCGTATTCATAGGCTTTGCAAACATAGAACGTGAACGGGATACGATTGTATAAAAGAAATTTAATATCTTATATTCAATTCTTCATGAAAAGAACAAAAAAACAAGGATTATTCATATTTGATATTTTATGATCTCGATTTTCTATATATTCTTTTTTCCAGTCGAATATTTGATTGTAAAGCAGAAAACGATGAGAACAATGAGTTTATGAGTGTTCCTTAAACCCTGATATCATTTTCATCTTCTTTTTTTGCATTTTTCTTTTTTTTTTCTATCTAAAAGGGATGAGAAGCAACCGCGTGTGCACAATTGTCTCGGGACAAAAACTTCGCGAATACTTGAAATTAAATATCTCATTGAGATCTTCACAGTACTTGATGGGATTCTATTCATCGTTCTAGACGATTGGAAGCTTGTAATTCAGGTATAAAAGTGGATATGGCTATTGAAAAAAGGAAAATCTTCCATCGATGAAAGATAAAATAAGACGATTCAAAGTCCCTGAATGAACGATTATCCATTAAACATTTTCAAACTGTAGGTTGAATAATCATTTGAATATTTTTGTTTTTTTCCTGAAATTTTTGTTCGTTCGATTTGTGTTTGCAGGTCGGAAGCGGTTGAATTGCGAGTAATTATATTTCAATTCGTTGAAAGTACAGTTCTTCGAAGACAGGATTCTGTAATTACTTGTGCGTTCGTGGACATGCTTTGTTGAGCAGGATAGCGATCATTTCATTACAATTGTCGTAACTCGTCGAGGAAATGAAACATCATGAAATTTATTTATATTAAAATTCTATCAATATTCATTATATACTATATGATTACAATATCTCAAACTGTTGACTGTATTGTTCAAACCTAAAAATAGAAAATTTTTCAAATAACACACATTTTACATAGAAAATTTAAATAACTTTCATTAAAGGATAAATTATACAGTGAGCAATAATTTTTGTTGTAAAATTCTCTTTATGCTCACTGGAGCGAAGAATCACACGCGCGCAATAATGTTGTTTTTATTCATGCGTTGATATACACGCATTCGCGTGGTGAATTAAATTTTTTTTTATAACTTATCGTTTCATTCACATGATCATAACGAGATTGAAATACACAAAAAAACAATTAGATATTGTCTAGACGTGATCATTAGCCGAATCGAATGAAAAAGGGATCTCAATTTCTGCTACGATAGGCCATCAATTAACTCGGAAAATACTTCAACGTACATCTCGTTTGAATAAGAGTCGTTTCCCAAAATGAAATGTATTAAACAAAAATACAATACTCGCAGCAAAAACTCCACTTGACGAGTACTTCTTGAAAATGACATGGGGATGTAGAACGACAAAATTGAGGGATTCAAAACGAAGGAACAAGAGAACTACTCCCTTTTACACCCACCCTTGGTATATCACTTTGACATCACGGTTTTTGTTGTGATCGCTGCATTCATCTTTTGATTCCGGTGGTTCACGAACGTCCGGGAACATGTACAATGGTTGTTATTACTTCTCACATCAACTGTTCTGATACAACTGATGTCATGAAGTCTTATTATTATATAATGAATTTCGTACATGCAAACGCATCCCACGTGGATTATTATTTCTCTATGTCCTCGTATCAAACCATCTCGTCAGGATGATAACGAGGATGACAAAAACGAAGAGTATGATGAGTACTTTTCCTTCTCTTGATTATTTTTTGAACATCAAGCGATTAAATTCCCTCTTTTACTATATGAGTTTATTTAAGGCCAAGTGTGTATTGACGGGTGGGTGCCTATGCTGCCCAACGTGGGGTCAAGCTGGGCAGACGAATGGGGCCAACCCATGAGATGATAACATCGTTCCCAGCTTGGCTGTATTGCTTCGCCCGAGGATTGGTAACACCATGGGCCCAACATGAACCCAGACTAGGCAATCAATACTGTCCCTTCCTTTTTTTTCCGAAATTGGAAAATTGCTTTGAATTCTATCCTAACGGGCATGAATTTCAGCTCCACTTTGGCTCAGTCTTGGACCTAGTGTTGAGCCCCATCGTGCTTATATGGGCCCAAGACTGGACCAAAGTGGGATCAAAATTCATACACGCTGAAGATTGTACGCACATGCTCGGGATACAAATTCACCCCAATCTTGGCCTAACGCTGGTCCAAATTGGGGTCAAGTTCAAATGTGCCCGCACTAAGATTCATTATTTCCATTTCCTACCGATCATAATTGTATGGAAAAGCACAACAGGGCCAAGATTGAGCCAACATGGGCCCCATCGTCATTCCCCAATACTAGGTTGAAGAGGATGGACCCAGCCTGGGGCCCATTGTCATTATAGGCAATACACGCTTGGGCGATGTATCTTCGACTGGAACTCAGAATCTCACAATTTTTGTTACGATTCTGGAGGAATGAATTCAATGACTTCAACGTAACAATTTTGAAATTGTGATTTTAATTGAGAAATTATTGAGTCGAGTGTGTGAAATTGTTCCCACATTCAATTACCACGGTGAGTGTTTTTTTAAAACAACTTGTCCATGTTCACGTTACAGTTATTCGAATATTTCTTTGAAAAGCTCATTAATTATGCAACAGCTGTCCCCGTCAAGATCCGTCCTCAAGTTCCATCGAGGTAATCGGTTTGAGCTTGATGGTATGGTCGATCGATCACTTCTGATCGTCGGCGAAGGTGGCGACAAAAGAGAAGGTAGCTACAAACTTTTGCTTCTCAGCTATCCACAAGTGTAGCGGCTATTCAGGTATACCATTACATGTACTGTGACGTGTATATATATATACACTATAGATGATCCGTCTTGATTCTCTCACATTCATATGCGATAACATGAGAATGCAGAATGTGATAATATGAATCTATAAGGTTTATCGATAATCCTAAGTTTCGAAATAAACGATCCAACAAGGAAAATAGTTACTTCAAACGGATGTATCATTGTTGTATTCATTGGCTGTTACGAGACCTGGAAATCATCAGGAATCTTTCTGTAGCGAAGTTTTTGGTTCCTTTGTGAGGAGAAGAGAAAAAACTTCCAGGCCCGTGAAGAATGATCACGTGTCAGGCTTCTAGATAGTATCATTTATTTCGCACCGGGTATCATTTGTGTAAACTCTGTGTGACCTAACCATTCCATTTACCTTTCATTTAAAAGTTCTTCGGCGAGCCGGAAATAATCGTAAAGTTTTAGTTCGCCCGAAAGTCGTATAATAAAAGAAACAAAAGACCGAGGACAATCGCGCCTTTCGATCAATGCCGGTACACGATCATCCATTCATCGAACATCTATGTCTTTCCGATATCATTCCTCATCCCCGAACATCTCTATCATTTCCCATCGATAACGCGGTTTTAATGTCCCTACCTCTCTTTGTGAGATGGTTATTTCGTTTTTTCTTTGTTTTCTTTTTCCAAATTCTTTTAGATCCTGAAATATCGTTATTTTTATAAAATTTGAATTTCAAACAACTTTCAAGGAGAGCGTAACGTGTTGGAATAATTTCCTTCGGTAGTCTAAAAAGTTGATTTCTCCAATTTCCATTACACGGTCATTCATTTCAGAAACTACGAGAAATGTAATGGTGATCCATCTGGTAGATAATTCACAGTAATTATGAGGACTATTTCTCCAGCGTGTAGGAGTTCGGAGCTGATACTGTAATAATAGGATAATTTTATTAAATTTGACCACTTCCGGATACGAGTTGAATTGTAAATCCTTTAAGATATAAATTGATGAGTACAGGAATTTTGTGGATTTGATATCAAAGAGATTTCCTTATATGTATACGGAAAGACCGGGTCTATTAATATTTAGAAAAATGACTGTCGATTGAGGGAAAACGAGGATTGCTGAAAAATATTTATATTTTGACTACGAATTTTTGGCAGACTCACTACGAATATTTTTCAGCGATTTTCTCTTTTTCCCTAAATTGACAGTCATTTTTCTAAACGTTGATGAATTCTTTCTAAATATTAATAAACCCGGTCTTTCCGTGTACCATGAAATTGTCATCCACTCGTTTGATTATTTTTCCGAGCATATAACCTTTTTCCAAAAGCAGATAAGAAGACCATTCATCAATGATGTTCTAAAATTATCTTCCATTGAAAAGAAGATACTGGGAAAAGGTTATCGTTTAACGACAAACATGTTCAGCAATCGTGAAATTCCGCTATCGTGACTTGATAAGACAACAACATAGTCATCGTGCACATAATCACACCTGGTCGTTCTGTGATTTACATAATCAAAATATGAATGCATAAACTCTCTGACAGGTCATTTCACTTTGTCCATGAACATATCAAAAGATTAGTGGTATTTTTTTATCTCTTCACGTACGTCATTTCATTCAAATGGATGAAATCCTTTATGCGGTCAAAAACCATTTGAGTAATTGAAATGATGTTTAATTGATTTAAGGAGTGTTTGATATATATGATTTACACCACAGTCAAAGCTGACCTGAATGAATACACTGTAAAAAATATACTTCCTAAACTGCCAAAGAAGTTTGGCAGTTTTTTACACAAACTTTTTTTGTAAATTACCAAACAAAAGTTTGTAAACATTCAAAAAATTTTGTGATTTCACGAAGATTTTTGAGAATTCACAAACTTTTGTTCGGCAATTTACAAAAAAGGTTCGGAAATTATTTTTCCAAACCAAGTTTGTAAATTTCCAAGTAATTTTGTTTGGAATTCAACAAATTTTTTTTACAGTGTAATTAAAAAAAGTCCTCGACATGGGAATTGTTTGAAAGGAATAGAATGTGGATTGTTAAAACTATCTAAGAAATCTTGAATAAAATGTTTCCAAAGGTGTGACAGTAAGTGATGATTTATCGGAATGGTTGTTTGATTCGAAGTACCCTGTGGGTTGGTTCTACGACTTTTTGAAATTATTGCCTGTAACATAAATATCAATCGAACCCGTGTGTACAGGTTGAAAAATTGACTCGCTGGCAGAACTGTAAGAAGAGAGTCGGAAGATGAAGAAATATCTTTTTTTGCTAGAATCATGTCTTCTGTTATAGGAGTTGTAAAATATTGTTTCCCGGGCTACAATGATGAAATACATCCTCCCGCATGATGTGACTTTGAATAATTGTGTGCTTTTCTCTTATAACTCAAATCAGTTTTATTTTGTTTCATTCCAAGAGTTTATCCTACAGGCTTATCCAATTGACTCTATTGTCTTCATTTGAAAAGTGTGGCGCCATGCATAATAGACGAGAGCGGCTGAGGTCATTCTTCGATACAAGATTTTCAAGGCTACGCAATCAATTCACTCCTTCTTCAATTTTATTTCTATATTCATCAACCAAAATTTGTTATCGAATTGATAAAAGCTGAACAATTTCATTTTATCCCACGACGAAAGTGACTCATTATCGTTATCGGATATCACGATCAACTATCTATGTTGATACGTTCCCACTCTGTAAGCCGTAAATGAAAATTGACGTAGATGCGTCATTTTCGTTGTCGCTACCGATACTGATTATTCAGACTCGACGACTCGACGTTCATTGTAATACATCAAACAAAAACCGTATTTCCTTTCACGTACTCCAATCGTATATTAGCGGAATATCATTGTCTTATTTCAAACAGGATTAATCTATCGATCGCATAATTATATTGTTCGTCAGTTATCATGTTTTGGAAATCAAATACACAGAAAAAAATCCTATTAAATTGATTATATTCAAAAGCATTGTAATTGACGTTCCATTGTCAGAACGTTGAAGGATTGATTTGTGCCCCATTTATGATTTACTGTTGTGATAATAATAGATTCAACCAATACTTTCAACGTTCGAAACAAAAAAAATGAAGATTTTGTTTCCTCGATGCTCAAATTTCATGCTCCGATCCATCCAACTTGTCGTTGTTGAACAAAATATGGAAAATACGGAGCGGAAAATCCCTATGAACGAAAGCTTTTTTCAGCTTCAGATGAAGCCCGTTTTATCGCCCTGGAAAAAAAATATGAGATCAGCCGTTCGCGATGATGAATGTTATTCAACGCTATTGTATGCGAACGACAAAAATCTTTGTTCCGCATTGTGAAATACTCTTTCGTGGAAGGGTATCCACGTGATATGGATCGCAATATAAATCATAATTGTTAGGGATTGAGATGCGAAAGAGCTCGAAAAATGAGAAGAGTCATGTTTTCGATCCATCCCTTTCGTGGAATGAAATTTATTATCATCGCGTTTGCTGTTATTCAAATTTAAAAACGTCAAGTATGTTCTCATTTTATTATCATTCGAGGAATGAATGAAAAAAAGCAAGAAGAAAGAATCTATTTAAGTATTTTCTTATTCTGAGAAATCCAATCACACCGTGAGTTTTATCTCTCGAGTTTCAACTTGCAATTTTCCGTCCTATTATCCAAATTTCATTCGCATGCAGTTTTTATCTCCCCTCTGCGTTATTTCCTGTGTTGATGTACGGGTTGTTCTAAAATGAAGTGTTAATCAACGTTGTCTTGTTTTTTCATTGATGCCCCCTCGACGACTGGACAGAAACAGAAGACAAAGTAAATTCTATTTCTGTGAGCAACAAACCGTTAAATGAAATCACGTATCCGTGCATGAGTGTATGTACATTCGATAATTACGTATCGTCTTTGATAAAACGTAGGTAGTAATTGCTAGGTTAGATTTGCCACATGTGTTGATGCATTTTACAAGTAACAACCCGAATAACCAAAGTCCTTCTTAAACGAATCCAATTAGCCATATTTTGAAGCTCGTGGAATAATCATTTGTTCACGTATATATTACATTTACTTAGGATAAAGTTAGCAGCTAATTGTAATAATTTTTTAAATAAATCGTCTATGAAAGATTCAAGGATCTGAAACGTTCAATGGGATGCTCTTGCTCAATTTCTGATATAAACAAAGCTTCGACAACGTTTGATAAAAAGTTACAAGATCAAGTTGCTAGTTTTAGCTGCATAGAGAGAGAGAGAGAGAGAAGGTTGATACGTTGAGTGCGAGTAAACACCGTATATAACATTGCGACATGTGAATATTTTCAATCTAAATATAACACTTGACACTCACGATGTTGGGCACGATACCCATCCGCGCAGAGAATGTCAACTATTGTATTGAAAATGAAGTATCCACGATTGTATGAAGATTCAGTTCTAAAATGTTCTATTTGATGCTTCAATAGGAACCACGCACATGCAGATAACTCGAATATCTTGTCCACGACGACGACGTCTCCTTAAGAAAATACCCCGATCAGGTTCACATAAACATATATCAAATAAAAGAAAAGCAAGAGTCTCAGGTGTAACAAGATGCCGGTAAATGGTTTCGCATCTAGTCTTGTCACGCTCGTGAAGTTCATAACTATTGATCTCATACGAAGTGACACCTACCGGAATGTGTGGGTGCAGCGGTTGGTACGGGCGATATTAATGCATATACTCAAGGATTTAATTGAAATTAGCACGACATGGAGATACGGTGAAAGCGAAAGCGGCGACGGGGCATGTCTCAGAGATTATCGTCTTAATCTCGATGAAGAATTATCGCATGTATCGTTAACTCTGAGACAATGACGACGACACGTGGTGAAACAGGTAGAGTTACCTTACCAACGTATTCAAGCGATCGTATTGATCATCTTGATTCACTTCTGTGGTTATCTATTAGGTACACCCAATATCTCTGTCACAGCTTTGTCTAGGAACATTAGTAGGTTTCGGTATTGATCGCCATCATCAATCCATATTATTATACACGGCACGTCGAAATGTAATTCGTGCTGATCCAATTGGTCCGACAACCCAAGTCCCTGTTCGAAACAGTTACAAATATCCATTCGATACAGGAAATATGATAATTATCCTGAATTGCACCAGTTAAAAAAGGATGGAAATTTCCTTCCTTCCTGAACAAGAAATATATGGGAACGACAAAAGTAGATTTTGCAACCCCCTTTTTTTACGCTTTATTATTGCTCGAAGTCATTTTTCCTCGAAACACGTGACCAGAGAAATGAGTCCCATCATCAAACTTTTAATGAAAGTTTATCCTGTATCATCCTCAGGTTTTTCTCGCTAATTTACGGATCTTAGTTCCTCAACTCATTCAAAAGTTTTTTGTTTTCTTTTTTCTCATCTACTAAAGGTATCAACAGCTCCGCGTTGGAGCCCTACGATGCAAGACCCTAGCAAAACAAAAATGAAAAAAAACTAATATATGCATTAGATCGGATGAATACCGAATGAATTATTTCATGTATTTTGGCTTCGATATACATTCCTTGCTTTTGATCTTCTCCATGCGATGGATGGAATGTCCATTTCCGCGTAACCCCTTTTAGGCAATGATCCAAGTACCGAGATCCATGATGTGAAAAATTGATGAAATTCAATCAACAAAAATCATCTTCTAAATTGTCCTAATAATTCAACGTTAGTCGAAATAATATAGCGTACTGACACAAACGGCGATGGTATAGGGGAGGACACAAACGTACTGCAATATAAACGTATTCATTACCTCATGCAAATTTCATATTACATCTCTGATACGTAGTGAAACTGTTTCAAGGCAGGAATAACTAAGCACAAGGTGGCAAAAGATGAGTCGTACGATAACGTTAACGTTGGCGAAAACACGTTTGCAGTTTCAGTTCCTGGCAAGATGGGAATGAAAGACAAGTTTCTTTACCGTACTCTACGTGCTGAAGACGTAACCAGAAATAAATGACTGGGAGAAAAAACCCATCAACGCCACTGATGTAGTTATTTTGTGGGAAAAGCTTGTATCGTAATAACATATAAAAAGTGTCGGCGCTACGTGACACAGTTTAATCATTCAGGGAAGAAGAAAAATGTAGCCGTGTATGAGAAGTGTATAGCAAACGTATGAGAAGACTTTGACAAAGTTGTATCGAACCTGTTAACCTTTTCGTTAACGGTAACATACATTCGTTCCTATAAATACAACATTGTGATAGTCAGATGAAGAAAAGTGAGCTCAGGTGACGTATAATTAGCATTATCAGAGGGATGGGGAATGAAATTGACTGGTGGTATTCATCATGTATAATATATATAATTCTAACGATTCGAGTGTTGCAATACCAACATGTTCCATAGTTCATTCTCACGTATTGGAAAACCCTTCCTTCGTATTCCGTTAATTATTTTTATCCACTCGCGATAGAGCAAATATGTTTTTTGAATGGAAAACGAATCATTTATTTCATCTCCCGGAACACTTTTTCATATCAATTTTGTTTTGCAAAAAAAAAAGAAAAATACAAATGTGTGATAACAGTGAATAACATTTCTTTTGCTCTCAATTGTTTTATCTAGAGGAATTATTATTTAAAATTTCGTTTACAGTGGTTATCCAAATCTCACAAAAAACGAGGAGAAGAACAACGTCAGAAAAATGCATATTCGTTTCAAATTATTATCAATATTTCAAATATCTTGCAATTTCTTAGAACGTAATTGAATGGCTGAAATATCGATCAATTTCTAAGAAATGTCATATTTGTCGTACATTTCTTCGATAAACTGATCGATATTTCATTCTGGAACTTTTTATACGTGTACAGAAAAATTAATCTTGATATACAGCGAATTCCCTTCAAATCATAGACCGTGATAAATCATTCTTTCAACTGTAACATTATTAATTGAAATTTTCATTATTCTATCGGCATATATCACACTATTTCATACTCCTAAAATAAATCTGATACATCAAAGGGGAAAAGAACAATTTATACATTTTATTATAAGCAGGATTGAATCGGTCTTAAATCAGTCGTTTGTTCATTTATAATTTGGATTTATTTCATTTGGATTGCTCGCAGCCGGTTGTTTGAAAGATAAAATCTTTACCTGCTTTGACAGTGTTGAACGATTACGCGCGGGCGGAATTAGTAACGCCCTCGGATTAGAGCCTACAACTATTACTTTTGTATTGCGAAACAGTAGCTGCATAAATGGTAGCAGATCGGCATGTCCGTTTCGAAAGCTTGTCATTTACTACCGTCATCAATAGTACCAATAAGCTACGGAATCACAGCATCCATTGGAATCTCATTATTAGATACGATCGTTCCTTATTTCAAATGACAGATAATATCTCCTTGACCAGAAATTTCTGAGCGAAAATAATATGTTCGAATGAATGTTGGTCTTTGTAAATGCGAATAGAATAAATGAAATCCGGTATTTGGGACTAACATTATTGAATATCAATTTACGAATGATTACTATTTGACTGAATAATTAATCTTTCAAGCACATACACTTCTGAAATGAATGAGAGAGTGGATGAATGAATGAGTGTATGGCTATGCACGATAAAGTCATTCTCCTTAGCCTGGAGCCAGGTTTCTTCCGTGAAATGTTTTATATATATATAGTGGCGATAATAATTAAATTACTACAACAGCGTACCTGGCAATATTACTTGTCAAAAGTTCCATGTCCCTGAGGAACGTATAATGAGCAAGCAAGCAAGCAAGCAAGCAACTAACCAACCAGGCGTATATACATATACGTATGTATTTTCGACATCAGTCTCATTAACCGTGGAAAGCCGATTAATAATCATTATGTTATCGAAATTTCACAAAGGTGTTTCATAATACACACCGTACCCTATGATCCTTCCAAAACTTACATGAATTCAATACGTTGATGCGGGAATAGCTTTTTACATTTTCATTTCATTTCCATTTGCATTTGGCAATTGAATAATAACGGACAAAAGTATCGCGCTATATTATTGCCCCCTTGGAATAGGGTAGATATGAAATTGCGAAATGAATTTCACGATTATACGACTTTTTCAGGTGTATATTCGAGAATATATTTTATTAGAAAAGATGGAACGGAGGTTACATTAGAATTGTACGGCTTTAGGTTACAACGAGGAGAACGATAAACCGAATGTGACTACAGTGGTGCATGAAATAACAAAAGCACATGGAAAGCCAGTCGCGTGAAACGCTGTTGAGTTTGAAGTGAAAACAATTGAATGGATCAACTCGTGAATGGTAGCATCTCTTACAAAATCAAAATCGTTATATCCTTGTAGGTATTGGTTGATACTTTTGAAGGATCCACTAAAAGTGAAATTTAATAAAGAAACATAGACAACGTTATCTTCGGACGATGGACGATTATTGGGAGTAGAGGATAAAATCAGATTCATTCGCCAAAGGTCTTATTATTTATATAACCTGACATAAAAATTTGTAATTTCTAAACAAATTTGTTTAGAATCAGATACAATTGGCAAACACCGTTAGACATCCTATAGAAGTCCTAGAACGTTTCATTGATTCCCGATAAACGAATTCCACGGTAACGTATTACAAAACAAAATACAACGTACTGTAACTCGGAGACAATATTTGTACAACCGTTTATATGTTTTTTCCTCCCTTGTTTATTTGCGCAATCGATAAAACAGGAACGTGAACGTCATGAAAAAAACAAAACAAATAAAAAAAACAATAATTCACCTTTGGATCCATGAAGATTTTATTCCAAGTCGATTCAATCTTGCATCGCGAGATGAAGATGTGAGGAAAGAGGGGATAGGAGATGCAAAGAAACAATATTCGATCGACAAGAAGGAAGGAAATAGAACTCTATATTCATGTTCCTGCAACCGTAGCTTTAAGCTGATCGCAGCTTACCTTAAGCGTGGAATTTAGCGTCACTATATCGGCGTCCCCCATTAAACCAAATGGAGCGGTTACAACAGCTGAGGTGCAAACGTCATTTACGCTACCCTGTTCTTTTATTCATCCATTCGTAAACTGTCGGGAGGAGATATCGATTTTGGAACAAAGCCAAGAAGAAAACTCACAATTACATCGCAATGTCATCGTTGACTTATCACAATCGAATAAACAAGAGTTTCGTGAAATATTTAAATCTTCCTACATACGAATGTCAAGGTACGGAGTATCCGTTTAATGCGAACGTATATACGTGTATATGAATATTCATAATTTTGACTTACTGTGAAAAATACAGTATAAATAAGTGATAAATCAGATTTATCTAGTCGTAGAAGGCCGATTAACGTCCATCGAAATTATACGAGCGTATTCGTTTCTTAATTCACCAACGTTAAACAGATTTACGGCAAGTCATAGGTACACAATACGTGTATAAAATATAAGTAATGAGATATATTTTACCTCTCACTATTCCCACGATTACGATATTACGATACATAAGGCATCGCAATGATGTTGCACGCAATATACCCAGCTTGGTTACAGTTTGACCCTATAATATAAAACCGCGCCCATCCCTCCCAATGGAATTCATTGTTGTATAAAAGACGAGAGATGATCATCACTCGGCATAGAATATATCTTTCACCAACACCGCTGCTTTTGCCGTTTTCCTGTTGTTGATAGGAATATCACAGAACCCAAGCAACTCTCATCTCGAATTTTGTTCTTTTTTCTTTCCTCACGCGTGAGGAACGGTATCATTCATTTCATTGTTTCATCGAATTTATTTGCGGTACCTATTCTATTATGGTATAGCTATGAGGTAGGTCAAACAATTCCCGATTGAATCGTGCTTGGGGAACGTAAATCATTGAGAATAAATGTTATTATTACGTGTTAATCCGTTTATTTCCTGTGGTTATTACGCTTATTAAAATTTTGTTCCTCTCTTTTCTGTTCCAGGTAAGCGATTTTCATTTGCCGTTCCAACGTGGTCCCCGGTTGATTCGAATAACGCGTGAGCAGAAATTTTGATATACGCATACGTACCGTGTTGATATAAGTCACATATCACATAAATTCTTATGTAGATTTTACATACATTTTTCTCGTGAGAAAATTGAAAAAGAATTGGAATGTTAGTCATCTATCATCATTTCTCTCAATATTATACATACCTTATTGCAGCTACCATGCCGGTCAATGACAAGAATTTGAACCTTCAAGTCCCTGCCAAAATTCCATGTCTGGAATTTGGTACGTTAAACGTTGGCCATGAAACCCGACACAAATGATGTATTCCTCCTGGAGATAGATCATGTTTCTATCGTATAATTTGCAGTTGGATGTTGAGGTATCTTAATTGAACGCATCTTGTGTTATTCGAGGTATACAGCCAGTGAGTTAAAAATGTATCTCTTCGCGTGGAATCTTAGAGGGATAGTTTGAATGTGAATTTATATATAATCTTTCTCAATGTGTATAATTTATATCGAATGCCACCAAAACTCTTATGGTTAAGTCCTTCATGAAATTCTTCAACAATTGATCCAATTTTTGGGGGAAAAATGAATTTAGGGAAATAGATGGTAATTATGCAGGAGTGCGACTGCTGAGACAACGGAGATTTTCTTGGACTGTCTCTGCAGAAATAGTTTCCATCCAAGCCCACTGAAGTGTTAAAATGGGGGGCGCTACAAAAAGTTTGCAAACCGATCATTTACAGCTCATAAACAGCACCTTCCGCGTGATAACCTGTCGAACAATGGTTTTGCTTTCTCCCACTTGATCCCAAGATCAGTTTGAGTTGGAGTTCATCTATTGGATCACTAAATAATGCCCCAAGTTTGCGGAGATATCATTTAATGCTCATAAACCCTTAAGAAAAATATGAACGGCTCTTTTTGCTTGATACCCTGAGAAATGGTAAATATGGTCCGATTTTGTCCGTGATCCTCTCTCCGTGGATCTGATGGGTGGCTGAAAACTTCACTGGAAATTCATAAAGACCTCAATAACAGTTCCTTTCGGGTGGTGGCCTGGACAACGATAATTTTGTTCGAATTTAAATCACAATCACTTCTCTTCTAGTGCCGTAATTAAATTGAATTACAAGTCATATGACGGTTCAGTGATAATTTCATTAATAGATCATAAAAAACACATACCAGCGCTATTCACGCAGTTTCCTAGAGGACCATGAATTTTACCCAATTTGAGCCACGGTGTCCTCCCATTTGACAACTGCACCAAATACCGAAGAGAAAGTCATGTGTCTCTCACGCACAGGAACTTCTGTGTATAGTGGGTTGTATATTGTACAAATAAATTTGCAAGGGATATGAATAAACATCAAAGTAATACATAAAATATGTTCATACAAACGATCTTTCATGCCTAGAAGAACCAATTGAATGTATTAAACAAGAAAACATGGCGTATTAAATGCTAGGGCTTCGCACGAGACTTTCGTCTCAAATTGAAAAATGATCTATATTCATTGTTCTGAAAATTCAAAACATACAAATTTTAGACGGAATCAAGCTTCTACCTAAGGTGTAACAAAATCACATGCAATTCCGATTTCATCGCAGATGATAACGAAGATATTCTCTCAGTCTCGGAACTAGGCTCGGGGTCGGTCTCGGTGCAGGTCTCGTTGCATATTTCGACATATATCTCTGCTAATTTTGTTTGAATGATCAAGGTTCCACCCCATTTCGTTGATTCCATTTGTACTTTCACATTATATTGATCATCTTGATATTTCAAGAGATTGGAATAATTATTGGTACCTATTTTATCTTCCTTTGACGCGAGTCTCGTGCGAAGCCCTATTAAATGCTGAAATATGTGGTTGATCTGTTCAAAATCCTCCATAGAGAACGATGGAAAAGCTCTTTGATTGCTATCTTTGTAGATGGGAAATTTGTAGACTTGATATTTAGTTACTAAGGTTTATTATGTTGCTGAAGTTTGACTCGTTTATTGAAACGAATTAGTAATCGAACAACGAAATACTCAATTATTAACGACCCAAACTTTTGCATTACTTCTTTGAGGCGGTGTTTTCAATTCCAAAGCGTTCATTTGAAGAGTTAAATAACGATCATTCATTGGATTTTGTGAGTGGAAATTTTCGTTTCATTTCTGTAAACGATTCAAACTTCAGTAACATGGTTTATTGAATTATCAGGCCTGTTAAGAGCTGTTTGCGGGCTTTTTCTATTGTCTGCCGGTTGATATAGTTTTACACGATTGAATGAAAGCCAGCCCTGCAGAAAGAATCCCGAAATCTACGAATTCCAGGCTCCAGCCTACGGAGCGGCTGTTTATGGGCTTTAAATGATCTGTTCGCAAACTTTTTGTAGTTCCCCCTATTTGAACACTTCAGTGGGCTTGGATGGAAACTATTTCTGCAAAGAAGACAGGAAAACTCCGTTTTCCCAGCAGTGACACTTCTGCATATTTACCTCCATTTTCTATGGATATTTTGATGAAAATTTTGAAAAATTAGATATTTTTTCTATAAATATATCCATAGAAAGTTGATTTATAAGTAGTCAGTCTATCATGCCAATTCAGTTGAACATTCAATTTAACGACTGGCAGAGAAAGACTTTGTAAAGAAAACTCAAAGTTTTAAATTAGAAGTTTTAGATAAACCCACACGGAGAAAAAAACTAGCAATAATATTGCTGAATGGACAATAAAATATTGTTATATATCAACCCACAATAAAATCGTGAAAATATCGTTGAGGATTGTTGAATTGGCAATTTTATTGTTAAGAAGACAACTATGTGTTGTTAGAAGAACCAAAATTATTGTATATCCAACAATAAAATTCCAACAATTCACTTATTGTCAGTCCTACGAAACACATTTTTCTCAGTGTATCGAAGCTATAATACACCTCCTCACATTCATTCGATAAAAATTTCAAGCTTCATTGATACACGAATTTGGTAGCATATTTATCTTTCATTTATTTTTTCCGTTGAATTTGTCATTTCATATTCATGAATCCTTTTTCCTTTTTTCCCTTCTCTTTCTCTTCTTCCTTTCCTACACGTTATTTGTATTCCGTTCGAAATAGATTTCTTCCACGATACTTAAGTTGTTTTCTTTCCTTTTTTTTCCGTACACAGAATACTTTTTCGAATCATTTCCTACAACTGTGGCTCAAACTCAATTCCCATTTGAAATGGGTACAAGGTAGAACGGTAAGGCCTTTTCAACTCACTTTGTGAAAATTTCCAAGCCAACGACATGTCTGTACATCTGTGGAAAGGTACAATCGTGTCAGTGACGCAGGGAGAAACGTCACGCGGGACATTCAATGCCTACCGTTTGGATGTTGCTCTCTTTGCCTCTGCAAATATCTTGTTCAAGCGCTTACGGGTACGCCTTTACAGATACATACGTGTACCAAACACATGCACAATTGTATTGTAGAGTTGGGTAAAGAAAGTCACCTCGCACAACCCGGTTGGCTGACTATCACGTGCGACTATCAAGTATTTGAAAAATATTCTTCCATGTTATCGTGTTTGAAGAAGACAGCCTCGAAATGTATCACGTATCACGTCATATCCTGCCGGTGAGATCGCTGTACGTCGTGATACATGATATAAAATATGATTCGAGGATGTATAGATTAGGGTGTTTCATTTTTAGCCGAGATTTTTGTTTTCTTTGTCCTACCTGAGAATTTGATATTTTCTAGAGGAAAAAATATATTCCCGTTGGAGAAAAACTTTCAGGTGAATAAGAGGCTCAGCTCATCCAAAAATTCAGTTTCCCATTTAAATAATACAGGAAACTCATGAACTTTGGTTTCAACTTGGTTTTTCGGTGTTGAACAAATTTTTTTCGAAAAAATGAATATGATAGGGTTGTAGGGCATAAAATTTACTACAAAACAGTTGTCTTGAAATGAGACTGTACGAGCAATAGTTTTGGCAGTGAACTTTAATAAAAATCAATATGAAAGCTCTAACAAGGCTCTAAAGTTTATAATCTTAGGAATAACTTATTCAAATACAATGATTGAACTGGATTTTGGGCCGATTTTTATCAAAGTTCACCTTTCAAGCCTTGTAACTCCAAAACTATTGGTCGTACAGTTCTACCTCATGGGAACTTTTTTGTAGCAAATTTTATGCCCTACAAGCCCATCATATACATTTATTCGAAAAAAATTATTTGAACACCGTAAAATCGAGTTGAAACCAAAGTTAACCAGTTTCCCGTGTTATTCAAATGGGGAATCGAATTTTCGAATGAACTAAGCCTCTAATTCACGTAAAATTTTTTTTCCTACGGGAATATTTTTCATCCGCCGTAAAATATCAAATTTTAAGGTAGGACAGAGAAAAAAAAATATAGCCCGAAAATGAAACACCCTAGTATAGATGTGTATTATTCGTGTTATTTGGCGGATAATAAACGTTGGTTAATGAGAAAAGTTTGCCCGATAAATGTTAGTCGAACAATAAGCACGCGTTAAATGTGTTTTAGCTATATATCGGATATATTCTTTGAAACGGGCTGCCGTTACGTCAATCACATTCAAATGAATGTCTGTACCCACCTTTAATCGCAAACCAGGAAATACCTCGAGGTGCAATGGCAAAAGTCGAACAGACTGGGTAGGCTTTCTCTTCTATTCAACTTGCGCGTACAGCCGCGAATGAATTCCCACTCGGAGCTGAGTTGTTCCATCCTCTTCACCCAGTCGCCCAAGCCCAAGCCAATTCACCTACACGACGTACACTAACGTGGTTCTCCGGAATATCCCTCGATACGCTGAAAATACCGATATTCCTCAAAAGCTTAGAGTACGAGTGTAACATTTTATATTGTCAGAATAACATTGATCTTCATGTTTCATAATCAACGATGATTCATAGAAACGTATGTGAATACCGTAACGGATGATGAATACCATGAGATTATTTACCGTGATCGAATTATCAAGTCTCATGCATCTTGTACAACGTGTTTGTCCAATTTGATATTGATACGGATTTAACTGAAAATTATACAGTTATGATGTTTGAAGATGTAATCGCTGTGATCGATGGGAGAGTTCGTTCCGGGACGTATTCGTGATTGAAGAATGGTTGTTGTTGAGAATAGTTCGAGGGTATCAGTTTGCAGTGAATAAAAAAAATAGCATTCGCTAGGGTTTTATATTCCGATAAGTGTTCGAATAGCAAGTCCGTTTCGTTTATCCGGATCTTTTTTCAGAAGATTTTGAGTTAACAGTATTTTCCACACATTCCATGCAAACGTAAAAGAGTTCTCTCAAATATAGCTGGCCGATTACAAACTTGATATTATCGTTGAAGAAATGTATTTTGAATATAAGTTTGGTTGATCACGTATCACAATTAAAATCTCAATTCATCTCTTCTTTGATAATTAAGGTAGTTGTACCCTCAACTCTCTTGTGAAAAATGAAAGTTTCAGTTCGTGGTTTCAAGTTGAATATTTAAAATTGAGTGTAACTTGATAGAATAATCTATAAAATTTTGAACAATCCTGTAAGTATTTCACTTTTCACATGAGTCAGCGATAGAACTCCTTTAATTACAAAAGTAGTACCGTACTATAATATGAAATTCTCGTTTTCTAATATCATATTTTCCAAGTGCATAAACAAGTAGAAATATATATTTAATTAAGTATAATTAAAGTGGACGCAGTTGAGAGTAATATTGCTTGTAAAGTCAATTGACACCGCTATTGTTTGTGAAACAAGAATTTCAATACTCTCAGAAGTTATTTTTCTCTTGTGCAAATCTAAAATATAAAGTTATATACGAAGTTATTCTCTTCGAAATGAATATTATATTCTCTAGTGCAAAATGCACGCAATGTGAACGGATTCTATTACTCGATAATAAAGAGTACGGTAATTTCAAAAAGATACCAGAGTGAATAAAGTTCTAACATTTTCAATTCACTAACGAGTGTAGTAATTTATAATATAAAACATTTTCTTCGGAGTATCATTCTAAAGCTCACTAAGGAAGCAAAATAACAATTTAATTTTACAACTCTTTGTTCTTTGTTTCTCTTTTTTGCGTTCCTTTTGTACTCAACTCTCATTGTAATCTTTGTTTTTTAGTCTCTTCCATCCTCGATATCTAGTTCAGTAGCTTTTGATCTGCAATCTCATTTGAGGGTCGGATATCTCCGTTAACATCTCGTATTATACGGATTACTTTACAGGATGATGTTTTTTTCATCGATTTTCAACAACCGCATAAATTCAAATTCAATGATAAACGAACGATTACACATAATCCGCATAAAAATAATTGCTAATCTTGGAGGGATTTGGCTGAAAATCTGGCGTCAAGTACGAAAAGAAGCTTTTAGTTGTGTCAACTGAATTTTAGCTATCACAACTAAATAACTCAGCACTCTCAAGACAGTTGATATCCCAAGAACATCAGGCAAACTTTTGCTAATACAGGTAAAAAATTTTGTAGCAGCGAGCAAAATTTAGCTGTAGGAGCTGAGAAAAATGGCGTCCTTCTCACAGCTAAGTAATTTTTTTCGTGAGCATGATGATAGTCGTCTGACTTCTAAATCCTGTACTTTACACTGAGAAAAATGTGTTTCGTAGAACTAGCAATAAGAGCATTGCCGACATTTTATTGTTGAATATACAATAATTCTTGTTCTTGTAGCAATATATAGTTGTCTTATTAACAATAAAATTGTCAATTCAGCAATTTTATTGCTGGTTGATATGTGACAATTCAGCATTGTCATATGTCAACCTACAATAAAAATCGTAAAAATATGACCGTTAACATTGCTGAATTGACAACTCTATTGTTAACAAGACAACATGTATTGCTATAAGAACAAAAATTATTGTATTTCCAACAATAAAATGCCAACAATTCTGTCATTGCTAGTTCTACGAAACACATTTTTCTCAGTGTATGTAGAGGAAAAAAAGACACTCACAGAAAAGCTTCCTTCTGACAAGAATAAAACGTAGTTTCGTCCCGCCGACAAGAAGGAATTTTTTGGATCCAAGTAAAATTTTCTTGATTGAAATAAAATTTGCTAATCTTGAAAAAATCTCATTTGAATCAAGCACACTGAGAGAAAGGGTCTATTCAAATATTCGACAGTTGAGGAATTTAGTCACTGTAAGTAAAAATTTAGTTGTGCCAGCTAAATTTTATTTGTCACGACTAAATTTTTCATTCCTATTGAATAAATCATTCTATTCATCTTTCAGGCAGCTAGACTTTTATTTACTCCAACTAGAGTCTAGCTAGCGTAACTAAAAATCTAGCTGCGGCTACCAAAATTTAGTTGCCCCAACCAGGTACCTCTCTCTCTCAGTGCAAATTTTTTCTTGTTGGCGGAAGAAACTACGTTTTGTTCTTGTCAGAAGACAACCTTTCTGTGGGTGTAGGAAGAAGTAAAATTCAAACCATTAATTATTCCCATCCTAAGGCGGCAACTTGGAGACAACGTGGTATAGTATCGTTTTTAGTGTGGAGTTAGTATGGTAAAATAATAAAATTCCACCTTTGGAATATATATTCATATGCTGTATCAGTAGAATAGTTTCAAAACCAGACATTAGTAGACTTCCACATTCTACAACAGAAGAAACTGAGGTATTAGCAGGTGAATAAATACGAATCTGTCATGTAAAATAAGATCATTCATGAAATACTGTCAATTATCATTTATTTCAATTTTGCACATCGAATTTACAATTTGTTTTCAGAACAAGTGAATTCATAACATATCACATCCACCGTTTGTTTACGTGAGAACATCCATCATGCAATGGAGTCGCAAGCGTCCTCAGCGACGCTTTCGTCAGGAGTTGTTGCAATAATTTGGTTTTATCGATTTGATGATTTGTCGTTGATCGAACTTACGCATTCTGAGTTTGTAAGGCATCATCTGGTGACTTCTATCACCATATAAGTGAGGTTTAAGAAGAACCTGTTCTTGTAAACCGATAAAATATTCGACAATATTTTCAGTTTTGTAACAGAAATATACAGAAATCCAATCAATTTTCATGACTTCCCGAAAGATGTTTATCAATTGACGAGAATTGTTTGTGAATTTAATGAAAAATGCTTGTTAGAAAGTTACCAAACTTTTGGAAGTTTTTTTTACAGTTCACTCCAAATAGAAACAATCACTCAACAAATATACAATTTCAAGATATCGAGTCATCATTTTTATCGTGGAATTTGTTGCCGAATTATATTGATTACATCAACAGGAAAAAAAATAAGAAGTCAAAGTTGTTGGTACAAAAGTGTGGATAATAAATCACCGTAGCCTCTCAAATTGCTTACCGGTATTGCAAGTGCGGGAGAAGCCATTTTTCTATAAACTATAAACTCACTTCTTTCTTACGTAAAAATGGAATTACTTTGAATGTAGTAAAAAAAATCATAAAACATAAAATCAGGATTCAGGTCAAGAAAATTCTGTTCATTTCGGTTTCGTGATTTTTTATTTCGAAGACAATTATTCGAAGTTGTGTGGAAAAGACCGATCGTTATTTTTAGTCAAAAAGGGTTTTTATTTTTATGGTTGAAAAATGCGAACAGAAAGATATTTCAAACAGGCCCGGCGAAATATTCTCAGCCCGAGTGGGTATAAGACGGGGGGGGGGGGGGTTGGCATCAGAAATACTTTCCCCAACGAAGTTCAATCAGACTGGCCTTCAGGCTGTGGCGTAGTCCCGATCATTGGAAAATAAAATGTTCAAAATTCCCCACTCAACCATTTTCCGTGTGGGGGTTGCTCCCCGCTGAACCCACATTATTCGCCAGGCCTGATTTCAAAACATTCCAAGATATTTCCGTTTTCTTTACTTGTCAATAAATAATCAGCCATCTTTGTAACACAATACGTATTCCCCACTATTCACGTAATGTTCGTGTCACGTGATGATGGCGCGCCTGCGTATACGCACATAGTCATTGATATATCACATAACAGAGAGAAGATGAGAGTACTCACGGAGGAGGCCCTTCAATGAGGAATAAGTCAACTAGCTTTTTAGTCACCGCCATTAATAGATTAGGGGTTACGCGATGGATGGGGGAGAGGATGGTTAGTTAACGCGTCATTCGATAAATAAAACCGAATAATTCATCAAAAATATAACAGAAAAGTCGACTTTATATCATATTTTCAATGGACTATTTATTTTTATTATTCATTGGATGGCGCACAAATGAGGCACCTATTTTTTGGTGATCCTATCAATGGTGACTGTTGCCCAATCCCTCATTAAAGAACCCTACTCCCCTATTAAAGGAACAGCCCTCTGGCGGTTGGATCATGAAAGTAGACCCATTGCAATCTCATTTTTTAATAGGAGAAAATCGCGCATTTCCTCCGCATACTTTCCAGTTCGTATTGAATCAGAATTCAATTGCGTGTCGGTACTGAATAGAAAGGATTTTTTATTATCTTGAATATAAATTGTCAAAAATGAGAAGGTGGAACGATGGGACTGATTTCTGTATTCAATTTACTAGCAATGGAACTTCGACCGTGAACGCTCTTATCCTTTGTCTAATAATAAGTGGATGCAGTATACTGATCCCAACGGTGGCCCGAATTGAAGCACGCATTTCACTTGGTGGTAAGCAATCTTGTACCGACAACACGATTCAGAATATCAATTATTCTAATTTTAGAGTACAATACTCAGTAGCGTCGCTAAGGGGGTGCGAAGAGGGGGATCACCCCGGGTGCGTAGATAGAGAGGCGCCAGAATAAATAAGTGAAAAATCTTTATTTATTGACTGGGGGCGGAAAGTGCAACCCGAGTAGTAAAATTTTCACAATTATGTATAAATGACATATATAAATCATGTATAAACTATATTGAATTACATATAAATTATATATAATTGTGAAAATTTTTCCTTTTATGAAACTTTGCTCCGAGCGCCAAATCACTCCGCTACGCCACTGGCAATACTCAATCTTAGAAGTGCAATACAATGTTTCGATAACTCATGCTTATATCATGTATTGTGAAATCAGAGTGTATTTTGCATTCGCTTGAATAATTTTATCATTTCAATAACAATCTTGATTATTATTCTTGAGAACTTAGCTTACCGCTAGACGGTGCTGTTGTCGTTTTATAGTATTTTCTAGTAATTCCACTACCTTCAATTGGGTCAAGAAGTTTTCCTGAAATTTGCAGATCAATCGAGTGAAAAATAAGGGAATTACGATACATGACGCCTATATGCGCGATGGTTCGTAAGTGAGTCGCGGCATCGTAAACATTGTTGAATATCTTCCACATTTTTCTCTCGATTGATCTGAAAATTTCAGGAAAACTCCTTCGAACATTGACAAACAACTTTGCCGCTTTGATTTTTCCAAATCGAACATTCCCTCGACATTTTTTTCCGTGGAACCTCGCAAGCGCGTGTTCTCAACAGCATTTGTTTATTGTTAAATATGCATTGGATGATGAAATCTTTTGATAATCTTAACTCACTAGTTGTTTTCGGAGATCACTACTGAAGCTGTATACCAAATTTCGAGTCATTTCAATTGACTTCTCGCTGAGTAATCGGAAATTATGATTTGAATTCTATTGATTTTGAAAAAATAAACGTTTTCACTTTTTAATTTTTATCTCGGAAACTATTGATGATAGAGAAAAGTTTTTCATCATAAAAATGTGTGTTTCGATAAGTTCTATTGTAACAGGTTATATTTTTTATTTTCTATTTTGACGAATTTTTTTTTCCTCGTTTTATTGCGCTCCTGGATCAGATGCCTAAACGTGTTGGAGGAGCGCTCGGCGAGTTTTGCGATCCGGCCGTTCAATTATGAGAGATTCCTACTATCTGTGTGAACTGTTCAAACATTTAAATGCTAGGTACACTTGGAGAAAAATTTGCTTCTCATAACCGGGCAACGTAGTTGATTTTGGCTTTGAGCATTCCATCTATAGTTGCCACAAGCTGATTTACGTGGTTTTGTTTGTTTTTCTGGTTATCATAACCAAATTTCAGGGTACTACAGCCTTTAACCATGCAAGGATGGTTTTTGTGACTATGTCCTTCTGTTCCTCAGTGTAAACGTTTTTGAATTAATTAATACTTTGCACAGTGGCAAATTATAGCACTCCTTATTTGAAATGTCAATATGTAAGAAAATTTCGAGAATATTTTTTAATTCTTCAGTAGATATCAATTTAGTACGATGTTTTCCCCAAACTATTTAAGAACCGCATGAAATACTATCGAAAAAAAATGAAAGACCCTGTAATACATTTTGTGAAATCTATGGCAATTACTCGCATATATTTTCTAATGTCTCCGCATTGCTGATTGAGTTTAAGAAATGTTATGAGCCCAATAATACTTGTTCCCAAAATTTTTTTCTGAGTGCATATAAAGATTTGTGCCAGATCTCTCCTAATTTAATCCAATATCTCCCCAAGATTGATGCCAGACTTTCAGCCAAATTTCTCCGAAATAGTTCTCATATGAATTTTTGTAAGCACTCGTAATGTTATTATTCTCCATTAGCGCTGTTTTCAAAATACAATTACAATACAATTCATCATTCTGAGATACATGATATTAAATTTCAGTGATATAAAGTTGAAATTCTTTCAATCTAGTCTACTTCTAATTTTAAATCAAAATTCAATGTATATTCAACGTAATTGTTCATGAATATTTGGAATATCATGTGATATAAAACACGTACGGCAAAGGTTTATTAAAGCCCGACTACGATGAAACGGAATAAATTTTCACTTACGACGATGACAGGTTTTCAGTTATTATATTCAAATAGATTGTTTTCCTCGGGCCAAGAAAATAATACATATTCTAGATATTCTCATTATGCGCGAATCAAATGTCACCGGAGATGTACGCTCGTAAAGGTTAAGAGCTCGAGTAACACCTGTGAATAAACGAATCCGTTGATATTGCGAGGCAACCCTTTGTTTCTTAATCGTGACTCGTCATCAGAGTAGAAAGAGGCTGCAACGAAATAACGTAGAAAGGAAAGGAGAAGTTCATTAAATACGTGGATTACTGTTATCGTTTGCGTACATGCTTTAATGTAAGCAAACAGTGCGTCTCATTGCTTTGCCGTGTACGAGCTAGATGCGATAGCCTGACTGTGACATCACCGATCTTACGGCGTATGTTATTCCTGCCCTGGCAATCCAGCAAGCTTAGCCCCTCCTCCGAGAGGAGACAGGAAGAGAGAAAGCCGCGTTTCAGACATTTTGCGCTAGATAAGCCGTGTATACTCTGAATCTACGTTTCCTACACCTACGCTCGGAGCTTTGCTCCTCCACCAACCTACTCGAGGAGACCCCTGTGTTGCATTCACCGTACAATACATACGCGCGGACATGACGGAGTAACGTAACGGTACGAAAATATTCAAGTATGTGAATATTTCTTACGTATCGACCTGAGTATAGTTTACGTAGATAGATACTTATCCGCAAGTTATATTTTTTATGTTCATTTGATGGTAGTTGAACCTCTGAAACATGAAACTGGACTAAACTATGGCGCCGTCTCGCTTATTTTTACATCCCGATCACGTAGATTTTTGTTGTAAAGTGCTTGTCAAACGAGATGTCTTGTGATTTGATCTGTCAAAGTATAAGGTAATGATGCCAATAATGTTCCTAGACTTATTGAATCCGGTATTGCCTCGTATCGAAGAGATGACAGGAATGTATTCGATAAGTATGTACATATATATGGATCCACATAATGGAAAAATAACGAGTGAAAGTTGGAAAGTTTGAGTGTTTCATTCTTAGGAATATAATATCGAATCGTTACGTTGTCTTGATACACGTTGTCATGGATTTTTAACTAATTATCCTCGAACATAGATTATCTGAAATGACATACAATGTGGTTAGATTGTGTCTGGAAATTGATACGGTTAGTCGTATCGAGGAGAGTCCTCTATTACTTAAATTACTTCTACTTGGAGTAATCTAGATAAAAACAGGCAGCATCGTCGTCGATGCTTGACGTAGCAGCAACAGCAGTAGCAGCAGAGGCAAGGGAATGAAATCAATTATCATAATCTATGCTAGGCACTTATGGCTTCCGGAGTGGGGCGGCTGCTATGCACGTATCCGTCGTCTCGCTCACTGTAGACGATCTTTGCAAACATTTTATTATTTAATGAAATATTCATCTTGGTCGTTTGGATTGTGTTTTATTATCGATCGCGCGTTTCCTCGATTACGTAAAAGTAATTTATATGATTTGATATTGTCGTACCGTTGAATCAATTTCCTTGACAATAAGAATTTAATCAGAAGGAAGAAAATATATCATAAAAAATATCATCATGTTTGAAACATTGAAAGGAAGGAAATTTGAAAAATGATATCATCCTTCCATACCTCTCTTGTCCTCTATACAAAAATAATACTCAATATTTGCTTTTACTTCCAAGCAAAGGAAGATATGTTAATGGGTGGATTTAATACCGTAAACGACCAATGGAGGTGTGGCGAGTAAAGAATATGATGGCATAGAGGAGCAACTGTAGAATTAACCGTCTAGGTTGATAAACAAAGACAACTTTTTAATGCATATGAATCTTTGTGGAAAGGAGTTTTTCAAACTTATCCTTCAAATTGATATCGATATTTTTGTATACAAATTATCTTTTTCTTTACTTAATTGTTAAATTCTGTTTACTTGAAAAAATCGCTTTCTCCAATCAATCCGTGTAATCATTCATCGAGATCGCTTGTTTGATATTTCAAAAAATAAAAATCTAGGAATTTCCAATAGGAACTATTCTACACATTGGGGATGCAAGATACGTGCTTGATTGAAATTTCAATTGAAGTCAAAATCGAATAACGTTTTGAATTAAGTTGTGTCCAACTATTGGGATTTATCGACGTATTTTTTTGTTGTTTGCTCCGGCGCGAATATCGGTTATCGTCGCGCTTTAAGAATTCTTTTTTCTCCTTGCGACTCAAGTATTATTACTCTCCGTAGATTATTTCCTCTGACGCGAAGTTAGTTAAGAGAACGAATGGTTCTGTGGGATGGAATTATCCAACTGAAATTGGTGACAATGAACGGAAGGGAACAATCTCACTTTGCCAACTCTCTCTTTCAAGAATAAATGAAATGTCGAATTTTGATTCGAATACGACGAAATGCAAGTTGTTACAGTTGGATGCAGAGGAATCACGGTAACCGGACAAGAGAAGGACACCCGTAATAATGTACATCGTGCTTGGAAAGAAAAAAAAAATTGATCTCTCAGCGAACAGTTGTAATACCAAACGTTTCCGATAATATCCTATCGAGTGAATAGAGGGAGATGACGCAGGACGCGCTGTTGTGAAAAAATTATTGATTCGAGTCAAGAATCGCAATGGGTGAATAGATGGACGAAGGAACGATAATGGAAAGGGTTGATTGACCAATTGGCCAGGTTACTATAGTCGTACCATACGGTTATACACAGCAGGAAGAATTGAAGTTGGCGTATCTATACATGTACGAATACACGCGCGAGAGAGAAACTGGTTATGCTCGGTTGGACTGCCTGGACTCTGTTGCGTCGTCTGCTGTTGCCGCTGCCGTTGTTTGGTTTCCTACACGAGTTTCGGTATTGAGTATACGTGTATGCGTTGATCCACATCTACAAGCGATTTGTACTATAATACCCGGGCACGTCATACCGTACGACGCCAAGCACTATGCCTATCCAGGTGAGCCTTGGCGAGCTTGGGGCTAACGCGAGACCGTTGTTAACTCTGTACATTCGATATGTGTCACGCCACATGTACACACAACACACACACACACACACTTACAAATGTACGCAATTCAACTCTTGCAATGCCACAATACGACAATATAGCGCACCGCCAGACGCGAAATGCTGCTCAACGACGAACGAACGAACCTACGAACGTACGAACGAACGACGAACAATCCAGCGAATAGAGACCAACTTGCCGATTAATCGATTGTGACCGACTATGCATATATTGACAGCGAGTATGTACACTTATGCACACCTGTTTCCATTCCCGATATCAGAATTGACAACGGACCATTCTGGTGACATTTTGCATTGACTTTCATGAAGTAGGTCTCTCACTTGGAGAAAATAAATCTTGAACAACCACTTTCGTTCTCGACCGCGGTGAATGACTGGAAAATCAGACATTCCACGTGTGAGCGATGAACGCGATATATATGTAGGAGAGGTTGAAAGTGAAAGTGTTATAAGTCAAGCTCATGACAAAAGTAACTCGACACACCTAACTTATGGAATAACCTTTATTATTTTTCTTCTCTTTCCTCTCTTGCCACTTTTTTTTGTCTACACGGAGCAACCGTTGACCCACGTTCGATATCATTCGATTTCTCAAAAAAATGGACCTTTCACTTTGAAAGAATGGATGAATGTACGTCAATCACCATTTTTCTTTCTCTCTTTTCTTTTTTTCTCTCTCGTGATCGATACGAAATCGTTGATACGCATGAAACACGAACCCATACGCTTTTTTGTTCAAAATATTCGGAGTATTCAATCAAATCGTATTCATCTCGAGTCGGTTGAGAAGCGTAACGGGTGCTTAGTGTTTGGTCACCTCATTCGCAACCTTGATTTCATACGTGTAGATATGAACCTTACATGCGATTTTATCTGATGTGATATGTAGAAGGACAATGATTTTTTTATTCCCCCTTGTCTCTCTGTTTTTTTTCTTGCAGAATATATTTGAATATCAAGTCAATGAACCTTTTTTTCTCATATTTTTTCTAAAAATCACTTATCTTGAAATGAAAACAATGAAAAGAGTCTGACACCAGATAGGAGGGGCTGCTATATCGAATAAATGATCCGATCTTTTCCTCGTTACTTGAAACGATAAAGAATAATTGAATAATAATGATAATGAAAACTTGGAGCATATCGGTTTTACGTAGTGCGTCATAAGACGTCCTATCGAACGATCGTATCAAAATTTTCACAGCCACTTAAGAAATCAGCAGAACTTTGTGATTGCCTGAAGAAGTATTGTGTCTGGTGTGCGAAGACCAGGTAGATCTTAGCTCTCTTGTTATCGTCAGTCGCCGTTCCATGCAGACGACCCAAGATTTACGAGTGCCGCAGCTTTCGTCGTCTCTTTTACGGCGTCTCGTAAGGGTTCGCAAATAGAGTAAGATGAAGCAGCTGCGGTCTTTACGCCGCACACCAAAACGCTCGGTGCTTACGCCCCACGAAGTGAGATAGGTGGTATCTGTGGGTAGATATAACTTGTACCTCAAACTTCGAATGGATACGCGTTTACAAAGGTTGAATGCCGCGGTCCACCGTTCCACGATGACGATTCCACTCTTTCCTTGCGAGAGAGCTTACATTTAGAAAGAGGCGCATAAAACGTATATGTCGTTAAATGAATCCAAATTACGATTGCGGCTCGTTAAACTATATACTCACAACCTTTCAGTTCCAACTTGAATGGCGTTGCTCGTGATATTCACCGGAACTCGCATAAAAACTTCCACATAATTTCATCCTTCGGAGTATCATGGGAATATAAAAATATTCTCCTGGATGGGAAGAGAAAGACGGGGCGTAGAGATATCAGGGAACATTTATACTCAGCGAGTGCACAATATGTTTGGTTAGATCGATATCGTTGTATTTATTTTTTGCGTTGTTTTTTTTTGTTTCGTTTATGACTGTGGAGACGGTGAGAAAGAGTTACACACGCTAGGTTTGAACTGTACAGCTTTTATATGTCGAATTTCATTGAATAGTATGAACGATCAATTCTTTTTATTGTGTTTCAAATTGATAGTTTTATACTCTATATTTGATTGTATATGAAATTTCAAGTGGAAAGGTATTCTAAAAGTCAGTAGTTCATCTTTTAAGAATAGAATTCTATTCCCTCGTTAATTTATATTTAGAGGATAAATGCATATACGATTAAAGCAATAATAAAAGTTATGTATTTATTGACGCGTCAAATTAGTCAGTTCCTCTTTTGATATGGTTTTAGCTTTACATTTCACGTATCTCCGAGATTCTTGGATGAAAATTGAAGGAGTTTGACATTGCGTTCCTCTTTATAATAGAACGTTTCAGCAAAATTTCGTAATATGGAATGCGTGGCGTAAAGTTTCAATAGATCGAGCAAGTGTAGTACGACGCCCTATTTTGGAGGAGTTTCAGATGTGTTCTGAGGTAACTCAATGGCTTTGAAATTATAGTGTCGTTGTTCCAATATCTCACGAATTCGAAATAATAAACAATATTAAGAATTATCAGTTCAAATGCGAGAAAAAAATGAATAATTTTGACTACTCGATAAACAACAAAGTATTGGGACAGATTGAGGATCCAATCTTTGAATTCGGTTGAGCGAAGATCATCCATGTGGAAATTGAAACCTGGCCCATTACTGCCGCAGTACTGTTGCCGAAGTTACCAGCGCTAGTAAATATCAACGACCAGTACAGGGCCTGTTGATTTGACAGTACTGCCCCGGAGTCGAAATGATAACAACGTTCTCGGGAGGCCCAGTACTGGGGATACAATACTGCCGGTACAGGCAGTATTCATGAGCCTGTATTATCACAATTTCGGCATTGTCCGGTAGTCCATTGATGAATATGTATCCGTTTAATTACGGAAACGGTTGACACAATAGAAGAATAAATCAGATAAATGTTTTCACGGTTCAAAAGACAGCTTAGATATTATTTCGGATGATCGTATTTGAAATTGAATGTAAAATAAATATAGGCGAGGATATAATAAAATTCACTTTCTCGTCCTCATTCATCTGGATTCAAAGTCTAACTGTTTCTATTCGTTTCTAGGTACTGTCCAAAGGTTGAGAATCTCGTTGCAAGTAGGAAATTTAGATAAATTGAATTACTTTGGACTAAAACCATTCGAGAGATTTGTTGTTTAAAGTGTATATCCATCGTTGGTTGAACACTGGAATGACCTAGACTCAGAGTTGATTCAGTATCGCAACGAATCTGGCCATCTTCAGGACCCTGAGTTGCGTGATTTCTGTTAGATAAGTGGCATCAATTGAAAAACAGTAGTGGTACAGTAACGGCTCAATTTTTTTGGCTAGAGTCTGGCAAATAAATCCGTGCCAGTATTGGACCGTTCGTTCATTCCCGGGAATTTCCACATGGGCAATGATTGGATTGAGAACCAAGATTGATTCGGTTTCAATTTAATCCGTTTGAATACTTGTTTGTTTACCGTTTAGCAAAAGGACTGCTATTCAACCTTTAAACTTGTGAATTTATTTAATTCAATGTATAAGAATAATTGTGTATATTTTGAGAAAAATTGAGAATAGTATACTGATGAAATACTTCTCTTTGGAATGTTGAAATAAATTATTCTAGAATGCAAAAAGTGGATCTTGATAATAACTAAACAATTTTGAAATGCAGTTTGGTTTAATCTAGCCTGCAATACAACATCACACGCATAAATCTTATCGTCATAAATTTTCCATAATAATTACCATTTCATTATACTATTATAAGAAAAAGTAATTAAGAAACCTATAAATATATTATTAAATGATCAACTCCTGCGAGTCTCTTTACATAAGCGTAAGACTATACCTTGCTTGCGATCTTCCACTCTTCCCATAACAAGTTTTCTCGTTTTGCACTTGCCGATACATTATATAAATTCTTAACTAATTTACAATTTTCTATGAATTACGGACGTATAAACTATGGATAGTTATATCCAAAGTCTCGTTTAATATCCATGAAACATAAATACTTACGGCATAATATAATCTCCCATTGATTATTATTAGTTATAGTCACTCGAATATTCAAGAAATATTAATCTCGTACTCGCGAGTATAATAGTGCTTGGAGAAATTATTGCGTTTGACTATTTAAATGCAGCTTATTATTCTAACTATGCCAGATTGTTATGAATTTTGTTATAAATCGTACACCCGAGTAGTTGGAAATTCCATCCCGAGCTTGTTCTTTTTATTCACATGAATATTGCACATAAGTGATTAATCTCTTTATTTTCCAACAATAAATGCTCCTTTCACGGCTGTTCGAAAATTAATAAATTCAATAGGCAACGCGAATATGAACCATCCCGTCTCTCGAATATACATCATTTTATTGCGTAATTGCGAGCATAATATCCTCCCTGTACATACTTTTACTTGGAAGATTTTGCGTGCGAATGTAAGATCTAATAGTTACACTTATTCTCACTCTCGTACAGCGAATACGGTTTCAAGTATTTGTACACCTACGCAAAGTCCATTGTGAACGAAACAGTTGCTCGTTGCTGCATCGAATTAGCATCGAATTAGCCGAGTTAGTCGTTTGCTTGGGTTCTCTCAGCAAAAATAGCAGGTAGGTAGGTGAGGGGGATGCGTTTGTGGGATAGCAACAGTGCTAACTAACGATCAGATATTAAATTTATGCCTTACGCGAGTAGACAGGACGTCTCAGCTTTTGTTGTGAGAAAAATCGATCTTCAATACTCTCGGTTCTTTAATTAGCATACGATGAACTCTTTCTTTCTTCGCCGTTCGTGTATTTCGAATGAAACTGATGAGAATTGAAAAAAAACGCCAGCTAGAATGATTATATTGTATCGATGATGTTTCTGTTTCAACATTTTCCTCTTCAATATCGTGTTAATTGATGTCGAAAGTAATGAGGTTGCGTCGTGCATTTACATTAAAAAAATATCAGAAAATAGTTATGGAAAGAACAAATATATCGAGTGTGAGATAGAAAAATGAAAAAAGTTTCGATACTTATCTGAGTACAAAAAGAACCATTATTGATTTTTTGAAAGAATATATATGGGGGATAGATTAAATAATGCATTATTATCAATGTGGAAAATTCATTTATCTTTATATAAATCTGATAATTGTCACGAAAGAAGATCAAGTGATCTCTAGGAGTCGAGTGTAGTTTCATAGTAAAGTATGTTAACTATACCGCGCTATGGTTTAAGTCTGTAGACAACCTGTTTTACTGGTGTGGAAATTTCAAGTGTGAGCGCAGGGAAGAGTGTTATCTCTTTCCCTTTCAATGAACACTCGTAAGAACTTGTTCGTTCCACTAATCCTCCATATCTCCATTCAACATCATCACTTGTGAGGATTAGATGTGATGTGAATTGTACATTCTTTGGAGACTTCTGAAACAACGTTTATATACAATTTGTATACAAATAAAAGAAGTTGACTGTGAAATGTGTGCATGAAATTTGGAGCTTTTGGAGAGGAAAACGAATAACAATTGTTGTAACTTTTCGCATTGTAACCTTTTTGCGTTGCTTAGGGTGAGACTGGCGGAACCGATGAGATATCTCAAAATCATATGACCCACATCTCTCAACATTATGATAAAGGTCATCTCACGAGTGAAAGTCTGCATAACGTGAGCATTAGGGTGTTGAGTGAATATATATTTTCTTCGCACTTTGTATAACCACAAATTATATGCAATTCCTTCGTACACGGGAGAAATTTAATAAATATAGCTTCGTGAATAATCACAGAGGGTTTCTATATTTCATCTTCTTGCATATCAATATGCGATATATTTCAATATCCCTGCGCAAAGAGTAGAAATTAGGTAAATGATACCGTGAGCGCAACAAACGTTACAAAATCAGGAAAACTCAGTAATCTATCAGGTTCAAGAGGAAAATTTTGTTATGGACAATGTAAGTACGAAATACTTATTACAAAATCACTTGATGGAATGTGAATTAACTTCCATTAGCGACAAAATCATTGTTCTTACATCTTTCTCTTTGTTACACTGTTAGAAATTTCTGATTGAATTTTCATTTACATGTAATGGAAGCAACTTCCACTCACGTAATTGAAAAATAATTCGCACTGTACTTGAAAATTCAAGAACCAATTCTTTAAATTTCATGCACATGTTCTTGATTGTTGAGAGAAATCATGATTGAAAATTCAATAACAAGTTCTTTAAATTTCATGCACATGTTCATGATCGTTGAAAAAAAAAGTCACCTCCACAAGATGTGAACGCGGGACGTCGTAGTCGGACGCCAAAGCTCTGTCACTCAAGCCACTGCCATTTATGTGGAAGGGAGCATTTTTCTGCTTATACGACCTTGCGTTCATTCTTCAAACTTGTGAATCAAGATGTACTTGTAATGTAGAAACACTGAACAAACCGTATGATTTAACTAGTACATAGTTGAAGTGGATACGCGGATGACTTCGTCAAAGCGTTAGTATACAGGGTGACCCATATTGAGAAAAATTGTATTTCAAGGGCGTATTCTGCAGCCATAATGCAAGAATTTCCCGTTTCTTTGAAGGTTAGTTTTTGAGATATGAGCATTTTTAGATTTTTTTTCAAATCCAAACACACTTGGATCATTTTTGTTATTGTCAGTTGGATGCCATTAGAGCCATGATTTGATTATAATTATAATGATATTATTATGTTATTATACTGGATTAAATTTTTCTAAGTTTCTTCAATCACCTGTATATTAATTTCAATTTTCATGCACGATAACTTGAAAATTCAATAACATGTATTTGGACTCCTATTTCAGTTCACAAAAATTGAATTTTCATTCACATATGTACATGAAAACTACATGAAATTTCAAGCAATTTTTAACAGTGTAGTATTGATAAAATGTTCTACATTTATACACACACACAAATATATATGTATACATATATATATACACACAGACATTGACAACACAAGTCATCGTCGCTGCCGTTGGTTACAATGGACGGTAATGAAATCCCCGCTTTCAACGACGACAGCCTTGGTGCACAGAAATACATATATGAATATACTTGTGTCTGTGTGTACAGAAGTTTGAACGTGTCTTAGTTCCGCTTTAAAGTCAAAGGATTGCCACGATGTGGAGCATCGAGAAATCCCGAGACAATAAACTTGAAACTTGAGTGAAATGCTGTGGCATTCTAGTTTTAACAGTTCGAAAGAGCGACTGCACACAAGGGAGAGGAGGGGCAACGGCAATGGGGAGAAAAGCAAAACGAAGAAGGTGGGCGAAGGAAGGAGATTCGAAGGTGGTGGTTACCCGAAGGGTATAAATCAGACATACAATTTTGCCAGCATTTTCATTCTCATAAGCGTTGCAAAGATTTTTGCGATTCTCTTTTCTTTTCTCTTCCAAACTCAAAGGCAAACTCGAGAAAACTTAGATTCCTTGAAAAGTTGGGGAGGAGCAGGAGGTACCTTCCTGTTTTTACATTTCTCGAGCGGAAGCCCTTATTGTACGAGTTCGACTTTTCACTCGTCTCAGATGAGCCAACAATTAATTGAAACTTATTTTTCTTTGAGGTAAAAGAAGTCGGAATGAAAAACGAGGTCATTGAAGTTATGGGAACGTTAACGTCCATTCACGAGTTCGGCTTATCGGTGAATTTGAAATATGATCGTCTCAATAAAGATTTTTTGCAATAGTCGAACGTCTATCTAACTCTCTGAAAGGAGTTGGTAAGGAGTTGCCATGAGAATAAAAATGCAACGTTAGCTGCGGGCCATACACGTGAGCGTGAGCAAAGGAGGAAGTAAATAAAGAAGGAACAAGAGGGAAAGAAGAAATAAAGAAAGATGGTGGTATGCGATGAAAAGAGGGCCTGGATAAGCCCACCAACTTGAACAATATCTTTCAAGATGCTGCTGTTGCCGGTGCCGCCGCCACTACTCCCGCCTTCAGCTATCTAGGCTCAAAACTTCCTGTAGGTACGATGTTTTACTATAGTTAAAGTCAGACTGATCGACGAACCAACCAACCAACCGACCAACGAGTTTGAAGTCCGAGATTTCTGCTCCGAGTCTGCCGCGGAAGAACTTTCACGTAATCCACTCACTCAAGACTCGCAGGAACGTTCTATAGATCATTACTTCAAAGAAAAAGATGAGAAATGTCTGAAGGCTTTAGAAGAAGATAGCAGTTTTTTTCTCATACCGTTTCTATTATATTTTCTCGTACTCAATGTGTTATTTTCTTTTTTTTTTTTATTTCCATATGATAGGAATAACGAAGGAATATCGTAGATGCTTCGGATAAAAGAAAATTCCCCCACCTTGTTCCTCATTATAGGATTCATTCGAGTTGATGGGTACGCGATTGTAATTACGTACTCCTCGTCTCTTCACTTCCAATCAAAAGTTCAGATTTTGAATTAAACAAGAATGAAACTTCAAATCGAATATTGAAATAACGAGATTTAAGGATTATCTTCAGATTACATTCACTTCCATTTGGATTTAACAATCCGAATGTGAAATTGAATTTTCTTTGGTCTCGCGAACGATGGAACAAATATCGTTGATAACATGCAGCAGTTCTCCATAGTTCCCTAGTTTTTATTACACTCTCTAATTAGCTACAATCGATTTTCGACATATAAATAACCCTTTACGCCCACAAACAAAACTGCCTTCTTGATAAACGTCAAGAGTAAATTTTCCTATGTAAACAATTTTTCAAATATCAAACCTTTACGCTCGGATATGTATATATCTACCGGGTATAATATTTCGCCAGGTGCAAAAGGTATTTACTTTCACGGTTGTTCAGTGTCACTCGTAAACTTTGAAAGACGATTCGTTGTGTTGTCCATAAAGTTTCAAAATTGCAGTCCGTTGGTTACTCACCTAAGGCTCGTCCAAGTTCAACTTATATAGCAGAGAGGCGACGGAAAAAGTTCTCTTTATTCAGCTTTGCCGAGCGTTCGTTCTGTTCATTCTATTCGTTCTGTTCGTTCGTGCGAGTCGTAAAATTTATGAACGATCGATGTGGCCTAGCTTGGCTTGGTCTGGTCTGGTCTGGTCTGGCCACTATACAACATCATACCAACGACTCTCCGCCGATTTCACGCGCGGCAACCCTATAGTGACGTAAGTCTTGGAGGATATGTGGGTAATAACTACTTTTGACGAAGAAATATATGCATGCTCCCATTCTCCCGCTCGGGCGAACCTCACGCGAAGTTTCCCTCCACTCGTGACCCTTCATTGAAGTGAGTTTTCACTCGTTATCGACTCCGTATGAACTTTCCAAGTACAAACTGTGAAGCAACAAATAATTAACTTTGTCATGTTACAATGATATACTGCAAACAATGTAATAAAAGTTTCACTAATTGTAAAGTAGGAAATATTTATGTCATCAATCAGAAAGAGTATATACGAATAAAAATTTCATTAATTCAGGTCGTTGTTCAATTATGTTATCCTGTAAAGTTTATATTCACGGTTTAGGGGATTTGTCCTATTCTGTATCTCAATTCAGTTGATTGAGAAAGAATCCATGTGTCGTCGGCATAATTTCAATGAAGTGTAAAGAGAGGTGAATTGAAATATCTAGCTTGTCGGTTAAAACACAACGCTTTGTGCGGTATTTATCACCGACGTCTAATTATGGAATAATGTAAGAGATGAAAACTTCTGTTTTAATTATTATATACACACTTTATAGCACTCGTAGCACAGGGTATTACTTTCGATTATAAAAAAATGATTGTTTCAAACTCAAACGTTCCTGTAATTCTATTAATTCTCACAATAACAGCAATTACATGGATTTTTCGATGAAATTTGTGGGAAAAAAGCGTTTCTGTGACACTGATTTCATTACTGTACACGTATTAACACCAAATAAAATCATACGACACGTTTGTTAAAGCACAATATGGTATAATGCATCTTCCCTCATCATCCAATTTTGCGTGCGCACGGCTGCCGCATTCTAAAATGAATGTTATAATTTGCTTGATGAAATACTCTCAGGTAGCAATGACAGTAGAAGTGGTGAAGTACTCGAGTCTTGTTAACAAAGGCAGCTTGACAAATTCTCGCGTGCCAAATGTATATACATATAATGGTATGTCCTATGCACGAATTTCCCTCATACAATTCATTGTTTCAGATAATCTTCAGTTCTCTAACGAAGAATTTTTTATTCTTTCTGCTTGTCTTCGCGCTTGTTCAGAAAATGAACATCAATATTTTTCTCAATAAATTCGAGCCGAATCAAACTTACTTGGAATCCTGAATAAATTTTGCACCTTCCAATATTTGTCGCAATCTGTCGCAGACTGCGAGCAGACTAGAAACCGTTACAGATTCGTTCCGTCGTCAGAAACGTATAGTACGTCGAGTGGGAAATTGGTGGCAACAGTCTGTCGAGAGTACAACACACGTTTCTCCGTCGAGAGATATTTACCGTGGATTTCCACTTGACAAATTCTTTGATACTTCGCCTCGATACTCGGTCATCTTCCTGGGAGTTCGAATGGTATTTATACATTCTCAAATTAGTCTTAGAACTCTTCTTATTCTCTCTTATACAGGAAGAGAAGGGATTTCGAAATCTTTATTTGTACTTTTCAAATTGAGTTTTTGTTACCTTCTGCAAAACTTTGCTCCTCGCGGAAAAGTTCCTTTATCGTTGTTGTACTTTCTTCAACAGGCAATTCTCTCTCTATAGTATTTTACTTTCTTAATATCGGAATATTTTGCTCAAGACCGCTGGAGATCAGACTTCGAGCACGGTTTTCGGTCGACATATCCATAACCCTATGACGAGTTTATCTCTCCAGTGGTCGTATAATATTCTCTGATATCTCAATCGTATGAAATTTCTTATAAATGGAGCTACAAATGAGTACTGTATGGATTTCGAAAGGATTGATTTCCTTATTTTTCTGAATTATTCGTGAAGTGTAAAACATCAATAAATTCAATGCTCGCAGTAACTTTTTTTGAAAAATTATCATCGACATTTCACCCACGTGTTACAACAATAGAAATATGGTAGTTGATCGATCAACAATTCCAGAAAGCTCTTCGACAGTCCTCATATATTTTATTTCACTTCTAGAATAGTTTCTTACGTACGTGCTGTATGTTTCTACACAGGTATGGATTCACCATATGTTTTTCTTTGTTCTCTACATCTGTTCTTTTCGTTGATTGAAAGTTGAGCTGGTACAGTTAGGTCTCGTGCTTTGGATATATTTAAAATTTACGAAATATTCAATCAATTTCCAGAGGTGCATGTTCGTATATCTCGAGATACGAGGTTTTCATATTATCGATTTTTGTAATCAGTCAAAGATGTGTGCGGTCACGGTTCCCCGAGATTATGGAGAAAAAACAAACGATTAAGCGTCGTGTATTTTGAATAAAATATCACAAAGAATTGAGATTTTATTCATCATTTTGTTCCTGTGTTCTTTTTTCTTCTTGGTGAAAAGAATTAGAATTACATGACATCACTTTTGAGTTTTATCAAGTAGGTCATGCTCTGATATCTTTCAAAATAACAAGAAAAATATTCTTTGGCACAAGAGAATGGAAGGATGATATCGGAATCATTTTTCAAATATGAAATATGCTCGCCAACGACATTCATTCTTTAATCGATGATGTATTGGATATTTTCAAAGAATTCTGCTGGGTCGATTCTCATACGATATCAGTACACGCAGACGTTCAAGATAACACCGGGAGTAACAAAGAATAATATCAAAATGAACGATTCACGTCATGTAAAAAGTACCATCGTCGTCTTTGAGAGGAGATTCACTAGACAGAATCACTTTTCACCCTTTGATACCACAAATCGGCTTCTTCATCTTACAGCAAAATTTCAACGAATAATGATACACCAGAGGAATAAAAAAAATGATAAGCGCCAACAACAAAGGCGGTGTGGTGATGATCATCGATAGCAAATGAGCCTTGAAGTTTGTAGCAATTTACTTCCGTCCGACAAAACCAACGCTCGCGAAAGTGAATATCACACTTAATGCCTGCCCTCCTATTTCTTGCTTAGCCTCATTTTCTTGATTATTCCTCCAGTCCTTCCTCCATTGTCTTTGACTACTTTTCTTTTGTTCTGTTTCTTTGAACTGTGCGAATCATTGATTCTCAGCTGATCTTGATGCCATAATTTTCACGATTAAAAATTAATTGAGCGAAACGAAGATGAGAGAAGGAAACAATAAATTTGTGACGAGTAATCTTCGATATAAATTCAGAAAATTTATCGAGGCAAGTGGAAAATCAATGTTTTGGAAGAAGTAACTCTATCTCGATTCTAATTCTTCGCTCCCAATATCGATCCCCATGATTTTAAGTCCCTGATATTTATTTAGGGGTTTATCGATGGTCCATAAAGAACAAGGGAGATCTCTATGATATTGTAAAATTTGTCACACGTGAACCCACAGACGTAAATACATGGAACCCTCAAAACTAGCTGCTTTTATAATACAGATAACATAAACAGTACATAACTGTAGTATAATCTTTGGTACAAATGTTCTCCAAGTTTGAACACAGAGAAACTAGGTTGGAACATCAATGTAATGTGTTATGAAAACTTGGATAGAGATCGAAGATGAGGTCAAAAGTAGGATAGTGTTGAACCAAGAAATAGAATATGATACAATTGTTTGCCTTGTACGGGTTGTTGTTTTCCTCTTTACGAAGGTTATCACAGTTCTTCTCGACTCTGTAAAAGTCGAAAAACTCAGGTTAACGATCGAAGGCTCAGTTATTTATTTAGCCTATCTTATCGTCAAGCCTTTTACACACAGAGTTGCAAGTTCTGAAACCTTTGGGATATATTCGATATAATAAAACTCATTGATAAATGTAATGTAAATTGTATAGCTTTTTAACTATCGATGATAAAATACATCCGTTTAAAGAAGCGTATTTATGAACTGCTTTCATAAAAATAAATAATTCAACCATTCAATTACGATTCCAAGTATAATTTTGATGTAAAAGCTGTTAAATCGTTAAACACTGTATATCATAATACCAGTTGCTTGCATTGTGTAATAGTACCGAGGAAGTTTGGCAGTGATAACCACATCGTTGAATAATATCAACAAGGTTAGGTACATGATAATCCTTCTTACATCTTGGATCATACCTGCATGTACCAAGGATCGCGGTAATCTCAAGAGCAAACATTTTACTGTAATTAATTTACGATTGACGTTATACCAGTTGATATGAGATTATTCCACAACTACTCTGAATAATTATTTCATGTTATTTGAAAAAACTTGAAGTGATGATTATTGCTCCCTGCCTCCGGTGTCCTTTTGATTAAGAGTAATTAAACATGGTTCATGTTATGTCACAGCAATTTGGGATACCAAAGGTGCTTCAAGATGGTCAAGGACGTTAAATGTGACATGAAACATGAGGAAAATCAATTTGAAGTTTGTTGAAGTGACAGACGCTGTGAAGTAAGATGTGATACGAAGTGCAAAAGGGAATAATACCATCCCCAAAAGTTTCTTATCTTTCAATTTGTATTCTTTCAAGTACTTATGATTTTTTTCAACTTATTCAATTCGGAAATATTATAATTCGAATGGAACAGAGAATTTACGTGCACAGCTGGGTATAACGGAAAAAAATCGTTACTAGCAGGAAGAGTGGATTAAAGGAGAGATAGCGAAGACTACTGCTAACTCATGGAACTCTAATCGGAGGTGAATACAATTATTTAATGGTAAGTCAAGGTGCTTAAAAATGATTCAAATCAAACGAATGTAGTGGAATATAATTCAAGGAAACTAATTGCTAATGACCTCACTTCGGAGTAATTGTTTCCCCTCTTGACTTACTCAATTTTGAATTTATGAAGACATAAAAGAACAATAGAGGCAAAAACCAGCTCAAAAATTGCAATTGATAGGAAAAAATGTTGAGAAAAATTACAGTAACCTTGCTTCAGATATCGAATAACGTGATTGTGAAGTTGGCATATCCAATGCTGGCATTGTTTCAAAAAGTTATAGTTCCAGTAACATTCACAACAGTTTTATAGTTTTTGATGATTTAGAGCAATAGTTCCATTCGTATTAACGAAAAAAATGGATTTTGAAAGAATGCAATGCCAAGTTCTATATTGGTATGGTAGCATTCCAGTAGGGAAAGATTGAAACCATTGAAATATTTGAGTTCTGGGATGGTGGACACGCAAGAGAGTTCAAAATGAAGAGTTCTAATGATTGAAAGCGATAGGATGTTTTTTTTCAACGTTTATACGGATAAAATGCCAAGTTCAATCTTGGAATGGCAGCACTCCAGCAGGCGAAGGTTTGAACGACCGAAACCTTTGAGTTCTGGAATGATAGACACGCAGGAAAGTTGGAAGTGAGGAGTTCCGATGACTAAAAGAAGTGAAATTATTTGTTTTCAATATTTATGCGAATGATATGCTAGATCCCATCGAAATCTCTCAGCATTGTGAGAGGAGTTTGGGGTGGCGATCAATATTTCCGAGTTCTGGGATGATGTACACGCAGGAAAGGTGTGAATGCCGAGTTCCAATGTTGAGGAGCGATGCTTCCAATATTGCTTTCACACTGTAAGAAATCGGGCGGTGTTAGAAAAAGTCCACCCCGAATGGTGTTGTTTCAACACCTCAGGGTGTTATTTTGACACCGCATGGTGTCATTCTAACACCATTTGGAGTTATTCTAACACCGAATTTCGGGGTAGACTTTTATAGAATCCGCCCGGTGTTAATTCCAACACCGCTTTTCTTACAGTGCAGGATACACAAAGCATTGACATCACGCAGGATTGCCAGGAATTTTATGACGTGAAAAATCAGAATTTTGATACGGCACAACAACTGTCGAAGCTTGAGGAAGAAATTTGATTCTGTATCCGCTGGCTTTCTGTCTGTCGGTCTGTCAGCCTGGCTGCCTATTCGTCTGCTGCCTGGATAACTGTTTTCGAGTAGTTTTGACCAGCATTCCACGGAATTGGAATGGTTTAATGCAGGATCTCATTGATCCAGCATCGTACAGGATTTCGGAAGATTCCGGTCAGCATTTTACACAAGAGTTTTAATCAGCGTTGCACAGAATTTGAGTAGTTCTGACTAGCATTGCGCGTAATTCGTGTACTTCTGACCAGCATTGCGTGGAATTCGGGGAGTTCTGATCAGCATTGCGCGTAATTCGAGTCGTTCTGACCAGCATTGCGTGAAATGTGAAGACTTCTGACAAGCATTGCGCGGAATGCGAAGAGTTCTGCCCAGCATTGTGAACTCGAAGTACACGCAATGCCGATCAGAACTATTCAGAATCAGTGCAATGCTGGTCGGAACTACTTGAATTACGCGCAATGCTGGTCAGAACTACTCGAATTCTGTGCAACGCTGATCAAAACTCTTGTCTGAAATGCTGATCGGAATCTTTCGAAATCCTGTACGATGCCGGATCAATGAGATCCTGCATTCAACTATTCGAATTCCGTGGAATGCTGGTCAAAACTATCAGTAACGATCTGATAAGTGAAAAATATAATCTGGCTGTTCGCTTCGTTGAGAAAATCTTACATCACGAGATCGATAATTGTCATTCCGTTACCTCCGAAATTAATTGGAGTTTCTGACATTTTAGTATGAATTGAAAAATAGCGGTAAAGATGGCACACGACGCGTGTTTAATCTAGTTGCAACCGGGCAGAATAAATCAGTTACACGCATAAATCAGGAAGGTAATTCGATATTCGAAAACAACGTTCTTCAAAAATAAATAATGACGCAAGATTGATATGAATCGTGCGCAACCCGAATGGTTAATAAACACAGAACCACGGAGGTAATAAAATATTCAATTGATTATGCCGTATACGAAACAATTATTTATTATCATCGGGTAATCAATGGTCAATTTGTGTATCGTCTGCCGTCTGTCATGCAACAACGTGTTACGTGTACCTATTCCACACATCTCGGATTCAAGATTTATCTTTGGGTGACTTATAACAATTACCGCGAATGAAAATCACGGTAAAGGCAATTTCATTCATGGCAACAGAAACGTGGTATATATTCTAAACCGTATCTAAATAATCATTATATCGATCTATGTATACACTTATATTCCTATATCCAAGTTCTCTCATCGCACGAGCGCGCGAGGATATTCGTAATCACATACAGAGAACACTCAATCTTTTTAATCGCGACACTATCGTCGATCGATCGTACGTTCGTAGAAACGTTCAGGATTATAAAGTACGCGTTACAATGACGATTAACCGCCGTGCAACATGCTAGCATGCAGCAACAGCAGCACAGGGTGTACGTCCGTCAGTGTTGATACCAAATTGTAACCTGCTTTCACATCATGTCCATAGGTTTATTAAAGCGCGTTTCCATCGACATGCTCGAACCCATGTTATAAGTACTTAATTAATTTTACACGAAGAGGTTGAGCGCCCGCTAATCGTCGATCGATAATACATAGTACATACGTAACGGAGCATAACCCAAGCGATGATGTTTAGGGCTTGGTACAATAATCAAGATCGATTTCGTCGAGAATTTGAAAAGGGGATACATACCTACGGATGTATGCTCTTTTTTCTCATAATAATAGATTCCCAGAAAAAAGGAGTGTGTGCGCGATTACATGGAACAGTACATTCAAGTAATATGTGCAACGTATAAATCGTGGTTACCGCTACTGTGCTAGATATCTTGATGGGTTTTTCACTTTTGCAGTAAATCGTCATTAAATCTCGACAGAGGGAAATATTTCATTCGTAAACATGTAATGGTGTACCTTGTATCCTTTCGGGGGAAGGGCTTTTTTTGTTTGGTTTTTAGAATTATTTATTCGTCGAAGAATATCCTTGACGAGTTTATCGAGCGATTATCGTTGTTTTAATAACTGTGAACTGGTGTTACGTGGATTTGATTTGTTACGTGAGTTCACATTCGTGGTATTACAAGAGAGATATGAAAAATTACATTGTTTATAAGAGATACCCTAGAGGTGGCATATACGCATATTTTTGTGAAAGCAAAAGACTCAGCGAAAGTACGACGAGTATCTAGCGTAAGTCTGGCCCTTGGGGCGAGTCCCGAGCTTTAAAACCGGCATTAATAATTGTCACATTCGTGTCCATAGTGAATGGATACAAGTTTGGATTGTAATTTTCTATTATCTAGATGGTGTGGATAATATAAAAACGTGTATCAATCATGATATATATAAGCAACCAGACTTGTTAATGATATTTGAGGGATCAATTATCGTGTATCCATGATTTTTGTACCGATAAGTATGGTAGCTTTGAAGTACAAAATAATGTGTCCGATGAGAATGATGAACGATAATTTTATACCATCGAAATCCCTAAAGCGTCAGTGCGAGCGTGTGAAGATAGGTGTATGATTCACCCCTCAGTTTTCGTACATCAAAATCTTGATATATCTTTCGAATTGAGTCACCCTATAGCTGTAGCGGAAATAATGAAGATGTTTAATAAAATTAATGATCATTCAGTTCATATTATTTCACAAAAAAAATTTATGGGATTATTCTATCTTTCGACAAAGATTATCACATTCCATCTTTGTGACCAATTGCGATGCATTAACGTATTTAATACGGTAATATTCATGAAACTTTCCAACGATTCACCAAAAACGAATGGGCGAATACTACTTCAGGAATTTTCTTTATTTCAACGACGAATTCTGTTTTAACGCTCGTGGATTATCGAATACTATATCTCTTCATATACTAACTTCAGTCATTTGAATACAGTTTCATTGCAAAGTAAATTAACCGTGGAATTTGTTTCAAATGTGATACGAACAACATTGCGAATTTCACACACAAATACGTGAGGTAATTATTTCGAAAATTGTTATTGAATTCGGTATGAATATTCATTGCAACGTTGAGGTTGAATTTATGTCTTCAATGCGATGATCAAGTGAAAATTTACAGAAAAGCTCGTAGCTGAGTGAATACTGCTGCTGCTGATGCTCTTGCTGTGAGGAATATCGTGAAACCATTGAAAAGTTCGAATTGAAATTCACTGAATAGAGTGTATCATGTTGTGAACCATAAGAATGTTCTTCAATAATTCAATTCAATTTTCAAAGTGAATTTTTTGAAAGGATCTCACGAAAAATTTTTTTAAAAATACTGTAAACATTTTTTACATCACATATAATATCGCTAAAGATAATGTCAACACTCATGAACCTCGTTATCACAGCATCAAATACCTAACTATATATTAACTTGTTTACTTTGCGGTCGAGATGATAAGGTCCATCCTCGCTCCTCGAATACATCGTTTATTGATATAGCTAAATTATAACAAATGAAAAGTTTGAATTAATTTTATGGAGTTTTTTAACGGAGATTCTAGATGTGTGCCGTACTTGTACCCTGTGTATACACTTTTAGCTGCTCATCTAACCAAATCCAAACTAGTTTTCCTCTTTTTCCTCGATAAGGCGCTTATCGTAAAATTATACCCATGGATGTAACGCTCGACTTCACTAATCTCTGAAACCATAATTCGTTAAAGGTATACGTGTAACATTATAATGCACGTTTTTGCTTCGAATCTGTCTTGAAAAAATTCTGAACTATTTGTACGGATTTGTCAATTGAATAAAAAAAAGAATTAGGTGAATATCTCTAACGCTCCTACCAAAATGACGCCACATTTGAATACGTAATTGATGATGTTAATATCGAAAATTCGTTGAAAATTCGATATCGACGTTGATCAGTTCCATAATCCCAGCCAATGCAATTTATGTAGTCTCGGCTTATACTTAACCTTGTCACTTATGCTTTATTACGTTCAAGACTTCAACTTGACACTTCTGTATTTTAAATTTCACACTGAGAAGAGCTTCATCCTTCCCAGTCACATTCTCACCTTTCACCCTGACTTTTAATCTCTGCTGAGAAGTTTCTCTTATCTTCAATCCTTTTCTTATCCAGCAACTCCCTTCACCTAACCTCTTATCCTGACTTCTCGTGTTAATCTTTAAATCTTTGTTTTCAAGTGGTTCTTGTCTGTAATATTTCTCTTATCTGTTGATTCTCCTCAGTGAAATACGCGTTCCTCGGATGACTATGAGAAAAAACCAAGACATAAAAAATTTCTACAATATTATTATGGGCCATGGCCCTTCTAAATTTTATTCAAAGGATACTTCCATTGTAAGATATTTCATCGATTGAACTAATTAAAATTCATGGACGTACAACAAAGCCTGAAGAAAAATTCTATTATTTTATTATGCATTCTTCGTGTCTTTGTTTTTCCTCTGGATATCTTATTGATTTCAATGTAATTTATTTGAATTTTCCACTACGTAGGCGCGCATACTCTGGGAAACGTTATAGATACAAGAATGTTGTAATGGATGTGACGCATGATACTATGCTGTGGACAAACATCGCGGTCGTTCTTTGTAGAATCAGTTTCATAAATCGTGGCAAGAATCGTTTAAAAATGATACCGAATGCTTGAAATGTCCGCTTCGCTGCTACGCATAACAGCACAGAATTGCGATCTCATAGCATTTATATGACGTCAATCTGGGAATCCGGTTGAACTCCCAACAGTGATATCAGATTCTTGAATGTTCGTTGAATTTTTTTATGTTTGTTTTTTGTGATTCAATAATTCGATTGAACTCTTTTGGGATCTGAGACAATTTTTTCACTCCTCAAACAGCCAGAACTAACGAGTTGGGCAGCGATCTTGAAATCTTTGAATTGTCCTGAAGTCCAAGTTGTCCCTATAAAAATCCTGGATTTTCATTTTCAATGCTGAAATTTTTTAGAAATTCGAACAATCCATTTAGTATTAAGACTTTTCAAGTGTTCAACATTGGCGTTGCGAACTTTTATGAAGTTTTTCACTTTTTTCATTTACAGTTACGTTCGTTTGTTGACGATCAAACCTCAACCTCAAAATATCATAGATTTTCTCATTCATTTTCATATATTGTATATTTCTTGTATTGAAAACAACTGCTAATTAACCATTATATATCATAACTCACTTCACGTTATCGAGCACTGTTGAAATATCATATATGCATTAATTCAATGAATTTTGAAGTTGAAATATACTGTTGGTTCTGTCTTAATAATTACATTTTGTAAAGAATATATATCCAACTCCTATCGATATTTCATACAAATCTGTAAAAACTCAATAATTTTGTCTATAAAAAAAGCATCATTTCTGTTCAAGAACCAGATCCAGCATCACTATTAGGAACATTAAAAACATTTGATTGGAGATTTTTACAAAGTTCATAAAGTGCAGGGCCGTTTTAAGACACCTCAAGGACTCTGGCGCATTTCTCGTGTGAGGCTTCAAGAATTACAAACCAGACTTTAGATGCATCCCTAGATGGAAAAATTTCAAAATTCTATATAACTTATATATAATTTTTATATAATTTTGTCACCTTTCGAGACCTTCTCGAAGCGCAAAGAGTGAAAAATCACGTGTTTCACTTCACTAAGTCTCAGATGTGAGCTAGTCCGCTTCGAGTGAGATTTTCACTCGTTTCGAGTGAACTCTCACTCTTTTAGAGTGGAAAATTGACTCTAGAATTTGAGTGGCTGTGAGTTTCTAACCTCAAACCTTAGAATATCACTCTAAAAGAGTGTAAATTTCACTCAAAATTTCGACAGGCTCACTTTTGGCTGGCTGAAGAGTGAAATCTGACTCTAAAAATTTTAGAGTTTGACCTTTAAACCAATTCAACTTTGTTCCTCTATCGTGATTTCTTGAGACGTAACATCAATTGAGTACGACGTTGTTTTAACATTTTTTTTCCAATATTATAAATCGCTCCATTTCAATGAGAAGTTCTATCACTGGATAATGTGAATGTGTATTCAATAAAGCATTTGTCTCTGTTTGGAATTAGGGGTGTACATGAGGTTCTCGTCGAGACTGAAAAATAATCGAGTATCTTAATTCTCACACCCAGAAAAAAAGTTGTGAAATTTACATCTTGTAAAGTCAATATTTGGACGATTTTAGTTGATTTTGCAGCTGAGAATGTAAGATTTACATCCGCCGTGTATATCTCACATTCGTTGTAAAATCAACTTTAATTGTGGTAGATGAAACTATTTTCGAAATCGTCCAAATATTGACCCCGCAAGATGTAAATTTTACAGCTCCTTTTTTTCTCAGTCCACTTGTTCCAATGGGATATGTACTGTATGGATTTCCTATTATGTACATCATGAAACGGAATAATGCATTATTTTGATTTTGTGACCGAAATAAATCAAAATATCAGCTTCCAGTCTCATTTGTGGCACCCCAATCTTGTCTCGATGCAACGCTCAACACATATTTCGATAGATATGTTGCATAATTTCATTTGTAAGATAAAAATTTGTGTCCAATTCGTTTCGTTTGATGCGAAACTTCAATTGAATCCAAGGAACCTTATCTTATAAAAAGTGGAAATGATGAATATAAATCATTTTTCAAGCTCTTGATGCGAGTCTGGTGTCCATCCCTATTTAAAATCGGATTTCGTTTATTGCTGTACGATTTTTTTGGGTTCGAAGTCGTTTTCTGAAGCAAGTTCTCTTTTGAACAGGGACATCAACTGGTACAGAAAATTTCAAGGGAATTTTTACGTATAGAACACTTCGAAAAAAACGTTTAACTTTTCAAAACTTTTTGATTCATTCTATGGTTTGAAAATTGCAGAACTACCATGCGAACCCGAATATTTTAAGTGATAAAATTGAAGTCGAGAATCTGGCCCCTGAAATACTCGGATTTCTCGACGTGCTCAAGTTCTCCAAAAATTCGATTCCTAAGCATGAAAATTACTTCTATGAATTTGCTGGTAGTCTCAGAATCATAAATCAAAAGTATAGAAAAATTTTTATCCTAGAATAATATGGAGCTGGTATTCATTATAGTATACATATAGTAGACGATTCAAGTTTTTACTACATAGCAACGCTCAAGAGAAATTATATAATTTTCGTTATAGAATAATAACAGCGTTTTTCAGTGTACCATTCACCATCGTCGCTTTTGAAACACCACTCCGAACGTAGAATTCACAAAATCAAACGATAAAGTAAGCAACCAAAAACTCTTCGCCCACATATATATATATATATATATATATATATATATATATATCATAAAGTAAACAGAACGCACGATGCATTCGATAAAGCATTCTATCGAACATTTTAAAACTCTCTTATCGCTTCCATTGTGGGATCATTTCGAAAGAGATTGAACAGGGAAAAAGAACTCTTCTTTGAAACCACTTACCGCGATGAAATAATGAAAATCTGGTTTCATTCGAAAAATCCGCAATTCCACCAATATAAATTCGATCAATGAGAATACATGTAGCCACATACTTTGGATTATTTGTTCAAAATCGATTACAGTTACATATATAAATATATATGTATAATGAATACCTATGTTACGGATTAAGGAGTAGATGATCAGATTTTGTTAGGATAATCGACGAATGCGCAAAGACATAGTGCGCACGTACACTATGTTAACAAATATGTGTACACATAGAGATTTTTTACTGCCACCTTTTCACTACTTCTACCAACACTGAAACACGATACGAAATGCGATACCAAAGGAGCATGGTCGCTCGTTCATTCGTTTAAATCGATTCTGACGTTAAATCAATCCTACGATGCGCCGTAGCGTAAAAACATATCTGCTAACGAACCGGTCTTGTTTTTTTTATTGTTTCAGGTGAGTCACTGATCTTTACCTATACTCTCTTCCGATGTGCTTCGTTAATTACAATTTCTATAAGAAGTCCCATAAAATTCTGAAGAACGGCTGCAAAAAAGGTATGAGATAATTTATTGAAACAAGTCGAGGAGTGTTTTCTCGGTTATTGGAGTTATGGAATTTCAAGAATATGAGAAAAAATCAGAACGAACAAAAAACAAGTTTCATCCCAGTACATAATCTATGCATACATATATAATGAATTGTACGAGATGAGCGGCGAGAACTGAATTGATTAATTCAAAAGCTGAGGAATTTTATCTACCCGTCATTAAACTTCATTCATGTCGATTTAGAAGTTTAATATTGAAAATTGTTGTCAGCAAAGTTTGAAAATTATAAATTGTTGTATTATTTCTGATTTTGTTAATACAAAGTTGATACCTACGAGTTATACAACGAAGAATAAAAATTCGAGAAGAGAAAAATGATAATTTACCTCTATCGTTGGGGTTCGTTCTTCTTATTCGCTGAATTTTCTGTTTCTAAGATAAACTACGCGCATCTTCCTTAATGGAGTTCCGTGAAATCTTCTCGATAACTTCATGGTTAGAAGGTTGGTTCTTACATCCGCTTCGAGTGTAACGTAGTAAATTAAAACGAACTTGCATTTGCTTGGTTCATTGGCATCGGTTGGTCAGCCGTCGCAAAATCCTGATTAATAGCGGGATGATATTGTACAAACGCTGTGTAATATCCCGGCCATACATCTTTGGTACGGTATGGCGGAAATCACCTCGAAATGCATGTGCATTTAACACGCACGTTCCGCGGTCAAACGCTCATGCGAATTTATTAGCTTACGACCTTTCCAACCCCTGTCTTCAATTTGTTCTTGTTTTCTTTTGTATTCCTTTGTAATTTTCTATGAACTGCGGTTTGTATTTCTTCTGTTGATTCAATAGTTCTGACTGTTGTATTCATATTCACAAGTTCCACGAACGTAGATAAAGACGTGAGTTCATCGGTCGCGTTTATATGATCTCGTTCTTATATTTTCGAAGCGATCTTAATATTTACCAAGTAACAATGGTCCAGTGGCCTAGATGTACGATGCAATGTAGTACTCTTCCTGCATCGCTTACCACGATCCGCCCACTTTTCTTCTCTTATATTTCTCCCGCAATGAAATATAGTTTCTGCGTTGTGCCGCTGCATAGTACGGCACAAAATTTTACACGTTTTCACGTAGTCATTCTATGCGTTGTGCGAACGTAAACAGCCTGGTAATCGCACGAGTTGATGATTTTTATCGCCAAACTACATGCTCTAGATTAATATCTGATATATTTTGTTTCATTTACTGATAATCTTTGTGCAAGAAAGATTATAAAAATTATATGGAATTTATTGGACGTGTAGTATTAGTTTGATACATCTGTGAAGTGAGGATTCACTTATCTCGTGTTTGACTCTTATACGTGAGCTCAAAGATAAGGGCATCGTGGTGCCCGCAGCGTACAACGTTTTTACTCGGTCACAAATAACAGAATCGTAATACGTTGTACATACTGTATGAAACACATATACGACGTCTCGTCGTAATCCGTCAAGTTGATTTCAACAATACGTCATTGTCGTTGATTAAATGCAAACGATACGATAGGAACAGTGGTAAGTTACACGGCTCACCGAATCAAACCAGTCCCTACGACAAATATTCAAGTTTTCTTTCGATCAGCGTTTTCTCTACGTTATACCATAACTTTTCCTTTTTGCTGTCCAAGAGGAAGTTACGATTTACTATCACAACACATATGAATAACAGGGAACAAATATCATGTTATTTTTGTTGGGTTTATTATTTTTAAACGTCTTTGGCAATATTTTTGAAGGAGAGACTGAATATTTTCATCAAACGAAGTGATCGTGCACAATGGAAAATCAATTCTTATAGTAAAAAATGTTTCATATAATTCAATGGGAGCAGTATTTAACTCTTTCAATGCGCACATGGGTCATTCATTTCTAGCCATTATTTCACGTAGCAAAAGTGATTCAAAAAATCTGCCAAAATTCGTGGACGTACTTTTGAATGTGTAGAACAAACCTATGTCCTGAGAATCAAGAAACGATTAGATCTTGTATGGTTTACAAATTGAAAATGTACCGAAAGATTGGTCTTGAAAGAAATCACCTGGACAACATGACCCATGTACGCACTGAGAGGATTAATAATTTGTATAATATGTGTTCTGGTAAATCGGATCCTCAGACGAAGATTTCAAATTCATCACCTGACGCCACGTAACAACACAGCAAAAAGTAAAACTTACTTCCAACCTTAATATCGGTTTATTTTAAGATGCAGCCAAGACTAGCCCTATTTCAGCTAAAAGTAAGCATCCAAAACACATGCCGAAACAATGGAAAAGACTGAGTTTCAGTTAAGTTTTCAAGTAAGATGCAGCCACTTTCAGTCAGACTTTTTACAGTGAACAACGAAGAAACGGACAAGAAAGAAATCGTTACTCAATAATTCCTTCATTTTTTCTGAATTTTCATTATTTTGAAAGTTAGATAATCGTTCGAAATGAATTCATCTGGATAGCTAAGGTTGAGACGAACAATTTGATACCAGATTTGTGAGAGATCGGGATCAGAAACATTTGTTATCATAAAAATAACAATTTCTCAAAAATGTGACTTGTTACGTTTTATCATGTGACCAACGAAATAATGGAATTAGAAGGGAATTCAATAGTACATCTTGAGCTGATATCTCTGCATACGTGATACGAAGATATAGCTTCAAGGCTTATTAATCTATAGAGATGATCAGGTTGCGACAGACTCCCATCACGGCCATCGTAATGGTCCACTTTATGCGCTCTACGATTCGCAATAATGCCCACTTGATTGTCATAGTACGGACGTACACGATGTGTACACCAGATACCTATCTACGTGTGTGTCTATAATGGGTCTCTGCCGTGCGTGTAATCATACATAGTGCGTAAATACGTGGAAATGTATGTGGCACGAGAGCGGCGGGAACGTTAACATGTAGGTGCGATATTGGTACGAATGCGACTGGTTATTAATAATTTCTGAGTTATAATAGAATCGAGAGCACGTATTTTCATTTCGATTCCCGAGAGATTGCCAAATACATATCCATATATTCACGACAATATTCATTTTTATTATTCTTCGTTCACGTCGTCATTGATTTCTATCAGAGACATTCTCCGTTGAGCGGATAGGTATCACCGTATACATCTATGTATGTATGGTCGGATGCTCTTGCACTTTGATTGAACTTTAATCCAGTTTCCACATGATTGGATTCTATTACATACGCTATGTCTGGTCAAAACAGTTCATGTGTGAATAAAGCATACCTTTTCGTAGAACGTTTTGCATTTGTGCGTACGTACTCGTATATATTCACGTACAACCTGTATATCGTTCGCGATAGAGGTCTGAGATTTCTTCCTATACACTAACAAAAAAATCATATGTATGTGAGGATATGTGAATGGAACAAGAGAAGACAAAGTGAAAAGTGAATTGAAGCGCTGTGTGGAAAGTTATGCGTTTGAAAGAATAGGATTTTCAATTCAACGGGGAATAATACGATTCTAAGTTGGTTGCAGCAAGATAATCGCTATAGTTAAAGATGAGTAGCGCCATCACCTCGTCTTTACCTGCTATGAAGAAAGAGCAATAGTAGTAGTAGTAGTAGTAATAGTAGTAGTAGCTGTAGTAGTAGTAGCGCCGGATAAAACTGGTTTGACAAGCTTGAATATAAGTGCAGACCTGATCCTCAGTCCAGTTGTGTGCTCGGTAGGATGCCTCCTTGTGTTTGACCGAAGCATAGTTTAACCAAGATGCTATCGGCTACCATATTGAAGCGAAAATACACTTTTGAGACAAAAATTCCATATTTCTCCAATTCATAAAGAAGCGAGGGATAAATTCTCATAATTACTCGATCTTTCATTGGGTACGACGACGATTGTTTAAGTAAATCGTTGTTCCGGATAGATATTTACCCATCGAGAATGAACAATAAATCCGAGACGTAGCGAGAGTATGAAATTGGAGATCGGGCAAGTTTGTACTCAAGAATTTCACTCACTCCGAATTCATAATAACAACGCCAAGTAATTTAGAGATCGAGATACATATGTACGAAGTAAGTTATAATTCATACACGTTATTCTCATTCGTACGAGAATGGAGGGAGTGGAATTTGTACGAATAGCTTTCGCAATTATACTTGGAAGCATGAGTGAATTTGTTAAAATTGTCTAACTTGCGATATTGTGAATAGTCATATTCGCGAGATGATATAAATGCTTGCTCGCGATACTCAAACGTCGGTAGTTAGTGGAAGCATTAATCCATTAGGGAGAGCATAAGAAAACAGATATACGATGACAATTCAGACCCGCTGTCGACTTGTTGTTAAACTGGACTTGTAGTTCTATCGGGTTAAAGCATGAGGTTTACAGCTCTCGATAGGATTTGCTAGATGCGGTAGACAAGTAAGGGCGGGGTTGGATTAGGTTAGTTCGTTGGATAGTTGTTAGGTGTATAGCTCAAGGACCGACACGTTGTGAGATTCAGTACCGCTACGGTACGATGGGTTGTGTGTTACTGTTACTTGTACACGGCTATGATCGTAAAATCACTCCAGTTGAATCCAGCTCCGTAAGCAATTTGCTAAGTGAAAAGTGACTATGAACCAAGTTATCCATCTACCGTATTCTCCCAGTTTTCTACTTTGCCTCGAGTCAATAGAACTAATCATGAAATCATCCCCCGTTTATTGTCATTGAAAGGCGGACAACGAAGACGAAATGACCAGAGTAGGGAAAAAGAGAAAAAAAGCTGAAAGTTTGTAAGGTAAATAGTACGATTTGCGAAGCTGCAGGCCAATAAATCTCGAATAACCATGACTCTTCGCACAATGAACGCAAACGATAAGCGCACCTTTTGCGTTTTTCTCCTTCACGAGATTTTCCGTGCGTGAATTTATTCGTGACATTATCGTCGGTGTGTAAAGTCACGTGTGTACTTATGTACGAGGGAACACCTTCAAGTTGGATACAATTGTACGCGGAAGAAAGAACGAGGAAGGTAATGTCAGAAGCATTTCATAGCATCTAATTCTTGTCTGACGTGGAGAAAGTTCTCGTAGGACAATTGTACTACTATACGAGACATCGTGGATCAGAAGATCTGGCATATGCTCGAGAGAACCCTGTTCTCCAGATTATCAAATTGGTAAAAATCGTGTACAATTATTTCTTTTTTCTCGATTTTTCCTCTCAACGAGACGAGCCGAAAAGTCGATGATGAGAGGTGGTAGCGATTGTGGTTGTTCAGATCGAAGAAGAAAATACATCACGTATGAGAATTGGAATGAGGAATTGATCCACGATGATTCAGCTTTACGGAAGCAAGCGAGATTTTTTTCCCCTCTTTGTTGATTATGATGTTACTTTAGATTTCTCCTGGACGTAAAAAGCTCGGTTGGAGTTAAAATTGACTCGTAGCACATGTTTTCCATCATGATGGATAGCAGACGTACGAATAGCGGGGACTCTATTGGTTCGCATAGAAAAGAAAAAAAAGGCAAGGCAAGAACGAACAATGGGTGGAAAAGAAAGGAGGGGAAGTGGAGAGAGAATACCAAGGCAGTTAGTTCATTTTACTCTCATTCTTCCCGCATTCTTTTTTCAATATAAACTTTTTTCCCTTCCAAACTCTCGAGTAATGGCACTGCAGTCAAGTGGGTACTGAGACGCATCGACACGTAGCAAATATGCATCGCTTTGTTGCTTGCAGTAGCGAGTGTTTAACTATTGCAACTCTTGTATCCTCCGTATTTGCATCTGCGTCTGCATCGGACGTACCCGTACGCAATTAATGTATATGTCTATACTAGTGTACATACCAATTCAATGGAAAGAAAGAGAGAAAAAAAGTGAAAAAATAGCAACTGAGAGCGATGAGTAGGTGCGCTTCTCTGTGAAGTATACTTTAGAGTGCAGGAAACGAGTCGTTGACCATGTAGACCGTTATTCGTATAATGTATATACACACCTTGGCGTATAAAGAGGATTTGAATATGAAGGAACCCACTGTGAAAAACATAATACAAAACTTTCATTGTGTTTGTTAATTCGTTTCTTGAATTATTCTTGTCTCGATGCTGTGGATCGTGATCGTCACGTACATCTTCGTATCTAAAAATTAAAATAATGACGAATTCTTTTTTTTCTTTCATCCTATTTTATTCAGATTTTCCTCTCGGGAAATATTGTGTGTGTCTGTGTGTTGTTATGTATATTATTCTAGGACTGAAAGTCGAATACGGCTTTTACAAATTATCTGTATCAGGAGGATATCAAGTGAATGTGAAGTTGGCATATCAAATGCTGGCATTGCACGAAAAAGTGACAATTCCAGTGGCATTCACCATGGTTCTATAGTTCTTGATAATTTCGAACAATAGTTCTATTCATATTACTCAGAAAAATTGGATTTGAAGAAATGGAATGCCAAGTTCTACAATGATATGATGGCATTCCAACGATGAGAGGTTGGAACGATCAGAACTCGAGAGTTCTGGGATTGTGAGCATGCGAGAAAGTGAGAAATGGAGAGTTCCAATCATTAAAAGCGATATATGAAATTTTTTTCAATATTTATGGAAATGATATCCTGGATTCTATGACAAATCCATAGCATTGCAAGGGATGTTGAAAGGAGCGATCAATATCTCCAAGTTCTGGGATGACGTACACACGGAGGAGTTGGGAATGCAGAGTTCTAACATCAACAATGGATGAATTCGTTTTTGCTTTCATGATGAGCCGAGTTTGGAGATGACGCGGGGAGACGAAATACTTTTTGATGTTGAGAATCGGAGTTTTGATACAGGAGAACAATTGATACAGCTTGGACGGGGACTTCGATTACCTGACAGCCTGTCTGGGTATCCATCCGACTTTCTGTCTAAACTGGGGTTCTGACCAGCATTGCATAGGATTCGAATGATTCTGACCAGCATTACACGGGATTCGAATAGTTCTGACCAGCATTGTCTCGATTACGACTAGTTCTGCCCAGCATTACACGGAATTCGAATGGTTCTGGCCAGCATTGCACGGGATTCGAATAGTTCTGACCAGCATTGCCTCGATTTCGAGTAGTTCTGGCCAGCATTGCCTCGATTCCGAATAGTTCTAGTCAGCATTGCGCGGAATTCGAATAGTTCTGACCAGCATTGCCTCGATCTCGAGTAGTTCTGGCCAGCATTGCACGAAATCCGAAGAGTTCTGCACATCTTTGCAAGAAATTCGAATAGTTCTGACCAGCATTACCTTGATTTCGAGGAGTTCTGGCCAGCATTGCACGGATTTCGAATAACTGTGACCAGCAATGCTGGCCAGAACTACTCGAAATCGAGGCAATGCTGGTCAGAACTATTCGAATTCCGTGCAATGCTGGCCAGAACTATCTGAATTTCGTGCAATGCTATCCAGAAATATTCGAATCCCGCGCAATGCTGTGCAGAACTCTTCGGATTTCGTGCAATGCTGGCCAGAACTACTCGAAATCGAGGCAATGCTGGTCAGAACTATCCGAATTCCATGCAATGCTGGTCAGAACTACTCGAAATCGAGGCAATGCTGGTCAGAACTATTCGAATTCCTTGCAATGCTGGCCAGAACCTTCCGAAATCGTCTCAATGGTGGGCAGAAACTCCGAATTTCGTGCAATCCTGTGCAGAAGTCTTCCAAGTCCGTGGAATGCCGCCAGAACTTCCCGTTATCGGGGCAATGCTGGTCAGAACTATCCGAATTCCATGCAAGGCTGGCCAGAACCTTTCAAATTCCGTGCAATGCTGGGCAGAACTAGTCGTGATCGAGACAATGCTGGTCATAACTATTCGAATCCCGTGCAATGCTTGTCAGAATCATTCGGATCCTATGCAATGCTGGTCAGGACCCCAGTTTAGACAGAAAGTCGGACGGGTACCCAGACAGGCTGTCAGGTAATCGAAGTCCCCGTCCAAGCTGTATCAATTGTTCTCCTGTATCAAAACTCCGATTCTCAACATCAAAAAGTATTTCGTCTCCCCGCGTCATCTCCAAACTCGGCTTATCATGAAAGCAAAAACGAACTCACCCATTGTTGATGTTAGAACTCTGCATTCCCAACTCCTCCGTGTGTACGCCATCCCAGAACTTGGAGATATTGATCGCTCCCTTCAACATCCCTTGCAATGCTATGGGTTTGTCATAGAATCCAGCATATCATTTCCATAAATATTGAAAAAAATTTCATATATCGCTTTTAGTTATTGGAACTCTCCATTTCTCACTTTCCCGCATGCTCACAATCCCAGAACTCTCGAGTTCTGATCGTTCCAACCTCTCATCGTTGGAATGCTATCATATCATTGTAGAACTTGGCATTCCATTTTTTCAAATTCAATTTTTCTGAGTAATATGAATAGAACCATTGTTCGAAATTATCAAGAACTATAGAACTATGGTGAATGCTACTGGAACTGTCACTTTTTCGTGCAATGCCAGCATTTGATATGCCAACTTCACATTCACTGATATCAATGAATATCGTGATGGACTACACTATACAACACTGAATTCTCAGTGTATGTAACAGAATTTTAATCAATTTGATCAAAAGCTCATGTTGGAAAATTCCATTCCATTTCAATGTTATCATTGATCAAACAAAAATAATCTAATGGAATTCTGATACGTTTCATGGATTCTCGAATTAATAGATTTTGAGTAATTTTTCTTTTTTCCATATTCTTTTGATCTTCACTTACTCGATGGAAATAGTTCACAAAGTCTACAAAATCCTTTCAAACGAAACCAAAAACCCCTTTCAAATTTCTTTGATTATTTTCAAATAATTTTTATAAATTACAAAAAATATGAGGAATTATATAAATTCTCTAATGTTGAGGGGTATTCAATAGTTGAGTAATAAAATCGTTGGAATTGGAGGCCAAGGAAGGATACAAATACCGAATCTCATCGGTTCTCTTTCAATTCATTTTAAAATGAAATGGGAGGGAGAAAATGTTCTCGGTGCAGAGAGATATATATCTCAATTCAATTTCACACACCATACGTGTGGTTCAACATCTATATAGAAAATCATTCAATAGACACATCAAACCTCGAAATTGCCACTCTTTCCGACAGATATTTTCTTCTCGCGAAATATACTCGAGACCACAACACGATAAATCGACATCAAGCAACATTGTCTGCTATTTATATTTTAAGAGGTTACGAAACCGGTCTTGATCGGTTTGGTCATTGACAATGAGTCATCGGGGCATACGTTTGCGGATCTCGAAGAAGTCGCTGACTTCTTCTTCTTCTTCTTCTTCTTCTTCTTCTTCTTCTTCTTCTTTCCCCTTCTCCTCAGTCTTCTCCTTTTACTACACCTTTTTTTTACTTCTGCTTTTTTTCTGTTGTTATTCTCGAGTTGTTCGATTGGATGCTTTATCAAGCAAAGAGAACACAAAACAGATGATTCGAGAAAGTTAAAAGGGGATGGGAAATTGAGTTTGAAGAAGGGAAAAGAAAAGGAACAGACCGTAGACGGAGTGGAGATTTGAAAAGAAAAAGAGTCTGTACGTACGTACGTACATACGGTGGTGGTTCTCCGAGGGAAACATGACTTGCGTGATCTTTCACTGTTATTTTGAGTGTGTCTACCTAACCAAAGAAAAGTGCTCGAAAAGGAGAGGTGAATCACAAGCATAGGTTGGAAGCATCACAAGATAAATATTTTTTCGTGTTTTGGACTAATTGATCCTTCGGATGGAGCTCCATTACACGCATTTCGTGCACGTCCTCTTAGAAAATCAAAATTCAGGATGGTGATAGGATTTGTGGAATACAAGACACTGGAGTCGCTGCTACGTCGTGAATGGTTTACACGATCCACGAGGAAACAAGCACGATGCTATCAAAATGGAAATCTCAGGAGACAGATAAGATTGCTTTTGTCCTGAAAATTGGGAATCTGATTGAATTTCAATGACAAAAATATATATTCACCCGATAGCGAGAAGTTTTTTTATCGCGTTAAAGGAAGAAATGTAAAACAGAAGTGTTACATGTATAAATACATTTTCGAGTTTTCTTATCACCTCTGTGCTGTTTATGGGGATATAATGTAATTGCTATATCTATCAGGTTCAAGATAGCGGGTTAAATGTTCACTAGTTCGATGTAAAGCTTATCTGAAGTAGGACTTTGTGCAGATCTTTCGAAACCAAGTGGAATTCAGGCTGCTTTCGATTGCTTCTTAAAATAACCTACTAATCCAAATTCTCTGTAATGACTTCAAATCAACTTTTCCTCTTTCTTCTTTTGCGATCGACGTTTACAAAACATCTGACTAAATCCATACACCAAGTAACGAATTTCAATTTGTCTTTTAATCCCATTATCATCTGTGTTCGTCGAGCAAACGTTCGTCGACGAAAAATATGGAAGTTTGTAAATAATGAAGACGGTTAAACGAGGAGGGATTGTGAGTAAGTTGATAACAGAAAGTTCTTCTTCCCTTCGACCCTCAAAACCACGTAACTTGTTAATTAAAATTCAAACTTATTGAAACTTTTGACTGGAAATTTATTTCTAAGGTACATTCGAACAAGTTTTATGTACCAGATTCACAGTTAAAAGTTTAGTCGAACGTTGAGTTTACTTGTGACATAACATCCGCATTTAACCCACGACATAGAATTAATCGGTACCAAGATGAAACGATATAATTATATTTGTGATACATACCGTACCTCGAACTTACATAATTATTGTAGATAATTGACTCATCGTCCGGCAAATATAATCTCGCACTGTAAATACTAGCGAATTATTGCAGATATATATATGATTTCATTATCACCAACCGACGGCTTAGCTATTTCACGGCAAACAGCGTTTTGCAATGATGACTCGTCGGCGCCGTAGCAACGCTACGTCACTTACGTGTGTTGTTATCTTCTCGTTTCCGTGTTTTCTCTTACACAGGCGCCTCTCTGTACTTTCATATCGTCTTACCAACTTGGCTTCTTTCTCAAAACTATTTGCGAGCTGTACATTATCTGCTATATACCTGTATACCCATGTGTACAAGCCGTTAATCCACGATCACGGTCGAACGATTCTTATCAAAAGAAAAGTCTGCTCCGTTATAACCAACTGCATTCCTATCTCCGCGATAGCCTATTAATCCCCCAAGAATCGCCCGAGTTTTCATACGAGATCTTTCTCTCTTTTCTTTCTCTCTCTCTCTCTCTCTCTCACTTACTTCTCCCGGTACGTATTGAACATAATCAACCGGAAGATGTAACCCATTAGCTCGCCGCCTGTAATGGTAATAATAATATTGATCGTGTCGAAAGGCTTTTCTGTCACACAGAGAACGATAAAAATATTGACAAAGGTAGTCGAATGCTCATAATACTAAACATTATTATTCAAAGCCAAGTTTATTAATCGTACAATCGGGTGCCGTTATTTCAGAATTAATCGAGGTGAATGCGATAAATGAACGAGGCGAAAACAGTTTCGATTTTATTATAACAGGAAGATGATTAAAAATAGTGTGTTCCATATATTTTTATAGCCGAAACTGGCGGCTGACTGATATAACTTTGGATAGATACTTATTTTATCGAGTATTTGAGCGTTCCGATCGCTAATGTCTTTTGTGTAAATTGATAGACTTCAACTAAATCGAATGAGATTTATCAAAATTCAATGAACTTTGTATTGCATAGTGCAAAATTTTGTGCATTTTCAACACACTTGTACGTCCCAAACGATCCGCTCGCAATTTATGTTAAATATTAACACAAAAATGTCAAGTTCACACTGAAAATCTGTTGATTTGAGAATTTCATATGTTTTCAACACAAACTAACTTGCCCTGGTGAAAATTTCCGCTCGTGAAAAGCGAATGTTGGAACAAATCAAGCGTAAAAACGTTTCAATATTCGCTTCTTTCGCGCTTAGATGCTGCACGGAGAAAAATTTGGGGTAACAGATACAGCAATTGCGATAAATTTGACAAAATCCACATGTAAATATAGGGATAGCATTTCTGCGGTGGAAATTCTACATCATTTTTGCTGTAAATTGAAAATGTCGCAATTCTACCGCAATCTGATGTAATTTTAACATACGCACTTCATAACTATCACATACATCAAATGTAAATTCTATTGTCGTGATGAATGAAATATAAACAGTATGACAAGCGATATTTACTTCAAACTTATGAAATTTTTACATCAGTCTGATGTAAAATACATGTTAGGATTTTTGAATAAAATTTCAATCGCTCATTCATATATTTTATGCATACGCGAGAACTACGATAATAACTACAACAATTTTTGTTAATTTTCCAGAAGCCACAAAGATGGGGATAAAATTTAAGTGATTAAAATTTTACAAATGCAGTTTTGAGCAATGAAATGAACTTTAATCACACAGTTTGAATTATCTTACATCCCCACATATTACGTATTACAATAAGATACAATACAATGTCGCCTTATTCTATCATTATCACTAACCGTACGCTATGGGTGGAGATTCAAGTTTTTAATATATATCAAATGTAGGAACAAACTGATACTCGCGGAAAACTGTTGAAGCTGTTTGCGCCATCTTTGTGACGCGATTTCAATCATTTTGAACTAAAAGGAGTGTTACAAAGCTTCTCAGTAGTATTACCAACACAGGCGAGTAGTTTTTGCAGAAGCAATTGTTGAATACACATCAGATTGCGGTAACTGTATATTTGAGAATGAGAATAAAATTCCTGGGAAATAAATCAGATTATCATTCAAAAAAGCATGAGTAACATTAGCAACTGTACTTGTTGAATGTACATTGGATTGCTGTAGAATTGAATAAGTGGAAATGTGGTTGAGCATGCCTTATGGCATCACGTTCGTGACAAGTAGATTCAGTCGAGTGTAATTGAAAATTTACATTGTTCGTGGTCAATAATATCATAATAAATATATTTTTGGATTGGCGTGATTTTTACAATCTTCCAAAGCAATGATCATGTACGTATCATGTGAGTTTCATCAAAATTAATGTAGAAATTATATTTAAACTTTTATCTATGCACTGATGTTAAATTTACATTATAATTTTTCTCCGTGTGCTTCATTGACTCTTCCGTGTCGTTCCATGTGCTGATTTTCACCAGGGTTGAGTGGACTGTCTGTGACACAATACTTTTTGCTGTGTTGAATATACCATTGAATCTAATCAAATCTGTTGGAAAATTATCAGATTGGCTTCAATTAGATTATTTTTATACAAGAGCCGATAAGTACCTTTAACGAGGACAACTTTCTCATACTTCACTTGGGACATTGATTTATCATTTTGACTGCTCATAAATGCGAATTCATATTCATTTTTTGTCCAACGAGGAAGGAAGTGGATTTTCATTTAAAATAAAAGAACGTTCACCTCAATCGAATGCAACTAAATATCACGAAAACGTGGTCTCAACGTTATATAGATTTTGAGGTTTTTCTCCTTTTCATTCCTCCTTTATTTCTCTCGACAGTAACTGCTCATTCAAGTCAGACCACAAAAGTGGAATGAGTCAGAATGTTAAAACCTGATATTCCGTATCTTCCTTGCGAAAATTCAAATGATTTTGTAAAAAGATCATACCGCAACGAAAGTAAAAGAGAAATCTTTGATTTCAAATTCGAACATATGCAACCACACATACGCTTTTAAGAATACTTTTCTTAGCATCAAGAGTATTGTTCTCTTATCTACACTGTAAAAAATATTCTGAAATTTCCGATATCAGATGTATATGAAAATTCTGAAACTTGTTATTGAAATCAAGTTCAATCATGAATTCATGAAATTTGATGCAAAATGTGTGAAAATTCATATAAAAATGCATGAAAAATCATAATTCTGTATGAGATATCATAAAATTTCATATGAAAAGCCAAAGAAGTTTTGAAAATTCAATACAAAATGTATATGTTAATTGCTTCACATACATTCCTATGAAATTTAGGAAGCAATTTTCTACAGTGTGTATATTATTTCGCTTTGCAAGACAATCGGATTTTTCGGAATAAAAGATCGTACACGTTAGGGAAAATAATTTTACGGAACAGATGAAGTCTCTGTTTGGGTAAATAAAAAAAGAATTTGATTATACTACAATGTACTTAATTTTTTCAACAACAATTGAAAACGGAAAATAAACATGACTAGTGGTGGAAAAATTCCTACTCAAATCAACTGTTTCGTTATCAATCTGATTTGTATTTCCTTTCTTCCTTTCTTCCTTTTTTTGTCCTTTCATTACAGTTGCGCTATTCCGTTTCTCATCAATTGTCCTTTCAACGTATGAATTTTGGCTCTCTTCTCCTCCCTACGGACAAAACTCTGGTGACTCCGAAGAACGGAATGGAGGAAAGGTTAGTTGCAGCGCGATATCCAAGAAATTCTCTTCCCTCTCAATACTAAAATAACTGCGAGAAAGACGTGAGACAAAATAAACGTCCACGAGCAGGAGGAGAAGGAGCAACAGCGGTGGCAGTAGCAGCAGCAGCATCAGCAGCGTCACGACTTTTCTGCCTGTTCTTCCGTCATCATCTTCCTTCTGCGTTGATTCTATTTTCTCATTCTTTCCTTTCCGCCTCTCTGACGCGTTTTTTCTCCTGTGGCTCGCCAGCATCTTTTCCTCGTGGCAAAAGACGTCGCCAGAAGCGCTTTAATTCCGTTGTTGGTCTCTTTTCCTTCTTGCGCTGTGTTTTATTCTCTTCTTATTTGACTTTTTTCAAACGACGCGTTATAATGATTCCTTTTTACGAGTCGCCGACGACTCACGGGTCCTTCACGACCGTAGCAGGAAACGCGAAACGACGACGATGACGACGGTCGAGAAGAACGACTCCAAGACTTTTCGAACGCCACCATTATCGCGAATAAAAACTCGAAATGGTTTTCGTTTCATCCCTTCCCCCTTCGCTTCCTTCTTATTCCTTCGGTTTCGTTTTCACTCCCTTTCTCTCTCCCCATTCTTCGGCAATCCTTTGTTTGCTGTTTGGTTTTTTCGCGGATATTCGTCGTCGTCAACGTCATCGTCAGGTTCTTATCGTTGGTGTTCATCTTATTCGAGTACCCTATAGTTGAAAGAAAAAATACTTTTCTTCTTGACACGAGATACAGAAGAGTAGTTACATTTCTCTTCGCTCGTTTTTTCGTTTTTGTTTTTTATTCTTATAAACTCCTCATTCGAATGAAATCCGGAGCGGAAATAATGGGAAACCCAACTGGTGTCCTCGCACGAATTTTTGCAGTTCCTTTCTCGAATCGAGTAACATCAAAATTCTTCCGGTTACAGGGGAGTCGCGTATCACGAGCGGGTTCGTATTAATTTATCGACTTTTAAAATTATTTGAAGGGTAGCGAAGCGTGCTCCTTCGATATAAGAGATGAGAGTACGTGGAGAGGGATATATAGTCGTTCCAACGTTAATTTGCTTAAATGAGTCTTCCGATTCTACGGTAAAGGTTTCCTGAAAGCGGTCTCTCTAATGAGTTCTCTTCGTCATAGTTCCTTGGGGGAAACTTCACAAGACCTTTCCCTTCGTCTATCGCTCGTGTAACCTCATGTCAAAAATCTTGTGATTCCTCTTTCTCGGTTAGGGATTGTGCTGCTTTATCCCATTCTTTCTGAAAATTCATGCATCATTTTGGTATCATCGTTCGATAAGTATTTTCCTGGTTTTTCGTAATACCGCCCACGTTCGAGCGGGTGCTTCTATTCTTCTGGAACTCAGCCAAACATTTTCTCTAATAACCCGAGAAACGTTAACGATTCACCACAGATTCTCTCTTTAAATACAAATCTGAATCCATCTTTTTATTGGAATTACAAAAAAGATTTCCACAGAAATTTGTGTGTTGTGAAGGAATTCAAACAATTATCTTGAAATAATGGTTGAATCCAATCCAATGCTCGGTGCTGTTTTGGATCTAATAGATTTGGATGTACATATATACGAATTGATGAATCATCGATCAGACGAGAACTGAAGATTGTTCTGTAGTGAGGTGTGATGGAGGTGATTATCTTTATTCTTTCTTTTGTCTCCCGTAGGGGAGTTTTTAGTGGTATTCGATCAATCTCAATTAGTTGTTACGATATTGGAATTGGATTCTCTATACTCGAAGAATTCTTTTCTTTTGTACGATATACATTCACTCTTTGCAAAATTCAACTGAAACTTAGAATTCGTGTGCTCGGTTCGCTAAATTCAATATTCATATTGAATAATTCACAAAATTGGAATGTGTTTGGTAATTTTCCATTTTTTACAAGAGTGAAATGAGTAAAGTATCTTAACATCATTCTGAAGAATGAAAAATTTCATCCTTCCAACGACTTGCAATCTTATTCCATTCTTTTCCAACTGGAAAGTAATCATTCATTAATCTCCACCCGAGATCAGATAGGATTGTAAAAGTACAGGGTCAGCGACTGGGACATTGGCCTTATGGTATGGAAAAGAACAAATTATTAGATGATAATCTTAGATTGTATTCAAGATCGAGTATACAGATATTTCAAGGCTCTACAAGTCATTGACCGATTGCCTTAATGGTTTATATAAGGTAAAAGTATAGAAAACCCCTACATGGAGTTATGAATGATGATATTCATATTTCATATTCCAACGTTAAACCTTGTATACACATTTTTTTTTTTTGTAAACAGAAAATATCACGTTTTTTTTCTTTCGTGTTCTTTGGGTTCTTACCACACTTGACAAGATTTTCGCGAAGTAAAAAAATGTAAAATGTGTTTGCAAATACTTGATAAATGTATATGAGTGTTATGAATCCTTTTTGCTTATAGAAAATTACTGTGAATATATATTCAAATAATTTCATCTGCTGATGTCAATAGAACAAATCTCAGGTATGTAAATATTCGAAACTGTTTATTATCTAATGAAATTTTTCATTCTCGAGAAAATACGAAATTCCACGATATAGTATACCACGAAAAACCACACAAAAATGATGACTGTACGATAGAATCCCAGAGTAGAAACACATTAAGGAAAAGAAGAGGTGGTCGGAGAAATGTTCTCTTTAGTTGGACGAATGATTTGTAGAATTGCTACCAAAAAAGTGTATAGATAGAAAGAGGGTGTGCTTGTCCCAAAAAAAGAACATGATTCCTTTTTTATCATAGTATATCAAGAAGCCATCAACCGAAACAGAAATCAATGGGATATTAATATACAGATACCCATCAGTCCTTTGGAAAGTAGATAAAATAAATAAGAGGTTGTGCGGGTCAAGATGAGTCAATAAAAAAGCATGTGAGGATCGTAGATCAACTAAAAAAGTTCTTCCGATTCCTTTCCAAGATTCATATTATAATTCTACAAAACAAAAGTCCTCTGGTAACGGGAATGATATTCTTTATCTCAGAGATTCAACACCTTCGATTAGAGATTGAAAATATTCATGCGTTTCAACAGTATTCATTCAGAACAAAAGTACAAGCACCTCAATGAGTCGAATTGAATTGCGCTAAACTGATGAACTCGTGTCCCGATTTCAAACGCGTAAAGAGTGCAGATTAAATTTGCTCAATCGCGATGAGTTCATGATAAAACTACTGGATTCAAATTCAAGTGGAACAAGTATTAACTTCTGCTGATTCCGTTGAGGCTAGAGAAATGAATGCGGTGAAATAGTTTGACGTAGCTTCATTTTCTATCGTCCTTTTCGCTTTAACATGATATATTTGATTGTACAAATTTTCAGTATAGCTCTGTTGATTCATTCGAAAGACTTTCCACTAGAAAATTTGTAATTTCGTTTATACAATATATATATATATATATATATATATATAATTCCTTTGAACCATAATTCTTTCCTACACCGAGACATTGTTGAATTCTGCCATTATTTGTGTTCACTAAAAATGAATAATGTGAAGTATGTATCATTTCACCTCTTTCAGAATCGACAAATTGCATACTCTGTAAATTGGCTGTCAAATTTTCAAATTATGGTTTGCCATTTCCATTTGTGCAATATTTTATAGAACTATTATTTATTTTTTCAACCTTGTGTTGTGTCATCTCACAATTGACGTGAAAAACATTCTATGATTTTCGAAAGATTATGAATAATGTATCAATGATTCTTCGTTTACCCATAATAATTACAATGGTAAATGATTATTCAAAAATTATTCATGTTTGCAAAAAAAATCCTAATATTGTATTCAATTCATGTACTCTCGAACAACTTCACGATATGAAACTTTTTCTTTAGATTATTTGCATTGCATTGCTATCTTTATATGATTTTGTGTTGTTCACGAGGGAAGAACTTTCCACGTTTTCATCTCATTTTGTCCTTTAACAATGGTGTTTATTATTATCACGTGAAGTCAGAATCGTTTAAAACTCATTATTAAAAATAAAACAGCAAGTTATCACGTTTTAACAAACGAACAAACCTTTTGTATGTTGAAGAATAATGAATTGGGGATGTTTTAAAACGAAGAAAATGTGTGACAATAATGAATACTATCGACCAATAATTTCCTTCTGCTTCCTCTTCTCATCTCGTTTGAATTCAAATTCATGCATTTGCGCAAATGCAAAGACTCATCGCTTGTCCCATTCATATTGGATCTACGTTGTTGTTATGTATGTGTTGAGAGCTCGGTGGTTTCGAAGACAACGAGCGCTCTTTAACAATCCAAACGTTAATCACGAAATGGGTTTCCGTACCGAGATACATCCAGCAGCTATTTCTGTGGTTCACTAGTCGGCTAAAGTGCATTTAGATTTTGACCCATAAAATTTACATGACCCGTGATTGGTATGATACTACGGTACTGTATTCACAGCTCTCTATCGTAACAGAAAATCCATAATACCGTTGTAAATGAATATATAATTTCACAACATATAATGGTAATTTCATGCCAAACAGACTCAATTGATCGTCAAATCAAAAGCCAACAATCAACGGTGGAATCAAATTTAGATTTATTGCGAAAAAATTCATACACTGTACACGCAAAAAAATGAATCCGCTGTGACAACTATTCACTTTTTTCGCTGCTACAGCTGAAATAATTGCAACTATAGCTCTTTAGTAGCTGCAACAGCACAGGTTTGCGGTTGATATTTGAATTCATGGAAGTCCTACACAAAATAGATTTATATTCTACTACGTTCTAACACTGTCGATTTTTTACAGTACAGTTGAGTTGATTTTAAAAAAGCGAGTTTACAAATTTTTGATTTTGAAAAATGATACGCTAAGAGAAAAAGTGATACTCAAATTGTTGTCAAGCAAAACCAGCAAGAATGGGACTTCAAAAGTTCCGAGCAAAAGTGATACACCTATAATTTTGAGCGAAAAAGCAATCACAGAAATCTCCGGGCAAAAGTGAAACACTGAATAGCTTCAGCCAAAACCAACCAGCGCATAAATACAAAATTGGGTTGTGCATTGGTTCGTTTTGGCTGGAACTTTTCAGTGTTTCATTTTTGCTCGGAGACTTCTGTGATTGCTGTTTTGTGACGAATTATAGGTGTATTGCCTTCGCTCGGAACTTTTGACATTCCATTCTTGTTCCCAAAACTTCCTGTCCTGTTTGTGCTTGACAATAGTTTGAGTGTCACTTTTGCTCTCAGCCTATCAAATGTATTCCAACGAGAAATTATATTTTGATCGTTATGAGGGTGTCGTATTGAGAATCATCTGTCGATTTTATACGCTGTTCATCGATAAAAATCATTGATTATTAATGAACATGAATCACGTACACCTAGTTTATTTCAAGTGAATCAACATTATCAGATATTGGGTTCCTGTGCATTATTTTCGATCGACTTGTTATCACTCGCCTATTCGACGTTTTCATGCATCAACGATCATGTGTCGATAATGTATAATCGAAATTAATGAACCAGGAAAAAGTGTAAATCTGTAAAAATGAAGAAGAATATTTTCATGTACAATAAATTTCCAAAATATAAGGATTTTATATGAAGAGTTAGCCATTTGAGAATTGATTTCGATACAAAAAAGAGGAGAAAGAAATTAAATAATAATAATGGAAATTTATTACATTTTTCATATTTCAATGAAGAATCCACTTATTTTCTCAAAGATAAGGAATAGCTCTACACCCTCGAGCGAAATATGAATAAAATAAAATACAAAGAAATTCCGAGTACTCTAGAAATATTAATTATTCATTTAAAAGCCTAAAAGTTCAAACGTGAAGGGGAAAAAAAAAAGAAAAACACATCTTCACTCAAAGTTACGAATTATTTCATCATGGAAGTGCAAATTTTCACCCTTCTGTTCTATGTAATCTTTTTGGTAGACAGTTGCGAACTCGTACAATGGAGAATCGCATTGGCGCGGAAAATGTTAAATTAAAAGGTTAACTTTACACAGGTTAGAAGCCCAAGGAATTTATCTCGGTAGTTTCCTAACGTAATCCAGAAGTTCTTCGGTGACCCGTAACTCATCTACAACGATTGTTTTCCCTCTAGTTCATTTTCTTGGTCTTGGGCGTTTACCAACTCGAAATAAATAGGAAAGTACTACAGATTGTAATTAACGCAATTCCAAAAGTTTCTTCTTTATTCTTACACATGTATAATAATTGGATATGAAATAATTATATTTCATCGATTCTTCATATAATGAATTGAAATCATGTGATGAAATTATTCTGTGTGTGTGTGTGTGTGTTTGGAGATGAAGCCTTCGATCTGTCCAATCTGGGTTTAAAGATACATAAACACATGGACTGCAGAACACATCACCCTTCCCGACGTACCATAGCAGAGTAAAAATACAACGTTAAAATCGTTTCGAAGATTACCGTATCGAAGTGCGCGTATGGAAACGCCAGACGTTTACAATCTGCCTGTGTGCGCCATCAATAAAGACGCTCTTGTAGGCCAAAAGATTTTGCTTAGAGATTCCTCAATAAAAATACACTTTGAATTTATCGATAGAGTCATCATCAATCGTAACACTTGGCTTATTTCTTGTACTCCATGCATACCCATGAGGGATGATACATGATATATACATATATATATATATATATTCTAAAATTAAGAATTACAATCAGTTTCGAATGTTAATTTGAAGAAAAAATAGAAGCACTGTGAATTTGAATGAATTCCAAATAGGATTTGTAATCCCAAATTCTCCTTCTCAAGGAAATACTGAAACTTCACGTAAAACCTTCACCATTGTCCTCATTCCTTCTCTCCTTTCTCTCATTTCATCTCATCTCACGAATCTTCCTCAACCATTGATGTTTCTTCGTTGAAATTTAATGGAATGTGATCTGTAAGTAAAACTTTCATGGAATAATAGTACTCAATCCGCTTTGGAAATTTTAAGGTCTCAACAAAATTAAAATGCTCAATCGTCCGCTGACTAATAACATTCTCCCGAGGGAATTTGTATTTTGATTGAACCTAGACGGCCATCGCCGGTAGGTATTATTCGTAAGGACTTGAAGCGGAGAGAAGCTCGGAAGGATTCAAATTCAAATTTATTCCATGCTCAGGGTTAGATTCCCTTCAGGGAAACAGTCACAAATTACCATTCAATTCCATCAATATACTGGAATAACAAGCAGTGATACGATTTAAAAGAATAAATCCCTTCTTTTCTGTTAATTTTTTTTTCGTTCAATCCATTCATTCGATAAATGATAATTATTCATTCTCTTTGTTGTTTGGGTATAGGGGAAAATGGCATTGGAAAGCAACTAAACAAGATAATATTCTCAAGACACGATGGATATAATTGTGGATGATAATTTATGGCACGAGTATCGTTATAAGCAATTCTTTCGAAGAGTGGAGAACGTGGGTGGTGAAAATGTATTGCAATGAGAAAGGAGAGTCGTAAACTATGCTATTGTCTATTTCATTTCATTCGGAAGCTCGAGTCTCAATCGTCGAATGACACGCATGTATGTGCATACTATTATTTTCGTGAGGGTCGAACAAGTATGAGAGTTTATTTTTTATTATTCGTCAATCCGAATATCGAGAGATATGGTAATGACGGCGATAAAAGAAAGTATATTCCGTGTAGCAGGAGAAGAGTAGAGAAACGTAATCAACATGAAATTTCCTCTTTCGAAACGCTTGAAAAACGTATCAAAATCGGTCGTAACTTGGAACTTTACTCGCATTTCTTGTGTAATTACAGGAATACGCATGCTCGTAACTTTGTATACATGTATATACGCTCTCACACCGTTTGTCCGGTGCACCTGCCGTTCTTGTGGCCTGGCCGGTTCTTCTTCTGCAGGGCTGCTGTTTCATCAACCATCTCATCGTTCTTTTCGGTCTCGCCGACTGTAGGTTATGAAATGCTTGCTTTCCCTATTCTTTGACGTAATTTTTTAAAATATACACAGTATCGCTTTTCATCCATTTCGTTCAGTTTCTTCGGCTTAGTTCGATACACGCTTACACATATGCATCTTCTTCTCTGATTCTTCGTGAAGCTCTCGACTTCCCTCTCGTAATTCTCTTTTCACTCCTCCGTAGCTCGAAGATTTCTCTCGCTTTACCTTGCTCTGCCATTCCGGGCTTCACACATACATACACAAATTACCTTCTTTCGCTTCTCTCATATCCTCTGTTTTCACTCACTCCATCTTTTTCTTTCCTGAGTTGCCCTTGGTCTCCAGACTACATCACGGTTGACCCTCTTCACTCTCCTCTTCCCTTGAGGCAATGCACCTCCGAAGAACATTGACCTCGCCGAGTTGAGACTCAACCTCTTCTTCTCCTTGTTTTTCTCCTCCACGTGTTCTTGTTCTATCTTTCCGTACGGATGATGGTATCCTCATCTTCTTTCTTTCTTTCATTCTTCTTCTTCTTCGTCTTCTCGCAGCAAACTCCACCAAGAACGAACCAACCACGATGCAAAGCGCTTTCGCTCAGAGCAATCGACGAAGAATCTCGATAAGCAGCGCACATGAGAAATTAATTGACCAGTCCTGGAGAAGAACGATCCCTAGACTTCTCCTCCTCCTCTTTCTTTCTCCTGTCTACTTCTTCTTCTTCTTTACGGAAAAAGATCGCGGGACTGCCGGCAAATCATGAAAGCAAAGAAGAGAGAATACAAAGGTGCAGGAATTCTCAGTAGAATGCGTAGGAGAGAAAGAAATTGAATACTTTTTTTTCAAGCTTGAAAATTCATTTTCTGTATTTTTGAGAGTGTCATAACGGGAAACAATACCACAAGTTCCCTAAGAACAAACAGGTGTTCTTATAGCTTTTTGAACTGAATGACCGATGATTAGGTTTTTAATTGCAATCATCGTCGTAATTAAGGATCTCTTTAGGACCTGAAGGAGTGATTAAGGAGAGAGAAAACAGCGTTGCGGTACGTGAAGACGCGAGACAATTCGTAATCGCCATTTCTACTCTCGTTATCCTTCTTCAAAACCTTCTGAAATCAAGCAAAAGCACGAGGAAGTTATCCACAAAAAGGCATTAAAGGGTAGACGGAGAGCAGAAATAACAAGGGAGAAAGAACTTGGCCAGATATTATGACGTTAAGTGTCCATTGTTCTTTGCAGAACACATTAAGGCGCTCGCTTGAATGAAATTAGGTCAAATAGCGATTAACCTTTTCGTCCGACTATGCGAATGCATTCGTACGAACGAACGAACAAATCTAAAAAGAATTGGATTTGCATTGGATCCAGAAGTAGGGTGGGAGAAGCGATGGAAAACTGCTGCGTCATAATCTGGAGTGAAGAACGTTAAATGAAAGGACAAGTGCTTGCAACTGGAAAGAAAATTCAACAATGAACTTGATCGGGTCAATTTGATGTCGAATACCCGAAGAGTGAGAGTAAGATGAATGATTAATTTTAATACCGACAGTGTATCCGTGAATCTTTTCTTACTGTTTCAACAGAATTTGATTCTTCTTTACCTTTTAAATTGTAAATTATACTTGAGCTCAACTAATCCCAACGATTTCTTCCATCAACTTCAGGAATAACCTAATGATGAAGGATCCAAGAATATTTAACCACAAAATCATTCACAATTATTTTAAGGACTGCAGTGCGAGTCAGTCTAATTATTCCCTTGGTTTGCCATAAGCGGATATGTTGTTGAATCCATTGCAATTATCTTCCCCTCAATATCCACCACAACGAATGGTATTTTTCCATTCCTGTGTTCTCATAATTGAGTCAAATTGAGTCAAACGCGATACCAGAATCCTACGGAAAGAAATGACGATACCTAAATCTTTTGATTATTGATAATTACCAACTCCGAAGCGAACAAAGTCGAGTCTTCGCTTTGCGTCTTTGTAAAATCACTGTCATACACAGACCAGGGCCAAACAACTTTTACTCTTCCTGTTCTTCTTGAAGAGAGAGGGAGAGAAATCGAAGAACCATTGTGAGATATATCGCGTGCGATAGAAGCATTCAACAACAATTCAATGACGATACGAGTGGACTGAATGGGTTGGAAGTTCGAAACCTCGAAGAGATTAGATTTTATACTATTATAAAAAGAAGAAACGAATGACGACAAAAGGAGAAGAACCTTGGTTTTTGTTGATAATAGGAAGAGTTCGAGGAAGTTCTCTGAATGAGTTTGATTTGATTCATAGAATCGAAGTGAATTGAAGTACAAAGTGGGAAAACCAATATTTCCTTTCATCTCATTAAAATTATCGCGCATCTTGTGTTCTCTATGCAACCTCTTTTGCAATTAAGAAATTTCTTTGTATCTCGAGTCGATGGAAGACTATAATATCAGCAAAAGAAACATTGAGCAATTTCATCTTCACGTCCCTTATGCGAAATAAATAAACCCAACCTGCTGAATTTCGAAACGAATTTCAAGCAAAGAGAAAGTTTCAAATAGCATTTAATTCCAAGTGAATAAATCGATAAAGCACATCATCCGACAACAAAACAGCCGAAAAGAAATTTACAACGAAACAGAGTATTCAATTTCTCATATATGTTTTCATTGAACATCATCTATCGAGATTCTATTCAAGCATCGCGCTGTATCGGATTCACGGTGAATTATATTTATACAGGGGAAATCGTCGATTAGTTTAAAGGTTAACCCAAATGGAAAAAGCTGATCGAAAAGCCGGGTATGTGGTTACGCCAGAAGATGCGATTCGAGTCAGTGCACAAATCAGTGCATACATAAGGTCTTACTCCTCGTAAGGTGCATTATACCAACCTTGGTCACGAGGTGAAAGGCTTCGAAAGGAGCCCAAGTTCCATAAAGATCCGGGACGCGTAAACCGCTCTCCTCTGTGATATATTAACAGATTTTGTGGCAACTTTTAAGATCGGAGCATCGCTTTACCCACGATTCCACCTTGTATTCCAGCTGCAACAGTTGAATGGTTTATTTTAATTTTGCCTTCGTAACGCGTTCCATAACTCTCTCAACATTGTATGCTCCCGGTAGAAATTACTTTTGAGTTTTAATTTGTTCGTACTTCTTAAGGAAGATTCAATTGCCATCATTTATTATCGTCAAGCTGATTTTCGATTTCCGCAAGGATAATGAAGCGAATCGCGAGGTAAGAATTATGATTGTTTTTTGCGTTGGATTTCAGTTATACGGCAATTAAAGTGTCCAGTTGAGAATTGTTTGATTGAATAAATTTCAATGAGTAATGTATTCGTTCATATTCCATACGTGGAGTTTGGAATTGAAATCTTATAAATCAATTCCAAGAGCATGGGAAATATAACTTCCTCGCATATTTGAAATCGAATTTCTTTAGATTTGTCAGAATTAATTGATAAAATTCAACATTGTATTTGATAATGATGAGAGTATAAACATAGTGGGTGAATAATGTTCATGATGGCTTATTAACATAGGCAAAATATGAAATCGATAATTGATATTTGTTATCTGAGTATTTTAGGGGAGAAGAAAAATTTATAATATAGAAGAGAATCAATAATGGTATCATAGGGATTTTGATGAGAATAACGTATCGAGTGACAGAAAATATAATCATCATTGAAGTTGTGCGCGTATCTTCAAGTGTTAGATGGAATTTTTTATTCTAGGGTATTTTATCGGTCAGTTGGAAGTTTTGAGGTCGAATTCAAAGATTTGCACTAACTTCAACCCATCAATATCTGTACATACTTATACAAACTTATGAACTCCACGCCAGAATCGAAAGTGAAGTACAATCCATTGACAGGAACTTTGAATAGAGTAATTCGAAATACATCAATCTTCAAACAATTTGAACTAAACTTCATCAAACTCCTTTTTCCTTTCTCTCTTCCTCTCCTCTCGTCACTTCGAAACACTTGAGAGTTACTCAAAAGTTGACATTGAACATCCAACAATCACGAATCTCATTTTCATTTTGTTATTCGCTTATCGGAGCTCGTTTACCCCTTTTTATTTGGCGGTATTGAAAATGGAAATTCCCACACCACGAGAGGAGAATTCGATGCGTGTTTACGGTACGTGAATATCGAGCGTCGCTATAATATAATAGTTCTGGCAGCACGCTGGGAGGAAGGGAAATAAAACAACGGAAAATGATCAAAACATTCGAAAACAAATTATCTAGGTTGGAGAATCGAGTCGAATTTAAAGTCCCGTTCTTGAAACGAAGCGTACAACCGCTATTCGAACAGTTGTTTTCAAACCATTCACATAATTCAAGTCTCGCGCTGCAACTTTGAGACAGTCGAATCTGTCGTATTATAATAGAAATGGATATTTGAGAGACGCCATCAACACCTGCATAAAACGTCGCATGAATGAGATTTTCTTTGGATAAATAATGGTTTCATTGAAATTTTATTCGATCGTATATTGGGATATATAAGAAAAAGAGGATTGATTTGTTTTCAATTTCCTCATTACCGAGCAATGAGATTCATTTCGCGACGAATCAATAGAGAAAAAATCGACACGTTCGGTTGGAGCGTACACGAGTTTGAAGGAGACCTCGAAATTTCCTGTATTGATTCGGAAATAGGATGGAAACGAAAATATCTCAAGCATCAACACTCGTACGATATATCACAGAAGCACATGACTGGAATAAAAGTGTATAAAAGGTTGATAAAATCAACTCTTGTTGCTGTTTCGTGCATGTCGAGGAGTGATGTAGTGTTCTCAAGACTTCGCGCATAAAGTTATAACGATCGAGATATTTTTGTGTGTACTTTTAATACCGTGTCCTTGATAATATTCGCGTTTTTTTGTCGCGACTTTTCAAACGTTTCAATTTGTCATCGTAAACTTGACGATTTTTCCTTCGGTATTCGAAGAAAAAAATATAGCAGAATTTATTCATTTCCTATCTTTCAACTTGTCCAACTTCCCTTCGAATGAAGTTTGAAGGTTTCAAGGTGACGATATAGTATATAATAAGAATTCCAAATAATTTAGAGAAAGAACATATAAAAGTCGAATAAATATTTATTTACCTCCTCGGTAGAGAGTAGAGAGAAGATTCATCGAAATCGTATTAAAAAAACCACTTATTCTTCTAATACATCATTTCAGGTAATGAATATTTCATAGAGAAAGGACAGATTCGTTTTTTTCCCTTCAAACTCATGAGGCGAGAAAACAAGTTTGTTTCCGCGTAGTCTTTCATGGCCCTGTGAAATGGAAAGTTTTCGCCCGTTACTTATTCGATGCAATTCAAAGTGGTGACGCAATAAAAGAAACAAAAAATTGCAAGTACCCACCTAAACCGCCCATAAATTACTCCTGATTTTTTTCTTCTCTCCCCTGGGAAAAAGGGGTAAAAAGTGATCTCGTTGCGGTTTGTTTTTCCGGTATTCACATTTCAGAGATGTAACATAACGAAGGTAGAACATCAACTATGTACCAATCACCGAAAACCGCGACCCCAGAATTGATTGGTGGTTCCCGGACTTGGCGACCGATGTAGTAGATCAAACGTGAAAACTAATTCAAAGTGTCGATAGAACTGCCGAGTCCGCAGGGAGAGAAAAAAAACACTACAAAAGTGTATAAAGCATTCGAATGAATATCCATTACACTTATTCCTATCTCGTGATTCATAATTCACACATAATTTTTAAAAATCCTCATTACCCGGCTCAAACTACCGCATTATCTTGCAATTACAAGCGGGTTTAATTTAATCTGATCACGCTCGAAACCGCTTCGTCAACTTTTGATTGCTCTTCTTGAAACTGAAGTCAATTTCACCTTATCATTAGTCCATGTTGTGGTTATAATAATTTATTTCACTCAGTGAGTATTTTTCTTCGCGTGCAGTGAAATAACCACTAGCGTAATACCGGCGAGTAAGGATAAGCCTCAACGCCCTGTACTTTTCTCTGAGTTCTCAAAGAGTTTCTTGATATTTTTTGTTTGTTTCATTTTGCTTCCTCTTCTCTTTCCCTTTCCCTTTCTCTTTTTTCTTCCGCTGTTTTTTTTTTTTTTTTGTTAACAAGAAACTCAAGAGAAACAACGATTGGCACTCTCCATACCTCGAAACTTTCCTACCTCGCCTCGTTGTGGTAGTCATTTTTTCATCCTCTTCTTCGTTTCGTTTTGCCAGATAAAATGCACCTATGTTCGACCAAGCATAAGCGTAACGATTAATTACATACCGCACTGGTAGAGGTGTTAGTTAAGTGATATATTGTGTACACCCGTATACATCTACCATCTTCCACCTTCGGTATGAAGGAACATAAAAGTACTATAGAAAATGGTAAAAAGTTGAAACAATGTTCTCTCTTTTCGTGGTAATCGTTTGGTAATGAATCTGTTAAAACTCATCAAGAATATTTGAACATATTCAGCAGCAGAGATTTGAAAAGGGAAGACTCGAAATATGTACGTGTCTGTACGTATACAGAGAGCCGTATATCACCAGATGACTGGGGTTACGGCTTGGAATGCCTGGAAAATAGAGTCGTTTTGGTATTGCCACGAGTTTAATCGTGTGTAAATGTACAACGACAAGAAGGAAAGGATAAAAAACGATGAGAAAGAATATGTTGTTGGAGTTGTTTTCAGTTTCGAAGGGGAATACAAGATTTTGGATTTGAATATTCCTTCGATTTATGTGCTTCGTTTGGACTTTTGAATTTGATGGAATAATGTGAATCGTGAATGAAGAGAGAAGAGTAGTTCATGGAGAAGGCTTGATGGGGTGCAGCTGGTGAATTACATCATTGATGAAAATTTCTCTTCGACATTCATCTAGCTATTTTACCATCATCTTTCCCATCGTCCTTTGGTATTTTCGCTGATATTGTGAAATAACATTCCCGGTGTGCAAATGTATGCGTAGAAGGACACGTTACAGTGACGCTGTACGAGACACATGACATCAAACATCTTCTGCATTCTGAACGAAATAAATTGACTTCCGAGCGTGGTACTACAATTTCTGGCGGTCTATATGCATGATTCGTGTATGAAATAGTCTGTAGACTAAAATGCATGACGTGACGTTGTATGACGTTGTAGTCAGTCTTACACGAATGCTCATTTGTGGATAAGATGAAGAGGAATTTCTGGGACGTGAATATCAAAGATTCAATGTAATTGACATGTGTTCAATTTTTATTTCCGATTATGAAATCACAAACTTTTACGAAAACATAGCGGTCGATAGCTTGCGTACGTTGGGGAGTATGAGGCTATTGGTAGATAAATTCTCGTTTGGCGGATGATGATTATGCTTTGTCCGGTGTATGTAAATATGCCTACGCGTAACTAATACAAGTTGACCTGGCAAACAATGCTTGTGATTGAAAACATGAAAATTCAATAACAAAGTGACAAAAGCGGAAGCGTGAGGAAGGGCTTGGTAGGAAATGAAAATAAATTATAGTGAAAATGATGAACGATTTCCACGTTCATGACCTTAATCAACGAATTTAGGGATTTTCAATTATTGGAGGAAAAATTGTAGAGTTAAAATCGTTGTTGCTGTATCTCGTGTCGTTAGGATGAGCCAGGGATTTCACTTAATTAACTCATCCTGAGGTTACATCGATATCAAAATTTATCGACGACTTTCGGCGAGACTGTACAGTTAGCGAAGTCGTTCCTGCTCAGCTTAGCAAACATTAGTCTAACTCCTTCGTACCGTTGTTCTCAAACTTTCCTTTTACCTTTCACGAATTTTACTTAGTTGAATGTGCCGGAGTTGACAGAAAATTGATGCAACTATTATTCCTCTTGGTAGTTTCATGAAATTCTTTTGCTCTCGGATTATTCGATGACTGGGTGTAACATTTTATGTACCGCAAACTGGCACAGTCAAATCAGCACAATGGAATAACCGCTCAGTAGGAAATTATGTGCTGCTTTCCTACAAATTTATTACTCTATTCAGGATTCTTGTGTTCCAGTCGTTTATAACAAAACAAACGCCTTGTTAAAATCTGATGAAATTAGCAAAATCTGGAAAAAATATCTGGAAGACTGGGATTTGCGGCATAATTTTTGCCTTTTTCTGTGCTCATTTGCTGTGCGATGTCCAATCTTCATAATTGAGGGATTTCGTGTAATAAGTCGACCAAAATCGGTATTTTTCACGTTGTGGCCGTCAAAACTAATCCCAATTTTTGTGCTGCGAAAAATTAAACGTTGTCCAAGGACTGAAAAATGGCTCTGGGGAAAAACCTCCTTTGTAATAATTCTGGACTGATTCCAAGACTTAACAATGATCCCGTAATTTTTTGCTATTTTTATGCTGTTGAATCATTCACGTATCAAATGCGCAAATCGAATAAACTTAAATAGTCATGAAAGTTATTCTCACCCATTGGAATTCCTTCCCGGGTTCCTTCGAACACATTTACCATCCAATCATCAATAGCGTATAAAAAAACATGGAGAAAAAATCTAGCTGCAGCAGCTAAATGGCTTGCACGGACACGGACAGTCATTCAGTTAACTCTTGCAGCCAAATTTTATCTGTGACAGTGGAAAAGTTTGCATTTGTAGCTAATTTATTTGGTGTAACAGCTGAAATTTAGCTACAGGAGCCAATTGATTGGCTATCCGTGTCCGTGCTAGCCAATGAGCCGCCGCATCTCAATTATTTCCCGGAACATTGAAAGTAATCTCGTAATCCATATGTATTATTAGGGAGCACAAAATTGTACCACCAACTTCATTTTTCCAGATACCGTCATTCCCTCCATCAATTCACCAAAATCTGGCACAACTTGTGTTTTCTTGCGAAGGATTGAATTATCACAATTGTGAATATTACATCGAATTAGCACAAGAAAATCACAAAAGTATGCCACAAACTCCATTTCCTTGGGTAATCATCAAAATTGTGTTAGTGTCATCGGAATTTGGTACCGCCACCCTGGTGAAAAAAGTTTCTCTGAAAAGTTCTTTGAATCCACTACAAAACTCTGAATTTCATTGAGAAGCTCTAAAAAACACTAAAAGAACCTTGAAGAATCTGAAGAAATCTAAAAACTTATGAACATTTTTTCAAACTCTGAAAATTTCTGAGAAACTTTCACTTATCGGGCACGTGTTTTCACTGAAAATTTTTCTGAATATTTATGAATATCTCTGAAAAATTCTGAATTTCTCTGAAAGTCACTGAGACTCTCTGGAAAACTATGAACACCTCTGAAATCCTCTAAAAAATTCTTTACTAAAAATCTTTGAAAATTTCAGTGATTTTCAGCGAAATTTTTCCACCACTGGAGCAAAAAAATCCTGAATGAAGTAATGGATTAGCATAGAAAGGCCACATAATTTTCAACTGAGTGTCATTTCACTGTGCTAGTTTCTGTTACATCAACGTTGTTCCATTTTGAAGGTTTACGCAGGTAACCTTCACACATTCTTGTCCCTATAAATTCCAATTTTCAGTTCTTCACAATCGAGTACTTTTGTAACGTACTTATTACAAATTGTAGGCAAGAAACAAAAGAAGAACTAAGTAGAACAAAAATGAAATATGAAGAACTGTAAGGAGAGAGGTAAAAGAGATGTTCGAGAGTTCACTTGTGTATCTATATAAAACTCGTGATCTAGTGGATGAGATACCATCAGTTTTTATCGTTTTTTATCGTGTAGACAGTATTGTTGGAACAAGCTGACGCCGAATTTTTATGAATCAGCGTCTGAATAGAGAAGGAAGTGGAAAGTAGAATGAAGAAAGGGTACGGATAAAGATCGCGAGGATTGATTAAATATGGACCCCCTGCTTATGCCCCGGTAGTGGTTACGCCAAAGAAGGGCAAAGTCTTCCTCTCCTCTCATCCCTTCTCTTCTGTTCTGTTGCTACTAACAACCAACGAACCCGTTCACCGCAATTTTGTGCATTGTACGTCAGGTCTTCATCCGGTAAAATATTCAACGTGTGGCGCAGCTGTTGCTTGGATTGTACGTTGCACGTATCTGCCCACTACTTACCTATTACACCATGCATCTTATCGTAACCCGAAACAAGGTCTTGTAACGTGCAAGAACGACCAACCGTACATGAAATTTTATCCAGTTTTGACGATATCACAGTTTTCTAAGTCTCAAATATAACAAAGGACCGAGTGAACTGAGATTCATGGAGATTTATCAAGTTTCTTTCCAAGCTTCTTCCAACGCTTCTATCCAACGTTTTGCTCGAATAAGATACAGCAATGAATAGCTTGAGAGCACGACAGAGCTATTTGTTACGTCGAAATCCTGTAAGAGTTCAACGAGGCTGGGTGAATGCATGTATATATAACCAAATCTGTATAACCAAATGCCGATTGGCTAGAAGCTCTGGAAGAGAGGGTTGTTTGATACAGAATCATCGATGACATCGCATAACATCGCAACGCATGAAACTACATTCACAAATCATTGACTATGAACATTTATAAATTGTCATTCCTTATATCATTTTCCAGAACTTCGAATTATTCCATGACTATGAAAAATAAAAAATATGATTGAAATATGGTTATAGTTAAAATAGATGTACCAAACCTTTGTGAAAAAATTCATCAATGATTCGAATTTTGAGGTTTCTTAGATTAGATCGCACATCGTATGTACGTTGCTAACAGGATTGTATAGATTTTATTGCAAAGTATGTTGAATAGGAGATGAAAGTGGCGAGGGGTTTCGAATTCAACGAGCTCCTCTATTACGAGGCAGCAGCTTCCTCGGATCCACATTGAGGATTTCGAAGAGAGAAATTCTGCAAAAGGTTGGCTTCGCTTCAGGTATTCCATGATTGCCGAAACGGCGAATTGAGTACACGAGGTAAAGTTGATTGTAATGTCAAATTATCGTTTTATCGTTACTGCTAATCCTTTATCTATCGAGTTTGTATTGATTCATTCCCTTTAAGAATGGATTAATATTGATGAACTCCCCTCGTGTACCGAACTAATTTCATAGATCGAAGGGTTCGTAGAAGCAGCCCTTTATGAATCTTTACTGCAGATTAGAATGTTCGTGACTCGGATGATGGAATAATTAATATTTTTCATTTTTGTATCGAATTATTCAACAGAAACGAAACTCATCTTCGTCAGGCTTATATAAGCCTTCTTTTTGTATGTATATATACGTTTACGTGACATCGATTCCATGATAAAGAATTGTTATTATCATTATTATCGAACAGATGGTTCCATGATCATTTTCATCTCCCTGATAGGTACATGACAGGAAAGATATTGGATACGCTCTTCAAACTTAAGTTCAATATTCAATGATTGTGGATTGAATTCGTTTCAGCGAAGAATAATTGGCATCGTGGATATATTGGTACTTGTTTTATTGGTTTTCAAAATTCTTTACAAATTGATGTAATGCAAGAAAATATGAATAAAAAGAATATAAAACGTTACGAAAGAATGAAAATAGTTTATGCATCGTGAATTGTGATTATTACAATTTATATTACATCTCAATACGTTTGGTTTCTAGATTTGATTCTCCAGGTTGAATATTTTACAAATCGTTTCAATGTGAAGAATGATGATAAATGATATTCAGCAAATTGACATTTCAAATGAAATGTATATACGCGAACACAGTTATACTTTGACAAGCAGCAATTATTCACAACATTCTCATTAATTTCGCAACTCTTTTACCCGAGTTATGCTTTTGTATCTTCCTATTACAAAGGGGAAAGAAACAAAAGAACATTTTCGACGACACGATGATTGAATGTTTTTTATTGTCTCGAATTATCACAGAATAGCCCTGTCATCGTTCGATTAAATATCAATCTTGCATCGCCATGATTATGCATTGAATGAAATCGGCAGTCAATAATGTCTAAATCATGTTACGGTAGTCGAATAAAAAAGAAAGGGTAAAAAGAAACTATTAAAATTCGTTTAGTGTACTCTTTTTTCTTTCGATCCACGTCGTTTAATTCCGAATGATGGTTTAATCAATGTTGGTCGCATGCACTCGAATGCTTCGCCATCGTTTTCGATTTATCCTTATAACACGTACCGGTATTCTTCCGGATTTTAGTTACGATTAGATTAAATCTGCGGAACTTTCATTACCTCCCCCGACGTTAACGGCTACATTGTATAACGCAAACGTGAACAAACTTCATAACATAAAAGATGAAATATGAAACATTTTCGATAACCTATGTTTTTTTCTGTTTCAGGGCATACAATCTTCGGATTCAACTCCAGACATTCGTTGGGAGAGATTTTCAAAACCCAAGACGCACAACAAAATTTATAAAATAAAAATGAGCTAGCGACACGATGCGAAGGATGAGGCAGCACGTGCTGCTGGGTTGGGCATGGTTGTGGCTGTTCGCAGTCGCAGCCGTTTCATCTCCGCCCTCTACCGAACTTCCAGCGACCGCTTCGTCTTCAACATCCAACGACGATGTCGTCGCCACGACGATGGCAACAACAATCATCGCATCGACAACTAACATTTCTATGATTAGAAATTTAATGTTCGACGAAGAGTCTTCGACGGATCAACAATCCTTAGGGCACCCTCCGGTTACGGAATTTGTCTTCACTCGCCCACTGTACAATGTTTCCATTCCTGAAAATTCTATCGGGAAAACTTACGTCGTGCCGGAGGAAAGGATGGGGATACAGCTTACGTCGCAGCAACAACAACAACGTCACCATCATCATCACGCCGGAGAAATCAAATTTCGCATAGTGAGCGGGGATCGGGATAAATTTTTCAAAGCGGAAGAACGTACCGTGGGTGATTTTTGTTTTCTCTTGATTCGGACTCGAACTGGTAACGTGGATGTGTTAAATCGGGAGAGAAAGGATCGTTACGTTTTGGAAATTCGTGCCACCTTGACCAAACGCGACGGTAAAAACAAAGTGGTGATTTTCGAAGCGGATACTACAGTCGTGGTCACCGTTCTCGATACCAACGATCTTAATCCACTTTTTTATCCGACCGAATACGAGGTGACAATCACGGAAGATACTCCGATGCATCGGAGCATACTCAGGGTTACGGCGGAGGATGCCGATCTCGGCAGAAACGGAGAGATTTATTATAATTTTGCGGAAGAGACCGATCAGTTTGCCATTCATCCGGTTAGCGGAATCATCACACCTACGAGACCTTTGAGGTTTGTATTATATCAAATTGAATATTGAGTAGAAGATTATAGGTTTGATCCAAAATCTTGATTCAACGCTCTTTCAATCACCACGGTGAATTTTCGCTATCGAGCTGTAGTATCTTGCGTCTTACATTCGGGAAAAGAAGAGATATATTTCGTTCACTCTTAGTTGTTCGTGCTAGCGAAGACTTGAGAAGAGAAAGAAAAGCTCTCCTCGACTGTTGAAATAGAACGAACCGATGTGATAGATTTCATTGACTGTGTGTTTGTAAATTTTCGTGGCTGAGGAAGAAATATTCGTTTCTCGAAGTGAATTGAGGATGTTCAAGGGGAAAATATTATGTTGACAGTTATACGATGATGTCCGTTCAATATTACTAATAAATAATATGAGGTTTCTCTTCGCAGAAAAAAATATCGAGGCTTGTAATTAAGTTTTCATATGAAGACGATACTTGGTGTAATTGATTTGTAATTTCTGGGTAATGGAAATAATTAGGGAATCAGTGTAACAAGAAAAATTTCAAACAAAATTGTTTCTTTCCTATCGGCTGTTAATTATAAGATACGAGGATTAGAAATTATACTAGAAATGGCGGATGTCTGTTATCGTATTACAGTTGTAAAATGCTGCAATTACAAGGATGTTGCAATGTGGGCACACACCCGCGATGAATTTGGGTTGAAAAATGCAAGTCTTGTATCATATTTTTTTTCTTTTCATTCTTCAATACCGATTTTTCATCTGTTTGACTGTTATTTTCAATGGTTAATGTGGGATAGAGATCAAAGTACTCAAAAAAGAGAAGTAAATTTGTGACTTTAAATTTCGGAAAACAAGATCAGCAAATGGCAGCAATTATATCAACAAGTCATAGGTGTAACAAACATGGTGGATAACACGTTCGATGAGAGATTGGCTTCCGAAAGTTTTCACTCTATTCGCACAATCAGAGTTCAGAAAGTTAACCTGTTTGTTTTCAACTTACATACATTCTCATGTGAGAACTTGATCGTATAATCGGATTCCTTCCCTGTGCTAGCATGTATAATTGTAGGATACAGATAAACTTGTTCTCCGTAGTTTTATGAGATAACTTGTATAACGAAATTTTGAGGAACAGTATCATATGAATATGACCTAGATTTGTTTGAAACTGTATTCAAAATTGTATTATATTTTTCTGCAGGTACGCTGAACGCGCGATTCACGAATTGGTGGTGTTGGCCAAGGATCGAGGAGCGACTTATCGAAACATGGGTAACAGTAGAGCGAGCACCGCGAAGGTTACCATCCGAGTGAAACAGGTGAATTTACACGCACCTGAGATATATGTGCATCACTTGCCAAATATTCTTGAACACTCTTACGCGGATATCTACGCTATTGTTCGTGTGCTTGACCGTGACGAGGGTGTGCACGGTCAAATCGGGAGTCTCGATATCGTAGGTGGCGACCCATCGGGTCATTTCAGGGTGCGGCCAGCCACGAATGATGCGTTCTCAGGTGAATACAACATCGAGGTCCTCCACCTGCTCGATCGTGAGACGGCTCTTCAAGGTTACAACCTGACTTTACGAGCCACCGATCGGGGTATTCCTCGTCGCTTCAGTTACAAAAATGTGCCTGTTCATTTGGCGGATCTCAACGACAACGCTCCCGTCTTCAGTCGGGAGATCTATGAGGTTAAAGTACCGGAGACGGCACCCATCAACACGCCTATCATCAAATTAAAAGTGACGGACGCGGACGAGGGCAGAAACGCTTTGGTTTATCTCGAAATCGTCGGTGGTAACGAGGGTGGAGAATTCTACGTCAACGCGGAAACCGGGATGTTATATACAGCTGTAAATTTGGACGCAGAGGAGAAGGCTTTCTACACCTTGACCGTATCTGCTATCGATCAAGGCAACGCCGGTACTCGTAAACAATCATCGGCCAAAGTTAAAATTAACGTGATAGATACGAATGACAACGATCCGCAATTCGAGAAACGAGAAATGGAAGTTTGGATGGACGAGAACGAACCGGCTGGAACATCGGTAGTGAAAGTGACCGCAAAAGATCGCGATTCCGGTGAAAACGCTTATATATCCTATAGCATCGACAATATACAAAAAGTACCTTTCGATATCGATCATTTTTCCGGCATTGTCAAGACAAAACAAGTGCTGGATTATGAAACTATGAAACGGGAATACGTGTTACACGTTCGAGCCGGGGATTGGGGTTTACCGTATCGTAGACAAACCGAAATGCGACTGAAAGTACGTATTCGAGATATAAACGACAATCGACCGCAATTCGAACGAATCGATTGTACCGGACACGTCCCACGTTATCTACCAATCGGCTCAGAAATCATCACGGTATCTGCCATCGATTTTGACGCCGGCAATATTATCAGTTATCGAATAGTCTCTGGCAATTCGGACGGTTGTTTCTCTTTGGACTCAGCGAGCGGGGTGCTATCAGTCGCTTGCGACTTGACGGACGTCAAAGCCAGCGAAAGAATAATCAACGTCACCGCGACAGACGGGACGCACTTCGCCGACGTTAATCACGTTCACATGCATCTTATTAATGCCAAACGTAATTTAGGTTCGCAATCTCGAATTCTATCCGACGAGGCCGCTGCGTTCGAATGTCGCGATACCGGAGTCGCCAGGAGATTGACGGACGCGATCGCCGCGGCTGAAAAAAACAATGATCCAAGGGGGCAGGACGAATACACGGCGATGATACCCAGCAGATACGGGGAAAACGTACACGCTCCGGAATTCATAAATTTCCCCGATCATATCAAAGTGAATGAATCTCTTCCTCTGGCCACCACTTTGGTTCGCATACGAGCACGCGATCGTGATCTTGGCTATAATGGTAAGCTCGTATACTGTATATCGAGTGGCGACCGAGACTCCGTCTTCGGTATCGATCCGGATACCGGAGATCTTAACGTCATCGGTTATCTAGATCGTGAACGAGAGAGTGAATACTATCTGAACATAAGCGTCTATGATCTTGGAAAACCACAGAAATCAGCTTCGAGGATGCTACCTGTGACGATACTCGACGTGAACGATAACGCGCCACGATTCGAACGAGCTCTGGCCAGTTTCAGGATATCCGAAAACGCTCTGAACGGCACGAACGTGTGGCGAGCAAATGCCACGGACGCTGATCTCGGAGAAAACGCTCGAATATCTTATTCCCTCATCACCGAGACCAGTGATTTTCGCATCGATCCGATCACCGGGGTTCTTAGTGTTCAAGGAAAACTCGATCGTGAAAGACAAGAAATCTACGAACTTAGGATTCGAGCGCGTGATAATGGAGGGAATGCCAAAGATTCGGGAGATTCTTCTTTATCTCTTTACTCGGACGCTCTCGTTCGAGTGATGGTTGACGACGTCAACGACAATGCTCCTAAGTTTTCACTCCCGAGTTACAACGTTATGATACGCGAAGATGTGCCGGTGTGGACGATCGTCGCAGTGGTCGACGCGACAGATCCGGACGAAGGACCCGGAGGCGACGTCGAATATTTTCTATCTAACGCCACGGATAGCGAAGGATTCTTCAAAGTCGATAAGGTGTCCGGAGCTATCAGAACCACGCAAAGTCTCGACTTCGAAGAACGCCAGGTGCACACGTTAACGATCGTGGCTAAAGATCGAGGCGAACCCTCGTTATCCGCTGAAACAATGGTCATCGTTGAAATCGTCGATGTTAACGAAAACTTACACGCTCCGGTGTTCGACGATTTCGTTATGTCTGCTAATGTTTATGAGAATCAAGCTATCGGAACTCTAGTCGCCACTGTCCACGCTAAGGATGCCGATCCCCCGGGAGGTGACTCCAGAATTGGATACAGCATACGAGGCGGCGATGGGATTGGATTTTTCAGCATAGATAACGAAGGTACGAAATTTCAAATTGAACGTTTAATAATAACATAACAGTAACCCAAAATAATGCACAGTTAAACGAGACGTTTTGTATTTTATTTTTCACTTATTATACGACGATGCGATTAATTCTACTCGTAAAAAAAATCGCATATCATCCTGTTTAATGACTAATCCTGTCTGCCGGGTACAAGTAAACTCACAGGTTGCTCACGTTGTGTATACCGCTTATCATTGAATGAAGCATCAAGTAACGGTTCTCTTTACTCATGCCACGACAACCTATACAGATTTCGTAAAGATTATTTTAGCGGATTCCTCCTTAGCGGCAATGAGATTTCATTTTTCAATTGAATATAAATGACATATCAATATAGTATATGGTTTGTGTACGTATATACATATTTATTTATAGACAACTTAAATCAATATATATATGGCACCACGAGGATATATCGATCTCTCGTTGAGCAAAAATAATACATCGTCAGTGAAATGCATATTCAAAGGACGTAAATATTCATAAGCTGCCGATGTTCGTGTCAGTGGCACGAGCGAACGAGGCAGTGTCGTGACGATGCGATAGTCACAACGTTCACAAAAGTTACACTCAATGGTACAGGTAGCGGATGACTACCTCGGGAATTTCATTCTTCGGCATATAAATATCGAACTAAAACACCTCGTAATTGTTTTTTGCCTTCTCCTTCTCCTCCCTTTCCAGAAAATATGGAATACAATATCGACCCCCGTGCCATGCAATTTGTTTTCAAGATGAATATTTCTAATTTGGTGATATGTTTCTGCAATGAGTGAAATTTCATTTTCGGCTTAGGAATTTAATATCGAAAGTTGGGTATGAGGGAACAAGAGCTCTGGTGTCATGTGGTTAAATGTGCTTCAAACATGACGGAATTTCATTCGTGAAAAGTTTGAGAATTTCAAGGGCTCGATACTCGGAAAATGACGGATGCAACAAACTGAATTTTCATAATTCAAAGTTCGGGATTTTGTCGGGTTAATTTTTGTGACTTCAGAATGAATTTTTTAGATTGAAAAATTAGAATATGATTGATAATAATCTTGATGAGTTTTTCAGTATTCATTCCTGTTCCATGTATTCAATTCATCCTCTTGAAACCAAACAAAAATACCAATCAAAAGTTCGCTGCAACAACCCTGTACGATGTATAAAGTGGAGAAGAATCGTTATGTGGAAATTTGATAGAGATTTATTGGAATATTTCAACAAAAATTCACTCTCAATTTTCACAATAAAATACAAATTGCGTGCCGAATATTCGTGAATGCATTACGAATTCAGAGAACGTGGAATTTGAAACTCAAAAATGATATTCCATCGTATAAATTTGATATTTTTTTGAAACTCCCAATAATTCTAGATAGTGTGCATAATGAATCTGAAATATCAATATGGGATTAATTATCTATTTTCAACAAATTCATTCGGTGTATACAAAGTGATGGCATATAGATTCAGATCTTCTGTGCCATTTCCACCTTTTCCCAAACTTGGCATTTGAATTTTCTCAGCTTCGAGAAATAGCATTTTCTCTCTTTGTATAACGTGTTAGGAAACTCTCTCTCAATATTGTTTCCCTCCAACAGAGGATGGAATCCATATCGTATATATACGAAAGTTGCAAAGTTATGAAACATTCATATTTGACGGAAATACATCCGACATTTTCAAAGTTCAACCTCAAGTCTGTAATATTGTAATACGCTAGTAGTTTCATATTGTGAATATTATTTCAGTTATGATTTTGACAGGGAATAACCGTATTTAGTACAACCTTAGAATTATAAACATAGTATTACTTAATGTAATAGTAAATTCCATATTTGATGCGGAGATGAAATGAGGTTATACACACAAGTCAAATGAAACTCATAACGCCCTTGTTGAAAACATTGTTGATAATATTGGTTAGAAATGGAGCTACGTTGGCGAAGTAATGGATATTATTAAACATCCAAGCTAGAGTTTGCTTCTGTTAATTATATCATACATTGAAAAAAATCTTCAAATTGTATTCAAAAGATATTGATGAATAATTTTGTCTATTACAAACCGTTGAAAAATGTTTTTTTAATCTCCGGTGCTTTGATATTCCTGTAAAAATCAAATGATTGTCGTCATAAACGTAACTCCGCTTAATACACGTCAACGGCACGTGTTCGTTTGAAACATATTCTCGGCTGTAAATAATGTACGGGATTATATGTGATCATTTGTCAAAGTTGAATCGAGGGAAATTCATTGAATCAATCAAACGTTATTCAACTGCGCTCGCTCATTCCATGGCAGGTTGATTTTCAAAAATCATCGAAACATCGTTACAACCTGATACAATCGAATGCTACTGCCAGAATTTGAGGAGATAATGGTTCAATTCAACAAATTATCATCCAGTTTTCTCCCTCTTGTGGAGATTAACGTCGATGTATAATATCTCGATAACGTCGAGAACATTCTCTCCTCTCCTACTCGGCTTATCCGCCCTGGATTAGGATTGATAGAAAATTTGATAGCCCCGTGATGATACGCATCATATCATTTTCACCGAATGGAATCCCAAAATTGAAATGCACTTGTTTTCCAACTGTACCTACGAGGCTCGTTACTCATTTTAAAGAAGATAGATCGGTACGCGGAAGTTGACCTTTATTTGCGTTCGTGCCCTTTAATACAACGACTATCGCGGGAGGAATCATAAACAAGAAGAAAGCAAGTAGTAGCGAACTGGTAAAAAGGGTACGAGAGTAGTGCTGCGGAAAGTGTACATATGCGGTGCATTGGGGGAAAGGAGATCCGTGTAGAATTCAAGCCAGTTGCCACACGATAAGACCGAGCTAGCAGTGAGGGTCCATTAGACCGAGAATTCGAAGAATTTCCGCGAACAAAGGTGCTGGTGCGTCTAACGAGGGTTGAGAAAAAGAGAATCCAAGTACTACAAGGACGATGCCGAGAATGCTCAAAAGTTGAGAAAAAGCTTTCACGATGTTGAAAGTTGAGATCGTTTCGATCGAAAATTATTTATATTGCAACTCCTCTGCCATTAACGTTACGGAGAATTACGGTTTCTACGAGTGTTATTTTTATTCTCTAGGACTCGGGGTATACGAGAAAAAAAAAAGGAACCCATGTACCGTGTTGTTGTTTCTACGCTAGAATGGTCCCTGTAATCCGTTGATGCAACGAGTATATCATCTACGTGATCGGAATGACGAACTTCTCTACATTCAAGATTCTTATAATATTCCTTTTCCTTCCACGTACTCTTGTACGTCCAACCAACAAACCATACTGTTAATATGGTTGTTCACCTCAACGTCGATTCATTAAAAATCCTAAGTAATAACTTCATCCAACACTCACGATCACTACGATAAATACCCTACAATTATCATTAAAACAATAATAATAATCATAATAATAATAATACTATATTGAAAGAAATACGTAATTAAATGTTCTCCCGTGAAAATCATTGAAAGCCTTGTTAATCTTATTTCTTCCCCTCTACACAAATGGGATCGAAAAATGAAAGTGGCTTCTCCTTCCAATTCTCTCCCCGAAGTTCCAAAGAACCGAGAAGAAACTCTATCACCTTAGCGACCGAATAAAGAAATGTACTACAAGTGCATCGCGTCCAATTCTCCGATATGGAAATGTGTGAACGGTATATAGCCTTTCTAATGGAATGTAAAGAATTCTCCGAAAACTATTTAGCTGTAGTGTTGTTCTTGAATTAGAATAGAGTTTCCAACTTCCAAAGTAAGGCAAGGGAAAATACAATTTCATGTTCTAAAATATTTTTACTCGTAATGAAAATAGGCAGATTCCAAGAGATCTAGTTTGATAACGGAATGAATGGTTTGTCGCTTGACCACTATAACGTCGTCGGATGTACGAGATTCACTCCCCACCCTCTTGGCCAATTTATGTACACTGTGGTGGCAGTAGTTGGGAAAACCCGTGCTTAAATATTTTGTTGTTGAAATTATTAAGGGCGCCATGACACGCTCTAACGAACCTGATAAAGCAGCGTCAAGCGTGTTTGTTACAAGTAAGCGAACAAACGAAACGCGTGTGCTCGTATACCTATAAATAATACTCATACGCCCACGGTTGCCGCGAGAGATTACGCAGTCCTTGGTATAATTACAGGAATGTATGTATATATAAAAAAAACAATCTCATTGTTACTAGAACCGAGTAATTGACTCGGTAAATTTCCACACTCCAATCGCTCAATTGTTGGAAGGATTATGAGTAAATGTATATGTGTAGCTTATTTCGCTCTGACCCAGATGGTTCAGGCTTTGAGACAAGATTCCGGATTTCTTCCGGCTTTCTACCTGGATTTGATGGGGTTTTTTATCTTAGAGAATACGGTCTGTGGATGAGTAGATTTTTTATTGATTCCTTAAGCAAATCACATCACAAAAAAGAAACTGCGTGTAACTTGTACAAGAGTTCTTATTAAATTCATCAATTTTCCTGTGAATTCGGCAAGAATTCCAGTGAAATCTTTTGCTGTGATTAGAAATTGAAAAAAATTGTGTCACTGATTTTGTTCGATATTTTTAGCTTGAACAATTCAGTTAAATACTGACGGATAATATTTACAAATCATTTACAAGATAGTTTGGATCTGCTCAAATAAAGGTAGAAGATCTGTCAGATTTTGGCCGCACTTTTCGTGAAAAAAAAAACCAATCCAACCCAAGCAGGAATTTTGTATTAGATTCTCACAGGAATTCCAAGCAAGGCTGAAAAGGACTCCAAAGCTTGAAAATTAGAGTGGAGTTTTGTGTGAGATTGTTGAGTAAATCTCTATGACCCGAAGATTCGTTTTTCTATAAATTCATGTGAGATGAAAGACATAAATATAATAATGCGATTCCTAGCGATCGAACGCTATTGTCTGGTTTTAGTGAGATAACCCCGATGAACATGAAACGTGTACACAAAGCGCATACTAAGCGAAAAATGTTCCAATTCCCTTTGCCCGAAGGGTCTAATTCTCGCTTGCTGTGAAGTGATGAAATCATACATTTCATATATGCTTCATAAGCTTTCGGTTCTCCTTCGCACATGTTCCATGTGACGTAATAGTAGGGTAAAGTCTCCGGTTCAGTTCTCACTATGGGTCCTTTACGAATCCCTGGTATTCGAAAAGAATTCTTTTGGAACTGACATCACGGGAGGTTGGGACATGGCTGTGTTGTGTAGGTATATATATATATATATATATATACACAGGGTAACCCAAGTCGGGCATATTATATTTAAGGGGATACGAGCGGCTGGGCTTTTCTGAATTTTTTCGAGACAAAGTACGTGAAAATGCGTGCATCGATTCGAAATATCTCTCTGTACAGCATTTCTTGAGATGCTAAAGAAATGCTGTACAGAGAGATATTTTGAATCGATGCACGCATTTTCACGTACTTTGTCTCGACAGAATTGGACCGCTCGTATCCCCTTAAGGAGCGTATTCTGCAGCCGAAATGCAATATTTTCCCGTTAGAAAAAAATTGTTGTTTGCCTTAGTTTTTGAGATATGAGCATTTTTAGATTTTTCTTTTCAAATTCAAATAACTCAGTAGCACCGTATGCTACAATACTTCAGCTTGATACCATTCGTTGAGGTGGAAAACGGTGGATCTCTGGAAAAAAATCAAATCATCATATCATTTTTCGTTTCGGAGCCACAATGATTCGAATTTGCTGCATTCTGATTGGCTAGAAGTCGAGAAACTTCAAATCACTATGACTTCGAATTGAGAAATGATAGGATATTTCCATTTTTTTTCCAGAGATCCGCTGTTTTCCAACTTAACTACATCAAAATAAATTGCGATTAATATGATAGGGTATCATAGGAGAAATATTCCCCCTATATCGCAAACATCGTCATAGGACTTACTTACGTGATATATGATAAACAATCACAATCGATTTGATAGGATTCAATGCTCCTTTTTCCACATAGAATGTGAATTGGATACAATTTACTATGCATAACTCCGTTGGTGTTTGATGTGATGTAATTTCCAATGTTAGCTATCCTGTTTTTCGCATCAACACATATTGTCTTCACTTCAGTATTTGTAATATTCAATCGTCTTTCAACTTGCCTAAATTATAAGATATCATAAATTCGATTTATTGTAAATTTCAAACATTCGTATTGAGGAGGATACATGATTAAATATTATCAACATCCTATCATGTACGTTCCCGTGTATCATAGAACCCATAGAATATCATAGGATGAATATCTGAGATCAATCATTTCCTATCATATCCTATGAGACACTTGAACAAGGGTGAACATCTTGAGAACATTCATTCAATGTGCTGAGAAACACGTTTTGGGGACATTGTTCACACATGCTGCGGTACGTTTTAAGAACGTTTTCGAAACGTCATATGGAAACTAATTACAGAGGTGTGAAAATTCTTAGAATAATTGTGATTTCCAAAACCGTTCCAACTTTCCTCTAAGGGAATGCAATCATTTGTGGAGTCCTGGTTTTATTTCTTGATATAAATAGTTCTCAAGCCCTCCATTTTTGAACGAAGGAATATTCCATAATTACTACATAACAATCTCATTTGTACAAAGTTCTTTTTCATTTATATCTTCATATGTCTTCAAATAACTAACAATGTGCAATATTTTACTATTAAGAACTGGTGTTTCATTGTATAAAATGTATATACACGACAAGGAATAATAGTTGAGTTACGATGAAACCAATAAAAATCCCGGTCGGAATTTGTTGTTAACTATTCTAAACTCCCAGCGGGTATCTATCGTCACATACTGTTTAGTTTGAGATCGAGGTGTTGAAATCATTGGAGTGAAAAAAACGATTGAAAAGAAAAATTGTTATAATAATTACCTCAGAAATGGAAGGATGGAAAACTATTATATCAACAAGACAAAAATAGTACTCCACAGATAAATGCATAATTTGAGGCAAAAGTTGGAGTTATTTTGGAAATAATAATTATTCTAATAATTTTCACACCTCTGTATTTCATCTCTAACCTATAGAAATGTATATTCATCGGTTCACTATGGAAAAAAAGTACCAAACAACCATAAAAATATGTTTTGTATTGAATACTTGAAAATATTTATTTTCAAAAGTTCAAAACTATTGGGAGAATGTAAATCATCAAGGGTTACTTCAATATATTAGGATCCAAATAACCTCAAAATTGACGCGAAACAAAATTTCACTAGATGAAGAATATTAGAAGAATCAGCACAAGTTTGAACATTAACAAATTCTCATTTTCAATGTCTTATAAACATTCCATGGGAACATAAATAAAACTATATCAGACATTTGTACATTCCAGGTATACAGGGCGTCCCATTTGAAACAGGACAGCTGAATAACTCTTCAGGGAATGGAGGGGGAAATAAATTGTTCAGATAAAAGTTGTAGGGTTCGAAGGGAGCCATAAGATGGTGACCTTGAATTTGACCTTGAGGTCAATTTTGAGCATAATTGATGGTCAAAGTATGTTTTTTCAAATGGAAAACCCTACGTTCGACCTCAGAAATGGAAAGAGCGAAAAATTTTACGTCCGAATATGTTAACATATCAGGTCATTTAGAGATCATTTGAAGGTCAGAAAACCATTTTCTATGGATTTTCACGGAAAAGCCTCAAACGAGTTGTTTCTCTGACCAAAGTTATTAAAGTTAAAGTGAAACCCCACGTTTCGACCTTGAATTGAAAGTGAACAGAACTAACCTTTAGAGTTTATTCTTCATATCAGTACGAAAATGATCATTAAGAAGTTTTCATTGTTTACGGTGTAAGTGCGGGTTCAAAATGGTTTATTCACCTAACGAATGTGTTGATATTTTAATGATCTTGGATGAGTGTCGCGGAGTGTATCAAAGAGCGTCACGATTGTACAGAGAGCGGTTTGGAGATCGGCAGCATCATCCTTCTCCAGAAGTCATTCGCCAAGTTGAAAGAAATTGTCGACAAGGAAGGATTGGTCAACGCCGAAACAATCAAGGTTTCAACTTTAACGACCCTCGATGCGTTGCTGTTTTAGCAATAAGACACATGAATCCTCATGATAGTTTACGTGATATTGAACGCGATTTGGGTATTCCACGCAGTACGGCACACAGAATTCTACAAGCTGCTCAATATCATCCGTACCACATCACACTGACCCAAGAATTATCTCAACAAGATATGCAGAATCGGGTTAACTTTTGCCATTGGGCTGTACAGAGGTTGAACGAAGCGCCCGATTTCTTTCGATATGTTCTTTTCAGTGATGAATCAACGTTTCAAAGTACTGGCTTGTTCAATCGTCACAATAGCCACTATTGGTCACCGCAAAACCCGCACTGGACTCAACAAGTTGATCATCAGCATCGGTGGAGTATAAATGTTTGGTGTGCAATTCTAGACAATCAAGTTATTGGGCCGTATTTTTTTTATGGAACTGTTAACGGTCCTAATTATCTACAGTTTTTACAGAATGAATTACCAGTTCTCATGGAAGATGTGACATTAGCAATTAGGATGTGGTATCAGCAAGACGGTGCACCACCACACTTTGCTCGATGTGTGAGGGATTATCTAAATATCCTTTTCCCCAATCGTTGGATTGGTCGAGGTGGATTTGTACTGTGGCCGGCAAGATCTCCTGATCTCACCCCTCTAGATTTTTATTTGTGGGGTTACGTAAAAAATGTTGTTTATACCAACCGACCAACAACACTTGTGGATCTACAACAACGCATCAGATACGCAATTGCGAATATTCGTGCAGAAGTTTTTCAGTCTGTTCTTGGAAACTTTCGACGCCGGCTGGAGTTATGTATTGAAGTAAATGGCGGTCAATTCGAACATCTCCTGCAATAAGTGTGTCTTACCCGTCAACGGATTTGTGCTATCTGTAATTATAAAACGACGAACTGGAAAAATAAATAATTTTTTAATTATTGTTCCAAATTTGGCATTCATTATCGTTCTCAAGGTCGAATTCAAGGTCGAAACGTGGGGTTTCACTTTAACTTTGATAACTTTGGTCAGAGAAACAACTCGTTTGAGGCTTTTCCGTGAAAATCCATAGAAAATGGTTTTCTGACCTTCAAATGACCTCTAAATGACCTGATATGTTAACATATTCGGACGTAAAATTTTCCGCTCTTTCCATTTCTGAGGTCGAACGTAGGGTTTTCCATTTGAAAAAACATACTTTGACCATCAATTATGCTCAAAATTGACCTCAAGGTCAAATTCAAGGTCACCATCTTATGGCCCCCTTCGAACCCTACAACTTTTATCTGAACAATTTTTTTCCCCCTCCATTCCCTGAAGAGTTATTCAGCTGTCCTGTTTCCAATGGGACTGTTTTCTGAACGTCCCGAAACATTTTAAAAATATTCCAATGTTTCAGAAGACGTTTCAAGGATGTTGATAGGACCTCCCAGTGCTGTATGGGGTAAAATGGAGTGAATAGGATCACGCAGAGAAGATATTAAATGAAGTCTTAACTGATTATGTGATGAATGTAGACGGTGAATACTCACGATCTAACACTTCTATCATTCGAAATAATACATAGTGTCACGATGCAGCGAACTATGTTTTTCACATCCGAGGTCGATGTTTACAGTACGAGGAAATTAGAAGTTCGGTGCGGAGTGACACACGACGTTTAATGCGAAATCAAAACGACGTCGGGTTTTCAACATGGCGATGTGAGGTTAGGAACAGCGTGTCGTACAAACGATACTGACCAAAGTACACATGCGCGTACCTAGTAACAGTCAACTTTTGCGGGGCATCGCGACACGCGGACAGTAAGAATACGATTGCATTCGACAAATGAATACTTTGCGGCTCTAAATCACTCACGAATGGTATAAAAATCGTCCGACTTCGCATATAATCAATAATGAACTTATTTAACATTTTTTCATTTGCTTGATCCTACACGGAGAGAAGAGAATGGTAATAATTACCAGAAAAATGGTTAAGAATTGAAATAATACCATTATAAAATGACCATTCCCTTCTCTCCATGTATCCACCTTGTTTCACGGTATTGCACCAGAACAACTTTCAACCCACAAACCCCACAACCCCATTACTCAGTAATGGAACGGGATGTCGCATTGTGTCGCATCACACAATTTGTTGGTATTCTATGAAGAAACATATCTAACCCCATAAGCCAGTGACGTTTCGTTTGTCAGCTGGCGCGTGAACAATGTTAATTACCTCTAATTAATCAATTAGTCCCTAAATTCTGTCCTTGGTTCGTCGGATTCCAGGATTCTTTTAAAGGTTAGAGACGCGTATCACAGATCATTTAATCAAACAGACGAATCTAATTTGAACGATCTTTATTACAAAGGCTATTTCAGAATTGCACTATGGAAACAAGTGATTGTATCACAAAAGAAATCTTCGAAACATGATGGTAATGTATATATAAAAGACAAACAAAGCTTTCAGTTGAGCAATTTTGCAATGATAATCGGAGTTTCTCTTCACACTGTTAGTGAATATCATACCCTTATCGTATCGGAATTGTTTTTCCATAAAAATGAGGGATTTCCCATTACTTTGAGGAACTATTTCGTTTTTTGGGTGTTGAATTTCCTACAAATGAAGGAAAAATTCCCCATCTCCCGAGTCGAAATCTTGCCTCCGCTTTGCTGCTGATGATCCTCTTTTCAGTAGGAGCTGCTTCAATGAGATATCATCTCCTACTTTGTCCCTAGAAGCTCCCATACAGCACCGGGAGGTTCTATCAATATCCTTGGAACGTCTCCTGAAACATTGGAATGTTCTGAAAATGTTTCGGGACGTTCAGGAAACATCGCATGTACCAGGGATGTACGAATGTCTGGTATAGTTTTATTTAGGTTTTTATGGAATGTTTATGAGACATTGAAAATGAGAATTTGTTATTGTTCAAACTTGTGTCAAATCTTTCAATATTCTGCATTTGGAGCCGATGTAAATGAACTGCGGTGGGGCCTCTATCGATAGATTCAATAAATTACATTTGCATCTTGTTAATACATTCTATATAATAAGATTTTGTTTCGCGTCAATTTTGAGGTTATGTGAATCTTAATATATTGACTTAATTGTTGATGATTCATATTCTGCCAATATTTTTGAACTTCTGAAATGAAATCTTCCCAAATATTCAATACAAAACATACTTTTATAGTTGTTTGATACTTTCGTCCCTGGTAAAACTATAAATATAAATTTATATATGTTAGAATAAAATACTTAGTTTTCATATAAAGTTTCGAGAACATTCTGGAAACGTACCCTAGCATTCGTGAACAATGTCCCCAAAACGTGTTTCCCAGCACATTGGATGAATGTTCTCAAGATGTTTAGAAAATATACTTTTGGGAACCAACATCTGTGGGACTATGGATACGTTCTTAAAACGTTTTGGGAACTTCCGGTGCTGTTTGGGAGGGTTAGAAATTTCCTATTTCACCATTTGTAGGAGCAAAGCAGGTGCCAGGTTTACCTCCTACTTTGACCCTACCGCCTCTACACGGAGAATAATGCAGCCCGAAAATATGACTCTTTTTCATTCTTTCAGTAACCTAGGAATAGAAAGATTTATAAAATGAATCTTTACATGAGTTCAAGTTTCAATAAGATGTTAAACCAACTCTATTCTTTCGGTACGTGATTGTCAAAGCAAAATTAAGCAAATCTTCCTTTGGCGAAATACTGTGGGAGGCTTCGTCTTCAAGTTAGAAGCAAAATAAATTTCAACGAGAAAATCAAATTTTAAAATCAAGACTCCCCTCTACTTTTGACATAGATTGCATCTAAAATATGCCAAAAATTTATATGCTACACTAAAACATTAAGAATATGCTGTCGATTCAAAATGAAAATCTGAGAATTAGAGGGAAATATTTTTGAAGTTTAACACAAGTCGATGAGAAATGAATTAGAAGCACGCACTGCACGCACAAGCGTTGATCTAGAGTAGGTGGTAGTGGGGATGAGCGCGGATTTTAGTGAACTAGACAGTAATCTGTATTCCAAAGGTTACGAACCATCACTGGAAAATATGAAAACAAGAATGTTCTTGAAAGTTCAGTAACGTTTCCAAAATACGTGTCGTAGACAATACATATTTATATACGATAGAGGTACGCACAACAAAGCTACATGAATATATAATGTTTATATTGAACATTGCTCAGTAATTTGGGAAAAATCATTTCACAAGTAGGAATGAAAGCTACAAGGTACTCAAATATTTTACTTTTTGATGGAGTTATTATTCGTAGTTATGTGACACTATTATTTCTCACATCATAAGACTATCAATTGATGAAGTGTTTACTGTAGTTTATAAGAAATATCGTTGTACATCCTTTTTGAATATGTAATGATTACAAAACTGAACGTATGATAATATTTATTGAACATTTTATTAAGGTTTTGCATAAGTTGGGTAAATTTGGATGAACTTATAAGATCTATTAATAATATTTCAGCAATTGATAATTCTACTGAATAATATGAAAAACAATGCTGTATTGCACCAATCCATTTCTCTCAGTGCATGTATTTACGTTTCTTTTCCGTATTATAGGAGTGATATTAAATGTAGAAAAATTGTAATATGAAAAAAACCATATATATTATTCCACCTTATATTTATAATACTGTTTATATTTATAAACATTTGCTATATGTTGATAACACAGTGTTTATTTGAATGAAATGCATACTTCATTTCAATCAAGTAAAATTATTAGATTATTAGATTGGATTGAAAATTTTTTTCAATTACATTTTCGAATTGATAGAAAATGCGCTTTATGTAATATTATTATTCAAAAAATCCAACACATAAGCCGAGAGAAAAAATTTTCGGGAACAATCAAATATTCAATTCAATAGTCGCAACAAAATATCAATTTGAATAAAATTTCATTGAATTAACAGAATATTCATTCGATCAAACAAATATTTAATATTGTACAAAATATTTTGTCAATGAAAATGGATACTCGATCGATTCAACGAAATTCCATTCAAATTAACTAATCATTTCATTACGAGTATTCAAGTAAAGATTTTAATGTTTCCAAGAATTTTTTCTCCCAGCGTAGAAGAATCAGGTTCTATTTAGGAGCAGTAGATTGTGGAGTAGGGAAATAGAATTAAGAAATATTCGGAGCGGGAAAGTAGGACCAAGTAGTTTCGCAGCTTGGAAGGAGGAGCAATTTCAGTGACTGGATCGACAAAGCAGGGGCAAAATTTCGACTCCGGCTGTGGAGCAACTTTGCTGCCGCCATTTTTTTTAGGGAAAATTCCACAATTAATTTTTGAAGTGTATCTGCTGTTTCGGGTTTTCTAAAAAAAAACTCTTGCGCACACCTTACTTTGACGATATTACGACAGTGAAACTACGGCTTAAACGGAAATTTTAACAATCAAAGATTCTCCCGGGTCAAATGTTGATCATATTGTTCTCTCAGCAATCCAGTTGGGTGTGGCAGTGAATTTTTAGCTGGGTTGGCAAGAGGATTTGTGGTTCTGTATATAATACCTCGATTTGCTGCATCAGTAAATTGTTTTCCATGCTTCAACAAATAAAAATTATTGAGAATGAATTTTGTTTTTGTTCACATTATTCAATAGTCAGGATGAAATCAGTCTACAAATCAGATATGAGGACAAAACCGTCCAAATTTGTCGACTCGGGCTAATAGAACGCACTAATTAAACGGCTTATTTCTCACGATGTACTTAACCTCGCGAACGCAAATGCTGTTGAGAATTTACGATCGTTCTACCGGTAGGGAGTCTTTTGACCGAAAAAGTTTTTGGCCGAATCGACATGATTTGACAATCGCTAGTCATTTCCTAGTGTTCTCTGGAAGTGACTAGTGATTGTCAAATCATGTCGATTCGGCCAAAAGACCCCCTACCGTTCTACCAACTATATTATCGTTATCACCAGGAGCGGACTTATGTTTTTGCCGCCCCTACGCCATCTATAGCTCGTCACCCTTTATAAGGCAGCAAAAATTGATTTTTCAAGAAATTAAAAAGCATACATTATCAAAAAATGTGGTTTTATTGCTTAGAATTTATTATTCTTCTGAAGATTTATGTTCCATTTATTAAAATTTAAAAAAAAATTTTTTCGACACGAGTGCCGCCTCTTTAGGACCCGCCGCCCCTACTTCATGGCGTTGTTAGCGTAAGCCATAGTCCGCTACTGGTTATCACAGTGTACGTTCATTGTTTATTTCGAATACTTGTCTCAACCATATCGCATCTTCGTAAGCAATAAACTTTTTTCCAGTGTACCTTCACGAAGCAAATCTCAGTATTATATATGGAATAATGAATTTTTTCTGCTAGTCCAACAAAAAATTCGCTGTTTTAGTTGATCATGTAACTCCCACAGCAATCTAGAGCAATCCAGTTGCTGTGGCAGCAAATTTTTAACTAGGTTCCATTAAACGTTCACCTCGTCCTTCGCTGACTAAAGTGGCTAAGATAACAAATTCATCGAGATGTGAATTAAGAAATGCAACATTAAAGCCATCAAACATCCAAGCTGTTTGAACTCCTTAACCATTTTGGCAACAAAACTTTTGTACTTTGGATTCTTCGTAATTCCCCAAAATTTTTGTGTTACAGGTTTAAAACTTAGCCTAGCTCATTTTTCTAGTTAATTCATTTTAACTTAATGATGAGTTTTGAAAATCCTTGAACACTATTCTCATTTGTGGCCCATAAAACATTCCAGCTTTTAATTTGTGCCAAAATTTTTTCGAAATTTCGTTTGCACATACAGAAAACATTGAACAGTTTTATCGATATCTTTTATGTATTGTTTCATGAGGCCAAGTTTTATGTGAAGTGGTGGAATAAGGATCTTGAATGGATCTCCTAAGGATTCGTGGAAGACATTCTGTGAACCATATTTAACCGACAGTCTTGTTGATCTTTGTAAATCCTCTTGAAGATCCTTCCGGTTTCCGTTATCCCATAAGCGTAAATAACAAGGATATTTGGCTATGGATACTGGAGTAAATACGGCCGTATTGTGAAATGAGACAGCTATTATATTCACTCTAGAAGTCTATAAAAATTCTTCAATTTTCTGCTCTGTAACGATCTCTTTTTAACTCATTCATTAAGCCATTCATACCTGTGAAGACCAATGAAGAATTTTCATGTATCGTGAGATATTTGTGGAATTCTGAACCCCGGTTTTGATATCTTCTGGAAATGAACCTGAATATTCTGCACCATCTTTAAGTAAACCTAAATTTTGCGTTGGGTCATTTGATTCTGGTTGCGAGACTAGTGACGGTATTCAAGATTTTATCGCTACCGTTTGCAGACTGTTCAATCAATCTCCATTTTTTTAGCATTTTGAATTACACTCATGGAATTACTTTAAATAAATTCGACGCCATCACAGGTAGAGCTATAATATAAATAATTTTCTTTCTATTCCTAGTATTGGAACCTATGACATCATTCGAATAAAAGAAACAATCTTTTCCACAGCTAAGTTGTTTCCACACAGAAAAAAAACCATCTTGTATCGAAACAATATTGTTTTCTTTATATATGAAACACGGATTGTCTGAGTTCAATGCAATCTGCTTTAAATCAAAGACAGGAAACAACAAAATTCTTGATTCAAAGCAAATTGCATTGAACTGAGACAATCCGTGTTTCATACAGAACGAAAACAATATTTTCTTGATACAAGATAGTTTTTTTTTTCTGTGCATGTTGCGGTGGTGGAGTACTCTACGAAAACACTATTCTTCTCCTTTATACAACGAACCTGGTTTGTTCGATGGCCTATTTTCAAACCAAATATTTATTTGTATGCTTCACACTGAACTCTATCCACCTCTTTCCGCTGACAACTTATTTCATATTCACATCAAATGTACCTGAAGATGTCGCAATTTTTCTCACAATTGTGATGTTGCAAGTCATTCATATGTTGCTTTGTTGTCGTTTTATACTGTACATTATCCAAACCCCCAATCAATATAGAGCTATGCGGTTGCATGATGAAGACGCCTGCGGGCCCACTTTCTTACCCAGACCAGCCGCCGATAGTGGGGTTCCGAATCACTGCATCGTAATGGATGCTTTACCTATGTCGCCATGACGGTATATCGCAGTGATCCAGAGACTCAGCTGGATGACAAAACAAGTTCCTTGTCCGCGGTCATCTGGAGGTGCTCCGACTGTTGACATAGGTTGAACTAGAATCTAAGAAATGAAGTTTGTTTATAGAACCCTAATAAATCGCTTGGAAGATCTCAGAAACCATTTTATTTGGTTGCTTCAAGCATGTGATTGGTTTATTATTACCAAGATTTGGTTATGAATCTGTATATCATTATTTATAACTGAATATTTATTCCGCTGTATCTAATTATCAGATTTGGCAATTAACCCTTTCAGTGCGCACTACAAAATGGCACATCATCAGCGCGCACAGGGGTTATTCATTTCTAGCCATCATTTCACATAGAAAAAGTGGTTTAAAAAAATCCGCCAAAATTCGTGAACATACTTTCAAGTGTGTAGAGCAAATCTACGTACTAAAAATTAGGCAACGATTAAATCTTGTGCAGTTTAAAAATCAAAATAGTATCGAGAAGTTTGTCTTCAAAGAAATCACGTGGAAAAAAATGACCCATGTACGCACTGAAAGGGTTAATACTCTTTATGTGCTCAATAACGTAATTATTAGAGTTATTCGTCACATAATCATTTGTTTATGCTGTTGGATATATATTTTTTCTCATATGAAGCCCTAGAAATATAAGATTAAATTCCAATATTGAATATGCACTGAGAGAAGAGTTTATTTCCTATTTAATAAGTCTTGTTTTGGATACGGCGAAATAAATATTTATTACATACAAACATGACTCATTATCCTCAGATAAGGTTTAATGACAGTTAAAAAATGTCATATGAAGTTTTGTAACAGTTAATAAACTTCATTTATAGTTATTAAGCCAAGTTTACGTGGGAAAAATATTTATTTCGCCGTTTCCAAAGTAAGCTTTATTTAATACAAATAAACTCTTCTCTCAGTGTGGTGTTTATTTGAGATATTGGGCCCAAAGTTATGGGGTTCACAAGGATAAAAGGACGAATCGCGTGATTAGTAAAACCCTGACGAGTTGTGTTGAGCAGTTTGTGAACCTGGGCTCAGCGACCCCAAAAATGCAAAGTAAACGTGTCTGACCTCCAGATCCGAGAAAAGATTTTTATCGTGCGACAGTGTTATTTAACCTAGTTTGTATATATGGCAATGGAAGAAAAAGCACGTCACTGTTCCACATTAGTGTATGTAATAATAAATAAATTCATGAGTATGAAATTATAATCCATTGATAGAAAAAACAATACATCCATATTTCAACTCTAGACTCGTATTAGATAAGAAATTGAAGAAAATGTTGATAATCATTTCGCATTTCAAAATAACTGTCGTATATTCAGAGATACAATTACATACATACTTTGCAATTCCGATGTATTTTTGAATAACCCTATTTTCAAATAATAAGAGAGATACAACATAAATATATAATCAGTCGTAATAATTAACGGTATAAAATAATACATAGTTCTTTCATACAAACCTGAAATATATTCTCTTGTTTCATGCACCGTACTTCTCATTTATCTCACAATCAAGCATCCAGGGTATGGAGCAACGTTTGCGCTGCGCCCGTTTAGAGAATAAAAGGGGAAAAATCTAGAATTCAGCCTGGATGTACACAAATTCATGTACAGGATTTTATATATACATATATTACATAACTCTCCCACATGAGAGAAGCGTTGGTGAAAATGGGGCGTGAAATCGAAAGTGCAGAAAACACAAACACAGCATGAAAGGAACCTACGATATTTCCTTTGACGTTTGAAATTTGCGATGAAATATCAACGGTTGGATTACGGAATGTTTTATGAACGTTCGATGTTTCTGACACGCTCTTGTTTCTTTTGCGAGATTTGCTATTTTTTTCATATGATTTTTTTATCACTCGCATTTTCTTGCTTTTGTTTCATTTTTGGAAAATATTCTCTAAATTGCGATCGATAATTCGTATGTTAACAAAACACCATCCACATTCCATGTTTGGAAATCATCAGAACTGAGATCAGAAATACAAGAATGCTGTCACGTGGAAATAAATGTCATACAAAGTCAATGGGAGAACTGTATTTGTAAAACATAACAACCACGCTGCAGAGTGAATTCTTCCCGTTCTCGAGGGCTTAAAAATATAACGTAGACAAGAGTACATAGAGATGTTGTAGAATATTTATCTCGTGAAACAGTAATGCGCTAGCTTGATTATCCGGATGCTTTGGTAGAGCTCCATTGCGTTCTTGGTATCAAATTCATGATGTAGACGATTCAAACTTGGAAAATTCACCACATTTACAATGAATATTATTCATCTTCGATTCAGATGAATTTATCTAATTCCATTAGGAACTCTGTGTAGACGAAATTCATTTCTCCATCTCTTCTCTATCCAAGTGGGACTTCGATATTCCCTCAACTGAATTCGTTCACACGAATTTCGATTGTCACGTGAAATTGCGGAATCTTTCTACATGAATTACCTCTAGCCCCTTCGGGATACGATCACGTTCCGCTAAATCATAGAATAATTCTGTTGCGAAATATCGGGAGTGTTCGTGGGTAGAAGTGGTGTCTAAGATAGCACGATTTGCCTAATGAATTTTAATAACACGTTAGAAATTTGTAACCAATTCTGTTATAAAAACAAATGAGTATATGAAGCATTTATATAGCTTCGTGTCTCACGTCTTATGAAAAACAAAATCCTTGCCACCTTGAAATCGAATCTTATGAAATGTAGAGGAAATGAGGGAAAAAAGACAATCAGTCAGTCAAGAATACGGTCATTGTCTTTGAATGGCAGAATGAGCTATATACACGCGTGTGGCCCCTTTACATGACGTCACTTCCGCCGCCTTCGGGCTTCTCTTTCCAACCCTTTTCCCCCATCTTCATTTTCTCATCTCTCCGTCTCTCCTTGGTTCTCGAGAAACCGGTATATGTATATATACGTGTCCCCGCCTCTTTTACCTTATGCTTTTCCTTCTTCTCTCCAAGTCTTTCTCTCTTTCAGAATTTATACAGCTTTCCATGGGGAGATCTCAATGCATCGTAGCGGCGGACCGATATGGTATAGCGTGGGTGGTGAATTCAGTGCTCCAGGGATTTTTAGATTTATCGAAGGAAGTGCATACCAAACGGTTTTTTCCTTCATTTTTGTGGTGTTTGTGTTTTTCTCTTTTTTTCTTTTTTTATTTATTTATTTCACATCTCACATCGATACATCTCATCATACTCTTGCACAATGAAAAACATTTCCTCGATTGATATTTTTATGGCCCGATGGTTTCACAGTTGTACGTTCTCCCGGCTTATCCGAGGAATTTATCTCATTTTCGTATTGTCGAGGCATTCATATATACGTATTATTTCAATTATTCGATGAGATTCTTGATCTTAACTATGAGAATAATTTGAATTTTGTGGGGGGATAAAAGTTTGATAACCGTAAGAATTTATTCTCCATTTAGATGCAGAAAATGAAAGGAAAATATGTTGCACGTTGATTCGCTTATCTTGTAGTACCGGAGAGTCGAAAGTTCATAGGTGCACTCTCGAAGGTCAACGATTTATATCTGTCTTGAACCAGTTTCTTCGAATTGTTATCCTGACGTTCTACTTGCCAAAGCTCAAATTCAATATTATCTTTCCATCGTCGTCTACTCTGGATATAATCTTTTCATACCACTCGTGCCTTGTAGAACGCTTTTTTCCTCTTTATTTTATTTATAACGCATAACTTTGCATGAAATCGTACGTTCATTTCAATCGATTAATCAACAGTGTACTCAATTCGATACTGAAAGGAATGAATTTGATAAGATTATATCCGATAAAAACTCGTAATTGAAGGATATAATCGCGAGGAACTTATATACACTTTGAATCTTCGTCTTCTCAAGTATCTCATACTTTTTACTCGCTCACGTGCTTAAAACTAAGTAGCGAGAAGAGAAATGACGGCTGAATTGTCATAAATCACAAAGCTCTTCCGTGTACCTCTTGGTTTCCTCCTTAATACTAGAAGCGCGCCGTGAATTTACGTCGACGATTAGCCACGAAAACGATTAACCTAAATTTTCGCTCAAGTTGCACCTGCACACATCATATGTGACTAAACAAACCCATCACATTCGTACAACACCTTTGAAAATAACCCATTATCCTTTGTGCTCTAATCTCTGGAGACTGCCTGAAAAATTATGAAATCTAATTCCATAGGCAGAGTTATACCACCCAAGGAGAGAAACATTATCCGATTGATATTCCAATAACGTTCAATGAGCTGAGCAAATTACTTTTTCTAGCGTGAGAATTTTTGTCGATATACTTGATTATAAGGTATGATGATACATTTCGGGCCATCGACTTCACTCGTTTTCTTGTAACATCTATCGTAATTCGAACCGCTCTTTTCTGCTTCCGTTCGATTGGGCATCGTCCAATGTTGACATTCTTGCAGTTTTTGACACGTTCGAATAGGCTTTGAGATGCCTCGACGTGTCTCGAATTGATTTCCAGAAGAACCTCCTAAGATTAGGAACATAAAATATCGAATACTGAAGTAATGTTCCACGATTGTCGGGATTATCAAACGACCTATATTATTTTTATCTTCCGTGAGGAAGCCGAGGAAAGGGAGGAAGTGTAAAGAGAGGAAGAGAAGAATACGAGAAGGTACCCGGATCCGATACGATGGCGCATGCGGTTCGTGGAACCGATCTCGGAACCGGTTTTAGGGACGTGTTTCGCACCGTATATGCATGCTCGACAGAATCGTCGATAATGGACGTACGTAAGAAGGAGAACAGAGTCATTTGCCGACAATCCTTCCGATGTTATTCATCTTCCACTTTTTCCCTTTTCTCTTTTATTTTATATATTATCCCTTCTGCGCATCATATAATAATAATCCTCGAACTTTGTCCAACGGTTGTTGACGCAGCGCAAACAGAATTTACAAAAAAGAAAATATAAATACATACATATATTTATATTGTTTTATTTGTATTCGCGATATCAAGTACGAAGCAATTAAACTCTGCTTTCAAGTAATAGTGTTGAAACATGGAATGGTTAGCTATTCCCTGGAGCACAGTTGCCAAGTGGCAAACTGACATTAAGAAAGGTAATGAATATTTCCCCGTTAATTCATGTTTTTAATTAGATGCTCGGAGACCAACTCCAAATGCACTTCTGTGTTGCGAGCAAGTATTTATCATTCCACTCGGACGTAACGTTTTAATAATTCAAAAATGATGATGATCATCATCATATAAATCCACGGCGGGATATTCTACTTGGTTCCTAAGTTATGAGAATCCTTGGCAAAGACGAAAGAAATTTCTAGTTGGTATGAAACTTTCCGAGAAGACTGCAGTTGATTCAAAGTTTTGCTCTTTTCATCGAAGGATAACAAAAACCTCAATAAATTGACGTTTCATACACGAATTATATAAATTATTATCAACAAAGAATTAATTTGATGAATGATAAAAATCAAGGAGTTATCCGTACCATTTACAAAGACGGAAGGATTATGGTGTCTCTTCCATGCTAGCGTGAACATAAATCAAACCAGCCGAACCTTCGGTCGAGGTACAAGAGAGGTATCGTGTGCCACTTCCGTGCTTTCGTGAATGGTGCAAATGTTCACTTCGGTTTAAGACAAAGAAGCATTGAGACTTGAGATCGTGAAAAAGGACGGGACCAGACTCGAAGGAAAATTTATTGAAAAATTTGAAATCCTCGAGAGAGATCGATAACAAGAAGTTGAAGTTCTAACGGGAAAATTTTCAATAAAGTTGAGTTTTATGCCTTCGAAAAATGAAAGTTTGATAAATGAGAACAATTTTTGAAAGCTAAAATGAAGCATTTGAAAAGTACGAGCAAGTAGAATTGTGAGAATCCTTATGAAGAATTGGTGTGTGAAAATCGATTGAACTTCAAATCCAGAATCATTCATCGGATCTTTTATAGTTTCAAATATGATACGCCAAGAGCAAAAGTGGCACTCAAATTGTTGTTAAGCGAAAACAGGACAGGAACTTTTGAGAGCAAAAATGGGATGTCAGAAGTTCCGAGCAAAAGCGATACACCTACAATTAGGAACAAAAAATAAACCACAGAAATCTCCAGGCAAAAAATGAAACACTAAAAAGCTCGAAATACAAAATTGGGTTGTGCGTTGGTTCGTTTTTGCTCAAGCTTTTTAGTGTTCCATTTTTGCCCGGAGATTTCTGCGGTTGCTGTTTTGTTCCGAATTATATGTAGGTGTATCGCTTTTGCTCGGAACTGTTCAAGTCCCATTCTTGCTGTTTTTGCTTGGCAACAATTTGAGTGTCACTTTTGCTCTTAGCGTATCATATATAAAAATGAAAAATGATGTTTTCATTGAATATTACTGGGATATTATTGTAAGGTGTGTTGTGTACGATGAACTTCTGTCAACTCGGCAAAGCGGCAAGTGACGGAGTCCTGAAAAGAATCATCATTCATGAACACACGCGATATCCACGCGGTATTTCTCGTACTTCCAACGTGGAACGCTCACCTGGCTAAACATAAAATTTGTTCTCGTGAATACCGTTTGCGGTACCAGGGCAATGCACATCTCGCATTAAGAGTGATGAAATACACGTAAACACCGTAACACGCTATGTCGTGCACGTGTCAACTTTCTACCAGCGTAACACGTGCAAGCCAAGCTTCTTACAACTGGTACATCCAAACTAACTTGACGGTACTGTATGTCTACTCTATAATATACAATAAATCCAACTGTCGGAACTTCTACCGTACACATAAACATCCGTTTGTGTACGCATCAACCGTGTAACAGGGAAATTCAAATAAATATCTCTTTTTGCCGCCTACACTGAGAGAAAATATTAGTTGCCATTATCTAAGAAAATTAGTACGCCCAACGGCTCAACTATGTTTTTTAGTATCACTTACTAATTTTTATTGTACGATGTAACCAAGGGTTAGAATCGAAATTACTTGATTTTTAGCAAACACGGCTATTTTTCACAACTACTTTTTAATAGTAAGCTACACTATAATAGGATAATTTATAAACCCTGCTCAAAATGACTTATGAATCCGTACAAGATAATAGCCTAGATAATAATCTACAGGAATCATATGAAAAAAGTTGGAAAAATGACACGGGGATCCATTTTTGTCCTTCTTTTGAGCATTCCATCTCCTTTGATCGCAATGTCGACTAGGGGAACTATATCGTTTGGTTCCAATTTATAACCTATATCAATAGTTGTTACTACGTTTCTGCGCATAAGAGTAAAAGTGGAGATAGCGCTACCATTGTAGAGAAAAATACTCATTGAAAATCAATTCAGTCTTCAGACCCCCGACGATCTAAATGGCACGATTTAGAGCGGCAATTTTGACACCTTTAACTCACGCATTCTCTACGCGTGAAAGAAAGAAAAGTCTCGAAAAACAATCGAATGCGAAAGCAAGCTTGATTATATTAACTGTAATTTCTTGGTTGAATCAATCAAATTTTTAGTGGCTGTCATTAACAATATTTAGTTGAGATATTTTAGTTACAATCACTATAAGAATTTCTCTGAGTGTGGAAAATAAAAACATGTTTCGGTCATTTCTTTTAATAATCATTTCGATTTTTCTCTATCACATTCAATTTTTTCATATTAGCTCGATTCTACTTTTTCTACAATATTTGTAAAGTTTCAAGAGTGAACCGCATCGCTTGTAAATTTTTGTGATAAATTTTAAACGCTCTTCTCCAGAACTCTGACAGTGAATTCATCTTTTTATTCTCTACGGAGAGACAATACGAATCACTTCATTTCTTTGTGTTTCAAAAATATTTTCACAAAAAAATGAGTGCGAGGGATTTCAAAAAGATGAAATTGCATCTAACGCAGAGTGGAATTTTCGTAATTTGATTGCCGAGAACGATGTGGAACAATTTGATTGTTGATGGGAATTTGGAACCAAACATTTCTAATGAAACAAGTACAGTTGTAACTAATGTTTAAATAACCATAAAATTACTACAGAAACAAAGCCAACAGAATTGGCGTGCTTGTAGTTAGACCGCATTCACCCATTTTCCTTTCGTTTGATCCAGATATCCTATAAGATGCCAGGGATACATGAAAATATATACGTTACCTTGTCCCGGGGTGAAAAAGAATTATCTTCCGTTTTCTTGTTTCCGTCCCTCAACGAATGAATATCTGGATCTGAGATTCACATACTTCATATTTCTTGCTACACGGAAGAACATAAAATTGTCGTTACGAAAGCTTGTAAGACGTCCCCTAAGATCGAATAAAGTCTCCGTTGACCCTCGTTGGTTCTCTTTCTTTCTTCGCAAGAGGAAGACTGGATTCATTTTCCAATAAAATTTTATTCGAATCCAGTTTTGTTCTCCTTCACCAACTATATAATAAAACGTTATATACCTTTTTATTATTCGTGGATACTTTTATTATTACACGAGAAGAAACAAGAGCTGAAACAATTGTTTTGTCCACAATTTTGCAAAAAAAAACTCTTCTGTATTTTTACATGTTAAATGCGATTGAAAAGGTGACGTATATAAAATTACCTATCTGCATTCTGTATTATTCGCGGTACCAGAGGAATTATGGCACAAGCCCTGCAGTCATGTTTGGACGATGACTGTGTTGCTCTTCCCGAGCAACTGGCGCAAACTATGCAACGTGATTAAGCTGAACTTTGGCAACTGTGATTGTTCATCCGGCGCCTAAAGCGTGGTACACCTACACCTAATTCTTGCCAGAAGTACTTTGACCGTTAATTAATATGTTCGTGAGTGATTTTGATATCGAACGATGAATATATTCTCCAGAGTGATTCATTTGCATGATGTTCGAACGATGTGAAAGGTGATTCATATTTCAATCTGTGTCTGATTTGTAATTTCTGTTCGAACACGGAGAAAATTTTGTAGTATACATTGCATAAAAAATGTGTTCAATATTACTATGTTTTTGTAAAGTTGGACCATACTGACATTACGAGGAATATTGTGATGATAGTGATTTAAATTACGATAGATTATAGTAAAATTGGAAACAAAACAAAGAAAGGTTACAATGTCTCAATCGTAAAAAGGGATGCATGCAAAGCATTTCTGAATAAACGTCCAGTGATTTTAGTCGGAGTGTCAGTACAGTCCAGCGTTACAAAATAATTGTAGTAATCTATACTAAAAAATTCTTTCCGTGAAGAAAAGAAGAATTAAAAACATTTCTATTCAAATAATTGTTTCGTGAAAGCTTTCATGGAATTTTCACCAACTTAAAATTAAAATAGAAATTACTTTGAAATCTAAAAAAGAATGATCGAAAAGTACGTTAATTCTCGCAGATTCATTCTACAACATTTCGATACAACCTCGGTGATCTAGATCTTACATCCTGGAAATAATTAAATTCAATCTCCCGTGCAGTTCATATGAATGTAAACATGATTTTCGATATAATGTATTCATTAAATAATGCAGCATACTTATAAGATTTGATTTTATATTGAAGAGAGCTCGCTATGAATTTGCATTTTTATGACTGAATATATTGAATAAAATAATAGAGCATGAAATACAAATTGACTCAACTGGATCGTATAACGGTGAATATAAATGACAAAGAAGTATAAAATGAAGAAATAAAAAAAAACAAGTATAAATTATATTCAGATACTTCCATGCGCTGGCTTTTAAATTTCGAGTTACGTAAGGTACGGGTACTCGAGGGAAAAATGTGCAACTTGGCTTTATTGGAAATTTGTGCAACAACCTTGGAAAAATCTTTCTCAAAGTTTGTGAGAGATATTATAATTTCATATTCTTGATTCTTCAATAAGTTATACATTCTTTCATCGGATTCGGAAAAATTTGTTTCCCAAAAAAGTGTTTGTGCAATATTTGATGAACAAATTTGCGCAGCCTTTGTTATTTTCTTGCGGAACAAAAGATTCCGTTTGTCACTCGACGAAAGGTCGACGGCCCGCTAATTAACGAAACTGTTAGCGTTGACTGGGATTTTCAACGGATTCCGTTAATTAGTAAATGTGCCTCTATACGTCTTCCTAGGATTGAAACATCGTTGTACACCTGTGTCTCGAGTGAAAAGAGAATAAAGAGAGGAAAACTTGCAGATAGGTATCTATGATCCTCCTGCAACTTGGACTCCCTGACGAAGTTTCAGACGAATTGAATTCTTATCGGAGTTGATACTTCAATTTCTCTAATATGATCCACGAGATTTTTAATGTTCATGAACTTTTATTTTTATTGAAGTCAATGTTTTGTTTGATCCTTTTTATTCTCTTCAAATTCTGATTATCTTGAATATCAAATAGAGATGTGCGAATAGTTCGAAATCGAATCAAATCGAATGCATACAGATCCAATTTGATTCGTTACTGTACATCAGAAACATCATTCAATCATCAAGAACATCATTCATCATCAAGAACATCAAACATCATCAAGAACATCAAACATCATTTATCATCAAACATCATCAAGAACATCATTCGTACTCGAAGTATTCAAAGATTTTGAATTGAGATTTCGAATTGACAAAGCCCTCTATGATTAGAGGTTAATGAAGTTAACTTCATTAACCTTCCACCAACTCATTTTTCATTAGCAATCAGCGAGATTTTGGTTACGGCGAAATAAATATTTTTCACACACAAACATGAATTATTACCCTCAGATAGGATTTATCAACAGTTTGAAAATGTCATCAGATTTTTGAACATTTGATAGCCTTTATTTATAGGTAATGAGCTGAGTTTAAGTGAGAAAAATATTCATTCCGGCGTATCCAAATCAAGGTTTATCAAATAAGAATAAATCTCTCTCTCTCTCTCTCTCTCCCTCGGCGTGCAAACTTTATTGCACCAAGCAAATCTATCAGCATTTGCCGAAAAATAGTTTTAGTGATCTCAAGACTACTTAGTCTTGGCCCAAAATTCCAATAAACAGATGATCAAATTTTCCTTGAGATGAGAAAATTTTTCTCTTACCAAAACAAAAATTGGGGTTGTCCTTATATTGAAAACAAAAAGTTATCTCATGATGATGAAATTCTGGTTACAGTATGAAATCTTTTCTGTGAGTGCACGTATTTTTTTATCTCGACAATAGTGCTGGGTTGAGGGTGGAAAGCACACTGAAAAATTTCTATGGGGAACTTCACATAAATGTTCGGAAGTAATAAACACATACATGCGTTAGGAATTTTCTGTATTCTAGCGGAAATTTACTGGAAAATAATAATAAAAATCTCATGAAGTTTGGAATTTTTAGTTAAATTTATGGGAAATTTCATATACTCATATATTCATATTAAAGAACTAAGAAAAAGTCTCAGATTTTTATAAAAATTATTATGTTCTCTAGTTGCATTTTTCTTCGTGTGCTTCAATGAGGTGTTTATGAGGGTGGCGCAAGAAAACGGACTATTTTTCTATGTGCCTCGTATTGAAGCATGTTGGTTTTTCATCTTTCAGGAGTTCTCTTCCAAGATCAGCTCAAAAGAATTTGTTTACGGGGTCGCTCAAGAAATGTTTTTGAATTCTGAAAATAATCGAAATTCATTTCTTCTTATTTTCCAATTTGTTTTCTCATGGCGGTGAAATTCAGTGCCTAGAAAAATTGTAACTTCCTGAAAGTTACAGATCAAAATATTCATTTCTAAAGGTCGTTCAGAATTTATGAACGTTTTCAAATGCATTATTTTTGATGTTTCCGAGCGAACACTCGAGAACTATAAAAAAATAAGATTCATAAAATACATAAAATTCACAAATTAATCTAGTTAATGAATTCAATTAAATTTTAAATAAAGCAATTATTTGATTTTTTAATTATTTCCATTTATTTATTGATATTCTTGTGATGTATTAAATTTCTTCTCTATCTTGTGGTGTATTCTTATCCATTAAGGTACTAATTGAAAATGGCAGTATATATTGAATGCTAATATGAGTTTTCAAAGGTTGCTCGAAAACATTAAAAGCAATAAATTAAACAATTTTCAGAATTTCAATCAGCCTTTAAGAATCAATGTTTGAAACCGCAACTTTGAAGAACTTACTATCTTTTGAGATATTGAATTTTACCACAATGAAAGAGTAATTGAAAAATACAAAAAAAAGGAATTGTGACTATTTTGAAAATTTCTACAAATCTTGAGCGACCTCTGACAATTTTTTTTCAAGCTGATCTTTAGAGAGGACTCTTGAAACATGAAGAATTAATGTATTTTCATACAAGACTTGAAAGCAAAAAATAGTCGTTTTTTTGCGTCACCCTAGTGTTTATATATACACTGAAGAAAATCGGCGGTATGGAATGGAGTCCAACTCGAATGTTATCGAATCCAACATCAAACTGTGTCAATCCAACTCTAAGGGGAGGGATTTCAACACCACAACCTGGATTGCACTTCTTGGGAATATTTTCGGTGTCTTTTTCGCACATTTCTTTTCATGAATTTTCAATGTAAATACTAAGAATTGAAAATTTCTAGTGATAAATGTGATTCAAAAAGTTATGAAATTTCAAATAATCTTTAATAGTGAGTTCCTTGAACCTTTTGGCGCTTCAGTTCGATTCGGTTAATCGGTCAAAAAACACGATTCGCAGACCTGAATATCAAAACATACGGATATTCTCGTTGTGTCATCACTACTCTTGCGATGTAAAATACTCGCACAATAGCTCTCGAGCTTTACAATGCGTATAGAAAAGGCCATACATTCGAGTTTGTAATCGATTAACAATTTATATGCTAAAGTTAATTGTAAAACTAACGATGATAGAATGTTTTTGAAGTGATATTAATGAGTACCTTCGCGTTTATAATTGAATTTGTGTAAGCGCTTGTTAATTCATGTATCAAAGTTCACTGAATGTTACGAGAAACAATGAAAATAGTCCCAGCATTTTATCTCGATTACCGTCGACGTGTATGGTACTCGGGCGCGTATATATCTACATTTATATGCAAGATGTTAAATTCAAATAATCAGAGCGTGAGGCAATACAATGATGTCGTCAGTGATTACAAATTTGATTCTTCAACCCTGGAAGGTTTCTCAATTAATGAGTATCGATGATACTTTTTTCCCCGTAATTGAATTTATACGTGTTGAACAGTAATGATTGACGTGTTTTCTTGGAACTCTTTGTAGAAATATCAAGAGAAATTGAAGAAACGTATTTTTCTTTGAAAAGGAAAAGAAATTGTTCTTTCGATTACTTGTAGTGCAAAAATTCGATTTACCGTAACATGAACTATTTTTCTGTACATATACAAAGGTGTTGGTTATTCCGTGCAATTTCATACGAAGTACATATTTTTTATTTGACGTAGAAAAAGGATCTGGGTTCAGACGTTTCAGAATATTTCTTTTTCGTAAATTCAATCACTAACAGATGATACGGTACCTGAATATCATATAAATTGTGGAATTGAAAAAAAAATAGGGAAAATAAGCAGATTGATGAGATGAGATCCAAGACGCTGAGTTCGAATCTTGTCAAGTGAGAAGAGATTCACGAGTTTGTTTCCGGGAAAACGATGTGGTTACACGGGTACGCCACGGTCCGTTCGCTTTCCTTGCGGCGCCTAACTCCCTCGGACGCAAACTCACTTTCAGAAGTAAAAGGCATAGAAGCATCGAGTACTCTGTGTTCAACTTGTCAGGAATCAAATGAAATGGAACATAGGAACTTCCACTTGTGTGGAATTATTCGAAACTTGACTATGGTCTCAGTAAGGAATTTATAAAATTATATGGTCACAGGAATTTATAAAAGCTTGTGAATAATTTTCAGTGAAGGATCGTTTACGATATTTCATTTCAATCGTTTGAAGTAATAATTCGAATCACACTGAATATTTTTCATGTATGTGGAAAGACACTAAAAAATTGAGTAAAAACTGTATGATGATTGGTGTTGAATGAAACTATTTCATTCCTCTCTTCTCGTATCTGAATATGAAGATAAATAATTTATGAATAGTCGTATGTTTAACATACCAAACGATATCTTTTAGATTCATAATTTCGTGTTTTTACATAGAGCGTTACGATGAATTAAAATATTTTATCTTAATTCTTTCAACAATAGTCCAACCTCTCGAGTATTCCATCGTGATGTACACTTGTATAGCCATTAAGTACAGACAAGATAACTCTCTCCCTCAGTATAACCGAGATGATCTTTTTTCCAGCGTAACTCATTAAAAAAGTTGACAGAACTGTAAATATGGGCCAGAAAGAAAATCTTACTTGCTGCTTACCGCTTGGGTTAATGGAGCATAAAAACTTTCCACGTAGTAGCGACAGCAACAGTAGGAGCAACAGCAAGAATCCAGTAATACACGTTCTTGAGGTAAATCATTACGATCGTCCTCTTTGAGGTTCCCCACGAGCAAAAGCACGATACATGATTTTATCTACTATCATATATAACTTTAAACCGGCCAAGCACTTTGTCGAAACTCAATGCGATTTATAGAAACGTGTCTTGAAATTCGTTGAAATTTTATATAATAAATGTATAATTTAACCGTGGGATTTTGATTCTCGTTTGACGGTGAATGAAAGATGCAAAGACGATGAGATATTTTTAGATCCGTCTTTGGCAATACAACTATGTTTTCGAACTGTCGGAACATCTATATCCGTAGACATGTGCACGTGGTACAAGCGCTTGAGTTGCATTTTGTAGATAAACCTGTCACTTGATCTCCGGGTCGATGGAGGATGATCGGGTCACTGTTGTAGGGAATGCATCAAGCCGAATAGCAAGAATCCTTGTCATGCGTGACGATCCTTCGTCCACGTCAGCTTATCCACTTGTTAGGTATTTCCACATATTGGGACGAACTCCTCTTCCTCTCTTAGCATCCATCGACTGACACCTATCACGAGGGTTTGTATAATTCTGTATCGCAGAGATATTATTTAGATTCACCAAGGTCAAATTGATTGAATTTCCATCGATCCACTTCTGTGAATTATGTTGAATTATTACATTATACCGAGTAGTTCAAGTTTTCTCGGTACGTTATATCACTGAACGGAGGAGAAGCTCCCAAGTTTGTGGCGTGTTGTTGTTTAGAGAATGAGCTCCGTGTGTTCTGGTAGTGGTGTGCGCCGCGGGAGATTGATGTTCTTCTACGTGAAAATGTCCGGTAGATGAGCGCTCTTCGCACACATTTCAGCTTTTACCTTCCAGGCGAGTTATTGTATTAACAAAGAAGTGCACGTATGCGCACGAGAGCGACTGTTTTTGCGAATAAAAAAAAATCAACACCCTGGAAAAAGAAGAAAAGAACATTCTCCCCTGACAGTTGATGAATTCAAATTGTGAAAGTCTATTTTTTTTTAACTTGTCCGTGATTAATTATTAGTTGGGTGGATGGATGTTTCCGGCAGGAAAAGAGGAATTAGTTGAGAGTTTCATTTGATTAACTCACAAGAAAGAAATGGGGGTTGTAAAACAACCAGGTGAATTTTTTAAAAAAGTTATAGATGAAAGTTGGATGTGAAGCGGAGGAGAAAAATCATCGTTACCGTCGTTTACGTTTAATGTTCGAATCGATACTTATCTTCTGAAAAAAGAATACATGTATATTTTTCTGTCGTTGTTTGCATTATACATCTCGTCATTCGCATTAATTATGTATTGAAAATATAATGGACACAGAGTTCATGTAAAACGGTATTCATAATATTCATCTCACAGTATGCTTTTAAAAAGGGAAGGTAGTCTGTCGAGATGAATCACTTGACGCAAGACCTCTCGACAAAACGCGCAAAGAACGTAGTAATTCCTACATCTATCCAGCGACGGGAAAACATTTTCATGAAAATAAATTTGTTTTTGCTATTTTACCCCAACAACTCTTTCTCTTTTCCCCTTTCAATGTACGCGTGAGGGAGGGGGGAGGGGGAGGACTGAAAGGGCCGAGTCAAGAAGGCCTTTGAACCGTGAATTGGATCTCAACCAACTTCGATCCTCTTAACCCCATCCTGGAGCTACGTGCCAACAGAAATCATGTTTCCCTCATGAAAAGAAACGACAACGAGAAGACGGAGGTGACGAGCTCGATGCTTACTACCTTGGTTGACATCATTTATTAATTTCCTTTCGACATTTCTCTTATTCTTCCCCCCCCTTCCCTTCTCACAGATTTTCCCTTTTCTTTTTCTTTCTGTCTTTCTTTCTTTCGGTGAAAACCTTTAGAGATACCCCCAAGCACCTCACCCTCTCACGCCAACTTGTACGGTGGCGGGACCATAAATTTGATCGAAGATAAAACAAAAAAAATCCATGTTCTCGACCCTCCAAGAAGGCAGAATGAAAAATTACACGATGATTGTGCAAAAATTGTAACGTCGATAATTTGGAGGATAAAAAAAATCAAATTCTTTCGTCTTGTCTTTTATTATTATTATTATTATTATTATCATTATTACTTTTATTATTATTATTTTTTTTACCCCTCCCCTTAGAGAGGAAACAAGAAAATACGCGATATTAGATATTCATCACACTTCATAAATATTATTTTACTCCGAGACGCTCATTGAATATTTTCATGGTGATTTTTGTTTTTGTTCTCGGGTTTATCCAAAATTCAATTTTAACTTCCACCAAGGGTCGCGCGCTCTGCCTTTTTTTGCGCCTCAGCAGATAATATCCTGAGCAACGGACCTAGAGAGATATTATACCCGCCGCATTCGAGTTTCGTCAGGTTGTCGAAGAAAGTTTGGTCTCGAGAGCATTTCTGAAACTGAATTCGCCAAGTTCTATAAATAATTCTCATTCGAATTTATGGACGTTGATACATTTGCACTACAGATATTAGATTTTCCATTCCTCGGGAAACGGTATTTTTAATTTCCCTCTGTATCTCTTTCCTCTCTTTCTTCTTTTTTTTTCCATGAAAAGCAAATTGCGAACGTTTATTTGAACGAAAATTCGCGTTCCTCTCTTTATCGCACTTTCGATTTGATCAATTTGAGAATGGAATAACGAGTTCAAGAGGTGACAGCAAAGTAATAAAATAAAGAGTTATCGATCGAGTAGATTAAGGTTTCATTCGATAGTTACGTCTCACGGAATATGATCAACCCTGCTACAAAAAATTGAGTAGCAATCTTTTATCCCCATCGAATATTGGAACCTTTTTCCCCCATTCCCAGAGGATCGTAAAATTTCTTTTGGCCGTCAAAGAGCCGAGGAACAGGAATCAAATTAAGTCTTAGAAACGCGATAGAAAAAAAAACACTCATCGAAAAATGAACAACACGAAGGTACCTATTTTTCTTTCTGAATTTCTCACCTTTGTTGTAATTTTAGAAATAATATCATGGTCGTTTCACGTTACGACGACAACGACAAAAGAAAAAGAGTATCAGGAGAGCAACGATTCACCATATGCCATAGAAAATCCGGGAAAAATTTTCAACTCTCTTCGGTCCATTTCTTCTTAACTGCATATGGGAGCCCATCGGCAGTCTTCTTGCTTCGAAAGTCCTTCATAGTAAAATTCGCCTTCTTCTCGCACGGCTGCTTTTTAAGGAATGCTTTTCCCTCAAAAATAACGTTGGGTCTGGCACGATGGCGATCTTTAAACACGATTCTCATTGACCATAAAACGTAATGTACGATTTCACCGTCTTGTAAAATGGTATGCGAAAATATTCGTGAATGTTCCAAGGTATCCGCCTGTACTTCTTTTTCCAAACTCATTCCTGTGTAGTGATTTTCCAGCCAGGTCGGGGGAAAAATTGAGATTAATTAGTTCGGGAAAGTCATCCGTCTCGTAAGCTTATGAGTCCATTGCGTCGAGTGAATTATTCATAAAACTTTCAAAGTCAGCGCACATTCATTCAATCCATCAGATCTCTTTCGGTTCATAAATGTGAAAAGATCTTCGTGTAAGAATGTCTTTGAATACCAGTTTTCAAATTTATTAAAAGAAATAACTGCCTCCAAAAGAGTTTTCTTGATCAAATTCCCTGCTTTGATATCTCACTCAAATGGAATTCAATTCAAATACGAAGTTATTATAATATTCAACTGCGCGAGTGATTTTTCGTACTGCAATCAAATACGGGCCGGATAGTACGGTGATGTTTGTCAACCGATTCCCCTGTATACGAATTATATAGTCTCACAATCGCATTCCGTATGATTCAGGGATGCTTCCAAGCTAAGTGCAATACGAATAATTGAGTGATGATTAACTAGAAGCGAATTTGATGATCGAGTTACCATTAAGTGACCAATTGACGACTAATTGATGACTAAATGATGATCGGATTACCGTTTGACAACCCAATTTTAATCGAGAGGCAAAGTAAACAAAGCGATCGATCGGTGAGTATTTAAGGATTCATTGAGGGATGAATAAATTATTTTGAAACAAGCCAGGACCACAAGGAATCGAGGAATCGATCAAAGTTAATCCTCTGATTACAAATTCTATTGTTATTTTTTGTGTTTAAATTTTTTTAGATGAGATTGAAACTTTATTAATGCACACTCAGGGCGAATCCTCGAGCGGTAAACCACTCCAAAATCATAATTACCTCATAATCCAAAATCTCTAGAGATAGTCTTCAAATGAAGGTAGCTTTTTGCTGTTTAACGCAGTGTAATCGTCGATTGAATCAGTCTAACAGGCTCATAAGATAGATTTTAGTTATCGATAACGAAAAAATCAAGACACAACGTCTGTATAACACTGAAAGTTGTCTCGGTGGTTTTAAAGTGGTTTGCCTCTCGCGGATCGTATTCAAGAAGATTTCAGAAACTCTCAGAATGAATATACAGATATCGTTGAAGTAGAAGAGAATGCACAGTCACAAAACCAGCGAATGCTGAAGGTTACGAAAATCACAGTCACTCGAGTTTTCATATAACTTAACGGCTCTGAATTTGTCCCTGTCTACTTTTCCTACTATCCCGCTCTTTGTCGTCTGTTATCATCTCATCTCTTTTCGCTTTCCTCAAGTGCAAGGGAGCAAAACAACTACGACGAGCGTCTTTCCCAAGGAAATTTCGTCTAATTAATTTTCCCAGCCATCCTCACCAATTCGAGCCAACGACGAATGGGCGTGGTCCTCTTCGTGGGAGTTTTATGCGAATTCTCATTGAGATAGGTAACAAGATAGATAGGTGGATAGATGGACGGATAGGTAGATAGATAGATAGATAGATATATAGATTTATAGATAAGCTGAGATATGAAAACTTTTCAGATTCAGTCCTGAAATTCTATCACAGTTCTCATATTTCATGTCACTTGAATGAATATACGAAGTTCAATAAAAGTGAATTGATAAAAACCATCAAGACAGTGGAAAAAAAGAGTCAGTACTTGATGAATCTTCTTCTTCCCTTCCGCGTTATTTTCGCAACTGGGTGAATCGTTGAGCGTTTTTATTTACCTTCATACAATTTTTCAGCACATGTTTTATAAATTTATATTTAATTATACACAAACGCCAAATAAATTCTATTACACCGTGGTATCATGTGATACAAACGAATGATTTTACAAAAAATATGTGCAAGAAACTTGTAGAGACAAAAAATTCCTTCGTAACCGAGTTCCAAAGAGAACGAGTGTAAAAATCATTCCACGCTTGAGAAAATTTTGAAATTAAATGAGATTAGCTTGTGAATTTTCTTGGTTTCTTCCATTTTATCGTGGGGTAATGTCAATAATTTTTCCAATTCAGGTTACTGAACTTTACATCGAATAGAAGAAAATATTCAAATGAATGTTCCTCGTGTACCGTTGAATCCCAATGGACATTAATGAAATCAGAGATATTTGAGTTTATCAATGATTTTCTTTCCATACAAAAAAAATCTACACGAATGTTTTCTTTCATAAAAGATAAGGCCGACGATACAAGGCGTGGTACGTGCTTGTCGATGCGATCTACGAAGGTTTATTTGAATTCAACTGCAGTCCTCCGTACTCGAATCGTTGCTCTCGAGCCTTATAAATTTCTCATCAAGGACATGATTTATCGTATCTTTCATTTTATTTAATATCTGTATCATATGAGTATCAAGTTTCCGATACTTTGCGATAATAAATTTAAGGATTACGAGTCGATTACGAGCTTACAGTTGAATTCAACGAATTTACAAAAGCGTTACCGCAATGGAATACTATTGATTTTCATTCGCTTTTCGAGGTATCGTCGAAAATTTCAAGAGGGAATAAATTTTGGAGAGAATTTGAAAAGAATCGCATCAAAAAATCATGACTTGCCATACACTTGCCACTGAACAAAGGAGAAAAGAAAATATTAAAATTAGGAACTTCATAATGGTAAAACGAAACAAATTACAAGATTTGGAATAATTGAGTGAGAAGAACCAAAAAGAAACATAAAATACTACTCCTAACTGTAAATTAAAAAGCTTTCATTGAGTATAATGAAGAAAAATAGTAGAATTATTTATATATGCCTTTGGGATCAGAGGAGTATGAGAATTGATGTATTTCACGGATCCACTTTTCTCCGCGAACGATGATAAATGTTTCATGCGGAATGAAGGAATAAGCCATCATGAGGAGATAAATAGTAGATGGATTTAGAGACATAGATAGGCATAGTAAAATATCAATAAATTCTTACTTTCTCCCCCACTGTTTATTAATTTTAACTCAGTCCACTATTTTTTACAAAATTTCATATTGAAATAATTTCATCGCAAAATCATATTCCAATTTTAATGATATTTATGAGAAATACGGATACGTACAATTTCGTTGTACAATAAAATTTTAATCAGATCTGTATGAGAATATATGCAAACGTATAATGCATAATTTCATAGAATTGGGAAATGGATTTGCGGTGGATCTTCTTTCGTGATCCCCGCGTCAGAAAGCCGATGAAACTTTTATTATCAACGGAAATCTGTCTGCGACCCATCTCATTTTCTTTTTGATTACACCAAACGGCCTTCAAGCCTGATAATGTTCTTTTTTTCCTCCCAAAATGATTTCCAAGAAAGAAATATATTACTTTCATAATTGTTATGAACATATTCCAATGATTTGATATGCTCATATATATAATATTATGGCCCATATTTCCAAAATTAAAATTATCCACCACTAAATTGTGACGCTAAGGTTATTAAGATAGATCCGCTACGTTTGGAATATGTATGTATATCTTCTTAATACCACAACATCGGTACCTAATACCTCGGCAAAGTGAGAGAAATGGGAAGAAACATCTGAGAGATGGCGGAAAATTATTGTGCCACGAGTCTAACCACTCATGTCCCAAAGATATTAACAAGGATTACGCGTAGGCGGATTGAGAAAAGGGTAGAAGAATCATTAGCGGAGGATCAGTTTGGATTCAGCAAACAGAAATAGGGAACGGTGAAAAGTCATAATTGCCCTGAGCTTAAACGTGAGATCATAAACGGGACTGAAGAAAGGAACTTTCATCAATTCGGATCTGGATCGAGAAACTACACGCACGTGCATTTATGTTGATAAATTATCATTGGTATCAGATTTGATATTATCGCATACGTGATATCCAGTTTCACCAATTTCTCTTCTCTCAGAGTTGTTCCTCGTTACGATTGTTGTTGTAAACACATTAGTCAAGTATCAACTTGTAGAGTAAATCAGAGGTATTGAGTACTTTGATAAACCCTGATATGTGGTACCATACATAGGTAGATCAGGTATATTCATACCTTCGTGGAAAGAATCAACATTTTCTGCGGTCAGAAACCATAAATTATCTTCTAAAAACCAAATGAACAAATTGCAGGTTAGCTTGAGTGCTCAAATATGCACACTTAGAACTAGCTTGGAAGAGTTCGACAATATCGAGCCATCATTCGTCTCCGAAGATTGATCAAAATTTGGCATAGTTTACGCCCACGAAAGCTGATCCAACAATAGCGGATTGAGCGAAAAATTTGTCACCAAGGACATGGAACACCATTAAGATTCAAAATTCAATTATCTTCAAATGAAATATTCGTGAATCCAGAATTTATGTTGTCGGTGGTCGTGTTCGAACGTACTTGAAATTATGTTGGAATAACAAAGGGCAACGTGGCATCGTGTTCACGCAAATTTCTCCTGGCGCGTCTCACAGTGGTGGTTGTTGAGCTTGTCAGTTGGTATAGATGTAGGGCCCTCTCGTCGTACGGAAGTGAAGGTTCAATGCCTCAACATCCTATGGTTCAAGCCCGTTCGATTCTCAAGTTCAATTTCGTTGTCCCAGTACATGATTCACGAATAATTTTAGATTACATTGTCGTAGAACGCTTTCGAATTTTGAAATTCTGATGTAAAGAAAATGATCAAAGTTTATTTATGATTATTTGAGATTCATCCGAATTCAATAACGAGAGCCGTGAAAGAATTTTGGAATGAAATCAAAGAGAATAAAATCAAAAGTAAATACATAGAGTTTTTCAGCTTCGATTACCAGGTATTCGTGTGGTCCGGTACCATTGAACTCGATCGATACCATGAACGAAGATGGCAATCAGAATGAACCATAAATCACGGTCGCTGATTACACATTTCAAAACGAGGTCAAAAGCGGTTGATCTACGGCTTCATAACTCTAAACCTCATCCTACTGCAGTTCATCCCTTGCCGCGTCCCAAAATGGTTACCGATTGGAGTAACGTTACGTTACTACTAGCCGCGGTTTGTTGGGAATTATTGACCGTGAGTTAGTTTGTTCGAAATTACTGATCGTCGTCCGGTACTGAGACGCGGCATCGAATCGATTCGATATACTAATTTTTGTGTCGTATCAAATAATGCGGTGCGATCGATTTTATTATTTATATGATATACACACCTCCGATGGCACGTTATAAAACACTTCGGAAAGAAATACTTGGATTTTCTCATTTACGCCATCGATACGTAGGTACTAAAAACTCATTTATTCTACCGACATCATCATGTGTTTGAACTAACGCTCCACTTATCACAATTTCTGCGATGCCGTGTTCATAGATATAACGTATCCCATTCGTTTCCTTTATCGACGTTCGTTCAATGCAAATACCGCGGGGCAGGAAAAACAAGATCTCGCTTGCGGATACAAGGGTACACACAAGTAGATATCAGCAAACGGATCCTTCCTTGCCGCATAGAAAAGGAATGATCGATGTAGCTCCGAAAGAAACGTTATTCAGTTCTGAAATACTTATTTTGAATACGAAATATCTTGGAATTTTCAACTTTCATATCGAATGATTTATAATTGTTTCCCCCGATCATATTGTTTCGCATCATTCGTATCCTATGTCTTCTTTAAAGATTTAGGTTTGAAATGTGATGTCGCTGTAAAAAGCTTTTGGGTTCGAAAAACCATTTGTTTCACGCGTCAAGTTTTATTCTTACGATAAATCGCAATGACGGCCAATGAGAGCTTAAGGATCGTTCGTTGCGTCGCGTCGCGTCTTACACCGGAGCGGGATGCAATTTCATCGGAAAACGATGGGAGGATTACTTCGGAACTTGGAAACCTCTATTCTCCCTGCCATGAAACATGATGTACTATTAAATGTTTTATTTATCTACAAATGAACGTACAGACGTAATATTGGAAGAGCGAGCTTATTTGTCGACCTGCAGATTTCGGAATATCAGAGAATAATGAAAAATGAGAGAAAACTGTCACAAATTTTCACCTTGTTTTCGAATCAAGGCAAACGGATGACAGGAAGAAACAAGATTCTATAATGCATTTATTCAGACTTGATTATATTTCCATGTCAGTTTCTTGAATATAATTCGAAGAACATACGGATGGAAGAAATCTCGCTTCAAGCTATTCAGAGGATCAAGGAAGCTCATTCAATTACCTCGTACGACACGTGTAAAAGTTCTTCAGTGCAAAAGAGAGAAAGGGAAAACCCAGTTACCATACGAACCATCTTAATGGTTTCCATTCTCCGTCTATGGATCGCGAAGACCATACTCTCCTAAGTCAGTCACCTCGACAGACTCGTCGTCGATGCGGCTTATCCTGCATATCAATTCGTCGCATCTCGCTTCTCACCCTTACTCCTTCTTCCCCACGCATGCCATTAAATATGGCCAGCGGCACCTTTACTCACCGTTCGATTATGCGAGATGACCGACTCTTCTTTTTTCATCCTCCCCTTTTTGTCGCTTCATAATAATGAGCTATGGATTTGGAATTATGATTTTCCCCGATAGGGAAGTATAGACACGTACTCTCAATATTTTCTATAAAAAAATGGATTTACAAACTTATTCCACGATGAAACAAAGATAATATGACCGAAATCCTCCTGTAGGCTAGTTGGAACAAGATGTCATACAAAACATAATTCAATAAAACACTATGATGGAATCGATCATTTTTCACGAGTATCGTACGGAATTGAATTTATTCCCAGTCGGCAAAGGAGAGTAGATAAGAAAAAGGGATGTCGAACGAGAATACGAATAAAGCCACAAAATGAAGAACGCAAAAAGTTTGTTCAAGATAAATTTGACGAAATTGGTAAAACCCGGACGTTTCGTCAACTTTTTCCGATATGAAAATTCGCAATGTATGAATTCTCCGATCTTTCCTATGCCAAGAACAAAGATCGGAAACGATCGTATGTGCGTGACCACGTAGATGGATATAAGGAAAAGTTATGGATACAGGCTGGTATATTCGTATATCATTTGCATTCGAAGGGGGAATCCTTTGAAATGAGTATATCGTTGCTCGTCGCTGCGTACGACCCGCATTGATCTTTGTTATTCCAATGGTGTCATGGAGAGTACCTTCGAATCTGGCATGTTAGACACGCGACTCAGTCAACGAGGACGAAACAAAAGTAGAAAAACCAACTGCCAGTTTGTCTATGCGATCCGCTGAGTTTTATATTGTTATTCAAAGCGAAAACCTGACAACGACACGTGCAGCAACCTGAGATATACGAGTTGAAAATTCTTGGAGAGCGATCGCAACGTTTACTTTCCAAGTTTATGTTTCATCCACTTGCTTCGGCAATGGAAAAAATAGAGTAAACAAAGCCGGATGTTGTCGAATTGGAACAAATTTCGGTCACATCAGTATTGTTTCAAGGTTACTTTGCAATCATCATTGAAATGTTCACAATAATTTTCAATATATTCGAACGATTTGATCATGGTCTTTTCCCGAATCATGGGTGTGTAATCCGGAAAGAGGATGAAGATAAATGAAAAAAAGAAAAACATGAAGTAAAAAAGGTTGAGAAATTATCTTCGTACCATTTTTATTTACGTCATCAAATAATTAAGGGTTGTAAACTACACTGAGGAAAGTGAACTGTAACCATTACCATGCGGAAATGGTAGTTGAATGACAGAAACTCTAAGTTGATGATGGCGACTACGTTATTTGGTATTCATCTTCATGTAAATGGTAACCATTCCTATGTGCATGAACATTACTACGATTCTCCATAGTATCCGAAACCAACTTCGCGAAGCTGTCCCCCAATTACTATTTGTACATGGTAATCGTTACATTCTACTTCTCTCAGTGTACTTACACTGAGAAAACGTTTCTTCCAGCCCAACAAAATTTTGGTTGGAATGAACGCAAAGAAACTTTTTGGTTGGCTTAAATAAAATTTGTTTAGGGTAAATAAAATTTACTTGTCTGTAAGAAAGGCTTGATTATTGTGAACCAAATTTTGTTCATTCCAAACAAATTTTATTTCAGCCAAACAAAAAGTTTCTCCGCGTTCATTTCAACCAAAATTTTGTTTGGCTGGAACAAACTGTGTTTTCAGTGTAGTTGAAGTCGGTGGTTTCATGCAGATCAGTAATTTTTCAGGAAAGTCAGTATCTCCACCCCTTTTAGAAGATGGGAACAGCAAAATGTGTGTCCGGGATGTTTTCTGAACGTTCAGGAAACCTCCCCTACATCCATAAACCTTCTATACACGTTCCAATCGCACATTGTGCTGTCAGGGTTATGTTCAATGTCAAAATCAAAGCTGTTCTATAGTTTTTTTCAAATTCAGTATAGAGAATTGATTTTTTGTATAGTAAAATATGAATATTGATCACACCCTGGTGAAAGAGTCTCAGCCAAGAACCATCTACTGCTTCCTCGACAAGAGGAAGATTAGTGATCGTTTTGGAGACCTACAATTTTTTTTCCTCCAAAATCAAAATTTCTTACACCAAACGACTCCCCAAAACTTGGAGAACAATTTTGGTTTCGTGTCCAATGGCCGTCTGCCTGTCTGTCTGTCTGTCTGTCTAGCGTCTGTATATCACATTTACACGAACGCTCATATTTTCCGTTTGAATTATCCAATAAAAATTCATGAAATTTTTATCACAATTGTAGGCAAGGTTGATGATGGTCCCATATTCGTTTCAAAAACAAATATTGCAATGTGGAAAAAAATGGTCATTTTCGCGAATTTTGGGCAAAATGGTTCTATTTATTTTCGAAACCAAAGTCGAAGAATCTGCAACTTAATTATTTATCCCTGTGTGATATATTCATAAATAAACAAAAAATAGTGCTGAACACTGGTATGAGTAATCAGTTCCAACTACTTGGCCTCGGCAGCGATCTGCAGAACAAATTGTCATGAATGCTATTAAAATTGAAATGGTGTAATAGCAATTGCACTGAAAGGAATTTCTAAGGTTACTGGCACTAAAACGCCCCAACGAAATATCCTTGGTGGAAGCTACAAGGAATTTGATTATTCACCCAAGAAAGTGTAGCTGATACAATTGAGTAATGTTCTATGAATTCCTTGGAGTGAAAAATTTAACTCTTGAAGAGTGAAAATACTGCAAGTCCAGGAAGAGTTGGATTCCACTCCTGGAAAGTGACTTCTCACTCCATGAGAGTGAATTTTTACTCCAACAGAGTGGAGGTTTAACTCGGTTTGAAGAGTGAAATCTTCACTTCAAGAGAGTGAAAACTCACTCCAAGAGAGTGAAAACTCACTCTATAGAAGTGGAGTATCACTCTTTGGGAGTGGATTTTCACTCCAAGAAATTTGAAGAGTGAATCAACTGCACTTTCTTGGTTGAACCTATTAAATTTTGAGTAGCTGTCATGAGGATTGTTTAGTTAAGATGTGCAACTCACACCCAGACAGCATTGAGACGTTCTTCGGACGTACTTGGTCACAAGAAGAACGTTCGAAAAATGTTCCAGGACGTTTTAAAAATGTCGCATAGACATTCCAGGGATGTACAAATGTCTGGTATAGTCTTATCTTATTTAGGTTTCCATGGAACGTTTATGAAACATGTTGAATGAGAATTTGTTGAAGATCAAACTTGTGCCAAATCTTTTAATATTCTCCATTTCGGGGAGAAGCAAATGAACTGCGGTGAAGCCTGTATCGATAGATTTGATAAAACACATTTGCATCTCTTTAATACATTGCAGATAGTGAAATTTTGTGTCGCGTCAATGTTGAGGTTATGTGAATCTTAATATATTGACTTAATTCTTGATAACTTACATTCTACCAATAGTTTTGAACTTCAGGAAAGGAATCTTTCCAAATATTCAATACAAAACATATTTTTATGGTTGTTTGGTACTTTTTTCCCTAGTAAGACTATAAATATACATTTGTATAGGTTAGAGATAAAATACTTGGTTTTCATATACCGTCTCGAAAACGTTCTGAAAACGTACCATAGCATGTGTAAACAATGTCCCCAAAACGTGCTCCCCAACACATTGAATGAATGTTCCTAAGACGTTTGGAAAATGTGCTTTTAGAGACCAACATCTGTGGGACTTTGAACACGTTTTTAAAACGTTTTGAGAACTTTCGGTGCTGTTTGAGCAGTAACTATAGAAATTTCTTTGAGTGTGTCCCATTGCAATTCGAACAGTGTTCTGTCCAGGCCAATTCAACACGGCAGTTCTAAAATGTTTCCAAAAGTCTTTATGTAACGCAGTACAATTTACGCGTGTTTTCATGCGTGTCTCAACGCATGAAACGGTGTTTTTGCCGACTAGGGGAAAATCAGTGGTGGGGATGCCACACTGACAACAAATGTACTCATTATTGTACTAGGAGTTAAAAGTCCCTCGCGCTCGCACGTTGCTCTTAAGGTAACCGGCCCCATTAATGAACACTTTAGCCCCCATTAGCGAACCATCGTTTATTTATTATATCTTTCCTATGGCATATTATTCTGAATTTGTTTACATAACAGCGGTTGATTTAGTATCCAGTCAGTCATGCTTGGATGAAATTAAAGCACCAAATGAAAAGTACTATGAATCAAAAACCAAAATGTTCATTAAAGGGGTCGCGTTCATAAATGGGGTCATCTACCTTACATACAAAACACTTACAAGTCGTACTTTGTTACATGAAGTACTGTGTGCACCACGGAGGTAGATAAGGCCTTCGGCGACGCGCCCACGACTCGTATTGGAAACATCACGCTCATCGTTGAAAGACGCTCTTTACGTCCTTGGTACGCAATGTACTATTCATTTAAAAAGTTGAAAACATACAGAAGCCCTGAATTTTCTTTATACCTTCAAAGGCCTCAGAAAAGTACATTTTCTGTTGCCAAACCCAGAAAAAAAAGTAATAAAAGTTACATCTTTTGAAGTCAATATTGGGACGATTTCAAAGAATAGTTCAAGTTGCCACAATTTTGATTGATTCTACAGCTGGGAATGTAAGATTTAAATCAGCTGTGGTATATCTCACATTCGCTGTTGTGAAATCAACTGAAATCGTGGTAGCTCGAACTATTTTTGAAATCGTCCAAATATTGACTCCACAAGATGTAAATTTTACAACTTCTTTTTCCTCGGTGAATATTGTATTACTATGTATTTTAGATAAGAATTTTCAACTGTGTCAGATGATGAAAACGAATGGAGAATGCTTTTCAGGATGCCCCTATTTGCCCCAATTTGCCCCACTGTTTCTGTTAATTTCATTTTACAATTTGCATGCAATTGTTCATGTCCGTTATAAGAAATAATTATTAATACCAAGAAAATATATTCTTGAATATTTTAAAAAATATATATTCTTGATCGCAGCTGATATGTTGTAGGGCTGTGCGATTGATCGATTAAAACAATTATAATTGATAAACGATTAATCGATCAACTAAGGAATTGAGACGGAAGAATCATGAGTAAGAGAAGAAAAAATTTTCTCCAAACTAATCAAACTTGCTTTTTTGCCCAGATAACACAGGGTTTGTTCATCTGTTTCATTACTCAAACTGGGTCTATGTAAGAACTTTGAATTGTAAGAAGTTTGAAACTTTGGTTGAAAAGAACAACAAGATGAACCCTTCTTGTCCAACCAGGGTTTCGAAGTTTTCACATAGACCCCCCAAATTCGTTGTTCCAAGACGTAATACACGATTCTGAATTCGTCGGATCATTCTGTGTTCATTTAGAATCTTCAAGATTTATAATTTTCATTTACTCATACGGAAATTGGTTTTGAATAGATTCGAACTGTCATCAATCACAGGAGAACCTGTGTGCAGGATCAAGCTCTCGACAGGAAATTTTCCGTCAAATTTCTACTGAGGATTTTTGAATCCTTAATTCATCAATAGTTCTCAACCGTAAGTGTAGTTTTGTATGAGGAGGAAATCATGTCGTGATAATTGTTGGTGATAATTGAAGAATTCACTATAGAGAACTATTGGAAATGAACCATATTATTGAAAACTAGAGATATCCGTCACTATCGAAGAACTCCATTTTCATTTGAAAATCACATGCATCGAAAACTGAAGCTTCAGATGAGAATTATTAATCCAAAACGCACGTAAAAAACTATCCATGTGATATAATGAATCGTTGTATCCACTGTAATAAACTTCAATTGCCTATAGAAAATTTGAAGTGAGAATTTTTGCATATGATTGAATTATACTTTAATGATTGGATATGGAAAATCATTGGAAGACCATCAGTCCCCCAAAAGAGCAGAAACCTTCAGGAACGTTCATTGAATGTTCCTGAACGTTTATGTTGGCTTGGGTCATCAACAGCTTTCGTATTCTATGAGAATGATGATTGTTACAATTTGGACTTGCATGAAGTTATGGTCTATTGCGTTTGTATTTGTTTGTTTTAAATCTAACTTTGGCAGGGAAAGACTCAACGGCGTATCCAGGGGAGAAGGTCCAGGGGCTACGGAACCCCCCTCCCAAATTCCCAATTTTTTCTCTTCTATATATCTATATATTTCATGTATATAGATATACATCTATGATTTAGACCCCTTCCGAAAAAAAATTCTAGATACACCCTTGAAGAAACTAGATGACTCTAACATCTAGAATCCAAAAGGGAAGAGAATTTTAAAGACGCGAGTTCGATTCGATTGAACGAAATTTTTCCCCCATCTCATTCATAATTTTGCCATCTCAATCTCAACTAGTCGATCGATTATAAACTTAATTAATCGACGAAACTGATTAATCGGTGTGACCGATTAATCGGATTTTGTCGATTCATCGATTAATTGTGGATATCGATTGTTTTAATCGATTAATCGCACAGCCCTAATATGTTGTAGGGCCGAGGGAAATTTTCTCGAATCGAGTAAATATTCTCTCAATTTAAGAAATCTGTGCTTAGTTCCAGAAGAATTTTCTTGTACCCAGAGTGAATATTTTTGGAGCAGTGAATTTCTCGAAATAAGAAAATATATTGTTGATAATAGTAATTATTTCTCCCAGTGTCAACACGTTTTCACAAATGATGCTAGTTTTTGCAATTTTTGGTCAGTTTTAGGTTAGTATTCTCACATTCTCAAATCGAGAAAAAGGGCTTAGTTGAATATTGAACAGTTATGAAATTTAGCCACCCTAAATAAAACTTCAGTCAAACCAAATAAATGTTACTTGTCATAGCTAAATTTTTTATTCACATTGGATAAACTGTTTTTTTCATATTTCGAAAAACTAGACTTTTATTTACGCCAAATAAAATCTAGCTGGGTCAATTAAATTCTAATTGCTGCGGCTAGGTGTCTTTCTCTCAGTACAGCAATGATCCCAGAATTCGGGAGCTGGTGGCTCCCACCATGTAACTTCTGGAAACTACCGCAGACTTATTGCACGTCAATGTGAAAAAAGAAGTACAATCTAGTCAATGATTACACTGCACTACAATAAAATCTTTGTTGTTCCACCTGATTGTGCGGTAAACTTGGAATGGCCATAAGGGGTTGTGTTGTGGGGGCCATGAGCTTCCACATTCTGGGATATTGATTCTCAGTCAGTCACTGTGAAAAAATCGGTACAGGTACCGAGAAATGTGGTAAATATACCGATTTTTCGATAATTCTATCGATAAATCAGTAATCTACCAAAAAATTCGATGAATTTAGCAAAACTTGTTAAATTTTTACTCACTGTAATCGGATGAAATAATGCTCTCTATGAAATTTCGTTCAATTCAACGAAATTGTTTTTACAGTGAGTGAAGTCAGTAATTTATATCCTGTAATTGGTTGACAATCCAATTGCCGTTATGGGGAATAATGAATGATTTAGCTCAGCAAAATAATTTGACAGGTAATGAATCTTTTTTGAATGAAGAAAAATACTTCTTCATCTTAGAAGTTTATATGATTTTCATATGTGGACTCAATCTTCCTTTCGAAACTCTATACATTCTTCATGAAGATATGGAGAAGTTTTTCTACTTCGATTCATATCAGAAGTATTTATATGAATACTTACACATACAAGGGACAAGTAGGAGATTTAGTCTGAAACAGGCTTCCTTATTTCTTCGAGGAGAGAACAGAACTCAAGGGTTCAAGACTAATTATAAATTCTACTCTGCGTTCGCTTCATTCGATTAAAAAAATTGAGTCAAAGATAGGTAGACATCGAATATTAATGGCATGAAGTACACGAATTTACGGTCACACTTTGTGGCACTGGAACAACGTTATCGAATAGAATTAGCATAAAACAAATTTTGAATACCCTGAGGAGAATTCAACCATCCATGCGATAAGGAAAAGTTTTCTGGGGTTAGTCACAAGGGAGCGAACAGACGTACGTCTTCCTATAGTTATTCTTTATGTATATATATATATATATATCTTCTAACGCATTTCGCATATGTAATTCAATAATATCATACGCATAAGAATGAAAACATTTTCATATGTGACTTTTGAATTGAGGTGACGATACAAATAGCATCATACGATCAAATGCTCTCACCCTGTGAAGAATCACTCCCTTCTTTTTTTTCCTCTTTGAATGATTCAAGCGTGAATTATAAATTGATATTTTATAATAAAGTTTTCATATGCATTGAAATGTTATTCTTGTTAGTGATTCTGATCCAATTAATTTTTTCATAAATATTATCCAACAGTTTCGAGTAACAATATCTCAGTTCTTCAAAGAGTAACAAGTTTTTTGAAAATATAATAATGCCCTACGACATCATCTCGACATTACAATAATGACGAGAAGATGATTGAAGTACGAGAACCGTAGAGTAAAAAGTTTAATATCTCTCATATATATATATATATATATATATGGTGAATTTAAAACTAGAATATTGCAGAAAAAACTCGATCAAAAATCGATTTGCGGTATTATTTCACTGTAAAAGACGAAGACGACGAGGACGAAGACAACGACGACGAGGTATCTTCGTCGTCTCTCTGCAATGACGCCGCGTGACGTGGGAGGAACGGAAAAAAGCGGAGGAAAAAAGAGATGAAGACAATTGATTTCAGCTGGCGGTTTCTTACGATGACACGATATGAAAAATTGAAAAATAAATATCAAGGCTATTCAAGTCTCCTTTTTCTCATATGTTCCTAATATAGCATGTATAAGAAATCTTTGATTATTTTCTACATCATTGACGCAAACGAATTTTACATCGTCTTTTCTTCCATTTTCATCCCCCTCGAAAGGTGAAACAAAAAAGAAAAAAATATACATACTACATCTACTGTTCCTACTAACACCGCCGTCTCGATTTTCCCCGTATTCGCGTAAACACAAAGAGAGAAAAAAACAATTTTTTATGCATGAAATCTGAAAATTTAAACAGTAGCCAGAAAGTACCGGCTACATAAGTGTAATTACTCTTTCTATAAATCACTTCACCCACCTTGGCTGTATTTGAATCATGCAATCTTCTGGAGTTGTACGATCCTGAAATGAAAGTCAATTTACATTAGGATTATTCGCGCTTCCAAGCGCACCAAGATGTATCCATTGTTAATGCCGCTTGAAACTTCAAATTTACTCATGGAAGTATCTTCTAAGAAAAAGGAAACGAAAGAAGAAAAGACAATGAATTATCACGATGGGAAGTCCAGACATGAATCTACTGGAATGTTTTCTCGCGTAAATCAAAATTATTTTTCATTGTTTTATTCTCAGTCGGATCGGTTTCTCCCCTGAATATCGGTGAAAGTATTGAAATTGAATTTCACTGTTTCTTTCTACCTTTTTTTTTTTTACTTCAAAAAATTTAATCATGAATTTAAATTGAACTTGTTTGTACTCTCTTTTTATAACTTCAATCACGTTCGATTTGAAAAAAAAAGTGATTGAAAGACAATTAATTGATTTTTCTTCGAGGAACGATTGATTCCTCGACTCATATCCTCACACGGAGAAAAAGGAATTCGCTGTGGCAGCGAAATCTACTTTTGCTGGGTTCCTTTTGCCAGAGCAGCAGATTTTTTGCTGTGACAGCAAACTATTTGCTGTTTCAGCAATCTTGTTAGCTGCGACAGCGAATTTTTAGCTGTGACAGCAAAAAATGTTTGCTATCCCAGCAAAATTTGTTTGCTATTCTATATATAATACTGAAAATTTGCTGGCGGAGCAAACCTTTTCTGCTGCCACAGCTAAAAAATTGCTGTCGTAGCTAACACGATTGCTGTTATAGCAAATTTTTAGCTAGGTCAGCAAAAAATTTTGCTATTCTATATGTAATACCTCGATTTGCTGCATCAGCAAATTTTTTTCTCTCCGTGCATATCACTTGATGTGGTTTGAAAAAGTTTGGCAGGGTGTTATTTGAGTGTGGCGTTGATATTCAGACTCTTTTTATCAAACATTCTGTGGCTCGCCGACTGATATAATTAGCTTATCGACAGGCATCCAGATCAAAGGAACCTGGTGAGCTGGTTTATCGAAAAAAATCGCGTCAGGCTCTATTAAAATGAAAAAAAAAGCCTCATAGAGCAGCAAAGACTGGTCTGTCTCGGTACTACACATGTTCCTAATTGGCTCTTAATTAATAGACTTATTTTAAGTCATGCACGAAATCTCGATCATAATACGACTTTGCAAATAATCCAAGCAGACAGGGTAATGTATCAAAAAGTAAAAATTTCCATTGTGGCATTGTCATCCGTGGATAACTCGTTCAGCGATCGAGAATCGTAATAATTCATTTTGCGGTGTCGTTTTTAATTATATAAAATATTCAACAAAGTTAATAAACGTTCGAGACATATTTTCGACCCAATTCTACTTGTTCAGTAACCGTTCAACGATTTTTATCGGTAATTAAGAGGAAAAAAAAGTATTGGAAACGCTACCTTTGTTCACGATGTTCACATCGGTAAATTTCTTCACCGGAAAATATTGATTAAAAAAAGTCGTTGTGTTGTAAAGTCGAAAGACTACCTTTTTATCGTGGAATTTATCATAATTTGAATACCTTTTCTTTCCTTTAGGAAATCTTTGAATTCATCTTATCACGATTATCCTCTTCCTATTTTTTAACTCGTGCAATTTCTTCTTCTTTTTGGTTCCTTCGTGTTTTATCACACCTCAACAGAAACGACAAACGATTGTCGTATAATATTTATTGTTTATAATAAATTGTCAAGTTTTCCATTCGTTTTAACAGCTAAATCAGAAATATCGATTCAAATATTGCTGAACCACCAATAAATTGATGACATACGATTTTCCGAGAAGAAATCCTCGAATTTCCCCAAGATCTATGTTCTACAGAAAGATTTCCAAACCCCTCGTGACCTCGTTTTTCAGATCTTTTAAGGTTCAGCTTGGAGAATTTGACTAAGAAGAATTTGCAGAGTAGGAGATTTCTCATGATTAAAATAAATCAATAAATGTAATGTAAGAAGAAGAGTTATCAAGGAAACCACCGAAACCATGTTAACGCGACCGATCTTTTGTCCAAGATATTCACATTGAACATTGAACGTTGTATAGATTGGTATGATATTTAGTTCCCTCAGTTTCCCAACAATATTATATTTCTTTCGTTCATGCTTACGATAATGTGCACGAACGCCGAGTGTGTGCTTGAGAAACAGTAATGCAACGCACGGAATTAAACCTCCGTGTAACTGTAATTTAATGGTTAGATGCACGTTCAATCAATAAAAACGACCCAAATCCAAGAATTATGACGGAAAAAAACCAATTTCCATTTTGCATACTCCAAAATTTATGTTACCTCGAATACGTGGTGGAAGTGCATCCCGTTTCTCTCGTATCAATATAATGTTTAATTTATATAAAACAATTGAAAATCAACGATTTCTCATTTATTCGTCAATTCGCTTATTATGATTTATAAATAATATTACACGTTCAACCGAAATGTATACTGTATCACGAAGTTTTTACCCAAGATTCAATATCACAATCGCGGAATTTCATCGTAGCATACTCATAATTCGTACCGCGGTTTCTGCGTTTGTACAAAGCGAACAAAAACTATCTTATGATATCGTACGTTGAGCAAAAACAAGCCGAAAACCTTGGTTTCCATATCCCAAGAGTCGATAACAAAGTCGTCAAATTGTAAGGCTGTGGCTGCGCGCGGTCAAATGGATTCCTCTCACACCTGGGATCCTCTCAACCGACCAAACTATTTATCCTCCTTACCACAGGGAGAATGAATTTGAATCGTACGTCGCGCTAATAATAATAGATTTAATCGAAAGAACGAGCGATGACCATGAATCATTCGTAATAATTCTTCTACCCTAGAATCTCATTAGTCTTCCAAAGTTATTTAATGAGAATGAATCGTTGTTCGATGATGCAACGGTTCGAGAACAAATTTACATCCACAACTCCACACGCATATTTATGAACTTTTCTGCACGCGGTATTCTAACGTTGTACGTTGTACGTTGTTCAACGCCGGTGAATTGAATATTAATGCTTCATATGTGAATCGATAAGCGAGCTCTTCGATATTTTTTTTTCAACGCTTTTTCTTCTCTCTTTCTCCCAAATGCAGCATTGTTATCCGCGAAATTGTAATTTTCATTTCGCCACCGCGTACTTGTTTCAAAAATACATGAAAGTCATGACGTATTCCAATGAATCTATGAACAACACGTAAGATGTATATGAAAATTACTGCCAAGTCAAAATGAAAAATATTTTCAATTATTTTGTTCACCTTCAAATACAAAATCTGCAATTGCTTTATATGAAAGAACGAGAGGGGGAGAAGAGATCGAGTAGTTCACAGCTAGATTATATATTTGGATTATAAATGAGAAAATATGAATCATTTTCGCTATACGTGGGGTATAAATTCATTTGGATGTCAAGTGCTAAACGGGTCTTAAAGAGGTTCACTCATTTAAAGCGTACTGCAGAGGTTAATTAAGTCAGTATGAAGCTCCCGGTTGAGCTGTTATTATGAGGAACCAGCGATCTCACTCAGCTTCATTATCATTTTCTTGGTGCTGTTCGCAATTTTTTATCCAATAAGATTACTTCGTTTCACTGAGGAAACACGATACATATGATCATGTCCAGCTATTATTCACCCAACCCGACACAACGACGATCTGTTATCATCGTTGTAACGGATTAATCAAGACAAGCGGGATGACCATAAATCGTGTCAAGCTATGCCCAATTTTCATTTGTAATATTAGGACATCCTCGCACATACGGGGAGAGGATAACTTCGATGGTGTTGTTTGTTGATTTTCATCATGAATGGTAAGCCGGTGTCACACAGTTTGAAACACCTCTCGTTTGTACCTAAGTTCGTTACAATACAGTATATTTGTATTCCACAGACCAAGATTTTTTACATATACACAGGTGGAAATTTTGTGTTAAATTCAACACATTTCACATGTCCCAAACGGTTCACACATATTTTTGTGTCGATATCACATAATGTGTTTCTTTTAGCTAGTACCTCAAGCTTGATGTAAATAATATGACACAAAAGGATGTTGATAAAATTTTGATTGGAATTTTCGATCGTGTGAATTCAACGCATAAGTATTGTCAAATGAATTCCAAAATAAGTAGTGAATCAACCAGTTCACAAGTGTAATTTATGGATTTTTTTTACATCAATCAAATGTGAAATTCACACTTTTTTCGTGTTGAAACAATGCATAAGAATAAATTGAAAAGAACAGTACTTCAATAAGCATTGAAGATGGATCGTCGGGACCGAATGTTGAAGCTGTATCATTCAAGCCACTGCCGATCCTTTGGTTGAGTGTACTTTCTTTGCGTATATCAACTCGCACTCTATTTTCAAATTTACATATCTAGAAAACGAATTTCCATTAGCATGAAAGCTAAAACCAAAATGAATGAATAGTTCTTCCGACGACTACTAAAGTTACACGTACATAGAAGTTTCATAAAAAAATAGCTCCCACCACTGGCGATCTCCCCTTGGTAGTTGAGAATAACACAATTTTTATGTTCAATCTTGAGTTGAATAAAATTTGTGTCATTTTTACACTTTTTTTCACTTGTTTGAATGATTTCACATTATTAAATCAGTTGAGACCTGATTACACAACCCTGGTTAAAAGAATCCATTGAATCTGACAAATGAAATTCAATGAGATTTAGTCAGAACATTGTCCAAGTTTAATCGTAATTTAGTGAGATTTGGGCAGATTCAACGAGATTCACATGAAAGTTCTGACCAAATCTCATTGAAAAATCACTGGTGAGATTTGGTCAGAAGATTGTCCAGGTTTAATTGTAATTTGATGAGAATTGGTCAGAATCAATGGGTTCTTTTAACCAGGGAAGGACTGTCTGTAGAAGTTACACGTGTTTGTGTTGTATATTTAACAGAAAATTCACGAGACGCGGATTTTTCAACACATTCACACAACATTTTCAACTGTGTATGTATACATAAGTCAGTATAATTTCCAAAAATGTTTTCTCTCCACAAGGTTTTGAACTACAATAAAAAAGAAACCTGCGAACGAAAGTGACCTGTATCGTTCCTCCATTCGTATATTTTCGACAAAATCGGTTGATTCGATTGATACGTACTAAAGTTGAATTTATTAGAAACTATCAAACGCGAAACATTCTCATACGCAATAAAAGCGGCTTGATTCAAAGTGATTTTCCTTGTATAATAATAACAACAGATTTGGGGCTCGATTGTTCTAGTGTTGTACGCCAAAGACACGAATATCACATGTTTCTTTATATATATATATATATATACATTTTAAATCAGAGTTCTGTGATGGAAATTGAAAAGATATTTAATTAAAAATTCTATCGAACCAGAGAGTAAAAACCTAGGAAAATTCTCAAGAGACCGAGTGCAACATGAATTCCGTATTTGTACGAGGCGTTCCTATAAATCTGCAAAGTAGAATGCAGCGATACTCCTCTCGCCAATCCTGTATTGCATTTCCAAATATATACGATTCCGTTTATGCGCACTATGTTGTACGTAAAAATCCAAATTAAGCTGTATTTGATGAACTTTGAGCATTAAGAGATGTAAAGATTTTATATCTGGCTAAGGGGGTTCAAGGAATTACATTACACATATCTTATGGATGCAATGTTAGAAGCAAGGAAGCGAAGTCATGTAAAATTGCACTGCAGTTGCATATATTTTGAGAGTTCTCAATAGCAAAATCCTCAGCTTTATTCCATTGTCGTGTCTCATGTATACTAAAAATACGGAACAACACGAGCCCAAGAAGAGCTTAGTCTGAACTCTGATCCGTGACTTCCATTTCTAATATCTTCTCATCGTTGGATATGAACTTATTTTCAAAGAATAAGATTTTCGAGATCTGGGATTTTTCACGAGAATGATTTGGAATGTTCTGGATTGAAAAATTTTCAACTTAAGAGTGTTTTCATTTCTAAAAATCAGAACGAAGTTCCTTCGAACGTTTGATATAAAAATTTGTAGATTTCGTATCTCTATTTTCATACAAGAGTTTGAACAAAGGTCAAGTGGTATTCACTCACGATTCATCAAATACTCAATATTCGTGTAATTTTCTGAGAAGTAATTTACACTCCGCGGAAGGTTAGAGGTAGGTCGAGTGCTTTACAATCTTCGTTCCCTCTTCATCGTTCTCGACAAACGCTCTTAATCTACATAAAATATATGTCTTTTTTTCATCTCTTTTACGAATGAAGGAGAAGAAAGAGTCTCCACGCGGACAACTACGATATTTGTTCTCATTAATATTTGTGATATAGATTCAAAAATAAATCAACTTTGTATGTTAATGTAACAGCGATCCAGTTTTAGTATTGCTCCAATGACACCAAAAAGCCGTAAACCCGTACGTGACACGAAAAAGCCATTTTAAAGGGTTAGCGTCACCTGTTTGCCACGATATATATACGTAGGTGGGTAAACATATGCGACGCGCACCACGTGTGCAGGATCTTACAACGCACTTTTATAAAAATATCATCATGCCGTCGTTGGAAGTATAGAATGTTTTATATTTTCTTTATACATTATTTGCACATATGCTCAAAACTAATTTTTGAACATTCGTTAGATTCATTACACTGAATTTTATTCAAACTATGTTTGAGATTCCACTCATTTCTACAGATTGCATAGTAATTTTTCGAAGAATATCCAATTCTTTCAGAGTGATAGAAGTATTCTGGTAATCTGCAGAACTTGTAACACTGTTCTGTAGAAAGAAGCTTGAGACAAACAACCAGTTGAACCGGTTTGAAAGTTCCAAAATTTTCCCCCGGAACAGCCTTATAAACCTTGTAGGTTGTAGAACAAAGATTTCAGAATGTTGATACATCGACCACACGACATAATTCGTTGTGGATCGTGAATATGCATCACCAACTCTTACTCTTCGATCCAACCGTAGTAAATATTACAGCTTGGGTTATGTTAATAAGTTCAAAGATCATATTGACTACCACCCCATCTGTCACGATGATAAGCTCACCATTTACATATTCTGATACGATTGGATGGATGTGTCGCAACTGATGTGTTCCAGTATCCTAACAAAATGGCATCCCCATTTATGTTGCATTATCATCAGTTCACGGGGTCGGAGTGTATTTTAACGAGCCATACCAAAATTAAAAAAAAGATATTAAATTTGAAAAATATTTGATCAATACCGTTAGTGAGGTGAAAATGAAATAACAAAGAGTCCACGGTTTAACGTAATTCTTTACTCATGAATAATTTTGTATTGAAAATTGTCAGTTTCGTATATTTCATATTTATGGAAATTATTTTTCGATAACGTGTGGATCTTTTGTGCTTGTTCGGTGAAAAATGGTAGCATATTTCAATATAAATTCTTTGAATATATAAAAATAAGAATATATATACTTTTGTTTATGCATGTAAATCGATATCGAATTTCAAATGAATTCCAATGAGATTGTGGATGCTGAGTTCCAAATTTTCCCTTTGTGTTTCTCGTGAATCATAGTTTTTGTGGATTCTGAGGTTGGAGCGCAAGATTTCCAACTTGAAATTAATTAGAAAAATCGATTCAACACGGATTGAAGTTTTTTGACAAACGAATGACATCTCATATTATTTTCATATGCCTCGTGTGCTACTTTCATTCGAGTTCTTCACCTTCTCCGTCACCATTTGACTCTTTTGAATCTCTCCCTTCATTTTCAGACACCTGTACCCCAGATTCCTAGATGCGTAAACTTTCCGTTGCTGACCTATATTTTTTCTTTCCTCTACTTTTCCCAGTCGTCATTTTCGCGCTTTTGTATATATTTCTCCAAAGAGTTCTCTCGTTGTGAGTAAAAATCTTAAAAATTTTCTCGTTTCTTCTTCTGTATCCCAACGCCAGAACTTGATCGCGGAAATATAATTGAAATTTTTTACTGTTCATATATTGTATTTCGCATGTTATAAATAAATCAAGTGATCGTGATTTTTATATTTTCTGTTCCAGGTGAGTGATTTGAAGATCGGTTGACCAAGTAACGATGGTAAGATTTCCGGAATAAGTTCGAGACAACCTTGAGTCGATTGAACGCCTAGAGGTGCCATTCTTAGGATATATAACCACCTTCTTGGCTTTTTTTCCCCGTCGTTCTTTCATTCTCCTCCTTCACTCTCCGTCTTTGGACCCTCAGCCAGCCAATTATTATCTTCTGGGCAGTTGCCAGGCAAAGAAAACCACTTACAGGACACGCTAATAATAGGCCGCTGTACACTGGATTACGTGCGGAGCTTTTGTTCATTAGCCATTTCTGTTTAATTGACACCTTTGACCCTTTCGATACTTACATACTAACACACATACAAAATCCCATCTTCCCTTCTATTCGCGAAGGAGTAATGGATGAGTCGCTTTATCAAAATTGAGGGCCCGGACTTGAATAATAAGAACAATAACAACAATAATAAGGATAGGGTACCACTCGATTCTCTCTCGTTGTATGCAAAAGGAAGAACATTAAACTACCGTACCAGTCTAACGCCTTGGTGCACGCCACACAACTGGATGAAATATTTGAAATATCTCTGTAATAGTTATAGATTTAAACAAATACACTATCATTTTCCGCTACGTTATTGCACTTCTAGTAACAGAGGATAGAGATTGTAGGAAATTGCTATATAATTACGGTATATCTACGTTGTTATGGTTGGTAGCGTTGCGTGAGATTCTCGTCGGTGCGATTCTTTTCTGTCCACTGTTCTCTTGAATTATTTTCTTGAACGTTCACGCACATAACTTGGGTGAATATATATATATATATATATATATATATATATATATATATATATATTGTATCGTGGTTCATGTATACGTTTATGGATCCTCAGAGACACGCACGAACGACTACGATTCGTCTTGCCGTCGATGAGAAAAAGTTTCCTTTTCGTTATATATATTCATACGAGGGATGAAAAACGTACCCGCATTCAATAACATTATGCCATTTATTACTATATAGAATAAACAAATGCGTCTTCCACACATTCCATTTGAATATCCAAAAGAATCGCTGGCGAATTTGTCTGATGCACATATTTGTTAATCGATTCTCTCTTTTTCATTCCATCAAACATTTAAACTTCTTTTCGCGGTGAAAAAAGGATAAGGACACCTCGAAAGCGTTACGAAATAGGTGAACGATGCTTCATATCGTGCATCGAACGATCTCTTTCAAAGCGAATATCGATTAACTCTCTTCAAACATCGGTTTTTTTTTTAAATAAAATCCAATTGACGGGGCTCTCTTGTTTTTCTCTCATATTCAGTTTTTATTCTTCCTCTATAGTCATCGACTTCTATCAAATCTTTATATTTATGATTCACCTGTTCCCGCACGGACCACGGACCGAAACAAACTCTTTCATCATTTTAAATCAATAAAATCTCAATCATCACGCATTAATCACCCTGAAAATCATGTTCCGAAAAATAAAAGAAAAAGAAACAGAGAATTATCGATACAATCGTGAGCTTTTAATTTATGGGAAAAAGGACAAAAAAAAGAGATTTTCGTTTCTCCGAATAAATAAAAATGTACTCTCCCCTGGAAAACCAATAGAATTCACTCATATGTATATATCATATATTTATGATTGTACATTTCGTGTTGAACATTTGAGTGCCTCGAGAGCATAATAAACATTCAGTTGATGAAGTATCAAAGTTGTAAAATCCCTATTGCGTGTTCAATTTTTGTGCTCTAGTTGAAAGCGTTTTTGCGTATTTCTGCTTTTATCCTTTTTTTCCACTCTTCATTTTGATTGATATAAAATTAAAAGTATGTTTCTATTATTCATATAGACATGAAGTTGATTGTAAATGGAATGTATGATGGGTATCGATCACTACGTGGGTTACGTAGGTTACGCATGTTGAATTAATTGCAAAATATTTATTGTATATTTTCTGAGTTTCGATATTTTTTTTTTTTAGATGAAACACCTTCGATTTTTGATTTTAAACTTCGAGAGCTAAAATTTTTTATGTATGAATTGAGAATCTCAAATTCAAGTTCAAATTAATGAAAATGTACCTTCATTTCAGTTTGTTCTGCAAAGTTCAGATAATTTTGAGTACTTTGAATTTATAAATGTCCATAGATTTATATAGATTGACGGAAAATGGAATCTTCTTGAATCAAAAGTGTTGCGAAACGCGCAGAATAAAAGGCGAATTTACGTGAAATTTTCATGAGACCATCAAAAAATTGTGTCACACGAGATTACTTTATGCTGGATCAATTTTGAAATACTGTAATCAAATTTCCCTTTAAATTGCTTTCCAAAAAAATATGTTTTGACGGGAATTATTGTACGCGATTTTACACGTGCACGATATGTGTTTCATTTGTCGAAGCTTTGGAACGAAAATTGATTTTCAAATATGACATATTTGTGACACTTTTGTGTTCTCTGAATTTGAATGTATTTCATCGTTGAGACAAAGAAAAGAAAAAAGTAGGAGAAAGGAGATAAAATGTTCAATCGATTGAAAGGATCAACGATATCAATTGATGAAAGAGTTTCAGACATCAAGGTACTCGATTCCACATCGTTCATTCAATCGATATAGATATGTGTATAACTGAAAGGAGACTCAACCACGTGGGAAAAGAAATGGGAGTTGATCAAGCTTTCAACAAGTAAGACTGAAAAAAATATCCATCAATCCACATCTTAGTTGAGAACACGTGAAAAACGATCTCACACCATATCATTAATCCTTACCTCCCAAACGGTCATTCCAAATGAGAAAATGAAAGATCGTCGTGAGAGATGGAGAGAATTGTTTGTTCTGAATTTATCATAAATAGGAATCGCAAGAGATTTCATCAAATAAGTTATTTCAGTTTGAATTCATTTGGAAGAGTCAAATTGAATAACGCAAATTCAACTACATCATTATTGCAAGAGGAAAAGAGGATATTATATACATTTTTTAATCCATCAAAACGTGCGTCAGGAACAATCAACTTCCAACTTGAAATGAAAAATATTCAGGTATGAAAACAATAACGCAACGATAAACCAAAATCTCTACGAATTACCTCAAAATATATGCGGAATATGTTAATTATCGTTCGTTATCGAACAAATGATAGGGAGCGAATAACAAGCAAACACGATAATTCTATTCAATGGAATGTCGATTTTATGGAAAAAGAGAGAGGGAAGGGAACTCTCTTTGGCAACCATCGAAGATGCAAAGGAATGCAAATGGTTAGATCCTTCCGCGAACTAATGATCCAACATTTAATTCGAAATTATTATCTATAGTATTGCAGAGATAGTCAGGCATAAGCAAATAGATGCAATTACGCGAGGTTCACGGGGAACAGTTGAAATTAACGTTTGCGTTTCAGTGCACATGTCAATACGCTGCTACGAGAGAGGTAATTAGATCAAGTTTGGTCATTTATTAGCACTATAGGTACCTTCGGTCACGTCAATTACTTCGACTATACGCATGCTAATCGCTTTTATGTAAATATTACGAATACATAATATCCTTTTGGAAATGACATGTTGGATTAAGTGAGGAATAATTATGAAGACCTTTTAAGGGGGAGCGAAATCAATCATTTCAGCGTATTTTTCTTACATTCACTCCATTCTTAAATATTTTTCATGAGTAAAAAAAAACGATCGAATTTCAGCGTAAAAAAAACAATTATTGAAAATTAATGTTGATGAATTGATCGAATTTACTGATATATTTGTACAAACGCGTACACATAACGATTGCGACTTGACGTATTAATTGAAAAAATAAATTTTGTAATTCAAATAAATAAATAGAATGCAAAATTTCAAATTTGCGCATTTTCAACGAAGATAAATCTGTTATCGATAATAACGTTACAATAAAATATCGAACAACCGCGTAGAGAGATGAACGGAACAACGAGTTGTGTTCCATTACGTGGCACTACACGACCGCTTGGCCATCATTTTTTTCCTCCATCTTCCATGTAGCTCGTACATTTCCTGTAGCCACGTAAATGAGAGACAGAGGAAGTATCGTCGGATAAAAGTTCTCCACTCGACATAAGAAGAGAAAATAAAGAGACAAAAACCCAACAACAACCAACTGAAACAGTGCAATGTGACACTATTGTCCACCGAACACAACCAGCCTCTCCTTCACCGCAAAGTAGGGAAGCTCTCCCTCTCTCTCCACCACTTCGCCATCGCTACCACCAATCTCACCTTGTCCCATGAAAAATGTTTCGTCGCTGTTCAAAATAAACTTTACAAAACATTAATGGATATACTCGTTTCTCGCCTGAATATACAGTTTCAACCTCTCTTTCTCTCCTTTGTTTCTCTCTTCCAAGTTTTCAAGGCAAGCTTCTTGGATCCGAACTCTGCCATCAATTTCTCTCAACCTTCTCTCGTCGGGTCGTGAAGGAATGATTAAAAATTTGATGAAAGCCAAGGAAAAGCAGAATATTACGTATTTTACACGAGTTGTAATTATGAAAAAGTATTTTTTCCATGACGTAATTGCATTTTTTTCAACTCACGTGAGAGGTATCTTGTTGGCTCGATACCGAATAACAACACGAATCGTACGAGTGAAAGTAAAGAAACCTCCCTTAAGCGATATAACTCTTGGGATCTGAGAGAATTGCAAACGATATTTGTATTCGGCGAGTACCTATTTAGGTTACCACGCCAACTGTGTAGTGGAAAAAAAAACAGAAATAACATCTCTCTGAATGCGCTTTTGCTTCTTCTTTCCAATTTCTTTGCTTCCTCTTAATCTTCTCTGAACGACGACGAAAACGGCGACAACGAAGAGGACGGGGATGAATCTCTACACCAGAGATAGAATAAGAGAAAAATAAACAGCGAAAAGTGAAGGAAGAAGACTTGATAGAGTGAGGAATAGAGGGTTTAGTTTAGAGTTCGTTTAACGGTGCCGAGAACTCCATCCGCTCCACAAGGTTTTTTATCTTGGTGCACCAATTTCCTTCTTACACCGAAAAAAACTACCAACAGGCAATTAATTCTCACCTGACGTTTTCGATTTATATCTTTCTTTTTCAATTAGTATCAGAACGTGAAAATAAGATTTAATATTTCACCTGTATATCTGTATATCGCTGTTTTCTCGAAATTGAAACATATATTTGTTTCTTGGATGTTCCGCCAGGGAGAAAAAAAATATACCATATATAAATCACGATGAAGTGGAAGTCACGTCCATCTACTTTAACTTGGGAAATGTTGAAGTTGAATCTTCTTTCTCGTATAATTCTGTTAGCAGAAGCGATGGGATTCATGAAATTTAATTCATCGTTGAATTTTAAAGAATCACAAAAGATTCGTCCAATTGAATCCACTTGACTTATTCATTCGGTAAATACAATAAAGAAGATTCAGTATTTCACCAACTTGCCAACAATTTCAGACATTTGATATAGAACAAAAGATTCTTCACTACACCGAAGAAGTTTTGTTTCCTAAATGTCAGAAGCTTTTAACTGAAAATAGGTGAAAATGTTACAAAGTCGCAGACGAGAATGGAAGGTTTTTGCGTTGATGAGTGAATTTCATACTCAACATTTTAATGTCACAAAGAGGGCTATTCTTTTTATGTCTAAACAAAGATAGTTAATTTTATGAACTACTCTACCCCCTAATTGCAAGATTAACGCTTCGATGTCAATCTTCAAGAATAAAATGTTATTCCTGGTAATAACACTTGTCGGGTCGATGAATAAAAAAGAAAGAAAAGCCTGGATTCATTCAATAATCGAGTTGGCTGGAATGATTTTGTAGTTCATTGGAGAATGGATTGACATCGTATATGCAAATTCTCATTCGAGCTTCTCGAAGCTTGTCCTCTGTCTCTCGTGTTCGTCGTTCCTGTCATTTTACACTTCCTCCCCTTCTTCTTCTTCTTCCTCTTTCGCTCCTTCAATGAAAACCCGTTTTCAATCCCACACCAACACATAAACCCCACAAAATCAGCAAGATGGAAACAGGAGTCGGAGAAAAATTAAATAAAAATCCTACGCAAGGTGAATGCCCGATCAATCGGAAATGTGAATTCTGTGATTTCGTCGCGTGAATACCTATAAGAGAAATGCATTCACTGAATTCATATTTATTTAATAGACTTGTGAGGAAAAAAACTGCTGAATGCGGAGCATTAAGACGACAAATATCACTCCATAACGTTCACGAGGAACGAGAAGAGGTGGGAAAAAAAGGTCGAATGATAAAGCGTGGGGATATTCGAACGGAAGGTAGTGGTACACAATAAGTGAATCCATTCATGACCAAGAATCTGGGATCGTAAAAGAGAAAGAGAAAGGAAGAAATCCCAAAAAAGGTCTGCTATTGCTCTCGCTTGAACTATGACGAAAACAGTGACGACCGCTACGACAGCGACAACGATGACGTCCGCCCACGGATCGTTGCTCGGTCCATTCATGAAGGCCTCAGTACAAATGAATGAAAACATACATAAACTCACTTTACAATTTATATCTTATATATACGTACACGAACACGGTTTTTAATTTGTCTGACAGCTTTCTTTTCAACCAGTATTGAATAACGAAAACGCAAATCAATTTGATTCTTGTGTTTGCGTAGGTGGTTTCGTTTTATTTTTCTTTCATTCCCTGAAATCATATGAAAAGTTGAACCCGAGAAAAAAGGAGGACAAAGCAGTTGCATGTTTTGCCAATTCCGTGTCTTCGCTCTTCTAGATTCATTAGATTTTTTATTTTCATGTCCTCAAACTGTGTCGAGTGTCCTGCTCTTGTAAATAGAAAAATTCTTATCGTTTATCGAATCCCTTTGAAGGAAATTGATTGCATGTCAGAATTTTTCATTTGAAAGGATACTTGAGAGTTCTGAAAAATATTCCTGATCGAAAAATTGAGTGGTTCATTATGGAGTCAATTCAAAAATTTTAATCGATGGAAAGAAATTTAAAGAAACTTCGTTGGAATTGATTGAAACTAATGATTTGGTCATTGTAAAGCAATCAGAAATTATTAGGGTTACGTGTTAAGGAATGAAAAAACACCCCATCGAGATACGATGATTGGGTCGATTATGAGAAAGGCGTAGGTCGATAGAGAAGTTGTGTCTTTTATACGTTGCTGAAGAACTCAAGGAATATCTATATGTTCCCTAAATATAGAGGCCAAGCAATGGAACCTCGAATAACCATCTTTCTCGTCACTCCCAGGAGAGGTAGAACCATTAGGACTAACCTGGGACGGCACGACGACATCAGCTCCGTTGTAAATGTGGAACGTACAGGGTTAGGCAGCAAGCAATCTAGCATATATTTCCCGACACATATATGAGCACGTACATATATATTCAATGCTACGGTTTTCACGGCAAAGAGAATAGGATGAACTATCTGCCTACGTTCAACGAGAGTCTATTCCTCGTCAACCTGCTTTTCATGTAATGCTCTGTTTGTCCTGGGAAACCAGCCATGTAATGAAAATCCCGAGGGTTGCAACATCATGACCTGCTTGTAACAAACGAATCAACGACGAATATGGTATGTATATGTGTAAATTTTTCATACATACATGACTTATATCAAATGTCAAAATATTGTTTTCCCTACGCTTGTTTAAACTTGATTCAAGTTAATCTTGGTATAACAAATTTCATGCAGAAAATTCTTTTTATAGCAAGATAAAATCCATTTCTCTCGTGTATCGTGCATCAATTGTATCGTACAGCCATGACAACTCAATCGCTGCTAGTTTGAATTACTTTAAATACCTCAAATCTTCATCTTATCTTCCGTTTTTCCTCTTGGCAATAAAATAGTATTGCTTTGTCACATCCTAATTGCTTTAGTTTGAAACTAAACCTAACAAATCGATTTAACGACGTACCTTGCTCCCAAGAGTTTCACTCTCAAGAACAAAGCCTCTAATAAGTATCAAATAACTCTAACTATTCCACCATTAATGACAGCCAGTGTCTTTTGGTAAATTTATATATACTTTCGAATGACCACTACATGGGTCATTAGTCGAATTGCGTATACCTTTGAGTATTGCGGTATGCGGGTAATTCTATACTTGTAATTTCGGTGACCGTAAACCGTGTACTTGCGAACTGATAATGAAATCTGAAATTTGTAAAACGATAGAAACTGTTCGAAGAGGAGTTTCAAACGCACGATCGTAAATCAACAAGAACTTCCAATGATTCGTTGAATTTCAGAAAGTACCGTTATGCACGCGCAGACGCAATCATTTAGCCTTTGTTCATTTTCTTTTATTCAAATGACACGCAATGGTATATTGTGCATATAAAACAACTCAGGCTGGCATTGTTTTTATACTTATCGCCGGCATCGTATCCTCTTTTGTTATCCTGCAAATACTAGCCGGTGAAGCAAAAAAGGTCGGAAACGGTTAAAGGCCATGATGGTGGGGAAAGAGATGCTCTCGTACAGCGCTCGCCAACGATGCCAATCTAGCTTTGCAGTATTTTCACGAGGATCTTGTATGTTTTGTGGTGTGCGAAATCTCGCCGCGAGCTTCTCGTCAACAACAATGAAAAACGCAAAAAAGAATGTTGAAAGAGGAGGAAAAATACAAGTAAACTAAGAACATGGGGGAAAAAGTGAGTGATGTGAGATGAATATTTGCTAAATCGTTGTTGACAATAATTCTACTTGGAAGATAAACGAACGTCGGTTGTTAACGATTTAAAATATATGTATCCCTATGTATATTTCTGTCATTTATGGATGACTTTTCAACTTGTGCGCGTTAGATAAGCTGACCGAGACCCTACCGTTTCTCCATCTTTCAAGCTTGACTAGTTTGAATTCAAACCAGAAACGGACAATGGAAATTTACCTTGGGCATATGACTAAGTATACAAAATGGAATTGAGCACAGCTTCGAATTTCATCGTGAAATTGTCTCGTTCTCGTCGAATACCCATTCGACTGTGTTCACAACTTGATTGCCAATGCTGTCCTTTCTAAATCAACGTAATACCTCACCTCTTGGATTATCTTTGAACGGTCTTTACCGAGGTTCCGTTGTATTAATACGACTTCCATCCTCTGGTGAACGGTTATATTCTGAAGACTTTCTATAAGTTTGAGAAGGAGGTGTGAGTACATGTACATTGTAACCACAATTTAAAATTTTTTTAACTATTCTAATATCCGAATAATGCGATTTATTGTAGAAAGTGAAAAACACTTGAGACAGATAATGAGGTACATACGGTGTCATACAAGTTTAATGGGATAAATGTTCCAATCCATCGTGTCACAGGTTTGGGGGTCGTTAATCTATCGCGTCACTATCCGTTGCATAACTCCCACGGTTTATTTCCTTGGTCTCGGGCGAGCTCTAAGTCACTCCTGAAACTTCAGCTCTATATTTCCGACCTGTCACTTTCGTGTACTTTTTTTCTCAGCTCTTCCATCCATTTTTTTTCTTCTTCTTCTTCTTATTTCTTCGTTTTCCTTTTTTGTTCCGTATGATATACCATAAGTCTTTTCCACTTCTTTCGTCCTATCCATTTATAGCTTCAATTCTCATTGTATTGGGTTTCTCCCGATACTTATTTTCTATCATAGTTTTGTATCGTTATTGAAGTATCGAAATTGATGGCTTCTTCGAAAGATTGAAAGTTAGAATCAGGATCCTTTGTACCTACAAAAAATATGATCCTTCACTCGTATGGAGTGGGATTCTCATTTTCATTCGACTTGCAGTATTTTCACTCTTGGAAATTCTGAAAGTACATATTTATTTTCTATGTGCAGGATAAATTTTGTAAGAGACTGGAAATGAAACAAATTTTCGGACAAAGGATTTTTGTGCGGACACAAAATTATTTCATGAAAATCCACTAGAAATGTATAAGACAGTTTTAAAAGCGATCTGATTCCAACGTGCGAGAAACACAATATACTTCGAACCAAATCAGTATGGAGAGCCATACATTACTTCCATGTGCTTGATATATTTATGAGGGATAGATGTAACAGGGTGTGACAGGATTTCAGGGATGAAATTACTGCTGTTCGATACATTGATGTTTTCAAAAAACTTGAAACAGAAACCTTGTTACGTTTTTTTCTCCAAACTAGGGATAAATTTCTTTCCACAGATGTCCACCAATTGGGACGAAACTCGTATGAAACTACTATGGGAGTGTGAATGAAACGTGGTGTAAATTCCATTGCAATCGGATAACCAGAAACGTAAATACGAGCGGTTGCAAAATTACAATTTGCGATAAGATGTTTCCTTTCCCCTTACCGTTATTTTGGAAGCATTAGGTTGAAACTTATACGAGACCATTATCAAAAGTACATACAATCGTGATAAAAATTTCATAACGATCGGATGATAAGAACGGAGAATATCCGCTTCATCGTGGCATTTACGAAATTTCAAAATTTTCTTTTGAAGCTGAATGTTTATTCTTTTGTCCCTTTAATCTCAATTTGCCTGAAACTTTTATCACACAATTGACATCTCATGAAGTGACTATGCTCAGAATTCTATGGCATTCGAATGATACAAACACAGGGAAAGTATGCTTTCAAAATATCGTCAAATAATGCACATCGCAAAAAAAATTTTCCACATTTCTCCACCGATTAGAATGAAATTCATGTGGGAACACTATCAGATCAGAACTAGAACGTGGTATAAATTTCATCGCAATCGGCTAACAGGAAGCGAAGATATACGCGATCGCAAAATGACAATTTTTCAAACAGTATGCAATATTTTCAAAACGCGTTATCTGATCGATACCCAAATCAATAGGCCAAATGGAGTCATCTCTAAGACGAACATACACGGAGAAAATTTTGTAGTATGCATTGCATAAAAAATGTGTTCAATATTACTATGTTTTTGTAAAGTTGGACCATACTGACATTACGAGGAATATTGCGATGATAATGATTCAAATTACGATAGATTATAGTAAAATTGGAAACAAAACAAAGAAAGGTTACAATGTCTCAATCGTAAAAAGGGATGAATGCAAAGCATTTCTGAATAAACGTTCAGTGATTTTAATCAAAGTGTCAGTATAGTCCAGCGTTTCAAAATAATTGTAGTAATCTATACTACAAAATTCTCTCCGTGTATGTGACGAAAAAAAGGAATACTTGCAGCAGCTACTCGCGTAATCGATTTTCTACCATCGAAGAAAAATAGTTACGGCAATTACTTAGTAGTTGAGACAAACACCACTTTAGTTGAAATCCTAGATATAGTCCTACGCTACAATTATCACATCGTAATTTATAAGATAATATTTTTCCCGTGTATACGGAACATGGAAGTAAAAGAGCTGTTGAAAAGTATAAAAATCAAGAAGATAGTAGCACTGTGGTACGAGCCAAATCGTTCGTTCCAAACTATTCGGAAAGGCTTTAATAAAATCAAAATATCGCCTCGTACAGCAGTTATTTAGAGTATGTAGAATCGCTGTACAGAACGGTATTTTGATTGTATTAAAGCCTTTCCGAATAGTTTGGAATAAATAATGTAGCTCGTATAACGACGCCTAGGATCACCTTAACACCACGCAGATTCAATACCCATATAAAAGCTTTTTGCTTTCGCCAATGCTGACAGTAGAATATAGCTTGGCGCAAGACCGACTGCCAAATCTTGGCAATCTATATACAGTTACCGTTGATCAAAACATGACAAAATGATAAACCATCATTGATAATTAATTAATTGCTTTCGTCAATCTATAATGTTTGAGGATTGATTGACGCTTGAGGCAAGCTATCGCCAATCCCCGGCCCAACGTGGTCTGGGTAAAATAGATAAGTGTTGTGCCAAGCATTGACAATATAATAGCTAGATTCAATGTCGATTGTGACCGCCAGTCTTAGCTTGAAGTTGATCTATGTTTTACCAATATTAATTTGATGTTGGAAAAAAGGATTGGCGGAGCATAAAATGATGTTATCATTTCACATTTGTGCTACACTGTAAAAAATATACTTCCTAAACTGCCAAAGAAGTTTGGCAGTTTTTTACACAAACTTTTTTTGTAAATTACCAAACAAAAGTTTGTAAACATTCAAAAAAATTTTGTGATTCCACGAAGATTTTTGAGAATTCACAAACTTTTGTTCGGCAATTTACAAAAAAGGTTCGGAAATTATTTTTCCAAACCAAGTTTGTAACTTTCCAAGCATTTTTGTTTGGAATTCAACAACTTTTTTTTACAGTGTATCCTAATGCCGAGGATCGCTTAATCTTGAGCTACGTTGCGCCACTCTAGAACGAATAGTCAATTTTTACTTGGGTAGAAGTCCACCCCAAAATTCAGTGTCAGAATGACTCCTGACGGTGTTCAAATGACACCCTAGTAGGAATGGTCTTGCCATTCGCGAGTTTATAACGCCTGCACTAACGAAAAATTACAGACTGGTAAGTGCCTCGTAAGTATTTAACGGGTTGGCTAGTTTTTCGCTAGTGCAAGCGTGCAAGGGGATTCACTGTAAAAAATATACTTCCTAAACTGCCGAAGAAGTTTGGCAGTTTTTTACACAAACTTTTTTAATAAATTACCACACAATAGTTTGTAAACATTCAAAAAATGTTGTGATTTCACGAAGATTTTTGAGAATTCACAAACTTTTGTTCGGCAATTTACAAAAAAGGTTCGGAAATTATTTTTCCAAACCAAGTTTGTAAATTTCCAAGCATTTTTGTTTGGAATTCAACAAATTTTTTTTACAATGTTTATGGCCTGAGGATATGGTGTTGATTAAACCCTATTTAGTGTGAACTTTGTCTAACGTCGTCAATTTTTTTGTAGTGTATGTCAATGAAGAGGTGTTTCAAAAATTTTCTATTGAATCTCATTGACAAATAGAAAATTGGCCGCGTTCCAATAGAATTGAAAGATATTTGATTACACGAAGAAAAATAATTCACAATGGTAGCTAGGAATTGCTGTGGTAGCTGTTTCGTGTATTTGATATTTGGATGGCGAAAAAAATTGCTACAAAAGCTACACTGTAAACAATATTCGTGAATTTCCAAGCAAAAAAGTATGGTGAAAACTTACAGATTGGTAAATTTCCAAACGATTTCTGTGATTTCCCAGAAAAGATTTGTCAATTAACAAAAATTGTTTGTGATCTCAGTCACTAGGTTTTTGAACTTACCAGAAAATGTTTGGTAGGAAACTTCCAAACCTTTTTTTGGAAGTTTTTTTTACAGTATAGTAAAATTTTTTTGGATCTTTTGGAGCATTTGTTGATTTCTCCTTTTTGAAAACACCTTAATTTGCCCATCAATTTTAGATAAAACCCTTTCGCGTTAAGTTCATATTGGCACTCCCAGATCAAGGGTATACCAACGTCATGATTAATGACCTGCGAATAATGAGCTTAACTCTAAAAGTAGGTCTCAGATCGAATTTGCCGAAGGAAAATTCGTGTCCTCCAGAGTTTCTAGTAACAGCCACAAATCCCGATTAATTTCCGATTTTATTAAACAATTTTACATTCATATCAATGTGATATACAATCCTTCAGGGTAGGATCCAGCTTATGTGCGATTCAACTTGTGAGAAATTGAATTTGTGTATGGTCGAGATGGTGTAGGAAAGAATTCATTTTGTGTAAGGAACAATCGTGATGCATTTCTACCCGGAGAAAATTGTATATTTAGATTCATTTCGATAGACAACATTTCATTTAAATCAACCCAATTTCTATTTAAATATGAAACTACTGGAGTTTTAATTGGATCAAATAAAGTATGTATTCCATTCAAATCAATTGAAATGGATAAAAATTGATTGCATTCGAATAAATTTTTATTCGTTTCAAATGAAAACTACTCGAATCGAGTAAAATTTCATGGCGTACAATGAAATGTCTAGTGAGTTAATATTCAAGTAAACCATTTTTCTGGGCATATTTTTTGATCGTTGATGAACCCGTATGGGATCACTTCTGTGCAGTGAAAATGTTGTATACGATAATAATCATGAGACTTGTTATTTTGTGTAGCATCGTCTATTCCGTTGGAAATGTTTGTAAGATTATTTTGGTGCAATGAAAATTTGTGTAGGAAAATAATGCCTGTATCTTTTGTGTGTGTTTTTTTTTTTAATATATAAAAAGCATATGTACATACATGTATCACCTCTTCGTCTTGGCAATACATTACGGATCTTATATAAGTATTTACAAAATATATTACAAATATATAACAGGAGACACTTGTGTTATTCGATAAATTATAATTTACTTTCGATGTCATGTTGAAAATGAAATTCCAAGGGAGAGAAGAAACTATTGATTGAATTGACAATCCAAACTGTGAATTATGCAGTAAGGGTACTATTTATCAACAGTTCTGGATTGGTTTTTTTGGAGGACGGGGCTGAGGAGGAAGTTTGGGATTCGGTAGAGCTTGATTTTTGGAATCAACATAATTTTTAGAAAGAGGACGGCGGGAATGAATGGGCGTAACAGAGCTAGATGATCCCGCGGTAGATTTGGAAAGGGACTTTGAGTACCTAGAATACACGGGCGAAGGATTGGGATTGCTGCCAAAGGAGAGCAGGGGAGGTAGCAGAGGAGGTCTAGGACGGAAACCGAAACCTGTCGATAATGAAAAATCAGAATTGAAAGATGATGGAGGCGAAGAAAGTTGAATTCTCGAGATATCCTTATAAAAGTCGCCATCGTATTCAAAATCCGAAGAGAGATTAAAGTCATTGTTGTAAATATCAGGAGAGTCACGGTAGCTGGATGTGAAAGGATATCCCACAGTTTGGATTCCAGTAACAGATGAGCTCTTAGCACTCGCGGACGAAGAACTTACCGAATTTGATGACAGTTGCTTAGAGTTTTGAATATTCATTATTGGGACTGGAACTCTTCCAGGGTTGCTTCTCAATGTAGGGGAATTTCGCGGATTCGGAGATCCATTTGTTCCATCTGAACATATTGGTGTCAGTGATGGTCTTTTGAGATTGATTGACTTGATACCAACAGGGATACGAGATTCAGTTACAGGCCAAGAAATGAAGGATGTTTTAAGTGATGGTGGGCCATTATTGGGACGATGAATTGTAGGTACATTGAATGTGGGAGATATTTTGTTGTTGTTATCATTAGAATTGGAAGTCGCTGAGCTGAAGGCCCTACTGTTTGCCGAATTCAACGAAGGCGATCCATCGCTCTGGGATGATGCTTGAGAATTTGCTGAACTTGCAGTTACCAAAGGAATTTTGGTATTCGGGGTGTATGATACTTTATTACTTCCCAAAAATGTTGGAGAGGGTTCATTGTTTAGGGGTGAAGTTTGTGGATTCACAGAACTTCCACCCTTTGACGACGCCGTACATTCCCCGTAGGTTTCACTTTCATCAGTATCGTATGGTTTCGAATTACTAGAAGTGACTCTTGTGCCACTAGTACTCACTCCACCATTCGGAAGCAATGGTGCGTAAAATTTAGGCCCATTAAGTGGAGGTTGATTGAGCGGTGCATTCTTCATACCAGACGGACCACTAGCGATATTATTTGTCGAACTCGATGACAACGACTGAGAATATCCACCTGACGACGCTGTAGATTCCCCATACGTTCTGCTTTCATCAGTACCATACGTATTTGAAGTGGTAGAAGTGACGCTTGTACCACTGGTACTAACTTGACTATTAGGAAGAGGTGGCGAATACAACCTAGGCCCATCAGGTAGAGGTTGATTGAGCGGTGCATTCTTCATACCAGACGGACCACTAGGGATATTATTTGTCGAACTCGATGACAACGACTGAGAACTTCCACTTGACGACGCTGTAGATTCCTCGTACGTTTCACCTTCATCAGTATCGTATGGCTTCGAATTACTAGAAGTGACTCTTGTGTCACTAGTACTCACTCCATCATTCGGAAGCAATGGCGCGTAAAAGTTAGGCCCATTAGGTAGAGGTTGATTGAGCGGTGCATTCTTCATACCAGACGGACCACTAGCGATATTATTTGTCAGACTCGATGACAACGACTGGGAATATCCACCTGACGACGCTGTAGATTCCCCATACGTTCTGCTTTCATCAGTACCATACGTATTTGAAGTGGTAGAAGTGACGCTTGTACCACTGGTACTAACTCGACTATTAAGGAGAGGTGGCGAATATAACCTAGGCCTATAAGGTAGGGGTTGATTGAGCGGTGCATTCTTCATACCAGATGGACCACTAGCGATGTTATTTGTCGAACTCGATGACAACGACTGAGAACTTCCACCTTTTGACGACGCCGTACATTCCCCGTACGTTTCACTTTCATCAGTATCGTATGGCTTTGAATTACTAGAAGTGACTCTTGTGCCACTAGTACTCACTCTACCATTCGGAAGCAATGGTGCGTAAAATTTAGGCCCATTAGCTAGAAGTTGATTCAGCGGTGCATTTTTCATACCAGACGGACCACTAGCGAAATTATTTGTCGAACTCGATGACAATGACTGAGAATATCCACCTGACGACACTGTAGATTCCCCATACGTTCTGCTTTCATCAGTACCATACGTATTCGAAGTGGTAGAAGTGACGCTTGTACCACTGGTACTAACTTGACTATTAGGAAGAGGTGGCGAATACAACCTAGGCCCATCAGGTAGCGGTTGATTGAGCGGTGCATTCTTCATACCAGATGGACCACGAACTATATTTGTTGCTGAATTCGATGATGACGACTGAGCGGATGATCTTGATGACGAAGTGCTCGTCCCCGTAGAACTCACAGTTGTACTTGAAACGCTATTACTCTCATCAGGAACAGATGGCGATGAACGGCCAGCGTCATTATCCAATGATGGTGAATTCGGTAAAGTACCAGGGTTTCTTGGATTGGCAACCGTAGTACTACTGTTGACTTCCGCGTTAGCTTCCGCGTTGGCTTGTGACGTAGTGGCTGCCTTTGATCTCGTGTTACTCGCACCGGTGGCACTGTTCGTTGACAATAATGAAGAATCGACCGAAGCTACAGCGTTGGAGGAGCTGCAAGCTGAGTTCGTGGCAATACCTCCATCGATTGTATCATCTGATGTGGCTGACGCATCATTTTGATAAACAGAATTGATTCTGGTATTACGCGTAGTGCTCGTAGAACTTGACGCACTCGATGCACTAGTTGTTCTAATTCTCGAAGAAAGTCCTGTATTTGTATTTGTTGTACTCAATGCATTTGTCGTTGTGCTCAACGCATCATTATTGTTACTCGAAGTATTTTCTAAAGATGCTTGCGACGTAGCTGTTGTTCTCGATAACATATTCTTTATGCCATTGACATTAGCGTTTGCAGTCGCAGACGCTGTTCCCATGGCAACCGTAACACCAAGACCATCATCTTTCTCATTAGAAGTCGAACTGATGTAATCACTGGTGGCACCGCCCGTTGAAGTCGATGAAGAACCAAGAGACAAAGCTTGTGAATCAGCCGAAGCCACAGCTTTAGCTGAGCTACCAGCTGAATTCTTGAGGGTACCGTTGTTCGTTGTAGCCTTAGATCTTGTAGATGCATTATTTCGATCAACGGAGTTGATTCTTCTGTTACGCATAGTGCTTCTCGTAGAACTTGATGTACTTGATGCACTACTCTGCGATGAAGCTTGAGAATTTGTGGGAGTTCTAATTGTTGATGAGAGTCCATCCCTCCTTCTGTTCAACACATTTTTTGTTATGCTCAACACACTGTTTCTGTTATTCGAAGCCACATTCGTCGAACTACTGGCAGTACTTCTTGATGAAGTCGATGAAGAAGATCCCTGAAGATTGGTTCGTGAAGATGCTTGCGATGTACTAGCTTTTATCGTATCATCTATGTCATTGCTATCAGCACTTGCAGTCCCAGACGCTGTTGCCATAGCGCTCGTAACACCAAGGCCGTTATTATTCTCATTAGAAGTAGACTTAATCGCTTGGCTCGTGGCACGGCTTGTTGAAGACAGTTTGGTGTCCTGCGATGAAGCTTCTGAAATAGCCGAAGTTACAGCAGCAGAAGAGCTATCAACTGAATTCGTGAGACTGCCGTTGATCACCGGAGCATCATTTTGATTACTGGAGTTGATTCTATTATCGCGCGCTCTACTCACAGAACTTGATGCATTTGATTCAGCAGAAGCTTTTGCTCCTGAAGAAACATTACTGTTTGTTGTACTGGTACTCTGAGTAGCAGTATCAACATTGCTGGAGACAAGATCGCTCGCTGAAGCGGATGAAGCTGCTTTTGATGTGGCAGATGTAGTTAGCATACTATTGGACGAAGCTCTTGAATTCGTCTCAATCGTAGTTCCAGAAGAGGTGTTATCCTCACCGTTAGCATTCACTGTAGTATCTGATGTATCTGATACATCAGTTTCGGTAATGGATCCAGAAGTTACTTGACTGCCAGCCATACCACTTGCCGAAGTTGATGGATGCGATCCGCGAGGTCGAGGTGAAGTTCGAGGATTCGTTCTGCTGTTCGGAATACCTTTTCTCCCACCAGGAGCATCAATACCGTTCCTAAGATTACTATTAGCAAAAGCATTGGAAGTGGCAATGGCAGTTGCTCTACTATTCGTTCCACGAGGTGCATCATTCTTATCATTGGGATTCGTTCGGCTGTTCGGAATACCTTTTTCCCCACCAGGAGCATCAATACCGTTCCTAAGATTGCTATTAGCAAAAGCATTGGCAGTGGCAATGGCAGTTGCTCTACTATTCGTTCCACGAGGTGCATCATTCTTGTCATTGAAATCGATTGTTGATAAACTATTAGACGTACTCTTAGCCTCAGTCGACGAGAATGATCCCGTCCTTCGGGTTGAAGTTCGTGAGAGTGTTGAAGAAGAAGCATAAGTCTCACTATTGGTTATAGAATCTGATATGCGCGACCCACTATTTCCGATCCCGTTTCCAGGCGAAATAGGCTTAGAACCTGCAATAGCTTGAGCTCCCGAAGAGGCTGTAGCCCCAGCATTTGGTCTGTTCTTGGCTGGATTTCCTGTTGTATCAGGTTCTTCATTATCAATACCAGAATTTCCAATAGCTTCTGTTCTGGAGGGTACACTTTTTTCACGATCACTGGCCGCATCTTCTCTCAACCATAACTCCCCATCATCTCTTTGAAATAGTGTCACGTCTTTACCCTCTCCCTTCGCACACTTCAATTTAATTTTCATCCAATAGCCTTCCTGTTTTTCCATTTCAAATACCTTAGGACTGATCTTAAGTACCGCCTTGTCCCTTGGGGAGTCTTCATATTCCACTTCGTATACAGTCACATCTGGCGATCCTCTGTTTCCGCTATCACTAAATGATCTTGCATTTGCATTTGCTATTGCCTGTATTCGAAACATGAATTATCATATTATTATCATTCAATATTTTTTAGATAATACAGACTGAATTTCAACTCTCTCTTATTTGCATTATTGCTCGAAATGAAATTCTTTACACAATTGAAGTAATTTAAAATAAATAAATTACTGACCTGGCTTGATGCTGTACCGCTGCCTCCCACAAATGACGCACTCAATACTACATGCCACAAAGAAATGGACAGTACAATGATTTTCAACCCTCTCATCTTGGCGCGTATTCCGATAACTCTGATTTGATTCTTCCAGCATGACAATTTATATAGTCTCCCCTCACAACTGCACAAACATTTTCTCAATGTTGCACCAATCAAATCTTTCACGTTCCCAAACATTTCAACATTTTCCTGCATTTCATAATGAAATGGAATTGTGATTTCCTCTACTATCCTGATTTCACATAAATCCTCTCGTTTCTTCCATTAATTAAACAAAAACTCCCTTACTCTAATCATTGTATCTAGTTACGGAATTTATTCATATAATCTGGTTCGAATCTCTGTCTTATGTAATTGAAATGTTGTTATTCAAATTGTTTGCGAAATGTTTATCACTTTGAGGGTGTTTTAGAACGGCCTCGAGGATCAATTCAGAATATAGAAGGAATTTTTCCCCTCAATGAAGGACAATTCACATCGAAGTTACGTTGTTTTACAATCATAAGAGAGTTAATTTAATTGAATTTAAATTTAATCCACGATTGTGTGCGGTGCATCTATTCAAATGATGAAGACAGAATAAATCTTTTTAAATTGTTCATCACTGAAAATATAATTTTTCAATTCCATGCATCATTGTATGCACAAAGAAATACCAAAAATCGCATTAATTTCGTTGCAACCCTCAAAGTACGTCGAATCAAACAAAACTCAAGGAAACATAAAAGAAATCGTTGTTTTCACAGTTTGTTCGACAATACTGTTTTTACTCCTCGTGCATTTTGAATAATCATATCCCTTCATTGACTCTCGAGAAAATACAAATTTATATAAAAAATACACGAGGTAAAAGTTGAATTCATGTGCAACATCGAAATATTGAATAATCTGGTCGATCTCAATTGGATAAACATACGTATTCGTTTGAATCTCACCTGTTTGTGTATTATATCACTATGACGTATATCAGATTCTTTTTCTCAAGTGATCATATTTGTATTTCAGAATACAGAAAGAATGGAATTGTTTTCCAAACTTGTCATCTTAATAAATGAAACGACAAAAAAATAATATTCAATATGAATATTGAAGTGAAAAATTCATAATAAATATCAGATTGTGTATTATAAATATGAGAGTTGATTATTAAATTTTATGTAAACAAAATTTCATTTCTGACATCGAGTCTCTTATCCAATTCTAGACACAAAAGCTGGAATTATGGCTTCATAACGTTTTTGCGTATCTTCTCGAGCGACGGACTTGCTAATAGCACAGTCTATGGATTATCTTTGACCGTACAAGAAATTTGGTCCCAATCCAAAACGGATAAGGACTATCTCTTTGGCACCAAGGTTCTTCCCCAGCATTTCTACGATTTCTGTAGAATTATTAATCTTTTATATTTTTTCCTCCCTCGCGAATTTTCAAATCAAATACCGAAATATACTTCAATTTTAATGAATGATTTATTTTTTTTTTATTTGGATAAGAAATAAAATGGAGTACAGGATTTGAATAGAAATTTGCGTATGAACAGAAGTGTTTTTGACTAAAGTCAACAAATCTGTGACGAATAAGGGTCGAATTGAAGAGTCATCAACAAAATCAGGTCGGTACACGTTAATTGCTGAACGAATCTTGACACTCGACGATTTTGTAACTGTGACGAGAGACAGCTTCAGCTTCAAACGCTTCATATCGTATTAGAAGGTTACGTCACCTTGACTTACGTCGCATCCGACCCTTATTCCTCCTCTTTGCATTCCCTATTATCTCACTACCATTTCAAGTATTATCTACATGCGATAATCACGAGGTGAAATACACTGTAAAAAATATACTTCCTAAACTGCCAAAGAAGTTTGGCAGTTTTTTACACAAACTTTTTTTGTAAATTACCAAACAAAAGTTTGTAAACATTCAAAAAATTTTGTGATTTCACGAAGATTTTTGAAAATTCACAAACTTTTGTTTGGCAATTTACAAAAAAGGTTCGGAAATTATTTTTCCAAACCAAGTTTGTAAATTTCCAAGCATTTTTGTTTGGATTTCAACAAATTTTTTTCACAGTGTAATTCGGTACCAAGACAAAGTCTGGAAAAGGACATTCCACGTAATCAAAAAGTTTGAAGGTTTACTTTTTTACGCCGTTGAAAAAATATTGGATAAATTCACAACATTCGCATTAAATTTCAAAATAAATATATTTTACGAATCGTTCGACGTGAACGGTCCATTTGAATTCCAATATAAATACATCGTATTAAACTCCATACAAATATTTTTCATGTTACACGTGATCCTGCAGAATTACGAACTTGTTCAACATAGAAAATTCCCTCGTTGACAATAGAAGAAAGAAGAATCACCATGTTATTGAAGTTTTTCCATACAGAGATTTGGAAATTTTTGTTTTGTTTCCATCCGTGTTTTTACTTCAGGTAACGTTATATCGATACATTTGTTCAAATATTGAATTCCAAAAATATGAATATTAAATTGTGACCAATGTATTTTCAACTTTTTTTGTTTTGTATTTTTCAATGTTACATGTATATTCACTGATATCACTTGAGATTCGTATTCAGTATAAATATTCATATAATTTTGAAATTTTTATGAAGATTCGTAATTCGGAAATTCATTGTGGTAATCAGGAAAATTGGATTTATAATCGAATTTGTAGAGTAAAAACGCCTGAGAAAAGTCAAGACTGAAACTTCATGCGTAACTGTTCACGCGCAACGAGGTGCCACGTGCCGCTTTGCGATATCTTCACTTGAGAACTTATTAATACATTTTCATTCAGAATTCGAAACATAACAACCGGAATAAATAATGTATTTACTCTTTGATATCGCGATAACATTATCGCACGCAAGAAACGTGTCATGATCTTTCTCGATCCTTTGTGTTGATATTTTATTAAATCTGTATATTTTATCGTCCCATCGAGAAATAAAGGAACTTATCAATTCAATTGAAAGGACTATCAAAGACAAAAGAATCATTCCCCTCGATACAAATTCTCGAGAAAACTCGTGACTTTTTCTTCTGTTTAGCTTTGCTAACTCTATTTAGGCTTTGCATATTTTTTGTTTGTTCCGTTGCGGTACTGTGATAGATCTCAATCTAGATTCTTGAAACTTGGTTCTTGCGGTGTTAATACAAGCTTAAGATTCTCGTCTCACGTTTACATACGACGGTAAGTGCCGATCGTCGAGACCAAGTACACCAAGAGGAATATTTAATGGAAATGGTAAAATCTCTTAGAAACTCACTTTGTTGTTGGATTCCATGGAACTAAGATCAAAGATGGTGTTGTATAAATATTCAAAGGAATCAAATGAAACAAACAGTTATTTCGCATCATTCGTAAACGCAAATATGGGAATTGAAAGAGAAACGTATTGTTTTGTGTGGTGAATATAATTTTCACATTATTGTCGTCAATATGGTATGGATTTGTATCTTTCAGATATTAAGAAAAATGGGATGACAATCCCTTTCGACAGTTGTCCGTGGTGAAAATGAAGCGTTGGAGCGCAACGAAAGCCGAACGAAAACGCAAGCGAAGAGTCATCTAAGCGTAACAAAGAGTCACCTAAGCGTAATTCAGGAGGTAATTGAAACATTTTCACGTTTCATTCGTTTCAATATCCGCTTCTTCCACTTTTGGATTTTGACCAGGGATTCGAAATTCTAATATACAATCGTTTCTACGAACATAAAGGATCGTTCATAATTGTAGTAACCATTCGCAAGGAAGAAACGACTCGGGGAATATAAAAATACTAACTAAAATTATACGTGAAAGAATAGAAAGGAAAATGACAGAAACATTGGCAGAAGATCAATCCCGTTTCAGAAAAATAGCGGCACTCCGAGAGAAGCTATACTCCCTTTCAGAGAAATAATGGATAAAAGAATGAGAGAATCAGAAAGCCAACTGTTATTGGTTTTGGCAACATGGAAGAACCTTCCGATAATGTAAATTGGGAATTGATGTTCAAAATTTTGGAGAAAAAGGAGGTGTAGAATAGTTAGATAAAGAGATCATTTCCTACCTCTTTTATGAACGGCAAATCGCAAACCTAAGTGTGAAAGGAAAAGGATGAAGAATTGGGTGAGAATTCTCCTATGTGATCATTGGTACGTAGTTCCCTTCAATTTTCAATTTTTATCCAGAGAGAAAAATATTGAAAAAGTATTATATTTTTCAAAAAGAAAGAAAAAATGTGATCTACGTAATATATAGTATGTATGTATAGGACTGGACGCTGTAGAGAGATTCCTTTTGAACATAAAAGCATGGAAGAAGAAGTCATTCAAAGTTATCTTATTATCCAGTTAATGGATTTTAATTGAATTATATTCAAAGGGTTAGATAGTTCCCTGTTAATTATCATTGTTATGAGACTTTTGCGAGGACAGATTATTTTAATCCAGAAAATGCTTCTTCCACAATTGAATTTCACTTTCCTACTTGTCATTTCAGCTTACCAAAAATAACGAGGTAAAAATTAAGGGGGATATTGTGCTTCAGGAGAATGGAATTTTATTAATCAAATGAGAAACAGCCTATTGTCAATCGTTAATAGTTTCTAGCTGGAATTTTATCGTATTTATGTGTAAATTTTCCCAACCACGAGTCTGAATTATCAGAAATTTCATCTGAATATTCAGATTTATCCTAAAAATGTAGATTAATATGAATAAATTTTGAGAATACATCTGAATATTCAGACAAACTCTCTGATAATTCAAACTTGTTGCTGTGAAGAATGATAGAGTCAATCTGAATTTTTGAAAAATCTTTTAGAATTGATGTTAAGTTCTCAATTGCTTCGGGAATCATTCAGAACTTTTTGTAAAGATCAAACATAGTGGGCCAGTTGCTACTCCACGGGTACTCCAACACCGATATATCGTTATTAACTAAAATGCAAATCATCTTGAGATAAACAAATGAGAATGAGGAGTTTTGGAAACCGTCGGTACCCAGTCGCGGCAGCGGGGTTACGTCATGTGTGTCTTCAAGTTCAGGTCAGCTTTCGTTCACGAACAGTGAAATTTCTCACGTTCCGACGATCAGATAGAGACAAGTCCGCGACAAGTCGAGGTAAGATTATTACTCTTTATACGCCGGTAACCGCCTCAAAGGGCACCGCCTTTCGGTTCCTACAAGCAGCCTATCTGCCTTTTTTAACGATCTTTTTTTTCGCTGTTTTCCCTGTTGTTGCTCGGCTATCTCTTACCTTCAAACGCACTCGACTCGACTCGATGAATGCGAGACTTGAATATCGTCGTAACAGGTACGGTAATTAATCTCTTTATCCGAACGTGGGATACACACTATAAATAAAGGAAAAAAAAGAACGAGAATGAAGAAAGTACGAAGAAGCGTACGGATTTAAGTAACGATGTTTCCTCGAAGATAAACAGTCTTACTTCGGAAATGCTCGAACAGATAATAAAAATGCATTATGTGAGAAGAAGTGGTACATCTGAAACGCTCTAGAAAAAGTTCGAAAACAAAAATCGTTCATCGTGGAAGTTTACTTGACTGGACCTTTCGTATAGTCGTGGTTGAATGCTTTGAATGTCTTTCCGTTTGATGAATCCATTTGTAAATTGTGTTCGTTTCATGATATTTCCACGTAAGATTTGCAGCTGGATCTTGGAACTTGGCAAATGGTTATGTTAGTTTTGACTACAGACTGATGGTTTCAACTCTTCAATGCCGAACGTGTCTAATTTGATACATTAAACTAATAATATATATCCTGAGTGATGTCAGTCGGGAATCTGAGTCTACAGAAGGGATCAATAAGCTCAAGATATGTGAGAGGGGTCGATGTGATCTTGATTATATTACCTAGTTCCACTTGATTTTATTTAGAGTAGTTTATTTTTGAAACAAATCCATCAGATTCCGATGAAGATCCGCTCCAACATACTTGTCGCAGTTTCTGCTAGAAAATCAATATTTTATGTCAGGATTACATCGCTTAAGTAAGACAAACATATATGAGAAACTAACCATGTCCTGATTTTGAATTCCTATCAGATTGTAATTGGACCAACATAGAATGCAACTTGGTTCGCTCCTGACTTGTCCGTGATCAGAGATGTCTTAGTATGGCGTATGCTAGAAATTATCAGTAATCAGGCAAATTTCTAGCCGAGCATTTGCTCCCAATTTCCGCAACGATTCGTTGCATCTTTGGTACCTTATTCTCGCTAAGGATTTTTCACTTTCAACGCGAGATGAGAGGAAAAGAGAATAATTTATTGGATAAATTCACACATTGAAACTCAAAAGGTCAAGATCATTGACAAGGCCCCAAATGTGTACCCACTTTCGCTTGATATTACTCCATACATTTCGCGTACAGCGATGAAGTCATATAATAAAACCAAAGCCAGCGGGTGTTGAGGAAAAATTCGATTGTCTGAAAGATTAATAAAAACGCAAAATACTTGAAACTTCACAGCGACGACGTTTCATTTATTTTACATTATACTTCAGACAATCTTGTTGAAGCGGAGAACGAAGAGAAGAATGAATCAATTCAATTACGCAATTCTGAAGTTCATTCGGAACTTTGATGTTATGAATTTATAACGCTCCAATTAAATGTAATAATTATTCGCATTCTTCGCACAGAAAATGAGCTTTCACTCAACCTCATCTTGCCGATGGAGGATTATAAAATGGTATTCGTGAAGAAACAACTGGAACAGCTGTAATAATCAACATACATATAATCACGAGAGAATACTTCATGTATGTAATTGATGTTAAAAAGAATTTTAAAAAAAGTTCAAAAGGTTCATCGAGTACATTGAGTCAGTGGTTGAATCGCTTTGGTAAATTCCTCAGATTTTTGCAACTACTTTGTGATTCGAAAATCATGTAAATGAATTGCTATGAATATTAGCTGAAGTGGCTGCGAAGGTGATGTCAACGACGTTGGCTGTTGAGAAACTTATGAGCGGAATGATTTGAGCGGTACAGAAATCAACTAAGGATCAAAATAATAAAACAATGTACTCGAATTTTACAGGAATAATTCAATAGCATTCATTCTATTTTGTTAGAACAAGAAGGAAAATTTTTTCCACAGTACAATTCTTGTTGGCGCAATGAATTGTTCCATGAGGCAGATCAATGGAGTATTGCACGAAAAATATCCGATTCAGATTCGATTCGAGCTAGATTCTAGCTAGCGTAAATAGAAGTCTAGTTATCCGAAATATGGATAAAACAGTTTATTCAATGGAAATAAAAATTGAGTTGACATAACTGAGTTTTTATTTTTTCTTATTTAAAATGAGTAAATTTTCTATCCAATATTAAACCAGACTCTTTTGTACAGTGTAGTAATCATATTGCCGTCACAGTGAAAAATTCGCTACATTAACAAGAAGTACACAGTGTGATCAAATTTCATTGTTACAGTAAATTTTGTTTCTCCGTATCGATAAACATTATAAAAATGATCACTACTTATTTCCTTCTATATCTTGGTAAGTCGAACGCGGGGGATCCAAATGAGCATCCGAATATTTGTGACAATGCATCAGTATTATACACCGCGATATCCAGTCTCATTTCCGGATCATTCCAAGGAGTTACTTCTTTAAGAACAGAAGCAAAGTCTGGATCCCAATACCCGCAATTACCCTGGAAAGGAATAGGAAACAAATGAAACATGACCATCACATTCCTATAGAATAGAAGAAAATGAAGATCGGGTAGTCGGATCATTTCATTTGACAACTAATATTTTGTGGAATTATTATACACGTGATTACTCACAGTTCCGAAAGCAATGTAAAACAAATAAAGCGTTGAGAAGGTTTCCCAATGGATCAATGTCTCCGTCACATTAGCATAAGCCACAGCATACGCATTAAACGCGGCTTGCAATCCATAAAAATCAGCAACCATGACTTTTCATATCCGCACATGTAGCTGGGAAATCTTTTTTTTTCGTTTTTATATTTGCTCACATACTGTAATGAAATATAGCTTCGAACATTTCACATCCAATAAGAGATCCGAGCATAATTGAAGAATCTGGAAATATCGCAATTTGAAATTTTTCACACAGAGAAGGAAAGTTTCCGTTGAAGCAACCAATCAAGGAATTGAATATGGGACATTTTGTTGTCAGCCAGCAAAAAAATTGGCTGTTAGGCCAACTGATATGGCTGAGAAAACAAAGCGGTTAACTGAAATAGCAACTTTTTCGCTGGACTGGTAAAACACATGCTGTTATTCTATGTATAATGCCTCGATTTGCTGCGGTAACGAATTATTTTTTCTCCGTACATCGTTCAGTGAATTGATTAGTTTGCAAATTCTTTACACTGAGAGAAATTGAGAGTTTAATTTGCTGTGCGATTACAGGAATGGAGGAACGTGCTGACTTTCTAAGGGAATTTACACGGCTAGAAATTCGGTGAGGTAAAAGTAGGGGCCTTATAAGGTGACATAAGGCCCTGAGGTTTGCCCGACCAAATTTCTAGTCAGGTACATGGAGAGAAAATAATTCGTTATAATAAATAAACCTGATTTTGCTGGGTACCTTTTGCTGGAGCAGCAAATTTTTCACTATGACAGCGAATAGTTTACTATTCCAGCCATCTTGTTAGGTACGACAGCGATTTTTCAGCTGTGGTAGCAAAAAATATCGACTCCTCAAAGACAGCAAAATTTGTTTGCTATTCTGCAGATTATATCACAAATTTTGCTGGTCCAGCGGAGAATTTGCTGGTTTAGTTAATCATTTTGCTCTCTCAGCAATCCAATCAACTGTGGTAGTGAATTTTTAGTTTGGTTAGCAAAAAGATTTGTCGTTCTATACATAATACCTCGATTTTATTTTGTCCCTTCATCGTGAGGGAATTGTTTTTCCATCAAAAGTGCAGGATTTGTCCGCCACTTTGAGGAATTATTCTGTTTTTTGGGTGTTGAATCCTCCACAAATGGAGGGAAATGCACCAAATTATGGGAAGAAATTCCCCATCTATGGATTTCCACAATCATTCTTTACATTGTGTGAAACATTGTAAATTCAATCAGGTTTCTATTGTCACGTCATAGTGAATTTTATTGTAAATTCAGTCTTTTTCCGTTTACAAAGGACCATACACTGTCAGAAATTTGGCCTCTTGTAACCACTTATCGTATGTATATGCGCCCATCAATTATGTGTTGAAATTTCATTTCCGATTTATGTTAACTTCACTCAAATTTGTGTTGTATTTTGGAAATAATCTTTACACAATCTCGGTGTGTATAATGAGCCCATCAATCCAGTGTCAAGTTTTTTTAAATAGTGTAGTAAATTTTACTTTAAATTCCCTTCAGTGTACATTTCTTCCTACATCTTCATGTAACATTCAAAACTGTGTTAATTCAGCACTCGTAATGACGTGCAGTAAAAGAAATAAACCATATGAAAGCAGGAATTATTTGCCTTTTCAAATTCATTTGAACAAAATAAGCTTTTTCTCGTTCTTACTTTGGCAACGAAGGATGATAAAACGGTAATTGCAAAGCATCTACTGGAATACCTGAAAGAAGATGGAAAATACTTTGAGTAAGTCTATAAGAACGAAATAATACTTTACATACTTATTTCATGCCTGATGCGCGAGTAAGAGGGATACAATTTAAGAGGATATTCAAATTCCATTCTGAAACGAGAAAAGTTATTTTTTTCTCTCCAGATCGTCTTCATTCCAATTCATTATTTTGAAATCACTTCTTACTTTGGTACGGAACGTTCTTTGAAAAATAATCTTTCGTACTGTTTCTTGGCTTTCCATTCTTTGTAATACATCATATTTTTCAAATGATTGGTTTTCCATTGGAACTTCCGAGATCATAGAATTTAAGAATATATTAATGCTTACCTCAATTTTTCATGAATTTCCATTTGTCATGTATCAGGCTTTGAACAGTTTTCTGAAATTCGGTCACTTTTATTGGGAATCGCCGAATGAGGAACATCTTGTCAAAAACTGACAAGAATGTTTCAAAGGATATTTCTAATTTGGTAATTCTGGATCAAACAGAGTAGGAAATTTTTCAATTCTCCAGGAGATTCCACGCAATAGAACCAATTCAAAGCCTGACAACAATATCTGGCCTGGCATTTTTACACGAAAAGACCGGATCCATTAAGATTTAGAAAGAATTTATCAACGTTTGGAAAAATTACTGTCAATTTAGGGAAAAAGAGGATCGCTGAAAAATATTCGTAGTGAGTCTACCAAAAATTCGTAGTCAAAATATTAACAGTTGATAAGTTCATTGGTATTTTTCACAGTGAAACTATCTATTGTTAATACATCGACTACGAATTTTTAGTAGACTCACTACGAATATTTTTCAGCAATCCTCGTTTTCATTTTTCTAAATATTAATAGACCCAGTCTTTCCGAGTAGCAGGGAAAAATGTTAATAAGTTATATAAAAAGAAGAATCTATGGGAAAAACATAATTCGTTAGTATTTGAATACCCTGGTAGAAATTTGTCTCGGCGTCTCACTCACCACTCATATACTAGATGGAACCCATGCAAGTACAACTAGTTTGGACTTCAGTGCTCAAACATTCAGTTGGTTTATATAGATTTTTCATGTTTCAACAATAAAAAGAAGCCCAAAAGTTTCAATCTGTCACTCGGAATTATTTTGAGGAAATAAATTCAACAGCAACGTACTTGACTTGGGATTACATTTCAAAATACATTTTCATCTTATTCATAGGTGCGATATTACTGGAAAAACATTCTAGATTCCTAATTAGTAATTTGAACTATCCTAGCAATTTCCTGGGGCATCTGAGTAGGCATAAGCTACACGGAGAGAAATTTGTAGTTGAATTTACTATGTTATTATTGTTCCCGAGGAACAGACTGAATTCTGTCGGATTTTACTATGAAGGGCATATTTTTACTATGGTACAACAATAGAATGCTGATCATATTTACTATGTTTTATGGGGGAACCCGTCATAGTTCAGTCTGTTCCTCGGAAACAATAATAACATAGTAAATTTAACTATAAATTTCTCTCCGTGTAGAAAGTGTATTACAAAACTTTCTAGAAACCAACTTAACATCTGGGAAATTCAGCTGGGGCCCATCTAATTGCCAATCATAATTTCTACTCAGGTAACTAAAAATTAGATTAGTTCGCTTTGTATGTTCCAGCTGGAACATGCTTCAAATTAAATATAATTCATATTGACAAAGATCATTGTGTTTTTTTTGTGAAAGAGAGACAAGTACCTTTGGATTGTAGCGATCGGAAAGCACACGGAGAAAACTGAGGAGTAACTGCTGTTTCGACCGCGTTAGCTCTTACTCCAGCGCCCTCTCAATATATGGATAACTATTTTCAGAGTAGGAACTAGGAATGACTCCGATGAAGTATTTTGTACCAATGTTCAAGAAAGATTCAGTTTATAAGGAATAAGCCCTACTAAAAATACCGTAGGAGATACTAAAAAATATTAACCAATTGTATGGAGTAAGATATATTTCTTTATTTTTCTCCATGAATGATTGAATCAAAATTTTTTTGTTAACTTCCATTTCAGCAGATAATATAAAATTACGTTTCTCTTAACGTCTGCACTTTGGAACAACAAAGTCAATGTAACTTGAAGCAGAGGATTTTTTTACATTTTTCTTTCCTGATGGAATATTAATAATTCCTTTGAATTTAGCATTCATCTTTCTCCTATACGAATTCTTTACAGTGCACATACTGCCCTTGAAGTTTTGATATTTTCACCATTATCTCACTCACTGTCTTATTGTTTGAACCCCTCCCTTACACGGTACAAAATAATTCATTAGGGAGCAATTAACATGATCACGATACCACATTTCGATTTGGGTTATAGCATGGGTTACTCCAGACAGCACATAGTTGCCAGGTGGCGATTTTTTCTGCCCCTCTCATTGGGAGTTCCAATCAAACAACATATGTGATTGGTGGATACATGAGACGTACGTCGCTACATGGCGACTATGAGACAGCATGTACATCTTTTCAGAGAATTGTTGCTTTGTTTCATTCAAAATTATGTTTTGCAAGAAATATTTTATGATTCATGTTCCAAGATATCTATCTTTCTCCTACAAATTCCTACACTAATCAGGGAACATTCCCTACATGCAAAGATCGAGGAAACACATATTACTTACTCCCTCAATCAATATCTTCTACCCTTATTTGCAAGGCATTTATCAATGCCTCGTATGGAGCCCCATGTCCATTTGGAAAACTTGACGCATGCGTTAATACTTCAGCTTTTAGATTTGTAAACATTTCTACCAACTTCAAAACCAAAATTAATAACGTTGTAACGTAAGATAGCCTTGGTGAGCCAATAGTGGAAATGAAAGAAAGCCAGACGGGTAAATATTTATGAGATTGATTGGAGACCAGGTGTCTGCAGAGCTATAAATTTTTGATTCCTCGGTTCATTAGATTGATCATTGGCCACAAAAAGAATCCATCTTGACCCTTTAGGGCGCACTTGGGGAAAAATCTAGTTTTCATCACCAAGGACCGGGAAGTGGTTGTCATAACCAGACTTCAAGTCACTGCAATCATAATCTCTTGACTGTGCATGGATGGTTTCTGTAACCACGTTGCTTTTTTCTCAGAGTTCAAAGGGGAGAGCGTAAAAGGGATGAAAACTTTCCGAAAGAATGTGAGGTCAAGTTGAATTTATTCAAAAGATTTGTTTATGATAGATATCATAGGTAACTTTGAGGTAACTTTTGTTATTCCTGAAAACAATGTTTCTCAAATTTATACATTCTAAATCACTTCAACCCCTTTCAGATAACTTTCTCCCTCCTAGAATCATAAAATGCCATCAAATGTACTGAAGAATCAATTTTCATAGTTATGAAGGACGAAAATCTCTCAGGTACAGGATATTTTTTTCAGATTATCCGTATCGAACGTTGAAGGAAAAAAGAGAAGGCATGGAGTTCTATTGTGTACGAAACGATCACTCACTACTTCGTTTCCATCCCATGTGAAATATTCCATAGCATACTTCATTGAAAGTACTTCTTTCATCGGATGTTCTCTGATGCAAGTTGCGAATCTAGAAAAGGGAACGATTGGAAAACAATTCACGCTACGAATTTGTTGATTCCAGTTGGTGAACGAATGCTTGTTCTTCTGAGTTCGTTCCAAATCATCGACAATGTTTCATCGGAAATATGGGACCGACTTTGATTTTGCCGACAATATTAATTTACGAACGATTTTTACATTATCAATTATTTTACCGAAATTCATTTCGCGGATAATGTGAACAACATTGCCAACAAATCTATCTTGTAAAACCGTGGACGATGAGAAATAGGTGATGAATTAATATTGTGAATAAAGTCAATTCGGATCAATGGTTGTGGATCATTCTGAATCATTCGGAACGACCTACTCCCTCTCGTATACGGAAAATGTGTACAAGGTGTTTCAGAATACAATTTTACAGTGACAAAATTTCAGCTGAAAGTGTGACTCTTTGGCATCTCAGGCCCGACCTTGGGTCAAGGTGGCACGACCTGGGCCAAGTTAGGGCCTTTGATGGTCCAATTTGAAATAAGGGCAATTCCAGCTGGAATAGGTACGTATTCTGAAGAGTGTCGGTTTAAGGTGGAGTAACAATTACTGATTTTTGACTGGGCTATCTGTCAATTTAAGATTGAGGTTATGTTTCGGAACACTCTGTATGAACTTGATACAGTTCGAGTTCAAAAATGATTCTGCCCTGAAAAAAAGAGGAGATATACAGTTTTATGGCAAGCGATTCCTCCAATTACGCGCAGTAGCTCTCCCGTCCGGGGCACATCACTCTCCAGCTCCAGAGTGCTGTCCAGTCCAGAGCAGGCCCGGCCAACAAAATCAAGGCAGCGCTTCTGGCAGTGGTGCTACCATTCACTTATACAGTTAAAAATCTTCTGTCCATATATGACTTCATTTATGTATGGAAAAAGGAGCGACTTGGTAGTATTTTTACTTGGAGCACTACTTGGTAGCGCTTCCTGATAATACTGGTAGCGCTGAGGTAGTGCTACGTTATAAATTGAATCATATATTTATATGTTATGGTAGCATGCAGTCTCACGGTAATGGAAAAGCTACTACGTTGCTACCACTAGCACTGCTAGTAGCGGAAACGTGAATTTGGAAGCACTTTGCTGGCTGGGGGAGTCTAAGATGCGGAACCAACGGTGCAACATTCGATCATTACATGATGTTCGATTTTAATCAATCGATGAATCGTCTATTTTTCGGTCTGTTTTCTATGGTAGGGTGTTATTTGGCCGCAAAAGCGTTTCGCCATATGGATATGATTTGACAATAAAATAAATTACCGTTCTTTCTCCTAATCATTATCGTATACTTTTCTTGTATATAAATTGACAAACCTATCTGAAATTTCAGTCGCTTTATCTGTATCCAAAACCAATGATCTCAACTCCAGATCCACGTGGATCAAGTTCCTCTCCGCGAAGTCCAGTTGAATATGATTCACTGTGTTCAATTATGAAAGTTGAAAACTTTACGACACCCTGATAGGAATACTCGGAACATTCAAAAGTCTTCAACGCTTGTGTCAGCAGAAAATTAGGCAATTCAATAAATATTTGTGTGGCCTTACAAATTTGTGAATGTTCGGAGCATTCTCTGCTAGGGAAAATAGTTGCTTATCGGGATACTACTTAGCCCCAAAACTCCAATCATTTTGTTCATGACAAACCGTTCGGGAATGCTCTGGTAAAATTAAAATGTCGCTCTGTCCACGAATGAGTCAGTAAATCTAAAATTGTTATATACGCAGAGAAAAATTATTTACTACTCATTCTGACTCTGATCGCAATTTTAAAGTAGGAATTGAGTGATGACTTCGTAATCTAATAATGGTTACTATATTGACTCATACCCGACTAAAAATTCAATCGGATTAACCCGGCATTTGATTAGGACCCGACCAGGTCCTCATCAAACACCAGGTTAACCCGATCAAATGTGACTGAATTTCCAGTCGGGTGGTAGCATTTTTGAGGTAGCATAAACTTTTCTCCGTGCAGAGCGGTATTTTGATTTAACGAAGTAATTTCGAATGATTTATCACCAACGGAATGGTGAGAATTTCGACGCTACTTATCACCTTCGAAGCGAATGATAATTTTGTACATACTCTCTGAATTTGGAATAGTGAAATCTGACTGATTTCAGTGAAAAGTTGACTACTGGGAATTAGTGCATGTGCAGTGCACAACCAGTAACTATTCACTTCACGGAGAAAAGAGATCTTCGAAAAATAGTGAAGTTCGCTTTCATACATAGCACAGCCACCCTTGATATGTGAAATAGTAAATCATATCACGTCGCATTTTGATTTATAGGCACATAAAATTGAAATTTAGTGATGGAAATTACGGAACTTGCTAACCCTCATAGTGATTCACCAAGACACTACGTGGTATTACACTTTGTAATACTTCACATCACATAATTAGTAAATTATGTAGCTCATTCTACTAAGGATATATTAAAAACATTTATTGCTATATCAAATAGTGAAGTCTGCTATTTTCCTCAGAGGCACTTTTCTGCGTGGATACAGTGAAGTCTACCTGGTTCCATTCGGTGGTCAACTATCACCTGCAGAAATAGTGAGATTTTACTGACTTGAATTTAGGGTGTACGAAAGAAAATTCCTCACCTATCGTGGTAGGTGTTTCAGCCAGCAATAATTCATTCAATTTTTCAATATTCCTCACATAAATCGGTGTTACTCCATTTACTCTCCTTGCATTAGGAGAATTGTGGAAAATTTTGCTTATATGTTCCATCCAATCCAATATCTAAATCGTATATGATAAAATCATGAATTCAGTACAAAATTTTTCCAATTTCTCACCTGGTGGTTTTGAAACAAATGACTAAATTGCATGTTATTCGCGTTGCTCGACTCCCAATCGGTCAGTTCAAAGACCATCTATAGAATTTCAGTGATCAAAATATGTAAATATAAAAACATTGAAATAGTAATTTTTCTCACTCTACTTAGTTTCGCACGAAATGCGTATACATGTTGGAGTTGTTGTTCAATAGACGTCTCATCATTGTTGCCTTCTGAAGGTGATTGCAGGAAATATTGTACAATTTTTTTTCTCGAACACAAATATTCATCTCTCTCGAAAATATAATCCGCGTACTTGAATTGTCCTTTCACTCCTATCTCAGCTGGTTCTAACTGTAAGCGATGAATTAGATTGAATACTCAAATTCTATTGAGATTTCGGCAATTTTTATAATGAAAAGTCATACATAGAACACAGGTAGTCCATTTTGATCGATTCGTCTTGCTGTTAGTTCAAACAATGAAGTTTCGCCATATACTTTTCCCTAATGTATCACGATATCTGCTATAACACGCAGAAAAGTGCCTCTTTGGAAAATAGCAGAGTTCACTATTTGATATCGTCATAAATGTTTTCAATATATTCTCAGCCGAATGAGCTACATAATTTACTGATTATGTGATGCGAAGGAGTAAAAAGTGTAATGCCATGTAGTATTTTTGTGAATCACTATGAGGATTAGCAAGTTCTGTGATTTCCATCCCTGGATTTAAATTTTATGTGCCTACAAATCAAAATGCGACGTGACATAATTTACTATTCCAGATATCGGGGGCGACTGTGCTACGTATGACAGCGAACTTTACTATCTTTCGAAGATCTCTTTTCTCCGTGAAGAAATCTGTGACTTCTCATCCACATCTCCCAAGCACGGAGTTCGCTTTCTTGCATCAAGACAGGCCAACTGCCCATCATTGATTCCCGTATTTGTTTGATATGATTTTTGCGATTACGTGCATGTGGTTCTGACAATTATAGTTTACATAATCCGTTCTGTGTTCAATTGGGGGTTTTAGGAATTTATAATTACCAAGTTGCACACATGATTGGAATAGTTGTGCCGCGAGGAGGAAGAGGGATGTATCTACTATCCGATATCTTCTGTCGAAATCTGGAAAGTAGGGAATTTTCTTCTTCATCTCACAAATTTCCCTTCGTCGGGAAATTGATAATTGTGCAGAATAACCCCCTTACCTCCAAAATTCTGAACGATGGCGAGGGATGAAAGGTTTTACACGGAGAGAAAAAATTTGCTGACGCAGCAAATCGAGGTATTACATATAGAATAGCAAAATTTTTTGCTGACCTAGCTAAAAATTTGCTATAACAGCAATCGTGTTAGCTACGACAGCAATTTTTTAGCTGTGGCAGCAAAAAATGTTTCCTCCGCCAGCAAATTTTCAGTATTATATACAGAATAGCAAACAAATTTTGCTGGGATAGCAAACATTTTTTGCTGCCACAGCTAAAAATTCGCTGTCGCAACTAACAAGATTGCTGGAACAGCAAATAGTTTGCTGTCACAGCAAAAAATTTGCTGCTCTGGCAAAAGGAACCCAGCAAAAGTAGATTTCGCTGCCACAGCGAATTCCTTTTTCTCCGTGTAGGAATGTATCTACTTATTTGAATAATCTTGTACAATTTTATTCCAATACACTTCTGCATGGAGAACCCTGATAGAAATACACTAGTCATTGACGAGTTTTTTAACCCTTAATTAGCCAAAAACTAGACGCTTGCGAGTGCCTCGTGAGATCCGGATGAGGTACTTGTAAGTGTCTAGTTTTGGGTTAGTAAAGCATGACGAAACTCGTTAATGACTAGAGAATCCCTACTGGGGGAGTTGGAGAAACAAAAACGTTTTTTCCCAGTCCCAATTCTGCACTTTTATCGATCCCCCTCCTTGTAAGCGCTGGGAAACATGTCGTAACATATCGCGGAGGACATTTATGCGCGTTCGTTAAGGGGATACCAGCGGCCCCTGACGATGCAACTCGAGCCAAATCTTTTCTGACAAATCATTCGAAAATGAAGCAGTAAAAGGAAAATATCGCTTCGTACAGACTATCTTTATTGATTGAAGAAGGTCTGTACAGAGCGATATTTTGATTTCATTCTTTTGTTTCCGAGTACTTTGTCAGAGTAATTCTTGTTGTGTCCTCTTCTAACCAATGGGTCTGGTTGCATCTTTAGGAGTCGCTGGTACCATCTTAACCCTTTGTCGCTGGAAATTCACCCCCCCCCCCCCCATTAGATTTTTATATGGGAGAACCCCTGATTGAAGAAACCTACACCGCGGAAAATTTTGTGTCACACAAGGTCCACTCACAGGTTGTGTTGAAAACAACATATAAAATTCTGAAATTCATAGATTTTCAGTGTAAATTCAACATTTTTGTGTTGATTTGATACATTTTTTGTGTTAATATTCAACATAAATTGCGAGTGGACCTGCTGGGACATACACGTGCATTGAAAATATATAAAATTTTTCACTATGTATTAATGCTCGGCAAATCTCATTGAAATTGGATAAAGGTCTGATCTTTGTCCAATTTAAGTGCAATGTGGCGAAAATCAATGGATTTCTTAAACCAGGCAAGTGCTAATTCGTGGTGTTCCAGCGGCAAAGGGTTATTGATCTCTTCAATTCGGGATAAACAAAAACGCTCCAAAAAACGTAAAACACGTGGGTTTCATGGAAATTGGAAGTCAGACAGTTCTTTTGCATAATTGCCCTAATTTTATTTATAAGCTGTAGACCTTTTTGCACATAAGGAATCGAAGTACTGCTCTTCAACAATTTTTTTTTGTAAGTTTTTTCAGAATGAACTAACCTGTTTTACTGGGGAGTGTTTGATAGGGCTTCAAAAAACTATTCATAGCTCCAGATTTCCTTTGAATATTGGAGAAAAGAGCTAGATAACATCAAATTATCGTTGTAAAAATAGATTGTGACAAAGAAATGAAAAATAATGAACGAATTGTTTGATTTATGAATTTTCTCGCATATTAAACTATTGTTCAATGAATCATAAATTTGGTCACCCTCGAACTATATGATTCGTTTAAACTCTCCTGTTCTGTACGCGGTCTCATGATTTTCATACCAATTCTTACAAACAGCTTCGTGAAAGTTAGTGCACGGAGAGTAGTTTTCTACATTCATAGTTCCCCGCATATGCAGAGCTGCAACAACGCAAAAATTCAACAGCTTCTCCTTCATAGGTAGTCAGAGTTCCCTCCACACGTTCTCACCTATGTCTTCGGATATTTGATTGTCGTAATAGATGGCTGAAGTCTTCCTGAATTCGATGGCTGTTGTGTACAAAAACAAAACGCAAAATGTAGGACCCCACCTGATGGAGCAAAATGTACTTAAGAAAACTTCTTTTGTTCCTTGACAAATCGAAATCCCAATTACCAATTCTGAATGAAGATTTTGAAAAATGAAATTCGTTTGGAAAAATTTATTCACTGTTTGAGAAAACCAAATAACGAAATAAATTGGAATTTTCCAATATTTCCCTTCGCGAAAATTGTAATTATTTGTATCCTTATTCGTCTGATTTTACATTCACGACAATAAGAGTTGACGCAAAATTCCACACATTTCTTCCATTAAACCGAGTCTTTCTAATCCTTGAATATACTCACATTGTTTTTCTCAATTTTTCATTCTTCATTTCAAATTATTGATTATTCATTTGCTCAGTGATATAACTTGAACTTTGCAAGTCCTCGAGTCCGTAGCATCAAATGCTACATGTTCATACAATTTATTTCCGAATTTCATGGCAGAATTTTGTTTCCTTACTCTTTATCAACGATATTTTTATTACTCTTCCAGATTCGATAAAACAAAGATAATTTTTATTATCACGGTATATTTTGCATTTTACCGCTCAAGTCTGAAAAACAATACCAAAATGATAGCCGTACAGGAATCCTCTTTGTACGTAAACTCAAATATCTCTAGAGAATAATCATGATTCTGTCGTTGGACTTTAATTTCTTATTAAAAATATATGAATTTCCGAAATACCGCTTTTGCTCTCAATTTTCCATGCTCCATTCACCATTCAGTTAGCCAACGTAACCCATATTAAATGAAATTATAATCAACACTCGCGTACCACACTCGATTAATTTCGATCCATCATAGAATGATTCCATCCGTAAGTAACATCATTATTTATCGCGAAAACAATTCTCGATCATGTGAATCCAAATCGATATTTGTTCTTTTTCCAGCCAATAATAATAACAATAATATTAATAATGACGGTAACGATCAATTAATGATTGAAACACTCATATGTTGTTCATTTAAGCATTCCGTACGATTGAACTCGAATTATTTCCATATATTTGATCGATTGAAATTACAAATTATTGAATTCGTTTTCCATATGTTTACCGAGAACAAAACTGACAAAGAGTTTATACAATTATTGTATTCATCGAGCGAGGGTTCATTCCTGTTATTGATGATCAAATATACGTTCTGTACAATTCGTTAGATACGCGTTAACACGGCATTCCTACCGAGCTCATTTGTCATGCTCGCTTCGATCTTGTTGAGAAGTCAGTCAAGCGTGTACGAATTGAGAATCAGTAACAACGGCAGCGAGTAATTCGGCGCGTTGTTTCTTCAACTGATCAACGAATGGAGAAGAATTCATATATACGCAATGCTTGCTTATATTAATTTTATCGAATCTACCCTCGAAAACGTGGCATCGTGATTTTCATTTTCCGATTACGGGGAGAATATTTTTTAGAAGACTCTTCAAAAATAACGAACCTCCACTCTAGACACTTCAATTATCGAATGAAGAAATTTGTCTTCCGCCTTGAGATTCAATTTATCCTCCGTCACACAAAACTATATACACGTGTGTTTCTCCAGAAGACTCGACAGCATGATCCAAGAATAATACGCGATATACACGCGGGTGGAGTCTTTCCACCAATCACTTCCGTCGTGATGAGTTTCACACCTCGAGTCGCACTCCTTGAAAATTCTCACGTATGTTTTGTCAATGCTTTTTCAAACGAAATTGTTTTTCTCTCGAATTTTCATCGGCTGTTTCCTGCCTCGTGGAACAATCCAATGAAAAATAAACAACGTAAACGCGCGAATCACTTCGCGATCACTTTGAAATAATATTGACTTGAACGATGACGAAAATTCTTGAGAAAGTGAAGGAAATGATTTTCAATGTTGATTTTGATTATACATGTTATTGAGGATTTATTATTACATAAAAATCGCTTATGTTATCCTTCAATTCGAATCACTGATTCGATCGAAACGGGTGGACTAGCAACTAACACTACGTCGTCTGTAACACAGGACATGGAACATAATGTAATCGAATCGAGTTTAGATTTCACCTGTACAAGCAAAGGACTTGATCACCGCTGGCCTGAATAGTTGTTTGGTCGTACAAAGGCAATAGCAACTAATCAACATCGGCCATCAACGGGCAAACCATTTCACGATATTTCGAATCAAACGAAACCACGAAAGATGAAATTCAACCGAGTATATCCCTTTTATCAATTCCGATGGGAAACCACCGTTTGAAGTGTTGTCGTTATACCAGTCGGATAACTTGAACTTTTACCTTTCTCAGTTTTTTTTGTCATTTTTCCAACGTTTGAGAAAAAAAATCAACCGATGATAGTTGTATGTCCGAGGGAAATAAATACCTTCCAGAAGAGTCGTAGGAATGGCAATAAATCCAAAAAGAACCAACGTAAGCGCGTGAATCGTGATCTTTTAATTTGTCAATGTCCAAATAGGAGGTGCTGGTATCGTTCATCATTGTAACATCTATCAAAAAACACAGTCCCGGTTAATTTATAAGTACATTAACCGTGTACACGTGCGATAAGCAGCAGTTGCTTGAATTGCGGCAAGTCCGCAGTTATTCTTCGGCGATAAATCTTACAAAGTTAGTCATTTTTGTCGATGAAGTACCTTGAGGTGCAAGTTCCTCTTCCGCATACAAACGTCAAGTCTTTCTCAACGACGTATCCTCATAATTTTTCAAGCGTACAAGATTTTTATGACATCATCACCTGTCGACCCTTTACGGAAAAACTGTGCGTTTATTATCGTTTTATCAGCTTCAGCTTTCAGTATCAGACTTTCGAAACCTGATGTCTTTCTTTTATTTAGAGTCTGCTCTGATTCAACAACTGATCTTGAATCTAGGAAACGTAGGATCCTAGGACCATCAAAAATCAATATCTAGAAATTGCGATAGCAACGAATTAATGAGTTGAATTTTGGGGTGGGGGTTGAGTCAAGACACATCTCTAATCCCTTTCACCATTATTTATTGTTCACAGTATCGTCAATTATGTGCATTATATCGTGAATTTCATTCACAATGAATTGTTAGCGATAATCTGTCATTTGACCTTTGCGCAAAGAACGATACGTAGAGTCAAGGAATGAACAACACGATAATTAAAGACGTTAAGTATGCGGTCATTGACACGTGCCTAAGTTGTAATACAGAGTTTGAATTGCAGTTCATGAGAAGAGCGATTATCGACATTTTATGTGACACAGAAATTATCGCAATTTCTTCATCCGTGAAAAAATCAATCGATTTGATACTCTCGTCGATCGATTAACGCGTTCGTAAATCGTGTACGCTTGTAAATCAAATTCATATAATCTTTGTTAACTGTTTTCATCTGGTCATTCTCTGATGTATCAAGGGAAATTCTCTCTCTTTACATTCTATTTGAGAATACGACCTTATTGTCTGATGTGTTTCTTCTTTCATTCGAAAATAAGATTCTCTTCACGTAAAAAGACGTATCCTTTCCTTCTACAAGAAAAAATCTATTTATTTTGCAATTTTATTCCCGTTGACGTTAATTGGATTCTTCTCGTGGCAAAACTGAATTGTCGTGAAAAATAGGGTTTTCATGACGATCCCCCGGCAATACGAATTCACTGTAAAATTTCACGAAATCTTGTTACAAAATATTTATTTTCATTTTCCAAAGGGAAAACAATCTTCATTCCAACGAAATGAAATGTCATTTGTTCTTTCTCATTTGATTCCACTACATTTCTCTCAGGTGTTTTTACTCGAACGAAGATTCTTTGAATGACTCTTCAATGCTTTCACATAATTATAAGTAGATCAAGGTGCGTTCTTTCGAACTGATTATATCGTTGATCAATATATTTGATTTCATTGTCGAGAAAAATTCTGCTTTTGTGGAAATATTTCTTGAGAGAAAGTTGATAAATCTAATTTCTTTGAAAACGAATGTCTCGAGCGAATCAAATAATTGTTCACTTATCGCTTTCTTTAGATATTAATCCAGAGTGGTCACAGATCGGGAAAACCGGGAATTATCAGGGAATTTTATTTAACCGGGAACTATCAGGGAAATTTCAGGGAATTTTCTAAGTGATCAGGGAATGTTTCATTTTCATAGAAATCTTATGTAAAACCCTCTACTTTGATGATTTTTTTCATATAAGGGTCAGAATTTCTAAAATCAGCTCGAATTAAATTTTGATTTTCATAATTCAATGAAATGTACCAAAAATGATGTTGATATGAGCTCTTTATGTTAGAAATGAGTCTACCAAATGATTCAGCAGAATATTTTTTCTATTATAAAAACAGAAAACTTGATTTACACTCAATTCCCATGCGATGACCCATGCGAACTAACTGGGAATTTACAGAAGAGTACTTACTAGAAGAATGGGGTATATATTGATTCTTTATATACAACCTGTATCCTGAACAGAAAACTTGCAATAAAATTCCGACATCTTGCGAGGACTAACTACAATTCGTAACAGCGGAAAAAGTATCCGGAGAGAAATGTTACATTACAAATTACTACATTGCTAGCAAGTACGAGACAGACTTTCCTTTATGATGACATTTACTCCAGTACTTTCTGAAAAATTACTATATCCGATAGTAGAATATGGAAGGATCCTTCTGTATTATACTATCAGATACAGTAATTTTTCAGAGAGTACCGGAGTAAATGTTGGTGTGTTTATAATATAACATTTCTCTCCGTGTATAACTTCGTTTTGAAACCACATTCCTTCGTTTCAATGAATTAATGAGTTCAATCAATCTATGTATGTTTTTATTCGACTCAACATTTTTCTCAAAACGACATTCAAACAAAGAAAAACGTCTAAAATTCTCAAAAATATAAACATCTGAATAATTTTAATCCACACAATAATTTTTTACAGAAATATGTTTAGGAATCGGAAACTATCTTTGAGATCCGAATTCAAAGCAGTGATCAAATAAGATTATTCCTTTTCATTGTCATAAAAAGTGTTTTTATATCGACTGAAATTGTTATTGTTCCTGAAAACATTTAATAACTCAAAAAACGATGCTGAAATTAGCTCGAGGAAGTAGCTCAAGTACAGGGCCGCGACATGACGGAGTAATATAAATTTTAAACTCCTGCTTATGAATACAAAAATCGGGCTACTTTCTCGGACTAATTTCAGCATCGTTTCAAACATTGTTATATTTCTCCCCTCCTGATTCGCTTAAAAATAGAAAATAATAAGTACCTGCATTTTCTTTACAACTGGAATGAGATGCAAGTATTCATTATTTTTCATTTTATTCACTCCTACCTGAAAAAGATAGACACAGAAATTTAGGATCTATTAATTTCTGTATAGAGAGAAATGAATGCCGTTGAGCTGTACACTGAAAAAAAACACTACTTTAGATAAAGAAACCGTTTCTTCCAATAGAGACAAAGGAATATCCTCCCAATTTCATGTATATTTTACTGTATCGGTGACCATTTAATCGAATCGATAAAGCATATTTTGGAACAAAGAAATATACATTTGAATCAGAGAAATATTTCCTTTCCACTATTGGAAAGAATGATTTTTTTGTCGAAAATAATTTTTCCTCACAAGTCCAAAATGAGATATTGGAAGCGAAAAACCTACCGGACAGCGCAAGAATACTTAAAGAATTCAAAAGGATTCATTTGGCGTTTTTGAATGGTCCCCGTTATGTCTGCACCAAATGAACGCTCTGAGAATTGATTCCATTCAAATTCAAACTGAATTTTCGATCAATTCTCTTTGAATATAATGACTTCATAAGCTGTTCATTTGGTGCAGCCATTAACGGAAGTTCATATGGAATTATAGCTTGCTGTTTGGACCTGTATGTTGAAATGAATGTTAATCGTTCAGCACATGATTCTCCAATTGACTATGTATAGTATGATATCCACAAAAATACTGAGAAAGTTGAATTGTTTTTCATTTGGATTATTCTAGATCAAATCACTGATTTGTTTCCAATAAATAATTAGAACTTGAAGAGCATATATCATTCAAGTTACACTGGGAAAAATATTGATTTGTCCTCTCGTCGTAAAATTTATTTTTAGAAATCAAGTATTCAATTTGATACAGAAATTGATGATGTGTGGGGAATGAGTTTTTTATTTAGAAGATGAATTTATTTAGGGCAAGCATTCTGTTATTCGATTTAATCGAATATTCCATCAATCCCAAAAAATGTACTATGGAGAGAAGAAAAATAAACTATTTATTTGGCGAGAAGGAATTTTTTCAGTAAATATGAATATGGATACATATTCCAAACGATAATTACCAATGTTTAGTTTTATTCCAAACTTCATATAAACAAGTAGAAGAGCCTTCGAATCAATTGTGGGGATTCAAAGAAATCGTTTCTTCCGTCATAATTAGTGACATTAGAAAACCAAACTCAGGGCATTAATAAGTACAAATGTGTATCACAGATTGATAAGGATTTGATGACATATTTTCTGTGATGAATTAATAGACTTGTTGATTCTGATCAAAGAATCTTTCTGTCAGTATGATATTTTCCTTGGTCCCCTTGAAATAATATTTTTTTCGTAGTACCTATATGCGTACTATCTCCATGAATTAACTTTCATTGATAATGGTTTACTTGCAACAATTATATAATTCTCTCAAATATAAGTCTCCACAGTTCCACCCGAATCAAACCAATTCTTATATGGAGACCGAATAATCTTTCACTTCAAGAAATCTATTGCTATTCATATCCTGTGTTTCATTAATTCAAGCAAAGGCATTATAACATCGAAGATCTTGTGATGAATATTTGCATTTTTTCTAAAATAATGTCTTCTGATTTTCTTTATCAACATCATGTCATAATATTTCGATTCCCGATTCTGGGGTATTGGAATATTGTATACAATCACTATTGTATTGTATTGTATTTTTTTAACTATAGTTCAATTTTATTTATCATTAATTAAATGGATAATATGATTTCTTGATGGAAAACATTAGAGGTATGTCTTATTTTCACTCTAGAACTGGAAAAAGACTCAGTGTACTTGAATGGGTCCAGATTATGGTGAATAACTTGCAAAAAAAGTTGAATACCGAGATATCAGGGAAAAATGTGCGAATAGTCCTGGATAACCCGGAAGTATCAGGGAATTTCGTCAGTCTTTTTTTGTGGCCACCCTGTTAATCCCATAAAAATTGAAAATTATCCGCGCTTCAAGGGATATTGGGATTGCATTCTACTATCCATGTAATGTCGAATTTTTTTTATATTTGTACAGTATTTCAGTTGTGTGATATACTCCCTCGCGATTCTTATATTCTTTTTTTAACGCGAATTTAAATTCCTTTCAAAAAATTTTCGCCTGACGGGAAGTTTATCAATTGCAAGTGATATTCATTAGATTGCAGGAAGGAAAAATTGGATTTCATTGCTCGTACCATGTAAATTTCATTCGATTTGTTTTTCCGTCAATCAAGCTTTTGTTCAGCGATCTCAAAAATTCAAACTGCGTATCGTATACGGAAAGAATGAAATTGTTCCAGACTGTCAAATATTTTCCATCTCATCCTCTGGTGAATATTCACTCGAATCAAATAAATAGAGTAAATAATGAACACTTGTACACAAACGAATCTTTGACTGAGAATTTCAATAAAAATTGTTTCCTGTACCTGTAAAAAATTCACTAAATTCCAAGCGTAATAATATCAGAATTTTCTTTTTCACCTCGAATCATTCTTCATGAGAAAAAAGTGTATAATCGTTTAAAGAATATTACATCCTTCATTGTTTCTTTTTTTTTTGCCGCAACGCCGACGATATCAGTTGAATGCAAATGTCAAAGTAAAGAAAACGAATATATTTCAGTGATGGACAGGTATACGTATACCGTGATCGTAGCTTGGGAAAAATTGCGCACAAACTTCATGAAGCATATTAAAGTTCGGATAAAATTCAAATTGTATTTCGTCGACGGGTTGTAAAGAATTTTTATAGCCACAAATTGAAAATGTTGAATAATGAATTCGAGGGAATTTTTGAATAATAAAATTCGGTAACAAATTTTCTAGTTCTGATGAATTTTATGGGAACGAAGAAGAAACAAAAAGAACAATTTTTTTTCTCGGTATCTCATTCCAATGTGTGCTCTCTGTGTGTCAATATGAATTGATCATCTCGAGAACGTGATGCAGAATGAAATTGGAATCATGATGTTATTCGAATTCTTCTACGCACAGTACGTTCGCGTATGAAAGTGTGTTACGAGATTTGTATATAAATTGCGTATTAATATTATTTGCTGGAAATTGAGTTTGTATATATCGTGTATTGTACGTTCCAGGTAGTATCAGAGTAAGAATCGAAATACAAATTTTTCTTGTCACACTTAAAGTGCAGGGGAGTAAACAAATGATAAATCGGATGTTCTCCAACTTGCAATTACGAAAGAAAAAGGTGGATCCGCGATTGCGGCGTGGCTAAGATCAAAAACCATTTGGGGACTCATTAAGCGAGCATCGAGGTGAAACGACACACCGGGTCATCCGTGAAATTGAAATAATGGGTAATGCGTGTATACACGCTTGGTCGTCATTTTGCAATTTCGTTCTGCACCGATGTGGCGTTGTTTGGTAGGTTACATCATATCAAACTGGTGACGGTAAGCGAGCCGTTAGAGGTGTGCCCAAGAGAAGTATCATCGTCGTCGTAGGAGTGGAAAGAAATGATGACGATTCTTGGCTCGTGTTGTTGGAATCAACTCGATCGACGTGATTACAATGCCAGAGCGGAACACAATATCGTGCTTAAACCATCATCCTTCATTAGTAGGTACGAGAGTTTCAATCGACTGTTACGGACCTACACCTCAATCTCGATCCTCTCCCGTGTTTTCCCGTAACGGTTCAATAGGATATTTTTCAAACGTATATCTTTCTATTATAAATAGCTTCAATAACGCGTGAACATATTACGTCGAAACATTGACCCAATGTATCGGGTAGAGCGATCTTGCGATGAAATATTGATTTAATAATACGAGAATAAATGTTTGCACCCTGAGCTATACACGACGTTACTCGAGTTGTCGCCGTTGGAATCGGTGGAGATTAACACAGTTTTCGTTGAGTGGTCGAGAAGAGTGCATAATTTATTCGTTTTATTTCTTTTTACATTTTGTTTTCTCTTGGCACTCTCCAACAAGGAGTTTCGCATATTACTTTTAATACCCCAACTACACTACCATACCATCGGCAGTGTGCTCTCGCCCGCGCGCGCTGTCTTACACGAACCGTGACGCGGCAATTTAGGCATTTGACCCCAGTGGGGTCCGCACAAAGTTCAGCCGTTTAACCTCAACGCAATGTCTCTGTCTGCATCCTCTACCATACACTTTATATTCTCTTTCCTTTCTCGATCCTGGCGCGCTCTCTTGGTTCTGTCTTTTCCATATAAGATACCCTCGAGATCGTTCTTTTATCGTGCGCCCACACTAAGTGCCCTTACTTATTTCTTCTCCGATATTCTCATCTGCTTGCTCATCTCTTCCTCTACTCTCTTTGCCTTCCATCCTTTACATTCTTCTTCAACATTCCTTTCAATCGCTCTTACTCGACAACTTGAATGATATGTAAAAGATCTTTCGCGGATCAAATTTTTCCTTTTTCCAAATTTTCCAGATCAATCGGATTTACATTGGATCCCGATGAATAATTCTCGAGTTACAAAATTCTTTGTTACAACGAAAGGTATGGATAGGGTATCGAGATTCGTAACGGTTTCAACGATATGTATCGGATATAGATTTTTAAGATCGTATAAAACATGGTTTACTCTACGAAAAGATTACAATAGAAATAATTGGAGGATGATATGGTAATTCCATTGAAGTAGTCAGGATATATATGTATATTGTATACGTACTTGAGATAATGGGATCCATCGAATGCGTACCCGCTGGCAACCATCTCATTCTTTTCACTCTCTTTCGTCCAACAAATCGAACGTAGGAAGATGTTTTCCTATATGGTTTGTCTTCTTTTCTATCAAAAGGAACGTCGAGGAAATAATTATTGTTATAACCATGTCAATAATTTTGTTACGAGGCCATGTCAAGAGAACTTTGATTATCCTTGTTTCATATTTTGCCTAATTCTCTTTCTGTCAGTTGAGATTTGATATTTCTATTGCATTCATGTTCTACCCACTTCCTCTTCGATCTTTTATTCAACGAGACCGTTACCGGAGGCCCTGGTACAATCTATGTGTACTCCACGTTGAGAGAAATGTGCGATAAGAATGGAAATTACGATAAATATGCGGATAATATAATGATATTCGTTGTGCTACGGATAGTATCTATTATTATGTTTTCACGTGGAACCAGCTGTTTACAATCATTTTTATAACAATTCAATGGGTTAAATAATCCTTCCTTGACAAGGTGTTTCAAAGATAGTACATCTTTCAACTGTAAATTCTAATCTTTTCTTTCCAATCATCCTTGAACGATTGTTCGTCAACGAAAAAAGAATCATAACATAATACTTTCTCAAACGTAAACCATCTTTATATTTCCGCGTAACAAAAAGTTGAATTGAACAATGAGAATGTAAAATAGCGGGTAAAAGTTTTCTAGAAAACAAATATATATAAAGTTTTAATTAAGCTGAAATTTATCCCATGTAAATGTGAACAAGAATACATGAACGTGCCCGTAACTTTTACACGTGTCTATTCTGCACTCGGTGTTATACAGCACATTTCAAAAGAGATACATGTCGTAGGTTTTGTTTTATTTCATTAATTAACTTCCCGCGTTATACGCGTAGTTTTTTTTCAAATAATTTTTTTCCCCTTACGCGGATAGGACGGAACACGAAGTCCATTGTAATTCCAATACTTATGTATACAACTCTACTCGGAACTACGAGAAAATGGGAAATAAAGTATGTACCGGTTGATTATATTATACGTTAAGTATAAATTTGCAGAAAAAAAAGAGAGGAATAACAATAAAATATTGGATCCGGATCTGTGTGATTGGTATGCTTTTAACGGCATGTCCAATAATTAATTGGTATGAAATCGATGGATATATCCTATATGGAACTATTGTATCCCGAGGGTCTTTATGGCCGATGGTATAATTTATACCTCGTTAATGCACGCGGACTCGGTAAAATCCCTTTTGTCCGTTATGATTAAACGCTGTGTCCAGGAATGAGAATGTATACTTTTTTCTCGGTGAATTGGGATAATAAAAGTGTTTTACTTCACACTATGAGCTGAAAAAAGAATCTAGTTGTAGTTATAAAATTGATTTGGTTGCCTGAAACATGGTATTGTTTTATTATCACCAACATTCGAATTTATGGGAAAAGTTGGCGCTACATTTACCACGCTTCTCCTTATGCTGGAGTGCCCTTGAGTACTTTTATGAACACTAAATACATTTGTACTGTGTACTTACTTGTGTTTCAAGTACGTAACGTGAATACACGGAGGATTATCTGTTAATTTGGAAGGGTTAATTATCATTTTGGATGTAAAAGTGAAGGTCCAAATGGAAAACCTGGTGAAAAACCCAGATGAGAATTCAAATGAAATTTGGACACGCTGGGGACTGTACACGCAGAAAAGTATCCGAGTAGATGTTTGGCGGGATGGGGTCAACGTCGGGGTCTTATGAGATAAGCATTTGTGACATAAGGCAAACGATAAGTTTGATGTGAAAAACATACTAAGGAGCCCTGGACAAGCGAAAACTAAACGATTGGTAATTACAACAAGAGTCTGGTGAATATGACCAAATGTAGCTGAAATTAACGATGGGTTGATGTGAGTTTTCATTGAACCTGAATCAAATACTTTTACTTCAGAAATTGATTTTCAATTATGCGATTCAGTTACTTCAATATTCGATAAAACAATTCTATGAGAAGCTACATGAATTTGCCACTACACTGAGAGAAAAGTATTGGTTTCATAACAATACTGCTTACCTGTACCATCTATGTGGAGTATGATAACATCGGTATTCCCAACACTGCCAAACGGATGGTCCTAGGAGCGACACAGATTGCTACGATGTCAATCTGTATTATTCTAGAACCACAGATTTTTTTCAGTGTAGTTTTAGTTTGACGTAACTATTACCAAATATTAATAACTAACGCCAAGTCGTTTTCTCAATGTCAAGTTCTGAGCGTATTTTGAATATCGACTATATATCCGAATGGATTATCAATTTCCTCTAGAGAAAAAAAAGAAAAAGCATTCCCCTTTCATCAATAACATTTATTTTACTTTCATTCACACGAAATTCCTAAATTCAGGTTATACATATATATGTACTATACATAAAACCCGCAGTACGATAGATGACGGAGACCAAAGTGAGCCGAAGACATGTTTTTTTCCTTTCCGGGGCTAAAAGGGAAGGGAACCCTAGCTTGATCGTCCACATCATCTTCCCAAATTGTTTCAGTTCTATTCTCGTGGGTCCATTCGAACGTAAAGCTTTCTTGTACCATATCGAGTACTTAAGGTTCCAACACAATGAATATTATATACATCCCAAAGACATAACGTAAAAAAAGGAAGAAGAAAAAAGCTTCCAGCTGGAACGAATTATCGCTCTCATCGTTATTGAGGAGTTTTTGCGTAAAAGGCAGTTTTTCGAGCCATTCAAATGTTTAACTAACTTCCTATCCCGCCTATCCACGCAAATGTACGTATTAACTTATATTTTTTTATTTTTATGTTGCAGGTAAGAGAAATCTTCGCAAAAATTATCCCTCGGTGAGATATACGAGGTGAGTGAGTGAGTGACAGCTGAAAGATTTGGAATAGAACATTGGATTTCACGTTTTAAGGACCAACATCATGCACATCGTGATTATCGGTCGAGATTGTCAGCAATTTTTTATTCCGCACGCGAGAAGCATTTTGAAATCCAATTCTTATCAGGTAGTCAGTAATTTAAAATCCGATCACCGAACATACGTAAAAACGGCAGGCGGTGACGCTGGCCATTCGCGTGGAAGAAAGAAAGAAAGAAAGAAAGAAAGAGAGATGGGAGCACAAAGTATAGTAAAAATCGCAGAATCGGACGTTTTCCGTGCACCTCGTTTCCCTTTGCATATGTCAGAAGTCATAATCTTCTGTGGGAGATCAATTTTTTGGAATGTGTTCTCATCGAACTCGTAATTCCGATGTTTCCAGCCGAGGTTTGAGTGAGAATTATCTCACATTTACGTCCAATTTTTCCGTTTGAAAAATACAATTTACAAATCGAATGTTCAAAAATACAATCTCTTTTGCTTGTTTTTTCATATCGGAAACGAGTATATACGTATTTTTACGTATACAACATATATAGGGACCGGTGAATTTAGTTTACTTGTTTATTGGTTGATGGTCGGCACTGGAACAAATGTTTATAAAGTCAACTCGTAGTTCGTCGCGATTGATATTGAAACAAACATCACTCATATTTGCAGTTTGAAATCTATCTTTGATGATCAATTTCACCTGAACGTTGGTATTCCGTTCCTGATTTTTTGTGTAACATTTTATTAAATGGAAAAATCAAATTCAAAGAGAATTCACAATCTTCGCGGTGGTTGGGAATTGGACGGTCGGTTCTCGTGGGATTTTAAAAATGAAGATTGTCAGTCCTGAATGCGAATGTTGGAAATGACTTTCATTTCCATAGTTGATGTTATTTATCTTTGAGAACATGAACGTAAAATGTATACGCGCAATTCCATGCAGAGTTTAGATCAATATTTTTGTGGAATTTTGAATCCAGGATAACTTGGAAATGTAAAAATATTCTTCAGATCAATTCAGGCTATTTCCTAAGAACATGACAGAATCATTCAATTTATTTTTACTCGTAATTTCTTCTCAGATTTGAACACTTTTGAAAACAGTATAGAAAATATTGATTCAATTAACATACAGTGTTAGTTGAAAATAAATTGAATTTTTAAGTATACGATATAATTCGAAGCGGAATAGGGGAGATAAAAGAAGAAATAGCTTCCATTGCAATTCCACTTTACAAAGAATTTGAAAGAGATCGCAAGATTGCAGTTGGTACAAAAGTCCAAAAAAGTAGATTTCTTTTGAAAAATATGTGACTGGCGTGAGAAGAAAATGTAAGAACTTTTAATGATAAAAGAAACCTCGTTTTTCGTAATAATTACAATTTTCAACGACTTACAGTATCGCGGACGAATCTCTACTTTTCAGCATTTAAACGTTCCATTTCGATTCATAAATATTAGGAGTGGAAAATAAAGACTCTAAGATCAGGTTCAACATCGACTTTAATGTTCCCAATTAGTAATCTCGATGTAATCTCTATTTAAGACAAATTTAATCTTGCTACGTTAGAACGTGACATTTTTAAATTCATTCAATTAGCATCGCCAGGCGAAAACTCGCATATACATCCATATGATGTGTTTTCAAACGTAGAAAGATTTTTATCAAATCAAATTATTGTCGTACGATCAATCTCCCCCCCCCCCTCGATTTGAATTTTTCCTAGTATCGTAATTTGTAAAACAAAAATAAAACTTTCAGAACTCTATCGTTGAAGAACGAGCAATAACTTTTCGATTGACAAATTTATTTCGAAGCTTGATGACTCTGAGAAAGTATATGAATTACATACATACCTCGTAAATAAATTATACCTGGTCATTTACCGTAAAACTTATATTTTATCTATTGAAAAACTTTTTTCATCCAAGGAAGTTGTACGTGGGTATAGCTTCACTCTACGATTCTTACATACTGCCAAGAACGGCACTATTACGCAAGAAATGTTCTTCCTGGTTTCTCGCCTCCTTCTTTCTTTACGAACCACCTACGTGGTTATGAGTATGTGTGGCAGACAAATAGCAGAAGAGAACGAAAAAGCTTCAGATGTGCGAATAGGGGTTTAGATTTTCAAAAATATGACACGTATTTTGTTTACGACTGTGCTTACGGTACATTGGAAATTCAGTTATAGATTTTTATATTCTAAAGCGTCGTTCAGAATCGCAAATACAGATTCCGTAGAAGAAATGTGGAACTGGAATCATACGATAATCATCATCAAACTCTACTATCGCTGTATGAAGTTTCCCAAAAACGGATACCAATTGATTCAATCGAAACTTTTGATAATCCAATTTAAATTCACATTCTCTTCGCTCTCAAAGCAGAATCGAATTCAATTATCTTTTTGTTATATCGCTCCTCAAACTCAACAAAAACGATCAAAACGTCAGTCATTTCAAACCTCATTTCATTCGGAACCAAAACGTCGAGGAGAGGGAAGAAATTTCTCAACAACAACGAATCGAAACTTCAAAACGAACGAACACTTACAACAGCAACATTAATTACACTCTTAAATTCTTCGCGTGATATTTGATCGGAACATGAAGCACTTCAAAAACACTCGTTGCATTCAAACATTCGTTTCTGTATTTACCTCTTACATGGTTTCCTACATTTTCTTTTCGATCTGCTATCACTGTCGTCGTCATCCTACGTGCCGTAATCCTCTCATAACTTATTTATTCACCAGTAAAGATTATTCATTGAATCATTTGCGAATCAAACGGAGCGAAAATTCATATTCATCAAAGCACATCTCTAATGGAATCAGCGTTGTGTAATTCAAGCGTGAAATATCGATATAGATCCAACAAATTATAAAAGCTGGAAAAGTGTGTATCACATGCTTATATCGATTAATGAAAGAAGTTTGTCATGGATTTCACAAAAGTATGACAACAGAAGTACTATGGTGAGGGATTTCATTACAATAATCACAATTTATTAGCAGTTAATCGTGAATAGTACTGTAAATAATCGACAAATTTCAAAATTACTGAACATTCATTGATTTTTTGTGAGACTTCAGGTAACTCAGTGTTCTTCCACCGGTATTTTCAAGTATAAGTCTCCCTACACTGGAAAAATCGTGTGGTTATACTAACTATTCGGAGTAGACTTGTGTAACTCATGAGCGAGTCGTTCATAAGAACGGCTCACTTGACTGACCCGAATGAAGTACTTAAGGTATTCATAAAGATACAAGGGAGAGTCGGATAAAACCGGGTAACTCAATGACTAGTGCTTCTTTCTGACAGCAAACGCTGGAACTAGTAGCAATGGACATTTTGAGCAGTTGGAGAGAACAACAGTATCGACGCAACTTGGTTTCTCGCTCAGAACATTGTTCAAAGTTTTCTGCGAAAAAAATTGTCAAAGTTGTTGCATTTGTGTGGTGAGTTTCAAGTGCTTCGCCCGAGGGGCTGTTCTCTGCGAGTCATGAAACAAATGCATTGAAGTCATGTCATTTCATTCGATATGATTCTCTGCATTAAAGAGTGACTCTCAATGATTCAGCAATTGGAATCGCTTGCGAGTCAGTGCGAGTAACTTGGGAGTTGAGCGACTGCCAAGGGACTCCCACTGACTCTCAAGTGACTCGCTAGTGATTTCTATGTGACTCCCACCGTTAAATGATGACTCTCTTTGATTCAGTCCTTTATGCGAGAATGATTGCTCGTGTTGAAATTCATTCATTTACGAGTGAATACCCCCTCGGCTTCACCAGTTTCTCAAGAAAGAGACACGTACATACTTTAATTGAGCATTTTTTCTTGCACTGTAGAAAATATGGGAAAATTTTCTCCACACTGTTGGTAGATTTCGTCCCCTCGTCGTGGGGGAATTATTTTTTCATTAAAAATGATTTTTTAAAAAAGAGATTTTTCCACCCCTTTGAGAAATTATTTTGTTTCTTGGGTGTTGAATCCTCTAAAAATGAAGGAAATGTCCACGAAATTATGGTGAAGAATTCCCCATCTATAGAGGAACTTTGCTGCCACCATTTTTTGGGGGAAAATTCCACAATCATTTTTTACAGGGTGCGTATTTTCATTCTTTATTAATTCGCCTAGAGCAACGCATAATCTAAGCCATCTTGAACTGAACAAGTTACTGTGAGGTCAAACCGGGTACTTGAGATTCTACCTTCCAATTTATGAAATTTTACCAAAATTTATGTTTTTATGATAAAATGGTCATCAAAATATGTTTGTTCTTGAAGATCCCTTTAAGTGTACTTGCGACTTTTGTTCTCAACTGAGTTGGCCTGAAAAAAATTCTTTCTCTCAACAATTTTGTTTAGTTTGTCAAAATATATCAATTCTCAAACATGACTGATGTCTGTTTTCGAATTCAACTGTTGGTAACAAAAATTTTACAATCCAGAAGTGTTTTGCATTGATTTAAACGAGTACCCGGTTTCACTCTATCCATAGGGTAAAACCGGGTTTCTGTACTTTTTGACTACAACTCATATAAAAGAATTGTATTAATGTCAGAACAATATACGAATAGGCTGTTGTTAATGAATGAATAAGGAAACTGAAAAACTTTGATTGGTTAATTTATTGCTAATAGGAACTTTTCTATGACCGATTGAAGTTATGCTACCCCGTTTTATCCGACCTTTCCCTGCATCAATAGTGTACACTAGATATTTTCGTACATTTGTACCACAGATTTCTACTAAACAGAAGTTCCCACGATTTATTCGGACTCGTCAACCTTTGGGGTCATTTTTATACAGTATTATTATTCCCTTAGCATGTGCGACAGTTCAAGGAAAGTTTCTATAAAATGTTCATTTACTGTGGATTTCAAATTATACATAAAAGTTGAAGGTAATCGTCCCAAAAAAAAGCTTATGGAGGATACTACAAATTGAGTTGTTATAATCTTAGTTTAAATGATGCAGAGGGCATTGAAATGCTAGGTCCAGTTTGCAAAATATAGAATAGATCCAATGCTTATGTTTTATGTAACGAAAGTTCTGGTTTTAAATAAACGAAACAATAAATCAGAAGGATAAAATTTGGGAAATAATATTTTGGCAACATCGTTGGCTAGAGTCTGTTGAAGGAGCTCTATCCTCTATGCCCTTACCACTTTACATGGACTATTTTGTGAGAGAACAGAGGAAACGAAAAAAATGCTCACATAATTGATGGATTTTACTAATTCTTTACCAGATTACACTGTAAAAAATATACTTCCTAAACTGCCAAAGAAGTTTGGCAGATTTAACACAAACTTTTTTTGTAAATTACCAAACAAAAGTTTGTAAACATTCAAAAAATTTTGTGATTTCACGAAGATTTTTGAGAATTCACAAACTTTTGTTCGGCAATTTACAAAAAAGGTTCGGAAATTATTTTTCCAAACCAAGTCTGTAAATTTCCAAGCATTTTCGTTTGGAATTCAACAAATTTTTTTTACAGTGTAATTAAACTATTTGACTAAATTGAACTATATCTCTGAACTGAACTAGAAAGCTCAAATCTAATCTGAAGTATGAGTAGGATAGATAGCTGCAGTGGCGATAGTCACATCGTTCTGGAACGATACAGATTGCTGTCATTGTTATCGGTGTCGTTCCTAGAACGATCGGTTGGGCTGTGATAGCTGTACCGATGTCCCTATACTTCAGATAGCTAGTATAAGTAAACTATACTGTTATGAGACCAATACATTTTTTTCAGTGTATGTACCACTTCTGAACAGTTTAGTCATCAAGTAATGGTCGGAGAACACTGGATAACCTGCACGGAGAAAGAGCACGAAAAAGATAGTGGTCCCATATGAGTTTTATCCTAATCGATTGAAAACCGTGGAAAATTTTTGTTCCGCGATTCACATTATTTGACAATATTTTGAAAGCATGCCTTCGCCATGTCGGTATCATCCAAATGCCATGAAACTTGGAGTATAATCAGTTTACGGCGGGTTAGTTGTATGGCGTGAATTGCAAACAAATCGGAATTGAAGGAAGAAAGTGGGAAGCACTGAGCTTCGAAACAAAGTTTGGAAATTTGATGAACATCGTTATCATGCGGATAACTCCCGTTCCTATCATCCAATTTTCACGAAATTTTCACCTTAGCTTTATGCAGTGTGGATCGCAGTCCTATATAAATTTCAACCCGATGCTCTAAGAAAAACGGGAGAGGGAGAGAAAACATGTTATTGAAAATTGTGATTTTGCGACCGAGCATGTCTTCGCATTCCTGTTATCCGGTTGGAAGAAAATTTTTACCACGTTCCAATTGTGATTCGATAGTGTTTCCACGTGAGTTCTATCCCAATGGGTTGAAAACTGAGGGACATTTTCTTCTGCGATCCGCGTTATTTAACAATATTTTGAAAACATGCTTTCCCTATGTTCCTATCATTCAAATGCCATGTAATCTTAAACATATCCAATCTCGGAGGCATTAGTTGTACGGTGTAAATTTCAAGCCAATCGGAAGCGAGGGGAGGACAGGGTAAGCATCAAGCTTCGGAACAGTATTTTTTCCAACAATAACGAGGAAGCCATGTGCCAATTGGCAGAGTTTTTTTCTAATTCTTTTAGACTTCTTTACGAACACATAGAATGCGTGAAGGATCCTTCCAGAGTTCTACATATAATTCATAAAACGTTCAGAAAGGAACACGACAGAATATAATAAATGTGTTTATAGTACTCTCAAATGTCTGACATTTTGAATTCTTGCAATATTTGTTTTTGCATCATTTCGAGCTTATTATGAACTCGTGTAAAAAAACTCTGCCAATTGATAGACACAAAGCTTCCTCGTTTCTGTCCAAGTCGCATTCGAGCGTATTCTAACCCAAAACCTCTGCCTAATAATCGAAATGTGTATATGAAATACGTTCGGATGCTACTTGGACAGAAACGAGGAAGCTTTGTGCCTATCAATTCGCAAAGTTTTTTACAGTGGCCCGAGCGTTTGAACGATGAATCGCACCGTGCTTAAGCAGAATTCTTTTGTATAAAACTATTATGAGATATATATTACAGGCGTTCAGAGCATGGACGGTGCACACGCCCGTACTAATGCAATATGATTGGTTGCTTTATTCGAAAAGCATTGAATTCATGGACTGACAACTGGATAATGCATTCACTTTCAAGGTATGAATCCATTCCATAAACAAAACGCATGCTTTTTCTCTCGGTACACGGAAAAAAATAATCTGCTCATTTAACCACAATAGTCATTATTTTTACCACAAATCGGAATAAAATTTGGGACAGGTACAAAGTTTATTAACGTATAACACAAGCTTCACATACAATATAAAGCAAAACGATATATTTGTAACCAGATCACCAGTAACACTTGAAACGAATTGTAGTAAAGCATACCACAAAAATTGAGTTGAATGTATCTAGATATTGTCACAGTGTTTGGTATACATTTGGAATAGAAATTACCACAAATTTTTCATAAACATGAAAAAAATTTTTTCCCGGATTCTCACTGTACTTACCGCCGGTGAGTATTCGAGATACCTTCTCCTATCCGAAAAATTTTCATTCCTCACAGAGATCCGAACCTTACCTACCTAACTTATCACCTACCTAAACGACCGGTATTAACAGTTTGAGCTAACACGTGATATGGTTATATGTTAAATTATTGTCACTTAGGTTCACAACATTTTAATGTCTGATATATTATGATAAACATATATTTAATACACTGTAACAGAAGATAATACATGTATTAACGTTTTTAGCATATAAAATTCGTTTTAGTAGTTAATCCGATGATTTTGTAGGAAAAGTTCATTTTTCACACGAGCGGAATTATTAATATATTTGTAAATGTTTTCTTTTTAACACATAACTTTATACGAATTGATTTGAAATTCAGTTCAATGGATTCAAATTTGAGTGAAATCAAATAAATTTCTTCGTTGATAAGTTTCTATGACATTCGATATCAAATATTATTTACATAAAATGAGGAATGTTTTAGAACATCTCACATTAACACTTTACTTTATTGAACTCACTTCACTGCACGAACTCACTTCACTCGCTTCATTTCACTTGAATTCACTCAACTTCGATGATTTGTCTTCGATTTTAATTGTATTTAATTTAATTAAAAGTATTGTAATGATACGAGGAAACGTTGTGTATACAGACCCATCTGTAACCTAACCTCTCACAATACTCTTAGCGGAACACATTAACTCAAATTTTGTGGTAGAAAGAACAGCAGTCAATAGTGGACGTTAATAAAATGCTAAGATCTCTACAACAATCTTTTGGATAATGATTGAAACTTTTCGATTGAATAACATTTGGTATTCAAAATGTAACATCTATTGGAAGTGTATTACTGCAATATATAAATAGCAATCATCTTCGTTTAGGTAAATAATACTCCAAATTCCTGTAGAAATTAAGATTATTGGAATACATTTAACCATGATCAATTCACTACAAACTTATTGTAGCAGAAATCTGGCAATTTTTTTCCGTGTGGACCATTTACTCAACCTTTTTTCAATGCACCTCTCTCAGTGTAGCCTTACAACGAGAAAACTTGTAACCAATTTATCCCCGCATATTAGACGGTGGTAGTAAAATTATATTCTTGTTTTAACCCTCTATCGATTTGATACACTTCGCTTGGGTTGGAAAACCTCGTACGGGCAGCCTATTATTCCTTTTTTCCTCAACTTACACAAAAAGAGGAAATTGCCCTATCACTTTCTGGGCACCCGAAGAGGAAGCGGAGAAATCAAAATATCATATTATAACAAAAAATTCATAAAATTCGTATAATCTGATTTTCTATTCGCGGGATCCTGAAATCACAAATGAATTCTGATATCGATACTACCTATATTATTATTCTATTAAATTATCTAAATTATTGCATACATTTCATCCTTTCGTGATCGGTTTCGATAGTTAATTTATTCCCAATGAATTTCCTATGTGACAAAAGTAAAAAAAACAATTATGTGCTCCTCGTTCGCATTTAAATCCCCTCCGGCATCGATATATTGATTCGACGCTTGTGCTTTGTATATGCATTGATATAATCGAATTAAAGTGGAATTTGAATTTTTTCAGCTATCAATGTCCCCAACTCAAATCCCAGATGAGAGAAATTTACATTACGATAAACTGTTGAAGAATTTCAATACTAAACTAAAATAGTAGCAATTTCGTATTTAAGTGGAAAATTTACGAATTCGTAGAATTTTCATTATATAGCATACACCCAGTTTCCTCTCGGCCCGGTATTTTCATTTAACAATCTTCTCATGCGAGTGAAAAATAATCACCTCCTCGGTAAGTTCAAATTAAACAAAGAGCCTTTTCAGCTTCGAGGAAACACCGTTTCTATGCATTTATATTTTTGCAACTATTACAATTTATCTACCGAGGATGGATATAGTCAGTCTTTTTTCTCATCCACAATAGAAAAATCGATATTAATATGTACATGTGTTAGGTATGCCAGTAGGTAAACAATGAATGAAACAATCGCAACAGCCACGGCGCAGATTAAAATTCCTCTCGTAAATCTTCGCGGTTACACGCTCAAGCTTTTCGATATCATATATTCGATGCGAGAAGAATGGTTTCCCATCGTATATGTATACGCAGTTTGAAAATAATCAGGAAGACTCAAGGTTAGAATTTTGGAATGAAGGTATAGTTGTCGTCGCATCGATAGAACGATAACGCGTGGTTGTTCATAATCAAGCAATTTGTTCGCGGTCGAAATGCGCGCTTGAAAACCTTGGGATATGATTTTTCCTCGTTCCGCTGGTTTCATTCTTTGCGTCTTCTTCTCGTTTTCCTAAGTCGCTCCATCCGCAATCTTATTACAAAATCCAAGTAGCTCTTAAGCAGAAAAATCAGAGACAATTTTCAAGATTTCCCTACCAAATAAAAGTCATCTCCTTGAGACTTTCCGGATATTGCTTCACCTTATCCTCGTGATTTCGCGAATCTCTTCTGCATTTCACGCCCAGTTGAATATATCGCACTCTGATTCATCGGTATTTCAAACGAAGAAGGGAAATTGTATTCGAAATATTCTGACGTTGATTCTAAAAAGATCCATATTGCCGGATGAACCACTGGCGTAATCGGAAATCAATGTCACGATGTCTTATTTACAAAATTCACAATATCTACTCCAATTGTGAAACTTTGGAATATATATATATATATATATATATATATATATATAATCTCTCAAACCTCACATTACGTTCTATTCCGAAGCAAATATCCATCAATTATCTCTTTATCCTAGTCGCAGAGTGTTGAAGTTTCGTGTAATAACATAGCTAAACGTGATATATAATATTACAAAAGTTTGAAAGGAAACACGGTTATACGAAGTTGTATAACCAAGAGATAATACGGCGCAAAACATTCTTCCCTGATGTATCCTCGTAAAATTGACTTACATTGAAAAGTAAAGCGAATTGAGGTAAATGGCCATCCTCGCAAGCTAAATGACTTCAAACTGCATAACTACTTTGACAATTTATCCTTTCCCGTGAAAAATATTATCGTCTATTATGTTTTACGTGTGAAGCACGTAAAGATTATCATACTCGAAATATCACTTAACTTATGTTGATGCGCCAGAGTGACACGGAAAATGAAAATATGGAAACTGATGGAAACTAAGGTAAGAGATGATAAGGGTGATACGTAAGACAGACGGACGGACAAGCGATGCTTTACAGAGAGGGTATACGTTCGAGTTCGTCGTTGATACTCGTGCTTTAGCTCCTGTCTTTCGCATACCCACGATAGTGGTATCCCGTTGGAACATCTACAGGAAAACCTTGCTTTTATTAAATTTGAGCTATGCCTGGCGGGTGAGATCGTCGAAATGGCAAAAGTTCGTGATTGTCAGGGCTGTATTTAGCTATATCTGAGCCATCATCCACAGAGCAATATAATACAACAGCTGGGAGAGAACGCGTACCCTTACACCCGAAGCATCCCATAATTTCAATGAGAAGACGCTTGACGAAAAACTGGAACAAGGCCTCTTCAATTTTGTCGCTCATTATGGATTGGGAATTGAAAACATCGCACAATATCAATATTATTTTTATTTATACACAACTATGTTTCAATATCGGGTGATTCATGAGCCATGAATAGAAGTAAACAAGTTTGATAACGCTCTAGTCGTAACAAGCTTGTTAGTTGGATTCTCTGTTTCCGGTAGAATAGACTTGCCTGCGGACAATCCGTTATTCAAGTGTAATTCGACAAGCAGCACGATCAAACAGTCTGATGAGTTATAGCCGAGTGGGTTCGCAGAGGCGATAACCCAATACGGATGAGTGGTCAATCAGATTTGTAAAATCATTCTCTACAAACGACACATTCGAAGCATCATACTTTATACGTTTCAAGAGTATCAGAACAATAATTATGACAAATCAAACCGTTCCAAACTTGCGTTTTTTTTGTATACGACTCTAATCCTCGTAACTCTAAGATACATTTCGTTTAGTTAAACCTTGAACCCCCTCGATTACATCATTCTTATCGAATTTGTCACACTTTGTAGGCGATAAATTGAATTCTCACTGTTTCAACATCGGGATCGAGGTGAATATTTGACATTCTCTCGAATTGATTTATTACATGTATTTCCTCTTTGAAAGCCATTCAGATGGATCGTATCGATACAAACAATTTTAGAATATGATAGCTGAAAATCTGTCTGCGGTTAAGCCACAATCGATCGATTGTTATATTAAAGGACTCCACTTGATCGTCGAACGTTTATATCCGATTTCCATTGATATATGTATATATATATAATATTCATTTCAGGTCTACGTTAGATTGAACATTGAGAGTAATTATCGTTAAATAATATTCCACGATCAAATACAACGACCGTAATCATTCGATTGAATTCAGTACTGAATTTCAATCATGAAAATTGTTGATATTTCATCCCGATGGAGTACACAAAGCACATACGAGACGAGATTTTTCATAAAATATTGCAAAAGAAATTTCATTCCCCAGATCGAAAATAACTTATGCACATATTTAAGGCCACAAATTGAAACGTTAATTAATTTCATAACGCGAAGAGAAATTCGTTTCTCGTTTAAAGTGACAGTGACATGATAATAACAATAAATAATGAAAAGAGAATAAATAATCATTTGCATATCAGATGTAATTCGAATAAGCGAAGATATAAGAGAAAGCAAGGACGAGAAGAGAGAGAGAGAGAGAGAGAGGTTGATACCAAAATGGTTACCCAGTTTATCGACTGACCTTTGGTACGTAATGTAATGCTTCGCCGAAAATACCTCGAGCTTACTGAACCAGTTACTTGGGATTCATCTTCTCCTCTTCTTCTTCTTCTTGGGTTTTTTCTCTCACCCTCCACGAATTCTGATACGGCCGCCTTTCTTGAATCTTCGTATTTTTCTCCTTCTCCTCCTTTTTTTCCCCATTGATTCTTCTTTTATCTCTAGGTTCCGCAAACGCGGTGTTAAGTTTCCCGGTCGTCGAGGTTTGCGGCTTTGTTTCGACTACACCCCGGGTGTATCGTTCCCACGAGCGTGGAGAACCAGGTCCGCTTCTCTCATTCCTTGAGTACTGTTTTTCGGTTCTTATTGCTACGATCGAACCTTCTCCCTCTCGCTCTCTTGGATTTTCCTTTCTTCTTTCATGATCATAATCGTAAATGTTGCTCCTCTCCTCTCCATGTCGGAAGAAAAGATTTTCCACGATCTCGGTGGCTGCAACGAGCAAAAAAAGCATCAGCAAAAACACGAGTGAACTCTCGAGAATATTTATATACATATACACTGAAATCTCACGATTTTCAAAGTAAAAATAATTTGAGAGACTCCCGACGATGAGTTCCCATTGGGAAGAGATTATTACATCAGCGCTAACACGTAGAGTTTCGTGAAAGTCAACTTTCCCTATTAATCAAACTCGTAGATTCATGACAAGACTATAATGAATTGATCAAAGTTGCTTTTAAGCTACTCTAATTACTAGAACTATGAATGATTACTCCCAACTGTCACATATCGAATGCGTGAGACTGGAGGAGGGTTGGAAAAAAAACCAACATTGTTTCCCTTGAAACAACCACGATAATTGGGATGAACGAACTTTGTTAAATGAATGGTTCGGAAAGAACAAACCATTATAAAATGGGTTACGAAACAAAGAAGGCGGAGGACTCTTCTTTTCGATTACTACATCCACGAGAAACGAAGTGCAAAGATGTCTCTCCTCGTTCCTCGAAAAAGTCAGAAAGGGAGCTTGAGCGTAAATTTCAAAGACCTCCAACACAAGGGCGCGAGTATATACGTGCTTGTGTACTACGCACACAAAGAATAACGAAGTAGAGTTAAGTAAAGGGATGCAGAGACGACTGATGTTGGTAAAGAGAAACGAAAAGCAGAGCGATGCTTTTTCCCTTTTTTCCCCTCCTCTTACTTTTTTTCTTTTTTAACGAAAATTACAAAAAAACGGATTGAAGGTGTCGGAAATGAAAAAAAGAGTGAGAGAGAGGGGGGAGAGGGGATGGATCGGACGACCGTAGGACCGAGGAACGAACCAAGAGCGAGGGTGGTTATGTTAAATTGTTCATTTAAAGGACCGTGAAATTACCACTGATACCGGCCGCTGGCTGTACTCGCCTAAAGTCGGATAAAAAGCACCATCACCATTTTCACCAAGCCAAAAAAAGAAGGGAAGAAAAATGAGAGAAGATAAAATAAAAGAGGGAACGAGAAAGAGAAGATTTTTATGCCTTGACGAAATTGGGATTGATATGATTAAAAGGACGATGGCGTGATAATTATGAAATAATATCCTCGAATAATGATGAAAAGTGAAGAGTGGATCGCGAAGAGAGGCCTATCGAGATGTTAAATTTCCAGGTTGTAATCGATACGCGTATAATGATTTAGCGAACGAAAAGAAGATGAGATGGAGGACAAGGAGCGGTAAGGGGAAGAAATGATCGTTCGAATAAATGATGAATAATCAAACTGAAAAAAAAACGTATGGGGTGGTCAACAACGTTTTATAATTGTCTATTCTTTTCTTTTGTCTCGGATTTAGTGACTCTGTGTTTTCAGTAACCAGAGAAATTTATTCTCAATGCATCTCGCGCACCTCACATTGTTGAACAATTTATAATTGAGTTCACATCAACAATAATGATCATGACGATAATAATGCAATCAAAGGATTAAATTATAGTTTGAAAGAATGAGGAAAAAAATCCACCCCACGTGAATTATTAGACAGAATAATTGTTCCTCTTGAAAAACATGGTATCGTCTCAACAATGGAAGCTCATTTTCTGAATTCTTCACAATATCCGAACACGCGTACATCAATTCAAGAGATAACTGAAAAGCGTTTTCGTTGGCATTTATGTGCTATTCCCTTTGGTGACGGTAAAATCGCCATTCTTGGAACCAGTGATTCATCTAATTGCAGGGAGAAAAAGGGAGGAAGAGAACGAATATCCAGACAATTCGATCCGTTGCAGGGAATTAGACCGTTAGCGATTGAGTTTGCATTGATACGAGAGAGTGGAAAAATGACGCATCCATCCTTTGGTAGTGATACATCGTCGACGTATTACGGTAATCATGGGCCGGTGATAATCCGAGCGTTAGACGTCAGAACCACGTACGAATGTAATTTATGTAACGGTACGGATAGAAGAGATAATACAAGGAATGCTTACTTGATCGATTCGTTGATTCGTCTTACTACAATATTCAAGATTGGACAGCAGTTTCCAATTTTATTGTCATCGGAAACCTACCCGATAAGTGCAGCTGAAAAAAAAACGTTGATAAATCCGTAATATCGCAGGAATACCAGTTTTGACTTTTAAAGTCATTGGGGAAACATGTGATTGCACTTGTCACCCTCGATACCTCTTGATACTGTGGGGACAGGTAGGGAACATTAACGGCCAGTCAAAAGAGAAAAAGCGTACAGCCGCTTTATTATGACAACCATTATCGATCGACCGGTTCTTCTGGATCTTAATTTATATATCGATTTACCCGCGCACGCAGGAAATATTTGATCGATGGAAAAAAAAGGAAAAGCGTTAATTTGATTGAGACTTTTTTTCGTAGAATTCTTGAGTTTATATTAATCTATTATTGAATGAAACAACAACAACAACAACAACAACAACAATGGCCATTAATTAATTATTTAATTAAAAATACTTTTCATTTCCCCAGTAAATAGATTGCGTTTGTTTGATAAAACGAAATCAATGTTCCAGTTTGGGGAGAATACTAAATGAAATGGAGGTTGCTCTATAAAATGTATCGTAATCATTCGAGGAAGGGTGGATTTTTAATAAGATAAAACCATGGAACTAGCAAGTTTCGTATTTTTATTATATACGTGAGAAAAAAAAGGCGAATTGTCTGTGAAAAGTATTGAAAAGAAAGATCTAAAAGTATTAAAAACGAGTTAGATCATAAAAATTCATAGGTAAAAACAAAAGTGGTGGATGAAGGGAAAAAAGGGATGGAATAAATTTATAGATGAAATCAAATGATGCCATTTGTCAATATCTGCAATTCAATTTCAAGCCAGGCATGCTATACAGTTTTACGATCGTCGTATAAATACCGTACGCGATCCAACACTACACTCTCCCCACGACTACGAATCTTGATTACGTCGTTGAGTCATTGACAGTGATTGCAATTTATAGGACAATGCATAATAGAATGTTGCATTCCGACGTACGATGGATCCTTTTGATAATCCATCCATGATTCTTGTGATTCCATTTGATTCGGTAAGTCATGAATTTTATTTCCCATGATAACATTGATTCGCATTGTGTTTGAATTTGTAGTTTTTGCTCAATTCTTCCCTTTTGATCTGTTTTTGAATAAATGGAATGTAATGAGTAGAATGAGCACTAGTTATTGGAGTCTAAGAGGAAACCCTCCTTCCCTCGTTGGTTCTCGTTTTCATAGATATCTGTTTTGGATCCATCTATCTATTCATCTATGAGTTCACCTATCCGAAGCTCTTCCAGTAAAATTACGTTTTATAAAGAATGATCTACGCCCCCGCTCCATAGCCGTGCCAAGGGAGCGGTCGAATAATAGTGATTTATAGTAACGGTACTCCACGGTTTGCATCCAGGGCAAGGAGTCGGTAATGCGCAATTTGTAAACGCATTACTTGCCCCCTGTAGACCATCGAAGATCCCCTTCTGACCCTACTACTATCACCGCCACCATTCTCGATACCACTAATACTACCATCGGCACAATGGTTCGGATTTGTCGAGCTTCTTCCTTCTTCTTATTCTTGCAAATACTTGAAACTTGGTCGCGCATGCAATCCAGAAAAGGGATTTTTATCGCAGCACTTTCCCCTCCCCTCGATCAGATATATGAAAATCGTCGCAAGACATTACGCGTGATGGGACTTTGAACGATCGAATGTTGAAAATTTTTCCATTCACACACATACATCGGTACTTTAACATTCTACGAATGCTTTTCGCAAATGCCCGGGACATTTATTTTCTAAAATAATGATAAATCGTCGCAACAAAATATACTTCCCCCACATAACAATATCGATTATCATTATTATTATTCTCGAGATTTAAAAGCATCATCGAAAGAGAGAGATCGACGGGATAAATAACTTTGAATAATACTTCAGGGAACCCTTGTTTCCAATGCGAATCGTTGATCTCGGGAAATATAATTGGTTTAATCAAATCGAGGTGAACAAGTAATATAATTGGTATTCGCTAACGGTCATAGGTCGATTGGCCTTTCCTCGAAGTGAAGCCAAGCCTTCGTTTCGAGTCCACTCATCATAAACCGTGACCGTTTCCCTTTTGTTTCTACCGAGGTTTCTATAGTATACCCGGTTTACCTGCCATTGAAACTCTCATCTTCGAGGCTTATTGCATATCAAATTATTCGAACTCAGGACGCTGTAACGCAATGTTACAGAATTGAACGGAACGGAAAGTAAACGTTGATGTTCAATCGACGATGATCTTCGAACTAGAGTATAATACACCCAAGATATTTACCGTTGATATAACACGGAGTACTCAATGTGACCAACTTTCTGCGAGCAAAGTGATTTTGTTGCCGGTGGAAAACAAAAGCCAAAAGTCGGTCGGAACAAAGCACGATTCCCTTCCGTAAGTACGTGCAAAGCTCAACCACTCGAGAGAAAACGCCTTAGCGAGGGAGTTCGATGAACCAGTTCTTTTTTCCCCCAACTGACGAATAAACTCTCTTAAAAGTCGAATCACGAGAACGACGCAATGCTGAATTGAAAACATTACGCGTACACTATGCTATACGATAAACGTATGACCAAGCAGGATGGATATCCCTTGAAGATTCTCAAGAATTTCGAATGGGATCATCGATCATAAAGTTTTTGTGAACATCATAGGGAGGACGTGTTCTATTTATAGTCCTCGCTCTACGCAGATGTCGTTCCCGACCTACGCTCGCTTTTCACCAAACTTCTTTTCCGTGCAGTTTGATAACGTTCTATGAAACTCTTTCAGGCAATCGCTTGACATGCAAGCGCTCGTTACAATAGAATGACCCCTATCTTCCACAATTTTTCCTTACCTCTTGATCCGAGAGGTACCTCCTCTTCTCTTTATCGCTTAACCAAACTTTTTACCTCCATATCTTTCGTCCGACATTCAAGTTAAGATGTCTGGACGCTTCCCTCTTTATACGAAAAGAAAACGATAGCTGAGTCATTAGATGGCAGGAAAGGGTGTTTTTTGTGATAGATCGTAGATAGATTCAAAGGTATGGACTCGAAGCATATTATAACAAGAGCAAATTAATTTTCAAACATCTCATGTGTCTTGAAAACAACGGGAGTTATTTAATTTTTGACGACACATCATCATCAATGATCCTAATTGATGGAGTTTAATAATAACGATAATGATGAAGTCTTGGAAAAGCCGTTAGAAAAGAAAAAAAACGATAGATAAAGGGAGAGAAATTCCACGTTGTGGAAATGTGCAAGAACGAAAGGAGGAATATTATGATGAGTCTATCTCGATGCCATATCTCGAGCTAACCTATCAGGAGTCATCCTCCTTCTCGTCTCCGTCTTCATCGTTGTCTCCTTGGTTGTCGCCGTCGCAGCTGAACGGGACAGAAGTTACCCCACTCGTTAGACTATCTCTGATCATAATGAAGCGAAGAGTATAGCGTTGCGTTTAGGGAACTTTTAATTAATACCGCTCTCTTGGTTGCGCCAAATTAATTCTCTTCTCCTCCCTACAAACCTAGCCGAGCCAGCAGTGTTCTCAGTTTATTAGAGCTAGGTTACAGCTTTCGCGTGTCGCTTCGGTACGCGTAACAGTCATCTTTTTTCGTTTTATATCTTTTTTTCCACTCTCATTCCGACGACTACGAAGAAGAAGAAGAAGAAGAAAAAGAAGAAGGAGAAGACATCCAAAAGATCAAGACCATGCTTTTAGCAACTTCCTCGAAACTCAACGGGACTTGGACTTCTTCTTCTTGTTCTTCTTCTTTCTCGGACCGGGTATATACGCGAGAGGGTGTAGGTGGATGACGAGTTATACATACACATACATAACCTGGAAATCTATCTTATTTCCTCGCTCCATCTTTATCTTTTTTCCCCTCCAGCTCCTTACGCGAACAAATTAGTGACATCCTTTCGAGCTGAGGCTGATTACGTCACCCTTTCCTCTTCCTTCAATTTCCAGGAGAGAAGAAATACAAAGAGGAAGGGACCGGTCGTATATATAAAAGAAAATTATGAAACCTTGTCATCCATCCTTCTTCGTATTCCATTTCTTTGCTTTCCCCTGATTGTTTCTCCCTCTCTCTCTTTCTATTTTTCTTCACCTCTCTATTCGCATTTGACTCTTCTTCTGTCGCTTCTCTTTTTTCCACTCGTACGAGAGTACTTACACGCAGGTTATACGGTAGATGTTTCCCATGCAAGGGTTGAAATTCATGCTAATTTCACGAGCTTCACATCGAGTTCCTTCAAATGAGGCAATTAATTATACTGGCCCTGGTTTTTTCCCCTATCTGTCCGTACGTCATTTGTTTCAATTCTAATTTCTACTCGACCACGAATGAAGAAGTGACAAGAAATTCATTTGTATTCCAAAAAATATTGCGAGAAGTGAATTTTATTGTTATTTTCAAACCAATCTCAGTTTTCGAAGAGAGAACAAATTAAAACATGTTCTCTCAAATCAATCGAATTTTTCACGAGAATAGTCTGTCATGTGGAATGTCAGTATATTATATTCACTCGAGGATTTGCAGGCTCTTCTAAATTGAATACCCAAAAGGCAGTGGTTGTGAAAGGATAAAAGAAACCGCATCGCATTACAGTCGCTCCTCTTTCAATTTAATTAAATAATTTAATTAAATCGCTTTTTAATAAAATATACACCGACGGATTTGGTGGTTACGCGGTGAGGTTCTTACCAGAAAAATTCTCACCGCGGCATTTCGTTGGCGCTTAAATGGCCAGTGATGGGAATGTAGATATTACTTCGAAAGAGAAGGGAGAATTCGACTTGCATCTCATCACGAAAGAATGACGAATTGATGTATTTCGATCATTTTATCTATTTTTTAATGGAAAAAAATGGTTAAACACAAGGCTCTAAAGGCACCTCTCGCGGTTAGAGTTCATTAGAAGTTTCTTGTAAGAGTCTAGGAAAAATTATGTTTCTGAAGTTTGAATCGTTTATTGAAACGAATTAACGATCACATAACGGAGTATTCAGACTCAACTTCGGACAAAGACCCAAAATCTTGCAGCACATGCTCCAAACGATGTTTTAAATTTCAAGAAATCTGTTTGAGGAGATAAACATCGATGATTTATCATATCTCGTGAGTGTGAATTTTTGTTTTGTGTTTACAAACGATTCAAACTTCTACAACATTAGGAAAAATTTGATATTGAGATTAGATGAAACATCAATAATAATTGAAGAATTACAATAAGTGAAGAATCAATTATTCGGCCTGGAAAAAGACAATAGGGGAAAAATGAGGTATAAATGAAGAGAAAAAAAGATCGAAATGTGAGATGAATTTGATGTGAAATCGATATCGTATAAGAGAATTGAATCTATCAGACGAGTGCGGACTACACAAGATCGAGGAAGAGGATAGTGTAAATGTAAGAACTATGACTTCGTGTAAAGCTTGAAACCAAAACTTTTCTTTCCTCGTTTAACTTCCGAATGAGTAGTGGATCCTCTTCACCCCCGCACAGCAGGATCAAAGCTCCGGCCGTTTGAATCTTCTCTTCTCTCTTTGGGCAAACAGTTTCGGTTCACTATTAATATACATTAAATTCCGTCCCAAGATTCGAAAATACTCTCAAGTTTATGATTTTCCCACAAATTTCCCGAGAGAAAAATCTTGGCACCTTACGAAGAAATTACATTACTATGAAAAAAATATGTTCCATCAAAATCTTCTTTCTTTCTTCTTTACATCCTCCACTTTTCAATTTAAGCTTATTTTATCGTCTTCTTTACAAGCGGAACAAGTATTCCAAATAAATTTTTATTATTATGACACTTGGGAATGAATTCTTTATACCCTTTATGAAGTTTTTTGGAATATTAAGAGAATAATAAAGGAAAATTCTCTTGCATAATGCTCCGTGAATCCTTCATAAACTTATTTGCTGTATGTATACTCGTTGAGTACTGCTATAGTTTGATGTACACGTTGTAACAGAATTAGATTACGCTTTAGGTAATGACGAAAGCGAATCACATTGTATATCTATATGTGAAATGGCAAGATTCATTTATTTTTTCGACCAAGGACGAGGTTTTTTTCTTAAAAAAAGTAGGGATTTTGCCAGGTGTAAAGAATTTGTATTGAACCAATGAAAGTTTTTTATCAAGTAACGTTGCAGAACCATTGAATCTACCCTGTACCGGGGTTGGCAATCTTTCACTATGAATGCCCCAGATGTCAGAATTGAGACTGATTGATTGCTGGGAAGATGTTATTATTATTATTGCAGGGCTTGGTCAAGCTTTCTTCTCTCGCCACTTATGAATTTTTACATGTATAACTATGAGGATACTCAAAAAAGTTGTAAAATTGATTCTTGCAGAGTAAATGAATGGATACATCTTTCATATTCTGAAGCATATGATCTATTGAAATTCAGAAATCAGAATCGTACGTATACCGTGTAATTGCGGAATAATCATAATAGTTTTTAAGAAATCAAAGACAAAGTACAATTACACGACAAAGGGAATCCAATTAATTCATGCACGTGATAATTGGAGCGTCAATGATACAGCGAGAGGAATTATCGTACGCAATTATGTGTGCAGATTCTGATGATATTCATGAGAATTTCGCATTTTGATGTAGTGTAATCGAGTAATTCATTATCATATTATCTTCGTACCAATTCTTACACCGCATTTCATATTGTTCCAAATGAATAGGCACATATGTACAGGGTCAATAACGTTTCACGGATTATATATCATACTCTTGTACCTCAAAGTAACCATTAAACAGATTCAAATTTCCATTATCACCTGATGATTCAGTTCTTTGAATACTTTACCATTCGTCTCTTACGGAATTTATTTCGATGAGAATTATGACTTTGTCTCGTAGTAAACAACTTTTGTTTTATGCAAAAGCGTTAACAAGAATCTCAAAGAAGAAAGATTAAGAAGATACTCTACTGGGAAATCCTTGTAGTCGATTAGTTGATGCCACGATTAAACTGCTTTTAATTTTTAAGCCACGTTGCAAGAAGTTCCTTCGAGTGAGTAGAGAGTAGCAGACGTTTCTTCTTCCCAACAAGTTCCACGTTCCCTAAATCCGCTCCAGATTCTCAACCAACTACCAACGAGATCCCATCCGTGAATACGGTTGCTGCTACAACTACTTCGTATTCTCGTTCTTCGGTAGTTTATATTCAAAGGTTCCGTTAATTCGTTGCGAAGTGCGCACAGACGACAGAATTCGACCAAGTTAACCATAGTATACACTTTTCTCTTTTTTCTTTCTTTTTATATTATAAACTTATACGGTAAGTAGATAATCTTATTGCGATGCATAACCTAAATCCTTGAGTACGTTCAATACTCGACTACGGTGCTTTTATTATTACTCTTCTTCATTCTCATAACTATTTGCTCGTTCGTCCACCGAACTTGAGATCATTTCAACGCATTGTGAAGAGTTCTTTTTCGAAACATGCATACAGTCATGAATTTTTGAGTTTAAACTGTGATTGAAATTCGATCCTTGTAAATATTGCGTAATACAAATTGAATAAAGATTGTGAGTATTTCAAATGTGTATACAAATCTTCAAGAAGGATGAAATTTTAATACTTCGATAAACAAACTTGAATTTAAATACTTCTTACGCCCTTTTGACTCTCCATATTTTCTCATCAAGTGCTTCACTCTGTGTCTTCAACTTTATTCCGACACAATATGCAATTCGCTTTCTTTTTTTCTCTGGACTCATAGCAACGGTCTCTGTTTTCTTCATCTCCACGTTCAAGTATTTTGCAAGCATAGTCCCGTTTCCTCAGTCTTATCACCTTCATTCGTATCTTCTTTGAAAGTAGCGTCTGGTTTATCTTTTCCCTGCATTCACTCTTCGACATTTTTCCATCGTCTTCAAAAACTCTACTACCTCAACTTCTCTTCATTTCTAATACAATGGCTAATCGTTTCTTATTTAGGCGATGGTGAAAATATGAAAGCTGATTGTACGGGAGTATTGAAAATTTGATGAAATTTGGGAAAATTCTTTTGGATAAAGATGTTCTATCGTGTTTGAATGAGAAAGACTCCACTATAACACGATCACCACTTAGTTCTACGTATATACATTTATACTCGAGTCATATTTTTCAACCAAACTTCCAATAGAACACCGAGTGGAGAGAATCCAAAAGGAATGCCCGTGGAACGTCGCTTCACAGTCGTTTTTACGAATGATTGTTATTACTCCTCCTTGTGTAGGAATTTCATATAAAAATTGCTTGGTAAGCCAAAGGAAGGAAAAGAAGGAATCCAACGCTAATGGGTACAAGGTACAACCTAGACCGATCCAATACTACCAGCTTGAATTTTGGAAAGATAATATCCTTCTTATGCTCTTTATGTCCTCCCTATAGGAGTATGTGTTTTCAAAATTAAAATTTTCTCCGTTACAATTCAATTCGTTTGCAGTATATTTTGCAGCATCGGTATATACAAATATATATATGTATATTTGAAATATTTGGTTCTCGTTATATTTTAGTTTCGCTCGTTTCTCTGGGGTTATGAGACTAAATGATTTAAAGCTTGATGGAAATGATAACGAACCCGAGGCACTTAAGGGAGTCAGTTCCTGAAATTTGCTCTTCGTTCTCGTTTGGAAAACCGTCAGAAGAGAGAAGAGACTGAGACGAACGAATTTGTCTGACAGCCTCGGGCGTTACATCCGCATTGCGCACCATCGTGCTCATAAAGCACAGGCTGTCCTTCGTTTCGTTATTGCTTAACTTGGGTTACAAAATAATGAGCGCGTTGAATTCAATCGATTTGTTGTTTTTTCTCCTCGCCTCGGTATCACGATTACCGGGAATTACTTCGAGATTCAGAAGTTTACTCTCCAACTATCAGAGGATACGAAATTTCATAAGACATTCAAATACGTTTCAATCAAACTCTACGTAGAAGATGTTTGCACACGTTCTCCCGTGAATGGGTTTGGTTATATTCACATCATGTTTCTAACGAGCGAACTCTAATCGTGCTCGATGGGGAGTACGCTGACTATCATTGATCAATCCCCATTGATTAGAAGCGAAGACATTTCTTAATCGGAACGCGAAACGCTGCCGGATGCTCGTGGATGTAAGGAGATTGAGTTAGCGTAACATGGGAAGTCCATTGGCTTGTCAATATATCTTGATATCTCTGCGTATACGTAAATATGTATGTACATATGTACTACAGAATGAAGGAAATGAAATAGATTTTACACAGGCAAAGTGAGTAATGTCAATGTTTATATATAACTATATATCTACATCTATGAGAGGGTTTGTATGTCTCTGTTGTCGAGTAGCAGATTATATTTATATGTATATATAGTTCCACATCAGGCTTCGTTGTATGACGGGACCAGGTCACGGAGGGAAATTATTCCACGGGATTAAGGCGAACGAATTGGACGAACGAACGAACGAACGAAGCGACATGCGAGCGATGGGGTAATTGGATCTATACTACTGAATTGCTCTTGGGAGCTAATCAGCGTTAGTCACTTTGTGTCGCGAAACGAAACGGGCAACCGTGACAAATCGTGTACTTGTTCTATTCTCAAATCGCCTATCGACGTCCTTTTTTTTCGATCGTAAATCGATGTTGCCCTTGTTGAAATTTTTCCAATTTTCTTCGGGTAAACGATTTTTCTACAACGAAAGCTCAAGATTCGTTGTTGTTTGCATCCATTCTCGAGATTGAAGCTCTTTGAGAGGAAAATCGATAAATATACATATATTCTCATCCCTTTGATAAGAGGATGATTTTTTCCTTCATGTGACATGCGACAATCATAATTCTACCGTATATTCAAAGTCGATATTACCGAGTCCGATATAGGGCTTTGATTCGTCCTACTACAATTCAATTGGGTTACGACAATGCAATGCATAGATCGAACACTATGATAGAACAATTGCAATTTTATAATGTTCGATTTATCTTGCGTCTATTAAATTCCCGCTTTTTGCCTTTTTGGTGTTCGTCCATCGACCCACCGGTCCAATCCCTTAATGCATTTTTTGTCCCTTCCCGTATTCCCTCGATGCACAAGAAAAATAAATCTAATTACTCTGAAGCTCGTGAGTGCAAATATTTCATTCGATTGAACGTAGGCAAGGATATCCTGAAGAATTTTAATGTCTACTATCCTCTTCTTGTCATACCTTTTCCTGCTTTAATAACAGATGAAAACGACGGATAACAAAAAATATTACTCTATGATTTACTCCCATGTTGTTTAGCGACCTGAAAAGTCATAAAATTTGATGAAAAAAGATTTCGGGACTGACAATTTCTGAAATTGTGACATAATGCTTCAAATATCAGCTTCAAGAGAGATAATAAAAAGAAGAGTCATCAACTCACTTGACTCGAGACATCCAGGATTGATTGATTTTCAATTTTATTCGAATACAATTACGCCCGCGTCACATGGAACCCTTAGAGAGACAAACAGTGGCCTCTTTTTCCAACCAAGCGTTGCGCGCTTCGCTTTCCGCTCTTCTTCAGCGTCATGTGACCCAAACTTCGAAGTATTGTACGAACGGTGTGCAACCCTCCGTTCAATGTAGAATAACAGTTTCAAGTTCGCAAATTGTTTTTTTTCTGCTCCCAATGCAAATGGAAGGTGTGTTAGAACCTGTTAGAACATTTCTACCCGACTTTAATGAGATTTTTTGTGAGATGGCGATAAAAATCTTTCATCCATGCTTCACGCAGTTCAACCTCTTGGTATGAAGAAGCTGTAGTTGCAGATGGAGAACCGGAAGAAGAGCCGAAAAATTGATCACGAGAAAAAATCCTGATAAAATTGCCAGGGAAAAGAAACAAACTGATGAGACATGCGTTGAAAGAAGTAGCGAAGATCGACAAACCAGTGGAAAATTCGAAGGGTTAATGCATCAAACAGGACTGAAATTTTCAAAAATGAGTCTGATATTTTATGTATTACCTTACAAAAACCTCATTTTTTAATTTCAAAAACCATTCTCAAATTTTGGTTTTTACATAAAAGGGAGTAACAAAAATTCCTTCCTGGATTAGGCAAATCTATCTATAAATCCAATTTTGAGTCATTTGTAACAAGAAAAAATTCCACTGACCGACCTCATCTAATTGTTGATATTCTTATCATCGGCATTTATTTCATGATTCTATCGAATTTCAATTTGTAATATTTGGTTGATTCGATGAATAAGTTACTGTAATTTTGTTTCAAATTTCTAGTTCTCTTGAAATAATTTCATTGTTTGAAAATGTTATTTATTCGTAAGTCGAATATGCATCAACTCTGATATGCTGATAATAGTTTATCATTTGAAAATCTTAATTCTTTGATGTTCATATAGCATCACATATATAGTAAAATAAGTAAGTTCAAGACCTTCTTCAATGTTTAATACCTCATGTGTCATGGAATCAAAATTTAGTATAAATAATATACATAACAGTCAGTCATGAAAAATTCCTATTCTATATCTGGACAAACGTTGAAGGTCAAGAAATTTTAGTTCAAGTTAAAATTAGACACCGTGTACTCTGAAAATTGCTTCGATCCGTCATTCGATTCAAAGTCAGTCGTTCTGAGACCAAAGATTTCATTATTTGTTATGAAAACTTGAATTTAAATTCGAAAAAAACCTGAATTTGTGGGAATTACGTTTCTCCCTCTAAAACGTTTTCTTTTGCGAAAGAAAGGAGGTGAACGGTGAACGGTGAACGGTCTACACCTCACAAAATGTGGCGAACGACATTGATTATCTAAAACCTCGTTAATAATCGAACGTCACTAGGGGGTATTTGATTTTCCTCTTAGCAACACCGACGACCGAAGTTTTTAGTACCATCTTGAGTGTTTAAAATTGTGGTCAATGCGACAACGTAAATACACGCTGCCGTTAAATTCCAACCGAGTACATTATTATAACCAGTTCAACATGAATTTCGTGAAAATAAAAATCATATAGGACACCCTTTATGATTGAAAAATAATATAGTTGAAAAATGTATATACCTTTTATATTTCGATAAAAGTAAATTAATAAAAAATACAAAATGGTCATTGCGGAAGATAACTTTGATATTTCAAGCGTTCACAGTAGTTTGTACATTGTTTTTCGAGAGGTGTGAATTATTACGGTTCTTTTGAGAGTGATTATATTCGTTAAATTGTAACGATATTTTTAACTTGTATTTCAACTGAGCTTTTGAAAGGAAGTGAATGCATAAATACAACTTTTAAATTGAGAAGTACAAAAAGAGTGGGTGAAGTTTGAAAATAAAATAGCTACAATTTAGCTGATGCAGCTGAACATTTTTTCCCGTACGTTAATACAATGTACTGAAAACTTGTTTAAAGAACTCATTCATTCGTTTTATAAAGTGATTTTTTAATATACGAACAAAATCATCCGACACTTGATACATCGGTACGCTGCGCATGTATCGATATGTGAGGGAGTTAAAGGGGACAGAGATTTTATCACACGATAGCTCCTCGTGAAGAAAAGTTGGGGATAATGAAAATGCTGTCTTATCTACAGTCCTTAATTCCTAAGGATCAAGTGGCGCGATATTAAAGTCACAAACTCCTCATCGAGTATTTATTAGAAATTTCAAGAACAAAGAAGATGTACAACACTCAATTTTTTTGTCGAGAGACTAATACTTGATTGCTTTGTAATGGATAATTCAAGACAGGAGACAGCAGGATAAAATTGAATTTTAATAGAACAATCTACTCTGACGACGAATAATATATGATCATTCATACAATGAATGAGACAAATAAATGTATATTCTAGCAGAAAGCAATTCTTTCTGGACGTATTCAAATTTCCTCAATAACACGAGCGAGTTTGTGAATCTGAAGGATAATTCGATCCCGTGTAGTCGTTAAGTCGGTATGAAAGAATTGAATGGAAGCGGGTGTAGAAGAGATGTTTACGAATTGCGTATGTTTGTCTTGGCATAGGACCAAGTCGCTTGGTGAAGTGAGTTCAATGCTTTGGAGGGAGAAAATTAAACGAGAAACGTGCGGAATAGAGATACGTGTATTATGTGTGATAGAGCTTGTTCGCGTCAATATCCCAGGGATTGAGCGTGAGTGAGAAATTCAGGAAGTGAGAGATTAGAGCGAGATTAACGATCCGTAGTTGTTAAAAAAAAAAAACCACATGAAGGCCGCCAGCTGGTGTCGATTAATCTCGTCTGTTAAAAGGAAAATATCCAAACTATTGAAAACTAATTGAAATAAACGTTGAAGCCAGATTCGAATGGATTCCATTTGATTTTTTACGGATTTGACTGTATTTCAAGTCAAATCAGAAGACAATTCCTGAGTACATTAGTTGGATGAAAAACTAAAATGTAAATTTTGTCATATCTACAGGAATTTTAATCCCCCATTCGATTACTCCCAACGCAATTTTAACGGCTATTTCAATATTATATCCAATTTTAAGTATTCCGCTCATCAAATTGCTTTCTTTTCTTTCTATACACAATGAACGAAAATTCAATTCCAATAATACCTCACTTATTAATTCTCATATTCGATTGCGAATATCACCGACCGATTCGAGAAAATAATTATATCTGCATAATTATTTCCATTTACTTCTCGCAGAACAATAATTATACTTTATCAAAGAGACTATTCAAAATTCTGCATTATCGTTTGAGAATGTTTCGAATTCAAACATCGAATACAATATTGTTTTGCATTGTTTTATTTCCCTACAAATGAAAAAAGAAGAGAAAGTACAAGTGGAAGTTTTTGAAAGGAAAGTGTTCGAAACTTGTGAAATATCATTTTCTTAAAAGTGAGGTACATACCGTACGCTTTCACAAAGTAGGATGCATTGAAAAATAAGTAGAATTTGCCTAAGTAGATTCGCGAAGGTTGTATATATTGTTGTCCTCGGTGGTGTATCATTTCTTTCTCTTGCTTTCTTCGACTTGTTTATGGTTGAGTGCAGTATCTGAAACTACGTATTTTAAATTTGTTTCCACGTTTGTTATCGATTTGATACCGAATATGTACAGCGTGCTCGGTTGTTAGAGACATCGAGGATGGGCTTTCGTATTCTCAATTCAAAATGTTCTCGCGGAAAAGAATTTGTTTGAGAATACTCTTGAAATGTTCTAGGGTATTTTGAGATTAAAACTAGAATCAACGAATATTTTATAAAGTGAGTTGAATCATACGGGGATATAAAATTCAGTTGGAATCTATACAACTAGCACTCGTACCTACTTCGGTACACTTTGAGTGGAGTACAGGATCCAATGATAAGCCAACAACCGGTGCCGTTGAAGCTCCTATTCCGACGGCGCCTGTTGGCAGTAGTGCATTTGTTGCATCGCGTGCAAAGTTGCGATGAAAGACGTGCATGCAAATTTGTTCCCCGTCTCTCTTCCCTGGGTTTTCTTTTATCTGTTTTTTTTTTTTCTTCAGCTTCCTTCCGTACATATTTTAACCCATCCCACATCCTATTTTTCTTTGAGGGAAATTTAGTAGTAGTCGTAGAATAAGATCAAATGGGATAAAAGAAGAAAACGAATACCTTTAACTACCTAATAGAGGCGCACAAATACTCGCACAGCAATAGGTTCACGAAACTTTACGAAATGGATTTATTAATTATGTATGAAGATGGGAAGGAGGGGAAAAAGGAGCGAGGAAGAAGGCTGAAGGCTGGGAGTTGTAGTAGAACATTTCGCATCGATCGTGAAGCACCGAAAATGACTCTACACCACGAGAAGAACCTGTTCGAGGAAGACTGTTCTATGGATGTGATCCGGATGTTGGCGATGAAAGATGGAACACGCGTACTTTGTTATTAAATTTACACTTGTGTATTAATTTTCATTTCATTACCTCGATGAATCAACACTTGGGGGTTGAAATCCCTGTACTTGGGTATTCGCGGAAAGGAAAAAAAGACAAGGATTACCGCGAATTTTATTGGCATCGGTGAATAGATATCGCGAACGAGTCGTTCCCACCGTCTCTCCTCTTTCACGCGCCATTACTCGAGTGGACGTAAAAAATACCTGAAATCCAATGTAGTATAGTATAAATGGGCCACCACGTTCACTCCTCCTACCACCTGCCGACATGCAATCCATAGTACAGCCAGAGTATAGTCTTCGCTGGTTAATGTAGAATAAGGGGCAATGAACGTACACCATCTGGTGTACCTTCATTGCAGACTCTCGACAAACACGCGCGTCCGCGTGCATACACAGAAATGTACGGAATATAGAATATAAAGCAAACGTGTGTGTATATATTCTTTATAGGGATATATATACACATATAATACCTCCACACAGATTTACAGATTCTATGTGAGGGAAGCACACATTCGTATGTACACAGAAACGACTATTCGAATACTCTAGTACTGTAAGATAGGTTCTATATCAAGATTCGATCTCTCCCAGCTCGCTGGTTGGTTGGCTAGCCCATGGATAGCACGCTGGAATGATTTAGGTATTTCCGATTGTCGATTGTGAGTACGCATTACCATGGCTCTCTCGCATACAACCAATAATCTCGATATCCATGATAACGAAACAACCTCCGATTGTTTCCCGTGCTTTTCAAATACATGTACCAACACACATTCATGTAACCTCGGGATACGTTCCGGCTAAAGAACTTGAATTCAGTAATAATCCTATGGTCCTGAACATAATAGCTGTTATGAATTTTTCAATAATCTCCGAGTTATCACATGCGTTCGTGTTGAAACTTGCCGACAAGGAAATTTCATACGCACGATATTTATTGAGGCTTTTTAATGAATTCCAGGACCCAGATATGTATATGTATTTCACAAACCAAGGGAATTTCAAGACGTGTATCTTGAACTCTCCCTAACCCCGTTGAGAGGCAAAAGCAGTAGTAGCGTACTAGAACGAGCTCGTTCTCAAGAATTCGCGTTATAAACCATGTTTTATCTCGTTACTTTCGGCTCGTTCGCTCACTTATACGTTGAGTGTCCTCATATAAGTATACTCGAGTGAGCTCGAGAAAGTAATCCGAGATAAATGCAACCAAGAAAGGATTCGAGGGGGAAAAAAAATCTACGCCTTCCAAAGACACCAACGCATGTGCTGAACAGTCGACAGATCGGATCGTGTTCCGGTCATTGAGTCAGTGGTGGTAGTGGTTGGAGATTCGCTAGCGAGACCTCCAATCTCTGATTGACGCTTATGAAAGCTGCTTTTATGATTTCGACAATGGACTTCGATATTGCTTTTCGCATTTCATACTACTTTTCATTAATATTCATTGATCATTCACTTTCATCACTCACTAACTTGAAAAGCTATCTTTTCTACATCTTTGTATTTCCTCTTTTCTTTTTCGCAATCTAAATGTGTATAGGAGATTTCTTAGTCGGTGATAAATTGTAGGTTGCGTCTTAAGGTATCACAAACGTTGGCTGCGTAAATAAAGAATAAGACTGGCTGTTTTCTCTTCACCATTTACCGTAGATTCACCGTAAGCGTGGTGTGTGCTTCTCGTATATCCGTGCATGGACCTTTTTTCTCTTCTTTTTTTGCCGTTTCCAGAGCAAAAGGGTGTTCAAGGTCGATAGAACAAAGTATTCGTATGTGACCATGTGTTACGTGCGGTGAGTATGAGTACTTTATGGGTAGACGATACCTACGAAACGGTCGGCAGGCATGTAGACTTTTTTGTCTTCGTTCTTTTCCTCGAAGAGGTAAATCCGCGGTATGTGTCACCGCCCTTCGCGCGACTGATTCGCAAGAATAAATCCTCTCCAACGACCCTGAAAATCCGTCGGAGTAGATAGAAATCCGAACTCCCTTTCCCCCCTATTACATACACACATACATTTTACCTGTCTCTATCTTTTTTCGAGTGTGTCGTGAACATATTTCTTCGAGTCACTTTCCCCTTATCGTGGATCAAGTACGAATTTTGCACGGTAGAATCCATGTGAATACGGTTAACTCGACTATGTTACAGGTGCTTTTCATTTTTAACAATTTTGTTTTTTGTTTCATTGTAAAAATAAAAGTGCGAAGAGTAATTATCGTTTCCCTTGTGTTATTATCATTCTCTTTGATATAGCGAAAATGCAACTCCATACGGAATACATGTTTCCTGAGAGCATTGCGAATAATAATACCCACGAACGTGTTCGTTCAGCTATATATGTTGTATGCGCCTTTGATGGAAGCCTTAAATTACAGAAATACATATATAGATCGAGAGGAGAATCATCTATTAGTATTATATCGGTAACACTAGAAATGCTGGAAGCGCTTCATTTGCTTTGCTCACGTACGTTAAGATGAGTTTTCGTGAACAAAGGAGAATAGAGAAAAAATAAAAATTGAAATCGTAAAGCCGGAGAGTGGCTAACCCAAATTTTGTAATAAGCTTAAACGGATGAATAGTTTCGCAAAGTTCAAATTGCCCACTTTACGCGCTAAATCGTGAACATTCGAGAATAGCGAGAAGGATACTGCAAAGAAATGATGAATTATCGTCGAGGTATCTCGTTAGGATCGACAAAAGCGAGATACAATGATCGTTTATTCGCACATTTTGTCGTCTCATTCGAATAAAGTGTGATTAAAATTCAATTCGATATCATTATGAGGGGAATTCTATAATGAAAAATGACCGAGTGAAAGTTTCGAATCACGAGTCGTGATTCGTTTGCCCGTGCAAACCTTCGTTCGAGAACACGCGGCGATGCACCGTTGAAAGCCGATGTGAGCCACTTTAGGAGGCCACCCAAGAAATAGGAGTGGTCGTGGAACAGTAGCTTCTTAACCATACAGGATCCTCTTCATCTGTCAGCTTAACCACCTTTCATGTTTCATCTGCTTACATGCAATGTATACGTGCGACTATCTCTACGTGTATACACGCTACGCGTACGTGTATCCTTTCGTAAACACCCCGCTTCACAACCACGCTCGTGAATCACGTGAATCACACACCGAGTAAAACCAAAACAAGCGAGAGAAAAACACCGAGGCAAAGATCCCTTCCGCATCGTCAAACATTGTTACGTGCGTCCAGTATCTCGCACGTAATCTTTGCATTATTGATACGCAAGGGTTGAAAAACAAAAAAAACAGAGCATGTACGAAGAAGATGATTTCTGCATCTCACAGTTCAAAGTGTTTTGTGTTGTGCTCTGGAACTTCTTACAGCACTTTGAAAGGAACCGAAGCGTTCAGATTGAAAACATTCATCTTCTTTATCTTCACAATCAAAACGATTCGTTATTTATCTTAATGAATCGAGCCAGTTACAGTTAATTACATATAATCCTCGGATTAATATCGAGATCAATCAACGGGTCAAGGGAATAAATCTTACCAAATTGTAATCCTTCGAAAAGACAGATTTGGAATTCGATGAAAAATAAGTTTATACAATCTTTCAACGTTTGATTCAATATTTCGTTCTCTCGCTCCATTATAACATTATTACGTCTGAAGTACCATCGCTTTCGTGGATTTATGTGAGGACAACGATTTGTAACTTTAATAATGAAATTATTCGTCCGAGAAGAAATTTCAAACAATTCTTCTCATTTTTATTTGTTTTGTTTACCCAACCACTTAACCTGACTTAACCTCCGGAGACTGCCGGAAGCCTACAATAACGTTGATATTCAAAACTCTTGCCCGTCTTTTCACAGATTATTTTTCTCAATTGAATTTTCGAACGATTTATTTTGTTTTACGAGTTGTTCGTTAGTGGGATAAACAAATACGCTCGGAATTTTTCGCGTGGAATACCAAGAGTCTTCGGGAAAAGAACTTTATTCAAATTTCATTATATTTTTCAATGGATCTAGTTATTTTTCACGAAGAGAATGAAAATGGAAATATGTTATCTCGATTAAAGACTATGCTCCTGCCGCTTGTTCTTCATTCTTCTTCTCCCTCCTCTGTGTAGATCGGATGTAGAGTAGATATTTTGGAGAATTCCGAAGGGATGCCAACGCCCGTATTCATCTACTCAAAACGAGGCTACTGTATCATCAAGATTCGCTTCCATTTGTCTAACCAGATATTCTCTCATCTCCATGCGGACCCCAACTCGCAGATAACGTCTTTATCCCTTTCTATTATCCTACCAAAGCAATTTCCATAGTACACTTATCCTTCCGCAAAACAGTTTTAAATTCCCTCTCAGTCTTGCGAGTATTTACGTTACTTATTACATACATATAATACTCGTTGGAAATCGTAATTTCCAAATTTTCCCCAAAGAGTTTGAACGATCAATTAAACGTTCATGATGCTCCATGTACACGCAATGTGCAATTTATCGCCTCTAATAGTTGACCACAGTTGAACTTCTATCAGTTACGTTTCAAGAGGTCAGATTATCGTTCGCGGAAGTTCCTGTTACGTAAGGAGTCTCCAACGAGGTGGTTTCTCCACCCTGTTGCAGTTACGTAACCCTTGTCTACAGAATCGATAATATTGTTACCTTAACTAGGTGTGCCTTGGAAAAGACTCATTCGAATCGCAGTGTGATAGGAGCTGTGTCGATGACAGAAAAACCAAAACATACGAGAATTCCGGGTCAAAATTGAATTCATTCTATTGCGGAGGATTATTAACTTTCTGAGTAGAGAGGAATACGTGAGATGGAGTCTAGTTACAGGGAGTATCCTTTGTCCGTTACATTAGCAGGGGGTTTATCGATCCATTTGTAATCAAGCATGTACGCATACCATTGCTACAAACTCAAGAAACCTTGTCTTGAGTCACGTTTGAACTGATATCAAGTAGAGAGATAAGGACGAAACTTCAAAGCTTTGAATAACCTCAGATATTAGTAATGTTATTAGAATTATAACACATAGATTCAATTCACATTCCCATGGTCCGCACTGTAAAAAATTGATGATGTTAGATAAAGTTGACACTAAATAGTGTTCTCTTAAGACCTTTTGGTGTCTTTCTCATACCGGAAAGTGTTATTCTGATACCGTTTTGAGTTCTTTTGGATTGGCGTACCATAGAATTTGCGTGATGTTAATTCTGACATCGTTTTGACGGTACAGTGCTACTATGTTCTGACGTGGAATGATCGTAAAAGGCGTAAAAGCGTTTGATACAAACAAGAAAAAACAACATCCAACACTCACTGTAGAATTTCTCTTCTGTATTCCTAATCACAACAGATAAAGCTTTTGCCAATTTCGTGACTCACCCCGTATACATACAGTATGCATCGAATTTATCGATCTTTCTATGGAGAGACTATTCGTTCATCAAAAAGAGGAAAGAGGTTGAGGCGAACTGACGGACACGGAAAGAAAAAAACAAAACGAAAGACGCCCCTGCTATTTCGTTATATACGCAGGTTGGTTTATTTGGTGTTTCTGTATATGTCTCGCCATTTACGATGGGACAGGACAAAATCCTGTTCTTGCGATTTCGATGTGACGGTGGTGGTTCGATTTCGTTTTTTTCTACCCTTGTTTTTTTGTTTATTTCCCCTCCACTACCTTCTTTTGTGCATTTCAATGTTTTTTTTTTGCTTTACGCTTTTTTTCCTATCCATTTCTATTTTTAATGTTCTCGAATCAACGAATTTTCCCTGGTGACGTTGTACGACTTCCATTCTAGCACCGCACACACCGTTCGATAGAGAGAGCACATACGTCGTGCATATTCGCGATCGTAGTCAAGAGTGTACATTTAAAATTCAAACGGAACGCCAGGGAAAGGTGAAATGAACCTGGGTATTTCTAACTGAATAATGCAGGAGGGTGATAATATTGGACAAGGAACGGAATGAAATGAATCATAAAAACCGGCGTGGTTCGTATTCATTAGGACTAGGGGTATTATAATCACTGCATAGTCAAAATTATGGTATGCATGATGTTGTAAAGCAACTAGAAGGGATGGGTGCATAAATTCCCTGTTATCCCAACTCGTTCTAATCGTTTGAAATGTAGAGTCTCATCAATCAATAGAATTTCAATCATGAAATTGTTGTCGACGAATTACAAAAATGCAAGAAAAAATTATTATTTTGAATTGTTCTCACGCTGAACAGAAAATAAATTCTGAATAGAACAAAAAATTACCCTAATTATCAACATAAAGATGTTACCATTTTGAAAAAAGCAGGAAGAGAATGATGTGCTAATATTCATAATGAAGCTATAATCAACGTGAAATGCGAAGTATTATACACTGGAAGAAAAATTATCGTTCTTACTACGAAACTGTATGTTATTCGCAATGCGTTGCTGCACGAAGAAAAGTGCAAGGCGAAAACATAGTAATCTTTGATAGAAAATCTCAGCGTATTTTTTAAAATCTGAGAGTTTTATTTAAATTTGTAATAAAAATGAAACGGTTCACAGTTTTGTTGAATTTTATTTCAGAAACAATGAAAAATTATCAATACTTGATAAAAAATAGAAAATAATTGAACTTTCCAAAAGTCGCGCACGAAATTTTGCAAAGTGAATAGAAGATTTCGAAATTTTGTTATTCACTTTGTTAAATTTCATGCGCGGTTTTTGGAAAGTTCAAATTTTTCAAAATTTTTTGTCAAGTATTGATAATTTTTCATTGTTTTTTAAATAAAATTCAACAAAACTGTGAACCGTTTTATCTTTATTACAAATTTAAGAAAAACTCAGATTTTAAGAAATATGCTGAAATTTTCTATCAAAGATTACTATGTTCTCGACTTGCATTTTGCGCTAACGCTCATTGTTTCTTTCAGATACTTGTTACAACCAAACCGTATCGTCATGAGCAACCGACTTTTTTTTCACTGTACCAAAAGGTTTTCCTTGAGTTTGAGACATCATTAATCCATTAACGTCCAATCGAACGTATTTTTCAGATTTATTTGAGTAGTCTGATTTTTCTATGTGAAAGTCGTAGAAACAATTTCAAAAGCATTGTTTGTTACCCAAAATTTTGTTTTGTTTCAATACATCGTCAAAATTTGTCTAGAATTTAGTCGAAAAAATTAATGGCTGAGTTCGAGGGAAAAGTGTAATTTTCCACAAATACATTCCCTTCATAATCGAAAAAAATTGCATTCAAGAGATTTGTAACTATGCATTTCAAAGTTCAAGATAGTGGCTCTTAATATAGTGCCCAACACTGACTGTATTACAGGTTCCATTAATTTCTACTACAACACTTTGGTTTCCTGCTAAAAATGCAAAATAAAACCAGGAAAAGTATCGTTGCCAGGCTTTAAACGGTTTGTATCCCATCGAATCCGATCAAAAAAATCGATATGGAGAACCATTCCTTACTCCAATGTTCCTCATATTTCTCAACGAGCAACAATTCATCGTAAATGATATTTTTATTCGAAATTTGAGAAAACTTATGTTTTCATCTATTCTTATATCTGAAAAAATTTGATTCGGTATCATCATTCGTATCATTCGGTTCATGCAATGAGGAGTGAATTCAAAACTTACGCTACTACTCGACTAGAAATTCAATCGGGTTAACCTGGTGTTTAATTAGGACCCGAGAAAAGGTCCTGTTAATTTAAATTAACCCGTTTCGTTCTGTTCCTCTACTCTTAAAACGAACCTTGGAATCCGATGAACTAGAGACATTTTTTCGAATCAATTATTTAATTGAAGGTAACTAATATTATCAACGCAGTTTTTGGTAAAAGAACATCACAATTCACATATGGGATGAAATTCCACTCGCAAATATTACATTGCTCATGCGTAAATGAACATTCAATCAGTTTTGGTCCGTTCTTGACCCAGTGCAGCCAATCTTGGACCAAGAATGTCCTAATGGCTCTCTAAATCTGAATCAGTGGAATCTCACTGATTCCGCAGTTATCAGTATATACCAGTAATTTCGATCAGTTTGCATTCCACTGCATAACCAGTTAGATGTTATTTTCACTGATTACAATAAGTCATATTTCACTATGAAAATCAGTGAATATTCACTTATTTCACAGTTTATATGCACTGGTTCGCAGCAGTACACTGAGAAATAGTTTTTCTTCTGACAAATCAACGCATTTGGTTGAACATTTTCGAGAGATATCGTTTCATACAAATAAGACTTATGCATTATCACCAAACATTGTGTTGAGTCAAGAAATTCATATTTATTAATTATAACCAAATCATTTATTTGACTCAAACTGATCGAAATTGATTTGAATGAATATGACTTCTTCTCAAATTTAGATTTATCGAATCATCATCGGTATGAAGTTGACTCAAAGAAATATGTGCTGTATTTATCAACTACGCGGTGAAATAAATGCTAATGAATTTTTCTTTTGCCGTATCCAACTATACGATTTATTTGCTATAAACAAATCTTATTTGAGTCAAATAATCTTTTCCTCAGTGTATACTTATCTCTGCAATCCAGTGGAATTTCACTGATTCAGTTTTAGAGAGTGATGTTTGTGCACACATGCGTCGCAGTGGAATAAAAATCATTGTCACCGCTATACTATCATCCATCTGGGATTTTGAAAATCTGCCAAAAAATGCATCATCATCGTTTCAAAGTATTGCATCAAAAATGATGAAAGCTGTGGAACAGTTCTGGATACCGTATTAATAGTCATCATCTTAGGTTTGCAATGAGTAGTTATAAATCCTAAAGCACTGGAAAAAATTCGACTGAAAGTGACTGTATCGTACTCGAAAACGTGACTGACAGTGAGTCTTTTCGATTGAGTCGGCGTTTGTTTGCGGCGCTTACTTTTATTAAAACAGGACTATTTTTGGCTGCATCTTGAAATCAGTTAATTTTCAGGATGAAAGTAAGTTTTACTTTTTACTGTGAGTTTAGAGTCTATAGATTCATACATGTTCGTGAAAAATAGAATTTTCTTTTGAAAAACCGGTCATTACAACCAGTTTCGACTACATTTCAGATATATTCTAGCAACACATTCGAAAGGAATATAAACTTTGCTCCAGAGCTTTCATACAAAAATCTAAACCATTCAAGTTCAAAAAATGTGTTCAATTGTACGTCAAGGAGTTAAAAATGGATTCCATTTTGAATTCTATTGTACCAAAAGAGTCATCGAACTTCACAACAAATCAATCGATTCGGATTACCAATTGCGTGGTTATTATTATATCACCGTGTTTCCTCAATTTAAGAGGAGTGTCTAACAAGCTGATTTGGCTTTACACAACTCTCTAGGAGAGCTTGTAGCAAACGATGATCCCGTCATGTTTACTCTTCGTGTCACGGCACCCCGAGTTGAAATCGATTGCTCGGAGAGTTGATTAATTCCTCGCCAACCAAGATGGTTTTTAAATTAAACAGAAGCTACTACCGCTTCACCCGTTCGAACATTCTAATTACGAGAACAACGAGATTTACAAAGTACTTGATTCGTTTGTTCTCTTCAGTTTCGTACGTGCAAGAATAAAATAACTAAAGTTGATTTTGAAAAACAAGAAGATTCGATTTCTCAGAAAGAAAAAAGAACATACACGATAAAAATTTGTCGACCGCTCAAAGCTTGGGAAATGGATAAAGTTTGATCCTACGATAAACTTTCTTTTGTAATGTGTCCCCAAAAAACGTCCTCCTCTCTTCGTCCTTTTACGATGTTACACGAAAATCGAAAATCAAAAAAAGTTCATACTTTTTGTATGAGGAATATACGAATAGGAAAGAACAATTATATCGTAATAGGGACTTTTCGTATTCGAATTCCTCACGATACTTGGCAGATCGATAGATTTCAGCAGACGCTTTTCTCTCTGTGATGATACAGTCGATGAAGGACAGGAAGGAGAAAAAACTATGATCAAATTCTATCGCACTTGAAGTACGTAAGCTCGTACAACGAGGCATTCCGAGCTTACGTCGGTTTAACGTTAAGCACATCATCTGGTTTCATTTTCTCGATCTTTCGTGTTCCCAGTATTCAATCCTCGTTGCCAATTAAAGGTCGAAAGCCGAAGAAGACCCTACAGAGCCGGAGAATGTTTCTATATGTGTTTCACGTTGATTAAAAGTACTTTTTATTTTCTTTTATATCAAATCGATTCTAACAAAGCGACGATTGAGATTATCGTCAACCAGACAAGATCGTGGAATGAAAGGAACCTGCATGTGTTGTATGACCGTCTTTTATCATATACATTTGATACCTAAAAAATAAATGCAGATAAATATACAGGCATTCTTCAAATTCTTCACTTTATGACTCAATATCAACTGTTTCTGTACAACATGTTCTGTTGTTTTATTTTTAGTGCTCTACATTCTTTGAATACACAATGCATAGGAATGATTTTCTTTCGTCAAAATTCGGATGTAAATGTCAGATGTAAAATTTCTTCGTAGCAAGAAGGTTGTACACAGAGACGTCGCATAAAGTACATGAATGTTTCGTTTCCTTCCCTTCACGTCACGCATCATCCCTTACGGTTACAAGAGTGGAATATCGATTGGCGTAATCTTTTCTTTATCCTTTGTGTTGTGAATTCATGCGACTGGATGAAGAGTTCCATCCGTGTCAAGATATCGAAACAATGTCAAACTGATATCCCGATAGAGTTTTACACCCCTTGGCGTGTATGCGAATATGCACATATTATCCATTAGCTATTACTTTGGATATTGAAAAAAAAAATCTTCCAATTGAAATTGTGATGTTTCAAATCATGTATGAAAGGTATTTAACAAGAAGAATGTTCTTGAAGTTTGAATCGTTTATACAAACGAAACGAAAATGCAAACTCTCAAAATCTGATGGATGATCGTTATTTCTTATCCTTGTATCCTCTCAAATTGACTCCTTGGATCTGAAAACCCCATTTGAAGGATCTACTGTGAAGTTTCATGTCTGTAGCAGCTGAGTATTTTATATTGTTCAAGTACTAATTCGTTTTAATAGACGATTCCAACTTCGGCAAAATCAAAAAGAATAGTATTTGATATTATAAAATTCATAAACACGCGTTGAGAAGGGAACAATGATGAATTCTGTAGCAAAGAAAGTTATTCTCATGGAAGAGAATTTGTAAAATTTTTTAATTACTTGAATCATATGCTTTGTACGCTTGGTCATTTCTAACTTTTTACACCTCTTTGTTTCTCCTTCTTTATACATGGGAGAATTTTTCAGTCAATTGTTTCTCAATTCTTGAATACTCTATACGTGAATATACTAATTATCTTTTCCAAATCATATGAGAAGTGGATTCCATCGATTTTACTAATCTAAGAAAATCATTTCGTCATAAATTCCAAAGTTCGATGAGTTCTTGGGAAAAAAGCATTTATATAAATTCAACGATTGTTCGAGTAACAGCGTTATTGGCGCGAAAGGTTTGATTCAACTTACGAATGGTATCGATCGAATCGATTGAACCAATAAAATTAAATGGAAAGAAAAAAGAAAAGAGAATTTACGATGGAAGGAATGAAAGACTGATGAACTGAACAGTTACATTATTGTACATCAAATGGCACGATCAAGGTAAATTTGAATCAATCACTGAAATACATGACGATAATTCTTCGCTCATTTCTTATACATTCGCGAGGACAGTATTTGATTCACAAGCTTCTCTTTCTTATTTTCCTCCTCTTATCGATTCTTTTGTCTTTTTTTTCTGTTTCCAATGATCGATACCCGATACCCCGAATCACAATGAGTCGTTCATTGAGGTTTGGAGAACGCGCGTTAAAAGAAATACCAAATAACTTATTACAAATATCTTAACAACGTCGAGGAATTCTAAAGTCCCATAACTTACCGCGATAATTTATTATTTTCATTATAATCATCCCGACTAAATAAAATAGTGATTCGAAGTGATAAAAATAGCCATAAACGCGCATCCATTTCAGAATCTGAGTAAATGAAGCGAGAATGTTTAAAACCTAATAAAATAGCCATAACACGCAAACTCTCTTTCAGGAACAAAAACAAATCAAATGTCGAGGAACTTATAATTACCTACAAAACCGATTCTCCGTGACAAACAAGTTTTTCTCTCACTTCTTCCTGCCTTAAACGTGAATTCATTAATTAAAAATACATAAATCCGTAATGATCGCTCTGGAATATTATTTTTCATATTCATGTATTCTTTTTCCTTCTTGTCCGTCACGTAGAGAAAAAACAAATTCACAAACTTTTCTCATTTATTATTCTTTTCCTTTTTCCCTCCCATTGGATGAAAATAAAAGATCGTTCTCCCGAATGAGACTCGAAAGACGCGAAACTAAAGACTAATGTTCTCTTCTTACAACTGATAAAAATCATTACAATTCATAGGTAGAAGTTTACTAATAAGAACGAAATGCATTCATAATCTTGGAGAAATACGTTAGAGAATAGTGTCTGGAGTGGAAGAAATAATTGTACCCGGTACACCCATTATTTATAGAATATCATACCTACATGGTCGTTTTTTCTCCTCTTTTTTCATGAACTCGTACTATCGTACGCTGGGGAATGTTCAAAGAATTGTCCTCCGCTGGTGCATGTATTCGTAGTTCATAGTTGAAAAACTTCTACCAATATCTCCGATGAGGAGACAAATTTTAGACTCCGTAATCAACAAACGTACGTTATCGGTGAAAAAGAAAGACAGAGAGATGGAGAGGGAATAAATTTTCAACGAATTCTCTTCTTGCGAGTTTTGCACATTCATACGCGCAAAACGACGAGAAGAAGTTGAATTCAACTGCGTTAGCTTGCTCACGGTAAGTGGCGGGTATTGTCATCGCGCGCGATCACCGAGTTTCTTTTTTGTTGAGAAATATACATGCATTCTGGTGCGCTGTCGTGTGTGGGGCATACGGTCACATGACACAGGCCATCAATCACATTCGCGAGAAACACGGTTCTCTTACGAGCACGGTACGCGCTTGCTCGTGTTTTCTTTCCTCTGCTCTTTCTCTCTCGGTGGACACGAAACAAAGGAACGAAATGCATAAAAGATTCGGTCAAAGGGAAAGGTATTGAAATCGATTAGAAAATGATTGATCGAACTCTATGTTATCAAGTTAGTTTTTCTAAGGTTATTTCAAAACTAAACGTCTATAGAATCGATATTTAAAGATTTGTGAAATTGGAATAACTCAATAGTTAAGTTAATAATAATCAATAATCAATAACCTTCAGCCTACAAAATTCAAATTGACCTATTTTCTCGCATACAACATTCAACAGGCATTTGCATTTTTTTACTTACAATGGTACTAATCCATCAATTCATACTCAAGTTGATCTACACTGTGAAAAATTTGGATAGGAAACTTCCAAAGCAAAGTTTGGAAATCTTTTTTTCAAATATTTTTTAGTAGATTCACAAACAATTTTAGTAAATTGACAAACAATTTGTGTGAACGGACAAACCTTATTTGGGAAATCGCTAAAATTGTTTGAAAATTCACTAAAATTGTTTGTAAATCCACTAAAAAATATTTGAAAAAAAGATTTCCAAACTTTGCTTTGGGAGTTTCCTATCCAAATTTTTCACAGTGTATTCAAAGATGGCGACGATGGAATTCATACTTTTTTTGAATTCCGCATGTTCCAAATACTCATTGGGTTACGCTTACCCTGTTTGTAGGCTGAGGGTTAATAATTAATCGGAATAACTTATTCAATAATTGACCCTGCTGAAAATGCCAGGCAGATTCGGACAAAGAAAAGTTGTCAAGCTTTGAACGGTTTTGTATCAGGAAATCCGATTAAAAACTGACGAACTTCCTACCTGATTTTGTCCGAAATCACGAAACAAGGGATATCTTGTCAACAACGGACAGAAGAAATGCTGTCAGTTTTTGATGGGATGCTCCAATTTGATAATTTCGGACAAAACCAAGTGGAAATTTTGTCAATTTTTGACCGAATTTCCTGGGACAAAAACCGTTCAAAGTCTGACAACTTTTTTTTTGTCTGGATCTGCCTGGCATTTTCAGCAGGGGAAGGAAATTTACAGTTTTGTTTGTTCATTCACAAATCACTCATGCCTGCAGAAATATGAAGCATTAAAGGCCATTTTGAAGGCTATTTTTGTTGGGGGCCGATTATGTCGAAGTTTGAATTTGCACAAATCATATGCAGGATTTAGCTATAGTGATGTATGAGTGTAAATCTAGATTGACCGTCGAGGATTCATTTTTGAAGTTTTCAGACTTTTTTATGAGTGTAGTTTGGAGTATTTTTATCTGAAACAAATGCCACATGCCAGACTCGTATCCTCTCAAGAAGATACTAGGCATCCCATGTGGAAAAAATGTCCACAACTGTATACAATTGTACACAATTTTTATACAATTGTATACGATTTGTATACAATTTGTGTACAAGTGTACATATTTTTGGATATTTTTTCAACATGGGATCAAATCATGCAGTAGTTCAATTCCCGCAAGAAGACAGTGGGCATAGGTTTTTGGGGTCCCTGATTACGAATCTGGAGTTGAATTTTCGTAAAACAAAATGGCGGACTACTTTACTTTTAATTGATTCATCCTGTACAAAAGTTCGTATACGGAGGTTTTCGAGGTCGCTCATTAGGAGTCTAAAATCAAAGTTTTCAAAAACAAGATGACGGCTTCAGAATCGTGGACCACTATGCTTAGAAGTGGTTGATTCTGTCTGAAAGTTCGTATATGAGGGCTTTCGAGGTCGCTAATGACGAATCTAGGATAAAATTTCCATGAAACAAAATGGTGGAACACTTTGCCCAAAAATGATTTACTTTGGACAAAAATTCTGAAAAAGAATAAATTCCAACCATGCAGGAATAACCCAAACTGTCCGAAATCCCCAATGATTATAGATTGAAACCTCCAAGTGATTCGAGGAAATTATTGAAGGAAATTATAAACAAACCAACCTAGGAATATCAAAAATTCTTCTAATCCTTAGGAATCACTTGAGGTTTTTAATTTATATCCATCGGATAATAAAGGCACTGAGCTTTATTACTGCAAATTTCGAAAATTTATTGATTGCTTTCTCGCTAAATACCTGAGGCGCCAGCTTTGATCCATTTCTTCTGAATTTCGAGGGCACTTGATGATGAGTTCCAACATTCGAGATGGTTGAGATTCAGATATAGACTTGGACCTGAATGAATATCTATTTAGCGTAGAAATCTATAGTTGAGTATCTGTTACATTCCTCCAATTCCGTGAAATTTCATAAAATTCACATCTATACTGTGTAAAGTCTACACGCAAAAAAATTACTTGTCATATTTACCACAATTTAGGATAAAATTTGGAACAGGAACAATTTTGGAGTATAATTTACTGCAACTGCCATTAAATCTACTTCAATTTAGGACGAATTATCAATTCGTTTTAATTGGTAATAGAAATTGTACCTGTCCCACAATTCACCGCAAATTTTGTTCCGTGTATATGATATGAAAAATTTTGATGGAAAATACGTTTGTAAATTCGATATTTAAATTTCGAACGTATTGTTACATTTTATACTCATTCACAAATTTATCATTTGATATAAATAAACAATACTTGAAAAATCCACCCTCCGATATCAATTAACGATATTGAAAGGATATATTTTCCAGTAAATATGTTAGTTTCATGTTGGTCGCCTTAACTAATATGAAAAACAATCATTAATAGTATGCAGGCTTGATAAAATACCAGGGTAATTGTGATCAGTATCAGACGCGCCAGTCCATCATCACACAAAAACTTCCACAGAATCCATTTGGGCAGCTAGGGGCAGTTGGTTTTTGGTTGGGTTATTAACGAAGGGTCCACTGAATGATGTGAATTTGATTTCAGAGTGGAGAAACATGGGGGATTTTACTTGGAGCTATTTTGATCTCAATTTCTTCAAGCACAATAAAAAAAATCATACACTGAGAAAAAGGTTTTCTTCTGACAAATCAACGCATTTGGTTGAACATTTTCGAGAGATATCGTTTCATACAAATAAGACTTATGGACTATCACCAAACATTGTGTTGAGTTAAGAAATTCATATTGATTAATTATAACCAAATCATTTATTTGAGTAAAATTAATCGAAATTGATTTGAATGAATATGACTTCTCAAATTTAGATTTATCGAATCATCATCGGTATGAAGTTGACTTAAAAGAATATGTGCTGTATTTGTTAACTATGCGGTGAAATAAATATTATTAAATTTTTCTTTTGCTGTATCCAACTATACGATTTATTAATTTTCACGATTAATTTATTCTTACAAATATATTTGATGCATATTTTGAGGTGCATATCAGAATCCTACATACTTTCAGGAAAACAATCCATTTTGGTGAATTGAAATTCCTCAATCCTAGAAATATTCATGTACGTTTGAAATAATGCTGTTTTTTCGCCGTACAGGAGCTCGAAATGCGACGTGCACAACCGCACATTACTTCAACTGCACGGAGAAAAAAATATACTACTTTCTCTTATTTTGCTTGCTAAACCAAAAACAGGGAGGTTTGTAAAATGGATTTTTACATAAAAATACGGGAGATTGCGAATGAATCACTGAATTTTACTATACGCTTTATAAACTTTATCGTTCAGCGTTTAAAATTTCAATCCCACCTTCAATCCATGTACTTCAATCGTAAAAAGTTCCGGAATAAGAACTTTTTTTTCATTTTCCGCCAGTTTTTTGAGATTTAAATCCAGTGTGCCCCGTGGTACCAGTCGAATTGTTTATCCCATCCTATTCAAAAATGCTCCAATAAACTTAGAATATCGCTATATATAGTACCATTACATGCACTAAACAATTGCTATGCACAGTGTTATTTTTATTTTATTACAACCCCATGTGGAAATTGCCGAAGTCGACAAATGGCCTGGTACTGGCAAGGTTATATTTGCCAAACTTTGGCGGGAACAATTGTTTCTATCCAGGATCATTATTATATTTCAATTGGCCCGATGTATTCGACGAATTTCAAACGATATTGCTTTGAGTGGACAGACAGTCTTGGACCAGTATCAAATCGATACTGTTTGGACAAGGTTGGAATGCCAGAATTCTACCATAGTCGGCGCATGCGAACAAACAGTATTGACTCGGTTGTAGATGTAATACAGGCCCTTATGTAGAATGATTTTATAATATCACACCGACTTCTTGCCAGGTTTGATAGCTTTGGTAGGTTTGGATTTGTCAGTACTGGCAACTCTGGCAGTATTACTGAGCTAGTATCGGCCCGTGTTTCTCTTTCCTCATAGGAGACTTTCAAATAGGTCGAAATTAACGATTTGGCTAGTGTCATGTCTTCTATTATCCCCTTAAGACAGTAAGCACCAGAGTGTATGAGCATCCCGCTTATGCATAAAAGCATTCTTATGTGTATATTCGCGTCAATTCTATGCTCACTCCTTCAAATATTTCTCTGAGTTCTCCATTTTTCCAGACAACTGCCATTTGTCATTTGCATTTTGCACTTGTACCTGCCATTTGAAACATTAAATGACGAACGGAGTGAGCGCCTTTGAATTTCGAAGTGCGAGCGAAGCGAACATTATTTAGAACATTGAGTAGCGAGTGGAGCGAGAACAATTCTAATTGCAGGAGTACTAGCGCAGCAAGTATCAATCTCCAGAACAGTGTTACAAAATCTCTCGATTTATCAGAGGAAAATTGCAGGGATTACATGGGAAGACTGGATTTGTCAATTTGGGAATAGAAGAAAAAGGAAATAGAACGGTGCAAACGGTGAAATTTCATTACACTTGTTATATAGTAGTCAATGTTTTGACTCTACAATATTATAAAAAGGCGATTTCACGATAACTTTTCATAAGCTCGTCTTGAACAATCTATAACCCATGTCTGCACAAACATTTTACCACTTTCAGCTCTCTCCTTGCGCAAAATGGGCCAGCATTCACCGAGCATGCGCTGCACGGAAAAAATAATTTAGCTGCAGCAGCTGAGTAGCTAGCACGGACACGGAGAGCCATTAAATTAGCTCCTGCAGCTAAATTTTAGCTGTCACCGCAAATAAATTAACTGCAAATGCAAATTCTTTTGCTGTAACAGCTAAAATTTAGCTGCAGAAGCTAAGTTGATGGCTGCCCTTGTCTGTGCTAGCTACTTAGCTGCTGCAGCTAAATCATTTTCTCCGTGTGAAATTGGCTCAATGTTGATGCACACATGACATTAGTGGAATGGTTCAATCAAATTTTGTCCGAATATTGAACAGTCAAGATATTGAGGCTGTACTGAACTCGAACCGTGTGATTCTTTCTCTTTTTTTCAAAAATCGTGCTACCGATTTTTTAGTCAATCTCCCAACTTTCCGATACCATTTCTTCCTATTTAATTTCCATGGTTCTGCATCACTGGGACAAATAGATTATTGAATTTCAATGCACTATTCGCGATGGAGAATTTAAAAACATGCTTTTTTTTGTGTTACAGGTAAGCAGATTTCTTCCACTCATGAGGATGGAAAGAACCTACTTTTGAACGTACATTCAGCGGTAAGGGCGCTATGAAAAAATACTGTCATTTTGATGTGATAAATTTATGCAATAAACTTTTATGATTTAAGAGGATACCAGCGTTTACTATCCGAGACAACTGCTCGTATCTTCCTAAGATGTTGCAAAAATTGAATCAACAAAGTGGATTTTCCACAGTTTGAATCAGCGAGTTATCGAAAAATATCATCGCATCGAAATGTTCAAGTATTTGATATGTATTTCAAGTACACTTCATTAAACTCTCCCTCTTCTCAGTTTCATCGTACATCCAACGACTTCCACTAAAAACCTTTCATTTAAAATAATCGATCTACTAAAAAAAACCCAAGGTAGTCGAATAGACTACCTTCGAAAAACGAGCAATTCAGAAGTTTTGTACAAATGAACTTTAAATTGTCGTTCAACGTAATACCCAATTTATCCATCCAGACGTTGTACGTGTGTGTACTCTGACATAATTGACTGTGCACTTGTATATCATATAATCATTGATAATATGCATGAACTCATATACACTTAAGATCCTTAAACACACACACACACATCCTACGAACTACGGATGATTTCATGAAAAGTTGGGCAATTAACATTTTTATTCCGTTACCGAGGCTCAAAACTTTGCATCCGTCACTTTTGCAGTTTGAGCGGACGTCCCGCAGTTAACCTAGATCCCGCATGCAAAACGAAAATCTTATACTTTCCTTCAAGATCTTTTTCTCCTCTTTCAACGTTCCACGAGCTCTTACTGGCCTTTCTTTTGATCTTTTTTTTTTTTCTTTATTTTCGAGCCAAGAGGAGAAGCAAAGTTAGTCAATTGGTATCTAATAAGCCTCTCGATGAATGCTAATTATAAGGAGAACTAGGAAACTAAGGGCGTTCTTATAAAAATGAGGTAACTCATGAAACTGAAAAATTATTATTATTTGATCGATATTCGGTTGCATGATTAAAGTGAACGAATGTTGAAAAATATCGAAGGTGACAGAAATCCATTCCAAATATTCTTTCGGGAAAGTATTATCATGGAATAAAAACTTCCGGGATGTGATATTCGAATAGAAGGGAAAGCCGTGAAAGATCGTCCCGCTTTTGTCGATACGTCTTTTGAAGTTAAAAAAGAATTCAAGGGATTGGAGGATCTGTTGAAACGTTGACAACAACTTCACGAGATTGAACGATTCTTCGCGAAACTTGATCGTCGTTCTATACGAACAAGTTTGTCTATTTTGTGGCTTGCTTTGTATTTTACGATCGTTCGATATAGTCAACGATAAACATATATTTGTGCTCTTTTATGTTAAGAAAAGAGAGGAAATGTCCAACCTTCAGGATTCTATTTTTATTTCCTGAGTGTCGTTTTCAAGGATAGGAATTATTTGAATTGATATTGAAATCGAATTGTAGAGTATCTACTATCTTCGAGAGAGTAATGCTTTTTATCGAAAAGTCATTATAGAATGTCTGAAATTCGAATCAGAATGATAATGATCGTAGCGCTCATTTGGGAAGAAAAATACATGTCACATACGAAGAGTTTCGAAAGTTGCTACCTCATCTTACGAGGGTGTATTTCCGACGACAAACTAAACTACTTTTTTTTCCTCTTCATCGTTTGACTGAAGAAGGAAAAGTTTTTCCCTTTTAAGAAGAGTTGAAAAATGAACCACTCGCTTCTTCACAAATCGTACAAGAAATCCGATTGTTGCTTTAATAATGTTGGATTATTCCGTACGTATAAGGTGTCCTGATTTCGAAACATCTTGTATAAATACGCAAGATTTGAATCACCCTCTATTCCAAAAACAATCCATGAGTTGTATTGTGCTCTTAATAACGATATTCATTATAAGATTAAGAGTCATGAACAATATTCTTTTGAAAAGTAAGAAAGCGTTGCGAGAAGTGCCGCTGTTAAGCCATTTAGAAGAGAAAAAAGGCCAGCGGTGGTGAATCCTCTCTAGCATGGAAGATGAAAAGCCAGCTGCCTGTACCTCGGGGCGCCGAAACTGGTCTGCTAATGGCGATTCGTTGAAAAGAATGAGGAATTTATCTTGGGAAAAAGGAAGCCTCAAAGAAGAATTCGTTTGGACTACTACTAGGCTAGGGGGAAATTCTTGTTTTGAAAAAACGCATTTTTTTCCCACCGTTAACAACGTAAAGTGAATATCTTGATCTCTCGATACAATACGAATTAAATTCACAATAAATTTCTCTTTATTAGACATAAAAGCAGCTCTTCTCTTTAAACTAGCGCAACACATCTTTTTATCTCTATTCTCTTGGGGCTTGGAAGGAAAGTCAAGAGAATACCTATTACAAACGCTCGACAACGGCAAAGTTAACAAAGACACTTCGTTAAAACTTTTCGTGATCAATGCGGTACTTTTGTTTTCACTTGGGTTGAGCTGGAATGACGTAAATCTACGAGTAAGCAACCGAATTTTTAAACCACCTTTCAACAACTATAAAAATACAAATGTACCAAAATCGAAGGAATGAGCTACAAATAAAATTTCCACATTCTAATCATCATCTATCGTTAAATCTCCGATTCATTCGTTGGGAGAAGGAAATTAATACATCGTGACGCAATTTTCCAATCACTTGGAGACGAATACGGGATGCACGACAAGTTATCCTTCACAAATTTAAAAAGTTCTCGAGCAATTGAAACGAATCCCGTCACCGGATATGAGTTTTTGCGGTTACACGGGGGAGAACTAAATACGCGCGTTCGAATGGGAATCAGCATGACCAAGGGTATATCGAGTATCGAACATTGAGCTTTGGAAGGTCTCCCTTACCGAAACGCAGTTTATGTTTGCCTTGGATACATGAAGTAGGGAAGATTCTATCTGTTATAAGATGACAATATTTACTCACGCGGTACCCTTCGATCTTGGTTTATTATCTCGAATATTTTAAGAAAATATTCGAAAACTCGTAGATGTTTCGTTTTATTATTCGATACATCGATTGGAAAACCGAAACCTGAATTTTACTACAGAAAAAGAATTTTCATGTAATTATTTTATATGAGCCTGCATAATTTCAATTTCATCAAAATTTTATATCAACTAATTTACCTACTTTTTTTCAGACTGTTCTGGAACTGACAGTTGAAACTTTACGGTCAACGGTTGTAACTTTTGATTAAACAATGTTGGATAGTTGTTATATTACGACAGCGTCACGTTACTCTCCATTGTAATTGTACTTTATACAACAATTTAGTCAAAAGTTATATCGATTGGTTGTTACTGCTGAACTGACCGCCAGTTCCATTACATGGGCCATCAAAATGTCATGTTGAATACCTGCAATAGGAAATTCATTGTTGAAATTTTGTAGGAAAATTTGATTATCTGGGTTGAATTATCTTCCGACGAGAGACGAATCGATATTAGACAAGTTGGAAATTCACGGAAAATGTTGATTGTCATCGTGAACGAGTGTCTGGAAATTCCAAACACCGAGTTTTGCGGCAAACGGTATTTTAGAATTTATGCTTTGAAGCCACAAATAATTACTGTTACATTTGTGGAAATTTGCAGCGATAGTGGCATAGCTCAAAGAATTATATATTGATGAATTACGTGTTATTTTATAAGGGAGAGATTGTCTGAAGTCCTCCAAGGCGATGGATTTTGAAAAGGATGCTTGAGTTATCACGATATTGTAGCACGTTTTTTGCAAGAAAATAGTTGAAATTGAATATATAAGAAAATCTCAAAATTTCAATGATTCTCCGAGAGTACACTAGGAAAAATGCGCATCAATCGAATTTTTCCTTCTAGATTAATTTTTCGCTATCATTTTTGTATTACACCTTTCCCACGTCCCTTGGTTTCTGGGCTTCGCTCAGCGCAGATAGAATCACTCTGGTAGAGAAAATTCTTCCATAACGATTAAACGTCAAAAGTATCAATGTTGCATTGGAAATATAAATTACGAGATCCTATGATTTTTCAATATTTTCGTGAGGTAAGCCTCGTCAGAAAAACTTACCAAATCTTGTACAATGTTTTGGTTTAAGCCAATTTAAAAACTTTCAATGAGATATCCCGTCTGGAAAAACATCAACACTTGTATATAATTCATATATAATTGTAGACAACTTATGTATAAATTGTATACAATTTTTGATATTTTTGTCACATGCATCGATTAGATCTAATGCGGTATTTCAATTGAAAACTTATTGAATCTTGGCAAATCTTATTGAAACCTGGACAATGTGCTCGCCAAATCTCGTTTGATTTAGTTTGAATTCATTTTGATTGTTCATTGGATACTCTTGGCGTGGACATTATAAGTGTGGGGATTTTCACCTAGAATCACTTGAACGTCTTGATGAATTTTTAGTTGATTATTGGACGATTTATCTATTTGCTGATATTTCAGGGATTCGTTAATTCAATCTAGTTTTTGGAACCTTGACTATCTGAGTATACCACTGGAACGAACATTCCATATTTCCATAACGTTGAAAGATTGTCATTGGTGTCTCATTGGTCTCATTGGCGCAGACAGAGAGGGCAATAAGAGTTAGAAGGATCTCCCTCTCTCTCTCTCTCTAGTTATTATTGATTGATCGTAACAACGAGATTGATCACGTTTCCCGTAATAGCAGATAATAAAAATCGACTGAAACGAGAGATCGTCCTGAACAACTTCTTCCCTTAACATAGCTTGAACTACTTTTTTGTTGAACGATTTGAAAAAATCCACGATGCAATTCAGCTGTCAAACGTCAGAATTAAAGAGTATGCCAACATTCAACCATACTATCATCAATGATCGGCGTTACATTGACAGCCATCTTTTATCGTGACTAGGTCAAAGTTCATGACAGTATTCAATTACATTTTCAATAGAGATGTGCAGTCTCAATCACTTTTTGTACTTGACGTACTTTTTCTTGTCAAGTAACTTCAAATTTGACTCTGAAAGTCCCCATTCTATAAAAACAGAAAAGTACTTGCAGTACGAAAAATAATTGAGGCTGCCAATCCCTGGATCATCCTCACACTTCAAATTAAATCTTCAGTTCAGTCAATGTTGAACCAAACATGAGGCAAGTATAAGCCGACCAATCGAAAACTTACATTTCTCGTTGTAAAATCAACTGAAATTTATTGTGGTAGCTTGAACTATTCCTTGAAATCGTCCAAATATTAACTTCACACGATGTAAATTTCACCAAATTTTTTTCTCGATGTACATTTGGTAAACATATTTCTCATCACTCTGCGAAGCAATTTTAAAGAGTTCAATCCATCCGAACTTCAAAAGAAAAATTAAAGTATCCTACGATGGTTATCAAACTCGAAAATCGGATCACAAATTATCACGAGAAAGAACAGGAGAAAGGATTACAAACATCATAATATCCCTGTTTTCGTGCAATGAAATCGAAAATTTTTATGTTTCCAAGTAATTCAGACGATAAAAAGAATACATCTACACTTCGCGTGAAAGAAAACATGTTGAAACGTCGTTAAATCCAAAAACATGCCATGTTGAAGCGAAAAGAACGATCGTGATAATCAAAGAAGACTCGGGAGAAGGAAATACATGACTAAGGCGGTTCCAAGAACACTCTAACCAACGTCATAATTCTTTTGCAACTGCTTTCCTGCGTTGGAAGCGGACTGATTCTTCCTCAATTAATTATCAAAATTATGTGCGAACGTTGATGTTGACAAGATTCATGCTAATTGATATTGTCTTCTTTCTCTTATTTGTTGAAAGTCAAGAACACAAAACCAAGTACTTAGAAATGAAATGTAAAGATTTCAGACTCATATTCGATCATTTTTCGTCTCACACTCGTCTCATATATATATATATATATATATTTGTGTAAAAGTGTCATAACCAGAAGCAACTCTACACGCTGTACTGTATAATATACTATTGAAAAAAATAGAAAAAGCAAAAACCGTGGCACATGACGCGTTAGGATGAAGTGAGGGAAGTAAATAAAGTTAATTTTAACAAAAAAAATATTCGTGAGGAAAAACATGGAGTTCAAAGTTTATAAACCGAACAGATTCTTTGTACAAAATAATTCACTGTACATTTTTTTTTAGAATCAGTATACTCGAACGCAAAACTCCCATCCTGAGTCGATACTGGGAATGCATGTGGTGTAGCGACAGATGCCAATATTTTACCTTAAACTTCGATTCAGAGACTATAGCTCTCATCTGTGATTGACGTGAAATTCCATTGCAATATTCCAGGAGGAAACTGAGATATATCTGTGTTCTGAAAAGACCCTCATCTCGTTGCCCAATTTATAGCGTTATTGTTAATCGATGTTCATTTCAGGCGACGGAATAATAACTTATAAATAACTTTCTGCCTAGAATAACCAAATCTACGATTGAAATAAGAAAGAAAATTAGGATATTCACACACGTAAGAGAAACTTTAGTATTTCATAAGGATCAATGTTATCTTTCAAAGCGACAACACGTACTATTGTGAGAACAATACAGATAAGAGCTGTACTTTTTTATGGAACTGTAAAAAGTATTTACTTTCTTCTCTTTATTAAACCCCGCATCGTTTGGTGATACCTTCTTCACGAGTTTCTCTTATTGCATTAATGAAATTTTGTATTTGCGTTATATGTCCGATATATTGTTTTCTTAATTAGAAATCAAACATAGATCGAATATTAATGTTTCAGAACTTGAGAAGAGAAAAATCTTTTGATCGTAATTATTGGCATTATTCAAATGGGAGAAGGATCGAAGGAAAGTATTTTCGAGGTCTCGAACCTATTAAAAATCTTCGACTACTCATTTGAAATTCAAATTGATGTTATAAAAGGGGAAGAGAACAGATCGATTTGGATAATTAACAATCCAAAGTTGCGAGTCTTCGATGAAGGGTTACGATTAGCTAATTTGAATGTTATCAAACCCCCCTACTATTGGAAAAGTTTCCCTATAGTTACGCCATTTGAACACGTATCTTGTACGGGAATCGAAACATTGATTGGGAACATATTGAAAGGGAATTCTTACACGCCACAATGCATTCAAATATTCTTTGGGTTATAAAGAATCAAAACCTGTGTAATCGCTTGAATTTTTCATCATATTTATGTGAATCCAATGTCAATGTTGATCAAAACATGACACTATGATCGGAACGTGCATCATTGTTGATGATTGATAAATTAGTCATCTCCGATTGTCTCAACACTCATTTAAGCCTGGAGCAAGCCATCGCCAAATCTTGGCACAATATGAACTGGATAAAAACAGGTAGGCTCAATCTTTAGCTGCAACTTGGATGATTTTATCGTTTCAAAATTCCACAATCCTAGTGTCGAAAACAATATGGAAACAAAGTAATAGTTGTAGCAATTACTTAAATAGTCGATTTTTAGCCATCTACTTAACCCTCTGCCTACAAACTTCAAATTGACCTATTTTTGCATTTCGCACACAAAATTTCACCTAAACTTACATTTTTTCACTTATTAATAAGATGGTACTAATCAATCAGTTCATACTCAAGTTGGCCTATTGAAAGATGAATCTCATACCCTTTTTAAATTCCACATGTTCCAAATACTCACTGGGTTACGTTAACCCTGTTTGTAGGCTGCGGATTAAGGAATTGAGATAGCTAACGTGGTACTTGTCCTGACTACTAAGTAATTGCAGCAACTACTTAAGTAGATGGTGGAGAATCAACGATTCAAGTGGTTGCTGCAACTATTCTTTTTTCTCCGTGCATCCAACCTTGAACTCCGTTGCCTCATACAATGGGACATTTGGGTGCATTTACACTGAGAACCCAATTTCTTAGACTGGAAGAAATTTTCTTTGTCCTCATTCTAATAAATCTTTTTTTCAATGGAAAAAAATTCAGTTGAATGGAAAGAGTTTTCATTGGATTGGAACGAAAAATTCTCAAATTGGAACAGAAATATATTCCTTCTTGAATCCGAAGGATGTAATTTCAATTAATTGAAAAATTTTTTTCCATCGGAAACAAGATTCATCAGAATAAGGACAAATAAATTTTCTTCAAGTATAAGAAATTGGGTTCTCAGTGTATGGACAAAAATCAGCCCAAAATACAATTTTCATCCGATGCTGATGGATTTTCTCTTGGAATACTCAAAACCCATTCCACTGTAACGTATCACTGCGACATATCTTTGTTTGCATGAGAATACTGTACTTGTGATGGAGAAGCACAAAAATGCTATGAAAATTCAATTGAAATCATATAATCCATCCAAAGATCAAGAATTTTTGTATATAGAAATCAATTTCTCGAAATCTGGATGAAATAAACAGATTCGCGTGAGAATCGATTATTTGTAACAGAAAAAGACCCAAGGAAAACCTAAAAACCTCTTGAAAAGTAAAAAAAATCGAGAATTTCCATTACCATAGCATATATGTACTATGCGATCTATATTGGGCCACCATGGGCTCCATCCTGCTTACATGAGGCCAAGACTGGGCTGAAGTGGGGCCAAAATGCATACAAGCTAGGGTAGTATCAAGTGACGTTTGATCATGTCATCATTAATGTTTTCAGGGATGGGCAGCCTCAATTACTTTATGTACTCCTGCCTGTATTACTTTATGTAAAGTCCTTTTAAATTTGACTCTCAAAATGTATTTAATATGAATGAAAAAGTACTTGACAGAGAAAACTACAAAATGTAATTGAGGCTGCCCATCCCTGAAGTGTTTGTTGAATCATATGAATATAAGACTGCTGCGGGTATAAATATCGGTAGAAAGAGAATTGAGTTGTAGGCCAATTTTTGTCCATAAATGAATGAAAATTCCCTACTTTGTGCCACCCTAGAACCAATAGTCAATCTTTATTCGGATATTTGTGCAGCACAGATTGGAGGTGTTGCAGCAATCAAGTCACAATACGTTAAGAGAAGAGCGGCAAAAAAATTCAATAAAATTTTATCATTTCCCTTCCGCACATTAAATTTCTCTCATCGAACAAATTCAATCACCGACTGAATCATTCGATCGCTCTTTGACTGGTTGCTCAAAAAGTTTAGACTATGTCGTCATACTGCGGAACGTAGAAAGCTTTTACCACCCTAAGCATCTTCTCGAAAATTACTACGTCGCATTTGAGAGAAATCTCTTGCCTTTCCAAAAAAGAGAATAGAGAGAGAGAGAGAGAGAAAGGAGTGTCGTATCGCGCGTGTGAGCATTTCCAGGCTATTAAATAAAGTTTCGGCAAGCTATTCGGAAATTCGACGCTCCTCATAAAAGGGGAGACCTTTCCCTGTCTCCGTTCTTTGCCATAACGTATACTACTGTTGCTACCACTACTACTCCCGCTAAGACTCAGTCATACCGTGAAGTACTTTGGAATTCCACCCTGTCGCCCAGCATGTACGTATACATTCCGAATACTCTACATCGTCGAGTGCGTATCACGAAACACAGGGTTGTATTTCGAATAGTTCTCAGCTAAAAGTGTGATCCCGTACTATTGCTCTTTGCTCATTTTCCTTAGTTCATTTCAACGACGAACAGAAAGATAGAAAGGGAAGAAGGAGAGAAGGAAGTAAGGAAGGAAGGAAGGAAGGAAGGAAAGATCGAAAAAGGGTTCGCCCTGGAAGAGGCAACCGCCGGTGAATAGTTGGCCTACAGTCGTGTCTGATTTACGATTGCCGTTCGATCGATTCTTTTTCCTTTTGACTCTCTCTCGTTACGATCTCCAAAGCGATTCGAAAGTAAAGCAATCAATGCAAGCGATTTCATAGGTTAGGTACAGCGTTTGGTGACAACAAAAAGGTCGAAACTAAACCGAAGTGCCGACGACGAATCTGGGTTAACGATCCAAAGCAATTGTAAGGTCCGACACGGACGAGGAAGGAGAAAAAGAAGGTTATTCAAAAAGGAAAAACAGAAGGAAACAAAGGACGGGGAGGAATCAGAAAGGAAGAATGAGCGGAGGTCGGCAACGCTTCTAGATGTTCGAATATTGAAAGAGATTCGTGGACAAAAAGAGAAGAACTTGAACCAACGATACAAAATTTTATTCATGGTCCAACGGGATGATTCAAATATTTGTGAATTAAATCGAAAGAAGAGAAGATTTGTGTTTGCAGAATCTGTGGAATTTTCATCAGACATCCATTCGTTTGATTTTTCTCAACTAAATTATCGAATTATCTACTATGTGGAGATGGAAACACGGACCAATGCTGGCTCATGACTGCGGCCTAAATTGCCAGTACGGACACATTCAAACTTACCATTGAGAAGTAGCTGAATTGACAGTACTGACAAGGAATCATAATGATAACATCATTCAACAACAGGATAAATACAACATTTACAACCATGTCGTTACTGGTGTTTCATATTGGCCTGTCATAGCGAACCTCTGACATTTCAAAAGGACCAGTTGTTTTGTCAGGACTGCGCGGAGAGAAAAAATTTGCTGACGCAGCAAATCGAGGTATTATATATAGGATAGCAAAACTTTTTGCTGACCTAGCTGCAAAAAAAAATTTGCTATAACAGCAATCGTGTTAGCTACAAATAGCAAACAAATTTTGCTGGGATAACAAACATTTTTTGCTGCCACAGCTAAAAATTCGCTGTCACAGCTAACAAGATTGCTGAAACAGCAAATAGTTTGCTGTCACAGCAAAAAATCTGCTGCTCTGGCAAAAGGAACCCAGCAAAAGTAGATTTCGCTGCCACAGCGAATTCCTTTTTCTCCGTGTGAACGAGAAATAATTCTCAACTGTTGGCCACTTTCTAGTACAAGCAAATTGGAAGTTTCTCTTGCAGGACCAGTTGAATTAACGGTCTTGAAAAGGTGTCAAAATAATGAACTCATATTGGCACAGTATCGTTATCCGGAGTTGCCCATTTTAATTTCTTTTCAACATGTTTTTTTCGAAATTCAAAATTCAGGCTCTTTAGCGATATAGATGAAGTCTCAAAGAATTATCTCTGCTCGGTCGGTGAGCTCGTATTCTCTTAATTTTGAAAGGATGGGACGCCTTCAAAATTTTTTTACCAGTCTCCCTCTATTGAGCTCATCGAATTATCCCTAAAAAACATAAGGAATATTGTCTCCCAAGGTTGTTGTTTTGTACATCCCGAATGGAAAAATTTTCAAAATTATACATGTTTGTAACTTATACATAACCTCTATTGAATTACACATAAATTATATATGATTTTGAAAACTTTTTCCCTCTGGATATTCCACAGCAATGATGGGCACTCCCGGAAAATAGAAATCCTGGACACGTGCCAGCAAAGTGTAAACCTAAAAGTAATGAATTGTAGTTTTGGCGTGTGATTCTACACAAACAATTCGGAATAAATCTCTTGATCTCATAGAAAATTCGATGTACTTATAATTATTATTCGAATGTAACGGAATTCGTCTTAATGAACGGTAATTGAGTTATACACGGAGAAAAAAGATCATGGAATGATCACTAGAAAAGATAGTAAACTGGTGATGAGTACGAATTTCTGTACACAATCGCTAACAGAGACGAGTAATGGTTCCTATTTTGGTATATTAAAATACAATATAGTATATCAAAATAGGAACCATTACTCGTCTCCGTTAGCGGGTGTGTACAGAAGTTTGCAGTTGTCACCAGTTTACTATCTTTTCTAGTAATCATTCCATGATCTTTTTTCTCCGTGTAGGTAACGGAAAGGCGGTTCCTAGAACAATATGTTCACAGGATCTAACGATATCGGCTTAGGACATAGCATTTCACTGCGATGTCGGCCGGAAGCTGGAATGTTCCCTGCACAACAGAAAATAGCTAAAGGGTTCAATATTTATTGGGCACAACGGAAAATTCAACAGTGATCGGGAGAACTTGATTTAAGCAGAATTGTAACTCCTAATTGGAAGGTTTCTAAAACTATGGTCAAATTGATTAAACCCTAGCGTGTATGAACTCTGGCCTACTCTGGCTCCGCTATAGCACAGTCTTGGGCCCATATTGGCAAGATGGGCCCAATGCTGGGCCAGGTTGGGCCCCATGGTACATACATGCTAGGAGGAAAATGAGGGTGTACGACAAATATGGGAGTTTAGTGGAGATACCCCACCACGACTCTACTAAAGTTGGTGCAAGAAAGAAATTTAGTCTCTTTCTTGACAGAAGGCTAAAATTCCAATGAGTACAATTGGCACCGTATTTGCACGCCTTCTCCTAAATAAATCTTCAAGCGAAATGAAAATCAAAATAGCGGTCTGATAAAGCGGAATATCCTTAACGGTATTCTGAACAACTTCAAATTTGAAACATCAATAGTATTTCAACAATAAAGCTCCAGTAACAATTCTAAAACCGAATTAGACCACTTGATAATTCGATTTAGAAATTGTTCATTGTTTCATTATTGAAATATTATTGATGTTGCAAAATTCAAACTGATTTGAATTAATTTGCAAGTTATCTCGCTATACCGAACCGCCATATTGATTTTTAATTCACATTATTTAGAAGACGATTAGTCAATACGATTTAATTAGGTTTGTTACAGTTCCCTGGATCTTGCCCACCCCTCACCCAAAGAAACTCACGACCACTTTAACTCTGAGGTAGATTTTCCACTCCAAAAAAGTGAGAGTTCACTCGAACCGAGTGAAAATCTCACTCGAAGTGGACTAGCAAGTTTCTGAAACTTAGTGAAGCGAAACGCATAATTTATTACTCTTCCAGATTTAGAGAGCGAAAATCTTTCCCCGGCGGCCTCTACGGACATGTAGTCAGGGTACACCTGGTGAACGCGGACGCCCAAAAGGACACCCTTTCAGAATCCTTCTCATCCGCAGGTCCGGGGACCTAACTGATCAGGGTGGGACTTTCTAATCCCTAAGTGGCTGAGCAGGGCAGGCAACCAAGTTGATTGATGTTCAGCTCACTCGCCGAGATTGCTCAGTCCAGCATGCAGACTCACAATCACAGCCCGCGTAATTTGCTCTAAGGTAAACTGCTCAAATGCCGCAAGGATCCCAATACCGTGCATCGTGTTTTTAAACATGAGAAATATGTATAATAATGTATTCGAGTAATAATAACATTGAAGCATATAGCAAACATTTATCTAAGTGATTTTATATGTTTCCGGTCATATTAATTTTTATTATTCGTGTTCAAAGATGAAAATTCACGGTATCAGGCATTATTGGTAACACTCACGGTATTTGGGCAGTTCACCTTGATCAAAATTTGGCTGCGCTAAGCAAATCATCTGACCAAATTGCATTTGATTTTCTGAACTAAAAATGAAATCTTCTCGGTTGGTTGGCATGACCAAATTTTGGTTGAACTTACTAAAGCCAACAACAAATTTTGGTTGGGCATACAGGTTGGTTGAAAAGTTCCTGCGCTCACCAAGAGATAGCACTGCTAGCTCAAATTTTTTTTTCTCAAGTTGGTATATCTGTCCTGAGAACACATGCAAAGTTACAAGTCATTCTGTCAATTCATTCTTTGTTTACAAGCCATTTGAAGTTGACGTGTCATTGATTTTTCTTAATATGGAAAAAATTGAATATCGTGCAGTCATTAGATTCTTTGTTCTGAAGGGTTTAAAAGCAAAGGAAATTTATGAAAAATTGTTAGAAGTGTATAAGGAGTCCTCACCTTCAAAACGCACCGTTGAATTTTGGGCTGGTGAATTTAAACGTGGTCGTACTAGCCTTGAAGACGATCCACGCAAAGGACGACCAAAAACTGCAACCACAGCAGAAATCATTGAGCATGTACATAATATGGTTAGTGAAGATCCAAGTTTGACTAAGCGTGAAATTGCTAATGCCATAGGCATCTCAGACGAACGAGTACTCCATATTTTACATGAAGAATTGCGTATGAAAAAACTGTTTGGAAAGTTAGTGCCGCACACGTTAACAATTCAACAAAAACTGGATCGAAAACAAATTTCTCAGCGTAATTTGGAGCGTTTTAAGCAGAATAAAACCGACTTCTCGCGTCGTTTTATAACGATGGATGAGATTTGGATCTACCACCATGATCCTAAATTGAAACAAGAACGTTTACAGTGGACTGAAGCTGGTTGTTCAGCTTCAAAGCAGGTGAAGTCACAACGATCAGCAAAGAAGGTTATGGCATCAGTTTTTTGGGATGCAAAAGGGATTTTGTTCATTGATTATCTTCAGAAAGGTAAAACAATCAACTCCGAATATTACTGCAGCCTTTTGGATCAGCTGGATGAAAAAATTCGTGAGAAAAGACCTGGTTTAAAGAAGAAAAAAATCATTTTTCATCAAGATAATGCACCTGCTCACAAAAGTGTTTTGACGATGGCTAAATTCAAAGAACTCAAGTGCGAATTGCTTGAACATCCACCGTATTCGCCAGATTTGGCTCCTAGCGACTACTATCTCTTCAGAAATCTCAAACAATTACTTCGTGGAAAGCATTTTTCGTCGAATGAAGAGGCCATAGCAGCCGTAGACGGTTATTTTGCAGAGCTTCCGGAAAACCATTATAAGGATGGGATGAAATTATTGGAAGATCATTGAAACAAGTGTATTGAGCTTCTAGGAGATTATATTGAATAAAAAAATATATTTCGTAACAAAAACAGTATTCTTCCATTTCGAGCGCAGAAACTTTTCAACCAACCTGTATATCAACCAAATCTTTTTCCTCAGTGCGTGTGTACTCACAGTTCATGTGGTTTTTTCTTGTCAAATGATTCACTCCGATGATACGAATCATTGTGTATCATTGCCTCACCAAATTGTGGCTATTTTTATGATATTGTGGTCAAGTCCATTTGATTTCATCCTGAATATTATCATTTCACCCAGCGATAAATACCACGACCTTTTTTTTCAATTCACGTAGAAGCTTAATGCGTCAGCTATTCGATGTTCTGAATAATAATGAATTGAACGAGACAAGATACGTAAAGTTGCAGAGAGTGTACAGAAGAAGCTTAAAAGCATGAAAATTAGACTTCAGGATCCAGAGAGAAGGAAAAGAGGCGAACTATTCTAATACCATGTGCATGAAATCAAACGTCAGCGAAGTGCTCGTTCGTCTGCCTATCTGTCTATTATCTACCTTCGTTCTTCTCTCTCTCTCTCTCTCTCTCTCTCTCTCTCTCTCTCTCTCTCTCTCTCTCTCTCTCTCTCTCTCTCTCTCTCTCTCTCTCTCTCTCTCAGTGGATCGAAGTAAACGGGGCAGGTAGTTTCAAGTATATACACCTCATATGTAAGTACCTAGAGAACTTGAACGATGATAACATTAGACGCCGTTGAGGAAACCGCCGAATATTCTGTGTGTAATTCCTGCCTCTCTTAGCATCAAATCCTATGTTGTACCAGGGATGAATGAGGTAAAACATCTACGGCGCGTGTCCCACTTTGAAGGAAGTGTATTTACGCAGAGGTGCTGAATTATATACATTTTCATGCTCAGTGGCTAACCAGTTAAGCCTCATCGCACGCTCGTTTCCCACATTGGACCTGTCGAACGTGCCAGGGAGGAACGAGCACGCCAGGCATCACCCTGAGATTAATGCGATGACATTCAAACATCGGATAATTTGCACTCCTCTCGCGGTGTTGTTACGATCATCATCCCAAGATATTTTATGCATTTTCTTGTTTTACCTCATCGCATCCTGCTCTCAGACGTTTCATTTCTCCATAATATTCGTACTCTACATTATGCTCGAGCTATTCCACGTTTTTATTATCCTTCTACTTTGCTTTCCATCATCATCTCGAGATCCAACGCCGTTCTTTTGAATTATAACGCATGTCTAACAATTCATCTTTCAATTCCACCATGTTCGTATTCTTCGTTTTACTCCTCTTTGTATTTACTTAGAACAATGTAAGATGAAATGTATTCGAACGAGCGTTGGTATTAACGTCATTTGAAATTGATTAAAACACTGTTACGTGAAACATTTAACGGTCAGGAGGTCAAGAGTGTAAAATCACGTAAAAATTGAAATCAAAATAAAAGGGAAAACGAGTCACGAATAAAGTTAATGAGGATCGAATTGGGTCAAGTCGCGTCTGAATGCATATAGAAAAGATAAAAGCTTGAGATTTCAACCATCTGGTGTGAGCTAATCGACCACTCTGATGTTATATCATCTAATTGATGGATTATCGATAGTGGATGCATGGATAAGTGAAAGTATAAAAATTGTTCATCAGCTGCCGGTGAATAATTGCTAACTACTGGTTTTACTCTTTATGCATGAACAGGGAATATAATTTTGTGTTTTTCTTTCACTTTCACGAAGTTTTACCAACACTTTTTATACAGCTGTAAGAAAATTTTTCCTCCTGTGGATCAAATTTATTATTAATCTCCGAACGGAGATTTCTTTTCTTTTCTTCGATATGGAACATCATGGGAGAATCCACTTTTACAAGATTAACTTAGGAGTAGTATAAATGTCCTTACATGCTGGTGGGCAGGGTCACGAGGAAGACACGATCACAACGCTCTCGTGTTTGATATTTGTCTTGTCCACCTTTTGTATCCACAGGGAACTTCCCGAATGAACAACTTACCGAAACAACATCAAATAACGTGGTTGTCAAAAATCCGATGTTTATCTTCAACTCGTAACTCCGTTGGAAATTGTTAACCAAAGTATACTATTTAACGGGATCATGTAAATACGAAGAAACCGCAAATTCAATATAGGAGAGTTATCTTTGGCGAAGTCTGATTCTAAAAGCGATATATTTGTTACGAAATGATTCATACCTAATTTCTCTACTTGCATCGCTGCAAACCTTAGGAAGATTATGGAAATTGGTGTTCGCGGGTAAATTTATGTGATACACATGAAATTGGTTTCGTTATATATTATTATGCGATCCTCGTCTGATATTTCATATTAAACGACAGAATATTATATAGGAAATCAAATATTTGTAACGTTACGCGCCATAAATATCTTCTGACTTATCGTAGCATTATTGAATAACGTGTAGAATGTATTTAATGATCGTGTATTCGAATATTCCCCCACAATTAAATGAAAATTGTTATTTTTTTTTGTACTTTAGGAAATTGGAAAACAGAAACCGTTTTTTGTGAGATAATGTACACATTTAATGCGAATTTTTTGTTTCTATCTCCAAAGTTGAACCGTTGGTTAAACCTACACGATATGAAATGGAGCATATTTATGGCGACTTGCCAAGTATAGTAAAATGTCCAGACTGTTACACAAAATTCAACTGCACTTGCAAAGTTAACACGTCAAGCACGTTGTTCCCTGCCGTATCTCTCCTATTGTTTTTGTAACGTTTCCATAACGCATTAAAATGTTTTTGTTACGTCGAGCGAACCGTAGCGTATTAGATAGTTAGTCTGATCACCCGGATCGATTTATCACGATAGTTGGATGCATGTTAACGAAGCTCCCATTTGAATACATGACTCATGAATATCCAACGAATTCATAATTACCTTTGCTTTTACTTACTTTACTTTATTTACTTCATTGCCTACTTTTCTACATTCGATAACTCGACCCTGCCTCATGCTGCCTCGTTCTAATCTTCGAGGTTTTAACGTATCTCAAATTACATATATGAAACATCTACGTCAGGATTGAGTATAATTAAGATAGATACTTACAAGTCACAACGGGAATAAATTACAAGCAAAGCGCTCGTTTACACCCTCGCCATACCACATAATGAATCTCGATTCAGAGCTCTTTCATGATTTCGTCACCTCCCTCTTTATTTTAGGCAATGACAAACGTTTTTTTCTATCTCTTCTAACCTCGAACGGATTTAGAAATGAAAAAAAGAAAAAGAAACATATGCGTATACGTGTTGTACAGGATATATCTTTCAATATGTATAATTTATTGAAAGAGAACTGTTACCTATATGTACTTTCACAAACACGAAGTAATGTATTCTATATATTTGTTTCAGGAAACATAAGAACGAAAGCGGTGTTGGATGTGGAAACAAAAAGCGGATATTGGTTGACGGTGTACGCTCAGGATCATGGAGTCGTTCCCCTAAGCTCCAAATTAGAGGTAATTCGCAGCTTATATCAAAACTTGTAGAAATAGAACGACAGAGTGCAAAAAAACAAGGGAGTGAGGAGACAAAAAGTACGAAAAGAAGAGGAAGTGCGATTTACTGTTTGCGGGTTACATATATATTTCGTTCATCCATCTTGTTCATTAAAAAGACACGTGAATGAGACCTTTGCAATCGCCCTTACTCCCGCCAACTCTGCTATTCGAAAGGATTTGAGCATCATCCTCCACGATTTCTCAATTAATCTTCTCATCCGGACGAATTCGATAGAATCGAATGCTGATATTTCATTTTGCGGCAAGAAGGATGTACAATAACGTACGTTAAAAGGACCAACTTCGTCGTGATCGATCGTAGAAAAATCAGCAACACGTTACATACGCGTTCGGAATATAAAACGAATTTCAAGACTGATCCTTTATAGAATTTTATTTGCCCACGGCTTATCCGAAATTTGACAATATTTCATATCCAAGCGCCTTAATGCGGATCCGAAAACCTTCCACGGCGTGTCGTAATAATAAATCTTGTTCCCCCCTCTTTTACGTTCTCATGACGAAAAGGAAGAATTCTTCATTTTCTCTTTTCGTTTCTATTTTGAATAAAATAATGATTCATAGTCCGTTTTTGTACAGATTTACGTGGAGGTATTAGACGAAAACGACAATACACCATTGACCGAGCTGCCAGTTTATTATCCTTCCGTGCCAGAAAATTCACCTGCCGGCGTGAGCGTGCTTCAGATACGAGCTTTCGATCGTGACGCTTCGCCACAACAGTTCTCCTTTTCCATCAGCAGCGGCAATCCGGAGGGTTATTTTCTCATCAACTCCACCACCGGTAAGTTCTGTTCGGTCATTCACATCACACAGAGTATTATACTGGAGTAGGCCCTGGATATGGTGTATGTATATACACACTTTACTTACCTTCGTGAGGGCTGATGAGAGATAGATTGATCCCTCAGCCGCGCGCGTACTAGGTATTTTTCGTGGCGCAATAAGAAGCATAATTTTGCCTCTTGCAGTTGCCAAGGTTTGATTTAACGATTTCACAGAAACGAGGAGGAAGAGCGGTCGTCTCGTCGTCGTATATATCGTCGCGGAGGGGAAAAACCTAGATGCGGAATTACAGTTGATCATAATAAAAACGCGAGATCAATTGTTTGAACGAAAAAATGTCTTCAAAGATACCTAGTATAATCGTTTTATTTCGAAGCTTTGCAAATTTTACCTCGCGTTAGGAATTCAAAATGAATTTCCATTCAAATGAAGAGAAAAAGAAAGGACAAAAGGGTAGAGAGAAAAAAAAAATAAAAGGTGACGATGAAAGAAGATGAGCTTTCTTCTTGTTTTTCTTTTACCCGACCTCGTATGCTAATCCACTTGATCGACGTTTGATTCATATTCATCGTTCCTTTATTGTCCTTCGTTTTATAACTCCGCTCTCGCCGTGAAAGAATTTTCTAGAAAGAGTTGAACAATGAGCATGATTTCTGAAGAAACTTTTGAATCGAATCTTCTTTCCATGAGGTTCTTGAAATTGTTACTTTAGCTATCGTGATAATTATTATCATCATCCTCGTCGTCTTTCGACGAGTGTTCGAGTTAGGAATAGTATTTTATTGTTATGGACTGGAAAATATTTATCTTGAAGCGGTTAGTTAATATTTGAAATTTCTCCTCGATAAAGGTGGAATCTCACTCCATGAATTCAAAGTATATCTTTGCCGTAGTGAGATGTAAAGAATATGTCTCGAGAGCTTGGGGTCTTAAATATTAACGATAACATGAACGGACGGGAAAATTTGGTGGCGGAGAGGGATTTCAGTTTGAATATTCAATTTCAATAACGCCAAGCAAATTTCCTTGATAACGAAAAAATCTGTGTATTATTTTGCAACATAATTCATATAAATTGAAATTCCCCTTGGACCAAAATCTTTATATGATTACAACAACTCTTGAAAATTTGTAGAAAAGCAACCTTTCTATCGAGTTTCCTCAATCTTTTCACCGTGTCTTCAAACAACAAAACCGAACGAGTAATCTCGCGTAGAATTCCCAGACATTCTCTCGGTACTATATATTCAAAAATCAATTTTATCTCACTCTGTGTCTTTGCCATCAACCAATTCTTCTTCGGTCATTCGATTTCTCATAAAGCGAGTTCGATAAAACAAAAAAAAATAAGAAAAAAAAAGGAGAATTGTAAAGCAAAGTTACTCACGGAATGGAATCGTTGTAATTAAAAACTCAAGGATTGGCTGATTTATATTCATCAACCTTGCTGAGAGTCGAAAACTTTATCAGTACGAACCGTGTCTACCTTTCTTTCCTTCGTTCTTTCTTTTCTTCTTTTTTCCCCAAAAGTCGAATAAAAAGGAAGATTCCTTTTATAATTTTCTTTCGTTCGCTTTCTGTTTTCTATCAGAGAATTTATGAGCAAAACTCATTAAATTCGCAATACACACAATCATCTCGCGGCTTTAATTCGTCGTATTATATTCGCGTTGTGAAACCATCGAGTACTCTTGTCACAGTCGCGTATCGAGAATGAATATTATATAACTGTAGTTAATATAGTATCGTAAGCTTCTTGATTAAATGTCAGATGCATTTTAATTCGGTTGATTGCACCCGTATAGAGAAATCTATTCGCAAGTCTTTCCGTTCTTCATAAACACTTCAATCTTATCGGTCATTATGTTTCTTTCTTCGTCGATTAACGCGTAACGACTATGAATTTCACGAAATTCTGAAACTCGTCTCGCTCTCACACAAACTATTAGTTTGAAATTGCATTTGTAAATCTCGTTGCGGATCCATAATTCATAAAGCTCGTTGCAGTTGTGTTTTGTGTGAAAATTATAATCCGTCGTCCTTACAGGGTATAATTTTGTGTACGCTATCGAACAACACTCGTGGCTTGTCATTTGGAGGAAGTTTTATCGCATACATGCATATGAATTACTACGGAGTCCAATGCGAACAGATGTGACGGGACGCCGACCAACACTGTTCCGTTGACTGCACTTAAGAATACGATTAATAATTAAATATTCAAAACCAAAATGATCCCTCACAACCCAGGATGTGTCCTGGATTCGTGGAATTATTTTTCCTTCGAAGTTATGCAAAACCAAAATCAGGAGACAGACTGAAAGCCTGAAAAGAATTCCACAAAAATTGTCTGAAGCAGCGAATCGAAGTATTATGTACAGAATAGCGAATCTTTTTGCCGACATAGCTAAAAATTCGCTGTCACAATTATTTGGATTGCTAAGAGAGTAAGATCCCTAGCAGAAATCACTCTAGTGATTCTCTAGGCCTTGCGAGGCTTCACCAGGCCCTTGTGAGGGACTTGCCAGGCCTCGTAAGGCCTTGTAATCGCCTAGAGAAGGACTAGAGTGATTTTTACTAGGGATAATTAACTACAGTAGCAAATTAGCTGCCACAACTAACAAGATTGCTGTAATAGCAGATACTTCGCTGTCATTGCAAAAAATTCAATGCTCCAGTAAAAGGGAACTAGCAAAATTAGATTTTGCTGCACCCAGAAAACGTTATACTTGTTTTCAGCGTAGTAAGATTCATTCAAGCGTAATTTATTCTTTCTATTTCCCCAAACATATCGCACTCACTTCAAATATATTTTATGCTAGAATCAAACAAATTTGTTCACACTGTAAAAAAGGATATATAAATCTTCGCTCAAACACGATATTCTTGTTTTGAATGTTCCTTTTCAGTTCAACTTTAGCTTAAAATTGTTTTCATATCAAGTTTAATAGTATTTTTGAATCAATCTTGGATATCATTCACGGAGAAAAAGGAATTCGCTGTGGCAGCAAAATCTACTTTTGCTGGGTTCCTTTTGTCAGAGCAGCAAATTTGTTGCTGCGACAGCGAATTTTTAGCTGTGGCAGCAAAAAATGTTTGCTATCCCAGCAAAATTTGTTCGCTATTCTGTATATAATACTGAAAATTTGCTGGCGGAGCAAACCTTTTTTGCTGCCACAGCTAAAAAACACGATCGCTGTTATAGCAAATTTTTAGCTAGGTCAGCAAAAAATTTTGCTATTCTATATATAATACCTCGATTTGCTGCGTCAGCAAATTTTTTCTCTCCGTGTTGAAATAAAATTCTGGGATATTCTTACGTTCAGAAAAAAATACCACAAATACTATTGTTTTTATCATCAAAGTCTGAATATACTTGACATTTGCGTGTTATTACGATTAGAAGTAGTCCCTTTTCGGAACAATATAGTGGAATTAAATGATATATGAAAAAACGCACCTTTCAATTTTAATCATCACATTTACATGAAGTATATTCCGAGATGAATGATAAAAACAACTTTTGATGGTATATTTTTATCCATTTGTGAAAAAATAGTTGAGAAAGAATTTAGTTGAATTCCGTGAATTTGACATTTTATCACTCTAAACTTTTTCTGAAGCCATATGCTGCCTAGGGTGGACTTAATATACACCCCAAATAAGGAAAATTGGTTGTAAGAAGTGCGTCTTGAATACTCTAGTGTTGCCGCGATCCACATAAACGAGCTACCTTTTTAGATTCCAGCCTCGTTCAACTGAAAGTACATTTTTCCATAGTAACAACAATTGGGTGAAAATACAATCTTGAGAACAGTCAACTTGTTATGGGAATCCAAATTGAAATATAAGTTTATGAAATCAAGTTTTGAATAAATTTTTATTCGATCTGAACACGATCTGAATTTCGATCTGGCTCGAACCACTTGGAGTGTTAATTGAATAAAAATCAAGATCAACGGGATTGCAGCTCGATGTAAACTGACTCATAATCGAATTTCAGTTCTCATCTACATTTTAACCAATTTTTACTTTCCATAATTTCAATTGAAGAACATTGGAATGTGAAGATCGTGATAGCTCGTTTTCTGGAGCGCGGCAACACTAGAATACTCTGATCCCAAACAACACAAGATCACTTAAAAATTTTTCAAGAACTCTTTGAGAACTGAAGAGTTTCCACAGAGTTCTTGAAAAAGTCTTCACAGTAAAAAGTAAAACTTAAAGTGATCCTAAATATCAGCTTAAAAATGCAGCCAAAAGTAGCGTCTATTCCAACTGAAAGTAAGCAATGAAAAAGACTGAATTTCAGTCAATTCCATCTTACTTTGGAAATTAAGATGGAATTCTATCTTAATTCCAAAGTAAGATGGAATTAACTGAAATTCAGTCTTTTTCATTGCTTACTTCCAGTTGGAATACGCGCTACTTTTGGCTGCATTTTTAAGCTGATATTCGGGATCACTTTAAGTTTCACTTTTTACTGTGTTTCGCGAATTCTTTGCTGTCAACACCGAACGGATTACATCCATTTTGCCTTTCTTTTTCTTAAGTAGCGATCCCCATGCAACAATTTTCTCACGTGCCCCCTCGCGTGTCATCTGTTATGTTTATTTCATAGGTCAAGCATAACGTACGTTTGAACCAAATGTCACATTCTTGAGAAGAACGTAATGAATGTTTGAACGTGAAAATAAGAATCACGTCAACTTGCGTTGCGCTTAATAGTTTTCAATCAAATATCGTTTCTCATAGAATATTTTATGCTGAATTTAAGAATATATATATCTCTTAATTTTGTTCTGAAGATTTCTTTCGCAACTAACATCGTTTTAAAATGAGCATAGTAGAGTAAAAATAAGCATTTTTGGGATTTTCAACTGTTAAGCGTAATCACATGCTGTTTTCAAGCTTATCGTTTTCTGGGTGTGTCACAGTGAATTTATTTTTTCTCCGTGCACAAGGGGTCAAGTATAGCCTCAAAGTCTCGGTTACTCAATATCCTGAAAGGATTTCACTGCGCTATTTCTGTAATATCTTGCAGATTCTTAAAGACGAGCCGACGAAAAGTTTTCGTGAAATTGAACGTTCGGGATATTGTCTAAGTGAAGCATCGAAGATCTACCAATTGAAGTGAAATTCAACCCTCTCCACTATCCTGCTCTCATTTTGTTCCACCCCTAAACCGATAACTATTTTCTCAAGATTGATACATTCAGTCTTTCCATGTGATTTCTGCCAATTTTCTTCCAAAAAAATTAGGAGGTATTGTACAAGGAGAAAAATACAGGTCGAAAATATAGTAATGTTTAATAAAAATTTGAGAATATTTCTTAAAATCTGAGAGAGTTTCTTAAATGCATGATAAACATAAAACAGTTCATTTCTTTGTGGAATTTTATTCGGAAAACAATGAAAAATTATCAACACTCAATAAAAAAATAGAGAAACATATGAACTTTCCAAAAGTCGCGTATGAAATTCCACAAAGTGAATATGAATAGTAGGATATTAGAATTTTGTTATTGTCTCTGTAAAATTTCACACGCGACTTTTGGAAACTGCATATGTTCCTTTATTTTTTTATTGAGTATTGATAATTTTTCATTGTTTTCTGAATAAAATTCCACAAAAAAGTGGACCGTTTTGTGTTTGTTGTGCATTTTAGAAAAACTCTCAGATTCTAAGGAATATTCTCAAATTTTTATTAAAACTTACTATATTTTTCTCCGTGTACTCCCTAAATTTCTTGCAGTGAAAATCCACTCCTGAAGAGTGAAAACACTGTGAGTCCAACAAGAATGAGATTCCACTCCTGAAGAGTGAGTTTTCACTACATAAGAATGAATTTTCACTCTCTTGGAGTGAGGATTTCACTCTTAAAAGGAGGTGAAATTTCACTCTTTCAACCGAGTTAAAACTCCATTCTGTTGGATTGAGAATTCAATCTTATGGAGTGAAAAGTCACTTTTGTAGAGAATCTCACTCTCCCTAGACTTCCAGTATTTCCACTCTTCGAGAATTAATTTTGCACTCCGAGGATTTAACGAGTAACGGTAGTTTGAAGATTGACACTCTGCGCCTCGTACTTCTGAATTAGAATAACTGTTCTCGCTTCACTCACTATTCAATTTTCAAATGGCCTTTACTTCACTCGCACTTTTTGAATTCGGAGACGTTTGCTCCGCTCGCCATTCAATGTCTCAAATTCAAGCACTCGCTTCGCTCACATTTTTCAAATTCAGAAACGCTTGCACCGCTTGCCATTCAATACCCGGAATGGTGCTCGCTTCGCTTACATTTTTCAGATTCGAATACGCTCGCTCCCCTCGCTTTGCAATGCTTCAAATAACAAGTACCTGGAAGAATGGATAATTCAGAGGAATCTGTGAAGGAGGAAGAATAGACTTGACGTAAATATCAACATATGGGTATCAGTGGTATACGCATTGTAATTCGCGCCTTATGACTCTCAATACTCAGAGACTTCGCATTAGCCAAATGTTTTCTTTCGAACTATTTAAAAATGCTGTGATAAAATAAAAATATCACGATGTACAGCAATTGTTTCGTGCATGTAAAAGTACTGTATATGGCGATATTCTAATTTTATTGGAGCTTTTTTTGAATAGTTCGGAATGAACGATATTCGTTCGATGAAAAAATTTGTTATGAAAAAAGAATAATAAGTTCCCCGAGTGCAGGAATTTGAATACCACAGTTTTATCTTGCCCCGTTGGATTTTAGTATCATCGAATCCGAATGAGAGCTTCTTTTACGCCCAAGTCATTCTTCTCGTACTCTCATCTTTATCCTCTCTCACCGTAATCGACTTGTCTTGAAGCTTAGTTGGGGATCAGCTAAATTCAATACATGAAGTTCAGTCTATTAGATTTTTTCCCTATGCTTTTGTTCCTCGTTTCGTAGGAGCGAACCAAGTTTAAAACGCTTTGCACTCGGCGTATCGCTTCTAAAGCGTAGCGGAGTCAAAGAGAAAGAGAAGAAACCTGAGTGCCCGCTGTATTTATGGAGGTTATTATTGTTAGACTTTATCAAGGGTACATTACCAGTCGTGATATAAATAAAGTAACGTTCGTCTGAGATAACCAACAGATTAAATAATAAGTATGTAATAAAATTTCTGAGAATATAAACATTGTATTAAAGCATGGCAATCGTTGGGACGATATCCGGTTGATGTCGGCCTATAACATTCGTTGATACCACAATCAGGAGATTATTTAAAAATCTATATCGAGTAAATTCCGAATTCGATGAATCGATTAAACGCGTACACAGAAAATACGGGAAACGTGGTTTTCAACGATAAAGAGAAAAAGAGCGGTCGAGGGAAATGGAAAGATAGGGAGATATATATATATATATATATATATGTATATATATAGTAGGTCGCGTAGGCCATGTAGGTTGAGAAGAACTCGAATACCAGATAGAGTATGGTACAGATTCAATGTTCCCTGGTATATCCTGCGAGGGTGTATACGTTGCTCGTGTGTGCGCCAAACACGAAGCACATTTAAATAATTGCTTTCCGTTTCCATCCCCACCAACCGAAAGAGACGCGAGGTGTCGACACAAGGTGGAGGCCATGCACGTGTTGACTAACGCTACAACACACGAAATCCCCTACACGTATACGCGTCCAGATACATTTAAAACGATCTAAAAAAGTCAACGGGAAAAATTCGTTATCGCGAATCAAAGCAGGAACACGACAGAATCAATTTCGATATGGCCCACTGCATATATACTCCAAACTGAAACGTATTATCAATCCACATCTCTAACATTGATCAATTCGATATAAAAGAATAGGTTATCTCTGACAAATCGTCTTGTGTACATGAAGAAATGACAAGATTTTTCGGAGATGATTTGAGTAATTCATTTTCATGGACATGTTCATGAAATCGTTTTCTGATTCGAAAACATAATGCACATCCACTAAGTCCCCGTTCGGTTTAGTTACACAATGTATCTTGTTGGTGTTTACCAACGAGACACGAAAAGAGACTAAAGCGAATGTTCACGAGCATTTGGCAGTACCTAGGGCAAAATTGGGTTAGAGCGGATCTAAACTATGTAATACGACGACCTTGCCCACGGGACGCGTATGCTCTCGCGAATGACACGTTACCTAAGCGTTACACAAGCTCATCCCCTCGCGTTCACGGAACACACGATTAGGGTTGTGTACTCCCGGAAACAAGAGAAACCATACGTACAATTGTACATATATTACCTTTCGCAGAAATGATTTTCCACATCCGAATCCCCTTTGTGTTCTTTTCACGTTGAAAATAGAATTTTTCACAATTCCCCTGTGATATCTATTCCAAAGTTATCATATCTTGAAGCGCGTCACCGCCATGACATGCTACGGCGTTACACGAAATATCACGTTCAGATCGAGGCAGACCGTGACGAAGATGTGCGAACGACTGCGCTCGAATGGAATAACGCTGACCTCAAGGTTTCTCCTCTCCAGCGATTCGCGAAGAACAGGGAAAGAGAGAACTCTAATAACTGTAATAACGAGGTTTTCCAGAGAAGAGGAAACACGTCGCCTTGACTTCTCGTGCCGTCGACCTCAATGTTGCTGCCTGTGCTTTCTGCGCTTCCCGCAACATTCAGAGAGACAGAACTTTCGGCTTTCATCCATGTGATGAACGCTTTTGCTGGAGCTCGATGTCTCGCTACACTCGGCTAGGAGAGCAAAGTTTTCAACCCCTTGAGATTTCTCGCTCTCAGATCGTTTCGGGTAATGTCATACCGTGGAATCCTTTCGAGAATTCCCAACTGATAAAATATGTCATGTCGAAATGCAGATGAGAAAAGAACACAAAACAAAGGACACGGGGGAAGGGATCAAGAAGAGATGGATAATACTTCGAAAACCATCTCGAGATCCTTGGGAATCGCCGTGGGGTACAATGAAAAAGGCGTGTATGTATACATATATATATATTTTTATATATCATTACGGGATTTTGTGTTTTGGAGTATCCAATTTTATGCCCTGGGAGACAAACTTTGACTCCGTGATATGGTAGACATTTCCATGTTGTACTTTTAAGAACGATATTTAATCCCAGTTCTCACAGCGTACAATGAAACCTCGTCAGGTGATTTTTCATCATAAATTTGTATTGCTTCACATTCTGGACACCTTCTATGCGAAGGTAGTTTTTCACAACATTGTAACTTCTTCTTGGTTCTCGGAGGTCTATAAAAATGAAAGGATTTTGATGAATGGCTATTCAGCCACTCTTGTTCAAAATCAACGACTGTTGGAAATTTATAGTCATAGAATATGGGATACAAAATACTGTTATTGACTAGAGACACATCAGCGCGAATTTTGAAACTAGGAGTCCCGTAGTTCGCTAACCGGTTGACCTAAGTTTTTGTTACTGAAGCCGAATTTTTCGCTATATTAGCAGAAATTTAGCTGATTTCACGCACAGCGATATACGCCACTGGAAAACATGAAGGCATAATCACGCGGAGACAAAAAAATAGCTCTTCCAATTAATAAATAGCTGCTCCAACTGCTTTACGTACACGATTTCCGACCAGCTACAAAAGTAGTTGTGACAGTTCAATTTGGCAGGTGTACGTTAGATGGTAGGAACATCAACTCAAGTAGTTGTTTCAACTACACGGAGAAAATTTGGTAGGAACAATTAATATCAATGTGTATGGGAGCTGTGGGATATACTTTATTGCGGCGGAAAGAACCATAAGTTTCACTTGAGTATTCACCCTGAAAAATAATCAGAATTCTCCTGTATACGGCCACCGGAAAATTCCAATCACCGGATGGGAAATCAATTTGGTGATATATAAGTATGAACTTTTCCATAAATTTAACTGAAAATCCTAAATTGTATGGGATTTTTACTATCATTTGACAGCAAATTTCTGAACAAGCGCAGAAGATTCCTAACGCATGTATATGTTAATTACTTCACATAATTTATAGGAATTTTCCCATAGAAATTTTTTATTCGAAAATTCTCAAAATCAATGTGCGGAGTAAAAAGGAAATGCATCTGATAAATCACTCAAGTAAGAAATGATATTTTTCTTTTGTATTCCAACAAAACGTTGGAATCTGACAGATATTGAAACGATAACAATATCCAGCGTGGATAATTTATTTGAATCACCGGAAAATGTAAAATCAATTCTGACATAATATCATACCTTTTACCAATACCTCAGGGCCTCACAAATTATGTCAAAAAATCTGCAGAAATCTGTTGTATAATGTCAAATCATTTCTGATCATTCTTCACATCATACAACAATACTGTTCCAATTACCGATCAGAAAATGACATGTTCTGACTGAATGAGACAGAATCGGACATGACTCGTTGATTTCTGACAAACTGTTTCCGATATTTTATCCGGTTCATTAGAATTTGCCATATTTTCCATAATTTGACGCACAATTTTGGCATAATCAAACACACGACTTCCACTGTGGAATTCATAAAAAGAAGTTTGAAATTTCTGGAAACCAATCACTGAAGGTTTGTGAAACTTTTATTATCACCGATAAGAAAAATTTCACTGTAAAAAATTTTTATGGGAGACTTTATGTACATGTATGTGAAGTAATTAACGCATACATGGATGGAAATTTTCCATAAAAAATTCGAAAAAATCGTATGAATTCACAGTTAAAATCCAATAAGAACGATCATTTTCATGTATTTCTATGTGAAAATTCCTATACAAGTATGGGAAATGTCCTTCACATCCCAATAAACACACACACGTTATTTCAACGTTGAAAGAACGTTAGACTGTCAAACGGACGTCAGTCGTTGATTTCATAACGTTTATTTTTAGTTGAAATTTGATATAGAAATAGACGACCAGGAATTACGTTTTGATGACGTGTAATTTAAACTAATATTCGAAAATAACCATCAAACGACGTCCTCAAAAAAAACGTGTTTTGAACGGGTTTGAATCACGCGGTTTAAAATGTGTTTATAACACCTTGTGTTTGAACTTCAATTGAAGATAGTTAAAATTTCAACAAAAGGCAAAATATGAAATAGTGTGGCATACTTTCCAAATTCTGTCATACTCAGAAATACTATTGTTCTCGATATTGAATGAAAAGTTTTCAAAATAATTTTTTGGATTCAATTCACGTTTTAGAACCATCATTAGGACACGTCAATATTGGACGTCTTTTAAACGATGTTCAAACCGTTGATATGACGTTATTTTATGGTTGAAAAACACGTGATCTACCGCGACATTTTTACGTTGATTCAACGCAAGAATATCACTAATTCACAACGTGTGTTTATCGACTGTTTTTGACGTTTTTAAAACGTGCGCGTGTTTACTGGGATATGTATGGGAGAACTCAGAATATTTTTCACAGTATTCAGAATGAAAAACGATTAATATCAAAATTGTTTAATGTCAGCTCGCACACAAAAATATGAATTGATACTACGAAATTTTTCTGAATTAATTTCTATAGAAGGGGAGTTCCAAATCTGGTACGAAAAATTCAGTACTTCGTACATTGTATTCGCTACACTGCTGTACTGAAATTTCACAATTCTTGTACTGTAATCTCAGTCTTCGCGTAATGAAAATTTCCAGTTCTTGTGCTGAAATGTAAGCATTCTTCCATTGAAATTTTCTCTCTCTCTCTCGTTCCTGGCAGAAAGATTTCCCAGTCGTACTAAAATTATATAATTCCAATTCCATGAGATTTGTTGATTGAATTTATAAACGATAATGGTAATAATATAATAAATTATACGGAAATTTTAGCATGTGACAAGGAATATTAGATCTGTTCTTTTATCCTGGTAAATTAAATCTATCTGAATCTCTTCATGTTTTGTACCATTTTTCTGAAAGATGAGGAGTAATTCAAAGTAATCCAGAGAAAATCAGAGACTTATCAGGTAGTAATGCATTCCGGATCTCTTCACCTTTCTTTGAATCACTCTGGATCTCTTCGAATTTTTTTAATGGAGATTTAAAAATTCCTCGGGATTCTTCAGAATCTTTCTGAATCTCTACAAATGCTATAGAATTTCATTTGTTTCAAATTCAACACTTGCTCTGAATTTGTCTGGAGCTCTTAGGATTTCAGAATAAGTAGAATAAGTACTGACGTAATTAGTGAAATGACATTCCACTGATTCATCGGTAAACAGACGAATGGAATTTTTTTTCAAAGTACAGGGGAAAAAAAATAAAATTTTGTGGCAGGTGAATAAAATCTTTCTAAAATTTTGGCTATGTGTACGGCATTTCAGTTGTGAATTATTATATTATTACGTTATGTATACTTTGAAAACATGAACTCGGAAGAATAGATTTTAGAGTGAATGCTATAATACATGTATGGGAAATGATTCAAGCTGTCACTTGTGCGAAGGTGTTGGAAATAATCATAAAGAATAGGAGATTTGCATGATTATGAGAAGGGGAAGTTAGTTTTCAATGGAAAGTACATGTGCATGTCCCTTAGGCACCTTTGAGAAGACATGCCCTGGTTTTGAGTTAAACGCATCATAGTTTTCGAGATATTCAAGGTTGAAAAATGAGGGCAAGTTGATATACGCGAAGAATTTACATTTATCCAAGCAACCGACAGTAGCTTGAATGATAGAGCTTCGACGTCCAGTTCCAACGACCCTCGTTTAATGCTCGAGAAGTGATTCTTTACATCTGATTGAATCAGCGAAAATCATTGAGTGATCAGTTCACTCACTGTTGGAATGATCTGTTTTGAGTTCATATACCAGATTTGGAAGTTTTTTTCATATACATTTGTACATCTGATTGTCGATTGCATTCTCAATCAATGTAGTGAAGTTGGCTTTGTATACAGTTATTAAATTTATTGCACAAATTTATATTAATGGTTATGAAATTCACAAACATTCCTAACAGCTTCGGTTTCACTGATCAAACCAGTGCTTTGCACTGACTGAAACATTGGTTTTTCACAGATTCTCAGTGGCAACCTTAGGACTGATGACATCAGTAAAATTTTAACTGTAAATCAGTAGTTTTTCACTGGTTCAGATTTAGAGAGTAAATATCTCAAATATACGTAGGAAAAAAAATTCGCTGTGACAGGGAAATATAATTACGGTGGGTCCCTTTGGCTGGAACAGCAAAGTTGTTGCTGTGACAGTGAAATATTTGCTCTCACAACAATCTTGTAAGCTACGACAGCGAGTTTTTAACTGTGGCAGTGAAAAATGTTCGCTCCTCTAGCAAATTCCCATATTATATATTGAATAACAAACATATTCTGATGGATTTTATTCCAGCAAAAAGGACCTAGATTATATTTTAAACATTAGATTTCGCTGTCACAGCGAATTTCTTTTCTTCGCGTATGTCTTCAAACAAGTTGAACATTGAAATACGTCTGTTAGAGTTTGCAATGCTGAATTTTTCAAAGAGATCCCTGATTAAAAAATCCCATTCATTCCAATTAGATTTGTAGAAATCCAATTGAAACCGAGTAATAGCCGATAAGTTTGAACCGGGATTCTGTGAGATAAATAAGAATTAATTGAAATTGAAGGATTTTTCAACCGGGATACCTGCAAGCACTCTTTGGTATTTCATAAAAAAATGTGGAGCGTACAATACTTGTGCAGCCAATAAATTAAACAAAAATACACCCCAAAAGTTCAACCGACTTTGACGGTTATCGACATATTGTCATTACCAGTTTTCAACATAAACTATCAATTCATATATTCTCAGATTCCGAGAGATTTTGTGGGATTCTGTTGGATGTTGTTAAATTTTGTCATATTCTGTTGTATTTATTCTTGTCTGGGAACCATTGTATTCTCCTAATGTTTATGAATGAAAATGAGAATTCATACTAGGAATTGATAGTCCGAATTCGTTCAACCGCATTGAGGTTAAAAAACGTGGGAATGATAACATGCTTTGGGAAATCAGCCCCCATAGTCACGAGCTTCCGCAGAGTTACACTCCATACTCTTGTTTGTGCCCAAATGAATTATTCCAGTACACTGACTGAAATAATATCCATTCAGCTGAGATTTGTCTATCCAGTACTGTGGTACAGTAGAATTTAGGATTTTTTGTACTGAAGTTTTCCTCAGATATCGACTTTTCTAAATACAACAAAGTGTTACCAAGTAATATAACCAAAACTACATCGACCCCTCCCATATATGTTTCTGTCGTGGACTATTCATCTCACAACAAACTCAACCTTACACTTTTTTAATTCATTTGTATCTTTCCTAGTCAGATTAACTCACAAGGCCGTGGTCATTTGTATATGATCGATTTCTTATCACGCTCGAGGCCCGATCGAGTCGCATTATCAGGGCTTGACCACTAAATTGGACTGATAACACAGAACAATAACAACAACAAAGTTTTTTCTGTATCCTGAGATTTGGGAACCGATTCTGAGTAGTTTCGGTGTGCCAAATACGAAAATTTTCAGTCATTTCAACTAATTAAATTGATTCAAAAACACGACAAACGGTTTTTGTAGGTAATTTAATCATTCTTTTTGATTGCAATAAGTAATTGTTGGGTTGTTCCAACTAAAATGATACAGTTGCTTTGATTTTGTTAATTGAACTGATGCGAACTTTTCTCAGTGCAATGTCAGATTCCTTGAATTCATTCAATTTTTATAATGGTTGATATATAATTTTTATATAAAATCTACATAATTGATAAACTTTATACATAATTCATGACAAAAAAACTAACTAATTCGAGAAATCTGACTTTATTTTCATATTCAGCACATCACAATCACTTCGAATCAGTAACCAAATCTCAAGATATAAAATTGCTCTTAACCAGTGAAATGGCCAGTCGGGTATAAATCAACCATTCAATCAATGCAGCCACAAATTCAATCAAAACACATGAATGATCATGTATCCTAGGGATAGGCGATATTTTCATTCAATTCGGATAAAATTTCGATCTATATTTTATAAAATTCAATGTAATCTCACAAAATTTTCTATAAAAATATCGCCGATCATTTAATGTATCCTAAAACTCGTTTTGTACGTTGTAAAAAATTTTTACGGGAAACATCACATAAATGTTCGGAAGTAATTAACACATCCGTGCGTTAGGAATTTTCCGTATTTTACCGGAAATTCACTGGAAAATGATAGTGCGTCCTAGTGATAAATCCTATAAACACAGTTTCAAATTTTCAGATAAATTTATGGTAAATTTCATATACATGTACCGGGAATTGATTTCCTATCCCATGACGGGAATTTTCTCGTTGCTGCGTATAGGAAAATTCCGATTATTCTTCACAGTGTACATTCTCTATGCGATTCCCCAACTCATCGGTAAAGTGAGAAGTAGCTCTCCATAAAGTTTGTTAGCGGGGTTAGTACCCTCCTTAAAACGACGTATAAACGCTACTGCCCGGTTAACGAGGGAATCCATTGTATTACAATGAGCTTTATCGAAATTTTAAATTGTAGTTCAAGTAAACGCGGTAAAAGATTCGAGTAGAGCGAACGCTGTGGTAACAAACGGGAAAAAATTTCATCGAAGAAAGAGAATCCTGAATGAAGCGGTAGGAGGACGTTGGACAACGAGAACCAAGGAAAAGCGAGGTTGGATAAGATGAATGAATCCAGCGTGTAATGAATAGTACGAGGAGACGAATCTTTTCGTCTTCGTCCATAGCGGTTCGAGAGAAAAGAGTGAAGAAACATGAGACAAGAGAATTGCTATATTTTAATTTATGGAACAAAATGAGATGTAGCGGGTAATAAAAAAGAACATAGAAAAATAGATTTGAGCGGCACGAATGAGAGAAAGAAAATCCAAAAGTGCGTGTATATTGAACAGATGTTTACTCGCACGATACTATTGGAAATAGCATGGTACCGTCATACCACTAACTTTCGTATACATCGGTATCCATGCGGGTATGGCTCGAAAATTGCTCAACCAATCCAGCCAATTTGACATTTCAAATCTAAATAGTAATATTTCTATTCCTATCAACTACTCAAATACAAAATCTCATGGAACCTAATTAATTTTAATGTGATAACGATGAGTTATCAGAATGTGGAAAGAATAGTAACTAATTTACGTCACATCACCGTTGTTCACGAGGAAATAGCATCGATTGGAGTAAAAGAAAATCGTTTTACATAAAACATGGTTATTTGCAAATATTGAATGTAGAAAGAAAAATGAACGATAAGAGTATATAATGGATTGGCAAAGAGTCAATGACCGAGTCTCTTTACCGTGCATTTTATACGCGTATCTTTGACACAGATATACACACCCTTGCACATACGAACACGGATACACGACGTTTGAGCTCTTGAGCAGAGACACAGGGCTTCTTTCTAAACTGATTAGCGCATCGCACAGCGACGTACAAACTCCATTTCAACTTCTGTCCTGGGTTTGTCGTTTGTAACCGGAAACCGTAAAATTGTTTGAGATAGGAAAAAAATGATGCACGAAAAAGAGAAAAAAGAATTTATAGGTGATACGTGCGGCTTTATTCGCACGAGGAATAAAAGTTTACACATTATTATTACATTTGTTTTTTTTCGTTTTATTTCCGTTCCAAATCAAATCAATTGAAATACCAATTCGGGAATTCCTCTTCTTTTCATGTGCATATGCGTTTGTACATATATATACGTAGGGTTGCAAAAGAGGCGAATTCGATGGAGTATTCGCATGACGATGCGTGTAGAAAATCTCTTTTGCTGACCAACAGAGAGAAAGGCGAACCCCCCAACTCAACTGCCTTTGCCTAGCAAGAATCCGAACGTTGTAATTTCGTCGAATACGTCGCGTAGAGAACTGATCTTTGTCAACTTAATGAAAGCCTTTCCATTCGGTTAAAAATGAATGACCAAAGTCGCATAGAGCGTTTTATCGCCACCCTGATAGTCAAAGGACGATTTTCTTTTTATTTTCCGTGTTATTTTCCATTCCGACTCGTACAATACACCCTCGACTATAAATTTATCCGATAAAGCGTCTATCGCTAGATGTATAAAAGTTTCCATGACTGTGATCGATGTAAGCGAGTCTAACCGCAATTTGTCGATCGTGTTTCAGGTCTAATCACCACCAGCGGCAGAAGACTCGATCGAGAGAACCAAGCGGAACATGTGCTAGAGGTAAGTTTATAATTAAATTTGAAGTATCTCATTCGGTTTCACGTGTGTGTGTGTTTTTTTTTAATTCTCCGCATCGAACACAGCGAGGAAGGAATTGGTGGTCAAAGAGTGGAGTTCCTTCACCGCAATGAAGAGAATATAATTTTCGTATTATGTATGAAACTCTAAATAAAACAACAGTGAATACATTATACATAGATGATGGGAGAAAGAATCGTAGTGGAACATTTGGATCAATTTTTCATTCTATCGTATACGTTCCAGCGATCGCAAGCGTCATTACATTTAGATGAGAAGAAGTGGTAAAACGAGAAGAGTCGAAAGAAAACGAGAACTAGAAACATGAACAAATTTGAATCGAGAGCGTAGGAGAGAAAGTGTGATTTTTCAGAATCGCTGAACGGTGAAGTGCTTGAAAGTTAGTCAACAGAAGTTCACAACAAATCGATCTTCAACAAGAATAAAATAGATCAAGCTTTTTGGAAGATGGATGTTAGAAATAGGAAAAACGTGAGCAAAGAATCACTCGATGTTAGCAGAAAAATGATTCCTAGCTTGGTATTCGTCTTTCATGTATTATATGGCGTATAGCCAAGATAAATCAGCATCGAGAGAGTCAAAGATATATCTCAAGGAATTTTCCAATTCCAGCTTTTTCTCTGCTTTACGTCTAAAGCGTGCCATCAAAATACAATCAGGTGTCGGATCAGATACTTTCAACACGGATTACAAAATCTTCTCGTTTTTGTTTCACACTGAAAAATCAAAACAACATCGTCGTAAGAACTGTACTCACGTGGATGACAATTCACGGTTGTAGTGCTTTGAAAAACCACATATTTCATTGAGTTATTTGAACAAGAAAACAAATCAGTTCCTAATTGAAATACGCGGTTAGTTTCGGTCATTGCAATTACATTTTTTCTAGTAGAAATTCGATAGGACAAACGTCAGTGTCTTATGAGACCCCGTGGAGCCTCACAGAAATGAAGGAAATAACTGTGGCAGCTACTAATTTTTTTAGCACCTTTTTTTCACCGCTGTAACTAAAATAATTGCAGCTGTGGCTATTTTTTAGCTACCGCAGCAGGAAATCGTAGCTATAACCGTACAGGTTTTGTGGTTGATATTTGGACAGCCAAATAATTTAGCTGTTGAATTTGTTGCTGCTACCACTGAGTGATGAGTAGCTGTGACAGCTGAAAAATAGCTCACTTAGCTAATTTTGAGCTATCCAAATGATAGCTAATTATTTTTTCCCATGCATTTCGAATTTCAATGGCATACGTTAATTTCTATGTAGTGTAACTCCGTGCCTTGTTTTAAAAAGTCTATTGGATCCCATTGATCAATAAGATTCAATAAGAACTTTGCGACTGCAGATAACCATTCACATTTGTTTAAACCCGTTTAAACCCATTGAAACCGATTGAATGAATGGAATTCAATGAGCATTCAATAAATTGGAATGGTCTGCATTTACCATTGAACAGTTTGTATCAAATCTCAATGATCAATGGAGTTCAATAGACATGTTGTACCCAGGTGGGATACATCAGGAGCCGTAAATTCTAAAGAACACCCTCTAAAACTATTTTCAGCGTTCCAAGCGGAAACTTCTCAATGTTGATATATGAAGCGTTCCATGCCAAATCGATCGGTTTGAAAAAATTCTTCTTATTTCCTCAATTTTTTGGAATTATTTAGTATCCGTCAGAAAAGTTCTTCTTAGTAAAATTTAAGATTTTTTTTTATCACCCGTTCAAATATTTTGCAAATTATCAAATTTTCCACACGGAGAACATCCTACGATACTGAGTGCTGTAGTCCATACGACTAGTTCGTGTTATTAAACAATAATATGCAAACAATCCTGATTACTATAGTAAATACGAATCAGTCGTGTCTCCACACTACAGACGTGTTTTTTTATACGACTGATTCGAATTTACTACAGTAACCAAGTTTGTTTGAGTATTATTGTTTCATAACACGAACTAGTCGTGTGGACTACACCCAGAGAAATGGTTTACTTGAATATGAACCCACACGGAAACAAGAAAACAGCAATGATTACTGTGAATCGCAGTGATTCATTGAAAAAAAATGAAAAATCAAATTCACGCCGTTCATTACTGCGTCTCCCAGTAACCGTTAATGTCCAAGCAGCATTGACGAATTTCACTGCAGTACACATCACTGTAATCGCGCTAACCTCTATCATCCAAGCGTGTTTTCATTTGTTTTTCAACTGATTGCTGTTATGGACAGTAACCAGTGCTGTTTTCTTCTTTCCGTGTACTAGAGATTTAATTGTATCCAATAAAATTTTATTTGATTCAAGTAAATTTTATTTGAAATGAATAAAAATTTATTCGGATGAAATGAATTGTTTATTTGATCCAACTAAAACTCTAGTAGGTTCATATATAAATAGACATTGTAGTTGAGTCAAATAAATTTTAGTTGATTCAAACAAATTTTCGTTGAATCAAATAAATCCAGGTATACCATTTTTCTGGGTGTACATCACTCAGAATTGTAGCATTTTCTTCGTGTAGGAAAGAGGATGAGGATACAAATTTGAACTTGAAAAAGCAACTTTGTGGTCCTGGCATTGCAGATTTATGATTAAAAATTTCAAACAGTCGTATTTCTGATTTTTTAATGTCCAGAATTCTTCTTGATCGCATTTTTCTTGAAACATGCTCTGTCAAATTGACATGCAGCATAATTCAAAGAATGTTGAGTATTCTCTTTGGAATTTTTACCACATCTTTGAAACACCAATACGCAGAGGAGTGTGTACGAATTGTTCTCGTCGGAAATTCGAATTTTCTCTTCAAATGCGTGCCAATTCTACAAAAATTAGTACTTTTGAAATTCCGTGCGTATTTCTCTAGCTATGCTCAGATAAATTGAAAACATATCTTTTATTTTGTTCCCAAAGAAAGATTACACCACTTATGCTGCGTGCTGTGAAGGCCAAAGAAACAACGGACGTTGAGAAAATGCCTGCAGCGCCGCCATTTGTCAATATTTTTTCTACAGTGGCCTAATCCCTTAATTGATAAGGATTCACTTGTTACATACTACTTGATTTTTTTGAGAGGGAAAAAATATATTTTTGTATGTTCTGAAAACTGACGAGACATTCTCATTTTTCGATATTTTCTGTGAAGAAAAATAGGTCAGGAAAGTTCCCGAAGAAACGTTTTTTTTTTGTTTTCATGTTTTTTCCCGGTTATTTTGAACCCTTCCTCTAACTATGGGCCATCAACTACGTAGTTTTCTTCTTTGTTAAGTAGGGGAGATTAGGGTGTTTTCACCTATCTTTATTATTTTCAAGAATATTAGTACACGGAGAAAAAAGATCGTGGAATGATCGCTAGAAAGGTTACACTGTTAGAAAAGTTCTGAAATTTAATACGAGATTCTTTATGAAATATCATATTTTAATATTAAATTGAATACTGATTCTTAAATTTAATTAATGTGAGTGATGAACTTTCACAATTTCTTACTGAAATGTAATGATTATTTATTAAATATCACAAATATGTTATTAAAATTAAGAAGAAAATTCTCAACATTAGGGATAAAATTCTTAGCATTAAGAATTATGATATTGAATTCAACATTTTATTATGAATTCTGTTTAATAAAGTGTTTATGAAAAGAACTTCATAACTTTTCTAACAGTGTAGTAAACTGGTGACAACCACGAATTTTTGTACACATTCACTTACACAGACGAGTAACGGTTCCTATTTTGGTACACTATATTGTATTTTATCATGTCATTTGCGAAAATTTGCCCCGCATACGGGGCAAGTTTTCTCACTCATTCAGAGTCGTATTTTATTCGACGCAAATTAGGAGAACAGTTACAATACGGAATAAACATAGTGTACAAGAACGACATAACGAATGAAGTAAATGAGAAGGAAGAAAAAAAGGAATCAATTCATTGAATTACATAAAAGGAAATGCTTTCAACAATAATTGTCATCGCAATCGCTGTTACAATTCACACAAACGAAAAATAATGAATTCCCATTTGAGCATGTATCGTGGGCCCATCTGTTGCACCGTGTATATCTAATCCATTTTTCTTTGGACTGAGAACTACTGTGGGCTTCTAAACAATAAACATAGAGGCACTCTTCATCTCCTTCCTCATCTTCCTCACTTAAAAAAAAAAGTGAAGATTAATCTCAAATAGTGAAGACTAATCAAACCATATCAGAAATTCATTTGTAACACACTTGGTTGAGACGGGGACAAATTTCTTGAGTGAGTAAATTTGCCCCGTGTCGTGTTGGAAAATTTGCCCCACCATTGTTTTCAAACCTTGAACGAAGCTAAAATAGTGAAAACGTGAGCGATTCACAACTATGACATCATTCGATTGAGGTGACTTCCATTTTCAAATACATAACATATTCTACCGAAATAATTAAAATCACATAAGTATGTTTTTTTGCAATTTGAGTGAACGAATGTAAAGTTTACTCACCAACGACAAAATCGTAAAAATAATTCTCTTTCCACGATGAAAGCAGCTATCAACCTGATATTGCCGTGAATGCTACCTTGAATGATACTACTCACGATGAAGAAACAGAGAAACTATAACGGAGTGGAAAACGTGCCCCTATAGGGAACTTACCCCACCCTCCCCTAACTCTATTCTCTAAATTTGAAACAGTGAAATCTCACTGATTGCAGTGAAAATTCGACCACTGTGTATCAGTGCAAATACAATGTACAATCGATGAATATGAAGATTTAATTAGGCAGAAGCTTTTCCAATTGCATAACCAGTGACTATTCACTGATATTTCACTGATTCCATTCAGTGGTCGACTTTTAACTGCAGAAATAGTGAAATTTTACTAATTTGAATTTGGAGAGTAGGTTCCTTGGAGTCTCCTAAATACAGTTGACCATTGATTCTAGGATGGCGTAAGGTAGCCTAAGTTTGAGCGATCCTCCACATTGGGATGGCGCAACTGTGAAATGATAATATTACTTTACGCTCCTTCAATCTTTTTTTCCAACATAGAACCGATATTGTTGAAACAGCGAACCAAGTTCGGGTCAAGACCCGAATGATTGTGGCCAATATGGAACCTAGCTATTGTCGATGCTTGGCGCCGTACTTATCTATTTTATCCAGTCTAGGTTACGCCGAAGATTAGCTGTAGCTTACTCCAGACGTAAATCAATATTCAAATGATTATAGATCCACGAAAGCGATTGACTAATTACCAATAATGGTATATCATTTTATCATGTTTTGATCAACATTGACTCTACATAAATTGCCAAGATTTGGCAGTTAGCATTGCACCAATTGATAATTGGTACACCTTGAGCTATATTCTACTGTCAACATTGACCGCGTTAATGAAAAAGTAATTGATGAATTTGAATATAATGAAATTTAAGAGCATTCCGTTTTGAATCTGTTTAACAGTGATTTTTGTTCCAGAATTTGAGTGATGCAATAAATAATACGAATTAATGATCTTTCATAGACGTCTCAATTGAATTTTAATTACTTTTCACAATAAAAAACTTAAAAGGGAATAACAAGGGGATTGACAAAAACACAACCTTTTTCCATGTTGTTTCTGTAACAGAATTCAAAGGAAATTTTTTCACCAGAAAATTCATAAAAATTATTTCATTTCAAGGTTGGGTTTCAATGCGTAGCATAGATTCATTACAGTATTTGTTTCATAGTACCCTACATACAGAGCAACGTTAAACAACATTCTTCGATTAGAAATATCTCAATATTACATTAATTTAACCCTTAGTGTGCACACGGGGTCATTTTTACCCCAGCATTTTAATCTAACTTGAATATTTTCTTCATTTAGCTTGAACTTCAAGCATGTTTCTCAGGGAGGAGGAATATTGTTTTCAAAACCTTCAACCTTCAAGTTCAATCAGTTCACTGCAAAAAACATCTAAACCATTTCCACAGAAGTGCATGGTTATTCAGATATCCGTTGATAAACATACCCTGGGGTCAAGTTGACCCCATGTGCACTTGATGATTCGCTACGGAGGTGTGCACCTAAGGGTTAAATTTGAAATCACTGTGCGACGAACCTAATAAACTACCTATCTAGTCTAGAAAATGATCAATCGATCATTTCGTCATTTCAAATAGGTTGAAAAAAAATAGTTCATCGTGCCTCACTCTCCCCTACACGATACATCAAAAATACTTTTCTCAACATTCCAAAAATCACTGGAAAAAATATTTATTTGTCCTCCATAAAATATTCATTTGTAGAAATTAAATATTCAATTAGATGCAAAAACTGACTACTTGTGGCGAATAAGTTATTTATTTAGAAGACCAATTTATTTGGCGCAAGCATTGCATTATTTGATTTGATCGAACTTTTCATTAATCCTAAGAAATATTTTATGGAGAGAGGACAAATAAACTGTTTATTTGGTTGGAAGAAAAATTTTTTCCAGTAATGCAATAAAAATTATTGTTCAAAACACTATACGTGGGATGGATCAAACACAATGGTACACGGAGAAAATCCTACACTAGTGGTTACTGTAGCCCACACGACTGGCTCGTGTTATCCAAAAAAAATCATTTCAACACTACTGGTTACTGTGGTAACCCGAATCAGTCGTGTCTCCACAATAGAGAATAGTCTAAGAAAACGACTCTCTACTGCGGAGACACGACTGGTTCGTGTTACCACAGTAACCAGTAGTGTTGAAATGATTTTTTTGGATAACACGAGCCTGTCGTGTGGGCTACAGTAATCCCTAGTGTAGGATTTTCTCCGTGTAGACAATACATCGATATCGAGATTTTCGAAAATACTTGCACATAATTCGCTCGTTGGCATATAACGACACGTTCGAGTTGTTATCAGAGAAAAACTTTGTCACGGCACACAGATGTACAACCAAAACGAAATGTCCCGTCGTTGTTCCGCAAACGGCGAGAACGACAAGCGAAAAGAGACGTGAACATTTACAATTTGCAAAAGTTTCACGAGGTATGGTCCGGTATGAGACAACGTCGATGCTCTTGTAACAAGTATAGAAACAAGTGCCGTCGCTGGTCGCTCGTGTAAGTTTGTTAGAAACTTGGGCGTGAAGGATACGAGGATCGACTAGACGTTACGTAGCCATACCATATTAGTCTTGAAATAAATCCTATCGCAAGTTTGGCAATCAAAGTTTTTCTCATATGAAATCTTCGCACTGGAAAGAATAAAGGAAATTTCGGAAGTTCCCCGGTTCTGGTAGGATGATAATATAATAATGAGAACGACAATATATAGTTGAGTGTAACTTGAAAAACGTAGGTACATTCTACGGGTTCGTAACAGTTGTACTCTTTTCATAATTGCACGTGTGTGTGTTTTTGTGCGGTGTTGACTTTAGCGGAAAAAATTTCTTTGTTCAAGATTTTCTCATTAAAATGTTCCTCCTAAAACAAGTATATGATTCTTCTACGTCATTAGCTAGAGTTCTGTTCTGTTTGAACAAGATTCGTAGGAGAAAGGGTGAATTATTATTCTCTTTCGGAAAATGGTTTTTAATACAGAATTCAAGATGAAAAATGTGTGTGTTTTCTAATTTTTCACTTGCGGATATGTTTTCCGATAGGAGAACGGTCAATGATTTTGTCACGAAGAGAGGAGGAAATAACATTTCGCCTTGGTGTAGACACCGTAGTATGACGAAGTGAGTTTTGTTGATGCAATTACTTGGATATTGCTAAGCCCCTCGTAGTTTCGAATGGAGATTCTCTCGTCGATCTCTCTTCTCTTCTTTTAAAGCCCCATTCCCTTCCCATTTTCAATCTTTGGCCATCTTCTCTCCCGTCAGTTTAACTCTTTTGCTCTATCTTCTCTGGGAAAGACCTCGACATTGGGATACTCTCTGCTATCTTGCGCTCGACTCACCAATCCAACTTATCTCTTTCCATATCTCTCCAACTTGGTTCCTCCTAACTCTTCACACCCGACACATCGTTTATACAGCTATATATAGAGTCGTCGTGGATCTTCAAGTCTGTGTATCAACGTATATATGTTTGTACATGAACTCACCGACAGCCGATTATATACATATACTTTGAGGCGTAAGGTGATTATACAACCGAACCTATCTCATCGTCTGAGGTGCCCTAAGCCTCCTCTATATTTCATCAAGATTCCCTCTCTTTGATGATCCTCGTAACATCTCGATGCTCACAGAGAATTGAAACGATGATGAAAGGTGCCAGGCGTAACACAATCGAATCGATGCTTTTGTTTCCTAGCTAATTAAGAGTAAGTGTTGCGAGAACCATAACGGGGAATTGTTATATAAATCAAAAAATCAATCCCAATCAATTGTGGATATGTTCTTTCGCTTCTCAGAGTAGTACTCTGCCAAGAAATTCGATTTGTCTCAAATAAGTGGAGCTAATCTCAATCTTCTCGATGATTCTCGTCTGTTTCGAAACATCCTATTTATTGTATTTTATATATTGTCAAGAATAGCTAAGCTGAAAGGACTGTAATTACATGGATATATATAAATATATTCCCGAAGGTCGGATAAAGTTAATTATGCAGTCTTTCTTGATCGAATTGCTCGAGAATATGGTACTGTAGTAAATTTCTCTTTAAAGTTCAATAACATTCATTGCTCCTCAAAGTCACCGTTGGTTTACGATTTCCAGTTACATTTTTATGTATTGGATTTAAAGATTACAAATGTTAGGCCACGCTGTGAGTGATAGAACATAAAAATCCAGCTCTAAAAATGCATTTTTTAATCGTATTCCCCATCGATGATAATGTACATATAAATATGTACATATAAATTCTACACGTACGTGTCTCAACTCAAAGAATTTGTATTCTGTTTTCTATATCTATATTCTCGTACACATACATGGCGAGCACGGAAGCTTCTTCGTGAAATTGGTACCTATACCCACTCTTTCGTTCTTTTTATTGTAACAGAATTTCAGTGTCTTACGACATAGCCGTACGAACGGAAGAACGAGATACTCTTCCTTCCTTAATCCCGATGCAACGAGGGAGTATCACCAGTGGTAACTATTTCTCTCTTTCTTCCATTCCTTCTTGCTTTCTTTCTTTACTTGTACCAAAAGGAGAAAAGAAGTCTTCGAATGACGTTCCCAGGAGAGATGCTTCACCCTGGGTTGGTTTCCCTTCGTAGCCTTCCATCTGGGACTACGATCTCCACCGTCTTACTTTCTTTTCCTTCCCTATATATATATATATATATATATATATATAGATAGATAGATAGAATTTTTACTCTTCCTTTTCCTTCTTTTTCTATTGCGCACCTCTTTAAGCTTTACATAGTAGTCCGTAGTCTTAGACGTCGTTTTGCCGTTCAGGCTAGAAGAGATTCATCTCATTTTACTTTTCAATCTCAAGGAGGATGCGATTTTCTTCCTCATTTCCACTTTGACAATATTGAGCTACGACGATGACCAGAGTGAAGAGCTGATCAAATCTACGCTGAACGAGATAAGGAGAAGAAAGATACAACGATCTTCCAATTTGAAAAATCAGTATTCTTTTGTTTCCCAAAGTGTTAGTTGATGTATATAGAACGTGTGATGGTTTTTCTTTTACAGAGATTTTATGACTTGGGATTATATTCTGAAGTCAAAACTCATTGAGAACAAATTCAGGTGGGTGGAGGATGCGAAAGGTACTCCAATTACGCTTGGTGATGGGAAGTTCACTTGTATGTCCATTGTGCAATTTGTTTTTCAGTTTTAATTGGAGGATCAAATGGTTTCGAAATAGAGATGGACAGATTCGAGTATGTTCATACTTTGTTTCTATTGGAATTATGAGACGTTGTTTTAATTGGTATAAACAAAAATGAGGGTGATAATAATTTACATGAACCCAAGAACCATGTTGAACTTTTTACACATAATATTTGTACAATATTTCTAACAATCGCGTCCTCGTGCCGTCAAAACAACTAGTGATACTTGAGAACCTTAATCAATTATCTGTGGAAAAATTTAATAGTTGTCAAAGCAGTCTGGCTATTTTTGTTTCTTCTTGTAGTCCTTTCTCAATTTCCTGACGCAGCGAATAGCAAATATTTTTGCTAACCTAGCAAAAAATTCGCTACCACAGCTAGCTGGATTGCAGAGGCAGCAACATGATTAAGGGGTCATATATAAACTACGTGGCCAATATAGGGGGAGGGAGGGGTAAGATGAAATGCTACGTTAGGCTACATGGGGGAGAGGAGGAGGGGGGGGGGGGTCGGTTCCAAGCTACGTGTTTTTTTTATTTATGTTGTACTTGGAAGAAAATTCTATATAAATATCCAGAAAAATGATCCATTCGAATATAACCCAAATATATATTTGATTGGATCAAATAAGATTCTTCTTCATTCAAGTAAATCTCGTTTGAAATGAGAGAAATTTGATTTCAATAAAATAAATCTGTCATTTCAGTTAATTTCAATTTTATTTAGGTCATATTTGAATAAAAATTCATTTGATTGAAATTAATTCAGCTGAACGTGAAAAACTACGTTCCCACGCGGCGGGGGGAGGGGGGGTCCAAAGAAAATCCACGGTAGAGCTACATGGGTGGTTGGGGGTTGGGGGGGGGGGGGGTCAAAAAGTTTCAAAAACAGGGCCACGTAGTTTATGGACGGCCCGTAACTAGAGCAGCAAAATTTTCAGTATTATATACAGAATAGCAAACAAATTTTGCTGAAGTAGCTAACGTAAAGTAACTGTCATAGCAAAAAATTTGCTGCTTCAAAAAAAGGGAGCCAGCAGAATTAGATTTCACTGTCGCAACGAATTCCTTTTTTCTCCGTCTGAATTTTTCTAAATTCATTGCACTTGGAGATAAATCAATTAGAATATAACATATAAAATATACGAATGAAGGATGACATAAACTTTCATCTAAATCGTTAGAATCCCTACAATTGTTTCCTCGTTCGATGACGAGTAGATATATCCTCGAGGATGTGCTCGAATGTGAAGGATAAAAGGAACAAACCCAAGAAATCCCTAGCCGAAACTCCTCAAAGGACAGTTTTTTTTCCACCTCCCTTTGACCGAAGTTTACAAGTAACTACTCGTTTAACTTGGTTACAAACACAAACAAACTGCGTTAACAACCCGCATTGAGGACTCAAAGCTTCTCGAAGCAATTTCTTGGTTACGTTATAAAGCTCTTCTTTCCCTCGTCGGCGAGCGAGTCCAGCTATGCCGTAATGAAATTGAAGGAATGCGATGGGGAGTAAATTACCAACGACGAACCTCGTCTGGATCACAAGCCTCAACTTTTCGCACCTTCGAATCATCGGGGGTATCTTTGCAAAGATGATTAAACCCCCTGAAAAGAAATAAAAACACTCGCATACCAGTCTCTTTGATATCGATTATATGGATGTTTCTACACGAGAAAGCTTTTATTTGCAAAAGAGTGACACGCTTTCGACAGTGGTCCTCCTCTATCCATACCACATACTTTTTTGTTTTTTGTTTTCCCCAACGAAAACACAAATATGGATACGAATGAATCAAATTTTTGTATGATCCAGTTGTATCGCGTTGTTTTCGTTGTCTATCTATGGGAGAGGGGTTGATTCCAATAGAAAGATAGGAGATCAACACGTATTGCAAGATGGATTATGAACTACAAGAGGTTTTAGAAGTTGGACGTTTGTGGATACTGCTAAACATGGAAACATCAAAGACGTTGCAGACAAAGTTTAAACAGATACCGGAGTGGCGCGATGGCGGTAGGTACATGTCGTGGGAATTGTTTGCAGATGTAAGGCAACGTTAAACAATCTAACGAGGGAAAACAATTTTCCTCTTACGTCAAAGTGTGTTTGAGGTCTTGGAAGATTGTATTTTTCTAGGATTATTTGTTACAAGTGTTGGAAATGAATGAAGTGGTCGCCCGTTCGTGGGAGTTCAAATTAATTTCAGCTGTTCAAAGAGAGAGAGAGAGAGAGAGAAGAGCGAATAACTCACTTAATTTTCTTGCCTTAAATTCATCAAATATGAAGAACATATTTTTAATTATTATTTTGATTCGAATGATATCGTGAGTCGTAAAATATATAAATTTCATCCTTCAAAGTACAAATAAATACTCGCGATATTGAGTTTCAATATTCAAGAACAGTTGTTTCAAATTTGTGCCAACGTGAATATATGTTTGCCGTATTTTGTAAATTTACTACAAATTTCATTGTTGCGAATGAAATAATTAATAAACTTGGAATCAAAATGCTTTGAGATGAAATTTATTCAATTTCAGCTTGCTACAAAATCAAGCTTATAACGCATAATGTAATATTTAAACAACACGCTAAAAGCTTCGGTAATTATGATATCGTTTGTTGTTGAGAATGGAATAAAGGTAAAGGAAAAAATAATATCATATACAGGGTGGGGCATTTAAAGTGTCGCGGGCGTTTTTTCCAAAAATAAAATGAGATACGAGAAAATTTTTCGGACAAAAATTGTAGGGTATCGAGGGGGACATCCGATGGTGGCTTTGGCTTTGACCTCAAATCTCATCTTCAAGGGTATTCTGAGGTCAACTCTTGTTTTTTAAATAGCATCTCATATTTTTTACCGCAGATTTGGATTCTAGGTCAAAAACCAAGAAACTTTTGTCTGAACCATTTTCCTGAAATCCGCAAAGATGGCGCTCTAATCGATATTGTTCCATACTGAATCTGACATTAGAATAACTCGAAAACGAAGGGTCTTGGAAGAGAATGTTTCGGACAAAAGTTGTCTGATTCCAAGGGGGACCCCTTGAACTGAAACGGAGGTGATGGGGTATAACAGACAAAACACAACACATTTCAATCGTCTACATCACTTGGATAATTTTAATGCAGTAGATGCTCAAAATGATGGCCTTCGACTTCAATACACATTTCAAAACGTTTTACAAAAGATTGCTGAACTCGTGCTAAAATATCTTCATTGATGCTCGCGCATGCATTGATGATTCGTTGACGCATATTCTCAGGTGTAGTCGGTGCTTGTTGATAAACTGTATCTCTTATGTATCCCCATAAAAAAATCTGAGAAGTAAGATCCGGAGAACGGGCAGGCCAATGAACTGGTCCACGACGTCCTATCCATCGTCCAGGATAATCTCTGTCCAATATTTCTCGAGCTGTGACTGCATAATGGGATGGACAACCATCGTGTTGATACCACATATTCAATCGTTCCTGAATAGGTATGTCTTCAAGTAATGTTGGAAGTACTTGATCTAAGAAATGTCTGTACTTCTCTCCATTTAGCGTATCTGCAATGAAGTACGGTCCAATTACTCGAGATCGAAAAATACCACACCAAACATTCACAGCCCATTGTCTTTGATGCTCTACTTGACGTAACCATCTTGGATTTTCTGTCGCCCAGTAATGCATATTATGTCGATTTACTTGACCATGATTGGTGAACGTCGACTCATCAGAAAATAATATGTTGATGAAGTTGTTATTGTGCATTTGCGCTAGACCCCATCGACAAAACTGTACACGATTTTCGAAATCATCACCGTGAAGGTCTTGATGCAAACAAATGTGATACGAATGGAATTTGTGACGTTTCAGTATTTGAAGAACACTTCTTCGAGAAATTCCCGAATGGAGTTCAATTTCACGAGAGCTCACGTGTGGATTATTGGCTACTGCAGCTAGTACATTAACTTCCGCATTTTCTCCGCTAACAGTTCTCATTCGATGTCGTTTTTCCCTTGTAACACTTCCCGTTTCTGAGAATAATTTTGTAATGCGTTGAAAATACCTAATGGATGGCGTTGTTCTTTCAGGAAATCGTTCTGCATACAAGTCATATGCTTGTCTGGGGTTCTTATGCACTTCACCGTAAATGTAGATCATATCGATCTTTTCAGAAACCGTGTATCGGATATCCATGATTTTCAATTTGTCATAAACCAAGTAATAATCAAATGTAACTGACAAACTGACTTTCAAAATCGTGAATTTTCACTGAACCCCATCGTAGACGATTGAAATGTGTTGTGTATTGACAACTTTTGTACGAAACATTCTTTTGCAAGACCCTTCGTTTTCGAGTTATTCGAATGTCAGATTCAAAATGGAACAATATCGATTAGAGCGCCATTTTTGCGGATTTCAGGAAAATGGTTCAGACAAAAGTTTCTTGGTTTTTGACCTAGAATCCAAATCTGCAGTAAAAAATATGAGATGCTATTTAAAAAACAAGAGTTGATCTCAGAATGCCCTTGAAGATGAGATTTGAGGTCAAAGCCAAGGCCACCATCGGATGTCCCCCTCGGTACCCTACAACTTTTGTCCGAAAAATTTTCTCGTATCTCACTTTATTTTTGGAAAAAACGCCCGCGATACTTTAAATGCCCCACCCTGTGTAATTTTAGATCGTTTAACTGAAACAATGAATCACCTCCTACTCGAATACTTAACATATTTTTGAGCAATTATTATTTTTATTCTAGATCGAGTGTTTTTTTTTTACTCCCTACTCTACCCTAAAGGGTTGAGGAGGAGGAATGTCAAAGGTTCCATTTCATTTCATTTGATTGGTACAGAAATCAGTTACGAAACGAATGAAACGAGTATACATTTATTTACCCCACATCCCCGTTCTCATTGATTGAAAAACAAAATCTGATATCACGATAGATTATCTTTTATTACTCAAACGTGAGACACAGATTACCTATTACTCTCGAAAAAATAAAAACAAAAAACAAACAAACAAAAATACGCCTCTGTTATTTTATGGCCAGCTTTTTTGTCTCTTTTTTTTGCGTTTTGTAATCCGATCAGATCGTTCGTTATTAATTTGTCATCAAATCGAAATCATTCCCGTACGAGACTTTACTCGCATTCGGGTTATTGGCTTTAGGGGAATTTTGAAAAGTTTCGTCATGTTTCATGAAGCGGACGAACGATCATAAAGGCTCGATCAATATTCGTAATTTAATTGGAAGGCCAATATACAAGAGAATTAATTAGAAATCGTTTTACCGTAATACATGGCATCAAGTGTTCCGAATACTCATTCGCGCACAGCGACGATTTAATCAATTATCGAGGAATGAATGATTCATTGGAGCAAGTGGTGGGTTATCAAAGATGGTATTTGGCAAAAAAAAGAAAAGGAAAAAATCTATGGAATCCAGGTGTTCGTGTAAGAAATCAAATTTTCCGTTGCATTGATTTTTAGTTGTCCATGGACGATGCGTTAGGGAATAAACAGTTGATTACAAACTGATTGTCTTTAATCTTGTGTGTTGTTTATGAAAATTCCAAGTTGGGATGTTTGTGCAACTTCATTTTGCTGTATCTTGAATTATCCCAGGTTTATTACTCTTCTACTGTCATAAAACTATCCAATTTCGAATAACAATGTTCCTCTGTTGTTGTTGTTGTTGTTTTGCATGTTGTCTTAACGTGCGATATAATAAATCTACCCATCCATTTATCTACGTCGCAATTAATGCACTTTCGATTGCATACATCTTGTTGCTTTGGATCGTGTCTTCTTCCGCATTAATTTATTTTGTGAAATCAGCTTGAGAGACTGAACTCCTATGGTATTGAGAGTTACCTCTGTTAGAAGTACCCATTATTGACTCCAATTCCCGCATAGTAGTATACTGATAATCGATTTGTCGATAATTCAATTGATTTAGGTACTACATTGACTACAATTTCACGCACAAATGAATTCGTATTTCAGTTACCACCGATACCATAGGAGAAACAAAACAAACGAGCAACAATTGTACACTTCAACGATTATCATCACCCTCTCTCCGAATCGAAGTTTTTCTATTCAATCCTGTATTACAAGATTTCCATAATATTTATTATATCTTTTACATTCCTGCAGATTAGAAATTATTATATCATTAACTGAATCCAAAAGATCGTAAACAAAATTTGAGCGTACCAAAGTACCAATATCCCGTGAGTTTCATAACTAATTTAAAAGAACGCAGTTCTCAAAGCATTTTTTTCTTCTCTATAATCCTTTCCCTGTCAGGAACTTTTAATTACAGCGGTATTAAAACAACTGCAGCATCTCCTCGCACAGTTATATCCTCGCAAAGATACGAAACTTGGTAAGTAAATCGAATGGATGGAACCTCTGTAAAAATATTTTGATTTTCATTCCATTTCTACAGCCGTCTGCTTGTTTATATCGAGAATTGAATTTCGATAAATAAAAGTGCATGAAAAAGAGAAGAATCGAGAAGAGAAACGTCACAATACCATTGCGTCCGTTCGAATCACATCGTTCGGTTAAACGTGTTCAAATATTTTTTCCTGTAGTCTTATTAATCGGTGCTATTCATCACCCTGATTTATTTTCCAACTCCCTTAGACACGTGCTAGCTTATGTAGCCCATTTCATGGGCGGCACGAAACTACACACTCCTCACGGCACGATGATCATTTGTATTAGTAAGTGCAAGGACCGAGATGGTTAGAATTAAATGAGTTCAGTTTAAACTTGTTCTCGATCCTCTAACGATCCGTGTTTATTTTGGAAAATTCTCTCGTCAAAGTTGTTGCGTTGACGTTAATTAACTTGTAACCCTGATTTCATTGGATGAAAGATTTAAAGATTAGAGAAAAAGTTTTCAATTCATCCGTAATAAAAATGACAAATACTACCTTTCGAAACTCTATAAAAATACATATTTTATCGCTCACACACAATTATTATAGAAATATTTATTGTTATCACCGATTCATGATTCTCGATTGTTACCCTAGATATATTCCAATTTCCTTCTTGGTTCCACGCGAGAACGACAACACAATGAGGAAATAAAAGTTCATAAACATAGCCATAAATTAACCTGAATTCAATCAAAAAATATGTCTCTGCGTTGGCTGGTTTTGTTTTCTTCTTTTCCCTTCTATTTCCGTTCTCTGTGAAAAATAATTCGCCGTCCTTAACGAGACCATTAAAATGGAAGCGATGCGTTTTTCCATTCTCCGTGCTGATTTCTGACGGTAGATCATAATTTGCATTTTGCACGGTTCCGCGAGTACGAACAACACTCGTTTCGTTCTCTCCGGCCCTCGTACCCGGGTCATATACATTCTCGTTCGACATTGGTTCCTCGTGCATTGGTTCGTTCATCATTGTGTACCGAAGTTGTAAAACTTAGTGTAAACACGTAAAAGACCATGATAATTCTCGCAAGTACCAGGGACGATTTATTCATCGTTCCATCGGATACGACTTATTCGAACTTGGTATTATCGTTATCGATTTTTTTCCGACTATGATTCTTTCGTGGAAACTCTGAAAAAGTATTTTTCTAAACGTCGAACATCCTGTCACGTTGAAAATATGTAGACAAAAGTAGGTTAAAAAGTATAGCGCGGCAACTGTGTGAGAGGGTTCGTTGAGTTCGTTGAGTTCGTTCAGCCCGCAGCAGTGCATTGGAAAACGCTTATGATTTCCTCGTCAAGATGGCTTCCAGCGGTTAGATGAACCTCATCTTCAGAGACAGAACGAGGTCTTAATCTCGATGAAACAAAAATCGCAATCTATCCTATTGGTATCGTGTGTCTTATTTTCGTTACAAATTGTTACGAAGGGACGATGTTTCATGTATCGAAAACGATATTTATTCAGTTAGTGGAGAAATTAGTATGTTCATCCGTGTTTCGAGGCACAGAAGATACGGTAACCGCATGAATGGATGAAGTACGAAACGGTATATTATCAAAGGCACCAGGGCGGGTGGTTATTACGCTTATTTATTAGATGAAATTTCAATCTGCGATTATTACTCTGACTGGAATCTCTGTGAATCGCTTCAATATCGCTCCCGTTTCTCGTGTACAAATAATTTCGATATTCGTCAATTTCCTCTCAACTTCTTTCATTACCATTATCGTGCGTTTAATCGCGAGTTAAACGTTGCTTCTTCGAAACATTTTTTTCATCTGCATCCTCCTTGTTTAACGAGAGCACAGGTTCGTTTAATTAATAATTATGGCGAGTAGTTAAGCTACAGTACTACAGGTTTACGTACCGCTGCCGTTACCACGTCAGGTGGTGGCGTGTTGACTTTGCCATGAAAAACTGAAAATAATCATAAAAAGAAGATAGGCGGTGAGAAGAAACAAGATATATATTATGTTACTGTTGGACCGGAACAAATTGGAAGTAATCTGTTTTGCAAAACTCGTGTTAATATTGCGGGATGAAGAAAGCGATGAGAAATCGTATATTATTTTCCTTTCTAATGATTTTTGTTTTCAATGGAATCTCATTTGATGGAATAAAGTAGACCGCGCGTCGAGGAAATCGTTTTTCAAGGGTTTCAGCTTAACCTCGAATTAACTCCCTAGCAGAATTACAGCGATTGATCGTGCAAAGGTCGAATGAAAATTCGGATACAAGTCTTGATGAATATCGCCGTTTTTGGGTTCGACGTTCGATGGGATATCGTTTTATCAAACCATTGCCGTATTCCCTTGAAAACGAATTCTTCTTGATCCGTATGTAGAATGAATAATACGGAGATAGGGAACGTTCTCTGTATTATGAGAGTTAACAAGCGTGTATCGTAACGGGTCCTCCGGTTCGTACATCATCTTATCTTTAGGTACACGGAACATTGTGCGCGCTTCCGAAGTTGAGAAGTTCCTCTAACATCAAGACTTAGAATACCCATTGGCCCATGTATTAACATAGTCGTCTCGTTGGTTCACGCACCTGAGCGTTCTATCAAACTCCGAGCGAGCGGAGAGGAGGTTAAACCAGCAGGAAAGTGAGACACAAGGGAGGATTAGAAATCTGTTTTCGTCCTATCCATTGACCGTGTCCATTCTCTCTGTGACACATAGCCGCTTCAGTCGGAGTTTCGGTGGTCCTAATTTAGTGCACCCAGGGTGGGTATGTCCGTTATATCGCGAACACGTGACACGTGTCTACCTCTCTTTTCTTCCTTAACCTCTCGACAAAGTATCCTCGGGAGACGTGTGAGGATTTATGTCGTGGTCCGACATCCAAGTCTCTAGACTCTGGGTGATATCTGGAGTCGAGTAGTGGTAGTGTCGGCAAACGGAAATTGCTTGCCGAGCGAGTCTCGATTATTCCCCGAAAATAGTTGAACTGCTACCGAATCGATCCTTGGAAATTCCATTGCAAAACCGATCATTGCCAATGGCCGCTATTGAATCTTACCTTACCAATCGATCCTTCCTTCAACCCCCTTCGGCTCCCCTTTCCTCATATAACACGGGTCATGCGACACGAGTATTGGTTATAGAGTAGCTTCGTACCTCATTACCCCGCACGTAGTACTCAATGGTATAGTAATACAGATACATCAAAGGGTTGAAGGATCGTTAAGCGCATATCGGTCCACCATCTTACCTCAAAGACGAATCGATGAATTGTTGAATTCGTCGATGAAACGATGCAATTTGAGGCTGTGTGTATAATATAATTCATTGGTTCGTGTAATTAATTCTCGTTTGTACAAGAATACAATGTTTTTTTTTTTCAGGTTACAGTCAGAGATGATGGGAAACCCCGACTCTCGTCGACAACGAGAGTTGTAGTTACTGTTGATGACATGAACGACCACGGACCCGAATTCGAACAAAAATTCTACACCGTACAAATACCAGCTTCCCCTGAATCGGATAAACCGCTATTCCAGGTACGTATCGTATCGTTAGTTTGAATGAATATCATAATACAAGTTTTTCCTTGAATTAATTGGTTGTTCGTCTCTGTTACTTCCTCTTGCGTTTCATCCATTGAAACTAATTAATGTGTGTCACGTGAGCTAATGTATATTATACCATGAACGAAGAACAATCAACTCGTATCGATAATGGAACTTCAAAGCCAAGATATTATCTGTTCATTTGAAATCATCTCTTCATCTCGTTTTATAACATTTTCATCATCCGATGGAATGGAATAGAGTATCATATTCTGAGAGAAAAAATACTCTGCAAAAAATATTACATCGGTTTTATATGGTTTTCATTCACGCGTTACACGTTATTTTACTAATTATTTTAATGAATATTGTAACACATCTTTTCTTCTAATGAATCTGTTAGGTACAATATAATCATGGAGGATTATATAATGTTCCACGATGAGGAACAGTAAAACCTCGTTTTAACTGTTATTTTAGACTTTGTTTAAACTTTACGATTTGACCGTTTTTTATTTAGTTCTCAAAGTAAATACAAATACGTGGAGAAAATATATTCTGTGTACATACCACCGGATCGTAAATACCGACAATGGCGCCAGGTTTTGGTGATACACAGTAATTTTTAATGGAGTATTTCCTCCGCGTACGGGAGAACTGATGAAATTAAATTTATGATGAGACATTTTACACACCGGAAAGCGAAATACTGAACAAACATTCCGTAATTTTTAATATCAATCAGAAATTGATACTTTACTAAAAACTGCAAAAAAACCTCGATGTATAATTTCATTATAATTCAATGTATTTCATCGGTTTTACCGTGTTCTTCCCTTTGAGACATAAAATGGGAGAATAAGTTCTGAATATGCGGATATTTCTCTCGTAATGAATACTTGATCTCTTAAATTAATAATGTATATTTTTTTGTTTCGAACTCAACATGAAATTCTGAATAACCTTTCAAGTTTTCTTCATAGCCCCTTATATTTCTGTTAAATATTTGATTGTATGAAAAGCAAGTGAAGCTGTCATGCTCAGACAAGTGAAAAAAAAAGGTTGAATTCGTTTATAACTGTCTTAAATTCTGACGATATTTTACTGTACTTGGAAATACATTTCTCCAGATAGCATGAATTTCACTTAATCTAAAAGTGTTTTTGTTGAATTTTGCGAAAGATATTTTATGGGATGATTTGTGTTGAAATGCATTCGGCTAAAAAATCTCAAAGTTTTCTTCGGATGGCTTTTAGATATTTCAAATAAGATAGAAATCTTTTAGACAGTCAAAGTTTGTGCTATTCTCGGTCAATTATTCAGAGTGAACTGATGTGTTATCTATAGTTCTATCAAGTAAGATTCGTTCTCAATACGCAATGAAAAATATTTATCAAAATAATAATTGCTTTAATTTACGGACGAAAAGTTATTGTAAAAATTGCAGGTAATCCAGTTACTACATAGAAAGCACCCAATCAGCACGCATGGGAAAAACATACATCGCTATTATTTGAGTAGCTGAAAATTAGACACGGGAGTCACTTTTTAACTGCCAAAGCTAAGTAGCTTAGTCGTGACAGCGAGAAATATAGTTGTAACAGTGAAAATTTCACAGCTAAATTATTTAGTTATCCACATATCAACCCCAAAACCTGTACGGTCACAGTCACGATTTTTTACTGTGGTACCCAATGAATAGTTCCAGCTGCAATTGATTTAGCCATAGCAGCGAAAAAAGTGAGTAGCTCCCGGGGAAAAATTATTAGATCTGAACAGATGTACTGAGATTGGAAAAACTGCCATTTTAACGTGTATTTTCCAACCCACGTGTTCGAATTTGAATTTAAACATGGGAGAATGTCACAAAATTTTCACTAATTGAAGAATAAATTGCTCATTAAGATTAAATGTGATCTTCAAATCATATCTAACGAGATCTACACAGATCTATCAAGATCTAGTCGAACCTTTTGAGATCTGAATAGATCTAAATCTGATCTTGTGAGCCAAAATTCGGATCTACTCATATCTGATGAGATTTAAATAGATCTAATTCTTTTCCCCGGGCTGTCAGAGTTAATTTATTTTTTTCCATGCAAATGATCAATTTGAATTCATGGAGACCTTTCAAAGTCTTCTTGAACCGTCCCCTTTATGCGATTAACAATGAAGTCAATGAGAAAACGTATCGAATGCCCGAAGAATTCATCAATAATACATATTGATTGACATAACGGGACTTCTTTGCGGGGACTCTTGTGTTACATGGAATGATCCCTCTTGATTATTTATATTTAATTAAACACATTTTATATATCAGTTTTCATCTTCTATATTCCTCTATGAGCTATGATTGAACATAAATTTTATTGAGCTGAGGTTTTATTTTATAGATCGGTAACTTACAGGGTACCAAACGGCTAAAAAATTGTCGAAAAATTCATTATGAATTGTATCTCAAAAGTTTATAAAGAATACAATCACCTTTTATTTAATTCAGAATCCTTGATGCATCAATCCAAAATGAAGTCTTGGGAGAATTATTTTTTTGCCGAAGAGTTCTTATTCTTGGGATTTACCGGTTCTTTGACCTACGGAAGATGCCAAGCAAATTCTGTGACAAAACCCGAACAGAGTCAGGCAAGGTCAGATTAGTTCTAACCACAGGATCACAGGTCCTGCTAGTTTTCATCTGGACTTGCCTTTTATTTCCCATAGAGTGTAAATTCCAGTCTGTTATATTCCCACACATCACATAAGTTTAGAAAGAGTTCATAACGAATTCAATTGGACCCATAAAAATTCAGAATGAATGCGTTAAGAACCCTTTCTGAATTGTGACGCTGTGTGGGTTGATATGCTCAGAGTATTCGAATTGTGTAGTCACGTGTGAAATGCTTACAAATTTATGAATTGATCCATAAAATGTTCCATTCTCAAACGTTTCTTCTGAATTATTGGGAGATTTGCACACCTTCAAGGGACTAAAAAGTGAATACACGGTCCAAACACTCTCTGAATGTATTAAAATGAAACACTTGACTTTGCCGTGTTATGACTACACGTAACGTACCTCATTACTATGACCGTGTACATCTGGAATTTGTCGTTGTTACACAGGTTTCAAAAAATCCTATTCAAGTCTTTTGGCGGTATACTTTATTTTGAATACGTCACATAGTTGAAAACCTTCATGGAATCTCATGAAATAATTGGAATTATACAACCAGTTAACCTCATTTGAAACTATCAGGAAGTGACTTTTCAATCAGTTTATGAGATCCAATTGCAACTAGAAATTATCGTCAGACTTAAAAATTAGTAACTGGAATGACTGTTATTTTTACAAAATGCTTTCGAAAACCTTCTTTCGTACAGACTATTTGAATTATGTATAATCGATATATAATTCAATACAGTTTATGTATAAGTTATACATAATTTATGTTCATATTATATCTTGCTGAAGTTGGAATCGGGCTTTAAAACGAATTCGTAATCGAATAACGAAATACTCAACTGTTGAAGATTCAATTCATTGAATTTTGGAGGTTTGAATTTAGGGTTTGTTTCTATAAACGATTCAAAATTCAATATAATTTTGAAAATTTTTTCACTCGAGTGACCATTTCGAGTTTTTTTATACCTACTTTGAGAATAATACGTTTCTTTTTGTTTGTCTGGTGGTACTTCGTCTATACTTATGAGCCTCGCGTGGCCCAAAACCGGCCCTAGAAATCTCATTGCGAAAGATTTTGAGAATACAATAATAAAAATTTCTTTTATCTGATGCAAATCTTATTATAGCAAATCATACATGAATAATTATTCTTAATACTGTTATAATATACCCAAACAGCGTGTAAGTCTCAGATGTATTCGTAAAGAATTCTTTATGTAGTCTCATGGCCCGTGAAGTATTGTTTATGAACTCATCCTGAACTATCGTACTGTTTGGGCAATGCTATCCGAGAGGTATACTTTCTCAACCTCAATTATTCCGAATGAAATTTTAAAATACGATGAAACATTAGAACATTGAAAAAGATTTTCCAATGTTGAGAAAGCGTATCTGCATTGAGTGTCACACGTGTATATACTGTACAAACAAGAAATACCAAGACATTTGAACATTTCCATTGATGAATCTAATTTTTGAACATGTATAAAAACGCATAAATACAAGCGCATCTCTCAAACAAAAATAATTATCATTACCTTTGAACTTGTATTTCGTACACACCTCTTCTCTTCCAGATAAGTTTCTTTTTTTGATATGTTAATCATCGTGATAACACTAATTAAACGGGATCCACGTAAATAAAAACCTCCCCATTCATTCCGAAATATACACGGCCAACCTCACAAAGATTGCTTACGACTCATAGCTCTCTTTCTCTCTTTCTATGGCTCTCTATCTCTCGAACTCTGTCTGTCTTTCCTCCCTGGTTCGCTCTTCCATCATCGTTATTGAACCTTTTTCAACCTACCCCTTGGTTTCGCCCTTGTTCTTGATGTGATCAAAGAGCAACCCCGCAAAGGACCACCAACGACGACGAGTAGCGCCGGCTACTACCATCCTATGTGTACTATTCTATATATGAAGGGTAGAGAACATTTAGTAGCACACACGAGTTGTCGCACGAGATATCTACACAGAGCTCACCTTTCACGACCATCATCATATCATGACGATCCTATTTCATGTTTATGCATATCCTCATGTGTATGTAAGTAACAAGTGTGACATAAGATACAGAGTGATCTTTCCTCACCGTACCTCGCTTTTTTTACCAATTCCAAGTAGCTTGTGAGGAAAACGACTACAATTTTTTTTATCTTTTTCTTTCTCTTTCTCTCCCTCCATACAGCACCATTATGGATTTGATTCACGATTTCGGTCATTTACACATCGTTTTATTGAATAGAATTTAGAGTGAACAACTATCATCCGGAATTTGATTTAACTCTGTTTCAAAATTGGAAAAAGAAAATAGATACGTTTTGAAATTGAAGAGAATATGATGAGATTCGGAAAAAGCAATATGCGCTCCCCATATGAAATTCACGTCGTCGTTTTATGAGAAAGAACGGATCGCGATGGTCCGGTGTCAAAACGAAAAACGAGCTTTTTCATTGAAGTTTATATACCCCGCTAATATGAGATTTCAACCGAATGGAACGTTCACGATTCGTAACAACGTCTGATGATGAATGAATATGATTCGACTGTGAAAAATTCAAACGGACACCGTACACTGAAAACTCCATGTGAAAAAAGCGTCGAGTTTGAATGGAAAATTTCTCGAAATGTTGTTATTTCACGTCGAAACGTTGTTTATGTAAAATTCTGGTGGTCCGCAATCTTTGGTTTTCCCTATTTAATTAAAATTATAGAGAGAGATAGTTTCAACTCAATTAGAAAGTCCGTTAATTTGGTAATAGACAACAAAAATCGTGGAACACTGTTGTTTCTGATAACACGTAGAATTTCATTCGAGCTCTCTATGAATCTCTATGAGGGCTCGTCTACGATTCATTTCATTGGAATTGGTACCAAAGTTTCAACGCCTTATCACCAATTCAGTGGTTTCCAATTTAGTTTCTTATTGAATCTCGTACCCAGGGGTGTCTTGAATTTCCTGAGAGGGTTGTTATCAGAATTTTAAATTTTCCTCCCACCGGATTCAAAACGAGCGTATTCGAGTAAATGAATCATGGGAAAATCCCGTACGACTAATATCAACGATAATCATTTTTTTCTCTGCTTCTTTTTTTTCTAAAACTATGCTCGGTAATGTTTTTGTTCCATCTCTCCTTATACCTTTATTCGGGATATGTGGAAATGTCAACATTTTATTGAGATATTGAATAAACAAAATAAAACCCTATCCTCTTCTCGTTCTCGACAGAAATCGAAGAACCACTCGCGGGAGCTCGACCTCTCGATCGATAACTTACTTGAGAATGGGACTTGGGAGATATTTAGCCCCGACACCCTATCCGGAGATCCTATCTTCAGGGTAAGAAGAAAACCTGAAATTAAAGCACGTTAAATGAGCGTCCTACGGCGCAATACGGATTGATGAGAATAATGTATAAATTTTTCTCTCTCGTCGTATATGTAGAGTCGATCGAATACTCGCGCTTGAAGAAAAGAAGAAATTTTGACGAACTACCATTTATTTGATACCTTAATCTTCATTCTTCACGAATATTAGGCCTCGTGAGGTTTTTTTTTGGGAAGAAAAAAGGAGGGAGGACTTTGAAATATTTATGAGAAGCTTAACGATGCGTATTTCAAAATGTTTCCAGTTTAAATAAATTATGTTTGACGTCTACGATCCATAAAATATGATCGAAAGAGGAGAAGGGAGTTCGCAAAGTTTCCTCATTTCAACGAGCGAGAAACAAAAGGAAACAAATAACCGCAGAACAAATATCAATAAATTTATCCATCCAACTTGAATATATAGATTCATGCGGGTTTGCATCGATTTACGATCGCTTCTTCATTCTATATTTTCATATCGGCTTTATATAATCATCTACATCTTTTTCACATACCGCAAAATACTGCATCTGCCTGTTAGTAAAAAAATACGACACATGCATTTTTCTCACTCGATGCAAATTTGGGCGATAAATAACGATACAATAATTCTAATCATCATTTCAAAGTACATCCTTACATTATATGTTGCTATTTTACATCCCTGAATGTGTTGTTCATCTACATTTGATCCTACACCAAACGTTGCTTCGTAACGTACAAGCCTGACATACCACTGAACCGTGCTTCATCATCACCTGATAACAAGTCAATCGTGAGCATGAATGATATAGTAACATAGTTCTATAGCATGTTTGAATACGATACGAATGGAAAAAAGACACACCAATAGCACGAAAAGTATTGAAAACGAGATCAATTTGATCTTTTTTTTCGTCATTATACATTGTTATTTCATGTATAACGCATATTCTGTTTTTTTTTTATATTTTATTTCACATAGAAAAATCATATATGTATAGCGGGGAGTTCAGTTAGAATCAAAATTAGGTGCGCAGAACACAATTTAAAATTAACAAAACAATGAAATTTTTTTTTCTTTTCTTTTCTTCTGTATTATTATCAATTTCATATACTTAATGCAACTATGGTGCGTTTAGGTTCTGGCTCATGATAAGGATATCGGGGATAACGGTAAGATACAATACAGCATCAAAGGAGGTCGCGGAAAAGGAAAATTCAAAATTCATCCCACTACCGGAATGGTCTACTCTCAACGCGGTTTCGAGGCGGGTCAAGAGTACGAAATGATGGTGAGTAATAACAAAAATCAATCTAACTACAAAAGTAACTTTCCCTCGAATTCAAACAAATATCAAATAATCAATGAGAAAAAAAGGACTCTGAGTACAAGAAACTTGTATTCGAAGAGTTGAGAAAGTACAGTAGATCCAATCACATCTGAAATCAATTATTCATTTTACTCGCTTGTCAATGAACGGTTATGAACTTTGAGAATTCGAATCGATTTTCACCCTTACATAGACTTCAAAGTTCTATAGTTCCTCATATGCGATTGATTACTATCCAACATTTTGACGCCTCCAAAATATAAAATTGAATTGAAAAAATTATATATATAAACCACCCTATAGCTCAATGTAATCGTTATTCGAAACATAAAAAGACGAAAATAATGATTCTCTCGCTAATCCTCGAAGATATATTTTCCTCAAGTATGCCACAAGCACTCCAACTCGAAGATAAAACTTTCCTTCGACTTACTATTGTCTTGAACATACGATAGATTCGAGCTGCTGACAGTGGCGAACCTCAGCGCAGTCATCAAACGCGAGTTTCCGTTCAAGTTGTGGAAGCACCGAAGGAATCAGAGAACCCTCCAATGTTCAAAACAAACAATCAGAGCGTAGAAGTCACGGAGAGCGACGAGGTCGGCTTTCTGGTCGCCCTCGTTCAAGCTACCGACAAAGATGGCGATGCATTGTGGTACGACATACTTGGTAAGTACGAAAGCAAATGTCTTTTCACGTCTTCATCATTGAATATCCAGGGTAGCTCGAAGATGTCAATAAACGTCTGCTCGTATTATAATCATAAATTTAACGCCAGAGAACGAATCAGGATTATCCAACACATTGTTCGACGTTTCACGTTGAGACGACGCGATGCACGTTAATTAACGAATTTACTCAACATCGATCTCGCAACGTTGAAGAGCAGATTTTATCGTCCTTCGAAAATAATGCGTCGTTTAATAATTGTAAACGGAATTCCGTTGATCATTAATTACAGACGGAGACGGGCGTAACGAGTTTTTCATCGGTCGTGACAACGGCAACATTTTATTGGCGAAACAACTCGATTGGGAGACACAAAATTTTTACAACCTTACGATCGGCGTGAGCGACGGGGTGCATCAAGCTCGTATGCAACTCCTGGTCACGGTGATTGATATAAACGATCATCGGCCGGAATTCACCGAGAGCACGTACCGCGTCGATATATCGGAAAACGTTGAGAAAGGAGAGACCATATTGCAATTGCACGCGACCGACCAGGACGAGGACAAAAAAGTGTATTACAGTTTGCACGCGGCTCAATCTCAAACGTCCCTGGGGATCTTCCATGTAGACTCGGTCACGGGAACGGTAACCTTGAACCAGTTATTGGATAGAGAAACTATCGAAGAGCACGTTTTAACCGTTATGGTTAAGGACCAAGGTACCCCCGCCAAACGTAATTACGCGAGAGTAATAGTCAAGGTACACGATCACAACGATCACGCGCCGGAATTCAATGGCGAGATCGTACAGGGTAAAGTGTACGAGACGTCCCCCATCGGTACCGCGGTGGTACAAATATTCGCGATAGATAGAGATCACGGAGACAACGCCAAACTCACGTACGCCATAACATCCGGTAACGTTGGCAATGCCTTTTCCATCGATCCTGATTTAGGGATATTGAGGGTGGCTCGGGAACTCGATCTCGGTTCAACCGCGGAATATATTCTCCAGGTGAAGGCAACGGACCATGGCTCGCCCCCGCTATCGAACACCGTTCCGGTGCACGTAATGGTCACGATGGCCGATAACGCGCCACCCCGTTTTCTCAAGCGCGAACTCTCCGCCGAGATTTACGAGAACCAAAGATTGGGAAATTACGTGACGCACGTGGAAGCCAGAAGCACGTCGTCTCTGCAATTCGAGATAATTCGAGGCAACGTCGACGACGTTTTCTTCGTCAATCCCAGCACAGGAGTAATCGCCGTCAAAAACGAATTGGATTACGAGAAAACGAAATTCTACAATCTCACTGTGTCGGCCACGAACATGGCAGGCGCTGTTGCTTATTGTAACGTAATCGTACACATATTGGATCGTAACGACAACGCTCCGAGATTCCTACAGGCAGCTTACACAGGCGAGATCAGCGAAGGAGCGAGTATCGGTTCTTTGGTATTTACGAACAACAGTGCCGCACCTTTAGTCATCAAAGCCGAAGATGCCGATTCCGAACTCAATGCTCTGCTCAACTACGACATTGTCGAGGATCTCCCTAGAAAATATTTCCATATAGACTCCAGTACCGGAGCTATTCGAACGGTTTTGATTCTCGATCACGAAACTATCCCACAATTTTCTTTCCACGTCAAAGTCTCGGATCTCGGTAAACCTAAATTGTCCTCCGAAACGATCGCTAGAGTGACCATCACCGTGACCGACGTCAACGATTGTCCCCCTGAATTCTTGCAGACTAGTTACAATACCACCCTTCTTCTACCCACCTACAAGAATGTTGCCGTCATCACCGTGAGCGCCATCGATCCTGACAGTTCCGAGGGAAAAGTTTTGAGGTATTTAATAATCATATATGTGTCAAAGAATCGTTAATATATTATCCGTGTTTCACAGATACGATATCATCGATGGTAACAAGGGTCATACGTTCGACATCGACTCTCAAACCGGAGTCATTACCGTATACAATCCAGAGCGCATGAAGAAGAACTATCTCTTGCACGTTCGTGTCTCTGATGGCAAGTATTCGAGCGTGACACAGGTGAACGTGATTGTCGAGGAGTCAGAGAACTCGGGTTTAGTTTTCCAAAAGGATATATACGAAGGCACGATTCTCGAGAACTCGACGAAAATTACAACGGTAGCGGTGGTGAATGTCCTCGGCAGTGCTTTGAACGAGCACATAGTTTTCAGCATACTAAATCCAACGAGTATGTTCGTTATTGGATCAACCTCGGGTGCTATAAGAACAACGGGAATTAGATTCGATAGAGAAGCCTGCGATCACTACGAGCTCATCGTCGAAGCTAAAAGTCAAACTCCTGACAGAGAGAAACCCAGAGTCGCTCATGTCATCGTTAACGTTACCATCATAGACATCAATGATAATTGTCCTATGTTCGTCAATCTACCGTATTATGCTGTTGTGTCCGTCGACGCTCAAAAGGGCGACGTCATTACCAAGGTATGTCAATTATTATTACTTTCTTTTTCGATTCTTTTCTCACTCATGTGAAATTCTTTTCAGGTTCATGCAGTCGATATGGATAGCGGCGATAACGGGGAAGTTAGGTACGAATTGAAGAAAGGTCATGGAGAATTGTTCAAAGTATGCCGTAAAACAGGAGAAATTTCGTTGAAACAAAACCTAGAAGGACACAATAGAGAGTATCAATTGATGATCGCCGCTTACGATGGAGGTAAAGTGAATTACTTTTTTCAATGATCTGTCATTATCACCGACACATAATATAACCAATATAACCACCTTGGTTCTTTCGATTTCAGGATTAACACCTTGCTCCATCGAAGTGCCGGTTTACGTTAAAGTAATAGATCGCTCGATGCCTGTATTCGACAAACAATTTTACACCGACAACGTACTTGAGAGTATCGAAGTACATTCACCTTTGGCTCTGTCGATCCAAGCCCAATCTCCTCTCAATCGAAAACTCATTTACAGCATCACCAAGGGCAACGATTTCGAAGAGTTTGCTTTGGATTTCAATACAGGTGAGCTTTTAATTCTACGTAGAGACTCTATAGACAAATTCGCGAATGCTATATCCGGATCCATATCCTATGCTAATAGAATATCTTACAATGATTCTTATTTTCGCTCGGCTATGGGACTCACGCTATTTGAACTAAATACGGGATTGTATTTTATTAACAATTGATAAATTAATTGATAGAATAGAATCGATAATCAAAATTATTCTTTATTTAAATTTGTCATGGAAAATTAAAATATCGTTGTATCTCCCTGTTTCGCAGCCCCCGACAGTAACAATGGTCCTTGTGAGTATACAAACAAAAACAACAAAACTAAATAATATTTCTTTATCGATCTGCTGTGTCGCTGTGTCATTTTGCTATTGCACTGCTCCGTTTTGTTTATGCACGACTTTTCATCGAATAAGAATCGACACAGGAAATACAAATTCATCTTGTTTCGATCATCAATTTCATATCATTGGATCAAAAGTTCAAAAGATCAGTAATTTCATATACTCGTGCATTACATGAAGGGTGTGGTATTTGAATATAACATTGCATTATTCTTATTGCACTGAGACGTTTAGGAATGATGGGTCGAAAAAGTACCTATGCCTCGCATCAACTTTTTATCCTATAGAATGTGTACAGACAATTTTTCGCGTGCGAAGGTACCTTTTCGTCTCGCCAAACAGTGATATCGATACATTTTTCATTACGTGAGTTAATTGTGTGTTGAAATTGATCATTTCATCAACTCCTGATGTATTAACATCACGATTAGAAATTGTAGATAGGATTTTGACTAGTTCTAGTTTGCACTGCGAGAAAGTCGGAGACAAGACGTGATTGAAAAAATATCATAATACAAAAACAAAAAACCAACACACTCGTACAAAAATCAACTGAAGCATGGTAGACTTTCCTCATGCTTTGAAGGATCTCCTCTCTTTTCTTACGTTGAGAAGCTTTAACCGTGCACTTCACTCCACGGACTTACAAATTCCTTTTATTGTCTGTTTTATCCCAACCGTAACTTGAACCGGTCTCATTATCTCGTAGTAGCAACGGAGAGCCTGTTTTACACGGCTTAAAACTTGGAGCACAACGTTACTTAAATGCACTATACGTCGTTGCTTCGAGAGATCGCTCTCAGCGCAATAATTCATTTTGAAATTTGCCCTGGTCCACCTCGACGTCACCTCTCTTCTTTTTTTTCTTTTTAATGTTTCTTCATTTCTTTCTTCTTTTTCCTTGTCTCTTTCTTTATTAATATTACACGAAACTTCTGTGATTTCTTTAATTTCTATCTGCATGATACGTCTGCACCTTACAACAATACACAAGTTCGTTCATGAAGTTTGAAAATGTCTCAATGAAGTTTTTGTCTTCATTCCTATATCTTGTTTGTTTCATCTCTATTTTGTTTCATGAAAAGAAAAGAAATCTTACTTAAGTTATTAACTTCTCCTCATAATACTACTCGACAAACATTTTGTAGGAATTATTTTGTAGTACAAAAGGTGCAGATATACCCATATCTTGGTAGAATCTGCAAAAATTCATTCACAAAAGTGCCATCATGTTCAGCAGAACGTACACGAAAATACGTACAAGTTTGCATGTACAGTTTTTGAAATATAATAACTTCACGTATGTACGTTCTTTAACGGAAATCGAATCTACGACACGACTGCTTCATTATTATCCATTAATGTTCTCTCGGTATCCACGAATCCAAGTCTCCTGTTATTTTTTTGTTTTGTATTCATTCAATTATTCAATTTGAGTACTTGGATTCGTGAACGCTATGCTGCCTAGTGCTTTGGGTCTACAAACTTCTCTTCAATAAATTAGGTGTAATCTATGTGGTGGACGAGCTGGATTATGAACAAAAGAAGCAATATGAGTTGACGGTCAGAGCAACGGACAGCGTGTCTGGAGTTTACGCGGAAGTTCTCGTTAGCATCCTCGTCTTGGACGTTAACGACTGTCCTCCAGAATTCACTCAAGATTCATACAACATCTCGATCTCGGAGGCTGCGCCGTTTGGTACATCTGTTCTAAAGGTCAATTCCAGGGACAACGATACAGGTGAGTGATACAGGTTTTTTGATAGACACGAACAAAGTTCTCGAGTCTCTTGATTTAATAAATTCGTTTGAGGGGGAATTTACGGCACAAATAAATCCGATAGATCGAAATACGAAATACGTGGTTGAAAGAAAAACAAAAAATCCTGAAACTTGCAAACGATACATCATTTCTTTCATTTATCAGATACATAATCAACATTTTACGATCGTCAACTGACGATAAATATCAACCGCATATATAAAAAAAAGAAAAAAAAGCAATGAAACACACGAGCAATTAACGGCTGCCGTGGATGATCGATCGCCTCTGAAAATACTCATCTGGACTAGAGAGGAGTGTATATAATATATATATATATATATAGCCATGTTCTGTAGAGAACGCGATTCAACGTCACACTTGAAATTGATTCCAACGCTGTAAAGTTTGGATCAAAACTGTATTCCCATGGGAGAACGATAGAATATAAATCTCTCGCTTTTGTTCGTCCATTGTTCCCTTTTTTGTCTATTATTATTATTATGATTATTATTTTTTTTCCATTTCAGGAATAAATCAAAAAGTTCGATACGCCATTCAAAATGACACGGAAAATAGTACGGAGCTATTTCACATCGATCCGGACGAGGGTGTAATATTTTTAAAACGATCCCTGGACCACGAGACTCGGGAATCGCATCACTTTACAGTCATCGCGATAGATCGTGGAGTTCCTAGCCTGTCGAGTACCGCACACGTGTGGGTTAGCGTGATCGACATGAATGACAACTCGCCCAAGTTCGAGCAATCCTCGTACACTTGTTCTTTGTCCGAGCACGCTGAGAGAGGTCAATTCGTGACGGTAGTTTCCGCAAGTGATCCCGACTACGTTGACGAAAAACTCACGTACACCATCGTCGGAGGAAACGAACAACAGACGTACAACATCGATCAGTCGACTGGAATAATTACATTGATAAATATGCAAAACTTTGGCGAGCAAAAACTCAGTATGCTGAACGTGTCGGTGACGGATGGCGTCTACACGAGTTTCACTCGAGTAAAAATTGAAATACTTCCAGCCAATAGGCACAATCCTAAATTTCTAAATCCGGTTATAGAGGTGACGGTGTTGGAGAATCAATTACCCGGTAGATTGGTCACCAACGTTGTAGCTACGGACGAAGATTTTGGAGATTATGGGAATATCGTTTACAGCATACCCTCGGAAATGATGAAGGAGATCTTCGATATCAACAGAATCAATGGAGAAATCACAACGAGGAAGAAATTGGATAGAGAAGAGCGTAAATTATATGAGATCCCGGTTATGGCGACAGATGGAGGGGGAAGATCCGGATTTGTTATAGTTAGAGTCAAAGTCGGGGATGAGAATGATAATCCTCCTGTGTTTCTCCTCACCGAATACAAAGCGACCATCTACGGAAATTTGTCCCTCAATACTCCTTTTCTGAAGGTCAAAGCTCAAGATATCGACGAAGCTGAGGCAGCTAAAATTGTTTACTCCATCTACGAACCACAAAATTCTGAAACCATGGGATTGTTTGGAATTAATCCAGATTCCGGTGCATTGTATTTGAAGAAAAGCGCTGTCCCTTGGGGTAAGAATAATCATTTTATGAGTCTTAATAGTTCTTTCATACAATAACGATATGATTCCATTTGATTTTTCAGAAAATCAATTGTTTCAATTGTTCATTCGTGCCGAGGATAAGGGAACGGTGAATCATCACGCGGATGTGCCATTGAATATTTATATAATGGGACCACAAGACGTTCCACCTCTCTTCGAGAGAAAGGAGGACAAATTTTTCGTATCCGAAGCATCCGCGATCGGTACTCCAATAACTAAACTGAAAACCGTGGTAAACAGTACTGTGACTTATCGTATCATATCCGGAAGCGAAGATTCCCCGTTGTTCGCTATCGACGTTTTCGGTCAAATCACCTTGGTGAAACCTTTGGATCGAGAAACCAAAGACAGCCACCTAATAGGAGTTTTAGCGGAAACCGATTCTAGTCCACCTCTGACGGCTCTCGCGGAAATAACTCTTCAGGTTCTCGATGAGAATGATCACGCTCCAAGATTCGAAAGCAATCCTTACAGTATTTTCGTAGCTGAGAATATAGAGGAAGGAACCTCGATTTTAAAGGTGATGGCTCACGACGAGGATCTTGGAAGCAACGGAGAAGTTCGTTACTCATTCGGTTCGGATATCGGAGAATTGGCAAATGTTTTCACCATAGACGCTTATACGGGATGGATTTCGACTTTAGTTCCCCTCGACAAGGAAAAACAACCAGAGTATAAATTTCAGGTAATTGAAATCGATGAAAATCTAAAGTATTCTTGTTATTCTAACCTTCTTCATACTATTTTTATTTCTCAGGTGGTCGCAACCGATAATGGAAACCCAAAGCATTTTGCTCGAACTTCCGTGCACGTCAAGTTAAAAGATTACAACGACAATCCACCAACATTTGTCGACGATAGATACGAGGCAACGGTGAACGAAGATGCTCTACCGGGCACGGTAGTGGTGAAACTGATAACAGTCGATAAAGATATCGATATCGTAACCCCTATCGAGTTTTACATAACGTCAGGCGATACAAGATCCCATTTTCAAATTAGATCAACCGGAGAGGTGTACGTAGCCAAAGCGTTGGATAGAGAAACGATCGATCGTTATGAGTTGGATATCGTTGGTACCGATGGAAAATACGTCTTCGAGACAAAAGTGACGGTGCAAGTGTTGGACGTTAACGATAATCCCCCCTACTGTCTTCGATATCGTTACAGAGAAATACTCTCCGAAGGTTCTCATCCCGGAACTTACGTGTTAACTGTCTTAGCCACCGATTACGACGACGAACCAAACGCTAAATTGAGATTTTATTTGACCGGTGACAATAATGATAAATTTTCATTGGATAAAGAGACTGGAGTTTTGAAAACCAAAGGACAACTCGATCGAGAGACTCAAGCGAAATACTCTTTGATGGCTCATGTTCAAGATAGGGACAAACCCAGTTGGGAATGTTCATCTCAATTAGAAATTTTAGTATCAGATTTGAACGATAATCCACCGAAATTCACCATGTCCACGTACAGCACCACTCTCCCCGAAGACGTCGAAGTTGGAACTTTGGTAACGAAAGTTCACGCGACGGACAGCGATATCGGTATCAATCGAAAAATCAAATACGAATTCATTGATTCGGCAGGAGGACATTTCCTTATTGCTTCGGATAGTGGAATCGTAACCCTCGCTAAACCTCTCGATAGAGAAACTAAAGCCATGTATAATTTGACTGTTCGAGCGTTGGACCAAGGTACCCCACAATTGATGAGCGTCGCTACGCTGATAGTGAATGTTCAAGATATCAATGACAATCCCCCAGAATTCACATCCAAATTCTACTACGCTAAAGTTCCTGAAATATACGCGGTTGGTACTGAGGTTTCCAGAGTTCTCGCTACGTCCAAAGATACTGGAGTCAATGCGGATGTTTATTACTCGATAGTCGGAGGCAACGAGCATAAAAAGTTTCAAATAGATCGTCGAACTGGAGTCATAACGATTGCCGAGCAACTGGATTACGAGAGAGCTCGAGATTATTTCCTTACCATTCAAGCCGTTGACGGAGGTATCCCACCTTTGACGAATCACGCTACCGTTAACATCACTGTCACCGATAGTAACGACAATGCTCCGATATTCAGCGAAGTCTCCTACAGAGCGGCCATCAGGGAGGATGCTAAAATCGGAGAAAAAGTCGCACAGGTTATTATTTTATTCCCATCTTACACACTGTCAAAACGTTGCCGCAATTCTCTCCCAGCATCCGTTTGTAGTGAATTTCCCCATGAATAAAGAATTTTTCGCCCTGATTTGGTGAAGTTTTTTCTCACTTTTTGGAAGATTCGACGCCTAAAAAACAGAATAGTTTCTCAAAATGCAGGGAAAATCTCCTGTTTTTTATTAAAAAGCAATTCCTTTGCGACCAGGGGATAGAATTCACCACTGAAGCGAGGAAAAACTTCCCATATTTTTTACAGTGTACCTAACGTGACTCTAACACATTGAATATCCCCAATTTACTAACTTTAAACCAATAGGATCTTTGAAGTAAATTTTCTCTTCTTAGGTATACGCGAATGATCTGGACAGCGAAGAAAACGGGCAAGTAACTTATTCCATCGAACGAGGTGACAGACAAAAACAGTTCAACATTGACCCAAAGACAGGACAAATCACCGTGGCAAGTGTTTTGGATCGAGAAGAAGTATGTATGATTTAGATTACTCTGATTCAACCACTGCGATCAGTGACATCATTCTCATATATTTTCTCATATTTCAGCTATCGAGTTACGTCCTTGAGGTGCACGCCCGAGACAGCGGTATCCCAATACTCACGAGTTTTGTCATGGTGAACATAGAGATTTTAGATGCGAACGATAATCCACCTTTATTCTCATCTCCAAATTACACAGCCGTCGTTCAAGAGGACAAACCATTGGGACACGTAGTTTTGAAGTTTGATGTAACCGACGCGGACGTGGCGCCCAACGCCGATCCGTACACCTTTGATTTTCGTTCCGGTAACGAAGGAGATGCATTCAGATTGGAGCAAGATGGAACTCTCCGTACGGCAACAAAGTTCAACAACAGGGTAAAAGATAAATATGTATTGCACGTCCGTGTATTTGACAATGGAAGTCCACCGCTCTATTCGGACGCTTGGGTGATGATCAAAGTTATCGAAGAATCTCAGTATCCACCAACCGTGACGCCCCTCGAAGTAACGATCAACTCGTATATGGATGAGTATCCGGGAGGAGTTATCGGTAAAGTACACGCCACCGACAAAGATCAATACGACACTTTGACGTTTCGTATCGTACCTTCGCCCACTGCTCTCAACGCGGATCTCTTTCGGATAGATCAACTCGATGGTACGATAGTCGCTTTGCCGAGACTCGACGTTGGAGAATATCGAATAAACGTGAGCGTGACCGATGGTAAATTTTATTCCTACTCGATCGTCAAAGTCAACATCGAGTTGATAACGGATAAAACATTGGAAAATTCTGTGATCGTAAGATTTAGGGAAGTCAGCCCAGAGGATTTCATTCTCAGTCATCGTAAAGGTTTCGTCAGAACAGTGAGAAATGCAATGAAATGTAGATTGAAAGACGTTATTATAATTAGCGTCCAAGCTTCGTCCGACGAGGCGAATTTAATCAAATCGAGAGCCATTCGACAGGCTATACACAATGATCTGGATTTATTATTCGCCGTGAAAAAATCAAGTTCTTCGGGAGGAGGAGTGACTTATTACTCTTCGGAGAATATCAGGGAAGAATTGAATCAGCATATCGAAGAACTCGAGGAATCTACTAAACTGGTAGTGGAAGAGATCGTTAGACACAAGTGTAATAAAGGATACTGCGTTTACGGAGATTGTCACGATAAAATTATTCTCGATCAAACGCAAATAATCCCAGTTGCGACTGATGTTACGAGTTTCGTGTCTTCGAGACACAAACATCACATGGAATGTAGTTGCAAAGAGGGATACGCTGGAAATCATTGCGAGTTGGTTGTGAACGAGTGTGCGAGAGATCCTTGTCCTATGTTTAAAGTTTGCGTACCGGATTCCTCGATTCAAGGCTACTCCTGTCAATGTCCTGAAGGTTTCGCCGGACAAATGTGCGATATCGATATTTCAAAATGCCACGATGAATCTTGTTATATACCTCGTAATCCAATATCTTTCGGAGGTAAGAGCTACGCGCGTTATAGAATTGAGAAAACTTTGGTTCGACAAACTATCGAAGATCGTTTAAGCTTATCCTTGAGAATCAGAACTGTACAGCCGACGGGTAATCTCATGTACGCCGCTGGTAAAGTCGATTATAATATTTTGGAAATCGTCAATGGTGTTGTACAGTATAGATTCGATTTGGGAAGTGGCGAAGGATTGGTTAGGGTTTCTAGCGTTTATGTGAGCGATGGACAGTGGCACGAAATTCAATTAGAACGGGAAAGCAATAGCGCCAGATTAACTGTGGATGGTAAACATGTGGCTCATGGTTCGGCACCTGGTATCAACGATATCCTCAATCTTCAATCGGATGATCTATATTTGGGCGCCGAGGTTAGACAACATCCTTCGATCCTTGGTTTCGACGACATTCAAAGAGGTTTCGTGGGATGTATGGACGACGTCAGGATCGCCAGAGTTTCGGTTCCTCTTCATATGAGTGGCGCCAGCAGCGTGGCAGTTTTGAAACGCTTCGCTAATGTCGAATTCAGCTGTGATACCGCGGTCGTTTTGATTCCTCCAGGAATTTGCGGCTCTCAACCATGTCAAAATGGAGGCACTTGCAAAGAATCCGGAGGAGATAGTTACGAATGTCAGTGTCATAGTAGATTCGCAGGATTGACTTGTGAGATCGATACCGATCCTTGCGCCTCCTCGCCATGTCTTTACGGTGGAAGATGTAAAGTTGTTCCCGAGGGTGGAGATTACACATGCGATTGCGTTGGTCCCAGCCTCTCGGGGAAACGATGTCAATTCGGAAGGTATTGCAGTCCCAATCCATGCAGCCATGGGGGAGCGTGCGAAGAAGGTACATACAAACTATCGTCCTGCCTCACTATCAAAACCGTGCATAATCCTAAAAACATCTGCTGAAATCTATCGGATTTCGGCTTATGCCTTCAGGATTATTGAAATTTTCGTATCCTCTTAATTATTTTGCCATTAAATATGAAATAAAATACTTTTCGCAGGTAATAACGGACCTATATGTAAATGTCAAGGATTCATCGGGGATCGTTGCGAAACTGATGTAAACGAGTGTGACGCTAATCCTTGTGCAAACGGAGGCACTTGCGTCAACGAGATAGGCACTTACAGATGTATTTGTCCTCCGAACATAACTGGATTGAACTGTGGAAATCCAGCGTATTCCACTCCAATCATATCTAATCACTTTAATATAACGTGGGAACAACTAATATGGATTGGCATTGCTGTGATATTAAATCTATTTCTCATCATCCTATTTGTTTGTTTCCGAAGAATAAGAAGTAAACGTACCAGAGCGCGTGCCAACAATATAAATAATGAGACTAGAAAACAAATCGTGCTGAATTCCGCGCGACCGAACGAGCACGAGTTCAACAAACGAAGTTCCAAATTGAGCAATCTTGAAGTTATACAGGTAAAAATGATACCTCCTATGCATGATACAGTAACGATTTTATCATTTGAATTTGGTTTGGTTTTTTAAACTAGTCATGTCATCAAGCCACAAGTGATTTTCCATAGTCTTTTTATGTTTTTATTTGCGAATATTAGCTATTTCATTCAGTCGATTACGTGAGTGACATGCTCGAGCGTGTGCGTGTGTTTGTTTTCTTTTCAAACAAGGTGTTGTGTGATTCTTTTTTGCAGAGAGAACCTCCCCAATGCCCTCCCAGACCTGCTTCCTACACTCCCAGCTCAAACAACGAGCCAGCCACGTACGGTAATACGGCGGCAGTGGCTTTGAATAACTTGGACACCCTGCGCAGCTACGGCAGTGCCGGGGATGAATTGGAGAATTTTCCCCCAGATTATTTGAGAAATTTGAACCGAAGCACTCCCGTGCCTCCTCCGTCCTTAACCCTCGCTAATCCAGTTGGTGGAAACTCTACGCACGCCGGCAGTGATACGGATAGTCTTCATAAACCCAGTTGGCAAGAACAAATGCAACTTGCCTCTTTCATCACGGACACTACTAAGATTAAGAATGGTAAGTTTAGATAGAACGATATGCCGCGACCCAGACTATCCGGCGTACCAAGTACGTTGTTCTTGGTATTGTCCCGTATACATTACCGCCTCGTCCATCGTAGCTTTTTACTCTTTGAGTTCGCTTGTGGCATGTCTTGGATGGCTAAATTAGCTTATATTTATTCTTCATCCATCTTCTTTTGTTTTTTCTCTCTTCTTCTATCCCTCAGACTCGACTTCGACTCGTGCGTATTTACGAAAGACGTTCCATAACGATCGTGGAATCAATTTGATATTCGTTGAGATCGAATTGGAAGGTCATTTCGTACTGATTTGGGCGTAGCGAATTCAAATTAACATGGGTGTAAAATGTATTGTGTGCACTAACAGACCTGAAACGAGCGAGCCCAGTGGTATCAGAGCTGACCACTGGAGGACTTCTACTAAATCCTACTCGACGAGTGCCACACGGAGGTGGGACCTCCATTGGCTCCCTCACGTCTATTGAGGATGATCCTCGCATCGTGGGTGGTAAGTTTATCGAGTATATCTCACATATCTCGACTCGGGTATTCAAAGTCGATGGCTTGATCGCAATTTGAATACTCTTGGTGACTGCTTTGCTTCTTACTCTTCTTTTGAAACACCTGTTTTTGTTTTCGCTTGTAAAGCATCGTTTGATGATTTCAAAGTGAATGCCCAATTGAGATCAAGTCTTGACGTCTTTTACGATTCTATTCTTATCACAATCTCGCGCAACTTTTATCTTCCCCTCTAACTCTATGACATACATTTTCACTTCTCACAATGTTTATAGGATATCACTGGGATTGTTCAGATTGGGTCAGACCAAGTCAAAATCCCTTACCAAACATCACAGAGGTACCTGGCAGCGAAGTTCCAGATTCGTCCAGCTTCCACAGCAACGAGAGTAACGAATCAAACACTCATCAGATACCATCGAGTAAGTTGAGTTCCTCATCCTCCTCTTGGATAAATATTGAATTTTTGGATCGTTAAAATTTTTTGTTGAAATTCAAGTGCACAGCGCTGTAGATCCATCGCGAGGTATCGAGACGTTGAACGAAGATCAGGAATCCGAATACGTCGGGGATTCGGAGTGTGGAACTGAATTTTCGGAGCAATATCATTGCACGGAAACGCAACGACTGAATCCCCTGGACAGCGGTGGTGAAGGAGAATATAAATACAAAAGCTCTGAAAGTTACTTGCGGCATCCGAATTCCTACTTACCCCATTACAATATCCATACCGATACGGAAAACGAGACTAATCCGTTGAACGGACGTCTTCTCAGCACCTTGCAATCCGACGACGAGGAAGACGATGTAGTGCCTTATGGTTTCCCTAGTGCCCGACGCAATCGATGCCACAAGGGGGACGACGTGGATGAGATCGGTTCGGTAATTACTACCCTCGAAGAACGGAATTCTTTGTTAGGTGGTGCTACGAGTAACAGCGATCTGTCCACCAATTTATGCGAGATCGATGATTCCGAATACGAGATCAACGATCCGAAAAGCGATGGACGATTATGGTTATCCGGGAACGGTATCACTCAGACCTCGGTGTGACGAACGGTGGTGCCAGATAAACATAGACTGAACCTCATTATTAAGTTTTCCTTTAGTCTCGAGAAAGCATTGGGAAGCAAGGGAATATGCAATTTTGTATATAGTATTGTGTATTTGTATTAATAATATAATATAATAGACGAATGTAATTTGTACATAGAAAGTCGAAGGCAGCTACGAAGGCTTTGGGGAGGATACACTGATATGATTATGCATATCAGATATGTGTTATATAATTGCGTAAGTACACCGTACCTTACATTTAGGTACTTGGGTACTTAATTACATAAAATAATTTTGTATCTTGAGTTTTTTTTCGAAGATTCAAAAAGAAATCAAAAGAATGATATTGATCTTCGTGTAAATAATTTTTCTTTCGATTAATCGTGAATTCGTAGACACACAAATTCATCATATCACGGAAATTTATAATGATTTGACATTATCTCTGGGGAAGAAAGAAGATCCCATCCTTTGTAATGTACCGTTACCTCAACTATTTTTACATCCAAACCGCAGGAAAATAGTCAAAATAATCGTACATTATGAGTGGGGCCCTGACTATGTACGTATACGATAATTCAGAAACGATCCTTTTTTGAATTATTGTTATCTCTTATATATGTTATCATGAATATTTATTAAAACGAGAACAAACATTCTTTATAGAACAGAAATCGAGGCCCCCCTAATTCTCCACACATATATATTCATTTCTTCCCTGCTACACGATGTGTTGTTACATGATAATAGTAAGTTCAGCATTCGGGGAGTAACGAGTGTACATTTTGATTGAAGTGGACCACTTAATACCGTATTAACATTTCTTTTTATTAGGAGAAAAAAAAATTGAACGAAAAGTATTATTACCATAGTGTTTTTGTGTTTTCTTATAAATGTATATGGTTGCAATAGAAGTCATAACATTCCCATATTCAGGCGACAATCTTTCCTTTTATTATTTTGCGAATGGCTTTGGATGCCCTTTCAAGCTTGTTTCTTGATTTTTGTATATTTTTCTTTCCATATTGTCAATGAAATCTCCTGAGGAAAAATGAGTTTTCTTTTGGCTAGGGTTGTCTACCGTCACTGCCACTATTAAATAAGGAATTGATCAATCAAATATCAATTGAAATAACTTTGAACAAAGAAATTCAAGAATAGATTTCAAAAGAACGAGGTCTTCCTTTTCTTTTCAACAATTGATTATCAACGAGAAACGATCAAGGAAAGAGCATTCCAATCAATTCCATTCAACAAAGTTACTGACAATTTCTTATAATGATGAAATATGAATTTGAAATAAATACAACAACCACGTCGTCAGACCAATGACTATTGTTTAGTGACAAAGTATAGCGTTTGAACGTGTACATCTTATCAACTATCAATTAGAATACGATTTTCCAATGCAACAAACGAACAAACGACAAAATATAGGGTACGTTTATGTATTTTTATTAATAATCGCTAACCAACTTTATTTTGATTACTTGTAAATGAAATTGACGAACTACTTAATAACATGTGCATATGTATATGTATGGAATTTTTAACGTTGCTACATGGAGTATTATAAATAACAAGACCATGCCTGTAAAATACAACTTTAAAAATTCCATTGGTACGTATATACATACGTATATATATATATATGTAATGAAAGCCGCGTAGTTTAGGGAATAAATGATAAAGTGACTCTAGTGAAAATGATGAATAGAAGAAAAAAATGCTGTTGCTATGTTATTGGTGAGGCAAAAATACTAATTACACGTTTCGCCAAACAGAAAAAAGACAGCAAGGCACAAGATGAGGATGAAATAAATGATTAAAGAGATATAAAATATTTTTACTGTGATGATAATAATGTTTATACGATGATCAAATATTATGACTTGTATGCTTGTATTATAATTGCTATGTTATTTATCCTATGTTTTATATAACGAAGAAGAAACAAGAAATTTCGAAATAATAACGAAGGAGATCATTGTTCCTTCGCGTAACGTAATATTTAAGACGAATCGACGACGTTCCATGTTTTTTTTTCTTCGTTCGACATTCATCGACATGTCATCTTCTCATCAACGTGTTATATTCATTAAATCATTTCGATCGACATAAAATAACTCCACACACGGTGCTAGATTATTCACATCTCATGCTTCAACGATTTATATATCTACTACTACATTTTACTAAGACTGCAACAGCGATGATGCTTCAACGCACTCGCTACATCTGTTCTTCTTTTCATAAATCATCCACCATATTCGCGTTATTGTATATTATTAAAAAAAAAAAAAGAAACTACAAACTCTCGTCCATACCAATGGTAACAGGAAATATATATTGTACGTTCAAACTGCCAATCAATTCTCAGCCATATCGCGAACAATAATATTTTCCTCTTCTTCCAATGAATCCATCAACAACAAAAGAACAACAAAAAGTCATAAAAACATAAACGAACAAATTTTTGTTCAAAGTATGAATCGTACTATACGTATAAACGATGAAGTCAATTTTTCTTGTTTTGTTTTCTCTTTTTCATACTATGTAAGTTCTTTCATAGCGGCAGCTTCAAGGGGTGAGGTATACGTGTCCTTAATACATATAAATATAAATATAAATATAAGAACCTGTTGACAGATCGAATTTTATGTTCCTGTTCTGATAAGAACATCTGAGCCATTTAATATAGTGGAATAGAAATTGAGATGAGATAGAATATTGAATTTATAGACATCGATGAACAAAGTATTCAAAATTCCACCTCGATTTGAAAAAGACTGTAAGACTGTAAAATTATATATTACGATATCGATGAATTTAATATTCTACTCAGAATGACAATTGTAATAATTGAGTACAGGGTGTGCTGCTTTTTTCCTTCTCAACCATGAATGTTCTATTCTATTTTCTTCCAGAAAATTTGAAACTTTTTGTATCTTCCCATCCAATCATGAGAACAAAAAATTTTATGTAAATGACGTATACACTTTGTACAGTTAATTTTAAAAAGTGACAAAAAGAAACAAGTTCGATTAGGTTTCTTCAACGTGTACGTGAATATGAAACAAATCGTTTTGTATGAATGAATGTCCATTAAAACTTGTATTATTGTTTAGCTCATTTGAATAATGAGGACACAATTTAATCTCAAGCATTCCAAATGATTAGTGTATGCGATCAAAACAATCGGAATTGAAATAAATTCTTGTGAATCCTTGATATATTTGTACATTCTACGATACTTTATTACAAAGCTTTAAATTTATACTTATTACTTTTGTGTGGTTTTTATGTTGAATATTCAATTAGAACGGCAAGTAATAATATATTATCGTTTCTATCACGTATAAATGACAATTGATGACTGTGAGGTTTTTCCACAAGAAGATGAAAAAGAGTGAACCTCGTTCAAGAGTTGTACAGAAGAAAAAGAGAAAAAAAGAAAGACACTGAAAAGTACAGTTTCTGAATTTGCGTTGAAACAACCTTTTTGGACTAGCTCTAATAGAATACATATCGAAATTGATACTTTCCGAAAAACGAGAAACTTGACTTGTTACAATTATACATATAAGGCTATAATTAATTTGTACAAGATCGATCTATTGTAATAAAGAAACCAATCTTGCCTATAAGTGGTTTTATTCAATCCGATCACTCCTCCGTATTACATGCTAAGAATTAAGAAGACTATTATACGTAGAAGGATTAAAAATGACAAGGAATTTAAAAAAACAATTCCAAAGTGAATTTATTTCAATTATTTACATAAATATACATAACCTTGAGTAGATTTGATTCTCTTATTATACGAGGAATGCAAATTTTAGCATTAAATTAATGTTTCTCTAAAGCTAATGTCAATAATTCGTTCATCGGTGTCAGTAATATCCTAGGATCTTCGATTAAACCCGCACCAACCATGGCACTCGTGAATAACTAAGAAGACACAGATATTAACGAAAAGTCTAAGAGTGATCAACGAATAAATAATGAATAAACGTACCTGTTGAATGAGAAGATCAGCTAATTTGGGATCGGATTGCATTAGTTTACAAAGTTTCTTTATGATGGGATGATTGGGATTGATTTCGAAACTAGGTTGAAGGATGGTATATCTCATATCGTCGTCCATTTGATGGCTTTGAGTGCGTATGAAGTGTCTAGCGCTGGCCATATCTTGAACGGTAACCACGCATGGATGGGATTCCAAACGATTAGTCAATTTAACATCAGATGCTTTTTTATTCAGCAATTTTCTCATATATGCCACAAGCGAATCCATCTCTTGTCTATTCAATATTTCTGTAAAATAATAATTATCGTAATGAAGCACATATGGTTCCCATTTCTATTTGCAAAATTGTTTATACATACGGAAGTTTTCAGTCTTATTCGCCTCTTTGTCGTCTCTCATTTCTTTCTCAACGGAAGTCAAGTAATGGGAATTATATTGTTTCAGTTGCATAAGAACTAATTCGTCATACGGTTCGTAACAAAACAAAACTTCGAGATTACGTTTTTTGAGGGATTCGTAGTAAGGGGATTGTTCGGCAAGGGATCGACTGAAAATAAGGGAAAATATTATTTTTACAAAAATTAGTACAAAAATACGGATATTTCGGTAGGGCTCAATTGGCTCCTATGTGAATAAGCCTGGAGGACTGTTGACTCGAATGGAATTGGACTGGAAAAAAGTTGGTGACTATCATGATGATTGTAGCATAACTGGTAACACTTGGTGATTTTTGGAGTTCAGTTGGATTTATTTTCTTCCGAGTCTATTCAAATATTGGTCAATTGAGCCCCCTACCAGTATTTCTACTTACTTTGGAGCAGATAGATAATAAATATCTCTTTGATCGGGTTTCAAGCGGGTACAATACTCTGGTATACTAATCAGTTCTCCGGGAGACGAAGCGGAGGATTCAAATCGCAAAAGTTTACCGATCTCTTCTTTTTCACCTTGGTCGTCGCTGGTGACGATTCCCTCTTTCAAGAATAAACCGTAGTCCTTGTAGAATTCGTTATACTCTTCGGGTTGCTTCTTAGCTCTTTCTTGGAGGAATTTGAGTATTCGAGCAGTTAGAACTTTGCGAAGTTTTCTGCGATAATGAAAGAGATGTAAAATAATGAAATTTGTAACACATTCTATGTAAAATTATTTTGATATTTTGGCTATGAGGCTATCCGCTCATTTTATCAGATTATTGCTGAAGTTTAAAATGTTTAAACATTCAAAATCTTGCAGTACATTCTCTAAATGATGTTTCTGATTTCAAGAAGTTAATTCGAGAGGATAAACACCGATGGTTCATCAGATTTTATGAGTTCGAATTTTCGTTTTGTTTCTCATAAACATCTTCAAGAACATGCTGATCGAGTCAAGGCTCTATTTTCGTTTCCACAAGATTGGTAATTTTTCATGATGTTGTAGATGTTTGAATCATTCATTTGAACAAACTTATAACCGAATGTTGAAAAATTTACGTCAAAAACGATTCCATTAGTTTCATATTGTTTTTAAATACCATAATCCACTCAACCAAATTTTATTCGTTTCCCTAATGGAATCAAATACATTAATTAAACACCGTGGTTTTCTGGTGTATTTGTGAATTTTTCACACCATAATTGACACCAGAACTACATCAAAAGTCAATTTCACACAACACGATCACACTGAATATTTTCAGTTAGACCGAATTTTCAGAGAAGAGAAGAAACCAAAAGATATTGGTGTCAACAAAAATAACAAATACACCGTTTTCCACTTGATTTGCGCTGACCTCAAATTTATACCAAGAAAACACGGTGCAAAATTCCCATTAGAATTGATTTATATTTTTCGGATTCACTGCTTAAAATTGTGTACAGAAAACTGTTGAGAAAAAGCAATGATTCTCTATGAGCATTTTGAATCGGTAAGTCACTATTGATCTATAGTTTTCAGTCTGTAATTCAATATGGATCTATAGTTTTCAATTATGTGTGTAGTTTTGAAGGGGGAGGGAACTATATTATAATAATAAATTGTAGAGATGGGAACTTCATGCTTTTTCGAAGAGAGATTTATGCTTTCAAAATACAGTCTTCTATACTCCAATTATGCTCTTGGTTGTCTAAAATTATGCTCATCCTTGCTCTGTAATTTTTTATCACAATGGTATTTCCATTTCCATTTCATGGTATTCAAGCGATGGTGTTATTTTCCAGTTATACCAATATAATAATTGTCACATAATATCACCATCCATTTTATTCACCGCCAACTTCACTTTGTTTGGAGCTTTGCAGGCAAAAGGCTGATATTAATGTCAAAGGAAAAAAATCTTCCTGAATCTCTATGGAATTTTTTTGAGAGATTCTCAGAGTAATTTCAAGTGATTCAGAGAAATTGAGAGTCTGATCATCAGGTATTCTGATTCTCTCTGAATTTATGGCGAGATTTAACAATTCGTCGGAATTCTTCGACATTTCTAAATCTCTCTGACTTGCTCAGAATTTCAATTATTTCGATTTCGAAGATTTGTTTTTCTGAATCCTTCTGAATTTGATTTATTTAGAGTCCAAAGCACTCTCCAAATCTATTCGAGTCCTTGTGAATTTCCCTTGTGAATCTCTTTAAATCATTCTGGACCCTTCGGAATTTCATTTTATTCAACTTTCCAAGATTTCTCCAAGTTTCCCTGAATCTTATCTTTCCGAATTGCTGTAAGTTGCTTTGAATCATTCAAACTAAGTTGCTAAAATTTTCCTGAAATTTCTCTCAATCTCTTTGAATGCCTTTCCAGAGATTAACTCACAATTTTCCTCCCTTTATTTGTCTGTGAATCACACTGATTCTCCCTGAATCCCTTTGGCATTATTCCTGATGGAAAAATCCCTCTGAATTTCTCGATATTTTAAGACATTGTTTCAAGGGATTTAGAATTCGTCATAGAAAGTTGACGCCAACTTTCTTTGAATTTTTTTCAATCCCTTGCAACTTTTCTCAACAAGATTTGAAAATTTGCTTTTGAATTCCTCGTGATCTTTGTGAATTATTTTGAGTCTCTCAGAATTTCAAGTATGTAGGATTCAAAGCTTTCTTTGGATTCGTCTGAGTTTCTTCAAATTCCTCTGAATGGCTCAGAATTTTGTTTATACAAATTTCATAGTTTTCTCTGAATTGGTCTGGATCTCCTCACATTCCTCTAAATTTCCCTAAATTTCCCTGGCTCCCTCAGAATTTCATTGATTCAGACTTCAAAGCTCTCTGAATTTGTCTAAATTCCTTTGATTCTTTCTAAATCAGTCGAACTGAGTTTCAAAAAGTTTCCAGAATTCTTCAATATTCCCAAGAATTCAGAGAGGAAAGATTTTACTGAAATTTTTCCTCTCTGAGTTTTCTTGAATTCTTTTAAATCCCTCTGAAAAGTTTAACGTACAATCTTCCCTAATACACCTGTCTCTGAATTCTCCTGAATCACAGTAATGTACGCAGAGATGAAAGAAGTAATCACTATAAACAATTCCTAATCGCTGAAAAATATGAGAAAATTCTTTAAATTATAGGATTAACTGAAAATCGCAAAATTCTGCGATCCTTCTACCACTTCTCAGATGATTATGCAGCATATATGCTGGAAGTACATTATGTTGCTTCGAGTCGAGAATTATGCTTTATTATGCTTTCAAATTTCGGTCTCAATTCAATTTGTAGTTCAGGCGTAGTCCAGGATAATAGCGATATTAAGCTCAAATCGCATTATCTGAATTTATGCTTTTATGCTTTAAGTCCTATCTCTAATAATTTGTAATAGTGTGAAAATCCGGTGTAGGAAATTGTAGTAAAAAATTTTATTATTGAAAATCATTGAGAACTCTTGCCATCGAAAGACCATTCATAATGAATGACCGATTGAAAATGCTTATTCAAAATTATTCATATTTTGTAGGAAATCTATTTCTTCACTTTTCTTCATAATAAACTATAGTTTTCTATGTAAAATTTTAAGCAAAGTTGATTCCCTCATCAACCTTCATTGATTCATTTCAACAAACAATTCAAACTTCTAAAACATCCTTTCATGTAAGATCTATTATGTATGGATGCACTTTCGTGATGATAGTAGTATATTAATTTATAAATGGTTCTGAAGCATTATTTTTTTCAACGCCTGGATACATTTCCTCTACCCAATGAGGACAGTTTATCATAATGAAATCAAAATAATGTGATTTCAACACGATTTAAACGAAAAATTGGTAAAAATTACGTCCATTTGATGGCATTTTGATTGCGGTGTTCTCACAGAGTTATAATATGCAATAATATGTTTCAAATATGAAATAAGCCTTGAATCATCATATTAATAATATTCTCACCCAATCAAAATACTGTTCTGCAGCAGTTCTCGACTTAAATTGAGAGGGATATCTTCGGAATCTACGACACCTTTTACGAATCTCAACCATTTAGGTAAAATATTATCCGCTTTACTTTTGATTAAAATTTTACGACTGTAAAGCGACACTCCTCCACTCGTTTCTCTAGTTAAATCAAATAATCCAGGCTTTCCGTCCGGGAAGTACAACAATGCTTTGATACTCAATGGCGCATCTGTGGTGTAATGTAAAATAAATCTGGGAGAATCGTAAGAATTGCCGATGAATCTGTAAAATTCTACGTGCTGTTCGGGAGTTACGTCTTTCGGATCGAGCATCCACACCGGCTGTGCAAATTAAGTATAATAAATTACAAATTTTAATAAAAGTAGCTTGAAATTTTAATGATTTTTACCTGGATAGTGTTAGCTCTTTTGCCATTGATAAATATAGGACTTCCTACGAAGTTGCTGTATTTGTTGATTATGTCTGAGAATAAAAATCAATTATCATAAAACATATGAAAAACTACGGGATGTACAAAATACATACAAAATAAATTCGGAAACAAATTACCTTTGATCACAGTTTCGTCGCTGAATTCTCGACAATCCGGTTTGAGATGCATAACGATTTTCGTACCTGGTTGAACACCTTCGGCACTCGAAATCTCGTAAGTGCCTGATCTGAGAATAGAAAATTATAAGATTATTGCACTTCCAAAAAATTGTAATTACTGATGATGATAATGTTAAATCATGTTGAACACCCACCCATCCGATGACCAACAAAGACCCTCGGCGTCTTCATGAAAAGATTTGGTAAATACTTCTACTTTGTCTGCTACCATAAAAGCACTGTAAAAACCTACTCCAAACTGTCCAATAATTTTAGATGGGTCACCTCCAGTGGATTTATCTTTTAATTGTTCCAAAAACGCCTGGAACGATATTCAAGTTGAATATAAACATTCAGAACACCCAATAATGAGTTTTTAATTTAATTCTATTACCTTAGACCCTGATCTTGCTATAGTACCAAGATTAGATACTAGTTCTTCACGCGTCATACCTATACCTGTATCCTGGATCGTGAGAATTCTATTTTGTTTATCGGTAGCTATGTGGATTTCCAAACTACGATCGCCTGCTCCTTTGGCAGCTGCATCGTCGCTCAATCTCAAGTATCGTAACTTTTCAAGGGCATCACTGGCATTGGAAATCAACTCACGAACAAATACCTGAAGGCAATAACGAATTATTGTGAAAAGAATGTAGGTAGAATCACAGAATGTATCATTGATAATATTTTAACCAATGAATATTCCGATATTGTGAAATCGGTAATTGTATATGCATTCTATCAGAAATGGGGACCGCATGTAAGAATATAAGGGGTAAGTGCTATGCACTTTACGATGATGGTGGTAATGGTGCTACGATACATATCCTACGATTACTGTGGAATTTTAAATAGAATTTGTAATTTTTTCTAATTATTCATCATGTGATTTGATGAAGAAATATAATTTTATGAAATATTACGAATGATATGTTGTGTAGTTTTACATCAAAATTTCTATGAAAAACCCTGCAATAAAATATAGATTCACTATGTTTAACATTACCTCTTTATCGGAGTATAAAGATTTTGCAACAATTTGCAATAACATCTGTGTTTCTGACTGGAATTCATGTTTAGCCTTGTCACCTGTGGGATGAAACAATTGATTCCGTTTTTCAATCCATATTAATGAGAATAAATCATCATTGTATTTTGTATTACCTGTAGGTTTTTCAGTTGCCTTGATGATGTTATGATACTCCGAATCTGAAGTCTGTGGAGCAGCTTGAGAGGAGAAAGGTTGTCTGTACGTGTTATATAGAACTGCAAAATGTGAATTAAAGAATTATTTGAACTTATAAATCGATTTCAGTGATTTGTATTTCTTTTTAAAGAACCCTTTCCTTTATTGAAATAGTTTTTCATTCAAAAAAGGTACCTTCTTTCCTTATAACTCACATGTGAATGTATAGGAACATTATTCGTATAGGGCATAAAAGAAAGGCTTTGTCTCAAACGTCATATTGAAATGGACGAATGATCATGGTTGATTGAACTGTTATACAGCAGAAGCCTAAGTGGAAGTATACGCCGAAGAAAATAAGTTCTCAGCCTTATATTTTTCTACACCGAGGATGTGATCAACAGTCAACGCTAGGCCCGGAGGAATATTTCTCGACGGCACTTATGAATTATTCAATTTAGGCTTCACACTGATGATTTTTCTCGTTCAGAATTCGATAGGTTTGAGCTAAATCGGAGGAACTGGATTCTTGGGTTCAGAAAAATCTAAAAGTTTCAAATTTTTTATTGAAGCTTTTCGAAATGAGAATATAATTCCAATGTCGAAAACGTACTGCTTTATAAAGCCCATAAAGATCTGACCCAAAGAGATCTGTTAAATGAAATATTTGGAGTTCCATTATATCCACGCTTATTCCACACCCTTCAAATATTTTCTCGTTATATTACGAGTAAAAGATTTAGCCTCACGAAAGGAAAACGGGAAGAATGCTTTAAATTTCTCAAAGAATTAGCTAATAGCACCTCCGAAGAAAAAGATATGGAAGTTTATGAACGATTTAAAAGCGCCGTTCCATATAACGTTGTACAATATTTCGACCCCAATTGGCATCTCATTAGAGATGAATGGGTATCTTACCATCAAGTTCTACACTTCTAACAAACACGCACAACAACGCGTCGACCACTTGTTCTGAAACAAGCGAACGGCAGAGTTCTACGCCATTAAATTGTGCAGCCAAAACAATTCGATTTATTTAGCGCATGTAATAATGCCGGAAATAATTAAAAAACGTGGTCACCCTAAGGGTTCCACCAGCATAACTACAGAAGGTATTAATGGCAGAACAATTTTTGTCGAAAAGCTTGTAGCCGAAAAAGTCGGAATGATCTTATCATGGATTATTGATAAGAATGACAAATTCGCGAAGAAAAAGATTTGCAGGACAGTAAGTGGAGAATATTTGATAACACTAAATTATATTATGTCCAACATCAATGTTATTCAAGATTCTTTAACGAATACAGCCGTTGATATGAATCTCATACAAAAGTATGCAACAGCCCGTACAACACAACCACCGATTCTCCACCCAGGACTTCGGTGGACTGGAGGTGGAAAATCAGTGGAGAAATGAGAGCCGTGGAAATAAGGGAGAAATAAGGGAGAGTCTCCGTTGAGGCAACGGAGAGGCGACGTGGATTTGTCCGCCCCCTTTATTTTCAATAAAATTCATATCCGTCGATTTACACAATCAAATTTCAATGAGTGAATCCACTAACATAAATTTTATTGAAAATAAAGGGGGCGGACAAATCCACGTCACCTCTCCGTTGCCTCAACGGAGACTCTCCCTTATTTCTCCCTTATTTCCACGGCTCTCATTTCTCCACTGATTTTCCACCTCCAGTCCACCGAAGTCCTGGGTGGAGAATCGGTGGTTGTGCTGTACGGGAGGGGAAGCTTTTAAGGAGATAAATATTCTCATTATAGAAAAACGAAAGTATTTACAATACGTGTGTCCATTTTGCGATCAAAATGTAACACCATCTGTCTATTGTGATTCGTGCCTTGCTTGGTCCGATTCTAAATGTGTATCAATCCAAAGAGCGCCGAATAAAAACAAGTCATAGTTTTGCCCAACTTGTCAATAATTGAAATTATAAAAAGAAATTGATGATTATGTTTCAATATTCCATATATGTTTATATTGTTTTCAAGTAGTTTTTGCATTTATATTTAAAATATGTGATAATAACAAAATGGAAGTGAGGATGAGAAGGTTCATTTCTAATGAACATGACCCATGGTTTGGTCCAAATTGTCGATACTTGTGAACATAAAAGAATGATTCTCATATGTTTTAATGCTTTATATACGTTATTGTCATTTCGAGTAGTTTTTTAATTTATATTCGAGATATAGGGTGAGGCCGGGTAATATGCCACACTTAATGTTCCAACAAAAATATTTTCTAAATGTCAAATATTATAGAAACAAAAATGATACCATTTGAAAGTATAATTATTAATGTTTATTTGATTAGCATCACAGCTTCAGGGTTCTCATAGCTGAGCGGTGAAATCGAAATTCCCAAAACTCTCCAAAGTGGCGTTTTACCCCCTATGTGTGGGTAAAATGCCATAAGCGTTGGGCTAATGACTTGAATGAGAATGAATGATCGAAAATCTATGCAAATCAATAATTATAAGAAATCCTTGAAAAATATAACATAAATGTATAATATAGACACATATTGTAGAATATTGGTGTGAAAAAGTGAAATTATCAACTATTACAAAAAATATTCAAATGACATTGAAATATCACACTTGGAGGAATTTGACGTTACATTTTTGCTAAATCTGCATTGTATAATTTGTTTTAGGGGTAATTGACACCAGTGGCATAGTGGCATATTACCAAAATTGAGAACTGGCATTTACCCCCTATACAAAAAAAAATCATGATTAGGAATTTTTCTACGCCATTAATGATATTCTTAATGGTTTGTGGAATTTTAATATTTGTTAGATGGGATAATTTGTCATCATTCATCTTTCAATTATAAATTAATAAACATTAACGAAAAATTCACTTTTGAATTACAGCATAAAATTACATGAGAACATTGTGTTTTCAACTTACGTCAATTTCTCGAATAAACAAAGACATGCAAACAAATAACTGTTGTCATATGGATGCAAGCACTAAAATGAACAAATTAACGTATTCCTAAAAAATATCTGTGTATTGAACATGAAATTATCGACAAGTGGCATATTACCCGAGGTGGCATATTACCCGGCCTTACCCTATAATACAAAAAGAACAACACTAAGCGAGATTTCTGAGAGAACAACGTTTTCTGGTGATCAATGACCTTGAAAAATTTCATATAAGCGCTATCATTTGTTGTAACATTTATGAAGACTGATGATGACTTATACAAACATACACATAAATATCCCGTGATTGTCAATTGATAATTTCAAGTAATTGATGTATGTATCATATGTTTCAGACGATCCATAACTGTAATGTGATTATATGGTTATGTTACATAAGACCGCACAAAATCAAAGAAATTGCACGATTTTGTTGAAAATTCCTGATAAAAAAAAGAGATTTCTTTTATCGCTTAGAATTTGGTTCTTGAATCGTAAACTGCCAACATTAAAGTACAATAAAATTGCTATTGTTTCCTTGAAGAATTGTTACATAGGATTTTATGGTAAGCTAGTATTTTTTTTCGGAATGGCTGTAACTTTTGAGTGATATGATGCCCATAAAATTGATACAATTATAAAAAATGTTGAAGAAGAGGAAGTATCCAGATTTTATGTCAATGTAATAAAAACCATAGGTTGTTCAATTATATATACGTTAATGAACAAATTGTGATAATAAAAAAAATATGTTAAAAACACCTTTCACCCATAATTATTATTTTATTCTCGTTCTCTCATATAATGCAAGACTACGATTTGTATTCATCATTCCTAATACTTTCAACAAATTTTATTTCTATTCATTTTGAATATCTCCTAATATTTCTGCTAAAAATATACATATTTCAAAAGTGTGTCGAAAAATTTCTGCCTAACTTTCACCGAGTTTTGTCGTGGGAGATGGGGGCAAAATAAAATGCATGTTCTACCCGTGTCCAAACGGGGCCTCACTGTCTTTTTAGACTTAGAACCTGTTGAATATTTTCTGCCAGTATTTAACTGGATTGTTTAAGCAATAAATATCAGAATGTATAATAAATTTATTGTGAGTTCATGCTTGGATCTTCCAAATTTTGAATATCAGACAAGCAGATCAAAAATCTACTAGTTTCTGCCCGCATTTTCCATGACAAACCCAATTATGGGGTAACACCCCTGTGACCTCTCCAAAAATAACGCTTTTTCAGATTTTTTTCGAAAATTAGAAAGTTCCTATTCAAATTGAACTACATGAAGGTGTTCCGCTACTATTAAAGTACAAAATAATTTTTTTGTGGAATTTTATTGTGAAAAATGGCGGCTTGAGCCTGTTCTTCGATTACAAAGCACCATAGTAAATTTAATTCTACATATCTCTCCGTGCAGAGTTGATATGATAATATACTTCCGAGTATTTTATATGGTTTATGATACCCCCGTCAAAAGTCACCACGAGTCACACCTAAGATTGCCTAGGAACCCACATGGAAATCAATGGGTACCCATGAAATTCCCAGAAATTCCCATGTAGATTTCCATGGGAGTCACCTGGATTTTTTTGATAGGGATGTAAAAATCACGTGCAAAATCAACTTCTTGCTCTTGAGGAGGGTTAAAGGATCTTACATACATTATACTTCAGAAACCAGGTATATCACGTAAGAAATTACAAAATTACGTAACAAACCCAGCTCTGGTAAAATACATGACAAAATAAGAGTAATACAGTAGAACTCTAATTATCCGAACTCCAATCATCCAAATCGCCGATTTTCACAAATTGGGGATGTTGGTGGCTTGGACAATCCAACCAAATACTGAGGGGAAATATCTTTTAAGGGGATAGCCTGGCGTAGAACAAGAGAAGACAAACCCTTTTTTTTGTTTTTCATTTCAGAAAAATTACTCTCCAAATTTTTTGTGGAATGAAAATCCACTCACAACAGTGAAAATACTGCAAGTCCAACAATAGTGAGATTTCACTCCTAAAGAGTGAGTTTTCACTCCATAAGAGTGAATTTTCACTCTTTTTCCATATTTGATGCTATACCTTGCTCAAACTTTCACATAATTGAGGCCGCGGATGCAATAACAGCCTCAGCGCTCGAACGCATTTCAAAGTTGATTCAAGCGACCAGTGGAATAAGAAAAAAAAAACTTCGTCAAAATGGAAAATAAAAAATACAGCCTTTTAGAGCTCATCAAACCACACATTTTTCTTCCAAACAATTTTTTTCCACCATCAATAGTTTATAAGATAAAAATTGAAAAGTGAAAATTTTCATTTCTTCAAAATCAATTAAATTCAAAACATATTTTGCGATTACTCAACGAAAAGTCACCGGTTTGACTTGAAATTTGGTACACGGCTTCATCATTGATCCCCGAAGATGCCTAGTCAGTTCCATATGTTGGAATATTTCATTATCCAATGAATATTTGATAATAAACAAATACTGTTGAAAACGCGCGCTTGTAAGCTTCCATGAAAAAAAGTATCGAGGGAATTTCCGATTTGGAAAAACTCAAAGCGACAAAGTTGTTCGTCAATGTTCGAAGAAGTTTTCCTGAAAGTTTCAGATCAATCGAGTGAAAAATGTGAGAGATATTGCACATTCTTTACAATTACTCATCTCGCTTGCCGTTACAACTACGATATACGGACACTATGCTCGATGGTTCATAAGAGAGTCGTGTCACCGTGGCAAATATTTTATATTTTGCACACTTTTTACTCGATTGATCTGAAACTTTCAGGGAAACTTTTTCGAACATTGACGAACAACTTTGTCGCTTTGAGTTTTTCCAAATCGGAAATTCCCTCGATACTTTTTTTCATGGAAACTTACAAGCGCGCGTTTTCAATAGTATTTTTTCATTATTAAATATTCATTGGATAATGAAATATTCCAACATATGGGACTGACTAGGCATCTTCGGGGATCAATGATAAAGCCGTGTACCAAATTTCAAGGCAATCCGGTGACTTTTCGTTGAGTAATCGCAAAATATGTTTTGAATTTAATTGATATTGAAGAAATGAAAATTTTCACTTTTCAATTTTTATCTTATAAACTATTGATGGTAGAGAAAAATTGTTCGAAGGAAAAATGTGAGGTTTGATGAGCTCCAGAAGGCTGTATTTTTTATTTTCCATTTTGACGAACTTTTTTTTTTCTTATTCCACTGGTCGCTTGGATCAACTTTGAAATGCGTTCGAGCGCTGAGGCTGTTATTGCATCCGCGGCCTCAATTGCACCAAAAAATTAATTTGAATTCTTCAATATGCGAACAATAAATGCTGCAAATTGCAAAACTATATATATGCTGAACAGTTGTTTCTGAAATGCATCCACAAAAAAGTGCTTGTTTCTGATGTTTTACACCGGGCTACCTCCTTAACCTTTAGAGGACGGGGTGACTCAAAAAATTTGTTACCATTTCTCCTGGGTTCAACACACCAAATTCCCCCTGAGAAAAAAGAAAAATGGTGTTTCCCAGGGTGGTCCCTTTTGGGACTAGTCCCGTCCGCTCAAGGTTAATAGATTTTAATTGGTTTTAAAAAGAGAGTAAGGGCCACTTGAATACAGGTGAAAGATTAGCGAGGTTTTGATCACCTCTTCCTTGACGTAAACCGATCTAATTCAGGCAAAAATTTTCTAATCGGTTCTTAAGGTCTTTTTAAGCAGGGTAATTCCCCCAATTTATATGATGAAAGGGGACCCAATAAACACACTGAGAAAAAAAAAGAGAGAAATTACAGTTTGTTCTGTAATTTTTGGCTCTATACCAAATTTCTTGCAAATACAGCAGAGAAATCTGTAATGTTTTATATCATAGAAGTAAAGTATTTATTTTGAAAAATTACATTTTCTTTCAGGAAATGTCACCGAACAAATTCTCTACTTCCAATAGTCAGTTTCATATTGAAAGATTCAGAGTTACCACGTTAATAATAGCAATCAAAAAAATGTAAATATTGCGTTATGAACACGATAATATGGATAGCGTATGTTCTTACTGTAAAGTTTACATTTTTTTTGTCGATGCTAAAGACTCTTTAAACATTACATTTTTCTTTTGTAATGTATTCAGCTTTGTGGGTAAATCTTACGGTGTTTGGTTGTTACCGACCGATTCCATTGCGACGTTGTCAAAATTACATTTTCTGGTTGTTAACGGCTGTTTGAAAATATAAACGCTCATTTTCTCGATTTTTTTTTGCATATAAGGAATACAAGTTGCTCCTTGAATTTTTGAGTACATACACAGTAACCTTTGAACTATATTTTGCCAAATTTTAACGATAAAATTGTGAGAATTGAGCCGGTTATAAGCATTTTTCGGATACATTTCGGAAAAAACGGTGGTCAAGATTTCTCGAGAACTGCTCGAACAATCTTGATGAAATTTTACACGGGTCTTCGAGATACAATTCTCAAGGACTTGGACGAAGGATTTCTTTTTTTTTCAATTACAAATAAGATTTTTAGTGAAGATTTTTCCCTCAATATTTCAAATATTTATGTTCTTTGAAAAACCCCCAAAACCGACGAATGAGAGAATTTTCCCATCTTTGGAAAACATAATGAATGTTTCAAATGTTGGAGAAAAATGTTCACTGGTCACTATTATACAGGGTGATGGAAACTTTTGGGTTGTATTCCACGGGTGAACTTTTCAGGAAGAAAGTAACAAGATTTATCTTTTCACATAATGCTGTGATGAGCTGAATTCTTAAGTTATCAGTGAAATAAGTTAGTCATTTAATAAGGAGACAAGTAGCTTCTCTGAAGATCAAACAGTATACGTATGTAGTTGTCACTACCCATGCAGCAAAAATTTTGCTTCGCCTGAAAGATTTCTACCGAATGTGTAGAAAATGTCTTATGCGACAGTCTTCACTGCATACGTCTTCGTTTCAGGAATCTGGAGGAGAGATCTAAAAGAAATCTGAGGACAGCTTTCAGACTTTTGAAATTGAGACATCTTATTAAAGACAGCCAAAACTGCTGCATAATATATTGTATATTGCAGTACGAATCTTTCAGACAAAGCAGAATTTTTGCTGTAAGAGTAACTGAAGTCAGCACCAAATTAAGCATTTCACAAGATAATCAAAGGGAGAAGCTTTTCATTTTCTTCAGTATATACCCGTGCAGTACCTTTCGCGGATTTTCAATCACCCTAACCTGCTAAAAATTCCCAATAAAAAACCATTCAAAACGATAAATTTTCTCTATAGTTTTCAATAAGGTTTTTGAATACGGAATTTACTATGTTGTAATCTTCTTAAACGATAGAACTTTAGTCGTTCCTTATCGTGTCGTATAAAATTTAACAGGATGTATGTGGTTTTATCAGCAAATACGTACGAAAAAAGTACCACTTATTTGAAAAATAATACTCATTTATTCTAAAATAAGTAGTACTTTTTCTGTAAAAATTTTACGATAACACCACTTACGTTTTATGATAAATTCTATAGAATACGATGAGGAGAGATAGAGTTCTATCGTTCGAGAAGATTACAACATAGTAAATTCCGTATTCAAAAACCTTATTGAAAACTACAGAGAAAGTTTATCGTTTTGAATCTTTCTGTATTGGGAATTTTTAGCAGAATGTATTCAGAAAATAGTTTTAATTTATATGATTCATGGAAGTATTGATTGCCAAATTCTCGATGCATTGTCCCTTACGGAAAAATGTAAAGTTTACATTCTGACGAAGCAAAGAGTACATTTTCCCTGCTACTCGCATTGAACAAAGTAATGTCTGCGAAAAATGTAAACTTTCCTGGATCTACGTTGAATTTTCTATGTTGCATACTGAGAATGTAATATTTATTGTGGCTGCATTCAAATTCCTGCGTTGTCTCTCGAAGATGTAATGTTTACGGTGTGGTCTTTGAATTTTCTTCGGAATATAAAATTTACAATTTTTTTCGCACCACGCCGAAAATTCTCTTAGAAAATGTAAAACTTGTGCACTTTCATATGGATTCCTCTCTTTTTTTTTTCTCAGTGCATTTTTATGGAAATCTTACGGGACATAGATATCTCAAACGTATATAGAAGATGTATTATGCAACATTGTAAGGCATTTTTTGGATCGCTTCAATGTATCTTTTAGAGTGATCCAAAAGAGGGATTCACAAATGTTTACTGGGAAAGTATTCGTGAAAATTTTCGAGAACAACTACAATGCGATTCGTGGCTGTATATAAATAAAAGGTTTTCTGGAGGTTTGTTTCATCATTTTTTGTATTCTTCTTCCAAACCAAGCCAAATCTCATACGGCACAAGGATATGAATTGGATATCTAAGATATTTTCGACATCCAATGCAGATCCAATGGACGTCAAATGAATGTTAGACGAATATTGGAATATCCATTGAATACTTGATAGATGCCATATTTACTCTCTAAATCCTAATCAGTGAAAAGTACTCAGAATCAGTGAATTTCACTGACCAACCAGTGCTAAGTCGTCCACTATGGACGACTTAGGACTGATTCGCCAGTGAAATTCACTGATTCTCAGTACTTTCCACTGATTTGGATTTACAGAGTAGACGTGCTGTATGAGATCTGTACCCAGACAAAACAACGATGAATTCTTTTTCAAGAACAAGAAATAGAATTCTTCAAGAACTCTTTTCGAACTAATGAATTTATAATGGACTCTGGAGGAGTTCAATGTTTGGGACATTCACGAATACTATGAGGGTACTGTGAGAATACTTTCAGGATTGTTTCAGTACTCTCACAACACTCGTTAATGTCTCAAACATTGAACTCCTCCAAACTCTTGTTGAATTCATCAAATTCAAAAAGAGTTCTTGAACAATTCTATTTCTTATTCTTGAGAAAGAATTTTCCATGTGCTATCAGGTTATTGACTGATTTTTCAAATTTTTGTGTAGTGAAAGTTACAAACTCACTTTCTATGTTCTACTGGATAAATTTTGGTCAATTATGATTTTTTGAAAAAAGCACTGAAAGTTGTTTCCTTATCAGAACAGAATTGAATGAAAAGAACAATTAACAATCAACAATTTTTCAATACAGAAAATAGTGCAAATTTATTCACTAGAGGAATACAGATGAACTGTAAGAATTAGATATTCTCGAAATATTCTAGAAAAATTTTAAAAAATCTGACTGATTATTACAATTTATTTATATTCCTTCAGATATCAGCTATTTCCTGTATTGAAAAATTGTTAAATGTTTCCTTCATTCAATTTCATTTTGATAAGAAAAAAAAATCAAAAAATTATATTTATATATATTATTTCCAATGTGAGATTTCCATAAGAATCAGTTAAAAGTTAGGTAAAAGTAAAAAGAAAACAATGGCGATGCCGAATCTCAATTTGAAACTCGACTTCCCACACATCTCCCTGAGTTTCCAATTTTATTTTCGAAATTCCCTGAGATTTCCAGAATATTAAAAATCCCTGAGATTTCCCTGATTTCCCGGTTCTGTCGCCACCCTGATATGCGTATGTATATACATATACATATTGTTGAACTTGAATGTATTATTATTTACAAATTTAGTTTATAAATTTGACATTTCCTTCTAGAGTTCAAAAATAATGCATGGACGTATCCGCATTCACGGACTGCATATATGTATACATATATAAATAGTAATGTATACGGATAATTATAATTTCTAGATATTCAATTCCTGTAATCTATCTATTACTGTCAATAATTCTTATTTGATTCAAATTTCCCGCCGCGTATTTCGGAAGCCATTTTTGAGTCGATCTTTTTTCTGCGTCCCATGTCTCCATAGACGTTCCTCTCTGGTCGAGCTGAACACACGGGACCCGTGTCTCCAAAACAAAATTTGGCTGTGTCTAGAGACACGTTAGGATGTCTCAAATTATAAAATTCAAGACACGTCAAGTTGTTGAGTTCAAGTGGATATAGAAAATGCTTAAGGGATTCTCTGAAGACACGCGAAATTTCCCGTGTATTCAGTTAAAAATTCGAGCCAGGTGAAAGTTTTCGACTGTCTTAATGCCAAAAACTTCGAGACATGCCAATCCCATCTGTCTGTAGAAAATCCCTGAAGGATTCACTACATCCACGAAATTTGAAAATCTCACGTGTCTCGAATTGAAAAGTTAGAGACAGGTTAACGTATTTCTAGACAGAGCCAAAAAATTTAGTGACCCGGGAAATCTCCCGTGATTTCAATAGAATGTATTGGAGACCCGGGTCCCGTGTCTCTAGACAAAGCCTAAAAAAATTCATACGCGATATTACAAGATCTTGCGGTGTGGAAGAATATTTGAGACATTCATTAATATCTTTCATCATTTCTACTGTTTTCTTTGATGTCAAGTATTTGTTTGTTCATCCATCAAGACGGACAACAAAATTAACTCGATTTTTTTATTAATTCTGGTTTGAACATATTCTCTTTTTGTAATTAAATATCCATTTGTTAAACGTTTTTATTCTGAATTGAATCCTTCCACTATAGGTTAATGAATCATTCCGAGGTTGAAATTAAAGAATTGTGAACAAGAAACATTGATAAATTGACATACCTCCTACATGTCTGTGTGATTTATTCCAAAAGACAGTGTTTACATTCCCTCTAAATGGTTTTCTTAATGATTTTGCCAGTAAGAAAGCATGCCGCAACTTGAACGTGGTCGCCATTTTCACTACAATGTATGTACATCACTGTACATGATCGTATAGTAATGGGGTTCTTCCGAAGAATCGAGAAGGGTTCCCGGGCAACAGAACGCAGCACCGTTGCTAGGAAACTTCTAGATCTAACAGAATTGATCAATCGGGTATTTTCATTGATAGAATGACCATCATTGAGTCTATAGGTTCGTTTGTTCTACGTGCTCTGAGTTGCTCCAACTTGTACCAAACCAATCATTTCGTTACTTAAACTGGAAGTAGCGAATCCAAAATACTTGGAGCGAGTTGGGGTAACTTGGAACATCGGTAAACGAACTTAGCTCATAATATACTGGAGGGGAGAGTATCATAATACTGAATGTGCATAATACCGAATGTATCATAGTACCGAATGTTCATATTCCCGAATGCTCATAAGACCGAATGTGCATAGTCCCGAATAAGAAAATATAAATTTTGAAATGAATCCAAAAATCCACCACTTCCGTCATAAAAAATGATTCGTTTACGCATATCATGTGGAAACGATCAATTTTTTATGACAGAAATGGTCCATTTTTTTATTTATTTTGAAATTCATATTTTTTTATTCGGGACTATGCACATTCGGTCTTATGAGCATTCGGGAATATGAACATTCGGTACTATGGCACATTCGATATTATGATACTCTACCATACTGGAGTGCGCACCAGCGTTGCCAGTATTCCCTAGAAAAATCGTCAGCATCTGATGATTAGTTATTTCTTGTACAACCGGCGAATCATATTTTCAATTTGGAAAGAAATGACCAATGCCAAAAAATCTGACGATTTTTCTAGGGAATACTGGCAACGCTGGTGCGCACTCCCTAGAAAACTATCGTCAGAGAGAAAAGTCATTGACAGTGAACTGTATACATACTGGAATGAGCACTCCCCAGATATTCAATGGAAATTCTTCGTCAGAGAGAGAAAAAGCAGTGAATGTACAAGAGACATCGCCTGACCCTGCCACTTACTACCTTTGCTACAAAAATTGTGGAAATCATCCATGTTTTTAGCGAAGGTAGTAAGTGGCAGGGTAAGGCGATCACTGTCGTACATTCACTGCGTATATGACTTCTCTCTCTGACGGCGCTAATCTACACGGAAAGAACTCTGGAGCTACCGTAGTATGTGAGCCCGTCGCACTATAGTAGCTTGACTACCCACATACGAGCGTAGTGCCGCTGTGTACCAAAGTTGATTCGACAGTCAGCCAATGTGGTATGACGAAGCGCCGAACTGAATTTGCTCCCGTGTAATACCACGATGGTAAGATGTAATTTCATGGGGCGTCGAGCATCAAGCGTCAACATTAGAAGGAAAGAGAAGAACTGTGTGACCTCTCTTTCTTTCTAATGTTGACGCTCGATGCTCGACGCCCCATGAAATTACAGCTGTATGGCTCAGGAGCAAACAGGCTTCGACACGCGTACTCGCGCTGCTCCCCACTCCGCCGTACTTCGTTTGTTTTGACTCGTGCCGTTATAGTACGTTGCGCAGGGAAATGTACGCGTTTTCGTCACATTGCAAGCATCTAGTTTTCCCCGCAACATACCATAACAGCGCGAATCAAACACAAAGGTAGTACGGCGGAGTGGGGAGCAGCGCGAGTACGCGCGTCGAGGCCTGTTTGCTCCTGAGTCATACCACCGTGGTATGACACGGGAGCAAATTCAGTTCGGCGCTTCGTCATACCACATTGGCTGACTGCCGAATCAACTTTAGTACACAGCGACACTGTGCTCGTATGTGGGCAGCCAAGCTACTATAGTGCGACAGGCTCACATACTACGGTAGCTCCAGAGCTCTTTCCGTGTAGGGAGTGCTCATTCCAGTATGTATAGAGCTCAATAGTCTAGGGATCCTTTAATGAGGGATCGGACAATCAACTGCTGATTACGGATTGGTCGGCCGCCATTAGTGGGATAGGTACTGATATTTATGAAAATATTCGAGATACATATTTAAAGTCAGCTTATTCATGTATAATACTTACAATTAAGTGAATCTGAAACATTCTTCGAACAAAGCATGTAAATACATTTGAGAAAAATGATTTTAATAAAATAACATACACTATGCATGCTTAACTAAACTATAGAAAAAACCGGAAGTATCCCACTAATGGCGACTGATTGTCCCTCAATTAAAGGATCCCTACAATGGTCATTGTCGAGCAGGGTTGGGTTTATGACGTGATTTTTCAGTTTCTTACCCAGATAACACCCCAACTAACATTTCAATTCTTGAAGATATCTAAAAGAATACTTAATTGAGATATCTTTAAGAACTTTCTTGAGAGTTCTTAAAGATATCTCTTAGAAGTGTTGGAAAGACATCTTGTAGAAGATTTCTGAAAGATATCTTTTAGAAGTATTGGAAAGATTTCTGGAAGATGTCTTGATGAAGACACGTTTAAAAAGATAAATTTTTCAGCAGCTCCGAGGTTATATGAGCACATGATCATGAATAACACAGAATAAAACTCTGAATGTACCTGTTATTACAATCGTATTGCAAATGAGGTGATTCCATCCATGAATTAAAAGCTTGAATCAATCATTGAGATATCAAGAAATTTGAAAGTTTGTGAAAAGTACGATTTTATCGCCTATGACGTGCACAATAAAATTACCGAATATCCACTTCACAACAATTTTTCAGAAATACTTTAGAAAGAATCTGCGGTATTCACGAAATATTAACGACCACTAGAACACAGAATTGATTTCTAAATATGTTTTACTAAATTTATTCATCTTTCCTATTTGTAAGTACATTCAACTCTTTTGATATTTATTCATGTGATAACAGTTTGTTCGAAAGATCATTTTCACTTTGAAACTGGACACCGTTGACTTATTTCATTATGTCATCCCTGGTGAAAATAAAGTGTTACACTGTACTTACAGTGCAATGCGAGATTCATCCGAATGTACCCGGAGTGGTGTTTCGCGTCGTGGAATGCATCGCAAATGTATTTTGTTACACTTCGTTTTTACCAGGGATATTGACAATTATGGACGTCTCTACCATGTTGTACGTACAGCTCAAGTGACTGAGGCGTAAATATATCGTCAAGTAAATTGGTTCGATTCCCGTAACAACACGGGTCGAAATCAGGTAAACTTCGTTGGAAGGCGAGAGCCTTCAGTTGAAGAAACAGGAGGGGAAGGAAAAAGAAAAGGTTAAGAATTTTTTTTATGAACAAATTCAAGAGTCTTCCAAGACGTTTTTATGAATTCTTCAAGACATCTTCAAGAACTCTTCAAGACATCTTTAAGAACTCCTCAAGATATCTTTTCGAATTCTATACGTGTTTCATAAGACATCTTTTAGGATTCGTTTCGGTATCTTTTAGAACGTTTTTTAAGACTTCTTACAAACGCATTGAGACCTAGATATCTTAAGGATATCTTTAAGATGTCTGAATGTTAGTTGGGTAGCCTGTTCAGAATAAACATATGGGATAGTACACAGTTGAATTAAACAATCAGACATTAATTGTTGACAAATTGTTGAAACAATGATAATTGTTTTTTGAACAATCGTTAAGAAATCCTGTTCTCCAACAAAAGATAAATTTCGAATAACCTTGATATGCATACTGATCATTTGCAATTGTGTTTCTCTTGTTTCTGTCATCTTTATAAATTATCTCAATAACTTCATTCTGGGAGTAAATTCGCGGACACTCTAGTATGTATATTTTTCATTCAACGATTTTCTCACCACTGCCCGCAACTTGCGCGCAAAATATTCACGCAATATCCAATCATCTATCTCACTCTCAGAAAATCACCCTCAATCCACAGACTTCTGCAGGCGATGTGAGAGTGCATTCGGGAAGAAATTGCGCAAAATATGAACTAGCTCTTCGCACGCGGTTTGTGGACGACCGTATGAATCAAGGCCTAAGCACACAAACGCATAATCGTAAAACATAACGCATAAGAGCTTATGCAGCCAATCTTAGTACAGGCATAACGCCTTATGCGTTATGCTTTATGGTTGTGCGTTTGTGTGCTTAGGCCTTCACGGGGAGATTGTAAGCAAATCACACGCAAAATCCCGCGTGCATAACGGTCTCAAGTTTTGCGCGCAGGAAATGTTATCTGGGTGAGTACTTGATAATAGCTAAGTTCGTTTACCGATGTCCCAAGTTACCCCAACTCGCTCCAAGTATTTTGGATTCGCTACTTCCAGTTTAAGCAACGAAATGATTGGTTTGGTACAAGTTGGAACAACTCAGGGCACGTAGAACGAACGAACCTAATGATCAACCCACACAGCAAGCAGTTCTTCAAGACGTCTAAAAGAGTCCTGAATTCATGTATCTTCAAGACATTTCTAAAAGACATCTTAAAGACATCTTAAAGATGTCTTTTAGAAATGTATGAAAGATCTCTTGCTGCGCGAGTTCTATAAGACAACTGTAATTGAGATATATTCAAGAACACTCATAAACATTTCTTGAAGATATCTTCAAGAGCACTTTTAGAACAATCCCAACCCAGATAGAAAAATGTCTCCATAATGCCATCATAATGGTGACATGCATGCCAAGAAATGTTCGCATAATGGCGCCAAGGTGTTTCCGCATAAAGCATTGTTATTGGTAGCAAAACGAGGTGATGGCACCATAATTGAAACATAATGTTTACATTCTATGCATCATTGCAAGCTGAGCGGAGTTCATGATAGTATGTTTACGGCACGTTATGTTACAAAACATTCAGAGCATGCTTTTCTATCTGGGAATAGACCAATTAGATCAAAGAGAATTAGAGAGGACATTGCAGTAATTCACGTATAGTTATTCACAGTGTCCCGCGCATTTGTTTCACGTGTGCAATGAGGAACGACGACGCCGATGATATTGTGCAATATTAATTATATATGATTAATTATAAATACATAAACATTCAAGATCCAATACTGGATAATGACAGTGTTGCCAGAAGGTTATAGACGCGCAGAGCTAGATGACGCAGCAGTCGGTGCTGTTCAGAGCTAAATTAGAATTGGTGACAGTGCTAGATTTTTTTCGATGTTGCCAAATGTTAGTGCTAAAAAAAACGCGGGAGAAATAGAGAATTTTTAATTTGTGAATTTTGCACATTTTGTTATATCAGGAATTTACATTCAGCAGGGTCAGAGTGTTTAGTGAGATACCTTGTATATTCATTTTTCCATTTTACATCTCCAAATAGATGTTCAGGGATATTTGATTCGATATTCAATGACCAAAATCATGTATCAATATACTGTAAACCAGGGTTGTAAATTAGTTAATTGAAGAAGCACCCAATTAACAATTAGAATTTAATTCTTATTTGCAAGTTTCTTCAATTAAAAATTAAATTCAATTCTTAATTGAAGTCGTTTCCAATTATCAAATAAATGTAATTGCTTTAAAATCAAGCAATGATTGATTGATTTTCCTGATGTGCTCTTGTTTTTCTGTATTTGTTAATTAAAAAAGAACAAGAAAACATAAGAAAAATGGATCAACCATTGCTTGATTTTGAATCAATTGAATTGATTCGTCAAATGGAAATTACCTCCATTGAAAATTTAATTTAATTGTTTGTTGCAAAAAAATTTCAATTAAGAATTTAATTTAATTTTTAATTGAGAAAAATTTCAATTGAAAATTAAATTTTTATTGTTCATTGAACGTCAATTCAAAATGTTGTAGAAGTTTGAATCGTTTATAAAAACGGAACGAAAATTTAAACTCACGAAATCTGACGAATCATCGTCATTTATCCTCTCAAATCAATTCGTTGGAACTACAAACATCATGTTGAGTATGTACAGTAAGATTTTTTGACTTCAACAGCTGAATTATACCGTCAACCGACAAATAATTCGTTTCAATAAACGATTCAAACTTCAGCAACATAATTCAAATGAGTTTTAATTGAATGACTTCCAACCCTGCCGAAAACTGGACTTTTTTCTAACAAAACAATATTTTTATTTGACCAAATATATATATATAATGATTTTTTTCAAAATAGATATGCTGCAAGACCTATCCCCTTAGGGTGAATCAAACTAATCCTTGAAAATTTTGCCATCAGGTAATCATTTATTCAATAATCAACATATTTCCAATAATAATCCTCAATCACGATACAATACATACTTTTTATTCCAACGAATAATTTCAATTTAAATAATCCTTTGGCATAGAAGGAAACTCTTCATATAAATTATAGAACTTTCCATTATGCAAATAACTCAGATAATTAAAATTTTCAATTAGTAATGACCTATAAATATATGTTCCATTTGAAAAAATAGTGCTAGATATTTAATCTAAGTGCTATCCATAGTGATAAGTGCTGTACTTAAAAATTCAGGGCTAGAAATGTTTTCATAGTGCTAAATCTAGCAACCGTGTTGCTGTTCTGGCAACACTGGATAATGAAAGTATTGCCGCAGAAAAGAAACGTGTAACCAATTACATCACAATAATATATTTTGTTTTGTAGCGAATGATCCTATTTGCAAAAACTAACCTATCATTATGCAGAATCATATATTAGAGATATATCAATTTATTATTTTATCCATTGTACTTTATTTTTTATGTACGTACGTGAATTAAATTTCCATCAAATTTCACATTTTTGTGCAAGATAGAATGTATCGAAATTCAGATTCAAGTGAATGAAATTGAATGTTAAAATATTCTGAATTTAGGTTATATACATGCATGAAAAATGCTTGAAGTATTTTTGCATTCGAATTATATGCAAACACCTCATATGTTTTGGTAAGCCTTTATTCAAATTAATGAATCAAAATAATGAATGAATTCGTATGGTTATGGATATTTTAATATTTTAATCAAGACATTTTAATAATACTTTCAAGAAATCTTCAAGAGATATTTGAGAGTTCTTCAGAAAGTCTTCAGGAGGGATTTAAGAATTCTTCAAGATCTCTTCAAGAGCTCTTAAAGACATCTTCAAGAAATCATTGAGAATTCTTGAACATTTCTTGAAGATGTCTTTTAGATTTCTTGAAGACAACTAAAAGACATCTGTTGGTGTTGCATAAGACATCTTTTCGCTCACGAAAAGAAATCTTTTGGAAAGGTCTTGCAAGAGCTCTTGCAGTTTTCAAAGACATCTTTTAGATATGTGAAAGAGCTCTTTTTGTCTGTGTGGGAAGGTGTTACTAGCGTCACCATCCGAGCACATTGGTTAGAAAATGACACACCTGTGCGATGGACAGAGACCCTAACAGCAAAATGCTGAGCAAATATGCAGCAAATTGTTGAAAACGTACAACAACAGTTTGAAGAAATTTGCAGGCACGTTGCGTCTCCAAATGCGCAACAATATGCTGTAAATTTAGGATTTCAGCTTGAGTTCTCATCGCCCAAGCAACACAAGAGGTTAAAAATGCTAAAAACGTGTTTGGAAACTCCTACGAACATGCTTAGAACCTCCAAATGAGACTGTTTCGAATAATCATGTACCATGCACCTTCATAAAATATCTTGGCGAACCCTGGTGAAAGGGAAGCGTGTTATAAAGAGTAACCGAAGGGTAAGAATGTTTTAGATTACTTTTCTAATACTTCCCGAAGAGAACATGAAGCTTCAGCGAACGTTCAGATTAGATCTGTATAGATCGGATCGAAGATTCATGAAAGCTAACTTTTAGATTCACAAACGTTTGGAAAAGGTTCTACGGACGTTGAAATGTCCGCCTCGAAATACGTCCAGGAAACATAGATGGAACGTTCGCTGAAGGTTCATCGAAGGTTTGAGGAAGCTTCACAAAAACATCTATACTTATATTAATTTATAATAATTTATGTTTATTAATTCATTTATTTTTCATATAAACTGATGAAAATTAATATAAGTATAGATATTTTTGTGAAGCTTCGTCAAACCTTCGATGAACCTTCAGCGAACGTTCCATCTATGTTTCTTGAATGTATTTCGAAGCGGACATTTCAACGTCCGTAGATCCTTTGTCAAACGTTTGTGAATCTAAAAGTTAGCTCTAATGAACCTTCGACCCGATCTATACACATCTGATCTGAACGTTCGCTGAAGCTTCATGTTCTCTTCGGGATTCTTATATGCTTCCTATCCACTCTCCAACTACGCTTCCGGGCGTAAAGCCCGGTTTCCATGAACTTGGTGTCTCTTCCCGAAGAGAACATGAAGCTTCAGCGAACGTTCAGATCAGATGTGTATAGATCGGGCCGAAGGTTCATTAGAGCTAACTTTTAGGTTCACAAACGTTTGACAAACGTTCTACGGACGTTGAAATGTCCGCCTCGAAATACGTTCAGGAAACATAGATGAAACGTTCGCTGAAGGTTCATCGAAGGTTTGACGAAGCTTCACAAAAATATCTATACTTATATTAATTTTGATCAATTTATATGAAAAATCAATTAATTAATAAACATAAATTATTATAAATTAATCTAAGTATAGATATTTTTGTGAAGCTTCCTCAAACCTTCGATGAACCTTGAACGAACGTTCCATCTATGTTTCCTGAAAGTATTTTGAGGCGGACATTTCAACGTTCGTAGTACCCTTGACAAACGTTTGTGAATCTAAAAGTTAGCTTTCATGAACCTTCGATCCGATCTATACAGATCTAATCTGAACGTTCGCCGAAGCTTCATGTTCTCTTCGGGTTCCGATACGCTGCACACACTTCAAATATACGTTCGAACCACTCTTAATGTTCCACCTGACGCTCGGCATACGCTTAAATCCACGTTCCAAATACTTTCCAACTACGTTTCTGACACTTTCTATTACACGCTTCCCTTTCACCAGGGAATTTATCCAAAATAATCTTATTTGCACATTCTTTTCACATTCACTGAATAATCATAGCATACTTAAGAAGTTCTTGTGTTACTTCCCGAAGAGAACATGGAGCTTCAGCGAACGTTCAGATCAGATGTGTATAGATCGGGCCGAAGGTTCATTAGAGCTAACTTTTAGATTCGCAAACGTTTGACGAAGGTTCTACGGACGTTGAAATATCCGCCTCGAAATACGTTCAGGGAACATAGATGGAACGTTCGCTGAAGGTTCATCGAAGGTTTGACGAAGCTTCACAAAAATATCTATACTCATATTAATTTTGATCAATTTATACGAGAAATAAATGAATTAATAAACATAAATTATTATAAATTAATCTAAGTATAGATATTTTTGTGAAGCTTCCTCAAACCTTCGATGAACCTTCAGCGAACGTTCCATCTATGTTTCCTGAACGTATTCCGAGGCGGGAATTTCAACGTCGTAGAACCTTTGTCAAACGTTTGTGAATCTAAAAGTTAGCTTTCATGAACCTTCGATCCGATGTATACAGATCTTATCTGAACGTTCGCTGAAGCTTCAGGTTCTCTTCGAGTTGGGTCGTGTTGCAGGGAAGTTGCTTGGTTTCATGAAACTCTCAATCACATGCGTAACAAATTCCCAACAACTTTACGAAAACTTGATGAACAACCCAGATAGAAAAATATCTCAATAATGCCATCTTAATGGTGACATGGACGCCAAGAAATGTTCGCATCATGGTACCAAGGATAAAGCATAAGCATAAAGCATTGTTATTGGTGGCAAAACGAGGTGATGGCACCATAATGCAGACATAATGTTTACATTCTATGCATCATTGCAAGCTGAGCAAAGTTCATGATAGTACGTTTACGGCACTTTATGTCACAGAATATTCAGAGCATGCTTTTCTATATCTGGGAACGTAAGAGCAACAATTGCACAGCAACTTTTGTTGTATGGGAAGGTTCGATATCGTCGCTAGTATCCCCTTAAGGCTAGTCTAATTGTAAATCACCTCATTTTGGGCATGCTAATTTCAAACGGAAATAATATAAAAAATTCATATCCGACTGTAAACTGAGAAAAATCTATATCAGTTACCAGACAACTGCATCGTTTTCAGTCAAAATAACTGCAAATATAGTTACTGCAATTAAAATACTGATTGAATCAACTGTAAAAACCAGTCCTCGTGTTTGTTAACCATTTTTTTTCGGTTAAAATCACTAAAAATTTCTCCCAGTGTGAGATGTACCTCAAACCGCCCTGCCATCAGGTACAGATATTTCCAGAATATACTTGGGTATAAAAAAAGATACTTGTACTTAGGTGCTTTAGAACTGAGTGTCTACAAACATCACATAAGACATTTCAAACTCGTCCAAAAGACTCGTTAAAACATAAATCTTTATGTGAAATCACTCCGTGCACACGAAGCGACATTTTGGAAAGGAAATAATATAAAACCAGAACACACCACTTGGCATATAAATTTTTTATTATTATTATCATCTGTATAATATATTTGAAACAATATCATTCTACAACATTGCATAAAAATATACAAAGACATGAAAAAATGTCTTGATTCTCATACCATAAAACATGTTGATGAATCATTTATTAGCACTGAACTATTGTAGACTTTAATGGAACTAAAAACTGTTTCGCTAGTGAGATGTAAAAAGGCCACCATTGAATAGCGACATACGATTCCAATGGAATAAAATTAAAAAAAGAAAGAAGGAACAATTTTCACAGATAAATAAGTCAATTTGTGCACACATCTCAGGGTAAAATGTGATATCTTAGGGAAACAAAAATAAGAGAGAATCAAGAAGATAATTTTTACACTTCCTTTTTTCTATTTCAAATGAGGATTTCTCGTAATATCGTTTAATGAGAGAACTAGTGAACAAAATTTAAGAATACTTCTCGTATGCGCGTATATCACAATATTTTTCAATCTCGAGGACTATGATCGTGATGTAACTATCGCTCGTACTCGAAAGACATGCGATTGCCTTTGTGTAAGTTGAAAAAATATCATGATAACGTTTCATTCCGATTCAAACAAGACAATTTTTCTCTCGAATTAAATTTTGGCAAACATGACTCAACAAATTATCAACAAAAATGTGTTTTTTTTTCTCTCGAAGATGGTATTCTAAAATATACTTTTTTGTTTTTCATATTCAAATATTAATTTTATAAACTCGTGAATTCAACTTCGAATTACTTCGAATAAAGAAAAAATAATCAAACAATTAGATTGAAATCGAGGGTAGTATGAGTCAAAATTTGAATGATTGTGAATTTGTAGGATCCAATAAGATTCGACCAGATTAAATACGATCCTGAATTTCAAAAATATTGTCATACCCTTTCGATTGGCTATTATTTTTTTTTCCTTTGTTTGAGATCATCGGCCGAGGAATAACAATTATAATGAAAATATTATCTTTCATAATTAATATAATCAATGTAATCAATAATAATAATAATAATTAATAATAATAATAAATTGTTACTTAATGATATAAATTGTTACTTAATCAATAATAGTAATAAAAATAACTATCCGAAAACTATCCTTTACCAAGGGAATATATCCATAGTTTATATACAAGACGTTCTTGTGTTTATGCTTCTTGTCATTGTGTTTTTTCTCTTTTCTTTTTTTTTCATTTTAAATACGAATTATTACAATAGTTCATTATTACTTACTTCAATAGCAACATAAATAATAACGCAACACTTATGTACAGACTTTCTCCTCCATCTTTTTTGTTTTTTCCCGTCATTTCAATTTAACTTCTCTTATTGCTGCCTCGTCTTGATCGCTTAATATCGTAAACCATGCGTTTATATAATAATGATAATAATGTGCACGCATTCGTAAATTTATCGACACAATGCCCACGAACGTTCACTTCTCGTTCCTCTTCTGATCTTAGGGCATTACAAACTCCGTATCTTTCTCTCCCTCTCACACAAACTCTCAATCACGCACGCATTCTCTCTTCATTTTTTCTCTTTCTCTCTCTACTATATTAAATAATAATGAGGATTACATTTTCTTTTATCATCTTCTTCATCATCGTTCAAAGTTAACACTATATCACAATCGTTAAGAATATAACGTAAGTGTGTTGATTTTGCAACGAGATTAAAACATCGAATTTCAGACTCAAAGCACACGACGATAATAGAGTCTCACCCTTGTGAGAGTCCTTCAAATGATATTCCATTCGTTTGTAATTTTATAGATACACTAATCAATTTTTCTCCCTTTCTTTCTTTTATATGAAAATAAATTCTTGGAAAGATACCGATACGGAGGGGGGAGAGAAAAACAAAATTATTCTCAATCCCCCTTCAAACGCGGAAGGACTCTCAAGAAAATTCAGGATTTTGGAGAAGGCTTCGAAATACGATCACGTGCACTTTCTTTTACTTTCTTCGCCGTTTTTTTTTCCTTTTCTTCATTCTTTCTCCCAACCTTCGCTCCATGTCTCTATTTCCCTAAATTGTTATTTACATCAAACAAGAGAAATCCAAATTAAAATGTTGATTTGAGTTCGCTAAATGAACAGGACGCAATTTTTTGATGCTTTGTATTCGTTTAGCGCTCGGAAATCGACAATTTAGCCAACCCGCAACTGTCCTCCATTGAGAGAACTTGTTCTCAAACAAATACTGATCCCTTAGTAATAATGATCGTGTTCTTTTGAATGTCAAAGCATCAACCATTGTAGCGAGCAAATACAAATACAATAAATTTATAATTGCTTTTCTGTTATCCTCAAAAATGTACTACCTGGATTTGAACAAAAAATAAAAATTTCGCTTTAGATTGAATCTTATTTTTAAAGTTCATTCGCGGTATGAGACCCCAATTTAAAATCAATAATAAAAATCATCAACAACTGATCGATGGGTACACGAGTGAGTGCTTCTTTGGCTCTCAAGACGGTTGATTCTCATGGCGATTTCTTTGTTTATAGAAGAGAAAAGGGATATAAAATCTCCTCGATTCGCATCGGATAAAGCACGTATAAAACAAATGATAAAAAACATTATTTTCTCTCATTTTTTGTATATTTTTTGTTGTTGTATGTTCTTTGTTGGTAAGAATATTCGAAAGAGACTCAAAGTGATTAATATTCTGCACTGACCTTCGCCCTACAAAAAAAAACGTATACAATCATTATCATATAAGTTTATTGCACAAAAGAGTGTATCGTACCGTTAATAATTAGTACGATCGTATTCATCCCTTCTCTGTTGTGAGAACTGTATTTATTTTAATAGACTCTCCAACGAGATTTTGAATTTTTTCAAAAAACACAAACTCAATGTCCGTTGGTATTTCAATTTTAAATATTATAAAAGGAAATTTTATCCTTTTATTTCAATTCCTTACAATTCCAATGTAAATTTTTTAAGTATTCAAATGGTACTTTGATTCGAATTATTCGTTAAACGAGTGAAACAAAGAACTACGGAGTTTTCTACGTAAAAAAGATGAACTCATCCTTTGAGTATTGTATCGTATAAGAACAAATCATTGTTTTATATATTCTGTATAAAAACCGTTAGCAAAAGAATTTCTCATCATCGCGAAGGTCAGAGTCTAATATATGTTTATGTATATACATTTTCAGCATGTATTTTCACGTGATACGGCGAGTCAGAGCATTGTTGCATCGTGCGTTGATGTCGGACAGTGGATCGTTGTTCGCGCATTGGATCAATGAAGATACCTCCTGGTACAAAAAAATATTTGCTTCTTCCTTCGATCGCATCATACAAATATGTCATCATTATCTCTTCCTTTTTTCTCTCCCTGATTTGTTATGTAACAACATGGAGAAAAAAAATCAATTCCATGTATTTATGAATTCAACGTTAGTTTATGTTGAGTCTGTCTCGGACAGCTTCTGTTGTAAAAACATAACATTATATAAAATTCAATATTTCTGAAAATCTTTTTGAAATTCAAAGAGATATTTCTTTACAGCAGTTCTTCCTTTTGAAATTCAATTGAAAATGTTATAGATCGATATCGAAATTTTCATTTCCCATGTTTCACATTTTTTAACACTTTCTCTCATAAAATTGACTTTCAAAAACGTATCACTGTACGAGAAAAATTGTGAATTTACATTTTCGAATAGTCATATTCTTTCAATTTTTATCCTTCATCGCTCATCTCCTGTCGCTCTTTCTTTTTCTTCCTTCTATTTTCAGTCCAGTTTCTCCCTCATCGTGATATTGATCCTTCTCTTTAACCCCTCTACACGGATGTTAGACCACCTTTCGACCTACTCTCTGTCTGCTCCTTGTTGAACAGGAACATTTTTCTGAATTTCAACTTTACATAAATAAATAAATATAAATCGATGGGATTTAAAATCTAGCTATCGCGTTAAGGGATCAAAATTTATTGAACAAAGTAAGACATAAAAACCATCTCTCGTGGATTATTGTTGAAGGAGATTTGAAAAATCTTTCAACTGAATTATTTGCTGGAATATTCAGATAATTTATAAATCAATTGAGTAGCCCTGTTACAACGATCCACTATACCCGGGACTTACGCACGGCATCTGCTCTTTGGTTTCTCCTTAACGTTGGTCCCTAATGCTCTTATTACCGAAGCGAAGTGGGTATCTCTTGCCACAATCTCACTCACTTTGATGCTCTTTTTGTTCTTTTCATTGAAAATGTATAAAAAACGAATGAATAAAGGAGAATTGATGAAATACCATCATTTGCAAATGATTGTTGTTATATTCTTTCTATAATTTATATTTCCTCTCCATTCCTCACAATTTAAATACGTAATAACATTGACATGAAAATTAGAGCACCTGTCTCCTTTGAATAGTTTTAGATTATGTTTTATGGCCCCAATAATTTACAAGACAATGACGTCGCTTTGCTCAGTGAAAATTTCGTCGACAAATTTATACATGAGTCATTTCGCGTCACGTTGCGTCTTTGACGGTATTAGAATTCGAATTGATAAATCGAGTGAAAATTCAGATAATCGAAAAATGATCAATCTTCATTGTACTTGTTTTCAACTTTGGCCAGTAGTAATCGTAAAAGTACAATAAAAGTTCAAGAGAGAGAGATGTGTATATAAATATTTAATACTGTTTATTAATTTTAAAAATCGTCACCCTGCATTCGAAAGTTCTTATCAACGGATCTTGTACGAAATGACTCATTTATATCAATACACCAATCAAAGACTTTACAGAAATTGTTTGACCACATTTCATGAGTCGATAGGGATTAGTTTATAGTCCACAGTCAACGATCTGTCGATCAGAAATTTTCACGATGCAAATATATCTATTGTATATATATATATTTTTTTTTCTCGATCACTCGACATATCCGTTCCCTATAATTCAAATAATAAAATTATGTCAAGCGATCAGCGATAGCGAAAGTCTTTGATCGAGGACTTTTTCGTTCCTTTCTTTTTTTTACCCATGCACGTTAATACATCTTCTTTCATCTTATATTATGTTTCCTTTTTACTTCACTCAACTTCGTTTTAATTATTTTCACGTTAAAAACAATCATTTTGATTAGACGTATCATGAATTTCTACTATTTTTTGCTTTCATCTATGGAATGCATCACTATGTGGAAGATTTTTTTCTGTTTGTTACGTGGATTTACTTTTCAATCATCGAACTACAATATTCAAGATGGTCATCTTAGGAAAATTCCCACGTTTCTCATTCATCCACGAAGATGGGTGTTCTATGCGGGATCCACGTCCTCTCCGCGTAACTCGACTCAAGATTTCGAGTCGAATAAAAAGAAAAAATATCAGGTAATTTCAGAAATTAAAAAATTTGATTTCGTAATTCGATTCTGAAAACAAAATCCACTCTCAATGCAAACTTAGATGGGGCGATCTATATAGCATATTCCGAAGTGAATTTAATAAATACAACATTAGATCGATGAATATGCTATACGATCGACGCACAATATTGTTTCAACACTCTCACTCTTACATATTTTTTAATTTTTGTTATCTGTTCATAGACAATACATCATAGATTACCACAATCTTTTATGTATATATCATAAAGTTTCTTAAATGTATATGTATATATATATATATATATATATATTTGTATATATACATATAATAATCATCAACTGAACCGTGCACTTAACATTTCGAATTTCCCGTCTTTAATTTATTTATGTAGGTACCTTTATGTACAACTTTACGATTAGTTTATTTTATCGTAATATCTATTAACGTTTGTGTATGTATGAATGGGTGGTGTACCTATTTGTTTAGGAGAGGTTCAATGTTCTTTGCTATTATTTTACTTGTTTTTCTTTCGCCATAAACTACGAAATCTGTGGCACGCTGACGTGACACGGACCGTCGTCATGTATATTTCTTTCAAACCGAATATTTCATAATTGACTTTCATTTAGTTGTAAATACGCCGTTGGGAGACGGCATCGTTAAATAGTCTACTTCCTAATCAATAGTATTGATTGTTATATTTTTATTATTATTATTATTATTATTCACTCTCATACTTTTCTCACCGTTGCAACTGAAAAATTATGAAAAACTCGGCAATGCGAGAAAGTTGGAATTTCGTAAAATCGAAATCCACTCCCACGTAAATTTTATATATCTATATATATAAGTATATATATATATATATATATATATAAACTATTTTATAATCTAATGGGTTTGATTGAATAACTTTGATCGATTTCTTAACTATCCTCCAATATTCGAGGATTATTTTGCATGAAATATCAAGAGACTACTACTCTAGCACTACCCTATTCTCTGCTGGTCTCTCGCTAGAGAGTGCTCTATCGAAGTAAGAATTATCGTCGACCCGAGCACTCGAGAGAATTGTTGACATTTTTTCTTGTTTGAGAAACACGTGATTTTCCAACAACAACAACAACAAAATTTTTAGTTTCTCCTTAGAAAAGAACAAAAAAACCAGGATGAGATTGCGCGAATCTCTATCCAATATTCTATGAACCATTAACAGTCGCGTATTTCTCACTCGCTTGGAGATACCACTACTGACGAGAAGTAAGAAAAACGCGTCGTTTTTTCTTCGATGAAATATAGAAATTCGCACGGAGGTACTTTTATAATACAAAAATGGGGACAAAGGATCAAGATTTTGATGCACGATTTTCGTTTTTTACCGATAATAATTCTTTCAATTTGAACGTATTATCATTATTAGTAGTATTATTATTATCATTATTATTATTATTATTATTATTATTATTTATGATGCGAATTCCCTTTGGATCGACCTTATTGCACATGTAAAAGTTTAATGGAGTCAACGTTATAATTGTAATCGCGCATCAAAATGATTTGAGAATCAATATATCACATACCATGTGATCCTTTTGGAAGATGATTTGGTAAGATTTCGTGTATTAAACTAGTTGGAATACTCTCTTCCGATTTCGTCTAGGGTAGAATAAAAAATATCCAGACATATGCGCGTTGTTTTTTAGTTTTTCATTCTGTACAAATATTGTACATAATGAAAATAGTCGATGATCTATCTTCTTGTCCATGCCGGTTCATGAACCAATTATTAATAATATTATTCGTTTTCGTTATCGAGCTTACGGAACAAAGCTTTAAAAAAACGGAACAACCACAATTAGCGATTTATAAAATGTCAAGGTTGAAGCCAGCCGTGGAATCGAGAGAATTTAATAGTTCTTGAGCACTGAAACTCGAAGTATCTCCCGTAGGAAGATTTTCCAAAAATTCTAGACTGAAATCTGCAGCCGCCACGGAAGGATCTGTCGTCGGTGCTGGTTGACTATGCTGTTGGGGTAAACTGCGTACTCCAGGGCTGCCCGCTCCGTATTGTTGGTGCGGGTGTAACGGTGAGCCTATCATCATTCATACAAATTCATATTATAATTTTGTGGAAATAACATTTCTAAAAGAAATAAATCATCGATTATAATGACTTACCCGTTCCAGTACTACTGACGGAATTCACAGAGGTCGATTGGGACATTTGCATTTGTAGGGACATTTGATTGTTACTTTGTTGCATAGCCAGAGTCTGCTGCTGATGTTGTTGTGATAATAGTTGTTGCATTTGAGCACTGCTAGCCATGCCTGTTCCACCACCGATACCACCGCTTTGCGAACGTATCAGTTGCTGATGCTGCATTTGCGCGGCATTCATCTGCATTCCACCCGCTCCACCCATGCCGAATCCACCTGAAATTCAATGAAAAATTGTTTCTCAGCGGTATTTGAATGCAGTAATTGAGTGCTTTGGGAGAAAAATCATGCATCTTGTGTGCTCACCTTGATGACTTTGTTGATTGAATTGCGATCGCATTTGAGCTTGGAACCCTTGCTGTTGCATCAAGACGTGTCGCCATTCTTGTTGAGCGCCACGACCGGCTATATTATTTCCAAGACCATCCGGAGGAGGCCCGACGCTGACGTTTGGCGGCCGCTGGTTATTGGTCCTTGGATAACCGAGACGTTGGTGCATCTGATGCATTCCACCGATCGCAGCCATACCACCACCGCCCATGTACATATTTCCACCGGCTGCGTGCAGTGCCTGCTGTTGTTGCTGTGCCATTTGAGGCCTCATCATCGGACCTTCAAAAAAATCAATTTCCAAATTTAGTATTTCCAAATATTCTCTCTTTTTGTTCTCATTTTGAAAAAATGACAAAAATAGTTGAGGGATACATAAAATTTGTAATTCAACGATAGTCGAGTGAATCGATAGATGGAAAAGAAGTGCGCACGTTTTTCTCATTATTCTGAGTGCCGCTTTATTCTGGCCGAATGCCAATGCACGTGGAAGTGGCGTTCAATTCGGTCGATGGGAAGTGAAAAATTCTAATATCCTATAAATTTTATCAAAAACATAAAGAATCAAGGTTTTACGACGTCTTTCGATAGAGTTTCGGTAAGGTTTGATTTGTTCGGGATGAAATTCCTAACTTTATGTGATATAATTTTCATGATCAATTTACCTGAAGGAGGCATAGGTTGTTGCGTCACCCTCCGCATTGGACCGGCATTGGGAAACCTTGCCTGTTGGCCCATACTGATACCAGCGTGCATCATTTGTGCTTGAGCTGCAGCTTTGTATTCAGGTGGCGGGGGTCGTACACCACCCATTCCTCCAGCCATATGCTGTTGTTGTTGCTGCTGTTGCATCACCTGAAATCAAAAATAAAAGAAAATCCTTTAATATATATCGATGAAATATTATTAAAGAGAACACCACTCAATTAAATTCATTTCCAATAACACGCTCTCTCGATTATCGATTGAAAAAATAGTACTCGACATACATTTATGGGGCTTTTAACTTCCGAATCATCAGCAAAAAAGTAATTATACTGTACTTCAATTGTACTATCTGTGTCTTAAGAAACTTGAATCCTTTTATACGCTTGCAATTCCACAAACGCTTAGAAATTTATATTTATTCCAAAGCAAAGTCTGATTATAGAACCAGAAGGACCAGTTTTTTTATCGTTTAACTTGTGTTAAACGTACAACAATGAATCGCGTTTGTTATGGTTAGATTAGAATCGTGTCTTTTTGACGCGTTATTTGTTCACATCTTCAACTCTTGTTATTTGTTTGTTATCCTTCGATCCATGCTCTGACAACGGCAACGTACGGAATAGTGGTAAAGTATTAGTAGAAGGCAGAAACAGTGTCTGTTTGCCAGCTTCCACTCTCAACGAACAGACCGTGCAACAACCTGTGATTAGGCGAGCAACGCCCTTCGCTCTCAAGAATCTTATTCTTGTGGTATAGTACATCCTTCTCTTTTCACTTCACTTTTCTTGTACTTTGAATTTTCTTATAGGAAATCGAGGAAACTCTTTTCATTTGAACAAGTGAGTAATTATTTCGCGAATGATTAGAGAACTTTCAGAAACATTCAGTTTGGCGTGAGGTTATCGGTATTAATTCTTACGCACACAAACTGGCAAATAAGACGCGCCACTTCATTCGCATAAGGTAGTATTATTTATACTTGTTTTGTGTTGGATCGGCGATAAAAATATTCTACTGGTAATATGCCTGAAGATCAATGAAAGCCGCGTTGCGTTTGTGTTTATGTTTTTTTTTCCATTTTATACTTGATTAAATACAGTGAATTGGTAAAAGACATATGGAGTGCGTGGGGTAATATAATTATGCAAATAAAACTTTTTTTGTTCTGTTATATCAGATTGAGGGGAAATGTGTTAAAACTTGTGAAACCATCCCTAACAGCACATCCACCGATTTCTACGTCGCATCTCCGTGGACTCCAAGTGGATAAATGGTGGACGTGGATAGAACGTGGATGAACGAAGATTGCACGTGGAGGCAGCGCAGAGGCAACGGAGAAATGTCCGGCGCTGTACGGGATGGTTCCCCTAGGCACTGAATCCAAGTCTGAAGTAGGTTTTTCAAATTCAATATAACGAACGTGAATTTCAACATTCGGCAATCTAAATGAAACTGGATTGATTGTAAGGTCAAATTTTGCGAGTTAGGAATCCAATACGGCGGATAAAATTCTCAACATTCTTCCAATCTACTTGCGCGTGACTTACTCGGCAATTTTGGGAATCATTCAATTTATATATTAGAATAAAATCTGAGGACCCTAGTAAAAATAAACATCTCCTAAAAAATTTTTCCGAGACGTAAGCGAAAATAATATAGTGTTACATAATGCTTAGATTACATCACGGTTTTACTCGGATTTGACGAATTTTGAGATCCACTTGCACCATATCGCATTTGCCATTTTTGGGTAGGAAATTCTGATCTCGGATTTAGATTGAACGATTCTGCGGACGCTGACAATGGGGTTTGCCCGTTTTCTCAAGCTAAGTATGTCAGCCAAACGTTGGGATTTATATTGAACCACTGTGCCTGTGGTATAATACAAACATGAATTGTGCTGGACCAATATTTACATAAATTTGTGCATTTGGCCTTCTGAACATAATTTTTAACCACACCAAAGTGACTTGGAATACCAAACTACACACGAATGTACAATATTTGAACTATACATTCCTAAACAACATCAATGTCAACCAAGCCATTTAGAACTGTAAAAAAATTTCCAACTACACAACTGAATATACGATGAGTTTTATCATGCTACATGAATCTGCACTACACTATTATCGAACTACACGGAGGATACTTGAAAAATGGAACGACACAGGCCTAAACTACACAAAATGTCAACTATACATATGAATACAAGATGATCATTTTGGCTGGCCCTTTGAATTACACAAATGTGAACTATACAATTATTCAATTATACGCAGGTGATTTAGAATATAGAACTGCACAAAATTAATTACACACGTAAATATACATTCCACCATTTTTTAAGCAGGTAATTGAAGTGGGAATATATTGGCAACACCTACAAATGAAGTTGTGATGGTGCGGTAAGCGTGTATGTGCGAAGTACCCCCACATCCCATTTCCTTCCTCAAACATAACGCTACACTGTTCCGAACTGCACGAAATTTTTGACTATATAATTGAATATACTTCCTAGATTTCTTTGGGTAAGGAATCCACTTTTCACTGAAAATACTGCAAGTCCATTCCTTAGAAGTGAATTTTCACTCCATTGTAGTGAAACTTCACTATAAAAAGTACGGAGTGGTAACGACACAGAGAATGTCCCCAAGAAGTCCATCCAGGCTGTTGAAACAATTCCACTTGGAGTCGAATTAACGCAATTCGTAATTGAAGAATTCAACACCATTTGGGATTGACTCCATTTCATACCACGGATTTTATCCAGTGTTTGATTCGCTATGAAGACTGAAATTCCGTTCTTTTACAGAAGTGACATTTTCACTCCAATAGAGTGGAACCCATTCTTATGGAGAATATAAAGTGGACATTCACCCCAAAAAATTCAAAAAGCACTCACGAGTTCATTCCACATAGTTTCAATTCTACCCAAATCTGAACTGAATTATTATCGAACTACGCGGAAGGGCTTGAAAAATCTAACTACACAGATTTGAACTTGTGATATTCTTCCAGGCAATTCAGCACGGTGTAGTTTGCAACGGTACAGTTCTAATTTGTGTATTGCGATTTTTTAGGTACCACACGGAAAAAAGTATATGGGACTGATTACCATTCGCCCTAGATCTGATCATGACCTTAGAATAGGAAGTGAGTGATGACTCGTGATTTGGTGACCGTTAAGATGTCAACCTATCATCTTTTCCACACTGTTAAAAATTTATTGAATTTTAATGCACTCTTAATGTGCTAGGGTACAAGAAATTGGAACTTGAAGGTACATGAAATGATATTCAAGTATTATTACATTAATTTTCAAATCATGTGGGATTGAATTACAATTTCAAGTATCAGTCCATTAAAAATTAACTCGGACTAAATCGATAGAGATTTGAGAAAATAACATAACCATCAATAATGTTTGAAATTGAGTGAATAAATTGAATAATTATAATCTTTTTGTGATTATAAATTTTGAAATTATTATTCTCAATCGCATTAGGTTACACTCTACGAGTCTTGTCGTTGAGAGTACTTGAACGACACTGAACCCCAACAGAACCTCAAATTTGTGTACGTCCAGGAAACCTCCGAAGGACGTCTGAGAAACCTATTTGGACGTTTCCTCGACGTACACAAATTTTAGGTTCTGTTGGGGAAGGGTACGAAATTTTGCGCGGAATATTTTCGCGAACCACGTGAGAAATAAAAATATTATGAATACGATGATAAAATACATGCTTGGGATTGAGGATTTTAATTTCATAGTGGTTCTGAAACATTATGGGATCGATGGAAAATTCTTACGATTGAAGGTTATAATTCAGAAAATTTGGCTTCCTATATTTCAGAACCAATATGGAATGAGAATTTGCATTCACAGTGCGCAATCCCATGCATGTATTTTATTATCACATATTTGAAATTTGTAATTCTTATATATTTATATCCTTCATAAAAGAAGGATGCGAAAAATATCATATGTCTCGTCTGTCGCTTGAAGGTCCTTAATGAGTTTCAAAGAAAATTTACTAGAAGTTTTTTTCTGGAACGCGAATGAAAATTCATATACAAATTTCATGTATTCATACATTAAATTTCAAATCCATGTACGTTAAATTTAATGTATGTGGCCTTGAAATTTGTGGAACCTGTACATGAATTTTCAGTTACGTACTTGAAAAAAACTTCCAGTAAACTTACATTGAAATTCATGCGGAAATTTTTAACAGTGCACGGTAACGTAAAGCAATTTATCGTACTCAGTTCAATTCTGAATGGGACTTATTACAATTTCGAAATATCGGTCACCAAATTACTATTCTTCATGGTAATCATTACCATATACTTTTCTTAGTGCACCTTTGTAGTTCGATAATTGTCTGTTTCAGAGTTATGTAGGATGAATCCTACGTGTTTCCCAGTGCCGGATTCACATATAGGCGAAGCTGGCGGATGCCGGGGGCCTGGCCTATCAGGGGGCCTCACCCGGCGGAGAATTTGAAAACAACTATATTTTTATCAATCAAAGTCAATGATTACTGAACAAAAAACAAACGAAGCGAGAAATCCACAAGAGGGCCACCTTTCAGGAATCTGCTGGGGATCCCGAACCATCTAAATCCGGGACTAGGGTTCCCATGGAAACAAGCAAATTAGTTCCCTTACTCCAAATTAATTCCAGCAACTAGATACATTTGTTGATATTTGGATAATTAAAACTGGCATTGGTTCAACTACAAATTCAAATTTAATTGCTCTGACTTTAGTTGCTATTATTCATTTGAAGGTGCCTTTACTACAGCTTTACTACCGGCTTCTATTCTGCCAGTACTGGGAACTAATTTTGACAATTAACTTTAGTTTATTCGGTCGAATAAATCATTTTTTCCGTGTAGGTCTCATACAGTGAGAGAAATTTATAGTTGAATTTACTATGGAATTATAGGAATGGGGGAGCATGATGACTTATCTCATGAAATTCACTATAATATAATGAAATTTACTATGACATAAGAATAGAAACCTGATCAAACTCACAATGTTTTATAGTAAATTCCATTAGGAGTCAGTATGTTCCCCTATTGCTATAATTCCATAGTAAATTTAACTATAAATTTCTCTCAGTGTAGTACACGTAGTGTGATTTCTACATGTAATGAGTATATATAAAAAAAGTGGAAGTTCGAGAACGAATAGACAGTTAATTTGAATGAGGAGGATGGTATTGAAGGAAAAAATTGATTTTGAAGTGAAAACCTTGATTTCTGAATATAAAAGTTAAATTTTGAGTGAAACAAGAGTGATTTTGAGATGTAAAATTTCAATTTTTAGGTGACACAAAAAAGTTGATTTTCGAAGAAAAGCTCAATTAGAATGAGGGAAATGCTGATCGAACGAACAAAAATTGGTTGTTGGGTGTGAACATAATTTTTCAATCAAAAAATTGTGAAATGTACACTGATAAGAAGGATTGTTTATGTCCAATAAATATTTCGTTAATTAGAAAAAGCTCTATGAATTATTGAATGCAACCATCATGTGTTTTTCTCAAATGTTGATTTATGAACTATTCAAAATATTTTTTCAAAAGAAAGACACGACAGTTGAACGTCAACGTTTTTTTCGTCCTATTTTTCTGATACATTTTGATTGTGTAAGAAAATTTTACGGTGGAGCAAATTTAATTCGAATTAAAAGATGATTTGGAGAATGAGAATATCGGGTTTTAAGAGAGAAAAATGGATTTTCGAGCAACGAATTTATTTTTGAGAGGAACAACGTTTTCTGAATGCAAAATGAATTTCTAAGTGAGAACGAAGTTTTTTAGTCTAACAGAAAATAGTTTCAGAATTAAAAATCGATTTATGAGGAAAAAAAATTGATTCTCGAGTGAAAAACTTATTTTTAGAAGAGAAATGGTTCAATGCTTTTGTTCAAAAATATATTTCTTTCATTCACATTGAATTCCTCTTTCGATAATTCACTTTCTCCACTGGAAATTTGTCTTACACCTCCAAATTAATATATTTTTTTTTTCACTCAAATACCAACTTGTTTATTCGCAAATCATGTTTTCATGAATAATCAATTGTCTAGCCCAATTATCAAGTGATTCATTGGACACAAAATTTGTTCATAAAAAATCCAATGTTTCTATGAAAAATCTATTTTTCCATTACCCTAGTAGAAATTGTCCAGGAATTCACAAGTGTTGTAACGGTCGCGCTAGTAAAATACTAGACACTTACAAGGGCCTCACTCAATATTTGTGAGGCACTCGTAATACTCGCAAGCAACATATCTGGTCGCAAGTGTCTATACACTGTAAAAAATATTCGGGATTTTCGGGTATACATTGTAAAAAATTTGGGGGGTTTTTCTTCACACTGCACTGAAAAAAAAATTTATTCCAGTCAAATAAATATTTATTTGTCCTGTACCAAAGAAATATTTATTAGAATTAACAAAATATTCTTTGGAACCAAAATAATTTATTGGAATTAAATAAACGATTAAAACCATCTATTTAATTCAAATAAATTATTTTGGTTCCAAAGAATATTTTGTTAATTCTAATGAATATTTCTTTGGTACAGGACAAATAAATATTTATTTGACTGGAATAAATTTTTTTTTCAGTGTGTTGGTAGATTCCGTCCTGTCATCGTGGCGGAATTGTTTGTCCATCACTTTGATGAATTATATTGTTTTTTGGGTCTTGAATCGTCCACAAGTGAGGGGAATGTCCACCAAATTTTGGTAAAAATCTCGCCATCTCTGCAGGAACTTTGCTGTCAGCATTTTTTGGGGGGGAATTCCACAATTATTTTTTTCTTCAGTTTAGTTCGGAACAGTGTCGTTCGAGATATTGTAGTTCAGATTTGGATGGTGAAACAATTCAAGTACTTCTTTGTGCACTTGAAATTTCATATATCTACACGGAGAGAAATTTGTAGTCAAATTTACTATGTTATTATTGTTTCCGAGGAACAGACTGAATTCTGTCGGATTTTACTATGAAGGGCATATTTTTACTATGGTACAACAATAGTATGCTGATCACATTTACTATGTTTTATGGGGGAACCCATCATAGTTCAGTCTGTTCCTCGGGAACAATAATAAAATAGTAAATTTAACTACAAATTTCTCTCCGTGTAAGAATTATGTGATAGAATAATTGCCTGGAATTCGTACGTGTTGTTCAAAATGGTGTAGTTTGAGATGGTGTAATTCAGATTTGTGTAGTGAAATAGTCTTGATACTTCCTTATTTGCGCTTTATATTTTGTGTAGTCTAAATTTCTTTGACAGAACTATCTCGCATTCGTCCTTGTAGTTCAAATTATGTGCAATTCCGAACGGTGTAGTTGAGAACGGTATACACGGAGAGAAGAGAATGGTAATATTTACCATGCCAACATAGTATTCGGTCTTATTTTATATAAAATCGTGATTGTAACTATGTGAGAATAGAGTTCTTTACCATTTTTCGGGTAATAATATACATATAGCATACACGGAGAGGAATTTGTAGTTAAATTTACTATGTTATTATTGTTCCCGAGGAGCAGACTGAATTCTGTCGGATTTTACTATGAAGGGCATATTTTTACTATGGTACAACAATAGAATGCTGATCATATTTACTATGTTTTATGGGGGAACCCGTTATAGTTCAGTCTGTTCCTCGGGAACAATAATAACATAGTAAATTCAACTACAAATTTCTCTCCGTGTAGTAATTATTACCAGAAAAATGGTAAAGAATTGTATCCTCACATAATAACAATCACAATGGCTATGTTAGCATGGTAAATATTACCATTCTTTTCTCTCCGTGTAGTTCAATGATTATGCAATTCAAATAGTGTACAGCATGAATTTCGGTCTGACCTAACATAAGTTCTACGTCAAAAATTGTGCGTCAGCAACGTTGCAGAACCATTTCGGATCACCTTTCCGAATGACCCCGTGATAAATGAAGCTTGCGCCAGGGCTGGGAATTTTTCTTCGTTATTCACCAATGTACGTCCGGACTGAGTCAGCCTTGGTCCACTGGTAAAGTTTTTATATTGACTTGTATTATCGCATTACTGTTTTACGATCTGAGGAGATGGAATCATATCAATTTTTGCGTTCACATATTATCAACTGAGGAAACAAGATTATAGTTGAAATAACTATTCAACTTGTAAGCGCATGTGGATTCATTTTTTTGTCGTTGGAATAACGAGTCTCTTCATTGATTAGCCCAATTTTAAATAATTTTTTATAAAAATCAGTTAAACCAATGAAAAAAATTGTTATTCTAACGAAAAGAATGGGTCTATACGCGCGTACAAGTTGAATACTTATTCCAACTGCATAATCTTTTTTGTCCGTGCACTTGTACCAGAAATTACCAAAAACAAATACCACGAATTTTGTATATTTCTCAAGGGGAGAAATTTGATACCGTCCGATGATAAACTTTCTAACTTTCACTTTGAGATAAAAATATCTAACACAGACTAATGATCCTCGAATAATATAATTTCTTGATTGTAAAGGTGAAAAAGAAAACACTCGTTGCAGTGAATTCAATACAGTGATTATTCCACAATAATTCCAATTTGATTGGAATCATCGACGTAAAAGAATCGTAACAAGTTTCTCTCAAATGAAACAATGTTAATTATTTTAATAACGTCAGACAGAAATGATACGTCATTAACATGAATTGTAAGATTTGAAACATTGAATACAGAATGTGTTAGCCATTTTACGCTCTGTATGTGATTTTCAATTAGACGTGCCCTGATTAACGTTAAACGGATGACCAAAGATGAATTCATCATGAACGTAGAATTAGTAATCACTCGAATTTCTAGATACATGAATATATTAGATCACAACGTCGTGCGTTGAATATTTGCAAGAGATCATTTCTATTCATCTTCCCTCTTCATAACAATTTTTATGAAAGCAGAGGTGTTTCAATTTCACAAAAAATTGAGAATTTTTCAATGAAAATTGAACGTTCGGTTAACATATTGAGCCTTGAAAACGTGATACGAAACGACTTCCCGGTCTGGTTATAACTTTACGTCGCACGAGTTTTTTTCGATTCATAACTTCCGCAAAATTAGCTTCCGGCATAATTCAGGGACAACAACTTCTCGAAAACAGAGTCGAATTGATCAGAACTTGTTGCATTCGAAATGTACAAGAAACAATGAATCCTCCTCCATGATAGCTGCTCTCTTTTTCACTTCCATAGCTAATATTATTATTTCAGTTTCACCTGTTTACAGGCAAGCGAAAAAAATTCACTGCAGCGGCAAAATGTAATTCCGTCGTCTCAAATTTTGCTACATCAGCTCATTATTTAGCCACAGCTGCGAGTTATTTGCACAATTTTCAGTATCGTATATAAAATTGCAAACGAGCTTAAATAGAGGGATAGATATTTTTTGTTGTAACAGCTAAAAAGTTATTAATGCTATGACACCAAAAGATTTACTACTATTCCAGCAAAAGTTACCCAGGAAAATCAGATTTCGCTCTAACATTAAACTCTTTTGTCTCCATGTATCAGCTCCCAAAACAAAGAATTCGTTGCTGCAATATCTTTGTTGTGGCAGCTACATTTCCCGCTCTCAGACCTAAAATACTACTTATGACACACAAAATATCCAAATTGCGGTAATATCGATATCTCTTCCCGATGACTCGTGCATATCATTCGAGCGCAACGATTAATTTATGAGAAAAACGTTGAAATAATACCGATCGATTACCACAACGAAAAGAAAGTGCAGAATCTCGGAACAATGAGTCAAAAGTTTTTTGTAAGAACGTCGCTTCCTTTCACGACTGGGGCAAGAACTTTCTCCGTCCAAGTGAATGGTTGTATCAAACACGATATTTAGATACGGGTGAACACGGTTTTTTTACTCCCTATTCTTGTTATTTGTTACGATGATCTTATGATAAATCACGTAATTGCAAGTAATCGGATATTCATACGCGAGAACAGTTTCATCTCGTCATTTGAATGTCATCGCTTTTCGTACTGTTGGCGTTTATTACTCTTCTGGATGACTCAGTTCTAACTTGAATCATTGGGTCGGTGATGTTGAGAGCAATACACACATATACCTAGTTAATAATTTCAATGATGCTCCAGTTAGTAATTGTGCGCTTCGAGCTTATATTTGATTAGTCATCCGATGATACAAGAACTCTTTTAATATTATTACCCAGTCCTTCTTCTTCTCCTCCCTTCACATTCTGCTCTGAATTCATTATGCTTCAACCATTCGTTATAGTTTATTTTCAAACGATTTGACAAAACCACTCTCAAACGGAACTGACTTGATATTTGTAAATGATATTACCTGCTGCGCCCGCATCATTTGTTGCTGTTGTTGCTGCTGTTGAAGAATTTTGGCGTGTTGATGTTGATCAACTTGACCAGGATTGACTTGTTGAGGATGACCCCGTGCTCCGGCGCCTCCGCCTCCTGGTTGCGGAACACCGCCCCCGGCAGCGGCAGCCGCCGCGGCCGCTCTCTGCCTCAGACTCTGTTGCGTGAAGTTGATGGTTTGAGACTGCGAGACCGAACAATAGGTGTCCGTCTGACCACCAGGACCCGATTGGTTCTGAGTTTGTTGTTGGTTGAAGTACATGCCCTGCTGCGCCGCCACTGACACACCCGATTTGAGATCGCCTGTCAACTGCATGTGCTGACCCGCTGACACCTGTGACAAATTGAAAGAAAACGGAAAATTATGGATGTGAAAAGTTAACGGCGGCGTATTGTACCGTCAAGCCCCCAATGGGTGGATTAAAATTTTGCATCTCTACGGCCTATATGGAGAGAAGAATCATACAGAACGATCGACAAGTGGCGACTATTGTCCTGTCGTCGGACTGCATATCGAAGAAAATAATACGAAATGGCTACCGTACTTCTCTATTTCATCTCGAACGAATAAGAGGAAGAGCGAGTGGAAAAGGGAAAAGAATAAAGTATGATCGCTGGTCCATATCCCACCGAGAGATGACCCTTGACCGTTGACAATCTAGCGCGAGTACGTACATCTTTCCTCGATTTTGTCATTCAAAACGTACAAGAAAGTCCATAAACGAGCGTATATCGGATACACATCATCACGTGTACTCGTATCTTTCATGTGATTTATCGTTTCTCGGTTGTATGATTCATTGATCGATCAAATAGAATTCTTTCAGGTTCAATGAAAAATACCAGTTGCCAGAGACGAATAGGGAAAAAACAAGATGGTACTCGTGGATAAAAGATGCGATACAAACATACACATGCGATGAATGTGTCTGATTTGAAATATTCACAAAAATTTATTGAATTTATCAACATTACTCTCCGAGAGATTGTTTCATTCTAAACTTCATGTAATGAAATTGTTGGAAAGAATATAACTAAAAGAGGATTGAATTAAATTTTGTCAGAAAATAATTTTGAAAAAAAGTACATTTTACTTGTATCTTTCTCTTCCTCTCTCTCGTTCTCTCTATAAAGATTCACGTGAAAGGTGTGGAGTATGGAATCTCGGTACGATCGTAGTACTCTCCGTTGCATATTAGTATGCTCGTCGAAGTGTACCTTACCTTACTTCCTTTCCTCTCTCAACTACTTTGTTCACTTTACTTCCTGGTGCAGCGGTTCACCGGTTGGTTTGGTCGACTCGGCTCATTCTTGCCGTCTACATACTTGAACGCAATTTTGCCAAAACTCTATGTTGATGTATTCAGCACAGTTCAGGGCTTATAATATGTAAACGCGTAACGGGACATACGCTATGTAGATGTCGTCTCGTTCCCCAAGGGAAGGAATATTCGCTCTCCGTGCGGTCGGTATGATTTAAGCTAATTATGCGCAATTCTAATCACGCAACGGACAGGTAGATAGGTAGGTAGGTAGGTAGGTAGGTAGGTATAGGCAGACACGACGACAACGAAGGTCTTACGAGCCACATTGAGCGTGATCATTGTACAGGACGATCCACAATCGACTATTATTCTAAGCTTAGAACTTAGGTCTTTGAGAAATTTATCAGACTGAAGAGTTTGCCTCTCTCGCGTATACAATTAATAAACTCCAAGTTAAAAGTTGGGAATCCAAGAGAATTTTCTCGTATCTAACGAGCACAAATGAGAGGGGCAAATACGGGGATGGTTGAATGTGTGAGAGAAAAGTGGGGTTTGCCACGTTCTACCGTAGAGTAACTACGAAAGGTTAGTCTCAACTTCAACCCTGGGGCGTGCTAATTACCTTAATCAAGATTATTTTTCCAGAGATCCTTTGTAAAAGCGACAGAAGTACGAGGATACGAAACTCACCTTGTCCCTCTCGCATGCGCAAGAACCTTTTGAAAATACAGTAGCCTCTCGTTATAAGCGTAAGCTGTGTCCTTATTCCACTCAGTACCAAATCTTATGTGAGAAAAAGATACAGATAGCTTTTAGCGACGCTTATAACGAGAGCCTACTGTACATCTGTTCCGTATGGAAGGTCGAAGTGATACTCCTTTGGGAGGAAAGGAAGGAAAAATTCTCTGAGAGAGAACGTTTTTCTTTTAGGATTCGATTCGACGCGTACGTGCGATGCGAATGATTATAGATTTGTACGGTTTCTGCATTGCATATCTCTCGTCTTCTACATATATGTATGAGATGTAGTCATCCTACCCGCGTGTGAGGATACGGTAATCCATACACGAATACATACGAAACTACCGTTCCTGTTTTCATATATCTATCTACCACACCTTTACGTAATACGTATTTCACATGACGTATACATTAAATGATAATTCATTTGTATTTCAACGTTGGAATATTTATCGATTTCTTCAAGAGGAAAAAAATAACGCCAAAAGCGGTTACGTGATGAAACGATCACAGGGCTTGGCCTGATTACAATCAAATCCTCTTCGAGTTTGAGACCTTGTGACACTTCGGTATAAGCACAATGCTCATAAGTTGTTCGCAATAATAAAGAGTCTCGGAGCATAAAGTCGTGTCACGATGGACTACTTCATCGTCCTGTTCGTCAATCTCCATACAACGCATAGCGTAAGTGCACAAACAAAGGAGAATAAAGACGACCGATAAGTGGTCCGAGGCCAATGAGGAATGTCGCACGTTCCTATTATTTGATGCTTCGTGGTCGACATTAACTTGTATGCAAATTTGCCTTATGACTCGGTGAAGAATGTGCTGGAAATGACAAAATTTCACTCTCGAAAGTTTTCATTCGAACTTTTTCACAACTTATGATGTTTCTTTTCGTTCCTAACTGTGATCAACAAACGAATTTCGAATTTCAATCATTCAAAGCTTGCTTCGACTAATAATTATCCTATTCATACCTTCTCACTCTCTAAAATCTTTCAAATGAAATTTTCACTCTTTCAGAATGAAAGTCTGAAGGAGAAAAATCTGATCCTCACGGGTACTTCAATATTGTAGGAAATTGTTCACTGTTTCAAATTCAGAAAGGGATTTCATCGTGTTTAATATCTCGATGTGGTAATCGCTAATCACAGGGTTCTTATGCTCGTAATATCTCTAATTCTTGTATAACCTTATCCGCTGCGGGCACCATCGGGAGTAAACGGAAGATCTGCCGTTTAACTGACCCGCCCGGTTGCATACCGGTTGTTGCATGATAACAAGTCTTCAAAAAAGGTAGAATTAAGAGAAAATTGTAAAACACGGGAAATCCATTTTTCCCTCAACTTTCTGCCATGTGGAGTTTTGGAAAATTCACGGAAACGCGGTTGTCGATACGTATAAATTTCCCATCAATTTATCGATTGATCGTAAAAAATATTCGCTGGCTCAAGGAGGAAGAGCAACAAGAAGAAGGAGAGAAAACTCGTGAAAAGAGAAGTCATCAGACTGTTTGCAAACGGTACAGTCGTACTAGTCTTTCCAGCCGCTGACCTCCAACACCCTCTACCCTCCTCTTTCAGATTTTACATCGCATATGCGTGGAGAAGATGGTATTTCACTAGTCGATGTTCCTACCTCGGCTGGCATCGTACGTATGGAATCGTTGCTTGTGGAGGAAGAATTAAAAATATCAAGATCTACAGTCATAAATTTCTGCCTTCTTTCTACTCTAATCCGTGGTTATCGAGTGAGCGAAGATTATTCAACTTCTACTATAAATTTGTTAAGAAAGTGCCTATCGGTGATGCAAAACCATGCGATTTTATATCCAGACTACTCAATATCTCAACAAAATGTAATCGGGCTGCTTCCTTAAATAAAAAGAAGAAATACTTATGATGAAATCGGAAGATCTCAACAAGTATGAATGCGTTTCAACGAGTTGTAAAATTTCAAAAAGCACATAAATCAAACTTTTGCATATGTTTTGCAAGAAAGTTATTTCACGTAATTCCCGACGCTCAACAAATCTCCAATCTCTGCTTAGGTTTCAAATCTACCAACGTACACACGATTCTTTATTATATGACAATTAATGTTGTTGAAATTCGAATCGTTTACAGGAACGAAACGAAAATTCAAACTCAAAAAATCTGAGAAATCATCGATGTTGATCTTCTCGAATTAACTCCTTGGAACTGGACACATCGTTGAAAGAATGTATCGCAAGATTTTCGGTCTTCAACAACTGAGGATTTCGTTTCAATAAACAATTAAAATTTCAGCAAAATGATAATCAATCAAAAGAGATTTTTTCTCGATCCTATTCTGAATCCTACAATATTTTTACTCTAATCGAATTACATTTCGCTAAGAATTTTGTATCATGCTTGAAGACCCCACATGGAAAATCGTGCACAGTTTATGCATAAATTATGTATACTTTATATTGAAAAAATCACAAATATTCCGATAAATATAAGAAAATAAGTATTTCGAAGTCTCGTTCAAGAATACCCCCGGTATTGAATCAGGAAACCAATAGAATTCAGTCTCGAATCTCATCTCACTCTCAATAATAAGTTAGCGTACAAAACTAATCTCCTCCTCTTCGAACCGAACCGAATACAATCAACATTGTCACGAACGATATCACTTCGTACGGAAGAAGATACAAAATCTACCATTTATAGCATAGCGAAGGGATGATGCATGACGTGACTGAGAGTAATTTACTTTCCGATCGCGCTTTAGAATTGCCGTTTCAGGGTTCGTTCAAAGGAGGCAATATAATCAAATATCGTTTCTTTTTTCCATTACGATTCCACACGTGAGGCGATTTTCTTTAAATGTTGTAGATCGTAAGGCAATCGATTACGGGCAAATAATATACAATGTTACGATAATACCACAGGATATTGAAAGATTGTCGTACATTCCTTCCACAAGTCAAATAACTTGTTTCTAAGAACTGCGAGCAATTAGCGAGAAAAAATACATAAGAACACAAAATTGATACCTACGATATTTTACGATGATTATTATCATTCTTATGATAATCATCATAGTCAAGAAGCGGTAACGATTTTCTTTTGATCGAAGGAAATGATTTTCTCAACAATCTGACAAAGATACCGTTATTTTTGTGAGAGCATCGTTTAATTTCTCTCATGAGGCTCGTGTTACCTTCACGCTCATTTTTCATCCTCTTATTGTATATCACTTAAACTTAGACTTTAATTTTTTGCAAGAAATCGTATTATGAACCTCACGCGAAATAAGTCGAGCGACTCTTGGCGGTGGTGGTCTCAAGAATCTTCTACTTCTTTTAGTCTTTTTCCACTCTTATCGGTCTCTTAACGCTTTCTTTCTTTGTTCGCAGTTATTTCCATCCAACTTTAGTTATTTTTCTTCATTTGTGATTCCACTCTGCCTACCTATTTGCCCTGTCTACCTGCACCGTTCAAAACAGTGAGGCGGTGCATCGACCCGCCCTTCGGGTAGAAAACGTACTTGAAAATCTCTGCAGTATCTACAGTTGAGTTACCGAATGTCGGACAATGCGGCTGGAGTGTCACAGCTGTTATACCGTCGCGGATTATCTCTTAGAATATTTATAAGATAGAAATGAATTGGAATTTTCAGTATTTGTGGAAGCTGAGATATTTCAAATACAGTTTTGAAAAAGTTGTGAAAAACGAAAAATTTGAAATCACAGAACAATTTGTATCAGCACGGGGTTATACGATTAATTGTTGAGGGGCAGCTGAATCACTGGAGATAAAAAATTATATAAATCAGATTTGTGAAAACAGTTGACGCCAGTCAGATTTAATTTAGAATTGTGAGATTCAATTGAATAAACTGAGTATATATGAACGTTCTTCTTCCTTTATAAGATCTCCAACATCCAAGATTTACAAGCTCTAGCTACATTTTATGACATAGATTTCTTGGATTCCTTGCTTAATAGGGGTGTGCGGGTACCCGAGTCATCGGATTTTTATCGGGTCGGGTCGGGTTTTCCAATTACCCGAGTTTTTCGGGTACCCGATTACATTCGGGTAATTCAAATATAGCAAACGTTTTCCTCAGCGAGAAATATTGTGACAGCAACCCGATCAAGATTGCTGACAAAACATGTGGAAGAGTTGTGCTTCCTCCATTCAAATTTTAAAATATGAAAAAAGAATGATATTTATAAGAAGAATATTTATTTTCATTGATGTTCAAAATTCTATATTGTGGTTACTAAATACGAAAATAGATAATATATTATTTATGAGATATAAATGTGATTATATTTTTTAATTGAATTAAAAAATAAATATAAACATTCCATGAAGCAATTTGGAGATTTCTTAATGCGCTGCATAATCAATTACATGGAGTAACAACCCTAACAGTCTTGTAGTGAATATGGCATTCTTCATATTCGAATTGAATTCATATGAAATCCCCTTATTCTTACAATCGCTCAAGACAATTTGCCCTTAAAATATCAACGGCAATGGCAACTTCGAATAGAAGTTGAAAATATTAAATTTAAGCGATTTTATTATATTCGGGTACCCGACTTGGAAAACCCGATTTAATCGGATACCCGACCCGACCCGATAAAAAGTGCTACCCGCACACCCCTATCGCTTAAGGAAACACAAATTCTCACGAATGCTTCCAAAATTTTTGTGAGTGATTTCCGAATTTACTCAGAATGAGTGATATTTCACTCAAGCGCAACGTTCACCATTTCAAAACTTGCTGATTATCATTTTGTAGTACGTTATTGGCAAGTTGACACTGTAAAAAGTAAATCTGGAATGCCCCTCCAATTTGATGGCAGCAAAAATTCACCACTTGGGGTAAATTCATTTTCCCTATATTTTGTGGGAATTCTTCACTTGGAGAGAAATCTCCTTGAGAAAGAAAAAAATGTTCTACAAAATGGAAGAGAATTCCTCAAAAATATAGGGGAGATGAATTTTCCCCACGTAGGGGACTTTTGCTGCCACTGAATTTGGGGGAAACTTCACTTTCACTCTTTACAGTGTGCGTATTAATGGGTCGAACAACGATCGTCATTGTGTGTGCATTGCTTTATATCAGGTGCTCATAAATCAATTGATCACGTAATCATGAACGCGACGACCCGAGTCGAAAAAGTGTACAAGGAAGGGGGGCATTTTACGAAGCTGCATTGTAGGGATACTCGATATTTACAGTATCAATACTTTTCTATAAAATATGTATCTAGTTTATATGAATTTTCATAAAACTTCGATTGAAATTTGATATATATTTTATATAAAAACATCCAACATCCCTACTGCATTAATACAAAAGTTTCGAAGGGCATTCCCTCCCCTTGCTCTCCGTCAAACGATTTCACTAAGCCTGAGCCGCAGAAATTCTCAATCTGGGCCTGAATGAGATCAGGACGAAAAATAAAATCAAACCAGATTTATTCCGGAATACGCAAAGAATCAAAGCTAAATCAGATGTCACGTTTTGATTCTAGGATGATCGTTGTTATATATATCGATACGTAGACTTATTGAAATGATAATCAACGGGCCAGACAATGCCCGCGTGGGAAAAAATAGTCTGGCGTCGATCTTTGCAATAGTCTTGCAAGAAGAGTCTCGCAAGACGATCGCATACTTATAAAAGCATACGTCCAAGATACAGGGGAGATTTGGGTAAAAGTATGGGATTTGGGACTCCGCCATATTCCTGCGAGACTAGTGTAAGATCCTATGAATCTGTTGAAGGTATGGAAAAAGTATGGGAAAATTTCAATTCCCATACTTTTGTCAAGATTAATCCCGTATCTCTGCCCTATTTTTTCATACGTGTCGCAAAATTCTTGCGACACTTTTTCGCCAGATTGACGCCAAACTGTTTTTTTCTACACGGCTGGTGAGCGATGTCATTCGAAAAATATTGGGGGCAGAGGTGTTGCATGATCAGTATTGCTTACAATAATGGTAACCATTCCTTCATTTACTCCGTGTAGTTTGGTGACTGGTTCTACATAGGATTTCAAGATATTTCACGATATCGATATTTTATAAAATTCAATAAAAACTCGAGGAAGTTTTTATGAAAAATATCAATACCGTGAAATATCTTGTACCTCTAATTCTACATTGATTGTTGTTAATTTGATACAACTACTCGCGCAAATGCAATTGGAACAAAATTGACATTGGAACCAATGTTATATATATTGCTATGGTATTCACATCGCAATCGTAACCTCATTTTTCATTTAAACTTTACATCGGCATTTTTTTCATCCAACGAACATTTTTCTGTTCTCTTAGAAAAAATGAATCAAGTGTAAGAGAATGGATAATATGAGTATTGAACCGTCATTCTAATACTCTACCCGGAATTGGGCCATTTCTGATAACTGAGGGTAAACGCAAAATATTCTCCATCAGGTTGGGACGAGTACTTCGAGTTCAAACGTAAAACCTGATTCGACTCCGATTCGTTGCGTATTACAAAGGAAATAAAGTTTGATTCGATTTGACAACCTGATCTCGTCCCATTCATATTCAACAAATTCTCTGTCGACCTGAATATTGATCCTGTTTCGATTTGATTAAACTCTGATTCCTTGCGAATTACGGAGTCAATGAGGATTCGAAAATAATGACATCAGTAAACTATTATATATGGAATCACAAATCTTATCTCTGACCACAACTGACTGGATCGCTGAAAGAGCAAATTTTTCGCTGGACTGATGGAATGTTCAGTATCGTATATACAGAAGAGCAGACAAAGTTAGCTGGAGGAGTCGATATTTCTTGCTGCCTCAGCTGAAAAATTGCTGTCGAAACCAGCAACCTGCAGAGAACATGGAGCTTTGACAAATGTTCAGAATAGATCAACATAGATTAGACTAAAGCTCCGTTGGAGCTCAAGTTTAGGTTCATAAACATTCGACGGAGATCTGATGAACGTTACAATGTCCACTTGAGAATGATTAATTCAAGGAAGGTTCGCAGAACGTTCATTGGAGATTTACCGAAGATTCACTGGAGTTTCAATTTTTCAATATAAGTTTTTCTAAGTTATGTTTTTTTCAGTTAAGTCTGTGTATATAGGTTTTGTAGATATACAAAAAGCATTCGATAATGTTGGTTAGAAGAAAATGTTCGCGATTTTGAAAAATGTAGGAATTGATTTTGAGGATAGGAGAATAATATATGAATTATATAAGAATCAAACCGCAATAACAGAAATAGAAGCTCAAGAAGGAAGAGCACAAATTAAAAGAGAGGTGAGACAAGGATGCTAACTGTCACACTGAGAAAACAGATATCTTGAAAAATACCATAATTTATGGATTCTCAGCGCTGGTCTGACCCGAGTCGGAATATTCACTTGCATGAATCTCCAAAAGTACCATAATTTCTTGGACTTTTCGAAATAAGTATGGTACCTTCCGTATAAAAGTCCAAGACATTATGGTACTTTTAGAGGTTTTTTCAGGTAAATATTTAGACTCGGTCAGACCAGCGCAGAAAATCCATAAATTATGGTACTTTTCAAGATACCTTTTTCTCCGTGCACCATTGATTTTCAATTTATATATAGAAGAAGCGATGAACAGATTCAGGGAGAAGATGTAAGCATGTTGAGATTTGCGGATGACATAGCTATATTAGCTACGAGTGGTGCTGAGTTGGGAAATATTCTCAACACTATGAAAACAATATTACTAGAAAACTATTGTATGAATATAAATAAGGACAAAACAAAATTCATGATTTGTACAACAGCGAGAACATCAAGAAGGACGAAAATGAAAATAGATGCAGAGACAATTCAGCAAAGGAAAGAATTTAAATATCTAGGAAGCATAATTACAGAAAACGGTAAAGAGATATAACACATGGGCTGAAGAGTCCCGGGCCTAACACATACATGGCGCGAATTTTACTGCATTCACCTGTTTTTCAGTTAGTACGAATCTTCAAAATACAGCTGTCAAAATTCCATGATATTCCATTCATTAGTTTGTGAGTTATTGTACTAAGGGTGACGCTACTTTTGTTATTTTTAAAACAATGGATCAAAAACAATTTCGTGTTTTAATTTGACATTGCTTCTTGATGAAAAAAAATACCGTTCAAGCGGAGCAATGGCTTGGAAAGTATTATGGGGACTCCACTTCATCAGAAACCACAATGAAACGTTGGTTTGCTGACTTCAAACGTGGTCGTAGAGACACCGATGATGCAGAACGCAGTGGATGTCCAAATGGGCGAGTCATACCAGAAAACATAAAAAAAATCTACAAAATCATTTTGAATGATCGAAAAGTGAAGTCGCGTGAGTTGGGTGACATCGTAAAAATATCAAAAGAACGTGTTGGCTTTATATTGCATGAGCATTTAAGTAGCGTTTGCTCACTGTCGACCAAAAACAAGAACGCGTTGATGCTTCTGAGCAATGTTTAGCCATGTTTACACGTAACAAGCCGGAATTCTCGCGTTGATATGTTACAATGGATGAAACATGGATCCATCACTTAACTCCGGAATCAAAACGATCGTCATCCGAGTGGACAGCCACTGGTGAACCTCGTCCAAAGCGCCCGAAAGTACAACAATCGGCTGGAAAGATTATGGCCTCGGTATTTTGGGATGTGCGTGGTGCAATCTTCATCGACTATCTTGAGAAGGGAAATACCATCAACAGTGAATATTATATCGCATTATTGGTATGTTTGAAGGCTGAAATTGCAAAAAAACGACCGCATATGGCGAAGAAAAAAATGTTATTTCAACAAGACAACGCACCATGTCACAAGCCAATCAAAACAATGGCAAAACTACATGAATTGAACTTCGAATTGCTTTCACATCCACCGTATTCGCCAGATTTGGCTCCCGGCGACTACTGGCTGTTCGCAGACCTAAAAAAATGCTCGCCGGTAAGAAATTTCGCTCGAATGAAGAGGTTATCGCTGAAACTGAGGCCTATTTTGAGGCAAAAGATGAATCGTTCTACGAAAATGGTATTGAAATGTCAGAGCGGTGCTGGAATGATTGCGTTGTTCTTGATGGAGATTACGTTGATAAATAAAGCTAATTTTGAACAAAAAAACCGTGTTTTCTTTGTTAGGCCCGGGACTTTTCAGCTCATGTGTTACCGCACCGAGAGAAGAGCGATTTGGAAGTTCGGTAAATAGTGATATACTTGTTCGATAAATCTAAATAGTACTGAACTTTCAGCGATGTTTCATGAAATTTCAAGAAGGATTACTGAAAGTTTGCTTCACATTACTCAGTGTTCTTCAATTGTTGTTATATAATACAATATTAATGACCAAATTTGCTGTATATTACTCAATTACTAAACGTTTAGGAATTGAATGACACACAGCGAATTTGGTCGTGAATATTGTATTATATAATACCGAGTGTAAAACACTGAGTAATGTACAACAAAATTTCAGTAATGTTTCTTGAAATTTCATAAAACATCGCTGAAAGTTCAGTAATATTCAGATTTATCGATCGAATATAATACTATTCACTGAACCTCCAAATTGCTCTTCTCTCAGTGCGTAAAAAAGAGATCATTTAAACATAAAGAGACAACGGAACAAATTCAAAAGCGTATCAGGCGTTTATATAGATTTGTAATATGAAAAACTGCTTGAGGTTATTTTTTTTTATCTACTCTCCGCTGTTGCTCGTTGAAAATGCAGTAGCAGTTAATGGTATTAGAAACCGAGGAGGAAGATCGAAAGCTCACAAGCGTATCCATAGGTTTGATGATACAATCGATATCTTGGCACACATGTAACCGTGTAGACGCGTACATCGAGTCAGATACCGAGACCAAATCGGTACGCACGACCCTTACAATGTTATAACGTTAGTGTTATGTTGGCACCGCCACCGTTCGCTCTACCCCATTGGTTTGTCGACGTTCTGCTAATCATTGAACTTACTCATGCGTTATCCGTATACACATCGTCTGCCGGCGTCGTTTGAGGGGAAGAGGCTGACGAGAGAAAACGACGACGAGAAGGAGAAAGAAGTGGAGAAGTCGAGGAGGAAGGGATATCCAGCAGACGGGTGAGTATAATCGTACATACGTATTACATATTCACACCTACGTTCACCGGGGTACGCGTGTGCGATCTTCGTGTGCTTCGTGGTTGGACACGTATGTATGCGCGCGGGAGTGTAATATCGACCAGGAGAGAAGCCTCTTTCACCCTCCCCCTGCCCCCTGTACCGCGCCACACCCCCGTGCTGCCGTCGAGAATATTACGGCTGTCACACCTCGCCTCCTATCCTTTCGCGTCCTATCCCCTCCAAACGAACGTGATCTCTCTTCTTACCCCTTGACGACCCTCCACCGAGTGCGAGCGCTCACGTGCACACATAGGTTGCGCACCCCCGCGCTTAAACCATATTCAAGCGCTTTTCCCTTCCATAGTGTGTAACCTGATCTCACTTTTTCCCTCCTACATCGCGTCGCGAGCCTCGATCTACTCTGGCTCACTAGTTTTCTTGTCCACCCTTCTACACGAATCATTAAACGGGCGTTAAATTGCACGTTATTTCACGTTAATGTATAGGTTTTCTGTTTATATACATACATGTTTGCTTGGGGTGAAAGTATATATTCCATTGAGATGTAGAGATCGTACAACGCGACACGCGACTCGTGTCACGTATAAAAACCTACTCTCGTATTCTTAGCCCTTCCAGTCGAGGAAGGCTCGACGGGAAAATGTCTATGGAGGGGACAACTTTATCTACTTTTCATCGAATGTGTATTTATTGCTCTCTTCTCCCTTCTTTTTCACTTGGAAATCATTATATCTATATCTTGTCTATGTTTCATCTTATTTTTCGCCTAATGAACAAATCTTTATATATGAGCATTGCCCTGACAATTGAATTACAATTCGAAATGAAATTTGCTTGCAAATCTTTTTGCCAATATAGCGAAAAATTCGCGGCCACAGATAACTGGATTTCTATAAGAGATCAACATGATTGATCAAAAAAGCACTTTTGTCAGTATTAAATACAGAAAAGTTGGCAAATTTTATAGCCAACAAGATTGCTGTCACGGCAAAAAATTTGTTTCTAAAGGTGCAACAAATTATTTTGTTTGGATCTTAATCGTTTTGGAAACTAGTGCTATTTGTGAGCTGTTGCCAGAACAACTAACGATACAGCGAACGTCCTCTTTCTCATTCTCATATCTCCGTCAAATCTACAAGATATGGATGTGCTTTTCAATTTATAAAAGTTTTAACGATAAACCAAGCGTTATAAAATTTGCCGAGGTATGAATTTCTATATTTATAGTGTACCAACTTTGTATCACAAGTATGCAATCCACACAATTATCTTGAATTAACTTTCGTTTTTGACTATCGCTAAACTGTTAAAAATGTTTTGAAATTTCATAACTTTTCCAATTACATCCGTAACTGAAATTTCCAATTCTTGGTATTTGAATTGAGAATTTGTAAGTATTTGAAGTTTTGTCCAGAAATTTTTAACAGTGTATGGGGACATCAAATACTTCGAAATTAAAAGGATTTGAATACCCTGTAGAGTCCGCGAGGGTTGCGTGAGTATTACGAATGTTTCACACTTGTCTCGTTTGTCTATACTTTATGCGGCCCTGTCACCGTCGTCGTCACGTGAACACCACACCCTCTCGACTTGAAGTAGTCACGTATTTTATATACCTACCCCTAACCCGGTATTGAGTAGTCACTCGTTCCGATGACCATATAAACTTGAAAATGTACCTTAAAAAATCGCATACACCCTTACCTGTGATATGGATAGCTAGTGCAGTTAAATCTGTAAATCGATACCAATCTGACATCGAAACTCGAACCCCCGATTGAATTTTATTCCTCGACTATATTCATCGTACATAGGAAAGAAATTCGAGAAAAAAGACGATGATTTTTTTCTCTTTATGGAGATTTTTATCGGGGATCAAACCCTCCAGTGACAAAGATTGGACAAACCGGCGAGGGAACGGCGGATAGTACTCGTGATATTACACGAACTCACGTCCTATGACTACTTCGCCTTCTTGTGGCTGAATTTACATATACTCTTTCCCGTGTTCACGGAAAACGTATTCGTACGTCTGTACATTTTTTCTTCCCCGAATTTACATTAATGTTCTAAAATCTTGTGCACTGATATGAGAGAGGGCTTTATCCGGTTCACATCTTGGTATACTTACATCTTTTGTTCCAACCCACGTAGAAATTGACGAATGGCTCGCCAGTGCCGGTTCGATACAGGCTGCCAGTGTACAACCGTAGGCAGCCAACGTTGGTCGAATTGCGGAATGATAACGCAAAATAACTCCGATCTGGTACCGACCACCAACCGTCGCTAACCACCGGTTACCAACATCAATTCAATATTTGCAACCGATGTTTTTTCAAAATTTAGGACCTTCTTGTCTACATTTGTATAAACTCAGTTATTCAGGTACATACGTAATATATAGATCCTGACGCGAGAACTATTATATCGAATTACATAGAATGCATTTCTCCATTAAAAGAAAATTCTTTTGAACTTCAATGCATTTGTGAGTCTTTAGTGCGTCGGGGATCAATCGATGCTCATGAACTCATGGTGATATCTAACGAAAAACTTACGGAAGATTGTCAGCTATTCACGTAGTTCATAATTCCGTCGATAATAATGTTATTTTCTACAAAATTATTTTATTTCATAATATTTTTCGGAGTTCAACCGTGCATCGAACATAACCGTGCAGTGTTATATGATAAAATTTCTAAAAATCATCAAATCTCTTGTCTAAGTGCATTACATATTTGTTCACCTTGGTTTGGGATCCCATTCAGGATTGGAGACCAACGCTTGCTCATCAAAACTGTACCGTTGTTGATTCAACATTAGTGGGAAATTGGTCAACAACGGTCAGTTTAATCATCAAACCAGTACCGATTAGAACATGAAATTACGTCGTTCCAGTACCGACTCGGAATCGGCAGACAACCGTTGTTAGCCAATACCATCTCAATATTGATGCGGTATTGAAGATTTTTTATGATTTTTCAAATGGCTTTATAAGATTCAAAAGAGGGTAATCGTTGATCTAAATGTTGAGAGTCGGAGAATAGACTTATTAGGAACGTTTGGTTTTCTGTAACATACTCACTGGGTCCTACTTATCCATCCGACTCAGACTCTTTCGATTCAGTCAAACATCGAACCCTGGTATCACGTCCTACCCTACCATATATTCTGAACATATATATATGTTAGCGTATCAGACACGTATGGGCGCAGACAGAATGTACAGAGTACTAAATTCCCCTATCGGAAATCGATATCGAAGAGCCACAACCAGCAGCAGCCACTCTTTACCTCTCTCTTCTTCACTTTCTCTTCCCATCTTTCTCCCTCGTGTTTATTTTCCGCGCCATATTTCTATCTTTGGTCTTTTCATTCTGTTTTTCTTTCAACACACGTGTACACACAAACGAGTACCTACGTACATTCTATTCGTACGCAAAGTAACATTTTAAAGTGTCAAAATGGGTTAAATTAAAGGCATTGATTTCAGTAACGGTACTCATGATATTCATTATTAATATTGAATATTTAAATCGAAATATATATTTCGATAATAGAATTGGACGTTACGATACCTGGTTTTGAAATCCTCCCCAAATTATTCACCTCCGAGTTTCTGAAGTGAATCCCAGGTACTTCTTAATGCACATCGATATTCACCAACCTGTCTGTTAATTGATCTACAATTCTCGCAACGTTTAACCGAGAATATTTACTGAACGTCAAACGTTAAACAATATTATTACAACATGAGTTCGTCAAACAGATTGTATTAATTAACGGTCAATGACTTCCACAAATACGCAATCGGAAGGGCTCCACAGAGGAATGGACAGGACGAGTACGGAGAGAGTATAAACTATGTATCTACGTTTCATTGAGAGAATGGAATATCAGGGTTGCTAACTGGGTTCCCATAAAAATCACTAATACCATGGTAAAGAGTTGCCAAAAATCGCTAACTTTGGTTAATCGAAAAGTTACTAGATTATCGCTAGATATGTTCAACGTTCCACACCACATCGGACGGTTTGACAAATGTTTTTATTTCACAACAATAAATGAATTACCACTCCAAATTTGAATTATCATTTTTTTAATTGAATCGACGGGAAGAAGAACTCGAAGAGCGCTGGAACCGCGTTGCAAGTTTGATCCAAACGGTCCCGTTCGTTGGAGGTCGAAAAAAAAAGTCGGAATTTTGAAAATCTAAAAATACTAAGTGATAGGGCTTGAAAAATGGATATCATTATCTGTTCATCATTTTTTTTAGGTTACATAGTTTTCGAGAAAAAAAATAAAAACTTCCTATTATTTCGCACCAAAAATCAATATTTTTCAATATTAAACGTGTTCTAACTCGGTCATTTTTCGATGTATCGGAATGAATCTTGCGGATTTCGATTCGTAAGACTTTTCCGAAGACAACAATGTTGTGAAAAGTTGTAAAAATTAATAATAAGTGAATAAATTTTCAATTCGAAGTGAAAATCACTTTTTCGATGCTTTGCATTAAAAAAGTGTCAGGGGAAGTATGAGCTACAAAAAACTTCCAGCGACAAAGTTGTTCCCTAGTGTATGGACAAACTTTGTGGAAATTTTTGGATCGATTAGACCATTAGTTTGTAAAATACAGCGATTTATTCATTAGAGCGGAACGAAAACTTTCCATGATTTTGCGTCGTTTACCCGTTAAATATTGAAATTCATAGAAAAAAATGTATCCACTGGATTTCTCATCGTGAGTTCATGTTTTTTGGGCCGGAGAATCCGAATATCGAAGAATTTTTGTGAAAATGGTTATGAATTTCTTTGTCATAAACTCTTTAAATGAATAATGAATAAATTAACAATTGGATGACGAATTTCATTTTTCTTGCTATTTCAACTAGTTTTTTTTGTAGGCGCTATAGTAACAGACCTGCTTGTTATGCCAGCAATACTTTTTTCTCCGTGCAGTGAGCTTTGCTATTTTTTGAAGGTCTCTTCTCTCCGTGCACGCAACGCTCAGTGTGAAAACTGGTTTTTGATACTTCAATCGGATTTTGGAGGGTCTTTTGTGACTTATAATGAAAAATGAATATCTTTGTCGAAAATTTGAGAATTTTTTTTCACAAAAACTTTTTCCAACTCCAGAAACATTAACGGAAAAGCTGGTCATAAAAAAATCAGAAAAATCATAACCTCAAAATGGTTGCATATTAAGAGCTCAAATTTTTAGAGAATTTTTCTCATTTTTTTACATATTCACGAAGTCTGAACAAAATCGGCGGAAGTCGCTCCGTAACCATAACTTTATTTGGTGAAATGACCCATCGATATACTTATATATTCTTGGATTTCTGGAAACAATAATAATTTTTCATTCTGCATCATTACCGAACCCATCAATTATTCCTCTCTTTCAAATTTTTAGAGTGAGATTCCTCTCCTGAGTCAGTTAAAAGTGAGCTTGTTCGAAATTTCGAGTGAAATTTCCACTGTTTCTGAGTGATAGTCTGAGGTTTGAGGGTAGAAACTGACAGCCGCTCTAATTCTAGAATGAATTTTCACTCTAAAAGAATGAGAGTTCACTCGGAACGAGTGAAAATCTTACTTGAAGCGGATTGTATCACTTTTGAGAGTCAATGGAGTGAACCGCGTGAATTTTCACTCCTCCAGATTTGGAGAGTAGCTTGTGGGAGGTTCACATTAAAACTGTAAACCAAGATTCTAAAATGCCAACTCATTGACCACTCTAAACGTTGAACGTCTAGTGTCAAATTCTGGAAGAAAAAGAGGATTATGCTACTTTTTCTTCAATGTTTGTCGTTACACGGAGAACAAATTTTATCATCATCACTTTTCAGTCTCGTTATCATAGCCATACACAATATGCTCAACGGAGAAAGGTTATAAAAATACTGCATGTTCTACAACACAACGATATCTCCAGATCAAATCAAAAGAGGATATCCTCGTCCCCATGCTAATCCGATTCATTGTATCAATGATACATTTCTGACGATATTTTAGATAGCCACAAAATTCGAATATCGAGCAGGTGAAAAAATTCACACTGTAAACAAAAACTTCCAAAAGAGTTGGGAATTTTTTTACAAAACATTTTTCAGTAAATCCACAAACAGTTTTGGTAAAATTTGAAAAAAAATTTGTCACTTGACAAATGCTTTTTAGAAAGTTACATAAATTGTTTGGAGATCCACAAAAAATTTGTGGATTCTCAAAGAATCTGGAAATTTACAAATCCATAAGTTCCCTACCATACTTTTAGCCAGCAAAATTTAGGAGTATATGCGGGATTTTCTTCTTCTACATCAATTTCATCCCCTTCAAAGTAATCCCCTCTCGATAAAATACACTTATGCCAACGTTTTTTCCAATCATCGAAACATGCTAAATAGTCCCTTTCCGGTATAGCCATCAGCGCCTTCTTCGATTCAGCTTTTATCTCCTCAATCGACTCCAAACGCTTTCCCCGGAGTGGTCTCTTGAGTTTTGGGAACAGCCAGAAGTCACACGGAGCCAAATCAGGCAAATACGGTGGTTGTGGAACGATATGCGTCGAATTTTTGGCGAAATGGTCACGAAGAACGAGTGCAGTATGAGATGGTGCATTATCGTGATGCAAAAGCCAAGAGTTGTTGGCCCATAATTCTGGTCTTAATATCCTTCTGATATTCTGATCATATCAGTAAGGTCTCTAACAGTCAACCGACGATTTTTGAGCACTAATTCCTTCACTTCATCGACGTGTTGGTCATCTGTTGACGTCGATGGTCGTCCGGAGCGCTCCAAGTCATCAACACGTTCTCGACCCTCTTTGAAGTCTTTGTCCACTTATAAACATTTTTCTGCGACATGGTAGAATCACCAAAGGCCTTCCGCAACATCCTCAAAGTTTCCACAGCCGAAATTTCATTCCGCAAACAAAATTTGATTGCACTTCTCTGCTCAATTAAATCAGACATTGTAAAAATCGAAAATTGCACTCTTGGTCGTTTGGTAAACATAAGCGTAAATGTATTACTGATAATGAAATTGACATGAAATTTGACACAGATGTCATTAACAGCCCTGCCAACTTAAGAAAAAAAGAACTAGCCTGAAATGTCAAGCCCGCGAAGTTTAAATTAAAAATTCACCTCACTTTTTGCCCACAGTAGTATTTTTATTAAAGCCAACACAATTTAAAAATGTATCCAATGATTCATTACTGAAGCCGCTAAATTCAACGAAAAAATCACTGAATCGGCAACCCCGCAGAATATAATCGAGTGAGAAAACTACCAATGATAATTGAAATTCATACCCAGAAGAAGAAATTTTCCAACTTCCGTGAAAAACAAGGAGAAGAGAATCGCTCGAGTGAGAGAACGTTCTGTTTCCAACAGGAGAAATTAACGATACTTTTCTTGAGTTGGATTTACCACTATCGCACAACACATTCTCTCTTTGCGTATCACTTTCTGTTAACATTGTGACGCGTGCATGCTTTAGAAAAAACAGTACCGATTACCGTTTTCTAATTCGACGATTTCTCACCGTTTTACACCGTGAAATTTTCTTTGAGGAAACAAACGTTTCATACACCCTATTTGGATCGATGGATTCTAGATTTGGTTGTGGTCAGATGCGAACCTGTATTCGAATAGCCGACACCGTATCGTGAAACAATGTTTACGCATACGTAAAAATGTACAGGAGAAAATGTTTTTTTTTTTTTATCAATTACAATATAATTAAAATCCATTCATTCTCATCCAACACCGATTTTCTTACAACTCTTGAAATGTTGTAGATCAGATGTGAACGAACAAATGAACAAACATTTATTTTGAATTATCATTCAACTCGAAAATCCTGGAGTCTAATTTATCATCCTCAGAATGTGAAATATGATCTCTTCGCGACGCAACCTGTTCGTTATCATTGCGAATCCTCGTTTCTCCGAGAACTCTAGGATTTTTTACCTTTCGATGCAAGCACTGCCGTCATCAGGCCAACGCCCGCTAGGCAACAGTACCACTACTTCCGTCTTTACGATTTCATGAGTCAACGTGTCTCATGGATTTCACCTTCCCTTCGAAGACGACGCGTTTCGAATGCATTCTGATACAAGCATATCAACTCGAGGCTTGTAAGTTTTGCGATATTTTCATTCTCACCAGGTGTTGAGGTAGATGATTCTTCGAGTTTCAAGGACTTGGAATATTCACAACACGGTATAAAACTTTATATCAAATCTGTACAACGAGAATGGTGGATAATAATTAGCAGCAGCAATCTTGAGATATCCCTTTCATTTCCCCTGTTTTTTCTATCGTAGATTATATCTTAGACAGGGTGTCTAGCGAAATATGATTTTGGAATTCCCGACCAATTCCCAACTTTTTCCAGGATTTTTTGAGAAATCCCCGGATCGAAAATAAAATGCACACACATAAATTTCAATCAACATTTTCGATGGCATCATACAATCTAATAAGAAAAATGAATTCGAGGTTGAATATTCAAATATTGGTGATTTTAAATGGACATGTTTTCAATCAATAATCCAAATCATTCACATCCAACTCGGCTCCATTCAACTATAATGCGTTTCGAAAATACATTAAGTACATCTTGAAGAAGTCAGAAACATACTATTTCACGAACATTTGGGAATTCTTTCGAAAATTCTTGAAACAGTCGCAAGACCTCTGAGAGAATATTTGAAACAACTCTCAAATCTCTCCCAGGGAGAAATATTCTATTAAATCTTATTACAAATGGTGAAATTTCTGATCAAATATCATTGAATTTCATTGAAACCTATTCATTTTCCTATTCGTTAATGAGATTTTATAGATTATTTGTGACAGGGCCGTGAAATAGGACTTCTTAAGTTGTGTAAGTTTTCTGGAATTCTATAAGAATTCAAAAATAATTTTCTTCCGAGAATTCTTTAGTGAATCATTCATTGCTGTCTAGACCTGGCTGAAGAAATTATTCTGAAAATATCTGAGAATCTTTGCATAACTCTCAAAATTATAACAAAAAATATCGATATTCAATATAATCAATTATTCGTCGATGGGGGAAACTTTTCTAAGTTTAAAAATTCTGCACATACAAAAATAAGGATATAATTGCAAATTTCCCGGAATTTTTTTCATTTCCTGACGTTTTCCCGATTTTGCCCGACGAAAGTACAATTCCTGACTAATTCCCGACTTTCCCGGAATTCCCGACTGCTAGACACCCTGTTAGAATCATAACAACTTCCCCTCGCTTATATGAAATTTTACTGATTCCGCTTGAATGAAAACTCAGACGGTGCGGATTATTCTTTATTTATCGTTAAATCGCAATCCTCAAGTACATAAAATGAGAATATGTGCTATCTAATTCCCATGAAGTATTTACGAACGGGTGTATGCGCATAATACCTCTTATTAACAGACGTATGAACGCTTTCCCACAATCCGAAATTAATATTTCATAGTTACGAGTCTCGATCCATTTCAATATCTTCCCTTGTCACGTGCCGTGGATAAAAAATTCAAGAAAAGTGAGTGCGTGTGTACCAAAGTATATATTTGATATTATGGAAAACAGGGGCAAAAAATTTAATGATCTGTATCCCGTCAACTTCTATTTCTACGGAAAACGATGCATCCCACATCGAAATAATATGTGGCATGTTCTTCGCATTTTGAATTGTGGAAGTTCAATTCCGAGAGTTAAATCAGAATGTTTCGAGTGGAACTCCCCATCGCGATCCAGTGATTACACCTTGTTTTATCAGGTACCGAATTCACACCACGTTGTTCCTTGAGATTATTTTTTGTTGTTGTTACTTTTCCATTACGTCTACACCCTCCTCTACCCGCCACATAAGGGAAAAAAATAACCAAGAATAAAAACCAAAGGGACCACACGAGTCTTATATATGGAATGAAATATGGAGTAGGACGTAAGTGGGAAAAAAGCAAACAACACCTCGTTCCTCGTATATTCCTCGTGTATATATGTATATATACAAAAAGAAACATGAGGATAGTTCGTCCTTGGAGAGCTCATTCCTTGCTCGAGATGTTGAGGATCCTTGCGGGTAGGGGTTGAAAATGGAAACTCAGAGGTCGGTTGAAGGACACGGGTTCTAAAAGCAACGACGAAAAGAAATGGATATAACGATTCGTTGATAGAAGCACGATGCGAAGGTGGGAAGGGAATGTACAAAGAAGAAGAAAAAGAACGAGAGGAAGCCCCGAGGACATTGAATGTCCTGACGTATCGCTAATGCAACGTGACACGATATCCAGCAAACGAGTAGACTTATAACCTATCCAGCGTTACCGGTAACACCAAAGAAAATAGCATAGGTAGGTGGTAATACTCGGTAATGGGGAGCTGAAAAATGAGAAAAACCGACTTTTACTACTGACACCGTCGCTAACGACTGCTCCATATATAACTTTTTTTTTTAATAAAATTTTTCTCTTTCATTAAAACGAGGATACGCCGTTACGGGGTGAAATTTCACCCTCTCTCTCTCTCTCTCCCTCTCTCTCTCTATGTGCATTTTTCCCTTAATCACCGTCATCTCTTTTTCCGATTTCTCGCTTCGAATGAATTTCATCTCAAAATCACGTATGTATTTTACATCGTATTTTCTCAATCCCTATGCATCTGGAGGGAAGAAAAAAAAATTATTTGACTACGAGAATCAAATATTCTTCTTCTCTTTCGTTCTGTTCATTTAACGTCACGATTTTCCTCCTTTCTAGATTTCTTTGCATCCATTCGTTCCACTCGGAAAGATTTTCTTTGTTTTTACAAAGTGTTTGAAACTCTATATAGCGTTAAGTACGTTACTACAAAAGTTTCTCTCCGCTCAGAAGAGAGAGAGAGGGAGAGAGAGAGGGAAATAATCCTCTCTGGAATATTTCTACCAGATGGTTGAGAGAACCGTCACTGCAGTGGTAGCAGCAGCAGCAGCAGCAGCCGCAACAGTGGATGCGAACAGGAGACTCTACTCGGTGGTAACGATCATCGTCACCGTTCGAGTCAGAATAAGGGAAGGAGGCAAAATGAAGGATAGAAACGTTGAAAGAAAACGAAAATAATAGTTGCAAGAGTAGAAAGGGTGAAAAGAGGAAGAAAAATTCCGTCACTCCCTTGGTGTATATAATCTTTTCTTTTCCACGCCGCTGGTATTCTCATAGGCGTGTCTCTACTTTATGAGCGAATGAATGTTAATTAATTAGCGTTGCGGCATTGATCGCGTAGTTACTTTACGCTATCGCGTTACCGTGGTTATCACTGCAAAGATATATACTCGTTCGCTACTGAATTATAAAATCCTTTGAATTTCTCTGTCCTCTTTCCCCCATTCTTAGTTTACCGTGAATCACAGTTTCAAGTTTCCCCTGCAACGATATCCTTTAATTCTCGAACGATGATTTCGAAAAATATACCCCTCTTACAGTGTTATGGTTGTTATAACTTCTGTAACGTAGTACAACAGAAACGAGTTTTCGATCTTCATTTATATTCAAGAGTCTCAGATAAGATGAAATTATTCAGTGGTAATTAATTCATTGGAACTTTTCATGAATAATTTCTTCACTTCTCAATCCGAGAACCCTGAGACAGATGAGAAGTATTCTCCGGAGTATGAATTTGATAATACTAAAAATTATCACAAATATTGTACTTGAGAAATCAAAATATTATAAGATTCCCTGGTATGAAAAGAAGAATAATAACAAATCCAATGATTTAATATAATTAAGAGGAATGCAATTTCAATTTTGTCTGGCAAGGTATCGAGATTACCAGAAGTTTGTGCAAACGACCCTTCGTTGAATTCGTAAAACTTCTTGAATCGAAACTTTGTTGACTGAAGGAAAGAGGAAGATAGTTTACTCCAAGTTTGACATGAAACGAATACCATTCGTCGGGGCTTCATTCAAATTACTTTCACGATTGACGTTTCCCGTTCGATATCGAACGTTTCAAAAACATCATTGTATGAATCGTTGTGGTAGAACATTGAAATATTTAGTGTCCGGACAGAAGATTTCGAAGCTCAAATGTTTCCTTCGGGGACTCATCGCAACAGAAGTTATAAGATAGCAGAAATATGGATTCATGATTTGTGTGCCGGCGAACACATCGAGGAGAACGAGAATCAAAATAGATGCCGAGACAATTGAACAAGTGGAAGAATTTAAATATCTAGGGAGCATAATTGTAGAAAACGGTGAAAGCGAAAGAGATATAAGAGCAAGAATACCCTAATAGAAATCATGATTGGGAATTAGAAGGGTTCCAGCTAGTTTTCCCAGATGTTAGGTTGGTTTCTAGCTAGTTTTATAACGCACTTTCTAGCCTGTCCCCATCCAGATGTCCCAGGGAATTGTTAGGATGTTGTTCAAATTAGTGATTAGAAATGTGAAATCATGTGTTTTCTGTAAAATTACACCTATGAATAAGGTACCGATGTATTTTGACATGTAATCTCAAGTTAAGTACGTTGCTTTTGAATTTATTCCCACAAAATAATCCCGAGTGACAAATTGAAACGCTGGGGTTTCCTTGTATTCCTCTAACCGTGTTGATGGACTATCAATGTTACTGTCCGACCAGTTGACGCATGAAAAATCTACATAAACCAACTAAATGCTTGGGCACTGAAGTCAAATCCATTGAAATGTGCTATCCAGTTGCCCCCACGTGGGTCCTATCTAGTACGTGGATGGTAAATAGGACGCCCAGACAAATTTCTACCAGGGTAGCACAAGGAAAACAGGCTTTTTATCAAAAGAAACAGTTATTATGCTCAAAGAATATTAGCTTAGAAGTGAAAAAGAAATTCTTGAAGAGTTACGTTTGGAGCACAGCATTATATATGGTTGCGAAACTTGGACAATAGGAAAAACTGATCAACGGAGACTTGGAGCTTTTGAAATGTGGTGTTATACAAGGATGTTTGGAATAAAATGGATAGAGAAAGTAAAAAATGAAGAAGTACTTGAGAAAGTGAATCAAAAAATAAATCTTTTGAAACATATCGTTAAAAGAAGTGATCTGATAGGACACACATTGAGATATGATAGTTTATTGAAAACAGTATTAGGAGGAACAAAATTAATGGTAAAATTTGTAAAGATAGACCTAGATTGGATTATGTGAAACAAATTATACAAGACAAGGGCTGTAGTATGTAGATATGCAGAAATTAAGCGTTTGGCGGATAATAGACAGAGTTGGAGACAGACGATATTGCGTTGAGTATACTAGACGGATATTGCATAATTATTCAAGATTAAGTGACAAACTTATTGCTTATTCTCGTACAACCTGTATAAATTCTCTCAGCGGTGGATCGAGTCTGAGTTCAAGCAAGGAATCTTTTGATCAGTGTTTCCACATTACCCCTCTTTCTGAAGGAATTTACCAATCACAAACTTGCATCAACTAGAAACCCCAATCAAATGAAAAGAGAAATCCTATGATGAAAACACTGCTTTTAATGAATAATTTGTTTACCTATTTTTTGATTTGATCATTTTACATACACTCAAATAAATCTGTCCCTCAAGAGAACACGAAGGTGTTAGATATGTTCAATAAAGATGCGTTAAACATCTGACCATCAATAGGTTCATTGAACATTCCATGAACGTGAGTTTACGTACAATAAACCTACTTTTAACCTCAAAGGTCTGGGTACTGTTGGGATAGTTATAAGATTTGTGATATGGATATAGATTAGATAGCTGATTTGACAATCCTGAGTCGTTTCAATAGCAATACGGAAAAATATTATTATAGCAATCCTATCAGTTATGGCAGTTCTACGGATAATCTCATACTTTAGACAGCTCCCACTGGGCTGCTCTAGAGACTGTTCCGCTAATATTCTGCCTTTCATCTCAATAAAAAAATAGTTATTCTCACTCCAAATCGATTCCAAGAACTGGATAATGTTTTTATCATTTGGAACTTCCACGCATAGGGTGCAGCGTCAATATGACACTCCGTTTTTAGAAAAAATCTTCCACGTTCATTGACGAAAATATTTCTGGAATTGGTCGGAACCTATAGAACTGCGCCAAGAAAACACAGGAGTCTGCTGAAAAATTGGTTGTGAGATGAAATGCCAACTCAGCAGTGATCTCTCTGAATTCCTTGGAGTGAAAAATTCACTCTTGTAGAGTGAAAACACTGCAAATCCAGGAAGAGTGAGATTCCACTCCTAAAAAGTGACTTTTTTCACTCCATAAGAGTGAATTCTCAATCGAACAGAGTGAAGGGTCAACTCGGTTTAAAAAGTGAAATTTCCCCTTTTTATAAGAATGAAAATCCTCACTCCAAGGGAGTCAAAATTCAGTCTTATGGAGTGAAAATTCACTCTATAGCAGTGGAATCTCACGCTTGTTGGGCTTGCAATATTTTCACTCTTTAGGAGTGGATTTCCTCTCCAAGAAATTTAGAGAGATCATTAGTTTGGATAAAATATTTTTTTCGGTGTAGAAACATTGCAGAGATGTTATTTTGAAACATCTTCTGCAAGATATCAAATTGGTAGGACATTTAACAGTATCCTGAAACGTTCCACTTCATTTTCCTCAGTGAGCTCCAACTGCTGAGTAATATTGTGATAGAAGTAATACTTTCTTTCCCAATGAAACACGTGGTAATCAAAATATTCAATTTTTCTTATAAGAAGTTCAGTTGTTCGAGGAGGGATGAAGTCCTGATTCATATACTAAAATAACATATCTATAGATATCTGTTCCATTTGTCTGGCTCGATATGGGCGTTACCACTCAAAAAGAGAAAAGCTTCTAGTTATTCCCTATAGGGTTATAAAGCTACACAGAATTTCTATATTTCAATATAACTTTCAATTCTCTTTTATTTATAATTTCATTCCACTACTGTGATTTAGAGATCATCTTTTCGAAAATAGTTCCACATATTTTCCTATAAAAATTCTATATTCAAAAATTTTGAAAAGAATCTAAAGGGGATGTGAAGTAGCAAAAAGTTTCTCCGCTTTTACAAGAAGAAGGAAAATGTACCCAGAAAGAACAAAAAGAAATTAATACGTCATTGCTCTCGCTTTTAGCTCATTATTTATTCACACCTTCATTACTATAAACAATACATGGCTTCTTCTCATTTGCTCCCTTTTCCATTCCTCTCAAGTTCTCTCCAGTGGTCATGAATCTCTTTTACTCCCTTTCACTTCTCTCGGATCTTGTCTCATTCATCTGATAACACTCGCATTATAACCAGAAATCATGTCCATACCTTAAAAATCTTTCCTAAATTTATTCCCTCGTTGAACTTTGTATATTTAAAAGAAATTATAATAAATCCAACGGGTGTTCTAGAATTCTTTGTTTTATATATATATCGTATATTTTGGCTTTTTCATGAAATATACTATAAAACACAAGCAATGAATTGGATTGAAATTTTCCCCGGTATATCACGATAAATTGAATAAAACAAGTTGAATTGAATGAGACAAAAGAAAAATTGAATTAACCAAGGCCGAATTGATACACTTCTGATTCGAGGCAAGTTTCTTCAATCGGAGAAAACATTCACTTAATTTCAACTCATACAGCGTAATGCGAAGGAAATTTTCTTTCATCAAGTACACTGAGAAAAGTTTTACTGTAAAAAGTCCTATCATTGTTAGTAAGTTCAGAATACTCTTGAAATTTAACTGCATGTAGATTCAATTTTATGGGAGTTTACTGTCATGAACCTTCAATTCAATTGATTGAGATTAATAGCTTTACATCCAAACTCTTACTGTCATGATAGTACATTAATAGGTTATTATAATACGTTTGCCTGTGATGGCTTTTTTGTTTTCATAAAATTGAACCTACATTCAGTTATATTTCAAGAATATCCTGAAATTGCTGACAATGATAGGACTTTTCACAGTACAATTTTTCTCAGTGTACACATCTTCTTAACAAGAAAAAAAAACTATTTTCTGAAAAAAGGAAAATAGCATGTTTCCTCTCAATGTACACGCAGACGCTTCCTTGAAAAATAGTACAGTTGACTATTTGATGTAGCAATGAATAATTTTTACATGTCTTCAATAGAATAAACCATGTAATTGATTGATCACGTAGGATCTTGTTGAATCACTATAAGGATTGGCAATTTCTGTAATTTCCATTACTTGGCGCCCGTGCTACGTATTTGAGCGAACAACACTATTTTTTCAAGATTTCTCTTTTCTGTGTAGGATATTGAATATTGTGACTGGAGAAACCACGCGATCAGTTTGAGAACTCAATCGAGCTTAATCGAGTGAGGTTTTCTGGGAATAACGCTTCTGATTGGGTTCTTCAGGAACTATGGATCTATCAAAACACATTTATTGATTCATATTTGACGTAATAGAACGGGATTGAATTTCTATTCAATTGTTCAAGGACACGATCGCGTGTCTGGCGGACGATTTGTATAATTAGCATCGAGATTCAATTGAGTTCTCATATCTAATGCAAGTAATATTCAGGAAGTTGGAGAGAAACCAAAGAATTCTCAAATGTTCAAAATGTGGGAAGTAAAACATTCAGAATGTAAAGGCAAAAAACCACATTCTAAGGCGATGTTGAAAATATCATGTACCCTCTCGTGATCCCTGCGTCGGCGCGATAAGGTGGTGTCAAGAGTTGTAAGTACTACTGTGGGTAAAAAGTAAGGTGAATTTTTAATTTAAACTTCGCGGACTTGACATTTCAGGCTAGTTCTTTTTTTCTTAAGTTGGCAGGACTGTTAATGTTATCTGTGCCAAATTTCATGTCGATGTCATTATCAGTAATACATTTACGCTTGTGTTTACCAAACGACCAAGAGTGCATTGTTCGATTTTTACAATATCTGGTTTAATTGAGCAGAGAAGTGCAATCAAATTTTGTTGGCGGAATGAAATTTTGGCTGCGGAAACTTTGAGGATGTTGCGGAAGGCCTTTGGTGATTCTACCATGTCGCAGAGAAATGTTTATAAGTGGTACAAAGACTTCAAAGAGGGTCGAGAACGTGTTGATGACTTGGAGCGCTCCGGACGACCATCGACGTCAACAGATGACCAACACGTCGATGAAGTGAAGGAATTAGTGCTCAAAAATCGTCGGTTGACTGTTAGAGACCTTACTGATATGATCAGAATATCAGAAGGATATTAAGACCAGAATTATGGGCCAACAACTCTTGGTTTTTGCATCACGATAATGCACCATCTCATACTGCACTCGTTCTTCGTGACCATTTCGCCAAAAATTCGACGCATATCGTTCCGCAACCACCGTATTCGCCTGATTCGGCTCCGTGTGACTTCTGGCTGTTCCCAAAACTCAAGAGACCACTCCGGGGAAAGCGTTTGGAGTCGATTGAGGAGATAAAAACTGAATCGAAGAAGGCGTTGATGGCTATACCGGAAAGGGACTATTTAGCATGTTTCGATGATTGGAAAAAACGTTGGCATAAGTGTATTTTATCGAGAGGGGATTACTTTGAAGGGGATGAAATTGATGTAAAAGAATAAATGAAGATTTTTCATTTTACAAACAAATTCACCTTACTTTTTGCCCACAGTAGTATATCTTTTGAACCAATTTCTTCATTTTCGGAACGTGGTCGATCCTTCTATTTCTTGTTCTTTTTCTATCTGATCTTCCTCAGTCGATATGTGACTTCGCTCATTCTAATTCCAACCGATACGAAATCGATCGATTTCGACCGTTCATTTCAAAAACTTTTGATTTATATCATTCATCAACGTGCATCATTTTTCAAATGTTCCGGTAATTGAAATTCAATTTTTATGAAGAATTCTTGAATTATGACATAGTTTTCCACAACTCATCAAAGATGGGAGAGAACGGATTAAATCCACCGACTGTACTATTCCCCTGAACTTTGGAGTCAAACTGGCAGCTCAGCGAGTGCCCGGAACACAATCATTTGTGGATCCGAGGATAATTACTAGAAGTTCCTAGCAAGAACTAACCCCGACCTGAAATGAGTGAAAAATTACTGCCCGGCTTTGATCAGTTTTTGTCATGGGAAAAGCAATCAAAATCTAACAGATCTTTCACCTGTACTACACGGGAAAAATAATTTAGCTGCAGCAGCTGAGTGGCTAGCACGGACAGCCATTAAACTAACTTTTACAGCTAAATTTGTGCTGTTACAGCAAATAAATTATTTATAAATGCAAATTCTTTTACTGTAACAGCTAAAATTTAGCTGCGGAACTTAATTTAATAGCTGTTCATGTCCGTGCTAGCCATTGAGATGCTGCAACTAAATTATTCCTTCGGTATAAGCAGTCTCGGTTGCGAATACTGTCCTTTTAGGTCTGATTAGATTTTCACTGCAAATTCAAGTGTTTCATTTTAATACACGCAGAGTGTTTAAATCGTATAGTAAATGTTTCAAAGTAACACCCACCCGAATAGAAGTGTGAATTCGGTACCGATTCGATTTGTCCTAAGCAAAATCCGGGATGGATATGGATAATCGGATTGGGCCCGGATGTAATGCATAACGCTTCATTTCATCCGGGTCGGATCCGGCAACTTGATCCGGACGAAATACGGGCACTCACGGAAAAAATAATTTAGCTGCAGCAGCTAAGTAACTAGCACGGACACGGACAGCCATTAAATTTAGCTGCAGGAGCTAATTTAATGGCTGTCCGTATCCGTGCTAGCTACTTAGCTGCTGCAGCTAAATTATTTTTTCCGTGCTTGATCCAAGCCTGATCCGGCAACTAAATTCGGGCGTGATAAATTTTCCTTCAAGTTTCTGATAGAGATATGGTTATCCTACTTTAAACAGGTTACTTGATGCGGTCCAAATTGGTTGATATATAACCCCGTGATTGAAGTTTTTCTAAAAAAAAGCATTAACAAATTTGATTGTTGATAATGATTACAACTTGACATTTTCTGCGTAAATATCGCAATAGTTCAAGTCCACTTACATTTGAACATCAAAGTACAATTATTATTCACTCGACGTATAACATAGTTTATGAACAATCTAATCAATCTTTTTATTCATCTCCTAACCTAACACATATATGTCGCATAATACATTATCGCAATTCGCACGCTACAGATGAATGGTTGAGCGAGGTGTACATATCAATGAATAAATACAACCAGCACTCGCGAGAAACCTCAGCCATTCAGTGTCGTATCAAAAATTTGATGGTATCCCGGAGTTTCGAAAAAATTTACTTGCATTCATTCTGAGTTTTCTTATTAAGGCGGAGATTAGGTTAGTCACATCTAGACATGAATATATCAACATTATTTGTATTTGACTTCCGTCAGAAAAACCAATTTGAGTCTGATGAAATTTTAAAAAGCTCGCCTTGTTAGAGCCGCAATAAGGTCTGCCTCTGAGGATTGGATCATGATTTCCCTAATCTGTGCCTCGTCTGGTAAACTGATCCAGGGTGAATGAGATTGAATAAGGCTTTTCTTATTAGGACGCAGATCAGGTTAGTCATATCCGGACCTGATTAAAGTCATCTGCATCCGGCTCCAATTAGGAGGACTGATCAGATCCGGTTGAGACAGAGAGGCTCTGCTTATCAGGGCGTGGATGAGGTGAGCCACATTCGGACCTGATTCAAATTATCCGCATCTGGCCCCAATCAGGAAAACGGATCAAGACCAGATAGATTTTTATAGGGTCAACCTCTTTAGAACTATCATCAGGTTATCCTCATCGGTGCCGGATCTGGAATCCTCGATAGGTTTTTATCTACATGGACCTGGTCAGGCCCAGATATGAAGCCCCATATGGGGCATCCCATTTCACAGCCGGATCCGGTCCGGACCATTTTAGGGTTTACCGGATAGGAACTTCAACTCGGGCAAACCTAACAGTGTATAAACACTCGATAATTCAGGTTAAATGTTTAGAACTGAAAAATTTTATCCGTTTTTTGGGTACGTCTACACATTTGTAAGTATTTAAAAAGTGATGACACGATTCAAGCATTCTGTATGTATCAAAATGAAACTCTTGAATCTACAGTGTTGTGAACAAATATTTTCTGTGAGTACTTAGTTTTATTGTTCAAGTCACAAATATCAGTCATAAAATTTTTGTCAGTTTCTAACGGAATCTCCTGAGTTTGGAAATCCATACACACAGAGAAAAATGGTTTGTTAGTATAGCGCTTACAAAATAAATGTGTTGTCCTTGCCAAAATATTTACTCCAGCAGCTGAGACGTCATTTCTCTTAACAAATTTGTTCATATCAGCAAAACATTTCAGTTATGTCAATTATTTTTCTTGCTCGTTTATCGATTTGTTTTGTAGGCATTATAGTAACAGATCAGTTTGTTATGCCAGCGCCACATTTTTCATGACGAAATCCAGTCAAAGTCAAGCAAAAACCTTCTATCAAATTGTAACAGGAATTTTAAGCAGACACGTTACACTGTAAAAAATAAGGTTTTAATATTTGCCATCTAAACAGCACTCTGAGGACACACTTGGAACGAATAAATATCACCTATAATGAATAGCATGTGCCCATTTAGTCACTGTTGCTAGCAAATTCATCATTGATACTCGTTTTCGCGTAATACATTCCATCGATGAATTTACTTTTCGTAATCAACGTTCATTTGTCTCATGTCGTTGCTTTGCTGTTTTGATGGCTTATTTTTCTCAATGTTCATCTTTTATCACAACTTGTTACAATTTCTCTTACACAAAAGTACAAAAATCGTGTATTTAATCGAGTAAAGTACAATTCTACTGTTCGTTTTGATGACAACATTAACTGAGCCAGCGTTCTACATTGCCCATCGTGCGTAATGGGACCATCTATTACGGTCGTATCAAAAATTTTCCCTGTATGGTGCAATTATTATAATTGATCTTATTTACCGTTGATAACGTTGACATTTGGAATTCAATATAATAGTGTACACGAGAGAAAATAAAATTAACATTCAATGACTCTCGAAAAATTTTTGGACATGCAAATTCAAGGTGTACACAAATTTACATATAATGGGCAGTCATCATCACCATCGATATACGCAATGGTAATGAGAATCTTATTGCGTATATCGCGTACGAAACGATTGAGAGGACAAAATTATCGTTTGAAAGTACGAGAGGTGTTTTTTTGGCAATATTTTTGTAAAGAATATTTCAATAAGAAGGTTATGTGTTATTGCATCAACTAAAAAATCACTACTGCTATTCTTTCACTCTACGACCTCTTCCTTCGTCTGTTTCTTCTACTTTTCGTAATCTCTCTGTCCCTCTCTCAGCCTCAATTTTCTCTACGTACCGTCGTGACTGTCGCCAAGCAAACACGTAAGCGTTATTGCACAATATTATATATATGAATATATATATATAAATATCAACGTAATTGTTCTGACACACTGTCACCTAGTGTGTGCCTCTGATTCTTCGTTCGATTTGAGATGTGCAATACAAAATGAGAGGGAAAACAATTCATATAAATGATAATTACAAGAAAGGAAAATACTTTCAAAATATTTTTGCGTGGGAAAAAATTCATTGACGCATCAAATCGAGGGAGCAACTGTCTTTGCTAGCTCAGCGAGAACTGTGCTCTTTTAATCAATTGTCACGGTTTTTTCACGGCAATTGATTTAGTTGGAATAGCGAATTTTTTTTCTCCATGCATTCTAAGACTAATGTTATGACGAGAGGATTTATGAAATTTTTTTTCTCCTCATTCAAAATCAAAATTGAAAACGAGAACCAAAAAATGGTACATAAATTGAAACTACATGAATGAGCATCAACTGCATTTGACGTGTTTATTCGCAAAAAGAACAACTGTGTCGACTTGGATGAGAGTTATTTACAGTCGCGCAATTGCATCCGAATCGTTGACATTGTGTTGTTCTTCACTTTCTCATTTCTTGCACGCAAAAACCAGAGGAGATAATCAAAGTTGCGTCTGATGTGGCTCGATGCATTATTTGTATATCATTACGGTTTGCGTTACCACAATGTTTTGAAATCAGTGACAAATGTTCAATTCAAACTTCACGAGGATTGATGTTATTACAATCATATCTCTCCAAATTAAATCGACGAAGACGTTTTCTGTCCCTACAAAGTAAGCTTTTGCAACGATCGATGAATGAAATGGAACGAAATGTGCCATAATAGGTATATCATTGTACTACATATTTTTCGCGGAGAAAAAAGAAATCCGTTGCGATAGCAAACTGTTTGGTATCACAGCAATCTTTTCAGCTACGACAGTGATTTTTGAGCTGTGACAAAAAAAATGTATTCGTCATTCTGTATATAACATTGAAAATTTTGCTAGTCCAGCAAAAAATTTTCTGCTTTAATTAATCATGTTGCTCTCATAGCAATCCAGTTACCGTGGAATGGGGTAGATAAAAACAACTTTAGAATGATCATTCTCCACTAGTTTTCACTTTCTAAGCGTGTTTTTATTCGCCCGTTATTTTTCTATTCATCCGATTCCACGTTAGCTGTAAGTGAGCAGAAATATATCTCGACTTGTTGCGTCAACAAACTTTTTGTTCTCCGTATTTTCGAAAGAAAGATAAAGAATAATGACCGTGAATTCAGGGAGAAGGAGAATCGTTGAGGAATATTTGTAGGGAGTTTATCAAAATTTCTATTATTTCTCACAGTAAAATTATCAATTTATGATAAACTCATTGCGAATACTCTTCAGCGAAGCTCTTTTTCCCTGAATTAACAGTCATTTCTTTAAATATTATGTATTCACCTTGAACAAATTTATCCTCGCGCAGGTATCAAACTCATTGAAGCGACAAAGTCTTTTCAAATTCTAGTTACCGGAAACTCGAGTCAGGTACAAGTCCGAGCAAATAAGTAAACGAACAGGGGCCAGTGATAAACGCTTCCGTTCTACTTGTAAATTGAATATTTTGTTCACGAAACTCTTTCTCCTTCCTCTGCTTTGAGATACCACGAGAACCGAAATTCAATTGATCGTCCAAAAATTCCCATTATTCGTGGAAAACCATAAAAATTCGAGTCTAAAAACAGAGTAGCCAGATCACACATGCGGATTTATAAATAGACACACGATCGAGACTCTTACTCTTTAGGTTTTTGAACGCCAAAGATGAATCACGCCTTGCAGTTAAGGATGAGCGTTTCTTCGACTTCTTGATTTCCGACGACCACTTGTCGAACAAAGAAAGCTCCACACGCGTTCATTGAATTTAAAAAAAAAAGCACGAAGAGAAAAACACAGGGAATGCTCGTCAGAAATATAAGGGACCATTGGTGGAAAAATTTGGTAACAAATATGCTGTTTTTGTTGAACATTCCCGAATAAGGGTAGTAACGGTTACTATATTCACATGAGACATTCTAACAACGATGATTTATCGTATTCAGACCATTTCGATTCAATGAAACGTTAAGATTGTGATCCGAGAAGGATATTTTGTGGATCGCTCGCGATCGTCATTTGTGATCAGAGTAAGTGAGAACAAGACTTCGGAAAAATTTGATATTCGCACAATTTCATCAATGCTTGAATAACGATTCAAGTCACTAACATTCGAGTGATGATTATGATTTTTTTCTTTGATAGAAATTAATATTTGAAGAAGAAATGAGGGTGGTGAGATTCCGTTATGTTAACAACTAAGTGAATAATTGATATTCCAGTGAAATGCAGAAATAGTTGCGAATCCAATGAGTGAAGAAAAAGAAGAGAAGAGGAAACCAATCTTTATCAAATTCAACATAAAATACATCGGGGGAAATAATGAAGTTTTCACGGAAAAAAATAATGTGGTTGATATTTGGATAGCTAAAAATTAGCTGTGGTAGTTATTTTTTTAGCTGTGGCAACAAAAGTTATCGCTAAATGAACTAAAATCTAGCTTTCGCAGCATTTCTCTCGCTATCCAAATATCAAATACACGAAATAGCTACCACAGCTAATTCCCAGCTACCATAGCGAATTATTTTTTTCCGCGTTCATGATAATGACAGGGTTCGATAGAATGGCCCTCATAAACATCCCTGATAATTTATGGATGTTCCAGTAACATGTGCTTTTATCAAAGAGGAATTTTGTGTATTAGAGGGAATCGAAACTACCTACCTCACCTTCTCTGTTGTCAAAAGACTCACGGTCATGCTAACTTTTCAATCATTTCACGTGATTGAAATCTTTGACTATATCGAACGTTATAACATTCATATCAACAATTCACCTCTTGTATTTTCTTGGTAATGCACTCCATCCAGTGCTTGAGGATCATCACTTCAAAATCCTATGAATCCGCAGAGATGTGATTGGGATTCCAAGAGTTTAAGGCATCTAAATCGATAGATTCTAATGAAAAGTGCAGTTTTTCGGATTTCGCATACCCATGGAACCTTCTGGGCCTAAATTTTCCAGCATTTTTCGATAGTTCAGAGTGTACACTGAGAACCCAATTTCTTGGACTTGAAGGAAAAACTAATTTCAATGGAAAAATTTTTTATTAAATTGAAATCACATTCTTCGAATTCAAGAAGGAATATATTTCTGTTCCAATTTGAAAATTTTTCTTTTCAATCTGATGAAAATTTTTTCTATTGAAAAAACAAAGATTGATTAGAATGAGGGCAAAGAGAATTTCCTTTCAGTCTAAGAAATTGAGTTCTCAGTGTAAAGAAGAAATGATAGCAGTATAATCAATCCACGCGGACATCTGATTAGGATTTTAGAGTTGAAGAGAGTTGATATCAGTGGATTTCGATGAAAATGAGAATTTTTCAACATGAATTGAAGGGATGTATGGGCTAAGATTTAGTGAATTGGGGCCGTCGAGAAAGAATGATTCTAATTATGAACGTTTCCGTTGTTTAAATTCTTAATCAATATAAAATAAATCTTCTATTAGGTTCCAGAATATCATTTTCAACATCGAACTTCTGTAGCATTCGCGCCTTGATGTACTCTATAACTCCCATGTACGGAAAATTTGTTGCTCAAAAATATGCGAAATCTGAAAAACTTTACTTTTCATTGAAATCTATCATCGATTTCGACCCTTTCAAAGTCTTAGAAGTTCAATCAGATCTCCGTGTAAATTAACTGCGCTGGTATCACTTCTTCCTCACACTCTAAACTCTCGAAAAATGCTGGAAAATTTGAATTCATGAGTTTTCAAGGGAATACTGGCGCCGGGACTCTGGCCAAATCTTACACAAAAAATTTGGCTAATGTCCCGGCTCTAGTATCTCCTTAAGGATATGTGATATCTGAAAAACTGTAATTTTCACAAAAATCCATCGATTTCGACCTTCTTGACCTCTGAAATCTCAATTAGATGTTTACGTGAATCCATTACACTGCTATCACTTGTTTATTTGTTCAATGGGGGAAAACTCATCGAAGAATACATTTCCTCATTCTGAAACATTCAGTGCTTCAAACTCTACAAAGGCACTTCAGTTTGATTGATATTATCTCATTGAATTGTTCAAATTATACACCCAGAAAAAAAAAGTTGTAAAATTTACATCTTGTGGAGTCAATATTTGGATGATGTCAAAACATAATTCCAGCTACCACAATTTTAGTTGGTTTCACAGCTGAGAATGTGAGATTTACATCAGCTGTGGTATATCTCACATTCGCTGTTGTAAAATCAACTTAAATTGTAGTAGCTCAAACTATTTTTGTAACCATCCAAATATTGACTCCGCGAGATATAAATGTTACAACTTCTTCTTTTCTCAGTGTACAAGACAAGGGATGTCGTAGATATGTAAAAATTAAACGTCTCCTCGGGTAATAGACAGAATCGGAGGATTCCATCAAACCAGCCATAAGACTGGTTTACTTCATGATTATTATCATTATTATTAAATTGTTCACTAATCAACTGAAAATCCATCAAGGCAACGTAACCAAATATAGTATGCGTCAAAATCAATTCTACAACGAGAAAAATAAGTTGTAAAATGTACATTTTGTGAAGTGCATACACGGAAAGAAATGTATTTGGAAAAATTATCATTTTGTTCGTAAAGTAGAACTACTCGGAAAAATCAGGCAATGATTTATAACATAACTCCTAATCATTGCCAGTTGTGATGGTAAAAATCCAAATTAATCTCAATTTTTACCATCACCGCTGGCAATCATTAGGAGTTATGTTATAAGTTATTGTCTGATTTTTCCGAATAGTTCTAGTTTACGAATAAAATGGTAATCTTTCCGAATGAATTGCTCTCTGTGTATTTGAACGATTTAGAAAAATATTTCGAGTTACCACAATTTTAGTGAATTTTACAGCGATGCATGTAAGATTTACATCTCCTTTTTTCTCAGTGTACTCATTCGCTAGGTGTCGTTTACCAGCTTCAGTTTCATCTGAAAAAGTGCGTGAAAAAACTACACAAGAAAAATAATTTCGCTATAGCATCCAAGTGGTTACACGGAGAAGAATGCAGGTTGAAAACATAGTGATCTTTAATAAAAATTTGAGAATATTACTCAAAATCTGGGAATATTCAAATTTTTGTTGAATCCTACTTGCTAAAGAGTGAAAAATTGTCAATATTGAACAAACAATAGAAAAAAACAAGAACCTCCCAAAAGTAATGTATGAAATTTTAGAAAATAAACTTTTTGAAAGTTCATTTTTTTTTTTATTGTTTGTTCAATATTGACAATTCTTCATTCTTTATCAAGTAGAATTCAACAAAAATTTGAACCATCTTTACCTTTATCAGAAATTTAAGGAACATGACCTCTCTATTAAAGAATTTTTATTCGAGATTACTATATTTTTCTCTGAATAGCACAGACACTGACACCCAGTAAATTAGCTCCTGCAGCTGAATGTTAGTTGAGACAGCAAGGAAATTTGTATTCATACACTGTTAGAAAAAACTGCCTGGAACTTCATAATAATACTGTGAAGTTTTTTACATGAACAGTTTATTAAATTTCATAATAAAATATTGAATTCAATAATATAATTCTGAAGGTTAAGAATTTTCTTTTCAATTTCAATAACATATTTGTGAAATTTAATGAACAATTATTACATTTCACAAAGAAATTTTTTAATCGAATTTAAGAACTAATATTAAAATCAACATATAAAATATGATATTTCATAAAAAATTTCGTATCAAATTTAAGAACTTTTCTACCAGTGTAGCTAATTTATTTGCTGTAAGGGCTCAAATTTAGCTACGGGAGCTAATTCAACATCTGTCTGTGTCCGTGTTAACCACTTGGCTGCTAGAGCTGAATTATTTTTGCCATATGACTAAGATTCATCCAATTCTCAATCATAATTGACACTAGGTATCACAAGCAGTTATTTCTAGTTTTCTAAAAAGTGTATTCGATTCTAAAAGAGATCCAGTAGGCACTGCCATCCACTTTTCAAAATCATTTTCCTCCGTACAGCAAGAAAACATTGAAAAATAATAAAATATTCCACTGTCGAGAGTTTGATATCATTTTTAAATTTAGGAATTTCAACAAGGCGCGTAAATGAATGAAGAAAGAAAACTGAAAATATCTGGAGTTTGCCGATAACAACGTAACAATACGGACGCATGCGGTAAATCGTCGCGTGTGGGGACGTGTATACATATACCAACATATATATCCACACGTGTTTTCTTCGCGAGTATGCGAAAAGAGTGCGACCTATCTTTAGAGACAAGCTCTCTATCTCGGAAGGCCGTCAAGTAAAAAAACCATCAACCGAAATCGAATGAATAGACGAAACAGTAACGACGCTTGAACATATTTTTTTTATTAATATATACAGCAAAGAGATTCGAGATTGGTTCGTTAACAGGGATTATTCGTTTGGAGAGATTGAATTTCCTAAAATTGTGCATGGAAAGGGATGAATTTGCTCCTACAGCTAAAATAATTGCAACTATAGCTATTTATAAGCTACTGAATTGAGAATTCGCAACTGCAACAACGTGAATCCAGTAATTCATATCTGGATAGCGGAACAATTTCAGGGTGGCTACAAAAAAACAGTGTCAGAATCCCCTGATAATTTCAGATTTTCCCTAAATACTCGCATATTTTTTTCTGATATTTTGATACTCGCACGGAAAAAGATTGCCTATGTAAAAAGTATATGAGAAGTGAGGTAATGATTACAATGTGGATCTCATGCAAAATTTATTACTCATCCCTGTTGGATTTACATTGTTATTATAATTACGTCACAGCAACACTATTCCCATTTACTTTAGTAACGATGTAAATGTAACATTGGTTCCAATGAAAATTCTACTTCAATTGCATTTATGTGAGCAGTTATGTCAAATTAACAGCAACCAATGCAAAATCTACGTGGGACTTTCTTCCGTGCAAATCTGTTTGTAAATTATCCATCATATGCCGAGTAGGAACGGTTCTATAGACACTTCTCAGTTCATAATTTGAATGTATTTGAGTACGCTGAGTGAACACTCGGCAGAACTGTTGGTTCTGGATTGGGTCCAATAGTAAAAAAGAAAATCTCCCAAAGTTTTTGCCAGAAGGGACATCGAAAATGAATTTGCACAAGATCAAGGACGTACGAGAAACTGCACTGTAAAAAAAAGTCTTAATCTGTTTGCATCTTAATTTCAGACAATGCTTTTTCCACTGTGTCGGCGATTGTGTTTTTAGCTTAATTTGTTTGCATTATAGATTTAGTCATGAAATGATCTGCATTCAAGACTTTCTTTGTACAGCGTGTATTCAAAAAATTAAACAACATTGATCAATATGAATTATATTACTTACAGAGACTCGAGCGATACTTTATTTATCCTTTCGCAATTTATCATTCCGTCTCTTTCTAATAAACAAGGTAGAGAATAGAAGATTATGAGACGCTTCACAGTAAAAAATAAAACTTACTTCCAACCTTAATATCGGCTTATTTCAAGATGCAGCCAAAACTAGCCCTATTTCAGCTGAAAGTAAGCATCGAAAACAAATGCCGACACAATGGAAAAGACTGAATTTCAGTCAAGTTTTCAAGTAAGATGCAGCCACTTTCAGTCGGACTTTTTACAGTGTTGCGTATCCTTCAACGATTATTCATGATTATTGCACAAACTTTTGGAATCTAAGGACAATTTTTCAACTTCAAAGTCTGACTTAAGTTCCTTGTTACGAATAAATGAGTAGCTCTTAAAGCTGATTTTCAATTATCCAAACATTAGCCAATCATTTTTCCCTGCGTGCAAACATCAGAAGAATCAATTCTCAAGAAAATTTTAATTTCATACTCACATATCATTTCAAGTAGGAGAATCATCAATTTCGAAAATCGTACCTGAAACAGAAAAAATAATAGGTTTAGAAAATTCGATTACAATTGTATAGGGGAGGGAGATGATTTTTCATTCAGGAATTCTTCCTCCTTAATTTCAATCTACGGACGTGGTAAACATGAACGAAGATTTTTTATTTTTCGTGTTTGTAGAGTCATCAATATTAATTCAACTCTGAATATGGGAAAACGAGACGTTCGAATCAAAATATAACTCACGGAAAGATCTTCGATTATTATCATCACTGTATGTAGGGGATCGGTGATTCATTATATCGAATGATCCACATGCACATTCGACTTGATTGTCGGCATTGCGTTGATTAAATTTATTAGCGAAGGAAGAGGAAAATAAAAGAGAGGCGAGAACAATCAAATCAAAACAAATTTGATTACTTGAATAGGGGGTAATTATTTGACTCTTCTCGGATATGGGGATGTAAATGTTCAAATGAATTTTTCAAACTCTGGATCTATCCCATTCGTAAATATTTATGAATTTTCATCCACGTGAAAATTGATGATTGGCCCAGTACCGGCTCAATAGAGGGCTGCCAGAGTGCAATCAGTGGCAGTCAATGTTGGTCGTACCGCGAAATGATAATGCAAAACAACTTATATCCGATACCGGTTATGAACCATCTCCAACCGTTGGTTTGTATAAATTTGGATATTCTGACACTTACGTACGTGAACAAAAACAATTTGCTGACGCAGCCAATCGAGGTATTATATACAGAATAGGAAATCTTTTTGCTAAGCTAGCTAAAATTCACTGCCACAGCTAACTGGATTCCTAAGAGAGCAACATGATTCACTAAAGCAGTCAATTTTTCGCTGGACTAAAAACATCTTCGGTATACAGAATAACAAAAAAAGTTCGCTAAAAAATCACTATCGTAGCTAACAAGATTGCTGTGATAACAAATAGGTTGCTCTCACAACAGAAAATTTGCTACTCCAGCGAAAGAGACCCAACAAAACTAAATTCCGCTGTCACAGCGTATTTCTTTTTTCCTCCGTGTAATACATAATGAATCGTGATGTAAAAACTTTTTTGAGTTCTCACTGGTTCGTGAACCAATCGATGCTCATGGTGATCTCTAATGACAAACATATGACAGCACGGAGAAATGAGAATTCGCTATGACAGAGAAACCTGATTTTGCTAGAGCAGCGAATGTTTTGCTCTGACAACAAACTATTTGTTATAACATCAATCTTGTTAGCTACAACAGCTATTTTTCAGCTGTGACAGCAAAACTTGTTTGATATTCTGTATACAATGCCAAAAATTTTGCTATTCCAACGAAAAATTTGCTACTTCAGTTGATCATGTTGCTCTCTCGGCAATTCAGTCAACTGTGGCAGCGAATTTTTAGCTAGGTTAGCAAAAAGATTTTCCATATAATATATATAATATCTCGATTTGCTACGACAACAAATTTTTTTTTCAAGAGATTTTCAGCTACTTTATCTAGTTCAATATATCGTCAATAATAATGTCATTTTGCTTTTTTGTATCAATTATTTTATTCCTTAATATTTTCCTGAGTTTAACCGTGCATCGAACAATGTCGACTTCTCACATTGTGCAATTGTACAATACAAAAAATCTGTGAGAATAATCAAATCTTCGGTCAACACGCACAAAATATGTGTCCAAGTTGGTTCAGTAACGACTCAGGGTTGGAGACCAATGCTCGCTTAGTAAAATTGTGCCGTTTTTTATCCAAAATCAGTTGAGTTATCGAGCCAGTACCGATTAGAACATGAAATCAACTGGGTCCCATACCGATTCGTAATCGGCAAACAACCGTTAATGGCCTATACCGATACGTTCATCACTGTCGCTTCAGAAGTGGCATTTCCACGTAGAAAATGTCGTTCTTTTGAAAAATTACATTTCTTGTGACTGTTCTACAGAAAACATAAACCCAAGCTAAAGTGTTCATTCCAGTTCGTTAAACAAATTTCGTTGGTGCAGATATTTGCAGATATAACGCAAACAAAATTAGGGTGGATAGGTTCGTATTACGTCCAGTGAAACTAACATTTTAACTCACAGGAAAAGATGCTTGCGACATTTCTTGGGATATTTAGAAACTGTAAGATGTCTTGTTTCATAAAACTAGTCGATCGATTGTATTCTCGAAACGATAAATTTCATGGATTTAATTCATATAAACTTCTCCGATGCTGAAAAGAAAATATACTATGGTGTCGGACTGATTTACCAAGCTGGACAATTTACGTAGCGGCCTGATTGGTTGACAATGGGGTGAGTATTGCACCAATAAGGGGAGTCAAGAAATTCATCTCGTTGATCCATTATTGATCATAGAGTGCGCCACGCCTGGCTCATCCTTCGTCCAATGCTGCCTGAACGAAAGAAATTGATACCATGCGCGAGAGTCTTTCGTTTATACATGGGAAAAAAATTACCTATAATTTTATCAGAGTTCCGGCAGAGATGAATTGGTTGTAAAAACCAGGTAGAATGGTTGAAGCCAAGAATAACTACGTCACCTGGTCATGCGAATATTCCGTAGTTTTTTAGTAAACATGAAACGGTTCAGATTTGTGTCGAATTTTACTGATAAAAAAATCAAAAGTCAATGATACATAACAAAATTTGAAGGAAATATAAAAATTTCGAAAATCGAGCATGAAATTTTACTATTTACTTTCTAAAACTCATGAATTTCTCCTAATATTTCAGTTTTGTTGAACAAAACTTCACAAAAATCCTAACTGGTTTAACCTTACTCAAAAACTAAGAAATATTCTCAAATTCTCATAGAAATTACTTTACCCAACCAGAAATTTACAACAGCGCAGTACTGCACCAGTACTAGCCAAGACTGGCAGGGGACTGGCATTTGTCTGGAATGATAACGCTTCTCAGTACTGGGGATTGATTACTGATGCCGTTATTCGCAATCAGTGTAGGGCCAGTACTGGGTTAGTACCTGGCCGGTATTAAGTTCTCAGTACTGGTTTATCAGTACAAGCATATTATTGTATTTTTATGTATCCAGTACTGATCGCGTACGTGTTGACCAAGTGTTGGAGACCCAATACTGGCACTGTACTGCACCTGTTGTCAACATTCGCATATCACGGATGTTTCTGATTGGGCATTTTCGAGACGCATTTTTCTCCGTGTCGAGCATATTATATCATGAATTCTCAAATATTGATCGAAAGATGGCGACGAAAATTTAGCAGAGGTTTCTCCAACAAAATACAAATGAATTGATGGAATAAATTACTTATCTGGAACCAAATTCCGCATCCTATATTTGAATCCTATTTAAAAACCATCGGGTATCATCAGGTTGACTTGATATTTCATGAGGGCCCGACTAAAATTAGCGAGACTCAATAGCTCATTCAGTCAGAATCTGGATTTCTATGTAGAATTCTAATGAATTCAAATGCATTTTTGTATTAAGTTTTTTTAACCAAAGCTTCATGAGCACTCTGAAAATTCTGCGCCACTTTTGGAGTAATTGTTACAAGTTTGTCAATAAGAGTGTCACGAAATTTGGTATCTAAAGTTATAAAAGAATTATTGACAATGAAAATAAGGTTGCATTCCGGCACAATCAATCTGGCTTGCTCCGCTCATATTGACACGATCTAGACCGTGCTCGCTACGCTCGTACCTTTACAGTCTATATATAGCTCGCTCTGCTATAGTGATACCGGTTCTTAGAAGAATCGATTCTTTTTTATACAGAATATATCATAGTTTTATCGATATTTTATACAAATCTATGAAAAAGAATCGATTCTGTTCAAAATTCGACATCACTATTCTGCTGGCATTTTTGTAAATTAAACAACGCTCATCATACTCACGTCTTTGTAATCTGTATGGTGCTCGCTTTGCTTATGTATCGTGATGAATACCGCTTTGATTCAAGAGAAAGTATTGAAACGATGAAATATCTCGTCATTTATAAATAACCTCTAGTTGGCTATTACATATTGATGTTTATCAATATTCTTTATTCCATGAGGATCCAAATGCCAACACACATTAATAATTTAATGCGTTGCAACCTTTTTATATATTGTTGAATCATTTTGAATGTATGAAGGTTTCTGTTACGAAAAGTATAACTATTTCACTCTCATGTGAAATACATGATTTGAGATGAAAAAGATTCAAACATGCGGAAAAAATCTTGCTGAAATAACAAACTGTTTGCTAAATCAACACGTTTGTTGTATATATTTACAATGCTGAATTAGAGGAAGCGCTTGCTGCTCTCTAAATTCTTCGGAGTGAATATTCACTCTTCAAAGAGTCAAAATACTGCAACTCTAGAACGGAGTGGGAGCTCAACTCTTGAAGAGTGAAATTTCACTCTTTAAGAGTCAATATTCACTCTTTTTCCTAAGAGTGAGTTTTTCACTCCAAACACCAGAGTTGATTTCCACTCTTATAGAGTGAAAATTCACTCTTTCGGAGTTGCAGTATTTTCACTCGGCAAGAGTGAATTTTGACTCCAAGGAAATTAGAGAGTGAAAAAGCAAAATTTCTACTATAATGGCAACCTTTTTGCGAATTCAGCAAAACGCTGTGTCATATCGGCAAAGTATATTTCTTCCCGGGGTGAAATGAAAAATTTGTATAAACAATAATATACATGAACTTTTTAAGGGGACCTTCTCATCTAGCAACCCTAAAATAAGGTGATTTTCTCGAATTTTTGTTCATGAAAGGGAGTAAATGAAGAACTCGGGGCTTTTCACACTTGTTAATTGAGTCTTTAAGTACATAAAAAAATTGTTTTCCGTAAAAAATAATGCCATGGGGATTGTTGATACGTGTTGAAACATAATCACCTGAAAAAACAGTGATCAATCGGGCGCCGCTATAAATTATGAAAAATCAAGAATCCAAAAATTTTCATGAAATATATTATATTTTTTGGAGGTTGTACCGATAAAACCAATGAAAAGTCCAAAATTCAAAATATGATAGACATGCAAACTTTTTTCACCTTTTTTTCGCTCTTCAAAGTGCTATGGAAAGAAAAAAAAAGGCAAACGCCATCTCCATTTAGGTGCATCCTCCAATAAATTCAATCAGCTTCAAAATAAAAAGAAAAAAAGAGCGATCCGTTCGGTAGTTCTTGAGATATCGTGGAGCCAAACTTGAAAAACATGGATTCGAGAAAAACGCCTTTAAAGTTTTGGGATACGAATCCTTCAATTTGAGAACATTTTTTTCACGTACTTTAAGACTCATCTAATGAATTTCAAATAACTCGAGTTTTTAATTCACTTCCTTCTTGAGAAAATCACCTCATTTCGGAATTCGCTTGATGAGAATCCCCCCTTAAACCTAACAATCAATCAGCAATTTTTCACATGGGATATATGAGCGAAGCGAGACCCGTTTATTGTACGAGGATGTAAACTGTTTGGATACACTGTAAAAAATGTGTGGAGTTTTCCTTCACACTGTTAGTGGATTTCGTCCCCTTATCGTGAGGGAATTGTTTTTCCGTGAAAAATGAGGGATTTTTCCACAACTTTGAGGAATAATTTTGTTTTTTGGGTATCGAATCCTCTACAAATATAGGGAAAATTCCCCATCTGTGGATCAACTTTGCTGCCACCATTTTTCGGAGAAAAATTCCACAATTATGTTTTACAGTGCAATCAATAATTCTTTCAACATCTCATACCGTGGAATGGGGTTCACGTTACACCCTTAGAAAATGAAAACTAGTAGAGAATGACCATTCTAAGGGTGTTTCTATTCACCCCATTTCACGATACCAAATTTTATAACCAAGTGCCATTCAAGAAATGAACTGTCATTAAAAACTCGTTGTATAGTTAAACGCCACTCAAGCAATTTCTGAACTGTAAAACACTTGAACCAAGTTCCATCAGAAGTTACAACAAGTGACCGCTGGTTTTAGCTCCATATTTAAATTGCGTGTATTACATGTCATCAGTCCCATATTCCATTTGATGAATTTAGCAAACTTTCTACTACGACTAAGACTCAAATTGATTGTCCAAAATCTCAACTGAAAATTCTTTATTTAATCCTGATTCAAATAAAGTCTTCCCAACAAAGTTGCAAGAGTAGATAAGCTTTCGAATCTCATACCAAATTCTTGAGCAAATTTTACTCAAATTTCCCTCGCTCTGAGTAATGAAACACTTGCAGACGAAATCTTATTTCAACCTTTCGTACGGTTCATCTTTGAATAGACAGTTTAGAAGGAATAAATTTCACGCGTACATGTACCGCATTGTTTTATAACCATATATCGTAAGAGATGAGTATATTGTGAGAGAGTTTTCAGTTATGCACCATGGCCTATAGCATTACTGCCGCGTTATTCACGCGACATAACAGCACTGGGAATAAGTGAGATAGAACTTACAACCTATGATGCGTGGCTGGAAAAACGCACGATGTAACGCGTCCGTGCACTTTTCCGTATGTGTACGTATGGAATATGTACAGCGCATTATCTCGTGTACTTACACATTTGCTTCGGGCATAAAAAATATGTGTATATACATATACATATGTTTTGCATTCCATAACACTAGCGCATGTCGAGTTGAAATCGATACTCTCGTGTCACTACGTTTGTAACCTACATTGTGTCAGCTCAGGTGCATGAAAATACAGTTCCTTTCGAAAAGTTTTTCTTTTTTATTCCTTCTATTTAGAATCAATTACTCTATGAGGTCGCATCGCGATGTTCCTTATTCTCACTTTTAAATGTTGAAATCATTTCTAATTCATCCTAGCCCAACTTTGAATATATATTATTATATGTATACAGATCTAAAAATTGGTGCAGAATTGAGTACCCTGAATTTCATGTGGAAGGTTAAATCATGAGTAGCATAAACTCCCTCCTATCGCTGTTCAAAGTTCATTAAACTTGCTTTTGGAATTCTCTTCAAGGAGGAACCAAGAAAATCAAAAATATCTATGGACCGATCTAATGAATCGGTCGATGAAATCTATGAGATTTGTTGGATATCGTAGAAGAAGGTTTAATTAACGTGAATTCGGAGTACCCGATACGACGCGCGAATCATGAACGTGGTGAAATCGTGATATTGTTTTCCACGATCCCACCTTTGATTGAGATATTCAGCGTCGAAAAGGCGCCACAACCGCTTCATCGCCCGGCCAATTCCGTTGACTTGCTAATTATAACTCGACCATGACACCACACAAGTGCAGTACACACTGCATATCGTTGCTCTTTCGTTCCATTACTATCATCATCGTGCACCAAAAGATTTACATCTGGCTTTACTCTTCGAAATAATCATCTGATTATTTGCTTTCTCAAATACAATTTTCAAGAAAAACTACGTCGCAGAATTATAATTCGAGCTTCGATAACGATAAATCAATCTAGCGGAATGTGAGAATAAATTATCATTTCTATTTATTTATCTCGTTTGTCGGATTCGTAGTTTTGAAGAGTAAAAGAGGAGAGTATCATTCTGTACTTGTCGACAAGTAGAGCTGCGTAAAACTTTGCGTATATTTCCGTTTATATGTATGCATATCGCCGTTAATAGTGACTACTCCTTCAAGGAATTATCGTGAACGCCTTCTGGAACTCATAACTATATATTTGATCCAGGCCAGATAAACAACGGTCGAAAATAGTCGCGCGAGAGGGACTGTTGTTGCTGCGCGTGGTAAAATCATACAACTATACAAAATCATGTTGGTAGAACATGGATCTGATCACCGCTCGCTTTGAATATTCTTTTTACCGTATTATATTATTGTTTCAAGGATGATTGAACGTTGCAACAACGTACTCGTATAGTTTATATTTGAATACTTTGAAAAATAACGAAGCGAGGATATTCGACTGAAATGAAAAATTGACAGAAATTTGGTTTACCCCCCCCCCCCCGTACGATGAATCAATGAATTAAAAAAATTCTAAATATTTCATTCCGACGATGTCCGCCAACTGAAAGTCATCCGAAAATGTATTGAAGTTTCATTCCAGTTGTCAATCGAACATTAAATTCCCTTTATCGCGCGAAACCAAATTCGACGTTTGGATTTTCACAATTTTCGTCTATTGATATTCGTTTTCAAGCGAACAATGCCCTGTTATTTCGAAAATGCACGTCGCAACGATAAACACGCTTCTCCCACGGACAGATATTTCTGTCCAGTTTATACGATTTCTGCTCATCGAAGTCGTATTTATCCTGCAAATTACATCCAAATTTGATTTACACTCTACATTACTGAAAACAATATTTTACAAATTGTACGTTGTCACGGGAGAACATATATGATTTCACCGTCTTTCGATTTCCATTGATCAATTCACTTGGGATTAGTAATTATTATTGTAAATCCAAACGATTTCACTCATCAATCTGGAATTCAGTGATCTTCTCTTCTTCTTCCTCTTCATCATCTCTTTCTCCTCGAGGAATCCGTCTTTACGGTACTTGAGTTGCATCAGTGCTGTACTTGCACATACTTACCAAAGTATTTCTCTATACAATCATATAGCACACGCTGCAATTCTTCGCACAACAAATGCATCTTTTTATGTCCAATTTGCATATACGTAGACGTTATAAAAGAATGGTGCTTCAAAATTTGTATTTTGAACTTTTTCACTTCCATGTTCTTTAAGGAAATGAGACTTGTGACAGGAACAGGAGAATATTTCGCCTTTGCCAAACGCTTCAAAACGTCGAGAAAATGCGATTCTCAAAAGTGTCTGTGGTTTGAATGATTTTCACGCCAAAATGTTTGTATCGACGAGGGGACTAGAACCTCCTATTTGGGTCGAAATTGAATCTTAGATTTTGCGAATAGGAGGGAGAAATTATTAACAAAATATTGACCATTTGCCGTTTTATATAACGATTTTAAATACCGCTTTTTTCCAAAGTCTTTCCCTAACTGAGGAGACTTGAATGTATATTTTTCGTGGAAATCGGATCGGAGGTTGAGGCGCGACAAAGGAGACGAAAATCCGATATTGAATATTCTATAGCTTTGGATATTTTCCTTTAGAATGCATCGATTGGGATGGTTTTTGCGCCACAATGTTTGTCTCGATGGGGAGATCAGACCCCCTTTTGCAGGTACAAATTGTGTTGGGAATTTTTAAAATATGAGCAAAAAACCAATTGTTTAAATATTCATCATGTATCGTTGAGGATAATTTTGGATAGGGTTTTTAATTTCGAATACTACTTTCTGCAAATCTTTAATATAGATGAGGAGATTCAGATGTATAATTTTTGTAAAAATCGCATGAAAGGTTCAGGCGCTACGAAGGAAACAAAAATACGATACTGAGTATTCTATTATGTAGAATAATTTTCATCGAAATGAATGAATTGGGATGATTCTTACGCCGAAATGTTTGTCTTGATGAGAAAAATTGAAGGGTTTCTGAGAAAATGAGAAGCGGAAATAGAATTTTGTCGATTTTATACTTCTTGGAAGTCTTAAACACGGACAAAAGAAAATGGAGAAATTTACCGTATATGATGACAGCGCGTCGCTCTGAGCCTTCGAATATAAATTTTTACAAAATATATTGTCAAATAATTCACATCATAAGAGACAAATCTATTTTTGTCTTATAATGTGAATTATTCGACAATATATTTTGTAAAAATTCCCATTTAAGGACTCGAAGCGACGCATTCGATTCATTGTTGAAAAGAAGTCCTTTCTCTCTAAATCTGAATCAGTAAAAAACCACTGATTCACGGTGAAATTTCACTGACTCCATCAGTCCTAAGGCGTCCACTGAGAATCAGTTAAAAATCACTGATTCAATTAGTGCAAACCACTGGTTCAATCAGTGAAACCAGTGACCTGATCAAATGGTAAAAAAAATTATCTTTTCTGTGACCTGAACCCAGACCCGCAGCGTCACAGTCGCTCACCATAACCGCTCAGCTACCCAATCTCACTTGGATAAGGTAGAATTATAGATGTACTTGAAGAACGTCAGATCTTTGAAATACTTATATCTCAAAAAACGGTTGCTTATGTGGACGAATAGCTTGAAGGTTTTCAGTTTGTTGAAACCATGCGGATCTGTATTGTTTATAATTATTTCAAACACCTTGTACAAGCGACTACTTGCATATTATTTCTCTTATATGAATGTTGGCATTATAATTTGAAAATGTATTTTTTCGAGTATATTTTTTCAGAGTATATATAACGTAATAATGTAATTCTTAATTCAAATGTACACATTTCAAAAAATTTTATTCACATACCACAAAGTTTCATTTTATTTTTCGAATATACTTTGAAAGAAACTGCAATTCATCTGCTTACTGATCAATCAGTGAAATGACAACTCACTGATTATGTCAGTAGTTATTTTACTGATTCTCAGTGTTTTGCACTATCAAACCAGTGAAATATACTGAAATCTCAGTGGTTACAAAAATCAATGATTCAAACAATGGTTTTTTCACTGATTCAGATTTAGAGAGTTGTAAATTTGGCAATTACGATATCTTTCTTAATTGTCTCGTTATGAACGAATTGAACGAATACAGTACGTTCTTCCATTTTCAAGAAAGAATTATCTCTCAAAACCTTTATCATATTCAATCATATTCTCACAGAACATTTTTTCCTCCGAGCGTACAGTGGATTTTTTTTTTACCTTTTTTTGGTATTTATATACTCTGATACCATCTTTAATACCGCTCGCAATACTCTACTCGTATACAGCCGGAAATCAACATCTTGAGCATGCGCAAACGCAATTTTGGTTCAAGAGTTACCCGCATGACTTCGATCGCGTCGCGTTGTGGCGCATCGTATTCGCTTCATATATTACGGAAAGAAACGTAATCTGATCAATTTCATCGAATCACAGACGAGCGAAATTTCTCACGAGACGACGACGACGACAGCCGTCTTGAAATCTTATCCTTCAACTTGGGAACCTTGACGAGATTTTCATACAGGATATATTACAATACGATTTTTCGATATGATTAATAAACAAAAACAGTCGCATAGCTGATATACTGTTCTCTGCCGTGTCAAGGAAAAAGGGGTGGAAATCAAATTTTCCACGAAAATATGTTTGTTACAACAATCGGTGCGTTAATAGAAAATATATCGATCGATACTCACGTAGAAATGGCAGTTCTAAGGCGACAGTGACGAGTACGTCGGTACTGGAACGATATCGAGACTCGAGACGTCTGTCAACGGTCGTCCACCGTTCGTGAGTCGCTACAGAACCTACTTAGTTTCTTGTTTCGATCGGTTTTTTCACTAACGTTGGATCAACAACAACACGATTTTAGTAAGGAAGTGTTGGTCTTCAACCCTGAGTGCACTTTAACAAAAAATTTGAATTCATTGGTCAACAACGATTCTGTTTCCCAAAGTTTTGAAACTAATTTGGACTGATTCTGGAGTAAGAATCATTCTAGGCCCTCTTTTGCCCCCTACCTGGCGCTACCGAGGTAGACTAGGCACATCTTTGGCCCTGATATGAGACAGTGAACTACCCAATATGATTTCTACTAGGGTTCTCAAATGCTGAATATGGGAATAATAACAGAGTTGTTAGATTGTTATTTTTATAACTTTTACACTGAGAAAACAGATATCTTGAAAAATACCATAATTTATGGATTTTTGGCGTTGGTCTGACCCGAGTCATAATATTTACATGAACGAATCTCTAAAAGTCCCATAATTTCTTGGACTTTTATAAAGAAGTATGGTACCTTCCTCATAAAAGTCCCAGCCATTATGGTACTTTTAGAGGTATCTTCAAGTAAATATTTCGACTCGGGTTAGACCAACGCCAAAAATCCATAAATTATGGTATTTTTCAAGATACCTTTTTCTCCGTGTACATATAAAATTCATAAATTACGTAGATTATACCTGTAAAGTCTGACATCGTTCGTATTCAGCATACCAAGATTATTCTGAATACACTGAAAACACAGTTTGTTCCAGCCAAACAAAATTTTGGTTGAAATAAACGCAAAGAAACTTTTTGGTTGGCTGAAAGAAAATTTATTGGGGGTGGACAAAATTTGGTTCACAATAATTAAGGCTTTTATACAGACAAATAAATTTTGTTTATTCTAAATCAATTTTATTTCAGCCACCCAAAAAGTTTCTTTGCGTTCATTACAACAAAAATTTTTTTTCGCCGGAACAAACGTTTTCTCAGTGTAGGTTCTAAAATCTCAGGGAACAAAGAAAAACCCATGTTGTTTGTTCCCCTGTGTCCCCCTTTTTACAGATTTTTCCTATTGTTGAATTAAACAATGTGAGAAGTCTTCATCGTTCGATGCACGGTTGAACTCAGGGAAATATTACAAAATAGCAGGATTGTTGACGAACTAGCTGAAAAACTATCATACGTTTTTCATTGGATGTCACCAAAAGCATACCAGAAAAAATGTACCTCGTAAAACTAGCAACAAAAACATTTTTGAATATAAAATAATTTTCGTTTTCATAGTAACACAAAGTTGCATTATTAACAATAAATAGTGGATTCAGCAATGTTGACAGTCATATTTCGAAGATAATTATTACGATTTTTAGTTCGTGCATAGATGGATCCACGAGCCAGCAGGAACTTAAAAAAGCAATGAAATTCAAGTTTCTCACACAAAAACTGAAGGTTCCAGGACAAGCTTCCCGCCTTTCACCAGCGTATTCCTGAGAGAAAACTGAGGAACTTTTTCCTCCAGAATTTTTTGATATGAGACTTTGTTTTCGAGTTATAAAATGAGCTGACAATTCATTCTCATTCAAATAGCCTATTGGATCTCATCAAATTTAACTGAAAATCCAGACAGGCTCCAACTAAAACATTGTACAAGATGCAGTAGCTTTTTCAACGAGGGAAGCACATCGGCTATTGCGATGATCGATAAGTGTACTCATCCAGCTTCCACTTGATTCGTTGAAGTTAGCTCTGAAACTAACTCTCTAAATCTGCAAGAGTGAAAGATCACGTGTTTCACTCCACTAAGTCTCAGAAGTCAGCCAGTTCGCTTCGAGTGGGATTTTCACTTGTTTCAAGTGAACTTCTTCTTCTTTTAGAGTGAAAAATTGACTCTAGAATTTGAGTGGCTGTGAGTTTCTAACCTCAAACCTTAGAATATCACTCTAAAAGAGTGGAAATTTCACTCAAAATTTCGACAGGCTCACTTTTGGCTGGCTGAAGAGTGAAATCTCTCTCTAAAACTTTAAGAGAGAAGCTCCAAATCGAGGACACTAAAACTAGCAGACGTAACAGCAAACACAATATATGAAACTATATAAGCTGACGTGTAGAAACGTTATTTGTTTTTTTTTAATTATACACTCGACTCTCGGATCTTTCACACCCGCATCTTCTACTCAATCGGACCTTTCACTGCATTTCTCTCGAACCTTTTACTTTAGGTACAGCCCCTTCGACCCTCACCTTGCTCTTCGCTCGACCAATTATTTCAAACATAACCCCACCTCTTTTGGACAAATTTTTAAACAAAACACGAAACAAACTGAATTTGAATCATAGTCGGAACTGCGGTTAACTTACAGGGACCAAAATGTTTCTGAACCATTGAGTTCATGAATTATAAAGGTTTTTGAATAATTAAAAGATCTGACGAAGGTTCGAAACAGCAAAGTTCCAAAGGTACAGCAAGGTTGTAATAATGTTGCAACAGTATAAAAAAACCCATAATTTCCAATCACAGGAATCTTCATTGAACATGAATTGAATGAACATTATGAATTACGAGCATATTATCACATCAAGTTTATTCCTGATGTGATATATATGTTATATCTCGTTAATTTTCAGGTTTATGAAAAATAATTACGGATGTGATATAACACTTGAGTTTTATGACAGCCTCTCGTATCACAGTTTTTTCTTGATGTTTGTATTTTATTTGAATAATACTAATTCTAGATGATTCCACAAAAATACTTATTTAGTACTTTCAATTTTTTCAAGCAACGCAACGCTTTCTACAAAATTGTCCATCGCAGATAGGGGAATGAAGATTTCTTTTCGGGGATTTTCTCAACTTCAAAGCCAGGTAAATAATTTCCTACATAATTACTAATTTCGGGAACACTCATTGTTTTCATTATAATATCTCACACGTATTAAATAACCTTATTCAATGACATTCTCTGAATTGAAGCCATCGCATGTAATCCAAAAAAAATTCTGAATTCATTTGTTTAAGGGTTGGAAATAAGAGCCAATCATAACGCGCGGTGGGCGTAGTCTTTTTCAGTAAAAGACTCGAGTGACTCTGGTCCCAAAATTGTAAAAGGATCGAGAGTCGAGTGTACACTGAGAGAAAGGTACCTAGCTGCGACAACTGAAATTTGGTTGTCCCAGCTAAATCTTAGCTGGCCTAAATAAAAGTCTAGTTGTCTGAAATATGGATAGAACAATTTATTCGAGGGAAAAAAGAATTAGCTGGGACGAATAAAATTTATCTGCACGGAAAAAATTAATGATCCAAATTTTCGTTGACTAGTATGTCACTTTGGGACGGAGCACAAATTCGAGAAGAATTCGTACACTGGATTTTAATAATTCGTTGACTCTTTCCATTATATCGACGATCAAAATGAGAAGTGAATTCCAATGATGAAACAATGGACAAAGTCAACGGATTATCAAAATCCAGTGTACGAATTCTTCTCGAATTTGTGCTCCATCCAAAAGTGACATACTAGTCACCGAAAATTTGGATCACTAATTTTTTCCGTGTGGCTTGACTAAATTTTTATTCAGAGTGACTAAATTTCTTAACTGTCTAATATTCAACTGAATTCTTTTTCTCAGTGTATGTACTTGTAGATCACGATTAAAAGATTTGATAGATACATGTTTCATCGCCCTACAGTAATTCTACGATCCGCTATAATCTATGTCTACGATCTCCGAAGGGTAAACCACTCCAAAATCAGCGACACAACACTTGACGTTGTACGGACGTGGTGCTCTGATTCTTTCGTTACTGGGAACGTTACAGTTAAGGTTAAAAATGCTGGGGTCAAACTGAGTTAAGGGTTAAACTAAGTGATATTCTATTGGAAAAAAAACTATACGCGGAGAAAAAGGTATCTTGAAAAATACCATGTGTTATGAAGATTCAGTATTGCTCTGACCCGAATCCAACACGGAGAGAAAGAATTTGCGGACGCAGCAAATCGAGGTATTATATATAGAATAGCAACATTTTTTGCTGACCTAGCTAAAAATTTGCTATAACAGCAATCGTGTTAGCTACGACAGCAAAAAATGTTTGCTCCGCCAGCAAATTTTCAGTATTATATACAGAATAGCAAACAAATTTTGCTGGGATAGCAAACATTCTTTGCTGTCACAGCTAAAAATTCGCTGTCGCAGCTCACAAGATTGCTGGAACAGCAAATAGTTTGCTGTGACAGCAAAAAAATTTGCTGCTCTGGCAAAAGGAACCCAGCAAAAGTAGATTTCGCTGCCACAGCGAATTTCTTTTCCTCCGTGAAATATTCACGTAAGCAAACCTCTAAAAGTACCTAATGGCTTGGACTGTCATAAGAAAGATATACCATAGTTCTTTATAAGAGTACAAAAAATTATGGTACTTTTAGAGATTGGTCACGTAAATATTTGGATTCGGGTCAGATCAGCGCTGAATCTCGATAAAATATGATACTTTTCCAAATATCAGTTTTCTCTTTGTACACGGAGAAAAGTATATGGGATTGATTACCATTTGCCTTAGTTCTCAGCGCAACTTTAGAATAGGAAGTGAGTGATGACTCGCGATTTGGTGATCATTGCGATGTTAACTTATCGTTTCTATAGTAACGTAAACAGTTTATTGTACTCAATTCGATTTCACATGGGACTTATTACAATTTTGAAATATCTGTCACTAAATTACTATTCTTCATAGTAACCGTCACCGTATATTTTTCTCCATGTAGTGTTTTTTTCTAAAATTGAGTAATTTTACATCATTTATTTCAATCTTCTTCCTGCTCACTCTCTATTTGGCCAATAAAATTACAGAGTCCATATTAGTGATGGTTTAACACGGAGAAAAAAAGATTTCACCATTTTAATGAATCCATGTTCGCTAACTGGATTGAATAACTCCACGATGACAATTCACTGTGTTTGAGAACTGATTCGTTATAATTATCAGTTCTTCGCTGGTCTTGCAAAGTTTGATTCGCTAAAACAGTGAATTGCCGTTCACTTTGGCGCACGTGGTTGTTATCCGTATGATAACAAGCGAATTGCTTTTTTCTCCGTGCAGGATCCTTTTACGTTATGTGAAATAGAAGTTTACGGGGAAAAAATACCATTCTCATAACGCTTATGTCGAGTTCTTGTAATCTAGCTGAACATTTTCGGATGGACGAAAGGGTGCATGATAAAGATTTCAAATTATAGTTTGAACCAAGTGGTTTTCTGCTGAAAAAACCAAGAGAATTGAAAAAATAAAATCCATACAACTTTGAAAATCAAAAGTTTTCCGTTCAGATTGGAAAAACTAAAAAACAACCTGGGTTTTTGTAAGAAATTCTGGTTTTTTGCAACCCTGGGAACAAGTAAGGTAATGGAAAAGTAGGGGAATAGGTTTCCCGTTTCAAGGTTTCTGATAAACATCTTTGAAAATCAGTTCCGAATGTATCGTGAATCAATTCATCATTGTTTCACTGATTTTTTGCATGTTTTTCACGCTTGTCTGGAAGCACGTTACGATTCGCAATAATCTTTGTAAACCAAATCTTCTGCACCAAGAGGAAGGCACCTAGCTGCGGTAACTAAAATTTGGTTGTCCCATCTAAATTCCAGTTGGCGTAAATAAAAGTCCAGTTGTCTGAAATATGAATAAGATATTTCAGTTCATTCAATGTAAATGAAAAATGTAGCTATGACGAATAAAATTTATTCGATTCTACTAAATTTTTATCTGGAGTAATGAAATTTTCTAGCTGTTTAATATTCAACTGAACCCTTTTTCTCAGTTTAACTACTGAAAATTGCTGATTCCTTAGTTTTTCTATAGTTTCTGTCGTTCAAAGTAAAATGAGACTCATTTATACCACGTAAATCGTCTGGAATTAATTCCTATACCAAGTAATATCATATTTTCAATCTCAGTCCACAACTGATAAAAAGAAATGGAAAAATTCAAATCTTTTGGTTTGAACAGAAAAAAATAAGGTTCAACTCAAAAAACCAGGTTTAAACCGAAATTGTCAGATTTAAACAAAAAAAACCTAGGTTTTCTGGTTTTTTGAAAGAAAAATTTTTTGTTTTTCGACTTTGTTAATAGTGACTATAGTTACTACCAATCGAATTAATGTAATACTTCTCAATGCTTGATTCATTTAAAATTCATTGTATTACAGCCATTTTGTTATTCACGGAAAAAAATGTTCAAGTTCATTACGAAGATTTTTTGGTATCCCAGCTAAAGGATATCGCTGAACTTCGTTGAGATAGAAGTTTAGCTGTAGTACATAAACTTCATTGCTGATAAAATATAGCTTCAATCACTAAAATATTCAGCGATGACATCTATACTTTCACTCCAAAAGAGCGACTGGATTGTATGGGTGCGACACCTAAACACAATTAGCTGCACAGTCTGGCTAACTAATTGAGCTATAACAGATAGAATTTTTCACTGCTGTTTCCAAGTGAGTTCACATGGTGTTAGAAGTCATGCATTTTCCAACGTATTCTGAAAGAGACGTTCAAGACATTTTATGCAATATGAAAAGAACAATTTGAGAAAGATCCTTTCTAAAGAACGAATCCTTATTAAATCTTGTTCTTCTCACACGGAGAAAAAGGAATTCGCTGTGGCAGCGAAATCTACTTTTGCTGGGTTCCTTTTGCCAGAGCAGCAAATTTTTTGCTGTGACAGCAAACTATTTGCTGTTTCAGCCATCTTGTTAGCTGCGACAGCGAATTTTTAGCTGTGGCAGCAAAGAATGTTCGCTATCCCAGCAAAATTTGTTTGGTATTCTGTATATAATACTGAAAATTTGCTGGCGGAGCAAACATTTTTTGCTGCCACAGCTAAAAAGTTGCTGTCGTAGCTAACACGATTGCTGTTATAGCAAATTTTTAGCTAGGTCAGCAAAAAAATTTGCTATTCTATATATAATACCTCGATTTGCTGCGTCAGCAAATTTTTTCTCTCCGTGCATGTTGCATAAGATATCTTGAAGACATTTTTTAGCATACTTTTGGAAATGCCTAACCTCTACCCGTTATATGGATATGACCCGTCATAAATTTTCACTGAAATATGAACATTTTGTTTGCAGCATTCTTCCATCGTGCCAAAACGCTACCAATTGCCCGTACAGCACAACCACCGATCCTCCACCTAAGACTTCAGTGGACTGGAGCTGGAGAATCGGTGAAGAAATGGGAGCCGTGGAAATAAGGGAGAAATAAGGGAGAGAAATGTCTGCCCCCTGTATTTTCAATAAAACTCAAATCCGTGAATTCATAAATTCAGATTTGATTATGTAAATGCCCCAATATGAATTATATCGAAAATACGGGCGGCGGACATTTCTCCGTCGCCTCTCCGTTGCCTCAACGGAGACTCTCCCTTATTTCTCCCTTATTTCCACGGCTCCCATTTCTCCACCAATTTTCCACCTCCAGTCCACCGGAGTCCTAGGGGGAGGATCGGTGGTTGTGCAGTACGAGTGGCTCGACTTTGGATATCTTGAAATGATATGTTTCAATATCAAAACGTTTATATCATATTATAATTGAGAAGTCAACATAACCATGAATTGATTTTCAAAATAAACTCCTATCGTTAGATGCTTAGGATGACCTCGATTTGGGATGTCATAATTCGAGCCAAAAGCTTCTGTAGTCCTAATTGAAAGCTTATTTCTATATTGCTCGAAGGGTTTCACATATTTCGAATAGATTCGATGAATTCCAAGATGTTGGCGAATGAGGTTTATTTCTGGATTATATTTTCCCATATTGCTGAAGTTGGAATCGTTTATTGGAACGAATTGATACTTGAATAACACAACAGCTGTTAGAGATTAAAAAGTCTTGCTGTGCATCTTTAAACGATATTTCCAGTTCAAAGGAGTCAAAACGAGGACATAAATGATTCATCAAATTTTGTGAGTTTGAGCTTTCGTTTAGTTTCTATAAACGATTCAAATTTCCACAACATATTTCTCCATGATTTGTGATGTCTTAGTTTTTACATAACGACCAACGAAATGCTTAATCTCGAAGGAGCTTCAATTCACGAATATCTCGAAATTTATTGAATATATTCAAGGTTTAAGAATAAGTTTGATCAAGTAATATGAAAATAAACTTTCAATTGTAATGTCTTTGAAGACATTCCATCCATGTGGAATGTAGATATCGACGTATAAGAACTGGACACTTGGCGATACAATCTTCGTACATTACTGGCGTAAAGTGATAGAAACCAAAGAAACATTCAAACATCAGCTATCCTCTTTCAGGTGTAGTTCCTAAACAAGGAAGCTGTACGAGTCATATGATAATAGGAGCCACTTAGAGTTATGCTGTATAATCGTGATTAATAAACTGCATTGCAAACCGTGATGAATACTTTTTTTAAATTTGTCGTAAATGACAGTTGAACGGTTAATGTGTTATAATTATTTCTTCTTGCAGTTGTAAATGAACGCATTGTGAGTCTGGCTATATTGCATCAGCCATATATTTCTTTCTATTACAGCAGAGTCATTTTTTCCCGTGTTGATAGAGACGTTCCCAGACGCTACACGGAAAAAAGAAAATGGAAAAAATTACCAACCAGGATGACAACGCGTGGCTTCGATTCTGTCAATGGAAATTGTTGTCTTATAATGTGAATTCTTTGACAATATACATTGCAAACATTCCCATTTTAAGACTCGAAGCGACACGTTGTCATCCTAGATAGTAATTTCTCCCATTTTCTTCTTTTCGAGTACAGTTGGATTTTGTATTCCAAAAATTCATTAAAACCTTGAACTGAAATTCACACCTATTACTCGGACTGAGCTCAAGTTCGGATGTAATGTAAATGAAAATTATTTTGAATATTTCCACTGAAAATCTTGTGTGCATGTAATGGAAAGCATTACCAATGAGAAACTAGAGATGTGCAAATCTTGATAAATCGAATGTTCTGTATAAGACATTTATCATATCGTTTACATAAAAGATTCAATTCGTCGATATTCGCGCACCTCCATGAAGAACGTATACAGATGTAACTGCAGATTGTCTCAAAAATTTACTAAGTTACAGTTCATGTCAATCAACAACGAACCTCTATAAAAAGCGGCTCGTGATTTTGCAATTTTCGATGATAAATACTTGAAAAAATTCTAAGATGTTTGGACTATGAATAAAATGACGTAACAATTGAGAATAATTCCAAGCATTCCTTTCCTTTGAAAAAAAAAATCCACAAAAAAGCCTCCTAATGTAATTTCCTCGGTTACAATATAATTCGTGGCTTATTATGTTCAGCTCTAAAAAAATTCACTATCGAAGTGACTTCCTCCAACAACGATGCACTGTGAAAAACTTCTAAACGTCAGAAGAATGTTATAAAGTTTTCACATAAACAGTTTATTAAATTTCATAATAGGATATCGAATTCAATAATATCATTTATAATGTTAAGAATTTTCTCCTTAATTTCAATAATTATTGTGAAATTGTATAGATGATTGTTATATTCCAGTGGGAATAATTTATAGAACTTTTTTATTAAAATTAAGAATTCTTCGAGCAGTGTGGTGAAAAGGAATTTTCAACATATTTCAATTCATTTTTCACAATTCAAAGCGACTTTATTGAATATGATGAATGAAGAAAAATAACATTCCATAGTTCGATCAACACTGAAAACACAGTTTGTTTTAGCCAAACAAAATTTTGGTTGAAATGAACGCAAAGAAACTTTTTGGTTGGCTGAAATAAATTTTATTTGGGGTGAACAAAATTTGGTTCACAATAATTAAGGCTTTCACGCAGACAAATAAATTTTGTTTATCCTAAATAAATTTTATTTCAGCCAACCAAAAAGTTTCTTTGCGTTCATTTCAACCAAAATTTTGTTTCGCCGGAACAAACGTTTTCTCAGTGAACGTTGGTGGTTAACGGTTGAACCCTCGCAGTTGGTACCGAACCTATACTGGGCGATTCATCAATTTCTACGCAGGAATTCATAATAAGCTTTCATAAACACACACGGAAAAAATAATTTAGCTGCAGCAGCTAAATGGCTAGCACGGACATGGACAGCCATTAAATTAGTTCCTGCAGCTAAGTTTTAGCTACCACCGCAAATAAATTAGCTACAAATGCAAATTTTTTTGCTATAACAGCTAAAATTTAGCTGCAGGAGCTAATTTAATGGCTGTCCATGTCCGTGCTAGCCATTTAGCTGCTACAGCTAAATTATTTTTTCCGTGCACGACCCAAGATTCATTCAAGCTGTTTCTCACACAAAATTCCACAATTAACATTCCCAATTAGAATTTCCATTAATTTCAGTCCTCGTAAGAAAACTCTCCGATAAATTCTTCCCACCGTTCATTCGCTCGGAAACGTAGAAAAAGTTGACACGCCGATACAAAAGGGTCACTAAAATTTCAAGAGACAATGAATTCTCATTAAAACGCGTTTGTCCCCTCCGTGATCCCTTCGGTGTTTATATACATTTGAATGAACGATTTAAATATTTCGTCAATTAGGAGAATCCCAAAAAGCCTTTGTCTATCTTTTACCTCGGTGTCTGCTCTACGTTTGAACGCGCAGAAAGAATAAAATGAGCAGTAAGGTAGAGAAAAAATACACCTAAGTGACGTCGGAATCTTCCTAAAACGACGATACTGTTTTGCATAGGTGACACCGAGGTTACCAACTGACGCGTCGATCGTCGTCAAGTTTTTGCTCTTTTTCTTCTTGTACAACTCTCTCTCTCTCTCTCTCTGTCCTTCTACATGCGTACACAAACGACAACGAGTAACTACAACGAGACCATCATCGGGAAATATGTTTTTTCTCTCTCTTCTCCTGAATACAATTACTTTGTACTCTTCGAAGCCCGTTAAGATAGTCGAGATAGTGTAATTAAGAATCACAATAACAAAATTCTTCATCGTATAGGTATCAAATGATTTAATTCCGTGATTTTTGTGATACCATCTCGACCGTCACGGTATATCACGATGTATCACGGTATATCACGATATTTTATGATTGTGAATGTAACGGAAGAACTGTTATTTGGGAATTCAATAGGAACGATACGTTCTTATGCATTATTTTTCGTAGAATTCGCAGAAGAATCGCTGCTTTTGATGAAATTATTGTTAAAAAGTATTCTTATATATACAGCTATAAAAGAGAATCAGGAACGTAAAGCTAGTTTCTATCCAAAGCATTTTAGATCAAGTTGTTAAGCTTGGGTATCAATTGAAGTTGCATCAATATTTAGGCTCGCATAGAAAATTACGGAACTATATTGCAAAGATACGAGAATTCTTGAAAGTACGGCGAATATCTTTTTAGGAATCGAATTTGCGAATCCATGAACGGAATAGAGTGGAAAATTAAATCATGCTCAATCCATGTTTGCGATGGATCAAGCGAAGATCGATATTCTTTGGCGATTGTGAATGAGTTTGTCTTTTTGAAATGATCTCATTCAAAACAAGCGATGGAAAGAGAGGGAGAAAATAAGATCGAAAACATGGGAGAGAAAAATTCTTCCCTCCGGAAGAAATTCTTAACATTCTCAATGACGTGAAAGAGATTCTTCGAAATCTTCTTCTTGTTCTTCTTGTTCCGTCCTTCTACATAGAGAAAATATTACATGAAATATTACAGTGTACCACCGGATCAGGGCGTTGTCATATCGGAATCCTCGAGGAAAATTACTGTATGTTTCTATGCAATCAGGCATAATATTTAATAGAATATTTTCTCCATGTAGCGACAGTAATAATTGTTTGTGTATACCGCAAAAGATCTTCTTCGCGTCGTTGAGACTCGATGAGATCGTTATGGATAAGGTGATAAATAAAAAGATGCGTCGGCGGAGAAATGATGGTAATCGAATCGAATAATAATGATCACGAAAATCAACATTATAGAATTATTACTCTACCTCTATTATTTTATAAGAGCTACCGAATCCTTTCTAAACCTAGAAAGGGGGAATATTTTGTGGATAAAAATTGTTATTATAGATCTGGAAGAGAAGTCATACAATTCTGGTTAGAGAAACAACGTATGACTTTGTAAATCCGTTATCAGACCAAATAACCTCTTGGTATTGAGAGTAAGGGAACGGTGCGAGCGAGTAATCAAGACATTAGCATCCAGGGCGGTAGTGTCACTGATTCGTTTACGCGACTTACCTACCTACCTAACTAACTACCATCAGACACCATTGATAATTAAATGTTGAGGAATCCAACACGTAAACGTGGACAATACTTGAATGAATAAACAGACAAGGATATATCTGTCGAGATATACGCGCACCTTTTGACTTCCTGCTCTTTGATAACGATAAGAAACAACAGAACACGAAAATATTCAACCAGGGAACAAAAAATTCACCGCTTCGTCAATTACGATAAACTTAATACCGAACCATAATTTCCCAAAGTTGTCCAAATCCTGAATTCCATGTAAATTCTACCCATTCTTTCTCAGTGTGGGAGAAAATGTAGAAAATCGATTCAACTATCCCTAACATCGATTATCATCGATTCAAAAGAACATCTATTGTACGTGGGAAAAGATAAAAAGATAAAGAAAGAAAAGAATTACGAAGAAAGGTTAGATCGAAAGATGATATGCAAATCCCTGAAAACGCATTTTAATGGGACAATTCATGGTGGCCGAGAAAGTTAATCTTATGCAGTTTTATGATAATACACGACTATAACACGATGATGGAAATAGTGATACAGATGAGAGTATATATTAGATTATTCTTGAGACATATCCATGAATCATTCATGGAAATTCTCGGTATAAGATGGAAATAACTTTGATAATAAAAATTGAGATTTGACGATAGAGTTACGTTGAGAAAAGGTGGAACAGTTTTGGTGGGCATGGCTAATCTCAAAGGTATATCCTATCTCGGTGAAAGAGGGAATCTAAAGGAGAATGAACGCCATGTAAAAGAGACAAAATTCAATCTGTCCGTATGGATTGCGAGTGGAGGGAGCAGAAGAAGAGAATGAGGAAAAAGCAGAGAAGAAGGAGACGTCATTTGACCAAACGCATTCAAATGTAAATACATTTCAGAACTTGCACCCTAGATGGTGATTTACAAGATACGTGGTGAATACAAGGAAAACTTTCTTGATGTCCTCTTCTAAAACGAATTGATAAGAACCGTCTGATGATTATAACAAAATACCATGCATTGTAAGTAGGGAAACGACAATTTCTGTATAACAGTGGTTTATCGTTTAGCTATCTCGCGTGAGTGACAATTTATGACAGACAATTTGAATGGAAAACGATAGATTTAATCGAGAGGATTTGTAAATTTTCTCATAACAACGAGTCGAGTTATCATGACGACGATCTCTTTGATCGCAGCGAATTCAATTGAATTGTCACAAATTCATAAATCACGAGCCCCGATTCGGTGTAATTTACACAGACTGTCGTATAGTTTGAAATTGTTTTGTCATGTGGAAACCAAACGTTGTAAACAGAAATAACCGATTTCGATTAATTCGGTACAGTTAACATCGTAGGATATTGAACATATTTACGTTTATCTACTTTGATGCAACGACAACCAACGCGTAGTTGCTCATCGAGCGCAGCGATGCGTAAGATTAAATCTGTTGATCGTACTACGTAACTGCGCTGATAACACGACCATCATTTTACGTTTCAGGATGTATAATGTGATACCATATGAAAGGAGAGGAAAACTACTAACGATTGGCATATGGAAAGAAATCTTCTGCTTGTGCATGCAAAAATTTTTTCCGCTACCCTATTCATTTCTATCTATTTCGGTAAGAGATTTGTAAATAGCTACGATTGGAACAGAAATAGAATTGAGCGGATTTAAATAAACCGCCCCCATCCGCTCGGCTGTCGAGTACGGATATACAGAACATGTATATGTGTGTGTATTCATTGTTGCAAGTGCAGTGGCAACGGTAACCTCTCTCAGCCGCTTGTAGCCCTCCCACGCTCTTTCTCTCTTTCTCTCTGGCAGTATTCTTTCCAACAGACTACACGTAGAATGTATGAGAGAACGTATTGACGCGCTAGCTAGGGAGCGAGCGAGGAAGCAAGCAACGGGCTAGCAGGCGCAGGTTAAATTGAGCAGACGGTGGCGTCGCGACGCCGGGTGCGCACGATCACCCGCTGTCGTGTATCCCCCACCTGATGTCGCTTCACCCCACCGTATACACACCTTACCCTTTCGGCCTTCGCTCTTTCTTGAACCCTCCCTCGTGTCATCTTTTCTTCGTTCATCAGCCCTCACAGGGCACCAATATCACGGTAGTTGTCGTGAAAGACGCGAGGGGAAGAAAAAGGGGAGTGGGGAGATATGCTACTTGTTGCGCGTCGCGTCGAGTTGAGTCTTGTTGAGTGGCGTCGCGGCGCCCCCGTGACGCTAGCCGACGCTATCGCCGCCTAACCAACCGTCCGGCCACCCACTCACTTTCCACTAAGCCACCCACCGAGTCACCCTCGTTGCTCTTATCCTCGACTATAGTCGACCATCCCCTCGCGCCCGTTTTCTCTCTCCCTGCGCTACCTTTCTCGTCTTCGTCTTTGTCTTTGTCTTCGTCTTCGTCTTCATCGTCGGTTGCCACCGACGAAAATAGGTGCATCGTCGCGACGCAACAGATTATCATTCGTCGCGACGCGCGTGCGTCTCGAAAAATTGTTATTTGATTCGATTTGATCCTTGGATTATATCCTGCGGTGAGAAAGATGATTTACGCACCTTCTATGACATACCGTAATACTTCTACATAGTAAACTATAAACACGTGGGAACTCCTCTTCGCTTGAATTGAGTGCTCGTTGTTGACTATTTTTTAGTAATGAAGAACTCACCTGAATTTGGTGTCCAGGATTACTGATGTGCAGCTGCTGTGCCTGATTGATTTGTAAAGTAGACGTGCCTGGCCCCGAAGGTGGTCTGGGAGGGGTGGAACTGGTGAAAGGTCCTTGAGAACCCGTTTGGTTGGGACCGGCTTGCGATCCTCGTGGAGGTAAAGGATACCCTGGACTCCCGTGATTTGGCATAGATCCAGGACTTCCGTACGGCGAGTACGGTTGTTTGTAACCACCGCTCGGACCCAACATACTTGGTTTGCCTCCGGTAGCGGGTTGCGGCCTCTTCATATCGCCAAGACTACTGGCGAATTGAGCTTGCGAGTTGACGAACATGTCGTTCGTTTGTTGATTTTGAAAACCAGTTGGAGCGCCGTTGTTTTTATGATAATTCCCGGTAGCCGCGGTTGGGGCAGTTTGCGGCTGCTGGGCACCGGGAGGTCCGTTACTTCCAGGACTGCCAAGATAATCCGAAGTTCCTCCGAATTGCGTAAATTCGGCATAAGGTGATCTCGCGGCGGTAGTCGGTCCTCTGGCAGCGGCTGCCGCAGCTGCCGCGGCAGCAGCGCTCGGATTGAATCCCCCGAGTCCCAATTGCTGACTTTTGTGCTGATGTTGTTCGGCCATTTGTTTCAAAGTCTGAGCTGCAGGACTCATCTCGGATTTGAAATCCAAACCGGAGTATGGCAACCTGGCAGGCGAATACTGCGACGAAGCTAAATTTCCGGGACTAGAGTTGGCTGGCATCGCATTTCCATTATTCCCAGCCCCAGTGTTGGTACCGTTGTTATTAGCGCCATTAGCGCCGGTCATTCCGTTGTTGGTAGCTCCATTCGTTCCACTGTTGTTGGTTCCGCCAAGAGCTTGATGTAAGGTGTCTTTATCATCTTCGAGTTTGATATGGCCGTTATTCGTTGCGACGTTATTATTTCCGGCCCCAGGGTTGTTACTACCGTTATTTCCGTTGTTCGCAACTGCAGCCGCGTTGTTGGCAAGGGTATCTACACTCTTATCCTCGAAATCGAAATCTTTCATGAACTCAGGATGGAAATCGGATATCTCGGATATGAGATCTTTGAATGCGTCGGAGGTGATGATCTCATCCCCCGTATCGTCACCCATGAAATCGGAAAAACCAGGAAAACCAGCCCCATTCGCTGCTGCGTCCTTTTCCAAAGCTGCCGCGCACTGCTCCAAATCGACGAATTCGTTATCGGGTTCTTGTTTACACTCGACGAGATTTCCGATGTCCACGCAACCGATACCACCTCCACCCCCGGGACCTCCAGGCCCGTTTGCTCCGTTGTTGTTCGCTCCGACTCCTCCGTTACCGGTATTGGTCCCATTTCCTCCGGCACCTCCGTTCCCAGGCTGAGACCTCGACGTAGCCGAAGCTGGAGTTTCAGGCCCGGATTTAGGAGACGAAGATTGACTCAGGAGATCGCTTTTTACCGAAGCATTCGTTAACGCTTTCACCGTGACGTTCGTCGAAATTTGTTGCGCCTGAGAATTCGCTGCTGAAGTAGTAAATTCCAATTGTTGAACAATTTCCACGGAAAATTTGGTGAGTCCTTCGTTCCCGTTACCAGCGTTGCCTCCACCTCCTCCCCCACCACCACCTCCTCCTGCACCCGGTCCCGTAGGACCCGTCGTATTCGCGCCATTTCCAGGCTGATGTTGACTATGACCATGATGAGGCCCACCCCCACCACCTCCACCACCACCGGGTCCTGCTTGATGTTGATGTTGCGCTTGTGTGCATTGTAATTTTACTGGAGGTTCGCCGAAACCACCGTCCCCGCTTCCTCCACTTGCTGGCTCCAACTCCTCCGCCGTTCTTTTCAAGAATTTCTGCTGCTGAAACAAAAATTCGATATATTAGGAATGCAAAAATGAAAAATAAAATTAATTATTCTAGTTCACTCCTACAAATTGAAACTATCTTCCCACTTGTTCTATATGTCATTAGATTTTTTTTCATTTAACACTGGAACCACTGATGGAACATTTTTGTCTTGGTACAAATTTTGCATCATCATAGTTTCTATAATTTTTTCAAAGTGAAAAATTCTTTGGTAACTTTCAATATTCAAAGCACGCAGAAAAGTAGAGTTCACTATTCGATATAGCGATAAATGTTTTTAATATGCATTCAGTAGAATGAGCTATGTAATTCGATGATTATGTGATGTAAAGTATCAGAAAATTCAATGCCACGTAGTATCTTCATTAATGACTATGAGGATTGGCAATTTCTGCAATTTTTTTTCCACTGGATTTGGATTTCATGTGTCTACAAATCGAAATTTGACGAAATATAATTTAGTATTTCACATATCGGGTTTGGCTGTTCTACGTATGTCAGCGGGCTTTATTGTTTTTTGAAGATCTCTTTTTTCCGTGAGAATAGATACATGTTTGAGATCAATCTAGTATCTTCGGGTGAACAATATCTGGAAAGTGTAGGGATTCCGAATATGAAACGGGACTAGTGTCGAAGAACTCTGAACGGACGAACGCTCGAGTCCGTTATATCGTTGAAAGTTTCGATCGAGGACGATAAATACTTTCCGATCGTTCCAATGGGCAAACAGATAGGGAAGCGCAGTTGTTTTTCTTCTGATGTGGGATGAACAATATGATACATCACAATTCATAATTCAATTTAAAAGAAAAAAACTACGGAATATTGATGAAATTAACATGAAATCAAATTTTGTAAGTAGATTCATTCGGTAAACACCATTTTGAATGAAACATCGGGTTATTCGGTATCAGCTCGTGCAAAGTAGTTTGGTAAACTTTTACTATCGAATCTCAAGTTTCTCTCCCTTATGGACGGACGAAATACTATGCAGTTGTTTCTCACGCTCCAACAAAGTCTGTCACATTACCACGTAAGCTTAAGAAGATGAGTCGTGGTGAGAAATCCAAGTTCCTATTCACAATGATTTCCTATAAACGTGAAATATTATCTTCGGACAAACAAAATGGGCTCATCTGTGATGATTTTTATTCAAAGAGTTCTTGAAAAAAATGATGCGGAAAGAAGAAAAAAATGCTTGCATTGGCGAATTTTAATTGATTCTTTCGTATTTTTTAAACAACAAGCATCACTATCTCTGAATTTTGCAGATGGACAAATATGTTTCCTGTTTTCTTGATCGAAAACGAAGGTATTTTGAATTGCGTAACACAACTGATCGATTTTATTTAATTTGAACCTCACAGTAGACATCTACTTCTGCAATGACAAGAAAAAAAATGACAGAAGAAGCGTGTCACTAACCTTGACGTATGTGTGCAAGCACGCGTGAGACCGCGTGTATACACGTGGGCGGATACACCGGTCTATTAAGCGTTACATTTCGTTAACAACGTTCTCTAACAGTAGACCAACGAATGTTGTTAACACGCGACCTAAATAAGCTACGAGGTGGCATACGTAGATGTACAATGACAGGAGGCTGTTGCTGTTTTTTTTTTCTTATTCCTTCATTTCAAGTCTCTCACTTTTCGCCTTTTTACACTTTCTCAAAGAGACAGATAATTGTTACATATTACTTAACTCGTTCATTGAAACTATAATATATTTGGAACGCGAGATTAATTGTTAAAACGATGCGATAATGATGTTTGAAGTGTGAATAAATGTGCATACGAAGTGTCCTAGAATTTACTATCCAAAATCGCTTCTTTTCTTCCTTCAAGTACATTCTTTATTTACACATTGATTCATCGATCGATTAAACTTCGTTGCGATTTTTCATATATAAAAGAAAAAACAAATGGTAGAACTTGAATTCATATGGCAACAAATTCGGAATCAATTTTCAATACCTCACGAGAACTAGGTTCAAGGGATAATTGAATTCCCATAAAAGTAAAATATATGTCCTGTTTCCATTTCTAGAGAATCCTCGGGAAAAAAAATATTTAAATCAATACGAGCACAGATTCGAGTGGAATTCTCATTGCAATACCATATTTGCAGGTCGAAACAAAAGTCAACAACTCATGACTTTGAAATACTATCGTCGATATGCCGTGGATTTGTAAATTCATCTGGGCACAAGTCAAAATGTAATAGAATTGAATTTTTCAAGGGGAAGATTAGTATTAATAAAATCGATTTTATTGAAATGCAGGAAGGTATACTGGAACATCGAATGCGAAAATGGAACAAATACGATATTCACCTAAAAAGCAGTTGCATTTATGCACACACGTGATGGAATAAAACATAATTTTTCGTTCTCAACAAGGCGGATCGAAACTATACTGAGGTTAATAAGATACGCCGAACCCGTGATTGTATATGCATTGACAATAACAAATACCATCGATAAAGTCTCCATTCTTGGTACAATTCTATAACCTATTTCTTTTGCGTCTTTTTTAGTATTAGTTTCATTTCCGCTGCAATGTAATCCCGGATAAGAATGATTATTCGGTTGAGCTGAAATTCCATGAAGACGTGACTGAGGTTACCCAAAATGAGATGTATTCTTCAAGGATTTGACAAGGATGATTTATCTAAGTAAAAACCTATCATTGCGAATCAGTAGATGAAATAAAAATAGCTTTCAAGTTTTCCCGACTGTTTATATTCCAACGCGTAAAGGATAATTTGTTACTTGGATAATGCAGAACCGGACAAAAAATTACTGCCACGCTTTTTGTCACAGGGAGTCCGATAAGAAAACAACAAACTTTCTACCCGATTTTATCCGGAATTACCAAATTGGAACATTCTTGCCAAATCTGGGTGCAACATTTTTGTGAGGTTTTGACGAAATGTTCCAATTTGGTAATCCCAGATAAAATCGGATGAAAAAGTTGTCAGTTTTTTACCAAATTTTACGTGACAAAAACTGTTTGAAACGTGACATCACTTTTTGCCCGGTTCTGCCTTGCATTTTCAGCAGAGAACTGTGAAATTTTCATATGCAATCGGTAATATACACATCTTTTTCCAATTCCAAGATATGTTGAGCCCGAAATGAAAGATTTAACATGGCGCATCTGAAAATGGCGTCCGAATGAAAAATTTGTTTGAAAAATTTCAGGACCGTGTAATTCAAAGACTATGACCCGTTTCGGAAGATGCTAAGAGTGAAAAGTTTTCAGAATTCATCAAGAAATCCACTGGGAGTTTTTCAGATCTATTTAGTGAAATTTTGAAAAATTAATTTGAATTTTTTGGAAAATTCAAGAAAATTCACGGGAAATTCTAGAAAAGTTGTAGTTTATTCTTCAAAGAGATCTAAGACTTTTTTTTCTAAGAACCTTCTTCCAAAATTTGATAGTTTTTGAAGGAAAAATCTCAAATGAATTCTAAGATATTTTTTTGAAAAAACTCACAGTTTTTCAAAACATTTTCATTTTGGACGCCACTTTGAATTTTTTACTTCGGATTCTACATATCTTGGAATTCAAAACTCGAAAACACTTTGCACCTGGAAAAGGTTATGAATATGATGGGGTCATATAAAAACTTCAGATCCAAAATTTTTTCAGTCCAAAAAATCGCATTTTTTTGTCGAAAATTGTTGATAACTATCTAAGAAATGATTTTAAACAAATTCTCAAACCATATTCTCAAAGGGGATGGAATTTTATTTTGGATATTATATATTGGAAATTTTTTTCTATACAGATAAAATGAAAGAAAAAACTGGATGAAAATCCATTGAAAATTTACGAAATTTGGGGGTTAATGCGTTAACTCTCAGTCACCCCATGGGGATCAAAAGGGAACAAGAGGTTTTCGAAGATCTGATCTCCTATTCATAGGGATGAAAAGGTACGATTTGAAACCAAAACAGGAATCAAATTAGAGAACCATGGTACATTTTTTATCATTGAAAAAGCTTTACTTAGTTCATTGCAATGCACAACGAAAGGTTAACGAAAACAAGCGAAAATGCGTGGGGTAACTGAGGGTTAAGAAACTGTTTATATGTATTCAATAAACTCCATCATATTTTTTATAAAAAAAAGTCTCCCAAAAATGTTCATACAAATCAATCGAAACAACACGGAAAAAAGTGACGTGTGGATTCTGCAGTGGTTGTTGTTATTTCGACATAACTGCTGAAGTGCATGCAATTGGAGTAAAATTCACATTGGAACCAATGTTATATGTACATTGCTACTGAAGTAAATGGCAGACGTGTTGCGATGATAACCATGATAACAATGTAAATCCAACAGGACTCTGGAGTAAATTCTACATGAAATCCACACCGTAATTATAACCTCACTTTTCATGTAATTCTTACGTGGTCATTTTTCTCCGTGAAGCAATCAAAGTAATGGAACATATCGATTTCCCCAACAAATCACTTTCCTACAACCCCAGAAATTCGGTTTTTTGCTCATTATCGCTTCCTCAAAAAGAGGCAGTTTTATTTCCTCCAGAATCAAAATTTCTGACACCAAACGACTCCCCAAAACTTGGAGAACAATTTTGATTTCGTGTCTGATGCCCGTCTGCCTGGCGTCTGCATGTCAACATTTACACAAACGCGCATATTTTCCCTTTTGAATTCTCCAATCGTCATAAAATTTTTATCAATTGTAAGTAAGGTTGATGATGGTCCCATATTTGTTTCAGCTCGAAGCGTGCACAAGAATTTGACAGAGAAGAGCAAATGTGGCAAAAATTTGTCATTTTTGCGAAAGCGCATATCTCCGCTACCCATCATCAAACTCATACCACGCTCTAGTTATGATCCGATAGTGGTCTCATATCAGTTTCATTTTAATCAGTTGAAAATTGTGGAAATTTTTCTTTGCGATTCGCATTGTTTGACAATATTTTGAAAGCATTCCTTCTCAATGTCCATATAATCCGAATGCCATGAAACTTGGAGCATATTTACTTCACGAGGTGTTAATTGTACGATATAAATTTCAGGCTAATCAGAATTAAAGGAAAGGGTGAGCAATAAATTTCCAGAAGAAATGTGAAAATTTCTTGAATGCCGCTATTATGCGGATATCTTCCGTTCTTATCATCCGATCCTCATGAAATTTCTACCACCGTTATATCAAGTCCTAATAGTGATCCCATATAAATTTTAACTTTATGTTCACAGAAGAACGGGAGAAGGAAAGGAAATATTTTATCAAAAATTGTGATTTTGTCACCGTTTATATCTGTGTCCCTGGTTATCTGATTGCAACGGAACTTATACCACGTTTTAGTTACGATCTCATTAGTGGGTTCATATGAGTTTCATCTCAATCGGTAGAGAGATAAAGAAACAATGCTTTTGCAATATTTGACAATATTTTCAGAAACGAGGAAGCTTTGTGCCTTTAAATTGACAGAGTTTTTTAGTCATGAAAAATTAATGCCAATATAATTTAAAGTTGATAAACAACAATTTTGATCATTCTTGCACCACACAGCGAAATGTGATTTTGCCGAGTAGCAGATTTTTCACTTTGACAGCAATCTTTATTGTTATGACAGCGAATTTTTAGCTGTGGCAACAAAGCATGTTGATTTCTCCGGCAAAATTTGTTCGTTATTCTATACAATAATACCGAAATTTGCTGGAGGAACAGACATTCTTCGCCACCAAAGCTGAAAAACTGCTGTAATAACAAATAATTCATCCAGCAAAATTAGATATCGCTATCACAACAAATTTCTTTCTTCTTCGTGCAGCCTAAACAATATTATGTAGAATAATGATTCGTTTCTGTTCTGTTTGTTTTATGATGCTGAAATGCATAGAGGATAGCAACTCAAGGCATCCACCAAAGAGAGTGCCTTGGCCCAAATAACAACTAATTCTCTAGTCGAATTCATACACATGAATATTCCGAAAAATCGAACGGAAGAAATTGCATATGAAGCCGAAGAGTTATACTTTGATACCACTTCATGTATGTTTCGATCTTTCGTTGTTTACTAGCCGAATCTCCCTTTACTTCTCTCGGTAAGGTAATTCTTTTCTAAATGATGAATTGTGATCAATTTGAAATTCCAGTGACAAGTGATTAATAAATGGTTAAATACATCTATTCGTCGTCAATCGACATAAACGAGAAAATGAACTTTTTCCATTGGTTAAACCACGACAGACTTCACGCCACGTTCAACAGACGTGATGGCAACTACTGAGGAATAGGGTCAAAAAGTTCGGAGCGTACTTCTATAATTCTTTAGGGAATCTTCTAATACGCTTTCTCGTGTTGCTTTTATGCGAATCGACGAGTTTTTGAATTATCTCTCATTATTACCATTATCGTTCTTGCTTCCATCGCAAAAGTTCTCATATTATGTACACGGGAAGCAATAGAATTTACGGAAGAAACGTTGAGAATACAGATTTCTGTGATAAGATAATCGCAATGCCCAAGTCAAGGACAATTTCGGTTTCATAAAAAGTGAATAGTCGATGAATATCCATTTTTTGGAACAAAAAAATTCATCAAAATTTGGAGAGGTTTTTTTGGATCCGACGTACTTCTCGAAGACTTGACAAGAATCAGATCCGGAGGATTTAGCAAGAATACACTTAATCAATTTGAATCAGAATTTGAATGACATGGAATATCTCTGGAATTTAATTTTTTCATCAAGTCTCTACGAAAGCTCTGACAATATGCAGCAAATTGGATAAAGAAAATGCCGCATGTTGAATTGGTTCTATTGTCTCAGAATTTAACATGAAGAATTGAAATTATTGATAATCAAAAAGATGTTGTAGATGATGCTCGCTTTTCAATGATATATATAACACTTGCTTCGCTCGCAAGTAGCGATAAATAGCGAGTTAATTATATCAATTTTATGGAAGAAATAAAACGTCTTGCTGTGCATGAAAAAAGTGTGGCCGGCTACAGCATCCTGAGGTTTATAAATGTTGTTTATTTTATGAAGATTTGAACATCAATTGATACGCCAAGAGCAAAAGTGGCACCCAAATTGTTGTCAAGCAAAAACAGGACAGGAACTTTTGAGAGCAAGAATGGAACGTCAAAAGTTCCAAGCAAAAGCGATACACCTATAATTCGGAACAAAAGAGCAACCACAGAAATTTCCAGGCAAAAATGAAACACTGAGAGAGCTCGAGCAAAAACAAACCAGCACATAAATACGAAATTGGGTTGTGCGTTGGTTCCTTTGTGCTCGAGCTGTCTCAGTGTCTAATTTTTGCCCAGAGATTTCTGTGGTCACTCTTTTGTTCCAAATTATAGGTGTATCGCTTTTGCTCGGAACTTTTGACGTTTCATTCTTGCTCTCAAAAGTTCTTGTCCTGTTTTTGCTTGACAACAATTTGGCTGCCACTTTTGCTCTTAGCGTATCAATTGATCCTCTTCCTACACTTAGAGGAGAGTTTGTTTGTGACCAAGACTGCTTATTAATTATCAACAAACCATCATTTGGGTCAAATGAATTTGTTAATAGTTAAAAAACTTCATTTGATTGGAATGAATGCTTTTTTCTTAGTTATCTCTAAATTATGATTGGGAGTTAGATGGGCCCAAGCTGGTTTTCCCAGATGTTAGGTTGGTTTCTAGCTAGTTTTGTAACGCACTTCCTAGCCTGTGCCCATCCAGATGTCCCAGGGAATTGCTAGAATGTTGTTCAAATTGGTAATTACAAATGTGAAATCATGTGTTTTCTGTAAAATCACACCTATTAATAAGGTAACAATGTATTTTGACATGTGATCTCTAGTCAAGAACACGTTGCTTTTGAATTTATTCCCATAAAATAATCCCGAATGAAAAATTGAAACGTTGGCACTTCCTTTTATTCCTCTGACCGTGTTAATGGACTATCAATGTTACTGTACGATCAGTTGACGCATGAAAAATCTACATAAGCCAACTAAATATTTGGGCACTGAAGGCAAATGGGCAGAAATGTGTTATCTAGTTGCCCCCCACGTGGGTCCCATCTAGTACGTGGATGGTAAATGGGCGCCCAGACAAATTTCTACCAGGGTATATAAATGTATTGATAAATGATTGAAGATTGAATACATGAAAATTAAGATGTGAGAAAGTGAATATTCCAATCTCATGTAAAAAAGAAAATAACATTGTAAAAAATTTCCTGATTATCCAGACCTATTGCTGTAGAGAATTACAAAATGTGTCTAAAGTTTCAGAAAATTATTTGCGACGTTTATGAATGTCAATATGCATTAATCGGTCGGATGAGAAGGATTCTCTCAAATACAATGAGAGCTTTATTACACAGAAAAAAAAATTCTTGTATCAAGAAACCATGGTTGTCTTCGTTATATATGAAACACGGATTGTCTCTGTTCAATGCAATTTGCTTGGATCAAGAAATTTTGTTTTGATTCAAGCAAATTGCATTGAACAGAGACAATCCGTGTTTCATATGTAACGAAGACAACCATGTATTGTTTTCTTGATACGAGAATTTTTTTTTTCTGTGTACTACACGCGGGTTTAAAAAACACTATTCATATTATAATTGTATGAAAATGTAGAATCTTTTGATTATCAATAATTTTTGTAAATTCTGATCACCTCGTGACTTTAATTTTATTTTTCAACATCTTCAATTGATTTCTCATTCAAGCAAAGAGCTTTCCAACTAGGGTTGTTTGGTTTAAACGAGCTTGGCTTAAACCATGGTTTTTTTGCTCAAGGAACCCATAGTGATTTTTTGCTGGAAAAAAAACGAACTGGTTTTTTTCCACAATTCAATGCTTTCATATTATTTTTCTCATTTTTTGTGTATGTGCTCTCTCTCTCACAAATAAACTTTCATGATCAATATTGGTGATAGTTTTAAGATCACTTTGCACTGTGGAAAATGGAAATGCACGGGAAAAAATCATTATTATTCTCATGATTATACTGTCGAGTTTTTGTAACAATCTAAAATATGGAAACTCCAGATCCTTGAAAAGGATTCTCCCAGAATACCAAAAGTGACCAAAAGAACACTTATGGAGATTTCATATAGCTCGCAGATGTCTGAAGAATCTCACTCTTTCCGGATTCTTTTTTAGATCGAGTGTAATGCTTTTTCAAGTCATCGTAGAATTCTGCAACAGTGTTTCAAGATTGCCAAAAGAACTTGAAAAATATGATATGGGATTGATTGCATAAGAGAAATTGGTTTTTCTTTACAAAATTTTCAATAAAAATGTTCATCACTGACTTTTGAATATTGAATAAGTTAATTTATCATTGTTTCACAGAAGCGTTATAGTTTTTCACGCTCAATTCTCAATATATTATGATCGTCAATGATCTTGGTGAATTGAATATTCTGAATATTGAATCTAATTGAATGAAGTATTGATGTAATCAAATAAAGTTGAAGGTTACTGTGTTTTTTACTGTTTCTTTTCAAGGAATTCGAAGTATTGTGATACCGATATTTATCATTTCTGTCCCTCAAAGTAATATAAAACTAATTTGTACCACATAAATTGTTTAAAATACATATCCAAATACCTTCAGATTTTCAGCTTTAGATCACAAGGGAGAATTTTCACTCCAATAAGGCACTGTCTGTTTTGTATGTGAATGGTTTAATTTTTTCATCACTGAGAATTGAAACTCATAGTTATCTATAAAAAAAATCCCTACAATTTTGAAAATTGAGAGTTTTTCTTTAGATGGTAAAACTAAATTTAATACCAAAAAACCAGGTTTAAACCCGAAAAACCGGGTTTTGATTTTCGGGACCAATTGTTACGATTCTTGTGAGGACTCGAACATGATTCGGGTTCACTCGACTAAGGTTGGGATATACGATATTTCTAATGTTTACTGCTCCAATCATAACTTCTTCTCGAAAATAGGAATGATAAAATTTACTTGAAACGAGTAAAATTCAATGTAAACCTTCTCTATATCATGCACCTTTGATCAACTTTGAGAATTGTCTTTATTATTACTACAATTCCAGCAAAAACTATTCGTTCAAATAATCAATGAACACGATGTAAGTCTGAACATTCTTCTTGCCGTAAAATATTGATAATCGCCGATTTGAAGATCAGAACAAAGAACGAAATACAATACGTACAATGCGAGGTACCCGGGCTCATGAGCCAACGTTTCTCCCTTGGTATGTAAATTTAAATAATTACAATAACAAATCGTACGACGACGACACTACAGCACATCTCGATCACGTGATGGTAACGTTTATAAGTATCATACATTTGCAGATAAATACACGCATACTAGTATAAATACACATAGTGAAACGTCATCGCTAGTCGCTTCTTAGATCTTATCGCGATTGGGCTACTTTCTGTGAATGACGCAACGCATCGGAGAATTAGAAGTCTTCGGAATATTATTTCATCTCAAAATTGACACAATCCGATTAGAATCTTGAAATTCACATTTTCAGAACTCATTTGTCTTTCATTGGAATATAGAAACTCCACTTCTTTTCATTAATGATAAATCATTCCAGATCTGTAATTGAATGTGTGTCTTCCAGACTAATTCTCATAACTACGCTGAGAAAAATGTTCTTGCACAATTTCCCATCATTGCTGGTAAATTTGGGATATAACCTGAAGACTACAAAATGTACTGTCAAACACGGTAAATTGAACTGTTATTCTATTAACATCTACGACCAAAGCGAGTGAAGATAGCTAGAATGATTGCAAAGTTCACACGGAAAAAATAATTTAGCTGCAGGAGCTAAGTAGCTAGCACGGACACGGACAGCCATTAAATTGGCTCCTACAGTTAAATTTTAGCTGTGACAGCAAACAAATTTGCATTTGTAGTTAATTTATTTGCGGTAACAGCTAAAATTTAGCTGCAGGAGCTAATTTAATGAATGTCCGTGTCCTTGCTAGCTACTTAGCTCCTGCAGCTAAATTATTTTTTCCGTGCACACATAATCAACAGCGTGTTTCGTTATTTTCAGAGTATATCCCAAATATACCAGCAATGATGGGAAATTGTACAAGGAAATTTTCCTCAGTGTACAAAAAATTTGCTAAAATCCTGTGAAATGCTAATTATATTCTTCTGTGAGGAAAAATACTAAGAATATCAAAGTATTTTCTTTTTATGCATTTTCTTTCATGTAAACAATTGTTGTGTTAGGATCCACCCAGGTCCTGATCGGGGCCTGATCAAATGCCGGGTTAACCCGATCAAATGTGACTGAATATCCGGTCGCGTAGTCGATTTTCAACCACACTGTATATACATTATATATGAAGAATTCTTCATGAAATATAATATTCCTATATTGAATTCAATGAAGTTCTTGAATTCAATATTAGTGATGAAATTTCAAAACTTCTCAATGAAATGTGACAATTATTTGTTGAATTTCACAAATATTTTATCAAAATGAGGAAGAAAATTCGTAATAATAAGAATTAGATTATCATATTATCGAATTTAATAACACGGAGAAAAAATGGTTTGCTACTATAATGCCTACGAAGAAATTTGTTGTCCTTGCAAAAATATTTACTACAGCACCTAAGACGTTAGTTCTATTAACAAATGTGTTTATGTCAGCAAAAAAATTCAGTTGTGTCAATCAGTTTTCTTGCTCTTACAGCTAATTTTTTTTGTAGGCGCTATAGTAACAGACCTGCTTGTTATGCCAGCAATACTTTGTGTCTGTGAAGTTGGCATATCAAATGTCAGCATCGCACAAAAAAGCACCAGTTCTAGTCGCATCCACTATAGTTCTACAGTTCTTGATAAGTTACAACAATAGTTCCGGGTAAATTTGTGAAAAAAATCGATTTTGAAAAAATGATATGCTAAGTTCTTCTACAATATGACAGCATCGCAGGGAAAATGGATGGAAATGGACTGTATCTCGGAGTTCTAGGGATGATTGGGATGCGAGGATGTCAAAACAAGGGAGTTCTAATGCTAGAAGTGCTTGGGAAATTTTTTTCAGGAATTAAATGGAATGATATGCTGAGTTCTTCTACAATATGACAGCATCGCAGGGGTAATGGAAGGAAATTGACTATATCTAGGAGTTCTAAGGATGATTGGGATGCGAGGATGTCAAAACAAGGGAGTTCTGATGCTAGGAGTGCTTAAGGAATTTTTTTCGGGAATTAAATGAAAAGACATGAGGAGTTCTTCTACGATGTAGTAGCAGCGCAGGTGGAACCGCTGGAAGTGGACTATATCTCGGAGTTCTACGGCTGATTGGCATGTGAGGATGTCAAGGAACAAGAGTTCTGATGTTGGGAGTAATCAGGGAGTCAATTGGGAGTCTCAGAGAATCAGGAGTTCCGACCAGCATATCATGGAAAATGGAGAGTTCTGACCAGCATATCATGGAAAATCGATAGTTCTGACCAGCATATCATGGAAAATGGATAGTTCTGATCGGCATATCATAGAAAATCGATAGTTCTGACCAGCATATCATAGAAAATCGACAGTTCTGACCAGCATATCATAGAAAATCGATAGTTCTGACCAGCATATCATGGAAAATGAGGAGTTCTGATGAGCATATCATAGAAAATCGATAGTTCTCACCAGCATATCATGGAAAATGGAGAGTTCTGACCAGCATATCATGGAAAATCGGAAGTTCTGACCAGCATATCATAGAAAATGGAGAGTTCTGACCAGCATATCATGGAAAATCGATAGTTCTGACCAGCATATCATGGGAAAAGGAGAGTTCTGACCAGCATATCATAGGAAATCGATAGTTCTGACCAGCATATCATAGAAAATCGATAGTTCTGACCAGCATATCATAGAAAATCGATAGTTCTGACCAGCATATCAATGAAAATCGATAGTTCTGACCAGCATATCATGGAAAATGGAGAGTTCTGACCAGCATATCATGTAGAATGGGGAGTTCTGATGAGCATATCATAGAAAATCGATAGTTCTGAGCAGCATATCATAGAAAATCGATAGTTCTGACCAGCATATCATAGGGAATCGATAGTTCTGACCAGCATATCATAGAAAATCGATAGTTCTAAGCAGCATATCATGGAAAATCGATAGTTCTGACCAGCATATCATGGAAAATCAATAGTTCTGACCAGCATATCATAGAAAATCGATAGTTCTGATCGGCATATCATAGAAAATCGATAGTTCTGACCAGCATATCATAGAAAATCGATAGTTCTGACCAGCATATCATGGGAAATGGAGAGTTCTGACCAGCATATCATGGGAAATCGATAGTTCTGTCCAGCATATCATGGAAAATCAATAGTTCTGACAAGCATATCATGGAGAATCGATAGTCCTGACCAGCATATCATAGAAAATCGATAGTTCTGACCAACATATCATGGAGAATCGATAGTCCTGATCAGCATATCATAGAAAATTGATAGTTCTGATCGGCATATCATAGAAAATCGACTATCGAAAAAAACTATCGATTTTCTATGATATGCTGGTCAGAACTATTGATTTTCCATGATATGCTGGTCAGAACTATCGATTTTCTATGATATGCCGATCAGAACTATCGATTTTCTATGATATGCCGATCAGAACTATCGATTATCTATGATATGCTCATCAGAACTCTCCACTTTCTATGATTTGCTGGTCGGAACTGTCGATTGCCTATGATATGCTGGTGAGAACTATCGATTTTCTATAATATGCCGATCAGAACTATCGATTCTCTATGATATGCTGGTCAGAACTATTGATTCTCCATGATATGCTGGTCAGAACTATCGATTTTCCATGATATGCTGGTCAGAACTCTCCATTTTCTATGATATGCTGGTCAGAACTATCGATTTTCTATGATATGCTGGTCAGAACTGTCGATTTTCTATGATATGCTGGTCAGAACTATCGATTTTCTATGATATGCTGGTCAGAACTATCGATTTTCTATGATATGCTTGTCAGGACTATCGATTTTCTATGATATGCTGGTCAGAACTATCGATTTTCTATGGTATGCCGATCAGAACTATCGATTTTATATGATGTGCTCATCAGAACTCTCCATTTTCCATGATATGCTGCTCAGAACTATCGATTTTCTATGATATGCTGCCCAGAACTATCGATTTTCTATGATATGCTGGTCAGAACTATCGATTTTCTATGATATGCTGGTCAGAACTGTCGATTTTCTATGATATGCTGGTCAGAACTCTCCATTTCGTATGATATGCTGGTCAGAACTATTCATTGTCTATGATATGCTGGTCAGAACTATCGATTTTCTATGATATGCCGATCAGAACTATCGATTTTCTATGATATGCTGGTCAGAACTATTGATTTTCCATGATATGCTGGTCAGAACTATCGATTTTCTATGATATGCCGATCAGAACTATCGATTTTCCATGATATGCTGGTCAGAACTCTCCATTTTCCATGATATGCTGGTCAGAACTATCGATTTTCCATCATATGCTGGTCAGAACTGTCGATTTTCTATGATATGCTGGTCAGAACTATCGATTTTCCATGATATGCCAATCAGAACTATCGATTTTATATGATATGCTCATCAGAACTCTCCATTTTACATGATATGCTGCTCAGAACTATCGATTTTCTATGATATGCTGGTCAGAACTATCGATTTTCTATGATATGCTGGTCAGAACTGTCGATTTTCTATGATATGCTGGTCAGAACTATCGATTTTCTATGATATGCTGATCAGAACTATCGATTTTCCATGATATGCTGGTCAGAACTCTCCACTTTCCATGATATGCTGGTCAGAACTATCGATTTTCTATGATATGCTGGTCAGAACTGTCGATTTTCTATGATATGCTGGTCGGAACTGTCGATCTTCTATGATATGCTGGTCAGAACCATCGATTTTCTATGATATGCCGATCAGAACTATCGATTTTCTATGATATGCTGGTCAGAGCTATTGATTTTCCATGATATGCTGGTCAGAACTATCGATTTTCTATGATATGCTGGTCAGAACTATCGATTTTCTATGATATGCTGGTCAGAACTATCGATTTTCTATGATATGCTTGTCAGGACTATCGATTTTCTATGATATGCTGGTCAGAACTATCGATTTTCTATGGTATGCCGATCAGAACTATCGATTTTATATGATGTGCTCATCAGAACTCTCCATTTCCCATGATATGCTGCTCAGAACTATCGATTTTCTATGATATGCTGCCCAGAACTATCGATTTTCTATGATATGCTGGTCAGAACTATCGATTTTCTATGATATGTCGATCAGAACTATCGATTTTCTATGATATGCTGGTCAGAACTATTGATTTTCCATGATATGCTGGACAGAACTATCGATTTCCCATGATATGCTGGTCAGAACTCTCCATTTCCCATGATATGCTGGTCAGAACTATCGATTTTCCATGATATGCTGGTCAGAACTCTCCATTTTCTATGATATGCTGGTCAGAACTATCGATTTTCTATGATATGCTGGTCAGAACTGTCGATTTTCTATGATATGCTGGTCAGAACTATCGATTTTCTATGATATGCTGGTCAGAACTATCGATTTTCTATGATATGCTTGTCAGGACTATCGATTTTCTATGATATGCTGGTCAGAACTATCGATTTTCTATGGTATGCCGATCAGAACTATCGATTTTATATGATGTGCTCATCAGAACTCTCCATTTTCCATGATATGCTGCTCAGAACTATCGATTTTCTATGATATGCTGCCCAGAACTATCGATTTTCTATGATATGCTGGTCAGAACTATCGATTTTCTATGATATGCTGGTCAGAACTATCGATTTTCTATGATATGCTCATCAGAACTCCCCATTTTCCATGATATGCTGGTCAGAACTCTCCATTTTCCATGATATGCTGGTCAGAACTGTCGATTTTCTATGATATTCTGGTCGGAACTGTCGATCTTCTATGATATGCCGGTCAGAACCATTCATTTTCTATGATATGCTGGTCAGAACTATCGATTTCCCATGATATGCTGGTCAGAACTCTCCATTTTCCATGATATGCTGGTCGGAACTCCCGATTCTCTGAGACTCCCAATTTCCTCCCTGATTACTCCCAACATCAGAACTCTCGTTCCTGGACATCCTCACATGCCAATCAGCCGTAGAACTCCGAGATATAGTCCACTTCCAGCGGTTTCACCTGCGCTGCTACTACATCGTAGAAGAACTCCTCATGTCTTTTCATTTAATTCCCGAAAAAAATTCCTTAAGCACTCCTTGCATCAGAACTCCCTTGTCTTGACATCCTCGCATCCCAATCATCCTTAGAACTCCTAGATATAGTCAATTTCCTTCCATTACCCCTGCGATGCTGTCATATTGTAGAAGAACTCAGCATATCATTCCATTTAATTCCTGAGAAAAATTTCCCAAGCACTTCTAGCATTAGAACTCCCTTGTTTTGACATCCTCGCATCCCAATCATCCCTAGAACTCCGAGATACAGTCCATTTCCATCCATTTTCCATGTGATGCTGTCATATTGTAGAAGAACTTAGCATATCATTTTTTCAAAATCGATTTTTTTCACAAATTTACCCGGAACTATTGTTGTAACTTATCAAGAACTGTAGAACTATAGTGGATGCGACTAGAACTGGTGCTTTTTTGTGCGATGCTGACAATTGATATGCCAACTTCACAGACACCAATACTTTTCCCTCCGTGAAACTGTTTTATGTAAAAAACTTCATAATATTGTTATGAAGTTCAAGGCAGTTGTGTTTTGACAATGCATCTACGAAGATACAGCAACCACTTAGTATTTCGTAACCAAGGAGGTATCTCAGTTACTCAGCGTAATTATTATGTTAATAACTCCTCGTTGAGTAAACTAACGCGGTATTATTGATACTTACCAAGTAGTTGCTGCAACTATTCATTCCTTTCCACGCAAAATCCTGATTTCTAATACCGTAAGCCGAGGTATTCATCAACTTCTAAATAATCAAAAACTTATTTCATCGCCAAACAACAGTTTTCTTGCATCATCGATCAATATACACACGAAGAAAAAAGTCTTGCTGGCATAACAAGCAGGTCTGTTACTATAGCGCCTACAAAAAGAACTAGCTGAAAGAGCAAGAAAAATGATTGACACAACTACATTTTTTTGCTGACATAAACAAATTTGTTAACAGAACTAACGTCTTAGCTGCTGGAGTGAATATTTTTGCAAGGACAACAAATTTCTTTGTAGGCGCTATAGTAGCAAACCATTTTTTCTCCGTGTACAGCTGATGTGAAATATAACATAGCTGATGTGCATATTAAATCCCCTGTGGTAAAATCAACTAAAATTGTAATAGCTCAAATTATATTTTTAAATTATCTATATATTTACTTGACAAGAGGTAAATTTTACAAATTTTTTTTCTCGATGTATCACCATCGACAATACAACAAAATTGAGATTTCAGCACAAATGTCAATTGCTAATATTGAATACTTATCGATATCCTTTATTCTCCCTATCTGTTCGCAAATACGAGCATACAGACATATTCGATCTTCCGCCGCCAACAACGTTCAATTATCATGAAAATCTCAGTCATTGTTGAAATCATTTGCATGCGTATTGCAGTTCACGATAGTATCGTAGCGATTCTTTTTTCGTACATTTTCAATGCATATATATCTACTTTTCCGTATCGTCAAGGTCGAGATATCGACGACGCGTAAAAAAATTATAAAAATTCACTTTCCACTAAAATCTAGACACAATAATTTTTCTATTTTCCAATCGATAATATATTGCGATTCATTGTTAAATGGAAATATTTTATATTTGACATTTCATCACGTATCTACACACGTGTACAATAGCTGTTTTATGCGGAAGTTATATTCAGTCTTCGGTTTCTTCACCTCCCCGGTTCATACGCTTTGCGCAACACGACCTTGTGTTCATAAGCTCGACGTACAACAAGCAGGACGTTTGTACGTAGAAAACATTGGATTACGAGCTGATCAAGTAAAACGATGCTTTGTGATACCACTGTATAACTGACGACACGTCGATTGTCTTCTTCGGAGTTTAGATGCGAATAAATGTATAAGAATAATTTTTGATATCAAAATGATTGATCGCGCGTGCGTCGTTTAACGTACATCGAAATGAGAAATCAAAATTCTTTGGATAAATTAAATGCATATTGTAATGGATATTGATCTGTCGTTGCTAGAAAAAGAAGAAGAAACAAAACTTGAGATAATAATATCCTTGACAATGTTCTTTTGAGAAAAAGAGCTGACCGCACGGCCGTGCAATAAATATGCAATTACAAGCGAATACGATGATGACATTGCGTAACACTCTTTTACGCTATTTGTCTTTTTCTGTGTCATCTTGTAGTTCGCATCTCTCTTCCTTTGGATAAATATATATATATATATATGTGTGTGTGTGTGTGTAGATCGCGGGCGTCTTGACAATCGAACTTGACTAATACCAACTGGGATGATCTGGAATCTCATGCACGGAAAAAAATAATTAGCTATTATTTGAATACCTGAAAATTAGCTATGGAAGCTATTTTTCAACTGTCACAGCTACTCATTTAGCGGTTGTAGCAAGAAATGTAGCTGTCACAGCGAAAATTCAACAGCTAAATCATTTGGGTATCCAAATATCAACCACGAAACCTGTGCAGTTATGGCTACGATTCCCTACTGCGGTAGCTAAAAAATAGCCACAACTGGAATTATTTTAGCTACGACAGTGAAAAAAGGATGCTAAAAAAGCTGCCACATCTATTTCCTTTTTTCCCGTGTGTGAAAGGAAAAGTATATTAAAATTATACACATTCAGCGTTCACTTGAATTTTCTTTGAATTCATTTACGGAATAATGTCACGCTAATTCGATTCCCCAAAATTATCTTTGAACTGAAAAAAGAATGGACAAGACTCAACTCTCTTGAATTTATAGCTTAAAATTTTGCACTCATGAAAAACGTCCTAGAATTTATTGATCAGAATTAATCTACTTTCACTTTAAATGATATTCTACCGTTCGAAAATCCATGAATGAGCGTGTTGATTTCTTTGAGCGGTGTTCTCATTCTGTTAAAGTACACGGGAGAAAAGAATATTAACGACAGCAATTTGAACCATTGTAGCTAAGGAAAGTAGATGCAACGTTATATTTGCAGCAGCTATTCATGCCGTTCATCGGATTAAGGGGTAATATCACTTTGTGGACGGAAAAATTGACGTTACTTTCATGAAGTCAATAAAAATTATAAATGTATGGGGTCCTTTGCATATGAAAGTACTAGTCTTTGAGTACAAAAAACACTTTTTCTTCAATTTTTTCAATCCAAGATGGCAGCATGGTAGTACAGTCAAAAAAACATTTTTTTCTCTCATGGTTAAAACGGGCCTACCACTGCAGATCACAATTTTCAATCTAAAACGAAAAATAAAAAAGTTCTCCAAAATATAGCTCAAAATCTAGCTATCTACGTAGGATTTGCTCGATATCAGCTTTTTTACCGATTTTATAACTGATTTTCGGACGATTATTTTAAAAAAATCGAAAAAAAAATTTCAAAATGACGCCATTTTCTTCAAAATTTGTTTTTTGAAAAAATCCCACGTAGATAGCTAGATTTTGAGCTATATTTTGAGGAACTTTTTTTATTCTTTTTTTCTAGATTGAAAATTGTGACCTGTAGAGCGGTAGGTCCGTTTTAACCATGAGAAAAAAAATGCTTTTTTGACCGTGTTACCATGTCGCCATTTTGGATTAAAAAAATTGAATGAAAAGTGTTTTTTGTATCCAAAGACTAGTTTTTTCATATGCTAAAGACCCCATCCATTTAAAATTTACAATACAAATAGCTGGCAGCCCATGTGTGAATTAACATTAGGCCATTCTTGGTCCAAGATTGACTGGCTTGGGCGGGCTTGGCAGACCTACACTGGCTCAATACTTATCCGCACATGGGACAGGAATTTTTTCTTAAGTATAAGAATTCAAGATTCGATGCTAATATCCAATCAGGAATCTAAAACAAAATTTCCACCTCAAAGACCAGAATCCAACAAGACAATTGAATTCTTTCTCTTCCACATTTACACGACATATGTCCCTCAGAAAATGATTGTACCCTGGCAGAAATTATTCTAGTCGGTCTCTAGGCTATTACAAGGTCTCACTACTGCCGTCCTAAGCCAAAAGTCCATATCTCCATATTTTGAAGTTTCGAGATATTTAGCTTTTTATCTAAACGGGTCTATAAAGTAAGTTCAGATTGTAAATGGTTGACCCAGCCCTGACGGAGCGTTGGGGGAAAGCCTGACTGAGGGCTGAAATACCATCGTTTCAGCAATTGAAAAGCCTCAATTTTTACGCCTGGGGCAACGGTGGTGAAAGGTCGCCAATGTCGCGTCGTTTAGCTATTCGCCTAAAGAGAACGGAATTGTGGCGAAATAACTCTTCGTTTTTGCACCACGACATTGCACCAGCTCACACTGAATTGACTCTTCGTGACTATTTCGCAAAAAAACTCGACCCATATCGTTCCGCAACTACCGTATTCACCTGATTTGGCACCGTGCGACTTGTGGCTATCGAACAAACTCAAAAGACCGCTCCGGGGACACCGTTTTGAGTCGATAGAGGAGATCCAAAGCGAATCGAAGAGAGAGCTGAAGGCCATCCCGGAAACTGACTTTGACAATTGTTTCGAAGATTGGAAAATGCGATGGCATAAGTGTATTGTATACGAGGGGTTTACTTTGAAGGCGGTGGACTTGATTTGGGAGAATAAATAAAGATTTTTGAAAATAAATACTGTATGACCATATTTTTTGGACACAGTAGAGTATATTGGTATTGTCTCCAACCAAGATTCCGAACTTTTTATAATCCAAAGTTTTTACATCGACCCATCTAAACTTATTCATGTTAAACGATACGAACGTTGTTATCTTACTTGAGTTTTTTAAAATTATTCTCAATAATTTGAAGATTTTCTACATTGAAATACACGTACAAAGTTCATTTGGATATAGTTATGTTAAAAGAAAAATTTCCGTTCTTTTTGGAGATACGGCGTTTTGAATTAGGACGGCAGACGAGGCCGAGCGAGTCCTTCACAAAGGCCTGATAAGGCCTGGCGAGGTTTGGAGAATGACTAGACATTGATTGGCCAGAAAAATATTTCCTCATGGATTAAGGCCCTTTCCTTTCTTCACGCGGCAACATGGTTCTCAAATATTAACGTTGTAAAACCACCAACAAAACCAAATTACAATTTATTCACCCGGAAAATGTCGAAGGTACCCTACAAGAAATCATAAGAAGGCACAGTAAAGGCTGTTGAGTCGCCCACCTACTAAGCTGCTTTGATGATTGACAAAGTGAAAAATATTTCAATACTTTGGCACAAATTTCATACATAAGTCGAAGCGGCGAAATGATTATTGAACAAACACCGTCAGGCTACGTGACTAACGTCAAGTTTTCGTGACCGATTCGCGGAAGGAACAGTCTGCAGTAGTGGCGAAACGTACTTTATTAACAGGACACATTGCAGCAACGGCACACGCTCGACGCTTTAACGTTATAATTTGAGCTACTTTGACTATTATGATTATGGCCAACAATAACATATCGAGGGAAGTCAAGTGAAGGTTCGAACGGGACAAGCTTTCTTAACTTTTCCCAACAAGCTGCTCGCTACCACCACGACCGCAACTAGATATCGATTCCATACCGACCTCTTTTACCCTCCGCTCTTACACTTTTTTCTCTCCTCCTCTCGTTCTCTCTGTTCTGAAAACGTTTACACTTACCACCCACAAGTTTGGAAGATCGGTTTGCATTGAAACTCTCCGTCCCCGAAGAGAATAGAAAATGGAAAGATCGTTCGTCGTTCATATGGGCTTTTACAAACTTCACTCATGCTAGCAGCATCGACTTTCGATTTAACCACCAGAGAAGATTCACGATGTAATAAAAAGACGGAAAGGAGATAAAATAGAAACGGAAAGATCATCCATAATGCATCGAATGTATATGAAGAATGAATAATAAATATTCAATGCGAAATTTCAGTGGCGGGGACAAGAAAAAAACGACAGGGGGGGGGGGTATAGAGAGGAAACAGAAGACAAAAGGATATGAACTTATTTCATCGAAGTCCCTTGTCAATTTTCAACGGAAACGACTTGACCTCCTCTCAATCATGCTCATAGTAAAAATAATTGAAAAGAACCATGTCCTGCAGGTAATATCGTTTCTCTCCTTTATATTACGAATTCCCAACGGCGTGCCACGTTGTAATTTCCTATCTACAAAGTAGTTTCGAATTTCTTTTACAGTCATGACTCTGAGGAGGAATACGCAAAATACGGTTATGGGAACAAGTATCTCTTAGAGCTTTATTAACTTCTTGTGATTTACAGCAACCCTGGGCGGTCGATACTTTTCCCCTTCTTTAGAAATGAGTGAGAGAACGAGGAGTATAGAGAGATTTAATTGCAAAAGAAGAGTACGTATGTATACGCGGAATATGATTTACAACGGTAAGTCGTTAGAGTTATCGTTCTCGATAAACTACAATTTATCATAAATCATCCGCGTATTCGTCATTCGAACGATCAAAACCGATACACTACAATGAAAGAATGTAAATTTTGTATCAAATTTCAAGTAAAATGTATATCTCTGTCTTTCAATACAGCAGAATGCATTCATCATTTCGTAAACTTGAGTTGAATCGATGTGGCGTTAAACATACCAAGAGCGAGACCAGAGTAAAAGTTCAGTTGTACGGCTTCCTTAATACTTGATCGATAATAGCGTATTACGGAAAGCGCAACGTCGGGGTATCTTTTCATTCCTCTATTACTTGCCTTTTCTCTATTTTGCGAAAGTATTATAATGTATCGTTATCCACAGTGCACCATTTGAAGGTGCCCTATGTCGCTGTTGTACCGCGATTCCCTTGCAGGAATTAATACCTAAAATTCATCCTTGCGCTGAGAGAAAATAGTCATTATGGCAAAAAAATGGTATTCACGAAATATTTCTTCGAATTATTAATGAAAATTTCCTATGAATGAACTGGATTTTGACTTGATGAAAAACTATTCTATACATTGTAATAAAATTTCACAGGTCCAAATATATATATATTCCATGAATACTCCCATGTAAAAATTTACCAGTGTCGCAAGGCTGACCCAGCCCTGACGGAGCCTTGGGGGAAAGCCTAACTGAGGGCTGAAATGATACCATCGTTTCAGCGATTAAAGAGCCTCAATGTTGACGCCTGGGGCAGCGGTGGTGTAAGGTCGTCAATGTTGGCGTAGGCTTGATTCAATGATTCTGCCATGATTGGCCAATACAAAACTTTTGCTATGAAACCAATGTTGGTTCAATCCTGAAACAATGCTGGCGAAAGCTTGCGCCAACACTGTTTTGACACTTTCAATCTTTGTATTGTCGACACAGACACGATATTACCTCTGTTGTCAATCAACGTTGGCTTGATATGAATCCCCTACGCTTGGCTGCCACGCTCGGCCCAAGCCATTGGGCCAGTTTGTTTTCCTCAAGGTGTGAAATGTATCTATTTATTAGCTGCTGCATTGAAAACTCGTGTAGCTGTGACAGGACAGATGTCATGGTTCATATTTGGATAGCGAAATAATTGGGCTGTGATATTTCTCTTGCGGCAGTAACATTTCTCGCTGTTACTGCTGAGTGAGTGGCTGGGACAATTAAAAAATAACTCTCGTAGTAACGCTAATTTTATAATATTGAGAAATCATTTTTGTTCCATGGAAGAAAAATAAAGCCGTTCAAATTTTTAGTAATCCCGAGTAGAAATTTTCCCGTTCGTAAAATGGGCCATCCAAGGCCCTGTATGTACCTAGACCACTCCAACTTCAGCCCGAATGGAGTTGATGAATATTGAATTCCATAGCTGATATAATGAAAGAAATTGCTATATTATAGTTGCGGCAGCTGTTCGCATCGTTGATCGGGAGAATCGCATTCTTCTAAGAAGCATGCATGTAACTGCAGAAATTACTCGAAACCTATGGCAACTACCTTGTTAAATGTTCGAAAATCATCTGTTTAACCGTCATCACAGCTATGTTCTTTCTTTTTCTTCTACTGCAACGTACAAATTCTTTTCGAATTCGTACTTCATCTAAAAGTGATAGCATAACTAAGTAACGAAAATTTGGATTAATTATTTTTTCCTGGAATTATTGGATTTTAAATCTTCCAACAAGATGAATTCCCTCTCCATTCCAAATAATTCAATCAAGCGTAAATAATCAAGCGGTTAAATTTAGCTACCGTGAAAGTAAAGGAAGGATACATTTTCATTTGCGTTTCCTGTAACTTGGAAATGCATTGAATAAATTTCATCAAATTATTACGAATATAAAATTTGACAAGAGAGAAAGATTACACGAGGCCAAAATCTAACAGACACGACACACCTCCGACCTTCCTATCGATCTGTGGCCGCCAGAGGTTTTACTTTCCGAGTCCTCTCTCCACCACCCTCCGTAAGCTCGTCTACCCTCTTCTTTCCTTTCTCCTCTTTTCCTTCGCTTTCACCTTGTCTCGCTTCAACTTCCTAGCCGCCGCCAAAGTCCTGGCGCGCGCGATACGAGGAAGCGAGAAGAGAGATTCAAAAGAAGAAGGAGAAGAAAAAGAGGAAGCAAGGCGAGGGGCTCAAGAGAAACCCTCATATTTCTCTTCCTCTCTCCAGCTAGTAATGTTCCTCTCGTCTCTAGTTACTCTCACATCCAAGTCTCGGGATTATAATTTCGAAAGAATGAATAAAGCAAGAAGATCGAGAGAAGTGTCAGTGAGCCAATAACGTATCTTCACGCATCGACGCTTGACATTTTCGTCATAATATTCCACGATTCTGGTATTATCATAGGGGATTTAATCGGAGGAATGGATGAATACCTTTGAAAGCGTATTTATTCAAAATTCAAAACACGTATTTCAAGTTCGAGATTCCGAAAAATTTCATTGGGAATTTAGCTTTTTTAATAATAAACTTTGTATATAATATAAAATCATCATTCGAAGAGAAGAAAGTGAACTGTGAGTAGTATTTATATAGAGAAATTCTGGTGAAATGTTCTACTATACTAAACTGAGATTTTCAATCCTTTCAATCATCTTTCTGGGCACTGAAATTTATTGAGTCTGAGATATTCTATGTGCAAATTCCTGGGCTCAGCACTGGTAGGAGTTCGTTGAACTTTTTGAGGAACTATTCCGCTTTTTAGGTGTTGAATTCTTTGATAAGTGAGGGGAAAATCCACCAAATTTTGGAGAAAGAGTTTCCCTCGTGGAGGATTGTTGCCACCACCATGTTGTGAAGGCAAATTTCAACATTTTTTTATAGTGTAACGAAAAAAACTTGGCTGGTACTGCACCATTAACATTTCTCAGTTTCTGTCTTTTGATGGATATTGAACAATGTTGGATCTCAAACATCGTGAACCCATGCCGATATAATAGCAAAATGTATCATTGGAATGTTTTTGAAATGTTCAGAAAATCTCCACCACGATTTTTAAACATTCTAATTATTAGAATTAGTACTCCGAAAACGGTACTGCACCGATATGAGGCCGAGTTTCAATTTCGACATGGAATAAGAACATTCTGTGATTTCTGCGGTGTTTGGTTTATTTAATGGAGCGTTTCAAAATCTGCGTAACACCGTGGTAATTTCGGAACTAAACAAATCAATTCTAAATATTGTTTATAAAAAGAACAATATCTATACAAATGGTACGTGAGATACGAGAGCGAAATTTAAAAACACGACTTGGGATTTGTGAATATTATTGTACGAAGGAAAAAGAACAAAAGAAATAATACTCAATTGTCGTAAAAGCTGCCTGGATGTATATCTCAGCTAGCCAAGGAAGGATGATGAGGCAGGGAAAATGACTTTTCGTCACACTGAAAATTAGTCTCGAAACAGCGAGGTTTATCGCGTCGTAAAGTGCGTGCGACGTTTCACGAGAAGTGTAGTGTAAGCGTGTAAAAGCAGCAAATAACATCAACGACGATACCACGGGGAGAATCGAATAAGAGAAAAACAATAACTCAGCTGACGCTATCAAGAGTACGCGCATGTTTTATTGATATACGTACATATGTGTGTATGCTCGAAATAAACGATAATTCGTTATTAAAATCCAGAAACAAAAATGAGACATTATTCTTGACGTATTTTTCGATTATTAGAAGTGTTTATAACTTTTAATGAATGTCAAATAAAAGAAAGAGAGAGGACGTGATATGAAACGGATTTGAATAGAACTTATTCACAGGGTGAACAGAAAATCTTTTCTACACTTTCCTTTATCAATTTCTAAACAATACTATGCGATAACCAATCTGGATTCTAATAAAGCGGAAAAACTAAAAACCCCACGATTTTTCATTCAACATTTGAACCAACCACGAGATAACGGAGGTTTATCGGAAAGAATTACGTGGAATGCATATACGTTTGTTCGATAATAAACTGCTTGGGAATAAGATTTTTGTCAACAATACGTAAAGCTGAAAGTAGTTCCATGAATTAAAAATCCAGCCATCAACAAAATGTATGAATATGATAAAAATTCCTCCAAATCAGTTTATCGCGAAAGAAGGAAAAGAATATAGTCCAATGTATGTACGAGCGATACATACGGCGATCAGTGAAAGATACGCAAGAAATAAGTAGGATACCCTCGGTAGTTTCCGTCGGGTGGTCGGCACGATTCGGAACAACGCGTGTAATCAAGTGGTATAAATAAATCCGACGCGCAACCCATGAGCCGGTAAACTCGAACCAAACCTCATTCCCCTGTTATGACACGCTAGAGTCCGTAGTAATCCATGCGTTTGCTCCGGAAAACGACCCCTTCGGGTTCGAAACCTCCCGGTCTCCGAGGGAATGTATATTATCCTGCCGCAATGGTTAATTGTCATGTGTAATTAACGAAGAGAAGAGAGGGGCCGTCAAATGACAAAACTTCGGAACCTTACAAGATCTGGAGAAGAATCATACGAATTTTGAAGACGTTTTTCCTCGTTCTAATGGTTAACTCCATTCCTCGATCGCGGAAAATGATGGTTCCTTCTGAAATCCACAAAATCCAAATGAAAAGTTTATCCCTGTTTAAGGAGAAACTTTGCTGCTTTGCTTTACTTTTGATACGAAAATTATTCGAATTAAATTCAATCAAAAGTTACATCAATTTGCCGCTAGTTTCAGCGACATTGGTCATTGATCGCTTTCATGAACGCTCATCCCATGCTTCAATAATGGTCCTATTGGTTTAACATGAGTTTAGTAAAGAAAAACTCTTTTTCGAAATCGATATTGTTCTTTGATTCAATCAAACCACACTGAAAATAAAATTCTGGAACAGTTAACGTCTGGACATCAACCCCCCTAGTAGAAATCACTCTAGTCGTTCTCTAGGCCTCGCAAGGCCTCGCCAAGCACTTGCAAGTAACTTGCAAGGCCTTGTGAGGCCTCGTAATTACCTAGAGAAATACTAGAGTGATTTCTGCTAGGGCCAATCAGAAAAATCCGAATTAGGCCAATGTTGACAACAGGTGCAGTACAGTGCCAGTATTGAGTCTTCAACACTCGGCCAACACGTACGGGATCAGTACTGGATACATAGAAATACAGTACTATGTCTGTACTGATGAACCAGTACTGAGAGCTTAATACCGGCCAGGTACTGATCCAGTACAAGTACTGCACTGATTGCGAATAATAGTATTAGTACTCAATCCCCAGTACAGAACAGCGTTATTATACCAGACAAATGCCAGTACCCTGCCAGTCTTGGCCAGTACAGGTGCCGTACTGCGCCTGTTGTACATTTCTGGTTGGGAATAGCTGATGTCTGTGAAAAATAAAATCACAAAATCTGCGATTACTCACCGGTACATCGGTGGTTAATGAATTGCACATCAACAGTTGATTTGAATGGAGTGAGCCAGTGATGTTTCCATGGTTACCAATTTCATTTTTCCACTCACATCAACTGTTGATGTCCAAATGTTAGCCGTTCCAGAATTTTATTCTCAATGTAGTCGAAGAAGCCATGTGTTCCTATCTGTTGGCAGAGTATTTTTCCAAGTGCGCATAAATATCCCCACGCGAAATGATGAAGATCGATGCAACGGAACCGATCGTATCAGTTTTATATCATAATAATGAAATGTCCGCGAGCCTCGGAGAGCGTTACATAGACGATTCCCCATATTATCGGTAGTCTGACCGCTAGAATTCCGTTAGACGAGAAGAACCGGTCAATCTATTGTCCCACCAACTACATATACGTGCCAGAGAACATATTTATATTCACGGTTATAATCTAGCAACGAAACAATGTAATTATTTTTTTCATGATTTTCTTATCGAAGAACAGGGAGAAAATTTCATGAATCTCGGTATCGTTAAGATAATTATAAGTTAGAAGTTGTGTTGGGCGGAATACGAAACGAGATGAAAAACTTCCGAACGATCGGATCTAAGATAATATTGATTAACGCGGTTGCGATGCCGAATAGGAGAATATAGTGATTTCATTGGTGCTTGAGTTTTTATTAACCTACACCATCGATACTTCACAAGATTGCTATAAAAGCCCGGAGGAAATCCGTTACCACGTGCTCTTAAGCAACGTATTCTCTTTTCTTGTAATTATATCGCGTTTATCATCCTACGGTCTGTGCCAACAGTTCCATATTCCTTATACAAATTTTCCGTAGGACGAAATCTCGATAACGAACAAATTTTTCTTGTGACTCCCAATTATCATATAAATTTCCAGAAATTCTAACAGTGCGAATGTAGAGGTTATCTCCGAAACAACCACTTTGAATTTGAATCTCTGGGAACTAATAGTAAGACTGTATCTTCAATTCGTAAAAGGAATTAATTCAAGGGCCGATATGTTTTTCCAATTGGAAATCATGTTGAAATAGACTAGAAAAAGTACAGCGTAGATTCATCGACTGCTACGGAAATTCTGGTTCGACTTCGCAAAGGGGCCTCGTAAGTTCAAAAAGTCTTCCCAAAATTGCAGAGAAGGAACAAAAGATCAACTCGACTGAAAAATGCAAGCACTTGAAAAAGGTCGATACCACGGGAATTTTTCGATACATGTGTGATGAAAATTCAGTTTCAATAAGAATCCTGCTGTATCGAAAAATTCTGGGTTTTCACAATGTATGACAAAGCATCTTGAAAGTGCAAAAAGAATCTTTTCCTTAGTTCTCATTCAAAGCGATGAATCTCTGATGAACAATTTTCAGTTCTATTGTTACTGCTTTGCAAAAGATTGCGCTCATTTCTGTACACTTGATTCTCATTCACGATTGAATGGATTATGAATGATTTTTCATGTTTCAATTGATCTTACTATTAGAATGACTTACACAGAAAAAAGAAAATCGTAAAAATTGACTGTGCAGTGCGACATCGGAGCGTCTCGAGCTTTTCAAATAAGCAATTCCTTAATATAAAATGTGATATTGTTCATAAGGTAAAAAGAATACTATGGATTTGCAATTTTTCTTCGCTCATTTCATTCTTAGTGTGACATGTGCTGTGAAAAAAACATAACAATGAAGTTGTAAAATTCACAATTTGAATGATGCTGAATTTTGAATTGTTTGTTGAAACGAATTGGTACTCGAATGACGAAACATTCAGCTGTTAAAGACCCAAAGTCTTGCAGTATATTCTTCGAACGATGTTTGTAGTTGCAAAGAATTAATTCGAGAAGATCAACACCGATGATTTATCAGATTTTGTGAGTTTAGACTTTTGTTTCGTTTCTATAAACGATTCAAATTCCAGGAGCATCAATTCGAAGCCTCGAAGCACTCAGAGGTAAAAAAATTCATTGTGACAGGGAAATCTGATTTTGCTGGGTACCTTCTACTCGAGCAGTAAATGTTTTGCTGTGAGAGCAATCTATTTGTTATCATCACAATCCTTTTAGCTACGACAGCAATTTTTTAGCGATGGCAGCAAAGTGCCGACATCTTCAACACAATTTGTTGCTATCCTATACATAGTACTGAAAAATGTGTTGTTTCAGTGAATCACACCGAGAGAAATTTATATTTGAATTTATTATTTGGATTGACTAAACTTTGTTTGAATCAAATACATTTCTATTTGAATAAGAACCTGCTAGTAGTTTTAGTTGAATGAAATACAAAATTTATTCCATCCAAATAAACTTTCATTTATTTTAAATTTACTTAAATCGAGTGAAATTTTATTGGAAGCAATGAAATGTCTAATAGGTTCATATTCAAGTGAACTATTTTCTTGGGTTTGGTTGCTCTTTCAGCAGTCCGGTTAGCTGCGGAGGCGAGTTTTCAACTTGGTTGGCAAAAACATTTGCTGACACGGATAACTGCACTGCTGAGAGAGCAACGTGATTCACTGAAGCTAAATTAAATTTTTCGCTGGACTAGCAAAATTTCCAATGTTATGTATAATTTATGTGAAATTCAATATAATTTATATACAAGTTATATACATATATATAGAATTCTAAAAATTCTTCACTGGGTTTCATCAAATTCTCGAAGATTGCGGAACAAAGTACAGGCAAATAACTGTCCGAGATATGAGTTACAAAATTTCTTTCATCTACACTGTCAGAAATATCTGGAAGTTTTTTTCAATTACGTACATGAAATCAGGTTCATATACATTCTGCATTAAATTTAATGTACAAAAACATGAAAAGACTATAGATTATGCTATAGTTTGCATTAAATTTCATGTGAAATGGGCATGAAACTGAATTCATGTACGTACTTGAAAAAAACTTCCAGTAAAAACATTAAAATTAATGCAGAAATTTTTAACAGTGTATCATTTACACTTTATAAATTAATTGATTTTTTTACGTCTAAAAACACTGAGTATCTGAATTCGACCACAATACGCATGCAAAAAAATTACTTGTCACAATTTGGAATGCAATTTGGGAGTATAATTTACTACAATTACCATTACATTCACTGCAATTCAGACGAAATTACCACAATTCTCTTTGTAATTTCAACGTTATCAGACTACGGATTTTCCAGTTTTTCTCATTGCACGGAAAAAAATAATTAGCTAGTATTTGGATAGCTAAAAATTAACTACGGGAGTTATTTTTTAGCCGTCACAGCTACTCACTTAGCGGCAGCCAACAAGAAATTCAGCTGCCGCAGCGAAAATTCAACAACTAAATTATTTGGCTGTCCAAATATCAACCACAAAATCGGTACAGTTGCAGCCACAATTTCCTACTGCGATAGCTAAAAAATAGCTACAACTGTAATTATTGCAGCTATAGCGGTGAAAAAGGGTGTTGAAAAAGTGGGTACCTGCCACAGCTAATTTTTGTCTTTCCGTGTAGCAGTGCCATTTAATGGTGTCTTTTGATACGTGAAACTGTAAGAAAAATCCGTAGATCTGGTGACTTTACTCGGTGAATTTACTGAGAAATTCTTCGGTGATTCAAGCAGCAATCAACTAGAAATTCAACTGAAGAAAATCACAGGTTTTGGTTTTTTTCACCAGAACATTTGGTGGACATGTCAATTTTCCGGGAATTCCACCGAAGGATTAGATAAATTTACCAAATATTTGATGGTTTTCACCTATTGTATCCCTACCTGTTAGGTTGATTGTTTCCCAATGAATTTACGGACATGTTTTCCAAATATGAAGGTGCCCCAATAAGAATGAACCTAAGTATTCTCTGGATCCCTGTGAGGTCTAGAAAACGGTCTACGTCTAGGTCTGTGTGCCTGTGGTCTAGAAAACTTCTCGAGTAATTTCACGATTTATCTTAAAGAAGACTACACTGAGAACAAATTTTTATTCCGAGGAATTGCTAACTCAATGTTGAAATCATGGTATGTATCACGTTTTTTCCTTTTGAAAGAAATTATGTGATTGGTTGAATTTTCCTTTTGAGCCAATCAGCATGAAAGGATAAACAGAAAACGTGATACTACCAATCAGAAAGTGGACCATGGTTTTCATATATCATCTTACCAACTCATCTCTATCAATGCATTTAGTTGAACATTATCAAGACCAAGACAGCATACAAGAATCTCAAATGAATTCTGAAATAAGGAATCTAGAAGAACTCTTTCAGAATACAAGGGTTCTTAAAGAGTTTGAAAAGAATTCGATTCGTCATGCATTTGCGAGTTCCGTTGAAATTCTCAAAGAAGTCTCATAGAATTCCAACAGAACTCGCAAATGTCTGACGAATCGAATTCTTTTGAAACTCTTTCAGAACCCTTTGTATTCTAGAAGAATTCTTCAAGAGTATTGTTTCATACACATGAGACTTATTCATTATAACTGAACATTGTATTGAATCAAGAGATTCATGCTTATCAACTATAACCAAATCATTTATTTGATTCTAACTGATCGGAATTGATTCGAATGAATATGGTGGTATCTCATCAAATTTAGATTTTTCAAATCACATTCGGTATGAAATTGACTTCAATTAAAATATATAAATATTTCTTTGGCCATAAATCTTTGCAATGTACTGAAGGAACAATTTTCAATCAATGATGCATTTTATTATTTTATTCGCTCTGATAGAATCATTTGCTCTCATCGCACTCATAAAATGGATCACAAGTCACAATTTCAATGAAAATACGAAACAAAATTGATATAATATTTCTCTTTTCAATTCGATGGTGGATACCGTTTCTTGATTGTACGCTGTGGAAAATATGGGGAGCTTTCTCTCACACCAGTAGTAAATTTCATCCTCTAATCGCAAGAGAGTTGTTTTTTCATCAGAAATAAAAGATTATCTCCCCATTTTTAGGAATCAATTTGCCTTTTGGATGAAGAATCCTCTACAAATGAAGAAGTACACCATATCATGGTGAAAATTCCTCATCTATGGAGAAACTTTGCTGCTATCACGTTTTAGGGGAAACGTTCAAGGGAGGACTTTATCCTATGATTTGCTAGAGTTCGTCCTTACTATTTAGAAGATTCAACACTCAAGAAACAGGTCAGTTGTTCACAATAGAAAAACATCCCCTATTTTTGATGAAAAAATGATTCCTCCACGACCAGGGGATGGAATTCCCTGTTAAAAATGACGGAAATAAACGGAAAGAATTTAGTTGCGAATCTTTACGATTCATTCCGTTTAATGTCGGTTTTCGTCCCAATTGGTTTCCGAACCTTTCCGCACACTTCCGTCATTTTTAACAGGGTTCTTACAGTCCACCTTCGCCTCAAAGGGAAGTAAAAAATGTGCACTGCTATGATTGTCTCCCCCACGCCTTTGACTGGGGAAATTATATTCACAGAATCTCCCCTCACTTTGAGGAACTATTCTACCTCTTGAATGTTAAATTTTTCAAAGAATAAGGGCAAACTCCACAAAGTCATGGTGAAAATTCCCTCACCGTTGAAGAAAATTTAATGCCACCATTTAATGAAGGGAAATTTCATCATTATTTCCCGGAAAATCGTAACCGAATTTAAGCTCATCTTCATGTTTCTAGTTACAATAGCTATATTATTACTGTCACAGAAATTCTCCACTGCTCCTCGAAGAATAATATATCTGCTGTAACTGATAACACGAAGCTGGATGAAAATTCAATTCCGCTTCTCTTTCAGCGCGTGGCCCTGATTTGAAATAATGAATTTTGAATAATAATTCAAAACTGAATCCTAATACAAATTTCCTTAGTAATATTCGAATGTCTGCTGAAAGGTCTCGCCCAGGACAAATTTTCACGAGGGGTTCGAGGAAACTAAACAATTTAGTGTAAAAGAGGAATTTGTGTACAACTACCGAAAGGGGTATGTTTATCTTAATTCTCGCTGAATTTCAGCACCAAACAGTTAATAAAAATGCGGAAGCATAAATGATTGACAAATCAATCAAGTACCAACATTTTTGCCACATTTTGCAAAAATTGTAAGAAGAAGATGAAAAGATGGGATTGTACACTGTCAAAAAGTCATGAAATTTTTCAAATCGCGTACATACATTTCGTTTCATATGCATGAACGTGCATGCATTTAACGCACAAAACATAAAACTACTGAACTGTATCAAATATAATTCGATGTGCGAGTGAACTCGATTCACGGAAATTTCTGACAGTGTACGTAGAGATATAAAACATGATCGAAACATACCATCATTCCAGGCAACCTAATGATGTACCATCATCATTATTGTCAACATCATGGTTATCATGATAATCGATGTACGGGGACGAAGAGAATTTTTATTCACAAGGTGGCCTCCCGGGCCGAGGGCCCTGGCTGAGGGGGCCCCACCATGCCCCTCTCGAATCACTTGTTTTCCCTTTTATATCTTTATACTTCGATACACATTCAGTTCAATTAACTCCACTGTTCTATCTCCGCACTGTCTCGATAGCTCAACGAAACTTGAAAGTCATCGTTCTAAAAATGTTTGGTACGAACGAGAACGGACGATCAAGGAACTGTCAAATTGAGGACTTTACCAAATCGAAAATACGTATGTGCACACAATCGGACCTCTCTCTCTCTCTCTCTCTTTTTTCCTTTCTCTCCTTCTCTGACTGTTCGGAGTTCCGATAATACGCGTGTTGTGTGTTGTACTCGAAGTTGCTACTGGATTAGCTTTATTATCGCTACTTCATAACGACTGTTGGCTCGACGAAAGGTCGATCCAACCGATATCTCATTATATTTTGCTTTTCGTTTTTTGCTTTGCGTCTTTTGTGTATGTACGTACGTTCATGTGTATACGTTGTTCTTTTTCCTCCGTTTCGTTTCTTCTCCACGCACGACCTTTAGTAACTTCATGTATTTAGCAGGGTTCAGTTTATGTGCTATATTTCATTAATGTCAACGTGACAAATATATTATTTTTATATACATATACATTTAATTAATGCCCACCTAATTTGACTAGTTATCACTTTATTTAATCCCGTCACAGAGTTCCAGCAGCACGTCAAAGTATTATATATTATACAAAAGTGTGCGTGTGAGTTCACATAATATATATTCACTTTTCACTGTTTTGTTATCATTGGATTCTCTCAATAGCTCATTAATTAGCCCTTATTATGGACTTCTAGTGTTTTTGTACTACTCGAATCAATCGAGAAAAAGAAAGAGTTCATTGACTCTCCTTCCTGTTCTTCTCCGTCTTCCGTCAACAGGTGGTTTTATGATACTTTTTTCCTTCGATTCATCAAAAGTCAATGTCAATTGGAAACACGTCGAGAGACGAAACTATCAATCAGCTGTGAGATCTTCTCCCGTCAACTTTGTCACACGATTCTGTCATTTATACACCCGCACCCGCGCAATACGCACACCACCCACGACACTCTATCGATACGGTTGATTTTACTATTGTTATCGGTATCGTTTCTATGTTGATCGTTATCGTTACGTTTATCTTTACGTATATGAATTAGATTCCTCTCCGCCGTCGTCGTCGTCCTCGTCATCTCTTATGTCTCTCTGTTTACAATAGACTGATCGTTGGCCACCACGTTGGCCCCCTCGTGAAAGACGTTGTTGAACGACGGTGGCAACGACGTAAAGAGGAAGAGGAGATGGCGGAGGTGGATGCGAAGGAGGAGGACGATATGATTCTTTCATACGCGTCACAACAACATTGGCCACCGGCGTCGACTCGTGTCGGGCGCCTTCTGCCACGTCCGCTTTTTCTTATTTTTCTTTTCCTTTCGTCGATACGACGATAATTTGGCCTTGACGATTTTTCCAATCAAATTTGAAATCATTGGAGTACGATAACGGAGGAGACAACATCGAACGACGATCCTTCTTTGTCCCTTCGTAAACGACGTGTATCGTGCTCCTTATTTACGTATCGGGAAAAATTCTATAACAGTTTTATCGTCGTTAATGAGTGTGAGTCGAGGATTGGGGTGGTTAGATCGTTGGAAGAAGGTTATCGAGGGAGCTAGTAGCGTTATTATCAATGATAACGTGAGTACGTTGACGGTGTTCGCCCTATCGATGTCCGGGAGCGATTGACTACCGTACCGTACCGTCCTCCCGATGGCACACTCTCACGGTGTCGTGCCGCTAGTGGCACGCGTGAGGGGTAGACGGGAGGGGGAAGTCAGTCCCTTGGGAGGAGGGGGTAGGGGGAAGAAAGAGATGAAGGAGGAAGAGGAGGAATAACCGACGGTACTGCCGTGGCGGTGGCAATCCAAGAGAGTGGGCAAACTAAAGAGGAAAAGGGGCAAAGAAGGGAAAAGTGAGGGGAAAGGGGAGAGTGGAATAGTAAGCGTCGAGAGGGAATATCGAAGAAGAAAAAGCAGAGAAGGGGAGAAAGGGGGATATGGCGCGTGCCACTACACGCTAGCAGGTGGACTGCGCGTGCCCAGAAATCTTCTCTTCGTTTCCTCTCTCCCTCTCTCTCTATCTTTGTCTCTCCCTCTTGTATTTTCTTCGTCCCTCCTTGCCCTCGTCAGTCACTCGATGTGTCCTTCGGACGACGATAATCTTTGCGAAAATATTCAAACGCTGCCTCGAGAAATCTTGACGAATAATATAAGTTGCTCGCCTATCTCCGTCCGGAGCATACGAGAATGAGTTGTTCGTGAGATAAGCTTCAACTTCGAGATAACGCGCATACCCTCCAACATATTTCTGATTTCATTATCTCCGTTGGTTCTGAGAAGACCACTGGTGAAGGCGATGTTTTTTTCTCCTTCAACGATACAATAGTATTATATCATAATTAATAAGCTTACGACACATACAACGTACACACAAAATAGTTATATGTTGCGTGTATGCGTGACGCGTGTTTTAAATGCCTTGTAACAAACACGTGGGTTTCCGCGGCGTTGAATATGAGATAACAACATCCCCCGAAGGGAGAACCTGACGCCCCGAGGAGTCGTCAGTCAACTGAACTCCTACTCCAAACGATTCAACGACGAACGACATTCTGGACCCGCTATCTCTTTTTACCCTGACTCTCGGTATCACTCGTCCGATCTCGGCAACTTTCGAACCAACTCGGTTAAACTCGACTGCAAACTATGAGAATGCATATACGCGTATGTGTTTGTAATTCTGAGCCGAAGCCTGTATAACTCCCTCATCTCCTCTCCACTCCCACTGTTGTTGTTGCTGCTGCTGCTGCTGCCGCTGCCGTTGCCGTTGCCGTTGCTGCATTTACCACGCATACACGCATATGTGTCAGCTCAACTATATTGCTTTGACTCGTCTCGTTGTGGCTGTCGCTACTACTACTACTACTGCTAGTACTGCTAGTACTGCTAGTACTGCTGCTGCTGCTCATTGTCGTCGTCTTTACTGTTGCCGAGCGGCTTTTGCCCTCTCTTTTTTCCTCTATCTGTTTGGTGTTGCTCCTACTCCTTCCTCTCTGTTCTACTACCATTGATACCACCATTAACGCTAGGCAAATGTGTTATTCTGGCAAGTGCACACGCAAATATCTCTACACGCGATTCGATACAACGGAACGTGTACCACCGATTTGTCTCGTACAGTTAAAGACAAGATTCTTCCAATTTAGGTGTTACAAATGTGAGTAGTATAGGCTGCGTTCTAAATGACATCATATCGAATTGAACTAATTATGTAAATTTCTTCGGAGTAGTATTGATTTTATCGAAAGAATACTCGAGTATTCAAATTTATATTAATCGAGTCGAGCAAATTGAAATGAATTTCAAACAGAAGTGTGATAGAATAACATCATTGTAAGGGGAGGGGGAGGGGCTGACACTTTTCGGCATTTTCTACTTGAAGTGCTTAGACCATTCGAGTCAGACTAGATTTCGATTAAAACAAAAATATACTTTCGGTACGATATATTCGAATTCACAAAATTTGTATTAATTTCATCCAACTTTTTCACTGACTTTACTCATGCATTTCCTTGGAATTCATTTACTGATAGAATATATAAAAGCTTGAAAATGTACGCGAGGAAAAAGAACACGGATAATGATATTCTTGTATAACCTTATTGTTTAACGTAATAAAAGGCTGAAACAATCGACGATCGAACGATCTGATAGTGGTATAATACATGGTGGTGCTACATAATCAGGTTGTAATTACGTTATGCAAAGACCAATGATCGGACAATTCAATAAAACATTGAAAACTCGACAAGAGTCCGATGCTGCTACGTATTGCATTGAATTGATACTCGTTGAATCGAATAATCAATCTCCAGAAATCCGAATTAAAGAATTGACATTTTTTCCATAGCAATTTCATAGAAATTCTATGCACCTATAAACATATGATACTGTGGAGATAATTTGAGATGCTATCGAATCCTGAGATGAAATAATGTTGATCAGTCTGAACATGAAAGCCATTAACTACTTGCTCTTGATAAGCGACCTACAATTTCAATAGAAATATTGTTACCAACGAAAATAGTGTCTCTCTCGTTTATCATGCCCGCAAAGGAGAATTTTTGAAAATCAAATGAATTGACACTTCGAACATTTATATCGATAATAATGGAAAAAAAGGTCACGAAACCTGGTAGTTTTGTTTTCAATTTTCTGGCAGGAAAATATGAAATTTTGTTGAAAAAAATTCGATCGAGTTCTAGAACGATACCACGGAATGGTTATGAGTAGGACTTTAAGAGTCCACCCGTACAGCTCGTGCCATAATAAAGCTTTTACACATTTGGTATACAGGCAGGCACATTCGCGACACACGTCTCTCCGTACTTCTCATCCCATTTCAACCTCACCCACTACCAACACTTTGCAGTTGCGTCATCACGGTTTCACGGTGTGCCGGGATTCGTCAGATTATTAGAGAAAAAGAGAGAAGCACATGAGCAAGCGCGCGCGCGCACGTTCGCGAGTGAACACGATCCACCAGCGTCGCATCTGTACCGCTCTGCTAACACTTACTGCAAATCCAACAGTGGTGCTCAACTAAAAATTCTTTTTTCGCTTGTTTCCTGTTGAATTTCTTAATCTTTGTACTTCCATGCATTTGAGATTCGAATAGATTAACAACTTGATTTTCAAACTTATCATTTTTATCGATTCAACGGATCTTTAAAATTCTCAAAGTTCGTTTGAGGTCCTTGGTAATTAGTCCCAACTAAGCGGAGGATGTCATCTTGAATTGGAAAGATTGGATTACGTTACAGAGTGAAAACTTGATTAGCAGTTTAACTGAAATAATAGTAATCAAAACCCAGTTCAGGGTAAATCACTTGCAGCTCGAGTTAAAGTTCGAAGTTGAGCATAAAATTTTTCATGTTGCTTTTCAAAATCAATCGCTGAATATGTAGCAGGATCAAGCTGAATGTTCAATCAATGCGAAAAAGTGGGGCTAGTTCAGTTTCAAACTAACAATTGGATTGAATTTTTCATTCAAAGTTTGATGCTGGATTTGGGTCATAATAATGTAAGTTGTACTGGGATTGAAATCCAGAACTTGGATATTAATTTTCATTTGATTGAATTTGACATGGAACTTTTCGGTATCCAATGTACATCCTCTATTAATATTTGATACATTTTAAAAGTAGAAATAAATTAGACTTTCCCTATGCTTTGATGAATTTTAAAATGTGGTGTGAAAAATCCACTTCAAAATCAAATGAGAGGAAAACGAACACGAACGAAATGTTATACATACATATATATTACATGACAGTTGGCACGCAACGATGTGTACAAAATGTGGACATTAATGTCGAAGGAAAGGGAGAGAAAGGAGAAAAGAAAGGGAGTGAGAGAAAAACAACGGGGCTTTTTAATTAAAACTCCAACGTGGCGCCATAGAGACGACTAATATATCGCATATGTGTGTAAAACCGACGCCACCTACGCCATTGACCATTGTCTCGTTCGTGTTGTGCACTGCCTCCTTGGATCGAGGACATTGCACCTTCCTATTCGTCGTTGTCGTCGATGTGCGCAAGTTTCACCCCGTGAGAACGGCGCATAAAAACCAAGGCAAATGTGATCGTCCTTTCGAGGATAAACGCTATCCAGTTATTTCCAGTATTGGACGATAATTACTCTCTTGGAGAATAATAAAGGGAGAGAAGTAATACCTTTCTTTTTTATTATCGATTTGTTCCTTCCACGTCTCTTCATTCTAATTTTGATTACATATTTGCTCTCTTTTTATCCCTCTTTTTCCAATTTAAAAATGAAAATCTAATCGATTTCATTCCTCGCCGGGTGAAAATAATTTCTGGACCTAGTCAGACCTCGACAGGCCTTAACAAGAGCCATTATTGAATTCATTATTAAATCAGTCAGGATTCACAACCTAACGAATTACACGCAGATTTTGAATAGTATGACCAATAAGAGAAAAAAATGAGATTCAATCGCGAATCATAAATTTCAAGGAACAAAAATAAAAATAACAAAACTATGAAAGAATTTGAGAGTTTCATTCCAAAAGGGTTTAACGTTTGGAAAAGGAAATTGTATAAGAAAATTATTCTAATTTTGATGAATGCGAAGGAAAAATATATTTTCCGGTGTGTTTAATACTCATTATCTCGAGACATTTTCCACCCCTCGACACTATTCGTGACACTGAACTTGTTTTCATGGTCAATCCCCCTTAGTGGAACCTGTGAAAGCACCGATCACGGTTCTCTTCAACTTGTCGCAGTGAACGAGGGTTGAATGCAGCCTCGACGGGGATTCGAAGTTACGCACGCAAAGGTTAACGCTTTTAACCGTTCGGCTATGAAAATCACCTTGTATTCATTGGATACCGAGTAAATGGAACATAATGCATTTTTTGTGTTCAAGTAACTAGAAAATCCAGCCGCTAAACGAACTTAATGAACTTGTTCTAGATTTTAAGAATTTCTCGGTAGAAAAAATTCGAAGAAACTTTTCTAAGTACGACTTGTACTTCTGCCGATAGAATTTGGATTGCAGAAGAATCATTTCATCGTTTTCAATTTTTTTTTTCATGCCAAATTGTAGACCATCGTTTTTACCCCAATGTACCGTACCGATTTTCGTTTGCACCTCAAAGAAGAAAAACCCTAGTAAAAATGAATCATATAAGAACATACATAAAGCATATAGAAACCATATATGGTCATATATGACCATATATAATTCATACGCAATCCATATTGAATCCGTATATGATCATATATGGCCCATACAGAATCCATATATGACCTTTCAATGCAAGACTTTCCCATACATGTGAAAAAATTCTGTCACATATGAAATATTTTTCGTATATGGATTTTATATGGATTATATATGAGTCATATATGATCATACATGGATCACATATGGATTAAATATGGATTGTATGTGATTCTATGCATTTTCATATATGAATCCATATATGGATTTTATATGTATTATGTATGGATTATGTATGGGTCATATATGTTCGTTTTTTACTAGGGAAGTTATGTGTGGTTAAAAAAAAATTTTCGATTTCAATAATCTTGGGCTCATTGAAAAGAGAATGACGCGTACATAATTGTACCGATAAGGATTTTTTATTTCAACCGCAGGGAAAAAATTAGGAGCGATATTTCATTTCGAAAGGCGATAGGGGGGATATTACTGCGGAATTTGGGTATAAGTGAGGCGCCATTGGGGAATCACACTTCATCTTTGTCATTTATCACCAGGAATGAAAATGAGTGCCGGAGGTTGCTTGCTTCTGAAGGGCGATGATAGAATTTTCATAGCGGAGTCGAATTGAAGTGGATAAATTCGTACACAAAGGGAACTGGGGCAGCAGAAATTGTCCGAGTGGAAACAAATCGGTCTGGTGGAGATCACTGGGCGATAAATTGTCCAAGTATGGCCGATAAGACAATCCCATACGTTGGGCAGATAAGAACAAATCACGCATGAGTATGGCACTCGTATGGCTCCAAGGACTTACAAAAACCTCGAAAACACAAAGATTTGAGCTACACAAGAACAGGAACAATGTATTCAAAATGTACATTGTGACATTGTGAAACAAAACTAAACGAAATTCTAATCAACTGTATGATTAGAAATCATCAATATGATCCATCTTTTCAAGTGAAATGTGATAAATCGCACTTCTGTCATCTTATTTGGAAACAAACATAGTATATTCAAACGTCAGTGTCGCGAAATAAAATGCTAATGTTTCCAGTTAAAAAAGTCAAGTGTTTGATTTGAATTATCAAACATATCATGTTTAAATTATCACGAGACATATTTCCGATGGCAATTTTTGCTGTATATGGGTGGTTTTTGTTCGTCAAGGTTTATAGTTCAAAAATATTTAGGTTGGAAATAATTTTCAATGAAGAGATGCTGAACCGCTGGGGGAGAAAAAAACGTTTGGGGGTCTAATAGACCTCATATGCCCGTTCTAAGATTAACTCAATACATTTTTGCAACCGATATTTTCTCTTAATTGTGGACCTTTCTATGTACATTCATACAAACTCAGATATTCTGACACTTACGTAATATATAGATCACGATGCGAAAACTATTATATGGAGATTAGAAGATCAAATTCATGAATATATCAAGATAATATAACCATGAATCGTAAGGAATTACATAGAATAAATTTCCCTATTGAAAAAAGATTCTTTTGAATTTCAATGTAAGCCCTTCGTGAGTCGAGGATCAATCGATGCTCATGATGATATCTCACGAAAAACGTACGGGATATTTTCAGCTCCTTACGTACTTCATAATTTTGTCAATGATAATACTATTTTCTACAAAATCTTATTCCGTAATAATATTCCGAAGTTCAACCGTGCATCGAGCAATATAGGCTGTTCACTTTGTCATAATCAACAGTATTATATAAAAAATTTGTATAAATAATCAAATCTTTCGTCAAAGTGCACTAGATATTTATTGACGTTGGTTTGATACCTGTTCAGAGTTGGAGACCAACGCTTGCTTACTAAAATTTTGCCGTTATTAATCCAACATTGGTGGGGAATCGGTTACCAAGGGTCAGTTTAATCATCGAGCCAGTACCGATTAGAACATGAAATCACGTCGATCCAGTACCGACTCGCAATCGACAGACAACCGTTGATAGCCAAAACGGTGCTAAAAAAGTGAGTAGCTGTCACAGCTATTTTCTCCATTTCCGTGTAGTTGGATCTGGCTGAGTGAATATTTAGTTACAATTACCAGCATAAAGGTTGAGAACTAAAGCTTTCCTAGTAGAAATTTTGGATGAAAAAATACGAGGGTCTGATGAGACATGCCTGATTTCCTATCAGGTCCTCATCAGGTTTCGTTACGATTTTCCCTTTTTTTGCTCGATTTTGAGGAAATCTTATCTGAATCCTACACGGAGAAAAATGCACCTCGAAAGGATAGTAATCTTTAATAGAAAATTGGAGAGTATTTCTTGAAATCTAAGAATTTTTCTGAAGTTCGTAATAAACATAAAACGGTTCAGATTTCTCTTGAATATTGCTCGAAAAACAATGAAAAATTATCAATACTTAACAAATCATAAAACCAAATATGAAGTTTCCAAAAGTCGCGCATGAAATTTTACAAAGTAAATAACAAAATTTTTGAATCTTATTTTCAAATTACAGAATTTTGTTATTCACTTTGTAAAATTTCATTCGCGACTTCTGGAAACTTCATATTTGTTTTTATGATTTGGTGAGTATTGATAATTTTTCATTGTTTTTCGAGCAATATTCAAGAGAAATCTGAACCGTTTTATATTTATTACGAACTTAAAAAAAATTCTTAGATTTTAAGAAATATTCTCAGATTTTAAGAAATATTCTCCAATTTTCTATTAAAAATTACTATCCTTTCGAGCTGCATTTTTCTCCATGTATTGTACCCTTGCGTTACAACCCTATTTGAATCTGATTAGGGGAATCAGGGAGGGCCCTTGTAAGGCACTCGTAAGATTTCCCTTATATACGGTTTCCGGATTCTAACCTGATCAGGACCTCATTGAAAATAGGGAATGCCTGATCAAATTTCTACTGGGGTTTTGGGAATACTTATCAAACCTCATACTGTAAGAAAAACGGCGGTGTTAGAAAAAGTCCACCCCGGATGGTGTTATTTTGACACCTCACGGTGTTGTTTTGACACCACATAGTGTCATTCCAACACCATACGGAGTCATTATGACACCGAATTTCGGGGTGGACTTTTATAAAATCCGCGCGGTTTTAATTCTGACACGGCTTTTTTCACAGTGTATATGTTATCATCAAATAATATTGAGTTGGGGAAAAAGTAATTTCAGTGTTTTCACAATAGATGGTTTTAAGACCACTGTAGTGATACTTATTTAATGAAGCCACACTGTAGCGCATTTGAAAGGTAACAGTCCATTTAAAATGCTGGATATGGATATAGGGTCGTTTGTTGACTCATTTCATAGTTATTACGCTCTGAGAATGAAGACTGTACGAGGTCATTTTCGTCATATTTTGCTTTTTTACTTCCGAAAAGGCTAAAATACAGCGCAAGCTTATCAAAAATTGTATAGTGTGTATGGAAGTGAGTGATTAAGTGAATATCAGGATCAGAATTAGTGTGTTCGTTTTCGGTCTAGAAATTCCAGTATCAAAGATGAACCTCGCCCTGGGCGACCAATGATTGCAAAAGTCGATAAAATTGTTTGAAAAATCGAGTTAGACCAACATATTCCATCTCGCGGCATCGCTACGGAACTAAACATCAGCCACAAGGAGGCAAAAGATTTCGCTATTTTGACGAATTCGTCTTCACTACACGGAAAAAAGTCCCATGTAAATTCTACATTGGTTGTTGTTAATTTAACATAATGGCTCACATGAATGCTATTGGAGTAAAATTCACATTGGAACCAATGTTATATTTCCACTGTTACCGAAGTAAATGGGAGTGGTGTTGCTGTGAAATAACTATGATAACAATGTAAATTCAACAGGACTGTGCAGTAAATTTTACATGAGATCCACACTGTAATCGTTACCTCACTTTTTATGTAATTTTTACATAGGTATTTCTTTCTGTGTAAGTGGATTGAATGATCTAACGATGACAACTCGCTGTGTCAACGAACTAATTTGTTAAAATCGTCAGTCCTTTACTGTGAAAAGCCCGACTGAATGTTGTTGCATCTCACTTCAAAACGTGACTGACATTCCATTATCTTCCAGTCTTTTCCATTGTGTTGGCATTTGTTTTCGGCACTGACTTTCATTAAGGGGGGATCCTGCTTTAGGAGGCCTCAAAAAAGCGTTGTTTTGGAAAATTTTTTAAGATATGAAGAAAATAATTCAATGAAACGAACTTTTTGGAGTATATTCGTGTATGTTTCAATTTGATGAAAAAATTTTTTTCCAATGAGAAATAATGAGGGAAAGTGTGCTTTCTCCAGTTTTCAGTCTTACAATCATTATAAACTGGTGGGAGTGATTGCAAAAAAACTAGACGTCCGATTGAAATGAACCACAGCTTGTTATCTTCAGTTTTGTACCCTCTTCTATTCGAACTAAAAAAGTTTATGGAAAATTATGTCTGAGTAATGTTTATAGCAAATTTAAATGATTATTCTTCCTCTAAAAAGAGCTGTTTTTTTTCAAACCCCGAGTAAATTTTGAATTCCACGATTTCTTCCGGGTTTTCTTAGTCCATATTATAGAAGAATGATGTATGAAAATTGAAATGCCGTTTGGTTTTTCCGTTTTAGTTAAGAAATACGACCTGTATCTTTCCCACCGATAGAAGACTTGAATTGCGAGGCGCTCTACGAATGTGGACATGACTCTTACGTATATGATCTTTTCACGCTGGAAATTTTTTTTTTATTTACTTGAAAAATATATGAAAATACCCTGAAAAGTTCGTTGGATTAAATTTTTTTTTGGGTACCTAACAAAATTCTCAAAAAAACACTATTTTGAGGTCTCCTAAAGCAGGATCCCCCCTTAAAACAGGGCTAGCTTTGGTTGCATCTTGAAATCAGCCAATTTTCAGGATACAAATAAGTTTCACTTTTGACAGTGTCCGATAATCTTGCAAAGCTTGATTCGCTAAAACAATCAACTGCCGTGCATTCTAACAAACTTGCTTGCTTTCTATGTGGTAACGAGCAAGTTTCAGCAAATTTCTTTCCTCCGTGCATAAAACAGTTTTGACCCGTTTAAATAAAAGTGGATATCAAGAGAAGCTCGATATTTGGGTTGCACATCTCGCCTAGAAATTTGCCCGATCAATCATAAGGGCACGATCAAGTGATTCTAGGCTATGCCTCACTAAGGCATGCCTGATTATGTGCAAATCAGGACCAGATGAGGTTGCCTTTCATGCTGTTCTAATTAAGTTTGATAAGGTTACAAAATTAGGTCTTGGCTAGGCCCTCATATATTGACCTCGAGTAGACGTGGTACCACATGAAAGTATGTGTAATCAGGTAAGAAGACCTGTGCCTCACCGAAATTTGATCCATTATCCTAACATGAGTTATTGGTTTTTCGACGCATACCGTGACAAAGTTGTTGAACCGGGTCCTGCACTGAGAAAAAAGTGACATGGTCACAGGAACCATTCTTGCATGGTCAGGGACTTTTGGTTGTGGTGACCTGAAATCTGGTCATGATAACCAGGAAAACAAAACAAAATCACGTAAATCTGGTTGTGGCAACCAGACGGAATGGTCAAAGACAAAATCAACCACGTCACCTGGTTATGAGAACCAGATTTTTCTCTGAGTGTGATAGGTTTATTTTAAGTACAGACTCCTCCATATATAATACAGTGATATCAGGCCCTCCCGTATATCCTTGTCGTGAAGTACTTAGTTCACAACAGACTTATTCAGGTTGATAGAATCCAAGTTTTACCTGTCCCTTATAAGTTCGCCTTATCAAAACATGATTTTTCATGAAGACAAGTGAGGGCGGGTGAGCAGATCTATGCCTCACCTGGATATGATACGTTGTTATCCCAACATAAAATATTAATTTTTCGGCGGAGACTGCGGTAAGGATGTTGGACCACGTCCTTATCAGGCCCTGATAGGTTCGCCTCACTTGACTCAGACTTGTCCATACATAACAAAGTCACCCTAGGTATCGTAGTTATGGCAACATCAGACCCTTCCGTATATTCCTGTCGTTAAATATTCAGATTTATTGAACTCACTAGGATCTCTTCATTCTTGCGTGATCGGTTTCTCATAAAATTGCCCTTGCATTACATGTATGATCAGGCTGAATTATCAAGACCTGATTCCAAAACCTGGCATAATCTGAACATGATAATGACCTCAGCATTTTTGCTGGTTTCCTGGTACTTTTTTTTTTAATCAGGTTAACTCACAAGGTCCTGATCATTTTACCTGATCAGTTGCTCATCACGCCTTTGCGTTACATACATGATCGAGTCACATTATCAGGCCCTGACTACTACATCGGGCTGATGTGATTTGATCATGATAATGACCCTAGCATTTTTTCTAATCGGGATAAATGAGCGGTGAAAAATTTAATGGACCGAATTTCCATTTGTGAATCGCTGGTGAGACGAAACAAAATCAAACTGATTATGGCCCTAGTAGAAATTTTGGATGGGAAAATAACAGGGCCTGACGAGGCATGTCTGATTTCCTATCAGGTGTTCATCAGGTTTCGTTACAGTTTTACCTATTTCGCTCGATATCATGGAAATCTCACTCGAGCCCTATTGTACCCCCGCGTTACAACCCTATTTAAATCCTATTAGGGAAATCAGATAAGTCCCTTGTAAGGGTCTCATAAAATTTTTCTTATTCATGATTTCCGGATTCTAACGTGATCAGGGCCCCATTAAAAATGGGAAATGCCCGCTCAAATTCCTACTGGTGGGTTCATGAAAATTGGATCACATACGACAATATTGTGTGAAAACAATCGTAATTGGGACCCGGAGGAGTTTCACAAACGGTTGCAAACCCCGTATTGACTCCAAGGAAGGTGATGCTGAGTGTTTGGTGACACTGAAAAGGAAATATTTATCATGAGCTGCTCGAACTTGGCCAAATCATTAATTCGACTCTCTGCTGTCAACAACTGATGCGATTGAAGCAGACTATTAAAAAAAACGCCCAGAATTGATCAATAGGGAAGGCGTAGGCACGAAAGAGCTTGGCTGGGAAGTTGTGATGCAGCCACCGTATAGCCCGAACCTCGCTCCGTGCAACTACCATTTGTTTTGGTCTCTGCAGAACTCTCTTAATGGTGTAATTCGTATTCGAGTATTTGTTGTAAAGCTCGGTTCAAAAGAGGCTTGTGAAAACCACTTGGGTCAGTTTTCAGAAATTTATCTGAATAAATTCACTTTGAAAAACATGAAAAAAACTGAAATTATTTTTTCTCTAACCTAAGAGTTATCAACCAAATCAATTTGATCACTATAACTCAGAGGATCCGTGATTTCTGATCAATTCTGTTATTCCCACAGGTGAAACGAAAATCAAGACTTCTTCAAAAATGAATAATCGAGAAAAAGCAAAGAAACAGAACGAAGGGAGTATACAAATTTGTTTTTCATTTAGTCTGATTAAATTTGCTGGCAATCTCTCAATGGTAATCAACTGTGAGGGAATATTTTTGGATCGGACTATTTTCGAAATGCACGCGAAGTCAGTCGGCAAGCTTCGTTTTTTCCATCGAGCTTGCACACGTACAGAGAACGTTCGTATATTCCTTTTTGGCTCGTTCCTCGCCCACGCTGTAGCGAAAAAGTGGACCGTCATTGCAGGGTTATTCGTACAATGTATGCATACTCATATACACACTCGTACGGGCTAAAAGAGCCAACCGTAGACAATGTAACAAAAGCAAAAGAGAAAAAGGAAATGAAAGAGAAGAACAACCGTGGTCGATACGCTCTTCCTTTGTAAATAAGTGAAATCATATGCCTTTTTACGTACCATTGTACGGCATGTTGCGGGTTTTATTACTGTAATGCAATCAGTGGAGATTTTTACTTGTAACAGGAAAACTAATGACGGTCTTCAATAATTTCACTTCCTCTCACCTGAGAACACAATTTCACAATACTTTTTCGAAACATGAACTCACTTTGAAAAATTTTCTGAAAATTCACAATGATTCTGTAGTTTTTTTTACAACATTTCAATGTATGCTCAGTTTTTAGAATATTTCAAAGCTGAACTTTCTGATAATGTGATATTTGAACAAATTATTTACAGTGATTGTAGAAGAGTGAAAATTGGTGAAATCTCCTTCTTCGAAATTCAGGGAATACACGAGATTCCAACTTCCGGATTGAAGATCACAATCAAAACCCAAGATGAACACCTAGAAATTAACGAACCTCACCTCCTTTTCGTGTGCTATTCATTTGAAGTTATTTGGTTTTAGAAAATCGCTCTAAAGCTCCACCCAGCGTTCTCAGCTACTTCCTCAACCAAATGAAGAAAGGACAAACTTTAACGTTGAGCGCATAATTTTCTCCCCAATCGTATATAATACAAACCAATATATCTTCGAAGCGGAAGACTTGGATTCAAATTGAATGCTTCACACACGTTTTACTGAGGAAATATATTAAAATTCAAACGACGTGACGGCTCTTCCACCACAGCTGCTTTCTTTTTGTACGTAACTACGCGAATGCGCTAACTGAATGAGGACCCATGGTCTAAGAAAGCTCATAAATGTAATTGACTGACTCTAATATTATCGCAGTCGTTTGCACGTGTTACAACTTTGTGTATTACTAAATATAAGTAATGTACACGAAGAAAGTAACTTTCTACTCGACGAATGAGTAAAATGAGATGTAAAACGGAAATACGACACCAATTTTGAATATATTTCCAACGCTCGACTCTCGTACCGTGATACAGAGCTTGTAAATGTTTTTAGTCGCTGTTTTTAATGGGATCAGAGAATCGAGAGCTGATTATGGGAATTTGAAGAATCCGGCTGGAATGTTATCAAGTTCAATCGAAAATTATTCATTTGAAATTATTTGTCACGCTGCTTTTGCATCAGAAACGAAGAATAAGAACGCGAAAGATATCGCTATCTTTACCGCTACGCGGTAACGCTCTGCAAGATCCTCGTAGAGAGTACATCTCCACTTTTTGTTCCCGACTTCTTATTTTTTTCACTTCCCCATCTCTTTGTCTCTTTTTTTCCTTACACATTCTCGCAGTTTACCTTGTCCGTGTCGTTTTTTCCTTACGCTTTACTTCTCCAGTCACCACCTTCGCTCTTTGTTCGCTAAAGGAATTTGCTGACGGCAAGTTTCACTGGAATCGCACGATTACGCGCACGCCTCGAGATAAATCCATAGTCAGAGTCCGGTAACCGACGACTACCAAGACGGTGAAGAAGACGACAACGTTAGCTTATATGCATGTTACAAATATCTCTCCTACATGCAGATCAGATTCAAGTTCCATCACTTCTCTCCTACCGTGCAAAATTTTTTCATAGTCCTAGTGGCGGTAATGTTTGAAATTTGAAATTCGATACTTCATGGTCGTCGTTGTTGTTATTATTGTTGTTGTGCTTGTCATTGCCGATGGTATGCGAAAGAAAAGAAACTACGCTGTACGGCACACTTTCCGACTTGAATGTTTGTTTAGGTCACGGCGAGTTATCCGATACCAAATATTTGTACATAAGAATTTATTTCGAACTGTCGATGTGTGTGTGTGTGTGTATGTATGTATGTATGTATGCATTGAGTTGGAGAATTGTAATCTTACCATCTACGATACATGGCTTTCAGTACTGGAGACGAAGTTGATAGGGGAGGGCAACTTACCTGAAACAGAAAAAAAAACCAAAATACTTTGAAATAAGTTCAAGAACCTCGATGTGAATTATGAAAAAAGTGGAAACATATAGAAAAGGGGTAAATGATGTGCAGAAAATTATCGCTAGTCACACATCTCTTTTTGGTAGCCCAGAGGCTGGTTCGATTTATCGGCAAGGGATGAATCTGGGTGCAGGAGCGCGTAAACGTCCAAGAGGGCGATGCTTGCATAAAGTGGTGGAAAATTCGGGTTGAAACCTGTGAAAGCGGGGAAAGAAGATCAATAAAGTGGCATGCCATACTGCCGGTGGCTGCTGCTGTGCTGCTCCCGTTGGTGCGGTGTGCCGTTATGTAGTGTATAGAGGGTGGCTATGTAGTTTGGGGTAGTTGGGGGTGGGTTGAGTAGAGTGACTGGTGTGTATTATTAAGCGAAGGTGTGGAGTGATACAGGGAGAGGAAAGGAGAAATAGAGGATAGATAGGACGGCGGAACTGAGCGGATGAGGGAGCGGAAGAGGGAGGGAGAGACGGACAGAGAAAGAAGAGCCGTGCATTAACGAGCGTTGGAGGAACACGAACGAAAGTCTGGATGGAGTGAAAAGAGGTCGTTGGGGGAAATGAAAGGGAGACAGAGATAGGGGTGAATATACTGAAAATGTAGAACAGGCGTGATAATGAATGTATGATTTCTCCGAATAAATCATGAATTTTTTTAATCTCCATTCGACTCCCTCCAAATATTATTTTTCATCCACAAAATCGAGTATTCGTTGCGATAAAGATCATCGGAGGAGTTTTTGTTCTTCTCGAGGCGAAAGAATGAATCGTATTCATCTCGTAATGACGACTTCCATCGTTCTTAAGAGATAGGATGAGCGACACTGGTCGAAGAAGAGTCGCTTTCCCCCTTTATGCAGCGCAGTGGCGTAGTTCTGTTTACTTTGAGGCGGTACGTAGGACACAAGATCTTTTCTCCACGAACGCAGAGAGATAAGAGGAGGGAGGGAAGAAAACCATGAAGATTCGTATTACGGATATCAGCGCACGGGGTGAACTCGGGAAAGTTGCTTCGATTTATTCCTCATAGCTGACAGAAACTGCTTTCTCCTACATATTAGGAAAGTTCTTTCATTTTCATTCATTCTGATTTTGCTTTTTCTCCTTATCATTTACTCGTGAATAATGAAAATCACTTCTCTCACAAGCGGGGTGACCGTGTTTTATCGTGTACCGAGAGATTATAAAACAAGGAACATCTTTGAAAAACGACGCTTGATGCTTATTCTCTATTTTTGTAAACTAATCCGGGTATCCTCTATTTTCACAAACCAAACTTTTTATCTGGAAGGCTTTCTAACGATGGCAAAGATATATAGAAGTCAAGTTTATATTATTCTTCTGGGTACGATTGGAAATGATAGAATTGGGTTAAGCATAAGTTATGATATTCCTGCGATGCCAAGTTCGAAGCATACCTTTTACGATTCAATCTTTTTTCACTTATTCATAATACGTTGGGTAATTATTATGGTAATTTTTTTTTTTACAAACGTTACTGAATTGAACTGAATATCAATCACCTCGCCGAAGAAAATCAGGAATTCAATTCATTACATATTTTCTTGTTCCAAGAAATTCATTTCTCCAAAAATATTTTCTCTTGATTCAAAAACATTTTTCTGAAACCAAGCATAGAATTCTTGAATTGAGAAAATATTTTCTTGATTCAAGAAAATTTTTCTTGGTTCCACAGCATATTAGCTGCACTAAAGAATATATATTCTCAAACATATTCAAGAATATATTTTCTTGGTATTAGTCATTATTTCTCTCAGTGTACTTAAACATATGAGCTAACTTCGGAACCAGTTGAGTGGTTCAATATACTCCTCGAGTATCAAATTTCAGCAAAAATTCTGATGACAAGTGTTTCTTGTAATGAATGTCGGTAATACTATAAATTTACACAATCATCATTCTAAATGTTAATTTGAAATATCTAAGTCTCTTCTTAATTCATAAACACAACAAACGAAAGATCACAATGACTTCGCCTGGATATCATCTCAAAGAGAGAATTCATAACTGACTGACGAACCTTCTCCTGACCTAGTTATCTTCTTTACCTTCCCGCTATCGACTCTTCGGGATATTGATCAGAAATTTTTAGGATTGGTAATCATTATCCTCATGAGTGTCATAAAGTTTCGTCAAAAATTAGCGATGTTAGAAAAAGCCCACACCGAATTGTATTATTTTAAGACCTCAGATGTCATTTTAACAACATTCAAAGTGGTTCTGACATCAAATTTTGGGATGAACTTCTGTCGAATCCATGCGTGTGTGGATTTTGGTACCATCCCTCAAAATCCTAGAATACTTTCTACGACGTTGCTGTGATATAGATTTGGCGAGTATAAATCCACAAAATGAATTTCTCATCTCTAATGAAGGACGAGTATCGTTATATTTTCATTGCAAATCGACTATCTGCAATTCATAATTACGCGCAGTAATAAAAAAACGATAACAAAATATTTCTCAAAGAAATCCGATTACCGCTTAAAATTATTTATCAACTTGCACCAAGTCATTTTCAGTGAGCAAACAAAATACATCATCACGAATCCGATAAATATTCAGAGAAAGCGAGGATACTACATGTTTACTCGTCTGGAAATAACTTTGTTCTCAATGCACAATACGCAATGAAGAAATCATAAACAAGTTTGAAAAACACTCGGTTCGTCATTGATATTACTTCCGCTTGCTTTGACTACATTTTACCATTGCGAATGAATTGGAGATTAACTTCGAAATACATATACTAACAAATAGTTTCAATCGTGAGGATGACCAAATCAGAAGTGGATAGGTGGGATTTACGATAGACATGGAAGAAAATCTTCGGGAAATTGTTTGATTCTTCTTGGGATTGATTCCCATGGCACAGAGGAGCGGAGAAATGGCAAATTTGAAGAATTAAAGCAGAAGAAATAAGAACATAGGTAACATGGGGGCACAACGGTAGGGAATCCCTCAATTCAACTCAACAGTCTCTGTGTTCTCCATCCTATGCCATGCAACCCCACCATCGACTTCATCCTGACCAACCGGCTGTTTACTGTTTGGCCTCCCGGGATATCGATCCCAGTGGCGTAAGAACCACCACCTAAAGCTGCCGAGTCGAGAGGGCGTCGATGTTACGTGTGGCATCGCCACCATCGCATCACTACCCCTATGAAGAAGATAGAGAAAAGTACGATGCGGGGAGGTGGTTATTTTGGGGGTACTGGCCGAGTTCGCGACCGCGGGCGGTTGGCAACCGACCCTGCCAATGTTTTGATACGGCCCAAATCTGACAACGCATAACCAATAATTACGCACCCCTTTCCTTTCGAACAATCTCGACGGTATGGTTTAGTCGTCACAGTCGTATCTTCGGGAATATAACTTTCTCGCTCAATAAGATTTGATGTATAAAAACATTGAATTAGAATTAAGAAATTAGTATAACGTCAGAGTAGTCAACTTTTCCGGCATTAAATTGCCCCTTGGAAGAGGATAAGGATTTTTACTGCACTTTTACTCTGCACATTGCGCTTATTATTTGGACTTTCAAATAAACTGAAAACGCTCCGGCGTTTCCAACGAGAATACTTGAAATTTAAATCAGTCTCGGCGGATCATTGATTATTCCTACACTGTGGAAATTATGGAGATCTCTTGCTGACTTCAATGATGGATTCTGGCAACATTCAGAATTCTTCTCTCGCGTTGAGGAACTATTCCATCATCAAATCATGGTGATAAAGTTCCCTGTGCATGGAAGAACTTTGTTACCAAATTTTTGAAACAGTTTGAAGTACTCAAGTCTCGTTTGCATTTATTCCAGTTTTATAAATGAAAATGAACAGCATCATAGAACCTTGTAGGCTTTTAGGATCAACCAAAAAGTGTGGTTTGCTAAAGTGGCGATATCACAGTAAATATCAGGAATATTATAAAGTACGCATTTATGAAGAAATACTGCTTTTCATGCACTTAGCGTCGAGACAAGACGTTGCTATTGCATTTCTTGATCAAAAATGCATCTCAAGTTACCAAATAGCAAAGACTATCTAGTGTTTTCAATAAACTGCTGATTGGATTTTTTTACAACTCTTTGGATGAGTCGGATGTATTCTATAATGCAGTATTTATTGTTTCAATATTTTCTTTAACAACTCGTAAGAATCAAACCAAACTAAATTTGATTGATTTTGATCAAGTCTTTTTTGTTTAGAGTTTCGTTACAACCAAGTGCATACAATGGATTCTGAAAATCATACCACGAGACGATTAGAGTTATTTTTAATCAGCTCGTGAAACGTGGTAGACGGTTGGATCTATCGTATGAAGTCACTTAGATTTGAAGAATAAATCATCGTCATCGATAGGAGTGGTAAGTGTTTTCCAACTCAACGTATCATAACAATGGCATAAAGTCAGAGTACATGGATAAGAAGGAAGGGGAGCGTAGAGGGAAAGGAAGCCAATGTCACCTGAGAGGATGGAGAATTGGTCTTCTTTGTCATCGTCGTCGTCGTCGTCGTCGTCGTCGTCACGATTACCACTAACACATGGGCTAATTCGCGGACTAAAGAGGCCTAGTGAGGGGCAAGGGACAAAGAAACGACCCTGTACATGCGTGCGCACTCTCATGATCACGTGACGTCTCGCTGACTGTATCAACGAGCAACCGTGCAACGACGACAACGCTGTATAGTAGTGCATCACGGGCGCATTGATTATGCATATGAACATCAATATATATATATATATATATATATATCCCATCTACGCTTATATGCTCAATTATACCGTGTGCAACACTCAAAGTAGGACGCAAACTATAACGTTATCTCACTCTTTGGATGAGGTATTCGAGTATTTTTTTCTCCCTTGAATTTCCATCGTTTTAATGGCTTTGATCCATTGTTCAAAATGATCAATATTCGGATCATTCATATCCCAAATCAGTTTTCAACGGTGTGCAGAAAAAATAGATGGTTTTGAATGGGAATAATATACTAATGTTGTATCTTTCAAATGTTTTCCTAGAAAAGTCATTTTCCACGGACAAAAATAATTCGCTATGGTAACTAAGAATCATATGTGCTAGCTATTTCATCTATTTGATATTTGGATAGCTGAAAATATTGCTGTAATGACTCATTTTTAGCTACTATAGCAATAACTTTTGTTGATACAGTTAAATAATTCTTCAAATTTTAATACTTTGGTGTACGAAATCTAGGTAAGAAATGACGTTTGGTTTCATAAATGCGACAACACTTCTAAAATTCTAGGTACGATAATAAAGATTATTGTAATTTTGTTACTTTTCAATGAATCTCCATGAATGAATCATTCCCTGTTTTATAAACAAATATGAATATACACTGAGAGAAAGGTACCTAGTTGGGACAACTAAATGTTAGTTACCGCAGCTAGATTTTCATTTACGCTAGCTAGACTCTAGTTGGGGTAGATAAAAGTCTAGCTGTCTAAAATATGAATAAAATGGTTTATTCAATTGGGATAAAAAATTTAGTTGTGACAAATAAAATTTGGCTAGCGCAACTAAATTTTTATTTACAGTGACTAAATTTTCTAGCTGTCGAATATTTGAATAGACCCTTTCTCTTAGTGTATGTACCAGAAATTTCCCTACATTTTTTATGCTGCAAGGAAAAAAAAAGTATGGCTATTATAACGATCTGAAGTATGGTTAAGAATAGATAGCTGTAGTGACAATACTGTATCGCTATGGTGACGATACAGATGGCTATGCTGGCGATCTATATCGTTCCTCGGATCATTTGTATGATCATAGCAACGATACTGATACCACTAAGCTTTGGATAGTCATCACAACTATCCAGTATCGTTATGACAGCGATATTTTTCTCTCCGTGTGTACAATATTAAAACTTATACTAAAATTCATTGCAAACAAAAGAGAAAAAGACAACGTATACACTATAAGACATTGTTAGAAAGCCTCGCGATACATGAACTTGTTTCAAAAATAATGCACAACATCACGAGAAGACAAATATTCAAGTCTGACAGATTGATAGTTGATTCCGTGACTTTCCTTCAAAGTCAGGCTTCCAGCTCGATGATTGACATTTCGTGGATATTACAATTCCTATCGAGAAAAAAACGAATGTAGAACAAAAAATTCATTTCAAATTCTATGAGAAATTTTATAGGATGGAATGGATAATCTGTATCAAAATAAATTCCTATTTGAAAACTTGATGAAATTTCTTATGGAATTTAAAACGAACTGCGTTTTTTTCCCTTTTTATCAACGTTCGTGTTTCTTTCAAGGGAATTGCAATATTATGTATGCATGAGTTTGAATAATACATTGCGAAACTCAAAAAATATTTTTTCGAATCGTTTTATGGAAAGAACGAGAGATATTTATTGTACTTCATTTTGTGTTAGTTTCATGAAAATAATGAGTTCATACAGATACTAATTCGATATAAAATATACATAATTTCGTACAACATAATTCTCACGAGATGTTTTGTTCATCTTAAATAAATCTTATAACTATACGTATCAATATTTCTATGAATTTGAACACATCATTATAAGTTCGATGAGATTTCACGAAAAAAATTTATATTGAATTGTTTGAAGTTTTGCTGATGCCACAACTTTATGCAGAACTTGTTTACTGACACGTTGACTCTTCGATTCGTTTTTCAATGCACCAAACAACAACAACTAAAATGGTTGTACTATCGTGAGAAACAGTATTCAACAGATACATGAATTTTATAGTATATTGTATTACCAAAAAATTTTATATCTAATATAATTTTTTATACGATCCCCCATCATGGAAAATTATAGAAAATTTTAATACACGGATAGTTCTTCGTTCTAAAACTATACAACAAAAAATGAGTTCTTCATTCTGAACAATTCGATATCAAAATTGAACAATTTTTAATTTATCCTCCAAGTTACATACGATATAAGAATATACATGGTAACAAAGAGCGCGCATAAAAAGCGATCAAAAGGTCTAAATACATCTAAATGCTCTCAATCACTATTTTATATGTACGACTTCCCAAGTAGAGATGCGAGAATAGTGTAATCAAATAAGAGTTTTTTTACTCGTATATAATTCCTGAAAATCTTTTTCCAATTATATCGCATAGTTCCGAAGTTATTAAAGGCTGCATCCAGAATTATCAATCACCCTGTGTATTCTTGGTGAGCAAATAAGGCTGACGGCATGTAAGTAACGTTTATATATCATGCAGAAGAATACATACTATTACTAGCAAATCATGTATATAAAGAGAACAGGCGTGTATGTCGCTGTCATCCGGCTTTTGCTTACTTACTTGTCTCACAGTGTGTAAGTATTATAACGTACATATTCTGAAATGAAAAAGCGGGATTCCGTGTTTGAATATCCGCACGTTATTCTCATACTCATTTTCCACTTGATCCATAAGAAAAAAAAGTATTTGGACATCATAATAATAGGGAAGAATAATACCCCATTATTCCAAACTCAATGTTCTTTGTAACGTTAAAAATGACTGATCTATAATACAATCACTCTTCTCAAATTTTTTAATCAGACGTGGTAATCAATCAATTGTTCTTCGATCTCAGGATACGATGAAAGTCCGGTGTATTCTTTGATAATTTTTTTCAACCGTTTCAAATAATCGAAGGAAATATTTTTATAAGAAGATATATATTCGAATTTGAATCATATCGATTCAACTGAAACAATTGTTTGATAATGAATAGAGCATTGTTAGCTCGTTGCACCAGTAAGACTTTTCTTTCCAATAATTGACTGATCAGGCATTATAGCGAAAAAAATAATCAAGAAAAACTAGCGAGGTGCTAGACGGTCTCTGGTTAGCTGGATCCAACTAGCGTTGGTCGGACAAAACTATGTAGTGAGCTACTCTACAGCTTATGATGAGTTAGGTTAATTAGTGATGATAGGATGAAACTATCTTTAATAATCACAAGCACTTATTCAGAATACGGACTAAACTGGAAAAAAACTATTCCAAATTTATTTCAATCAAATAAGGTCTGTCAACTATTAACAAATCTAATTTGACCCAACTGATGGTTTGTTTACAATGACACGGAGAAAAAAATTTGTCAACACAGCAAATCGAGGTATTATGTATAGAATAGCAATTTTTTTTGCTAACCTAGCTAAAAACTTGCTACTGCAGCTAACTGAATTGCTGAGGGAGCAAGATGATTGACTTAAAACAGCAAATTTTTTAGTATCATATACAGAATAGCAAATAAAATTTTGCTAGGGGAGAAAAAATTTCTTGCTATCACAGCTAAAAACAGGATTGCCGTCACAGCAAAAAGTTTGCAGCTCCAGCACAAGGTACCCGTCAAAATCAGGTTTCGCTGTCACAGCGAACTCTTTTTTCTCCGTGTAATAAGCCTCCTCTGTCACAAACAAACTCTTCTCTCAGTGTAGACGAAAAAAGATCAACAAGATGTCAAAAGTTTCCTGTAAATATGGAGGGACCAGTAATTTCAATATATGTTTATGTGAAAATTCCTACACGTGTACAGAAATTTGTTTTTCCCGTACAAGGACACGGGGAGAAAAATACAGTTGAAATTACTGTGACAGATCACTATCCATGGACTAGATTGGAATTGACAAGAAAAATCATGGTATTTTCATCCAATTCTAGAAGACTCTACAGTAAGTAATTTATAATGATAATATAATAATTTATAATGTCCAGCACAATATTCACTAAATAAGAAATTTTCCTGAAAATCCATGAATTTCTGGATTTCATTACACCCCGAGTCGAAAAATTTGAACGGTTTTTGTCTTTATATTCCGTTTTTAAACTGATTTTGTCCTGATTGTTGAATAATGCGGATGAAGAAGTATTGTTTGCGTCCGCATTATTCAACAACCAGGACAAAATCAGTCTAAAAACGGAATATAAAGACAAAAACCGTTCAAATTTCTCGACTCGGGAGGAATTTTTACTGTGTGAATTGGGAAACGTATAATCCTTATGGGGAACTATTTTACTGTGTAGGAATATAAATCTTTACGAAAATCAAAACTCGATCTGGCCTTGATATGAAGCACAGTAAAAAATATTGTATTCTACGTGAAAGAGTAATGGATTATTCTCTCCGCGTATGGGAAATTTCCTGTATGGGAAAACTCCGAATACTTTTGACAGTGAACTTTTCAATTTTAAGAAAAATGAAATATTCATTATCGAATATAGGTACCAGGATTGCGATATACATGAAATTTCATTGAATTGTCCTTATATACTAAAATTATATTCCACATAATGAGCATTGCAATACATGTTGATATTTAATTGACGTAAATATTATCCTTATCGAATAATCATACACAAAGTAATCGACTGAATTCTGAAACCTTTTCACTGTAAACAAAAAAAATGCTCCCAAAACTGCCAAAGAAAGTTGGGCAGTTTTTTACGAGAACTTTCTTTGGAAATTATCGTACAAAAGTTTGTAAATATCCAAAAAGTTTTATGATTTTACAGAGATTTTCGAAACTTCCCAAAGTTTTGTTCGTGAATCCGCAAAGAGAGTTTGAAAATTATTTTTCCAAAACAAGGTTGTAAGTTTCCAAACATTTTTCTTTGGAATTAAATAACTTGTTTTTACAGTTTTGTTTTTTTCCTAAATACATACGTTTCATGTTTTGTTAACGCAAGAATTGTGTCGATAATGAGTCAATCACTGCTAAGAGAAAAAACTTCCGAAAACGATAAAATATTTGATTGAATAATCGCAATAAAATGATCAATTAATGAATGAAGTTTTGTTTTTGTCCCTCCTCGGTTTCTATCAGTTGGATGGCTAATCAACTACAAAGTTTGAGACGAGGGGTCTTTCACTCGGAAGTCACTGAGTTTCTAAGATCCGAAATCGATTCCGAATCGAACTCTAGTTATGGAACTCAACGATTCAATGCAAGCCTCAGTAGAATAATAAAAGTAACAAATCCGGCTCACGAAGAATCGAAGCATAAGTCGACAAATTAGATCCGGAATCAGGTGGAATCAGCGCGCTCATTGAGAATACCTAACGTAACGCATAATCGATTCCTGAGTGAAAGGCCCTTCGGATTGAGGATATATTGAAGAATTCCATCACAGATCCAGAATACCCAGACGAGTGCGGACTGACGGACCGATTCTTGGATGTTTGATCAGTGTAGAATTCGTCGCTAGCAGATTTTTCGTGGAATATTTTGTGTGTAACAATCCAGCAAGCGGTCAATTGATTCTCCCTGTGACGCTCACCTTTATACTTGTCTTTCACGTATCCATCACTCCAATTTCAGTGATTCTCGTTTTTCTGGTAAATGACTGGATCAAAAATATTCTAATTGGGGTCAAAAATTACACCGACAAATTCTTATGGCAATTCAACCCCATCCTTCTCAATTCAGCGTTTCGGGCTTTCCAGCAGAAAAGTTTCGTTAGAAAACCTTCGATTTTCTCGGGTTCTCGAGGAACGACAAATCTTCGAATACGGTAACAAAGTAGCAGCAAAAAAGCAAAAAATTCCTATATATGTTACATTGGGCTTTCCCCCGGAAAGGACGTAAATTCTGCACACTCTTTCTAGACAGGATTAATCTGTGATGAATCGGAGGGTTTCTGATTTTATGAACCCTCAGCCTACAAACTTCAAATTGACCTACACTGTGAGAAATAATCGGAATTTTCCTATGTGTAACAATCGGAGAATTCCGATCATGGAATAGGAAATCAATTTCCGGTATTCGTATATGAATTTTCCCGTAATTCAACTAAAAATTCAAAACTTTATGTGATTCTCACTATCATTTCCCAGTGAATTTCCAGTAAAATACAGAAAATCTCTAACACATGTATATGTTAATTACTTCCGAACATGTAAACGAAGTTTTCCATACAAACTGTTTACAGTGTTTTTCGTTCACAAAATTTAACATAAACTTGCATCCTTTGACTCATTAATGAAGTGGTACTAATCCATCAGATTACACTCAAGTTGCTCTATTCAAAAATTACGTGAGACCCAAGCTTTTTCACTGTGTGTACAGACCATTTCGATTGAATGAAAACGGTCTGTACCGGGCGATATTCTGATTTTGATGCTTCATTTTCGAATAATTTGTCAGAACAGTTTTGGTCATGTCTTTTTCTACACTGTCAGAAATATCTGGAAGTTTTTTTCAAGTAGGTACATGAAATCAGGTTCATATACATTCTGCATTAAATTTAATGTACAAAAACATGAAAAGACTATAGGTTATGCTATAGTTTACTGACATTAAATTTCATGTAAAATGTGCATGGAACTGAATTCATGTACGTACTTGAGAAAAACTTCCAGTAAAAACATTAAAATTAATGCAGAAATTTTTAACAGTGTAACCAATGGTTCTGGTTTCTGATTCTTCCCTGAAGATTCTTCTTCAGGGGTCGCCGGTATCATCTCAAGTATTCTGTTGCAAATACAATTAAATATTCAATTGTTGTCGAAAATTTTCTTCCTCAATGTCACAAATTCCTGGTCAGTTGCTGCTCAGCGCTATGAGACCTTCAGTTCAACAACTTTCTATACTATAACTTTCATGTTAAGTGAATCAATCCTACACTGTAAGAAGTTTGGCTCAATGAAATTCCACTGGTCGCAGCCAAAGGTCGACCTATGCGAATCAGTGCATATTCATTGCACAATCAATCTTCGCAGTGAAATTCCATTGATTCAATTAGTTAAGAACACTTCCAACTGCAATTATGTATGCATAACCAGAGACTATTCACTGATATCATCACTAACTCTATTCGATGGATGATTAGGTGGAATCAGACCTGGTTATTGACCGCAGAAATAGTGAGATTTCACTGATTGTAATTTAGAGAGTGAATAAATATATATATAATCATCCGTGAGAAAAGAAAAACAAAATTCATTTCGACTCGATTTAAATATTAAAAATCCCAAGAACGAAAGAACGAGGTTGAACAAAAAAATAAAAGTCAATAAAAGTCACCCTTGTGGATTAGTATTACGAAGAAAAAGTGAATATGGAGGAAGAAATAAGAGGTTATCCTTGGGATGGCAGCTCTTGCGGGAGAAGATGTCATGGGAGTAGTGTGACCGTCATAGGGATGAGAAAAGGAAAGCAGGCAATCTGTCCGCTAAGCCGTCTCTTATTACCTCGTGTCACCAGCAAATGTGCGCTATCGTTCCAATAGCGGTAGTGAAATTCGTGTGAAATATATCATTTCTCCACTACCACGCTAGGGATGTGTATGCAAGTATATAAAGAAAAATAAAAAAGCAAGGAATATGATAACTCATAAAGTTGATACGACTCTATATTACTTTTGTATTACATTCTTTTTATGAGAGAGATATAATATTCATATTCCATATGTGCTCGTGTTTGAATGGGAAGAAAACGTCGAAGAAGGTAATATCGAGTGAGAAAAATTTTATTAATTTGTTCATCATTTTGAGTTGCAACTTCGTTTTACATTTTTTGAGATTACAAGTGATGACCTGAAAAGCCAGTCCACGCCAAATACACTGTAAAAATGCTGCCGCGATTTTTCCTCAACATTTAATGAGAAAAAAGTTCCACTATGAATAGAGGACTTTGCATCCCGAGTGGTGGAGTTTTACCTCACTTTGTGTATAATTCCTCAAGATGAAGGAAAAATCTCCCATTTTTTTTATGAAAAAGCAATTCCCTCGCGATCAGGGGATGGAATCCACCCAGTGGTTGGATATCTGAACCGAGTACGCAACTCACACAATGCCAAGCGGCATGTCCATATGGAGAGAAAGAGAGAGAGAGAGAGGATATGGTTGCGCGCGCAATCTAGCATGCTTTTTCCGTTGTTCATTGAGTAGTTGACGAAAGAGCAATGTAGAAAGCTTGCTAGGTTGCGCGCGCAATCATGTTCCTTCTTTTTTCACACGGACATGCGGCTTGCATTGTGTGAGTTACGTACTCGTTTCAGATATCCGACCACTGAAGTAAAGGAAAACCTCTTCATATTTTTTACAGTGTACCGTTAGATCGTTATGTTCCAATCTGAACAAAATTCACGAGCATAGAGAATGACGTCGAGTTGAATGTACCGTGGATTAATCAGTGATATGTCCCATCCAAAACAGTACACAGTGTAAAAAGTAAAAGTCAAGTTTCTACCAAAATTGATGGCAACGAAAATCCCCCACGTGGGAGAAATTCATCTCCCCTAATTTTTCAGAAATTCTCCTCCATTTGGAAGGAAATTCATCTTCTTTGTAAACAAATTCCCCCAGAATACGAGGGGGAATACAGTGTACTTTGAGACAGACATAGCGAGTGGTAAATTCAGCGATAGAACTTTTTGCAGAAATAATGACTAAATGAGCAGATACTTTTTATTATTGGTATTCATCTCTCTAAGTCCGAATTATTAAAGCATGCTGAGAATCAGTAAAATTCCATTAAGAAACAGCGTTAAGTCTTCCACCTGAATGTCGGTGGAATTTCACTAATTGTCAGTGCTCTTTACTGATTCGGATTTACAGAAATTTGTTCCGTGTGTGTCCTCAAAGTCCTGCTCAGACAGCACATGTTATTTTGACCAACTTTCCCCAGTGTATAGAATTTCAAATAGAATTCTCTATAAAACATTGCAAATTTGATCAGGATTTTATTGTGACTTTACAGTAAATTTCGTTGTAAGATCAATCCATACCTTGCTTACAGAGTAATATGGTAAATTGAATTCCGAATTCCTCTCGATTAGAGTCCACCCGAATAAAAATTGATTAAAAAAAGGGCAGAGCTAGCACAAATCAATGGTACTATAGATTGGACATGTACGTTATACAAAGTGAAGGAATGATATATATGTGTGCACATCTAACTTTATAAAATCAGAAGATGAGAGAAAGAAGATATCCGTTATTTCCCAGTGGAAATTCAGTTGGTGGACGACAATCTATGCATTTCCAGAACGATACTCGGTTCTCGTATTGATGACTTGATCTCAACAAATGCACGGAAGCCATGCGTTCTGAAGATCTCAATGATTATGATGTTGTCTCATGAAGAGATAAGATAATGTAGAGTAAATTCGTTGGTCATATACCGGGTGTTTATATATCTCAGAAATTCAGATCTTACAAATGCACTTGCGCCAAAAGCAACGGTATTTTGAAATTTTCATTCAGCTAATATACATCTTTTCAAGATCGAATATTCTGATGTTGAGCATATTTAACCGAAATGAATTATTCAGTTTCGCGTGATTATACGTATGCATTTTTCGTAGGAAAATATGATATGTGGCTTGATTTATTCACCTAAACTTGAGATAAATTAGATAGAATCGATTTATTGATTTTTCTTCAGATAAGATTACGCTGACCTTTCGCGAAAGGATAAAATCGAAAGATTACGATTCGTACTCACCATTTAGAAACTTTTTATACGTAAATCAGCATGCACATTTTACTTCGTTCTTTTTGTCAATATTCAATCATAGAATTTCAAAATATCTGGGTGGAAATGATTCCTAGCGATCCCTAGCTCTTGTCAGTGCCTCGAGAGGCCTGGTTAGGTTCCGACCAAGTCCAGACAAGACTTATACCCTGGTTGATAAATTTATAAAACCTGAAATAGGGCGTTCTTGATGAGATTTCGATGATAGCCAAGCGTTATAATTTTTTCAAAAAGCTCGACCAAAATCAAGATTGACTTCACCACACTGTTGGAAATTTCTGCATCAATTTGATTGCTTTTACTGGAGGTGTTGTTCAAGTACGGTCATGAATTTAGTTTCATACACATTTTACATTAAATTGAATGTAAAGTATGGCATAGTGTATGAATTTTTCTACTTCTGCATGGGAAATGAATTTTCCGTGACATAAATAGGGTGGATATAAAAATATATGAAAATTCACTTTTTTTAAGGATTTTTTCAATACATTGATGGGAATTTTCAGGTAAATCCCTATACAATGTATATGAAGTTTCCCATAAATATTTCTCACAGTACAAATATAAAGGCACACATTTCTGCGATCCAATATTTTTCATGTAACCAACCCAAGTAGAAATGCTCTAGTTATTGACGAGTTTTGTAACGTTTAACTAGCCAGATACTAGACACTTGCAAGTAACTTACCAGAACCCTACGAGGCACTTGCGAACGTCTAGTTTTTGGCGAGTTGAGCGCTACAAAACTTGTCAATCACTAGAGGATTTCTACTAGGGAACAATTCAAAATCCCGACACTGAGAAAAGTTTTACTGTAGAAAGTCCAATCATTGTGAGCAAGTTCAAGATACTCTCGAAATATAACTGGATGTTGGTTCAATTTTATGGAAGTTTACTGTCATGATAGTACATTATTAGGTTATTATAGTATGTTTGCCCGTGATGTCTTTTATATGCTCATAAATTCAACCTACATTCAGTTAGATTTCAAGAGTATCCTGAACTTGCTGATATACCAGCATCAAAATGATGGGACTTTTCACAGTACAATTTTTCTCAGTGTAGCAGAAATCACTCTAGTCAGCCTCCAAGGTATTACAAGACCTCACTAGGCACTTGCGAGGAACTTGCAACGTCTGGTAATGGCCTGCATCATCGTCATAAAGCGATCAGTCTTATGACTGGTTTGACGAAATCCTCCAACTCTGTCTATCATCCACTAAACGTTCAATTTCTACATATCTACGACAGCCCTTATCTTGTATAATTTGCTTCATATAACTTGATCTAGGTCTACCTTTACAAGTTTTACCATTATTTTTCCCTTCAATATTGTTTTCAATGATCTATCATGCCGCAATGTGTGTCCTATCAGATTACTTCTTCTTCTTTGAACGATATGTTTCAACAGATTATTTCTTTCATTTACCTTCTCAAGTACTTCTTCATTTTTTACTTTCTCTATCCATTTTATTCTGAACATCCACGGAAAAAATATTTCATTAAATATTACAGTGTACCGCCGGATTAGGGCCGGATTCTATGCAACCACACAGTAACTTTTCTCGAAGAAACCGATGTAGCGCCCTGATTCGGTGGTACACTGTAATATTTGATGAAATATTTTCTCCGTGTCCTTGTACAACACCACATTTCAAAAGCTCCAAGTCTTCGTTGATCAGTTTTTCCTATTGTCCAAGTTTCTCAACCATATAATGCTGTGCTCCAAACGTAACTCTTCAAGAATTTCTTTCTCACTTCTGAGCTAATATTTTTTCAGCATAATAACCGTTTCTTTTGGTGAAAAGCCTGTTTTCCTTGTGCTATTCTTGCTCTTATACATCTTTCGCTTTTACCGTTTTCTGTAATTATGCTTCCTAGACATTCAAATTCTTTCACTTTTGCTTCCTCGTTAGAGGGAAGCTTTGTGATTGTCTCCGGGGGCCGAAAATTTTTTTGTCTTGAACTGAAAATCCCTTGAGCCAAAATGTTGCTCCAAACTCGGGAAACATTTTTGGTTTTGTGTCTGTGTATGTGTGTGTACGTGAACAGGATTGCGACCGTCCATATCTTCGTTCCCGATTATCCGATTGTCACGAAATTTTTACCACAGTTATGTGCAGTGTCGATAGTGGTCCCATATAAGTTTCAACCTGATCGTTAGGAGAAAGGGAGGGATGAAGGGAAATGTTCTGCAAATTCGTGATTTTTGCGACCACGCAGATTTCCGCTTCCTGTTATCCGATTGCAATGAAACGTATACCACGTCTCAGTTATGATCCCATAGTACTCCCATATGAGTTTCATAGCAGTCGATTGAGAAATGTAGAAGAACCGTCTTTAGCAATTTTTGGCGATCCACATTTTGGGCAATGTTTCGAAAGCATGCCTTCCCTATGTCCATATCATCCAAATGTCATAGAATTTGGAGCACATTCAATTCACAAGGTGATATTTGTACGGCATAAATTTCAAGCGAATCGGAAGTGAAGGAAGAAGATGGTAAGCACTGAGCTTCGAAACGAAATTTCAGAATCTCATAAATACCGGTATTATGCGGATATCTTTCGTTCCTATCATCCGATCGTTATGGTTTTCTGCAGTGCCGATAGTGGTCTCATATAAGTTTCAACCTGATCTTCACAAGAAAACGGAAGACGGAAAAGAAACATGGTATCAAAAATTCACGGAGAAAAAAGAATTCGCTGTGGCGGCGAAATCTACTTTTGCTGGGTTCCTTTTGCCAGAGCAGCAAATTTTTTGCTGTGACAGCAAAAAATGTTTGCTATCCCAGCAAAATTTGTTTGCTATTCTGTATATAATACTGAAAATTTGCTGGCGGAGCAAACATTTTTTGCTGCCACAGCTAAAAAATTGCTGTTGTAGCTAACACGATTGCTGTTATAGCAAATTTTTAGCTAGGTCAGCAAAAAATTTTGCTATTCTATATATAATACCTCGATTTGCTGCGTCAGCAAATTTTTTCTCTCCATGTTGTGATTTTGAGTTAAGCTCATGTTTTCGCTTCCTGTTATCCGATTGCAATGAAATTTATACCACGGTTCAGTTGTGATCCCATAGTAGCGAGAAAAGTGGAAAAAAAGTCTTTAGCAATCTGCATTGTTTGACTATGTTTTCAAAAGTTCAATCATAACTGATTGATTAGGAACGAGGAAGTCGTGTGCCAATTGGCAGAGTTTTTGAATTGTCTCGGCATCTTTTTTTATTTTCATTCTTCTTGATGTTTTCGCCGTTGTGCAAATCATGAATTTTGTTTTGTCATTATTTATATTGACACAATAGTTTTCTAGTAATATTGTTTTCATCATGTTGAGAATATTACAATGGCCTGCACTGTAAAAAAACAACTTCGGAAAATTTCCAGTACCGTACTGGAGCAATTAACCTGTACATTTGTACTGAAAAATTACATTCAAATCATGAAAATCCCAGTACAAGTATCAAAAAATTCTTACATTCATACTGGAAAATTGAAGTAAAAAACATGAAATCTCGTGTGAAATACGAAAAAATCCGGTACAGCAGGAATGTTCTTGCACTGCAACTGAAAAATTCGTCATGAATAGAAATTTTCCAGTTCCTAAGTACCGGAAAATTCCAGTTTTTTTCAACGGTGTGGAGAATGACTAGAGTGATTTCTACTAGGTTTTCAGTATCTGAAAGAGTTAATCAATTAACACACTGTTCATCTGTTTATCTGGTAACCCTATGCAAAGCATAGATTTCTAGTTGGGAAAAGGAGAAGTGATTTTCAATAATATATTCCGTATATATTCATTATACATCATTTTGAGATTAAATACGTTGAACGATGATTCACTTCATTTCGTTAATCGATTCATAAAGGGAAAGCTCCGTGATTCTCAACTGAAATTCGTCATTATATTACACAACAGCACGAATCAAGAAATAATACTCAAAATGAATATAATGCATTCTTTTATATACTTGAGTAAACTCTAATCGAAAACACATGGACATATAACCAAATTTTTAAACGAAAGTTAATACCGGTGACATTCATATGAAAACATTAAATAACCGATATAAAGGGAGTCTTTATAAGATCTTGAGCGTGCGGTTGAATCACTTCTGATGAATATGTTTGACGTTTGTTCTCGTCGAACGACCTTTTTGTCTCCGTCTCTCTTTCTCTTTCTCTCTCTCTCTCTCTCTTTCGCTGGATCGATGACGTAGTTCCTGTTTCGAAGGTGACCGCGATTTCTCCAACCAACCAACCAACCAACGTATCCAAAAATATTTACCACGCGATAGACACGAGTATTGCAAGACATCGTTTGGCATAAATTACAAGTTACCGATTTCTGAAATCGAGAAATTCGTTGTCTCATTTGTTCTTTATTCCAAACCAATTGTTAATCAACAACAGACCTTTCAACGTCAATTAGAGATATTGATCTTTTTCCGCGGGGACTGAACAACAAATTGTTCGTACGCTTAATTATAATGAGATAATCCAAGTGGAGAAAAACGTAGGCCATTATTACCTTTCATCGTAGATTAATATACGATACGACGCGACGTCACGCAACGCGCGTATGGATATAATATCAGAAGTGGGTGGGCGTTTGATATAGAGATAAGTACGTCTTCCTTTCGATATGTCAAAAACCCCGTCGCCGTCGCACGATTCAATTCCAACGTGGGTGTAGAAAAGTACGTAATATGCATACACGCGTCGTCGTGCAATAACATGGATTCAAATGAATATACCGAGATAATATTTTTTAAATTTTGTCTGCGTCAAAGCTTGATCATCGAGCTTGATCGTGCGTTCATTGGATCGAACCGATTAACCCGTTGTGATATTCAGAAAAATCAAATCGTAATCGCAATTATGATATGTGAAAGAGAAAACTCAACGGTAATGAAAAGATTGAAATTCATGTAGATGATTTTCGTTGACCCTTTAGCAGTCTGTTAAACGAGAAAAGTGGATTTGTATTATTCAGAACGCAATTTCACTCACACAGAAGAAAAGAGGCGCACTCGTTATGCGAGCGAGGCACAACGGGAATATCAGAGGGGCCGCTAACGCGGATGAAGTTTTTCCGTAAGCATTGAATCGCTCGTTTATTCGCACGATTACCTCGAGTTATGTTATATAACGTCAATGTTATGCGTTATGCGTCCCAATTCGTGTGATGCATATCGTCTTTTACGCTTCTTTTTATATATTTTCTGTGTAACTTGAATTGCGCTAACAATGTAGTGATTGAAAATCTGAAAAGGAACTTCGATCTGAAGAAAGAAATCCAACTGGTCATACAGGATGAAAATATAAAAGAAATATCAATCAAAACTGTTTGCCCATTCATCTATGACTCAAGAAGAACAGAAATATTGTAAATAAATTTGGATTGTTTTTCATCAGCACTTTGACACTCTTCAGGTTTCACGTTGTGCGGTTTGGAATTACGTAAACAATGGTGTAGTATCGGTATTAAACTAACAATTGAAACGACAATGGTAGGAGAGCCAACGATGAACACTCGGAATCATCGAGTATTCATTATGTAAACACTAAGACACGTTGTTTGTATCGTTTAAAAAATATATAATACCCGTGATTCAAAAGACATTGTGTGGTTGAAGCTCCGAACGACTGGCTTGATCCTCATCGTTGTTTCCTTATGAATGAAATTAAAGATTTCAATCTGCTGATTTATAGTTATTTTATGGAAATTCTAAAATAAAACTCTTTTGACATTGGAGTGTGGATCGATGGAACAAATAATCGTGTAATCCAAGGAAACGGATTATGTACAATGTGTGTGGAAATTATTCATGGAAATTTATACAGGGAGTAGAAAAGTAAAGTATCTCCTCCACTTGAGTTTATATACAATGAATTCCATTTTCACAAACAATTCTACAAAAACTATATCAAGTCAAATGGATATTCAATTAATATGCAATAGTTTTTTAGAATGATTCAGAAACTTTTGAATGTTATTCTGTATCAATCAAGACAGGGGATGGAAAGTCTCAAAGTCAAGATCATGGGGGAAAAAATGAAAAAATATCACGCGTTACCGTGTACCTTTATCGCAATATATCGATTCAACGTGTTCAAAAAATCATTACTGTGTAATAACTCGGGACATATCGCACGCAAAAATAATTACCTTTTCACCAGACAATTCGGATATAATTGGTTGATTGCTTGCTTCCGATTAAGTCCATTACAATTTTAATTATTTAAAGTGTTGTGAAGATATGATTTCAATTATTTTTGTTTCTTTGTCATTCAGATATGTTATGGGTTTACACGGAAATGAATGAAATTGGTCGATTTGATTATTAGTTCCCTACTACATTTATGATTCAAGTCACTGAACAAATAATTGAGATTACTAAAGAATAGTCGTGATTTTTCTTGACCAATTTTCTAGTACTTCCTCTGAGTATATTCATTTTCTGCTCACGTCGAGTTATCATAATCCGATTAAGGGTTCGTGTACAAATTTTATTACTGTTATACCGAGGGTATAACTGGGTAGTATTCTTTGGACAGCTTCACTGAAGAAAACGAAAATGGTCACCCTCGGTTAAGATAAATTAATAAGAACTTACAAGGTAAACAAAAAACTTAATTTCAGTTGAAATATGAGCTGAATTTAAGATGCAGCCGAAAGAAGACTCATTAGACTTGAAGTCAGCCACTTGAAAACCTCCTCAAACTCAAACAAGAATACAGCGTATATTAATCACTATTGAACTGACATTGAAATTGATTTTGAACTTAAATTCAGAGCGAATTGTTCCTGATAAATGGGTTCGTCCATTGTTCTTTGTTTTGTTCTACTCAACATAGCGTTACCTATCGAGGAAGTTGTTTGTGTTTATTCGGAGGATACAAAAGAAAGTTCTCTGTTGTGTGAATTTATTCACTTCACTTGTTGACTGTTCAATTATATCGTGATCGCAGTTTTTGAAGATTGAACATCTTTAGCCCTCATCAGGAGAATCGAACCCACGTTGTTGCGGTCATGACCTGTCCTAGTCCTTTGCGTTTAACCACTTCGCCATGGTACCGTTTCGATCGACGTATGTGATAAATAAGTTCTTAATAGTATAATTTGATAGCATGTGTAGTATGAAGTCAGAGATAAATTGGAAAAAATCTTACGGGAACTGAGAATTAGTGCATTAACATGTGGGACCTAACGGGGAATCGAACTTGCTTTCCTACCTAACCTAACCTATTAGACCTAACGCTTCAACCACCTTGACTACATCACGATTGAAGAAACCGATTGAGAAATACGATGTGGTTTTAGATATCATATATGCTGACGTCATGACATCATACATGTAATAGGATTCTATCACAAAAAATTCATGAAAAAGTGAAATTTCATAAAAAAAGTTGTAAATCCCAGAATATTATTGATTTTGAAATGCACTTATGAAATTTCATAAGGATTCTTATATTAAATTCAAGAAATTTTCTAACAGTGATTATAAAGTTGAACAAACTGAATGAAAAGTTATGGTGAAATATTTTAATAATTTTGTAGGAAAATTCAGCCTGCAAGACTGTCTTCATATTCTTTCACTCTCTCACGATTATAAATAATACATATATTTTTCGACCTAACGGTCATTGAACACACTCTAACTAGAAACTGAACTATATATTCTGCTGCAATATAGATCGAGAGTCGAATCAAATTCAAGGTGTTCATGTCGAATCAAATTTCTTAATTATTAACAAATCTGTGTTTGAGAGGAAAGAATCGTATACACATTGGGAAACTGAATTATTGTGTTGAAATTTAATTTGAAATTTGAGTCAATCAACCATTCTTTTCTTCATATTCTTAGTTTACTAGTATTTATCTAATGAAAATCTTGTACTTATCAAACCGTCTATTTGTAAATTAAGAATCGTTTATTACTTGAGGGAAAAATAAAATCATTCACATGAAATAAATGGACCAAATGAACGATTTGTTTGTTCTGAATGTCACATAAAATCAATCGTATGTATGCCAACTATGATATTTATTGACAATTACCATATTTATTCCTAATTAATGAATATTTTTGAACAGACGCCAAATAAATATATTCATTTAATATAAGTAAACTCTTCTCTCAGTGCAAAGATTTTGCTATACATGTGGGGAAAGATAATTTGAGCGGAACAGACAAAGCTAGACCCCCTGTGCATGAAACAAAGAAGACACATTTACCACGATACTGCTGTACCTCGAGTTGTAGAGTCTGTACGAGAAAATTTTGTAAGAGGTGTTCTTTGTATTACTGTAATAAATGTTTCAGTAAAGCTCAAACTCGCATTTTTCTTCTCAAAATGGAAAAACAAGACACTAAACTCTGGTCAAACGTCAAAAATTTTTGTTTGGTTATTCACAAAAATTGAAAAACATTGAAAATGAAAAAAATTCTCAAATCAAAAAGTTTCAAAACGTTTGGTAGAAATGAAAAACAAAAAATATCTAATAACGATTGGTAAGTGCTGCACCTCTTCAAACTCCGATAAAGCTCAAAATGTAACCGGTTTTCTCTCACCATGCAGGTGCTGCCATCTTAAAATACCATAATATGAGTTCAGATTGTTCTTATAACCTTCATCATCATCGTGAAGTAATCAGTCTTATGACTGGTTTGATGAAATCCACCAACCCTGCCTATTATCCGCTAACCGTCTAATTTCTGCATATCTACGACAACCCTTATCTTGTATAATTTGCTTCATATAACTTAATCTAGGTCTACCTCTTCGAGTTTCACCATTCATTTTTCCTTCCAATATTGTTTTCAATAAGTTATCATGCCTTAATGTGTGTCCTATCAGATTACTTCTTCTTTTCACGATCTGTCTCAAAAAACTTCTCAAGTACTTCTTCATTTTTCACTCTCTCTATTCACTTTACTCTAAGCATCCTTCCATAACACCACATTTCAAAAGCTTCAAACCTTCGTTCTTATAACATTGAAAAATTCAAAAACAGAGAGATTTCGATGAATTTGGGCTTCCTGATGCCATTTTGAATCCAAAAAATAAAAATTGTCAGACCATATTTTTCAAGTCGAATTATCAGGAACACGTTTCTGACACTCCAGGAAACGCCAAAATGGTGGCATCATAGTGGAAAATTCGATTTGAAAAAAAAACGCGTTTTTTACGAATGTTTTTGAAACAAAGAGTGAAATGTTATTTTTCAGGAATTCCGTGTGCACCATTCGAAAGAGCGATCTGAAAACTATAAGATATCGACTCTCCATTCCTAGCCCACCATTTTTTTTCTTTCAAAAGGCATTAGTTGTGAATCTGTGTGTCGGGAATTATAACTAAATATTGATTTCGTTATATCCAACTATGAGATTTTTTAACTATTACCAAATGCTGGTAACTATAACTAAATCCTTTTCTCAGTATATAATTATATATAACTTATGCATCAACTATAATACATTGAAGTATACATATAATTTTTTTAATTCTTCCACATGGGTTTTTATTGACTTATTTTGAATGTATAGAGCAAACGATTTTTGATTCCGTCTATGAAGCGTTCATGTTTTTCTTCAAAATCCTATGTATTTTCGGCCCATTCAAGTTACAATTCAGAAAAAAATCATTGAATACTGTACACTGAGAGGAATAATGACTAAGACCAAGGAAATATATTTTGAATATTTTCAAAAATACATGTTCTCGATTGCAGTTGATATGTTGTAGGTCTAAGAGAAAAGTTTTTGAATCAAGATGTTTTATCAATTCAAGAAATGCATTCTTAGTTCCAGAAAAATTTCTTTATATCAAGAATACATATTCTTGGAGAAGATTCGAAATTTCAAAGATTCAAAAGTAAGGTTGAGATGAAGAACAACGTCTTATCTTGATTTCAAGCTCAAGGGGTTTGAATCTTGGACACCCATCTCTTCTCTTCCGAAAACCCTGAAAATTTAATCAGTTTTAATCTACAGCCAAGATCGAATCCAGAGTCCTCGGGGACAGTCCGGTGGATCCTCGTAATCACAGCCTCAAAGTATCGTGATATATGATAGATTTTGTGCTATTTGCAGGAAAATACTATAACTCTCAAATGTTCGGTTTCCAAAATGGTTACAAAGAAAAATAGCTTGTAGTTTTCTTCTTCCCCAAAAAGTTTCGAATCCTCCATCCTGATACGCGAAAACCAATAACTGGTTTTGTTTTTACAAGATTCATTTCGAGTAATATGCTCGCCATATTGAGGGAATTTTTGACAAAAGTGAAGCTTTTGAAGTATTGTAAGGCGTTTACATATATTCATGAACTTTTTGGCGTGACTTTGCACTTTGGAAGAGTTTCGTTTTTTTTTATTCGCCAATTTATTGAGAAAATTATGTTTTCAAGCATACATATATATACACATATATTCAACTCCGAAGCGCAGAAAGGGGAAAGGAAGACGAAGAGTTTAAAAAAATAAAAAAGTTACAACAATGCACCTAAGTGGCGTGCAGACCAGTATTGCAACGATTCTAGCGTCAACAATAGCAATGATGGAACCTCTTCATCCTTGTCGCTTTCTTTCCTCACCAAAGGAAGTGAAAGAGCGTCGATCGAGCTCGGCACAAACAAAGTTCAACATCGACCCCGATATTGATGAGGCCACACAAGCAAAGAAATTCTTTTCTCATTCTTCAAACTACTAATTATTAGGGGAAATGTTCAAGATTTTCGACAGCAACAACGTGGATTTGAATCCCCCGATGAGAGTTGAAGATGCTCAATCTTCAAAAACTACGATCATGATATACACAGTGAAAAGTAAAACTTAAAGTGATCCCGAATATCAGCTTAAAAATGCAGCCAAAAGTAGCGCCTATTCCAACTGAAATTCAGTCTTTTTCATTGCTTACTTTCAGTTGGAATAGGCGCTACTTTTGGCTGTATTTTTAAGCTGATATTCGGGATCACTTTAAGTTTCACTTTTTACTGTTAATTGAACAGTCAACAAGTGAAGTGAATAAATTCACACAACATAAAAATTTTTTCTTGTATCCTCCGCATAAACACTAACATATTTCTCATAGTCGATAGGTAACGCCATGTTGAGCAGAACAAAACCAGAAACAATGGACGAGCCCATTTATCAGAAACAATTCGCTTTGAATTTCAGTTCAAAATCAGTTTTAATTTCAGTTGAATAGAGATTAATGTAAGCCGCATTCTTGTTTGAGTTTGAGAAGGTTTTCCAGTAGCTGACTTCAATTCAACCGAGTCTTCTTTTGGTTGCATCTTTAATTCAGCTCATATTCCAACAGAAATTAAATTTTTCTTTTTACCGTGAAGTAATCGTGAAATTCCAATTGACTGCTCTGCTTCTGACTTCAAGTAATGAAAACTACACAACCAAAAGATTCTACTGCATCCTTTAAAGATATTTCTAACCCTTCTCCCCGAACACAAAACAATTTAAGAACTTGGTAAATGTCAAACCTGATTCTTCGCTTCTTGATTCTCTTTACTCTAATTCAATAAAGTTCTTATTTCACGAAGTAATGAACAATTCATTACACCATATTTACCACAATTTCCTCGACAAAATATATGTATAGCTCCGCATACACGTACACACAAAACCCGCATAGCCGAGGGCGTTTATGAACGATCAGTCCGCACCCTTCTATCTGGAATTCCATCCGGAATTGGATCGGTAGTGCCTGGCTGGCTCTGTCTCGGAGAAAGTGAAATTTGTTGGTTTGTCGGTGAGAGACCGACAAAAAAATGAACAACCGAGATACAGACGAAGATAACAATAGGAATTCAATACCAGTTTTACTTTCGACATTTAAATGACGACAATTCATACTTTGGACACGGTAAAGAGAAAAACTTAATTCCAGTAAGGATATGAGCTGAATTCAAGACGCAACCAACAGAAGACTCGGTTGACTTAGAGTCAGCTACTGGAAGACCTTCTCAAACTCAAACAAGAATACAGCTTATATTTTAACTGATTTTGAACTGAAATTCAGAGCGAATTGTTCTTGATAAACGGGTTCGTCCATTATTTTTTGTTTTGTTCTACTCAACTGTAGCGTAACTTATAGACGATGAGGAAGTTGTTCGTGCTTATTCAGAAGATACAAAAAAAAGTTCTCTGTTGTGTGAATTTATTCACTTCACTTGGTAACTGTTCAATTATATCGTCATCGTAGTTTCTGAAGATTGAACATCTTCGACTCTCATCGGGAGATTCGAACCCACGTTGTTGCTGTCATGACCTGTTCTAGTCCTTTGCGTTTAACCACTTCGCCATGTACCGTTGCGATCGACGAACGTGATGAATCATTTTATAATAATAGTATAATTTGATAGCATGTGCAGTGTGAAGTCAAAGATGAATTCAAATGTGTGTTGTAATGTTGAAGTGAAAGTGTCGAAATAAAGAATCCATTAACAGTGCGGAAAATCCAATAACAAGCTTATCCGGAGTTGGTATTACAGATTGTTACTGAATTTGTTAGGCACCTGGAATGATAAATAAAAAACCTGAAATAATTTAATTGAATTGAAACTGTGATTAATTATATGCACATATTTATATATGTGTATGTATAACCAATTGTAATACTGAAAATGAAAGAATTCTCATCTCATTTTCAGATATTTTTGACTGAATTATCCATCAAACTCTACCTGACTGACTATAAAATATGCATTTCTGATAATCAGCACATTGCCCGATTTAATTCAATTTAATACGGCCATAACTCTTTTTCATCCCATATTACGGCTGAAATCGTAACATTGCTGATTTTAAGCCTAGGACAAATCGTACTAAATGATAAGGAAATCTCAATAGTATTAAAGTAAGTATATAAGTAAAGATCTTCGTACAAACAAATAGGGATGAATTCATCTTACAACATTGTTGCGAAAGGATTTTTTCATTTGTTCCATTTTTGAAAGCAAGCAAGTATTACTTCTCAACGTTACACGGCTGCATAACTTTGGAACACAGTTTGTACATCGAGAAGTAACTTTCGCAATAGTGAGAGGCGTGTGCCGTTGCACGCACCTTTTGATCCTACTCCTAGTGTATGGTAGTGCAGGTTTGTCTCGGCGGGCACAGCTCGTGTCACAGTTGCGTTGCTGCGCTCTTCGGGTTTGGATGATTCTCCTGCAACGCAAACCTAACCGCTACATACGTAATCATCCCGCTTTGACTTCATAATATTTCTATTCTTCTCCATGATTAGGAAAACATCGTATCCACAATAATACGAGAATCCCTTTTTTTACTTATATATCTTTGGATTCGATGATTGATGAATTTATTTTTAAGCCGAAATTGAACATAATAATGATTGATAATTGAAGAAATACCGTGTATACAAAGAATTTCAAACATTATCCTTCATGTCAATAGTTCGAACAATAATCAAGTAATATTATTCATAAATAACTTACAATTCTGAATCGATAACAAATATTTACTGGATTTTGACTTGATGAATTTATGCAACTATATTGATAGTTTTACTTTATAAATCCACTGATTTTACATTAGATTCTCTGAATTCCATTCTAAATTTAAGATAGAATGAAATTTTTATAATTGACATGCATTGAAGAATATTTGCATGCCCGAATGAAAAATCTTTTGTAACTTTGATCATAGATTTAACTTTGCGCATTTACATTTATATTTTCGCTCAAAGTATCTCATATATATTTATAATATTTATATATATATATATATACTTGTTCGGACTAGCATACAAGTTGAGAAGACCTGGCACAGAATTGAAGAGGCAATTTCCAGGCGACCCGAAGAGGAGGTGACGCAGAGGCTGCTGGCTGGCTGGTTACGTTTCTCTAGCATCTACTATCGATCCTATCGCCAAAGCTTCGACGATGTCGACGGGCTACAACCGAATACATTTTCTCAGCAGATTGTACCATCCGTGGAATATCTATACGGTATGCGTACACGTCCTGACTATTCGAAAATCAATCGATCCGTCTATCCATCCATCTATCCTCTCTTATAAATCACAATTCAAATAACCAGAATCGAGAAATATCAAGTTTCGTCCCCGTTCAAACATTCTCTTACGTTCAAAACCTGATGTTGAGAGAAAAATCGATTCAGCGTCAATGGGTATGGTTTTCTTTCCTTAGAATTTTATTTGTTTTTTTTCTAATCGAGAATATCAATTATAGGAATCATCTGATGCGGAGTAATGAATTCGTAACCTCAAAGTGCAATTGTACACCCGAGTACGTACTACATTGTATATCTACAACGTAGATAAAATTATCATAAATCAAAACTATTCCATATCTAACATACCTCTGTACTTCTTAGTTGATTTTACTTCACATTTAGAACTTCTCTACGATAGTTAGCAGCGTTGGTTGAGTGGAAGTATATTATTAACGGTGAGAGGCTCTATGTGTTTACCTAACCCCTACAATGTTGGAAGCTCCCGATCTATATACCTTTCGCATAGCGAATGAAAATGCAGTAAGGTTAATGCAGTTTTCTGATAACGATATATCTAGATAATCAATAAGTCTATACATTTCCACTTGGGAGAGGTTTAGAAGAATATCTATCGTGCATACTCAATAAGGGTTCCATCACGCAAGTTGCTATTTTGTAATTTAATCAAATTAGTTGATTCCGTACGTATAAAGTAACAAAAATAAATATTGAATCATTTGATGGGATTTACAGGATTTTTTCCACTTTCGAACTACAAAACCTGTGAAATGAAATTTCCATTTGAATATTCAATTATTCAATCGGTTTTCAAATATCAGAAAGAAAAACATATTCTTTCCTAAACCAATATATGCCACCTACTTTTCAGCCGTCTGTTTCCAGCTTCGTAGTTCCTCCAATATTCCCTTTTTTTGTTGCCGTTACTGTTGTTATTTTTTTTTCTCCTTTTATACCTCATTTTAGAGAAAAAGAGAGGATAGTTAGGAATACTTCCATCCTTTTTCTATTTCCAGAAACTTTTCCTACAAAACGAAGCTTCTCTCTCTCTTTTTTTTATGATGAAAAGAATGCTTTCGCAGACTTTAAGCGGAGAGACAATATACGCTCGCTCAACTCGATGACACAGTTGGATTTTCAGTTTCAGTTTTCACCGTTCACCAACAGCCGTAGAAATGTTACTGCGAGGTATTGCTGCACAGAACATCCTTTCAACAAAGCGCGAAATTCTCGATGATGAAACACGGTCTTACACAATGTCCGTCACGGTACGAGGATTAGGTCATACCATACTTTTTCGAAAAGATTGAATCATCGATTATTTGAATTCATTTTTCACGACGATCCTTTTCTCTTCGCCGATAACGATGATTTGTCCCACGTTAATCATTATCGCGTGGAAAATTTTGGTTGATCGTTAAGCCAACATGTCATGCGGATTGAAGGATGCGAGTGAAGAGCTTTTGTTAATGAGGTAGAAGGTCTAATGATGTAATTAAAGTGTACGAACTGATCCAAAAACGGGTTAATTGAAAGAAGAATCGCTTTCACGCTCAACTTTGTACTCGGAGAAAGATGCAAGTCGGGAACATAGTGATCTTTCATAGAAAATCACAGTATATTTTCTAAAATCTGAGAGTTTTTTTAGATTTGTAATAAAGACAGAACGGTTCACATTTTTGTTTGATTTTATTTGAAAAACAATGAAAAATTATCAATACTTCCCAAACATAGAAAAAAATTTGGACTTACCGAAAGTCGCGTATGAAATTTTACAAATTTTCGAAATCTTATTATTACTTATCACTTTGTAAAATTTCGTGCACGACTTTTGGAAAGTTCGAATTTTTGCCTATTTTTCGGGGAATATTGATAATTTTTCATTGTTGTTCAAATAAAATTCAACAAAAATGTAAACCGCTTTATCTTTATTACAAATTTAAGAAAACTCTCAGTTTCTAAAAAATATAATGACATTTTCTATCAAAGATTACTATGTTCTCGACTTGCATTTTTGTCCGTGTGATGCGTATAGTGTCGACAAATTTTCAGGAAGAACTGTGCTCCTCATTGTTGAAAATTGAAACAGAAAGCGTTCGTTATAAATTGAATGATTTCTTCCAAATGGCTATGGTGTCAGTTTAGAGAACCATGGAACTGAAACTAGCAGCCGTAGAGCTAGCAGTCAGTTCTTATAACTTTTTATTAAGGTAATAATAGCAGCATGGCAGCAGCCAAATCGTTCATAACAAATTACAGGCAAACACGTCATATTAATTGAAATATTACTCTTCACGGAAAAAATAATTCAGCTGCAGCAGTTAAATGGCTAACACAGACATGGACAGCCATTAAATTAGCTCCTGCAGCTAAATTTCAGCTACCACCGCAAATAAATTAGCTACAAACGCAAATTTTTTTGCTATAACAGCTAAAATTTAGCTGCAGGAGCTAATTTAATGGCTGTCCATGTCCGTGCTAGCCATTTAGCTGCTGCAGCTAAATTATTTTTCTCGTGTTTACAGCACTTCTACTTGAATCAGAGGAGTGCTGTACAGAGCGATATTTTAATTAAAATGGAGGGTTTGGCCGCAGCTTGTCATGAACGATTCGACTGCTGCCACGCCGCGAGTATCCTCTTGAGAGGATACCAGCGGCATGGCAGCAGCCAAAATATTTCTTTCAAATTATTTGAAAGTTTCATAATAAAATTGAATAATTTTGATTTAGAGACCTATACACATATACCAGGTAGATGAATAAAAATTGGTTGGTTTTATTGCACCACTATCGAATAATTTGAAACAAACATTTTGGCTGCTGCCAGGCCACTAGTATTCCCTTAAATGTTATTGAAGCTTTGTTTATATCAGAAATCAATCAAGCAGCATCCCATTAAATGTTTCAGATCCTCAAATCTTTCATGGACGTTGTATTAAAAAAATTATCACAATCGGCTGCCAACTTTATGGCTGCCAGTTTACAGTGATTTTTGCTCAAGAGGATACTAGCGCCGGGAAGTTAGTCAAATAAATCTTTCGTGTAAGATTTCTACACAATACTTGGATATTTTCCAAATATCGCTCTATACAGCATTTCTTTAATGTCATAGAAATGCTGTATAAAGCGATATTTTGAAAATATGAAAGTATTTTAGAGCAATCTTACACGAAAAATTTGGCTAATGTCCCAGCGCTAGTATCTCCTTAAAGGACGAATACTGTTTATATTTAAAAAAAAAATAATAATAATAAACTGCTAGGTAAATGCATGAATGAACGAAATTCCATAAATTCGAATCGCTTTGTAGTTCGATAGAACCGCGAAATTGCGAATGAATTGTGAATCAACAGTATAACAGGTGTGCGCGTAATTTGATAATGCAGGTGTAAAGAATCAACAACGTTGCAACCGATATGAATACAATCTAAGTTTCTTATTCACTGTTTACGTGCAATAAATTCCCCCGTTATACAGCAAGAATTTCCCATGCGCTTAATCCAGTTGATGCTTTCAAAAGTAACTCATTCAATTTATTGTTTAATTTCAAATGAACGTTATTCTGAGCGTAATTTTAGTCTCACGGGACTCCTAAATAAAAAATGCTTAAAATATGACAATAGAGACCATGTAAGAAAAAAAAAGGATTATAGAAAAAACCATTGTGATTTTCATTCAAATTTTCGTTATTGTTTTCCATTCGCTAAAATATAATAAATGTCCTTTCTTGTAATACTCAACAGGCAACAAAATGAAATTGACTTGAAAGGAAAGCATTTTGTCGCCCGATAAAAGGTTCGCAAAGTAGTAAATACAGTTGGAGTTCGAACACATGGAACGTATTACTGTTGAGAAATTTTTATATTAAATCAAGAATTAATAATTTCTCAATCTTCAAGATATTACAAAATGAAAAAAAAAACACATTCTATTGTCAGCTCAGGAAAATTGAAAATCCTAATAAAAGACTTCAATAATTTATCTTGAAACGCCATTAGCATATTTTGTGAATTATTTGCAAATTGTGATAGAATGATGGATATTATCATAAAACGCTCGTACGTTGATGCATTCAATTCAAGTGATTTTGCATATATAGACGGAAATAGCGTAGAGTTGGTAGCGTAAGAATATATGCGTCAAGTATAATGCTTTATAGGTGATACTAACGGTCGTGGATGACAGGATTTATGATCAGACCATAAACCGAGTACAAGAAGAGATGGAAAAATTCAATAGCGGAGAGAAATTCTGGAATATTTAAAAATCAAATTCATCGTTATTTTTTCAAAAAGCAATCCATCTTGATATAACACACGATCGTCCGAATAGTTCAATTTCTAAACATGAGAAACGATTATTGTCAAAAGCGCAGGCAGGTTTCGTTGCTGTTACGGTCCCGTGCAACACACGGAGAAAAATGCAACTCGAAAATATAATGATTTTTATAAAAATCTGAGACTTTTTCTTAATTTTATAATAGACTGGAAACGATGAGGTTTAGGAAACGAATTTTTACTTCAAAATATGAAATATTATGAATATGAAGTGAAAAGTAACAAACACGATTGAAATTCAAAATGCCGAACAGCCAAATTTTACTATGCGCGTTATGACATTCAACTTTCAGTATTTGAAATTTTAATGGTACACTGTAAAAAATAATCGGAATTTTCCTGTGTACATCAACCGGAAAATTCCAAACTTTATGGGAGCTTTATGCCCAACATTTCACAGTAAATTTCCGGACAAGTTGGGAAAATTCCTAACGCATGTATGTGTTAATTACCTCACATAAATATATAGGAGTTTTCCAATAAAATTTTTTACAGTGTACCTATTACTTTTAGCACAGTATTCTTAATCTTTCGTATTTACATGTAAATATTCATTTCCTAAACCTTATCGTTTCCAGTCTATTAAGAAAATCAAGAAAAAGTTTCACACTGACAGAAAAACGGCCTAATTGAAACTTTCATGGTCGCGATAACTCAGAATCTGGTTCGATTCACCAGGAAATGTTATTGTGAAGTTCAGAAAAAATGATTGAAGCAAAAATTAACTACATTTTTCAGGTTAGAAAAATCTTTTCTTAGTATAATAACCAGAATGTGTAGTTAATTTTAGCTTCAACCAGTTTTTCTGGACTCACGATTATATTTCCTGATGAATCGAACCAGATTTCAAGTTATTGCAACCACGAATGTTTCAACCAGGTCGTTTTTCTGTCAGTGTAGATTTCTTATAGAACTTATTATATTTTCGAGTTCCATTTTTCTCCTTGCAGTACCATTGTAACATATCGATGAAAGTCGATGGGAAAATTATTTAAATGTCGGATTTTCTCAAATTAATTATCAAAATATTCATTTGAGAGAAGGTTCTCATCTAGCGACCCCAAAATAAAGTAATTTTCTCGAATTTTTTGTTCATGGAAAAAAACTTCTTTTCATTGAAAAATAATGCTATAGGAATTGTTGATACGTGTTGAAACATAACCATCTAAAAAAACAGTGATCAATCGGGCGCCACTGTAGAGCACTTACAAAAATGATCAGAAATCAAGAATTCAAAAATTTTTATGAAATATATTATATTTGTTGGAGGTTGTACCAATAAAACCAATGAGGAGTCCAAAATTAAAAAAATGACAGACATGCAAACTTTTGGCAGCGTTTTTTCACTGTTTTTTCGCTCCTTAAAGTGCTATAAAAAGGAAAAAAAAAGGAAAATGTCATCTCCATTCAGGTTCATCCTCCAATGAATTCAATCAGCTTCAAAATAAAAAAAAAAGAGCAATCCGTTGAGTAGTTTTTGAGATATCGTAGAGCCAAACTTGGAAAACATGGTTTCGAGAAAAACGCCTTTAAAGTTTCGGGATATGAATCCTTCAACTTGAGAACATTTTTTTCATGTACTTCAAGACCCATTTGATGAGTTTCAAATAACTCGAGTTCTCAATTTACTTCCTTTTTAAGAAGAAAAATTCGCGAAAATCAGCTTATTTCGGAAATTCGCTTGATGAGAACCTCCCCTTAATGGAACAAAATATTCACTGTAAAAAGTTGAACTATTACAAATTTGCTGTGTCAAAAAAAATACATAAATAAAGCATTTCAGGGTTCTTCTGACGTCAGACTCTCTGCATAGCATCAAAGATTGCTGCAGAAACATGCAGATATGATATCCTGGGAAGTTAGCCCCACGTTACGACAGTGGTTCTCAATAACATCATGTGCGTTATCGAAGCAATTTGTTCTCCACCTGTAGATTGAATCATATTTCTCATCATTATGTATGTGATGAAAAGAAGAAAAATTCATTTTGAAAAAATCGATGAATAAATTCGTACAGTGGGTAGAAAAAGCCTGTTGTCTTCCACTTTTGATCAGTTGCTAAAATGGAATTGAATAAAATGGAATTCGAAACATTTGAATATTGAAGAAATGCTTACCGCTGAACGACGACATGGTTAAAAAGTTCCAAAATTCATGACGTTCATCAGAATCAGAAACCGTTCATCCTTCAGACGATATAGATGGTTTCAGTAGAAAAGTCAGTGCTGTGTCAGACGCGCGTGATAAATTACATGTACAGAAAGCTTTATGAATGTTCCAAACATTCTTCTTATTTCAAAATACCCATTCCTAGTTTAAAATCGAATCAGAATAAAGGTCAAATACATTTGATTGTCGTTAAACAATATGAAACGTGACCAAACGCAATTTGAAATTCTCCAAATTAAGAATGAAAATAATCTGTAAATATTTAAAAGAAACGAGAGCAAAAAATTCCAACTCCAGTGGTGGGTGTTGGTTCGAAAGTGGAAATACCACAATTTTGACTCGAGGTCGAAATCACCGAATATCTATCGTCTACCGTACCTACGCGCAAGAACCTATTTTATTTCCCTTCTTTATCTTGTTCTTTCTCTTTTGTTCACTCATTCGGTGGTTCATTCATGAAGGAAAAAGGATATAAAAATGGGATAGGACTCAGCGACGAATACCAATGTATCGGATTCGAGGTAGATATATATGGGAGAAGACAAAAGGAAAAAGTGATGGGAGAAAAAAAGACGAGAATGAGATGCTCTGCATGTTCACGCCATTTCTAATGTATCCACCGGACGTGCGAGGATATATCTGAACACAGTTTCACCTACCAGCACATTCGCGAATTGAAAACCAACATTGGCGTATGACGTCAATGTGCACGCAAAGTGCGATACGATGGAACCTGGGGCCTCTTTTGACATATAAAATTATTTGTGGACAATTTGGTTGAAAAATTCGTGTTTGAATAAATGACTGATACTCGAGTTAGCTGTTCTGAAGATCATAATTATCACACTAGAGAAAAGGGCTTAGAACATAAACGGTTGAGAGTTGAACGGAAAAAGTTGTCAATTCTTACAGGATTGCTAATTCCGGACATACCTGTGCAATTGTTATGGTCCTGTACTCAAGACATCAGTGAAGAATTTTTTCCAAATTCCATATGCGTTGAAGAATTGTAGATCAGTGTAGAATTAAAATTTCATGTACAGTCCACCGTGAATTATTTCAGCAATTATATAGAATTTATACATAACTTATATAAACATTGTATATGACGTTGACAATTTTTCCGCATGAATACATTTACCCAGTTTTGCATGGAATCATTGTTCATAAATGTAGAGTTGCCGATTCTTGCGAAAAAATGTAGAAACGGATAGACCGACACCTATAAAAAATGATTTAATGTACTCTCTAAATCTGAAAGAGTGAAAAATCGCACGTTTCACTCCACTAAGTGTCAGAAGTGAGCCTGTCCGCTTCGAGTGGAATTTTCACTCGTTTCGAGTGACCTCTCACTCTTTTAGAGTGAAAAATTCACTCTAGCGTCCAAGTGGTTGTGAATTTCTAGCCTCAAACCTTAGAATATCACTCTAAAAGAATGGAAATTTCACTCGAAAATTCAACAGGCTCACTTCTGGCTGGCTAAAGAGTGAAATCTCACTCCAAAGATTTTAGAGAGTAAAACTGGACGGATTTAGAAGAGAACACGCCCCCTCTCCCAAAAAAAAATGTCAAGGACCTGATCTAGAAATTTAATTTTCATCCAGCTCTCCTACTAATTTCATAAAATTTTTATTCGAAGTGAACTGAAAAGTCGAGGATATATTCGAACAATATCCCAACGACTCTCCCTTGTCAAAACAACGAAACATAACACCGACTCAATAAAATCAATATTCCCGATATTCGGAACAAAGAAATAAAATTTGGTTGTCCCCTTTTTCTTTCATTAGTACAAAGTTGCATCGCGACGACAATGCAACGTAACGCAACTCTCATAGCGGTTACGCGCCACGACGCCCTCACATTGTGTATGTAGTTGAGAAAATATCAATATGCACAGAAAGGAGGAACAAATGCGAGAATGTACTAGGTCTGTCTTTTTTCCGCTAAGAGCATGCCACCGATATTCCTCGTCGCCAAAGTCGTAGTGATGTACAGGAAGCTGACTCACTCACAAAGCTCGGTGTACATACGCGTACCATGATACACATAATACATACACTAGAGGGAAGAAGAGGGTGGGTGGAGTGGGATATCATGCACGCATTTACACGTTCTCTCGTCTTCCCCTCCGTTCGCTCATACCATTTTAACGACTATCCCCCTACTATCGCTCCGATCCCCACTTTTCCTTCGATTCTCCCACTCTTGGTTTCAAACGTCGTCCCCACCGATCGTCATCCTATCCCCACCTTCGAGAAACCATCTCCTTTCCTCTCTCTTGGTTTCACCTGTGTTGTGGTGAACAAGATCGGTTCGCCATAAGCTTGTGTTGCTTGGGTAGAAGGAAGATGAATGAAAAAAATCAAACTAAAATGAAGAAAAAAAGGAAATAAATTAAGAGTGAGAGGGCAGTACGAGTAGAGACAAGGGAAAAGAGTGTTAGACGGAGAATGCTGCTTACCCAAGTGTGTATATACGTATAATCTATATATCCTTTCTCCAAGCAATACCAGCGAAGTAAGTAAGGTACATGTACAAACTATAGAGTTCATGCGGATTTACTTACGTATATAGTGTGTCTTTGTAAAAAAAAAAGGTAAGATGCAACATTGTGTGAATTGACACTTCTATACACAACGTATAAAAATAGATAATACTCGAAGGTATAAGTTACAATCTTGTATGTGGTATATTTGTAATGCATCATTTTGTCGTAATAAATTTTTTTATTGTCAATTAAGTGTGAATGATCGATAGAATTATGACATCAGTTATTGATCAAAATTCGAAATAAGATGATTTCATTTCTGTAAGAAATCACAAACTCAATTGAGAGTGCGATTTGATAAACTGAAGGTGAATTGAAAAATGGACACTATTGAAAAGAACTGTTAGAACGCTTCTTATCCTACCTGTTTCACTCTCAAAAACAATCAAATTGATTTGCAACACTTTTCGAATTCGAAATAAGGAGCTTTATATATACAAAAAATACTAAGTCAAGGTACTAAATTTGAAGAATTTTCTTCCTGAATTCAAAAAGAAAAGAACTGTCCGTGATTCTCATGTGAATATGAAATACGAGTTTTGAAGATCTCATGTGCTGTCACCGTATTATAACTTCACATCACGTTGTGAAAAACATGATTAGTGAGACACATGGTATATGGGAGGTAACCAAGCAGAGTACAGAGCCTTCATTTCCTCGGGTCTGTCTTGTAGAATAAATCGACTGTACTGCACCGATGCCGCAAGTATAGCACGGTGGCTTTTGCTATACTTATCGCGTTGTTACGGTGCCTTGCCGTGCCTTTACTTGACTCGATTTGACTGGTTCCATATAACGCTAGAGCCTAAGTATGGTATTACGGGGAAAGGTAAAGATGGTATTGTCGTAGTCGAAAGACTGCAGGCAATCTTCCAGCGATTTATATGTATACCAAATATAATATTCATTCCTCTACATTACATTGATTTATCTTGAAGAAAACATTTCATAACCCGTTCACAAATATGTGACATTATTTTTCCAACAAAAAGCAAAAAGGAAGTATAGACAAATAATTGATTTTAAAACGAATGCGATGTAAAATTAAATACCAACACGTCAATGACCCTCGCTGATTTGTTTCAAATCCATTTATTCGCCGATATTACGAACCACCACCACCATCGGAAGTTACAATCATCTAATTCAAATTCTTGCAGCTCATTGGCTTCTCCCAATAAAATGCTATTTGCTGGACTCTGTTCATTAAATTATTCTCCTGGAACGTCGATTATGGCGATTGTTGTCATTGACAATTAAAATCGATCGAAAGATTTTCGTTTATCTCTTTTCATTATGTTATTACAATCATTACTGATCCTGATTATTTGTATGGAAAACGATGTAAAAACTGTCCGATAAGCCTTTACTTAAACCGTCCTTGACCAATAAAACTCAACTTTTCCTTCTTTGTACAAGATAAATACGTGGATTAATGTAACCTAAGTGTATCGACACTTATATCTGAAGACATTTACGACGCTGTACGAGAGAACTATGAAACAATGAAAAATAATACGGTGTATCATGTAATGCTCCATTTTCATTCTTATAGCAATATTCTTGATAGTAAAAAAATTCGATTGCAGCCCATTTCGAAATTCTGTATCAGAATAATTTCATACGATGTTAGAATGACTTAAGGGGATACCAGCGGCCCCTGACGATGCAACCCGAGCCAAATCTTTTCTGACAAATTATTTGAAAATAAAGCAGTAAATGGAAAATATCGCTCTGTACAGACCACTTTTATTGATTGAAGAAGGTCTGTACAGAGGGATACTTTGATTTTGAATAATTTTGGTTGTGTCCTTTTCTAACCAATGGATCTGGTTGCATCTTCAGGGGTCGCTGGTATCACCTTAATGCGATATTAAAAGGTATCGCACTATTTATGTATAATAAAATATTCCTACAATCATATAAAATGAAATTATTACAATTTTCCTCCGAGTATCATAGAAATTTTGAAAATTTTTATCTGGAATATTTAAACTTCAAAACCTGCACACATTCCTGAACAACTGAAGTTTCCTAAGATGTTGGTGGGTGGTTGAAGATTGACAACGGTAGAGGTTGATTCGTCGTTATTACGTGACACCATTACACAACCGTTCGTTATTTGCTAACGTAAAGACTAGCGCTACGTCCTCTCGTTTTATGTCTAAGCACTCTCACAATTATTTCATAAGACGGTATAGAATTCAAGAAGAGATATTGTTTCTGTTTGATCGAAACGAATGATTCTAACACATCATTTAACTAATTTCGATACAATATCTAAAGTTTCTCAATATAATGGAGACAAATTCGATTTGGTGAATAAATTGTCGACGAATGTCATATACACAGCTCAGTGTATTTTTTATTAAATGCGATGAGTCATTTGTTATTCGGTAGATTGAAATTCTAAAATAAAACACTAGGAAATCAAATATCATCCTTTTTCAATCAATATTTCTCAATATGCAAGAGAAAATGAACATTTTCATCAACTATTATGATCCCATTTATTCAAGCTCTGACTAGTATTCCCGAAATAAAATCATTAAATATTTTCAATTCATTGATAACCCTCCCAGCAAAAATCATTCTAATCATTCTTGAGGCCTTGCAAAGCCTCATGAGGGCCTTGTGAAGGATTTGCAAGACGTGGTAGAGCCTCCTCCTACCCTAGAGATTTACTAGAGTGATTTCCACTAAGGAACAGATTGAGGGGTCGTCTAATCGAGAGCCTGTTTTTGCCAGACGTTTTTCAGAATTTTTTGCTGAGGGGTCCAAAGAATACATTTGATTGAAACTTCTACATCATCTTTATTCATATTTTGATAGCACTGATCACTTTTTACGAGTCTATATGATCCCTGGAGAACGCTGTAGAGCATCATCTCAATAAAACCCGGGTTAAAAAAACAGACTTCACAGGGATCAAGATGGCGGATCTCTAGTTCATCCTAGGAGAAAACAAAACATTTCATCTGTGTATCTGCGGCTATCGTATGAAATAAAACACAATGAAGATATCGAACTTTTCATTTCTGCCAACGTTTCGAAAAAAAAGTTTCATTTCTTCGGAATGTTTTTGGACACTTAAATATGAAAATAAAAAGAACTATACGGTAAAAAATTTCTGTCGGAAAATTCCTATATATTTATATGAAGTAATTAAGACATACATGCGTTAGGGATTTTCCGAACTTGTCAGGAAATTTACTGTGAAATGTTGGGAAAAACCTCATAAAGTTGAGAATTTTCAGATGAATCTATGGGAAATTTCATATGAATATACCGGGAATTGATTTTCCAATCAGCGATTGGAATTTTCCGGTTGATGTACACAGGAAAATTCCGATTATTTTTTACAGTGTATATAAGATACGTTAATTATTCCAGTTCAGACGAAAACTAGACGTAAAGAGAAGATATATGTGCAGAACGTGAACGAAATTGGTTGAAAAGTTTTCTGAATATCGCGCTGACCGGTTTTTTTCACACAGATGTCGTCGAGGTGTTCTACAGCAGATTCTTGACGATATATAAACTTCTAAAAACTTATAAATACTCTTGAAATATGAATAAATCTGATGCAGCAGTTTCAACAAAATGTGTTCTTCAGAACTTTGAAAAAAATTTCCGAAACGACACAAAAAACAATCACTCATGGGGAAAAAAATCCACTCCAACAGCGAAATCTAATTCTGCTGGGTCCCTCTTACTGGCGCAGCAAATTTTTTGCTATGACAGCAAACTATTTACTATCACAGCAATCTTGTTAACCACTCTCTAAAATCTTTGGAGTGAGATTTCACTCTTTAGCCAGCCAGAAGTGAGCCAGTCAAATTTTCGAGTGAAATTTCCACTCTTTTAGAGTGACATTCTAAGGTTTGAGGCTAGAAACTCACAACCACTCCGATGTTAGAGTGAATTTTTCACTCTAAAAGAGTGAGAGGTCACTCGAAACGAATGAAAATTCCACTCGAAGCGGACAGGCTCACTTCTGACACTTAGTGGAGTGAAACGTGCGATTTTTCACTCTTCCAGATTCAGAGAGTACGATAGCAATTTTTTAGCTATGACAGCAAAAACCAATTGCTCCTCCAGCAAATTTTTTTTGCTATTCTCTATATAATACTGAGAATTTTGCTAATCCAGCAAAAAATTTGCTGCTGTAGTTGATCATGTTGCTTGTACGCTTGTATGGCGGGTTGCATCAGCGGGGATCGCTGGTATCCCCTTAAGTGTTCGGTTCCCATATTATATGTCCATGTCTACACGGAGAAAAAGGAATTCGCTGTGGCAGCGGAATCTACTTTTGCTGGGTTCCTTTTGCCAGAGCAGCAAATTTTTTGCTGTGACAGCGAACTATTTGCTGTTCCAGCAATCTTGTTAGCTGCGACAGCGAATTTTTAACTGTGGCAGCAAAAAATGTTTGCTATCCCAGCAAAATTTGTTTGCTATTCTGTATATAATACTGAAAATTTGCTGGCGGAGCAAACATTTTTCGCTGTCACAGCTAAAAAATTGCTGTCGTAACTAACACGACTGCTGTTATAGCAAATTTTTAGGTAGGTCAGCACAAAATTTTGCTATTCTATATACAATATCTCGATTTGCTGCGTCAGCAAATTTTTTCTCTCCGTGTAACCTCTATTACCTAAGCTCATAAGGGGATTTTACTTTTCATTTCATGAGGTAGCCCTATTGTATCCCGAAAGGAAGGTATTTCGAATACTGAAATACTGAATGCTGATTGTTCCGAAAACTATTAAATGGTTCCTTTTTGTAATCTATCAGAAGTAAGTAATGCAATTTGAGGATGAGGGCCAAATCAACGGAATCATTATTTGAAAAGAGATAACATAATGCATCATTCTTTCCAACGATTCTTTCGTTAATATGGTTTTTCATTAATTTGACCCCCATCCACACGATGGACATAGATGAAACCGAACGGGACATTTGCATGTCCCTGGGACATAAATGCGACGTTTTTAGAACATCCTGAGACATCCTGAGTCTAAATAATTAGACGTTCTCTGCAGAACCAAGTACGTTTTCTGAACGTTCAGAAAACCTCCCGGTGCTTTATGGGATATTATCCTATTATCAGAAACAGTTCTCATGGCCATAACTTCATGGTGACGAAAACTTTTCAAATGTAGTATATTCAACTGCTGATCGATAGTTACTTCTCCATGCCATAATATTTTTCATAGTTCATCCAATTCTTAAAACTTTGTTGATTAAACTGACGTGACATATTTTCATAAACCACAACTTCATTCATTATGCCAACTATTCGTAATCAGTTATGAGAAAAGTTATTTGAAAGATTGATACATGCCAGTTGTGTGCAATTTGAAAAGATAGTTGTGAAAACAAGTTGAAGTTTGAGTATTCCAACTATATATATTTATAATTAACATTACAGTGAAAACATAGTTATCGTAATAATGTTTTTAGTCACAGCAACCATAAAAACACAGTTTCAAAAACAAAATTAAAATGGGTGTCCCTTTTTAGTTGCCGCAACTATGGATATTTCTCTCAGTGTAGTTTACCATTCTAGACTTGTACATTTCGTTTTAACCATGCATTAGCTGAGTTTCAAGATCTCACATGACGATAAATCTCTCGTTAATTTATAGAATTTATCATTGAAATCAAACATCTCGTTACATGTAATAAAAATCTATCTATTTAATGCACATTGATATTCATAAACGTGATTTTATTTCTAAAAAGCGAACGGTTTATATTTGTTTCATTTTTATCTGCATCTCAAATCATGTAATTTACATGAAGGAAGAATAATTACTTTTCGTATCATCAATTTCACGTTTCGCTGAACGACAGATACAAACAACGCCAATTAATTCTCAATGTGTTGACGGTGGATCTTCGTGACAAAAATGACATTCATCAACATCAATATTCCATAGCTCATTGAATTTTTTGCCTAATAAACAACCAAATAATTAATATCTTCAAAAATTTCTCGTGAATCGAAATGCAATTGACCACAAAACCGTGATCAGGCTTTTGAGAATTGTAAAAATGCAAGTATGGACTTGTGAAAATTCCTGGATAAAACTTCAAGAGCATGTGATGGAAACAATTTTCAATCATGTAACCGAGAAATCAAATTATACCTCGTGTGGAAATTTTTCCCGGGCTCAGACCCGGGCCAGGTTTAAATTCCTACTTGGAATGGTACGGTTTTTAATTTATGTCTCGGTAATGTATAAGATATTCAGGCAAAACAATGGTAACCAACTCGGGGCCTATGTGGGCTGTGGGTAGGCAACTCTTGTATTGGATGCCTAAGTTTTACCCCTAGGGCCCAGGGTGTACTTTAGGATGCCAGTATTGATTTCCACACGGGACACTCTGTAAATCAAAATCAGTGAAAAGGATTGAGAATCAGTGAATTTCACTGGCTAATCAATGTTAAATATGTTCATATGTTTCTCCATGTTTTATTAGGTATTGATGAGTTTTCATTGTTTTTCAAATACAATTCCACAAAAAGTGGAGCATTTTATCTTTATGATGCATTTGAGAAAAACTCTCAGATTTTTAGGAACATTCTCAAATTTTTATGAAAGATTACTATATTTTCGACCTGCATTTTTCTCCGTACATGTGAATGAAACTTTAGTTACGAAAATAAAGATTGCCGTATAACACGAAATAGCAAAAATTTGTAAATTTTCAATCCATATATCAAGAGTTGAAAATTTCATTCGAAAACGTGACTGAGAAATGTATGAAATTTTAAGCAATTTTCGATTTCAAATCATATAAAACTAATTTACTCTTTTTCATTCCAATCCAGTTCAATCCATCCTCATTGTTTAATTCATTTCATCAACGTCGAAATCAAAGCAAAATATTCAAAGCAATCGTAAAGATTCGATGACAGAAACTCAATCTAAAAAATACTCAAACTCATTCAAGATGATGCACGTAGGAGAAAAAAATCCATCGCTAAGACGGCGATTTTCTAGTTGTGGCAGTAAAAAATATCGATTTGCCCAGCGAAATTTGTTTACTACTTTATATACAATACTAAAAATGTAGCTACTCCAGTAAATAATTTATAGTAACGACTGAATAATCAGCTGAAATAGCAAATTATTCACTACGTTGAATATGGGACAGTGAAATCACATTTTTGTGTCCCAGCGAATTTTGTTTCCTCCGTGAATTAATGAATTTCGAATAAATGAATTGCAACTGCGTAAATATCAGCACGCTGAATGTACGATGAGAAGAATAAAAGATTCGGATGAACCACAGAGCTCGAGGACAAAGAGAAAGGAAGGGAAAGAGTAAAACGGATGGACGATGGAAGGATACTTCATAGAACGTATTCGAGTAAGGTAGAAAATAATAGAAGGAGGGCGCGGCATGACACGTCGGTCACTTGTTGCGATCCTGTTACTTCACCTCTTTACCTACCGCTTCTTCTGGACTCTTTGTGAACAGAGTGTCGATTCCTCCCTCGAAAATCAATACGCAACATATTTTGCCATCGAATATACGTCGAACGAAATCAGGTTGCTGAAAATTCAATCCTTGTGAGATTGCATTTTATTCACAAAATTTTCAATATACATGAACACTCGAAATGATTCAATAATTATTTGTGACTTCTTTATGAGATATTGTCGAAAGGAAACCAATTACAACATACAATTAAAAGTTGCTTGCTTTATTTCAACAAACAAACTTCTCAACATTGTCTAAATTTGAAAGAGTGGGAAATCACTCGTTTCGCTATGTGAAATCTCAAAAGTGAGCTTCTTTACTTCGGGTGAAATTTTCACGCGTTTCGAGTGAACTCTCACTCTGTGAGAATAAAAGATTCGTTCTAAAACCCAAGTGATTGTGGATTCCTGTCCTGAAAAGTTTCAGATTATCATTCTGAGAGAGTGGAAATTTCGTTCCAGAATTTCACAAGTTCACTTCTAACTGGCTAAAGAGTGAAATCTCACTTTAGAAATGACGGATACAAACCTCTTTTCCTTCGTTTTTTGATAAATTGATAGAACCGAGAATGATTCACCATGACATGTTCTTACTTTGATGTCAAAAGGAAAAAATATAAAATAATGTTCTTTATAATCGAATAAGACGCAAAAGAAGGCAGAGATACATCGCGAACATCAATCAATGAGACAAGTTTTATGAAATTGAAGCAAAAAGTCGTCATTTCAAAACTCCAACGTATAGGAACGAAAATATTCCCCAAAATCATTTATGTCACTGATTGCATTAACATCTTGATTTTCTCAAGGTTAAAAACACATATCACAAATCAATGAATTATGAAATAATTATTTCACTCACGATAAATCATTGAACGAAAGCAGATGATACGAGGACGAAAGAAGCTTCTTACTCACCTGAAAAACAAATCATAAAACATACCATTAGATTTTCACAAATAACATACATGGAAACAAATCTGCGTTAAATTCTGGGACAGGGAGAATTTCTATTACCATTTAAAATAAATTTTTAAAACAAATTTTATCCCAAATTGTGGTAAATATAACAAATGCCTCTCGTCTTTCTTTCAAAATTGCATTCAACAAAATCGATAAATGATTCATTCCTTTGTACCCAAAAGTGATACGACGTTGTGGCTTTGTTCACGACGCATTTTTACCCTAGAAACAATATTCTGGTCGAAATTTCATTTACGGACGATACGAAACCACGTTGACATGCCATTTCCGCAAGGGAAAACACCGCGTTGCGAATTTCCAATATCGCTCAACGACTAACACAACACAGTCCCTATCTCTCATCCAATTGCAAAAGCACATCATAGCACAGCCATTACTGAGTACGCGGTATCAAGTCCTGTGTGGAGAGGCTTGATATTAGGTCTTGTAGCGCATTAACATAAACAAATACAAACACCCCTTCGACTATCAATAGAATCACCATTGTGTCTGTCATATTGACATTATATCGTGAGATACGAAAATTCAATTCAGAATCAAATAAACTTGAAAACAATGTGAATTTTCTCAGTAATATTATTTACGTTTTAGAGAAAAGATGCGAGGAGGTATCGATCGAATTCCGATACAAGGCAGAGAAGAGAACTTGGCGATAGGGCTTTCCTTTGACTCGTTCGATACCAACTCGTGTTGGTTGAAAATTAAACTGAATTCCATGCCGGATTAAATGGTATTTCACAGAGAAGGGTAGGGCCGAGGAGATTTAGAGAGGAAAACGATGAAAGTTGCGATGTCTATAGTGCTCCTCTCCCTCTTTCTCTTCAATCCTATTTTGAATTTACTCGTAAACGTGACAGTTGGTTTATACGATTTTAGGTTTGATGGCTTTGCTAGACGCGGCATTGCCAGGAAATTACGAAAATAATTATTATCCGTGCGGTGTCCTACCGATGCACACGATTCCCTTCTCTACCTTGCTTGCCCTCTCTTTCCCTACCTATCATCTCTCGTGTACTACAGTCAGACACACACACACACACACACACACACTAACCAGAAAATCGAATCCACCAAACTCTGGTATCGATAATATTTTATATTTTGCGATAATTCAAAGGTCAACTCTCGATTTGTAACATGACGCGTATAACTTTGTAAGAGATGATGGAAAAAAAACGATGGAAATACGGGCTGTTTTTTCAAATCAATGCGAGCAAATGTACAGTTGATATAAAGTTTCTCTCACCGTAGATTATTATTGAAACAATTCGGTTATGCAGAAATGCTAGACTCTGCAGCAACGAATGGATTTTCTGTGATGCTTTGTACCGTTGATCATAGATGAAATACGCATTACGTGGACAAACGCTTAGAACGGTGAACAATGAGGTGGGGGAGGGGAGGAGGGGGGTTCTATAATAGTAGCAGCGATAATAGTAGAAACAGCAGTAACAGTAATAGTAGTAATAGTAGGGGAAGTAACAGTAGTGTAGCGGTAGTCAAGGGCTCTAATGTAGGCCGTGTAATTATTAAGTAATTAGCAAATTTGAGCACCACGGCAACGCCAGATCAATAATCCTAAATTATGGGGATTGATTGGCTGAGGTTGATGCATCGCTTACGGCAATGAACATCAGGGGCCAACGAACCTCCAGTACGCTTGACCATGTGAATTGGTACTCTCGCACGACTTTACGAGGATTATAAAGATCATCGATCGACTCTACTGGATAAAATGATTGCTCTCACATGATTCTGTGTGCGTTAAGAAGATACCCGATCGGAAAACAGAGGGATAATGTTATCTCTTCAAACATTCGAATCGAACAACGGCGAAGTACATCTTCGAGTACACATGAGCTCTCTTTGAGGTTTCACTTAAAAGAGAGAGAGCTTCATTCGACGCACGGTGAAAAGTTTTGATAACATGGATTAAAATTGAATATGCGCGACAAACAATGAATAACGGTACAGGGGCAATGGACACTTCACATTGCAGATAATTAATAGGCGATATGCTGCTTGGTTCGCATGTAATTATAACAACAACGAAGGGACGTTTATTTTAATTAAATAATTATCGACATTACCGTTAGCTTTGACCAGGCTTTTCAGTACGATATAAAGCAAATGCGAACGTAGAATGGATATTAAACGTGGTGCGTATCGTTGATTTGTGAACGGACAATGATTTCATACCGTTTGTTGAAAAGCGAACCAATAATCGACCCTACATTATATCCCCTAATCGAGTACAAAGACATTCTCGGAGTATTGTTGATTCTACAAATCCACTAAATGCGTAAATCGATAGTGTGGTTGATAAACGTAATCTGCCTCACCGCGGTATTTCCGTATGCTAGGGATTCTATAATTCTGACAAGCGTGATTCGTTACAATTGCGTGAAATAACTTTGTATGTTATGTACAAGCAATGGATATACATTGAAGTTTTTTATGTTTTAAAACTAGTTACGTATAAAAAGTCGATATTGCGAAGAAGTTGAACTTTTAAACTAATAAAATTAGTTCTTCAGCCTCGTTTCAAGGGATATATTCAATCTTTTCATTCTTCTAATCAGAACACGGTATCAACGCTTCATGCTCATTTAAAATTATCACAACATTCCGGAAATAGTAACAAATTTTTCTCCAAAATAGTTCAATCGGATAAGAATATTGAACCACGAATAAAATTCTCAGGGATGAATTTTTTATATTTCCTCTACGTTTGTACGAACCCCCCTAACTAACTGTGGTTTTTGAACATTCAAAATTTTAGCTCTATACAGTTTTAGATCAAGTATCGCAGATTCTCGAGAATTTTAGAATCATCCATGAATTCAGTTTGGAATAATCTGTCAGATGAAATGTTTACTCGGTTGGTACGTTGGTATCCTCTTGAAAAAAGAAGGAACCATAAAAAAAACTCGTACAAATCGCTAATATCGGCAGTATTATACGTCCAGTACTGTGCGTTATGTCACTGGTGCTGTGAAAAAAGTTATCATTTCGACTTTGAATCAGTACTGTGGAATCAATTGTTTCTATGATGGGTGTTTCAATTTCCCAACACTGGGAACTGCGGCAGCACTTTAATACTCAACAACAATTCACTTCTAAGGGGAATATAAAAATAAATCCAACTTTATTCATCCTGACAGTGCCTTATAAGAAATTTGTTGTAAAAAGTCTTTTTAAGGCACAGTGAGCGCTTCACATTTTCTAAGATTCTCTCACATAATTTGAAATGAAGGGACCAAAATAATTTATTGTGCATATGTAAGAGTTTCAAGAGTGCATGAAACTGAAACTGATCACCAAAAACCATCGATCGATTAATAGATACAGTAAGACCTCGCAATAAGAACACGCACTCTCTTCTTCATTCGAACGGTAGTTGCCTTGCGTTGAATAAAGAAGGTGAGTGTTCTTATTGGGGGATCTTACTGTGATTTTTCAACAGAATATTTAATCAACGATAATTCAAGGGATCAAAACGCATGGTTCGGACAATCGACTGAAACTTGATCAAGTAATCAAATGTTCCAGCAGTTAGCTACTAATTCTCAGCTTCATTGAAGGTCCAAGCCTCATTCAGCGAATCGCATTATTCCTGTATCATCCCTATGAATTTATGAGTCATTACAAATAATCAACATTTCCCTTCACAATATTCTTATGACTTGAAATCATGTTGAAATTTTGTTCATGTTTCTTGAACGTAAATGCGATACAAATTATCACTGTAATAGACTGTAAAATAATCAACCCATGTGAAAATGCAAACACGGGCCACTACTGACTCATCACTGTTGCCGGAGGTGCCAGTACTGGCGAATCTAGAGCGACCATTATGGGGCAGGGATGGGCAGCCTCAATTACTTTTTGTACTTGGAGTACTTTTCTATCCCCATAAAATCAAGATTTCAAACATCAAATTAGAAAGTACTTGACAAGAAAAAGTACTTCAAGCACAAAAAAGTAATTGAGGCTGCCCATCTCTGTTATGGGGCCAAATGGATTGCCAGTACTGGCAAAGGAGTTGGAATAATAACACCATTTTACATACACGGAGAAAATAATTTAGCTGCAGCAGCTGAATGGCTAGCACAGACACGGACAGCCATTAAATTAGCTCCTGCAGCTAAATTTTAGCTACCATCGCAAATAAATTAGCTACAAATGCAAATTTTTTTGCTATAACAGCTAAAATTTAGCTGCAGGAGCTAATTTAACGGCTTTCCATGTCCGTGCTAGCCACTTAGGTGCTGCAGCTAAATTATTCTTTCCGTGTAAGGCCCAATATAACATTCACCACCACGGCAGTAGCGATATTTGATGTGAGCCTGTTATGGTGGAACTCTGACATCGCAACAGGATCAGTTGTTTTGCCAGAGCTAGATGAGGAGTCGAAATGATGACACCCTATGAGGAAATTCAAACCGGCACAGTATTGGCACAGTACCAGTAACCGGAGTTACCAGGGGTAATCATATTTCGGGTAAAACATTAAATTTGAACTTTGGAAATCTGAATGATTCATTGTTCTCATTATCGTCATTGGAGAAAGGCACTTTGGTAGTGATTGCTTGAAAGTTCACTGAGTGAGGATTAAACCCGGGTCCTGCGAATGAGACACTGAGTCTCTATTACACAAGCCGATCTCCGAGTTGACAACGAATCACTCAAATTGCTATTTATTGTAATGGGACCGTTGGAGTCATACAATTTTATACACCATAGATTCCGTAGTGGAATAAGGTTTTACCAATGCTGGCACATTGTTGTCTCTCGAACATATTGAATGATGATACCAACTCTGGTCAAATGCTGGCGCGACTTCAGCTCACTACAACAGATGAATTGCCAAGATCGTGATTCTAACGTCAGTTGACTACCGATTCCATAGTCGGCCAGAGTCCCATCAGTACTATCACATTGTCATCTATCGAACATATTGAATGCCAATACTAACTCTGGCTCAATACTGGCGCAGTATTGTCTCATCAAAGTAACCGTGTATGGGAAAGATCCCTATCCACACGGAAAGACCGGGTCTATTAATATTTAGAACGAATTTATCAACGCGTAGAAAAATGACTATCAATTTAGGGAAAAAGAGGATCGCTGAAAAATATTCGTAGTGAGTCTATCAAAATTTCGTAGTCAAAATATTAACAGTTGATAGTTTCATTGGTATTTTTCACAGTGAAACTATCAATTGTTCATACATCGACTACGAATTTTCAGTTGACGCACTATGAATATTTTTCAGCGATCCTCGTGTTCCCTAAATTGACAGTCATTTTTCTAAATATTAATAGATCCGGTCTTTCCGTGCACTATCTATTCCGTAATAGAACAACGTTGCATCGATATAGGTGTCTTATCGTCTTTTCTTTCGCATTTCACCATCCAACAAGCTCTGATTCGGTACTGACGCACTTGCGTTTCTGTACGGTCTGGGTATTCTCCGAACAGTATTAATTCGATACTGGCTCAAGACCGTCTGACCGCGTACGTCAGTACCGTCTGAAATCCGGTTAAAATTTAGCGTCAGTTGGGTGACTGGTAATGATTCTGAATGGGCACAGTTGTTCCTGTCGAAGTCAGGCAAATACAACTCTGCCAGTACCGTGCCATTTGTCAACTGTGGCTATTTCCACATGGGAACTCTCTCAATTCCTTGGAGTGAAAAATTCACTCTTGAAGAATGCAAATACTGCAATTCTAGGAAGTTGGAATTCTCACTCCAACGGAGTGAAGATTCAACTCGGATGAATTTTCACCTTGTCTTTATAGGAGTGAAATCCTTACTCCAAGAGTGTGAAAATTCATTCCATAGAAATGTAATCTCACTCTTGTACTTGCGGTATTTTCACTCCAAGATATTTAGAAAGAACGAGACTAGTGATTAACCTCAAACCCTTTCCTAAATAAACAATCAACTGTCAAGAAATCTGTTATTTTTACGTCAATGTAGGAATATTTATTTTCATTTCAATAACTTCGTAGCGAAATTCAATGAAATTTACTTTACACGAATTATTCAAAACAGTACGCCACTGAAGTTTGCTGAACTGGCAGTCAACATTTCAAACAAGAACGCCGACGGGATGGCTTTCAAAAATCAATATAACGAAAACGAGTAACCAAACCAAAAATATTTTTCGTATGAAGCGAGCCTATGTCAATAACAAGAGTGTTAGATGGAAGGGAACGCTACCGCACGTTTACATTCTCATTTGACCAAAGTGCCAGGGGCTTGACACGGTAGCGCAACGCGCAAGAGTATCAGTATTATACGATGGAATGAACGTTCGTTCGGGGGGATGGTGTGTGCAGCAACGAGTCAGTGAACGAAAGAGATAGAAGTGAATAAATGAGGAAGAGAATGAACGAGTCGAAAGAGGACGGGGATCATAACAAGACAGAGAAGGGAGAAGGAAGAAAGAGAAGGGAGAAAGGCAAGAAAGGAGAAGTGAAACGAGTGGGTTTGCGACGTTGCCGCCGTGTTTACATACACATATCCCGAGTGATGACGACAACCACGATGGTATCTTGTAATCATCGTACAGACTATTTGGGATTTCTCAGAACAAACATGATGTAGGGCAGAAGAATTTATACCGAACCTCTACTGAGGTAGGATATGATCATCATTTTTCTCTTCGTCAAATCCAAGTTAACTAGAGTGATTGTGATTCATCTTCGAAGGATGATGGGATTGATTGAATCAAACTTTCGTGAGTTTTACTCACAGTGTGAAAAAATTACGAGAAGGCGGTAGAGAGGAGAGGGAATGTAGAAAGATTGATACGAAGAAACCAACGCGAAGAGATTGAGGGGATTTGCGAAATAAAGTGGGGTTGATGTGTGGAAGGAGAAGGGAAGGAATGGGGTAAACTAGTAGGGAATGAAATGATGGGAGGGGAAAGGAGGGGAAACTCATAGTAAAGTACATTACACCTGTGCAAGTGAAGTAGAGGCCGCAAGTAACTATTGACTCGTGTATGTATGAAGGCAGTGGTGTCATCTCTCGGCAATCACCGGAATAAACTCTCTCTCTCTCTCTCTCTCTCTTTCTATCTCAATTTCTCTTCTTTGGTTGTCGTTGAGTTCCGTTTTCAGAGCGCGTCCAACCAGGCAACCTGCCATGGTGGATGTGTGCTGTTGTATTGCAAAGCAGGCAAGTAAGCAAGCAAGGAAACTTCCCCTCTGTATCACAACTTTGTCATCCCCTCTACTTGTCGCGTCGCGCACGGGCCACCACAGTGAGTGGTGTCCACTTGGTTCTGCTTTCATCGTATTAGTATTAGTAGTAGCAAGTAGCAAGTAGTAGTGGTAGTAGTAGTAATAGTGATAGTGGTGGTGGTAATAGTGTGGTCCGTGCGATGGTAGGAGGGATGGTAGTGGTATTAGTAAAGGTATCCAACAAAGACATAGCACGGAAGGGATGGGGAAGTTGAAGGGGCAATAATGGGAAATAAGGATAGAGAGATAGTCTGTATCTGCTCTATGCTCCATAACGCTTCTCTGTGTCTTGGATTTCTGCCTTTTCGTTCACGGTCACACCCGCAGCGGTGTTCAGTTTCCTTCAATCTCATGATAATATTAATTATACATTTAATAATTCATATCAAAATGAACGCCCCAAATTTCAACATGAAATAAATCGAACATTGGAAACCGTCACTCATATCTACATTTTGAATCTAATTTTCGCTCCATTTCGATGCGAATCGATAATCGGAGGAATATTTGCACCAAGAATGCACACCCGCATTGCGGCCTCATGCCTAATTCTCTTATCTTATCAACATGTTCTTTTGTAGTAAACATCTTTTCATATCTACTTCCTATAACAATGTACAGAAAACCGTTACGTATGCGCTAAATATAATTACTCAAGTTTATTTGTTGAATTTTGTGCAGAACGATGATTTGCGATATTTTACGATACCGATGTTTTTTATAGAAACTTTGCGAATTTGATAAAATATCGAGAAAAACTATGTACAAATTTTCTATGAAATATCATGCATCACTAATACGAAAACGTATATAATATATATGAATGGGAGAGGGTCGGGTATAGTGGAAACTCGAATGTACTATCTTGAAGAGGAGGAATTGAACTTAATTTTGTAGTAAATGAACGCACACGAATCTCAAGCTGATGCGCTACTTTATCAACTTTTCGAAAAACGAAAAGTTCAGGTAAAGTGGAAAATGCACTAAAGTTTCAAACACATATAGATTGCAATTCAACTAACGATATTTATTTATTTTCTTCAACATTCTTCATTATCAAAACTCAAACACTTTATCTGAGTCTCCCCTGTATATATCCCCATCAAAAATTCAAAGATACTTACATAAACCTCAACAATTATACATAGTGTTATTTACAGCGCATATATATTGATTTTTTTCACAAGATCAGGATGTTATAATTCTCCCATTTACTTACTCCTAAGCATTTTCTAAGGACCCTGTTTTGTAGGCTTTAGGGTGCAGAACTGGGGTGAAATTGTTTGAATCTTAATTTCCGAACGTCCACGGAACTCACTGAATTCTATTAGTGCAATGAGGAAAACTTCAAACTTCAAACTCCAGCCAATAGGAATAACAATTCCATTTCACATACTATTCAGAGTGGAAAAATTTTCAAAACCATATATAATTATAATAAGAGTTTGCATCGGTATACCCTCGTCCTTAGACCCATGGACTCTTGTGATACGAATTGTGGAATGCCAAACACTAAATTCCCTTCAATCAGACCTGAATAGAAGAGTGTTGATCGTAATAACAGAATTTCCTTGACACTTCAGATATGTTTTAAAGAATCAATTGGAAGTACGATATGAAACACGTATGAAATCGATATGCCCGTATCATCACGTAGGCACCTATCTTGGCTGTATTCTCCTTGAAACGAGAATCGAAGGAAGGAGAGATAGAAAGGAGGGAATGCGAGACCCTCGAATTGAGAACCACTGAGGGTACAGTATCAGACCGGCTCCACCTAGCATAGGGTGAACGGGTCGGAGGCCGTTGGTTCCTCATGGAGTTGCTCTCTTATTATTATTACTACCAAGAGAAGGCGCGCGCTCGCACACTCTCGTACGCATGTACGCATGCACGCACGCGCCTCACGCATGCGCATTATCGCCAAGGATAAGGGATGCGTTGGTGGGGAGCGATGAAGCCGAGAGAGGGATGAATGTAGGGGAGGAAAAGTACGTGTTAGGATCAAAAGAGGGGAAATGGCCCTTGTTACGTTCTCTCGCGGAAGGGGTATATAAAACAGGTTGACTCGCGCGAGGCATCGCGCTGACCGTACCGCCACAGGGCGACGGTTCAAGAAAAGAAGGGATACGGAGAGTGATGGAAGGAAGGGGGATGAGCGATAGTAGTCATGCCGTCAGGAATGGATAGGGGAAAATCACGGTTGCCGCTATAGCCAAATAGTTTGGGTAGGAAGGAGGAAAAACGGAAGACGACGGTGGCATTGGCCGCGGGAGGGGCGATAGAGTGGGAAACAGAAGGGAATAGGGGATCAAAGTTGAGAGGGTGGGGGAGTAACAACGGAGACGCACGAGCTTCGAGAAGACGAAGAATGACTACGGAGACGACGAGGTTGCCGCACTTACTTGCTTTACCATAAGATTACCATTATCATTATTCCCACTCTCGGCCTCTGCGGCGCCACTGACAGCTCTGTGTCAAGTCCGACCGTTATGATTGTAGATAATACGCATAAGAGTCGTATCGTTTCGATTGTTTCCCTCGAGATGCAAATAATTATATCGTTTTTCGGTATCCCTCTGCAAGGACACACTTGATGGAATTGAGGCAGTAGTCTGGTAATTTAAGTTGAACAAATCGAATGTCTTCTTTTGATCACAATGAGGCATATGAAGAGGTGGAAAGCCTATTGTATACACCAGGGATAGACGATTAGTGTAACCATGATTTTTTTGCTTCCTCGTTAAGAGGAAACTTAGTGATCGTTTCGGAAGGTCGAAAAATTTTTTGTCCCCAAAACGAAAATTTCTTACACCAAAATGCTTCTCAGAACTCAAGGAGCAACTTTGGTTTCGTGTCCGTTTATAGGGTGTCTGTCTGTACGTACGTACGTACAAGCGTACGGAACTCCTATCCGGTTTTCTGTCTATCCGATCATTATGAAATGTTTACTACAGTTACGTGCGGGGTCGTTAATAGTGTCGTATGAGTTTCAACCTGATTCTCACTGAAGAATAGGAGAGGTGAGAAAAATATTATCAAAAACCGTGATTTCGTGCCCGCGCATATCTCCGCTCTTTATTATCCGATTCCAATAGAACTTATATCAGGTTCTAGTTATGATCCCAAATAAGTTTCATCCCAATCGGTTGGAAACTTTGGAAATTTTTTGTTTGTGATCTGCATTTTTGGACAATATTTTGAAACCATGCCTTCCCTATGTTCCTATCATCCGAATCCCGTGAAACTCTGAGAATATTCAGTTCTCGAGGTGTTAGTTGTATGATCTCAATTTCAAGCAAATCGGAAGTGAGGGAAAAAAAGGTAAGTACGTAACTTCGAAACGAAATTTTGTAAATATCGTTATCATGCGGATATTTCTGTTTCTATAATCCAATTGGGATGAAACTCATATGGAACAACTATCGAGTGATAACTAGACCGATATATAAGTTTCATTGCAATCGGATAATAGGACCCGGGGACATGCGCGGTCGCAAAAATCACGAATTTGCAGAATATTTTCCTTCATCCCTCCCGTTCTCCTAACGATCAGGTTGAAACTTATATGAGACCACTATCAACACTACATCTAACCGTGGTTTAATTCCATGACGATCGGATGAAAAGAACGGTGTTTGTCCCGAATGACAATATCCCATCATAACACCATCATTGAAGCATGGTATGAGTTTTTATTTTTCAACACAAACGAGGAAGCCATGTGCCCATTGGCAGAGTTTCTTATAATCAATCCATGAAAACTTTAAACGGTTTTTACGGTCACCTAAGTTCATAGAAAAATTCTGCCAATTGGCACACGGCTTCCTAGTTCCTAATCAATCAATTATGATTGAACTTTTTAAAGCATAGTTAAACAATGCAGATTGCTAAAGACTCTTTTTCCACTTTTCTCAACCGATTGTGATGAAACTCATATGGGCCCACTATGGGATCATAACTGAAGCGTGGTATAAATTTCATTGCAATCGAATAACAGGGAGCGAAAACATGCCCTTAACCCAAAATCACAATTTTCACGGAGAAAAATTATAATTTAACATCAGTGCATATATGAAACTTTAAATGTAATTCCGACATTAGTTTTGATGAAACTCACATGATACATACATGATCATTGCTTCGGAAGATTAGTAAAAAATATTAGTAAAAAATACTCGACTCGACTCGAGAATACTCGAAGATTTCGAGTACTCGCACACGCCTAGTAATAGTTATGAAGTGCGTATATTAAAATTACATCAGATTGCGGTAGAATTGCGACGTTTGCAATTTGCAGCAAAAATAATGTAGAATTTCCACCGCAGGAATGCTATCCCTATATTTACATGTGGACTTCGTCAAATTTATCGTAATTGCTGTATCTGCTACCCCAAATTTTTCTCCATGCAAACCATTGCTCGATAAACACCTTTGACTACAACAGTAGAGTATTATTACACGATAAAAAATTATCAAGATGTCCAGTTTGCATATCCTTCTTGGTATGACAACCTTTTGTTTAATTTATCCATGCAGTGTGAAGAATTTCTGTGAAACACTCTGCATACATGCACAGGTGAAGGTACAGGAATTTTACGTACTTCACCGGAAATTTACTACACAGTAAAAAATTTTTGGTCAAATTCAACACACAAGCGAATGTTGACCATTTTTCTTCACACTCAACGTGAGTTGATTCCAGAGTGACACTTATAAAGTGTTAATTTGAACTCGAATAACATTTTAATGTGTTGAACATGAATCGATCGAACAGCATTTGATCAGTGTGTTAAATGAACACAAAAAAGTGTTAAATATTCAACACTTGAATTTTGATACGTACTTCTTTTTTACACAATGACGGAATTTTTTTTACTGTGTATAAAATTCTGATAAAAATCCCATGAAGACAGAATTTTCAGTCGAATTTATGGTGCAATTTCATACACATGTACCGAAAATTCATTTCCTGTCACATGATCGGGATTTTTTTATTCCTCCATAAAGGAAACTTCCGATTTTTCACAGTGACTGTAATTTTGTTCAAAGATCCCAGGAGGTACTTATACTTTTGAGGGAGATCTATGCATAAACCAGGATATTTTTGAGATTGTTGGATCTAAATTCATTGTCGAAATCACAAAATGTATTCATATACATCAAAAAATTTTCACTGGAGAATTCCAGGGAATTCATAAGGATATTTTAGCACATTTGCTGGAATTTTACTACCAAAATTCGTAATATTCCAGTGAATATACTGGGAAATGAATGCACTGAAATTTTCCAGTACCAAAACGTAGTAAATTTCCGGTTTTTTACAGTGCAGTTTGAAGAAAGGAAACTGCAACGATCTGAACCAGAACCGTGCATTGTAAAATCATGAGCACTTTTTCTCCACTCCACTTATGGATTCCGTCTTTCGCTCACTGGGGAATGCAGTTGTCATGAGAAATATCAGAATTCTTTTCCACATTGGGGAATTATTTTGTCTTTTAAATGTTGAATCCCCCAAAGCATGACGGAGAAGTCCATCCAATCGAGATGAGGAGTGCCTCATCTATGGAAGAACCGCCACTATTTCACAAATTCGGAAATTTAAAACGGAATAATTGCAACTACTCAATCAAATAGTCGATTTTCGACCATCTTAAAATAAAATATCTACGGCGACTATTTATTAGTTGCCTCAATTAACACGGTAATGACAGTAATAACTCACGTAAAAACCTAATGAGAAATGAAGTATTTACATTGGTCGTACTTCAGTATCCAAAAAAGGTTTGACCATTTAAAAGTCAGCATATTAACAATTCAACAAAAAAAAAACAATCTGTTGCAACTGTTGAAAATAAGTGTACAACATTTCACTAAGAATGGTACACTGTAAAAAATATTTATGAATTTCCAAAAGGAAAAGGATGGTGAAAAACTTATAAACTTGAGATTTTACCAAAATGGTTTGTGAATTTACTAAAAAACAATGTTTGGTGTGAAACCTCCAAATTTTTTTTTCAAAGTTTTTTCTTACAGTGAAGCATCAAAGTTCCACCACGAATGGGGGACTTTCCCCCTTGTTTCAGTGAACTTTTTCCCCACTTTGGCAGGATAGTGGCAGAAAAGTCCCCTATTTCTGATAAAGAAACAATTCCTCCGCAATTTGGGGATGGAACCCACCCATGAACCGAAGAAAAACTCCCCATAACTTTTAAAATGTATGTAACCAGTAAAAATAACAGAGTAACCACCGCATTCATTTTTGCCAGTGTAAAAATAGTAAACAAGGTTCAAGTCTACAAATCTATGTAAATCGTCAATCAATGTTCATTGTCAACAAGCTCTCGAAACTCACGTAAAACATAGAATCAAACCAACTGTTCTAACGTTCCAATGCATATATAATTATACATACAACATCGAAAAAGGAACACACAAATTACCCGTATGCGTGTAATCGTATGCGTATGATTTTTTTGTTCCTTCGGCGGAAAATAAGATGTAATTTGATGATACAAAACAAACTGTACAAGTTGATTATATCGCATGTACTTGAAAAGCTAGTGCAACTATCAATTGAATCGAATATTCTTGAGATGTAAAATAGCTTTATACGCGAAAGAGAGACCGTGAAGATGGATCTTGACTTACAAGTTATTACCTTACACGCGATTGAACTTGGAAATTTTTGTACTTCTCGTGGGAATAAAATTTATAAGCGGTCAAGGTCATTCGTTGACAGCTGGTTTTCATTTTATGAAAACACGGAGAAAAAATGGTTTGCTACTATAGCGCCTACAAAGAATTTTGTTGTCCTTGCAAAAATATTCACTACAGCAGCTAAGACGTTAGTTCTCTCAACAAATTTGTTCATGTCAGCAAAAAAATGTAGTTGTGTCAATCATTTTTCTTGCTCTCACAGCTAATTTTTTTTGTAGGCGCTATAGTAACAGACCTGCTTGTTATGTCAACAATACTTTTCTCTCCGTGATATAAAACAGACCATGCGTTCATGAGAATATTGTAGTCAATGAATGATTAGAGAAAGTTGTAATGGAGAGAAATGTGTTGCCACATTAGAGTTTACAATGATTTGACGGTTACATGATCTGTTTCGAGCATAGAATACACTTTGCAAAAATCGTTTTCAGATTAATAACATCGCGCAGATTCTATAGAAGCCTACACCGAAATTAGCTGTCAAAATAATTTCAAACGGTATTACTCTTCGAATTTCTTGGAGTGAAAATATACTGTAACTTCAATAAGAGTGAAAATTTCACTCCACAATACAAGAATGGTTTTTCACTCTTCACAGCGAATCGAGATTTCACTTGAATAGGTTGAAATTTTACCTCCATGAAGTGGAAATTCCCTCTTATGGAGTGAAATTCGCACTCTTATCGATATTGCAATATTTTCACTTTTCAAGAATGGATTTTGAGTTCAAGAAGCTTGGAGAGTAGGATGACGCCATGCGAACCCAGACTAGAAATCGCCCTTTGTCCAAATTGGATCATCAAAAGCCCTAACTTGCACTGTGAAAACAAACTTCGGAAAACTTCCAGTACCGTGCTGGAAGCAATTAACCTGTACATTTGTACTGAAAAATTGCATTAAAATCATGAAAATTCCAGTACACGTACCAGAAAATTCTTGCATTTATACTAGAAAATTGAAGTAAAAAACATGAAATTTCACGTAAAATACGGAAAAATTCCGGTTCAACAGGAACCGGAGAATTCCAGGTTTTTTTAACATTGTAACCCAGATCGTGCCAACTTTACCCAAGACAGGGCCTGAGATGCCAAAGAGTCACATTTCTAGCAGGGGCATTATGTGATCGAAATAACAGCGCGAGGTGTTCCATCAAAACCATTCGATATAAACCTTTTCCAGTATCGCCAATTTTTCGCAGTACATTTATTTAGATGAAAAAAACAACAGTATTTTCATGAAAAATGGCGATAAATATTTTAGTATTCACATAATTGACAATTAAAACTTCAAGATATTGTATCAAAATCAACAGTTACCCGACAAGAAATTTGGTCGGGCAAACTTCAGGGCCTTATATTACCTCATAAGGCCCCTACTTTTACCTCACCAAATTTCTGGTCGGGTAATATCTTATAATTTGCTAACATTCGGCGATTCCGCCTCATTTGAATCAAAAATTTTCTGACCAAGTTCACCCTCTACACAGCAAAAAGAAAACAGCAATGGTTACTGTGAATCACAAAAATACATTGAAACTCAAATTTATTCCATGCAGTACTGCGTTTCTCAGTTCTCATTACTGTCCAGTCAGCACTAACGAATTTCATTACAATACCCATCACTGTGTTCGCGCTAATCCTCATTATCCAAGCGTGTTTTCATTTGTTTTTCAACCGATCGCTGTAATTCACAGTAACCAGTAATGTTTTCTTCTTTTCGTGTAGAGAAAATATGGTGAGTTTATCTTCACTAAAGTGATCAATTCAATCCCCTATAGGCGATTATAATCGTAGAGGAAATGTTCTTCCATCAGGAATAGGAAATTTTCCTCCACGCTGAGGAACTATTTTGCCATTGAAGAATTGAATCCTTTGTAAGTAAAGAAAAACTTTACCAAATCATAATAAAACTTTGTGCCCACGCACCACTTTTCGGGGGAAAATTGCACAATGATTTTTCTCAATGCAATAAACAAACCCTCAATGATTTTCAAATGATACGAAGTTTCAACTAATCCTAGGGACTTCGTGTACGTTTATTAAATCTGCTTGGTTACGCGTTAAGAGAGGTATTCAGCAATAACCGCAATAATGGTTGAAAATTTCTTGTATGCGACCGTTAGGTATGGAAGGCCGGTTCGTGGGTTGGTACCTACCTAACAACCAAGCAACGTACAACGCTCAACGATCGTGTGTTGTCTATACGAATATACGTACACGTATAAAGATATTGCTGTATCAACTTAAGACAAGGCACGGATAGATCTGTCGTTGTCAGCATAGGTTCATCGATTTCGCTAGAAGAGGAGGCAGCAACACAGATTCTTCTTGGTTTCGATGCATGGAGAAAAAGAGAAAGAGAGACGGAGAGGAGTGCCCGCAGGTTGTTGATCCTTGCCTCTTCTTCTTCGTTATCTTCTTTCGTCTACCCTCCCTTACTGCTACTTATAATAACCCATTCGCAAAGCAGCGTACCTTAACAAGATTATTACTCACGGATGACAGGCAAAAGGTACGCTCGCGTTTACACGTGCAATATAGGTGACGTCCGTTACGCTGGAACAACCAAATGAGCAAAATCGAAAAAAACCTATATAGGAATTTGTCGCTAATTTGTCGCTACTTTGTAACACCAATCCCGAATTTGTCGCTCTTCGCGATTCCGAAATAATGAAGGTTGTGCTAGCGGAACCATTCCGCTAGCACAATCTCGGTTCAGAGGGATGAGAAAAAAAAAGGATTGCATAGGAATTTGTCGCTTTTTTGTCGCTCTCGATATACGTTGGGAAGAATTGAATTCGTTCATTGGTTGCTGAGATATTTAATATTTTAAGTTTGAGGATTGAAATATTGAATTCCAGCGAAATTCGGTGGAAGAATATGATGGTCAAAGGCATATTGACGCAATACAAAATGCAGACAGATGTGCAGGGGATGACGTTGGGACTACAATCCGAAGAAAACGGTTACATGAATGTTACATCGAGATGACGAAACGTAAAATGGAAATTACGTAACACGGTAATCAAATGCCGTCAGGATTTCCAACTGATTCACGTGACGATACGAGGAACGATATGACAATTGTGGATGAATTTGGAGGATATATACCATATGTCACAATCATGTAACATACAGGTAATGGGCTGGTTTACAGGATTTTCTGCCACTGATATATATGTTAAACTATATGATATTATGTTATGATATACTGATGAATTCCGCGAATCGCCCTTATATACGTATGTAGGGATTGTGGGCACTCCGGAGGACCGGGAACAGTCGAGCGACGAATCCTATGCAAGGTTTTATGGGAGCGACAAATTCAAATCCACGGGAAATCGCGAATTTCATGACATTAGATCGATTCGGATGCGATTGTGCTGGCGGAAATTCCGCGGATCGCCCTTATATACGTATTTAGGGATTGTGTGGACTCCGGAGAACCAGGAACAGTCGAGCGAAAAATTCTATGCAAGGTTTTCTGGGAGCGACAAATTCAGATCAACGAGAAATCATGAATTCCATGAATCTGAGTCGATTCAAATGCGATTGTGCTGGCGGAAATTGCAAGGATCACTCTTATATACGTATTTACAGAGTGTGTGGAATCCGGAGGACCAGAAACAGTCGAGCGACAAATTCTATGGGAGGTTTTTCTGGTAGCGACAAGTTCAAGTCCACGAGAAATCGCGAATTTCATGACACTAGATCGATTTGGATGCGATTGTGCTGGCGGAAATTCCGCGAATCGCCCTTATATACGTATGTAGGGATTGTGGGCACTCCGGAGGACCGGGAACAGTCGAGCGACGAATCCTATGCATGGTTTTATGGGAGCGACAAATTCAAATCCACGGAAAATCGCGAATTTCATGACACCAGATCGATTTAGATGCGATTGTGCTGGCGGAAATTCCGCGGATCGCCCTTATATACGTATTTAGGGATTGTGTAGACTCCGGAGGACCAGGAACAGTCGAGCGACAAATTCTATGCAAGGTTTTCTAGGAGCGACAAATTCAGATCAACGAGAAATCATGAATCCCATGAATCTGAGTCAATTCAAATGCGATTGTGCTGGCGGAAATTCCGCGAATCGCCCTTATATACGTATTTACGGATTGTGTGGACTCCGGAGGACCAGGAACAGTGGAGCGACAAATTCTATGCAAGGTTTTCTGGGAGCGACAAATTCAGATCAACGAGAAATCATGAATTCCATGAATCTGAGTCGATTCAAATGCGATTGTGCTGACGGAAATTGCAAGGATCACTCTTATATACGTATTTACAGAGTGTGTGGAATCCGGAGGACCAGAAACAGTCGAGCGACAAATTCTATGGGAGGTTTTTCTGGTAGCGACAAATTCAAATCCACGAGAAATCGCGAATTTCATGACACTAGATCGATTTGGATGCGATTGTGCTGGCGGAAATTCCGCGAATCGCCCTTATATACGTGGTTACGAATTGTGTGCACTCCGGGGGACCGGGAACAGTCGAGCGACAAATTCTATGCAAGATTTTATGGGAGCGACAAATTCAAATCCACGGGAAATCGCGAATTTCATGACACTAGATCGATTTGGATGCGATTGTGCTGGCGGAAATTCCGCGGATGGCCCTTATATACGTATTTAGGGATTGTGTGGACTCCGGAGGACCAGGAACAGTCGAGCGACAAATTCTATGCAAGGTTTTCTGGGAGCGACAAATTCAGATCAACGAGAAATCATGAATTCCATGAATCTGAGTCGATTCAAATGCGATTGTGCTGGCGGAAATTGCAAGGATCACTCTTATATACGTATTTACAGAGTGTGTGGAATCCGGAGGACCAGAAACAGTCGAGCGACAAATTCTATGGGAGGTTTTTCTGGTAGCGACAAATTCAAATCCACGAGAAATCGCGAATTTCATGACACTAGATCGATTTGGATGCGATTGTGCTGGCGGAAATTCCGCGAATCGCCCTTATATACGTATGTAGGGATTGTGGGCACTCCGGAGGACCGGGAACAGTCGAGCGACGAATCCTATGCAAGGTTTTATGGGAGCGACAAATTCAAATCCACGGAAAATCGCGAATTTCATGACACCAGATCGATTTAGATGCGATTGTGCTGGCGGAAATTCCGCGAAGCGCCCTTATATACGTATTAAGGGATTGTGTGGACTCCGGAGGACCAGGAACAGTCGAGCGACAAATTCTATGCAAGGTTTTCTGGGAGCGACAAATTCAGATCAACGAGAAATCATGAATTCCATGAATCTGAGTCGATTCAAATGCGATTGTGCTGGCGGAAATTGCAAGGATCACTCTTATATACGTATTTACAGAGTGTGTGGAATCCGGAGGACCAGGAACAGTCGAGCGACAAATTCTATGGGAGGTTTTTCTGGTAGCGACAAATTCAAATCCACGAGAAATCGCGAATTTCATGACACTAGATCGATTTATATGTGATTATGCTGGCGGAAATTCCGCGAATCGCCCTCATATACGTATTTGAGGATCGTGTGCACTCCGGAGGACTAGGAACAGTCAAGCGACAGATTCTATGCAACGTGTTTCTGGTAGCGAACATCCTAAAGTAGTCGTAGATAGGTATGGGAAAACCAATTTAAGGTTCTTGATACCATTCCATGCTATCATCAATAGAGTTATTGAGACAAGAAAGGAATACTTTACTTTTTTGAGATTAAAAATCAATGTTTTCAGTTTTCAACTTCATTTCAACTCAGTCATTTTCCGACGAATCAGGATCAATATTATAGATTCCGATTCGTAGAACTCCCCCAAAGACGAAAATGTGAAAGTTTGTAAAAATCAATAATCCGTCAATAAATTCTTCATTCGAAGCAAAAATCACCTTCATCACACTTGCATCGAGGAAGTGGTGCGGGAAGTATGGCCTACAAAAAACCCCCAGCGACAAAGTTGTTCGTTATCGTTTGGACAAACTCTTTAAACAGTTTCAGACCGATTGGATTGTTGGTTCACAAAGTACAGCGATTTATTCATCAACGCGCAAGGGAAATTCATCAGGATAATCCGTCTTCAAACGGCTAAATATCAGATTCCGTAGAAAGAAGGATATTCACTTAATTCTTCAACTCGGTCCATGTTTTTTGGGCCAGGGATTTCGAATTTCGACCTATTATTGCAAGATTCCCCATTCATGATTTGAATTTGTCGCTCCCATAAAACCTTGCATAGAATTTGTCGCTCGACTGTTCCCGGTCCCCCGGAGTGCACACAATTCGTAACCACGTATATGAGGGCGATTCGCGGAATTTCCGCCAGCACAATCGCATCCAAATCGATCTATTGTCATGAAATTCGCGATTTCTCGTGGATCTGAATTTGTCGCTCCCATAAAACCTCGCATAGAATTTGTCGCTCAACTGTTCCTGGTCCTCCGGAGTGCACACAATCCGTAAATAAGTATATAAGGGCGATTCACGGAATTTTCGCCAGCACAATCACATCTAAATCGATCTAGTGTCATGAAATTCGCGATTTCTCGTGGATCTGAATTTGTCGCTCCCATAAAACCTCGCATAGAATTTATCGCTCAACTGTTCCTGGTCCTCCGGAGTCCACACAATCCCTAAATACGTATATAAGGGCGATCCGCGGAATTTCCGCGAGCACAATCGCATACAAATCGATCTAGTGTCATGAAATTCGCGATTTCCCGTGGATTTGAATTTGTCGCTCCCATAAAATCTTGCATAGAATTTGTCGCTCGACTGTTCCCGGTCCCCCGGAGTGCACACAATTCGTAACCACGTATATAAGGGCGATTCGCGGAATTTCCGCCAGCACAATCACATCTAAATCGATCTAGTGTCATGAAATTCGCGATTTCTCGTGGATCTGAATTTGTCGCTCCCATAAAACCTCGCATAGAATTTATCGCTCAACTGTTCCTGGTCCTCCGGAGTCCACACAATCCCTAAATACGTATATAAGGGCGATCCGCGGAATTTCCGCCAGCACAATCGCATCCAAATCGATCTAGTGTCATGAAATTCGCGATTTCCCGTGGATTTGAATTTGTCGCTCCCATAAAATCTTGCATAGAATTTGTCGCTCGACTGTTCCCGGTCCCCCGGAGTGCACACAATTCGTAACCACGTATATAAGGGCGATTCACGGAATTTCCGCCAGCACAATCGCATTTGAATCGACTCAGATTCATGGAATTCATGATTTCTCGTTGATCTGAATTTGTCGCTCCCAGAAAACCTTGCATAGAATTTGTCGCTCGACTGTTCCTGGTCCTCCGGAGTCCACACAATCCCTAAATACGTATATAAGGGCGATCCGCGGAATTTCCGCCAGCACAATCGCATCCAAATCGATCTAGTGTCATGAAATTCGCGATTTCCCGTGGATTTGAATTTGTCGCTCCCATAAAATCTTGCATAGAATTTGTCGCTCGACTGTTCCCGGTCCCCCGGAGTGCACACAATTCGTAACCACGTATATAAGGGCGATTCGCGGAATTTCCGCCAGCACAATCGCATCCAAATCGATCTAGTGTCATGAAATTCGCGATTTCACGTGGATTTGAATTTGTCGCTCCCATAAAATCTTGCATAGAATTTGTCGCTCGACTGTTCCCGGTCCCCCGGAGTGCACACAATTCGTAACCACGTATATAAGGGCGATTCGCGGAATTTCCGCCAGCACAATCGCATCCAAATCGATCTAGTGTCATGAAATTCGCGATTTCCCGTGGATTTGAATTTGTCGCTCCCATAAAATCTTGCATAGAATTTGTCGCTCGACTGTTCCCGGTCCCCCGGAGTGCACACAATTCGTAACCACGTATATAAGGGCGATTCGCGGAATTTCCGCCAGCACAATCGCATCCAAATCGATCTAGTGTCATGAAATTCGCGATTTCGCGTGGATTTGAATTTGTCGCTCCCATAAAATCTTGCATAGAATTTGTCGCTCGACTGTTCCCGGTCCCCCGGAGTGCACACAATTCGTAACCACGTATATAAGGGCGATTCACGGAATTTCCGCCAGCACAATCGCATTTGAATCGACTCAGATTCATGGAATTCATGATTTCTCGTTGATCTGAATTTGTCGCTCCCAGAAAACCTTGCATAGAATTTGTCGCTCGACTGTTCCTGGTCCTCCGGAGTCCACACAATCCCTAAATACGTATATAAGGGCGATCCGCGGAATTTCCGCCAGCACAATCGCATCCAAATCGATCTAGTGTCATGAAATTCGCGATTTCCCGTGGATTTGAATTTGTCGCTCCCATAAAATCTTGCATAGAATTTGTCGCTCGACTGTTCCCGGTCCCCCGGAGTGCACACAATTCGTAACCACGTATATAAGGGCGATTCACGGAATTTCCGCCAGCACAATCACATCTAAATCGATCTAGTGTCATGAAATTCGCGATTTCTCGTGGATCTGAATTTGTCGCTCCCATAAAACCTCGCATAGAATTTATCGCTCAACTGTTCCTGGTCCTCCGGAGTCCACACAATCCCTAAATACGTATATAAGGGCGATCCGCGGAATTTCCGCCAGCACAATCGCATCCAAATCGATCTAGTGTCATGAAATTCGCGATTTCCCGTGGATTTGAATTTGTCGCTCCCATAAAATCTTGCATAGAATTTGTCGCTCGACTGTTCCTGGTCCTCCGGAGTCCACACAATCCCTAAATACGTATATAAGGGCGATCCGCGGAATTTCCGCCAGCACAATCGCATCCAAATCGATCTAGTGTCATGAAATTCGCGATTTCCCGTGGATTTGAATTTGTCGCTCCCATAAAACCTCGCATAGAATTTATCGCTCAACTGTTCCTGGTCCTCCGGAGTCCACACAATCCCTAAATACGTATATAAGGGCGATCCGCGGAATTTCCGCCAGCACAATCGCATCCAAATCGATCTAGTGTCATGAAATTCGCGATTTCCCGTGGATTTGAATTTGTCGCTCCCATAAAATCTTGCATAGAATTTGTCGCTCGACTGTTCCCGGTCCCCCGGAGTGCACACAATTCGTAACCACGTATATAAGGGCGATTCACGGAATTTCCGCCAGCACAATCGCATTTGAATCGACTCAGATTCATGGAATTCATGATTTCTCGTTGATCTGAATTTGTCGCTCCCAGAAAACCTTGCATAGAATTTGTCGCTCGACTGTTCCTGGTCCTCCGGAGTCCACACAATCCCTAAATACGTATATAAGGGCGATCCGCGGAATTTCCGCCAGCACAATCGCATCCAAATCGATCTAGTGTCATGAAATTCGCGATTTCCGTGGATTTGAATTTGTCGCTCCCATAAAATCTTGCATAGAATTTGTCGCTCGACTGTTCCCGGTCCCCCGGAGTGCACACAATTCGTAACCACGTATATAAGGGCGATTCGCGGAATTTCCGCCAGCACAATCGCATCCAAATCGATCTAGTGTCATGAAATTCGCGATTTCCCGTGGATTTGAATTTGTCGCTCCCATAAAATCTTGCATAGAATTTGTCGCTCGACTGTTCCCGGTCCCCCGGAGTGCACACAATTCGTAACCACGTATATAAGGGCGATTCGCGGAATTTCCGCCAGCACAATCGCATCCAAATCGATCTAGTGTCATGAAATTCGCGATTTCCGTGGATTTGAATTTGTCGCTCCCATAAAATCTTGCATAGAATTTGTCGCTCGACTGTTCCCGGTCCCCCGGAGTGCACACAATTCGTAACCACGTATATAAGGGCGATTCGCGGAATTTCCGCCAGCACAATCGCATCCAAATCGATCTAGTGTCATGAAATTCGCGATTTCCGTGGATTTGAATTTGTCGCTCCCATAAAATCTTGCATAGAATTTGTCGCTCGACTGTTCCCGGTCCCCCGGAGTGCACACAATTCGTAACCACGTATATAAGGGCGATTCACGGAATTTCCGCCAGCACAATCGCATTTGAATCGACTCAGATTCATGGAATTCATGATTTCTCGTTGATCTGAATTTGTCGCTCCCAGAAAACCTTGCATAGAATTTGTCGCTCGACTGTTCCTGGTCCTCCGGAGTCCACACAATCCCTAAATACGTATATAAGGGCGATCCGCGGAATTTCCGCCAGCACAATCGCATCCAAATCGATCTAGTGTCATGAAATTCGCGATTTCCCGTGGATTTGAATTTGTCGCTCCCATAAAATCTTGCATAGAATTTGTCGCTCGACTGTTCCCGGTCCCCCGGAGTGCACACAATTCGTAACCACGTATATAAGGGCGATTCGCGGAATTTCCGCCAGCACAATCGCATCCAAATCGATCTAGTGTCATGAAATTCGCGATTTCTCGTGGATCTGAATTTGTCGCTCCCATAAAACCTTGCATAGAATTTGTCGCTCAACTGTTCCTGGTCCTCCGGAGTGCACACAATCCGTAAATAAGTATATAAGGGCGATTCACGGAATTTCCGCCAGCACAATCGCATCCAAATCGATCTAGTGTCATGAAATTCGCGATTTCTCGTGGATTTGAATTTGTCGCTCCCATAAAACCTTGCATAGAATTTGTCGCTCGACTGTTCCTGGTCCTCCGGAATCCACACAGTCCCTAAATACGTATATAAGGGCGATCCGCGGAATTTCCGCCAGCACAATCGCATCCAAATCGATCTAGTGTCATGAAATGAGAAAGTTACTATTCTTCAAACACTAAATTTTATCGCAACAAGGAAAAAAATTCGAAAATAAAAAAAAATAAATTTTGATTTCTCAAAATTTTTCAAATATTCAGCAAATGTTCAGGAATTTCTCCTGAGCTGATCTTCGGTGAGAACTTTTAAAACATGAACAACTCACATATTTCCATAAGAGACAGGTAAACAAAGAATGTTCGATTTTTTTGCGTGACTCTTATATATAACATATATATCAGTGGCAGAAAATCCTGTAAACCAGCTCATTACCTGTATGTTACATGATTGTGACATATGGTATATATCCTCCAAATTCATTCGCAATTGTCATATTGTTCCTCGTATCGTCACGTGAATCAGTTGGAAATCCTGACGGTATTTGATTACCGTGTTACGTAATTTCCATTTTACGTTTCGTAATCTCGATGTAACATTCATGTAACCGTTTTCTTCGGATTGTAGTCCCAACGTCATCCCCTGCACATCTGTCTGCATTTTGTATTGCGTCAATATGCCTTTGACCATCATATTCTTCCACCGAATTTCGCTGGAATTCAATATTTCAATCCTCAAACTTAAAATATTAAATATCTCAGCAACCAATGAACGAATTCAATTCTTCCCAACGTATATCGAGAGCGACAAAAAAGCGACAAATTCCTATGCAATCCTTTTTTTTTCTCATCCCTCTGAACCGAGATTGTGCTAGCGGAATGGTTCCGCTAGCACAACCTTCATTATTTCGGAATCGCGAACAGCGACAAATTCGGGATTGGTGTTACAAATTAGCGACAAATTAGCGACAAATTCCTATATAGGTTTTTTTCGATTTTGCTCATTTGGTTGTTCCAGCGTAACGGACGTATATAGGTGTGGTTAAACCACCTACTATAACATCAATCGTGTATGAGTTTTCTGTTTTTGCCCTTCTTTTATTAATAAATTTATACGAATGATGTTGGATACTTTTACTTCATCGATATGAATCCCAAACACGAATCCACTTTTCGTTGACCTCGGATTTGAATAACAGAAAATTTGATGATATCCCACCTATATCCTACCATAATCCTACGGAAATACTAACAGCCACAGCCACACTCTGGGGGTAAGCTCGGTCGTGGACCACGGTAATTCGTACTTAATTCTCGCAAATGGGTATCTACTCCCTAACCCGTAAAGCAAAGCAAAGCAACGCCAAGCCAAGACGAGGGCACGACGCGTCGATTTATTTGCATTTGTGTATATATGTATACACATTTATATTTATTCACGCTCGGTCGTCGTTGACGGGCATAATACGTTTGTAGAGCCAACGCAATTACTTTTCTATGTACATGGATTATCGGGAATGCAGCTTACGGTAGAGGACACGATTATTCCTTGTGATAATGAGCATTTATCGTCCACGCATCTTATGGGTCGTGCATTCATCCGCGGTCAGATACAGAGCTATCGATATAATTCTATTATATCGCGAAATTGACTTCCAAATCTTCGAAGAATTCCAATTAATTTATTTCCTTATCTGAATGATAATAAAATTTTAGATATCGCATCCAACGAAGAAAGTGATTGATTCTTTGAATCAAGTATAATGGCATCATTTTTACCTCCCCTTTCGATTTAAATAATTCCTTTTCGTTTGTATAACAATTACAAATAGAGATGAAGAAATTCATTAATACACTATGTTCACGACAATATGATTTTTATACTCTATATAAAAGCAAAGTCTATGCTTGCGTCGGAATTTAGTGGCTGTAACTAAACTATTTCTCTCGGTCTATATGATTATTTTATATTATCACATATGTTTTACGTACACCATAATATTACCCAACGCCGCACTTCCTCTATCTTTCCTCGGCTCGTAAAAGCTTCTTTCCCCTGCTACGCTCGAGTTATTTTCTCCTCTATCTTCTTTTTTCTTTCACTTTTGTATGTGCAGGGTAAGTGCACCAACCATGGATGAAATTAGATTTTTTTTCTCAATCGTAACAAATAAAAGGAAATATGAGAATACGAAAGTGGCTATGGTGTTTTATATTATGTGATATCACGGCAATGCATGAAATCTAGACTGCTCAGATTTAAATTGTGCGCTATGGGGAGAGACTTTTCAAATATTTTATTTGAATTTTCAAGTATCTGAGAATTCATTCGCAACAAATAAAAACCACAAAAATAAGATAAATTTTGTTATGGCTTCTATACTTCCTCTGTGAATTTGCATGTATTTGAGAAGTACTGAGAATAAATTTTTTGTTACATGTTGACGATTGACCGGTTAAGCTAAGATTCAGCGCGGATTTTTATGAAAAATCAGGAATTGAGGATAGTTATAATCAAAATTTCTTGATGTCTCTAGCCACGAAGAAAAATAGAACACTGAAAAAAAAATGTATTCCAGTCAAATAAATATTCTTTGGAACCAAAATAATTTATTGGAATCAAATAAACGATTAAAACCATCTATTTAATTCAAATAAATTATTTTGGTTCCAAAGAATATTTTGTTAATTCTAATGAATATTGCTTTGCTACAGGACAAATAAATATTTATTTTACTGGAATAAATTTTTTTTTCAGTGAAGTTTATACAATGAGATTTCTTCCACTATGTAAAGGATCAGATCGTTTGCTAAACCCAATCGCTACACTGAAGAAAAACATCGATTACTTTGATAATTTCAAGAACTTTCAAAGACAGATGATTGAGATAATATTACTTGTTTTGTAGATGTGACAACTTCAAACAGATTGAAAAAGTTGACGTTACAGTCACCTAATTTGTGATCATCTTTCACAACACAAACTGGAATTACGTTTAATAAGGGAATTTATAATCAGAGCTCTCTTGCAAAAATAATAATAAATATGTAACAAAATTCACTCGGAGGGTCGTTTGAAAAATAATTCATACCGTCGTATACCATAAGTCAGATTTCAAGAATCCTCTTGGTAAAGAATCTTTAAATCATGGTACCAACGTTAAACATTGAACACTTATACGCGAACATAAAGAAAGCAAGAGTGCGTGTGCAAGAGCGAAACTCCAGCGTAGCCAACAACGGGTAATATTATTGTCGTGAAAAGATGCGTTGCATTAACTCGCTGTGTGCATGCAAAAAGTTAGCATCTTATGGTCGTGGTGGACAACAAAGTGGATTTACGCAGTCGAGACGTATTTATCGACTGGTCCTCAATGGCTGGTCCAGCGTCCCATTAAGCACGACAAACACCTACGTCAACCTGAAGACCCGTCACATATATGTATGGTGCACACATATGTTTCCTTTCTCGATCTTCACCGAAGAAAAATGGAAGAGGAGATGAAGAAGCAGAAGAAGAAGAAAAAGAAGGAGTACAAGAACAAGAAAAAGGAAAGCAAAAGAGAAGAAGGATGACAGACTCTTAAGGGAATAATATCATATCGATTAAATCACACCCAATAACCAAATGACAAAAATACGATACATAATTATTATTCATTTTTTCCGCAACAAGTTTGCTTTTTTCTTTCCAATCGTCTTCCGACCTTGAAGAATAGAAAATTTGTTGGAAAATTGATAACAAAAGGTTCACGAGAGGACTTATGTAAAATCCTCGTCCAAGTAGCGATGACAAATGACACGTTGTTACTTATTGATAATTAGATTGACGTAAGTCGAGAGCTCATACCACTAAAGCGGAAGGATTAATAAAGTTAATTGGAGCAGAGAGAATTCCGAGGGGCTAACGGCACTCCTACCATTCTCGTGATGCTTAGGTTACTCTTCGGATACGTAATACCGCGACCTGTGATGTTGGAGTTCAGATCGCATCCGGTACAAAAGTGCATTCGATGTGCAAAAAGAAACGATATATGTGTTCCTAATCCCTAATATTGGTTCAGTTTTGACTTTCAATTCTTTAGGAAAAGTTTTTATAACAGTGATGGGGATCTTTGCAAAGGATCGATCCTGTTTTATACAAGAAAATATACAATCTTTAGAAATTCGATACCTTTTATAAAAAAAAAAAAAGGATCGATCTTTTTCAAGGATCCCCAAAACCTGCTACACATCCCAAAAACAATCAGATTCCAAATCCTTCATAGTAGACACAGCATACTGATCTACATTTTAGATTATGGAATCGTAATAATTTAACCTCCATCACAAAACAAGAGTACAAATCACGAACTTGCCTCTTTATATTTCGATGATGTAAAGTCTCGCGTATTCCACAAAAGAATATCTTCCATTATACTCTCTTTAACACATAATTTTACATGGATGCGAATATGATGAATATTTTCCTCTTTCGTTACATAGCTCCTTTCATATCTATCGTCAGAGCATGAAATAACACAATGCGTAAAGTTCATTGTATGTAATATACAATTTTACATGAAACATTTTAAATCTTCCTTATTAAATCATTATACACGAAAAAAAAGATAACCGAGGCATCTCTTTTACTTGAAGATTGACAGTTATGTGTATATCCTTTCATGCAAAATAATACACGTAAGATTTGAAAAAAAAAAGATCGAGATGTATTGTCAGGTCTTTTGATAGCATATTATAAAAGATCAAAACAAATTGTTCTCGATGTACAATCAGCATTCAAGAATTTTCAACGTGAGATTCGAAATCTTAAGCGCTGATAATTTATCAATCGAAAAGCACGAATACACGAATACATCGAATTCTCCTTCTCAAACGTAACAAAGTATTTTGTTCTTCAAACAATAAGTTGTAATCATAATATTTTATCTTCGATCATTCCCAATACGTCAATAATAAAAACATTTTACAATTCATGGAAGACACACGATTTATCATTTCCAATACAAATTGCAACGTCGAGGAGTACGAGATCGCATATATAACACAACATCTTGGATATACAAGTTACATTTGTTCCAAATAATTGATCGTTTTAGTCGTGATGATGCACTTATAAAGATACGTACGTCTACCCTTCAATTATATCATCATTTACCGGATGGATATATTCACAAAAAGAAAAGAAAAAACACGAAAACTTACTGAAAATTAATATTTATACGCGAAGCAAAGTACACGCGATTGTTTGGAAACTTGTGGTTTCGTATTCTCAGTTGCCTTTGAAATGAAAAATAACTATGAAGAGAGAATTCTTGTACCGATAGTTAAGGATAATTTCAATTTCTTTTTGGTTTTGTGCGTATCCATGAACCATGGTGGAGCATACAAGCAACCTACCGTAAGATACGATTTACCTGTGAACGTGTAATTCACTTAACAGTGCTCTCTTTCTCTACTCCCGAGTACTCCGCGCATAACAGCTAATTACCTGTTACACACTCCGTAGAGTAGAAAATGTTAGTTTCTAATCTACAACAGATGAAATTTATTTGAAATGATGAGAGCAATAATTGAAATATTTTATATCAATGCGCGTCTGATTTAAATAAATAAAATATAAAAATACACGATTTATGATTATTTTCAAAACCCTCGCTAAGAGTTCCTTTTACGCATTCAATAAACACCACTCTGGTATAATGAGATTCATTATTTCACGTATCAAGGGCAGCTGTGGTACGTAACAAGTAAATGGTGATATTTTTCAAACATCTGCTTGGAGTGCTATGAAAGAAATCAAGATTCAAATCTTCGACAGATATATACACCATTTGAAAAAATATTCTTCTCCAGCTTCACGTTATTAGCTTATTCTCTCGTTATTTTCAAATTCGGCACAATTACTTTTCCTTCGTATGATAAAAGCTAAAAGTTTTTTTCTCGATAATCAATCGTTCGAAAGAGTAAAAAATAATGGATTCTCACTTGGAGAAACATCGAGATTCTCAATGCGTGAATGTACGTCGTAGGGAATGTAGTTCTTATGCGAGGTAAGGTTTTTTTAGCATTCCAATGATAGCACTATGAGAAGAGATTATTCTATAATAATATAAATACACGTATCGTCGAGAAAAACGGGTTTTGTATCTTATTTGAGTCTTATAATAAATCGTGTCACTTATAAAAGAATCTTCTCAAAACCAAAAAATAAGGATTTGAATTTTCATTTCTAATCAACCTACAATACAATTCGATACAATTCACTTGAAGAGGTTTTCAAAAATTCGTTTCATCAAATGTACGGTAAAGCAATGAACCAAGTGAAAGGAACACTCAGTTAACCTTTCTACAGTATGTTACACTTCATTACTGTACTCTTAGTTTTATTGTCTTGTCAGTAAAACGATATTTTCTTCTTTCCTGTTGCACAATTTATGATTTCGAAGCCAATTTCAATCTTTGAAAAGCTTCAATATATTCACATAAAATTCATATTTAACGTGTTCGAATAACCGAAGAAATTTTCACAAATGTGTTCAGGTTTTACTTTCATTCTAGATATGAAATTCTCAATATTTATGTTCTTAAAATTCGATTCTTGATGAATGTACTATAGAATCAACTATTCAATTCATCCTAGAATAATGATAAAAAATCTAACGTCAAATGAGAAGAAATTAAGTTATACGATGTGGAGCTAGAATCATGTCAATTTGTATGGAGCTGAAACTAGCAGCCAGTTCTTGTAACTTTGTATTAGACCTTGTTAAAGCTTTGTTTATATCGGAAATCGATCAAGCAGCATCCCAATCAACGTTTCAGATCCTTGAATCTTCAATAGACATTTTATTTAAAAAATGATTGCAATCGGCTGCTAACTTTATGGCTGCCAATTTCAGCTTGATTAAATTCGTGCTGAATGCAAGGACTTGGTTTAAACCCGAAGGAATATCCATCCGATGACCATACGTTCAGATTAAATTCAGATCAAATATGATTGTTACGAAAGTAATAAATTGTGATAAGACCTGAACGAGGTTTCGATTTGGTCAATTTTGAAGGAAACCTGTTTATTTCCTTCCGTTGAACCCTCGATATTGGTACAAATATGGGTCAAACGAGTTCTTGAATTGAGTATCACTGGACTTAAGAAACGTTTTCGGCACGATTAGTACCGAAAGGCGTATACTGTTCTCATCACGTACATAAGCTGTCAGCTGGCGTCAAAGAGGGTCTCTCTACAGAGTACCGACGACGACAGGCAAGCAACAACTGGCGACCTTGCGGACCAGTTGTCTTGCCGTCCCAGTCGGTTAATTAATACTGTATTGCTATTCGCGATACGTCACATCACCGACGAGCTGATAACCTATGCATTTAAAACATTCCTTGAAAATGTGAGTGCCTCTGTCTCTCTTCACGGACATTAAAACAAAAAAATAATAATCTACCCATTGTCAAGGAATTCATACGCATTACGATTTCCTTACTTTTTTCTGTTCGCAGGAGCTCATGATACATGAAATTCAAGATACATTTTCATGTACAATATAATTTCAAACTCTTGCGTTTCATACACCGTTTGTTAATTGTTTTTTCATTCAAGGAGAGAAGTATTGATTCATATCGATATTTTATGCTCAAGACAATGATATTTTATGTTGGTTTCAAGGACACCTTTGTTGGTAATTCAGTTTGAAAGACATATATCATGAGTAAAGTGCATTTCAGAGTGCAGCAAAAATGATGATATTTATAATAATAACACGATACGAAGACGCACTTTCGTTGATGTTTCTTCGGCATAGCGAGTGATCCAATTGAATAACTGCAATTTGCTGCCATTCGTCGCCGTCTCAAATGCATATGCACAGTTCATATTTTTATACAATAAATTTTGCGTTTCGCTCGATATTAGGATCAAGTAAAATTATCTGTATACCTGTATGCATTTATAAACGAATCACCCATGGAGAATATTACAATATAGGCTTTCAACGTCATATATAATAATCAGTATTCCCTCAGCTCTTCAAAGGATTCAACAGCTTAATTGAATTACACAACGAAAATAACACCTCTTGCGAATGGATCGGATCCCATCCACAAAAGCGTACAAAGTTACTTTGCTGAGGAAAAACTTCATTGCCCTGACCACTGGATCATATTGGTGAATTAAATGCTTCCTAGCAGACCGAAGATAGTTGAAATTGCTTTTCACGAGAAAAAGAAGAGGAAGAAACAGGAGGAGAAGAAGAAGAAGAAGAAGCAGAAGAAGAAAAGAAAGAGCAAGGAGGTAGACAAAGTATACGAGAAAATAAAAGAGGAACGCGTTATTGGTTTGAGAAAAAGACAACTATAGGGAGACGAGAAAAGAGAAGAAGAAATTACCATGGTACATCCTTTACGATTCGTAACACCGGGATTTATGCTAGGTAGGCAGTGCGAATACCAGAGGAGAAAGAGATGCGGTTAAGGGCGGATCAATCTCAAGACAGGTTTCAAATACACACGCCTACAACTATAAAAGGGTGTGCGAATGTTCGAACGCGCATTACAACCATAGAGAAATATATCTCTCATTCGTGTTATGAAAATAAAACGCTAAACAAGGAAAAATAGTAATACGTCTTAAGGATAAATATAGACTCGATTTTTCTATTATTAGATATCATCAAATTGAATGAACTTGCATGAATTCGTTATACGATATTCTTACGCACCTGCAGCACTTAAGGTGCTGCGAGGGAAAATTTTTCCAAATTTTTCCCTGTGAAGTTAAGTAATAATTCGACAATGAAAATCTTATTACCGCAACACGATAGGTAATAAGATTTTGAGACAGCTAACAAACGAAGTAAACGTTTGGTAAACTTATGAAATTCTGAAACTCGACCACAGGTTGAAAGTGATCATTGAACTTAATAAGAATGGTGAAAGGTTTCCTTTTGCCTGGTGACAGGAAATGTAAATGCAGGTAGAGGCTTTTAAGATTTTAGATGCAAGCAGGGAAAGGCATAGATTTGGACTCACGGTATATCGAGAATGATGTACGAAAAGAGATGGAAATAAATGAGAGTAAAAGGAAAGGGAACAAGACAGATAGGCCCACCACATTGGCACAACACCGGTTGAGTCTTGTGTACTGTCGCGTCGTACAATAACCGTTCGCTCTTTGTCCGACCAGCTGCCTCCTGTTGGCAGAGATTCTCAATCACATTTGCAATTAGCTTATAATAAAGATAATTATTATTGTTCTTTCTTCTGTGCTTTCAAGGATTTATCTAGCGGTAATATCGCTTCATTTGAAATTCAGAAAGGAAATTATGGAATCAAGGAAAAAACGAAAAGAAAAGAATAGAAAAGAAAAACATTTAAAAAAAAAGTTATTTACGTCAGGTCCGAGTTAACTGTGAAAGACTTTTATTACGTAAGGTAAAAATGTCTAACCAGATCTGTGTCGTTTTTCTTTCTGAGGGTATAGATTTGAACGTCAGTTAATCGTCGCACCTCCAGACGTGTTTTAGATCTCTGATACGGATTGTTTTATGTGTAAGTTATCCGTTCTCTTATGCTTCGCCCTAAAGTCCAACACTATTATGAGTTGTTGTAAGTAAAACGAGCGAGTTGTGTCGCTTGAGAGTTCATTCGCCCGTGGGGTCATCGACGTTCGCAGACAATTTCTGTTCGAGATGTCCGTGAAATCGTTTAAAGTTGCGAAAATCATGCTGTAACTAAATATCACTGTCTCGCTGAATATCATTTGTGATTGTTTCCCAATTTATCGTTGGGTTTCGATCTCTTTGTGACTTCCAAACTGATCTTCGAATATCCTCCGTTACCGATCTTTGCTCGCACGTAACTGAAAAATCTTCATTTTCATTCGTTTTCCGTGAGGATAAATGATCTTAATCTCAATAATATTAATAGCATTCATAGTAGAGTCAAAATTAATTACCAAACTGTTCATAAATTGAATGACTCACAGCGAGTTCGTATCATAACAGTTTAAAAACCCTGAATAGCCTAAGGCAAAATTTCAACATCCATTCATTTTTTTTTCAACTTTATCGAGACTTCAACAAAATGTACTTCTTTCGATGCGTGTATTGTTGTTTTGAAGTTGAAACACATAGAAAGTGGAAAAATATCGAACGACCTGATTAGATAAAACTACATTGTTCACCTTCTTCTTTCAATCTTTAGAACTACCTCTGCTCCAACGAATGACAGCCAATGCTCAACCGGTCACTGCACCGACATACATCGCATAGGATACCTTATTCGCTATTATCGATGGACAAAAATAATAATAATTTACCGGAAAAATGAACTCTCCTGAAGTGATTGAACCATAAAAACCTTCTCCTGGTGACAAAAGTGAATCAAACCCTGCACAGGATTTATTCTTCCTTTCTTGAAAAATTCTTATAAAATTCATATGTTATTGAATTGAACCACAATTTCAATATTAATTCATAGCAACATACATCCTGCTTGCACGAAAAGCGCTTATTTCGATATTCATTTAAAATCGGTACGAGATAAATGAGTAATACCTCAATGCTAATTATTGGTCGGTGACGCGAATGAACTTAAAATAGAATTTGACAAAATATTTTCGTCACAAATCGATTGGTCAACAGTTAACGAGCATACGTTCTTGAATTCTATTAACGGATCACAAACGATTCAATTGCCAAAAATAAATCTTGAGCGTTGATAAAATAATCGTCATCAGACAATCTCTTTTCTCCCTCGGAATTCCTATGATATTCATAAATTTCCTCACGGTTCTTGATCGCTGTATTTGAAAATTATGTATCGAATAGAAAAGAAATAGAAAAAAAATTTCATAATAATCTAATAAAAATCCTGTTGATATCCTGTGGTCGAATAAGAAAACGGAGGATGGTTGAGAAAATTCAATTCAATATTATTTGCAGTGCAAGAATTTCAAGGAACAAACGAGGTAATAGATACTGTGAGTTTAGTACACTATGCATATAAGGTGAATGTCTAAAAATCGATCCTCTTGTCTATCTCTTTTGCTCTCTCACCAAATTCATCCCCTTGCTCGTACTACCTTCTCCACAGATAGGATACTATAACTGTTGTGGGGTCGAAACAGCATTTGCTACCATGTGGACCATACGCGTATATGTAAGCAATAGAATCCAACCCTACCTGAACGGAAGGCATTGCCACAAACGCCATATGGTCATAGATGTAACTTTTACCACGGCTCTTAACCTTGCTTCTCGTCATCGAAGTACAAATAGTTTTTACCATAATCTTTTGAATGAATTGTCTTCAACCGCGTCTAAGGGCTGAATATTCAATGAGAACTTCGTCGCAGAATCGATATTTGGAATGACTGATGTAATGAACATTATTTTGCACTCCCTCAATTGTCGTGTTAACTGTTGCTATGGCGAAATTAATATTCGTTCAAATTAAATACAACCTGTTGACTTTCGGTATTTCGACCAATTGTAACTTGAAGGGAGTGAAACATGGATACAAATGAATACACGACGAGAAAATGGAATATTCAAAGTTCATACAATAAGGACTGAACATACACTGTAAAAAATGCGGGGAATTTTTCTCCACACTGTTGGTGGATTTCATCCGCTCATCGCGGGGGAATTGGTTTTCCATAAGAAATAAGAGATTTTTCCATCACTTTGAGGAATTATTTTGTCTTTTGGGCGTTGAATCCTCTACAAATAGAGGGAAAGTCTGCCAAATTATGGTGAAAAATTCCTGATCTATGGAGGAACTTTGCTGTCACCATTTTTTTGGGGGAAAATTGCACAATCATTTTTTACAATGTATAAACGAATGAGCAGATAACATAAGCACAAGTGAGATGCGTAGAAACCTGATGATATTGCTCTTCGCATCTCATTTGTGCTTATATTACATATCTGCTTATTCGTTTATGTGTTTAGTTTTATAGGTGGCAGTGCTCTGGGGTTGACGAAAGTTTGAAATTTCTAAAAAATTCTTTCTTATGAGTCGAAGTTTGTTTTATTATTTCAACAGAAAATACTTTCGATACACGGAGAGAAATGCAGGTCGAAAATATAGTAATCTTCAACAAAATTTCGAAATCTTATTATTCACTTCGTAAAATTGTATGTTCAACTTTTGAAAAGTTCTTTCCAATTGTTTGTTAAATATTGATAATTTTTCAGTGTTTTTCCAAGAAAATTCAACAAAAATATGAACCGTTTTCTTGATTACAAATTTAAGAAATATTCTCAAATTTTTATCAAAGATCGCTATATTTTCGACCTGCATTTTTCTCCTTGTAAACATTGTTAAGGAATCGAATGAAATTCATTCGACGCGAACAATGCTACATGAATTGTTTGATTCTCCGTAGAGGATGAAATCACAGTTTCAGATTCGTAAGATGGGAAGAGAAGGAGAAGAGGAGAGCGCAAGCGGTATTTGGGGTCTTTGATGTTTCCTGATTAATTGTAAGGGAAAGTTGAGAACCGTTGGGGAGAACGCTCAGCTGGAGCTCTTGATGCGAGGTGCGCCGAGGAGACGAGGGACGAAGAGGTGGCAACAGCGCGGCTCTCGAAGAACGGGTGGCACTGGCACTACTTCCAACATGCACATACGCTGCATGATACACACATATGTGTACACGCATATAAACGTATAACTTGTATCTACATAAGTATAGGCGGGTGCAAAATCGGAGAGAACGTTCTATACTAAGGAAGAAGGAAAGAAGGATGCAACGCGATGCAGAAACGGACGATGAACGTGCGTGAAGAGACGTGAATATGCGTTGCATGAAATGCAATGCACAGTTTGGCACGTATACACAGACGCAGAGAAACGCGTAGAAAAATCCTCCCTCGTCTCCGTGGATGCACAAAAACAGGGGGTCTTCTACCAATCTGCTCCACCAATTGGGTACAACATTTCCACAAGGGAGGAAGAACTTTGTTCTAGGCATATGCACTCAATTCTTATTCAAGTTTCATCTTGAAAAATCTATCCTCTTGTTTTCTCGATTTAAACATTTTCTCTCAGTTACGAAAAAGACCAATAATTAGTACTGGAATTTTTCATATCAATTGACGTAGAAATTTATCAAGTTCATTCATAATTGATACACTCGATGAATCATTGCAATAACACACGCCGATGTTTACATTTTCGAATGTTTGTATAGATCACAAATTTATCAATTTTCTAAATCACTGATTCGTGACTGTGCAAATTCATCTCAAATATGAATAGATCATGCATTATAAGGAAAACCCACGTTCTTTTATTATCTTTGAATTGAGGATTTTATTGTAAAAATTTATTCCGCATACACAATTTCTTATAATCAATTTTACGCTGTTAAAAATGTTTTGAAATTTCTTTTTTCTTTTCCACTCATACGGAAAAAAGTGCAGGGCGAAAATAAAGTAATCTTTGATGAAAATTTGAGAATATTTCTGAAAATCTAAGAGTGTTTCTTAAATGCATAATAAAGATAGAACGGTCCGCTTTTTTGTGAAATTTTATTCAGAAAAACAATGAAAAATATGAACTTTCCAAAAGTCGCGTATGGAATTTCACAAAGTGAATAGTAGGATATTCAGATTTTGTTATTGACTTTGTAAAATTTCACGCGCGACTTTTGGAAACTTCATATGTTTTTCTATTTTTTATTAAGTATTCATAATTTTTCATTGTTTCTCGAATACAATTCCACAAAAAAGCGAACCGTTTTATCTTTGTTATGCGTGTAAGAAATACTCTCAGATTCTAAGAAATATTCCCTAATTTTGATTAAAGATTACTATATTTTCGACCTGCATTTTTTTCCGTGAACGTACGTCTTTGTGAATGAAGATTCCAAATCTTGTTAATTACATTAAAAATTCAGTGACATGTAATTGAGTTTTCAATTGATGCGATATTAAAAATACGGGGAAAAATGAATCAGGCTTGAGAGGGACAGTCATTTTTGCTGCTGCAGCAAAATTTTTAGCTTTTTTCAACTGAAGTTAGCTAATTTTGCTAAGGAATCGTCTGTCCTGTGGGTGCTAAGATATTCAGTTGTAATAGCTACAATTTAACTGTTACATCTAAAAATGTCCATAACAGGATAATTTGGTAACTGAATATTCATCCATATGTAATTGAAATGTTAGGAAATTGACTACGTGAGAAGAAATTGCTCCCATCACCTCTGAAAAAAGTTCCATACAGAAAGTTCCAATAATGCGTTTCTATAATTTGTAGGACTTTTACTTTTCCTGCTCGAAAGATCCGATTCAAACCTATCAACTGGTCAATCAGTATAAATCAGATTTTTGTCCAGGGATTTTCCTATTTAATCTTATTCACATCTTGACCATTTTTCTGGTAATAATTACTATGCTACATAGTAAATCTTACCAGAAAAATGGTAGAGAATTCTATTCTCAAATAGTAACCTTCACGATTTTATATAAAATAAGACCGAATACTATGTTAGCATGGTAAATATTAACATTCTTTTCTTTCCGTGAAGCGCCCAGCGAAATTGGCCGTATGCAAACCCTTACGGACTTAAACCAAATCTGATGTTTTCTCAGTGTATGCATCGGCAGGTTAAGCTGTTTTCATATATACAACGAAATATTTCAATTTCTCTCAAAGGATACGAACACAAAGGTGGATCCATTTGGTAACATTTCCTTCAAGACAAAAATAAGTACTCGAAACTGAAGGTATGGAAAAAGTCTAAAATTTCCACGGATGAATATCCGCCTGTATCTTCATAATAACGTCTCGTAAATCAAAATGCGATTTATGCACAATATGCAAGCGAAACGCACGCTATGAACCATCAGGGATTGCAGAAATGTGGGCAAAGCAAACTCCACTCACACTACGGGAATGCGAGCCTTGTTTACGGTACCAAAATACAGAATCTATTAATTGCCAATAATTGTTTCAAGTTTTGTTCAAAAATTTTGTCTTACTATTTGATATAATTTATTCAGTTAAACACTTCCAAATAACAAAACCTGAAATGAAACGTACACGGAGAAAGATAAAAGGTCGAATATTACTACATTTTTTGCTAAATTGGCAGGATAAGGAAAAAATACCACTGTTCATTGTGACACAATGTAGTAAAAATAAATGATTCAACAAACATTCTCTAGTACGAGCTTGCAACATTATGCATGATAAAGTGCACATTTTCACTACGCTATCTATCGATAACAGTAGTATTTTCTCTTATCCTGCCAATTTAGTAGAAATGTAGTAATTCTTGAAACTTCATTTGTGTGCGTGTAAAAATAGAATACACATTAAAATAATGCACAACATACATAATAGAATGAAATTGAACAAAACAACACAATATTACATGGAGAAAAATGCCGCTCGAGAATATAAGAATTTTTGCTATTTTCCTTATTATACAAGAAACAGGAAGGTTCGTGAAATGAATTTTTACATAAAAATACGAAAGATGACAAATTTCGTCGAAAAAGTAATAGATAGGATTGAAATTTCAAACGCTGAACGTTAAATTTTATAAAGCGTACAGTAAAATTCAGTTATTCATCCGTAATTTCCCGTATTTTTATGTAAAAATCTATTTTACAAACCTTCCTGTTTTCGATTGAGCAAGCAATACAAGAAAAAGAAGTATATTTTTTTCTCCCTATACTCCTGACCAATAATTCACACGAGATAATACATACTAAAAAAACTGAGATTCATAATTTTACTGATAGTGAGTACTACGGAGTAACGGACGTCGAAAATTTATAATATCTTTGATAAACAGCAGGAGAATACTTGAGAGTTCCATTGACAATATTAGTATAAGAATTGATAATGTTGCTATCAATTAGAACTAAAATAATAATATCACAGACAAACAGAACTGAAATTAATGACTTGACTGATAGTTGACATTTGGATTTGTTGATTTCATGATCAACTGGACTCGAAATTAATAATTCTACTGGTTGTTGATGCTGGAGTTAACAATTTTACTATCAACTATTACTAAATTTGATAATTCAGTGGGACCAGAACCGGATTATATAAAAATAATAAGTATGGACATTTAATTTGAATCAAATAAAAAGAAGCTCACATGATAATATTAATTTTGCATATAATCCAATCCCTATTCATAATTCCACTAATAAATAGTATTAAGATTGATAATTTTGCTATCAATTGAGGCGCCGGAAAGAATGACTCGCTTAGCGCTCGGAACGCATCACAAATTTGAACCAAACGGTCCCGTCGGAGGTCGAAACAAGAAGTCGGAATTTTGAAAATTCAAAAATACTAGGTCATAGAGCTTGGAAAAACAAGGTCAGTGTCCCTTTACCATTTTTTTCTAAAATGAATAGTTTTCGAGAAAAAAAATAAAAACTACACATTTTTTCATACCAAAAATCAATGTTTTCCAACATTAAACTCGTTGGACCTCATTCATTTTTCGGCGAATCGGAATAAAATTTACAGATTCTGATTTGTGAGACTTCACCGAAGACGACAATGTCGGAAAAATTTGTAGAAATTAATAATAAATTAATTAATTCTTTATTCGAAGTAAAAATCACGTGTTTTATGCTTTGCATTAAAAAAGTGTCGGGGTAAGTATGATCTACAAAGAACTTCCAGCGACAAAGTTGTTCGCTAAGGTATGGACAAACTTTTTGGAAAGTTCCAGATCGATTGGATTATTAGTTTATACAGGGATTTATTTATTAGCGCGCAACGGAAATCTATCACGGTTATGCGTCTTTTACCGGGTGACTATCAGGGTCCGTAGGAAAGATTGTATTCACTCACTTTTTCAACTTGAGATGTTATTTTGGGTCGGAGAATTCGAATATCCAACTATTTTCACGAGATTTCATTTCCTTTATCCATGTTTTTGTTATAAAAAATTTGATTGAAGTTACAGAAAGAATAACTCACTTAGTGCTTGAAATCACGTAGAAGAGTGATCATATTGGGCAATACAAACAAGTAGGTGGAAACAAGTAATAAAAAATATACATATTCAGATTCTTGTAAGTAAAACTTCCTATTCTCACGCATATTTCTCAAGATGAAAATAATAAATCGAAAACATTCTCGGTCTCAAATCAATAGTTTTGAAAACATACCATACCTCACGATTACTCAGTCGTTTGTTAGCGAAATCGAATGCTATTTTCAGGATGTGTGCTCAATAGTATATCAATTATCACCAACTACGAGATTTTGTGGAAAGCATAATGTGTTGAATTTTATTCAATCACAAATCAATGCTAATCGAAAATTACGTTTCACGTACTTCGAAGAAAAGAAGTATCGAAAGAATTTGTCCTACCACTGTAAGAAATATAATCAGGAGAATACTCGTAGTGCATGAGAATTTCGATCCTACGATGTTTCTCTAATTCTTTTTACACTAGTGCCGACGACACAATTCGATTTTCATTTGTTTACAAACTGCAGGATTCAACGTTATTATCACGTTTGTCGTATTACATTTAATGCAATCGTGAGGTATGTTTTCGATTTATTATTTTCATCTTGAGAAATATGTGTCAAAATAGGAAGTTTTACTTACAAGAATCTGTATATGTATATTTTTTATTACTTGTTTCCACGTACTTGTTTTTATTGCTCAATATGATCACTCTTCTACGTGATTTCAAGCACTAAGCGAGTTATTCTTTCTGTAACTTCAATCAAATTTTTTATAACAAAAACATGGATAAAGGAAATGAAATCTCGTGAAAATAGTTGGATATTCGAATTCTCCGACCCAAAATAACATCTCAAGTTGAAAAAGTGAGTGAATACAATCTTTCCTACGGACCCTGATAGTCACCCGGTAAAAGACGCATAACCGTGATAGATTTCCGTTGCGCGCTAATAAATAAATCCCTGTATAAACTAATAATCCAATCGATCTGGAACTTTCCAAAAAGTTTGTCCATACCTTAGCGAACAACTTTGTCGCTGGAAGTTCTTTGTAGATCATACTTACCCCGACACTTTTTTAATGCAAAGCATAAAACACGTGATTTTTACTTCGAATAAAGAATTAATTAATTTATTATTAATTTTTACAAATTTTTTCGACATTGTCGTCTCCGGTGAAGTCTCACAAATCAGAATCTGTAAGTTTTATTCCGATTCACCGAAAAATGAATGAGATCCAACGAGTTTTTTTGCCGAAGTCTGGCAAATACAACCTTTCCAGTACTGGGCGATGTGTCAACTCCGGCAATTTCCACATGGGTGCATATCTGACTTGTATAAGTACTGTTACTTTAGTTAATGTTGTTATTTTTCAATGTGTTATCCGTAGCATGTATTAATTTTGCGTGCATTAATCATACGAGGGTGTTGTTTTGTGAGTGCTTTATGTGTTATTTTTTTTACATACAATTCCATCAACCATAGACTTTCAGACATGTCACCATTTGTATCCATCACGGCCAAATTAAGCATAAAATATTTACAGTTTTGGTGGAGACTTGATAAAAAACCCTGAATTAAAAAATATCCCAACACATTAGAATAAATTGATTTCCACCAACATGATTCCGAATGATCTTCCCAAATCCTTACGCAATATCTATTCGAATCATAAATTCTAGTCGTCAATCCCCGAATCAATGAAAATCAAGGAATCACAGCGTCAATTCCCCACTTTATAATTTCAAATACACCACCGCTACGTAAGATGGAAAATCATCCGACAACGATTCTATTAATACATTGGAAATCAATCCATGACTCAATAATTTTCAATTGGAAATCATGTCCAACAATTCCGATAAATTTTGAAAAAAAAAAATTGAAAAATAGTTAAAATTATTCTACATTCCTCCATCAAAATTTACTTACTGTAATCAACTGTGTGAATATATTAATATCTTATCTCTCCGAGATATGAAAGGTTCATTAATTCCTGAACGATAGATAGTCAGTTGTAATAATAGAATAGCTTTGGTATGATGTTTGCAGAGAAACACATCGAACAATTCAAACAGCATAATTTTTTTGATGCAAAAACAAAGCGCGTTTCAACGTATTACACAGTCATGATGAGGTGTTCAGAATAATAACTCGGCGTTTGATTATTGTGTATCATTGCACAATATATGCGTACGACCGTGATTGCAGTAACTTCAAACGTCCAGTCTCTCTATATACCACGTACGTATGTACGATATTGTTCACATCATTCAATTGTTTTTGAACGACCAAAACATGAAAAATATGGAAAGTATGATGTTTCGAAATACGAAATTCAATACGAAGGTAAATTACGAATATTGACAAGGCCATTTGTTTGAAATATAAATAGCGGAACGTATGATCAGCAAAAGTGATTCTACTTTCACGTTATGTGATTGGAAAAGCTATGATAATCAATCAAGTTGCGAATCGATAGCACGCGCCTAGTGTAATCAAATCCAATTAATAAATCAAGATGCGGGATTTTAATGAATTATCATACGGAAAAAAATTGGCACATATGATTGCTATACGTGAAGATTATCAATTCGTTTGCCAGCAAATAAATTTACAAACACACTGTCTGCATAATTGCTCATTCACTCGATCGATGATTTATGATATTGGTGTTTAAGACGTTCAAAGGCCAAAACCTATCAGCCGAACGATATCATATTTTTTCTTTTCTTCATTATTATAGTTTTACGTATTTTGAAACTTTTACTTTTCTCAAAATTTCTACCTTTGATTAGCCCTGTTTTGCTCTTGGCGTATACAGAGAAGCAATCTATTACCAATTGAGAGCATGTTTCCGGATCGCCAATAACCGCGTAATCAAGAGAATTCAATATTTAACGTTGAAAGAAAGGAATTTTTCTGTGAGAAACATTACACTGACAACCAAATTTCTTAGACTGGAAGAAAATTTTCTTTGCTCTCATTCTAATGAAGCTTTTTTCCAATTGAAAAAAATTCAGTTCAATAGAAAAACTTTCCATCAGGTTGAAACAAAGAATCTTCAAACTGCCCTAGCAGAAATCACTCTAGTATTTCTCTAGGTAATTACGAGGCCTCACAAGTACTTGCAAGTTACTTGCGAGGCCTTGCGAGGCCTAGAGAACGACTAGATGATTTCTACTAGGGTGAAACAGAAGTATATTCCTTTTTGAATCCGAAGAATGTAATTTCAATTCAATGAAAAGTCCTCTCATTGAAATGAATTATTTTCCGCATTGGAAACAATTATAAGATTTATCAGAATGAAGGGAACAAAATTTTCTTTCAATATAAGAAATTGGGTTCTCAGTGTACCTTTCCGCAAAAAAGCACCCCCTTGGAAAACACTAAAATTGAATGTTTTTAATTCGTCCTCAGGGGCTATTTAATTTGTCGGTCACGTCATATGAAATATAACGTTATGTAGTGGAGTTTTTGAATTTTATGCGGTACAAATAAAAATGTAATATATCTTATGAAGCTGGACTAGTAGTCAAAGGTTAACAGCCGATTGTTGGAACTTTTAATTGAACTCAATCCGAATATTCTTCACATCAACAATTGATTAGGTGGCTTTTAACTAAGCACACTGTTAGAAAAATCTGTCTTAAACTTAACAATACTATTATGAAATTTCATATTGTCATATTAAATTTCGTGTTTTCATATTAAATTTAATAATCGTTCTTAAATTTAATATGGGAATATGAAATTTCATAAAAAATTCCGTATGAAATTTAATAAAATGTCTATGTAAAAAACTTCATAATATTATTGTTAAGTTTAAGACAGATTTTTCTAACAGTGCAGTTTGGCTACTAAAATACTTGATAAAATGATTACATGAAAAGTTACATCAATTGGCTGCCAGGATTTGACCGCTGACTTTCAGCTTCATACATATCTACTATTTCTTGATGAGGCTGAAACTGGCAGCCATAGAGCTAGCAGCGGGTTGTCATAACTTTTTACACAAAACGTCCATTGAGGATTTAAGCATCTAAAGCGTTTACTGGAATTCTACTTGATCGATTTTTGCACAGAGAAAAGATGGTTTACTACTATAGCGCTTACAAAGAAATTTATTGTCCTTGCAAAAGTATTTACTCCAGGAACTAGGAAGTTAGTTCTGTTGACAAATTTGTTTATGCCAGCAAAAAAATTAGTTGTGTGAATCATTTTTCTTGCTCCTTTAGCTAATTATTGTTGTAGGTGCTATAGTGACAGACTTGCTTGTCAATACTTTCTTCTTCGTGTGATATTGGTTAAATATGATTATTCGGAAAATGGATCGTATATAATTTTTTTCCTTAATTTCCATAACATAAACATATTTGTGAAATTTAATAAATGAATGTTGAATTTCAATAATAAATTTTGGAAATTCATCACTAATAGTGAATGTATGAACTATTATTCAATTTAATATGGAAATGTGACATTTCATAAGGAATTTCGTATTAAATTCAAGAATTTTTCTGATAGTGTTATCAATGTGACGTAATTAATCTGAATAAATTTTATAAAACCCCAAAAAACCCAGGTGGGTCAGGTTTTCTGCAACCCTGTCCATACCCTTTGGTGCCCACGGCGAATCTACTCGGGCCACAAGAAAATTGATTATTGGAAATAGTATGCCTAGTTGGGGGATGAACATCCGCAGCAAAAAAATTTTTATAATTTGTTTACACAATAATTCGATGCCGTGGAGACCATAAGGTATGGATATTTCGAAATTGTTTATGATTTTTATTTACAACAATTGCGATGACTGAAAATTTTGCGAACCACCGATCGTTACAAGAAATTTACCGCAGAATACGATTCCAGGGTTTTTATCCACGTAAATGGTTATTTTCAATAAATTGTTCAAAGGAATTGTAAAAAATTTCTTTTCCTGTCAATTTTCATCTCCCAACTAGATATCCTATTTGCAAAAATTACTTTTTTCGTAGGCGAAGCAGTTCCGCCATGGGCATCAATGAGTTAACAAATTTTCAAGGATTACAACAATCTGCTGTTAGCTTTACGGCTGCTAGTTTCAGCTTCATTATTTCTTGAAGATCTCTTTTTCCCGTGAAAGAGCATATTTCTATAAATATTCTTTTCCGTGAATGAATAAAAATATATCTTCGGACGATTGTATTTATTCCATTAATGGAAATATTCTCGTTCCTAATGACATCTTATTCGTATTACAAATATTCTTTGAAATTACGCATATATTAACAATAACAACAATCTCTCTTAAATGATAAGAGTATAGCCAAATTTTCATTGAAACAAAAAAAACAGATAAATAAATCTCGAATATCGGAAAATGGAAACAAACTCTCCAAGACCAAAGTATAACATTTTACTGCGGTATCCAGAACCGCAGATCTAGTTGAAGGGAACTACATTTTTTCTCGGAGTAGATATAACGGTGCATCGAAAATCTTGAACGAATCAATTTCTAGACGAATAAACCATTTTGCCCTTGTTTCTCCTACTCTTTCCTTCTATCCTTCTCTTTTCCTGCTACAGTCGTTCTATGAACGCAAAAGGAGAAGTAGAGGTGAATCCCTTAACTTTTCCAAAGATACTACGTATATTCACTGGCTTACGGCCCATCTAACTGGAACGTGACCAGTGGTTCAAGTGTTGCTCATTACCTAAGGTTCGGAAATAAAGTTACACATATCCGTGTGCTCTCATGCGTAGAACTGACACAAAGCGCAATATTCTGTTGGGATTTAAGAGTTGTATAAAAAGAAAGAAAATTAAAAATACAAAAAAAAACAATTGAATCCTAATAAAATAATAATTTCTCAATGTAATTGATTGATTAATTTTTCCAATTGCTTTTCTGAGGTTCATTCAGAAGCGATTTCAAAATGTTTACAACCAACATCGAATTCAAAAAAAATGTGCACCAAAATGGAATAGTGATTGATAAGCTCAGAGAAAACAACGCTGTATAATTCCATTTTTATACTCTATAAAAAATAAAATTATGCCTTTGAATTGAAAGCATTTATCATATTGAATAATTAAATCTCAATTCAAGCTGCTGGATTTGCTATATACGGAACAAAATATTTTTAATAGGTACCCTGTGAGAAGACATCTTTTAAAGAAGTTGGAAGTTTTTCCCAGATAATTCTAATGACTATCCAAACATTTGTAGAAAGTTGCTATCCGAGTGGAAAAATTTCTAAAATTATATATGAACTATATACAAACTATACTGAATTATATATAATTTTGAGAATTTTTCCACTCGAGTGAAATTGTTTGGAAATTTGAAGGAAAATTCATCAATTACCAAATGATCTGGGAATTTACAAATACTTTGGACAGTGTACACACGTAGCTGGTTTGAGATTATGTACGAAAAGTAATTACGGGAAATACTACATTAATTAGCGCGACTATCGTTCTAGTTACCTCAACTACACGGAAAAAAGAAAACAGCAATGGTTACTGTGAATCATAAAAATACATTGAAACTCAAATTCATTCTATGCAGTACTGCGTTTCCCAGTCCTCATTACTGTCCAGTCAGCGTTGACGCATTTCATTACAATACCCATCACTGTGATCGCGCTAATCCTCATTATCCAAGCGTGTTTTCATTTGTTTTTCAACCGATCGCTGTCATTCACAGTAACCAGTAGTGTTTTCTTTTTTCCGTGTACCGTGGTGCTTGTGCCAAGTATTAAGTAGTTGCCGGAACTACTTTTCGTAGATAATCGAAAATCGATTGTGGGAGTAGTTGAAGGAAAAATGAAAATCGCAAAATACCGTTTAGTTTTCACAACGATACATGTACTTCCATATTTCATAGATTGCTACAAAAACTCGAAAGTATAATTATGAGAATAATAGATGTGTGGAGTACTCGAAATTTTCGAGTATTCTCGAGTCGAGTATTTCGTACTACTCGATAATCTTCGGGTAATTTGTCGATTTTCTCTTAGAGAACATAAGGGATCGTTATCCCCTATCACATATAGATTATATTCATATTCATATATATTATATACTTTTCGAGTACTCGGCTCGACTCGACTCGAAACTTCAATTACTCGACTCGACGCGACTCGAAAAAATCACTACTCGCACACCCCTGGAGAATAATGATTTTTTCCCGCGCATTTCCATTTTCCACAGTGCAAAGTGATCCTAAAACTACCACCAATATAGATCATGAAAATTTATTTGTGAAAAAGGGAGCACATAAACAAAAAATGATAAAAATAAAGCATTGAATTCTGCAAAAAATCACATTCCTTCGTTCTTTTAGCAAAAAATCACTATTGTTTTTTTTGAGCAAAACACCACTTCGTTCAAACCATGGTTTAACCCTGATAAAAATACAAATTATACGTCAAACGTAACTTCACGTATTTTATAAACTAAACTAAATAAATGTTCAATGATTTGAACTAGGGGTGTGCGAACCTTGAATTTTTCAGTCGAACCGAACTCGAACCGAACTTCAAATATATTTTCCAAATCGAACCGAACCGAACCGAACGTTGAAAAGTCGAACCGAACTCGAACCGAACTCCAAATTTTCCCAGTCGAACCGAACCGAACTGCAAATATATTTTTCAAGTTGAACGGAACTTTGTAATTTCGAACCTACTTCCGACTTCCAAAACGTCTAATCGCAAAGCCAAAACTAAATCAGAAATACATTTATGAAAACAGAATCCATCATGAATTCATTTTTTAAAGTGACGTTTCATATGCAGCATGTTGCAGTAATAAAACAGTCTACCCTAGTAGCACCAAAAGTACGTAAAACATTTTGAGAATGTTTATTAAACGTTTGGGTAATTTAGAAACGTTCGGAGAATATTCTATGGGTCAATTTAAAATTGAGTGCAGATAAATTTTTCTCCGTTTCCGAATGTTCAATTGCAGCGACTAGTATTTAAATATTGATAAAATGGTCGCAAATTTGAGTCAAGTAACGAAGAACACTTCAATTCTTCAATAAATCACAGAAAAGTGTCCATAGTGTAATCTAGTGTTGATTTATTACCATATTTCTGGAATAACAGGGTTGTCCCTCTTGGTAACAGAGTGGTTTTTATGTAAGTTTAACATATCCCACGTATCTAGATGAATTTGAAATTGGGTGCAGAACACTTTTATCATAAATTTCAATAATCACAAAGTAAAATTTCCTCCTAATATAATTATTATATCCTCATGCAATATTTGGAACATGATTAACTCACATTAGAAACCACTCTGTTACCAAGAATGATTACTCTACTATTAAAAAAAAAAATGGTGATGAATCAACACTATTTTGAGGTTTGTGGTAGCGTTGATTATAAACCTCTTTGCATAAAAGACAAGGACACTCACCTCACTGCATTTTTCTCTCTTTCTTTTGTTTGCAGCTGTCTCTTTTTATTTGTGTAAACCCCATGTTTACTGACTCGTCCTCCTAGTATAATATCTTTATAGTCTAATCACGCAGAACTTATGGGTTCATTATATATATCCCGCGCATCTGAGGAGGCAAAATAATGAGGCTGCGAATAGAATTCATTATGAATATATTTAATTTCATCTAATCCGCAGTATTGTCAACTTGCGTCTATCAAGTACCCAATATCATGTCAATTCGACTTGGAAACAAGTTGTTTCTGCGTGTTTACAAGCAAAAACAACATGGGAACGCCTGTATGTGTGCTCTCCACAGGGTTGGCATCTGTGGGTCCAACCCAATTGGACCCAGTGGGTTTTTTCGGGTGGGTACGGATTGAAAAAACCCTCAAAAACCCACATGGTGCTCAATTGAATGGTTATTTAATACAATGTATTTTTCCATGTTGTTCTTCTTTCTAAATTTGCATCAGTAGAATTTCATTGATTCTACAGTTATAAGTATCCCACTGGATAGAATTGGATGAATTTTACTACGTTATGAATTAATACTCACTATTCAGTGAGTGAAAGCTTACCTAAAGCTCGGAATGATGATTGATCGAAATGAGTCATATTTCATTGGGAAACTCAACACCGAGAAAAATAATTTATTTGATCGAATGAACTGAAGTTAGTTGTGAAAATGAGTTCCGAGTAATAAAAGAATAGAAGCCGCTCATAAAAGCTGTAGTTAAGGCAACTTCAGATTAGTAACAGCAACTAAAGTCAGAGAAATTAAATTTGAATTCAGTTGAGCCAACGCCCGTTTTAGTTATCCAAATGTCAACAACTGTATCTAGTTGCTGGAACTAATTTGAAGTAAGGGTAACTAATAATTTTTTTCGGTGAGTGGATACTCACCAATGCAGTGCATTGGAGTGAAATACTAATAATCGCGATCCAGTGGAATTCCACTGATCTAAATACGGGAAGTTATTTAATTGAGATTTGTTCAAATGTTGCTCGAATACCGTTGAAAGACTTGTTCATTGAAGTGTGATTTTTTTTATGAAAACGAATCCGTGAAAATTGCCCAGAACTTTTCTTGCATATGTGGTACGACTAGCCATTGTTTTGGATCGTCGTTTTGTATTCTCGAAACCTTCCAAAGCATTGCCTAGCCAGATTATAAACGCTTGAGGAATGTTGAAAAATTTCAAAAAACACGTTTCCACTAAAAACCACAACTCCACTTATTAGTCAATAGAATGTGATAACTTCCTTCAAGTATAGAAAAATATGGGAGATAAACATTAATAATTGAAAATGAATTCAATGGAAAACAATTTGTACAATGTAGATTTTGATTATGACGAGACAGCATTTAATATGATTCAATAAAATAGCATAAAATCATAATTTGAATATGAATGTTCATATTTCGGTACAAATACAATGGTACATATTCATTCTTAATATCTACATAATGGATGAGTTTGATAACTCTGTTTATTTTTCATACACTGAGGGAAGAAATTCATTGGGACAAAAAAATATTACATCCAATGGTATCTATAAAATATTTCTTGAGATCAATGAAATTTTACTCCAATGGATGAAATGGTTTTTCAGTTGATGCTTCATGCGGTCAAAAACCATTTCATTCATTCGAATAATATTCAATTGGTTCAAAGAAATATTTTATAGTTACCATTGGATGAAATATTTTCTTGCCTCAATGACTTTTTTCCCTCAGTGTACTTATATGGGGTTTTTGTATTTTTTTTATTCAAAAAAAATATCATAATAAAAATGAGGGTGAACTACCGAGTAAATGAACGATGGCCTAATGGAATAAAGATTCATAAAAGAAGTAACTATTAAAAATTTCTACTACGTTAAAATAATTCGGTTTTTTTCAAAATATTAACAACTTCTTATGAAAACAATCAAATTACTTTAATGTAGCAGAAATTTTTAATAATTACTTCTTTTATAAATCGTTGATCTACTGGGTAGTGCACCCTATTTTAGAAAGTCTTAGTTGTAGTTAATCATCGTGTTGTTCATTTTGATAAAATTTATATAGTTTAACTAATTTAGTGCCCCTTTCTGGAACTAGTCTATTCCTCAGACTATTCTAAATATGCCCGAATGAGGAAAAAATTCTGTCAATCCCAGCACTGCTAGGTGGACACCTTAACAATTTGGCAAGAAACATGCAAAACCACTTGGTAGATTGTTTTGATGTGCAGTGTGGTCTTGCATCAAAAGTAGAATGGACACAAAATACAAGGATTTGTAACGTCCAATTTGAATTGTGGCGATGCTGATCGAATTGCAGTAAAGTGCGTTAACGGTTGGAGTAAATTGCACTTGGAAATTTCACTAGTTTCAAACTTGATTTCAGCTCATGTAAACACAAATCTTGGTCCAATTCCAATCTGATCGAGGCCCAACCTTGAAAGCTCAGGCCAAAGTCGAACAAAAATTTATCCCAGATTGGTGCTCACATGAGAGATTAGATGAAAAGTAACTTTTTAGTTTATTCGGTATTTCCTGGTGACAATATAAAGTAGAATGGAATATGGTAGGGAGTCTTTTGGCAGAATCGACATGATTTGACAATCACTAGTCGCTTTCAGAGAACACTAGGGAATGACTAGCGGTGGTCGAATCATGGTCATTCGGCCAAAAGATCCCTTACCATGGAATATACATATGTAAATGTATTATTCTATATCATCATATACGGAAAATGATAACATAGTACGATAAAAATGAAGATTAGTAGGTCATACTAAGAATCATCAGAGGAAACCAATGCCAATCAGCATTGCCAGTATTCCCTAGAAAAATCTCCAGCATCTAATGATTGGTCATTTCTTGTACAACTGGCCAATCATATTTTCAATTTGGGAAGAAATGACCAATGACAGAAAATCTGAAGATTTCTCTAGGAAATACTGGCATCATTGATGCCAATTTGATAAAACCCGAAAAAACCCGGAAAAGCCCGAAAAAACCCAAAAAAACCCGAAAAAACCTGATTGTACCCAGCGGGGCGGGTTTTGAAGAAAAAACCCGGGTTTTTTCCAACCCTGGCTCTCCATCACTTGAACTTGGCATCGATATCAGATCAACTTGATGATAGGTCGATTCAACATCGTCTTTTTCTTTCCAGCGTAGTCGAATTTTTTCGGGTTTTGAGTCTGAAGTTCGAAGCAAACCGTGACAAATCGAATCTTGAGCCGAACGTTTTTAATGAATGCAGTTCGAAATTTGAACCGAACCGAACTGTTTCTGTTATCCAAGTTCGAAATTCGAACCGAACCGAACTTTTTCTGCTAATCAAGTTCGAAGTTCGAACCGAACCGTACAGTAGGAGTTCGGTTCGGTGCGGTTCGAGATTCGAACGGTTCGCACACCCCTAATTTGAACCTCAAACTGAGGATCTTCATAAAAGTTTGAAAATATCGTACAATTTTTTTCATTTCTCACAGAAAGCGAAACACGCGCCTCAAACACAATAATCATGTTTTTCCAAACGAATATGAGATTCGAAAACAATTCAAATAAAAAAAGAGCGTAGGACTGCGATATAAGCATCAGATTATAATTTGAATCCACTTTATCAGTTTCAATCACAAGTTGAAACCAAGCTTGTTTTATACACGGAGAAAAAGGTATCTTAAAAAGTACCATAATTTATGGATTTTCTGCGCTGGTCTGACCGAGTCTAAATATTTACCTGAAAAAACCTCTAAAAGTACCATAATGTCTTGGACTTTTATACGGAAGGTACCATACTTATTTCAAAAAGTCCAAGAAATTATGGTACTTTTAGAGATTCATGCAAGTGAATATTCCGACTCGGGTCAGACCAGCGCTGAAAATCCATGAATTATGGTATTTTTCAAGATATCTGTTTTCTCAGTGTACCAACGTGAAACAATTCAAATGTTACGTATCACGCATTAACGATAACAATAATTTTCCAAGTGAGCTCTAAAAACGGTTGACGTCAACTATTTTCGCATTGAGAAGGAAATTTCTTCAAGACAATTACTTCAAGAATATTACTCCGATAGTCAACGAATAAATATTCCTCCACTCGAAAAAAGATATATTTCGATTGAAATGCGATCACCTCATTCGAGTTAACGATTCCTGGAACAGTGACATATTCATATGAGCTGAGTTTGTATTTATCCAGCAGAGGACAAAGAAACTACTGTTCACCCAATTTACTTTAATGAATTCAAAATGTGATTTCATTAAGATGAGTGAATTGTACTGAAACATTTGTGATAATACTGCAACGATAAATATGAAACAATATACTTGCCAGCTAAAAATGTATCCTACATTCTCAAACGACGATTGATTCGAATAAAGAAAAATGACGCAAAAACATATAACGAATGATCTTATTCGCATTGTTATTAAAATTACTGTATGCGAGGCAAGATGTTCCGATAAGCGATCAGAATCCTTATTTCAAACATAGTAATTTTGTGAAATAAAATCACCGCGCTATGAGAATACACGCGACTCCTCAAACATTTCAATTCTAAAGTGAATCCGATCATCACATGGATGTATCTTTTCTCCTCTTCTTTTTACCCCAGAGGAAAGGAATAAAAAGGAGGGAATGCCTCTGGCAAGCTACGGTATGCGTCACTCGGCCGGAATGTAACACCCTAAAGTCGTGTGGTGATTTTAGTACTTGTCGGTGTGAAACCAAATGAAAAGATAAAAGTTTTCGAAAAAAGTAACTCACGGAGATATTTCACGGCAACGAGTATACAAACATATTTATTCGTGTTGGGAAATGTAGTTCACAAATGTACCTACTTTTTACTCAAAATTCTCGTTTTGAATTTGCTCCCTATGTTCTATCATCATTGCCAGCCCCGAGATTTGCTCCTACGTTTATTATGTGCGGAGAGAAAGCCCACCCAGACGTATGAATGATCACACTTACGTGCTATACATCGGCATCATCTTAAACACACGTGAGGAGGACTGAAAAGACAGTATATTGTATATAATAGAGAGGCGCGACGGTAAAATGGTTTTAGGATCTACAGTTTACAATGATGGACTTACACCTAAAAAGAAGGTATAGCCACGATATAGTATACGACCTAAGAAATGGAAAAAAACATGGAAGAGAGAATTCTTGGAACAGATAGGTGCATTTCGAGGCTTTTGTGTCCGCACGAAGATGACTATTATATGGTGGTACACTGTATACGAGTTAACACAGTTAAGGTGAGACACACTCTCGCACGCACACGACCGCGGAAGGAGAAGGGGAGGGGGGGGGGGAAGAAATATTGAGACGCGTCGAGACGATCTTTTCATCACGCTTTCGATGATCATGGACACGTTCTTCGTATTCGGTCCTTCAGGGACAACAGGAATGATGAAGAACCTGCGATTTAATATTCCTCAACTGTTTTTTAGGCTTCTTCTTCTTCTTCTTCTTCTTCTTCTTCTTCTTCTTCTTCTTCTTTTTGTGCTCCTCTCTTTGCCTTCAATATAATTTCTGTATGCTCAAAAGAGAGAATATCAGCTTTGTATTCCCGATTTGATTATTTTCGTAATTTTTGATGATATAATAATTATTAGTACGAACTCTTGGTTTCTCAAGGATCAAAAATATCGCTGCATTCAGGTGTCGACGTTATGATAATTGATTTTCATTCGTGGAATCGAAAAGATTGGAATTTCTCTACGACCTGACCACCCAAGTTGAATTTTGTTCCTTAGCCAAGAGAGTATACAACATACGTAGTCCAGAGAAGAGAATGGGTAGTATGATTGCCGGTGTTTCTACAGAGCGCAAGTTCGATTCTTGTGTACAGGGCAGTTTTCAGACTTGATTATGTTCACGAGCGGCACTAGAGTGCATTTATAATCACATTTACAGAAGCGCTTGCCTCGTAAACGCGAGCATTTTGCAGTGACGAGAATCCTGGAGGACGATAGAAGCCACTCTCCTTCCCCCTCCGTCTTCCTCTTTCGTTTGTTCGCAATTTGCAAACCTTTGGAAAGATGGGTGCCTGGAGAATGTATGGTGATTAGTATTTTTCATCTTTAATATAAAGAATTCTCTTTCAGTTCATAAAGAAAAGGTATATTGAATATCGATGGGTATATCTTTTATGAAAATTATACGATTATTACGAATATCTCTCAGGAATTTCAATTGCAAAGCGTAGGGAGAATAAATTTGAATAAGCCCTAGCATGTATGAACCATGGGGCCCACACCGGCCCAAGACTGGGCCAGAGTTGATGAACAATATTTTTCAACAATCCTCGCGATACCGATTCCTCGCGTTGACGTGAGGATAATTTTGGTAAAGTTCGTAACGATTCTACCCAATTTTAACCTCTCAAGAACAAGTGGTATGATCCGTTTTCAAGCTCAAATACACTGAGAAAAAAGATTCGTTGACTCAAATAAGATTTGTTTATAGTAAATAAATCGTATAGCTGGATACAGCCAAATCAAAATTTATTAATATTTATTTTGCCGCATATTTCTTTGAGTCTACTTCATACCGATCATGATTCAATAAATCTAAATTTGAGAAGAAGTCATATTCATTCGAATCAATTTCGATCAGTTTAAATCAAATAAATGATTTGGTTATAATTAATGAATATGAATTTCTTGACTCAACACAATGCTTGATGATAATCAATAAGTTTTATTTGTATGAAACGATATCTTTCAAAAATGTTCAACCAAATGCGTGGATTTGTTAGAGGAAAACCTTTTTCTCAGCGTACTCTCTTTTGAAATGAAAATTGATGGAATATTAGATCTTTTTACCACACCTCACAGGTGCATTTTATAAATTAAAAATCAGGAACCTGCTATTCACTTTGAGGAAGCATTCTGCCTTTCGGTTGTTGAATCTTTCAAAAAGTGAAGCAAATATCCTGCAAATCACGTCGGAAAGTTCCCCATCCATCAAGGAACACTGTGAGCATCATTTTTGGGAGGAAAATCTCACAATCATATTTCAAAGTGAATTTGGAAAATCTGAATCCATCTTTGAAAGTTTAATTCACAATACTTGAATTCACTCAACAATTCAATTTCAAATAACTAACTCCAAAAGGATTATTCACTATCAAAATACAGCAGCGGAGTATTCACGAACCCTTCGAAATATCGATCTTCACTTCAAACTTCTACGCCATAATCTCCACGATACTCCAGGTATTGAATTTTGTCCCACGAATAGAGAACTTCGATATTTAATTCTTCATAGACTTCAGATCTCAAATTTCGTTAGGTAAATTTCGAAGCACAAAAATATTCTCCTTTGATATTAAATTACAAACTTCACTTCGCAAACCCTTTTTTATACCTTCTCAGTTATCAGATTTCAAATTCTGCAGCTTACATCATCAATATATCAAGTCCTACTTGTTGAATTTGAAATTCTGTCTGGGGAATTTGAGATAACATTATAATCGTATGAAATCATCGACTCAAATCTCTCAAATTTGTATGAAGGTGAAACTTACAATGTAAAATGAATATATAAAAATTATATGAAATTTTATATACCCTGAAGAATATAGTTACCCAACTCGTACTCTATAAATTGAAAAGAATGAAATTGGATCAAAATTTTTTGATTACAACGTTATTGATGAAATTTTCGTACGAATTAAGCAAGAATTTAAGTACCCCAGCAACGTCATCCATGGAACTGTCTAGAGCCTCGCGAGAATCTAGTCAAGGGCTAGAAAGAGTCTAGTGGCTAGCGGGGAACTTGTAAGGGCCTAGCAAGTGCTGATATAACGCTTGCTCGGGTATCTGAGATTAAGAAACGAATTTTAGAGTAAGAAAAAAACCGTGTTTACGCCAGAAAAAGCAAATCAAATATTCCACCAAGTCTTTTTATGAATTATGCATTTACCAGGATTGAACTTTAAATATGGAGCTGAAACTAGCAACCGTAGAGCTAGCAGCCAGTTCTTATGACTTTTGATTAAACGTTGTTGAAGCTTTGCTTGTATCAGGAATCGATCAAGCAACGTCCCATTACACGTTCAGATTTTGAAATCTTTCATAGACGTTTTATTCAAAAAATCATTACAATTGACTGCTCACTTTACGGCTACCAGTTTCAGCTTCATACTTCAAATGTAAGTTTCAATCTTTGATTGGTTTCCTAGGCAGCCAGATATCGATATAAGTAGTTCAAAACCACTAACAACAATAGCAACAATCCATAACAATTAAAATCAGAAGATTTCTGTTCCATCAGTGAACATTGGTATTCGTTTAAATAAAATCAAAACAATCATCACCGTGTCGTTGACCGCACAAATGAAAATTCTTACATGAACATGAAACCCTGTTCAGTTAAATTTGTACATGTGGATTTGACCAATGAAATCTTTCAACCGAACTTCCTTCAACTGTCTCTCCAACCTTAGCGAAAAATAAAGCAACGATTGAAATCTGTAACACGAATATTGGTAACGATATAATGGATTTCAATGCGCCAAAACGAGAAATAATTATTTGAATTGACTTTTATTGAAAATAAAACATTTAATAAAAATTATTGGAGAAGGAATAAGTATGAAATTCACAGTCTGTTTTTACCGAAATATGAAAGAAACTTCTATGTACATGGATATTACATTGGTTGGATCATACGAATCGACAGTTGTCTAACCTTGTGATTCTGCAAATCGAATACAAGGCAATCTGCCTTTCATGAAGATAACGACACCCGCGTATCTCTCAAAGATACGCGGGTGGTGTTCAATTGTAGCAAATTCCTCAACGGAATTTCTTTCCTTAACTTAGAACACAACATCTTGAACGGTCTCGAATGAAAGTCGAATAAGAATCGATAATACATTTCAATATAATTTTCTTCCACTCATATCTACCAACATTATCCTTTGAGGGTAAATAAATTCAAATATTCTACGTATAAAACGTAATTACTATCGGATGACTCAACCGGTTACCAATCGTTACAAGCAAGCCATGCAAATCTCGTGCAGCATCTTTGCGTCTGCTTCTCTGTCAATTTGTTCAAGGTGAACAGACTAATTTTACCAATACGATGATCTTGATCGTATCGAAGGACAATTGTTTTCAGTACGATGCAAAACGTACACTCGAAGAAGTTCCTCCAAGAAATCGCGCGTCGTATACAAATTTGAATCTTCGGTTAATTCCTTTAAAACAATTACGTCGGTATTTTTATTTAGAAACGAGACGACTGCCATGCCACGACGATGACGAGTATCGTTTGAGTACCACTGTTGCTGATCTGGCCAGTGGTTCGTTCACCGTTTAGTTCAGGATTCAGCAAGTGAGTCACACTCTCTCAAGAGAGGTGTATCGCTGACAAGAATGAACGAGAACAAATAACCTCGAGTTTTGTTCCTACGGTCTTTGCTTTTCTCTCCAACGATAGAAAAAGAGGAAGAAAGAAAGAGATCGAGCGAAAGTAGTGAGACGAGATCCACCAAACCGATTTTCACGTTGGTTGAGTACCCCTGATGCCAATCCAGACACAATCCCATTCTTTGTCGTGTCGCGAGAAAAGCAGCAGCAGCAGCAGCAACAGCAGCAGCTCCGACGCGTGTCACGCGTGACACCAGATAGCTTTGAATAAGAATGAATGCATGCAAATAATGATTAAGAGGTAGAACAAGAACCTCTCATAAATAATTTTATTTATGAAGTTTTGGAATGTCATTGCTTGTTTTCCTATGATACCAATCGTTTTTACATAGACGCGACGGATCTTCGATGCGGTTATCGAATAAAGTCACTTCAAAAATGGAAAATTCCATTGCGATTGTGAAAAAAGTTGATCGTACACGTGAATAAACGTGAATGTATTACCTGAACAATTCGTATTCATATTTATGTACTGGATTTTGCTACAAGTATCGTTTATTTTACCTTGAATATACATATATATCTCAACTGATCTTGTCTATCTAATCCAAACGTGAGAAACTTTTTTATTAAATACTCTCAAGTACGCCATTGATTCCACACTATCGATGAACGAGTGATTGACATCCGCCAATTTTCTTCGCTCTTGTCATTCGGTTCAAGCGCAAATTCCTTGCATTGTACAATTCTCTATGATATTGAAAATGAAATTATTACGCTCTTCGACGATTGCGAGATATGATATTTATATGACGAAAATATCAATTATCGTTTTTGACTGCCCCAAAAATTGAAATTACAAAATTATATATGATATTCTTAACCGATGAACAATAAATCCAAGAGAAAAGAGAAGAGGGATCGGAAAGAAGAATCTAGTTCAACGTGACGACTCTAGCTATAGATAATTCATTTCCCCAGCGGAAATCGCGATTCTCACAGCTTTCCCCCGCGTCGTGATCTATAAACTATGAACATTACATACATATACATACTCTTTTTTTACCCACGCTATTCAATGCAATTCACTGCAGTTCATGTAACTAAAATAATATTGCACATGAGATCCATCCGTACTGTGTCAACGAGTAATCTCGATATCCATCTCACTGATTCCCTCGAATTTTGTTTTAATAATTCATATATATATATATATATATATACATATAACGCCTTTTACAAATTTAAAATAATGAAAATTTTGTATAATAAAACAACTGATTACATAATAAAGCCATCAACACCTTTGATTCCTATTTTTATATAATCCCTCCACCCACGCGAAATTCATTTCTTCTTCATCCGGATATTTTCCACCATAATTTTATCTAACACCTTATAGTTAATAAAGAAATCTTACGTACATAAAAGTATCAGAAATATATCTTTTTTAACCTCATATGTACACATATTGACACAAAGCAAAGGTGAGAATGTTGTCCAGAAGGTGTTAGACAATGAGGTTGAAAGTATTACCAGGGTCGTAAAGACGCCCCTGCATTGACGTAAATTCAATGTTATTGCGGGGAGACGCCATGGATCGAACACCTACGCGTGGTCAACGTAAGTTCGATCTACGTCGTCTTACAATGTGTCGCTTGATTATTGTATTACTACCTGTCTCATCTTCCCATAGAAAGCAGAGGAACAAAGAAAAATACAAGGTTTTATTCAATATTCCGATATCTCCTCGAGTATATCACTCGTAAAGGGTGATACAGGGAATTACATCATTGTATACTTCTCTTTGGATTTTCCCCTTCCCTTCGAGTCCTCGACTTTCCCTCAGCCGTGTCACGCCGTTCGCGTAGTTCGTAGAATGGATTTTAACACAATATCACACAAGGCCAGACATTTCTCGTCTCCAAAAAGTATTACATAAGTACTAGATCCAGATTACAGAAAATCTTGTATCACGTACTCAACTGATACGAGTTGAACAAAATATTGCACGATATCGTTTAATAATTTACAATTATTATTAATGATACGAAGAAGAGAATTTATACTTGGATTATTGCATAGCGTCTTGGTAGGGAGAAGGAGAAATTGTTTTGTGATGAATAAGTATCGTGGAACGTGACTCAAGCTTCACCGAAGACAGTGAACAATTGATTTTTGCACTGAATATTTAGTAGTCCATTAATATTTATTATTCAACAAGAGCAATAAGTATTCTCCATCAAATATTCATTATTATTATTATTATTATATTTTTATTATTTCAATACAATCCTCTTCCTTTACATTTGAAGGAATTTCAACGACTCTAGTTATGGATATCTGCTTTTATGCTCATAGAAAAACAAATCAAGGCATTCTGTTACATTCTACAAAACCCTTGAACTATTTTTCTCAATTTTTCGAACACAATAGATTCGATGGAACAAGAAGAATGTATTCATTGTCCTGGATCGATGTGCGTAAATGGAATACCCTGAAAACCAATCATCGCGATACACAGAGGAAGAGGGAAGAAAGAAAACGAAAGATTAGGAATTTTTTCAAGGGCAGAAAGGCGTTAAATTCTAACAGACAGATTCACGTACTATACCCACCGACACAACCAATGGTCGTTAACCTACGAGAAGAAACTAAGTGTATTCTATCGGTTTTTCGTAATATAAACGCTTATGTATTCCGAAAGAAAAAAGTTAAAATGTCTCATAAAAATACTGTAGAAATCAGGATGCTATGTGGCCACGTGTTATGTTCGTTTCCTGTCTAATCTATTGTGTCACAATATGTATACAACCGACTGAATACTTTATACCTGGTTGCGTCTATTTTTCAATTATCATCAATTGGTATTCGATATCGGTTTTAGTGAAATTATTGTGATAAAATTCGAAGCACACGCTAACTGTAATAATAGACCCCGACGTCGCTTTGTTTTGATTCACAGCGTTTAAAAACAAATGTTTCTTCAACCTACTTTTTGCGCGAATTCTGATAATATTCATATCAATTGATTTGAATTCCTATGGTATCTGTAGATTTTAGTATATTATTATCCCCACATTCTATACATCCTATCTGAGGAAAGAATCTTAGGTTCCCTTCTGGAGGTCTAAAACGTGTATTGTCACTGAAACATGATGTCCAGTATCATGTATCAATGGAATTCCCGACGAATTCCTGGATGTTTCCCGACAATTTTCAAAAAATTCCCAAATTGCACAATAAATCGAAAAACCCATACTTTAGAATTTTATTAACGGTATAGTTTTTTCAAAGTTAGTGGAATCATCTACAATATGAAGATTGCTCTCTAAAATTTTTAGAGTGAGATTTCACCCTTCAGCCAGCCAAAAGTGAGCCTGTCGAAATTTCCACTCCTTTAGAGTGATATTCTAAGGTTTCAGGTTCGAAACTCACAGCCACTCAAATTCTAGAGTCAATTTTTCACCCTAAAAGAGTGAGGGTTCACTCGGAACGAGTGAAAATCCCACTCGAAGCGGACTGGCTCACTTCTGAGACTTAATGGAGTGAAACACGTGATTTTTCACTCTTTCAGATTTAGAGAGTGTGTGTAGCTCCCAGCTTCAGATTTGAGAGTTCCTCTAACACCGCCAATTTTCTACAGTGTATACAATCCATGACCATAAGCTATAATTTTGATCACTGAAAGATCAATGTGATTCAGTGTCATACTCTTCGGTTTTTACTACTTTCTAAACTTTTTGGAGTGACAATCCACTCTTAAAGAATGAAAATACCGCAAGTCCGATATGAGTGAGAATTTCACTCTTATGAAAGGGTGAGAATTCGCTTTGCACAGTGAGTCATATTCCACTCCCATGGAGTGAAAATCCCCTCTTATGGAGTGGAATTCTCACTCTTATCGAACTTGCAATATTTTCACTCTTCAAGAGTGGATTTTTTACTCCAAGGCATTTAGAGAATGGTATGCTCCAAAATTCTTTGAGAAGTCTTCATGAATTCAAATGGATTATGTGTACTGTGGGGAATCGCAACAAAAAGTCTAGCAATTGAAAATACACATTGGAAAAATCATTTGAAGAATCTAATAAACATCATTAAGGCAAATAACACGTATTTTGGGTAATCAAATTTCCATTTACAGTAATTTGTACAAGAATTAGAGTATTATGTACTGTCTTCCATTCGATATACAGTACTCAGATTCTTGTACAGTTTATCGATCATTCTAGTAGATTCTCATTTTGCTGGAATATTTGGTAAGTATAACGTGAATTCTAGTATAAACTACAAAAAAAATGTTGCTCTCCATATAATAACCGAGACGCCGGTAACTTTTACAAAAACTGGTTTTTCGTTATCACGAACAAAATTTTGTTGTAACATTTACTATGCCCCTGATAATTATAGAGGTAACATTATATTGCTGCAGTTCATACTGATATGTCTATTAGATTCATTGTACTTTATGTGGCCAGTGCAGCAAATTTTCATTGTCATCAGAGACCTTGATTAATTGAACAACAATTTCTGTATATATACATCAATTTGTTTTCTGAGTATTACCAAACACACTGTAAGTCTGTCCATATTATCAGTACGGTTTAAAATTATTAGAAGGAACGAATTATAATTCACCAAAACAAAATTATGATTTTCATTGCAAGTTGCAAGAATTTGGGTGATGGTGTTAAAATGGATGACAGACAAAATGTTCCAAAATGCTACCAACCAAATATACTCATAATACTCTTCTGAATACACTCACTGAGTATACAGTGGTCTGCAAAGAAATGAGATTTTTCGCTCCTTAGCAGCTGATGGTCATTTTCTGACGTAATTTGCTGCGTAGAATCTGAATCCGAAGTCAGAATTGGGTCATCTCGTCAAGATTTCGAGATACTTGAGGTTAAGTTTTTGAAAAATGGGTTTTTTGGTGGCTACTTTTGCATTTATGCACTGAGCTCACAGAATTTATTTGGTCTTTTCTTCTAATTGTATTATCCAGTACTACTCTTACTCTTGAAGATGAGCTACTGATCGGTCACTTACAATTTATTCTTGCAGAGTTACGACCATTTCAAGTTATGAAATATATCCCCAAGATTGTAATAATCCTAGGATCTCCTCAGGGTGCTGCCATTATGTATGGGAATGAAAATTTCAATTTTCTAATATGATATTCTTACTCAGCGACCCCGAAAATTCTCAAGTACACATGTTAAAAGAAAATTTGCCAAAGCTTTGATAATGATCAACCTTTTGAGGAATACACTTTTTTAGTGGTAAATTTTCCTTGAACATGTGGACTTGAAAGTTTTTGAGGTCGCGTTATTTCTCTTATGCTATGTAGGCAGGAACGATCATCAATTTTTGATTATGAATGATTTTGAACTCTTTTCAAACTGTTCTGCTGCATAAAATACAATCCCATATCATACTTTCAAAGTTCTTTTGATAATCTTGAAACATTGATGCAGAATTCTACAATGACTTCGAAAAGCATTAGATTCGATCGAAAAAGGAATCCGGAAAGAGTTAGATTCTTCGGACATCTGTGAGTTGTATAGAATCTCCATAAGTGTTCTTTTCATGACTTTTGGTATTCTGAGAAAATTCTTTTCGAATATCTGGAATTTTTTTCCAATTCTTTGAGAACCCTTGGCGCTATCTGGGTATATAATTGTATTTCTTGAGCTGAGTTGGCAACCGTTGAGCTGGCTGCTACCGTTGAGTTTTCACAACGATACATGTACTTCCATATTTTAGATTGTTACAAAAACTCGACAGTATAATTATGAGAATAATGATCTTTTCCCGCGCATTTCCATCTTTCACAGTGCAAAGTGATCCTAAAACTATCACCAATATAGAACCTGTATGAAGTTAGCCCCCGAAGTGAAGAAAAAAAACTTCTTTTCATGTCATCCGAAACAGCATCGTTAGTACCTGATTGTACCACAAAAAATTTTGTTCGCACCTCAAAAATAAAAAAGTTACAGAAATTTGAAAAAATGGGTTGCCCCCGACTTTCACTGATTTTGATGAATGATAGCTCATTTGAAAGGATTTTCCGAAAAAGTCAGGGGGGGGGGGGCGAGTTACAAGCGAAAAACTGGCTTCACATTGGAAAAAAACTTTTCTTCGAACTTTAAACAATCATACAGAACTGCCCCTGGCTGGGGCAACTTTTCTATGAATTAATCATTGTTCAAGGACCACTCGAGAATATTCCCTGCAAGTCTCATCGTTTGTACCTCCTTGGCTTGGAAGTTATGAGCCTTGAAATATAGAAAAATCAGAATTTTGGAACTTTAAAAAATCATACAGACTTGCCCCTGACTGGGGCAACTTTTCTATGCATGAATTTATCCGAGGACCTCCCGACAATATTCCCTGCGAGTCTCACCGTTTGTACCTCCATGGCTAGAAAGTTATGAGCCGCGGAATATCAAAAAATTCTGTATGATTTTTCAAAGTTCGAGAATTATGTTATTCCGATATCCCGAGGCCCATAACTTCCAAACCAAGGAGGTACAAACGATGAAACTCGCATGGAATTTCCTAGGGAGGTCCTTAAACAATAATTTATGCATAGAAAAGTTGCCCCAGTCAGGGGCAATTCTGTATGATTTCTCAGAGTTTGGAAATTCTGATTTCTCTATATTTGAAGGCTCATAACTTCCAAACCAAGGAGTTACAAACGATGAAACTTGCAGGGAATATTCCCGGGAGGTCCTTGAACAATAATTTATGCACAGAAAAGTTGCCCTAGTTAGGGGCAGTTCTGGATGATTGTTTAAAGTTCGAAAAAAAGTTTTTTCCCCCATCTAAAATCAGTTTTTCGCTTGTAACTCCCCCACCCCTTTGATTTTTTCGGAAAATCCTTTGCGGTACAATCATCTACGTTCCGAGACCCTCCAAATGAGCTATCATCCATTAAAATCGGTGAAAGTCGGGGACAACCCATTTTTTGAAATATCTGTAACTTTTTTATTTTTGAGACACAAACGAAATTTTTTCTGGTACAATCACGTACTAACGATGCTCTTCCGGACGCCATGAAAAAAAATTTTTTTTCTTCACTTCGGGGGCTAACTTCATACAGGTCAATATAGATCACGAAAATTTCTTTGTGAAAAAGAGAGCACAACGCAAAAAATGAGAAAAATAATATGAAAGCATTGAATTTTGGAAAAAAACACTTCATTTAAACCAACCAACCCTGAAAAAGTGTGTTCGGAATGTCTTTGGAACTTTCAGAAAAAGTTTGGGCTCCTTAGGCGCCAACTTGATGTAACCAAGACCATGTTAAAGTATTCAGCCTGAGTAAATGAAATTACTAGAAGTTAGGTAATTAACACAGCTAAGTTTCAAACCTTCTCTTGCATGCGGTCGGAACTTTCCTTCCAACCTCCCTCAAGATCTTCATTACTTGTCATGCCATAAAAGATTCAACATTGTTGTCAATTCAAGCCCACATAAATTTCCAGTATGGACAATATTGTTTTTCCAGGATTGTGCTTTATGTAAAACGTTATTATCTCCTCAGCTCAAGGTCAGTATTGTCAAATTAACTGGTCTTGTAATGGTTGTTTGAATTTGTCAGCATTCACAACTCCGACCATGGTACTACGCCACTAGTATGGGATCGTGTTTCAATTTCCACATGGGTGAAATCAAAAGCACTTCAATACCAAATTGATCGATTCATTGATAATAAGAGATAAGATTTTCAAAATGTATGCTGATACCCTTTGAACTCCACTTCTGAAATATTTGCATACATACATCATGAACTTGAGCCACGACTTCCAATCAACACATATTCTTACATAATAAATTAGATATTTTCATTCCAATCTTATAAGAAATTTGAACCTTTGAACTGTTGCGTGAAGAATAATTTTCCATTACAACATTTTATATGTTCAAGCGACTCGAGGATATATTTACGTTGATAAGTTATTCACCTGGGCATCTTTTCTAACGATTACGTGTTCTAGTTCAATGTGAAATAATGCTGTGATTTGATAATTCCAGAAAACCATCTGAATCAACAAATTCATATTGTGGGATGATTTATACCGTTGAATTCGCCTCTTCTTACAAATATTTGAGAAATTGAAAACTCAATTTCAACATGATTATTCAAAGAGCAAATTATCTATGATTAAAAACAATGATCACTTGTTCGGTGGCAATAATAAACAAAAACAATAACTCACTAACTGGAAAAGTTCTCAAAATTATATATAATTTATATATAATGTAATATAGTGATATATATGTTATAAATAATTGCATATAAATTATATATAATTTTGAAAATTTTCCGACTCAAATTAAATTACCGAGTGGAATTTCCTTAATTTTCAGCCAAAAAAACCAGCGATGCCTTTTGGCTCAAAGCTCTCTTCAAAATGTCAAATATTTGGTAATTTGATCACATTTTTCGGTATAATTACCAAAGTCTCGATCATTTTTCCCTTTTAAATTGATAATATCACAGTAAAAAGTAAAACTTCCTTTCATCCCGAATATTAACTTATTGTAAGATGCAGCCAAAACTAGCCCTGTTTTAACTAAAAGTAAGCACCACAAACAAATGCCAACACAAGTAGCAAGTTCAAAACAAGAACTGAGAAGTTATATCATTTTCATAACAAACCTCATAATGATGATGTTGCTGAAGTTTGAATCATTTATTGAAACGAATAGGTAATCTATTAACAAAATATTTAGCCGTTAAAGACCCAAAGTCTTGCGGTATATGTTTTGAACCATGTTTTCAGTTCCAAGGGTTCATTCGAGAAGATCAACACCGATGATTATTCAAATTTTGTGAGTTTGAATTTCCGTTTCGTTTCTATAAACGATTCAACCTTCAAAAACATGTGATGATGTCTACACGGAAAAAAATAAATAGTTGCAGCAACTACTTAAATAGGCGATTTTCGACCATCTACTTAAGTAGTTGCTGCAACTACTTAGTAGTCAGGACAAGTAACTCGATAGTTGCACTAACTAACGTACATACCTGAAGTATTTTGGATTAGTTGAGACAGCTAATGTGTTACTCTTCCTGACTATTAAATAGCTGCAGCAACTACTTAAGTAGATGGTCGAAAATCGACTATTCAAGTAGTTGCTGGAACTATTCTGTTTTTTCCGTGTATAATATAACCTGGTGTTAATTCATCACCACTTTGATTAGTGTAATAGAGTAGCCCTTCTTGGTAACAGAAAGGTTTCCCACTTAACCCGAGCAGAAGTGCGAATCCGGTACCGATCCGATTTGCTTCAAGTCGGATCCGATATGGATATGGGTAATCGGATTGGGCCCGGATATAATGTCACGCTTGATTTCACCAGGGCCAAATCCGGCAACTAAATTCAGGTCTGATAAGTTCGACTCTACGTTTCTGATAGAGGTATGATTATTCTACTCTAAACGGGTTACTTGATGCGGTCCCAATTCGTTAATCCATATACCCGTGATTAAATTTTTGATTAAAAAAAATCATTTCAAACGAAATAGGCAAAATTTTCCTACGTACGTTCTAAACAACTGAGCAATGGACACAGATATTTAATTTGCAGTGATAAAGTGCATTACTACAATTGAACTTTGAATTACAAATGTCGATTATTTTCATAACTTGTTTTCTCATGTTTATGAATATACTTTGGGCTTTGAATTTATATTTAAAGCGTATTCCTGACAGGGCACTTTATTGCTGCATATTGAAAATTTGTAATTATTGCTTAGTTGTTTAAAAAGTAGGGATAAAAGTTTCGCCGATTTCTTCGAAGACTCCATGGCCCTTAATTCAATCGATTTCTGGAGTGAACGAAGCTTCAACAATGTTCAACCAAAAATTACAACAATCTGCTGCTACTGCAGCGACTGCAAGTGCATTTTTGGCCGAATAAATAATTTGTTATGAAATCACATAATCTTCCATTCCAAAGTACCATGACTTTCGACGGCATCTCAGATTCTTCTGTGGGCAATGAAAGGTTTCTCGGTTTGATTTTAAAACATTCCTTACGTATAGAAAACCCTCTTTCCAAAAAAATGTTCCCATGAAAAACAATTTTGATAAAATTCAAGAAGTCGAAATGATGGCAAATTTCAATAATTCTCACCCAAATATAATCTAAACACATTCTTTCTATTAAAGTTTTGCAAAGCTTCTTAACAGCAATTGTTTCACATAAGTTTTCATATTCTCTTTGAATTTTATCAACTCGCACTCTTGTGATTATATTATTTTCCACATTTCTAATCTATGATTTGAACTTGCTATAGAGAGATCGAAACATGATATAGTTCTTGTTAATGGAAATTCAAAAGGAGAACTTTCCATAATTGTATCTAGAAGAAAAACTTGCAGGCGTTTACAAAATACTCACTTTTAAAAGTAAAAAATTCAACTGATTTCATGTTATTCGAGGGACGCAAGGCATCTTTGATTGCGAAGTCAATTTTTATATAACCAACAATTGTTTTTTTAATTTTTTTGTTCTAAAATTGCCAATATGATGATTTTGTGCATGACGTTTTCGATTATTCCAAATAAGGAATGACAAGTAGCGGAGCGAGTGGTTCATTAAACTGGAATTCTATTGGAAAAGGCTCAAGTAAAGCAGCGAACGATAAAGAAAGTCAATTGTGCATCTCATAAAGGATCTTCAGTAATTTCAGCGACAATCTGAAAACCATAGCATTTTAGAATCATAGTTGACATGTGGCAAAGTACGTCTCATGTATCCACCAACCACATCCCTTGTTTGATTGGAACTGCCAATGAGAGAGGCAGAAAACTCGCCACCTGGTACTATGTTTAGAATGGCCTGTAATTGAGGCAACGGAGGACCTCCCTGATTCCTCCCTTCTTTCCACGGTTCCCATTTCTCCACCAATTTTGCACCCTAATTTCATTGAAGTACTAGGTGGAGAATGGTTGCGCTGTACAGGTTGATAAAGCAATGTTTCTCATAACTTCTTAAATTCCATAATATTTCCAGGTTTTTTACATTCCGCGAGGCCTTTTGTCAAGTTGCGGGGCCAGCGACTTTTTCACTTCATGTAAAGATTTCCAATGCTGTCTGGCTTTTCATGAGTATTATTGTTATGAAAAAAAAATACATTCAAGTTTGAATTGAGAGTGCTGGTATAGAGCTGAAACTAACAGCCAGTTCTTGTAACTTTAATTCAACGTTGTTGAAGCTTTGTTTATACCAGAAATTGATCAAGCAGCATGCCATTAAACGTTTCACATCCTCAAATCTTTATTGAACGTTTTATTTGAAAAATGATTACAATCAGCTGCAAACTGTATGGCTGCCAGTTTCAGCTTCATAGTGCGGGTGCATTCACAGCACTCACGGTAGGTACCACCTGTGTTAATCATGTCCCACACATCTGGGTCACTTTGAAACCAAGTGCAGGAAACCGTGAATAAGAACTTCGAAGATCACGAAATAAAATTTCGTGTTGATATAATTACTTATATAGTTATGCGATATGTAGGAAATGATTACTTACATGAAAAACCACTCTGTTACCAAGATTGATTACTCTATTGTTTAAAAAAATGGTGATAAATCTAAACCATTCTGAGGTTTGTTGTAGAATTATTTGAATTCTTCATTCCTTGTCTTAAACTTGCTAGCATATTATCAATATTTGAATACTAATCCCTACAATAACATTTTTGAACACGGAAACAAGATGAAATGGAAACTGTCGGCCAATGGCCATAACTTCTTACAGAAAACTTTTATCACGGATTTGAGCATCTGGAACGTTTAAAGCAACGCTGTTTAATCGATTCCTAGTGTCAACCAAGCTTAAGTAACTTTTAATCAAAAATTGAAACAATCGGTTGCTATAGTAACGGCCGGTCAGCTTCCACTGCGTATGAACAAGTTTATCTGCACCTAATCTCAAATTAACCCAATCGCTGATGAAATTGGTGAAAAAATTTTCGTTAAATGTACCGGTCAATTTTAGTGTTGGTTCGCAGTACTTCCATCAGGTGTAGTTTGTTTTGACATGGAGCAAGAAGTTTTTTAGTTGCCAGAACCAAAGATCCAGACGTTGCAACATAGTACGGAAGTAACAACGAAATATTTTATTTGAGTGAACCAAAATCAGTTCCAACTGTTAATAACGGAGTACTTAGATATTGGGTTGCCCAAAAACCTTTGAAGCTCTTCGGCATACAAATCTGGTGAGAATCGAATGTAAAGCCCAACTTGGTGGTACGTTTCATTTGTTTGCAAATTACCGAATATCTGGTAATTTGAGACTACATTTCAATGTAGTTTCACTTTTAAATCGAATCTTTTCAAAGCATCGTCGTCGCCAACATTTTTCAAAGTCTCGTTCGAGTACAACGATGAAACATGGGATCCAAATAACAACAGTCCCTTGTACCAGACCGTTAATGCAAAATAAAAGTAAAAAAAAAATAATAAAAGGCTCACCACGTGAACACTGGACAAGCCAACCGGATCATTCTGCTTCTTGTCCGTCTTCTTTGCCTGGCGTTTGGCTTTGCTTTCAAGAAAACGTTGTTTCAATACTAAAGTATCTTGAATATTTTGCTCGCACAAACCATTGAAACTCTGTTCAAACCTAGGAATACAATCCGTTTGTCTTTGCCGATATCCTTCGATTCTACGTCGAAGTCGATCGACTACTATCCGCTTCTTTGGGGTGATTACCTCACCCATACCGGGTGCCTGACCCATTTGTTGCTGCAATTGCAGCTGCTGATTAGTGATACCTAAATGACCAACGGTATTGAGATCGTGAATTCCAGATTGATTGGTAATAGTGTTATTGTTGTTATTCTGGTGATTCGGGCCCTGCCCCACACACACGGAAATAGGAGCGGTGCCGGGGGGGCCTTGCGGCGGGGGCTGGCGGGGCAGGAGCCCCCCGGCCTCCATACAGCCCCCTAAATCCACTGCAGAGTAAGCCAGCTCAGTGAGAACCCCTACTCCCAAAGCGTCTGACGCAGGTTATTACCGCTTTAATTGTGTTTCCTTCTTTCTGTCTCTTATAAATCGTCGTTATTGTCGATGACGATGATGTTATTAGGGTGATCAACTCAATCATCCTTCGCCACTTGAATAGTACTCCCATCAACTCCTGATACAAAAGCATTTGGATTGACAACCAAAATCACCCACTCACGTGTAAGAGTCGTGAGGCTTCGGTCTTTCAACTGGTGGTCATTTTGAACGAACGATGTTCTCATTAACAATTCAAAATATCGTTGTCATTTTCTCTCTTTTGTTTCCACGTGATCGTCCTTACCACCGAAGTGGAAGTGTTCGAAGAAAAACAGTATGTACAATTATTATTGTGAATGAACAACACCATTACTCGCCGAGTACGGCTGATATGCATTTGCTGTGATTGTTTTCATCTTCCAGGCACCGTTGAATTATTTGTTGTTCAAAACGAGACAAACCGGCGATGATACACTTTTAATTCTCATACTCAACGTTGTGTCGTCGAATAATTCCTCATTGACATAGTCCTGAACGATAGAGAAGTGTTTTGAATAAATATCACTGCTACTCGATCGCAAAACAACCGCGTGTGTTTTCAGTATATCGGCGTAGAGTAATAATATATATCTTGACGAAAGAACTCGGAATATCGTCGTCTACCCGGGTCACGGGTTCGAGCTGTCACTGTCGAGGAACGCATGAACACACGACACAACGACACGCGGCTCGGCACGGCACGACACGACACAGCTTAAGAGGAGAGAGAGACTATAGTATATGTAGTGGGATGGAAACGATCACAGAGTTCGCTCGGGAGATTAGAGCTCTCTCTTTCTCGATAAGAAAACCCGCTCGAGACCGTCTCACTCTCTCTTTCTCTTTTAGGCACTAATACATCCAGAAGATGACGTTGTAGTGGGGGTTGCGACAAGCCTTTCGCGGCTCATATATCGTTCTCTTCCTCCTCTCCTCTGAAACGCTGCTGCTGCTACTATTACTACTACTATTACCTACTATTTGTAAGTGGAGAAACTTTCTTGAACTCAAACGAAGAGAGGAGCTGTAATTTTCATTAAAGAAACAATACTTCACTCGATTGATTCATATTATTTCAATTCTCAACGATCGTGTGTTATACCGGCGTGCCGAGCGGCATAGGTCATCACAACAGGTAGTCGAACGAACCAGAGCAACGGCAGCTGAACGGGCAGCGTGCTCCCGTTGAAGGAAGAGAATAAAAGAATGCGTGGGAGAAAGAATGACAAGAGAGGAAAAGATGATGGGTCCACGAAACGGATAATCAGTCTCTTCCTTTCACGCTCTACATTAGGTTTTTTTGTTTTTGTTAACAAAAATATTACCTTCTTCTTCAAATCTTTTGGATATAATCTGTACTAAAAGATTTGACAAAAAAGAAGAAATTTCTCTTCTTCGATTACATATTTACACACAATAGATATATAGTACTTATATATAAATTTGTTTCAACTTTCATTTGTGTTCCCAACTTGGCTCAACACTTTCTTCTTTTTCTTACTTTTTTCTTTTTTATTCATCTCAAGGCACTCTGTTATACACTTTTGTACACAAACACAAGTTCAATCACATGTCATCGAGCGATGGCATCGAATGCGGCGCGTATGATCCACCAAACAATTACATAACCTCACTTTTTGTCTACTGTCACGCTCTTGAACGTTTTATGAAGCGTCACTTTGGTCACGGGTTCACAAACGACGCGCGCCAAAGACAATCGAATGTTAACCGACGGTTTGGATTACGGCCTCATGTGCGGAGGCCATTAACAAGACTGCGCGTGGGTACAGAAGCATATATCGATAGTTCAAACGATGAACCATTATTACCAACGACTGACGCGGCAAAAACATCCTCTGGTAGATAGTTGACAAACTACCTGGTACGTTTACCCTACAACCGTCGATCTCATTCCAAGTGCTACCATCTATCCCAAATCGGCTCAACTGCTTGCATTTTTTACCGTTTATTTTCAGTACATTTTTTTCTCGCCGGTTGTGCCCTCTGTACTTTCAATTCGGAAATGATAAATGTCGATAATACAGTGCGACACATGGCAGACGAAAATATTGTTCTTCAATGTTCTTAGTTGATCATAATTGATTCAATGTTCTATCGGATACAAGTTCTGTCTCTCATTTTCTACAATACATATTAGAAAAAAAGAGAAATGCTTCGATAACGAAAAAGTACGAAATTCAATTGAACTTATAAAATTTTATGTGAAAATATACAAGTCACTGCATTGAAGTATTTTATTTGATTTCAAATGAGTAAATTAAATGATTCGTATACTCTCAATTCCAGATTTGCATTTGGATGTGTAAATTATAAATTTAACTAGTTTTTTTCAGTGTATTTGATAATCAAATTCCTGGTTATGATAGGTTATGTTTACGTTCGAAACATCTCAAACAAAAAACTGATCAAAAAAATAATATTGATATCATTGAAATTTGAATGGTTTATTCAAAGTCTGAACTAAAGATGGGAAAATATTATATGTTGTGAATACTTATGTCATAGAATTTATATTTCCAGTTGAAATATTGCTTAGAAACAATATTGAGAAATTATATAAACGTTCATATTCCTCATCATCAGTTCATTCCAATGAACAAGTCAAACTTCAACAATCTGGAATATTGCAGTCTTCGCATGCATGAATCACAATAATATTGCTGTAAAATCTTAGAAATATTGTAGTACGACTACAAAATTGTAGCAATGTTACATAAGTTTACTATTTTCCTGAAGTTTGAATCATTTATTGAAACAACGATTTACTCAATCGTTGGGGCCCCAAAATTTTGCAGTAATTTTTCAAGTGATGTTATCAGTTCTGAAGAGTCAATTCGCAAAAGTTAAATGAGAATCATTCATCAGATTTTGTAGGTTTAAATTTTTGTTTTGTTCCTATAAACGATTCAAACTTCAGCAACATGTTTGTTGATGTGATATTGCGATAATCTGAAAATGTATCTATAAATTATGTACTGGGTCAGAGATTTATCTTTGTGCAAATAATATATATCTCTGATCAGTTTTTCCCTTCTTACAAAGTTTAAACTTCATCAAGAGAATATTATCCAAATAAATTTGATTACAGGTTGAAACCTTGATTATCTGAAACATCCTCAAACCTCGCCACTTGAAAATGACTTCGAGTGTATTCAAAGTGAGAAATAAATTTCCCAGCATACCTGGCACAAAACCTTCTATAAAAAATTCTCAACTTTTAGTATCAACTGGCATACCTTCTTTGGATCATATTCTAGGTTTGTTGACCATTCAATGAATTATGCGAAACTTTATATCCCTCCTCTTCATAATCTAATTTCATTCATTCATTCAGGTGGAGGACTGCCAATTGGATCCATATTTTTATTAGGTGATACTTAAAATCAACATAACGTTATCAAATTGATAATCGAGATACATCAAAAACTGATATTTTTTCTTTCCGATTGTTTAGAAGAAGATACGTATGGCGCATACACAGAAATTATGTTAAAATATTTCATGGCTGAAGGAATAGTTTCGAAGCATAGTTTAGTAATCGCGTCCCAAAACATGAAACCTAGCAAACTCGTATCGGAAATACCTATGGTTTTAACGGAATCAACTCCGCAACAAATTCCTGCTCGCGATAATGCGGATCAAATGAAGATAGCATGGAGATATCAAAACATGAAAATGGTAGATTCTTCTCCAACCGGTCAAGCTTTTGGACACTTTTATGATCTTACAAAATCTATGACAGAGGATGATTTGAAAGACATTAATATCACGCAATGGGATGGAGAAAGTAAGATACAAGAATCTGAAATATTCAATAACAAAGCTTATGAAGATTTGTTGCAAACCATTCGGAATTCCATTAAAAGTGAAGAGTGTTTTAAATCCGATACACCTGATAAACCAAATGTCATGAGGATCGCGATTCATTCGTTGGGTTCGAGACTATGGCTTTCCGATACCACGGAAAACACACATCAAGACATTCTCAAATTCCTGTACTGCTTGAGATCTATTTTGAGCAATTCTTGTGCAGTCGCAGCGATCACGGTTCCCGTAAATCAGTTTGAGCACTCGGTAAATTGTTTACATTAAATTTCTATTCAAACTATCTTCTCAGCTTATAAATGCTTTATACTTACATTCTAGAATACTGTAGTAAAACGAATGGAACATCTGACGGATATTAGTATAAAATTAGACATTTTTGCTGGCTCTGAAAAAGAAACAAATCCCTTGTTCAAAGATTATCACGGTTTGTTGCAAATAAAAAAGTTACCAGCAATTAACAGTTTGGCATCACATAATCCTGAATCTAGAGATCTTGTTTTCAAATTACGTCGCAAAAAGTTTATCATAGAGGTGAGTTTCTTTAATCCGATAATATCATATGTGTATATATACACACACACACATTAAATCTATCAATTTCAGATACTTCACTTGCCCCCAGAACTCGAGGACACAGCTCAACGGGAACAGGATGAAATTGTTTCTCGGGGCGCGGGATGTTTCAGCGGCACTAGTAAAAATTTATTAGATTTTTAAATTTTAACATATGAATTATATTTTCTCAAAAAATGATGATGAAATAAATTTTGATATTTTTGAATCAACATTCCCGTAATCTTTTAGGAAGTTGCTTTTTTCCCCCAAGGAGAACTTTGATGATGTGAATCAGGGTATTGAATTATCAATTGTATCAAACTCTTTCCTCGACCTGAAATTTTCCTGTAAAATTGTATGGATATAGATGCGCATAATGTGCACGTGCCCTGTTTGACGGAGAAATGAATGGTGCTATATACGGCGGGTGAATTAATGTGGACAGCAGGAGATAGGCTTCTTGCACATTTACAATAATGCGCATAAAGTATCTCCGTATAGTGTTACTGGACATAGCAGGGCCACAAATGTAGTCATTTATGTACATATATGCGGAACATCTACTAAACAGTTCACAAATACGTGACATCAGCCGCATTCGTACTGTTTGTGCTTGGTTGACAATTGCAACTCGAAACTATATCGGTTTTAAATATTGTTTCTAGAAATTTCATACTGTATCTGACTTCGTATGTGTTGAGTAAACGTGGAAATTTTTCAAATTGTGATGAGATTGTTTAAAGAAATTTCCCCGAGTGTAAATTGAACCTTTTCCTCAAACAGGTTTATCGTTGTTTTATACGCGTTGAATTTATTGTAACCGTATACACCAGTAGATTGAAAGAGAACGTTGTAAACGCGTTGCTGCTTCATTACTTGGGGAACCTGCGTAAAATTGGCAATAACATATGACATCAATGCATTTACGTTTGTGTGAGGATAAAACCTTTTCATCCCCTCTATTTTTTTCTTGCACACCTTTCCATTTCCTTCCGGTTCCATCCAGTTGGTCGCGCATGATGGCACGCAACACAAGCGCGCCTACCAATGTTAGCGTTTGTACGGCACTGTGTTAGCCCGCCACTCGGCTAGATACGCCACGGGGGTTTTCAGTCTTCGAACATACGCGGGCAAATACACTTTCAAAACGAAAAATCTTCAGTGATAAGGTTTTTTTCTATAAGCACTTTGATTTTATGTTGCGCATAAAAGTGAATCAAAAGTGTTGATTCTCTCACAAAAAACAATGAACATTTTATTGAATTTCAAGTTAATCATCGTTCACACTAATGATTATAAATAATCTATATTAAGTACTTCTAAATTACATGTTTTTCTCACAATGGAGACAAGACGTTTAATCGTAACAAGATTGTTCGTGTGTTTCTCAAATGTAATATTTTTGGTAAGTTATTGATTTTTAAATTCCCCTTCTTTTTACAAACTTTCTAATGCACATTTTGATATGAGGAGCTACACTTATATAATTTATAAAAACCAAACATATTCAAAAATAATATAAAAGTAGCGTTGAAATGGTGGTTTCTATATGATTTGTCATTGAGGACAGTACCTGAGACTTTTCTTTATTTACATTATATTTTATGATATGTGATAAAAAGATAAACGCGTGTAGTGTGTGCATCGATGCATTCAATGAAAAATACTATTGTGTATTAGTCAAATCCCCATTCTCAAACCTTACTTCCTTCACCAAACGAAGGAAATTCGCTCGAATAACGAATTTCCTTAAATGAATGGATCAAGGGAACTGGTGATATGTGACGAATATAAATTTGGTTTCGCTTTCAGATGGCTGGATTTGTACTGATGTCATTAGGCGCGTTATTGCTGGCCGATAGTGAAAGGATTTTGCTTTCAAGATTATTAGGACAAGGGGACCTTCATCCCGAAGAACCAATTTTCTATTATTTTGCTTTTGCCATCGTTGGCCTGGGATTTCTCATTACGATAACCGGTCTCCTCGGATGTTGGGCAGCTTGCATCTTCAACCGATGTGCCACAATCTTTGTAAGATTTACTTCAAATTACTCTTAAATGTTCAAAATGTATCAGATGATCGAATGAAAACTCAAACTCACAAGCAAGAAAATGATATGAACATTACCTTTTTTATATATAATTTGTATATAATTTTATACATTTTATATAAAAATTGTATAAAAATTATACAGAATCGTAATGAAAGAAATTTTCAAAACCCGAGCAAGCTTTCGAACAACTAAGCGATAAATCAAAGTTTCTAATATCCGATGATCGATGACAGGCCCGTTTTCAAGATTGCCATTACAAATCATTTCCGAAAATTGTGCAAGTCTCTATAAACATAATAACTTACAGATGTCAATAATTTTATACTTCGTTTCCAAAATTTAGGAATCACTTTGCATTTTGACTTCATCTTTGGAACGCAACCCTAGCAGTGTATTATTTTATCGCAGCATATTTAAAATTCTTGAACAATGCTTAGTGGTCCAATAAATACGTAGCAAAGTTTCATCTCCTTTTGTTTTATGATCCAGGCTCATAATTATAACAAGAAATTTTCCGTTTATTTTAGTTGAATCCACAAAAAATGAAGAATTCTTAGCCATTACTTTTTCCCATCTTCTCTGCATTTTCGTAGAAAAAAGAAATGAGGGAATTTCAACTGTCTGTACAATAATAATCCAATATTTTACACAGTAAAATCCTGTTGTAAAAAAAATATTGCGGAATCTCCCTTTCTCTCTCCACTTTTGAGAAATGAAAAAAAAAACATTGCTCATCATATTTATGCATAAGTTTCTGAAATTGATGTATCTAAATTTGGAAGCTGCTTACATTGCTCTTTAACATTTGAGTTCATCATTACAATAAAGTGCAAATACATTGTCGAGTACAATATTATCGACTGTATTTTGTAAATTCAAATCGGATTCCTGCTTCCATATGAACATTATTTTTTGTTCCCATCTATTCAAACCTTTGAACAAATTTCCATGAGAAATGCATTCATTCTGAATTTTCGCTCTTTATTTTCCCATTGAATTTTTGTGCGATTTTTTTCACGTTGTTGACTTGATTTCCGCGGTCGCTCAAATAAAGCGAAAGAGTATGTTCTTGAAGTTTAGTATACGACTTCCTTACATAAATGACCAGGTAACCCTGGGAACTTCTTTTTTTAACCATGATTCATTTTACAATAACAAATAGGCCTATCTTTTGAAGCGAAAATCGGTGTGTTCATTTCTAAACGTCACAAGGAATGAAAAAAACGAAAAAAAGCTCTCAGTGTTACCTGGTCATTTATGTAAGGAAGTAGTATACTAAATTTCAAAAGATTCGGTCGAGTAGATTTTGATTTAAACTGTACACCGGCTTTTCACCGAGGCGTCTCTGAAGATTTGCTAACATCGATCGAGTCAATTATCAATATTTTTGTGTGAAAAATCCAGGAAACATCCTTCATATATTGTATTATGATGTGACTATTAATTAAATGAATTTGTATTACCTTTAGCGTTTGAAAAAATTCTCAAAATTGGGCCTTTTTTCTCTTCGAATTAACTCCACCCCCCGCCCCCTTGAGAATATACTGCAAAATTTTTGATCTTCAAAAGCTAAGTATTCCGTTATTCAATTCGTCTCAATAGACAATTCAACCTTCCGCAGCATGTAAGTGGTCTTAAAGAATGCTATATATATATATATAAAGTTTAAGAATTATACATATAAAGTTGTGAATAATCCTAGAAAGTTCAAAAAAAATTGATTGATGCACTCCAAAAACTCCTCAGTTTACCCGATAATCCCGAAAATATATTCTAGAAAAGATGAAAGAATTGGTGATGAATTCATTGGAAAATTCAAAGTGAGTAATTCGAATCGAACTGAAGAAGATTTAATATAAATCCATAACGATCTCGAAAGATGTTACAAAACAAACATTCGGATACTTTTGTATGCCCCTAGAGAACAAGATGACCGCCAAACATTTGATAAACATTAAACAAAAGTTCGATAAACGTACGGACATTTCTACGTTTAAGGAACATTCAACGAGTGTACGTGAACGTCCCACGAACGTTCGAAGATCTTGATTCTCTTGGGGCACATTTCCAGTCAACTGATCGAACTTGCAGCGAAGTGCAAAATATTTGACTCTCATTTTGATATTTGCGGCTCCTGAAGATTTTTTTCACAGAACTTCGAAATACTTCTTCAACATCGCTTTTGAGATTTCTCATGATCTATTTAAAATTGGTGCAGAAGATTTTTAAAACTATTTTAGTTTTTATAGCAATTAACCATGCATCAAGGTTTTTTAAGCAGGCTTGATTAAATAGTTAAATCGGAAAATATTCTAAGTGTCCTCTAAGAATTCTTTTCAGAATTTTTTTAGAATTCCTCAAGAACTGTTTTGGAATTATTGAAGACTTCTCTTAGAATTCTTAAAGATTTATTTTTGACGAGAAAAAGAATTCTTCCTAAGATTCATTCTGAACTGACATAACAGGGATTCTTTAAGAATACCTTGCGAATTCATTAAGAATACTTCATGAACTCATATATGAGCTCTCTGTGAATTCATTAAGAATTCTTCATGATTCTATTTTATTCTTTATGAATTCTCAAATACCTTCCATGAAAGAATTCATAATGAATTCTTTGAGAGGAGTTCTTTGAGAATTCTTTTGAGACTGTGGTATTGTGTGGGGATTCAAACTTCAGCAACATGAAAGAGTGCAGAAATAATCAATTTTCAATTCTTACAATTCAAACATCATTCATTATAATTTTTTCCTACAAAATCTATGCTGTTCTAAAATAATAAAACTAGCACTCTTTTAGGTTCATATTTAAATAGACATTTTGTTGACCCGAGCATACAATTTTTTCTTGGATCAAGAGAAAAGTAAATCGTAATTAGGGGAAAGCCATACAGTACCAAGACCCTTAGCGTTTTTTGGTATAAATTCAATTAAATGAAGAAAATCCTAAGTTGAGGATGATTAATTACTCTAATCATCACCGATTGGATGTCTATATGATATCTTCCTGACAGTTGACATCAAATACAAATTGAATACGAAAATTACGAGGCCTAAATATTGAGCTGTACGAAAAATGTCGTACAGCACCGACACCCATATATTTTTTTATGTTTCAAAGGCAAAAGTAAAACATCCCATACTTTGTACGTTAGGTCTTCATCAGAATATCAACACCAAGCCTTAAAAAAATCCCAAAAGTTGACATATTGCTTCCTCGTTACAAAATAACGAGAAGCCTAGTTTGTTGATCGTTTCCGCAGACAAAGAAAAAAAATTTACATTTTGTGAGATTTTCTGGCATCAAAACGTTTCTCCGATCTCAAGAAATAATTTTGTCTCCACGTCTGTCTGTTTGTTTGATAGTGTGTCTGTTTGTCGATATATTTGTCTAATTATGACCCAGACAGCACACAAGTCCCTTTTGCGTTCGCAAGGAATTCAGAGTAAAGAATACCTACGGAATTCATTTCTAAGAATTCATGGAGTACTTTAAATGAACACATAGAGTATCAAAAGAATTCCCCAAGAGTTTTTAATGAATACATGTGGGAGTTCTTGAAATACACATAGAAAATTCATCAAGTATTCGTAGAGACTACCCGTTATGACAGTGAATATGAATTTTCATGGAAGTTCAAAATGTAGTCCTGTTCTGCTCAGAAGAATTTATAACGAAGACCATGAACTTCGATCAACAAGAATTCAATCAATCTTCCCGAATTTGTAAACTTCTTCGAATAAAAGTAATGTCCAAGATACAATTAGTAGTATATTTTCTCTTATAAATTGATTGAATAGGTGCGTGTACGAGATTCAGACAGTGCTTAATAAAGTGAAGTGAATTATGCAATTTAATAATCAATTAGTAATTCATTTCGGTGCAAGAAAAAAATATGTGAGAATAAATGACATATCATATGATTTTAAGGTTGAAGTTTTGTATACAATATAGTTATATGACTCTGAAGAAGAGTAGTGTGTAAAAATTGATGAATTGTTCGTGGATAATCAAGTAAATTATCTATTAACTCAAAATATGTGAATATTGACTGTAAAAATGCATTCATACAAACGATCTTCCATGTATGAAAGAACTAATCGATTGTATCGAGTGTGGAAAATCCCTTATAGAAAACGGTAGAAAAAACTCTGTGATCTCCATTTCTCTCGATAGGACATTTGTAAGAGACTTGATATCTAATGACAGAGGTTTGTTGAATTATGAGATAATTCAGAATGCCTGTTTTGTGGTGTGATTTATTTATACCTCATTAATTCAGATATGACCGCATTATGAATTCTTTTGGGCAGATTACGTGTTCTTTCTGAACTTCTATATGTTTTCATTTTTACTGACATAACGGGCATAATTTTGGAATTATTTTTGGATTCGAATGGATGATTGTGCGCACTCTTAAAGAATTCTCTCAAAAAGCGTGGCATTCCAATGGTATCCTCTGAGAACAGTTCGAGAACTAGTTGTGCTGTTTGGGGAAGTGTTGGTACTAGACGACTTTAGCGGTTCAACATTATTTCTGATATGTCTTGATACGGAGTATTTTACTGAACTAATCATAGTTGAAGTACTTCCATAACTCATAGAAAAAACATATACTATCCGAAAGAATACCACCTACTTCAAAGGAATAAACCAAGGATCCACAATTATCTCTTGACATTCGTAATTAGGATAAAAAATTTCATCGTCGTGTAACTGTTATAATAAGGATTGAAAAATGTCATACTCGGACTATATTTGGTTTCACTACAACCTTTTGAAATACACATCCTCACATTATTCCCTGATATTGTTAATTAGCGAGAATCATAAAGTATCGGTATTGTCGGAGTGTAGGCGCTGTAAGACTCTCCCCTAAGGATTGCTCATAGAAAATCATGACATCATGATCTTTCTTTGAAACTGATTCTCTTTATTCTCTCAGTTTACAGTTATATATATCGTTCTTTTTAAGAACTTTTATAAATATTTAAACTTTGATTCTCATTCTGTGATACATCGGTTACAGTTGTTGGACCATACTTATCAGACAACATCTCATTTCACAATACAATTCATTCTCATCAATTCGTCAACTTAAAATGCATTAACCAGTCGCAAATCGGAGAATTCTCAATAAGTTAGTGAAATCGGGAAACCAGTGACACATTTGGTTTCTCGAATATCAGAGTGGACACATTTTTTGTACGATTTTGAAGAAGTAGTATTGTCCAAATTATTAAAAGTAGTATTGCATTCGAGATGTTTCTTGTTTATTTTCGTACGAATCATGTATAACCACAAGAGCTCTTTCAAATGTCTTTCAAATTCCAAAGCATGTTAAAATTAAATGAATCATGATTACACAGTTGGAAATTTTGTGTTAAATTTAACACATTCCATATGTCCCAAACGGTCCACACATATTTTTGTGTCGATATCACATAATGTATTTGTGTTAGCTAATAACTCAAGCTCGATGTAAATAATATAACACAAAAGGATGTTGATAAAATTTTGATTGGAATTTCCGATCGTGCCAATTCAACAGATAAGTACTGTCAAATGAAATCCAAAATAAGGAATGAATCAACAGTTCACAAGTGTAATTTATGGATTTTTTTACATCAATCAAATGTGAAAATCACACTTTTTTCGTGTTGAAACAATGCATAAGAATAAATTGAAAAAAAACAGTACTTCAATGAGCATTGAACATGGATCGTCGGAACCGAATGTTGAAGCTGTATCACTCAAGCCACTGCCGGTCCTTTGATTGAGTGCACTTTCTTTGCGTATATCGACTCGCACTCTATCTTCAAATTTACATATCTAGAAAACGAATTTCCATTACAATGAAAGCTAAAACCAAAATGCATGAACAGTTCTTCCGACGACTACTAAAGTTACACGTACATAGAAGTTTCATAAAAAATAGCTCCCACCACTGGCGATCTCCCCTTGGTAGTTGAGAACAACGCAATTTTTATGTTCAATCTTGAGTTGAATAACATTTGTGTCATTTTGACACTTTTTTTCACTTGTTTGAATGATTTCACATGATAAATCAGTTGAGACCTGATTACACAAGGACTGTCTAGAAGTTACACGTGGTTGTGTTGAATATTTAACAGAAAATTCATGACACACGGATTTTTTAACACATTTACACAAAATTTTCAACTGTGTAGAGATTCACTGTTAGAAAAGTTATCAAATTTAATACGAAATTCTTTATGGAATATCATATTTTCATATTAAATTCAATACGGATTCTTAAACTTAATATGAATGATGAAATTCCACAATTTCTTACTGAAGTGTAACAATTGTTCATTAAATTTCACAAATACGTTATTAAAATTAGGAAGGAAATTCTCAACATAAAGAATAAAATTCTTATATTATTGAATTCAATATTTTATTATGAATTCTGTTTAATAAATTGTTTATGAAAAAAATGTCATAACTTTTCTAACAGTGTTGATTCTAAACAAACGTTCTAGAATTATAAATCTATTGAATATTATTTTGATTTGGAATCTAGGAAATGCCTGCAAGAATTAGATGTGAATATTAAACCTGTAGAATTGTGACTCACAACTAATGGGTATTAAGGGGACCCTGGTGGTGTAGCGTTTGTAAATTTGACGAGTTTTCAGGACTTTTTTTTATTGAAAATAATGAAGAATAGTTTCTAAACTTGGCAGATATGTTGCATGATTTCAAAAATATACAAAAATATTATTCTTTAAGAGAACAAAATTTTTCAATAGGTTTAAAAATGGCGCCGAAGTTTCTCCCCTCAAAAAAATGAACCTGGCTGGTGTTGTAAGTTTTACCCCTTCCACTCATTTGAAAACAAAAAACCGAATAAATTCTTAATCAGTATGAATATGGTTTTCGCAGGGATTAGAATAACAAAAAATTCGAAAATTGACAAAATGGCGCGTCGTTGAAATTTATTTTCCGAGAACAGGCCATTTTTTTATCATTTTTGGTATGTAAAAAATAAGAAGTATTCAATGTGAAAACTTTATTCCAATTCCTGCGATAGCTACTGGTGTACTGAATAAAATACTAAAACTTGAGACGAATCGGTCGAGTAGGTTTTGTTTGTACAACACCACAACACCTTGCAGAAAAAAGTAATTTTGAGATAAATGAGTTTAGGATTCTTAAAATAAATCCATTTTTCATCGCCAGTAACAATTCGATGCAACTGATTTTCTTTCGTGTCTTTGAAGCAAAATGTCACAAGTGTTTTTTCGGTTTTCCATCTGTCTTTCATTCAATTCATGTGGCACCCATTTTCCACACTTTTGGATAGCTTTCAAACGGTCAGACATTGTTTGTTGTGCAACATTTGAGATTGCTGCCATTTGCTTTTGACTCGAAGTATCATCTTCATCCAATATTGCTTGCAGTTCGGCGTCTTCTAACTTTTTTGGTGGTCTTCCACATTCTTCATTTCTCACATCAAAATCATTATCTCTGCACCGTTGAAACCCTCTTTTGCATGTTGCTTCTGATAGAGCATGATTACCATATGCCTCGACAAGCACTCGACTCTGCAGCACTTTTCTTCAAATGGAAACAAAAAATTAATGCTTTCCGCAAATCATCACTTTCTGGTACAAAATTCGACATTTTTAACACGATGGAAAAATATGATGTTGTTTGTTCAATGACTTGTTGTTTATTAAATATGTTTGACAGATGTCATACCAAACAAACAGAACACAAATTAAGGCTCGTTCACAACAAATGTTCCCTATCAACAGATTTGTATTCTAACGCTCACTTCATACCGGTACACCTGGTAGAGTTGAAATCGAAATTTACATCCTCGAGATCTATTTTCTTTCAAGTTTAATAAGAAAAAAACACGCAATTCTATAAGTAAAAAGTCAATTTCATCCTTGGAAACAGAACTTCCGTTGTTTGGAACCTTGAGAAATTACAACGGAAAAGAATTGGCAGCATTAGCTTTTCAGAATGACCGAGAATAGCGTTCCCAACAAACGAGAGGAGCCCTTTTACCACTTTGGGGGCTGAACATCCCAAGATGAGAAAACAGCGTTAGATAGCAAAACATGAGATCCCTACTCCAAATGCCAGACAAATCCGGACAACTTTTTTAGCTGGATCTGTCTGGTTTTGTATGGTCTTGTCTGGTTTGCCAAATACAAGATTTGTGCCAAGTTTAAAATGAGTCAGGATTGATACGGCTTGCCAAAATGTCTGGTACAATCCGGATTGTCGGGTGAAAATTATGTCAGTTTTTGTATGTAAAGAACATAATCGGAAGAAGTTGCTGTAATTGGCTGGGACTGGCATGAAGAAATAGTGGCAGGGTGATACCGGTTTGCCAGTAAAAGAAATTGTGCCAGATTTTGTAGGACTCGCCGATTAAGAACTTCGTCAGATCTACTCAATCAATCACGCATTCCTTGAATGTGCCGATCTGGATGGTATCGGCGGGTTGCTAGAGTGCTTGAAACTCTCTGGAGTACCAACACCAAAAAACTCCTCAGTTGACCATCATATTTGCTGATAATGACTGACCAGAAACGAGGATGGTTTCAACGGGTTCGCCGGTTGACCGGCACATAGGCGGTTTAGTAAGGCGCGCCTGCGTGGAAAGCTGACTGGAAAACACCGTGATTCACATATTCCTGAAAATGTGCAGATCTCATGAGGATTGCCAGGTTTTTGAAGTGCTCGGAAATATCCGGCCCGCCAACACAAAAAACACCTCGGTTGTGCGTCAAATTTGCGGACAATGCCTGACAAAAAAAAAGAGATGGTTTTGACCGGGTAGCCGGTGTACCAGCTCCCAGTAGATTTTGTGAGGTTCGCCTGCGTGGAAAGCTGACTGGAAAACAGCGTGATTCACATATTCCTGAAAATGTGCAGATCTCATAAGGATTGCCAGGTTTTTGAAGTGCTCGGAAATATCCGGCCCGCCGACACAAAAACCTTCTCGGTTGTGCGTCAAATTTGCTGACAAAATATTCTTTGCCTGGTCTCACTTGGATTTCACAAGCCGAAAAACCAGTCACAATCCGAAGGAAAGTACCCTCGAATATTTAATCCAAGCTGTATTTTACAATATGGAAAACCGGTAAAAACCGGACAAAATATTTTTTGATTGATTTCACTCGGATTTCACAGGCCGAAAAACCAGTCACTATCCACCCGAAAAAATCATCGGGTATTTCATGCAGTTTCTATTTGATTCACACAGCATGTCAAACCAGAGAAAAACTATCACAAAATATTTTGTCAGTATCGGTTGGAATTGTACGGGACAAAAACCGACTAAGAACCTGACAAAACCTGATGAAAAATTTCTTTATCTGGATTTGTCGGACATATCAAGCAAGTGCCGGGCCCGCCAGAGGCAGCTGAAATATATTTTGTCAGTATCGTCTGGAATTGTACGGGACAAAAACCGACTGGGAACCTGACAAAAAATTTTTTGTCTGGAACTGTCGGACATTTGGAGTAGGGATAGCTGATTCCTCCAACGATCAAGGCCGCTGTTTTCCAATCCTGAGCAGTTTGGCCACTGAAAGTGGAACAATAGCACGCTCATTTATCAGGAGTGCTATCCACGGCATTCTTGGAAAGCTAATCCAATCCAAATTATGTAAATCCTCCAATTTGTTCCTAGTATTGTTTCCCTATTTAAAAAATCCACATAAAATCCATACGGATTTTTGTGTTGTCCTGTAGAAAATTTGGATGGTTTCCTACGGATTTTTTTTAATTCCATGGTTTTCTACGTAAGTTCCTACTTGGTTCTTTAGAAATTTTCATCATGGATTTCCAGAAGTTCCAGTTGGATTCCCAAGCTTCGTATGGCAATTTTGGATGGGCAACTATATTCCACTGTCATCAGGGTAGGGTGAACTATAATCTTTTCATTGACCATCCCATTCAATAAGGCCAATTCATTAGTTAATCCCCTTAGAAATCCCCCTAATCCAGTGGTTTAAGATTGAACCAAGGCGCACAAACTCAAATGGCCATTTTTAGGCTGATTTCAGCGCCCCCAAGAGGAAGGGTACTTGAATTAATTTTACATCAATGCACTAATACTGTTTCAAAAACTTTGATGATTTGTTGAGCATATGTGTTAGTGTATCCATGTGGAATTAGTTCCAATACCCTTCCACTTGGCGGCGCTGAAGTTTATTCTAAAAATTCTCCTATTGAGTTCACGCAAAAAAATAATTCACTGTGGCAGCTAAAAATTAGTTGCCATAGTTAATTTTCGTGGTTGATATTTGGATAGCGAAAAGAATAGCTATGATAGCGATTTTTCTTTGCAATCAGTGATTCGCTGTACTAACTTGGAAGAATTGCTAAAAGAACAATCAACCGAATAAAGATAGATTCATTGGATAGGGGAGGGCCGATTCCGCGATCTTTCGGTTACTAACTCAAGCTGCTGGCACTTGAGCCACCTTACCGATTGAATTTATCTTGTTCTAATCATACATATAGCTTCAGCGGAATGTTTCAAATTTAATTTTGCAAAACTGCATGTAAACAAACAATTATTCTAGAGATTAAATATTTCGTTATTAGGGTTGTTGAACATTTTTTGAACCTCAAAATGTCTATGCATCTGTCAAATGTTCATTGAATTCACATTGAATGTTTAGCGGTCATCTTGTTCTCTTTGGGTATGTACTACAGCTACAAAAATCGCTTCACTAGCAACATTTCTTCTGCGATCATTTTTTGTCGGTGCACAAAAGCTATGTTAGTACACATAGCTACAATGATAGCTGCAGTAGCGCAATGCACTCAGCACACAAGTTTTTGCTGTCACTGCGAATTAATTTCTTTCCGTGTTTATGCCCACTGGATTAAACTGGCAAACGTTACACACACAGATGCGACTGTACGTTCGTATGAAAAAAAAGAGGCTATGGTTGCGCGCGCAACCTAGCATGCTTTCTCCATTGCTCATCGGATAGTTGACGGGAGAGCAAAGGAGCAAACATACTAGGTTACACGTGCAACCAGTGATCCCAAAATACGGGAGCTGGCGGCCCCCACCACGCGGTCGGTGGGACACTAACACTGTCTCACTGCGCGTCCGTATGAGAAAGAAAGAAAGTCTAGAATATAGACTTTCTCTGTTCACACGGACACGCGCTGAAACAGTATTAGTGTCCCACCGACCGCGTGGTGGGGGCCGCCCGCTCCCGCATTCTGGGATCACTGCGTGCAACCATACTCTCTCTTTTTTCAACCGGAGGTCCAGTCTCATCTGTGTGTGTAAAGTTTGCGAGTCTAATCTGAGACCACTGCCCTAATCTGGTAACTCTGCTGTATTTCCATCTTTTGCAAAAGGGATCTTGGGATGTGAGTTTCCGTTTCAATAATCCTTCACCCTTTCCGCTATTATGTTCCTTCCTGTTACGCCTCAATAAATATACGATTTTGAAAAACCCTAGTGAAAATGAAGCGTATACACGAAGCGCATATGAAGCGGAAAATGTTTCAATTCCCTCCTCCTTAAGCGTGTGATACCCGATTGTGGTAAAGTGATGAAATCATACGTTCCATATACGCTCGCGATCCCCTTTCACACACCTTTCATGTGAAGTACACGGAAAAAAAAGTATCGTTCTCATAACGATACGGGATCGTTGTCATGACTCTCTAAAGTATAGGGATATCAGTATCGTTCCCATGAAGAAACAGATCCTTCGAGGAACGACATAGATGGTTAGCCTGAACCGTCTATATTGTTACCATAGCGATACAATTTCGCCACTTACACTTTCTCTTCTAACCCAAGTAGCACAAGAACATTTCCAATATTCTGCATTCATTCCGTGATCATGCATAGAATATGCAGATGAGACTGTTTTGGATAAATTCGAAAAATATGTTCTGAGAATGTGCACGGAATATACTTATCCAAAACAGTCTCATTCGAAGATTCTAAGAATGTTCATAAAACATGCTCAAAACTTCCAAGAACCTCCTTAGCATTTCTAACCTGTTGTGTTACTTGGGAGCCATCCTTCAGATTGTTACGATAACCATACTTTTTTTCCGTGTAGTCGTAAGTTACATTAAGCGCGTGCGAATCATGCCTATTCCGATTTTAAATAGTGGATGCTTCCGATTGCGAGAGCCCTTGGCCCCAGGGGCCATGATTCAGCCAATGGAAATCCAGTATTCTAGCCCTAGGGGCTAGCCCCTGTCTACAATCAGAAGCATCCAGTATCTTTATGCAAAGGACCCCAATGACGATATTATGGCTCAGTGGGTAAAACCTTCGTCTGCCATGGTGGAAGTCATCGGTTCGATTCTCCTTACGAGGTGCAATTGTTTTATTTAAGTTTCATAAATTTTATACGAGTCTTTGCTCCAATTCCCCCTCCACATACTCTTTGTATCCCTCCCATTCAAGCTCCGTATACTTTTCGTTTACTCTTCCTTTCCGTTTCCATTTTCACCAGGGTAAGTCCTGAATATATTGTGGACACGGTGAGCGCCGCTATCCGACTGGAAATTATCATAGGGTTAACCTGACATATGGTGAGGACCTAACAAGGTCATCCGAAATACGGTATACCTGCTGGAATTCTAATTAGGAGTGGATGTGGATGCCCCACGTAGGGATAAACCCATTCGATCCTAATTAGGTTTCCCTTAAATTATCCTAGGAGGTTGAAATAGGTTTTCCTGACTGTAATCTCATCAAGACCTTGTGAGGTTATCCTGATGAGATTATGAACATATATGTTTATAGAGTATAGTTTAATAAAGTGAATGCAAAGATGTTTCAATTTTAGATTGTATACTCCTTGGTGAAATAAATTTTCTCTAAATTAGGAAAATATTTCTGGACAAATGTCAACTGTGCATATCTTCCAAGTTAGATCTCTCCATGCCGAATACAACATTTTTGGGTTGTGAGTTTCCTGTTCATATCCTAATTTCAATTTATTCTGAAGGTTTCGGTATGGGATTCCACATCAAATCCTTATTAGTCTTGCCTCACAAGGTCCTTATATTAGTAAAGCGTGACATGACTTGTCAGGTCCTGATGAGGTTGCCTTACCAGGACTTGGGCTGGATCAAAGTTGACCTGATCTGGTCCATGGGGTAAATTTCTAGTCGGGAAGGCCGAGCACCCACACTAACTTTCAGAATTTAAGGGGAGGAATTTTCTTCATCAGGACGTCCACTAGTCGGACCCTGACCACGCTTACGATCGTCCGTTCCTAATGATTCAAAATTGAGAATTATTCGATTGAATTGTTAAAAGGTGATTCGAATATGGGAACAAAACTCATGAACTGTTTCATTTGGAAAAACTTATGAACGATTTCAAGAATTGAAGGTATTGGCATTGAGTACTCAAGTTTACAGAGCAAAGGTTGAGAAATCATGACAAACAGAACTTTGATATTGAGGGGCAGAGAAAACTATCGAATACCAAATAAAAGGTTACTGAAATTCGAATGATAGAGGATCCATCGTATCATTTGGTACCGCGCAAGGAAACCGGGACGTCAGAAAATATTATATATTCCATAGAATCAGCGTTAGTTCGATTCGTACAGTGGCGAATGCAGGAATCAATTCGAGGGGCGGGGGGGTTTGGGCATATTTTTGCGATCTGATGATCTTCTTTTCAGCTCGGATTCAGATTATTCTAAAAAGTAATCCTAACGATGAATTTTTTCTCGTGGGTTTGGGTGTGTCATGGCCTCCGTGATCCACCCCCCCCCCATCCGCCCAACTCATGAACGAATTTCTAAAAACACCATACTAACACGGATTTTTATGAGGGAGGTACTATACTTCTTGATGAAGTTCATGTCGTTAATTTGATTTAGATCAGACCAACGCTGAATCTTCATAAAATATTATATTTTTCAACATACCTTTCCTCCGTTCAAAGTTCATACGTGGTTCTCCCCATTACTTACACGAAATATCGAAACAATAAAATGATTCAAACAGACCAGCTGTGCACTACGTGATCGATAAAGAATTTGCAGCTGCTCAATTAAAACATATTGGCCCGTAGGTTTTCAAATAGGGTTGGGAAAAGGGCTGCAATTACTGCAGCAAAAGACTGTGCAAAGGTCTTGAAAAATGTTATGCTACATATTTTCTTTTTAATGAATTATCAAATTCCCTAATTCATAGTAAATGAGAATTTATAATTTAAATTATAAAAGATAAATGTATCTCAAACCAAAAGAAACATATCCTTAAACTAACACATATTTTTTTCCGGTTCAAGTTTCTATCAGGAAGAAACTGATATCTCCTACTTCATATCTATATACCATAAATTACACGTGAAAAATTCTTCCTCCAATTTCGAGCACGTGATAATCGTTGAAATTTATTCAAAGCTCTTTTCGGTTCGCAACGAGCGCGAATAATGAACTTCTTTTGGCATAATCTTAATTTCGTATAATCAACATATTCGTGTTTCCAATATTTCACGAAGAACCACAGTAAAGTTGTTCACAAAGCTTGACTAAAACCAGATTTACCACTATACTACGTTGTGGTCACGCGCCGTTGCCCGGAAACGGATCTGCACGCATTCAGACACGCGCATTCATGAAAGGAGGGCGAACTACGAGCCTCACTACTACCTAAAAACTGTAATTATTCAGGCATTCCTCGTTAACCCGAACAATCACTCATGTGGCTCGCTGATGAGCTGCTAGCGTAAGAAAAACATATCTATATGTACACAAATGCGAGAAAACAGAAACATACAAATAAAAAACGTAACATAGAAAGATCCTTGGAATAGTCACTGACTTAGAACACTCCATTTGAAATAATATGGAATTAATATCTGACATGTTTATTTTGTTTCATATACATATTTATATGAATATCATGATATTCTGTTTACAGTATTTAATTTCAATCTCCTTCTTGGTGCTTGGAGAATGCAGTTTTTGCGTACTAGCTGTGTTCTGGCCACACGTTCTGGGAATTGATGTTAGGCCAGCTCGGCTCATAAGAGCTTTACAACGTAGTTACGCTGTGCCTGGCCGAGAACAATTCACAGCGGCTCTCGATTTAGCTCAAACTAGGGTAAATACGTTTCATTAATTTTCTCCAACAGAATTTCTTATTTTGAAAATTGAACACTGAACCTCTTGTCATATCACAGATACGCATTATAAACATTAGATTCTATTTTCAGGATGATTCAAAAATGTTCTAAACTCGAATTAATGAATGCGAATTAACTATTTGGTATACTTATAATGGATCGTATAATCAAAACATAACGGAACTGAATTAGATCAAGCAAGTCGCTAACTGATGATCATCCGAGCATAAGAAGTTCAGTCCAACTTTTTTCATATTGCAATGATGTACTTGAACTGCATACACATTCCCCGTTAATGAAAAAGAATGGAAATTTTGTATCGGAATGTATTGCTCTTAGAATACAATATGCAATTGGAAATAGGCTATAAGAAACCTTATAATGCTTATCAATTGATTTTAGTTTTTGATAAAGTCTCTTCCAAGAACTCGATTGAAATATATATACTTTCATATTATTTGGGAAACATCATTAATGGTATCGAATCAACACAGTTTGCTTGCTGTGGCATCAACGGAAGTAGCAATTACGGCACATCGTGGTGGAGACTACAGGAAGTCGGACGAAGAGAATTGGTGGTACCTTTCAGCTGTTGTACACTCAATAATACCAATGAGACAGATTCCTTTCTCAACCCCGAGCCTGCCAATCTCACTCTCTGTCAAACATTGAATCCCGCCGAACATCAGTACGCGCGCCATACAGTGGTACGTGTTGAACTCAATAAAATGAACGGAAAGAAAATTGCTACAAGAATTGAATTGAATGAGATAGTAACATAATGATCGATTTCCATCAAAAGCGTCTATATAAGAGTAAACGCTCTATGTTGATCCGAACAGCAGATTTCAGCGTATTATAAATTCATAAAAAATAAACAAAGCCGTGTTCTTTTGTCGTTCAAGAGTTCGTCTATCAAAGGAAAAATTCAAGGAGAATTTATCGCGATGCGGGCGGTAATCCATATATTTACATATTATCAGGGCCGTTCGGAGAGTACGAAGCCTGTTCTCTCAGATTTCATTTAGCATTTGTTTTGTAATGATAAAAAATGTGTACAAGCAAATTATAGCACTATTTCGGCATTTCTGTTCTCATTTTTAATTTACTGCTTGATTTCAAGGTACTTTGATATACAATGTATTAAAATAATCCACGATATAATTATATTTCAGGGTTGTCTTGAAATGATCGAGAGTTGGACCCAAGATCAAGCGTTGATTTTGTTAATTATCATACTAGCCGTTGTTTTCATCGAAGTCAGTGCTTTTATAAGCACATTTCTCTCGTGCTCCAGAGGAAAAAGACGTATGAAAGCGCAAGCTTCTACCTTCACGTCGACTCAAACTCTGAGTCCATTGAGTGAAAGCGATCACGATTACGGTAAGATGTTTCACTCATTACATTCCACGCTGGGTTTATCTGAAGAAATGTTTAATATGACCTCAGGTTTAGGTATCGAGAATAGGATGCATATGTCGGGTACCACTTTTGGTGCCAAATCATGAAGATGGCTGGAGGGCAGCGAAAATTTTAAAGCAGGAGAAACGGCAGGCGTAGTACAAAAGTACAAATCTAAGGAACATTCGTTGTTTAGCAACAATAACAACATTACCTACGATAGAAGTATAATCGACGACTGGGTAGATCCATCCGAACAAACAAATCAAGTTTTAAGAAACGATGAGTTTTACGAAGAAAGAGCGATCGACGTTCCGATCGATCACCGTCATTCTTACGAAGTTATTCCACACAAATCGAAACCACTCGAAGAGAAAACGATAAAAATAAAAAAACCTCAAGGTAGAGGTACCGTGAGAAGTATCCCGATCAAAGATTATCAAACTTCTCTCGCTCAGAATATAGGTACTTTGAGGAAACCAATTCTACCCCAATCTCAATTTGAGTCTTTGGTTTCCGAACCCGAAAGAAACGTTTATGTCTCCCTGAAGCACAAATTTCGGTCGGCCAATGTCGATTCTTTCGAATCGAACGATAAATCGAGGAAATCGAAACTCAATCATCGATTCAATCACCAAAGGAATAAGGACACGCGTAATAAAGCTTCATCCTCGAACGTTTGTTACAACTGCAGTCAGCGCGAAGTTCCAAACGATATATCACTATGCGAGGACGTAAAAACAGACGATGGGGACATAAACGATTCATATCGCAAAAGGAACAAATCTTTGGATAAAAATATACAAGATCATTTTGCTAGAAAAGAAAAGTTGTCGAGCTTAGAGAGAGGTCACGTTGGTCAAAAAATATCAGTTTACGAAGAAAATGCACGTCGTTCCATGACGGATATAAAAAAACATCGTACTTTAGGAGTACCTTTAGTGGGAATGCATAACGCTTGTGGGCTCCCAATTGTAGCTTCTTGGCCAAAACATAATACTTTAGAATCTTTACGCGTTGCGAACAGAATTGTAGGAACCTTGGATCCCATTGTCAGAAGACCTCGAATGAAATCCAGTATCAGTTCTAGAAGAAGAATAAAACATACAAAGAGGAAAGCGCCACAACCAGACAATAATGTCGTACAACCTTACGATTCTACATTGTTTCAATGTAATTCAAGATCCTTCGTGGTGGACAGCGAATCAACGAGAAGAAAAAAAACTCGTCGACCGTCTTTTAAAACTATGAAAAAGATAGGAACTCTGTCTTCGAAAAATTCTTTTAAACGTACTTTAAAACCGAAATTCGATACTTTACAAAGAAGTCAGTTACCGGATACCATTGGTAAAAAATCTTTTTCTAAAAATATTTCTTCCAAAAGACGGACTTTGTACGCGAGAGACGATGATGAAGATACGGTAAGAGTTCTTCAAAGTTTATGCATTAATCCCCTAGCTGGAACTGAATCGGATATGGATATTGTATGGTAACAATATTTTTCAATCATCGTATATCCATTTCTTCTTTCTCTCTGAAATCTTGATTCGATTTTGATGGAACAGAATATGAAGGGAGTAACAACAACATATTGAGTATAGATTTGCTGCCCTCGTTCAATTATGTATGAAAGATTGAACATGTACATACGTTTGAACAGTACATTTGGTAATTGTAAATATTTTATAAGTGATCATCCTAAAGGATAAATTGATACTAGATATTTCCATTCTTGAACTTGTAGTTTTATTGTAAATTCAATATAAACATCTCTTTATAACTGCTTTTAAGAATTCATGAGTGATTTGTAGTTGGAAAAAAAAACAACTACGCTGTGGAAAGGGTACCCTGGTGGACATAAGAGTACAGCAAATGATTTCAACAATTGAAGTAAAATTTTCTGCAATGAAGAGTGCATCGTGATAAATCATCATCAGCCATTGTTTTTTTGTGGTGAATAAGGTAAGACACCCTATACCCGATCAGGGACTAGTACCCGATCATTTTGATAATTACGTCAATTTATGAAGTAATTTAGCTATAAGTTTCAAATGAAAAAGTTGATTTTCGATGCGTTGGTTACAAAAAATATTTTGGTTTAAGATTTTTTGCACAGTTAAACAATGAAAATCTGCAGAATAAGGACTGATCGGGTATATGTTCACTGATCGGCTATCGGGTCTCTTACCTTACTTTTCAAAACTCTTTGTGATTTGCAATTACTTTCCAAGTGGACGAAGTACATGATTTTATCTTGACGTAAAAATTCAATTTTCTACTACCAATTATTTGTAATTAATCATTTCTAATTATTTCCATGACAAGCTGCTTCATTCTACGCGAATTTATAATGAACTAAAAAAACGTTTGAATTCGAAATGTAAAATTTATTTATTTTTTTTTTAATTCTGATTTGACTTTGTTCGACTATAAAAAGAGTTGGAAATTCTTCCGGCAGGGCAATCATCACCACTAAGTATATGATCGTAAAAATGTTATAGACTTTTTATTTCCGTTTTTATATTTTTATGATTAAGGATTTTGAACATGCCATGTTATTCAAAGTTACATGTATCTTCTAAGATGGTATATAATAAAATATTGTGATTCCATAATCATATTTTCATTCTTCCAGTTCTTTACAGTAGTATCACGAGATGAAGGGCTATGAGAAAAATAATCTGAAAATCAAATATAATTATCGAAATGTTGGGATATGCATATTTAATGTAGACCCCTCATAAGAAATTTTGGATACGCCTTTGGCAGTTTCAGATTTGAGACATTGAAGTTTCAAGTGTTTATTGAAACCTATTTGTAATTGATTATGAAATTACTAAAGCATGTGTATTAGGGTACTTTAAAGAAAGAATATTTATTCATTTTTTTCGCTCTTACCCTCTCGAATGTTTCTATTTGATATTAAAAAAATTCTCACCAAAGATAGCGCGCTGTAGCTCAACTCCGAAAGGTCGCTATTTTAATTTTAGTTTCCCATTTAATTAACATGAGAAATATTTTCTTTTCATTAGAATTGAATTTACACATGATTAAATCAATTTTCTACAAATAACCATTGTATATTCTTCACGTTTCCAAAACTCAGTAACAACGTATGATTATCGTAACTAATCTGTTAGTTTCCCTTTTACCGATATGCTAGTGGTGCAATTTCAGCAATGGTGCAAATTAGGCGTACTTTCCCTACTATAGCCGACACGACTGGCTCGTGTTATGGAAAAAAATCATTTCAACACTGCTGGTTCGTGTTACTACAGTAACCAGCAGTGTGGAAATGATTTTTTTCCATAACAGGAGCCAGTCGTGTCGGCTACAGTACTCAGTATTGTAGAATTTTCTCCGTGCAGTATCGTCGATATTGTCGAGTATCGAATTTTTGGTCTCGGTATCGTCTCGATTCCAAACACTGCACTGTAAAAAATAGATGTAAATTTACTGATATCATGTACAAATAATATCACCAGAATATAATGGTAACTCGCAATTACCTAAAAGTGTAAGAATAAACGCTGATTACCCTCCCCGATCGGTAAACTTACACATACAGTGTAGTGTTCATTTTACCTCTCACGTCGCTAAAATTACAATGGTACCAGAGTAAATGCTCATTACCTTTCCCCATGGGTGAATTTACATATACAGTGTAGTTGTAACTTCACCTTCCACATCCGTAAAATTACACTGAGGGAAATATTTATTTACAGTTAACAAGATTAGTTATAAATATAAAATTATTATCACCAAGCCGCATATTTGTGCGATGCTCTTTAGATAACTTTAACATTCGTTAACTATTAACAAATCATATTTTTGTATGAAATTGATTTCCAGTTGATTGAAAAATTGAACAATTGAATTCAAAACTACTATGAAATTCGCTGAGTACAATATAAATGTAATTTGGAGGAAGATTATAATGAAGTTGAACTAACATCACGATTCATTGATATAACCATTTCACTCAGTTGATACACATCACTGCTTGCTTAAAATTTTCTGTAAAAAACCATTGTGAATGGGAATAGTTTCGAATGAGTGTTTTGAACCTATGATTTATTATTGACTCTACCGTTTTTAATATTATTAGTTTATGTAGTTTTGAATTAGGAACTGTATCAAAATGATAGTTCATAATAGCGTTAATTAAAAATACAGTTAAATATCAGAAACTGGTATTCTATAATGGCTCCTAATAGTTTCATATGGTGGATTTTAATCTACGTTATTACAAGCTGTTATCCCAATACAGTCCTTTTCTCATTCAAAACTACAATATATAAATTATTAAAAATTATGAATTCAAACCCATATAGCACAAATGTCTCAGTAATATCTCCAGAATATTCTGACAATATTACAATGTCTCCAGAATATTCTGGAGATATTACTGAGACATTTGTGCTATGTGGGAAGGTAACCCTGGTGAAAAAAACCAATTGATTCTCGCCAAATCTCATTGAATCTCACACAATGTTCTGATCAAATCAGATTTGGCAAGATTCAATCAGAATTACATTGAGAAAACATATTCATCTGATTAAATCTCATTGAAAATGGTTGAATGAGTCCCGCGCAATGTTCTGACCAAATCCCATTAAATTTAATTTCGTCAGATTCTATGGATGTTTTTAACCAGCGAAATTATATTTGTTATAAGTGTTATCGTGTTGTGGTGACTAACATAACGGTTATGGCGCATGCGCCAACACTCAGACCGCCACATCCAAATATGTGAAAAGTCACGACAAACTTCCCGTACAGCACAACCACCGATTCTCCTCCCAGGACTCCGGTGGACTGGAAGTGGAGAATCAGTGGAGAAATGAGAGCCGTGGAAATAAGAGAGCAATAAGGGAGAGTCTCCGTTGAGGCAACGGAGAGGCGACGTGGATTTGTCCGCCCCTTTTATTTTCAATAAAATTCATATCTGTCCATTTACACAACCAAATTTCAATGAGTGAATCCACTAACATAAATTGATTGAAAATATAGGGGGCGGACAAATCCACGTCGCCTCTCCGTTGCCTCAACGGAGACTCTCCCTTATTTCTCCCTTATTCCCATGGCTCTCATTTCTCCACTGATTCTCCACCTCCAGTCCACCGAAGTCCTGGGTGGAGAATCGGTGGTTGTGCTGTACGGGTTATAGTGTTAGTCACAAATCAGATTTATTAACTACTAACAAATCTACATTCCAGCAAAATAAATCTCGTATTGATCGGAAACTACACTGAGAAAACAGATATCTTGAAAAATACCATAATTTATGGATTTTTGGCGTTAGTCTGACCCGAGTCAAAATATTTACGTGAACAAACCTCTAGAAGTCCCATAATTTCTTGGACTTTTATAAAGAAGTATGGTACCTTCCTCATAAAATTACCAGCCATTATGGTACTTTTAGAGATATCTTCAAGTAAATATTTTGACTCGGGTTAGACCAACGCCAAAACTCCATAAATTATGGTATTTTTCAAGATACCTTCTTCTCCGTGTAATTACTTACATCCAACTCGTTCTCAAATTCGACTTGAATGATTTGTATTCTGTGTGGAGTCATACTTAACTGTGATTTATCATATGAAAAAGTTAGAGATATCAAATCACTTTGTTATGAAATAAGAATCATTCGTTACTTAAAGGGAGTATGGAATTCTTAATATTTTATTCTTAATATGTATTTATTTCATGTAACCAAATTCTTTTCTCAGTGCACAATGGTACCAGAGTAGATACTCATTACCCTTCCCCATGGGTAAATTTACATATACAGTGTAGTTGTAATTTTACCTTTCACATCGGTAAAATTACCATTGTAACATGAATTCATTGATGTTTAGACAAAAAGTCAAATTCCTTGTGCATGCTATAAATGAATACAATTGAAACGAGTAAAAACATATGTGAGCCTTTTTCGAACAAATCATCTGCGTTGTCGATTTAGCTGCGATCGTTGGGGCATATATTAGGTACCCACATAGACAAAAAGATATCTTTTCGAAATCTAACAGAAGACTTGCGACTTCGCAAGATGTCTTACAAACTGTTCTAAAAGATATCTAAAAGAAGTCTAAAAGATGTCTTATGCGACAGTTTTAGACATCCAACACATGTCTTGAGTAAGACATCTTTTAGAACTCTTACTAGATATCTAGAAGATATCTTTTAGACTTCTTCAATACGAGTTTTAGATATGATGCAAATTTTTCTTAGGACCTCTTCCCTGATTGATCAAAAACCCATTTATTCCTATTAAACGTGCAGAATTCGAGTTTTAATGTGAATTGATTACATTCAATAGGAATGAATAGAATAAAACATTAAGCACGGTTGAAGCACACTTTCAGATGATCTGAAAATGTCTTGCGAATTATATATTCCACCCCTGTAACTTCCCCAAGACTCACATCTTTTAGGTGAAATTCACGTTCATTATACGTACATTTATGCTCAAGGAATGTTCGGACCATCCAATGTCCGGACGTTCAATGCACCTCCACTGAATATTCTTTGGACCTTCGTGTTTTTTTGGAATCACAAACTATGACCGTAGAATTTTTTTGTACGCCTGTTCAAAATATCTCATTGAACCCACTGATTCCGATGCAGATTCTATTGACTCAATAAAATTCTTCAAGCAGGAGTACTTGAACGAATTAAGTTTTCAATCCGTGCAACATCAATTGTGGTCCGACGTGATCCAATTTGGTCAGTAGAAACAATGCACACTATGAGATTATAAAAATTTTTATAATGAAAGTCGCCAATTATTTGATTTTATATCAAAATTGATATTTTTTTCAATTCAGGCCTATAATCATTATCCGTATATTATTATATTATTAATATTGTGATTTTGATTTTCAAAATATCTAAAAGATGTCTTTTATTAAATCTTTAAAGAATCTTTAAATAAAATCTATTAGACATCTTTAAGACAACTTCAAGAGACTGCTTAGAAATGTCTTCAGTGAGACATCTAAAAGAAGTCCATAAGTTGTCTTTTAGAAATGTCGAAAAGATTTCTTTTCTCAGACATCTTTTAGATGTCTTCAAGATTTGTATGTTTATTGGGTAGGTTAGGAATAGTATATAGGTAGGTCTCTGACTGCCCAACTAACATTTCAGTTCTTGAAGATATCCAAAAGAATACTTGATTGAGCGATTTTTGAGAGCATTCTTGAAGAATTCTTGAAGATATCTTTTAGAAGTGTTGGAAAGACATCTTGTGGAAGATTTGTAACAGAATACTGAATCCAGAGATCTTCAAGAACGTTATTGAAGAGTTCTTAAAGATATCTTTTAGAAGTTTTGGAAATATTTCTGAAAGATGTCTTGATTAAGATACGTTTAAGAAGATAAATTTTTCAGCAGATTTGAAGTTATATGAGCACGAATTCTAGCAGTGAACACTAAAACTACCAGAACTATCAGGTGTTGGAATTAATTCGTGACCTAGATAATCAGATCCCCAGGGAGCCCATATTACCAGCAGGGGCCCATTATACCACCTCTTCCTCTATGACAGGGCGTCTACTAAATTTCCAAAACAAAATTCCCTGACTTTCCCAGGTTTTCCAGATCGAATTTTAGAAAATTCCAGGATAACAATCCATCATTTGATTTCAAAGTATAAATACAAATTTCATCTTCCATATTAAATCATTCAAACTCCTTTTCCTACAATACATGACGTAATACACATATTACCATCCATGCAGCTTAATGAAGTGAATTAATTTATTGATATATGAGAAATTCGTATGTAATAAGAATCAAAATGAACAAGATTGTTTGCAATAAACTGTTGAGCTTCATTTTATATAGAGAACACATAAATTATGCATCATTACTGTATTGAAATTTTAAATTCTTGTATTGAAAAAAAAACACTTTGTCCTTGACATCGAAATAAATAAACGAATAAAATCTAATTGGACATAAAATTTAATTCAAAATTCGAAAACATTTCAAATAACTCAAGAATCTTAAGTATTATAACAAACATTGTAATAGAAAAAGAAACCGATGTTTCATATGAATTTTGATAGGTAACATACTGAATGACATTATACACGTATGGCACATAGTCTTGAATTTTTCGTGGATATAAAATAACAGCAAAAATGGAGAAGTATGATCTCACAAACACTTGATTTAAACTAATCAATACTCAAAGTTTTTAATGAGTCTTCTAAGTTCGCAATTTCTTGTTCAATAGTTTACATTGATGAACAATTTTCCTCAAACATTTTTACTTTCTTATTTTCCAGTTCTCCAATCCGTCTGAGAGTTTTTCTTTCGGTTTTAGCTTTCTCAAGTTCATCTTCCTTTAATTTTCTTTTTTCTTTCAGGGCAGATTTCCATTTTTGATTAGCTCGTGCAACGTAACATAATAGTTCTTTCGTTATTTGCACATTTTCCATTCCTCCTGTGTTTAAAACTGAATCATATACTATTCTTTGTGCAACTAATGACCCGTTAGAAAGATTATCCATCAAACAATCAGCGTTTATTGAAAAACCCCTTTCCACAGCAGCATTGCCGTGATAGAGAATCAATCTCATTTGTACAAAACGACATTGCAATGTTGATGATTGGATAATTATAAAATGTTCCATTTTATGTCTTTCAATTTCATATAATATACTGTCAGGGCACGCTCTACACTTTTCTTTCCTATGAGGATATTAGCCCTGGAACGCTAGCCAAATCTTTCATGCACTGAGAAAACAGATATCCTGAAAATTACCATAATTTATGGATTTTCAGCGCTGGTCTGACCCGACTCGGAATATTTACTTGCACGAATATCTAAAAGTACCATAATTTCTTGGACTTTTCAGAATAAGTATGGTACCTTCCTTATAAAAGTCCCAGATATTATGGTACTTTTAGAGGTTTGTTCAGGTAAATATTGAGACTCGGGTCAGACCAGCGCTAAAAATCCATAAATTATGGTACTTTTTAAGATACCTTTTTCTCCGTGTGTGAGATTTCTCCAATGTACTTCAATTTATTCAAAATATCGCTCTATACAACATATCAACATCAAATGCACTGATTTTACACATTATGGTCGTGTGTACATTGTATTTGAAGATATTCGAAAGCTCTTTTTCTTTCTTTTTTAAACCCCCCCATTTGGTGAGATTTACAAGTGAGCCCACGGAGAGCATAACCGATGATGCGTTCGAAAAGCGGTAAAAGTATTGTCCAAGCCGCCACGTGAAGGTTCGAAAAAAAAATCGGAATTTTGAAAATCTAAAAATACTGGGTGATAGGGTTTAAAAAATCAATCTGAGTCTGCCTTTACAATTTTTTTCTATGATCGATAGTCTTCAAGAAAAAAAATAAAAAGCACCTATTTTTTTAAATCGAAAATCAATGTTTTTCAACATTAAACTCGTCGTAACTCAGCCATTTTTTCATGTATCGTAACAAATCTTGCGTAATCCGATTCGTAAAACTTTCCCGATGACGTATATGTTGGAAAAATTTGTGAAAGTTAATAAAACATTATACATTTTTTAATCCGAAGTGAAAACCATGGTTTTCATGCTTTACGTTGAAAAAGTGTCAGGGGAAATATGAGTTACGAAAAACTTTCAGCGACAAAGTTGTTCGTTAGTGTATGGAAAAACTTTGTGGAAATTTTTAGATCGATTGAACTATTAGTTTTGAAAATACAGCGATTTTAATATGAACGCGCAACGAGAATTTTTTATCATTCCGAGTCGTGTTACCGGCTGAATATTGGAGTCCATAGGAAAGATTGATTTTGCCAGGTTACCCGATGCGATTGAGTTACCCGATTGTTTCGAATTACCCGATGCAATCGGGTTACTCGACTTTTTCGAATCACTCGGAGGTATTGAACTACTTGAATGTAATGCAATAATTCGACTTCCGAGTAGCACAAGAAGTTTGTAAACATCCTACACTTATTCTGTGATTATACATAGAATGTTCAGATGGGACTGTTTTGAAAAAAATACAAACAAAAAATTCTCAAAACGTGCACAGAACATACTTTGTACTAAAAATTCATATTCGGAACGCTAATAGATCGGAAGTTCGTTATGCCATAAGCAATCAGATCCCTCATTGTTCTGGAGTTCCCAAGAAATTGCAGTTTTCATCCAACCAATTGCATTCGGCATAATAACCCTTCGGTCTATCAGCGTTCGGAATACGAATTTTCTGTATAATGAGCATTCGATGCAAAGACAGAGATGAGTTGAAGAGATTGCTAACGATATAGGAGAACCATGGTCCAGTTTCTGATTGGTGGTATCACATTTTTCGTTTATCCTTCGATGCTGATTGACTTAGGAGACGAATTCAACCAATCTTATAATTTTCTTCAAAAAAGAAAAACGTGATATGGACGGTAAGGTAGCAAGTGCCCGAAAGGCCAATTACCCGAACGCAGTGAAGTTAACGACTATTTGAGCACGGCGAGGAACTTCTGGTAATTATCCTCGGATCCACAAATCATTGTCTTTCGGGTGAATGGCCTTTCGGGCACTTGCTTACCATATGGACCACGATTTTAACATTGCATTAGCAATCTCTGCAATTCATCTCTGGCGAAGAGAGTTCGGTGTATTGAGGGCCCACCTTTAGTGCACTGTGTTGACCAAAGTTGGAGGGAGGGAGTCCATGCTCTATGTCTATATAGCCTAGACCTTTAGGCATAAAGATATTATACTCAGAGTTGCCAGGTTGGGGGGATTTCTAAGCGAATCTACCAATGAATTGGTCCCATTGAATGGAGTAGCCAATGAACAAACCTGGCAACAGTGACTATGTTTCCACCAGGCGTAAGTAAAACAGGATTGAAATGGAATTATCTAATCACGATCCAAGCATTCTTTTGTAGAAAATGTACCTGTCTGTTGAGTGGTCATCTGATTTTATCATTTGAAGAATAGTATAGGAAAATGTAACCACAAATGTATTCAAATTTTTGATAAAGTCTCACTACCTTTTAAGCTCTCCATTTGTTTGTCTGGCTGGAGGAATTATTTCAAGATTCATTGAATTGCAATGTAAATATATCTATGATTGCGGCAATAAAAATAATTATAAATTACAAAATAATGGTCATTTATTAAAACAAATTGATCAAATCAAATGCATAAGAGAAATCTTTTCTTCTTCTATTATGAAGATTCAAGAGCTTCAGTAATTTGATAGAATTAAATGACCCCATTGATTTCGAATACCGAGGTGTTTCGGTAATCCTACAATCTTAGCATATTCGAAAATTGTGGGTAACCCGCTGATATTCGAGTATTCGGAAACTTCGGGTAACCCGGAAATCCCGGGTAACCCGACCCAACACTCGCATTAAATACCCGACCCGACTCGAGAAACTCCAATACCCGCGCACCCCTAGTAGCTAACATACAGATCTATGGTATGTTTGCTTCATTTTGTTTCATCCTCATCCCCCTGTGATGCTATTCAGAGAATCTAATAATAGTATCGGATAGATCTGTGATATATTCACTGCACACTTGCTTTTGCTTAACTCGATCGAGAGGCCACCGAATGAAATTGATAGTGACAGCTATCGTCTAGCTAAATAGCTAGCGTACAAATTTATGATTCGTCCGCTTCATTTCTGCTTTGTCTCCATCCACTTGTGATTCTACTCCGAGAAACTGATGAGTCCAGTATGTCGTCAAGATCTGTGGCATATCTGCTATGCTTTTGCCTCTAGAGAACTCGTTTTGTTCAATTAATAGTTTTGATTTAAAATATTTTATATATTAGGTGTATAACTTTGCTTCCGCCGTTTTTTCCGAAATTCGAGGCGTTATTCGCTGGCCACCACTTTCTCCCATTTTTCGGGCAGCATACAAATCCCGCGTTGAAAAAACTGTTCATCTTTTGAAGTGATCCACGAATTGATCCAATTTTTTACTTCTTCATAAGACCGGAAGTGCTGGTCAGCTAGGCCGTGTGCCATTGATCGAAACAAGTGATAGTCCGAGGGAGCAACGTCTGGAGAATACGGCGGGTGGGGGAGGAATTTCCCATTTCAAAGTTTCCAAGTATGTCTTGACCACTTTTGCAACATGTGGTCGAGCATTGTCATGCTGGGAAATCACTTTATCATGTCTCTCGTTGTATTGCGGTCGTTTGTCTTTCAATGCTCGGCTCAAACGCATTCATTGCGTTCGATAACGATCGCCTGTGATTGTTTCAGTCGGTTTTAACAACTCATAATACACTACGCCGAGCTGGTCCCACCAAATCCTGAGCATAACCTTGGAACCGTGAATATTCGGTTTGGCCGTCGACGTGGAAGCATGGCAGGGATATCCCCATGATTTTCTGCGCTTGGGATTATCGTAATGAACCCATTTTCCGTCCCCAGTCACAATACGACGCAGAAATCCCTTCCGTCTTTGCCTTGCGAGCAGCTGTTCACAAACACACCAACGCCGTTCAACATCTCTCGGCTTCAACTCATACGGCACCCAATTTTCTTGTTTCTGAATCATTCCCATGACCTTGAGGCGTTTTGGAATGGCTGGTTGCGTCACTCCCAATGATCCGCCAATTCTTGTTGCGTTTGACACGAGTCTTGATCAAGTAATGCCTCCAATTCTGCATCTTCGAAAACCTTCTCCCTTCCACCGTCATGCTGGTCTTCGGCGTTAAAATCACCGTTCTTGAAGCGTTGGAACCACTCTCGACACGTTCTTTGACTAATAGGGGCCTCAACATAGGTATTTGAGAGCAGTCGATGAACCTCAGCCGCAGATTTCTTCATATTAAAGCAGAAAATTCAAACCTCCCGCAAATGACGAGAATTTTGCTCGTAAGCTGACATGTTTAATCGAGAATAACGTTATGATGCAGACACAAATCGACTAATATTTCGATGACGTTATGTTTACAAATACCTAACCTTATTGTATGACATCTATGATCTATTTATTTCAACTACCACTTACGCTACAGCCATCTATTGCAAAACAGCGGAAGTCAAGTTATACACCTAATATTTCAATGTAACTGAAGTGCCTGGAGACCAACCTCAACCTTCAATGTTTTTCAAACTTTTTATATCTCATTGAGGTTGTGTCATGAACTTCTCATTCTAAAAACTACTTATACTGCATTGGGGTTTTTGGATGATTCCACGTTCTGATTATATTTGATATTTGATGAATTCCACTTTCTGATTATAAGCGATGATTCAGTTGCTGATTCGTTCCATAATCTTTAATCATCCATTTCATGCCATTCATTATCAATTGAATCCACTTTATAATCTGTAGTTCATCCATTCAATACAAAATTGCCTATGAAATCACCTAAATGAAATGGATAGTGGTGGTGGACGACGTACAGATCGAATGGGATATTTGCGTCGTTTTTGTCTTTTCTCATTAGCCTGATACTTTCTTGACCAGGAATTGTTATCGGATTGCTTGAGTAGTAACACAGGTGTATAAGAAAACACGAAAAACAAGCAAATATACCATAGACCTGTACGTCGTCTACCACCACTATCAATTTCATATAGGCGGTCTTGTGGAAATTTTGTATTGAATGTATAAATTACAGATTACAAAGTGGATTCTATTAATAATTAATGGCATGAAATGGATGATTAAAGATTATGTGATGAATCAATAACTGAATCATCGCTTATAATCAGGGAGTGGAATTCATCAAAAAACCCCAATGCAATATCAAAAGTTTTCAGAAAGTGAAGTTAATGGCGAAACCTCAATGAGATGTCAACAGTTTGACCAACGGTGGAAGTTGAGTTTGGTCTCCGGTTACTTTAGTCACATTGAAGTATATCAAAGCGATTTTTTCAAGGGCGAAAGCACAGTAAATATGCCACAGATTCTTACAACATGCTGGGCTCATCATTTCCTTGGAGTAGAATCATAGGTGGCTGGAGAAGAAGCAGAAATGAAGCAGCTGAATCACAAATTTGTATGCTAGTCAGGGGCGTCTTTACGTTTTCGCCGCCCAGGGGCTGATAATATTTCGCCGCCCCCAACCTGAACTGAATTAATATTTTCAATCATTCTCTCAGGTGTATTCATGTTATTTGGAAACTATGTCATATAACTCAAAACAATATATCATTTAATAACAATTTGACACACTCAACAGGATTAAACATTTAGCATTATAAACTATTGGTAACCTACATTTCCTTAATCGAAAAAAATATCGGAATTATTGAATAAACTTATCCGTCTGATCAGAAACTTTTATATAAGTGTATAGGATCAACGAGGTACCGGAATTAAAGCTCTAGAGGTGCCAAGATCGAATAGTGATTTTGAATAAAAATTTCAGAATTTTTCCTCAAATCTGAGAGTATTTCTTAAAATTTGAGAATATTTCTGAAGTTTGTAATAAAGATAAAAGGGTCCATATTTCTGTTGAATTTTACTTGAAAATGGATGACAGATTCTGAATACCTAACAAAGAATAGAAAGAAAATATGAACTTTGCAAAAGTCGCACATTAAATTTTACAAATTGTATTTCAGGGAAATTCCAGGAAAATCTTCCCGTTGGAAAGATTATAATGATATGCTTGCCGATGAAAAGGGAAATGCGAACTTGTGAAAAAGGTTAAATTGCTACCTGGAGAAATTTGTTTGAATCAAATAAAAAATACATAATGAAAATTCATTCATTTAAAAAAAAATTTCATCAATTCAAAAAACTTTGACAGCAGATTGATACGTGAATTATTTCCGTGAATTTCCGTTGCATAGCAATTCATAAGAAAATGTTCTTATTATGAAACACTATGGATTTTGCAACAGGATATTCATAAGTAAACCATGAAGTCCTATGAATTTCTGTTTATGATTCATCATGTATCCCCATGAACATACATTCATGAGCAGAAATTCATAGGACTCCGTGGTTGACTTATGAATATCGTGTTGCAAAATCCATAGTGTTTCATAATAAGAACATTTTCTTATGAATTGCTATGACACTTGAACCAGGGTAAGGAATAGAACAGTTCAAACAACCATACACGGCGGTTTGATGAGTTCATGCACAAATCGTGTTCGAATGTATCCAACTTCCGTACATACACTTTAAATTCCAATGTTTTATTTTGATACACTCAGAGTTTGAAGCCTGTAGCCGCTTTTAAAACGCTTCAGAGCATGTAAATATATCCATAAAATGGATTACATGTTCAATTATCAAATACTTAATCTGAGTTATCAACACATTTGTATATTTTTAAGTGTTTAACAAGTGAGTAAATGATTTAAATACTGTGAATATATTAACATAAAATACTTGAATTCACATTCTCCGCTCCCTTTGTGCTCGAACGCGTTTGATAACTGGAAAAAAACTTCTATAATTCTGCCGCCCCCTGAAATTTGCCGCTCTGGGCTATAGACCCTTGAGCCACCCCCCAAAGACGTCCCTGATGCTAGCTATCGTCACTATCAATCTCATTCGGTGGCCTCATAGTCGAACGAAGAATAGGCAGCAGCACAGTGGATATATCCCAGATCTATCCGATGCTGGTATCAGATTCTTTGCATAGTGTTTCAGGGGGATAAGGAAGAAACAAAATGAAGCGAATATACCACAGATCTGTGAGTTTGCTATCACCACTATTAATTTGCATTATAGATTACAAAGTGGATTCAATTGATAATGAATCCCTAGATTCTTCGAGTAGAATTACAGGTGGATGAAGGAAAAACAGGCAAGATGCAGATATATCATACATCTGTATATCATATACCAGCAGCATGAATATCAATAGGTAGCGTCGTAAGAAAATGAAGAAAAGACAGGAGCGTAGTGGATATTCATTGCATCAGGTATACTACTATCAGATTCTTCCAATAGAATCACTGGTGGGAGAAGAAAAAGCAAGAAGGATACAGGTGTACCATACATTTGTACATTACATACCAGCATGATCGATCATCAATTAGTCATGATTAATATCATTATGTAGCGTCATAGGAAAATGAAGAGAAGGCGGGAGCGCAGGGGATATACAACAGGTCCTTGCGTCGAGTATACTTCTATCAGATTCCTTCAATAGAATCACTGGTAGATCAAGAAAAAGCAAGACAGACGCTGATGGACTATACATCTGTATTTCACTTACCATCATGATCATTAGCTAGCGTTGAAAGAAAATGAAGCAGAGACAGAAGCGCTATGGATATAACACAAATTTTTGCATCAGATGCACTTGACTGGCCAATTGACGAATGATTACGCAAAATGTTTAGGATTAACTCGACGAAAATTGAACAGATACAAAAGTATTATGATTATAGAAATTGTTGTAGAATAACTACAGGTCAAACTGACTGATATAATTGGAGATACAATCCATTCTAAATGTTTTCTTCCAAAGTTCTATCCCTCCAGATGTTCCATTCAAGCCAGATTACATTTCTATTCTTACAAACTCTTATTTTTATCTTTCATTGTCTTTGTTTTCAAATGATTCAATTCTCGAATATCATGAATATTAAATATCTTTATTCTTATATATTTTGATATTCACAGATCATTATTCTTAAATATGTGTTACAAATGAAAATAATCTTATTCAACCGCCCATTTTTTTCTTCATTTCAACATATATTTAATAATGAGGATTTGTGAGAGTGAAAATATGTGAGAATAGATATTTATCAACAGTGATATGCAGGAAAGAATTATCTGAACAATAAGATGATTGAGAATACAGATCTTTAATGGAAAATGTTTATTGTTATCTTTAATTGAAAATAGAGTATTTGAGAGAAAGGATATTTCGGAGTATTAAATATGTTGAATATGATATTACAATTACGGATATTGTTTTTGAATAAATAAGGATCAAGCTGATTGATGTAGCTGGAGATAGATTTGATCCTAAAATTTTCTCTCCGAAAGTTTGAACCCTCCAGTTGTTTCATTCAAGCTGAATTGTATTTCCATTCTTACGAACTTCTATCTTTAGTTTCAATTACGTTTGTTTTCGAATAATTCTATTCTTTAATATTATCAACGTTTAATACTTTCATCTTCCCATATTTTCACTTCTGCAGGTCTGTATTCCCAAATATGTGCCGAAAATGGAAGAAAATTTCATTCAACAGCAATTTCTTTCCTTTTAATATGTACCAAAAAATGAAGACCTGTTATATTACATTCAACCATAAAAACCTGTTGGAGTACAAATATGTAAAAATAAATATTTATGATCAGATATGATATTAAAGAGAAGAATTTTATGAAAATAAACAGAAATAAAAATACGAATATTTTATGAAAAACCAAATACTTGAAAGTAAACCATTTCGAGATATCATATATGTTATAAATGAGTTTAAAATCATAAAAATTGTTGTAGAATAACTATCAGTAGCCTGAGTCCCGTGACTGAAGATACGATTTATTCTAAACTGATCTCTGCAATAGTTTCACCTCTCCTGTTGTTACATTTAAGTTGAATGATATTCCTATTCTTACAAACCTCTATTTTTTTGTACAATCATACTTGTTTCTTTCTTTTAAGTTGATTTATTGTTCTCAAATCACAGATAACATGGAGTTCATGAAGAATCCTCAAAAAACTTCATTTAAAATCCACAGTTCTCAAAAAGTTATTTAAGAATTAATCAATAAACTCTATGTTACCTGGGGTGTCATCCCATACGGCACACGAGTTCCCGTTATGCTAATCAATATGTATTCATTATAAATATCTTGAATTCAAAATGAACTATTAATGAACAATTTAATGTTCATATCGAGATTTCATGACATTTTCATTTTGAATTCCAAATATTCATAATGAATACATATTGATTAGCATAACGGGAACTATTCAAGAGGTATTTAGGAAGTCTTTATAAATTCAAATTGATTATTTGTGCTGGTCAAGATCAAAGTCAAATGCCTTTATTTTCACGTATTTGCGCTCTCACAGATGTTGATTTGTAAATATGTCTTATTGAGAATGGAAAACAATCTTATTCAACAACATATCCCTCTCATCCTTTCAATATATATACGATGAAGATTTTATTATCCCACTTTTTGATCACATACTTTCAACAGAATTGTTCGAATACACTTAAAGCTCAAAACTCACGTAATCGGCCGCACCAAGTATTCCGCATTGATGTGGATTTCAAAATCTATTTGGAACGACTAACACGTTTGGTTTGGAATAACTCAGCGCTGTTTCTAGTATGTGAAAAATTTCAAAACATATCAGAAACGATCAACATGTTGAGTTTCAAATGGGTCAGAGTTGTTTCTAGTATGTCAAATGGTTGAACCTAATTTTTGTTTCACTCCACTATATATTTTTAATTCAATACAATCATAAATCATTTTGAATACAATTTAAAAAAACTGAAGTGATAATATACAAGAAATCGTTTACATACCATTTGCCCTGGTTAAAAGAATCCATTGAATCTGACAAATGAAATTCAATGAGATTTGGTCAGAACATTGTCCAAGTTTAATCGTAATTTAGTGAGATTTGGCCAGATTCATCGAGATTCACATGAAAGTTATGACCAAATCTCATTGAAAAATCATCGGTGAGATTTGGTCAGAACATTGTCCACGTTTAATTGTAATTTAATGAGAATTGGTCAGAATCAATGGGTTCTTTTAACCAGGGTGAATAACCGAATGTACTTGGCAGCTCATATTGATTTCACATCTTTTTTGTTTTTTCAAGTGAAGCATATCCTGTTGTATTTTATCGAAATTCTTATTGTAGGAAAATTTTCGTTTGAATGTTTTTTTAGATTTTTCTTCTAGGATTGACCGCATTTTCATGTACTTGGCGTTATTTTTTTACTTTTTTGAAGTTTTTTTCATTGGGATATTTTTTACCCTAGTTGAAAGAATCCATTGAATCTGACAAATGAAATTTCATGAGATTTGGTCAGAACATTGTCCGAGATTCAATGAGATTTGGTGAGAGTCAATGGATTTTTTCAACCATGGATTATTTTCTCTTTCTTGTGTTTATAGACATGAAATGTTTGTTGGGTGATAACCGGTAAAAATTTTTTTTTTTACAAGTAATATACTCATAATAGAATCTAAACATACCTGGTAGGATGAACTGTGTATGCTACTGAAATATGTTTACTCTCAAAACACAGGAACTTCAAAAGTATCACATCTTTTCATGCTTTAAGACATTAGAAAGAACCATTGAGATCGAAATTGTGGAACACTGGAAATCAAAAACTCTACAGCATTCTTTTTTATATGCAGAATTTTCAATTTTTCCATGCAGATTTATTGTTTCATATGGTTAAAAAGATGCACTTGAAGTTGGTTTATCATTATTTTATAGTCGCCCTATGAAAAAGATCTTATAAAAACTGATGTGTGGAACCTGGAAGACTTTATGAGATCATAATGAGCATTTTTCCAGTGATTTATGAGATTTTATAATACCGTTATGAGAATTGATGAGCATAAAATTGGATTTCATCAGACTTTATAAGCCCTTGTGGAAGATTTCATAAAGATGTATAAAATGAACATTCCCTGTAAGATTTTGATGGATTTTTGTCCAGTAATTCTTTAGAATGTATCAGCACTCATGGAATCATGAAATGGAATTAAAGTATATTAATATACATCCCATACAGCTCAACCACCTAGCACTTCAGTAGAGAAATGGGAGCCGTAGAAATAAGAGAGGAATAAGGGAGAGTCTCCGTTGAGGCAATGGACAGGCGACAGAGAAATGTTTGCCTCCTATATTTTCAATAAAATTCATATTGGTGGATTAATACATTCAAATTTGGTCATGTACATGCCCCAATATGAGTTATATCGAAAATACAGGGAGCGGACATTTTTCCGTCGCCTGTCCGTTGCCTCAACGGAGACTCTCCCTTATTTCCACAGCTCCCATTTTTTCACCAATTCTCCACCTCCAGTCCACCGAAGTCCTAGGTGGAGGATCTGTGGTTGTGCTGTACGGGATCCATTTTCATTAAATCATGGAATAGAGATACATTAATTTAATCGCTATCTTCATATCTTACGATGGAAATCAACTATTTTTACAAACCAATATACCCTCAATGTGGTATAAAATTCTTTATTTCGAGAAGTATTCCGTTAACTTGATTTTTTAATCCAATTTTTCTAATACGAATTTGAATATTTGCTCTTCAAAATCCAACTACTTTATACCATCATAAATAAGTACATGTCTGGCATGCTTGAACCGGTATCCCATTTTTTATAGTTTTTTGACTGCTACAGCACAACCTAAAAATCAACCAAACAAAGAAGAGATTGAATTTATTCAAATTTAGATAAATCATGTAAACTCTGAATTTAAAAATGCTGATGGCTAGATCTTCTGTTATTTGATTTGTTACTCTTACCTCCTGACGTTGACCGTCATTATTCCTCATTTATATACGATTTCCTGAATTACCAACGGTTGCATTTTATCCATGAGACGAGAGTGGTACAATAAACTTGCAATGATTGCATTTGTTACACTGATCAACAGTACTGACGAGTACTAATAAACTATGCGCATGATTGTTAATTCATATCAATTGTAACCACCATTCCAATAAATGATTATGATACAACTACAGTTCATTGAGTTCATTGGATTCACTTTCCTCCCTGCATCAAAGCGAAAAACGGGTATTTGATGTTCTCAGGTTAGAATTCTATGAAATCTAAACTGTATCAAACAAACTCCATCAGATGGTACTACTCGAGAAATCGTATCCAGGGATGAAAATAGATACATCACTCAAGGGTTTCTATATTATTGACATGTGAATTATAGTATAGCCAATTTTGTTTATCGACAAATTACACATTTCGCACACAAAAACCCAACTTTTACATGTAAATTACATTGTAAATTAAATGTAAAATATCATGTAAATTACCTAAGGGAAATTGATTTCCCATCACTGATCGTATCCCCTTAATGCCGGTAAGAACGTAATCTTTACATAATTGACTACGCAAGTTTTGAAAAAAAAACATCAATTGCATCATCTCGAATTTTTTTGGGATCTTTTTGAGATGAAAGAATGAGAATTTGTCATCCGAGTTTCCAAAATTTGAAGAAGAATTGAATTTTCATAGACTTCAATGAATAAATATTAATTATATTAAGATGATCAATTGATTAACGAGTATGTTTTTGTCTTGTGCGATCACGTACACCATGCATACATAAATCAGTGTTTATTTTTAGGGAGTGCTTTGCTTTGGAAAAATATTATTTCACATCCATTTTATCTCGGCAGATTGATGAAAATCAAATCATAATATCGGTTATCAGCAAGTTTCATTCCTCTTGACACGCGAATACGATACGTTTATTCAAAAACCTTTAAAAAAAAACAGTACACTGAACATCAGACTCTTCAACCGAGAATACCGTAAAATAAAACATAAAAATATTCTTCGATAGTTCCGAAAATACTTTGACTTTGTAAATATTTTGAATTTTATCATTTGGAAGTCAAATCGACATTTTCATCGAGTCCAATTGCAAATCATCGTTTGATTACATATTTTTTGGAACATTGTAAGAAGTGACCTAAATGTAAAGTGATACTCTGCATTATTGTGGATACGATGAAACAATAAAAGGTATAGCATTATAACATTTGTAATTGTAAAACGTTCAAATTTGGTATTCAAAAATGTACGAGATACCACGGTGGTACCGTAATAATCTATTCCTCTGATCCATTTACCGTGCTGAAGCGTTCAAGTCAAATGGCAGTTTCGAGCCTTCTAAAGTGTTTTTTGCAGCTTTTGTTTTTATAGTTTGGTAGAGTTGTGAAGTGTTATGGTCTTACTGTTGATTAAAGTAATCTCTTGTGAAATAAGATAATTATTAATTTGCAGAATAAATTGAAAAGTATGACGAATTTTATGTATGAACCGCAACGTGATCGTTTTTCAATTGATTTTGTTGTTCGGTTTTCGAGTGTAAATACGACAAATTTACAAAAAAAAGTCATGAAAAGGGAAGAAATTTTGTGACAATGGGAATTAGTTTCGTTGATACAAAAGCCAATTTGATGATTATAAATGGTTATTCTCGTGAGTGTATGTAAACGAGTTGCGTGTAAATTTAAGATATCATTTCCGTGGATGTAAAATTACGTGTATAGAAGAATTTATGGAATGAATTCAATGAATCGGTCTCGCATGGATGTGAATGCTTTGCATGGTTACAAATGTTCCGTGCGCAGAAAATTTCAAGCGGGAAATTCGAAGGAACACGAACATCCCTCGATTACACACGAATGGGAAAAAATGGTTAGAGAAATCAGAAGAATTTTAGGAATGAATGAATGGAAAATTGTTGAAAAACGACATGATTCAAGTTTGATATATTCATCAGATAATTTCCATACTGATGTGCACGAAATTCTTAAAAACTGTTGTCAATATTGTTAACAAATATTCGTGCTCTTTGAAATTTCCCGCTTAAATCTTGCGCACAGGTCATCCGTGGCCATGTAAAGTTGTAATATCCAAGCATTCCGGATTCGCCGTTTCTAGTTATAAGAACAAATTGATTGGATTGAACCGAACAAATCTGTTGGTAATTCGTTGAATTCACTCAATTCATTCCATACACGTAACTTCTGTAGTCACGAAAATAATGCTTAAATTCACGCACAACTGGTTTATGTATATACATTCACGAAAATAACTACTTATTTACACAAAACTAGTTCTTGTAACTACAAAAATGAACTCCCATAACTACGAAACTGAACTGAAAAGTACCTTATTATAATTGAAAAACTGATTGTTATGATCACGAGATTTCTCTTTTCGTTCTTTTTCGTGATTTTTCGTGATTTTTTCATGACTTTTGCATGTTCACCAGAGTGCAAACAGCTACAGCATATCTCGTCCAAGGCTTCTCACAAATAGCCGCAGAAAACTACAAAAAGAAAAAATGCATATTACCTGTAAATGTTTAAACGTGTCCATTAAATCCAAAGGACATGAATTAAAAAAAGTTAATATCAATGAGATCGAGCTTACCGCTTCTGAGCGGGCAGATACGTTTTTTAATGAGGTAAGTTTATGATTTTCATCTCATTATCGGATTAAGGACATTGATTTTATTTATTTATTCGTATTCCCTAGAGCATTGCAACTGTACCTGAATTGGAAGGTATAACGAAAGAGCAACCTAGTTTAGTTGAAATGAGAAATATTGGATCATGGGCCATCCACCGTTGTTTCAATTGTTCAATGTATACTCATGCTGTGCATAGAGAATACGGAGCAGCTTTTATTCTTATTAATTCTAATATGGTGGTGAGTACAATTATTGCTGTTGTGTAATCTTTCGATCAACCAGATATTATAATTTTTATTTTTCATTCAGACATCACTTGAAGAAATAGAGAAGTCGAGATCTAGTCCTGATTATAGTCCTGTGTTCAGGATAGTAATTGAGCATAATACTTTGGATGATTTTGATTATTCGCAACCTCCAACTAAATTTTCCGGTAAGTGGTGAATGTAATAAAAGTATATACATTTTTTAATTTTTGTTGTCAATTGATATGTAATATATTCATTATATCATCTGAAATTAACAATTGTGCTAAATATTATTTCCTTCCATCATGATATTTTTGACTAAAAAGCATTGAATGGTAGGTCAAAGGTTGAATTTATAAAATTCAATGTAATGTAGTCTATGATTTTGAATTCACTCAACTGAATATATTCAACTAGCTGCATATTTAGTCTCATTAGCTATCTATTTTGAATCAAAGAATCGTTAATGCAATCAATTTTTGCATTCACATGTGTGTGCGATATCTTCGAACATTCATTTTAGAATGTTTGTTTAATCAAACAAACAAAATTTATGTACATTTCTTCATTTAAAGTATTACATAATTTTATTGATTCTTATGTCTGATTATATTGATTATGAATAAGAATGAAATTTTATTAATATTTTATTTCTATACCATTTTAATGCGGTTTTTGACATGCATTGTGATTTGAGGAATAGTATAACATTTGATATAAAAACCTTAAAATTTATCATTGAATGGAACGCATGTTGAAAAAATATGATACTACGTGAAGTAAGTTAAATAAATCACATACAAGTTTTTGTGATACATTCATTCAATAATACATTCTTTTGAATGAAATTGATTGCCTTTCGAGTTATTGGACTTCAATAATTGCTTCATATAATCCATTGCAATAAGCTCTTCTCATTTTAATGACTAGAGAAATAATCAAAGTGAGTGAGAAAAATTCATACATCACTACAATTTTCAAAATAAATTTATTATTTGACTATTCTTAAACTGCTGAATTGTAAAACTATAATTATAAAATAATTTCAAGAAATTTTTAGTGCAAAACATTTTGGCTAACATATTTAAGAATTATATTTTTCTCATTAACAGTATCACAATTACCAAATTCGATACAAGTTGCTTTGGGAGGACTCCAGCAACAGCTTGAAGAAGCTGTACAACACAAAGTGGTAGAAATAGGAGAGAAAATTCGTGCTTTCACAGCAGAACAATATCAGTTATTGGAGCAATTTCGAGAGAGAGCGCACAATGAACATAGGTTACTAACAAGGTAATATATTTCTTATTTAATACTATTTTTCAATCTGTTGATATCCAAAAAATTATATTAAAGAACATCTGATTAAGACTTGAAGAATTTTCTAATTTAAATATCAAATTTGAATTCTAATAAGTTAGAACGTTTGACGAATCAAAGAGTGAAATTTATTTTTATAATAATCGTTGGGAATTATTGAAAAATATTCTTCGTGTCTGTTATTCATTTAATCTATCATACGGAAATGTTTCCTTCTATTCTGATGTAAGACTTTTGTTACGGTTAACGCACAAAACATATACGTTCACAAAATGAAAATAATTTTTCATCATCCAATTATCTACAGGATAATATGTAATGGGGATGAACTGAATAGACTAACAACTGATAACATAGACACTCCCCCAGCAACACCTGATAGTCACAAGACAAACATCACAAATTCTATTTCTAATTCTGGAAGTACAAAATCACAACAAGTTACGAGCAATATAAACACTGTTAATGGTGTTGATAATACTAATCAAGCCACCAAATATTTGAATGCTCAAAATATTGTAAGTACACTAACAAAACGTATAATTTCTTGAATAAAGAAACGATGTAAAATCGATGCAATGTTTTTTTAGAATGGAAATGTGAATAAACGAGATCGTCCACATGTGTATAATAAAGAAACTAGTACCTTTGATAGTGAAGCAATTTTCTCATTAGAAGGAATGGAGGATCCACCAGTTGTCGATCATCATCAACTTGCAGAAGAAGAATCAGATACCGACGGTGAGAGATGATGAATAATATTCTATGGAAACTTATATTACAACAAAAAAATGACATTCACACAGGGCGCAGTTTTAATAAGTGTTGAATAAAAATTCAATTTGTTTAGATTCAGGTCATGATGAAGGAATTCACATGCCAAGAAGTCAAAAAGGTGGACATCCTACTTTAGCTAAATCATTACCCGTTAGCGTTCCAACTTTTCCCACCTTTGTACATCGTAATACGCAAGATCAAGACGACGATCGGGTAAAATTTCTTTATAATTTTGCAGATGCAATAATCCCCACTGATTGCTCAATTAGAAATCAACATTTTTTTTATTATTTTAGTTATCGAAAGATCCTCTTGATCCACACAATATTCGAGCCTCAATTAAAGCTTTGGCTAAAAGCGTACACGGGGATGCAGTATTTGGTGACCTACCACGTCCTCGATTTTCAACCCAGATCTGATTCAATGACGACAGAGTGTGAAGAGCATTATTCCACTACATCCTTTGCATTTTTGTAATACATAGCAACACCATTTACTTTACAGCCTTTTCATTGGCACTAAACAAATATATATGACTGTTCCCCATGCATCTGATTTTTCTAAAATAAACTGCAGATTCAGTACTTCGCTCAAACGTTTGTTCAAGACTTATCCGTAAGAACATCATGATTCGAGAAGTACATTTTGAATCTAAGATCTTTGAAACATATTGAAGAAAACTCCAATGCTTCAACGATATAGAATTTGAAATACCGCTATGAATGAATTCGAAATGATGAAAAGAAGTAGAGATAATAAATATGCCTTACATCAAACTCAAAATTATTGATAAACAGAACTAACAGATTGATAAATGTGAGAGACTTTGGAAGCTGCCTACATTTTAGGCTACTTTTATAAATGTTATAGTAGGATACAAAATAATGTGATTTACGAAGAGAATATGAATGGGCGCGTTTGAAATTTTTGATTGTCACTTGCGGTACGCGATACTCGATGGATTAAAATTTTGAATAATCGTAATTTTATATCAAATCTTTTTCGCTCATTATCCAGTTTAATTTAGGGATATAATAGTTTTGTATATATCAACAATATATATATATATATATATATATATATTATATGAAATCATCATTAATTTGATGAATTGTCAGAAAGTCGAGAAAGACATTTTTTTTATTGGCATAACAAAAACACAATTATAATTTACTTTTTTTTTTCTTAATGAACATACATTGGACAACATGATTCGATATTATCAAATTTTTATCGAAAAAAAGAAATTAAATTTCCATTAGGTATTTTAATAAAACATAATTTGACATATTTTTTTATAAAAAGATGTGTAACAAATAGAAACACGGTGCTCTATCTCGAAATGCAATCGTTCGTAGTTTCTGTTATTTTTTTCCTATTGATAAAGAAAAATATTGATTTCTAAAATCGTTTTCATTTTCTTTTCTTGTATCATTATTTTTTATATTGATCAATTTTGTCAATTTGTGAAAATTACTTTATTAAAATAAAGAAAAATTTTTGATAATTTTCTCAATCTATGATCTCATACATTTAAAATAGTTTGAAATAAACAAAAAACATCAAAGGCACAGAAAGAAATTAAAGCAGTGGAGAGTATTCAAAACATTTTGAAAGAGATAATTCGACAATTGATTATGTATATTTCTGAAACATGAAAGAAACAAAGAATTCATCAATGTAATGAAAGATTAAGAAAAATTGTTGCATAAAAACCATGTTACCGAATTCCTAGGATTTTGAAATGATTTTATACAAAGATATAGTGAGACTTTCAACGTCCCACCGTACCAAGAGATTCTTATAAGAATGTAGCCCTTAGCTTTATAGTTTTGTCTCTCTAGCTTCTGTTGACAAATTAATACAGTTGAGATGATTCATAAATGTTTGACTTTCCATACCCAGTGAGCGAGTAATTGACGCATTTCATTGTATATGATATATTTTGATTTCTGGGTATTTCTATAAGGAGTTGTTTGATACTACATGCGTAATCATGCCAATTGCTGACAATTGTGATATATTTACATTTTAAGTTTTATGTACCAACAGCTTCATCTATTATGAAACATATTATAAGTTAAATTGTTAATATCTCAGCCAGACATGTGATACATTTTACGAAGAAAAATTGTACTTTCATATACCGAAAACCTATGCTTTTGGAAAATATTTAATCTAAGGCATCTTCATGTCATATTGGAAATTTTTGAGAAAATTGAATGTATATTTTCAGGAACTTCTTCTTAAGTTTACTATTTGTTCGATGAATTCATTGAAATGCCATATTCCATAAATGACTGGCTGAGGTATAAAAAGAACATTCGCCTTAAGTTTTGAGCGTCAATGAGATAATTAAAATAATAATAAATTTCCCGTCATCTGAAAAGAATATTCATCTGTTCTTTTGATTCATTGTATCTCTTTAGAGTTACAAGATTTTTAAATATGCAGTTTAAAATATTCAACAATTTTTTCGAGACAAACAAATCCCGTGCCTTGATTTAAAATATTTCTCTGTACAGTACTTTTTGAGCGTCTCAAGAATTGCTGTACAGAGAGATATTTTGAAGCGAAGTACGCATTTTTACGTACTAAAGACAAACATAGTTTTATCATCCCTTTGTTTAAAAACAAGTTTTTTTTTCACATCAACAAAACTTCAAAGTTGCCAATAACGTATTCAAAAAGATTTCCTATGAAATCATACATGAAAAGAATTCTTTCTAATTTTTTGACGCTCAAAGCTTCTTCAATCCATTGTTAGATTTTCTTTTGTTTGTTTTTGTTACTCAATATATTTAGTTATTGATACAGCATATGTATTGTGCAACCAATTCCAAGTGATATAATAACAAATTCATCTAGATTTATCATAACTGATCCTATTTGAAAATGGGAAAAAATTATTTAAATATTTTTTCACAATACCAGAATACCTTCATTCATCTATATAATGGAATTTATGTATTTTTATCATTGAATATTCTAACTGCATATCAAAATAGCCACATTCGCATAACGTTTTTAATATTCGTTAGATTTATATTTTATTCCTTAAATATATTCATCTTGTTTTTTCATAAATATATATACCATACAATACCAATAATACACTATACGTTTTTGCGTAACATGATTATATATTTTATTTTCAATAAACATGTTACTCCGATCATCAATCATATATCAATTCTAAACAGAGATAAACAATTTTATCATGAGTGTGGAGCAATTTTTTATATATTCAAGAAGATGGCGAAAGTAGAATAATCAATGTCAAAAACACTTGCGAAACTTTTGTAGCAAATTACCATTGGTCAAATTCAAAAAGAAAATGAAAAGTTTTCGTCAATAGTATTAAAATATTGTATATGCTGAATCATATTCGATTCTCTTTGCTGCTTTAATTATGTACAAAAACATTTGTATGATGAAAACATTGATGAAAATAAATTATACCTTGTGAGTGAATTATTGGATAGTTTTTTTTTTCCATTGTAACATTCGATTGAAATGTACATGGATCGATGGATGGTTTTTAAACATGTGTTTTATGCGTTTGATTACTCGATAAAGAATTTGTATCAAAAATTACATTAATGGGCACTTGCTAATCTTCATCTTTTCTGTGTTTCCTCTTCTTTTCATTCCAATTCAGATTCATAGCCTATGACCTATACTCTTTTCTTTTTATACTTGTTATTCTTCTGTTCCCTGTCTTCTACCTTTATTATCTTCTAATTGGTATCCCTCCCGCTTCCCCTTTCATCTTATAAAACAATCATTTTCTATCATTATCTCCTATTCCAAAAGCTCATATCTTGATAGTGTTCAGAACCCTTAATTAAATTGATACTGTTGAAAAAAGTAGGCAGCAGTCTGAAAAAGTTGAATAGCACAAAATTATTGCTCTTTAAATAATCTACAGGAATGATGTGATACACTCAGTGACGGATTTAGGAATGTTCTATCTCTCTTCAATCGACGTTTAACAAAAGAAAACACGTCCATTGAAGAGGGATAGAACATTTTGAAATCCACTCCAAAATGTGCTAGTACACTGTTCAAAATTTTCGCCGCAAATTTCAGAATATTTGTATTAATTTGAATATAAAAGTTTGGAAGTACTTAATACAACATATTTTTGTATTAGATTTTCCCCACCGTTATTGAAATTCAAACACAATATTATCTTAAAATGATTTTCATACCAAATTTTCTTTGAATTCTCATAAAACCTGTAGTGAATTCCAAACACAAATATATATGTCCATTGCTTCCAAACTTTGTTTATTAAATTTACAAATTTTTCTAACAGTGTAGAGTATTTTAAAAGTACTAACTTGATTTCGAATTCACTCAAATCTCATGGAATAAAAAGTATGACATATTATAAATGATGAACTTACATTTTTTGTTTGATGTACAAATTTTTATTTTAATGTACATACATGTAATATTGATTTATCAGTTATTTCTTAGAAAAAAAATTAAATTTGACTCTTCATTTAAATAAAATTTTTCACTGAATCAGTTAAAAATTATTTATCGGATTTATATAAATGTATAAATAGATACTATCATATGGTTTTGAGAATTCATTTTTATCATGTGGATGTTGTACAAATTACACGTTTAATGTCCTATTTTTTTCTCAAGTTACTTTTCGAAAGAAACACATGAGCACATAGATTGTACCGCGTTGATCTTATCTCGACAGAATGTCTATTTCCTCAAGACCTTATATCATTTTTAACCGACAATAGATTAGAATGTTATTTCTCATTTCATCCAAAAATCTTTTTCCAACTGGAAAAAAAAATGTTGGATTTGACTATTTTGAGAGCATGAGTTATAAGAAATAAAATACTTCAATGTCGTCAGTGAGGCATCGCAGCTTTATTTTTTGCCGCAAGTTCCATTTGTGCTGCAGCAACTGTTTTCATACCATCTTGAACAGCGGAAAGATTAGCTTTCCATGCGACAAGTAAATCACGCAATTGCATCCATTGGGGACGGCCAAACGTTCGATGCATGGTACTAGAAATCATGACTTTACGTCCAGCTTGATCCATACGAGCTCGTACCAGCTTTGTTTTCAATACTATATTAAAGATTTTTTATTAAAAATTTGTTGGAATGATTGAAGATGATTTATAAGGAATACTAAAGACTTTGTTGATTCATCGCAGTGAGAACATCAATGCGCACTTGCTTAAACTTGTAATTTTTACTGATGTCGAATATTTCGATAACTCAATAAATATGAGATCATATTGAGCCAGTACTAATCCATTTTCATATTCCCTGCATCCATAATGATCATAAATAAAATATGATCAAGAAAATCAATGCATACAGGGAATCACTATTTCTATTTACTGTAATCAATAATAATTGACTTACCATCAATAATGAAACTTTCTACTTCATCTTCATTGATTTGTAATTCTTCTTGTATGGTATCAAACGACATTTCAGGATTCGTTTCCGCGAGTTGCATAAAAGTTAACAATCGCATTTTTTTCATGTTTTGTTCATGATTTAAACCTATCAAAAGAGAAACAAAGGAACAAAATGATAATACAATATTACATAACTCGGGAACAACTTTTCTATTTGGATGTAATAAAGTACTTACCAAGCGTATGTTCAAGAAATTCTTTATGATTTTGATAAAAGTGCAAGTAAGCGGGCAGTTTATCTTGAACGAATACCAACAAGAGGTCGTGAATTAATTCTCCTTCTAAAAATCTCACAGGTTTCAGAGCTAATAATGGATCCAAAAGGAAGGTATTGGGATCAGCCAAGGCAGATAAAATACATCTTTGCGCATCCTCTCGAGCCGCTGATGCATTTTCAGCGGTATAAGTGCCTAAGAGTTCAACCATGACTGCAGCAGCTTGTTCACTGAAATAATTTTTCATGCGATACACTTGAACAGCCTTGAATATTGACAAATGATCACTCACCCTTGTTTGCAATTCAACAAGACTTCGTGCAAAAGACGAAGCAACTTTTGCATCTGTTCGTTAGATGGAGGACATGACGCGAACTGCTGTTTTAATTGGTCTATTCCGCTATATACCGCTTTAACTTGATCCACATTACGAGCGATTTGAACTAAATGATAATAAACGTGATACCTCATTGGAGAATCGTCAGAAAGAGATTGAAACAATAACCATAAACTGTGAAGTGGAGAAAAAGAAATGTTTGGAGTATTCATAATATAGAAGGATAATGGATAATTATTTAAAATAATAGATATATCTTACGCTTTTAAACAAACGAGACCAAGTTTGTGACCTGGAGCTTTGATCAATTTTTCACAAAAGGCAAGAATTAAATTTTCTGCACGTTCCGTAGGTATCTGGAATTGAAAGTGATCAGTCAGATTATCAAATCATAGGCATTTGGAGATATTTAATTCAAAGTTTTCTTTTACTTATTAAAGAAACTTATTGTATCTCGTACAATGTTCTGGTTAAAGCTAATTTCAGAATTTTCAATTAGATGCCAAATTTAATTTGAATGAATTTTTTTAGTGTTTTCAAACCAGGGTTGTTATAGTATTTAGTACTTGAATCAAACGTTTATTATGATATGAAAACAAGGTTCTGTAGTTGATTTTGTTCAATGAATTTGAAGTAAAATTGACAGAAAAACCAAAAAAACTGAAGAAAATATTTGATATTCATTAAAGTATTTCTAAATGATTTGAGATCATAGATGAAATGGTTAGCGATGACATAAAATTTCCCTTTCCTCCTGAATCTTCAATATTACTTTGAGATAAATTTTTTCATGATCAAAATTCACATATCATATATGTCAAAATACTTACAAGAATCATCAGTGACACAATATCGTTCAGGACAGTTTCAATTTCATTTTCATTCCCTTCTTTAAAGCATGCTTCGCAAACTCCTATAATCTTATGCAAATCATCTTCAATACCTTTCGGTGATTTTTCCTCGCTAATTTCAGCTCCAAGACTTTTGAAGTAAGCTCTAAGTTCTTGTGCCTAAATGAAAAAGGAGATGAATGAATGTTTTGTACCAACACGTTAATTCTTAACCTAAAATTTCCTTCGTACAGAATATTGTTGTACGAAATCATTCAAGTACAGATGATAATTTTTATAAATATCAAAATGCATATAAAAATTTATGAATTTTATGATTTAATTACCTGATCATCAGTGGGTATATCTATAAAAATCGCTTGCACCTGCATCTTGAAACTTGCGTTATTTCAACCACGTTTAAAGAAGGTGGAGAGGAAAGAACACAAACACAAGGATGATAGTAGAGATACTAGAGATGAAATGAATACGTGATCATGGATTTTTAAACGTTCAGTAGAGTGCACTGGATGGCAAATCCATCAAGGAAAAATGAAATTTCTAATTGTATTTCACTTGTCTAATGAATAATGAATATCCATTAAAAGTTATATATGTTATATCAAATAATTGTAAATTAGATGGAACGCAAATACACCCATAATCATTGAAATAACATGTTTTCAAATTATAATCAATGAAGTACAGTTCTCATTCCCAGATGTCAGATTCATCAAATTTCTTGCTACTCATCTTACATCACCTTACTGGTACTGGTTTTGAATATTTTTATATTGTATAAAACATTAGGAATATACTTGTAAAAACAAAGTTTTATATTGTATTCTGAAATAAGTATTCAATAAAGGTATTGACAATTATTTTTCATATTGTTGAAGCTCAAATCATTTATCGAAACAAATTCCACATCAAATATGGACAAATCTAATTCAAAATTGATGAAAAGTGTTTGAAAATTAATTTCTTCTAATAAATTATGAAAGAGATCAAAGGCCTAAGTACTTCAGTGTTTTTGTTTTCGACTACAAATTCGTTTCAATAAACGATTCAAACTTCAAAGACATTGACTATCAATCCTGTTCAGTTTCAATAAATAAGCTTGCTTATACACAGACGTTCAACGGTTCAACGTGTATACTGTATATTTCGTGTATTTGACAGCTGTCGCCACGTAGTATAACATTTATTGAATTTCATTACAGTTCCGTTCAACTTTATTGAATTCGTATTATAAACTACTCCAGTCAATTCCAGCTAATATATCAAGCTTGGAATTGGTAAAAAAAAAGAGGTAATATATTTAAAAAAAATATCATCTTACTCAGGTTACTTAACCTATTAGCGGTCTACACGTGACTACAGTATAAAGTTTCAATATATATATTCTTTTAATCATAAAAAATTGTAAGTATTTCTAAAATTTTGTTGTTCAATAAACTCTCCACAAGAATTTAAATTCTCATTATCCATCGTCTTGTATGCAACAGATAAACATGGCGAAAAGAGTGCAGCCACCGTGGAGTCCACCAAAGAAAGATTCTGCTGTACTTAAATTGTATAATAGTCTGACTCGAGAGAAAGAAGAATTTGTTCCTCAACATGGAAATAGAGTATTGTGGTATAGCTGTGGTCCAACGGTTTACGATATATCTCATATGGGTCATGCTAGGTAACGTTTGAATGATCAATATTCAATGAATTTCTTTAATATGAAGATCAAAATGCTTGGATAGATGTTTCTGTATTGTTTTATTCACAAAAATTTTGAAAATGTATGAATCGTGATATTAGCTTTCATATAAATATAAATTGATAAAAAAAGGGTTGATTCCAACTGTAAACCATTCATTTCAGATCATATATATCTTTTGATATTTTAAGAAGAGTTTTGGCTGATTATTTTGGATATGATATTTTGTACGTAATGAATATAACAGATATAGATGATAAAATCATTAAAAGAGCTAGACAGAATTATTTATATGAAAAGTATGTAAGTGAAAATCATAGTCTTGACGAGATCCTTGAAGATGCAAAAAGTGTAATGTCTATGTTTGAAGATACAGTGAAAAAGACTACCGATCCTGATAAAAAAGTAATGTTAGAAAAAATGCTGAGTCAAGTAGAAAAAGCTATGGAAAATTTGGAAAATGCTGTCAAGGAGAAAGAGCAATCCAAAATTGAGCAATCCCAAGAAGTATGTATAATCAAATTTTTATAAAACATTATCATGTATATTTACTATGATTATCAATAAATAGGCACTTCTGAAAGAAGTTAAGGATCCCTTAGCTGAATGGTTAGACACCAAAAAAGGAGGGAATGTGACAGAACATTCGATATTTAGTAAATTATCTCAACGTTTTGAAGCTGAATACCACAGAGACATGGAAGCACTGAACGTAAGTTCAGATTGAAAAATTATACCAAATACTGTCTATAAAATGAGGTGTTATTGAAAATGATTTCAGATACTGAAACCGCATGTTCTCACCAGAGTTAGCGAGTATATTCCAGAAATTATAGAATTCATAGAAAAGCTGATAAAAAATGGTTTTGCATATGAAAGTAATGGATCAGTTTACTTTGACGTAGGAGGCTTCGATAAGAAAGATAATCATTATTATGCTAAATTAGTGCCTGAAGCTTACGGAGATACATCTAGTTTACAAGAAGGAGAAGGTACAGATTTTTCATTAGAAATTTAATAAAAATTAACATGAAAATAATTTTTGTCCATTATTTTATATAGGGGATTTAAGTGTATCGGCAGAAAAACTTTCAGAAAAAAAGTCAATCACTGATTTCGCTCTTTGGAAATTCTCTAAACCAGGTGAACCTTGGTGGGAAAGTCCTTGGGGTAGAGGCAGACCGGGGTGGCATATAGAATGTTCCGTCATGGCATCCGTAATTTGCGGTGACAGTTTAGATATTCATACGGGTGGAGTAGATTTAAAATTTCCTCACCACGATAATGAATTAGCTCAAGCGGAAGCTTATTTCGGCAACAACCATTGGGTTAGGTATTTCCTTCATTCCGGACATTTAACCATATCGGGCTGTAAAATGTCGAAATCTCTGAAAAATTTCATTAGCATTCAAGATGCATTGAAACAACATACAGCCAGACAACTCCGACTTGCATTTCTTCTTCACTCGTGGAAAGATACCTTAGATTACAGTGAAAATACTATGAACATGGTTATTCAGTATGAAAAATTCCTCAATGTAAGTGAATGTCGATATGAGAGTATTTTATATAATTATTCGCGATAATATTTACTCATACATTTCAACAGGAATTCTTCTTGAATATCAAATCTAAAATCAGAAATTCAAGCACCGAAAATATTAATAAAATATTCACCAAATGGTCCAATCTTGAGATGGAACTTAATAAAAAATTCAGTCTCGCTAAAGATAGCATTCATGAATCATTATGCGGTTTGTATATTATATTATTATATCACTGTAGATTTATATACAATAGCTCAAGAATGTATTTTTCATTTGTAACAATAGACAATATAGACACTAGGAGTGTTTTATTCACCATCAGAGATTTTATAACCCAATGCAATGTGTACATGAAGCAATGCAAGGATCCAAACATTCTTCTATTGCGGGATATAGGAGTCCATATTACAAAAATGTTCACCATATTTGGAGTAATCGTTCCTTCACAAGAATCCATAGGCTTTCCAATTGATAATGAAATCAATACAAATGTATGTTTGATTTATTATTATAAATCAATCATAACTGGAAGCATAAAATCAACTAAATGTGCATGAATCTTTTTAGGTCGAAGAAGTGGTAATGCCATACCTCCAAGTATTATCGGATTTCCGAGAAAAAATTAGAGATCATGCTAAAACATTGAAAGCAACCAATATTCTTCAAGAATGTGATATTCTACGAGATGATATTTTACCAAACGTTGGTGTGAGATTGGAAGATGATAACGATACTTGTACAATCAAATTAGTCAACAAAGAAGAATTAATTAAAGAAAAAGAAGCCAAGAAAAAATTAGAACTCCAAAAGGCTGCGGAAAAGGCACAGAAAAAGGCGGAAGTTGCTGCCGCGGCAGCAGCTAAAGAAGCACTCAAGAAAATACCACCGAACGAAATGTTCAGAATGGAAAAAGAAAAGTATTCTCAATTCGATGAAAATGTAAACAACAATTATCATTTTTCAATTATCATAATTTTTATCAGAATATGTTTTTATCGTAACCTCGTATTTATATCTCCTAGGGCCTCCCGACGCACGACGCAGAAGGCAAAGAAATAAGCAAAGGACAATTGAAAAAATTACAAAAATTGCAACAGGCGCAAGAAAAGAGATACAATGAATATTTATCGTCAATACAAAATCATAATTAATTTTTGTCCCTCCCTCCATTTGATCATAAATATCTGTGTGATTTAAAAAAAGAAAAAAAGCGGTAAGTTGTCAAAAATATTAATTTAATAATGAGAAATTTGCAAATCAGATAAAGAATTAAATTGTAAAATTTGATATTTCAAAATTATTTTTGAACAACCGTTCAGTATTTGATTTGGAAAACAAAATGTTTATCTAGTATTAATAAAATAAAAAATCCAGATCTTTATATATTTATAAATATTTATATCAGATACAGTGATGGCAAAAATCACAAGAACTACGTCCTTGTATGTTTGTATATGTTCCTATCTCAGCGCAAATTCGTGTTATTCCGTTGAAGAAGTTTGTATTGGTCGTGTCTGGTAAGCGACAAGTCTTCTATATGGCACCGTAGATTAAAAACCAGAGTTATTTCCAAAATACAGCATTTTCCTTTGGTATGAATAATAAGAACGATGGTTGTTTGAGTGCTTAAAATAGTAAGTTTATTGACATTGAATTTGTATTCAATGTAAATTCTTTTATTTTATATTCTTCATCATTCAATATTTATTTTTGTTTATTGTTAATTACTGAAAAATGGGTAGATCACAAAAGTCAAAATGATGCTTTCGTATCTTCATTGCAATTAAAAATTGCAACAAATGCACCAATAAGTACACAATTCCAACAAGATTGCAAGATGCTGGATTTATTGCTAAGACGCCCCAAAAAGTGTGCCTGTGTAATTTAAAACAAATATTAAGAATCGCTTGGCTTTGACAGAAAGACGTTTAAATAGATATGTTTATGATTATAAATTGCTTAGGTCTTTAATGGACCTACACACCAATTTCCATAGGCATTTAAATGTGATTAAAACTAAAGATTAATTTATTTGGGTTAGACGGTAAGACAAGTCAAGCACTAAACCCCAAACCAGGGTTGGCACGTAATATACTTCGAAGTATTTTACATTGTTCACGACGACGTATTTTACCTACAAAATCAACCCCCTTGCCTTGGGGAGGAAGGAGGGTTCAAGTATCTTACACATATTACGTTTTTTATACCAAGTATATTATGGTAAGAAACTGAAAAATCACGTAATAAACTCAACCCTGCTCCAAACCAAAAACACTTAGTATCAAAGTTAAGCCTTCCAGTCTCTTCTCTTGAATTTATGAATTTTTTATGATGTTCTTATTGCCCTAATAGCAAAGGACGTCCAATGGACGTCGAGGGAAGTCCGATGGGCGTCCTGGGATATCCGATGGACGTTTTGGATGTCCTCGTGCTTATTGGGTATTTCTGCCATTACTGGATTTCAAATATATCCCTTTGAAATATCGAATTCCTAATTACATCTCGACGGTTCTTGACACAATATATTTATATCATCAGATTCATGTAACAGATATAATGTTTTCATCCATCCTCAACCGTATTTATAGGCTTATTTTAATAATTTCAAAATAAATTATGTGCATATTGGGGATGAAAATAAACTCTCTAATGATTTTCATAAAATTCTTCCTCGCTTGAGTTTTTAAAAGGTCTCTTCTCAATTACAATATGAATATATTATGGTACATGTTGATATCATCATCACCATGAAGTAATCAGTCTTATGACTGATTTGATGAAATCCTCCAACCCTGTCAATTATCCGCTAAACGCTTAATTTCTACATATCTACGACAACCCTTATCTTGTATAATTTGCTTCATAGCACTTAATCTAGGTCTACCTCTTCGAGTTTTACCATCCATTTTTCCTTCCAATATTGTTTTCAATAAGCTATCATGCCTCAATGTGTATCCTATCAGATTAATCCTTCTTTTCACGCCATGTTTCAAAAGATTTCTATTTTCATTTACCTTCTCAAGTACTCCTTCATTTTTCACTTTCTCTATCCACTTTATTCTAAGCCTCCTTCTAAAACACCACATTTCAAAAACTTCAAGTCTTCGTTGGTCTGTTTTTCCAATTGTCCAAGTTTCGCAATCATATAATGCTGTGCTCCAAACTTCTCCAATTCTTCAAGAATTTCGTCCTTACTGCTAAGCTCATATTCTTTGAGCATAGTAACTGTTTCTTTTGTTAGAAGGCCTGTTTTCTTTGTGCTATTCTTGCTCTTATATCTCTTTCGTTTTTACCGTTTTCTGTAATTGTGCTTTCTAGATATTTAAATTCTTTCACTTGCTGAATTGTCTCTGCATCTATTTTGATTTTCGTTCTTCTTGATGTTTTCACTGTTGTACAAATCATGAATTTTGTTTTGTCCGTATTTATATTCATACAATAGTTTTCTAGTAATATTGTTTTCATAGTGTTGAAAATATTTTCTAACTCAGCACCACTTGTAGCTAATATAGCTATGTCATCCGCAAATCTCAACATGCTTACATTTTCTCCCTGAATCTGTAATTTCAATTGCACTTGCTCCTTCACTTCGTTCATCGCTTCTTCTATATATAAATTGGAAATCAATGGTGATCGTGAGCATCCTTGTCTCACCCCTCTTTTAATTTGTGCTCCTCCTTCTTGACCCTCTATTTCTATTATTGCGGTTTGATTCTTATATAATTCATACATTATTCTCCTATCCTTAAAATTAATTCCTACCTTTTCCAAATTATTGAATGCTTTTTGTATATCTACGAAACCTATATACACATCCTTTTTTAACTCTAGTCCTTTCTCTACTACTGCTCTAAGTGCTAAAATTGCTTTCCGCGTTCCCCTATTCTTCCTAAAACCGAACTGATCTTCCGCTAATCTACTCTCTATTTTATTTTCTATCCTTCTGTATATAATTTTTGTCAGTATTTTCGAGGCATGTGAAGTTAAACTAATCGTTCCTCGCATTTGTCTGTTCCTTGTTTTTTCGGAATGGTAACAATTTTATTCTTTCGGAAATCTTTCGGTACTTCTCCATTTTCGTACATAGCTCTGACCAATTCAAACAGTGCGTCACGGGTTCTTTGACTGGAGGCTTTGATAAGGTCCGCGTTCATGCCATCTACTCCTGGTGCTTTATTATTGTTCAATTCTCTTAAAGTCCTGTTGAATTCTGATCTCAAAATCGATTCTCCCAATTCTTCTTCATCGACATCTTAAGATCCTAAGAAATTCCTCCCTCTCTAAGAATCCTATAATATCGTTTCCTTTATACAGATCTTCTAAATGATTAATCCATTGTTTTATCTTTTCCTCCGTTCTTATCAATTGTCACCCTAGAGAATTTTTAATCTTACTGCTTCTAGATTTCATTTGTCCAAAAAGTCTCTTAACAATCCTATATGCCACATCTATTTTCCCTAAATATAATCTTACTTTTATATCCTGACATTTTTGTTCTAACCATTGTTCTTTTGCTTTCCTTGATTCTTTTATTATTTTATTCCTCAGTGACTTGTATCTCTGCTGGTCTTGTTCGCTCTCTTATTCTTGTATTTTCTCCTTTTATTAATTAAATCGAGAATTTCTTCCGTTATCCTTAGGTTTCTTAGGTTCTATTCCATCGTTTTTCAAAATTTTATTTGCACATTGTTCTATGTTCCCCTTTAAATTGTCCATCTCCTCTTTATTTCCAAGTCTTTCTCTTGTTGATCCTCCAATTTTTCATCTAACATCACTTCGAATACCTCATGTGTTTGTTTTTGTTTCAAATTCTCAAAATTCCATCTTTTTTGCATTTTCCCTTTCTTTTTCAGAGCTTTGAGTTTCAGAGAACATTTCATCATCAATATATTGTGATCACTATCTATATCTGCGCTTGGATAAGTTTTACAGCTTTCCACTTGATATGCTTCACATGTTTATATATGGTTTAACAAATCTTAAAAAGTAGAATGCTATATTTTTTATGATTGTATATTATTATGTACATATAACACCTCTTTCACAGTATTTCATTCTGCCAACGGTAGCACTTTTATAAATGTAAAAGTGATAAAACTTTCAACTCACAACCGACTGGACTGATATTCATTTTGCATTCAACCAGTCCGAACGGAACTCATGCGTGAATCGACCCATCAAGACAACTTGTCAAACTTCATATGAAAATATCCTATAATAATATTCAACTTCAGAAATGTTCGGAGAAGAGAATAATGTATTATTTTTATATAAAAACATATAATGTTTGTAAAACAAACTTTGAACGTTGAAATTCGACGTTTGAATGGAATCGCTAACCGAATTACATATTATCCTGATACGTAAAGCTTGTTGTAAGAGATTTCCATTTTGGAAAATCAAAGACGCATCCCAGGTAGTACACGCATGTTCTGAGAATGTTTTAAGAATATACGTTAAGGATATTCGAATATTCTATGGAGATTCTTATTACGTGCGAATATATTCTACGCGCATTCTCAGAATGTTTGAATGAGATTGTTTCAAATATTCTCAGAATATATTGTCACGAATATTGTGGGAATATTAGAAAAAAATGCTGTTGAAATAAACATTCCCGTCAATATCAACTTCTGCATGTCACCGAAAACCACTTCACAATCAATTTTTTTGATCATTAAACACCTGTAATCATGAATTGCTAGTAATACTATGGATTCACATGGATGGATGAGATACTTACCCATACAACAAAAGTTGCTCTCACGTTGTTCATCAAGTTTTCGTAAAGTTGCTGGGAATTTGCTACGCATGTGATTGAGAGTTTCATGAAACCAAGCAACTTCCCAGCAATACGATAACAACTCAAGCTAAAATCCTATATTTATAGCATATTGTTGCGCATTTGGCGACGCAACGTCACGGCAAATTGCTTCAAACCGTTGTTGTACATTGATCGCAACAGGCAATCATAATACCCAGATAGAAGAGCATGCTCTGAATATTTTGTGACATAATGTGCCGTAAATGTACTATCACGAACTCTGTTCAGCTTGCGATGATGCATAGAATGTAAACATTATGTCTGCATTATGTTGCCATCACCTCGTTTCGTTGCCAACACCTTGGCACCATGATGCGAACATTTCTTGGCGTCCATGTCACCATTATGATGGCATTATTGAGACATTTTTCTATCTGGGATGTATACGGCATTTGTTGATATTCTATTACACTTTTGAGGATTATTTTTCACACATGGCACTTTCAGAGAATATTTGCAATATTAAAATGCACCTTTCATGAATTTATTATTCCCCAAATACAAATTAAAATAATATATTATCCAAGATTCTGTAGCCTGTCAACAAACATTATCCGCCATTAATGAATCATGTAATCACGATACTTGCGCATGCGCTGCTCATCAATCCCCCACAAACTTTGTACGCATATCCCATTCAAATGTTCTAAGAATCTTCTATGAATATTTACGAATCTTTTACGCTTTCTGTGAGAATACTCGATTAAGTACATTTTACGGATGTTGTGAGAATATTCTCAGAATATTCTGTGTTACATGAGATTGCTTCTTTTTCCCTGTTCTCGTCGTTTTCGCGTTACGTTGGCATATGACACGTAGAGAAAAATGAAAGAAATTTGACGTTAACAATGCGTGACGGTTGATGCAAAAAAACATCTCGAATATGAAGTCAAAAGAACTGAAAAACCAAACAGACTCTTTATATTCTTTCTTACTCTCTTTTTTCTTTCAATCTGAATAAATACATATATAGGTATCCTGCTTCACTGACTCTCCTCCTCGATTCACGTCAATGAGTGCCTAAGTAAATTTTTTTGGGGTAAAAGAGAAAAAACGTTAGACTTCTGCACCCATAGATTAACTCCGTGGTATTGATTGACACCTGAATGATCTCGTATGCATATATTGTACGTTCTCTCTTTGATACACTTTCTTCTTCATCACTGTTACGATATAACAAGCACTTTCCATTCTCATATTACTATATTCGAATTTTCAAACGATTTCTTCAACGCATTGTGTCTTCACATGGGTTTCTGTGAAATTTTATATAGTTTAACAATTCTAATATTTATGTTTGGGTATTCAAAGTTTAATTCTTGTTAACAGTAATTTTTTTGGCTCATAGGTGAAATTTTGTATAACTTCGAATGTGTGTTGCTATTCATTTGAATAGATGGCATTTTTTTAATCGAGTGCAAGCATATTGAAGGATAAATATTTAAAGTTTTTCTGATAATATCCCTTATCGTTGTTTTTTTCGAATGAAATCTGCATGACGTGTTGATCGAGTGCAATATTGAGAGGAGGTTCTCATCTAGCGACCGCAAACTAAGGTGATTTTCTCGAATTTTTTTTTTATGGAAGGAAGTTAATAAAGAACTGGGGGGGGGGGGGGTTCACATTTATTAATTGAGTTTTTAAGTATCTAAAAAAAATTTTTTTCAGTGATCAATCGGACGCCACTGTAGAGCACTTACAAAAATCATCAGAAATCAAGAATTCAAAAATTTTTATGAAATATATTATATGAGTTGGAGGTTGTACCAATAAAACCAATGAAAAGTTCAAAATTAAAAAAATGACAGACATGCAAACTTTTGGTAGCGTTTTTTAATCTTTTTTTCGCTCTTTGAAGTGCTATAAAAAGAAAAAAAACGGCAAATGCCATCTCCATTTAGGTTCATCTTCCAACAAATTCAATCAGCTTCAAAATGAAACAAAAAAAAGAGCGATCCGTTCAGTAGTTTTTAAGATATCGTGGAGCCAAACTTGAAAAACATGGTTTCGAGAAAAACGCCTTTGAAGTTTCGGAATGTAAATCCTTCAACTTGAGAAAATTTTTTTCATGTGCTTTAAGACCCATTTAATGAGTCTTGAATAATTCAAGTTCACAATTTGCTTCGTTCTTGAGAAAAAAAAATTCGAGAAAATCAGCTTATTTCGAAATTCGCTTGATGAGCTCCTCTTCAGAGAATTTTTAATTTCGTAATTTCTATAGAACTCATCACATAGAACAAAACAGGTGTATAAAAAACATGTTGGAAACGTTCATAGAACGTTGGTGTTGCGTGAATGCAGACTCCCTTTGAGATGTACACGGAGAAAATTTTGTGGTAAAGATTAGTATATTTATATTGTAACCGTGGGATATACTTTATTGTGGCGGAAAGAACCATGAGTATGCGACAGATTACCACACTCAACACTGTAAAAAGAAAGTCTCAAATTCAGCTCATTTCATGGCTGAATCTATGATGCAAACAAATTAAGCCGAAAAAACAATCGCCGACACAATGGAAAAAGCATTGTCTGAAATTAAGATGCAAATAGATTAAGACTTTCTTTTTAGTGCACAAATCTTCTTGAATTCAACATGCGGAGTAATAAGAAAATACAGAGTTATAGTTCCTATCGTCATAATCAGGTATATCCCACGGGTACGATACTGTGTCTAATAATCTTTAATATAAACTTTTCTCTGTATATTCAAATTCAATTACTCACTAAACGTATGAAAGTATTCTAGTGAAATGAGGACACGTGAATTTGTCGAACTTCGGGATTGAGTAACGAAGTCTATGATCCCAATTCAAAAAGGGAAGCAATATTTTTCTCTTTTTTTCATGCGCGAATTTTCCAAAGCTTGAAATCACTTCTGCAGGAAAAGATATAAATCAAATACGATGAGACACGAATAGGATCGTGGGGCGTGCGGTGTAAATCGAAAACCGAGAGAGGGTAACCGAAAATCATCGATGGAGTTATTAAAGTAGGTTTCCAGTTTGGTTCCCCTCTATCATCCGTAGAGGCTATCACCTCTCGTGGATACCCCCTATACTGTTCCGCAGATACACGGGGAACATAAAAAAGTAAGCGCCCCCGAATTGCGGACCACAATACGTTATTTATGTCTTTTCTTTCGTTATTGTGTTGGCACGCGAATTCTTTTGTGATTTGGACAAATCATCTCTCCGGCTCTGCCCAATTTGTAATCATCATTTTATTCTTCGAGTGTGTATACAGTATATTTCACATAATATTTCTTTTTCGTGGAGTAGATGAACATTAACGTGACCCGATGATATACGCGATGTATAGAATTTGTATTAGATAAATGATCGATCTTTGTGTTCTTTTGAAATTCGATGAAACAAATTTCATAGACCTATCGAGAGTAACGTGTGTTTCAAAGTAATTCAAGTAAATTGGAAACGATTAAAGAACAACGTGATTTCGATAAAATCAATGCATATGCACGTGAAGTACATTTTCTGTGCATGATTTATCTCGGAATCCTTGATTATTTCGATAGAAGTCATAAGTTTCAAACTCACAGAGAATCGTAGTTCTTTCCTATTGAATATATTTCACACATTTCACTTTTTACCGGTCGTTTTTCTAATTCATCACCCGTCAATAATATCGAATCATCTTACACTCGACTTTCTTTCTTTTTGTACTGAAAATTCCTACATTCCCATGATTTTACAACTTTTTTTTTTGCACCTAACTTGGAATAAAAATGTAGGAAAGAAACGAAGAGATGAAAAAAATGCTGAAATGTGAATTCAAATGGACTGTAACATGAGAATAAGAGCAATGAAATGTGTTCGTTACATCATAACTGTTACAGAGATTCGCTCTTCGATGAAGACGTATAATACCGATTGGGAGGGAAAAAAGGAAAAAAAATGAAATTGTGAAGGGAGATCAAACGGTGATCAAGGTGAATACGTATGCATACTAGAACATGCAGATGTCAAGCAATAGATTCAAGTGTTTCCCTTTTCAAACATTATTTTCACTCAATCCTTGAATCACGAATTGAATTATCTGCTTTATTTAACGGGATTTTATCGAAAATAAATATCCACTCATAAGAGTTGGTAAATTCATATGTTATTTATTATTTCTACATGCAATGCTCACAAGCAATGGAATGAAAAAAAATATGAAAAAAAAATGTGGAATCAGGTCACCCCGATAACAAAATAAATGTGGGGTCGAAATCGTTTTGTGCCATGCTCGAGTCGTGTAATCGGGTCCTTTTATGCTAATCGGCAACCCTTTCCGCGTTTAACCAGCTGCAACGTGACTATTGTCTCGATTTGTTTTTCTAGACACTTTTTTACACTCTCCTCCTTTCATTCACAAGTTTGTTGGTTGTTACCCAGAACCAAGGCTCTTAAACAAAACACACGCGCCCTGAATCGACCCACGTGCCGTCACGGGAAGGTACGTACCGAGGTACCGATCAAGCTACTTTTTTGTTAATTGTTCTCAACGATGTAGAAAAAAAAAGAATTGTGTGACGCTGAATTCAGGAAAAAAACTTTAAGCAAAAAAAGAGCGTGGTCGCAAATCGGCATAACGCGCATTCACCACTGCCCGATAAATCCATTCTTCTCACAACGATCTTCATTACTCAAAGTTTGTAGATCCTTATTACGGTTTGATTTCTGTACTCGTGCGATCCGATTAATTACGCGAGGGGATCTGCGTGGATATGGGCGGTTCATAATTCTTGTGTGAGCTTTCATATGCGTATATTGTATCTCGATGGGGTATGCAAGCAAGAAATTCTATCTAAAAAATTATAGTATGCATTTCTCGATGGCTCCGCCTTGTTTCTTATTATAATGTCATATGCAACCCTTGCCAGTCTTTTTCAGGCATTCATATCTCGGTTATACTAATCCTGTTGGAAAATTGTTTTCATTTGTTTTCGTATCAACTTCCATTGAAATGGTTATGAGATTAGAAATCGCGTCTTACTTTTGGAACGAGTTGATTAAATGAAACGTAACTCAAAAACTTGTGGAACAACCCAAATTTTCGAATTTTTCAATTTGATATTGGATACCTTGAACAGTCCGTGTGCTGGTGAGTTTCTAATAAAATTACTGATTCCATACAAAATCGATGGAACAATTCATTTTCATGAATGAAGTTTAAATTAAACCGTGAACCAAATTAGTTGAAATAAAGTGCACACTGCTGTATGTGCGTATGAATGCGCTGTACCCCGTCTTGCTATCTACGCAAAGAAAAAGAGGTGGGAAGTCCTTCAACTCTTTCGTATGCAAGGACATGCGCACTCCAAGCTGGTGTTGGCAAATAAGCCATGCACTGAAACCTTGATAATTGCAGTATTCGAAGTAAAATGGCAGACGATCCCGTAATGAACATCATGACGGAAACAACCGACAAATAAAAATCCAAATTCTTCCTCATTGAAGCTTAATATTGAAGAAACAATAGTACTTGAGTACGAACTGAATTTTTTAATTTAAATAAAAAATATAAGAGTTGATAAATATTTGACTACGCGAGACGTGTAAACGGATATATCCAAAGGATATAACTTTGATACAAGATTGATGCGAGATCATGCTTGGTCGCAGGGAAGCAATTATCAAGAAAGTCGAAGAAGGAGGGCCAAGAAGATCGCACGGTCGTCTCAGAATCCGCCAAGTTTTTTCCTTGAGTTCTCGGGGGTTGCTGCCGATAGCGAAGCTTGCTCCTGTAGTTAGCGGGGCGTGTCCCCAGTTTCTTTGAATTAAACATCATGCCCGCTTCAATCAGGCATCCCCCTTATCGTCGTCGTCGTCGACGTCGTCTTCGTCAGTTCTTCTTTCTTCCTTTATAGCGGTCCTCTGTGCGAAAGCTGAAGTAAACTTCGCTTCTTTCATCTTTTTTTCCTTGTCCTCTCTTCCGCTCGCACTTTCCACGCACACAAATACATTGCCTCCTTCACTTCCTTTTAGGACGAAGAAGAGGGTGAATAAGCCTAAGAAACGAAGGTGAATTTAAACTCCTACTCTACCTCCTCTCGAAGCGAAGCGTTCCTCAACGACGTTCTGAGATCTATTTCTTTATAAATTTGTAATCAGACTCTGCCTTACCGTGCCGACCCATCCCTACTCTAACTGCCCCAACCTTCTTCACTTCTGAAGACTCGAGGAGCGAAAAAGAGAAGCGAACTTTTTTCCTTTCGTCTTCTTTCCATGTTCCTATTTCATCTCTTGTGAACCGTCTCCTCTCTTTTCGCTACCCTCTTTTTCTGATTTTTCTGCCTACCACCTACATCTAAGACCATAAGCACCGACGAGAATACAGGGGTTGATGATAGAAAGAAAGTCACGAAAACGCATCTAACCCATCCACGACTACCACCAAAGACTCTGCATAGAGTTCCATACATTTTGTAAAAGATCTTTTATATCTTACGACATGAATTATGTAGACAAGTTTTACAGTGGGTTAAAAGAGTCTTCGTATTTTTTTTCCTTTTAGTCCTTCGATTATAATTCTTGAGTTATTTGTTTATTTTTTTATTATGTTGTTTTCATGAACAACCGCTCAATCCTCTGGTAAAAAATTCTATTGAAATCCATTGGATTAATGAAATTTAATACAAACTTTGCAACCGTAAGTGCACGGAGAAAACTGAATAGTGATATCAATCAAACCAATGGTATCTCGTACTTAACGATTTAGTGAAATATGGACAGACCAAATGTTTAGTATTAGAAACCGAATGCACATACAGTTCATGTCACCATAACAAGTCAAATTAATTTTACTAAACTTGTATTTCATTCGATTACCCAAGCATTGTTATTCGTACCAAACAGTGAATGGCCGCATAATTGATTCCACCACACAAATCATCTATTCCGCGGAATGGGCATGATAATTTTTACTAAACAACAATATGAATTCGATTCAACAATAAAAAAGTTTTTGTTATATTATGAAGGTTGTTAATGTTGTCTTTAGAAATAATTTCCCAAAGCAGCAGAAATTTTGATTGCTTGACATTCATTACTGTTCAGTTGGGCGTGAAGTTGTAGCATCGAACATCGATTGCACATGACATTCAGGGTGCTGAAAGCGAGAATCGAACCTCAACATCCTACCCACCTACCTACCTACACCTAACGCGTAGACCACTTGAGCTAAACTGAACATATAATTTTCCTAGCTTTGCGTATCTCTTATAAGTGTTTGGAGAACTTATGATTAGAGGATACTGTTGAAACAATTTTGGATTTTCTAAATAAATTGATTTTGTGAAGTGTTGATTATTAAGACGAGAATCATGATAGGCAAAAAAATCGTTTATAAACAAAACAGTGTCGGTAAGCGAGGAGAGTTCGTATATTCGGTTATGTTCGACTCGTTTCGGTTCACTCCGCTCGAGCGCGAATAAAATAGTTATTATTACTAAACAGCGTAGTAAAGGCAATTGAGTCAGTCAAACTAACTATACCATCCGTAGTATTGATCATACATGGACTACTGTACCATTTTGTTGAAATCACGAATCTTTACTGAATTATATTCAGTAGAATAAAATGATTGCTTAGTGCTTTCAGCGAAACAAGGTTTTACTAAACGATAATGGTGAACGTCACTATTCCAGTTTTCTCCATGTGACCATTCAAGCCTATTGAACTCTCATTCAATCTCAATTATTGAACAGTTCCAATAGATTCAACAAGTTTGAACGAGTGTTGCAAAATTTGTATTAAATAACGGCATTCGGTGCTTTACAGAGTAGTTTAAGAGTTTTTCTACAAAAATACATAAAAACCTACGTAGAAGAAATTGGTATGACAGCCATCTAGGAGGATCCTGATTAAAAGTCTGGTAGTCAACTTGCAAAAATGTTTTTGCAGTAATTTGGAGAAGATCGTGGTGAAAGTCTTTTTAATAAGTTAGAATTTAGGATTCTGCTATACTTTTAAAAATCTGACAAAAAATATGGAAAAGGCCTTACCTCGTTTCAAGAAGTTTTACCAAAATCTTCGCCAAATTATCCTAATATTTTCGCAAGCTTTTACCAATTACACGGAGAGAAGGAAACAGTGATGGTGAATGTGTCACAGTGACTGTCACTGGTTCGTTCTCTCCGTGCAGACTTTCAGCCAAATTTTTTTTTTGCGCGGGAAATCCCACTTTTCGGTGGCTTCAATAAGAACGTATGCTCCCAGGGCTACCTGGTCATTTATTTAAGGAAGTAGTATACTAAATTTCAAAAGAATCGGTCGAGTAGATTTTGATTCAAACTTTACACTGGCTTTTCACCGAGGCCCCCTCTGAAGATTTGCTAGCATCGAGTGAATTATCAATATTTTTGTTGAAAAAATTCAGGAAATATTCTTTATATATTGTATTATGATGTCACTATTAATTAAATAAATTTGGATTACCTGTACCATTTAAAAACATCCTTAGAATTGGGCCTTTTTTTCTTGCCGAATTAACTTCAACCCCGCCGAACGACAGACAAACTTTCTACTTCCCACTGAGCATATCCGTTAGAACCTCGTATTAATATTGCAGCAATATTGATGCGATCTTGGAGGTACCTGTTTTTCAATTTACAAATGCAATATTATAAAAGTAACTCACAGAAATATCGTTGGAATATCACTTGACAACGTAACATCGCTGTAATTTACTTGTAATTGAATTCTGTAATATTACTGTTGTAACTCTCATGACAGGTACTTTCAAGATCGCATCAATATCGCTGCAATATTAATGTAAGGTTCTAACAGAAATGCTCAGTGGGTTGGTTTTATTCGGAGTTCCTGAATTTGAAGATCCAGTCAAAATCTGTATATTACAGTCTGAAAATACCGAACAGAACCTTTTTTAACGGAATGTTCCAACTTATAAATTCTGAACAAAACCGAGCATGAAGGGGGACCCTTTAATTCAACATAGGTCCGATTCTGCAAAATTGATGTCGAATTGTTCTAAGATCGTGCGGAAAAATACTGTGTAAAATATACCAGTTCGACATTCGTGTGCAAGGTAGGGGAAGGCGATATTTTTGTAGAAAATTTCGCGAGTTTATATTGAATTTTATAAAATACACGCAGAAAAATATATTTTAAAAAGTCCCGTAATTTATTGAGGATTAGCATCAGTCTGTGACGGATAAGGTTATTGACCTGAATATAATAAGCGTGAAAAGTACCATAATTTCCTGTAGAAATATATCTAATTATGGTACTTTTAGAAGTAAATTCAGGTAAATAATTCATATATATTTATTTATATTTTATCCATAACAGACTGGCACTAATTTTCAATAAATTATGGGACTTTTCAACACATTCGTTTTCTCCGTATATAGATAAAAATTTGATAAAAATTGTATGAAAATATCCATAGTGTTAAGATATTGCCTATCCATAATCCAGGGTCGGGCTTGTGTCGAATAATTTTTTGTTGAATTGAAGCCTTCTTGTAGAAAGTTGATCAGTTCAAAGCAACAAAATTTAAAGCTCACATACTACTGTGGGTAAAAAATAGTAAGACTTTTTAATTTAAATTTCGCGCGAAAACCCATTCGTCGAAATATTTTTTTTTTTCTAGGTTGGTATGACTGTCAGTGACATCTGTGTCAAATATCTTATCAAAATAAGCATTAGTGTTTATTAATACACGCTTGTTTTTCTGAAATACAAAAACTGCATTCGGCGATTTTTACAATGAGTGAAATTATTCAACAAAGAAGTTCCATTAAACTTTGTGTGCGGAATCGAATTTCTGGTGCCGAAACGTTCAGAATGTTGCAAAAGGCCTTCGGTGACAATTGTTTATTGCGAGCAAGTGTTTTTGTTTGGTACAATTTATTCAAAGAGGGTCGAGAACGCGTTGACGACGAACCACGTCCAGAAGGGCCATTGACATCAACTGATGATCAACACGTCAATAAAATCAAGGAATTGGTGCTTGAGAATCGACGATTAACAGTCAGAGACCTTACCGGCATCGTTGGAATATCGGAAGGATCAGTGAAAACCATTTTGAAAGATCATTTGGGCCTAAGAAAAGTGAAAGCACGATTGGTTCCAAAATCACTCATTGATTCTTCGTGGTTTTTTCGCCAAATTTTCAACCACTATCGTGCCGCAACCACCGTATTCGCCTGATTTAGCTCCGTGTGACTTCTGGCTACCCAATAAACATACAAATCTTAAAGACATCTAAAAGATGTTTAAGAAAATACATTTTTTCGACATTTCTAAGAGACAACTTATAGACTTCTCTTAGATGTCTCACTGAAGACATTTCTAAGAAGTCTCTTGAAGTTATCTCAAAGATGACTAATAGATTTTATTTCAAAGATGTCTTCAAAGATTTAATAAGAGACATCTTTTAGATATCTTGAAAATCAAAATCACAATATTAATAATATAATAATATAACGATAATGATTATAGGCCTGAATTAAAAAAAATATCAATTTTGATATAAAATCAAATAATTGGCGGCTTTCATTATGAAACCTTATGAAACCTTGCGGGTCTTGTATCTTTCATAGGATCCATAAGCTTTTATCAGGTTTTGCTTGGAGTGTTGCACTCAGCTTCTTCCATGATGTATTGAACTTATTTACTGATTACCGTATCCCAAACGCACATTTGCTTGAATTTGGATGAATACTTTGTTAATTATAAACACACTCAGAAGTTTGAGTATATTTACATACTTTCGAAGGAAAAAATTTCTTTGTCTTTTCTGGTTTTCTGCCAAGACTTGTTTCTATCAATGAAACTTCTTTCAAAAAAAAAAATTTCAATCTGAAATGATAAAATTGTAGAGAATGTTTTTGTACTCTTCGATTAAACTTAAAACAAAATAAACGAATCTCACAGTGTGCATTGTTTCTACTGACCAAATTGGATCACGTCGGACCACAATTGATGTTGCACGGATTGAAAACTTAATTTTGTTCAAGTACTCCTGCTTAAAGAATTTTATTGAACCAATAGAATCTGCATCGAAATCAGTGGGTTCAATGAGATATTTTGAACAGGCGTACAAGAAAATTCTACGGTCATAGTTTGTGATTCCAAAAAAACAAGAAGGTCCAAAGAATATTCAGTGGAGGTGCATTGAACGTCCGGACATTGGATGGTCCGAACATTCCTTGAACATAAATGTACGTATAATGAACGTGAATTTCACCTAAAAGATCTGTGTCTCGGGGAAGTTACAAGGATGGAATATATCGCAAGACATTTTCAGATCATCTGAAAGTGTGCTTTAACCGTGGTTAATAAAACCTATTCATTCCTATTGAATGTAATAAATCCACATTAAAATTCGAAGTCTGCACGTTCAACAGGAATAAATGGGTTTTTTTTATCAATCAGGGAAGAAGTCCTAAGAAAAATTTGCATCATATCTAAAATTCGTCTTGAAGAAGTCTAAAAGATATCTTCTAGATATCTAGTAAGAGTTCTAAAAGATGTCTTACTCAAGACATCTTTTGGATGTTTAAAACTGTCGCATACGACATCTTTTGGACTTCTTTTAGATATCTTTTAGAACAGTTTGTAAGACATCTTGCGAAGTCGCAAGTCTTCTTTTAGATTTCGAGAAGATATCTTTTTGTCTATGTGGGTATTCAGCAAACTCAAACGACCGCTCCGGGGAAACCGTTTTGAGTCAATTGAAGACATTAAACGTGAATTGCTGCTACACGCATTGAAGGCTATTCCGGAAATTGACTTCACCAATTGTTTCGAGGATTGGAGAAAACGTTGGCACAAGTGTATTGGGGCCAGGGGGGATTACTTTCAGGGGGACGAAATAGATTTGGAAGAATCAATTGAGAATTTTAAAATTTTGAACAAAGTCTTACTATTTTTTCCCTACAGTAATATTATTTTACGTCAATATAATCGAGTACAGTTGTTCAATTGAAACGAGAATGAAGGTGAAAATGTACACGTGCGTTTGTCTCATGTGATGGTGCACGGAGAGGAATGTATTTGGAAACATTACCATCCCAGATATAAGAATGTCTCAATAATGCCATCATAATGGTGACATGCATACCAAAAAATGTTCGCATCATGGTGCCAAGGTGTTTCCGCATAAAGCATTGTTATTGGTGACAAAACGAGGTGACGGCACCATAATGAAGACATAATGTTCACATTCTATGCATCATCGCAAGCTGAGCAGAGTTCATGATAGTATGTTTACAGCACGTTATGTCACCGAATATTCAGAGCATGCTTTTCTATTTGGGATTTTATTCGTAAACTGGAACTATTCGGGAAATCAGACAATAACTTGTAACATAAATCTGAATCAATCTAGATTTTTACCATCACAACTGGCACTGATTAGGAGTTATGTTATAAGTTATTGTCTGATTTTTCCGAATAGTTCTAGTTTACGAATAAAATGGTAATTTTCCCCAAAAAATTTCTCTCCGTGCATTAGATAAAACGAGAAGTTCTAGGAAGAAACACTTCACCTCTTCCTTTACCTAATGATGTTGCATGCAACAAACGCACGCATGTAATAGAGGCCCTCAACAAAATTGAGGAGTTCTATTGGAAAAGGTGACAGACGTTTGAAAGTTGAAAAAAGTATGGTTCAAAAATTGAAAAATACTAAGTGATAGGGTTTTTGAAAATAAATCCAAGTCCCTTACTCAAATTCTTCTGTATGATCAATAGCTTTTGAGTAAAAAGGCCAAACCACAAATTTTTACTCAGTGTTCTGTAACATTAAACCCGCTGTAATTCATTCATTTTTTGAGTTATTAAGATAAATCTTATCAATTCTTGTTTGTAAAATCTGAACGAAGACGATGATGGCGAAAAAATTTGTGAAACAATTTGTGTAGTCAGTGAAAGTTGATGAAAATTTAATGAGTTGTTGATCAAACCTGATAACCATGTTTTTCTTGCTTTTTGCAATAAGAAAGTGGTGATGAAAATATCAGGTAAAAAAAACTTCCGATGACAAAGTTGGTCGCTAGTGGTTGGACTGACTTTGTGGGGGAATTTTAGATCCATTTGACCATTTCGTTATTAAAATATAGCAACTGAAAAAAAATATATAACAAAATGAAGTAAAAAAAAAACATTGAATAAATGAATACAGAAAATGAAAATCCTCAAAAGAACGTTCATTTATCTCTAAATACTGCAGTATAGCAATTTGTTTATTACCACGCAACGAAAATTTTTGGCATACTAAATTTTTTATGACTTTGCGTTATTTATTGACTGAATATTTACATTCGTCGGAAAGATTTTATTCCCTCAATTTCTCCAACGTAAGTTTATGGTTTTCGGTCAGAGAATCGGAATATCGAAATATTTTTGTAAAATTCATGATCGCTTCTTCATCGTAAACAATTTGATTGTTGATAATGTCTTTACAATCAAAGTATATTGGTGGTAAGGGACAATTATTCGGACAGAAAAACTTTCCTACTTTTCAGGAATAAATTTTGTACCAACCATTTTGTGAGTCACTCGAACATTTATTTGAATAATTTATGGACAGACTATTGATTCGAGAGATAAATCATTCAAAGAAAGTATGTTTCTTATTTCATAAGAAATGGACTTGATATGAACGACTTGTTTGCAATCGTTTATTTATTTGAATGAATTATTAACATTGTAAATAAATGATCAAGATATTGTATTCATTAGAAAACTATAAACTTTGTCCGTCCCAAAGATTTTTCCCTGGAGTTCATAATTATTATGTCCACTGGATTTCCCGGAGCAGCTTTTCTTTTGGTTTTTTTCGTTTGGTTCTCTGCTAAAAATGCCATGCAGAACCGGGTAGAAAATTGTTTTGAAGGCTTTGAACAGGTTCTTTCCCAGGTAATTCAGGCAAAAACTGACAAACTTCCTACCTGGTTTGGTCCGGAAGCACTAAATTGTAACTTCCTGTCAAAACCTGGTGGGAAAATTTCTGCCAGTTTTTGACAAGGTATTCCGAATTGGTAATTTCAGATCAAATCGGGTACAAAATTTGTCAGTTTTTGTCTAGATCACCTGGGAAAGAAACCGTTCAAAGCCTGACAACAATTTTCTGTTCGCTTCTATCTAGCATTTTTGGTAGGGTTGCTAGAAAAATTCAACTATTGGAACACTTTTGTAAAATCCGTAATTAATTATTGAATACAAAACATTTCATTTATTCAAAAAGCTCTTACGAACAATTCTATGTTCTTTATGGAGACAAATTTTTCAGACAGAAAAAGGTTATTATTTTCTAATAAATAGATTTTGAACGACCCATTTTTTATCATATTTATTATTCATTCGCATAATTAATTCATCCAAATAAATAACTGATAGCAAACAGGTCGTTCATCCAAAATTCATTTCTTATGAAATGGGACACATACTTTGTTTGAACGATTTATCTCTCAATTTATAATAACTTATTTGAATATAGAATGCTGCGGTTACTCAAAATACAGTTGTGCAAGATTTACCTCTCAGTACCGAGGAACATTTTTGTCCAAACAATTTTTCCTTGCTACCAATAGTTGATCTATAAACCAGTTTAAAACCACCAAATTGTTTATAATAAAAAATCTGACATGAATTTTATAAAAATAATTCGGTATTCGGATCTTCCGACCCAAATAATATAAACCTACGTTGAGAAATCGAGCGAGAATATATATTCAGCCGATGAACAATGGGGAATCATAAAGCATTTCTATTGCGCGCTAATAAACGAATCGCTATATTTTACGAATCAATAGTTCAATGGATCTAAAATGCTCCCACAAAGTAAGTCCATATGCTAGCAAACAACTTTGTCACTGGAAGTAGTTTCTCGTAGCTCATACTTCTTCCACTACTTTTTTAATACAAATCATCAGAAACTTGTTTATTAGTTTGGATTAACAACTTATCAATTTCTGATCAACCTTCACAAATTTTTCAGTTATCTTCGTCTCCGGTTAGATCTTACGCACAAGAATCATTGATAAGATTTATTTTGATATGTAAGGAAGTGAATAAGTCAAAACGAGGTGAATGTTAGAAAACATTGATTTTTGAAGCGGCAAAATTTGTGATTTGCATCTTTTTAATCAAAAACCCATCGATCATAGAGAAAAATCATAGTAAGAGACTCGGATTAATTCTCCAAGATCTATCCCCCAGTATTTCTGAATTTTTTAAATTCCAACTTCGAATTTTGGCGACAACAACACGGCTTGAATAATTTTGTCCCCCACTTTCGAGTGCCCGTCGTCTTTTCCAATGCGATTCTTCAATTCGAATTCCAAGGTCATTGGATTTTATCAATTGAAACACAGATATATATATATATATATATATATATATATATATCAAACGTCAACATCGTAATATTTTCTGTTGTGTATATAATTGAACAGCACAGTTGTATTATACACTTTGCATCGAAGTTCAGAAATTTAATTCAAAATGCATTCTGAGGAAGTAAGCAACTATTATTTATATTTATTTACATTATTACAAAATTGTAGAATAGTAATGGCAATCCTTGGAGAGGATCAGTCCTTTTTATATAAAAAATATCGAATTCTTATAGATTTCAATAAGAACTATAGATACTTTTTATATAATAAAAGATCAATACTCTTCAAAGTTTGCCATCACTACTGTAGAACGTGACGTTTTACAATATGGAAAACTCTTGACATTTTTTCAAAATTGTATATTCATACACTTACAGAAATCGCTTAGTTGCGTCAGCGAAAATAGTTTAGTTGATAATCTTTTAGTTCGTTTGAATAAATCTTTATTTGATACAAATAAAAATTTGTTCGCGTTAGCAAAAACAATCATTTGACGTCCATTCATTTCAAATAAAAAAGTTTAGTTAATAGTAGCATAAGTAATTTATCTGTGACAACTAACAATTTCTGCGCGTTAAATAAATTGTTTTATTCGAAAAATGTTTATTCAACGCCACTTCAAACATTTATTCGAATGAGTTCCTTGGCAAATAGAATCTGATTACGCATGCGCTGACTACCATTCCATCATTTTCAATTGTTTCACCATGCCCACTTTTCCACCCATGCCCACTTTTCAACGACACGCCTGCAACCGCGTGCAACGGCGATACGGAATTTTTGATTTTATTTTTGGAAAAATAGATGACTTCATAGCAAAAGTTCTTAATTCCATCGATTTATCGGTTTTGTACTCTTTTTGTCTGAAGAATATTCGTACAAAATCTTTTTTTGTGCAGTGAAATTGTGCTAAAATATGGAGCAAGTGGAAATGCGAAAAATTTTTCAGAATCTCTCCTGATTAAAATATCCTCAATAGAAATCACTCTAATTATTCTCTAGGCCTTGCAAGGCCTTGTAATAACCTTGGAAAATCACTGGAGGTATCTCTAATGAGGTTGTTTAAAGATTCCTAGTAGATATTAGATTTTCAATAACTAAAAATATTCCAGTACAATTATAATTTATCAACTAAATAATTTAGTTGAAATAACATTTTGATTCAATTGGAATATTTGGTTGTCACAATGTCCAAATATTTATTTGAGAGAAGTGAAAGTTCTACTCATTCTAACAAAATTCAGTTAAGGGGTTACACCTAGTTGCGCGGTTTGAAAAAAACGCCTTCTTTGAGAAATTTTTTTCGTTGTGATAAAATGAATCAATGGAAATAAAATTTCGCAGGTTTATTACACATATATTAAACTATACAAAATAATTTTTTTTTCAATTCCATTCTTCAAAATGGGGGATTTACAAATACTTTAGAAGAACGTGTTTTTTTTTGGAGTGGTCTACGGCAGGACGAATCCCATCTTTATTTCTGCACCTAGGACAAAAAAAAATTTTTTTTCATAATTTACATTGAATTTATCAGAGAAGTACACACGATTATTGGAAAATAATCATTTTTTGCAATTTGACACAAGTTCAAAGTCAAAACTTTTTTTTTCACCAAAAAACCCGATCTTTAAACGTTTATAAAACACGTAATCATCCATGAACCTCAAAAATCGTGTGTACTTCTCTGTAAAATCTATCTAAGAAGCTACAGTTGAAATTTCAAGTCGATTGAATAAAAATTGAAAGAGTTATTTGTCCTGCCGCAGACCACTCCAAAAAAAACACGTTCTTTTGAAGTATTTGTAAATCCCCCATTTTGAAGAATGGAATTGAGAAAAAAATTATTTTGTATACTTTAATATATGTATAATAAACCTGAAAAATTTCATTTCCATTGATTTATTTTATCACAACGAAAAAAATTTCTCAAAGAAGGCTTTTTTTCAGACCGTTCAAATAGGGGTTACCCCACGGAGAAAAAGGAATTCGCTGTGGCAGCGAAATCTACTTTTGCTGGGTTCAGCAAAAAATTTTGCTATTCTATATATAATACCTCGATTTGCTGCGTCAGCAAATTTTTTCTCTCCGTGCCCTTAACTAAACAAAATGCGTTGATTTGGATAAAGGCCTACACTGAGAAAAGTGTATGGGATTGGTTACCATTCGCTCTAGTTCTCATCGCGACTTTAGGATAAGAATTGAGTGCTGACTCGCGATTTGGTGATCATTACGATGTTAACCTATCGTTCCCATGGTAACGTAAACATTTTATCGCGATCACTTCGATTTTGAATAGTACTTATTACAATTTTGGAATATCTGTCACCGAATTCCTATTCTTTCTAGTAATGGTTACCGTATACTTCTCTCCGTGTAGCTGAATGATACATGAATAAATTATTTTGCTGCTGTGGCTAACATTTAGTTACAACAACTATGTAATTTCACTCATTGTGGTAAAAGAAAAAATCAATTATTATTATAGGAAACAACTAACATCAAGCAATTATCACCGCCAACGTATTCCAGCACACCTACAAAGCCGAGCATAACTTCAAAGTCTTCTTCATCCCAGTTAAAAGCGAGGAATGAATTTTGTCCTTCGGACCTACGATTCCCCGTCTCCCATTTTGAACGAAATGAAGTAATAAATGAAGTGTTTGAAACCAATGAAGAGGATGAAATAGCTGAAAGACTTCACATTAGTCCAGAGAATATAAGAGAAGGTTTCCCTGTAAATAATTATTGTCTATTCGAGGATATCCCTAAACCATTCCCTATCAGAGCCTTCGTTGATGCTGCCAAGGAACATGATTTGCCCACGCTCGATGAAGACGTGAATTTCGTCGTTGAACGTGTTCCCATCGTGAGATCGATCATAGAGAAATGTAATGAAACCGATTTCCCTGTTAGATCATCTTCATCCTCCGAGAATAGTATTGGAAATTTTGGTAAGTTACCCAAATAGAATAAAAAAAACCGTATCAGTGCATCCACCGATTAGTCCGGCGCAACTCCGTGATGTCCACGTGGAGGTGACGGAGATATCGGTGGGTGTGTTGTTATGGAACCTATTAGTGAAGTTTGAAACATTTATTGAGATTTGGAAAAAAATTTTACTCCGATAAAAATACTGTTTTGAAACTCTCTGTATATAATTTTTTTGCTCACAGTTCGTTCTGAAAATCCACGAAGTTACAATGCCCTGATAAGAAGGAAATCCCCTGTTGTTTCATTAAAGAGAAATCTTACTTTACGTTGTCCCTGTTGGAAAAATTCACAAGAATTCGGATGGGAATTGGTATGTCGTGAAAGTTCTTATAAAGAAAATTGCAAAGCATTCGACGAATTGATGAGCAAATACAACATGAGATCTAATTCACCACCGGGCGAGATACCTTTGTTGTATTGGAAAAGAATAAAGTTTATTACAAGTTCCGAGGAGGAAAATTCAGACACAAAAAGTAAGTAATATGTCTTATTTTGGCTTAAAATTCCTTTTATTAGGGTAAAACAATTGACAACCCAGAGGAGGAAGTTAAATAAAATTTATATATATTTTTTGTTCATTTGGAATCCAAATCCATTGGAAATGATAGGAAAGTTCTCAAATCTGAATTTTCAAATTGTTCACGTAAAGAACCCAAGTCTGTACCAACGGTGGGCCCAATCTAAGCCCAGGGTAGGTGCCCATGCTGCCCAACCGGGCCAACCCTGAGATGATAACATCGTTCCCAGCTTGGCTGTATTGCTTTGCCCGAGGATTGGTAACACCATGGGCGTAGCATGAACCCAGACGAGGCAATCAATACCGCCCCTTCCCGTTTTTTTTTTGAAATTGGAAAATTGCTTTGAATTCTACCCCAGCGGACAAGAATTTCAGCCCCACTTTGACCCAATCGTGGGGCTAGTATTGAATCCCATCCTGTCTGTATGGGCCCAAGACTGGACCAAAGTGGGACCAAAATTCTTACACGCTGAGGATTATACACACATGCTCGGGATATAAATTCACCCCAATCTTGGCTTAACGCTGGTCCAAATTGGGGCCAAGTTCAAATGCGCCCGCACTAAGATTCATTATTTCCATCTTCTACCAACCATAATTGTATGGGAAAGCACAACAGGGCCAAGATTGAGCCAACATGAGCCCCATCGTCATTCCCCAATACTGGGTTAAAGAGGATGGACCCAGCCTGGGGCCCTTTGTCATTATAGGCATTACAGGCTTGGGAATATTTAATTTAAATTGAAAAGACGTAAATTCAGTCATTTTCGCGTTTATGTACATATGAAATATAGGTTCTAGGGTTTTTCGAGGGTGCTGAATCCGAACCTGAAGTCAAAACTCGAATTCGCGATGACAGATCCAAGATGGCGGACGTGAATTTAGTCGCGAGAGAAATTTTGAGCTGTATATTTTTAGCTCAATATTTTTGCACCCATAGGACAGCTAATTTCTCAGCAATATTAGCTAGAATTTAGCTAATAAAACTAAAAATTTTGCTGCAATAGCTAAAATTTAGCTATGGGAGCTAAAAAAATGACTGTCCATTTCACAGCTAATTACTTCTTTCCGTGAACAGTTGATTATGCATGTACGATGAATGGGCATAGTACCTATAGAACAGTCTCATTGAAATGCGCATAAAATATATTCTGGATATTCGTAAAATGTTCTCAGTACACGCTGATGCTACTACCCACACAGCACTCGTTGTCTAAAAAATATCTTCAGAAATAATTAAGAACAATGAAAAAAGTCTTATGCAACATAAATAGACATCTTTTAGAAGTCTTAAACTGTTCTTATTTCTAAAAGATGTCTTCAAGAGCGTTTCCAGAAACTCTCTAGAAATTTCTGAAAGATGTCTTCTAGAACATTCTAAAAGGTTTCTGAAAACGTTCTTGAAGATATCTTTTGGAAATAAGAACAGTTTGAGACTTCTAAAAGATGTCTATTCATGTTGCATAAGACTTCTTGCATTGTTCTTAATTATTTCTGAAGATATCTTTTAGAGAACGAGTGCTGTGTGAGTATGTTCTTGAAGTTTGAATCGTCTATAGAAACGAACTGAAATTTTGAACTCACAAAATCAGATGAACCGTCGTTATCTTCCACTTCGAATGAACCCCTTGGAGCTGAAAACATCGTTTGAAAAATGTACTGCAAGTTTTTTGGTCTCTAACAACTACATATTGTATTATTCGAGTACTAATTCGTTTCAATGAAACATTCAAACTTCAGCAACATCATGCTACTTGAGTTGTCTGTTTGAATAATTTTCGAGAAAGAAAATATGACGATAAACATGCAAAATTTTGATCAATTCCAGCCGCTTCCCGTAAAAAGGGAACTCGCTATCCGGACAACGCTAAATGGGTAAGAAAATATTACGATCCATTTTCCAATAGATGGATTCCATGGACTTTTCATAGTAAACTCTCGGAAATCAATGTCAATTTTCGTACTTGTAACAATAGGGATGTCCCTAACGTCGTATATAAAACCCCCATCACATGCAGAGTTAATTCCAAGGAAGAGTATCGGGGATTACTCCAACAACGAAACAGATTCAAACTACAGCGGAAATCTCGTTCTCGGATTCAAAACTTATCGAGTCCAGAGGAAGGAAAGGAGAATATTCGGAAATTCTTTCGTAATAGACGTATCGCATCTAAGGAACAAGATAAAGAGGAGAAGAGGAAAAGAATGGGGAGAAAACGAGGAAAGGGAAGATTGAAACGATCTGAGGAACATCTGAAATCCTCTACAAAAGTAGAAAACTTCAATTTTGAGAAACCCAAAGTGACTGTAGAATCAGATTCGAAAAATTCGAATTCGGAAGAGAGTAAACATCATGGTGTTTCTGATCCAGTTGATTCTGAAGTTGACAACAATACTCCAACCGATTCTTCACCCAACGTGCGTCCAGCGGAACTATCAGGAGACCATTTTGCTTCCTCTGCCACAATGAAAACTTCAAATTCAAAGAAACGTGAACTGACTAGTGAATCAGATTCGGAAACCCTATATATTAAAAAAAGAATACGATACGCTTCTGGTGAAGATAGGAATTCCGAAGAGAATAAACACGATGAAGTTTTTGATCTACTTGATTCCGAAATTGACAATAACAAGTCAACCAATTTTTCTCCTCACATTTGTCCAGCTGAACGATCGGAGGACTTTGCTGTTCGTTCCGGGAAAGTGAAAAACTCAAATTCAAAAAAACGTAAACTAACTAACGAATCAAATTCGGGAACCCTGCATGTCAAAAAAAGAATGCGATACCTTTCCAGTACAGATTCTAATTATAAAGAAAATGAATACGATGGAATTTCTGATCTAGTTGTTTCTGAAGTTGACAATAATAAGTTAACCAATTATTCACATCACATGTGTTCAACGGAACGATCGGAGAACCATTCTGCTCGCCCTGCAAGTGTAGAAAACTCTAATTCTAAGACACGTGAACTAATTATGGAGACTATACATCTCAAAAACAAATTGCGATCTTCCCTGATCGAAGAGTTGAATAACGAACAAAGTGATCTAGATTCATTCGATGCTGAGTTTCAAGTTTTCGAAAAAGCGTTGAAACCTTACACCTCGAAGTTGAAGAAAATTGAAAAACATTTGTTGCTTCAAAATTCCACGGATTCTAAATCCTCCGGTACAAATTCTATCTAAAATTGAACATGATAACTATAATCCATGAGGCGTTCTCAGGAAAATGATTGATAATAATATCATACATACTTTCTACAAATCATTGTGTCATGTTGAAGATGTTAAGAGTCAATCTGTTTATTTATGTATTTATTTATCTGTTCATCAATATAAAATCATTCAATCATCATGCGAAAGTCAGTTTCAATTCGAATGAAGTATTGTATGAAGAATGAATTATATGTTTTTCAATTCACACTCTTCATGATAATGTACTGAGAAAATAAATTGAGCATATCAAACAAATTTATGTTTTCATGATCATTCTGATAATTTTTCTACTCGGTTACTCTAGCTATTTCTATACATTGATCAGACAAAAACTACATAGTTTCAAAACAGTTTGAAAACAAACTGAGTTGAACTACAACTGTAATGTTTATATCATATGTCTCATATGCACTTAAATCTTTCAGTACCATGCATTGAATATTACACTTTACACGTAATTATATTCGTAAAGTGTTTTATGAGAGATAATAAATTTCAATTATCTCGAGTACCAGGGAAGGAATACCTTCCCTGTGAACATCTTGTCGAGCATATACCACCTGAGACCAAAACTTGAGTCAATGTATGCTCTCAGGGAAAACAACGATCTTCTGCAGCATATTTACTTATAAAAACTTGTTAGACCTTCTCTCTTCCGCCTCCTTTGAAATGTCATTTAATTTTAAATACATTCATGTGGAATTATAAATTCAATTCGCCAGCGAAACAATAGATTTCCAACTTTTAGCTGTGAACATACACACAGCTGTCAAACTACACTTCAGAAAAAGATTTTGAAAATATCAACAGGATTTTTCGTAATTCAAATTTGCGAAAAATGTGCATAATATTGATATTTAAGCGTATTCCAGTTTATAATCAACACGAATATACATTTGATTGGAATAACTGAATGTACAATATCGACAGGAATGCCATTCGAAAAGGTGTTGATTGAATACCAACATTATGAAAAATAAATGTTGCTGAAAGTAATAACGACATGAATACGAAATCAATTATTGATTTACTTTGAATCCTGGAAAAACATCTCCCAAGACATAAATAATTGTTTCATTGTATGGAGAATGGAATACTTTAGAGCATATCCAAGAAAAATTTGATCGAAAAGAAAAGAAAAGAGAAAAAGGAAGATAGAAGAAAGGGCAAAAGAGGGGCGAAGAGCCAAGGGTAGGACCCTCTCTTTAGTTCTACACCCAAAGCACCCTTTCTCTCTTTTTTTTTTCTTTCCATCTTATTTTTTTCGTGGTCCGCACCCCACGCTATGAAAAAAACTTCGCTACCCCTAACGATTTTTTTTCTCAACCCCATCTCAACGCACACTAATTACGTTTTTAAGCGAAATTACTTGGGAGACGTTCTGCCTTTCTCGCAAGCCATACGTACATCAGGCGATGCCAAGCAGCATTTATAAAGCGAACTCGGGGTATCGGCGTTGATAGTAACGGCAAAGACCCGTCACGAGGGGATAGGATGACATACAGTACCATAAGCAGTAGTGGTAGGAACAGTAGTAATATTAGTGACGTTGGTAGGAGGATGAGGGAAGAAAAGGGTGGTGTTAGCAGTGCATTTTTTACGTTACCAGAGTATCCCTTCGGAAAGAAAGAAAAAAGCACGTGGTGGTAGGCATCATTCTTTTTTTTTATCTCTTCTCCTTTTTATTCCCGCGTTTTTGCATGTGCTGGAATCTGCGTGATTACGGAATGTTAAATGGCGTTATCGTCTCGTTATTCATCCAAATTTTATTCCTCGTGGTAATTGTGCCGCAAAGGAGAAGGCTGATTCAGCAAGAATACGCCTTGTTCCTTACTCCATGGTAGCACACTTCTGATTCGATCTTCCCTATTCGCGAATACGTTTTCTTCCCCTTCCAATTATCATTCGGAATTTTCATTATTTCATCATCCCATCGTCAATATTTGTGTACGCTTTCCGAATACCTTTACAATAATTAAATTCTACACTCGAACATCTCATGCGTGAAATCGAATAAAACGTCCTCACGTTCGGAATACATATAATCATCTTCGTTCACCATAATTCTGATTTTTTTAATTCAGGTAGCATCCGGATCGAGGCTGCGTATAAAAGTAACGCGCATCTCATGAATAATTTTTTCTTTCTCTTTGTGGGTCGATGATACGACTTGGTTAACGTAGGGTTAGATACAGGAGGAAGGGTGCAACCGGACCGAGGCACGCTGCAAATCCCTGTAGATAAAAAGTCTGTACCCACTCCAGGATGCTATCACCCTAGCCGATAGTAGTGACTCACCCACGATCATCCAACCTATTTTTTTTCAACCCCTCCGTGCCACGGATCCAAAGGTTCGTGGATATAGAAGGGATGAATCCTTTCGCCCCATGCTGTTTCTTGCACTCCTCGAAGCTTCTCTGTTGTAAAAAAAAAAGGGTCATCCAATCTGATCCGAAATTTTTTACTTTCAATCTTTTCTGCGACGATTCTCGATGATGAAAGCCTTCCTTTTGCGGAACCCAAGGGCGTGTATCAGAATTTATCAGCATTGATCGAAAGAAACGTCAAAAGCGAAATTCGAGAAATCCACCCTGACCGTTGTTGCCACGCATATGTTGGAAAAGAATCCTTGTATTTGAATAAATGACTCGATAATTGTTGTTTCGAAGGACACATTTTCAGGCAACAAGAACTTCCCCACACGTGCAGAATTGGAGTGAAGCTGTTAGAAGCTGTAACCTCCTCTCAAGTTCCTTTTGAAGAATCAGCTAATGGGTCCTGTTTTGGTCATTTGACCTTGCTCGGCTTACATTACCTCTTGGCTTTATTATTCATGCTTGTCACTATAAATTGTAAGATCTTTCACTTTTTCTTCATCATCGTTCTTTCTGTGTCTCTTTCTTTTCGTACCCACCCTTTTTCTTTCTTCCTTTCTTTCCTTCTTCTTCTACCTAATAAAAGATGCCGTCTTTTTACGTGAGCGTTACTTTTTATATATCATGCCGAGTACTTTACTTTCCCTCTATTTTCTCTTTTTTTCCTTTTTAGTGTTTCGTTACCCATCTCTTCGTCTCACGTTTACCCGCTTCAAATCCCTTTTTTCCTTCATTTCTATCTCTTTCTCTTGTTTTTCGACCATAGGACAAGAGACGACACGGTTGTACGTCGGAGGAAAATTGTCATTTTAATTTTTTATTCTTTTCTTTCTGCGTCGGAATCACGTCTGTGAATTTGTTGAAAGGAAACAAATCGCAAAGGGAAGAAAAAAAAGAGAAAATGTTGTAAATTGTTAACGAGATATGCATTTATTTCTCAACGGGTAGTTTTGATTAATGTTGACTGTATAGCGCTGTACGTATACTGAAGTTGTGTCGTTATATTTATTGGTAAATTATGCGCGCATGACGAAGGGGGTGAATATTACAACCAAATGAAAAAGTAGGAGGAGTAAGAATAGTTAAAGGGTTAATTAATCATTCAAAATACGGCGTACACCGAAGGGATGGAGGAACAAAAAATGGGAGGTAAAATCGTAAAAAATGTCACCCCACGTGGAAATCTTTAATGCTGTTTTTTAAGGGCGATCGAAAGGCCTTGTAGATTAATATATTCAGTCATTTCATGATATCGTATATTAAAATGCGTTAGATAAAATATGAGATTCCCAATAAAAATAGTTGGAGATCAAATTCTGTTGAACATTATCTAATTTCTCGTTTGATAATGCACTGAGAACCCCAATTTTTTTTTATTGAAGGGAAATTTCTTTGCCTTTATTCTAATCAATTTTCCTTTCAATGGAGAAAATAATTTGGTAAATTGAAACGAAAAATCTCGTACAATATATTCCTCTTCAAATTCAAAAAATATATTTTCAATTCAATGACAAATTTTTCAATTGAACTAAATTATTTTTTCAATTGAAAACAAAATTTATTAGAACGATGACAAAGAACTTTTCTTCCAGTCGGCGAAATTGGGTTCTCAGGGCGGAAGTTTATGAAATATACTTGAGATAAATTCGACTATTTTGTTGAGAGAAGGTCTTTTCCGAATCAAGAGAAAAATGTAAACTTACAAAATTCAATGCTTTTCTTTACACATGTTCCCCAATAAAATATTAGAATAATGAAAACTCAACCAGCACACAGTGAATTGAACAACCATACCAATGACACTCAAATTCCTCTTAGATTAAAATGTGAGGAGTCAACATGACAATTTGACGTAATAATTATGTCTACGCCATCCATCATTAGTTCAAAATTTCTCAGAGATTTTCAGAGAACAACTGGAAACTATTTAGAATTCTCCAGGGCCAAAATATGTCCAATAAGCAAGAGTTTTCCAGAATTTTCGGAGACTTTTTCAGATACATTCAGTTTTTTTTTCAGAAACATTCATAGTTTTTTAAGATGCTTCATTTTTGTCTCCAAAAGGTTGGTGGAAAAATTCAGCATTTTGGTCAGAATGGAGTAAATTTGCTCGAGGGTTCTCAATACTTACAGATATTTACAATCTTTGAACGAAGACAGTTGTTATTTATTTATTCACGAATCATGCACTGAGAAAAATCTGCATTGTAGAAATCATGTTTCAATATAGTAATGTATTGGACGGTGAGGAATACATTATTTTGGTTATTATTACCATGAGTTAGGTGATGAATACCATATTTTTGGTGAATCAAACCGAATGTACGGTGGAATTCAACACTGAAAAGGTACTTTTCACTGTTGAAAGATTGGCTTCAGTTATTTTCCTTATTTGACGGGTGGAAAATATACGAAATAGAGGTTATTTTCACATTTCATTTTTCTCAGTGTGGATTCACAATTATTCACTCAATAAAAGTTGGTCAAATTGAGATAAAAATAGTCAAATTTATACACTCAAAACTAAACTCTGCAAAGTTGTAAAAGCGTTCAGAAAAATTTCTAATGAAAATTTGGCATTTCCGACAAAATTTATTGTAGTATGATTCAATGTAACTTATATATGATTTATTTATAATACTATATACTATATAAATTATACCTATATGATTGTGAGAATTCTTTTCAACCCTCCAAGTACCAACTCGTGAAACGGATGAGGAAAAATGTTTCTCTTCTTCTCCTTACATAAAAAATGATATGAAAAATGTAAAATCGGTGAAAACGAAATTTTCAAATTTTTCCCTTTTTCAACTGTCCAAAGTCCCCAAACCTTCAATCAAGCATGGAAGAATCTTTATCGCATCGAATGGAATCCAGAAAAATTCCTCATCGTTATGTTCACAACCAAATGCTCTTGAGATTTATGAAGTGAATTCAGTAAATTTGCAACGTTTGTACACTGAGAACAAAGCAACGTAGTCACAGAAACAATCCTTGCACGGTTAGAAGTTATGGGGCAGTGACCTGAAATCTGGTCATGATAACCAAGAAAACGAGACACAGTCACGTGAACCTGGTTGTGACAAGTAGGTGGAATGGTTAAAGCCAAAAATAACTACGGCACCTGGTTATGCGAACCAGAGTTTTTCCTGATTGTAGCTAGACAGTTAATAAATTATTTTATTTTATATATTTCATATATATATTAAATTGTGGTGACATACCAAGATCGAATTGCAGTGAATGCATTACAGTTAGAATAAATTATACTTGAAAATTTTACCAGTTCCAAACTTAATTCCAGATCATATGAAAAGTAACTTTTGAGTTTATTTGGTATTTATTTATGATAACATAGAATAATATACACGGAGAAGAATAAGGTTTCAAATATTACAACAATTTGTACTAAAGTAGCAGGATGAATGAAATAGTATAATTTTGTACAACACAGGGTAGTAAAAGTTCATGCTTTATGATGCGAAGTGGCTTCAAATTGAACGATTTTTTTAATCATTACGCATGAAATTTTACTACGATGCGTTGTGAAAAATTATACTATTCCACAGGGACTGTAACGTTATTCACTTTCGTTACTCATTCTATATAAAATGTATATAATAATATATATATTGTATACAAATTATATATTTATTATATAGATTTTATATATAATGAGTAACGAAAGTGAATAACGTTCCAGTCCTTGCTATTCCACTTATCCTGCTCCACTCTAAATTAAAGTATTTTATTTTAATACGTTCAGAATTTTTAAATCATGTAGTTACTTTTAAAACGCTCAAAAGCGTGTAAATATATTCATAAAACGGACGAAATGTTTGATTTGAAAACACTCAATCTGAATTCCCTGCTTAAAAAATCCGATTCAAACCTATTAACTGGTCAATCAGTATGGATCAGATTTTTATCCAGGAATTTTCCTATTTGATCTTATTCAAATCTAATCGGTTTGAATAGGAAATGTTCACCCAATTTCGCATAATGTATATTCGAATTTCCTGATTATATCCCATCGAGTAGAAATTTTCTATTCAAACCGATTAGATTTGAATAAGATCAAATAGGAAAAATTCCCGGATAAAAATCTGATTCAAACTGATTGACCAGTTAATAAGTTTCAATCGGATCTTTGAAGCAGGCTTATGAACATATTCACACACTTCCAAGCGTTTGAAAAGTGATTACAGGATTTAAACACTCTGAGTGCATTGAAATAAAGCACTTGAATTTGCAGTGTACTTGAGTACAAAATGTAGTGATATTTGAAACATTATTTTTCTCCGTGTACGATTTTATATCATCATTATACTATTATATCATTTAAAATTTTTAGAATGAGATTTCACTCTTTTTAGCCAGCCAAAAGTGAGCTTGTCGAAATTTCAAGTGAAATTTCTACTCTTTTAGAGTGATAGCCTAAGGTTCGAGATTCGAAACTAACAGCCACTCCAATTCTAGAATGAATTTTTCACTCTGAAAGAGTGAGGATTTATTCATAGCGAGTGGAAATTTCCCTAGAAGCGAACTGGCTCACTTCTGAAACTGAGTGGAATGCGGGATTTTTTACTCTTCCAGATTTAGAGAGTAGACGTTTGCAAGTGCCTCACTAGAACCTCACGAGGCATCATTCTTCTAGGAAATATACAGGGTATCCCAGAATTCACAGACCGGAATTTGTAGGTGTATTCTGCAGCCGAAATGCAATGATTTTTCATTTGAAAAAAATTTCTTTGAAGCTTAGTTTTTGAGATATGAGCATTTTCAGATTTTTTTTCAAATCCGAATAACTCAAAAGCATTGTGTGCTACAAACTTCAACTCGACACAATTGGTTAAGTTGGAAAACGGCGGATCTCTGGAAAAATTGAACTACTCTATCATTGTTTGTTCCGGAGCTATAGCGATTGGAAATTTTGGTCTTCCAGTCGAACAATAATAGAATAGTTCAATTTTTTTCTTAGAGGTCCGCCGTTTTCCAACCCAGCGAATAGTGCGAAGCTCAAGTTTGTGGCACACAGTGCTTTTGAATGGTATGAATTTGAAAAAAAATCGCATTGATTGCATTTTGGCTGCAGAATACACCTTTTTATCGGATTCAATCGGTATCTTATGAATAATAAAAACTCCGATTCATACCAATAAAATATTTGTCAATGGGATTTAATGGGTATTTTCTTAATAATGAAGATTCCGACGGATACCAATAAAATATTTTTCAATATAATTCAATGGGTATTTTATGATCAATGAAAATTCCGATTGATATCAATGAAATATTGTTCAATTGCATTTAATCGGTATACTATTGAACATGAAAATTTTAATTGATCCCAGCGAAATATTTCTCAATGGGATCAATGGGTATTTTATTAATAATAAAAATTCGGATTGTCACCAATAAAATATTTGTCAATGGGTTTCAATGGGTATTTTATTACCAATAAAAATTCCGATGAATAACAATGAAATATTGTCAAATTGGTTTCAATCAGTATTTTATAATCAATGAGAATTCCGATTGGCACCAATAAATTAGTTTTTAATTGGATTCGATCGTTATTTTATTTATTTAAAACCGATGGTCTGATGCAATAAAAGCGATTCTAAAACTGAATTGGTTATTGTCGGAACATAGCTGTACTCTGAAACAAAAGATTAGTTGTAATAACTATTTAACTTGTAAGCGCTTATTGACCCATTTTTTTCGTTAGAATAACCGATTCTTTTATTGAACCAACCAGTTTTTTAAATTAGTTAAATCAATGAATACAATTGTTGTCCTAACGAGAAAACAATGGGTCCATATGTGCTTACAACTCAACTAGTTGTTTCAACTAATTTTTTTTCTCATGTAGGATATTAGGATCTGTAAACTTTCCGATTATTTCCAATAGGTTCGAATGTTGGGATGATCCGACTAAAACCCATTGATCGATTAAATTTATACATTTTTAAATTAAGTTGGAAATTCCCCATAAAAAACTCATTACTCATCCAATTCCACACATTCCCCCATTACTTCCAATAGATTGAGGTTATGGAAAATTTCTTATGAAATGGACAAACTTTTGATCATCCATAGGGTTGCCAGATCGCCGGCGGCCGAAATGAGGACACCTCCCCTGTCATACCTGATGACCTTTTTTTCTTTTAGAGACCAGTATAAATCAGACCATGCTTTTTATATATTATATATCTTTATTTTAAATATCTAATGCAGCACAACGAGCATATAATATTTGACTTAGAAATCTAATTGAAAATTTTTATGGAAAATTCATAAAAATGAGGACACTGGCCGAAAAAAGAGGACACGTCCTGTAACTGGTATAAATGAGGACATCTCCACTAAAATGAGGACGTCTGGTAACCCTATTCATCCAATCAGATATCTCTTATACAGACCAACAGATCACGCGAGGTCTTATTCATTCAAATAAACAACAGATTTTTCTATTGGTAAATCCCCGATTCAATCCTATAGAAAAGAGGTCCCGATTAATTCCTATTCATTTTGAATCGGTAGCTGAGCCTTTCCGATTGACCCTACTCATTCTGATTATTATTTCTGAATCGGTTTTTATCGGATCCTATTGGATTTTTTAACCAGGGCTGTGATAGTAATCTTAACTGCGACCATCGTAAATTCCACTGGGACTCTTATAAATATTACGAGAAATTGTAATAGTTCCATATTTTACTAAACGCGTTAGTAAATCTTACGATACATTTTTTTCCGTGCATAACTAGAGATGGGCAGTCGGAAGTACTTTTGTACTCCCAGAGTAATTTTAGCGGGGAATGAAATATGTCTTCATACGGGGCTAACAAAAAAGTATTCCTCACTGAAAATACTGCGCGAGTACAGAAGCGCCCATCCTTGTATATAACATTTTCATTTTATCAGTCTCAGCAAATACATCCTACGTGTTTATGTTTGTTTACATTGACACAAACTTTGAATAGACCTCCTGGAACATACATTTTGTATACAAGTAGAGATAATTCTTTACTATATCCAGTGTAGGAATGGGCATTTTTGTACTTCGAGAGTACTTCTTTCGGATAAAATATGTCTTTAAAGTAGAATATGAGGTTGGAAAAAGGATTCCCCACTGAAAATGTTCCCGGAATACAAAAATGTCCATCCATGACTCACTTGAAAAGTTTCCGAATGACTACACTGTAAAAAAATTTAACCGGAAAATTCCAGTACATGTACTGGAAGTCATTAACCTGTACATGTACCGGAAAATTTCAGCACATTTGTACTGCAAAAATTCAGTGCAAACGTTATGGAATTCCCGCATCAAAACTGGAAATTTTCTGAGCCTCGGTACTGGAATTTTTCAGTACACGAGCTGGACTTTTCCAGGACATGTACTGGAAAATTAATGCTGAAAATATCCATGAAAATTGAAAAAAAATTGCTCACGCAAAGTGATTTTGCAGGGTCCTTGTGTTCCAAGATGATTGAGAAACTTTTGATCGTTCATTTGGATGGACAGAAACTCATGTCTACCTAACAGGATTTGAACCCACACTTTTCTACCTGCCTACCAACTGAAACCTAAGACCTAACCGATGAGCTATAGCGCGACATGTTGGAAGGCCAGCTTGGGTTACTACATATGCTTCATATCTAGAACACAAGAGGATAAGTCTTGGAAAAACCTCATATATCAATTTCATTGGCTACAATTACAATTATTATTCAAAATCTCAATCAGGAAATTTTTAATATAAAGACTTGAAATTTTTCCTGCCAGAAATGACGAAGTCCAATAGAAGTGGAAAATTTCAGTGCAACAGTGATTAAATTCCGTTGCATAGCAACTGGAAAATTCCATCACACGACCTGAAAATTGCAGTTCAAAACCTGTATAATTCAATTGCATAGTAACTGGAAAATTCCATCACAAAACCTGAGAATTGCAGTTAAAAACCTGTATAATTCCAGTATACCAACGATTAGGTTTTTTTTTCTAAATTCCAAATTTTTTCTCAAGTCCTTTTTGAGGGAATATTTTTTTTTGGTGCACAAGAACTATAAAATTGTAGTACGAGCCGGTAAAATTTTCGCGAAATCATGGCAAAATTTCAGTACATCATCTCAAACTTGAAAATTCCAGTACAATGACTGAATTTTCAGTTATGCTTGGTAAATTTTCAGTAACGTAACAACAAAATCTCTGTACATGTACTGGAATATCCATATTCCAGTACTAGCACTGGAAATTTCCAGTCCAGTTGCACAGTAAATTTCCAGTTTTTTTTTACAGTGATACTTCAATAGAAATAAATCTCTTCATTTCTCCGCATTTTTTTGATTGTTCGAAATTAGACAGAAATGAAGAGATTTCGGACGTTTCCAGAGAACTGTAGAGGAATGCAGAGATCATTTTTGTTAGGTCAGGATGGCAAAATTCGCATACAGACTCAAATTTCCACCCAAGACCACTCGGATTTCAGGTTGACAAGGACTTTTCAGGTTCCAAACGGAAACCTGAAGGGATCAGGGCGGGACACCGAAGGATATCACCGATCTTGGGTGAAGATTCAACTGGCTCGAGATGGGACTTTGGGTCCACGTGTAAATTTCTTCATCCATTCTACATGCACGGAGAAAAAGGAATAGTTGTAGCAACTACTTAAATAGTCGATTTTCGACCATCTACTTGAATAGTTGCTGCAACTACTTAGCAGTCAGGACAAGTATCACGTTAGCTGCCTCAACTGACTCGATAGTTGCCCCGACTACTAAGTAGTTGCAGCAACTATTCCTTTTTCTCCGTGTGGGTATACGATACTTAATACACTGTGTTTTTCTTCAGTCAGAATTGACGATCATTTTTACGATTCGCAATTTTTTTATCAGTGCAACCCTAGTAGAAATCATTCTAGGTCCTCCTTCGTCCCTTACCTGGCGCTATTGAGCCAGACTTGGCGTATCCCTGCATTGTTGAAAAAAACTGGAATTTGCCTGTACTCAGGAACTGGAAAATTTCTGTTCATGACGAATTTTTCAGCTTACGTTCAAGAAAATTCCTGTTGTACCGGAATTCAGGTTTTTTACTTCAATTTTCCAGTATAAATACAAAAATTTTCTGATACGTGTACTGGAATTTTCATGATTCGAATGTAATTTTTTAGTACAAATGTACAGGTTAATCGCTTCCAATACGGTACTGGAATTTTCCTGAAGTTTTTTTTTTACAGTGTGGCCATGATACAAGCCAGTGAACTGCCTAATATGATTTCTACCAGGGACGTAACACAAAAGTACAAAAGGATAAAATATTGAATTTGAACATTTTCAAATTTGAAATCGTTCAATAGATCGTTATCCAAATGAATTATGACATTACATATGGCGAATATTTGTTTTTCCAATGAGTTGTAATCATTCGTGTTGTTGGAATTCACGAAATAGTTTCAAATGCAGAGATTCGAACCCTAAGTTCCCGCAATCGATGTTTTGTCATTTCATCTGTATCTCTCATTCTGATTAAATAGCAAATTCGACTGAATAGAATTCAAACAAACATGAATTCATGCGGTTTGATAAAAAAAACAATTAGATGCGAGATGTGGATTGATTTACAAACTTCCCTTTTTCTGTCTCGAATATGCTAGTGATGCATGTTTGTATGATACCCACTGAGCATTTCCGTTAGGATCTTGCATTGATATTGCAGCGATATTGATACGATCTTGGAAGTACCTGTGATGAGAATTGCAACAGTAATATTATGTAATATTATCAAATACAATTTACAAGTAAATTGCTAGATGTTACGTTCTCGAGTGATATTACAATGATATTTCTGTAAGTTACATTTGTAATATTATATTTGTAAATTGAAAGACAGGTACTTTCAAGATCTCATCAACATTGCTGCAATGTCAATGCGAGGTTCCAACGGAAATGCTCAGTGGGTATATCATACAGATAAATGAACAAAACATAAGATCAAATTGAAGTCCAGTTCAGGCCATTTTGATAAGTGATGACTGATTTACAGTCAATCCCGAAGAGACCATGAAGCTTCAGCGAACGTTCAGATTAGATCTGTATAGATCAGGCCGAAGGTTCATGAGAGCTAACTTTTAGATTCACAAACGTTTGACGAAGGTTCTACGAATGTTGAAATGTCCGTCTCGACATACTTTCAGGAAACATAGATAGAATGTTCGCTGAAAGTGCATCGAAGGTTTGAAGAAGCTTCATAAAAATATCTATACTTGATTGATGAATCTTCAACGAACAGTCTATCTATGTTTTCTGAAAGTATTTCGACACAGACATTTCAACATTCGTAGAACCTTCGTCGAACGTTTGTGAATCTAAAAGTTAGCTTTTATGAACCTTCGGCCCAATCTATACAGATCTATTATGAACGTTTGTTGAAGTTTCATGTTCCCTTCGGGATGGGATATCATTCTGACGTCACTTTGATGAATACCTTTGCGTTGCTTGGTTATGAGCACGTGTGTGTGATCACCAAGAATCGTAATTGACGATAACGAAGATTGAAAGAACAGAGACGAAAATGTAGCTCCAGTTTGTCGTGTGCATGATCCAACTACCACGATGGCCAACTTTAAATACTTGAAATGATCTGGAATACACATTTCAGCTGAAAACTTTTTCACTTAAGATCCAGAGGTGGGGGGGGGGAAGGGGGAGTAGAATTTTGTGCAAACTTTTTCAGAAAAGACATAATTGATACAAATTTGAACTAAACAGTAACAAAGTGGGAAAATTTGTTAACTTTTAAGAATTGAAATTTTACAATCTTACTTCTTTTCAATCTTCATAAATCATAGAAAAATTCAAAATGCCCGACAATGCGCAATCTCAGGTGTGTAGTTTTTCGCCCAGACACGAAAAACTCCTTGTCATACATCGTGAGATCTCATTGTAATCCTCTTCCATCCCATCCCTTTTGAGTCCCCATAAAGATGTGTGTTACGAATCGAACAATGTACAAAATGTAAAATGATTCAATGATAAGACGAGATAAATAGTTATTAATTCATTCGATTTGATTATTTGTTGAAACTATCCTTTTTACGTGACAGATTCCGATGCTTCTCTCTACCCTGTTGGAAAAATTTCTCTGAAAATTTCAGAGCTTCTTAATGAAGAATCCTGCAAGGTCTGTTGAAAATTTCCGGAATCTCCTCTTCTAAAACGTCTTATATAAATTATAGACGATCCGCCAGCTATTTGAACAATATGGAAGGATAACGAATTTCGTCAACATTCGATTTATCATCCTTCTCTAAGGATATTTTTCGTAAGAACACATGGGTTGGCATGATAGAATTTTCATTCCAATCATGAGATACAATAACGTCAATGTACTATGTTAGTTGGGTCGACTTTCTTGTGAAGGTATAAAAAAACAGAAGGATTCTGTCGATGTCCAATTCTTTTCTTTATTCCACAATGTCTTCAATCCTGAGTTAAGAAGGATAGATTGGATGGACAAAATGTTTAGCTTTACAGCCGAACTTCCGCTGATAAAACTGATAAATTTGCTGTTACAGCTAAAAACTGGCTGTCTCCTTCAGAACAATTTTTTTTTCCAGAAAATTTCTACTATTTTGCATAAATAGTTCATGAGATGCCTGATTAAGTTAATCTTGAAACGTCAGTTTTTCATTTAGAAAGATAGTACTCCCTGAATTCGATTTGCTTTTACCGATCTATCATACATCTCGAATATTGTATCAAAAGATTTCTAGGATACCATTTCAATACAGACCCAAAGTGGACACGTCGTAGAGGGAGACGGAGGAATTAAGGGAGACGCCCAATGTAGCGCGGTTTTTTTTCCCCTAACGTTGTATATCGGAGAACAAGAAGCCTAAAATAAACGTGATACTTCGTTCCCTTTTGCTTCCACGGTGGAAAAAAAGTATCTTGCGTAATTAAGCAGCGCGGCCGTAATGTATCCAGCGTGGGCAAGGGCGGCCATATTGCCACCCATCCTCATTCCCGTTCTTAAAGAGACGAAAGGGAATGGGGGGAGAGAAGGTTCGCGCGCGAATCGAAGCACGGACGAAGGAGGGCTTTGCTCTACCGGTGAAGATAGGGAAGAAGGGTGAAAGAAAAAAGGAGGAAGAATGAGGAGGAGTAGAGGAGAAGGTACGGGCTTTTCGAAGAGAAAAAGAAGGGTGCAGGTTAACAGGAGAGCGAAAGTTGTGGAGGGAGAGGGGGAGGTTGGGTAAATCGAGGAAGAACAGGGTAAGTTGGCGATGGTAATGATATGCCAGCTATAGCGATGAACCAACGACTCTGACTCGACTCTGACCCTCGCGAGTTTGGATGGAAAAAAGAACGAATGTTATTTAGAGGCTCGTTTCAACAGCCTTCCTTTTCCTTTCTTTACTTTTTTTCTTTAGCCTTTCTTATTTCCACTCCACTTCTACTTCTTCCTCCTTTGTATTTAATTCAGAAGCGGCAATTACAGCCGCGAGATACCGTACAATACTTATACTTGTCTCTTCTTTTTCTTACCAGTATATTACTTCTTTTTTTTTTCACGAAAATCCCATTACGATCGGGAAAACCTGTAATCATCTACCGAAGAAAAGAGGGATATGATTGTTTCTTTTTACACTTGACGTATATACGTACCAGATTATTCTCAAATTTATTATGTCGATATAAAGTGTACAATGGGTGTCATTGAAAATGCCAGAATATTCTTGATTCGTTACATTGAGATAGATTACTCTCAAAGTTGAAAATTGAGCTTCGGGAATGAGAAAGACAAGCCGAGGAAAACTGAAAAAAAAATGAACTTTCGTTGAGTCGTTCCTACATGGAGAAAACTTTATAATTTGAATTGAAGATACAGTAGACTCTCCGAATGTGTTCACCGACCTCTCTTTTCAACATTCCACATGACGGAAAGTTAAAAAGAGAGGTCGGAGGACACATTCAAGGAGTTCAATTGCGGATTACAAGAATGTTTTGATTATGGTCTCACAAATTTGCTTCCGTTTATTCCAAGTGATTACCTCGATGTTGACCTGATTTACTTAACTTGTTGGTCTTTCACTTTTACAAACGGCAAATTTTTCACATGATCTCATCATGATTTTGATTTTGAAATTATTTTTATTTGGAATCGGGCCATTTTATATTCACATACATAATAAAAATTATACAAAGATTGAGTGCTAACTTGATATATATATATATAATATACAGAATAAATCTGTACCTGTATAGTATATTATACAGAATTTATTTATATCTTTTTCCCATGAGTATGCAGGGATAACACAAGGATGTATTTGTACGATACGCGTGATACACCATATTTTGCTACATCAGGCTCACACATAATTCAGAACCAACTACTGTCATGTAAATAAGGCATTAATATTGCACACCATAATACCCACCCGTTATCGACAAAATATGCGGTACAGAATGTTTCATTGTGAAGATTTTATACGAAGCTACGTTAGCTTGACGCCTCATAAAAAAAGGCGGGTTCAATTTTGGACTTTGATTTATTTACACGGAAAAAATCAGTGATCCAAATTTTCGTTGACTAGTATGTCACTTCTGGACGGAGCACAATTTGGAGAAGAATTCGTACACTGGATATTAATAATTCGTTGACTTTTTTCATTATTTCGATGATGAAAATAAAAAGTGGATCCGATTGTTCGAATAGTGAACACAGTTAACGAATTATTGAAATCCAGTATACAAATTCTTTTCAAACTTGTGCTCCGTCCAAAATTGGCATACTAGTCAACGAAAATTTGGACTACTTATTTCTCCCGTGTATAGATGGTCTTTGAAATTTGATAACAGTACATTTTTTCAATGAATTCATTTGGAAACGAACATATACAGCGAACCGTAAATCAAAATTGAAAATTCTCTTGTGAAACTTAGATTGACTTGTTATACCATCCTTTGATTTCGAAAGTTTTTCTTTCTACATTAAACTGTTACGCTTGTTTCATGAACACATTTTCAAGTGAATGTTGAAAATACATTTGCAAAAATAATACTTACCAAACGATTTTGTCATCGTAGCGATGGCCCTGATGATTACTTTTCATGACACTAGATTCCTGTTTGAGTCAGAAATAACCAAACTCTGTTGTAATATCTAAATATTTCGTTTGTATATTAAGCAAGTGATTGTTGCTTCAACTTCTTCGCGCTATGATTGAATTTTTAAGAACGTACAGATATGAAAAACAAGAAGAAAAGAAAAAAGAAAAATCACGTTATTCTCATCATCTCTATACGATTCATTGAACGCGTATACAGTCAACCTTGAACTTGAACGCGGAGGGACCTGCAAATGCATGAAGTGGTATGGAGAATCGATATCATTGATTTTTTTTCCACGGGAACAAACTCTCACCATCAAATATCATGGTTTCGTACATGCCCACTCTTCTCATAACTAGACTAATCGCGTACAAGTTTACACGGAAAAGAAGGAAGTAGCTGTGGCAGCTACACGGACAAAAGAAAACAGCAATGGTTACTGTGAATCGCAATAATTCATTGAGAAAAAATGAAAAATCAAATTCACGCCGTTCATTACTGCGTCTTCCAGTAACCGTTAATGTCCCAGCAGCATTAACGAATTTCACTGCAGTACACATCACTGTGATCGCGCTAACCTCTATCATCCAAGCGTGTTTTCATTTGTTTTTCAACTGATTGCTGTTATGGACCGTAACCAGTGCTGTTTTCTTCTTTCCGTGTACTCACTTTTTTAGCATCCTTTTTCAACCGCTGTAGCTATTTTTTAGCTACCGCAGTAGGAAATGATAGCTGTAACTGCACAGATTTTGCGGTTGATTTTTGGATTGCTGAATAATTTAGCTGTTGAATTTTCGCTGTGGCAGCTACATTTCTCGCTGTCACGCTTTAGCTTTGACAGCTAAAAAATAGCGTCCGTAGCTAATTTTTAGCCACTCAAATAATAGCTAATTGGTTTTTTCCGTGCACCCGTTACCACGACTCAGAAAATTTCTAATTTCGTCTGTTCTTCCCCCGATCCGAAGATAACACGATGTCTACACATTTTTCCTTCTCCCAGTCCTTTCGATTCGTATGAATACTGATTCGACGAAAGATAACAATTCACATCATTGTCCCTTTCTTCCCCACGTTAGATTTTAAGCCGGTTCACGAAGTTCCATTGGAATCACATACATATATTCGGTGAAAACGATAAACCATTCCACGGAAACCAGAGTGTATCCTATAACCCGACAAGTGGGAGGAAAAAAATAAAATTCATGTTTGAGACCGATATAAACGCGTTCGACTTGGTTATCGATGAACGCGAACCCGTAGTAGCGGCATTCCCATAAATGTAATCCATAAAAAAAAAATTCCTCCTCCTTTTCTTCTTCCCTTTTGAGAGAAGAGCGAGACAAGCAGGAGATAGATCAAAACCAGGAGAAGAAAAAAAACGAGGCGCGATCACGTGAATTTACTACATATTGGCGAGTTTCCATTCTCGTAATTCTTCAACCCACATTCGCGAAATTCTTTTGTTCCTCGACGATACTCCTTCCTTTTGTTCCTATTGCTCATAAATCCCACCGGGATGCCAGAATTTCTTCTTATTTTTGTGTTCTCCCGATTCATGATGTTGGCTCGATCTTTGCCCCTTGTTGATTTTTCAAGGTGGAAACTCAAAGGTGGATAGTTAGTTGTTGGTCAACTCTGGTAATTGCGCGTAACCATGGAAATGCCCGGCTGTTTGTTTGGTTTAGAGTTCTTTCTTTTGGCTATGGAAGAATGAGAGTATCGAAGGGTGAAGAGGCAAAAGTCTTTCGAAGGCCACTGAATGCAAAGAAGGGTTGTAATGGCTCGGTCGAAGTCAAGGACGTACAAGTTCACTCGATACGTAAAATTCGACCAACATGGCTCACACGTGTTCTTTTGTCCCTTTCTCTTCGGAGATATTTTCTTTCTAGAGTTCGAATTTTTAACATGAATATACAAATTCAAAAGGAATGTTATGTTGTCTTTGGGTTGGTTTTTCCGTTGTTTCAAAATATTCATTCGCTTTAGGATTCGAAAATCTCTGACTATGTTCTTATATGCAAAATTCATATACTCTCTAAATGTGAATCAATGAAATCTCATAATACTTGGTCATTGAATGGGATCAGCGACTGGTTCGTGACAGGCTGTGCGGTCAAAAGGGCTCCTTATTCATCAAATTGATGAGATTTTCCTGTGATTACTGAAGTTTCATTGTTCAGAATTGAGGAAGCGCATTTTATTTTCAAATCAAAGGAATATGCTGATTAAAGAGTTTCATACCCAGAGAAAAAAATTCGTAAATGCAGCAAATCGAGATATTACACATGGGATAAGAAGTTTTGTGTTAATTATGCGAAAAATTTTTCAATTTTCAATTTACAACCAAAAGTAAACAAACTTTAATAAGATTCAAAGAAATTTTTCCACCGAGGATATACTTTTAGCAACTTATTTGACTGTAGCAACAAAGATTTATCTGGGCTGGCAGAAACATGTGCGATTCCATATTTAATCGCCAGTGTACGGAGAATAAAAATTCACTGCACTGTAAAGAGTGTGATTTAAATCGGCGGCGTCTTAATTTGAAAACTGACTGCAATGTGGCTTTTCCATTGTGGAGGCGATTGTTCTTTGTGCTCACTTTACACTTGAAATAGGCTACTTTTGGCTGCGTGTAGATTCAGTCCATAAAACATATTATAAATTGAAGATTTTCTTTTTACCGTATGTAACAATAACATCTGCTATCACTGGGTATCTCTTACTGGAAGACCAAAGTTTTTTACTGTAAAAACAATCTATTTGTTACCACAGTAATCTTGTTAGTTGTGACGATGATTTTTTAGCTTTTACAACAAAAAATGTCGACTGCATGTTTGAACATCCCAAGACACAATATCTTCGACAAAATATTCCACACAAACTCATCCCCGATTGACGGAGTCCTACAACGATAATAATTCTGACGACAAATCGCAACACCTGCTATATTCACTCCCTATAAAACATCTCTTACCCACAAATCATGCACGCAATTATTCAACGATTCTTGTGCTCAACAACACCTCGATAGGCTTGTTTTACTCCATCAAATAAGATTAACACGCATTTAACACAACTCCATTCCATTTTCAACCCAAACAACAACATATTTTTGAGATCGATCTCACTGAGAGCTCTCATTCATGACATATTTTTGATATTTAATGAGAGTTCTAAGAGATATTTAAAAGAGGTCTATATGAGATGATGAGATTTGCTTCTCTCTAAATTTTTGGGACTGAAAATTCCCTCCCAAATATTTTCACTCTGTCGGAGTGGGGATTCACTCTTATGGAGTAAAAAGTCGCTCTTTAGGAGTGGAATCTCACTCTTCCTGCACTGCAAGAAAATTCCTTCCAGCCAAATAAATGGTTATTTGTGCTGTACCAAAGGGACATTTATCAGTATCAACAAAATATCTTTTGAAGCCAAAATAATTTAAATGAATCAACTAAACGATTATAATAATTTATTCTATTCAGATAAATTATTTTTGTTCCAAAGGATACTTCGTTGATCCTAATGAATATTCCTTCGGTACAGGACGAATAACCATTTATTTGGCTGGAAGAAATTTTTTTGTTCTTTGTGGACTTGCAGTATTTTCACTCTTCAAGAGTGAATTTTTCACTCCAAGGAATTTAGAGAGTTTGCCGATATGACAAATCATTTCGTTGAATCAGCAAAAACATTGGCTTCTATAGCAAAAATCTGGCTCTTTTAGCAAAGGCTTGCCGATCCGGCGATTCAGCATTGTAAGTATAAAAGCTGCTAGACAATTTGCCGAATTAGCAAATATTTGACGAAAATAGCAAAACTTTTGCTGTAGCAGCGAATCCTAGTCAAAACGTTAAATCTGATTTAGTTCTGATTCGTTGCGTATTATGGAGTGAATCAGGTTTGATTTCATTTTCCGCCTTGATCTCATCCTGTTCTCAACTTGATCTTGGTTTCAAAATTTTCAGTCAATTCGATGTTAATCTTTTGTCGACCTGTTTCAACTTTGGATCGTTGCGTATTACGGAGTTGATCAAGCTTTGAAATATATTCCAATTTTTTGACTCGGGAACGTTCTGCCAATTCCGCAAAGCAGATTCTTGAAAATTACTATTTCAGCAAGAATTCTTCTCTGCGTACGACTATCGCAAAGTAGTACATTTCCACGGCAGAATCATTGAATATTAACTGATTATGCCAGCGAAATGTCACTGATTCAATTTACGAGAAGTACTTTCAACTGCACAATGAGTTACTATGCACTGGTAATGCAGTGAGATCTTACCGATCATCACTGGTGGAAAAATTTTCAGTGAAGAATTTTCTCATAGGATTTCAAGGGTATTCATAATTTCTCAGAAAGTTTTAGTGTTTTTCAGCGGGAAAACGTTCTCAATGAGCGAGTGTTTTTCAGAGATTTTCAGATATTCCCAGAGTTTTGTGAAGTTTTTCAACGAGATTTAGAGCTTTGCAACTGCGACAATAGTAAGATTGCACTGATTGAAATTGAGGTAGCAATTTTATAGGTGATATACATATTCATTAAGTATTATATGTGATCGAATATACGATTATACGACCATGGGACGTCGATTGAATGCGTTTCATATATTCCGGATATACTATCCGTGGAATCCTGTGACCTTTGGGGTACGTTACTTCCACACTGTATTTTTATAATTGTGACGACTAGAAAAATAATAATAATTTTGCTTATTAAAAACCTTGTTCCGTTCTTCCGTTGTTCCAGAGATCTGATTTAGCCACAGATTCTCCACCTAAACTCTTTCTGGAGGCGACATATCCCATCGGTGGCAGTGCCTTAGAGGACAAAAATTAATTTTTCTCGTGATTTATGGCGTTAGAAACATTTTATATGCAAGTTTTACATAGTTTTTTACACTTACCAGAGCTCAAGATGATGTAAAAAATCACATCATTCCTTAATAGGCAAGCGGATAAACTTAGGACATCCAAACTTTGCCTGAGAAGCGTTTATGATGTCTAAGTGTGCCTAAAAATTTCTTGAAACATGTCCACGATGTCTATTCTTGTCTATTTACTCAAAATTTTAGATAGAATCAGAGTCGATAACTATCGCTTATCCCACACTGAAAAAAAGTTTCGGTAATGGTAACAAAAGTGTTTTGTGATTTGATTTCTCATGACTATACTATATACACTGAGAACCCAATTTCTTAGATTTAAAGGAAATTGTCTTTGCCCTTATTCTAATAAATTTTTTTTTCTATGGAGAAAAGTTTCATCAAACTAAAACCAAGAATTTTCAAATTGAAACAAAAATAGATTCTTTCCTAAATTCGAAGAATATGATTTCAATTCAATGTAAAATATCTCAATTTTAATGAATAATTTTTTTCATTGAAAACAAGATTTATCAGAATGAGGGCAAAGAAATTTTCTTTGAATTAAAGAAATTGGGTTCTCAGTGTGATTTGGTCGAGGGAACCAAAAGGATAAATCATTTTGTACCTCGAACTGTACTGATTTCGATTGTTTGGTTAAGATCAAGTACATTTCTTGGTTACCCACATCCTTTGAAAAAAACATATTATTTGGTTGTTTTTACAAAACTTACGTGGTTTTGTTCCACAAACAAAATAATTTTGTCACTTTATAATGACTTCAACATTGTAGTGAAAATATTCTTTTGTATTTCTGAAACGTAAATTTACATGAAAAGTTTTGTGTCGTCAATAAAATAATAAATTCCTGCATGGAAGAATACTTTGATTTATTACAATCATATAAACTCGTGCACTGAGATGCATTGTGAATTGAATCGTACAAGGAGATGTCGCAAGAGCCCGGAGCTACTTTTCAATGAAAGTCATGTGTACGTGTACCATAGATATTCGTGATGAAAATCATCCTCACTTCAATCCTAACACGGCTCAGTATTTGAAGTTCGAGTTTGAAACATGAGCACAACTTGATGTATGTAAAGAAGGTCCCATCTATTCAAGTGATCGGCAGTAACTTGAGTGATAGAGCCTCCGCCTCCAGTCCGGAAGACCTATGTTCAAGTCTGCTGGTGGTGATTTTTTTTTTTCAATCTGACCCATGATTTTCTCATCAGGACAAAATATTTTCAGTCTACAGACGATATGATTTGGTTTCCCAAGCAAAATGTATTTACCTAGAAACCAAAGGTGTGCAACAAAGAAATAATGAGGTTTTCAACAAAACGTTTGATTGATCACATTTCAACAAAATTCTTTTATTGAAACAATAAAAGTTTTATTGTCTTAACAAAACATTTTTTTCGGTGCAAATGTGTCCGAGGTTTAATTTTAATTTGTCATGTCCAAAATCTGTCTATGATTTGTCTAGCGTACCCTAACTAGGGATGGGCGATGTTTGCAAACATCGATGTTTTTATATCGAATTTTATAAAATATAGACAGAAGCTAGATATTTTTTGTATATAAAATATGGAAGTTTTCAAACATCGCCCATCCCTAATACTAACATGTTTGGAATGTATCCAAAACTGTCTCATAATCAGAGAGATTCTTAGAGGAGGGCTCGAAGGTCTATAGCCTAAGGCGGCAAATTTCAAAGGAGTGGTAAAATTATACACTCACAGAAAGGTTTTCTTCTGACAAGAACAAGATGTAGTTTTGTTCTACCTATAAGTGAAAATTTCTTTGATTCAAGTAAAATTTTCTTAACACGACACGGAGAAAAAAGATTAGTTGAAATAACTATTCAACTTGTAAGCGCATACGGACCCATTTTTTTCGTTAGAGTGAAGAATTTATTTATTGATTCAATCAACTCAAAATAATTTACTAAGAATATCAGTTAAATCAACGAAAAACATGAGTCCATATACGCTTACAGGTTAAATAATTATTTCAACTGATCTTTTGTTTTCGTCTAGCAGATTTTATTTGAATCGAGACAATTTCATCTTGTCGGTGGAATAAAACTATGTTTTGTTCTTGTCAGAACAAAATCTTTCTGTGAGTGTAGAAGTCTTTCACATTGTTTCCAAATAATGAACATACACTGAGAGAAAAGAAAATAGTAAATTAATAGTAATAGTTGGGAAAGTACTCAACTATGAATAGTTAGCTGTTTAATGGTTACACTACCCAAGTAGCACAAGAACTTCTCAAATATGTTATGGTGACTCTATGAATGTGAAAGGGATGTGCGAATGAGACTATTTTGGATAAATTCGTTAAGATACTCTATGGAGATGCATAGCACATAATTATTCGAAACAGTCTCATTTGGAGGTTCTACCCAGACAGCACACAAGTCCCTTTTAAATTCGCAGAGAATTCAGGGCAAAGAGTACCTATGGAATTCATTTTTATGAATTCGTAACGTATTCTCAAGGAACTTATAGAGTATCAAAGGAATTCCCAAAGAGGTCTTGATGAATACATATAGGAGTTCTTGATACGCATTTGAAGGATGCATGAAGTATTCATAAAGACCACCCGTTATGTCATTAAATATGAATCCTTAGGGTAGTTCAAAATGTAGTCTTGTTTCGCCCAAAAGGATTCATACCGAACGCCATAGACGCCGATCAAAGAGAATTCAATCGGAGTTTTTCTGAATGTACAAACGTATTTGAATAAAAGTGATGTTCAAAATACAATCGATGGTATATTTTTGCTTCTAAATTGATTCAAATAGTGCGTATATAACAGTTTAACAGTGCCGCGTAAGGTGAAGTGATTTGTGAAATGTTAGAAGGAATTAGTATTCAATTTCAGTTCCAGAAATAAATAATTTGTGAAAATAAATGACATGTGATGCGGTGTTGAGGTTACAATGATATTATCAACGAATCAATGTAACCCTAAATAAAAGAAATGTGTTGGAATTTATGAATTGTTCATGATTGATAAAGTGTATTATTCATTGATTGAAAATATGTGAATATTGATAGTAAACATGTATTCGTACAAATGATCTTTCACGCGTGGAAGAAACAATCGATTGTGATGAATGGAAAAATACGGTTTGAGCCCTCTGCTAAAAATTCCTCATAGAGAGCGATATGAAGAATTCTGTAATTTGTTTCATTTTCGATGAGAAACTTGTAACAGGTTCAATATTCAGTTTTAAAGGTTATGACAAATTGAGGGAAAATCCAGAATGTTTGTGTTGTGGTGCTACTTATTTATACTTAATGAATTCAGATGTGAATGCAATATGAATTCTTTTGGGCAGACTAGGTGTTCTTTCCGAATTTCTATATGTTGTCATTTTCACTGTCATAACGGGCATACCTCCTGAATTCTTTTTTTATTCAAATTAATGATTGTAGGTACTCTTCAAGAATTCTTCCAAAATTCAGGGTGTTCACAATTCATTCTGTAAGAACTGTTTGAGAACTAGCTGTGCTATTTGGGTACGCATGCTCGTAGGATTTTCCAAACACGCTCTTAGCATTTCTAACCTCTTCTGCTACTTGGGTAACTATTTCGTGGTAAATGTAACTAATCCGAATAGTAATTACTACAATTAATATTGTTATTTAAACTATGAAGTAGTAAAACTTATTATCAGTCATAGTTGAGTCCTTTCCCAACTATCCCAACCCAAGCGTGTATTGCCTATAATGACAATGGGCCCTAAGCTGGGTCCATCCTCTTTAAGCCAGTATTGGGGAATGACGATGGGGCCCATGTTGGCTCAATCTTGGCCTTGTTGTGCTTTCACATACAATTATATCCCGAGCATTTGCGTACAATCCTAAGCGTGTATGAATTTTGGTCCCACTTTGGTCCAGTCTTGGGCCCATATAAGCACGATGGGGCTCAACACTAGGTCCAAGACTGGGCCAAAGTGGAGCTGAAATTCATGCGCACTGGGATAGAATTCAAAGCAATTTTCCAATTTCAAAAAAAAAGGAATGGACAGTATTGATTGCCTAGTCTGGGTTTCTCGCTACGCCCATGGTGTTACCAAACCTCGGGCAAAGCAATACAGCTAAGCTGGGAATGATGTTATCATCTCAGGGTTGGCCCCATTTGTCTGCCCAGCTTGGCCCCACGTTGGGCAGCATGGGCACCCACTCTGCGCGGAAAAAAAAGATTAGTTGAAATAACTGTTTAACTTGTAAGCGCATATGGGCCCACTTTTTTCCGTTAATTTAACTAATTTTTTCAGTAAATCATTTTAAATTGGTTAAATCAATTGATTAATTTGTTATTCTAACGAAAAAAAATGGGCCCATATGCGCTTACAAGTTAAATAGTTATTTCAACCAATCTTTTCTTTCCGTGTGGGCTTAGATTGGGCCCGCCGTTAATACACACTTGGGAATAGTAATTTCGGCTATTTTTTTCTCTGAGTGTATACTTCATGGAATGATTGGAATTGTTAACTCAGCTCAGGTTGAGGGCGGCAAAAATGTGAATACACCGTTGCTTATAACAACCAATCGCTGTTCAGTTATTCTTCAACCGATGTCAATCTGCTTCAAATTTTGGACGTTTGACTAATATCAAAGAGAAGATGAGAGCGCTCACGGCCGGGGTTCCATTGCTACCCAAGTAGCACAAGAACATTTCAAATATTCTGCGTTCATCCCGTGATCATGCATAGAATATGCAGATGAGACTGTTTTGGATAAATTCGAAAAATATGTTCTGAGAATGTGCACAGAATATACTTAACCAAAACAGCCTCATTCGAAGATTCTAAGAATGTTCATAAAACATGCTCAGAACTTCCAAGAACCTTCTTAGCATTTCTAACCTGTTGTGCTACTTGGGTAGTAAGTGGATCACGTGAAACAGACCCACCGACCCCCTCTCTCACTTTTTACTTTTTCTATTCATGATAATGGAGAATCATATCTATTCAGTATCGATACATAATTAAATTTTGATTAAATACGTATTGAAAAGTAAGAAAAGTAAGAAGTGCATAATTTTTTGTTATTGAATAATAAAATCGCTGTGGGTCTACTTCCATGATCCAACCGCCAGGAGGCCAGTGGAACTTTTATTAGCGGCGCATAGGTGCTCGTAAGCGCTCTCAGCTTCTCTCTCCTAATATCCACTAATCACCTCAATAGTCGATAAGGATTTACAAAGTGATTTTTTTACGTCAGTTGGAGCTTTAGCGAGGGGACCCATCAAGTTACACCACGTGATTTTCAACTGATTTAACGTGCTTTAAACTATAGAAAAGAAGTTTTTTCATCATCATCAGAAACACTGAACCAATAGATCGTCCTATTTGTTCTTGTATAATGTTTCTACGAATTTGATCAAATGCTTTAACTATTAGACATATTTTACGCACCCTACAAAAACTATCTGCACTACACTGCAATTAGTTCATATGGCAATATTAAGAAACATGAAAAGTGGGGGATTCGGATGGGACTGGTTATGACGTGATTTTCAACGTTATAAATAGGGGAATTTTCCCGACGTATTTTTCTTTTAGAAAAATATCGAAAAATGAAAATTTGTCATCAATTTTCAGGACGTGGAAAAATATTGTTCTTATTTCACAAAAATCAAGTAATATATAGCAAACATATCTTTATCAATCAAAATAAGATACAACCTACTTGTATTCCGAGTATTTTCTTAATATTAGTGCAAATAGTTATATAGGGTGTTTTATTGAATTTATAACTCCTGATGTATGCCAAGGTCTCACACTAAATAGAAATTAACGTATGCCATTGAGATTTGAATCGTTTATTGAAACAAATTAATAATCGAATGTTGAAAACCCTGAAAATATAAACAATAATGATTTTCTTCCTGCGAAGCAGTGTTCATGATAGGGGAGACCGGGGATAGTTGACCATAGGGGTAAGTAGACTAACGGCGAAAATCTCGGTGAAGACGCAAGTGTCGCGGTTTTCAACCACAGCTGAATAATTGTCCTTATTAACCGGTTCAGTGGTCAGCGATGCAAAGTCACTGTCGCGTATTGTTGGGGAGTAGTCACCCAGCATACACTGCACTGATGACCCTGTACTGGGTCTTTAATAAATGCCAGCAATAGCTTTGATGGTCCTCCATTGGCAGCCTTTGATGGCCCAGCGCGTATATGTCCCACCGGCCAGCATTCGGCCACATAACATTCAACCAACACCGTATGCCTTCATTGAATCACCAAACTTTATCCACTGATTGAATATGAATGTCAAGACACGAATTCATTGTGAATTCAATATTATTTTGAACAAGAATAAAAAACGATGAATTTATTGAAGACTATGAAATGAAAAAAAAAATTATTGGATGAATGGTATTCATATCCGCAATGATTTTCTTATCTTCAAACATGTCGTTGAAATCCACCGTGAAAGAATCCTGAGAAATTCTTTGTGTCCACGGTCACCCATCCAAACTCCTACCGCTCCTGGGAATGCTGCACATTCTTGACCATGTCCAGAAGTCGTTGACGCGCTGCTACCAGCCCTTCGTTCTCGTTGGAGCACCAATTGGCGTTGTAGTGAATGGAAAATTATTGAAAATATATCCTGATCATAGATATACGGTACTTGAAACCACACGCTGATTCATTCCTACTTTTACACTGAATCGAATGTTGAAAAGAATATCTTCATCACGAATAAGTTTTTTGTCGGGTAAAGACCTAATCACTTTGTTTATTCACATCACCTCACAATATATTCCAATAAAATAAAACCTGCATGATTCACTCGATACACGATATTAGGTATGATTTTATTTTCAATTTAAAATATAGAAATTCATTCTCTAATGAATGAAGAATTCTCATAAAATATTAATTTAATGGGATGGGTTTGATCATCTGTTATAAAACCAACAACAACAAAGTTCATAAGAATCGCAACAGATGGCAGTACAATAATACGGGGAGCCATTATTGGCAACATATCGGGTCATTACAATTCTGCCGTAATTTCCTGGCATCAGACATGAACGTGATGCCATTATTGGCCCTTCGATGGAGAACAATGTATCGAGTGTCATTGCACATCCTGTAAAGGCCCAATACATATTCACCATTGCCAGCATTTCACCGGCACTGCCAATGTTGGTCCTTCAAAAAACCTGACCACAGTGTTTGCTGGGAACATATTTTCACTTCATGGACCATGTAAGTAAAATTTATCTTTTGTACATGCTTTGTTTCGACGTACACGGAAAGACCGGGTCTATTAATATTTAGAAAAATAACTGTCAATTTAGGGAAAACGAGAATTGCTGGAAAATATTCGTAGTGAGCCTACTGAAAATTCGTAGCAGATGTATTAAGAATTGATATTTTCACTGCGAAAAATACCAATGAAATTATCAACTGTTAATATTTTGACTACGAATTTTCGGTAGACTCACTACGAATATTTTTTAGCGATCCTCTTTTTCCCTAAATTGACGGTTATTTTGCTAAACGTTGATGAATTCTTCCTAAATATTCATAGACCCGGTGTTTCCGTGTAGACAAATTTATTGTCAATTACTTTCCTATTGATCCAGGTATTGATTTTATAGCTGTTCTCCATATGACATAACATTATTCTTAAGTCACTGTTGTAAGTTAGATTTTATCCCAAGTAGCACAAGAACATTTCAAATATTCTACGTTCATTCCGTGATCATGCATAGAATATGCAGATGAGACTGTTTTGGATAAATTCGAAAAATATGTGCTGAGAATGTGCACAGAATATACTTATCCAAAACAGTCTCATTCGAGGTTCTAAGAATGTTCATAAAACATGCTCAGAACTTCCAAGAACCTTCTTAGCATTTCTAACCTGTTGTGCTACATGGGATATGTGACCAAACACAAAAATGACGTTTGGGGCTAGTTGACTAATTACCCGTTTCAGGGCTGGATAAGTGGTTACCCCGTGATCCCGTCACTAATTACTGCACGGAGAGACTAAGTTTATCAACATTTCGGAACATAACTATGAATTTAGGGAAAGCATCACTGAAAAATTTTCCTAGTGATTTTACCAAAAATACCAAAAGGTGACAGTCTTATGGTTATTTTTCACAGTGAATTCTTTAGTGATGTTCCACTTCCTTGAATTGACAGTCATTCTTCAAAATATTAATGAACTTGGTGTTCCCGTATATATTTATTAACTTCCCAAGCATATGCCCTAACAGCAAAATGCTGAACAAATATGCAGCAAATTGTTGAAAACGCACAACAACAGTTTGTGCTTCGCCAAATGCGCAACAATATGCTGTAAATCTAAGATTTTAGTTTGAGTTGTTATTGTGTTGCTGGGAAGTTGCTTGGTTTCATGAAACTCTGAATCACATGCGTAGCAAATTCCCAGCAACTTTACGAAAACTTGATAAACAACGTAAGAGCAATGATTGCACAGCAACTTTTGTTGTATGGGTGGTCAACCAACCTCGGACATGGGGTAGATTGACCAAGTGTAAGTCATGTTAGAGAATGAATTAGATATTCACTATCATAGTTTATTTTGACATTTCTATGAATAATTTCGAACAGCCTAATAGTGTTTCTATCAATTTCGGTAGCTTCCATAGCTTCCATCGGTATTGGAGCAGAAAAAATTTACATATCCTTGCAAAAACTTGGTCAACTATCCCCGGTCTCCCCTACATCATGTTTCCCCATCATCAAATGAAATTTCTTTTCAATAAACAATCAAAAATTCAGCGATATAATGCACATAAAGTGTTTGCAACCCCACCACGAGTACACGGAAAAAAATGACCACGTAAGAATTACATGAAAAGTGAGGTTATAATTACGGTGTGGATTTCATGTAGAATTTATTCCAGAGTCCTGTTGGATTTACATTGTTATCATGGTTACCATGGCAACACGCCTGCCGTTTACTTCAGTAACATGTACACAATGTAACATTGGTCCCAATGTGAATTTTATTCGCTGTTGAAAATATCCACGCTCCGGAAGCGAATATTGGAACAAATGAAGCGTGAAATGTTTCAATTTTCGCTTTTTTCGCGCTTAGATACTGTTCCGTGTACTCTTCCGCGTCGCTTCATACCCGTCTCACGCTTCCATTTTCACTAGGGCTCCAATTGCATGCACTTCAGCAGTTATGTCAAAATAACAACAACCAATGCAAAATCCACACGTCATTTTTTTCCGTGTATGAATCGAGAATCAAGAATCAAATTCCCAAAATCTGCTGCAACAAAAAATTTGACAACATAATTAATTGAAAACGGTTTTTTTTCCATTCTTTCCGTGGGTTTTTTCAAAAATTTATTTACCCTGAAAATTTAGAACCCTGGTTGTGAATCAAGTGGAACATAACGTCCCTTTTTTTCTCTGGGGTTGTACGCGTATGTAGGTAATACTCCTTAAATTCAAATTAATGCAATATCATTATGTTTGCCGTCAATGATTGACAAATGAATGAAACCTGCACAGTAAACAATTTTTCGTCATTTTGTAAAGTGTTAAAAGTTGTGTGTAGAATATTTAACATTCTAGAGTGTTGATTCAACACGATCGTGTTTTTTTTTGTTTGCGTGAACAACGATTGTGTTGAATCGAGCCTCTAGAATGGTAAATATTCTACACGCAAAGTTCAATACTTTACACAATGACGAAAAATTTTTTACTGTGTGTGAGATTCCACTCCACAATCAGAAAAATAGTTACAGTGATAGAATCAGCGACATTTCACTGCGAGTAATACTTGCAGAGCAATTAGCAATCTCTATAGTTGTTTGCTAGCACAGTTGATTTTATAAACTCGTGAATGCCCTGGTAAAAAAATCTCTCTGAATCTCTCTGAAAATTTCACGTTTCAGAGAGATTCAAAGAGATTAAGAGAGATTTAGAAAGAATCAGAGAAATTCAGCGCGATTCAGAGGATTTCAGGGACTGATGGGTTGAGAAAACTTAAGCTTTGAATTTTTCATTAGGATTCAGAGATATTCAGGGTCATTCAGAGGGATTCAGAGTAATTCAGGAAAATTCAGAGAAGAATGAGTCAAGTAAAATTCTTGGTTCTGCATTTCAGAGGCATTCAGGAGGTGTCAGAGACTTTCAAAGACGCATGAATTAAGAAAAATGTTCATGAAACTTTTTAGAACTATTCAGAGGAATTTAGAAAGATTCAGAGTAATTCAGAGAGATTCAGAGTGATTCAGAGAAATTCAGAGAGGGATTAAGTCAGTAAAATTTTTCCTTCAGCATTTCAGAGGCATTCAGGGAATGTCAGAGACCCACAGAGACAGGTAAATTAGGGAACATTTTGCGGCGGACTTTTCAAAAAAATTTGGGGAGATTCAGGATAATTCAGAGAGATTCAGAGTCATTCAGGGGAATTCTGAGCAGAATGAGTCAAGTAAAATTCTTGGTTCTGCATTTCAGAGGCATTCAGGAGGTGTCAGAGACTTTCAGAGACGCATGAATTAAGAAAAATTTTCATGAAACTTTTTAGAAATATTCAGAGGAAATCAGAGAGATTCAGAGTAATTCAGAGAGGTTCAGAGAAATGCAGAGAGGAATTAAGTCAGTGAAATTTTTGCTTAAGGATTTCAGAGGTATTCAGGGAAAGTCAGAGACCCACAGAGACTGGTAAATTAGGAAAAATTCGGCGGCGGACTTTTTAGAAAGATCCGGGGAGATTCAGGGTACTTCAGAGAGATTCAGAGTAATCCAAGACAATTCACAGAGGAATGAATTCAGTAAAATTCTTGGTCCTGCATTTCAGAGGCATTCAGAAGTTGTCAGAGACTTTCAGAGACACATGAATTAAGAAAAATTTTGCATGGGACTTTTTAGAAATATTCAGAGGAATTTAGAGAGATCCAGAGTAATTTAGAGAAATTCAGGAAGGGATTAATTCAATAAAATTTTTGCTTCGTGATTTCAGAGGTATTCAGGGAATGTCAGATACCCACAGAGACGGGTAAATTAGGAAAAATTTTGCGGCGGACTTTTCAGAAACATTTGGGGAGATTCATGGTAGTTCAGAGAGATTCAGAGTAATTCAGGGAAATTCAGAGAAGAATGAATTCAGTAAAATTCTTGGTAATGCGTTTCAGAGGCATTCAGGAGCTGTCAGAGACTTCCAGAGACACATGAATTAAGAAAAATTTTGTATGGAACTTTTCAGAAATATTCAGAGGAATTTAGAGAGATTCAGAGAAATTCAGGACAATTCAGAGGAAGCTTTGAAATCTGAATACATCAAATTCTGGGAGATTTAGAGGAATTCAGAGAGATTCAGAGAAATTCAGAGGAATTCAGTGGAAGCTTTAAAATTTGAATATATTAAATTCTGGGAGATTTAGAGGAATTCAGGAAGATTCAGAAAAATTCAGGAAAATTCAGAGGAAGCTTTGAGATTTGAATACATTAACTTCCGGGAGATTTAGAGAAATTCAGAGGAATTCAGAGAAATTCAGAGAAATTCAGAGAGATTCAGAGAGATTCAGAGAAATTCAGGAAAATTCAGAGGAAGCTTTGAAATCTGAATGCATTGAATTCCGGGAGATTTAGAGGAATTCAGAAAGATTCAGAGAAATTCAGAGAAAGTTTTTAAATCTGAATACATTATTCCGGGAGATTCAGAGGAATTCAGAGAGATTCAGAGAAATTCAGAACAATTCAGAGGAAGCTTTGAAATCTGAATACATCAAATTCTGGGAGATTTAGAGAAATTCAGAGAGATTCAGAGAAATTCAGAGGAATTCAGTGCAAGCTTTAAAATCTGAATATATTAAATTCTGGGAGATTTAGAGGAATTCAGAGAGATTCAGGGGAATTCAGAGGAAGCTTTGAAATCGAAATACATTAAATTCCGGGAGATTCAGAGGAATTCAGAGAGATGCGGAGAGATCCAGAAAAATTCAGGGAGATCCACTCAAATTCAGAGAAAGCTTTGACTCCTTGATGAATGAAATCCTAAGAAAAATCGAATACATTCAGAAAGATTCCGGAAAATTTGCAAATTCCATCAGAAAATTTCAGAGAGATTCAGGCAAAGTTGAAGAGTTTCAGGACGTATCACTATCGGAAAAGTCTCTAATTTCCTCTGAATTACTCTGAATTACTCTGAAGTTACTCTGAATCTCTCTGAGATATGTCCCAAAATATAGAGAGATTCAGAGAGATTTCAGAGAGATTCAGAGAGATTTTTTTCACCAGGGTGATTAGAATTTTTTTACTAGAGTTGAGAGGATATTACACTGTAAAGAACTGGCGGCGTTAGAAAAAAATGGTAGAGTATCATAATATCGAAAGTTCACAATCCCAACGGTGGCATAGTCTCGAAGTGTCAGAAAGCTCGAGAGGTCATAGTCCCGAAAATAAAATTATAGAATTTGAGATAAATCGAATATTTGATCACTTGTAACATAAAAAATAGTTTGTTTCCACATGACATGCATCAACAAAACATTTTTCATGATAAAATTGTTCAAATATTCCATTTAGATTAAATTCTATAACTTTTTCTCCGAGACCATGACCTTTCTGGATTATGACACTTTGGGACTGCGTCAACATCGGGATTGTGAACCTTCGCTATTATGATATACTCTACCGAAAAGTTCACACTAAATAGTGTTCTTTCAACACCATGTGGTGTCATTATCACACCGATTTTAGGGTCGACTTCTATAGAATCCACATGGTATTAGTTCTATGTTAATTCTAACACTGTTTTTACACCGCTTCTTCACAATGTAGCGACAAGACACTCTAGCTCAATATTCCATGTGAGTTTTCTCCAAAGTACTTGAATATTTTCAAAATGCCGCTCTACACGGAGAAAAAAAAATAGTTCTTCCAACTGATAATTAGCTGTTCCAACTACTTTACGTAGACGATTTTCGACCAGCTACGAAAGTAGTTGTGGCAGGTACTTTTGTTAGATGTACCCCAGATTGTCGGGATATCAACTCGAGTAGTTGTTACAACTACTTTTCTAAGATGCAGGATCTACATAAAATATCAAGTATGACGATATATGTAGGCCGATGAACTAGTTTATTGATTGAGAAGAGAAATTTTCAGTGCCGGTTTTGATGTTTAAGGTTAAGATCTTCTATTATTTCTGCACGTGCTCGTCGACTCTTTGCAACATTTAATTGTGAATTTCGAAAAAAAAATTTATTTTCGATTGTGATATTTTTTCAATGCATATAGATTTGGGAGGAGGTGGTTGAAACATTCAAGTTCCAATGTTAACTTACTTCGGGTTTCGAACCCCTGTCATAACCAACCTATACGCTGTACCTAAATCTACCTAACCTATGCCTTAATGATCGCAGCTAAGCCGACAACGCTGATTATATCGTAAAAAAAGCCTTGGATATGTTTTGATCGTTTTGATTGTGTATTTTCATATACTCAGAGTATACATAAAGAGGATTTATCATTCTACAAATGATCAGTCATTTAATTCCGAGAATAAAATTGGACATACGAGGTTTTTGAAAATTAGTAATTTGACACGAATATGTATTGAAAACATTATAAAATGAAATATATACACGGTAACCACGACAGGTAACCTCAATGAATATCGCGAGAGTTCACCGCGTTTCGATTGTTTTCAACAAAATTCACATTGCTGCAGGGACTACGTGCGTAACGATGGGAGCAATGGGAAGTAGCTCCACGAACTATCTCAAAGTAAAGTAAATCAGGTAGCTATTTCTCTTATTCGATCAGCTACTTTTTCACAACTATATAATTCACTTGTGACAAATATCAGAAATAGTTGTAAGAACTCACGAACTATTTCAGACGGATTTTTGATTTATTATCACAACTATCTCTTATACAACTACGCAGAAATAGCTCATATGCCTAAGTCCTTTTTTTCCGTGTACGTAGCATTCATTGAATGTCCATTAAAATGCTCAATAAAGCGATGTTTCAAAAATATTCATTCATATACAGAAAACAAAGTATTGTTATGAATTTGCAAAATTGTTATTTGAATAGGCCGAAATAAGTATTTTTTTGACAGGAATAAATATTTTGTTTATTGAGAAAAATTTATTATTTGCCGCTTTTTCCAAATAACTCACTTGTTTGTATCAAAGAAATATTCGTTTGGACTTATTCAAACAACAATTTGTCAGATTCAAAGAAAGTCCTTTTTTCTGTGTACGTTTGAACGTTTCTTATTACTTGGGTCTTCCCACGCAGCGCTAGATTCTCTAGTAATGTATCAGAAATGCCTTTCTCATGAAAGCAGACGTAAAAACGTTTCAGAAGGTTTTGAAATACATTTCAAATACATTTCTATGATACATCACTGATGAATTGGGAGCTTCATATGAATAGACAATTTATTTTCATTCACTTGAAAACAATGTTGTTCTTCCAAAAAAGAAATCAAACATTTAATATTTGGTGGTAAATGTTGTTATCATGAAAAAGGGATTTTCTCAAAATAATGAAATTTTGCATTCGTTCATATTTCATGAAATCATACTTTGTAGTTGTAGAATAGACATTACTAATTGAATTGCTTTAGGATTTTTGAAATCAGACATCCCCAAATTATGAGAATACCCATTTTACCTCCTCAAATATACATTTCGTTGATTTTCTTCAACGATAACCCGAATGGATTATTCCTTTTAATATACTAAACAAACTCCATATAGATGATTGACTTTTTTTTGTCAAATATTTTTATATAATGAGGAAATAATTGATTATATGTGGCCGATGTCATTTCGTAGAGAGATTCATAAACCTAACCCGTTGCGAAACTTTTTTTCTAACACGTGCAGGAAATGCGGGGCCTAGTACCAGCTAGTACATCAATCTTTATCAAGTGCCTCAGACCGTACCACATTATTATATCTCGATTTCTCACGGAACGAATAGAACTATAAAATGCGATGTGGACGGATACGTGAGGGATGCGGTTACATGAATGTTCAATTTTGATTAGGTAATTCAAGTAAATATATAAAAATTCCCTTTTGAAGAGAAAAACAAACAAACTTTCATTGCTCGATATCTTCCTGTATTAAATCAAAATTAAAATAAGGAAAAAAATATAAAATTCGATAATAAATCAATTTTGTATATTCTACTCCCTATATAGTCATTCTAAAAGCATTTACAGAGTGAGGATGGTATTTTGTTTTCATACCTCGATAAATTAATCAACCTTGACCTATTACCAATATACAACAATCACATGAAATACTATCAAATAATTATTATCTCAATCTCATTTGATTCAATCAATGTTAGTTTTTTTGTTTGGTTTTTGACGAAGGAGAAAAAAAATGCTGCGTATACATTCACAGTTATGTTTTATACGGAAGCTAATTTTGTATTCGGCCAAGAGGCTCGTCGGTCTACTCGCTAGATAGGGGTAAGAAGAAAGGCGAGGGTGGAAGTGAAATAGCAAGAATAGAATCTAAAGGAAGGAAAGAACAAATAGAGAAAGAGAGAAGGATCGAGGAAGGGTGAAAAAAAAGGGTCGAAAAAAATGATGAGAGTAAGAAAGATGAAGGTAGTGCGAAAGGTTAGAAAGAAAAGCGTCGTACGATGCGGTGCGGAGCGGGGTAACCGAAGCGAAGCATCCCCACTCGGTGGGCCATCCGCCCCTGAAAAAAGAGTTAATATTGATCCGTTTTTTTATTTGAGTCACCCCCAGGTTTTTCACCCTCGCTATTTTTTCTTCCCCCGGTTGCAGGGATCGCCGTGGCACACAGCTCGAAAAGAGTGCGACAGAGACGGAATTAGTGTTTCTATAGCAACTCTTACCCGTCCGCCGTGTACTCGCTCGTTCCTTCTTTCGTTCGTACGCTCGTTCCGACGTCCGTTCGTCCGTTAGTTTGTCTGTCCATCTATTCGTCTATCCATCCATCCATCCGTCCATCCGACTGCCCTTCTCAAACTTGGCCTCCTTGATTGTACCAAATCCTACCTTTATCGAGAAGCTTTCGAGGATGTTTCCGAGAAATATGTTGAACCCACTGTCCTATTGTCCGCCTGCGATGAGAAACTCGAATGCTCGTTAAACCTCAATCGCGTAATTAGACATTCGTATTTTGATGTTGTTTTTTTGTTCGGGAAAAAAGAAGGAAAGATTTGCCATCGAATTGGTTGTTTTACATGGTAATTTACGTGCGATGTATTTTATGTACTCTTGCACGTATATGAAGAAAAAGCCAAAGGAGATTAAATTCACCTCAAATCAGAAGATATGCGACTTTGATCGTATACATCTCCACGTACATACTACGTATCTTCTCTTTCGGAATGGATTTCCATTTTCTTACGAAGAAGTATTTTTCATATGCGCGATGCAATGCATATTTCAGTCGAATCGTTTCGGATAGACATTTGTTTCACGATATATGCTCTCGACGGAATGCATTCTTTCACTTCGATTTCTTTTACCTACTTCTTTTTGCATTCCCTTTGACCAGCTCCTCGTCTCCACCCTAATAATATATCTTTTTACCACTCTTTTCGAATATTCTGTGATGTGTTTAATTCTGACGTCAGAGTTGCATTCTTTTCACAATGAACAAACGTTTATTCGGTATAGTATTTCATCTAAAAAATTGGAAGTTGGGAAAATTGTTATGCACAGTAAACAAATTTATTTCTTTCACATCCTTACTGAGCTCATTTGAATCGAGGAATATTATTCATTCAAGGGGAGGTTCTCATCAAGCGAATTCCGAAATAAGGTGATTTTCTCGAATTTTTTTTCTAAAGAAGAAAGTAAATTAAGAACTCGAGTTATTTGAAACTCATTAAATGGGTTCTCAAGTTACAGGATTCGTATCCTGAAACTTTAAAGGCGTTTTTCACGAAACCATTTTTTTTTTCAAGTTTGGTTCCGCGATATCTCAAAAACTATTGAACGGATGGCTCTTTTTTTTTGTTTTATTTTGAAGCTGATTGAATTTATTGGAAGATGAATCTAAATGGGGATGGTATTTGCCGTTTTTTTCTTTTTATAGCACTTTAAAGAGCGAAAAAAAGGTGGAAAATCGCTACCAAAAGTTTGCATGTCTGTCATTTTTTGAATTTTGAACTTTTCATTAGTTTTATTGGTACAACCTCCAACATATATAATATATTTCATGAAAATGTTTTGATTTTGTATTTCTGATAATTTTTGTAAGTGCTCTACAGTGGCACCCGACTGATCACTGTTTTTTTAGGTGATTATGTTTCAACACGTATCAACAATTCCCATAGCATTATTTTTCACTGAAAAGAATTTTTTTAAGTACTCAAAAAACTCAATTAACAAGTGTGACCCCCCCCCGAGTTCTTTATTAACTTCTTTCCATGAAAAAAAAAATTCGAGAAAATCATCTTATTTTGGCGTCGCTGGATGAGAACCTCCCCTTAAATCAAATAATATCTTCGTCTGTGTCATTGTTTCAAACCCGTAATGAGTTGAAAACATGTTGTATTTTTTCGCGTATACATTGGAGGAATATATAATTGTGTTCCATGAAAAACAGAATATTTATTTCACACTCTGAGAAAGTAGAATAGTGGAGCCAATTACGCCCGACATTTGGATACGTTTAAGGTAGTTCTCCGGGAGAATTCAGGATCAAATCAGAAAAATTATTGTCAAGCAGAGCACCAAGGTCGAAGGAATTCGATAATCATATTCGTTGGGACTTATATTCTTATTCATGACAAAAAAAGAACCAACTATAACAAGTATAAATAAACAACCTTGTAACAACAACGCGAAATTTGACTTATGAGGGCTCATTTTGTTCCTTGTGAGATTTAAAAAACCTTTGCCATGGGGATTGTTTTATATGAGTCATCATGACACTGTCACACGCTTTTGTTTATTAATAGTAAAATACATTCCCATAAACAAAAGCGTGTGACAGTGTCATGATGACTCATATAAAACAATCCCCATGGTAAAGGTTTTTTAAATCTCACAAGGAACAAAATGAGCTCCCATAAGTCATAAACGGATCAAAAATGAACATTTTTTAAGAAAAAAACCATGTCAAATTTCGCGTTGTTGTTACAAGGTTGTTTATTTATACTTGTTATAGTTGGTTCTTTTTTTGTCATGAATAAAAATATAAGTCCCAACGAATATGATTATCGAATTCCTTCGACCTTGGTGCTCTGCTTGACAATGATTTTTCTAATTTGATCCTGAATTCTCCCGGAGAACTACCTTAAATGCAATAATTCCTTGACGCAATTGAATTTGTCATAAACTTAACTGCACATATTTTGATGAGATTTTAACCGTCCATTCAAATTCAGTTGAAGAAGGATTGTATTTGAACGTTTCCACGCGTCGTGCGTAGTTGAGTCCATGCACTTAAGAACACGCGATACCCGCAGTATCGATATTTATACATAAAAAATGTATCAAATTTCGGATGTTGTAGAAGTTTGAATCGTTCATAAAAATGAAACGACAATTCAAACTCACTCAATATGATAAATCATTGTTATTTATTTCCTCAAATTGACTTCTTGAAATTGAAAACATCGTTTGAAGAATGTGCTGTAAGATTTTGGGTCTGAGTACTTCGTTATTCAATTATTAATCCATTTCAATAAACGATTCAAACTTCAGCAGCATAATTTTAGTGAAGATTTTATGAAATTTTATATAAATTATATATTTTTACTATACAAAAGTATTGATACTGCGCATATCACATGTCTCTAAGTCCACTATCTCTTTTCGTGATGCATAAATAATCAAGGTAAAGATTTTGAAGTGAAATCGTGATTCATGCATGCCATATTATACGATGTATACGCAAGATCATCATAACGTTTGTAGCCAAAAATTAGCTACGTTAGAAATATATTCTATAATTTTCTGATGACAAGGGATAGATTGCAATTTCGAAATTTGAATTGAACAATTCATTCGAGTGCCATCAACGGAAACGTAAGAATTCAATTTGAAAAAATTGCGTTCCAATACAGAAGAGAAGAAAAAGGATTTACTTACTCCTTGCAAGAAGTCGGCCTACAAACATCGATGCGCATGGCGTTGCAGGCGTATAGGGGCTGTTGCTGCTACCACTTTGACGGGGGTGGTTCCTCTCGAGGGGTTCGACAACCCCTTTGCTTGGCAATGTCACCTAAGCGCAGAAAGTCCCTTGACTCGTTTCATGTTCGAATCCTCCTTTTTACGAGCCTCCGGCTCACTTTTACGTCAAGCCCGCGGGAAACCCGTGGCACTTTACGCAGCTACGTGACTGCTTTGGAAAACTGCTCGTATCTTGTATATATATATAGTTACGGTGTACGCGTATTATTTTGGTCTCTCTGAGTACCTTAATGTATGTTCCATCCGATACTTGTTCGCATCATAAAAATAAAAGTACACTATTTTCTCCTCCATTCTGATATGAAATAATTTTCGAATAAGAATACATTATGACTACTACTACCACCACCATCACGCAATCACATTATTCTTTTCGATTCTGATTTTCCCGATTAAAAGAAAAACGAAAAGGAAAAACAAACATCTGCTTTTAGAGTTTAATCGACGGAATTTTTCTCTCGAAGTAGTATGCAGGTGCACAATTGGTGGTGGTGCAGTCTCAGAACGATAAATTAATTTAACGCTCAGCAGTTCTATTTCGGCAGATCGTGGAAGAATACTTCCTAACTAGGCACAAAACACCTGTCACTGTTGTGGAAAAGGTGGACTTCTCGTGAGCATTAAGAAGCGGGATAAGATGCTGCTCGACGATAAATGCAAGTATCGTCATAAAAATAGGAAAGCAGGTGAAAAACACCGTTCGCTAGAGCTATGAGCATTTCTTTGATCTTATCGAGATACACTTTTCATAGCTTTATATGATACAAAAAGTTACGTGGCAATTTACACGTTGCTCTTTCCGTATTCCAATATCGATACGTCCAATGATAAAGAAGTTCAAAGGAAGAGTAAAAGGGATCAAGGAAAAACGGTGGATTCTCTTCGATTTCGTTGTCGTGATGAAATATTTTCTCTACAAATGATATTTTTTCCGATTTGCTGATGGATGCTATTTCAAGAAGCACGTATGCTCTATCTTTCAACCTACATGACATCTCGAATGAAGCGCCGACCTCCTAGTAATATATTTTCTAAACTCGTTTTCCACCGTTGAGAGGAAAAAAAAGGCGATAAGCTTGGCTCTCCTCTCCGGCGAGAGGCTAGGTCTAGTCCTAATTATACAGCACACGCCAAATAAATGGGTCTCGTTTCTTGAACCACCGTTGGCTATCGAGAGAGCCCGAACGCTCAATTCTCGTGCTGCTGTTCCTGCCCCGTATTCATCCAGGAGACCATATGGCGAATCCTTTTGCCAAGGATACAACTTGGTAGTGTCCTTAAGTTATTATTTTTCGTCCTGCTACGACAGGTGGTTGAGGGATTCTGGATTCATTTTTGTGTCATGCATAGATAAGTCCGCTTCCTAATCCTAAATTTACGACCTTGTTTTATTTAAAGACGGTCACGAGAATTGGATACGTGAATAATTTGTCTTTGATTACGAGATCGTTCAATCGTTATCCGTCGTTTGAAAGCTCTTCTAAACATTTCGAAGAATTCTGAAAAGCGATGCATGAATTTGAGGTTGTTTGAATTAGATATACTCTATATTTTTGTTGTTCGTTTTATAAATTTATAAATTTCTTTATGGACTGCGTAGAGAAAAATCAATTTTTGTGTGATGCAGTTATTTATTGACTGTCAGCAGAAAATTCGCGGCTGTAACTGTACAATTTTAGTAGTTGAAATTTAAATAGCGACGGAATTTGTACACGGAAAAGGGAAAATGTAGAAATTTACCGTATGAGAACGCGTCGCTTCAAGCCTTCAAATGGAAATTTTTACAAAATATATCGTCACATTATAAGAAAAAATCTATTCACAGAAAAATTACGTTAAAAATTTATTGATTTTTAGTATGAAACAGCTGTAATTTTTCATTTTCGCAATTAATGTTGATACAAGTTCCCTTTGCGAACTGTGTACGAAGTTGAAGTATATTCTTCCGTGTTCCCATTTCTTCCATATGGAGGTATCGAAAACTTCTTCATGCCCGTGACATCGCGTTAAATCTATGAAAATCCAAAGGAAACGAATGCGGAAATCGAAAGCAGAGTATTAGACTATTACGCGTGGAGGGTGAAAAAGCGGCACGGTTCATTGAAGTTAGTGTTAAACTTATTAGAGTTGACGATTTTTTACATCGTTCAGCCATATGTCAGGAATAACTGGTTTCCGTGAAACGGAAAAATCATTTGAATCTACCCTGATGAACCATTTAAAGGGGGAATGAAACAAAAAAAATAAAATCCAAAACACCCGGCGCGAGAAAAGATATAGTTCAAGGGTTTCATACATCGAACGTTTGGTGAATAACATCTTAAAACCATGTATATAGTGGGATATTTCTATATTTCTGTATTTAAACGTTGAATCGAACGTATTTATACCTTCTCTCTTCTACCTATGATCTTACAAAAAAGTTTATTTCAATCATAATTCACCACCCTCTCTCAACTTCACATGAGTTGGAAAAAAAAGCTCCAAGGTCTCGTGATTTCATGTAATTCTGGGTTATCATCGGTGAATAGTATCGCATTTCTCAAAACGTTCTAAGCCGAATTGGCGTATTGTCAATGACGTACCACCTAAGGGCCTAGGTTGGTAGTAGCGATACATGCAGCAATTTCTTTTATCCGTCATCCTTCGGGGCAGCACGCGCGCCCTTCTTTTCTACAAAGAGGAGCCTTTTTTCACCAGAAAGACAAAAAAAATAAGAAACGTTGAAACGGGAACGGACGAAAAAGAGAAAGAAGGAGAGAAAAACGATAGGGTAGACTTCATCTCACCCTCAGTTTTTGTAGACGCGTGGCATGCACACGACGCCATTATTCTTCTTCGTTGGTCTCAAGATACGATAACCTCGATACCCGCAAAAGCAACGTTTATCCTCACGTGTAGTCCACTCCGATGAATTTTTTAAAGCTTTCTTCGTTTATTGCGATGGAATCTCTCAATAAATCTTCTGCTGTGTTGTTATTTTTGCGAAGGAAGGGTCGTACGTGATTTCTATAATCATTTTCGATTTTATGAGTGTACTGAATAATTCGGTATATAATGTCCTTCAATTATAAATCATATTGTTGTTTAGTCCATCGTTCTTTGCGTCGCAAAATTGTACCCATCGTGTAGAGAGGAAGAGTAAAAAAAAAACAAGTAACTTTTCTCGAAGTTCCTCCATGACCAGGCGAATTTTCACTAATTATTCAGTGGAAAAAAATCCTTATTTCTGATGAAAAACAATGCTCCCACGATCAAAAGAAGGAATCACCACTGAAGTGATGAAACACTACGCGTAATTTTTACAATTCTTACAAGAGAACCATTCTTCTTATGTTACCATAGCATGTATATACCATGGGGCCTACACTGGCCCAATATGGGCCCAAGACTGGGCCAGAGTTTATACACGCTAGGAAAACGTTGATCTTTCTTCAAGCTTGAAATTTTCATGTTCGATTTTAATCAAAATACTTTTATTCCGTACTTGAAATTCAGTTAAATGATAGGATCAAACTCTTCATGGATCTCAGGCTCTGCCTTGGTCTGTATCACCAAACTTGACCTAGGGCAGGGCCTGAAATTCAAAAAGTTCCGTATCCATCAGGGATTATTGTTGGAAACACGAGAAAATCTCGTTTCTTACGGAACAAGATAAATATGTTCATTGGAGGTGTAGTTTTTCGGTGAAGTGGAATGATAGCGATTATTTTTCTCGAAGTAGTTTGTTATTTCACCGAAAAATCACAGCTCTAGTGATTATTCAATGTCTCATACTCCAAACACACAATAAACAAAGCATTGGTTCGGAATGCTCATAATATTCCATTTTATTAATTTCCCATCCCAACAATGGTTCTAGCTGCTCGTACCGTATTTCAAACTATTGAAGAAACGTAAGGCCTCGCTTCCTCTTCTTCCCTTATAGTCTGGTGCTACCTAACGCTACACCAGATTTCCTTGACATGTTGGCATAGTTTTCAACAATAGAGCCAATACAGTGGGAGTAAACTTATACGCTTTTACCGCTATGCATCAAACTGCTGCGTATCTTCCAAATCGGAATCTCACCCACTAATTTTCCACTTGAAATAAGTTTCAAATGAATTACTATACATAAATGATAACAAATTTAGAACAAAAAGAGGTTTCACTGGATAAAAAAGTATAAGGTAATTGTTCAAAAAAATGTGACAGTTGAGAATAATAAACAAAGCTTCTAGGAGCGTCAGGGTAGGGATGGTAAGTGAATTTCAAAGCCGCATTTTCAAACGATTTCTCTAAGCTAGCGATCTCTACTGCATCTGCCACGTGCCCCCACATTACAGCATAATGTGTCACTGTGCCACGAGCAGCCCTCTCCTTTCCTCCCTCTTTTTCACGTATTTCCTTTCTTCTCTTCGAACGTTCGTCTCTCGCTTTCTCTTCCAGCCCGTTCACATACACCACCGTACACATACCATACTTGCATAAGAGAGCGTGTGTGGAATCCTAAAATTTGGAAATTCGATGAATTGAATGGAGCTGAGCGCAGCTGAATGCAGGTCGTTTTCGGTCTCTAGAGGAAGGATCGAGGGAGGAGGGAGTCATTTTTCAGCTTTCGCCCTTCCATCTTCTCTTTCTTTCTCCCTGTTCTCTCCTATCCAACGACATAGACAGTTCTCTCGATATTATACTTTTCTGTCTTGGTTTCCGGACGTATCTCTTGTTTGGTGACGCGAGATAGATGCAACCTCGGATGATTCGTAAAAATATTTCGGTTCTTTTGTTATCCACCGTCGAGACTTCGACAACGAGAAAGATAAAGAATCGAGTTTATCCAACTATCCTTCTACTATGGATACGAGAGTCCTTCAGGGAATAATAATAAACATCGATGCTCTATTGATGATTCCAAAAGAATCGATTCATTCTCTATGATACCCTCCTCTCTACCTCGACTCTATCCTTTGAAACAACATTTATGGATCCTTGAGGGAAGGATAACGTCATACGTTTCGGTCATCAATCGTTAAGAGCGTTTTAAATGATTTCAAGATGCTTTCTTGTATTGAAATAAATGGTTTTTTTCATAGAAATTGGAATCGATGTTACTTGGATGATGAAAAATGAACTGAACATCGAGCATCATCATTCTGGAGGGTACACATCCTCCTACTACGTTTCCTCGTTAACCGGACTTGAAAAACAAAGTCATATTTTGATTTTATTGAAAAAAAAAACTTCTATTTCGATTCTCCATGAAGAAAATTTCTCTGCTTTTGTCAAGAGACATTATAAACTTTCTCCACAAAATTAAAAGGAAAAAAGAACAAGTTGTGTGAAAGCTCCCAAGCAAAATAAAGAATTCGTTCTGAAAAGGGAGTATGATACAGGATATTTGGTGTACCAGGTTTAATAAATAAAAACATCGCAAGAACGTTTAAACAGTGAGTTTTAATAATAAAAATAGTTCGACAAACCATCGTTGACAATCAACACGATGGGACATTTAATAACCAAATCATGTTTGAGTTGGGATTGCAAAAAACCGCGTTAGGAGCACAATTATGACTACTTAACACGAATAATAAGTGTTATACGCAAAGAATTTTAATGATTTTTATTCGAATCGTGGTAGGAATTTCATGTGATCGTGGTTGTAAGAGTGAGATGCAGTGATTTGTGATTTTGATCCTCATTTTTCTCAGTTGAAAAAACGAAAAAAAAACAAACGATCTTTTATATTGTACGAATAAAATCTCTCAATAGTTTTCCTTCCGTTTTATTTTTTTCATTACAATTTTTACCTTTTTATTTTTCTTTTCATTTCACTTATCTATAGGAATACTATTTAAAATCAGTCTTGTGGTTGAGATATATTAGGTGTTTGGTGAGGTAGCGTCAGTTTCATAGTATACTTGTATACTTAGTTCCGTACCACTTGATTTGCTGGCCACCGATGTACATTGTGTATAACGAATCTTAAATTACGATGCACGAATATAAACGTCTTTGGATCGAGCACAAAATTTATACAATGATTCGTATGTATTACAATAACGGCATTATAAATTCAATAATTAAACCTGAGATTACGGAATTCGAAATATGTTTTACGTAACGGATAATTGTGAAAGAATGTACATCGTTGAGAAGATATTCAAATGGCCTTCACAGAGGTTATAAAATATCGGCATATTAACGAGATTATCTATTACTTTGTATCGCGGTATCGTGTCTATACATTATTATTATTATTATTAATATTATTATTACAGGCATAAAGGTTTGAATTTGTACTGTGTCTCGTCGTGGGCACAAGTTTCAAACGAACGCAACAAATTGAATTGAAAGAACTTATTAGAGACATTGTTGCGTTAGTTCAAATTTTGATCCCCAACAATATTTTTATACGTATGATGATTCATTTTAGTATTATTACATAGAGTTCTTGTTCCTCTCTTTACTAACTGTACAAAGTTATAATTATCAATTTTAGTTACATATGAATACAATCAAGTGTACAACCCGTGAGGTACGTAATACGATTAATTCAATTTTCACATTTCTCATTCATCGACAATGATATTTGAGATCATATAAACTCAATTCAGAAAGAATTTTGTCTTTGACTTTGAGAAAAAGAAAGAGATTACCCATCATTTATATTAATCATATATTCATGTACCTATTTGACACAAGTATGTATAATATATATATATATATAATATATATTTGTAGATATTAATATTTATATATAATAGCTTTTGCTTGTTAAATGTAAGATGACAACAACAATGATGATAATAATAATAATAATAATAATTACGACAGGGTGTAGGACAAGCAACGATTTTTTCTTACTTACAATTCATAATAGGTACTCGACACGCATATTTTATATATATAATATATATATAGCTTTATACATTCATTATAATCCCCATCTTTTATTTAAGTTGCAATAGTAATAGTTCTGGTTTATGTATTCATTTCTTTTATATCAATCTTCATAAGAAAACATATAGAAAAAAAAAAACAATTTACAAAGGCAAAGCCGACAGGAACATAATAATAGTTTATTTCATTATTTCATTCGGAACTAACAACCGTCAACTATTATAAAACTTATATCTTTTGTCGTGTTTGTAGAGGAATCGATCTTTCGGTATCGCGGATTTGCAAAAATATCGAAATCAATTCGACATTTCTAGGATCTAGAAAAACCTGATGCTTTCTTTGGTGAGCTATTGTTGATGATGTCATATAAAATAGTGTAGGAATATCACATGGACATCGGATATATATTTATATATCTTTTGAACGGATGGCGAGTGTCAAATAATTATATTCATATTATTCCATAAAAAAGATTAAAAAAGAATCTTGATGCTGAAATTGTGTTCATCTTCGATGATCTTTTGCTACGATTAATTAATCATTCAAATATCATTACAGCGGATTATGTCATTTGTGAGGAACGTGTGAAGAAAGAATACAAAATGTATACGAAAGGTATTCGAATGGAACTCAGTGTACCGTGTCATGAAGAGTATTATGCAAATCATCTTATTGTCGACTATCTTTAATGGATCTTTGGCGTGACGTAACGACCCTGATTAAATAGACTGATCGAATCTCGCCAAATCTCATCGAGATCGAACAATCATTCTTTCAGGGGAGGTTTTGCTCAAGCGAATTCCGAAATAAGGTGATTTTCTCGAATTTTTTTCTCAAGAAGGAAGTAAATTGAGAACTCGAGTTATCCGAGACTCATTAAATGGGTCTTAAAGTACATGAAAACAATTTTCACAAGTTAAAGGATTCGTATTCCGAAATCTCAAAGGCGTTTTTCTCGAAACCATGTTTTTCAAGTTTGGCTCTTTTTTTTTGTTTTATTTTGAAATTGATTGAATTTATTGGAACATGAACTTACATGGATATGGTATTTGCCGTTTTTTTCTTCTTATAGCACTTTAAAGAACCAAAAAAAGAGGTGGAAAAACGCTACCAAAAGTTTGCATGTCTGTCATTTTTTGAATTTTTTGATTTCTGTTGATTTTTTTAAGTTCTCTACAGTGGCGCCCGATCGATCACTGTTTTTTTAGGTGATTATGTTTCAACACGTATCAACAATTCCCATAGCATTATTTTTTACTGGAAAACATTTTTGCATGTACTCAAAGACTCAACAAGTGTGAAAACCCCCGAGTTCTTTATTCACTTTCTTCCATGAAAAAAAAATTCGAGAAAATCACCTTATTTTGGGGTCGCTAGATAAGAGCCTCGCCTCTTCAACCTCAATCTCCTCAAATCTTGACAAGTTTCTCGAAATTTCATTTTGTTGGATTCAATGAATTCCCTTTCACCAGAGAAAATCTGTAACAGTATTTATGTGTACAAAGTCAGATACTTCAGCACCTCACATATGAATCACAGTATAACAGCGTAACAACGGCATTCACGGTACACTCCTCACGCCTCTCCACGAGAATCCAAATGATCTTTAGGAACATATTAAAAGCACCTCAACAAAATATCATATAAGCGAAACAAAGATATTTTTCAATCGATAAAATATTTCTAATGTGGTATATTTTATTTCATAATTTCTTTATATACCGCGAAGCGGGGATTCTCGGTAAACTTTATGTTTTCTTTTGCAACTCGAATGATTTGGGGTTAAGAGATCGAGATCCAAGCGCATCTCTGTCGCCCTGTATATGAAAATAATTTCATTTTCACGTACAAACCCTCGATCAATTTTTCCAAGAAAGTGTGAAAAATGTTTTCTCACAAAAATACTAATTATAGTTTTGAAGGATCTATTGTACCCAGAATTCAGTCATTAAGAAAGGTCATTGCGATGAATTATGATGTCCGTTACCGTGATACAACATGTGTTTTGAGAAAAGAGGAAAAATAGAGAAAGTTACGAATAGATAGAACACTGTGCGTCAAGGCCCGGTAAGTGAAAATGAAAAAGAGGAAAAAAAGAAAAAGCGGCAGATGTCTCGAAGAGATATGTGTAGCAAAGTAATAAATAGGGAGGAAGTTATTTTGTGTAAATGAATAGAAATGGTATAGGATTCAAGTTCTGATTTGATAAATTCCTCACACGTGTTTGAATTATATTTTATATACAAATAAACAAAATTATATGTTTAATAAATTTTCGATGTTTTGCTTTGTTCATTAAAAAATGTATGCTCTTACGAACGTATTGTGCCTTTCTGGGTGGCATGTACAGTACAAAGATGTACGTAGGAAAAAAAGGTCTACCAAACTAGAACAACCCTGAAAGACCGCCACAATGCAGGAAAGCGGAGAAGGGATGTGAGGTAAGTGAATGACACTCGGTCATTCTTTTGCCTCGAGTTTTGGAAGAAAAGTTAGAAGGTGGAACAATACGCAGGTCCTGTACAGCATTAGTCCCAAGTCTAGAGAAATTTGCATGGGCATAAATCAGGTCCCGAGAGTTGAAGAAAAATGGTAGTAGAATAGAAGAAAAGCAAAAATGTATATATGTAATTGTGTTGGGTCAAAGAAGAAATCTCGACCCTCTATTGCCTTCCTCAAAGAAAGAGGATTGCGGCTCTGCGGATTTCGGTGCTGTAATACCAGGGCGAAGTCATTGCGAAACTGGTTCGTGCTAGGAATACCACCGACCGAGAAACGACGGTTTCTAGACGGTGGTCTAGGACAAAAGATCATGAGAGACAGAATCTATCCAGTGGCTGCTTGCTGTTTGCTGCTGCTTACCGCTTGCCATGGAAAAAATATAAAAAGAAAAGGAAATCCAAGAATGGATGGGTGTAACTGGAGAAGTTGATGACAATATTCTGTTCTATATGAATCACATAATTCTATTCTATGATGGATGAATCTAAGATTTCATTCGAATGAAAATTGATTGAACAATTTTTGTATTGTTCTTCCCGAGTTTGTACGTTCAAAATGTTTGTATGTTCCGATGAAAGGGTTATGAACGTGGAAGATAAAAAAACGTGTATGTGTGTATGGTTTAAATCAACATGTACATGTATTTAACAAATATCTCAGTTCTTGGGTGGATTTTCTTTTACACAGGAATGATATATTTATAATAATGATAATATTAATAATAATATAACAAAACGACAATAGTACGCCGTGAAGAAATAAGCGTATGAAATAATAAATACATAAAAAGAGAATGGAAGTGATATATGTGTTATGCATAATATAATGACGATGATAATAATAATAATAATAATATTTAATATAAATCGTATTAATGATATAATAACAGATTAACTTTGAATGATAAAACATATATGAACATATATGATGTGGCAGTTTTAGGATTGGCGGTGTGCGTTTAAGAGCGACAGAGGTGACTTATTGGTACCCGATGTCACTCCACCCCGCTACTTTTACTGTCAGAGGAACTTGTATACCAGTATTTGATCATTTGATTGTTTTTTCTTTTCGATTCCCTCTCAAGAAATACGTTTCTCCCGATATCCTATTTATGCGAATATAGTATGTACCTATTTTTCGATATCAACATCACGGCCCTCAAATGGAATACACTTAGTTTTACAACGACCAACTAACCAACTAACTAAATATATATATATATATATATATACTCCTCGAAATATAATCTTTATGATATAATGAATTCTCATATAATTTATTCTTTCTTTTCGATCCGTGTGTAGGTGTGTAAGGTGTGTTCACGAGTGTTTTCTGTCCATGTATTATATTCACTCTGTACGTACCCCTCCCAAGGATTCACTAGGACGCGTGACCGATGCTCGCTGAGTTTTTATTGTTATTCCTGAGATTGATCAGATGATGCCTGTATTTGGTACTACGGTGTTGTTGGAGAAATAGACTACTAGGACTTGCCTCGGATACATCGAGCTCCTCCTCTTCCTCCTCCTCTTCCTCGTGGATGGTATCGCTGCTCAAACTGCGACTCAAGGGGGAATCTCCGCTACTGTGAGAATGAGAATGCGGCCGACTCGAGTGCATTCCAGTGGACATAGAAAGGTCCTCGGGTTCCGTTTGTTCGGGTAAATCAACCGGGATGTTGATATTGGATAAATTCAAAGGCATTGGCATCGTGCCGGCATTGACTTGAATCGTCGATGGGCTTGGAGGCAACTGACGGTGATGGTGATGATGATGTCCGACTGTGCTCCTTTTGATCGGTGTTTTAGCTCTTTTCGTAGTATTATTGTTCGAACTGTTGCTAGTGGTCGTCGTTGTCAAAGTCGTTGTACTAGCGCCACCCAAGGTCGTTAACGCGGGCGTTGGATTTGTGATATTTTCCACATCTTCGTCCATCTCCACATCTATATCGATATCGATATCCTCTTCGAGATCGTCACTCGCCAAAGATGGAGACATGGCTTGTTGTAATCTATTGGTAGCGGTCGTAGTTTGAACGTGACCCGTCGTTGTGTTTGTGGTCGTCGTCGTTGTTGTCATCGTGGTACCACATTTGTGATGCATCAAATGATGCCTCCTTCGAAATCTTCCTTGGCAATGTTCGCAAACGAATGGTTTTTCACCTTTGTGGATCAATAGATGAGCTTTCAATTGATTCGAATCGCTAAACTTTGCTGAGCACAATTCACAGGCGTAAGGTCGTTCACCGGTATGAACGCGTAAATGACGTCGTAGATTTGCTACTTGAACGAATTGTCGATCGCAATGACTACAGTGATACGGTTTCTCCCCAGTGTGCAATCTCATGTGCGTTTTCAAGTGATGATCTCGGGTGAATCTGAAATTCAAAAATAACAATTCAATTCGTATAATGGAATTTTCATATCAATTTGTAAATCACAATTTCATCGATACCTTACCTTTTGTGACATTCCGGACACTCGAAAGGTTTTTCACCAGTATGAGTACGTTCATGATTTTGCAACACGTGTTTGTAGCCAAAGGATCTCGAACAAACTCCGCAAGTGAATACTTTATCACGTCCATCTTTGCTCGCTTCGGAACTGATGGAATTGGGCGGACTGAGGGGCGCTGTTGTTGCATCCACAGATTGCGTCGTGTCGACTTTGGTTGTTGATCTTGGAGGTGCTTTTCTTTTAGTAGCTTGGCCCTTCTTGGCGATTCTATCGCCGCTGCTACTGACCACGTTGTTGTTATTGTGATTACTGTTATTGTTGTTCCCACTGGTGCGTCGGGAAGTGGATTTACTACTCAGAGCGGGCGATACCGGACCGGGTGAATGATGAAGAGGTGACGGAGGGGAGGATGCTGCCGGAGGTACCCAACCGCCAAATAAATTTTGATGATGACGATACAGAGATGGACTCGCGGCCAAAGTTGCGTGCAAAGATACCGGAATTCCAGCAGCCATTAACGCGGCTGTTCTACTCGCGGCTAACAGTTGTTGTGGAGTTAACATCGATAATCCTGCCGCTGCGGCTCCCATTCCAGGAAACATTGCGGTTGACGTGTTGTTGTTCAACGGCGGTGATATCGGCTGTTTTTCGGATTCTTGTTTCATGTCGAGATGCTGACCCGCCAGAAGACCTGTAAATTGAAAAATACATCAAAATTACTCAATGAATCGGGAACGATAATTTTTCAATAATTGTAATACATTCGTCTTTTTCGATCTTATAATGTTTCTCTCTTCTCTCGGACGCACCGCACGTTATCTTAGTTTTTCTCACTCATCCCTCTCGAATCCTCCCACATATGTCGCTCACACGTGAAAGAGGAGAGGTTCGCCGAGTTCTCCTCCTTCCCCATTCACTTACACTCGTGCTTGGGATACGTTCATTCATAAGACTCGACTACTACCGACAACCACCCACTCACGCGACTACGTCGCACCGCCTCTTCGACTCTATTCGATTTCAGGCCAACGACTCTTTCGCACATAGGTGGGAAAAAATGAGTGTAACGATAAATTTCCTCGCTTCAACGCTGGAACTGTTCACCGTGATAGCGGAATTTCATTTCATTGTGCTCCTTTTTGCTTAATCGCTCTAACCATGTAGTCGCATCAGCTGTAATCGCAAATGATTTTCAAAACCCAGCTGAATTTTGAATATCATTATACTATATATAGCATAACGTGACTCACTTTGATGTTTCAACGGATATTAAATTGAAATCCATACCGAAAAGAGAGAAATACAATCTTTTCTTTGGTATACAATTTTTTAAAACTTTTTATATTCTGAAGATCTATTGTACATTATAATAAAGTGCCATTCGCGATATACGGTTGTGAATTTCGTTTGGAATTTCCCTTGAGACGAGAACATTTTTTATATTCACACTTTGGTAACGGAAAAACTGCAATGAAATGTACTGTATTTTATTTCTGTGATTTCAGGAGGTGCACAAACCAATATTTCTCTTCGAATGTTTTCCCAAAAGGATTTCTTTTTATTCGACATGATTATATTACGAATAAGTTATCTACAAAAATAAAATACAGAATTTTAACAAATTTAATTGTGGATTTCAATTTTCAATCAAGCGTTAGCTGCTCTGGAAAAACGTTTGCAACTTCGAATACAATATAAAAGTGAACAAATCGCACAGTTGGAAGCCACTCTATTAATTTCGGATCTTAAAAATATTCGAATCAAGTGGAATCAAGAGTTATGAAAATTGGCCGCTGCTAGTGAGAGATAAAGATTTCTCTTTGCTTCTTTATTCTCCTAATTATAAGTGAATCATGTGAAGATTTTCAATAAAATTGATACAAAAGCCTACTAAACTAAATGAAATTTCGACGTAGGCTTATTTTTCACTCGAAGAGATATTTCAAAGTGCGTATACGAAGACGGAGAAATAAGAATAATTAATACAACATTTGTTGCTTTTATAATTTCACAGCATAAACAAGGTAAAGAAATGATGGAACGATCGATGAGAAGAACAAGATCGATTTTAATGTAAAGAAAAAAGGACAATATAAAAGCCGAGCAGCCATACTTGATCGGTCGACGCGTACACTAATTAATGGACCGTTTAGAACTTGGAGGGAATTGTTGTAATGAGCTCCGTTGAATCAATAAGGGTGGCGTAGAGTTCTTTTCCTCCCTTTTTCCCTCTGCTTCACCGCCCTTCTCTGTCCCCTAAAGTCCCTTAATGTCGACCAGAATTCTTACGACCTACACACAATACACACAGTCACCGTTTCCCAGCAACACGATGAGACGACGTAGTACCGCCCTCGCATGTACCCGCTTTTCCTTCTACCCTCCTTTAATTATGGGTCATGGTTTCAATATTTTTCTACTATTTCTTGGAAAATATTTCCAACTGTAGTTATCCAATTAAATGATAGATAAAGAACAGTTTTTTTTCTTGTTTTTAATGAGTTTCACTGATCTTTACTAATTATAACTCGAGAAAAACCTTATTGTTCTCGATACGAGAAGAAGGCGAATAATTTCTTGGAAACGAATATATAACAAATCAATTCCAATTTTCGTTTCTTTGTCGTGGACATAAATACACATCACGATGAAATCCCAAGATCTCTGGCAAATTACAGACACTTGGCCTAGTTCAGACGAAATTTTCAATTCCACACGGATAGTCGCGTTCATGCGACGAACGCACGATCAAGCGATCTATTCAATTTTTTTCTATACATATTTCATTCAAAATTCAATTGAGCTCAGCGTAGGTTTTGCCAAGTGAAGCATTTTCAGTTAGATTCTTGTTTTTATGAATGAAGTTTTAACTCTGATTTTCTCTCCTAAAAATCTTACTGAAACTCTGGTTAAGAAATATGTGTCAGCTACAATGGAATTTTTGTTCAATTCACTGAAAGCTTAAGAAGACATTTCTTGCTGCTCGCATAGACCTTCCTTCTACCGTGTAGTCAAAATGTATGTTCAAACAATTGGTTCCCGGTGATTCTTCCGAAATATCACTCAGAGAAATGAGAATCGTGGCTTGCAGATTGTGTCCGAGTTCGATACTGTCATAATTGTCGAAGTTGGTTGACAATTTTCTTGATAAAATAAAACCATGAAATTTCCACCATAGTTGTGACATTGTCATATATGTCCAGTGGAGTTTAGTATGGTAGTTTGAACAAAAATTCATCATTCGATGTGTTGATCGTGTACAACTACTTTCATACTAAAAAATTTAATTTCATTCCAAGTGTACAATGTACACTCGCATACATATGATTCAAAAGTCCAATTCTGAAAGAACAGAGTTTAATATTTCTTGGCTTTTCTCCAATATTTTCTGTCCCAAGAATGAAATCTCATTCTCCTAAGAAATTTCATTGCAAGGAATTCAGGTTTGAGCTGATACGTTTCAGAAATGGAACAACATGAAATATTTTATAATCCAGGCAAATGTTTAATTCGCTTGAAATGAATTTTGTGAACTCTCATTCTAAATCATTCCTCCAAAGGTGGAGTTTTATGGCAGGAAGTGCTTTTCTCGCTCACAATTTTATAAGAACAATGAAAAAACGAAAAATTCCAACATCCTGATAACTCGGACAGGACAGATTATGTTCCCCTTGTAATAAATTTGAAGAGATATCGAAGAAATTGATTTTATAATCTCTCGTAATTCTCTGTCTGCTTTAGATAGTGTTTCTAAACTTTGGCATCTTTCAAACAGATATGAATGTATTTAGAACAAAGAAATAGGCGTGCACGATGATAAAATGCATGTTTTCTAAACACATGAATTCCAAAGTTCACATTTTTAAACAAAAGAAAAAAAATACAGCTGGAAAATATAATAATTTTTGAGAGAAAATAAGAATATCTCGTAGTTTTTTTTGTAAACATAAAACGGTTCAGATTTTTGTTAAATTTTACTAATGTTGAATATACAAAAGTTGAAAGAAAAATGACCATTCCGGAAGTCGAGCATGGAATTTTACTATTTACTTTCTAAAATCCATCAATTTTTCCTGATATTTCAGTTTGGTTGAGGAAAATTCCACAAAAATTCGAACCGTTTTATCATTACTCAAAAACTGGGAAATATTATTGAATCCTTACTTTAAATCCCATTTTTCTCCGTGATGATTCACATTATTATTTTGGTGAATAGGAAGTTCGAAACAAAACAATAGTTACATATTCGTGATTTTTAACAGCATAAGAATCTTCTTGTTCGAATTTTATCTATTTTGAAAATTTCAAAGCCCTCTTCATTGAGTTATTTCTCCTTCAAAGATGAATGATTTTCAATTCTCATGTGATTACGCGCAATTTTTCGTTCTCCCCTTTCCGGTATAGAAATACACCATTTAAAAAGAAAACGCGATGAAGACAGAATTAATCCTTACTTTTTATTCACGCATCATCTCGTCACTCTATTCATTTTCAAAATGACTCGAAGCAGGTGGAACTTGTACAACTTGTTAAACTGCGTACACGGATCCCATCGTTCCAATTAATTTAAAACGTTGTTTTTAGTTCTGTCTTTCAACTGTTTGCATCCTAACATAAACTCTGCTTTTTCTGTAGAGAATTGGAGAAAAAAACGTAAACAGAGATATATTTTGAGTAATTTCACCAACTGTTCTAAGGAGAATGTATTCTATGCATTCCAAGTAGTGAAATCCCGAGTAAAATATTCAAAATCATATTTAATTTATGTATAAATTTTATTAAATTATATACAAATTTTGTATAATTTTCAACATTTTTTACTCGAGATAATGATTCACACTGTGATAATTATTAGCAATTTTCTTGCATGCAGCAACCGACAGAACTAAAACAATTCAACTAAAAATTTCGAACTTTGTGGGATTTTTACCATCATTTTACAATGGAATTTGCAGTGAAATATGAAACATTCCTAACGTATGCATGTTTCAATTATTTTATAATATATATGTGAAGTTTTCCATAGAAATTCTTTACATTGCATAGAATAAAAAAACAGCAATTCAAAGACAGCATCCGTTTGATGTTAAACTGGGGACAGCAATATTTATTCAAGCGATAAAATCTTATTCTCATACAAAACTTATACAAATTCAGTCCAATCGGTCGTAGCGATGGTCCGTCATTAGTTTTACATTGTTAGTTTCATTGTTCTATCTACTATTACGTTGACTATTCGTATTTTTTTAATGCACCGAGTAGAATTGTTTTGAATAAGAGAACTTGAAATCAGAGTTGTTTATGGTGGGTAAATGTTAAAAACAACTCCTGTTGGCTGTATCTTTTTAGTTCTGTTTGAAAGTTTCAAACATGCATCGGGTGGGAAAATTGCAACAGTTTTTGTCTTCATCGTTGATTTTTAGACTGAATTTATCCTGATTTACGGATATTGCGGACAAAAACAAGAAGTTTTCAAGATTTTAATCTGAATTTCTCCTGAATCACTTTGATTTCTTTGGAGGAGAAATTGAGACCAAGCCGCGCATGTGGAAATTGCCGAAGTCGACAAATGGCCTGATGCTAGCGAGGTTATATTTGCCAAACTTTGGCGGGAACAATTTTTTCTATCCAGGATCATTATCATTTAACCAATTCCAATTTGTATTGATTTGAGTGGGCAGACAGTCTTAGACCAATAATCAATCGGTACTGTTTGGACGAGGTTGGAATGCCAGAATTCTCCCATAATTAGCGCATACGAACGAACAGTACTGACGCGGTTGTGAATGTTTTACAGGCCCTTATGTAAAATGATGTCTTCATCCCGACTTCTTGCCAGTTTTTATAGCTTCGGTAACTTTGGATTTGACAATACTGGCAGGTCTGGCAGCAGTCCTGAGCCAGTATCGGCCGATGTTTCCCTCTTCCCATGGAAGTAAAAATTTTGCGATCTGGATGAGGAAGCCAAAAATCCCTCGATTGAAAAATCCAAACAAATAAAAATAAATATAGAATAGTGAGAATTCGACTTGAACGGAAAGACGGGTTCTCCTCTGGCTGCCTGAAGAGTGAAATTCTACTCTGTTGGAGTGATAATTTACTCTCAAGGCTGCCAGAAGGGAATCTATCTTTTCGTTCGAGTGAAATTTCCACTCTTTCAGATTTAGAGAGTGCATACTCATTAGATTTAAATCAGAATTCTGCAAGTTTGATAGGAATTAATTGCAAATGCTAGGAATTTTTGCAGAGTGGATACCTACATGGTACCCGATACCTTCTTATTTTTCTTCTTCTTTGATATATCCAGAAAAATGGAGTATGTTTTGGTACTTGAACTCATTCTCTTAAAAAAATGTTTTCTTTTTTCTCAAATCAAAACAGTAACGAATTCAGTAATAGTTATTTTCTTCCAGTTTCTGAAAAGTGCTGCACAGAGGTAAATAGTAAACCAAAAATAGTGAGCTTTAGGAAATGGATATTCACATGGAAATACGGAAGATTACGAATATTTTAGAAAATGTCATGGTTAGGATTAAAATCCAGCGTAAAAAAATTTGAATCCTACTTATTACTTTCCCTACAGTACTCGCAATCTTCCGTATTTTCATGGCAAAGTTCATTTTCTAACCCTTACTATTCCCGCTGTACTCAAAAAACTGAGAACAAGCTTTGTGTTTTTGAGTGGTGTTTTCCTCCGTGTGTAGATCCATCACAGAAAGTGGTAAATACCTTAGCAGAAATCTGTCTAGACATTTTCTAAGTCTTTCACATCTTCACCAGGCCATCGTGGAATCCTAGAGAATGACTGGAGTGATTTCTATTAGGGTATATTCTGATAACCATTAAAATAATCTTGGTCCAACTAATTATTTTTCACAGATGAAAGCCAATTCATCTCAATACAATAATTCATTGAAACTCTAACATACACGGAGGAATACGCAGCTCGAAGAATATTATTGAGTTTGTGGAATACGCATTGTTGTGAGAATCTCTTCAATAACGGCAAAATATGAGAAGAAACGGATGAATTTTTTGGAAAGTTTATATCGTTTTTTTTCTACCTTTTGTTATGTAATTGATAATTGATAATTTCTAATTTCTGATGAGTGGAATTTAACGAAAACATGAACCGTCCTACCTTTAATAAAAAAGCTACGGAATATTCTCAGATTTTCGTTAAAATTACTGTGTTCTTCAACCACATTTTCCTTTGTCTAGTAGATATTGAAAGATAACATATATTTTAGCATGATTTAGACTCAATTTCAATGTTTAATATTGTGGAATAATAATATATAATGGGACGAGGAGAGAAATGATTTCTTTCCAGTTGTTGAGGGAAGTAATTGTTCGGGAAGTTACGAAATTTACTATTTGATTAATTATTCCAATAATCATTCAGTCAATTCTGAAAGCAAATTCAAAACGATTATAAGCTCTCGTACCGTTCACAAGAGATTTGCTTTATCTCAAACTAATATTGTCAGAGAATGATTTTATATATAATTTTTATGTCAAAAAATTACTGGAGTGCTATTAGGGTTATTACTATGTTAAGGACAGATTTGAATCATGGAGTTGCTTCTTTTCAACATTACCCTAATAGAAATTCTTTGGGGATTCACAAGTTAAGTTTTATAACGCTGCACTAAACAAAAACTAGAGGCTCGCAAAGGTCTCGCAACTATTTGACAAGACACCTCCGTGCCTAGTTTTACTTTATTGTAGCATTATGAAACTGGTGAATACCTAGAGTGATTTCTACTGGGACATAACAGTCTATATGATCCAATATTATACAATATAATAACACAGGGAAACAAAAAACATCTTCTTCTTTGTTCACTGGGGTTTGAGCAGTGATTTAAGGTCATTTTCATCTGAATTCATATATAGAAGAGAATAGAAAAAAATATATAAAAATACAGACAAAATCCAAAACATCTGTTGATATTTTTGAATTGAATTTTCAAGAAGTACTTCGAATCTATATTACCAGACCTTAGAAAACAGAATCGCTCTTGATCAGTGTAATTCCCTTTATTATGTATTATATCTAATTGTTAGAAATTCTTGCGTTATATTTTGATTGAAGTTCGAGTCTAAGTAACGAATTCCAGATTTCCATTCGATTTCATCCAAATGTGGCAACCGCGGAGAATTTCCCTTCATTAAAAGCCAAAATTATTTTACTACATTAGTCGGATTCAGAGGTTGATACAAAACAAAATTGAGTTATACAACAGGACTCATTCAAAGAATTCAACTGAAAAAAAGGGGTGAAAAAATTGAACTGAGGCTATTGAAAGTTTTTCTAGTTTCCAAGGTCTTCGGGTGTTAAATTCCTCGACTTCTTCCAACTCTGTTTACTGAAAAAAAATCAAGGATTACATAGAACAAAAATAAATCATACTGCATTCGAGTCTACTCGGTGAAATTATGGGATTTAGTTGCACTAAATCTTCACGTAGATATTTCATGGTTATTAAATTCCAAGTGCAGTGATCAAGTTTCGGTTTTGTTTTCAGAGTTACCTACTAACTCCATATTAGGAATGTTATCGTATAATCCTGCATAAAAATATCGAGTTAACAACTGAATTCATAGTACTGATGAAACATAGTGAATTCAATCTTGTTATTCCGAGGTAATAAGGCTGAACAATCCCCATCCCGCGTTTTGTTATACAAACATTAAACACGATGAGCAGATGTTGGAGAATGGATTTCATCAAAGCAATTGAAAACGGTGAACAATCCGAGTTAAGTTCCAGCGTCTAGAACCACCTTGAATGGAAAATTTCGTAAATGAGATGATAGCAAGCAGATTATCTGGAGCCTAGGGCCGGATTTTGCAACTTTGTCAGAAGAAAAGATCGGTCAAGATTAAACCGTGATCGAAAGTTTGGGATTGTTTTGAGGGCAAGATTTATCTGGAGGGTAAAGTCTATGTTAGAAACTTAGCGACCAAGTATTGTCGTTTGGATGAACATTCGTGAGATAAGATATGTATCTTTCTTGTGAGAACATAGTGTCGGCATTTGAGCGATTGATCTGGAGCTTTGATGCTCGTTTTGATCGTAAGCTACAACTACACGAGCTTGATTCCAGCTCACATTATTGGAAAATGTAAAACACTTATATCATTCGTTGGAATGTTGAATGAATGAAGCACAATGTATCGACATCCCTCTATTCAACAGGAAATAAACCTCTACTTGCACAATGTTTATGACGTGACAGAATCGCGAAATAATATTCACACGTTCTTCGACATCGCCAACATTCAAATCAAACTCTCAACACATCATAAATAATAGTTTGAAATTACATAATATGAAATTCGATAGAACAGTGTTAATATTTCAAATTGCATTCGTGTGAACTCCTTTCGTTTAAAGTCTCGTTTTCTTTTGCCTTTATTCTCCTTAGTTTGCCCTCTGTCAAATAAATCTCACATTCAGAGGAGCTGGCTTATCTGTATTTACAATGTGTCACTACACCACGCATCGTGTTGTCGTCGTTGTCGTCGACGAAAAGCACTTTTAGACTTTGGCGCCAGGCCAAAATCACTCGTTGCTACGTAAGATAGTTAGAATCTTTTCTCCCTTCTTTCCCTATTTTTCCTCATTTACACGGATACGAAACATTCTCTTTCTTGCATTCGACAATCATTATTCTTCCCCGTCGAGTGAACAATTTCGAAAAAACAAAATTTCGATATCTGACGTAACGAAAAGCACACGACTTTCTCGATAACGAGGGAATCACGTACCTGCATTAATTTGAGCCTCCTGCAGATAAGACAGTGCCATTCTATGATCCGTGATGACTTTTTTCACTTTGACACTCCATCCACTGTGCGCACAGTTATTATCCACTTACGACTACCAATTTAACGACGATCGATCGAGGAAATTCAATTTTACGAAAACGTAGACCGAGAGACGTACGGGAATCTCATTAACAGATAATAATGAAACTTTCTTCTCTTTGTGTTTTCGTTTGTAACAGGAAAAGTTGAGGGAAATGATGACACTGCACAGTACTTTTCAAACGCGTTGACAAAGAATTTGTTTTTCTTTATCGGAAGGGGAAATAATAAGAATTTGAATAAGAAAGAAGAAAAACAAAGTTTATAAAAAACGTTCACTAATCTACCATAAACAACAAACGCGTCGACGCTCGGCCGCGAAGAACGTCGACGAACAACGATGTTACTCTGGGCTGACCTAACCCAATACTAACTGACAGTCGAGTCGCGCTTGCTGTAGTCAAACATCCCCACTTGGTTATGGTTATCCTCTCTTTCCCTGTGTCTTTCCCCCACTACGTGATCTTTCAACCCCCTTGTGCCCTCCCTCTACTCGTCGTTACGTTCTATCTCTCCACTTCGTGTGCTTTACCCTCGCATCCCTCGGATGCGCGCGAGTCACTGAAAACGCGCTTCTTTCACATTAAGATGGGGTGGCGGGAGAGGATGGATGAAGTAGCGCACGTATATACACGTGCGTGCGAGAAGAAGAGAAAACCAATGGCCAAGGAAAGGATACTAAACGATCAACGAGGTATACACAACGTGCTATAGACAGGGATGGAAAAGTGAAACTCCGAGGAAAAATAGATTGGGAACGTGAAGAATAGGAGGAAGGATGATGAAAAGCAACAAGGTGGAGTGGACTAGCGGGAAAAGGAGGAAATATGGAAAAAACCTCCTGGAAGAACGAGGAACGTTAATCTGCGGATGTGATCGTGATTTGGGTAAGGATATGACGATACTCGAAATAAGTGATATCCAGGAACGGAACATCGAACCAGAAGGAGAGTGGATCAACGACTTCATCGTGTTCTGCAGTTTCCATTTTCAATGCGCATATCATGTACTTGGGAGAAATGTCTTCATAATTTGTACGACGTAATTGTCATTTGCACTTGCAAAATCGCATTCAAAAATAGTGGAATCAAAATTATATACAATTTTGAAAATTCTTCCAATCAGGTGTCCGAGGGAATTTTTCTTGAATTTTATATAATTTATATATAATTTATATATAATCTGTATCGAATTGTATATAAATTATATCTAATTGTGAAAACTTTTTCGCTTGGTTATCGTTGAAAGATCAATAAAAGCTCGATAAATTTTCGGTAACTCGACGAAATGTCCTTGGCCAAAATATCAGAGATGAAATTTCCGTACCAGAATATCCTTGGACAAAATAACCGTGGATTAGTAGAATGGTTATGAATCTCAGGTAATTTTCAGGTTACGTTATTTGTTCATACACTCAGAGAAAAGATGTTGCTGAAACAGCAACCTCGAAAATTTCATTTGCTCATATGGCAAAATTTGTTGCTGAATTAGCAAAAAATTTGCTAACATAGCAAAAATCTTGCTCTCTTAATAAGCGCTTGCCATTCAGCAATCCGGAACTGTGGATAAATATTGCTAAAATAGCAATATTTTTGCTGTAACAGCAACCGTTTTGCTAATTGAGCAAAGCAGATTTTTCGGAATCTCTTCTTCGGCAAGGATTTTTCTCTGCGTGTATATTTCCTTCCACCTGTGAATGACAGAATTTCTCAGATAATAAGAAACAAAATGAGTATGTATTCATTTAAAGTGATGATAAAAGCGATATGAAAACATTATCTGGTTGAGATTAAATGTATGAATTGAGTTTTCCAATATTTCATGAGGTATTGGAATGGCAAAAATTTCTGTTATGGATGTTTTGTCTGAGTATATTTTGACCAAGGATATTTCGTTAGGTAACCAAATTTTCTATGAAAATATATCGGGACTATCAAATACCGATCATCACTATTGCATGCGGCTCAAAATATATAGAATATTTGATAATTCTATTTCAAACTCTTGTTTTTTTATGCAAACGAAATTGAATATTCCTTTTTTTCAGGGACTCTAACGTTATTCATTTTCGTTATTCATTATGTATAGGAAACATATAATTCAGAAAAATGTTCAAAATTGTATATGATTTATATATAATTCAAGATAGCCCATATATAATTCATGTATGATTATATATAAATTATATATAATTGTGAAAATTTTTGGGAAAAAAATTCTTGAAGAACTCTTTCAGAATACAAAGTGTTTTTAAAGAGTTTCCAAAACATTCGATTTCTCAGACATAAATTGTTGTTGCATTTAAAAAAAAAAACGAAAAAACAGTTAAAATCTCAACATTTAGGAGTTGAAGAACATATATTAATGTTGGAAAATATCACATGAAAAGGTGTGTGTCATTAATAAAATAATACATTCCTGCATTATAATTTGTGGACAATATATATATTATTATATATATTTTATATATAATGAGTAACGAAAGTGAATAACGTTACAATCCCTGCTTCTTTTGTATATTTTCTTGTACATTTGAAACAATCTTCATCTCTCAATAATCGGCATTGTGATTAAAAAAACCATATAACAACATATGTGGAAATGATGAGCGTTTTCTGACGGTTTTGAAAGTTTCAATAAAATTCGTCGGGAGTTTCGGTTGACATTTGATAAAATTCGATATAGACTCGGTAACATTTTTATAAAATTCACTAATTCTGTCACTTCAAAAAGATTTCGAAACGAATGAATATGCGACCAGAGTATTTTGTAAACTCCTTCAATTTAAGAGGACCCGGTGGTCTATCATGCGTAAATTTGCCGAGTTTTCAGGATTTTTTTTTCTAATGGAAATAATGGACAATAGTATTTAAATTTGGTATGTTAAATGACTTCAAAATTTTTTAATTGGTCTAAGAAGAGGTTCTCATCTGGCGACCCCAAGATAAGGTGATTTTCTCGAATTTTTCTTTATGGAAGGATGTAAATAAAGAACTCCGGGGTTTTCATACTTGTTAATTGAAACCTCAAGTACATAAAAAAGTGCTTTTCAGTCAAAAATAATGCCATGGGAATTGTTGATACGTGTTGAAACATAACCACCTAAAAAAACAGTGATCAATCGGGCGCCACTATAGCACTTACAAAAATGATCAGAAATCAAAAATCCACAAATTTTTTATGAAATATATTATATTTGTTGGAGGTCTTACCAATAAAACCAATGCAAAGTCCGAAATTAAACAAATGACAGACATGCAAACTTTTGGTGGCGTGTTGCCATCTTTTGTTTTGCTCTTTCTTTACAGTGTTATAAAAAGAAAAAAAAGGCAAATGTTATCTCCATTTAGGATCATCCTCTAATAAATCCAATCAGCTTCAAAAAAAAAAGAGCGATCCGTTCAGTAGTTTTTGAGATATCGTGGAGCCAAACTTGAAAAACATGGTTTCGAGAAAAACGCCTTCAAAGTTTCGGGATACGGATCCTTCAGCTTGAGAAAATTGTTGTCATGTACTTCAAGACCCATTCAATGAGTTTCAAATAACTCGATTTCCTAATTTACTCCCTTTTGAAGAAAAAAAATTCGAGAAAATCACCTCTTTTCGGAATTTGCTTGATGAGAACCTTCCCTTAAACTGATTTATTTCGAAACCACTTTTTTCTGCACAGTGTTGTACAAAGGAAAAAAACTACTCCACCGATTCGTCTTGAGTCTTGGTATGTTATTTACTACACCTATGGCTATCGCAGAAACTAGAATAAAGTTTTGACGTTGAATACTTCTAATTTTTTACATACAAAAAATGATGAAAAAATGGTCTGTTTTCGGAAAATAAATTTCAACGACGCACCATTTTTTCAATTCTTGGATTGCTTTTCTTCTAGTTCCTGCGATAACCGCACTCATACTGATTCAAAATTCATTTGGTTTTTTGTTTTCAAATAAGTGAAAGAGGTAAAACTCACAACACCAGCCAGGTCCATTTTTTGAGGAGGGCAACTCAGGCGCAATTTTCAAACCAATCAACATTTTTTTTCCTTGAGAATATTATTTTTGTATACTTTTGAAATCATTCAACATATCTGCCAAGCTTAAATACTATTGTTCATCAATTTGATTAACAAGAAAATCCTGAAAACTCGTCGAATTCACGGATGCTGGACCCCTTAAATTTCACAACCCCAAAATAATTTGCCAATTTTCTTTGCCCTAGTGAATGTTTGTTTGGAATATGGTGAAACAGGAAGCAAAAATTGTTATTTTGTTGAAATATAATATTTTGAGATCATTACAATACAATTGACTTACTTCTTTCGCCACCTTCAACGAACGAAAATTCCAATCCATCACAAATACTGCGCTTATCACGTCTTTTGCACGATTTGCTTGCACATTGAGTACACTCGATCATTCAAACAAACCACGAAACCACGTCTCATTTATTTTGGATGATATTTCACAAAAAACGGGAACTACAGTTGCATTCTCTCCACAACACTCATTATTTTCGAATACCCGATCTTCCCGCGTTCTCATAAAATGCATATCACAATGCTCAGCGCATGGAAAGAACTTCCACCGTTTCCAGAATCGAGGAATGATCGTGTTGTAGCGGGTAACGTGCAACAATCTCTTTCCCCTCTCTACGTTCTCCCTAAAACTGAGAACTCCCCGCTGACGGCTTTTTTTGGGGGTGAAAAGTACGTCTAGATACTCGTGTGAGTGCACGCGTTTAAATCGTTATACGTCTTTCCGTCTTCCTCTCTCTCCCTCTCTTTTGCGATTTTTTTCCCTTCTCTTTTTTATCTTACTTTTTTCTCTCTTTCCCATTCTGTCTCACCTGCTTTCCGGGCGTGCGCAACGCGTGCCCGCCGGGACAAACCTCGTGAAACTATTTTAAAAGTGAAAAAAAGACTGGAAAAGAATGTATTTACCGTGTAGCGGAATGGCGTGCATGGATGTGATACACGTACGTATACGTGTACTTACGGATGAGTACAAACAGGGGTAGCACGTACTCCACACTGTCAGCCGCTTGTCATCGCCGGTACGTGGAGATAGAGATAGGAGCGGATGACAAGGGGCAAGGAACAAAGTGGGATAGGAAGGAAAAAACAGAGGAGGAAAAACAGATTTCACTTATCCAACGATTTATAAAAATCTATCAACTTGTGACATTATTTTGATGAGGCCCGAGACGTGGAGTGTAATTGTTTTTATTATTTTTCAAGTTTTAATCGCATTTTTCAACGACAAGATTTTATATCCTTGTATCTGGCAAATCTTTAGAAGAATCATTGCACATTCAATTTATTTTGGAAAACGAATGATGGATTGCTTTGTGTACGGTCGAGGATCAAGGGATTCAATAAAGAATCTGGAAGGAGAAATAATGTGGTGACATAAGGGTGGTGTATCGTATGGAATAATGGTTAAAAAATGGTGAAGCACTTTCGCATACAAACCTGACAAAATATTGCGGGAAAAGGTGTGCAGGTAAAGCGATCCGCCTTTATTCGAGTTGCAATAGAGACATATCGGAAACCCGTTGTTGGAAGAGAAGGTACTTTCGATTGATGAATTTAATGTTTGATTAGGAGGATTCTGATGTCCAAATGTAGTATAACACGTTTATCCATAAAATCATACAATCTAATTTTCATTGGGAATTATTGTACTGATTGAATTTTTATACCAAGTTTCAGAGATTTTTTGCCTCGAGTAGCACTGATAAGACTTTGAAAATATTGATAGAGGAATTTATTATTTTAACTGTATTTTGAGGCTGTGTACCATAAAAGGAGCGAACAACTGTTACATTCAATTAACCTTAGACTTTGAGCGATCAATTGACTGCGAACTGGAGGAAAGACTTTGCACAAAAGCAAGATCATGAGCAATTATTACAATCCTTAACCCTTGGGGAAATACAAGGCAGAAGTGTGAGTTTTTACCTGGTGAGTAAACCATTGAACGAGAGGTCTTTAACCCTTTTTGGCCAAACGACTACCTGCGTGTCACCCCATGGTGTGTTGCGGAGGTATAGGGTTAGACGAGCAAGGTATTTGTGACGAATCCGATACAATCGAAATAGAAGGTGTCTCTTTATCAAATACAATAGCTCTGTTTACTTCCATTTCACATGATCCTATCGATATTTTGTACATCACCTACGTGATATGCTTGAGGGATTATAATAACCCTTTCATTTCTCATCTTTCGCCACAAAGAACACGATTCCTGTCTCTGTATCAAAATCTTTCTGACAAAGAATCACAGATACCAAGTTCTCCGACTTTATTTTGTCAAACTGATATTCAAATTAAATTGTATCAAATATAATTTAATAGCTACATCCACATGACTTTTAATTGTAAAAAGTGGTTACGGGCTAATAAAATTATATTACAGACAGTAAGAAAGAAATATGGAAAATACTGTTCGAACGGTAAACCGTCCTTAAAAATGTGCTCTAAAATAGTCCAACGAAGGGACCCAATATTTCTTTGGCTGTAAAACGGTTAGTCCCGTTGTCGAATGGTCAAGTTCATACATAATAAACCCAGATATGATCGGTTAAAAGTCACAAGGCCAAAAGTTATATGCAACGTTTTACTTTGACAACCGAGTATTGAGGTTATATAAATGAGGAAAACGTGAAGAAGAAAGTGAAAAGGTGAAGTACGGAGGAGATGGAAAAGTTGCGACCCTCAATTAGAGTCAAGATTGCTCTAGTTTCGCACAAAGGGAAGACCTTTGGAGTAGGCTTTTTCCGGGTTACAAGCTTTATTCTACCGGGTATGCATGCTCTCTTTCCTTAACTTAGGTTACAACCAGAAGTGTTTTCACTTTTATCATTTTATGACAGAAATTATCAGGTATGAAAATACTGTTGGCAAGGAGAGATTTGTATAGTTTGTATTCATTCCTCACTTTGACGTGTATTTCAAAGAGAATTTTCTAACAAGTCTGTCGTTTCTTCTTATCGTTTGCGTTAGAAGTGTACCAAGTGTCTATCAATGAAGTTTGAATCTTTTGTTGAAACGAAATTCATTAGAATCCTGAAGAGATGACTATAGTTGCAGAGTAGATTGAATACTGTGTTGAGGATGAACCCCACAAAAAAGATTCATTTCTCAAGAGTGAGGTTTATTAACGGGTGAGGAATGTTATATACACGTAAATAAATGGCCATGTAAAAACTACTTGAAAGATGAAGTTACGATTACACCCTGGCGGAAATGAAGCATACAAAGCGACTTGAAAGCGTAACCAAAGAGTCATCTGAGCGCAATTCCAATACATGAATTAATTGAAGCACATGAATCAGCAGCACTTGCATGTTGAATAATATTGAACATTTTCACTACTCACCAGCTTTGCTAGCTTTGGATTCGCAATACTGAGCCAGAGTCGGCCCGTGTTTCTCTTTCTTCATTGGCATATTCAAGTATACTCTCAACCATAATTACTGGTATTTCAATGGACTGCTGAAAGCCGTGTAGAGACGGAGAGGGGCCGTTACGGGCTCTTTGAAACGCCCGCGGCGGTGTTTATTGGACTATAGAAAAAAGTAAATTTAATATAAATTCACCGAAAAATTCCTCAACAAATCACAAAACGGTGAATCCGAAGAAAAACTCTGAAAAATTGTCGAGATGTTGGTAATCATACCGAAAAATATAGTGTATATATAACAATTGCTTCCCAACAAATTTTGGCAAAGAGGATTTGCTATAACATCGAAAGCTGATTTTACTGGGTACCTCTTACTGAAGCAACAAATTTTTCGCTGTGATAGCAATATATTTGGTATCCCAGCAGTTCTTTTAACTACGGCAACGATTTTTTAGTTGAAGATGTTGACTCCTCCAGCAAAATTTGTTTGCTATTCTGTATATTAATACTAAAAAGTCTGCTAGTCCAGCGAAAAATTTGCTGATTTAGTCGATCATGTTGCTTTCTCACTTTGAGCTGAGTAAACAATAAAATTTGCTGCATTAACAAATCTTTTTTTTCGTGCATAACACAAAAAGTAATTGAACTGAATTAATTGAAATTTGCCTCAATATTATAAGGAAAAACAATGTATTTGAATTGAAAAAATCAAAAGTCAATTCCACACACTCAAAACATATTGAAGATCAAATGGAGTTCCCTTGAAAAGTATAACCAATCCTACACTTTCGTACACGCGTTGTTATCACGTACCAGTTGCTCGGCAAGCAAACCGTACGCCGCTTTCACTGAAACACTTGGATTATCGAGATTATCGATGGATTCTTTGTTTACACGTTATCCTGTCAAACAGTGAACTCAAGATATTTCTGAAAACTCCTGAGAATCACGAATTTCGTATTCATTCTTTCATGTTCTCGAACCGTTCTCAAGATTTGTATATTATTATTTTGACGAATTAATCATAACGTGCCACGTTTTCCATGCACGGTTACATCCCAAAGTTCCACAGAATTGAGGGAACGAGAGAACACTCTCCCCTTGATCTCATGCTCAAGAATCAGAGAATGAAATAATTTTTTGCTCCTACGCCGATACTTCGACGATGCCAAATTTTTTCCTTCGATTTTCAAGATACTTCTTCTACGGATTCCCCATCGGAATACGAAGTTGAGAAAAAAAATACCAAGGGATCGTTATATACATACCCGGTCACCGAATAATCTGCGTCGAACTGTCCAATCTACCCCAAGATCTGACCAATTTAATTCTGAACGACTTACTTGGTATTGTGAATGAAGTACGCACATCGCTACCGCCACAGATTAAATCGATATCTTGATTTTGTGGCTGACGAATAACGGTTGGTCATGATTTTTCTGAAGGCGGTGAACAAAAAAAAGGTATTTGTACTTTCATTCGAGTGCAAATTTTTTACCTAGAAATTCAAATGAACTCAACTCACTTTTTCCTTGGGATAATTGAAATTTTCTGATGAGTTTGATCGCGATCGGAGAATCATCGGAATCTCTCAAAGAAAGAAAGGAAAACAGCTGCGGGAGAGAATCCAAGAAAAATTCGTTACGATGTGTTTTTTTTTAAAAAAGAATCTTCTTTTTCGGGTAACAAGACATGAGGATTATGGATAAAAAATTGAGGTCAAAATCAAACTGTGATAAAATTCTGATATTCTCACGAGGAAGTATCAAACCGAATTATGTTTTATATGCGATTGAGAAAAGTTGGAAAGCTCCATTAGGGCATATTATAAGGATCAGTTCTCACTAAAAGGTTAGTTCTGAAAGAAAACGATCAGTTCTAAAACGTAAAAACGTTTAGTTCTTAAAAAATGACCTAATTTTCAGTGAAATTTTTTCTTCTTTCTTTTTCTTTTTTTTAATCGAGTATCCAATATTGCCCTTCCCGGTTGGACGAACCGATTGATTCTCGCCAAGTCTGATTGAATCTTGCACATTGTTCTGATCAAATCCTATTCAACCATTTTCAATGAGATTCAATCAGGTTAGTGTATTTTTTCAATGTAATTTCGATTGAACCTTGCCTAATCTGATTGAATCTTGCACAATGTTCTGACTAAATCCCATTAAATTTAATTTCGTCAGATTTTATGGATTTTTTCAACAAGGGCTGTTACAGAGTGAGCCTTTGCCTCATATCAAGGGGTATAGTGAGTTCAGAAGCGATATTAATTCTAAAGCAATAAGACTTCATGCCAAAAGTAAAATTGAAGAAGTACTTGTCATACAAATGTTTTCTTTTTTTTTTTTAGAAATCGAGTGTCCAGCGTTTCGCTTAGTTCTTAAATTTTCTTAGAATATGCCTTGGGCTTCACACTGTTTGTATTTGCACTTTCAATATCACAGGACAAAAACAACAAATGTTTTCTCCTGGCGGCCCAGATCTGAGAACTGATTCAGAGTGGTTTTGGTATGTTGGATGCGGACTCAATATAAAATTTCTTGAATTCGATCAATTTTTATTATTTTAATGTCCAATTATATATGTATGTATATATATACAGGCTGTCCCAGAATTCGCGGACCGGATTTCACAGGTATATTCTGCAGCCAAAATGCAATAATTTCCCGTATGAAAAACGCTTTTTGAACGCTTAGTTTTGGAGATATGAGCATTTTTAGATTTTTTTTCAAATCCAAATCATTCAAAAACACTGTATGCTACATACTTGAGCTCAACACCATTCGCTAAGTTGGAAAACGGTGGATCTGTGGAAAAAAATTAAACTATTTTATCATTGATAGTTCCGGAGCTATAGCGATTTGAAATTTTTTAGCTTTCAGCCAATCAAAATTCAGCAACTTCAAATCGTTCTAGCTCCGGAACTATCAATGATAACATAGTTTAATTTTCTTTCCACAAATCCGCCGTTTTTCAACGTAGCGAATGGTGTTGAGCTCCAGTATGTAGTATACAGTGTTTTTGAATGATTTGGATTTGAACAAAAATCTAAAAATGCTCATATCTCCAAAACTAAGCTAATTATTGCATTTTGGCTGCAGAATATACCTGTGAAATCCGGTTCGCAAATTCCGGGACACCCTGTATATATGTATATGAGACATTCCATGCCAAATCAGCAGCGATTTCACTTCACATCCTCGATTTGTTTCAAATTTCGAGGGTCGATAGAGGAACCCGAATGATGAAGTTCCACCAAATTTTAGCCCCTTCGGAGCATTTTTGCACATTTGACAGGATAAACAAAAAAAAATGTTTTTTTTGTTTCATTTTGGAATCTTTCAAGAATGGGTTGATAAAAAATTCTTAAAAAACTCATACATATGTATTGTTAGCGACTCAGATAAATTTTTCAGATAAATTTTTTTGAAACAGAACAACTAAAAATTTAATAACAAGAAAATTTGTTTTTATAAACAAATCGATTTTTCGAAAAAAACGCCCTCTTTGGAAAATTTAAAAAAAAATCACAGTGATAGCTTTAAGTTTTACGGAAATTTTGGTTCTTTGAAATCTGGGGGGACTCAAAAATTGTGGAAGTTATGAATATTTTTGTCAAGTGAAATCGCTCCCTGGTCGATACCGTGAATAGCGCCTTCCAGGTTCAACCATCGAGGGAACTTCTGATTCCGGAAAACTTGAAACAACAAAGTTTTCCCACTGTGTTTGAAAGAAGTTTCCCTGGAATTTTCAAATCTCTTACTTCAATTTTGAATGAGATACGGACGATGTTCTATCAACGGGATCAGAATCACCGCTGATAGAAAATCGTCCGTACTCTATTCAAAATTGGAGTAAAAAATCGGGGAATTCCAGGAAACCTTCTTCAAACATAGTGGGAAAACTTTGTCGTTTGAAGTTTTCCGGAATCAGAAGTTCCCTCGATGGTTTATTGCGTTGAACCCGGAAGGCGCTATTCACGGTATCGACCGGGGAGCGATTTTCCGCGCATCACTTCACAAAAATATTCATAACTTCCACAATTTTTGAGTCCCCCCAGATTTCAAAAAACTAAAATTGCCGTGAAACTTGAAGCTATCACTATGATTTTTTTCAAATCTTCTGAAGGGGGCGTTTTTTCGAAAAATCGATTTGTTCATAAAAACAAATTTTCTTGTTATTGAATTTTTAGTTGTTCTGTTTCAGAAAAACTTATCTGAAAAGAGTCACTAACAATACATATGTATGAGTTTTTTTTAAGAATTTTCCATCATTTCATTCTTGAAATTATCCAAAATGAAAAAAAAACATTTTTCTTGTTTTTCCCGTCAAATCTGCAAAAATGCCCCGAAGGGGCTAAAATCTGGTGAAAGTTCATCATTTGGGCTCCCCTATCGACCCTCAAAATATGAAACAAATCAAAGATGTGAAGGGAAATCGCTGCTGATTTGGCATGGAATGCCCCATATATTTATAATCTATATAATCGATCAATTTTATACATGAAAAATTATAAGAATTGAGCAAAATCAAAAGCCTGATGTTGTTTTTCCATCCACTACTCCGAATCAGTTGCTAAACCTCAGGCACCAGAATGACTGTTGACCAGTGTATTTTGTTAATTATGCACTGAGAGAAGAGGCATTTGGAAGTTCAGTAAACAGTACTATATTTCTTCGATGAATCTGAATATTACTGAACTTTCAGCGATCTTTCATGAAACTTCAAAAAACATTACTGAATTTTCTGCAACTGTTATCATATAACACAATATTTATGCCCGAATTCGCGTGATGTCATTCAATTCCTAAACGCTTAGGAATTGGATGACATGTCGCGAAGTTGGGCATAAATATTGTATTATATGATAACGGTTGAAGAAGAATCGATAATGAAATGCAAAATTTCAGTAATGTTTCTTGCAGTTCCATGAAAGATCGCTGAAAGTTCAGTAATATTTAGATCCATCGAACAAATGGAGTACTGTTTATTGAACTTCCAAATGGCTCTTCTCTCAGTGTGATGCATTATAAAATCAATCATATGGGGAACTCGCATGATCACAAAATTAGTAACTGTAGAGGTTACCCTGGTGGAAATGTTCTAGTGAAAATTTCTGTTCATGACGAATTTTTCAGCTAAAGTGCAAGAAAATTCCTCTTGTACCAGATTTTTTTCGTATTTTACATGAAAATCCATGTCTTTTACTTCATTTTTCCAGTATAAACACAAGAATTTTTTGATGCATATACTAGAATTTTTATGATTTGAATGAAATTTTTCAGTACAAATGTATAGGTTAATTGTTCCCAGTACGGTACTGGAATTTTCCGGACGTTTTTTTTTACAGTGTGAACAAGTGTTAAACCAAAGACCTCCAAGACTTTTCCGGAGTATTTTGCGGCACTGCATCTGAATCTGATCTGAGAATTGGTCCACATGTCAGGTTTTTCTTATATTATCACGCGAATGTGTAAAAACAGGGACTGGAACGTTATTCACTTTCGATACTCAGTATATATAAAATCTATATAATAAATAGATAATTTGTGTACAATATATTATTATTATTATATACATTTCATATAGAATGAGTAACGAAAGTGAATAACGTTACAGTCCCTGGTAAAAAACACAGTTTTCTTCAGTATTTTGTGAGTTATGTGAGATAGCCAGATAATTTTACTTCACAAAACTTCATTATGGCATATTAATCCACCAGTCTTCCCCTTTAGAATTCATTTTGGATAATTAAAATTTTGTTCCCCTCTCCTAGAAATCATTGTTTGAAGTTGATCAATTTTACAAATTCCCAAAAATTCGAAAATTGAGTACCGTGAACTAGGGTTAAATTTCAAATTTTCCACAACTTTTTTATTCATGTATTTGTTTATTCAATTGAAGAGACTGTTTTCATTTCACAAGGGGAGAGAGGAGGAGTCGCTCTCCCTTGCCCCCCTGGATACGCCTATGCTGAAAGGGGTTACGTTGTGACACACGTCATGAACTCTGAATCGTTTTGTGTACGGTTTTGGACTCTTCTAATTGGTTTCTTACCATTTCCTCTTCCCAGGGAAGATTATGTTCGACCAATTATAAAACAAAATATATAGGAATAAACGTGAAATTACATGTTACAAAGGAACCCCAGTTTACGGTAACAGCGGACGGTCAAGCCAAGTCTTTGAGCTTCAACTTTGTGTAACGAACCTGTTCAAGTAACACCAATATGCGTAAAATATTATCCGGATGTTTCTAGAATATTCAATATCCTGCAAACATTTTGAGAATGTTTGAAGAAGGTTTTGTGTTAGTAGGATGAAGTCCATGATTGACATTCAAAAACTCGCTCGACCACGTATTAAGAAGATTAACCTTTATAGCGCACATGTACCTCGGAATATTATTGAATGAGTATGGAATCTCAGAAGTCTGCAGACAAAATAAAGCTCAATGGCAATGAAACTATGACCATGGTGAAAATCTACGCTGAAGCGTATAATTGCTTGTTGAAGAGTATTGGATTTATACGTTTCCAATACGCTCTGTGAACGTTCCAAGCCTTTTTGGGAAGATTACTGTTATGTTCCATGGAGCATAATGCGAATCATTTCATACAGGCTTTAAGTATCGATTTTAAACTTCCAGGAATCACCACCCCATACAGGGTTCATCAATTGGCCCAATAATGGCACGTTACTGGGCCACAAACGGCGTTATTCACCCGTTAATGGCGCCCATTACTGGCTCATCAATGGTTAATTGCTGGATGATAACGTGGGTCCAGTGATGGTAATAAATAATGGGCCATGTATAAAATTATTGATTGGCCCAGTAATGGGGCTAAATGATCCCGATTTATGGCCATAAATTTCGGGATAATGTTCGAATGTCAGCCATCAATGGCAAATTACTGGGGCATAATAATAATGAAATCCAATGATGATATGACTGCGTTCCAGAATAATCGGTTCAGTATTAGTTCAAATGAGTGGTTAAGTGTGACCCAAAATACTTTTTTGTTTTTGTTTTAGGGAAATTTGTTATTCCAGTTTTCACAAGATCAGGAATAGATGTTTTTTTTCTGAATAGATTTGCATGCCCGATATTTCCACAATGTAAAATTATACGAGTCAAAAGCACTCTCGATAAATCAGTTGAATTCAGTTGCTTATTCTCTTGCAGTTCTTTCAAATTTTTTGTTATTTACATGAGAAAGTAATTGATTATCTGTATAAATGAGAATTCATTTGGATCATGTGAAACGTATTTGATGGTTGTGAATTATTTATTCAGCGTAATAGAAATAAGGCCAAAACAAACTTTTTTCACGGGTGATTACGAATAAAATACATTCAACTTTGAAATCCATTTCACTTAGTAATAGACCATATTTCAGCCAGTAACGGAGAATCAATTGTTGGCCGTTTACCATAGCCGTACATCGGCTGATTATCGACTGTTTTCATTGCTGGCCTTTCTTATCAGCCAGTGGTGGGCCACAATTGTGCCAATGATGTGAATCCATTGTTGGCCATTTCATGGTAGCCATGCATGGGCCTATTATTGGCTGTGTTTACATTATCGGGGTTTCCTGAATGGGACATCCCATGGCTCAATAGGTAAGACGCTGGATTGCAATGATAAAATTTATAGGTTCGAATCTCGACAAGTGGTTAGAATTTTCATGTTTTTATACAGGTTATCCTCTCCATGGAGCGTTGATTTTCATATGCTACGAGAAAAAAATGATATAGTTGATATTTGGATAGCCAAAAATTAGCTAAGGTGGCTATTTTTTAGCTGTGGCAACAAAAGTGATTGCTATAGTAGCTAACTTTTACCTACTGCAGCAACATTCTTGGCTATCCAAATGAATGAGCTACCACAGCTAATGTCTAGCCATCATAGCAAATTATTCCTCTCCGTGTAGTATATTGCAAAGCAACCGTTCGATAAGGCAACATCAGTAACTTGAGGAGTTTGAATATTTGATAATTATCTCGAATAAGGCAGAATTGTAACCACGGTGATTATCAAGTCGTCTAATTATCGCGGGATCCCATCCAGATATTATCCAATTGTCTGGGTCAATAATAGCACCAAAGTACAAGCGCCGCGGGAGTTTTCGATTCTGCATTAAATTTGGTTTCTCTTCCAATGGCGAACATGTGGTCTGCGAATAGACTTGAGATGCGATGTGGTCCGACGCACCAGCTGGTTCAGGAAGAAGGAAACATGTCGATTTTTCTCTTTTTTTCTCTCTTCCTCCTTATGTGTTCTATGCAGACCTTTTCCTTCGTCCTTGTATCGCATATTATAGCGAAATTCTGCTAGAAGTAGGAAGAATTATTTATTCCGCGCATAGTCGTGAGTCACCGTGTCGAATATATAGAAACGAAAGTATAATCATATGACTTTAGTTTCTCTGCAAGAACAAAATCTCACCATGTTAGTGAATGGTAATCTTTATTGTGACGATCCCCCTTTCCTATTGTTTTCTCCTCAAATTAAGGGGATACCAGCGGCGTGGCAGCAGCCAAAATGTTTCTTTCAAAGTATTTGAAAGTGATGCAATGAAACCAACAGCGTTCCATTGACCTATCTGGTATATGCTGCCACGCCGCTAGTATTCTCTTAAAGAGATACTAGCGCCGGTACATTAGCCAAATTTTTCGTGTAAGATTGCTCCGAAATAATTTTCACAATATCGTTCTATACATTTCTATCATTATTCAAGAAATGCTGTATAGAGCGATATTTTCAAACTATTCAAGTATTGTGGAGAAATCTTACACGAAAGATTTGGCTAAAGTCCCGGCGCTAGTCCCCCCTTAAGGGATAATGCCACTCTAGCGGCTGAAAAAAAGCCTATTCTTACACCATTTTTTGTGGGAGAATGCAATAAGAAATAGAATTTCTTCTTAGACAGTTCATTTCCCATTCTCTTTTGATGAATTATTGTAAGAATATGGGGTCGAGTTTATATCAAACTTTATAAAATAAATAATAACTTAATAAATAAAAATCAAATATCGCCCATTCCTATCAGAAACGAACATTTGATGTCAATGAGACAACTTCAGTAATATAGAGGTCTTGTAGATATCTTTTGGAGATCTTATTGATTATCAGAAACATGTCATAAATGAGAGCTCCGAGTGACATGAATCTCAGAAATATATTGCATGGGAAATGACTTCGAGAAAAACGTATTCAAAGTTCTACGAGCAATTCAATCTTTGGACTTTTCTTTGACTTTTAACCTGCAATGCCAGCTTCATACATTTTTTCATACATACTCAATTTCATTCTCCCATCATTCCATGATGAGAGGATTCAAATTTTGCTGCCATGCATAAAATTTGATGCTAAGCAGTTTTCCTTCGTCTCAACCTTACGATTATACCTTGAAGAAACCATCACCGATCAAATTTGTTAAGAAAGATCTGGATATATAATCCCAAGAGAACACAAACCTTCAGGAACGCTCAATGAATGAAGAAATGATTTCAATTCATCCAATAATTTAGAACAAAAACCTTGTCTTGTAGTTTCCCTTTCCATAAGAATTTTCATCTTATTTTTTCAGTTTTCCAGTCGCAAATTTATTCAACTAGAGAAAAAAAGACAGGGTTATAACTATTTGCAGTCGAATGAAGATAAAGAAAACTTACGTCGCGTCTAAGCGAAAGAATATCACATAAAAGTCTTGACCAAGAGTAACAGCAGCAGCAGCAGCGGCAGCAACAACAACGGCAACACACCTGGCTCAAGTTTACTCTCCCTCATTTTTTGAAACATCTCTCAAGTTGGGATTGTAGAATCTCACAACGGATTCGTATCGCCACTTCCATGTGTTTCGTAAAAGGGGGATGGTTTTCCTTCGATCAATGGTCAGCCACCTTCTTCGATAAATAATAAAACGGAATCGATTGAACGGAGTCCAAGGGGTCAGGAGATCCCTTTACAGTCCGACTAAAGCTTTCCGTGATTATTTGTCCAAGATAAATTGGTCCATGTTTGATGGTAGAAATCTTTTACATCGAAGAGAAAAAAATACTAGGCAATACGTCAATGTCTTATTAAATATAACCTTCGATATTATGTATACGCGTGATCAGAAAAAATCTATTTTAATGCGATTCGTACAACAATTTGAGCAGACGTTTAGAAATGAAGAATGATCACGAACGAGTTTTGAATGTTAAAGATTTTTGAAAACATCCAAACTTAAAATTCATCGATCAATACAGCATAATTTCCTGCTTTTTCAAATTTTCAAATAGCAATGGAATAACGTAGAAAAAAAAAACACCCATGATTATGTCGTTTATCTTTCCCTTTCAATCTTTCATTATTTCCATTCTTTGGCTTCCATATGAGGTAAAGTTCTCTACGTACGAGGTAACAAGGGCTTAACAGAGCTGTCAATCCATCGATAAATCGAATGGCGGACCTATAACCACCCTTTATTCTTCAATGCCTTTGCACTCCCTCCCCCTTTCCTCGTTGCCAGACTCCGCGCGTCCTCTTCTGCTCTATTGGCGGGGTCTATTGGTGATGGTGTTGGTATCGTTGATAGTTGCTTCAACTTCGTCGCGATTTTATTCTCGTGACTGAAAGAGAGAAGCGTTTCTGCATCTGACACATGCGGATTTGACTCTCCCCTTGTCAAGGAAAAGGATTCTCCGACAAATTAAAAGACTTTCTTATCTCATTCGATTGATTTTCTCCCTTTCTCTCTCTTTCTTTGCTTTTCAAATTTTCCAAATCCAAGAGAATTAAATAAAATTGATTTGGAAATGAAATCGTTATATAACTTCAACGAAGAATTATTCGATTGAAGGAAATGATTTGACCAAATATATATATATATATATATAGTGAATGATGGACGTTGTATTAAGGGAGTTCTCCGCGAATGAGAAAAGGAAAGAGAGAAAATCGAAGGGGGTTGTAACAGAGTTTGATAGCGAGGGTGAAGAGACAGATGAAGCATATGTATACATGTACGTATGTACGTACATATGTATGGGGTTCTACCACGCGCAACAAGAGAGCTCTCTTGTCTCTACCGCACACACCAACAAATTCCCCTTTTCCTGGTTTTTGGATTTTCGGGTAGAGTTGGATACTAAAGGGGGAAGCTGGTGAGTAATTCGAGGCGGGGTGGGTAGCGTGTATGGGGTTGATCGCCGCTCCTTTCCAGAATCTGTACACCTTTCAACGACAGTCAACCCCCACCACCCTCGTCACGTGGATTCGATTCCCTAGAAGGGAATCGCCCTTCGAGGAATCGTATGGACAGGTTTGACCAATATTATCGAACGAACCGCCAGAAAGAGGAAGTGTATGGATATATTTAATAATATTAATACACGACTGTGAATCTTGTAACTAATTTTTCATCCCTCCTACTGACCTAGCTAATAATTTGTTGCCAGAGCTAACTGGATTGCCGAGAGAGTAACATGATTTACTAAAGTAGCAAATTTTTCGGTATTATATACAGAATAGCAAACAAATTTCCTGGAGGAGCAAACATTCTTTGCTACAACTTTCAAATCTGTCGGAATTCGTATTCGCAAGAGAACAAAGAATAAGTGAATTCATTCAAACGCATCGAATCTCCATCCAATCGTTCGAAATATAAATGAGTGCCTAAAAAACACCTTCCTCCCTTTTTTCCCCATTTATAGAGCAATTCGTTTTATATTCGTCTTCTTTTTTCACATTCATGGCGATTCCTTGGAATTGATAAAACAAAATAGATAACATTCAAGAATAGAAAAATAGAATGAATAATAACTTTTCTCCTACGAGTGTTGGATCTTGAAAATTTGATGTAAAAATATTCATTTCTAATTCTCACCGAATTCAATAATATCCACCGCAGACCGTAGTAGCCTCCTCACGTCTCGGTAATAAGATAAACGACCTACGTAACAGTGGAACGAATAAACTATTTTCTTATTATTATACACACATTGATCAGGGAGTAGGCTGCTTAAGGGATTTCGATACCCGCCTACGTCGTTATAAATTAAGACCTATCGTGTTACCTGCAGCTAAGAGTTCGTATAAGAACTCTTATTATCATAAGACAGGTGTGCCATTTATTTGTTTCTCGTGCAGATCTTTTATATAGTCGCGGGTGTGCGTATACAGGAATTCGAAGGATTAATAATATGTTTGAAAGAAGAGAAAGCTCGGGAGGATCGAACGTAATTGTTTCGCAGTTGATTTTACAACTCAATCGATCGAGACCGAAGAACGTGATGAATGTTCTTGCTCAGACTTTACAATTACGCCTGTGTGGTCGATTACTTTCAAACCCCTTTTTTTATTCTATTTCCATTTTTTCCTTTTCATCTTGTGTATCCATTCTCCGAAGTCCCTTGGAAAAGTGCCAATCCACTAAACCAAGAAGCAAAATCGACACGGTCGATTTAATTTCTCGCCAATTTAGATTTTCAAGACCTTTCCACCGAAGTGAATCTCTTTACAATAATCTTTCAAAGGGAAATTTTATTGTTGCCTTTTTGGTTTCATCTTACATTGTTTCTTTCATCACGGAAGTAACGCGAGAAAAAAGAGAAGCAGAGTTTGCTAATGCTGGAGGTATCATTAATATTGTTCAATCAATCAACGGTTAAGGATCGATATCGTTGCATATCGATGGCATACTTTAGCGATACATGAAAATAACAATAATGATGAAGTCAAAAATGATTGTTCGGTAAGAAAGTGTTATTGTCGAATAGAATACTCTTTCTTGACTTCAAATTAAGTTAACGATCTTTTAATGCGATCGTACAAATCTTCCACTAATTAATACTTTGCTTTGTCTCAATTCTTGCGGTAGACATTTTTCTTATTATCGGTCGTTGGAATTTACACGATCATTAATATGTGATTTCAACAATCGAAACTGTCATTAAGTGTTTTTTCTCGATTCGTTAAGAGTTTCAATTTATAAATTCCATTCGTTCCAGCATTAAATTCATCTCTCTCGGGGTATCAAAATTTCCTTCGACCACTTCTCAACGATATTCTACCTAGGTGGTCAGATAAGAAGAGTTAAGTCATGCGCAATGTAAAATGTATTTTTTATTTCCATAATATACTAAAGGAAGAAGGATGCCTTGTCACCTCATCCAGCCTTTCGTCTTTCTTTTCGTCTATTTTTTGCCTCTTTTTTCTCCTTGTACAGTTTTCTTGCATGGGCACACCTCAAGAGGGTCCTTCTTTGCGTGACAGGGAGAGCCGGAGACCTCGTGCAGCTGTACACAATCATCGCCCACGGGGCAAGGTTCATTTAACATTGCAAATATACAACTCTTTAACAGTGTGTCGCGCTAAACATCCTTCTGTCAAGACTAATGGACACTGACAAATGGCCCCCGAGAAATTCTATACCATGAGTTTGCTTCTTTCCACTCTTATGCTTTCTTCGTTGATGTTTCTTTGCATTCTCTTTCTTCTTCTCATCGTTCTCTACTGTCTACCTGTATGATCTACAAAGCCTCCCATCATGCCAACGGAAAGCTCCTATACAACCCTTTCGTGTCACAAACTTATCCTTCGATTTAGATACACGTTTTTCCATATGAATTTACGCTTTTTCTTTCTATTTATGTAAATTATGAGAATAAATGCACCACATGTGTGTTATATATTAAAAAACATTCCATCGGGATCATTATTTTTCAACATAGCAAATCGGAAAAACAAAGTCATATTTCAAATTTACGTATCCTAATCGTTTGGAAACAACAGCTTTCAAGAGGATGCATATCGTCCCAAAGTGGGGAAAATGCTTCAACAGCGGCGGCACTTTAGAGGAACTTTCTTCACATGTGTTTCACTCGTCGACTCATATCATTCTTTAAGATTCCTGTCTTCTACTCTCTTCACATATGAATTCGACTCCGTATGTATACGCATACACAGACAAAGGATCCACGTGACCAGCAACAGGCTGCTCCTTCTTCCCTCAACGGGATGAACGTAATACACGACGCAAAGAAGAGAGTAGGCGACCTTCGCTCGTGCCGATGGATCATTTTATTGCCTTCGTGCTTCCGGATGCGGAAAGCAGAAACTTGGGTACCAATCTCGGATCCACTGTAACTGTCGTTAAAGAACTTTGCGGACATACGATTCGTTCTTGATTATTTTTCACTGATTGTCTAAGTTTTTTTGTGGATTATGACAGGACAAATTGAATTTCCATACTTCGTTGACGTTTATTCGCCGAATAAACATTCAACTGATAACTTGAAGAATTAAGGGTGTCCCCTGGTCGATTTTTTCACTAGAAAACTACTAGATCGTTTCAACCATTTCACGTTATTAATATTCAATTAATTACATCGACCTTAAGATAAAAAATCCAGAATAAATCAGAGATGCCGGCTCTGGTCTCAAAATAATTGTATACATGGATTATATTTGTTATAATTTAAAAAAAACTGAATAGAGGTTTCTTATTGGCTGATAACGAAATTTCGTTCTAATTATTCATGACGAGTTAGTTGAACAACAAACAGACCAGAGCCGGCATCTCTGATTTATTCTGGATTTTTTATCTTAAGGTCGATGTAATTGATTGAATATTTTTGATGTAAAATGGTTGAAACGATCTAGTAGGTTTTGGTGAAAAAATCGATCAGAGCACTCCCTTAATTGAAGTATTTATTCAATATAATCACAATTAATACACGAAGAAAAACGGAATTAACGGTGACAGCAATCTATTTGCTGTCACAGCAACTTTGTTATCTACGACAGCGAGTTTTTAGCGGTCGCAGCAAAAAATGTCCACTTCTCTAGCAAAATTTGTTTGCTATTCTGTATTTAATGCTAAAAAGTTTCGCTAGTTTCTCTCTCCAGCGATCCAGTTAGCTGTCACAGTAAATTTTCAGCTAGATCAGTAAAGAGATTTACGATGCTATATATAATACTTCAATTTTTCCTCTCCGTATAATAAATTTGTAGTTTTTATAAAAAACGACAACATTTTGATATTTAATTTTTTGTGAAAATGGCAAACTCTTCAATTTAATCAAAATATCGCTTTGTACAGCACTTTTCTGATTCAGGTAAAAATAAAACGATTTGGTTCCTGTCACGCTGCCTAGTATCACTTTGATACAAGAATACAAACATTATTCTAAAAATTTGAAAAACATGGTTAATTTTATTTTTTTCTCATTTGCATTCATTCTTTCATCGTGGAAAACTGTTCTAACGTGAACCTCAGTGTTGATAAAATTGTATTATCTCTGATACATTTACTTAGGTAATCTTGAAAGTTATTTTTCACATTTGGACTCATATATCGGAAACCCGATAACCGGATGAACGTGAAAGGAAGGATCCCAGAACTCTTCTTCATTGACAAGATTTGTGAGAGTCCTTAAACTTTGTCGTCCTACTCTGCTTTTTTTACTTTTCCTTTTCTCTTAGATTCAAGTTCTTGGCGGCATTTTTTCTTGTGTGATGTGACAAAATAGAAGTCGGCAAGTTTTTCTTCTTTTTATAAAAGGCCTCTCGAATTTTTCGTACTCTCAGACACAATCCATACGGCCCACTTGACTTCTTCCTTCTTTAGGCAAGATCGAAAACAGGCCGCCCCGTTTGAAGTCGTGCATCTAAATTTCTGTCGCCTAATCACAAATTTCTGTCTAGAAAAATTTGGTTTGTACTCTTTCATAATCCCGCAGAGTATATAGATAAAAAATCATATAACATAATTGGATGGAATAACAACGAAAAATTTGTCAGAAATTCAATGCGATTGTTGGAGAGTCTCCCGATCGATCTGTCTTTATTGTCAGACATTCGAAGATTCGCTCGGTGTATTATCATATCAAGATCGAAGAGATCTCTTCGTGGCTCCAACGGCACGATTCGATTCGAAGATCAAGACATTTCTCTTTCGATATTGACACGATACATATTTGTTTCGTAATTTGCACCTGGGCAGGTGTTGGGTACAAGGGTTCCATTGTATCGAAGTTCCAAATCACCCACACGCTCCGATGTCTTCATTCTTCATAAAATTTTCGTGCTTTCGCATCTCACCGCAGGCTTGGCATAATTTTTTACGCAACGCCACCACAATGAAGTGTTGTAAGATTCTTTGTGTCCGACCGGTGTTAACGACATGTGACCAGGTTCGAGGAATGACAATTGGATTTTCCGATTAGAGAAACCTAACGACTGTATTTCAGTTTCACCTTTCCGTCTGATGTCTGTTTCTAAGTTTTACCTTCAAAAAATTCGATAATCCACGAAGTTTTTAATTTATAAATATTTTTTATACAGCATATAACTGTTTTTTCTTGGTATTTTCTTAATATCTTTGACCACGTCGTTTCGGTTGCATTAAGAATTTCCTCCTTTTTGAGAAACGAAGGATGAATCCTCTCGTTCGGACAACAATGAATTCTGTATATCCGTAGCACGTGTTAGGTCCTACCGGTCTACGTACGAGTATAGCCTGAGTTAAGGAAGAAAAAAATATATACAAAAGAGCTATCCCCGAAACTGTCGAATTTATATCAGCTTCGGAGATTATAAAAAATCGCCTCCTCCTCTGCGCCTGTTCTTCATCGGGCAGATGCCGACATGCTTGGACGATCAAACTTAATAATGTTTATGCAACACGCGCGCGATATATTCTACGTTTTTTTTTCTTCCTTCATCCCCTCCTTCCTGCGCTTTTTTTCATTCCAACGCGGATTTCAAGGGTCCTTTATTAGATGACCTTTTTTTTCCTTCCCAACAACCATCTCACGGATTTAACATACAACGAGATGTACAATTATTTGAATCAATATTTGTACGTTTTGTTACGTTCAATGAGAAATCTCTTAATTCGATTAAACGTGTCCACATGATTGTAGGAAAATCTATTCTAGAAAATATTTTTTATTCAGCTTCTATGTGAATAATCGATGACAAAATGAATGACAGTGATGACAGTGAAGTTCATGGAAGTATGGAGTACAAAATCGAAATGAAACTGGTATATCCAGTTCTGGTGACCGCAGAATCCTTTCACGTTCACCCTTTCATTCGTTCCCAACGGTTCGGCCAATCAAAGTTCTGATTTACTCAACCCTTCTTTCTACACCCATTCACGGTATGTACTTCGACTCGCTAACCCTTTGCAGCACCTGCGGATCTTGTATCTCGTGTAATTATATCTACCAGACAAACCCTCGTCTTTGGATTGGCTGGGAAGTCGACGATAGGCGTGGTTCCTTCACCCTTTCCGTCTAACTTTTCATACAACTTATATATACACATACATACATACGGTTGTAATAACAAGAAAAAGAAATCAACGAAGATTCAAAAAGTGAACAAAGTCAGAGGGAAAGAATTTTTATTATGAATAATCATTCTTTTTCTTGTAATTTATTTATTTTACTAATTGAGAATTTTTTGTTTTCTTCGTCACTTATATAAAATCAGCGAAGATTGGGTAAATGGGGCCTTCAAAGTTTTGACACCGAGCACACCCTGCGAGGTACGAAGTTCAATGCGGGGCGCATGATTAATGATATCTAGATAATCGCAGCTGAGCGACTGGATTCGGGGAAAAAACTTTAAAATAATCCCCATAAAATGACGGCTTAATGCTCCACTCATTAATCCTCCATCTTATCTTTTGCAGGGGGTAATCACCTCCCGCGAACTTCGACCGACTGAATTGGCCAAAACAAAATGAAGAAAGAAATTCGATAAAAGAGAAATCAAATTCGCAATTCTGTATTTGGAAACGATAATGATATTCGTTTAGATTCCCAGTTCAAAATTTCCCGGAATCCTACCGAACAGGTGGAAGATGAATGATTAGTTTAGCGCTGGTCTTTCGAAACACTGGAAAAAATTCCGTAGTTTATTTTGTGAATGCTGCTACGGATGGAACTTCTACCCCTTCGACAGTTTTCCGTGGCAATCGATTTTGCTTGATGTTTCCAGGGGTTGGGGGTGAATCTCTAGACACGTCCCTGGCATCGAAGTTTCCTTCCCTACCTAAGGCGCGCTTAAGCCGGCGGCACTGCCGGAATTAATTATTTAGGGGACAGAAATGGCACCCCCTGCTCACCCTCGCGATTCTTTTTCATCCCTGAGATGCCCTATACTCTACCTCGCCGTTGTTGTCGTCGTCATCGTCGTCGTCGTCGTCGTCGTCGTCCTCGGCGTCGCCGCTGCCACCGTTTCCAACCCCAGATCTTGAGGCTCGAGCCTAACCCGAGGGCGAAGATATAATTATGGACGGTGGGTGGGCTTCAAGTATTCATGTTTTCATTACGGCGTAGGCCGCTGACTATACCGCACTGTTTCTTCGCTCAAGAATAAGGGGCTCTCACCACCGAAAAAAGAATTTATTCCCTTTCATTGTTTTACATTTAACTATATAAACCATGGGATCACTTTATTTTTTGGGAGTAGAATTAGGAAAAACAAATGGAAACAAATAATTCAGAATTTCAGGTGGGAGGTCACATGTTTTGTCACACCATGAGAGATAATTTCACTAAAGGATGATTTGGCAAGAATTTTCGAATTGAATTTCTTTGAATCTTTAATGAAGAACAAATTTGTTTTGGCCTTGATTAGGGACGAACGCTCTTGGTTTCCACGCTTCAGAGAACTCTCTGACGATCAATATGACATGCGATGGAATTATGATGAGAAAAGAAAATGAAGAGATAAGGGATTCGTTAAAAGGATTCGTCCATAATCCTTTATTTGCTTGAATCGATTATGATTAAAAAATCAGTAGAGGATTCACTTTGAAAGTATTACTGCGAGACGAAGATCTTGAACTTGTGCGAGGAAAATGTATGTCCCTTCCATTGCATGTGTTGAACTTTGATGAGTAGTAATGTATGGAACGGGAAAATATCGGCATGACATAGAAATAGTGGTGACAGGAAATCTCTCGAAAACAAAGGTCAAATTCTTTAGGACTAAATCTGAGAATGTGGACACCTTTTAAATCGTAATGTGTCTCCTGTTAACAGAGTGTCACAAGAAATGTGACTAGATTTACCAACACAATATCTGCAGATACAAGTCCTCAGACAAGTTGTTGTGCTTCATGTGAAACTATGACATTTCATTCACTATTAAAAACTTTCCACTACTACCTACATTTATAAAAATCATCTTCTAATTATGACCCCGCCACCACAAATGATCAATTTGAATTTATAAAGACTTCCTAAAGACCTCCCCGAAGAGAACATGGAGCTTCAGCGAATGTTCAGATTAGATCTGTATAAATGGGATCGAAGGTTCATGAGAGCTAACTTTTAGATTCACAAACGTTTGTCAAAGGTACTACGAACGTTGAAATGTCCGCCTCAAAATACTTTCAGAAAACATAGAAGGAACGTTCATTGAAGGTTCATCGAAGGTTTTAGGAAGCTTCACGAAAATATCTATACTTAGATTAATTTATAATAATTTATGTTCATTAATTAATTTATTTTTCATATAAATTGATCAAAATCAATATAAGTATAGATATTTTTGTGAAGCTTCGTCAAACCTTCGATGAACCTTCAGCGAACGTTCCATCTATGTTTCCTGAACGTATTTCGAGGCGGACATTTCAACGTCCGTAGAACCTTTGTCAAACGTTTGTGAATCTGAAAGTTATAGCTCTCATGAACCTTCGGCCCGATCTATACACATTTGATCTGAACGTTCGCTGAAGCTTCATATTCTCTTCGGGTCTTGAATAATTCCCGTCGTGCTAATCAACATGTATTCATTACGAATATTTTGAATTCAAAATGAAAACGTATTGAATGCCCGGACAATTCATTACGAAATCTCGATATGAGTTCTTTCTGAAGATGTGGTTGTTCATTAAGAGTTCATTCTGAATTCAAAATATTCACAATGAATACATATTGATTAGCATAACGGGAACTCTTTGCGAGAACTCGTGTGCTGTATGTGAAAACGGCGGCCGTCTCAAACATAGTTCGTTTCACTGATGAAACGGAGCCATTTTATCATTCAAATCGGCCGTTTCAATATAATACCGTTGCAGTTTTATAAACAAATAGAAGTTGTCTAATCTTGAAATGAATCCTATCTTCTCACAAGACAGTATTCGTCTCTTGATAAGAGAACCGTCTCTGACCTGCTCCGAAGTGAGTAAGTTCCCTCCCAGACAGCACAAATGATCATTTTGAATTCACAAAAACTTCTGAAAGAACTTCTTGAACAGTCCCCGTTATGACAGTAAAAATGAATTCAATATGAACTCAATGAATTCAAAATGCATACATGTTGAATGCCTGAATAGTTCTTTATGAATTCGTGATATGAATTCTTTCTGAAGATTAAGTTATTCATCAAGAGTTCATTTTGAATTCAAAGTATTCGTAATGAATTCATGTTCACTGTCATAACGGGAGCCGTTTGCGGGGACTTTTATGCTGTATGGGCTTACAGCAAAAATTTTGCTTTGTCTAAAAGATTTCTACTGGATGTTTAAAAGATTTCTTATGCAACAGTTTTCACTGTTTTCAAGATGGCTCTGTTCAAGAAATCTAAAAGAAATCTTTTAGACATCCCCTAGCAGAAATCACTCTAGTATTTCTCTAGGTAATTACGAGGCCTCACAAGTCCTTGCAAGTTACTTGCGAGGCCTTGCGAGGCCTAGAGAACGACTAGAGTGATGTCTACTAGGGTCCATGTAGAAATCTTTTGAACGAAGCAAAAGTTTTGCTATATGGGTTTGAGTATTTTTTTCCCGTCTTATCACTGGAAGGAAGTCCGACTTGTCATTAAACGAGTTCTTTCCCATACAGGACCGGGAGGTACTATCCACATGCTTGAAACGTCTTCTGAACCATTGAAATGTTCTACAAATGTTTCTAGACGTTCAAAAAACATCGCATGCGTGAACTAGGGATGTGCGAATGTCCCCTGATAAATCACGAAGAATGCTTAGAACTTCCGAATGTTACTGTTTCGGATAATTATGTGCTATGCACCTCCATAGAAAATTTTGACGAATTTATCCAAAATAGTCTGATTTGCACATTCTTTTCACATTCCCTGTGTCATCATAGCATATTTGAGAAGTTCTTGTGTTACTTGGGTTGGTTCGAAAAGAGCTCTTGAAGAATTCTATTCATGTTTTTGAAAAAGAATTCTTCGTGTTTCATCAGGGTCCGGTGTAGTCTTATCCAGATTTTCATGGAATTCTTATGAGACATTTAGAATGAGAATTCTCCAGATGTCCGCATAAAGCATCGTTATTGGTGGCAAAACGAGGTGATGGCACCATAATGAAAACATAATGTTTACATTTTATGCATCATTGCAAGCTGAGCGATGTTTATGATAGTATGTTTACGACATATTATGTTACAAAATATTTGGAGCATGTTTTTCTATCTGGATTGTTAATGATGGAACTTGTGCCAAATCTTTTAATATTCTTCATTTGCAAATGAACTGCGGTGGAGCCTATATCGATAGATTTGATATAACACATCTACGTTTCTTCAATACATTGCATGTACTAAAATTTTGTTTTGCGTCAATTTTGAGGTCATGTGAATTTTAATATACTCCCAAAAGAATTGGAAGAAAAATGAAGCCTTTTAAAGTTGATAACCTATAAATTTCACTATGCTTCAGCACCACTTAGTGATCTCAATTTATTGATCAAGTGCAATTCTGGCAACATTCTCAAGCTAATGAATATTAAAAATTCCCAATCATTACCTGATTGTTTAAAAAGCACGTAGCAAAATTTCACCGATTTGTTCCCCATGCTTGAACATCCTAATTTAACCAATAAAATTGCCTGGTCAAACAAGCATCTTTCATCTTTTCATCAATTCCTGTTTAATGATTACTGTAAATCTAATTATCGATATTCATGTTTTGTGGATATGAAACTTTTGAAAATATGTATTATGTCCTTTCCATAAATTCACTGGAATTGATGATAAATTCGAATTATAGAACTTTCTATGAATACCCAGACAGCACAACTAGTTTTCAAACAGTTCTTAGAGAATACCATTTGAATGCCACGCTTCTTGAGGGAATTCTTTAAAAATACGCAAAATCATTCATTTGAATCCAAAAATAATTCTAAAAGTATGCCCGTTATGTCAGTAGAAATGAAAACATATAGAAGTTTAGAAAGAACACATAATCTGCCCAAAAGAATTCATAATGCATTTACATCTGAATTCATTAAGTATAAATAAATCACACCACTGAACAAGCATTCTGAACTTTCTCATAATTCAATAAACCTTTGTAATCAAATATCAAGTCTTTTACAAATTCCCTATCGAAAAAAATAGAGATCACAAAGTTTTTTCCATCGTTCTCTATAAGGGATTTTCCACACTCGATACAATCGATTAGTTCTTTCACACATGAAAGATCGTTTATATAAGTGCATTTTTACAGTTAATATTCACATATTTTGAGTTAATAAATAATTTACTTCATTATCCACGAACAATTCATGAATTTTTGCACACTTCTCTTCTTTAGAGTTACATCACTTTGTTGTATCAGAGAGAAGATGAGAGTGCGCACGGGCACCTTTTCGTTGCTATTGAAACTTCCACCGGCCCTCTGGCGGTTGGATCATGGAAATGATTACACAGAAATTTTATTTGGCAATATTACAACACCGCGGATTCCTTTTGTATATTTTTTAATACGTATGTGATTAAAGTTATTTTATTTATCGACACAAAATGCATATGATTTTACATTATTATAATTTAAAAAATTGAAAAATAAGAGAGAGGGTCGGTGTAATCGGTTCCGTGTTCCATCCGATAAGAGGGCGCTTCAATGTTTACTAGCGGTGGAACCCCGGCCGTGCGCACTCTCATCTTCTCTCTGGTTGTATACAAAACTTTAACCTTCAAATCATATGATATGTCATTTATTCTCACATATTATATGTTTCTTGCACCGAAATGGATTACTAACTGATTATTACATTGCATAATTCACTTTACTCTATTAAGCACTCTTAAAATCTCGTACACGCACCTATTCAATCAATTTATAAGAGAAAATATCCTACTATGTGTATCTTGGACATTACTTTTATTCAAAGACTTTTATTACAAATTCGGAAAGACTCTGATTGAATTCTTGTTGATCCAAGTTCATGGTATTCGTTATAAATTCTTTTGGGCAGAACAGGACTACATTTTCAACTTCCTCGAAGATTCATATTCACTGTCATAACGGGTAGTCTTTACGAATACCTCATACATTTTTTATGTGTATTTCAAGAACTCCCACATGTATTCATCAAGAACTCTTCAAGAATTCTTTTGATATTCTATGTGTTCATTTAGGATGCTCTATAAATTTATAGAAATGAATTCCGTAGGTATTCTTAACTCTGAATTCTCTGCGAACTGAAAAGGAACTTGTGTGCTGTCTGGGTAACTTTGGATAGAAACAGAATTCTTCACGAATTCGTTTTAGAATTCATATTTACTGCCCTAACGGGCACTCTCATAGAATACGTAATGGTTCTGTGACAAAGAGTTGAAGAACTACGATGTGCATTCTTTAAGAATTCTTTTAGGATACGACGTATCCTAATTGAAATCTTCACGCAGTCATAAACATGAATAACATGAGTATTCTTTAACCTGAATTCTTCGGTAAGTCGGAAGGGACTATCGTGCTATCTGGGGTATTATTGGTTTATTCTGTTAGACTTCTCGATCAAGTCATCACCCTGTATCAATTCCATCTTGATTCATTAGAAGAAAGAGAATCAGCTATGCAAAGTTTGATCGGAAATGCTCATTTTTGCTTTTCATGCTTGCAATGATATAAGTTATTGATAATCAGTGATTTTCAATTGCTAATCAGGGCCAAGGTTTTCTGTGATTTAAGCAATGGAAGAGTCATAGGACTCACCCATACAGCACACTAGTTCAGAGAGAGTTCGCAAAGAATTCAGTTGGGACTAGAAGAATTCAATATGAGTTCTTAAGAACTGTTTTTGAATTTCTGTGCGGTGTGGATATATATATCCTCTTCAAATTGATTTGAATTATGTTTTTATTGATTGCAATGGTAGGGCAGAGTAGGCTATGTTGAGACAAATGTAGGTTGAGACAGTGGATAGTGTTTAAGGACGGTTTATGTGAGAATTCTGAAAAAATTGGTCTTAAAATGTTCTTCATGTTATTATAGTTATGGTGTTTGTTTCAAGTTTGTGTTGTGTACGTGAACAAATAGGAAGGGGTCAATGTAGGCTACTCTCTTCTATTTTTTTTTCCAATACAAACGAGGAAGCCATGTGCCAATTGGCAGAGTATTTTTATTTCTGAGAGTCTCATTTTTATTTTATTTATTCAATGGATTTGAACAGGGAATGGGACATGCTAGAAGTTCAATTTTTCTCATTATCAATACAGATGGATTCATGGAAATTGATTTTCTTGTCACGATGTATCGGAAAGATCCGATGGAAAATTTACGATTCTATGATTCTCAAAAATAGATTCCCTTCTCCAGATTGCCCATCCCTACTTTCCTTTTCTTGCACTTTTAGGTGGCATAAAAGTCGGGAAAATTCATTAAAAGTACCTCAAAAATTGTTCAAAACTCCCTAGGACCTCTTTCATTCTTGAGTGTTTGCGATGTTCAAAAGAACATCGTTCAAAATCGGGTTTAGCTGTTGAAATTCCAAATGGACCGCATGGGTCTTCAGATGGAATTTGGTTTAAATCCATCCTTTCTGAGCGATCAGTGGCAGATCACTCCAATACGTCTCTGTTTCTACTGGAAAGTAGTACTGCAAAAATTCGCAATCCCAACAAAATATACCGATTTTGATGTGACAGGGAATTTTTCTTCCTCCAAGAATGAATCATCTTGAAAACTATACGGGAAACAGAATATCATTATCAAACAATAAGTGATGTTATCGTACCGCAAAGAATTTGGAATATTTCATTGTAACTCGAAAGAACAACGTAAAGAATGAGAATAATCATGATAACGATTAATCGTTACTATTATTATTATTATTATTATTCCTTTCCCCTTCATTCCATATCACCAGAGATTTATCAAAGCCCGTGCAGAAGGGACTTTTAAACTCGAAATCATATTTTAGTTGGAAGGAAAAGTGGACCACTTTCTGGTTGGTAATTTTTCTTGCAAAACCTTAGCTCTTTGGTCGAGGCTGTTCACGTGGTGGTGATGGTGGGTGAGGCAACTTTTTCACCCTTGATTCTTTCACTGTTTTTGCCCGGTCCGTTATCTCCTCTTTGTTCCTGCGTTTCTCGCACCCTTTGTCCAAGATCCTCCCTTTTGTAACTTCCGAGATCCTCGAGCATTGTCTTGCCGGGGAAAAGAACTTTTTCTCGCAAAATGTCGCCGTTGGTAAATTAATCGACGAGATTCTGTCTCCCCACTCTTGGTGCTTCCCTTTCCTTTCTGAAAAATAATATAATAGAACGAGACGTTGGATCGTCCATTAAAAATTTTAGAATCACTTCTTGGCCTTATATAGGCATACGCGATTATTAACGACCCATCTATTCCACGTGTTATCCTCTTCTTCATTGGGAAGATTCGCATAAGATGTTGAAAACGTTCGATCGAATTGTATATGATACTTATCGCGGGATTAGATTTACTGACTGGGAGTTCTTCTAGGTAATATGTAATTACATCGATTTAAGTTTCATGTGTTTCCAGAACTTTGTGGAAGAGAATAATGACAGGTGATGACTATTATTTATCGTACGATATAGAAGTTCGTGAAGTTTTATGTTGCAATACAAGAGTTTTTTTTTCCAAGTTCTTGTAGAACTCTAGAGTACGAGTGAATCTTTCCTGATTTTGCGTAAATGCAGTATTGTATCTATTATTCGTTGCTGGATTCGTAAAAGCGCAGAAGGAAAAAAAATTACATGAATACTGTAACTATCGATCTTGTTATGTCGGGATGGTTGTTAACCAAGGGGTAGGTTATTGGTCAGTTGTGCAGTGCACACCCTGTATGTCAAGGGGGTTGGCCGTACCAGAGTGATGGGGTGATCACAGAAGGGGGTTCTAACCCCTCTATGCTGCTTCTGCTACTGTTGCCACTGCTGCTGCTGCTGGCCTTAAGGGACCATGGGTTTGGAAATGAGATAGACGAAGCTTACCTCATTTTCCGAAATTATGGCTCCGGCCATAGTTCGAACTTAGTCCCAAGGCTTTCTGTTGCAATTTGATGGCAAACTCCAGTGTCGTATTATTTCTTGATGAGGTGGTATATAACCTTCGTAAGATCCCTTTTCGTTGGATCCCGGCATTGATGAATTTGCCTTGGATCTACCGATTCCTAATAAAAGGAACCTTACAAGTGCTCATGAATACATTGATGAATTCGTTTTTCTTCTCTGAATTTTTTCACAATTATAAGACAAGAGCGTTGATTTATCAGATTCTTTTTCATTTTTGCCAAAGGAATTGCTGCGAATTGAATAATGCACGTCTGTCTCAGGCAGAAATTTTCCATCAAAAATGAGGGATTCTTCCACCACTTTGAGGAATTATATTGTTTTTGGGTGTTGAATCCTCCAAAAATGAAGGAAAAGTCCAACAAATTATGGTGAAAAATTTCCCATCTGTGGAAGAACTTTGCTGCCACCATTTTTTGGGGGGAAATTTTACAATTATTTTCCACTGTGTATTCTCAAACTAAAGGATGAACGCCTTTATGAAGAAGTGTCGATCTCGAAATAGTCAACTAAATTCTGTTGATTCAATCTCAATCAGCTAGATATCAATTTGACATCGAATTGATATTAGCCTTCTGCCTGGGGTAGCATTAGCCAATTTTTTCAGGACAAATATTTGTTCTCACATTTTTGTGTGGTTATTCGACAAATATAGTGTACGAACGCATTAGAAATTTTCGTCAATTTTTTAATGCGAGGAAAAAACAATTTCCTTCAGATTAATGAATATTTAATAGCCTATTTTGCAGCGAATATCACGTTGAGCGTGTTGAATATTTGATCCTCCCCACAGTGCCATGTAAAAGGACTATATACAAATTGGATATTATCTTGTCATTCAAAACTGAACTTTTATCAATTTTATATTTTTTATACGAAATTATTTATAGGGTGGCACAAAAAAAAATGACCAATGCAAATTCAATGTACTCGTAGTTATTGAGATTTAATTGTTTCATCCAGCGATACTGTAGAATTTTTCTAATTCTATATGTTTTCTTTTCATTCGATGTCACGAACGATAAAACATTCGAAAGAATGGAAGCTTTCAGCGATGAAAGCTTCCTTACGTGGCAATTCAAGCCTAACCTCCCTATTCCTCCTGGATAGACATCGTAACCAGGACTTAAGTCACTGTCATTCTCCAGAAGCGTCATCAATTTTAGTCTCATCTCTTAGGCCAACCCTACCAATGATCCCTCCTGCGTTGATCCTCCGGTCAACTCGTCATTTCTTTTTTGGGAAAACACAGTATCCTATCCAGGAAAGTAAGATAAGTTGACGCAGTTAGATAAACTTTTCGTTCCTATAAGAATAATCCTTATACTCAATTCCATAAATACAAAGTGTCACTCGGAGAGCAACAGTTTCCTCTAATATCATCATAACCTCGTGAAACAAATAAATAAATGATAAAGTCGAAGATAAATTCTTATCAATATTTATCATCAAATATCCGAGATGAAAACATATAAATGATTTTACCACAGATTAAACATCTCTGAGGAGGGATCCTATTGTGATACGCCATACGCGCTGTGAAAGTTTGCGATAAAAATTTAATGTCGGGGATAGCTTTTTTTCCCTCACCTCAAATACATCTCGACACATAAAGCCGACTCAAGGAATTCATAGAATATTTGATGTCTATGGTTACATTCTCAATGGGGATTGCTTATAAGTATATACAGAGAAAGCTTTCACGGTGTGGATACTTGTATATATATACACGTAAACTCTTGTTCATCGCCTCAACTATAAACCAAGTTGGTCCTTTTATAACTTCTTTGAAGTTCCCGCCAAAAAACTTGTTCGCCCCTTCGACGAGTAAAAGTTACTTGCGAAAACGGAGATCGTGACCGGTGGATACCACTGGATCAAGGTGGATATCTCTTCGAGGCGCATTATTCCCCGCGAGGGACTCACAGTCTCAGAGCGGTAGCGCTAAAGGGCGAAAAGATCGATGGTCGTGAGAGTAGTTCGCGGTTGTGGGAGTCGTGAAAGGAACTTTTGTTTCTGAAAGCAAAGGTGAGGAGAGAAAAAGAGAGAAGAGTCAAAGATATATGGGGAAGGGGGTTGCCAGACTTTGGACTTGCTCCTGGACCTTTACTCTAACCTCCTAGAATCTCTTTTCCTCTTTCTCTCTTCTTATAAACGCGATGGAAGAGTTAACTCTCCAAAGACCGGGAATAAGTTGAGAAGAAGGAAAATATATTTCTGCTTTCGTCTCTTATATCTTCTTTTTGGTGTTCTATATGTTTCTTGTACACAGCTTTGCGACTGAAAAACTTTCGTCGTGATATTTTTATCGTTAGAACTTGTGACGAGAATCAACGTCTTTATCCAGTCATCGGAGTTAAAAGAGTTATACTGCTTTGATAATTTATCTTGAAAAAGGAAGAAACTGAGAGAAACAAAAACCAACACTTTCGACCGTTCAGCACAATGTAAAGAGAAAAATTTATTTGCGCTTCGGAGGTGATTATAATCTATCCCTCCGAAATGAATACCCCAGTTCACTTCTTTTTTGTTCCAAAGGAAGATTAGGAACGCGTTAAAATCGACACCCTACTGTGTGAGATATCGCTTCTTCGTTGGCTTTCAATTCTCTAAATCATAATTGCAGCATCACTCTATCCCTTCGGAAGGATCAGAAGAATCCACCGCCGCTCGTGTCTGGGTGTTAGCTAATTTTACGCCAATGTATTTCAACTGATTCTCGGAACTTGGAAGATTAATTGATTTTTACCAGTTACTCGTTCGAGGGAGCGTTCTGCGTTCAATCGCACTGCGGGTATATTGCTGGTACGATTCATCATACATTCTTGTCTTGAATCCATCGAAGAGTTTCATACAAATTTTTCATTTTCAGTTCAAAGATAACGTAACGGATTCATCAAAGAATCAATCGAAACTTATTGAAATAACAACGAACGAACGTTGCTCGAGAGTTCATCGTACCATGGGCTAAGAACTGAAAGAGTATAAATTCGCTCTTTGTTCGATAGTTTTATTTGCAGGAGTTGGTGCTCTCTTCTTTGCACCTCCCACCTCAGCCCTGTTTCCATCGAAGAAGGCTTACGCGTCGGACTTTGAAGTTAGAAAGCTTCGCGAACGAGATTACGCGTTCGGAAAGGAGCTTTTCGACACTTGTGTGGTTTTTCACCCTCGTCCACCTCCGAGTTTCATTTTTCTTTTTTTCTTGCTTATCATCTCTTGTTCTTTTTCATCTGCTTCCCCCGCTCCCTCCCGCTCCTCAACTTCCGACTAGATTCTACGAACAAGTTGATTTCTCGCCACGCGAATATCGTTGAATGTTTCGAACCTATATTCATAGAAATCATTCCCTTTATCCGTCATTTTTCAAAGGAAAAAAAATTAATTACTTCATTATATGAGAATTCAAAGACCACAGCTGTAGAACGTTCATTTTATATACACTGCACATCAACCCTCAAATACCGTAGCATCGAATCGACAATCCTTTTATTTTCCTTTCATTTGATGGGAGCAGAGAAAAAAAGAGACGAAATCACTTGATTCTATTCGATTTCCTTTCTCTTTGTCGTTGAGAAACGTCATTGGATTCTTACCATGTAATTTCCTTCAATATAATACCTCAAGGAAGAAATCAGTCCACTTTTGGGGTTTTGTTAGTCTATCAAGGGGTGGAAACAGATCAGATTTATATCGCTTGTTGACGTATACATATATATATATATATATATATTATAGGACCATTTCGGAGTTATTAGAGAGAATTGAAAAATCAAAGCCATTAAAATTTCAATTACAAGGTAAAAGATCTTGTGGATTCCACGTGCCACTTTCGTTCGTGCGTTTTCTTTTTTCTCGTACTGAAATTCGGAATGCATTCACGTGGAATACCGGGATACATCTTCGTGTTAATTCATCGGTGGAATCGATACACGTAGGACCACCGTGATGCTAAAAATTCTCTAAGAATGCCTTTCAAGAACCCTTCATTCAGAAATCACTGTCCCCGTCCCCCTACTTGAAGGTAAAGGGAGAATTCACGTTTGGTCTCTTTGATCCTTTTCCCTCATCGCGACCCAGGTGTGTCTCTCCATCCACCTAACTCTGTCGTTTGACCGTATAACGTTCACAAGTACCACATGTGTGGGGCTCTATTGTGTAATACAACATCGCGTAAGAGTCTTATACTTCATTGCTTTCAGATTTTTTTCCAATTAGACACGCGGTTAGAAGTTCTTAGTTGGATCAGCTTAATATTAGACTATTGCAAATATATGTCCAAACACCCAATGTACAACTGTATTCTTAGTGACATCGGATAAATTTTCATTGATAAACCTGGGAACTCTGCTGCTGCCTCAAATATTTAGTTGTACCAGCTAAGGAATAACTGTCCTTTTCACAGCAAATCTATGTTCTTCCGGGCACAATAATCGAGAGTCCCTCAATATTGCACAAATCTGCACTACACATTTCTTAACTACCAAATTCCAAAAAAGCGATTTATTTTGATTCTTTTATCTGATTGTACAACATTTCAAGAATATTTTCCCCGAGTCTCAAGTCGATGGTACACTGAGAGAAAAGTCCATTGTAAATTATACTATTTTGATCAGTAAAACGTATATTAGTTACATTAAGTAATGCATCAGTATATTCGCATGATAATATAGCGAAAGTAACTAATTGAAAATCGTTGAAGATACTACAAAAATTTGTGACGAAAATATAGGGGTTGGAACTTATTTCTTAGTAAAACTTTCTACTATCCTTGAATAGTAAAATTAACTCCAAAAACCTATTCCTATTTACAGTTCAGATTACTTATTTTTGATTAGCACACACAAATTCGCTTAGTCAACATGACTGCTTCCCAAAGTATAAGATTTGGCATAATATCTACCATCTATTTATAGGTTAATTTACGAATGCTTATAGTAAGCTTTACAATTTCGATTAGTAAAAAATATATTGAGCAGAACAACTAACTTTATATTAGTAAACTAGAGTAAGTTGATACAGAAAGTACAATTACGTAGGAAAAATCCGAGACTATTGAAATTATTGATGGAATCAAGCTATACGTGTATCTTAGGCAGCTGTGCTTTGGCTTTTATCCTAGTGTGGCTCAGTTTTCGAGATATTCAAGTTTGAAGAATGAACGCGAGTTGATATACCCAAAGAAGATCGGCGGTGGCTTGAGTGATAGAATCTCGGCTTTCAGCCCCAACGCCCTGTGTTCAATTCTCGTGGAAGCGATTCTTTTTTCCCATTTATCCTGATATTTTTTTCAACTAAACTGAATAGTAAAAAAAAATAGGTAATCTGACTGATGTTTAATAGCAAGGATTTTTTGTGCTCTTACTATTCGTAGTATGGAAGCAGTAGTTGATTTTACTACCAAAAAATAGTACAAAAATTTCCCTTCTCGATGGGTAAGATTAAATAGTTCATTTTACAATCAATACTTGGTGGAAAAATATGGTATTTTTTACAAACATTCATGATCTATTGAACTAACAACTTCTACTATTTTTCATAGTTCAGTCCTTTCCAGTGATGTGAGCCCGTCAAATGACCGGTCAAATGACTGGTCATGTGACGGTCATGACTGTCACTTGACGAGAACAATTTTTGTCAGTTTTGACGGTCAGGTCACATTGACCAGTCAGAAAAATTTTTGATGGTCAAACTAACATTCAAAGTCATCTAGTGCAGCGGGTCATACTTCAATAATGTTGTAAGGTTTTAAGAATATATTGAACTCCTGAACCTTGATGGACAATTTAATTTTGAGTTGATATACTTACACGAAAAAAGGAATAGCTGTAGCAGCTACTCACGTAGACGATTTTCGACCATCTACTAATAAGCAGTTGCCGAAACTATTTTACGTAGATGTTCGAAAATCGTCTACGCGAGTAGCTGCTGCAACGATTCCTTTTTTTCCGTGTAGAACTACATATAAATATTCATTTTATTATCATTATTTTGTAAACAGATAACCATGATTTGTAATAAAACATATTCGAGATTTTTATTGAAGAAAGTTTAATAAAAATTATTAATTGTCTGGTCATGACCAGTCAGATAATTTTTTGACGGTCATTTTCACTTATAAACTGTGAAAAATCTGACCGTCAATGACGGTCACATGACGGTCATAATGACCATGACATGTCTGAATTTTTCATGACCGGTCATTTCACATCACTGGTCCTTTCACAACTCAGAAAAGTATTTAAAAAATAGTGAATTCCACTACTTTTTTCTCTGAATGTAGTAAAAGTTTAAGAAAGAAAGTCTTTTGAAATTTGAATAAAAACAAATTAACAAATTCTCAAATTGCATAATCACTTCTTAAATTTGAAGATGGTATCAAATTTGTTAGCCACTTATCAAACTTCATATGGAATTTTTTATTAAGTTTAAGAATTTTGCTCACAGCGAAATATATCCCCCGTTGAAACTCTCACGTTCTCTCGGCGTAGTTCAAAACGGTGCAGTTCGGAACATTGTAGTTCAGAGCACTGTTGCCGTCCAATCATGCGTGTAGTTCAGATTGGTGTAGTATGAAAATATTCGGGGATCCCTCAGTAGTACATAAAACTGAACTACACGAACCTCACTTGGGGTATTTAACTACACAAATAACTGTAAGACGATTAATTTACTGCAAAATTCTGAACTACACATTTCTCATTTACACTATTCACAATTACACCGTTCTGAACTGTATGAAATTCCCAAATTCACAATTGAATATATGGTCACTTATTCAATAAAACATAAATCTGATCTACACAATTATCCAACTACACGGAGGGTATTCAAAAGATGAAATTATACAAATTTGAAGTGCACACGAGGAAGATTGAGTAAGAAGGTTATCTTAGATCACAAATCTGAACTAAGCTGTTCTGAACTACACCGCTTTGAAATGAAATGATATAACGTACCCAAGCAGCACCAGGAGGAATTATGATGCGTACAGTATCCTATAGAATGAAAGGTGATTATCCGAAACAGTCTCATTTGGATATTCCAAGCATGTTAATATCACATCTGAAACATCCGTGTGCCGCTTGGGGTAAAAACACTGCGAAAAAAAAATCCACAGAAAACCTCCAGTACTGTACTGGGAGCAATTAACCTGTACAATTGTGCTGAAGAATTACATTCAAATCATGAAAATTCCAGTACATACGAGGTGTGTTCAAAAAGTAAGGTGACTTTTCAAATTTCGCGGGCAACGTACTTTCGATTATCGATTTTTTTGTTTTGTTATGTTGGCACACTCTTCCCGAACATCTGTACCAAGTTTCAAGTGTATAGAATTTTTTGTTTGGTTGTGAGAGGCGTAAAGGTTATAAGTGTTTTGCGTGCTCGGCGATTTCTTGCTATCGAAAAATATGGATCAAAGGATTTGCATCAAATTTTGTGTAAAAAATAAAATAAAGTGCTCCGAAACACTTAAAATGTTGACAGTAGCATACGGTGAAACTGTTCTGAGTAAAAAAAATGTTTACAAGTGGTACAAACTCTTCCAAGATGGCCGGGAAGATGCCAATGACGAGCCTCGCTCTGGACGCCCAAGCACGTCAACAACTGATGAAAACGTTCAAGCAGTGAAGAAAATTGTTTTGGAAAATCGTCGAATCACTATCAGAGAAGTTGCTGAGGATGTTGGTTTATCACTTGGCTCGTGCCATGAAATTTTTCTAACGTTTTGGGCATGAGACGTGTGTCAGCGAAGTTTGTTCCGAAATTGCTAAATTTTGACCAAAAGAACCGTCGCATGAGCATCGCTCAAGAACTGTTGAATGACGTCAACGACGACCCAGATTTACTCAAAAGGGTCATAACTGGTGACGAATCATGGGTATATGGTTATGATGTCGAAACCAAAGTCCAATCGTCCCAATGGAAGACCCCAGATGAGCCAAGACCGAAAAAAGCACGCCAAGTTCGATCAAATGTCAAAGTTTTGCTCACTGTTTTCTTCGATTACCATGGCGTGGTGCATCAGGAGTTCTTACCATATGGTCGTACGGTCAATAAACAGTATTATCTTGAAGTTATGCGCCGTTTGCGAGAAGCAATACGAAGAAAACGTCCAGAATTGTGGAAAAATAATTCATGGCTTTTGCATCACGATAATGCCCCTGCTCACTCATCTTTGCTTGTGAGAGATTTTTTGGCCAAAAACAACACCACAATCATGCCTCAGCCACCATATTCACCGGATTTGGCCCCATGTGACTTTTTCTTGTTCCCAAAACTAAAGAGACCTATGAAAGGACGGAGATTTGCAACGATTGAAGAGATAAAGACTGCATCGCTGGAAGAGCTCAAGGCTATACCGAAAAGTGCTTATGAGAAGTGCTTTGAGGATTGGAAAAACCGTTGGCATAAGTGTATTGTATCTGAGGGGGATTACTTTGAAGGGGACAACATAAATATTGATAAATAAATCAATATTTTTTCTTAAAAATACAAAGTCACCTTACTTTTTGAACACACCTCGTATATCAGAAAATTATTGTATCTATACTGGAAAATTGAAGTAAAAAACATGAAATTTCATGTATAATACGGAAAAAATCCAGTACAACAGGAATTTTCTTATATGTAAACTCAAAAATTCATCGTTAATAGAAGGTTTTAAGTTCCTGGGTACCGAAAAATTCCAGTTTCTTTCAATAGTGAAGTTTCGCTCCCAAACAGATCGGTACTAGCGATGAACGATATTCTACGATGTAGATATTTTATGAGTATACAATTTGTATATAGTTTGTATCAATATTCTATGAATTTGAATATAATTCAGATGAAATTTCTACAAAACATATATCAAAATATAAAAATACAGGACTAATCGGTACATTGTGTTTTAATCTTCGTTGAATACATTCGAATGAACTCTGTCAATGGGTGATATTCCCCATACAGCACACCAGTTCAGAAAGAGTTCGTGAAGAACGCAAATAGGGTTTGAAGAATTCTTTCTGAACTCCTGTGCTGTGTGGGTTGGATGAGTTCATTATACTTCAAATAACACATGGGCTGAAAAGTCCCGAGCCTAACAAAGAAAACACGGTTTTTTTGTTCAAAATTAGCTTTATTCATCAATGTTATCTCCATCAAGAACAACGCAATCATTCCAGCGCCGCTCTAACATTTCAATACCACTTTTGTAGAACGATTTATCTTTTGCCTCAAAATAGGCCTCAGTTTCAGCGATAACTTCTTCATTCGAGTAAAATTTCTTACCGGCGAGCATTTTTTTTAGGTCTGCGAACAGCCAGTGGTCACTGGGAGCCAAATCTGGCGAATACGGTGGATGTGGAGGCAATTGGAAGTTCAATTCATGTAGTTTTTCCATTGTTTTGGTTGACTTGTGACATGGTGCGTTGTCTTGATGAAATACAATTTTTTTCTTTGCCATATGCGGTCGTTTCTTTGCAATTTCGGCCTTCAAAGGCTCCAATAATGCGATATAATATTCACCGTTGATGGTATTTACCTTCTCAAGATAGTCGATGAATATTGCACCACACACATCCCAAAATACCGAGGCCATAACCTTTTCAGCCGATTGTTGTGCTTTCGGACGCTTCGGACGAAGTTCATCAGTGGCTGTCCACTCAGATAACGATCGTTTTGATTCCGGAGTGAAGTGATGGATTCATGTTTCATCCATTGTAACATATCGACGCAAAAATTCCGGCTTCTTACGTTTAAACATGGTCAAATACTGCTCAGAAGCACCAACGCGTTCTTGTTTTTGGTCAACAGTGAGCAAACGCGGAACCCACTTTGAATAGAGCTTTCTCATAGTTAAATGCTCATGCGATATAAAGCCAACACGTTCTTTTGATATTTTCACGATGTCGGCTATCTCACGCAACTTCACTTTTCGATCATTCAAAACGATTTTGTAGATTTTTTTCATGTTTTTCTGGTGTTACCGCCTCATTTGAACGTCCACTGCGTTCTGCATCATCGGTGTCTTTACAACCACGTTTGAAGTCAGCAAACCAACGTTTTATTGTGGTTTCTGATGGAGCGGAGTCCCCATAACACTTTTCAAGCCATTGCTTCGCTCGAACGGTATTTTTTCCATCAAGAGCAGTGTAAAATTGAAACACGAAATTGTTTTTGATCCATTGTTTTAAGAATAACAAAAGTAGCGGCACTCTTGGCACAATAACTCACAAACTAAAGAATAGAATATCATGAAATTTTGACAGCTGTCTTTTGAAGGTTAGTACTAACCAGGGACTGGAATGTTATTCACTTTCGTTACTCATATATAAAATCTATATAATAAATATATAATTCGTGTACAATATATATATTATTATATACATTTTATATAGAATGAGTAACGAAAGTGAATAACGTTACAGTCCCTGGTACTGACTGAAAACAGGTGAATGCAGTCAAATTCACGCCATCTATGTGTTAGGACCGGGACTTTTCAGCCCCTCCCTGGTGGAAAAACTGTTTTTGAATTTCATTGTCAATTTTGACACTTCTTTTATTAAAAATTGACAAAAATCCACGAATCTTCACAAAAATCAAATAAAATTGGCAAAGTTTTGTGAATTTGATTTAATTTCATCGTAATTTCTTGAAATTCGTCTTTTCTTGTTGATTTCTCATGAAAAAGTCCAATTTGTGAGTGAAATTCAACATGGGATTCAATGAAATTCAGTAATATTTGATGAAATTCAATTCAGTTCAACCAAATCCAAAAATTTGTGTCACCAGGGATGTGTTACAATGCTTCCTCTATTTTTCCTCCGATTCATAAGACGCAACCGAAAGATTCGCTGTCTAAGTCATCTGAACAAATTGAAACATTCACGGAAAAAATAATCACCTATCTTTTCGATTGTTGAAAGTTAGCTACGGGAGCCATTTTTCAGCTGTTACAGCAAGAAATGCAACAACTCAATCATTTGACTAACCAAATATCAATCACAAAACCTATGTAGTTACAGCAGCTACGATTTCCTACCAAGAAGTAGCTACAGCTGCAATTATTTTACGAGAGGCTATTCACTTGTGAGTCAATGAATTTCAACACGAGCAATAATTTTGGAATGCAGAACTGAATCAAAGAGAGTCATTCAACGGTGGGAGTCACATAGAAATCACTAGCAAGTCAGTGCGAGTCACTTGGAACGCACTCAACTCCCAAGTGACTCGCATTGACTCGTAAGTGATTCCAACTGCTGCATCATTGAGGGTCAATCTTCAATGCAGAGAATCATCGAATCCCTAGCATGTATGTATCATGGGGCCCACCACGGACCAACATCCTCTCAATATGGGCTCAAGACTGGACCAGAGTGGGGCCAGAATTCATACACGCTGGGGATGAAATGACATGACTTCAATGCATAAGTTTTATGACTCGCAGTGAACAGCCCCTCGCCGCAATTATTTTAGCTAAAGCGGTGAAAAACTGGTGCTAAAAAAGTGAGTAGCTGCCACAGCTTTTCTTTTTTCCGTGTTGGCATTGTGCGCAAGAATGCACAAGATTGCATCACGAATCTTGAAATTTTTGTAGAAATATCTCAAGAAATGGAACCTTTTGAACCATTCAAAACAAATTCCATTCTATATTTTATGATAATTATGATGAACAATTCTTTTTCGTGCATGCTAAGAAGTGAAAATAACTTTTCATGAGGTCCGATAATGAGGTCTGATGATTCTTCAGGTCCGGAGTGCATTTATGAACATCACAATAAACAGGAATATTAATTTGTCATTTACAATCCCAGGTGTATTTTAGAATGCAATAAATATTTTTCTAGGTTTTCTCATGAATGTTCTCGTATAGGCATCTGAATTTCATAGAATAAAGAACATTTACTATATAATCATGAAGAACCAAGCAAAGTGGCCTTATTTTACTCACCCTATATTGTTTTTTCTTAATAAAATTTATTATCTGATGAATCGAATGATGCTACTTTGTCTCGAAAGGACGAAACCATGCAAGCGTAGATGTGATTCAAACCGCTCCGAAAGTGTGGTTTCTGCTTCTACGTACAGGGTGGCGCAAAAGTCTGGAAACACCCCCATAACTTTTGAACGGGGCATGATAATTGGATCAATTTTTTTTTTCTAATCAAAGGAGGGATCAAGGGCTATCTAAACGGGGGACTTTGAGTTCCCCAGCCCTGTAGGGGACGATGGGGGGCCAAAATCTCAAATGAGACGGGGGGGCTTGTGATACGTCATTCGATAGAGTTTTCCAACCCGAATCCAGCGGGTTTTTGTTTTCTGAAATCGGATCGTTTTTCGCTGAGTTATCGTAATTTTAATACTCTGATTTGGCAAAGTCTGGAACAAACCCCCATAACTTTTGAACGGGACATGATAATTGGATCAAATTTTTTTTGAATCGGACGTTTCTTTATCCCAATCTTGGCATTACCCAGAATCAATGGCGTGGACGTGTCGGGAATCTGATTCCTTGTGCGTGTGTGTGTATGTGAGTAGGTGTGTGTGGGTGTGGGTGGTTGTGGGTCGATTTCAAAAAACAAAGAACCGCTGGATTCGGGTTGGAAAACCCTATCGAATCACGTATCACAAGCCCTCCCGTCTCATTTGAGATTTTGGCTCCTCCCCCCCATCGTCCCCTACAGGGCTAGGGAACTGAAAGTCCCCCGTCAAAATAGCCCTTGATCCCTCCTTTAATTCGAAAAAAATTTGATCTAATTATCATGCCCTGTTCGAAAGTGATAGGGGTGTTTCCAGACTTTTGCGCCACCCTGTAGAACGCAAGCTCATTATAGAGAATTATTTAATATCTCTCGTGTACGAAACACCTATTCACACAGCAACACAGTCCCGGAAGAATTCATAATGAATTCTTATCGAACTGATTGGGTTCTTCATCAATTCTTCAAGGATTCTTCTGGGATTGTAGTGTTGCGTGGGTATGCACGTATACCCATACGAATATTTTTGGGCTTCGCCAATGCTGACAATAAGATATAGCTTGGCGCAATGTTGACAGACAAGGCTTGGCAATCTATAAATCTTCAATGTTGATCAACAATAAATACAATGTTGCACCGATGTCAGTGTTCGACGGATTTCGTTTGGCAGCCTATTATTGTAGCACAATTGCGCCAAGCTTGGCTGTTGCTTGGCTCATCCTTGGCCCAACATTGACTAAACGAAAGATTCCATTGAACGCCAGGGTCATTTAAAATGTCGTTCAATATTGCCCCAAACGTTGGCCTAGTTTCGGTAGAAATTAGCTTTCAATGTAGCGCCGATCATTGGTAATAGCATGGCTCAATATTGGCGACCTATATAATATTTTTGCTACGTTACTAATCAAGTGTTTCTCGCGAGTTGTGCAACGCGTATAGGAAGAATATATGAAGGCTTAAGTAAGTCTTTGGAAGAACACTCCATCGCTCTTTACTATGAGTCAAACTAGAGGGCTCCTACCGCTAAGCTAACGTACATTGTGTCTACTTCTCATGGCAAAATTTAGCAACAAAAGACTCCGAGTTGTTCACAAATAAATGAGGGAAAAAGAATAAGACTTCAAATATATGTTAGAAATTGCGAAATGTGCATACTTTGTATATTTCTGGGTTAAATATTTTTTACTTTGATCATTGGCGCAGCATTGACAAAAAAAATTTCCAATTGTTTGCTAATGATGGTACACTTCATTGCCATTGTTTCATCGATGATGGGACTCTATTGGAAAAACACGCAGGTAAATCATAAAATGATGTTATCATTCCAGGTTTTCGCCATGCTTGGTTGCCAAGCCTCGGCCATACTTTATCTACGTTGCACCATGCCAGCGCCAATTGTGAATTTCTATATGGGTAAATGAATGAATGGAAACAATTGGATGTAGAGTAGATCAATGATGGAGAAACGACGTAGATGCAACGGATGAATATCACGTCCCTGAAAACTACACTGAGCTATAAAATTAGGGTACCCCATTGGTTCGGGAATTGGTTTGTGAATTCATCTAAATCTGAAAATTATCAACATGGAAATTTCAAAATGCCGTATCCCAGCGAATACAAAAGATATTTGAGCAAACTCAACGGCATTTGGAAGGGCAAAGCTTATACTTTGGGATGATGTTTATAGTTTTTTGAGTAACAGGAGCAGTTCGATGCTACATACATTCAAATATAGGCTAAAATGGTTGTTTTAGTATTTTTAAGTTAGGATATCTCGGAAACCAGAGGTAATCAAGAGATTTGGACCTCGGATTCGGATTCAGCGGACCAAAAATCTTCGGAAAAGCAAATTCCGGTTTCCGAACGAATGGGGCACCCTAATTATGTAGCCCAGTGTTGTCAATAATTATTATATTTTTCAGGCGAAAAAGATTAGAATGGTTTTGTTTTTCTTAAAACAAATCTGACTTAAAAATTGGTTCACCCGTTCACGAATTTGAGAACTTACCAGTGTCGAAATATTTTCTGAATCCTACCACCTTTTTCAAAAAATTCTCCTCAAAATATGATTTCAATTCGTGTCCAATAATATCCCGGGGGAAAAAACACGTTGAAAAAAACGTCAGCAACTTGGTTCAAAACAACGTTGAGAACAACGTTGTTTATCATGACAAAAAATGGCTGCTCTTCGGGCAAGAAAAAAACAACGTAGAGAACAACGTGGTTTTCTACGCTGTTGCGACGTATCACGAAATGCGGTTTTTAATAGAATCCTCTTAATAGACCCTACTTCCATAACCGTGCTTGAAAAATTGTGGGAAAACTACGTGATAAACAACGTCAAAAACTACGTTGTTTTCAACGTTGTTTTTTTCTTTTCCTAAGAAAAACCATTTTACCATGGTAAACAACGTTTTTTTCAACATAGTTTCCCATGTTGTTTTTAACGTGGTTTTTTTCCCCAGGTACTTTTTATTAAAATTCTACATTTTCGTTAGTCTGTGTTGTTATTTTCCTAAAAAAAACAAAACCAAACAAACGAATGAGAATTTGCGTAGAGGGAAAAGTTCTTTACAACGATAATACTGAAACAATTTACAAAATTAGAAATGGAAAGCCTTGTTATTAGAAAAAACCCGACTAATTTCTGATCCGCATTTTGATACTGTAGATCCATGTTTTTTTATTCTTTTGGAAACTTCAAAAAGCACCGCTAACTACTTCCGGATTTGGGCGATAAAACCACGTAACTTACAGTTCGACTTTGGGATAGGGTGCATCGATGATTATTAGGTTGTGAAGGAAAATTAGTACACTCCAAGGAGGTACTACGTATAATAGCCCATGAGATACAAGGTTCCATTTTCTCAAAGTGACCGCCCATGACGTGCAAACCGGAGGATCAGAAACCAAAGATTTCTCCGATTTTTCACTTCACCTTCTTGCAAACTGTTATATGTTGTTTATAAATTCAACCCATTGTTAGAGAAATATTGAGGAATTGAAAATAAAAGATTTACAGCAATGTACAAAATGAATCATACCCTACCCACAGCTCTGTCGTACACGGAGAAAAAAGCATTGCTGGCACAACAAATAGGTCTGTTACTATAGCGCCTACAAAAAAAATTAGCTGAAAGAGCAAAAACAATGATTGACACAACTACACTTTTTTGCTGACATAAAGAAATTTGTTAACAGAACTAACGTCTTAGCTGCCGGAGTGAATATTTTTGCAAGGACAACAAATTTCTTTGTAGGTGCTATAGTAGCAAACCATTTTTTCTCCGTGTAGATAATAAATTGTTTTCTTCCAAATTCAGCATATTCCTCGTGATATTAGATTCCCTGCATCTGGATACATTCTATCCTTCCCTTTTGTTTGCACTTAACATCTCATTCGGTTATAAGGATAATTTCGTAAGTAGTCTATGATTTATTTTGTCCAGCACTTCGGAAGATATCGTAGGGTTCGATTGAAAGATAGATGATTTTTATCCCTCAATTAGATCCACAATACAGGTCGCATTTTTCAGGATAAAGAAAGTGAAAACGGATGGAAAAAAGGAACTTTCTCCATGACCCATAACCGCATAGAAGGGTTGCGGTCCCAACCTGTCCCGTTAAACTCTATTTTTTGCCTCTCATGCGTCTCTCTTCTTAATACAGTACATGGTTGTAGTGACACAATACTGGGGCCTGACTGAAAATATGAAAGGGTTGTTGGCTGAAATATTATACACCCTCCAACGTCCTGAGGGTTCTTATGCCTGCTCTGTCTAGTAACGCCCAACTTTCTCATTTGATGAAAAGCCAAAACCACATATTTCCTCACAATGACTGTTTCAAGTCACTTTCTCTAATTCTTTTCAATGTTATTCAACCGTGTGCGAAGAAGGATTCATAAAGATTCCGAAATATAGCAGCAAGGCAACATATTTGAGGAGTCAGCTCTGTGACCGAGAAATTAGTTCTAAAACTTAAAATATATATACTTCTAAAAATTTCCAATGTTTACGTTAGTTTTAGATTTCACTTAGAATACGCCCTGTGAAGCATTATTCCAAGACATGTATTTCGACGATTATCTCATTTCGAAATAAATTTATATGAAAAATGTGTTCCATTCGATCTCCTCTCTTCATGAAAAGGAAGAAAAAAAGTTATTTCTGTCGAACACCTTACCTAAAATCCCAGGTATATAGATTATACGAGTAACAGAAAGTTGGGGATAAAGGGTTGTTCCGTAAGGTCCCCAATCATTTTCAATCATTTCAAACCGTTCAACCTTACAAAAAGCATAAATCCAAGGATGAACGGCAACGTGCGTATCCATGCGTTACGTGTATCAGCAGGTGCGTAAAAATGCATACGTATAGGTAGCTTTAGGGAAGGGTTACGGAAAACTACAAATATAAAGAAGGGTTGCAACACGACCCTTCTCTCGCGCACAGGTGAACCTGACCTGAGTATTTCGTGGGAGCTTTTTGGCTCACCACTTATAAAAGCGAACAAATGTCAACTTTGACACGATGTTACAAGAAAAGGGCGAAGTCGTTGGCGAAGATGAATAATAACATGTTGCGTCTAATGATGAGTTGTTTCTTTTTTATGAAAATGATTGAGGTTGATCGAAATAAACTCTCCATACAAAAGCAATCATGAAATAAATTGTTGACATCCTTCATACAAGATCCCTTTTCGATCCAAGCCACACGTTTTTTAATTGATTTGTCTCTTCGCGTGTTAAGAGAAAGGGGAAAAAAACGAAAGGACGGGATTGCATCTACACTGGTTCTGGAATTAATCCATTACACGATATATTAATTCGTCCCCGCATAGTAGTGATCACGTTATCCAGGTAACATAGCCGATGGCTGCTGTTGATTCTCGCTTCCTTGTTGCGATTGAAGACCCTATCCTTAAAAAAAAAAAGATGAGCAGCGGGAAGGCAAAGGGGCAGAAACGCGCCACGCACGCGCTCAGGTAGTCTTGAAAGGGGTCTGACACGGGGCATCATAAAAAAGTTTGGCTTCACGAGAGAAAGAGAGATGAAACAGAAGAATACCGACAGTCAAACGGTGGTCGAACATCGTAAAGTACCTGCGGTGAAACATGGAGTGTTTTTGGTGAGCGAAAGGAGAAAAAAATGAAAAGAAAAAAAGGATTTATCTCGTGTGAAATGCATACGTTTACAGGAGAGTTACGATTTGATGTAGAACAAGCTGTGAGAGAGGGAAACATGTTCATCTTGTTTGGATTTTATTGCTAGTTGAATTCATCTCACTTGAATTCAAATAAACTCATTCCACTTTATAATAAAAACAAAAATTTTCTCATTCTACCGCAAAGTATGTCCTACATATTTTTGTATCATTAGCAATTATAATAAATTCTCTCAAGTTTGTGGTTCAAAAATAAAAACAATCAAAGAGTTTCTATTATTTCGTTTGTTTTCTTCAACTTGCACATAAAAGAGATCAAGAGAAGAATAAGGAGACATATTTAAACGTTACAAAACTTTCTTTAAAGTATATTGAGGAGTATCCACCTGCTACTCTTTCTCAAACTCTCATACGCCCATAGCTACTCACCATTATCGTCGACTCTGCAGGTTGTTTTATCTCCTTGTTGGTACGAGACTTTTATAAGTGCACTGCCACTAGCTAATATAAATTCCTTTCTACTTTTTTTTTCCTTTTCCTCGCAGTCACGAAGAGTTGAGGGAATGAGAATACATATTTTTAATGAACTCAAAACCGTTATAGGAATATAAATAATATTATTACGCGTTTAGGATGTAAATTTATTATTTAATGATCGAAAAATTGAGACAAAAACCTGAATCATATATATCGGGAGATCTTCCGATTGCCGTCCCTGTTTTCTAATTACCCTGGTAAAAAAATCTCTCTGAATCTCTCTGAAAATTTCACGTTTCAGGGAGATTCAGAAAGAATCAGAGAAATTCAGAGCAATTCAGCGTGGTTCAGAGGATTTCAGAGACCAGTGGATTGAAAGAACTCGTGCTTTGAATTTTTCAGAAGGATTCAGAAAAATTCAGAGGAACTCAGAGATATGCAGGGGAATTCTAGGAAATTCAGAGACGAACAAATTCAGTAAAATTCTTGGTTCTGTATTTCAGAGGCGTTCAAGGAGCGTCAGACGCTTTCGGAGATAGATGCATTCAGAAAGATTGTGCATAGAACTTTTCAGGAATATTCAGAGTAATTCAGAGAGATTCAGAGGAATTGTGAGAAATTCAGAGAGAAATTGATTCAGGATTCCAGAGGTATTCAGGGAGTGTCAGAGACTCACAGAGACAGGTGAATTAGGAAAATTTGTGCGTGGGATTTTTCAGAAAGATTCAGAGAGATTCAGCGGAATTCAGAGAGATGCGGGGGAAGTCTGGAAAATTCAGAGAGGAATAATTTCAGTAAAATCTTGGTCCTGCATTTCAGACGCTTTCTGGAAGTTTCAGAGACTTCCAGAGGAAGATACATTAAGAAAAATTGTGCGTGGAATTTTTTAGAAATATTCAGAGGAATTCAGAAAGATTCAGAGTAATCCAGAGAGATCCAGAGAAATTCAGAGAAATTCAGAGGAATTCAGAAAGATTCAGAGTAATCCAGAGAGATCCAGAGAAATTCAGAGAAAATCAGAGAGATTCAGAGAGGGCTTTGAAATCTGAATACACTGTAAAAAAATTTCACCGGAAAATTCCAGTACATGTACTGGAAGTCATTAACCTGTACATGTACCGGAAAATTTCAGCACATTTGTACTGCAAAAATTCAGTGCAAACGTTATGGAATTTCCGCATCAAAACTGGAAATTTTCTGAGCCTCGGTACTGGAATTTTTCAGTACACGAGCTGGACTTTTCCAGGACATGTACTGGAAAATTAATGCTGAAAATATCCATGAAAATTGAAAAAAAATTGCTCACGCAAAGTGATTTTGCAGGGTCCTTGTGTTCCAAGATGATTGAGAAACTTTTGATCGTTCATTTGGATGGACAGAAACTCATGTCTACCTAACAGGATTTGAACCCACACTTTTCTACCTGCCTACCAACTGAAACCTAAGACCTAACCGATGAGCTATAGCGCGACATGTTGGAAGGCCAGCTTGGGTTACTACATATGCTTCATATCTAGAACACAAGAGGATAAGTCTTGGAAAAACCTCATATATCAATTTCATTGGCTACAATTACAATTATTATTCAAAATCTCAATCAGGAAATTTTTAATATAAAGACTTGAAATTTTTCCTGCCAGAAATGACGAAGTCCAATAGAAGTGGAAAATTTCAGTGCAACAGTGATTAAATTCCGTTGCATAGCAACTGGAAAATTCCATCACACGACCTGAAAATTGCAGTTCAAAACCTGTATAATTCAATTGCATAGTAACTGGAAAATTCCATCACAAAACCTGAGAATTGCAGTTAAAAACCTGTATAATTCCAGTATACCAACGATTAGGTTTTTTTTTCTAAATTCCAAATTTTTTCTCAAGTTCTTTTTGAGGGAATATTTTTTTTGGTGCACAAGAACTATAAAATTGTAGTACGAGCCGGTAAAATTTTCGCGAAATCATGGCAAAATTTCAGTACATCATCTCAAACTTGAAAATTCCAGTACAATGACTGAATTTTCAGTTATGCTTGGTAAATTTTCAGTAACGTAACAACAAAATCTCTGTACATGTACTGGAATATCCATATTCCAGTACTAGCACTGGAAATTTCCAGTCCAGTTGCACAGTAAATTTCCAGTTTTTTTTTACAGTGTACATTAGATTCCGGGAGATTTAGAGATATCCAGGTAAATCCAGAAGAAGCTTTGAAGTTTAAATGTATGAAATTCTGAGGGAGTCAGTGATATGCGGAGAGATTCAGAGAAAGTTGAAGAATTCAGAACGTATCACTATCGGAAAAGCCTCTAACTTCCTCTGAATTCCTCTGGAATTACTCTGAATCTCTCTGAAATTTGTCTCGAAATATAGAGAGGTTCATAGAAATTCAGAGAGATTTCAGAGAGATTCAGCGAGATTTTTTTCACCAGGGTACTTTAACGGAATCTATTGTTTGTTTGGCCCATTCATGAAACACTCATTCTTCCCCGCGCAAAAATCGCACTTTTAGGCCATTTTGAAGGGTAAGAGTGTGTTTCTATTAAGGGGCAGTTCTCATCAAGCGAATTCCGAAATACGGTGATTTTCTCGAATTTTTTCTCTCAAGAAGGGAATGAATTGAAAACTCGAGTTATTTCAAACTCATCAAATGGGTCTTGAAGTCCATGAAAAAAATTTTCTCAAATTAAAGGATTCGTATTCCGAAACTTTGAAGGCGTTTTTCTCGAAACCATGTTTTTCAAGTTTGGCTCCACGATATCTCAAAAACTACTAAACGGATCGCTCTTTTGTTTATTATTTTGAAGTTGATTGAATTTATCGGAGGATGAACCTGAATGGAGATGACATTTGCCTTTGTTCTTCATTTCATGGCACTTTAAAGAGCAAAAAAAGGTGAAAAAACGCTACCAGGAGTTTACATGTCTGTCATTTTTTCAATTTTGGACTTTTTATTGGTTTTATTGGTACAACCTTCAACAAATATAATATATTTCATAAAAATTTTTGGATTTTTGATAATTTTTGTCAGTGCTTTAGTGGCACCCGATTGATCACTATTTTTTTAGGTGGTTATGTTTTAACACGTATCAACAATTCCCATGGCATTATTTTTCACTGGAAACCATCTTTTCATGTACTTAAAGACTCAATTAACAAGCGTGAAAACCCCCGAGTTTACTTCCTTCCGTGAAGCAAAATTCGAGAAAATCACCTTATTTTGGGGTCGCTAGATGAGAATCTCCCCTTAAAGGCCAATCATGTCAAAATTAGAGCGACATTTAGGACATTGGATGGTGAGCGGAGCTAGCGCAATTTGGGACATTAAATGACGAGCAGCAGCAGCGCGAGCGTCCCCAAATATAATAAGTGTGAGCGAAGCAAGTGCTAGTTGGGACATCAAAAGCCAGCGGAGCGAGCATCCTTAAGAATAGGAAGTGCGAGCGAAGCAAACGCCATTTAGGATTTCAAATGATGAGACGCGCGAGCGTCCTCAAATTACACTGTTAGGAATGTCTTTAAATTTAATATATTTTTCATGTACATTTGTAAATGAAATTTCCAATTCTTGATGATAGAAATGAAAATTCACTTACACGCAACTGAATTATAAATTTTTGCTATAGTATATCATACATTGATATATATTTTCGTAACTGAAATTTCATTCAAATACAATTGAAATTTCAATGAATTTTTCAGTTACGTGAATAACTTTTGCTTCGATTACATGTAATTGGAAGTTCAATCCAAACTTTCTAACAGTGTAAATAAGTGCAATCGAAGCGAGTGCGACTTGAAGCGTTAAATAGCGAGTGGAGCGAAAACAATTCTGATGGCAAAAGTGTCAATCCTCAAACCAGTGGTGCAAAACTTTATTGGAGTAAAATTGCAGAAATTATATGGAAAGACAGGACTCATCATTACTGAAAAGAATCCATAGAATCTGATGACATGAAATTTAATGGGATTTGGTCAGAACATTGTACAAGATTAAATGAGATTTGGCGAGAATCAATGGTTTTTTTGAACCGGGGACAGTTGTCAGTTTACAGTTGGAACAGAATGGAAATAGAACCTTGGAAATGGTTCAATTTCATTTCACTTGGCAGAACCTGAATGTTTTGACTCCACAATATCCTGAAGGTTTGATTTCACGAAGAATTTTCATAGCCTCGGATTCAAGAATTTATAAGACATTAGTGAAATTTTCCAATCATATGTTTTTGGGATATTGAGTAGTTGAGACTTTGAGGCTGTATCGAACTTATATTATGAAAATTCACAACAATGTGCGATTCCTTTTTCTGTTTTAGAAATCGTGCTGCTGATTCTTCTGTCTATTTTCCGACTGTTCGATACCATATCTCCTGTTTCAAATTTCCATGTTTTTCAATATTCATCGTTGAGGGACAATTAATCGATCCACGTTGTTTGTGATTGAGATGTTCGCAGATGTATAATTCAAAACTCTGAATGAATATCCATGATTATTTAAACGATTTGGATTTTTCTCTTCGTGAGAAATTGAAAACATATCATTGAACATCGTATTCATCAACTGATTTCAAAAATTTACCAAAACCTCTATTCGTACTCCCGAGTGTTAGGGAATTTCTTGTCCAACTTTCTGTTCCCTCAGAAACTCAGCGAAATTTTTTCTTGTATAAGTGTCTGCACATAAGCGAGAAAACAGTACCGATTACTGAGGATAACATCAATCGATTAGAAAATCAATGAATTGACAATTAATTCGTTAACGCTAGCTAACGAAAGTCACGCGCACGACTGGCTAACACAGTACCGCATGAAGAATGGTATGAATTTGAGTTTTAGGCTATTATTGTGTTTCACAATCATGACCATCCTCAGTGAACATTTTTTTGTCTTGCGATATTCTTTAGATAAGCTTGAGATCTCTTATACAACACTTTCAGATGAATTTGAGACCGATTTTTGTCCAAGACTCGCGTAAAAGATAACTTTAACGTGTTTGAAAAATATCAAAAGACGCAAAATGTTGATAATGGCTGCGATTTTCTTTTCTCGTGCATGATCAGAGCATTTTATTTATAGTACAAGTCTAACCAGGGACGAAGAAGAACGTTTGATCAGCAGGAGTTCAAATTGAAACAAACGAAAATGCGAAGAAAATTCATTTTAATACTCATCTATAGTACAATTGGATTATTTCCCTCGGGAAATTTCTCTTTATTTACCTTCCATCGAAAAAAGGCCAAAAGAAAAAGTAATAAAGTTCATTCTGCGTACATTGATATGTATTATTAACAAATGAAAGGAGGAACAAGTGAAGATGAATGAACGGATGAAACTTAATAATCTCTTCGTCCGATTACAACTGCAGGAATAAGGGAAATATAGAATAACATAAGAACAAATCGTAACCGTAACGTTCCTCCCTTAAATACATTTTTTTTACGTCAAATGCTATTCAAATTTATCTCGTACAGTTGGTCAGAATGAAAAACGTTAGTTTCAATGAGCGATTCGTTACGAAAGTTTGTGCAAAAGAATCTTTCCTGCTTCTTTGAGTTTACCGTCTGGCCAAAGGCCAGGTCTTTCGACCAACTCTTGGGTTCAGTCCACCCTGATATACAGTCGTCGGTTGGTCGGTCGGGGTCAAGGGGTTGGCCAGCTGGCATCTGACGGTTGTGCAATCTGCACACAGGGAATTCTGTCGTCCTATCCGTATCCTTACGTACCTTCGCTACCCCCTTTCTTCTTCCAATCTAGGAAGGCTAAATTCAACGATCCACTGGTTACTCTTTGCTATGAAATCGGGGGTTACGGTGACCCTCAAAGTTTGAGAGACGATGAAGAGATGACCTGACGGACCGATCGACCGACTGGTCTTGTTTCGTGAACAGGGGTTGGCTCGCTCCTGGATAGCAGCGTCCTTCATTGTCCAAGCTCGGAGGTTTCAATGGCTGGCCATCCACCGCCATTGTTGGCATAACGATTCCATGGGCAATGGGACAGAAAGTATACACGTACCGCTGCCTTAACTTACCCTACACCATTCGTCGCCAACGTCAAAGATAACATATCTCTCATTTATTCTCCACGTGCGAATCGTGTATGGAATTTTTTCAGGATTTATACGTATTTCTGTCGTTACTAATCATGATTTATTCATTTGAGGTTTATCGTCTTTCTATGCATGATCCCCGTCGGTGGACTGCTCGTCAAAACCAAAGAGATTTTCCGTAAAACTTTCGTACTTCTTTTCAACAGTGGTTTGTCATTTGCACAAATATTTTCACTTTAATCGATCTTCAAAAGTTGTAAAGTACTATGCGCATGATAATTTAATATATTCACAAAGTCTTCGAGACTGTGTATTCGAAGTCAACGCTGTACGAATGAGCGCGACTCATTAGTTAACCAGGTTCGCACCTTTCCTGTCGAGATGACATTTTTCAGTGAGTTATGGGGGTCGAAAATATTGTTTTTCTCCTCCATCTTCAGATTTATATGCCATCCCACCCACGTACCTCAGACCATAGATCCTTGCGATGGCAGGAAGTACGTAGTTAAAAAAAAAATATTCATGTCGCAAGTAAATAGACTCGGGAGTGTCGTCGACGTTGTTGAAAGTCAACTGAGTTGTATAAGCAATTCATCAATGCTATTGTACGATGAAACATAAGAAGAGGAAATAAGAATAAACTGAAAAAGAATATCAATTGAATATCATCGTTCTCAGGTTTGCTTCTTCGAATGCGTTTGGGTTTTTCATCGACGAGAAAAATCTTTGCTCTGGATTGACAGCCATTTTGTAATCGACACCGCCATCGTTTCAACCATTCACGACCCTTACGCAACCCTATTCCGAATGAAAGGGTTTTCAGGTCAGCCCAGTCGATTCACCCTTTCGTTCATGAAGAGGGATTAATTCGTATTCCTGTCACAACAAAACCATTCGAACATCAATCTGAGATTCTATTGGCTCAAATCAAACAGTGTGTTTAGTCGAACGATGAAAGGGGAATAATATACCGTTAATTACAAGAAGAAGAAATTATTCCTGTCTCTAACGAATTCGTACTCAATTTTCTAACACCATATGCGTGCTAGAACAATATTTACATATTCCAACAGTTCTCTTCTACTGAATTTCTAATTGAATTTACAACTGTTTACACAAAAATTTGTATTATTCTACACATTCTCTAATGTACATCGCGGAAGACTGAGAATGTTTTATTCAGAGTGGTTAAGGGATCAAACGTTACAAGATTTTTATCCATTGTTCGTGGCGCGTGGTAAGTTCTTCCTCACACGTGTCCCTAAAAATTAATTCTTCGATGCTTCACGATCCGATTCCTCAAATGCGGGCACCTGAACACTTCAGGGTTCTCGACACACCTTTTTCTACCTGTGCGTTCGAGCATTAATATCTTCGCGGTATCCGAATGATTCTTTCTGAAGAGTTACGGTTGTCTCTCGTATCAGATAACTACCAAACCCTGCTTTCTTCTTTTCATTTTATCTTTTGAAGTTCATTAAAACATCGCATCCAGGGAGATTCGATCAACAGTTTAATATATTGTAACTTAACTGACCGGAATAATGTAGAAACGAAAAGCTTATCTGAAAATATGTTCTCCTTTTGGCTTCCAGAAACTGAAAACTCGTGAATGGACATACGGCTGACGATGATCTGAATTGTAGCGTGAAGCGATAAATCAACATCTTTTCTCTTCGACTCTCACAATCGGTTAAAGGATTCGAAATACTTTTTCTGTTCTTACCCTCCCGCTTTGCTCGCGTGGAGTACATAATAAGGGGTTGCTTCGGTCTCCCTTCGTTCTTTTTTCTTTTCTCCTCTCGTCAAATTTCCACTTTTCAGGAGAAATATCACGTTCTCTGTTTTCCCTTCACTCTTCCCTCACAACTCATCCGTTTCCCTATCCTGTTTTTTCCTCTCCCGGAGCATCGTTTTTGTTTTTACTTCTCAATCTTTTTTCGTTCTTTTTTTCACCCAAATGCTTTCCCCAGAGTTTTTCGGTGCCGTATTCGACAAACAAAATTTTTTCAAATTCAACGAGAACATACAGAGGTTTTCTCGCCAACTCGTCGAGTGAGTGCATCTCAATTGTATGACAAAAAACAATATCATGGACAACCCATGGAAGCTAGCTGTGTGTTGTTTTTGGGCCTCATACCCACCGCATTTCCTCCTTTTTCCCCTTTTACGCAGATGCATGGTTTTGATTCTTCCCCCACGCCATGAGAACTTGAACGCTTTACTCCGAATTTTGTCTTTCCCTTTCTCGCAGAGAAAACCACTCTCCACTCTTTTTCGATCACCCCTGCCCCCCCCCCCTCTGTGCGAACGCGTGTAACGAATCCGCGCTTTTTTCACGTTTTTTTCTGCCGTTCGCCACCGAAAATATCCAGTTTTTTGGGGTGAAATGTGCACGCACGCGTGCGTGGAATAGAACAGTCAGAGGGATACAAATAGAGAGGTGTAGAACACACGGCGTAGATGCAATGAAAGGTTGAGAAAAAGAAATAGAATGAACGAAAAAAGTAGGGAAACAAGGATATTAAAACACGTGGTTAAAAATATGTAAACCGTCATTGGGAAGATAGGTAACACGTGGAGACAGTAAAATAGGGAGACAATGCGTCATCGGCACGCGTACGTCTCGAGGATGCTTTTTATGGACTAATACGATTCAATAAAAATCATTTGAGGGAAGCAAAGAGGAGATTTTTTTTTTCTTACGAGAAGATATCAATACCTTGGTATTTCTTTCGTCGTGTAATGATCGATCTTTCAATGAATGTTTGATATAATAAATTCAATACTCCACCGTGGTCATTCAATAAGATTACATCACGCCATGCCGATTTCTACGGTGTAATTAATTTTCTTTCATTTGAGTAATTCCTTTAATGATATTTCAAAATAATAGTTCCCGGTGATTTAGTTTACTTTAAAGAGAGTAACGACGAGGACGGGGACGGCGATAGACGAGTTTCTAATTATTGGCATTAGTGGGCTCTGTTCATTACGTAAAAATCGACTATAAGGTTCGGGAGTCGGAAGGCTTTTAGAGTTTATCTCTCGGGAGGGAAATGGAAGAGAAGAGAAAGAGAGAACGTAAGGTGCTTAATGTTGAAAACTAGAGAAAAAGAGAAAAAAAAATAGAGACTTTATAGCGGGCGTGGTCGCTCTTCATGGGGGCGTTCAAGTATTTTTAGTTGTTTGATGTCGGCACGCGCTCTTTTTCTTCCCTCTCTGAAATTTTTTTTTAACGCCACCAAAGCATCTGCCCTCGTTTAATGTCTTCTCGTTCACGCACTCATGCACGAACGACCTGCAGCCAAGCAATACGTAGTGTTCGGCGTATGGGTTTACACGCGTAAACGAGCTCTTGCAATGGTGGTGGTTTATTGTCTCCGCTGGAAAATAGGATTAAGTTACTCTCATTCTTTTCGTTAGAACACAGCAATAAAGGGGAAGAATACTATAAACAAATGCAATACTTCAGCCGGAGGAGCGAAACAAAATCCTACGGTTTGCAAAACAACATTATTTTCATCCTCTCTTCTATCGTCTTTCGCTATTAGATCGAAGTTCTCGAGGAAGCAATGATTCATATTTTTTTCTAATTGTTTTCCAATCATCGTCGTAGATAAAACTTGCAGGAGTCAGATGTTTTTGGAATAATTTTTGTGTTGTCAACTTCTTTGAATTCTTTTCGGGATGTTGATTCAATGGGAGAAAAGATTTCTCGCAGTGCCAAACCTTAAAATCCTAATTATCTCACATGCAAGTTGGTAATGTCGATTTTTGAAATGATCCGATAAAAAAAAAGGATCGATTTTGCCCAAGAAAACCCAAGCTTGTCTCAGGGTTGTCCCATTGTTTCAAATGATCAGTCAGCCAGGGTGTATTTGTGATATTTCGAGAACGAATTACGAGAATTAACATAGTTCGCACATGATTCAACGTTGAAAGCGAATCGATTGAAATATCCAAGAACGGGAATTGTCTAGTGACAGTACAAGTTTGTTCCAAGCTTCACGCATTTAAATTCTCGTATAGTTTCTACTTCATTTCCATACGATAATCTGAGGAACAAATTCATAAACTGAAATATGGATCAATTATTGTCTCATTATTGGGACATAACCATCGCTCCAAGCCTGGCCTAATTTCACCATTCCCAAACCGGGACCAAACTCACCCTAGTAAAAACAAATCTACATTCCTCAATATTTTTCTGATTGTCCGAAATCTGACAGGCATGAAGAGAAATGAAGAGATTTCTCTCATATTTCGAACGTTTTCAGAGAAATGTGGAGAAATGCGGAGATCATTTTTATTAGGGTAGTGAAAATGTTTATGACGAGTCTCGGCAGGTCTTGTGTCAGGCTTTGTTCACGATTGGGCTATTGATGCATAGCTGCATGGGTTCCTATCAAACGTGCAGAACTCCAATCGGAATGAACGGGATTTTTTAATTAGGGCTGTGATTAGCGTTCTAAAACAGAGAGAAAATCGAATGGTCGAGCGAACGATTTAAAAACGTAATTGTTATGATTTCTCCAAAACATTCTTTCGAGATATTTATTTCATGTCCATCTTCTTCCATTCACAGGGACTTCGTAAGCTCACAATTCGTCCGTTGAAAAGGATTATCTTCTAAACATTGTAAGGAGAATCAAGGAGAAGTTCATATAAACTGAAGGACAGCTACTGTAGTTTTTCTAGTAACGTGAAAAAAAAAAGTAGAGAAAATTCTCGGGTTTGACATTGATATAGATGGCAATAGGTGGTAGCATAAGAAGACAAGCCGATGACGATAATCGAGGTCGTCTTTGGGGTTCTTCTTCTTTTTCCTCGACTTACAGCAATGCGACGTGAAAGCATGAGTAAGGTGTCGAAGAGGTTTGGACAGGAGAAAAAATCACATGAGGGATGTAATATATGCGAACGTGTAGCTGTCGTGTTGAGGCCAGTCGATAAGTTTCCTTTTTGTCTTCCACTCTCAACGATATCTTGACTCTCTTGTTTCAAAGATGTTTTTTTTCTCCGAAAAAATGTACACGAATCGTCATGAGAATGAATAAATCCATGCATTTCAATATGGCGTATAGGAGAAGAAACAACATGGCGAATTTGTTTGCCCTATTTAGAAGTGTGTATGTATTTATGATCGTATCGTCAACCGGATTGGCTTAAATTCAGACCCCCTTCTCGCCTATCATTTACGTATTTACGCGAAACAGAGAAAGAAAACGGGGACCTTTGATGGGAGTGGAATCGCTTTCGTGTCTAGGTCCATCGGTGTCATAAATTCCGGATAGCTATCATAGATTTATCATAGTCACGCACTCTCGCGCCTAGGACCCGATAATTGTCGAATTGTGGTAGTGGTTCCCGGTTGACCATTTGATGGAATATGATTCTATGGTTTAGAAGGGGAAAAACGCAACTACGGAAAAAGAAGAACGTAACAAAAGAGAGGAGAGGGATTGTCATCGAGGGTGAGAGAAAAATAATGGTTTGTGACATTCTTTGCTGCTTCGAGGGCGACAGAAAAAAAAGGGAAACCGTGTAGTACTCTTTATATTATTCACGGAAAATCTTTGTATCAATTTTTCATGAATAATTGTAATTATAGAATTTGGTTCTTGTTTGACAATTTTTTATCCATCAGTAGGGTTTCCAGATTTTTTCAACGATAAACTCATAAAATAATGTTCCTGAAGTTTGGATCGTTTATTGAACCGAATTAGTAATCGAATAGCGGAATAATCAGCTGTTTGAGACGCAAAATCTTGCGATATATTCTGCGAATGATGTTTCCAGTCCCAAGGAATCAATTCAAGAAGATGAATAACGATGAATCTTTGGATTTTGCGAGTTGGAATTTTTGTTTCATTTCTATAAACAATTCGAACTTCAACAATATACAAAATATAGATAAAGCTGAAACTAGTAGACGATTTTCATATATTTTTATGCAAAAATTTCCGGTACCTACCAACACTCAAAAAATACCGTCTAATGATAAGACGAAACTGCATAATCATAAGAAGATCCCGTTTCAAAATACTTTCAGACGGAGATTCGTCTTGTAACAAGACGGGCGACGTCTCAAACGATTCCATTTCACTAACAAACGACTTCTTCTATTAGTAAAACGGAACTCGTCGAATGACAAGACGAACTTTCTTCTCCTGATAAGGCGGGGAAAAATATTCGAAATTACTTACTTGGGAGCATATTAAAGACATTTTTTTTATCGTGAGACGGTTACCTTCTTGTGAGAACACAGGATTGATTTCAAGGTTAGACGATTTTCGTCTGTTCATAAAACTGCACGGTTATTGTATTGAGACGGCCGATTCTAATGGTAAAACGGGTTCGTTTCACCAGAGAAACGGACTATGTTTGAGACGGCAGCCGTCTTATGATCATAAGAAAAAAAGCAAACAAACCTCGTTTGAGATCAATTGGCTCAATTGTTCCATGATTGTCCCGCTGTTTCCAATGGATACTTTGCAGTCATAGGACATTTGTTCATATCTTCGGAATGGCTATTGCAAGCTTGGCAGACGCGTAACAAACAAGCGTTCGTTACCCAGCTAACCAAAGCTGATAAATAACTGGTCAATTACTACCCAACGAGATTGGGTGGGATTGATCAATACTTGTCCGCATTGGCGACCAATAATTGATCAATTGGATCAAATTATTCTTTTCATCAATATCTGTGAGAAAAGAAGCATTGGTTTATGATTAGTTAATCATCCTCTTATAACATTTTCGAATTTTGCACATTCTAAATGGTTCTAAATGTACGTAAATTTCACATAGCACATGAAATTTATGTACATTGCACCTACATTGAACGTGCAAAATTTAAGAATGTTATGAGGGTTTGGACCAGATTTGAAAAAAACCATTGGCCCAAGCTTGTCCTTATTGATCTTATTGTTCTCAAGTCTGGACCAAGTTTGGTGAATCGTTCGAGATAAGGCTTCGCAAGTCTTGTGCCAGACTTGGTCCATACACACATAGGCGGCTACCACCCACATAGCACACAATGTCTCAGCAATATTCCCAGAATATTACAAATGTCTCATTTGAAATATTTCTACGATATTACATGAATATTGTGTGTACAATATTTCGTATAACATATTCTGACAATCTTCCAATTGAAACATTGTATATCTGAGAGAGAGTATTAGTTGCCATTATCTGAAAAAATTAGTAAAATAACGTCTCAACTATTTTTTTTCAGTATTACTTACTAATTTTCATGGTACGATGTAATCGAAGGTTGGGATCGAAATTACTTGATTTTTAGTAAACACGACTATTTTTCAGAACTACTTTTTAATAGTAAGCTACATTGTAATAGGATAATTTATAAATTCTGGTTAGAATGACTTGTAAATGTGTACAAAATAATAACCTAGATAACAATCTACGAAAATCATATGACAAAGGTTGAAAAAATGACACTAGGTTTCATTTTCGTCTTGTTCTTGAACATTTTATCCACATTTATCGCAATGTCGACCAGGGGAACTATATCGTTTGATTCCAATTTATGACCTCTATCGATACTTGTTACTACATTTGTACATATAAGAATGAATGCCTTGTGAAGATACCACTCCCATTATAGAGAAAACTACGCATTCAAAATCAATTCAGCCTTTAGACCCCCGACAATCTGAATTGCACAATTTAAAGTAGCAATTTTGACAACTTTGACTCACGCGTCCTATACGTTTGAAAGGAAGGAAAGTGTCCAAGGACAATTGAATACGAAAACAAGCTTAGTTGAATCATTCAAATTTTCAGTAGCTGTCATCGAAAATATTTAGTTGAGACGTTTTAGTTACAGTCACTATAAGAATTGCTCTCAGTGTGTATCTGATATTTTGCAATGTTCTCAGAACGTACGATGAGGAACGTGTAAACTTCGTCGCAAATGAAATATTGTGAGAATATTCTAATAGTAATATCCTTTATTTAACCCATGCCCATTGCAAAACTGCTTGACCTACGGAAATGTGACTATTGGAGAGAGGGTATCCAGTTGGAGGAAAAAATCCACAGGAAAAAAATGTTGACAATTTGCTGAAACAATTATTGTTCAAACAATTTGTTGGAAATACCAATTTACGTAAATGAAAACCCTGGAATCGTGTTTTACAGAATATTTCATGCAAGAAACGATGGTTCGGAGAATTTTTAGCCATCGCAATTGTTGTAAATAAAACGTATAAACAATTTCGAATCCTTCATCACCGTTTGCGCCCACAGGGAAAGTTCTTAGTTCATGGGAAAAGTAACTAGTTAAATCAGGATATTTCACTGGATGGTGGGATTGATTGGACGAGAACGTATCATATGATACGAGAATATCAAAATATGAGGGATTGTGTTATTGAGAATAATTTCTAGTGAGAAAAGGGCTCAGTCTAATTTTTTATGTATAACAATTGCAATGGCTAAAAATTTTCCGACCCCCCGTTGCTCGCATGAAATTTCCCGCAGAATACGATTCCGGGGTTTTCATTTACGTGAACTGGTATTTCCAACAAATTGTTTGAACAATAATTGTTTAAGCAAATTAAAACCATTTTTTTCCTGTGGATTCTTTCCTCCAACTGGATATCCTCTCTCCAATAGTCACATTTCCGCAGGCCAAGCAATTTCGCTATGGGCGTTAATGAGTCAAGAAAAAACGTGATTTCAAAAATGTGGTTTCAAAAGATTCTCAATAGAAATATTGCATAGAAACGGATTTTCCAAAAATTGTTCAGTAACCGGTATTCGATAAATTTTATAAGTTGATTACGAAAAAAACTTTACTTCGACGGACCAATTTTTCATCGTCTCAGAAAATTCTTAGTCATTTAGTTTACAACGATTTGAAGGAACTCACGATTTTAGTTCAAAATATTATTTGAAATTTATGGAAATTGCTCGCAATCAATTATGTATCACACTCTCTCTCTCTTTCACGATCTATCCATTCTTCTTTTCAAAAGATTCTGAACTGATGGATCTATATCATATGGGAATGAATTTTTCAAAGATTTTCATTGATCTGACCCAACACTTCGTAAAATTTCCTCAAGCCTTATTCATTTTTCATTCCAGAAGATTCTAAACCGATTGGTCTATATCTCACAGAAATGAATTTTTCAAACTCTCATCACCATGATTACAATAAATAGGACTTTTAGAGGATTGTCATCAGCTCGGAGATTCGCTGATGCGATAGAGACTTGGACTCTCACTCGCGGGACCCAGGTTCAATTCCCACTAGGGGACTTTCTCATAATCGACTTGCAATGTAGGTTTTCTTCTGCAAAAAACCATCCTGGTCAAGCTCACTCAACATTAGTAGAGTTAAACTCTGAAGAAATTTTCCTCGACGAAGAGTATTATTTTGTTGATATACGTAATTTTTTAATTTTTTTCGATACAGAATATCGCTGAAATGATCTCAGCAATATTTCAGAAGGTCTCCAGAATAATGCAAAGTAGGTGACATGAGACATTGTGGAGATATTCTGACAATATCTCTGAGATGATCTCCAAAATATTGCAAATTCCAAATCTAATATTCTGGAGATATTGCTAGAATATTTTGTGGTATGTGGGTAGTTTCACCTTCATACAAAATAGGAGATATTGAACAGATGAAACAATTCTAATCCTTCAACGAGAGAATATTTTCTCTATCAATTCTTTGAAACGTTGAATAACTTTAGCGGAATATTCTCGAAATTTTGGCCAGCAATTTCTTCCGATTCTTCCCTGATATAAATTGAAGCATATTAATAGTCGTTTCAATTCAATTGCTTACAATTCACCAAAATATACCGAAGTTGAATCTTAAAAAGATTTCACTTGCTCAGAGTCCATGAAGTAATTGAAATGTCGATAGAACTATCTTTTACAGACATCTTCTGATGTACCATACAACTCCTTGATCTTTTTTTAATAATATCCCGAGATACTTTGAAGAAGAATTCACTTTGAAAGAACGAATAGCTAAAAAAGTAACATTTCATAGCATTATAAATGATAGATTCATCGCCATATCACGCGCATACACGGAGAAAAAATTTCCTGACGTAGTAAATCGGGATATGATATACAGAATAGCATATCTTTGTGCTGATGTACGTAAAAATCCGCTACTACAGCCAACTGAATTACTAAGAAAACAACATCATCAACTAAAGCAGCAAATTTTCCGCTAGAATTTGCCACAGCTGAAAAATCACTGCGGTAGCTAACAAGATTACTATGATAGCAAATGATTCGCTGTCATAGCGAATTTCTCTTCTCTCTGTGTATAATGAAATGAAAAATGAATCTGTGAAGAATCAAATGAAAACCATAACGAATGCTTATGACGTAAACCTCAAACATCGGAACATTATTATTACTATTCGGGAGAATTTTAGAATCGAATTCAAAACGATTTCGAATGACGTGTCGAATCTGAGGTTGAAAAGATTTTTCCTTGGGCATCCTTTTTTGAACTTTTATACCGAAAATCTCCCTTCTTCGACTTCAGAGGAACAGCGCGTTTTAGCAATATCCGTAAATACCCAATAGTTATAGGATGGCGTACGAAGGCGGTGACCCCTTGCTTCGTCTTGACGAGTTTTGTAATCCTCTCTTCGTGGCAGGCCTTTTTGTAGCGAACAAAGGGGTTGACAAAACATGACAATCATAACAGCCATAACTCTCATAACCGATGTGGGTGTAGGGCCACAGAGCTTCGGCGAACCTTGGTGAAGCGACAAAAGCCTTTCTTCTTCCTTTTCTGCTTCACTTGGATCTAAACAAATATTATTTTGACAGAAATCGTGGGGTCAGCCTCGCTTGTTTGTACACTTCGACTTATTGCACAATTACGAAAGCGTATTATAAGCCAAAGTTTACGGACGATGAATTCTTCTTCAAGTTTTTGGTATATCAAATATTAGAAGGGAATAAAATAGAATCAATATCAGTAGTACGTCGTAGTAAATTTTCGGTGTTTATAAAAAATTATATCAAAATCATCGTCAGTCGAATCAATAAAAGTTTATTTGACTCAAAAATATGATAAAAATTTCAGAAATTGTTATTTCTTCTCTTCCGAAAAGACGTCTAAGTTTCAATATCATCGTTACAAACTTTGGTCGAATTGTTCAACATACGATAAATTTTCAGTTTTCTCAGAAGGTCCCGTGTATTCTGCGTTGATTAGAGTCGCGTAATGCAACACTTGGTCGGCACATTGAATAAATTGTTGTACGTACGGAGCGCATTTGATAGGTGCAGCTTTATTCTCTGCATAACATTTCATTAACTGTTTAAAATATCAATCATCATTTATTGTCTCAATCAGAATCCAACGAAAATTGAGCATTAGAAACGGATGAAACTTTGGTACGTATTTTTCAAAAAATCATACATGGAGGAAAAAATTTACTGAGAGAGCAACATGTTTGAAAAATCGCAAACAGTTTACTGTTATTGCAAAAGAGTTGCTGTTCCAGCAAAATTAGATTTAGAACAGAAATTCTCAAACATCAGAAATCAAGTGATGAATATTATTGACAGTCAATATGAGGTTCGCAGGATTTTCAGGAATCATTTGCAGTTCTAATTTTATATCTAGAGTTTAATCTACCTGCTTGAAGAATCTCATTGAACCGATTGATTCGCATTGATTCCGATGCGGAAATCCGATTCAAACCCATTAAAAATTGATTCTCAATGGGTTTGAATCAGTTTTCTGCATCAGAATCAATGAAAATCAATCGATTTAATGAAATTCTTTAAGCAGAGCTTAGCAATGTGCTCCATCCCTGTGGATTGGAAATTTGTATTTGTTGGTCAATTGTTCGGCAAGTACGTAGCAAAATTTCGTCTATTTTTCCAAAAGCTCAATCACTCTCAAGGTATGCGTTCGAGTTTATTTTCGTCTTTTTTTAATATAATTACCTGATTTTGGTATGACGGACAAACCTCTATATAAGTGTTTTGGATGTAAGACTCGAGTCTTTGCAAAATATTATCCGCTTCTTCGAAGTCAAGTTTATTTTGTGCTGTGTGTGCTTCATCTATTTTCGAAATTCTATCCACCCATTGATCATTGCTATTCTGAGGTTTCTGTTCTCTTTCGTCATTAGTATTGTTATATTCATTGTTAACTGATTGTAAAAATACGCACGATGATTGAAATTGAACGGAAAAAATGAAGTCTTCAAAAAACTTACCTAAATTTTTCTCCGCTCGTTGAATAATCTTATCGCTAATCACCAGTACTTTGTCCCGTTCTGAATCAGAATCATTCATAATTTAATCGTGTATGAGATTATCTTTGATAAATTTCATGGGAAATTTTTCATTCAGGAGCCACTCTAGCAAATTAGTCAGGTTAAGTCAGGTTAAGTCTGGTTAAACCATGAAGTTGGTTTTGATGAGAAATTTTGTTTGAATCAAAGTTTCTTCAATCATATTTCTGTGAATCCAAGGATGAAGACAGAGAGGGCAAAAAACTCTTCTCATCCGTACCTATCTCAGATTTAGTTTTGAGATAATCTCATAAAACGAGAGCATTAAAAATATTTTATATAATTTCAGCTGAAATCAAGTCGAAGTCGTGTTTCCTCAGCAGCATCATATTTACGGTTTATGACGGTATAACATTGCAAAACAATACTCGACGAATAAACGAGCATGAGTTTCGTTACGACATCGTAAAGAAACCTTTTAACGTGCTTAGCTTGTATTCTCATTCGACCCGGGTTGCCTCGAGCACACGAGAAATTGTAATCCCATGTAATACATACATGCAACATTGTATGTATTAAAGATAACTTATAAATAAGGTACTCGAGAATAAACTACAAGAAGTTTATTGTACTTGAAGCATCTCGCTGAAAAGTATACATTCCTCCTCGACAAGTAAAAACAATGTGGATTTGGTTACGAGATGGATAGTTTCATTCTGAATTGTTGAAGAAAACATACTCGTATGTAGAGCACTTGGTGGTATAAATAATGTGTGCAAGTATTCTTTTGGTGGTGGATGAGTAAAATTCTTTTTTCATGCTTTATGATTGATTAATTTTTAATGAATTACATTTTAAATATAGTTGCTAAAAGTTAGGGTTGGATTTAACACATATCAATCCACGTAGAACAGATTAGTCAAAAAAAAACGTCGTTTTTATGTCATTTTGACGGAAATCCGTCACATTTCAGTCACCTTCAAAATTTTCATCTGACATGACCAAATTTTTCCGTCGGTTATTTTGTTCAGAAAAATTAAAAATGCGTAAATCTCAACATCAAATAACATGGCGTATCTAGAAATCAATGGATGTTACATCAGAATTATTCCTTTTGTGACATCATATTTCACATTTTCATATTTTGTATGCAATAAAAATCATATACGCGGAGAGAAATTTTGTAGTTTAATTTATTATGGGATTATTGCAGCCAAGGAACAGACTGAATTTCTAATAGAATTTACTGTAAAACATTGTGAATTTGATCATGCTCCTATTGTCTCGTCATAGCAAATTTCATTGTAAGTTCAGTCTGTTCCTCGGTTACCAAGTACCACAGTAAATTGAACTCTAAATTTCTCTCCGTGTTATGATTATTATATTTGAGGATAAAAATAAAGTTCAAACGAATTTATACAAAATTAAGTCACCATGAAGTGTTTGCATCATCATCCTGAAGTAATCAGTCTTATGACTGGTTTGACGAAATCCTCCAACCCTGTCTATGATCCGCTAAACGCTCAATTTCTACATATCTATGACAACCCTTATCTTGTATAATTTGCTTCATATAACTTAATCTAAGTCTACCTTTACAAATTTTACCGTTCATTTTCTCTTCTAATATTCTTTTCAATAAACTATCATGCCTTGTTGTGTGTTCTATCAGATTACTTCTTTTCACGACATGTTTCAAAGGACTTCTTTATTCATTTACCTTCTCAAGTACTTCTTCATTTTTTACTTTCTCTATCCACTTTATTCTAAGCATTCTTCTATAACACCACTTTTCAAAAGCTTCGAGTCTTCGTTGGTCCATTTTGCCAATTGTCCAAGTTTCGCAACCATATAATGCTGTGCTCCAAATGCACCTCTTCAAGAATTTATTTCTTACTGTTAAGCTAATATTCTTTGAGCATAGTAACTGTTTCTTTTGGTGGAAAGCCTCTTTTCCTCGTGCTATTCTTGCTTTTATATCTCTTTCCCTTGGACCGTTTTTTGTAATTATGCTTCCTAGATATTGAAATTCTTCCACTTGTTGAATTGTCTCTGCATGTATTCTGATTTTGGCTTTTCTGGATGTTTTCGCTGTTGTACAAATCATGAATTTTGTTTTGTCCTGATTCATATTCATACAATAGTTTTCTAGTAACATTGTTTTCATAGTGTTGAGAATATTTTCTAACTCAACACCACTCGTAGCTAATATAGCTATGTCATCCACAAATCTCAACATGGTTACACCTTCTCCCTGAATCTGTAATTTCAATTGCATTTGCTCCTCACTTCGTTCATCTCTTCTTCTGTATATAAATTGAAAATCAATGGTGGTAGTGAGCATCCTTGTCTCACCCCTCTTTTGATTTGTGCTCCCCCTGCCAGACCTTCTATTCCTATTATTGCGGTTTGATTCTTGTATAATTCACATATTATTCTTCTATCCTCAAAATTAATTCCTACACTGTTAGAAATTTCAGATTGAACTTCCAATTACATGTAGTGAAAGCAAAAGTTATTCACGTGACTGAAAAATTTATCGGGATTTCAATTACAATTTGAATGAGATTTTAGTTACGAAAATGTATATTAACGTGTTATATAATATAGCAAAAATTTAAAATTCAGTGGCGTGTAAATGAATTCTCATTTCAATTATCAAGAATTGGAAGTTTCATTTACAAATGGACATGAAATATATATGTAATCAAAAGACATTTCTAACATTATCTCATGCTTTTTGTATATCTACGAAACCTATATACACAGCCTCTAAGTGCTAAAATTGCTTTCCGCGTTCCCCTATTCTCCCTAAAACCGAACTGATCTTCTGCTAATCTACTCTGTGTTTTATTTCCTACCCTCCTGTATATAATTATGGTTAGTATTTTCGAGGCATGTGAAGTTAAACTAATCGTTCCTGGCATTTGTCTGGTCCTTGTTTTTTCGGAATTGTGACAATTTTATTCTTTTGGAAATCTTTCGGTACTTCTCCATTTCCGTAAATATCTCTGAGCGATTCAAACAGTGCGTCACGGGTTCTTTGACTGGAGGCTTTGATAAGGTCCGCACTTATGCCATCTACTCCTGGCGCTTTATATTTTTCAATTCTTTTAAAGCCCTATCGAATTCTGATCTCAAAATCAAATCTCCCAATTCTTCTTCATCCACATCTTCCTCTCTCTCCCTAAGAATCCTATATTATCGCTTTCTTTATACACACTGTTAAAAATTTCTGATTGAACTTCCAATTACATGTAACGGAAGCAAAGGTTATTCACGTAACTGAAAAATCTATTGAAATTTCAATTACATTTGAACGAAATTTCAGTTACGAAAATATATATCGATGGATGATATAATATAGCAAAAATGTAAAATTCAGTTGCGTGTAAATGAATTCTTATTTCAATTACGAAGGATTGAAAATTTAATTCTCAATTTAAAGACGTTTCTAACAGTGCACAACATATCAGCTGTTAATCAAGGATATGTGTTCTCGCTATCAGTAATTATTTCCCTCAGTGTAGCACTCTCACTCCAAAAGAATTCGAAGAGATTTCTCAAGAACTGTTTTCGAATGTTTTTGGAGTCTGTGGTGTGCTATATCTGAAAGACATTTTTTCGTTTTGCATAGGACATATTTGAAAAGGTTCCAGAAGAATTCATCAGAATTTTCATTTGCACTGTAAAACATAATCGTCATTTTCCTGCATGAAGCAACCGGAAAATTGCAATCATTGAATGAGAAATCAATTTCCAATATATGTGTATGAAATTTCCCATGAATTCCACTGAAAATTCATCCGTCCGGGATTCGATGTGCTGAAGTTTGTGTTCATCACAAAATTCTCAACAGCCCTGTATAAAGTTACGGCTAAGGGCGGAGAAAAACGACAACAACACATCAAAAATGGATAATGAGGGACAACACGTATGTTCGTGGGTATCCATTTCTGATGTGTGCTTGTCATTTTTTCTCTCTGTTGTGTCAAACTCTACACATGGAGACTTCTACACATATAAACTGAAAAACAGTTGTGACATCAGGATTTTGAACCGAAATTCAAAAGAGAGAAAAATGGTATCTCCCCAAGTAGAACAGATAAGTCAAAGAACCGTCATTTTGATCGCATTCCGTAGTCATCAAAATAGGTCAAAATGATATACCTGAAAACACTTCCTGTTGAAATAATGAAATGTTCTCTGAAATTCAAAGCTTTGAAAGAGGAAAGGAAAATGCAAAAGAGATAGAATTTAAAGAATCTTAAACAAAAAGCACATGAGGCATTCAAAATAATGTTAGATGGGAAATTGGAAGATCAAGAAGAGAGACTTGGAAATGAACAGTAGATAGATATAAATATAAAGGGGAACATAGAAGAATGTGCAAATAAAATTTTGAAGAACGATGGAATAGAACCTACACTGTTAAAAATGTTTTGAAATTTCATAACTTTTCCAATTACATCCGTAACTGAAATTTCCAATTCTTGGTATTTGAATTGAGAATTCATTTACACGTGATTGAATTTTCAAATTTTCACTACATTTTATTACGGATTTATGTATATTTTCGTAACTGAAATTTCATACACATGTAACTCAATTTTTCAGTTACGTGATTGGAAATTGCTTCCGTTACGTGTATTCGAAGTTTTGTCCAGAAATTTTTAACAATGTAAGACACTATGGATAACGGAAGAAAATTCTCAATTCGATTAATCACAGGAGGAAATACAAGAATAAGAGTAGCGGACAAGACCAGCAGGGATATAAGTCACTGAGCAATGAAATAATAAGAGAATCAAGAAAAGCAAAAGAATAATGGTTAGAAAAAAAATGTCAGGATATAGAAGTAAGATTAGGGGAGAGTAGCCTATATCGTACCACTTTCAACATTTAATTTTTGTGACAAGTCCCATCACATGGTAAAAAAATATGGAATATGTCATGAAGTAAAGGAGTTTATTCCAAATGTAATATATTTTTCTGGATCGTGAATACCAAGCCATTTCTAAGTAAAAAAACAATTTCGAAAACCTTGCAAATGGTACGATTTAGGAAACTGGTATCCTAAATCGTACCACCGGTTTCCTAAATCGTACCAGGTACTCAATATTGAAAAAAAACACAGGATTACTAATGCAGATCCATAAAACAGTTTTAGAATTTATTATTGAAACAATTTCTTATTTTATTTGAATACAAGCTGAAAAAATTATCTTTATCATAACATATTTAAATGCATTTATTTCAACAAAAGTGATGAGCTAAACTGTGAAATAGCTCAAGACATTGAGGAATCATAGGAAATGGAAAAATTTTTTTTTCCAGCCCTTATTATAAAATATGAGGGATATCATTTTTTCCTGCTGGTGGGTTTTCCAAAACTTTTGATTTGTTTATTTGCTACAATATTACGAGACTCTAAGTACCTCTTGAAGGTAGGTTTTGGTATGTTGTATTGTTGTCGACAAAGTTCATTGAAACCACAGTCTCCATTTCGGTACGCCGATATTGCCATGGACATTTCATCTGATGTCCAATTCCCGTATTGCCTCTTGCCACTCATTCTGCAATAGGGTTGATCAAAAATACGTTATTTATGCACGAAAAAATTGCAATTTTATAAATGAATTCAACGTATAAAAATAATATCCGAAATTGTGTTGGTACGATTTAGGAAACTACATAGTGGCACGATATAGGCAACTGTGATTTGAAGAAAACAAACAAGAGAAACGTGACCTCAAGACGATCGTTCATGAACTTTCAATATATCAAAAGATAGTTGAAAGGACATCATTTGAGAAACAAATTCTCTAAAACGTTCATTCTTACCTTGTTTCATACTATTCCCTTAGACACGGAACTTGAATTTTACATGAACACATCGAATTTCCTACAATTCACCACTATGAATACAATACGCACTTGATAGCGACGGGTTTCGATGAGAAGTGCTAAAAGGTGATGCAGTTCACGTTTTCGTCGCTGTATGGAATCAATCACCATTACCTTCTGAGATATCGAAGCGGTACGATTTAGGCACCGGTACGATATACGCAACTCTCCCCTACATTTAAGGAAAAAATCTAGAAGCAGTAAGATTAGAAATTCTCTAGGGAGACAATTGATAAGAACGGGGGAAAAGATAGAACAATGGATTGATCATTTAGAAGATTTCCACTGTTAGAAATGTCTTTGAATTTAATATATTCTTCATCTACATTTGTAAATGAAATTTCCAGTTCTTGGGGATTGAAGTGAGAATTTATTTACACGCAACTGAATTTTACATTTTTGCTATACTATATCATACATTGATATATATTTTCATAACTGAAATTTCATTCAAATATACTTGAAATTTCAATAAATTTTTCAGTTACGTGAATAACTTTCGCTTCCATTACATGTCATTGGAAGTTCAATCAGAAATTTTGAACAGTGTACCCTGTCTATTATCCGCCAAACGCTTGATTCTTAATATATCTATGACAGTGTTATCCTGTATAATTTGTTTCTTACAACCTCATCCAAGTCTACCCTTACAAGTTATACCATTAATTTTTTCCTTCTAATGTTGGTTTCATTAAGACCATTATTACATCACACATGCCTCATCACACTCTCTAAAATTTTTAGGGCAGATTTTACTTTTTAGCCAGCCAAAAGTGACCTTGTCGAAATTTCGAGTGAAATTTTCACTCTTCTAGAGTGAAACCCTAGCATGTTTGTACCATGGGGCCCACCCTGGCCCAGCGTGGGGCCCATCTTGCCAATATGGGTCCAAGACTGGGCCATAGCGGGGCCAGAGTATGCCAGAGTTCATACACGCTAGGAAAATCTAAGGTTTGAGATTAGAAACTCACAGTCACTCCAATTCTAGAGTGAATTTTTCACTCCAAAAGAGTGAAGGTTCACTCGAAACGAGTAAAAATTCTACTCTAAACGGACTGGCTCACTTCTGAGACTTAGTGGAGTGAAACACGTGATTTGTCACTCTTTCCGATTTACAGAGCATTACTTCTCCTTTTAACTCTTTAAACTTTAACCTTTCTCCTTTTCAGAATGATTTTGAAACTCCTATAATGATCACGGATTTATCAATTTTGTTATCCTAATGAAATTAATTTCTTTCAATGAATGAAGATGTATATAATACGTGTGAGATTTGTTGTACTGAAAATGGAGAGTCTTCATAAATGGTTCATAAATTCAATGTTCATCAATAAATTTCATCTATGCATAAACCAATTTGTATACTGATCCTTATTTGTATGTTCTGCTACATTCGATGACAAAGAATAGCAAAGGTATTCATATGTGGCTTTCAATTTATGCGCTTCAACGTTTTTGAGAATTATTAATTACCAAACAGTGGTTTTCTCTGTATCATCAAATTAACCTACCACTCCTCCATCATCACCAATTTACCTACCTCAAATACAAAGTCACTTAACTATGGATATTTTGATTCAGATGGAACTTGGAACGTTCTATACACCCCAGCAACGTCATCCATGGAACTGTCTAAGGCCTCGCGAGAATCTAGCCAAGGGCTAGAAAGAGTCTAGTGGCTAGCGGGGAACTTGTAAGGGCCCAGCGAGTGCTGATATAACACTTGCTCGGGCAATTGTTGAAAACGTGTGGATCAATATACTAAATGAGTTTATAGGTTCCTATTCATTCATTTACGGAAGTTATTTACAATCACCCGTGTGGAAATTATTTCTTGGCGGCAGTTTGGGCCAAACAAGGCGTCCTCGTTTTATTTCAGGCCCTGCTTTGGTTACCCTTATAGGGCCCAAACAGGATTGTCACGCACTCGTCTTCAAGGTCTGCATAGTATTCCAAACTCGGGCCCATGTAGGACACCCATGATGAAGCTAATGTAGGCAATGAAACTAGGACCTTTAAAAGGATAATAAATTGTTGCGAATATCATCAAATTGAATAAATATTGCAAGGAGGAAACCTCCTCGATTGAAAATTGGGCTATTCAAGGCATTATCTGTACCCAGACCACTTCGACTTGAGCTCAGACAGAGCTTGAAATGAGCTGATTCCGATTTCTATTCGGGTCCCAACATTACTTTGTTCATACATTATCGGACTGTATCAAAAAACAGAACAGTCTCATTCAGTCTTGGAATTAACCATACAGTGATGTTTTTCCCGATTTTTTGACATTGTTCACCGATAGTGTGAACGCAATAATCATGGATGAACTATTTTTATGGGGGCATACACCGCAAAAAGTGGAAATTACCAATACGATTTCAGTAAATTTGCTTTTTAGAGTAGGTTTATTTTCAAAAAAGGAATTGATATAAGAGCAAGGCCCTATGAAGGCTGTAGTTGGGTGCATTCAGATTTTCAAAACGGGGAAAACGTTGGAAATACAGCTTGGCCCTACATGGGTTGTATACAGTTATGCTTAAATGAAGATCTTCGGGAGCATACGGGAAGCCTTGCAAGGCCCTATTAAGGCTGTAGTTAGTGTGCCTAAATTTTTAAAACCGGGGAAAAAATTGGTAATGCAGCGTGGCCCCATATGGACTTCATATGGGTGTCCCTGATTTAGAGATATTAGGCTGAATATCAGCAACCCGACTAACCTCCTTAGTGGCTAAGGTGAGGACCTCCTAAGTTTGGATACCCAATATAAGCCCATACGGGGCCTATATTCAATACAGGAAGCCCGGAAAAATTTCCACCTGGGCAAACATAGAATGTCACCAAAATTGTCTTTCCTTACCCTACAATTAGTCAACATTCCGTGGTAGCTCCTATAGTATTTTCAGTATGGCTCATAATTGCTCCTCACAAAATGAATCTTTCTTGAACATTGGTAAAATGTACTCCGATCGAGTCCGAACTTCTAATCCGAAAATAGTCATCCATATACTGACTGAGCGCTGGAGCAAGAGCTACCGCTATTGCAATAGCAGTTACTCCTCACTTTTCTCCGTGTATTGCATTTACAACAAAATCTGAACATAATATCGCGGCTACTTGTGAAGCACTAATATGTATTGTATCTCACAAGTACGGCGCGAGCGGCAATGTTATCTTTTTCCGCGAGACTAATGCAGGGTGAGTGCGAGGGGCCTTTCATTCTGGAATCGATTCCATATTAAACAACTTATCCGGTGATTCTTGTTGATTACCTGTGATTTTGATTCACACGATGATTCCACTCAATAAAGTAAACAAGAATCAAGCTGCGAATTCAAAGCATCGATGAAAGTGATTCCAACGCTTTCGAGCTAAAGTTGACACGAGTACGGGAAAACGGTCTGATTCTCCCTGAGCCCGCGCTGATTCCGTAATAATTTTGTTATTTTACTTGTATCTTTGACTAGCTGTTCGAGTACATTGATTTTCGTTCTTGATTTTCCTTCGGTTTACTCAGTTTCATGCTTAAATTAATTAAATTAACAGACTGAAAAATTGCAGAATTATATTACTCAATAATGAAACTTTTCCAGCTGTAAATTTTTTTTCAACTTTCAAGTACTATTTTATACCAAATTTTCTCTCGGAATCAAGATCCAAGACAAGAGTTTCTAATTTAATTAACTTTCAACATGCTAAAAGCATGAAACCCCTCTCGGTGTGCAGTTGGATTCAATTTCTGTAACTTTTCGAGAACTTATGGCGCTACATGGTTTGTTTATGCCACTGATTTCGAATGTATTCATCAATTATTCATTCGATCAAAACACGTGGACTGATCACATGTGGACACACGTGGACTCACGAAATTTGTTGAGTACGTACCGATTTGCCTCGACTCGCTCTGACTCGTATAAAAATCCCTTGATCTAGGACTGATGGGAGTGATTGTCGGTGAGTTCGTTGATTCCAACTGATTCCGTACTGTTCCAACTCATTGTCTCGATTCTGTACGAGTCGAATTTGTGTTCTTGATTCCACTGAACCAAGAATTACATCGTTGAGTTCTATAACTGAAGTTCGATTCGGAATCGATTTTGAATCGACGAAACTCAGTGATTCCAGAGTGAAAGGCCCCTCGGGTGAGTGTTCCTAGAACTGTATTCTGTTAGAGAAATTCTTGAATTTAACTCTCATGAAAATTTCATGAAATGAAACGAGTGAGTACTATTTCCACTCTTTCAGATTGAGAGAGTATTCTTTCATTTTTCGTTTATTAGTTTATTTATTCATTTTGAGATATTGTCGCTATTTAAAATGTCCGACAGATTCCAACACAAAAGTTTTGTCTGCCTTTGGTCCCGTAAAAATTGATCAAAAACTGATCAATTTTTCATCCGGTTATGGCCGAAATTTCTACATTGGAACATTCCGTCAAAAGCTGAGGGCAGTGTTTTTTTAATGATTTCATTCGGAATTCACAGACTGTAATATAAAAATTCGAAAAACAGTCAAAAATTGACAAAAGTTTACCTGTCAGGTAATCTTCCAATTTAGAAATTTTTGACAGAATCAAGTAGGAAGTTGGTCAATTTTTGACCGATTTCTATGCCACAAGAACCGATCAAAGCGAGACAATAATTTTTCATCAGATTTTATCGGATATTCCAAATAGGGCTGAGCACAGGGGAAATCAACAATGATCCAATCATCGAATTTCAATCGTGCAGGTTTCATTTTTCGATATTCGAAGGCGTGAAATAAGGCAAACACAAATAAATACTACAGTCCAATCACCACGCAGCCATCATGGTAAAAAGTAACTGAATATTTTTGGAAAAAAAGTTTTTTATGTCATTCGATGCAGTGAAATTTTCTGAATGGGATGGTACATGAATCTCATTTTCGACAAAAACTTAAGTTACGGCTTTTTTGCTTTGTACGGCAGAATTGTTTGCATCCTGATTCAAAATTGACTGAAATTCAGTTTTCCCCATTGTGTCGGCGATTGTTTTCTATTTTGTTCACGTTTTAGATTCAGTCATAAAACGATTTGAATTTAAGACTCCTTGCTAAGTTTTTCTTGTTCATTTCTTCAGGATTCATATGTTCCTGCATGTTTTTGAGGGGAAAAAAATATGAGAAAAATAAGGAAATATTACAGGCACGAGGAATAAATGCGACAATTTTTATAGAGAAAATTGTCCGTGCCAAAAAGTCTGTTTCTCTTGCTTCACCAACAAACATAACGTTTTTGAATTGCACTTTTGAAGAATTCTTACGACCGATTCGAAAAGTACCCACGATGTTGCAGAGACAACAGTCGTTCAATAAATCCCCAAAAACGGTTTGTTTGGGACGTGAATGAACACTGCAGGCAAGAGAAATATGCTAGAAAATCCTGAAAAGTTTGTTCACAAAATAAGAAATCATGGCCAAAGTCCAATCAACCACAAGAATAAATATTCTCAGTCACCCAATTTCTATTTTCATAAATATTTAAAAACTTTACCCTTTCACCGAATATTCTAACGGCATTTGTATCGATAAATATTTTTGTACCCGTCTTGCAAATGAGAGGAGAAAACAACATCGGCGAGAGAACAAATATCGCTCTCAAATATTGTGTTTCCAAGTGCTTACTTGGAATATTATCTTTTCTAGGATTGATTTGTGCGCGTGAATATACATGTGAATACAATCAGGAAACACAAATGGATACTGGTCATGTGTACAATTGCTGTGACAAGGCTTTCATATTGCGATCGTTCGCGAAGGTTTGCAAACAGATAAGGCAACCCGTGGCAGTTTACTCTCTCTCCAGTTCTGTTTGATGAACGGATTATCAAGATATTTCTTCCTTTAAGAAACTACGCTTTTTGTGCTTGTATAGGATTACGGGGAGAAAACTGATGAAAATCAGGATAAATTATTTCATAAATACATATAGATGGGAGTGGGTAAATTTTTATCAGTTTATACAGGTTTTATTGACACAAATCTGTTATCAATGTCTCGAATGAAGAAGAACGAGTTGGGATACCGAATTTAGTGAAATTTCTTTGAAAATCCTTGAAAACGGATCGAATACAAAATTCCAATAACAGGGAAACCCTTGTTGAGGAAACTATCATAACTCATAGTTGGTTTCACCTCGCCAAGGATGATAATTAGATTTTTTCTCGGGCTGTAACTGTATCTTATACAATCTCGAACCTATTATCTTACTTTTAAATCTTCATAAAGCATCCTCGGAAATAATCTTTGTGCACATTTGCATCCTTGAGTGTCCAAACAACAAGTCGGTTGTTTGAGATCATTAAGATGCAAGGACACTTTACGCTTGCTTTATGCTCCAGAAAAACGTTATATGGAGTACCAAACAATATTCGCAAGACAAACGTCTCGAGGTCACGGTGGCCACCGTGGTAGGTTTTTATGTTTTTCCAAACAGGCGTGAAAATCTAGAGCAGTACCGTTTCTTCCTTTATTCCTTTTTTCTTCTAGTTCGGCGTCTTGTGGTTCTCCTTCTCCGTTTCTTTTACATTCGTTTACACCGGGAGAGTGATTTGTGGCCTCTTGCGAATCTGGATACGTTGGCTTTGCCTGTCCTCGACATCGCGATAGGTGAAAACATGGGGTGTTACAGCCGCCAACAACATTGTCGCTTTGCATAATTTAAAGGAAGTGGAGAAAGAGAACCGTACAGGAGTCTTTTCCCAAGGTTAACAGATATAGATCGACCCTCAAACCCGTGATAAGCGGGTGTATATGTGTGTATAAAAATACAAGACATGAAACATTTCCATAAAATTTGATGTTTTTGACATATTAATAATCATAAATTTATTTATGTATACACCTGTAAATATTCTATTCATGATTTAGCTTGACAACTCTCCTTACGTATAATAGTATTTTATGCAGTGTTTTAATAAATCACTTTTTCCCACGATCTAAATTTGTAAACCACACAACCTGCTGTTCCAACGTGACTTTGAGGGCATTTTTTTCTGTTTTTTTTCCAAACCCCCGGAACTGCTTTTTTCCTTTCATGGAAAAAAATATGAGACAATAAGCGGTTCTTTGGCACTTCATTCGTGCAATAAAAAAATTGACCGGTGTGGTAGGAATGAGGTTTTGTACCTTCATAGTCATGCACTTTTTTAGAGCCTTCCAATTTCGATTTGAACTCAATGAACATTGGATATTACAAACACGAATATTCAAATTTATCGTCCTTGTCATAAGTCGAAAAGGAAGATGAAGAGAGAAACGTGTGTCGTTGCTCTCAAACTTGAATGAATATAAATTTTTAACCCTGTAGGTCAAAATTTTATGACCCTGAGCTAATGGTATACAGTAAAAAAAAGGTACCTATTCATTTCGCATGAACATAACACTGAAAGCTTTGAAGTGAAAATTCGCTCCATTTTTAATTTCGATCGTTGACTTTCAACGAACGACAAAAATGACCAATTCGAAGGTTGACATTGCTATATCGTAAAAATTCATCCAAATATCCTCCCGTCGTTGCTTTTACGATTTCCCATTGTAGTTCTCGGAAAAGACGATTGCACTGGTTTTTCGGTTCTTCGGGTTTAACGACCGCCGCGGACGGCGTATTTTTCTTCTCTAAAATCATGTCATCGATGGTGTTGCGGTATGCACACACACATTCCTTGTTTCAGCCCTCACGAGGGAACGTGCAGATTGAAATAACAATTACCGAATGATCTGAATTTCTTTTTATATCATAATACATGCTGCATTTCTGATTGGTATAATAATAGCGTGAGCTAGAAAGTTGTAATGAAATCTTCATTTAAATCAAACAATAACTATAACAACATGGTACAGAGATACACGGACAAAGAAAAATAGGATTGTTGTATAAGTTGGAAAACTGGAATTTCCTTCGGTATATTGTATTGACTTTTTATTACCTCGAAATACTTTGTGTGTACAAACCGATACAGTTTCCAGAGTCGTTTTTTCCTCTCCTTCCTCTCGTATTCTCTTCTCATAAAAAGACTGACTCTTTGTGGTTCTTACCTGGGTCATGACGTTGAAAGTTAACCGTTTTACCAGTCGTAAGATCCCGTTTACAGTCCGAATTATGTGCGTTCCCCAAGGGCCAAGCAAGTTGTACCTTGGCAAATTGGAAAAAGAATTTGCATGCTCGTCTTTTAGGATTGGTCGATGGACGACGACGGCGATCCGGCTTTGGGGTAAAAACGTTAGAATGCGGTTTATTGCTTTATGCTCTCGTATTTTAGCGATATTTGGAACAATGAGGGCAAAACTGTGACTGGGATCTAACTGTGACTCTTGGACGGTAAATCGTTGAGATTTTTTGCAATCGTTGTTTCTTTCACCTTTCACTTTGTGACCTTGAGTAATGTGGGGTTCTTGAATGTCAATCAACCACAATTTCACGCGAAAAGAAATTTTCTACCCTGTATTAGCTAAAAATTTGTGTATCTTCGAGTACAAGTTGGGTGTCATGCAAATTATTTTGGTTAGTGCGGCAAGTGGAAGATCACATGTTCTCATTTCGATCCTATATGGGAACATTCTAGAAATCTCGAAAACACAATCGTCCAATAGTGTAAGGGTTGTTATAGAAAACATCACAGATGCCCTAAAAGCATAAACTTCTAGTTCAACTAAAAGTCATCCCTCATAAAATATACTTTCTTTCCACGTTCTTCGGTTGTCCGCCTTTGCCTTTTCTTATCTCACACATTTTTTTTATTGCTCGAATTAGAGGAGATGCGACAAAAGGTTTCGGAAAAATTTTCTCTGGATTGTAGGGCATTTGAAGAGTAGAATTGTGTAAATCATCTATTCGTTGACCTGAAATTCTGCATACTACAATGATTTCTAATACGGAGAATTTGTAAAAATTAAAGAACTTTGTTTGTTTCTTCATTCATTTTTCCCAAAAATTCATACATTCTAAGATATGTTTAATGGGGGTTTATTATTATTATTATGGAACAACAAAACCCTGTTCACCGTTATTTCCACGGAAATTGATACTTCAAAGAAAGAATGATGACAGCCAAGTTTCTTAGAAATATCGAGAACAAGGGACGATCTTATGGAAATATATATTATGAAAAAAAAGATTTCATGTCATGAAGTATAAAATATTCCAAAGAAACGGGTGAGAAACAATCTCCCGACAGCAAAAATTAGAGTTAAAAGTACTTCAATTGAATTTAACGTTCTGAAACGACAAATCATAGATGAGGAAAAGGAAGTACAGATAAATGAATATTGAGATACGTTGTAGTTGGCTTGTGTGGGCAAAAATGACAAAATTCTCTTCCTGTTGAAAAAACCCTCAGGAGCATTAATATAGCAGAAAAATGGAAGAAATATAAAAAGACTCAAGAATGTTAAGCATTCAAATGAATGATGTATAGCCCTTGTTCGCGATATTTTGAAGAATTTGAATTGCAGTCCGCCTCCACAGCACCACAGTTCCAGGAGAATTCATAAAGAATTCTTATTGAACTGATGGTCTTCTTTATGAATTCTTGAATAATCCTTCTCGGACTGTAGTGCTGTGTGGGCGCATTCCAAATAATGCCGGATGGTGTGATCTTCACTCTGTCAATGGCGAGCATTCGAGTAAAAAGACGTCCGCATCATTATTCAGAGGGCAGACTGTATTTGTCTTAGCTTATCGTGTTCTACACTGTAAAAAATGATCAGAACTTTCCTGTATATCAACTGGAAAATTCCAATCACTGGTTGAAATATCAATTTTCGGTATATTTATATCAAATGTTTCATAAATTCATCTGAAAATTCCAAACTCTATGGGTTTTTCCCTAACATTTTATAGTAAATTTCCGGACAAGTTAGAAAAATTCCTAACGCATGAGAAAAAATGTCCATCAGGATAATTCACGACACCCCAGAAATATTTTTTCGGAAGTTCTCCGAATTTCTCTTTGAACTATTCCGATCTTCTCCAACTTTCTTGTAAAAATTTTCCGGTTTTCTCAACATTTTGTCGAATTTTAGAGGAAAGTGAAACATTTCTCCAATCCACGGGTTTTTCCGATTCCCTTTGAATAAAATCCTTCTTCCACAGAGACTCATCCTAGTTGAACTTCTAGTAGAAATGTTTTGACTTCCTTCTGTAGTTTCCCCGAACGAAAATGAAAAATTTCCCCGAAATATTTCTTCCAAATAATTACTGTAAATTCCTCCTCAAACTATTTCAGTGTTCTCCAGATTTTCCATGAAATTTCTGCGAGTTTTTTCGAAGAGATCAGATTTTCTTGTAGAATGATATGAAAGTTTTGTCAGAATTTTTCCAAATTCCATCTTAAATGTCAATATCCAGCCAATCTTCCCGGATTTCTTCAACATTTTTTTCCAATCGACACAAACAGGCTCTGAGCAGAATTCTAACTCTGTAAATTGTTTAGAGTGAGAATCCATTCTACAAGGGTGATTTTTTACTTCACGGAGTGAGTATTTCTTTCTTATAAAAGCATGGGATTTCACTCTTATGGGGTGAAACTTCACTCTTTTGCAGGAGAATCTCACTTTTGTTAGAGTCGCAGCATTTTCACTCTTTGAGAGTGAATTTTTCACTCCAAGAAATTTAAAGAGAACGTCTCAGGAGGAATTCGTGAATTCCATCATCTCATGTGAAAATTCAAAAGAGATAGAAATATTCACAAAACTCAATACTTGATTCGGATTTCAGAATTGCATGAGATTATAGAGACAGTGACGCACACAAAAAGAAATGCAGTTCGGAAATATAGTAATTTTTAATAGAAAATTGGAGAATATTTCTCAGCGGTGAATATTTGTTGAAATCTGAGAGTATTTCTTAAATTCGTAATGAAGATAATACGGTTTACATTTTTGTTGAATTTTATTTGGAAAAGAATGAGTATTTATCAATACTTCACAAACAATAGAAAAAAATATGAACTTCCCAAAAGTCGCGTATGAAATTTTACAAAATGATTCATGAAATCATGGGACTATCCAAATTTCGAAATTTTATTATTCAATTTGTAAAATGTCAAGTGCGAGTTCTGGAAAGTTCATATTTTTTTCTATTTTTTGTATCATATTGATAGATTCTCATTCTTCTTCAAGTAAAATTCAACAAAAATGGGAACCGTTTGATCTTCATTGCAAATTTAAGAGAAACTCTCAGATTTTAAGAAATATTCTCAGGTTTCAAGAAATATACCCTTTTACAGATACATTTGAAACCAAGTATCCACCTAGCCAACAAAATCAAAGCAGCGCTTCTGGCAGTGGTGCTACCATTCACTTATACAATTAAAAATCTTCTGTACATATATGGCTTCATTTATGTATGGAAATAGGAGCGACTTGGTAGTATTTTTACTCGGAGCACTACTTGGTAGCGCTTCCTGATAATACTGGTAGCGCTGAGGTAGTGCTACGTTATGAATTGAATCATATATATGTTATGGTAGCATGCAGTCTCACGGTAATGGAAAAGCTACTACGTTGCTACCACTCGCACTGCTATTAGAGGGAACGTGAATTTGGAAGCACTTTTCTGGCTGGGAAGACGTAGTTTTAGGCTTATTCGTGATGTAATTTTTGAATAATTAGATGCAGATATATTTCCATAAAGCATTTTGTATATAATAATGTTCTTGAAGTCTGAATCGTTTCCCCAGCATGAATGTACCATGGGACCCACCCCGGCCCAGTATGGGGCCAAGAATAGGCCAGAGTGGGCTAGAGTTCATACACGCTAGGGTTACAGAAACCAACCGGAATTTCAAACTCACAGAACATAACAAACCGTCGTTATTTTTCACTTCGAATTAAATCTTTGGAACTGATAATATTGTTCAAAGAATGTACTGCGACATTTTTTGTCTTCAACAACTGAATATTGTGTTGTTCGAGCACTAATTTGCTTCAATAAATAAATTTCAGCAACATATATAATCCTGAAAACTTCGTTGTTTCAACAATTAATTCGCTGCTACGGCTGGATGAATCATTGACATAGCAAATTATTTACTATGTTTGCACAAAATTTGCTCTTCTGCTAAATAGTGAGATGCAAACGGAGAAAATCTCAATATTTCGGAAAAGGAATAAAATGTCCGTGGAAAATAGGGGATATGCGGAAATTCTTGACAACCTTTTCCTCCCGGGTTCTTCGAATTCGAGGAAACCGAACGATTTGGAGAAATATCACCAAATCTTTTCGGTTTGGTGATTGGAATCAATCTTCAATACTTGTAAGAAACGAATACCCAACTCAGTTAAAATCCCTCCGAAACAAATATTTATCCATATATAAATTCATATATAATTTTGAAATTTTTTCCTCTCGGGGGATTTATGTGAGCGGTAATAACAGTGTACGGTCAAGGAGGGCCACGTGATGGAGATCAAGAGTCAACGAGTAAATAAAACACTCTCAATTGATCTTTATAGGTTATATTATGAGACAAAGTCATCAACGACAATTTACCGAAAAAGGGCTCATAGACCTATCGATCCTTTTTACGGAAATTTCTTCTATTCATAAAGCGTGGTAAATCGTTGTAAGTGTCATTACTCGAACGTACGGGAAAACATTGGCGAGAGATGAAATACGAAAGAAATAAGTTAGTAATCTTTACAAATTCGAAGTTTCATTTACATGAATGGATACATCATTATTTCATTCGAAGGAAATTGTTTGCTCTTGATGGAGAAAAAATCTGGAAATCATAATATTTGACAGGTGTTAACTCACTTGGGAAATTGTGGAGAAGGAAGTTCATCATGAGGTTGTCTGGGTTCCAACAACAGTATTTCCCGTATTGCGATCTCTAGGGAGGATCAAAACGTATATCCCTTTGCTGAGAAAATACGCAGTTGGACACGTCCGATGTCAGGAATGACCGGATGGACTCTTTGGTGAGAGGGTGGAAACAGGTCCAGCGTGCCACATGACACTCCGTGTGAAACTTTACAGAGTACGATAACACGGTAGCCAACAACCGGTAGAACATTCAAACTTTTCGTTCTTCAAACGTTACAAAAACTATCCCTCTCCTTATCTCAGGAGGTCCGCGTCGTTGTGATTGAGGTGATGGAGAAAAAACATAGCTTCGATTCACAGCAAATATAGGGATAAAAAGCTCATCGAGTGAATAAAAAATTCCTCAAATTTTCAATTTCCGTGATATTTTTATTGAAACAAACGAATTAATAATAATAATAATAATTTATTGTAACAAGAATCTGCAGTTGAAATTACATTGGAATAAACTCAATTAGTTTGAAGTGTACCGCAATTGGAACAGGTAAACTGTAATTTTGTTATTACAAGAGACACGAAGTCAGAATTTTAGAGTAAACCTTCATTCTTCTACGACTGCGATTGTTCGAATGTACGGTAATAAATGAATAAACCAATATAATACATAACGTGATATATACATAGAGTTTGAAGCAAAAGAACCAACGTTGTTACCGATTTTATAATGTGATCGCAATTGACAGAATTTAATGACAACAGCCCTTGTAAAAAAATATTGTTTTATTATGCGTATATATTTGAAAGGGTCGAATTTGGGTCATTCAAGGCGAAAATCGAGGCGGAGAAGATTTTGTTGCTTCGCCTCAAATCCCTCCCACTATTCTTTCTGAAAAGGTTACAATGCTCCAACTCATTATGCAGCATGATCACCTTGAGTACGATAATAACCCTTTACCTGAACGCATTCCAGAAACACAATGTATACACCGAAATATATACCGGGTGTGTTTTGGAGGAATCAATACACATTTTCTTCTAAGTCCATAATACCGCTTTTTCAATGAATCCAAGAGACGTGGGAATAAGATACTCTTTAATGGAAAATTCGTCGAAATTCGATACCCTGCTCCTGTTTTTTTCCTTCCTCTTCCTGGTCACTTCTTTCTTCGTATTTACGTAAATACGTAGATGCTCTCCCCCGTGTGTCGACAAAAAAGACGAAAAATATTAAACCCATTCTAGCGTTTATATTCTCCCTTTTTCCTTCCACTTTTTCCCCTCGGACGATGGTCAATCGGCGAATCCTCGGTTGAGTAATATTATATTTGTTAATTGTGAAATACAATCCTGCGGTTCGAGAGGAGGATAAATCCTACCTGTGCGGCTGGCGTGGGAAGGCGCGTATACGACGAAAGGATCGAAAACATAATCGTGTTGCTAGATTCCCAACCATCTCAACACGAACATCAAGATCGAAGATATTGTCATATTTGTTCGTGAATAAGAATAGGATGCTTCAATGTGCTCTTGTTGCTGTTGCGGCTGCTATTACTACCTTTGAAAAGTGTTCGGTAAAATGGAGCGATTCTTGAGTGGTTGGAAATTGCAGGTGATGTTCGATCTTGCTATGATGGAAAAACGGAAAAAATTCAACACAGGAAGAGTAGATTTTATATGCTTGAATGAATGATAGATTATTTTTCCAATCGTTAATCATTTCATTAAATGAACTATGATACAAGTAATACAGAAATCAATACTGAGATCTGCTGTTCGGAATACTTTTAACTCGCTCGTCCCTGAGAAAGTCACTGTATCAATAAATAATACGGAGTGAAGCGAAATGCAATTGAATTTATATTCCCTAAACATTCTTCCTGAGGATGTATCCCAGGAGAGCATCAAAACATGCCTCAGAATCAAACAAATTCCGCAGGAAACAAAATTTCGATTATATAATGAAATTGATAGGCTCAAAGTGGCTTATGATGTTACAATTTATTCGGGAGAATATTAATTCGCTGCGGCAGCTACTCACTTTTTTCACTGCTACAGCTGAAATAAGGGCAGATATGGGCAGAGGCGCAGCAATTAGGGGTCCAAGAGTGTCAGGGCACTTCCAACAAAGGTCCGATTTCCTGGAATTTTGGTTCATTAGAAAAGAAAAACGGGAAAAACTGATTGACGAAGACTTGAAACTTTCAAAATGTGGGGTTGAAGAACGTTGCTCAGAACAAAATGGATAGATAAAGTCAAAGAAGAAGAAGCCCAATAAACATAAATGGCTTGAAAATACATTTGAGATATCTTCACAAAGATATCCTCAAGATGTGTCGTAAAGGTATCATGAAGATAATTGCAAAAAATGAAATCAGGATGTCGAATGTGAGATGGATACAAGATGTCTTGAAAACATCCTAATTGAGATATCTTCAGGATACATCTCGAAGATCTCTTTTGGAAATCTTGAAGTTATGAAATGAAGATATCTTCCGCAAGATACCTGAAAGATGCAGCGGTTCCATATCTTCAAGATGTATTGTAAAGATATCTTCAAGATAACTTGCAGAAATGAAATTAGGATGCCGAATTTAAAATAGATACAAGATGTCTTGAAAACATCCAAATTGAGGTATCTTCGAGACACATTTCAAAGATTTCTTTCAGAAATCTTCAAGGTATGAAACGAAGATCTCTTCCACGGGATACCTGAAAAATGCAGCAGTTCAATATCTTCACAAAGATATCATCAAGATGTATCGTGAAGATATCTTTAATATAACTTTGGGAACTGATATTAGGATGCTGAATTTGAAATGGATAGGAGATGTCTTCAAAACATCTTAATTGAGATATCTTTGGAATACATCTCAGAGATATTTTTCATAACAGAACTTTGGAGATAATTCTTTTTTGAAATTCGGATTCTGGACGACATTAGACGAAATATTAAATTCATTCCTTGGAAATTCCAGACGTTTTCATGAAATATATTTTGAGGAGTTTTACAAGGACGAAAATTTGACCAATTGTATAACGTTATGACCTCAAGTGAAAATTTCTCAGACAGGAAAAGCATACCTCAAATATTAACCGACAGAAAGTACACTAAAATTCCGGGAAAAATTTTTTTTTCTGTGTTAATTGAAAATTACCATTTTTGCATTGTTACCATTGACGGTATCTTGAACATATCGTAAAGAGATCTTAAACGGATCTTGGAGATAATTTTGAGATATCTTGAAAATATCTTGGAGATAACTTTGAGATGTCTTAAAGATATCTGAAAGATATCATAAAGATGTCTGAAATGAGAGTCTGTACGATTATCTTAATTCCATAGAGATATCTCAAAATACATCTTCAAGTTATCTGATTGTATTGCATAAGACATTTTTTATGGATCTCAAAGATAACTGTACGAAAACATCTTGAGATACCTCAAGACCCATTCAGGTATCTTCAAGATATCTTGAATATATCTTTTTGTTCATTGGGAGTACTTGAGGGGATGAATGGGGAGAGAAATCCTCTGAAACATGTCGTTAAAAGGACAAGTAATCTGATAGAACACACGTTACAGGTAAAGTCACGTACTTCATTTTGGAACAATCATAACGTTTTCTTGTTTCAGTCACCGATAGGCAAATGCTTCGGACAATCCCAATAAACAAAAAGATATCTTCAAGATATCTGAACAGATATTCAGATATCTTGAGATTTGGTCGTGAAGTTATCTTAAAGATACATCAAAGATGTCTGATGCAATATAATCAGATATTTAAAGATGTCTTTCGAAATCTCTTCCGAGAACCTTTTGCAAGATGAAATTAAGATCATCGTACAAACTTTCATTTCAGACATCTTCGAGATATCTCAAAGTTACATTTCGAATATCTCCAAGATATCTTCAAGATATGTCGAAGTGATCTCTAAAATAGGTTCAAGATCCCTTGACGATATATTCAAGATGCTGTGAATAAGAATAGTTTTTAATTGTCATAAAAAAAAAGATTCTTTCAAGATTCTTATTGTACTCCCTGTCAGTAATTATTTGAGGTATGCTTTCCCTGTCTGAGAAATTTGTATTCCTTGAGATTCGAACTTGTCTACTTGACCTATCACCTACCAAAAGATCCGGTCTTAAGTGGATACGAGCGTTCACTTCGGACCTCTTTTTCTATTGCATAAGTTCGTCTTTTTCTAACCAACGTGCTCGGATGGTAAACGCTCGTATCCTCTTAAGAGCTTGAGCTAACGCGCCATATGGTTATACAAGTTACAAAACTGATAAAATTTTCGTTTTGTGTAGAACTCTTCAAAATTTAATCAATGACAAGGTCTGGGATTCTCGAGAAATGAATCCAATATTTCATCTCATGTCGTACAGAATCTGAATTCCAAAAAAGAATTTCCTCAGAAATTGTCTCCTGGAAAACATCCCGACCTCATACCTTTGAAATATCTAGAATGGATCTTTGAAATGTATTCTGAAGATATCTCAACGAAGGTACCCAAATAGCAAGCAGTTCTTGTAGATATCTACACGGAAAGACCGGATCTATCAATATTTAGAAATATGACTATCAATTTAGAGAAAACGAGGATCGCTGAAAAATATTCGTAGTGAGTCTAATAAAAATTCGTAGTCGATGTATTAACAATTGATAGTTTTACTGTGGAAAGTACCAATGAAATTATCAACTATTAATATTTTGACTACGAATTTTTGGTAGACCCACTACGAATATTTTTCAGCGATCATCTTTTTCCTTAAATTGACAGTCATTTTTCAAAACGTTGATAAATTCTTTCTAAATATTAATAGACCTGGTCTTTTCGTGTAAAAGAAGACTCAATTAAAGTAGTTCTCCGGGAGAATTCAGGATCAAATTAGAAAAATTATTGTCAAGCAGAGCACCAAGGTCGAAGGAATTTGATAATCATATTCGTTGGGACTTATATTATTATTCATGACAAAAAAGAACCATCTCGAAGGATAAATAAACAACCTTGTAACAACAACGCGATATTTGACATGGTTTTTTTCTTAAAAAATTTTTATTTTTGATCCGTTTATGACTTATGAGGGCTCATTTTGTTCCTTGTGACATTTAAAAAGCCTTTACCATGGGGATTTTTTAATATGAGTCATCATGAAACTGTCACACGCTTTTGTTTATTAATAGTAAAATACATTCCCATAAATGACTTATATAAAAAAATCCCCATGGTAAAGGCCTTTTAAATCTCACAAGGAACAAAATGAGCCCTCATAAGTCATAAACGGATCAAAAATAGAAATTTTTTAAGAAAAAAACCATGTCAAATTTCGCGTTGTTGTTACAAGGTTGTTTATTTATACTTCGAGTTGGTTCTTTTTTTGTCATAAATAAGAATATAAGTCCCAACGAATATGATTATCGAATCCCTTCGACCTTGGTGCTCTGCTTGACAATAATTTTTCTAATTTGATCCTGAATTCTCCCGGAGAACTACCTTAAGAGATCTTCAAGAACGTTCTTGAAGACTCCTTGAAGATATCTTTTAGAAGTGTTGGAAGAATATATCCGTAAGAGCTCTGAAAGATATCTTCATTCAAGACATCTCCAAGATGACCATGCAAGATTTCTTGAAGGCATCACTTATAAGTGTTTGAAAGACATCTTCTGAGAAGACATTTATAAGATATGTTGAGGAAAATGGGTTGTCAGCAGTTTTGAGGATGTGTTGAGAAAATCATATGAACAACACTTGAAATGTTTCTGTTATCACAATCGAATTGCAGATGAGACGAATTCACAAATTCAAACCTTAAATTATTTTGTAATCTTGTAATGCCCGCGCTAGAATTGACGAATCTTTGAGCCACAATATTTTACAATTTACTGAGCTTCTTGGTGGATTTGTGAAATTCTCATTCACACTTATCTACCCTGGTGAAAATGAAGCGTATACACGAGGCGCAAAGGAAACGCATACGAAGCGAAAAATGTTCCAATTCCCTCTTCGTGAAGCGTATGATGCCCGCTTGCTGTAAAATGATGAAACGATACCTTCCATATACACTTCATAATCTCTCGATCCCGTTTCACACGCACTTCATGTAAAGTAATAGTAAATTACATTAAGCGTTTGCGAATCATACCTATTTTGAATCAAATAATATCTCCAAGCAGTTTATCCCAACGACGATTCATGGCTCAGTGGATAAAATCCTCGTCTACCATGGTGAAAGTCATTAGTTCGATTCGCGCTGTGGTGTGTGATTTTTTATTCAAGTTCCATGAATTTTATACGCTTCCTTTGTTTCAATTCTCTCTCCACATACTTTTTGTATCCCTCCCATTCACGCTTCGTATACTTTTCATCAGCGTTTCGGTTACTCTCCAACATAAGCTTCGTTTATTCTTCTTTTCCGCTTCCATTTTCACCAGGATATGGTATTCACGAGACACTATCGATCACTGGAACATGAAATTCATCCTTGGATATTTTTCACCTAATGATTTAACTGTTCTATTTTTGAGCACAATCGACTCAATTGATATTTGTTTATGTGATGACAGTTTGGTCGAAAGATCACGTATAATCTGAATATACATACCTCTGAGGTTATATTTCCCTATGTCATATTCAAAATTATAAGCCCTGGTCTCAAGTTGTCCGTATGGCTCAGGTCACTGAAGCGTGGATATGTCGTGGATGGCGGGATCGAATCCCGCAACCTCAAGATTGCGAGACCAAGCAAAATTCATAGGAGCGCGACAACCATGAAGAGAAAAGGAGGGAGAAGGAGGAACAAGAGGTTAACATTTTTTTGATGAACAAATTCGAGTCTCTTCCAAGACATTTTATGAATTGTTCAAAACATCTTTAAGATATCTTTGAGAAATCTTGGAGATGCCTTTAAGACATCTTTTAGGAATCTTCAAGATAACTTATAGGTATCAATTGGTGTTGCATAAGACATCTTTTCACCAGCAAAAAGATATCTTTTGGAGAGTTCTTGCAAGGGTTCTTGTAACTTTCCAAGACACCTTCTGGAGATCTAAAAGATATTTTCTTGTCTATGTGGGTAGTTTTAAGACATCTTGTATTCATCTCAAATTCGGCATCCTAATTTCATTTCTCGAAGCTATCTTCAAGATATCTTTGTACATACAGGGTGTCCCGGAATTCGCGAACCGGATTTCACAGGTATATTCTGCAGCCAAAATGCAATAATTTCCCGTTTGAAAAAAATGGTTTCGATGCTTAGTTTTGGAAATATGAGCATTTTTAGATTTTTTTCAAATCCAAATCATTCAAAAACACTGTATGCTACATACTTGAGCTTAACACCATTCGCTAAGTTGGGAGACGGCGGATTCGTGGAAAAAAATTGAACTCTTTTATCATCGATAGTTCCGGAACTATAGAGATTTGAAGTTGCTGAATTCTGATTGGCTGCAAGCTAAAACATTTCAAATTGCTGTAGCTCCGGAACTATCAATGATAAAATAGTTTGATTGTTGTCCACAGATTCGCCGTTTTCCAACTTAGCGAATGGTGTTAAGCTCAAGTATGTAGCATACAGTGTTTTTTGATGATTTGGGTTTGAAGAAAAACCTAAAAATGTTCATATCCCCAAAACTAAGCGTCAAAAAAATTTTTTTCCAAACGAGAAATTATTGCATTTTGGCTGCAGAATACACCTGTAAAATCCGGTTCGCGAATTCTGGGACCCCCTGTATATCTTAAATGTATCTTTAAGACATTTATGTTTATTGGGCCCCCTCATCGCGAGCAGCCGTAGCACCCCTGAATACAGCTATTTATTGGTTATCGCAGCAAAAATTAGTTGCTGTCGAAAAAATTTTTGTTAATTCATCAAAACTTGTTCGGAAGCAATTGAACCGATTGTCGTTAATAATAATTCCACAAATTTTGATGAATTCATCATATTTGTTGATAGAATCATCGAAAAATTGTTGTATTCACCAGATTTTCACGGAAACAAATAATTTGCTATGATAATTAGAAATTGACTGTGGTAGCTTCTTCGTGTGTTTGACATTTGGCTCACCAAAAATATTGCTGCAACTTCTAAATTTTAGCTACTACATAGTTGATTTTCAGCTATCAAAATATCAACATCATTTTTTTCCGTGTTTCGGTGTAATCACTTTAATCACCAAAATTCTGGTAATTCTCACAATTCTTTCTTCGTGTTAATTATTGCTTGGATTACTAAACAATGTTTCGGTAAATTTATCAATTTTTTGTTTCAAGTGTTGATATTTGAATACCGCAACAATTTAGATGTGATATTTTTGCTGACAGCTTAAAAAACCCTCAGTATTTAATTTTTATTTATTCAAATATTAGCGAAGAATTATTCTTTATCATGTAGAACAGTAGTTTTCATCATAACAATCGAAACGAATGCTCTTTTATGGCCATAAATTTGAAGAATGAGAATAGACGAACTCGTCATTGATTATAAGAAATTGTGAATTGGATATAATGGGTGTTCCATTGCGGTGCTTGGAGGGAGCTGTCACAACATTTTGAAATTCCACAAGAGCCACGGAAGGTCGAAACTATTCGATGAGTAACGACAGTCGCTTAGCGATTCCTCTGTCAGATAATCGTTCGGAAGATTTTTTTTCCTCTAAATGGCCGGTAATCCTTTGACATTTTCAAAGTCATGTCTTGGTTTTGTTGGACGTCCCACGAGACTTCGCTGGCCCCATGGGAGAAGATTTAAGGGTTACCAAGGTAGGATTTCGCTAAAAAGCATCCTGCGACGATATGAGAATATATGAAACTTTATAGAAATTCATATTAATGGATTCTATTACGATTTCAATTTCCCTGAGTCATTGCTGCTTCACATCGTGAAGGGATACACAAGTTCATTGTGGCAGAGTACTGGATGCGTGAGAATATGTTGTTTTGATATTCATAAAATCATTGATACTTCGAGAAGCAAAGAAGAACGTTTATATTTTTTTCTCTCCTCAATAAGAACAAAATCTGCATTTTCCTGTCTTGTCCGAAATTTTACAGAGATGAAGAAATTTTTGTCAGGATTCGAACGTTTACAGAGAATCATAGGGACATGTGGAGATTATTTTTATTAGAGTTCTTTTCGAATTTTGTTCAATTCGTTCAGGAAAAAAGAGAATCTTTTGAAATATTCAACATATTATTCAAACCGTGAAGAATAATTGTACAATAATCCTCCAAAAATGGTGGTAGGGAAGTGGATTTTTCTTCATTCGTAGAAGATTCAACACCCAAGAAGCAAAATCGGGCCTCAAAGTGGGGAGAAAAATTCCTTATTGCTGATGAAAAAATAATTCACCCGCGATCGGAAGAAAGAAATTCACCACAGGTGTGAATATCACATGCGTTCGCAAAGAATTCATTTTCACAAATAATTGTATTCACAACACAGTTCCAAAAGAAGTAATTTTGAGTTCAAACCAAAATATCCCAAGTAACACCAGAAGTTCTAAGAATGTGCTCGTACATTCTGAGAATGGTCTGGGACATTCTTAGAATGTTCAAGCACATTCTGAGAACTTCTTAATTGTGTTACTTGGGATGTTTGGAATTCATCAGAAATCGTTTCCAGATGTCGAATTTAAATGATTTTATAAACTTTTGTTACAGTATAACTCGATATGTATTGGATAGATCTTCAAGACATTCGAAACTTATGGTATTTTTCTCTAAATTCTATCCGATTTATTTAAGGATTCATTCAATGTGATCCTATTAGTCTATAAAACAACAATTGAATATATTCTAAATTCATATGAGACTATTGTGCTGTCTAGGAACCTTTACCCTAGGGTTGGATCTTGATTGTAGAAACTATTGAGCTGAGCTGCAAATCATGTTATTATTTCAGAGCTACGCCATGCCTAGTAACCTGGGCTCGGCTGATCTTAATGAGCCCTGCGGCCGCTCAACACCTATGGTCAATTGCTAGCTGGAAATACTTATAATCAAAGAATCATTAATTGATCCTTGATAAGTTGATTAGATGAAGGCTGGCAAAACCATTGACCCAATATCGCCTGATCTTATCATTCCCAACCCTGGTCCAGACAACTCTGAACAGAGTCCATACCCACTTGGGTGGGTATTATGTTTCTGTTTTTCCTTTCGTAATTTTTGTCATTCACCTCCACGAAGATACATCCCACCTCTTCTTTCGAGTCCTTTTTTTTCTCACGCTAAGAATATTCGATTCCAGATCACCCAAATAACACAAAACTGTAAAAATCTCGATTGACGTATGTATTTTGAGGACATATAAGACAGATTCGTCCCGGATCAACCTCTGATTTTGTTACCGCAAAGTAATAAAAGTTTTGGCGCAACCAAACTGGAACCCTTTTCAGGTAAAAGATTCGAGAATCCAATGCAAGCGGGGAAAATCATCCATCCTCTTATGTAAACGACTATTCAAATATCGATGGGTCCTCGGGACGTAGGGGTACCTGCATTGCGTGTGGAGACCTTTTCCTTTCCTTCTTCCGCTTCTTCTTCTCCTGGTCGTTTCTCTTAGTCACTCTCACCCCCTGGATGAGGGAAAAAAATGCAATTTTGAAAGATAGAAAAAGGATAGGATAGACAGATCGCTCGTCGTCACTTACACGCGTGTATATATGTACAGGAGAGTTCTCGATGTCACGATTGACCGTGGGATCGATCGGTCTGGACCAACGTGAACGCATATACCCATCCACTCCTTTCGGAAACAGGAGTTTGGAATTGAAAGTTACGTGAGAGGGATATGTTGCGTTATTTGAATAGTAGGTATCAACCGTGGGAGCCTAAGATCATTTATCGTGACGAAAAACTTTCGTAATTTTCCCTGGTTTTTCGTAAGAATGGTGAATAAGAAAATCACCTGCTCGGGGTCCCCAAGTATATGCGAATGGTATTCAAATGAGAAGTGTGGGAATTTCTCTTCTGTATTCGTTGTGTGATGGAATTCATGATTCCGCGGTGTTTAAGAATTTGAAAAAAAAACTTTACTTTATATCAAAGTCTGAAGACTCTTCAGAAGGGTTTTGAATCAGGTGCTGGTTGATTAATCGGCTCAATAATGGCACATGACTGGGCTTTATATAGCGTTCACTCTCTTCCTCGAATGGCTCATCAATCGTCAATTACTGGATGTTCAGGTGGGCTATTTTTATAGTTTTTAGTACACAAATTGTATATTGCTTGATGAATGTCAAGCCCAAACTACGCTACAAATGTTGTTGTTGTTTTTTAGTAAGAAGATGAAGTTATGAAATATCCCTGTTTTAAGTTGCTGAAGTTTGAATCGTTTATTGAAACGAATAAGTGTTTGAATAACACAATATTCAGCTATGAGGGACCAAAAATCTTGCTGTACATTCTTTAGATCATGTTTTCCAGTTCCGAGAAGTTAATTCGAAGTAGAAAATAACGATTGTTCATCAGATTTTGTGAGTTTGATATTTCAGTTCGTTTTTATAAACGATTCAAACTTCAAAAACATCCTGTTTCGATCGATAAAACCCGAAACGCCAACACAAATTTTTCCCACCAGTTTGTATCCTTTTGCTACCAGTTTTATTCAATTGCTTGTTCTCTTGAATTTGATGACTTTTCCATTACATTGGAAGAGAAGATTCAAGCAGCATTTGGAGAGAATTTATTTGCACCAAATTGGAGTTTATTTCATACCTATGAAAGGGAATACTTAATTTTCTACAAGAGAATGAGAATTCATTGAAATTATGTGGAATCTATATGATTAATGTGAATTATCCTCTCAGCTCACTGTAAAAAAATTCCTACTAAAAATTCGAAAAGTGTGTCTGTAATTTTCTAGATTTATAGGAGAATTTTGCCAACTTTTGAAAATAAATTCCGAAATTGAGCTGAAATTTCTCAAAATTCAGTTCAATTTATCTTAAAATTCGAAAGAACTTGGCTGTGAGAAATTACAGTCACATTTTGTGAATTTTCAGGGAGAATTCTTCCACAGGGTATACAAGAAATCAGACCATTCGAAAATCATTGAGAATACTACTGTGTCCAAAAAGTAAGGTGACATTTGAATTTAAACTCTGTGCACACATGTATTTGGGGAAGTCCTCTTATTTTTAGGTTAGTAAGACTGTCTTTGATATCCGTGCCAAGGGTCACATCAAAATATTCATCCGTGTTTGAGATATGCTTCGTTTTGTAAGCTGCTGAAATCGAATTTTTCGGTTTTTATAATGTCGGCATTTGTTGAGCAAAGAATTTGTATAAAGTTTTGTTTGTGGAATGAATTTTCTGCTGCTGAAGCGTTGAGGATGGTGCAGAAATCTTTTGGTGATGAGGCTATGTCGAAAATAAATGTTTACGAGTGGTATAAAGAGTTTCAAGAAGGTCAAGAACATGTCGAAGACGAAAAGCGTCCCGGTCGACCATCAACATCAACCGACGAAGTTCACGTCCAAAAAATCAAAGATTTGGTGCTTGTAAATCGTCGATTAACAATTAGAAATCTTGCTGATGTTGGCATTCCGAAAGGATCAGTCTATACCATTTTGAAGGATGTTTTGGGCCTCAGACGCGCCAAATCTCGATTGGTACCGGAAACACTGAATTTCCTGGAACAACATCGTTGCGTTGAAGTGCGTATAACAATGTTTTCTGACTATCAGGACAGGATGAAACGCATTATTACGGGAGATGAGATGTGGATTTATGCTCACCACTCGGAAACAACCGATCAATTAAGTGAATATCGCGCTAAAAGTGAGGCAAAACCAAAAAAACCGCGCCAAAGTCGCTCAAAAATCGAGGTTTTCTCCGGTTATCGTGGTGTTGTGCATTTTGAGTAGAGATCGACCAAAATTTTTTGCCGAAACTGACTAAAATTGAAGCTCTGATTATTGGTTTCGGAAAAAACTTGGTATTGGACGTTGGAAGTGTAGATAAGCTCCTTAATAATGCAATTATCATACTTAAGATCACATATCAATGTGATTAATGAAATAATTTCGATTTTCGGTTTAAATTTTCGGCTAATGCTTGTCGGCCGAAATTGTAAACCGAAAATCGAAATTATTTCATTAATCACATTGATATGTGATCTTAAGTATGATAATTGCATTATTAAGGAGCTTATCTACACTTCCAACGTCCAATACCAAGTTTTTTCCGAAACCAATAATCAGAGCTTCAATTTTAGTCAGTTTCGGCAAAAAATTTCGGTCGATCTCTAATTTTGAGTTCCTTCCGCCGGGTCAAACTGTCAACAAAGAATATTATTTGAGCGTTATGCGTCGTTTACGTGAAGCTATTCGCCTAAACAGAACAGAATTGTGGCGAGACAACTCTTGGTTTTTCACCGCAACAATGCACCGGGTCACGCTACATCCCAGGCTCGTAATGCCAAGACTGACAATTGCACCATGATCGGCGTCAAGCTTGGTATGTCAAGTCTGGTTAGCCTAGCCTTGGCTGATGCATGGCCCGCCATAGCTAACTAAGCGTTGATAGAGTCTTGGGCACCAATGTTAGGACCAAGCATCGTTTTTCGTATTTAATTTAATTTTCGTCAACCAAGCCTTGACCATCACTTGGCCCATCATAGCAAACTAAACCTTAATAGCGTCTTGGACATTAATGCTAGGACCAAGCATCTTTTGCCATGTTGGATTTCCGATATATATGGAAGCTGAATGCTCAGCAGAAAACGTTATTATCCTAAACATCAATCTAGCTTGATAACATTGTTGGCCATCAAGCTACGACCGATGATGACTAGCATTACCTTGAACCTGCCACCAAGTTTGGTCAATCACTCAAATGTGAATGTTTAATCAAACATGGACGCCAATGAAAAATCTATCCTATTCATTCAGCTCAAATTAGTATTGTATATCAATAATGGCAGCAATATCGATTGCAAGCATATAACCATTATTGAATTTTAAAATTGAAGCTCGAATGCCAAGCATTGAACATTGTTATCATTCCAGACATTAATCTAGTTTGGTGCCAATGTTGCAACCAAGCTAGGCTCGGTGTTGACTAGTATTGATTCAAGCATGATACCAAGCATGATACGTTTGTCAAAGCATGTCTGGGATTGATTCTTCGTGACTATTTCGCAAAAAACTCGACCCATATCGTTCCACAACCATCGTATTCACCTGAATTGGCACCGTGCGACTTCTGGCTATTCAACACACTCAAAAGACCACTCCGTGGACACCGTTTTGAGTCGATAGAGAAGATCCAAGCTGAATCGAAGAGAGAGCTGAAGGCCATCCCGGCAACCGACTTCAACAACTGTTTCGAAGATTGGAAAATGCGTTGGATTAAGTGCATTGTATCCGGGGGAGATTACTTCGAAGACGATGAACTTGATTTGAGAGAATAAATAAATGCTATGTCACCTAATTTCTTGGATACAGTAGTACAATATATTCAAACCAAAAATAAATTTCGGTCTCCAAAGGGGCATATTACAGCGAGCGACAGGAAATTAACCGTTGGGTATTGAATATAGTTGCACGTCGGTGGATTATTTTCATCGCTAGTCCATCTTTTTGGCCAGTAATGGATCACACTTGTGTTAACGACAAGGAATCCATAATTGGTTGGTGAACAGGAGCTCTACATTAGCCGATTATTGACTGTGTTTACATTCGTGGGAGGACTGAAGATTATCAATAATCAATCCGAATCAAGGAAAGTTGACAAAAAGGATTTCAAAGAAGTGAATAATTGAACAAATGGAAATACACAATCGAATAAGGATTTTTATGAAAGTTGTATAGTAGTTTTTCTCTTTTTTCGTCCTTTCTAATATTCCCTCGTCCCGTTTATACCGGAAACATTGGGAAATGACAATATCCAACCGAAATGACAGCATACAAAATATTTAAATGACATAGTTGATGCAAAAAGGTCCCCTCGAAGAATCAGGGAAACGACCAGAGAATGTAAACGTTGAAATAGGTACTCGAGGGACGGACTCTCAATATTTCCGATGTGTTTTCGTAAAAGAGGGTGTCGGCTCTCTCTACTCTTTGGAAAAGAAGGAATAGCCTCTTGATAATACGAACGCACCTACCTCAAAATCTCGTATACACGTATAAAGCATTACGCGTTATGATTGTTGAGCCGCGTGACAGCTGATTTTTATCTGGGAGACAGTTTGACGCTACTTGTCAGTAACACATTACGCGGATAACAACTTCTATCTCCAGATACAGGTTGAAAAAAATGTGACTCTGACGAGCAAGTGTTATTATTGGGTACCAAATTATACCAATATTGTGTGCTATATTTAAATTGAAAACACTAGATTTTCCTTGAATTAACCCTTCAAATAATTTCATTATTCGAACGGAACGGAAGAATTGTAAAATCTCTTGGGATTAAAAAAAATCCTATTAGTCTAATTTTCTACGCAAAGCAGAACACAATGTTGTATTCGAGTGCCTTTCAAAAGCATCTACGAGAATCGTAGAAAGGAATTACGTTTTGAAAGTTATCGAAAGAAGGATGAATGGCCGCCCCAATACTGTCCATATAGGATGAATGCTAAGCTACATAATTTCATCCCCTCTTCCCCATGCCCAGCCACTATTCCACTATATTCCATCATCGTCAAATCCCTCGACATTACGGAACAGGTAAGAATAAGAAATAAAAGGGGAACTACGGGAGGGAGCTGTTCCCACGCTGCTTCCATTGGTAGTAAGTTGCAAAACATCGATGAACCATGAATGACGCGCGTACCACCTTCGCTCTTGGACACATGATGCTCAATATTATATATAGGGAAACTTGCGTGCAGACGAACAACGTATCGCTCATATCCGGTGGTTAAATGGATTATTTTCGAAAGAAAGGGGTTGATTGAAATTTTCCAACGTGTAATCATGATGCATCTGTAATGAAATTATAATTTTCTTTCATAAGCACAAACTCATCCTCGTTTCACTCCCTTAAATCATCAGACTTTATTATTAGTATTATATAATATTGCAGTCGTGTACGCATTTACGCTTTCAACCCCCATCGAGCTTTTACGAATTACCACGATCATGTATTTATGAGCACCGTTCTGAAGGATTTTCACATATGGCACATCGATCTTATCAAAGACCACGAAACAGAACTGTTTGAATACGTTCGTATATTTTAGACCTGATATATCCTGCTTGGCACGTTTTATGCGTCGATTGATATTGTTTCATTTTAATATTCTTTCCTTGTAGATACATGAATCGGAATACGTGCTTCTGAATTTCATATTTATTATCAATTTTTCTTAACCCTAGTATTTCTTTGTTTCATGAATAATTAAACTGTATTTACGATATTCGGTTTCGTTTGATGAACCGAGATGATGAACAAAACCTGAAATTCGAAGATTAGAAAATGAATTCCTTAATTCTAACAGCAGCTAAGAGAATTTGTTACCGAACATCAGCAATTCGTATATAAAGTTTTCGGAGATTTCGAATTTGACAAAGGCGATAAGTTTTTGGGGGCAAATTTCATTGTATTCTGTTGAACTTTATTCACTTTTCACCCACGGAACCTGAGTAGTTGAAACAACTATCCTTTTTTGCCGTGCACATTTTTCTTTCGTTGAGAATCAACATAATTCATGTTGTTGAAGTTTGAATCGTCTGTTGAAACGAATGAGTGGTAGAATAACGCAATTTTCAACTGTTAAAGATAAGATATCTTGCAATGAATTCTTGAAACGATGTTTCCAGTTCCAGTTGATTCGAAAAGATAAATAACGATACACTGACAAGAATAATTAGTGGAACCAACTGAATATCGATTGTAGTGAATGCTTGTTCGGTTAGTTCAATCGATATTCAGTTGATCCAACTTTGTGCCGGGATTCGCCGTATTGAAACTCACCACGAGATTTGCTCTGCACTGGTAGAACCTTCTGCATGAAGCTTCAATCACATGTGATGGAAGCAATTTCCATTCGCGTGCACGGAAAAACATGTTCAGCCGTATCAGCTAAATTTTAGCGACTGCACGCGGAAAACAGATGTGTTGAAAAGTCCCATAATTTATTGAGGATCAGCGCCAGTCTGTGACAGATAGAGTTTTGACTTGAATTTACTTTCAAAAACTCCCATAATTAGATGTATTTCTACAAGAAATTATGGTACTTTTGAAGCTATATTCAGGTGAATAATTTCATTCATTCCAGACTGGCGCTGATCCTCAATAAATTATGGGACTTTTAAAGATATATTTTTCTGCGTGTGCGTATGATTTGAAATTTTTTTGGATTTCAATGATATATCAATGAAAACTCAATGATTGGAGTATATCATTATGGGTGATATATATGTTTTAATACCGCAAAAATTAAAGATACAATTGGATTCGTCAATCAATCAACAAGAATTTGAAATTCCATTCGCAAGTGTACTTGAAATATGAATGAAATTTCAACAGTTCTCAGAAGTTTTTAACAGTGTACTACTACTTTCTTCAGTGTGATTCACAAGATTTCGTGAGTTTGAATTTTCGTTCCTGTAAATCTTCAAAATTATATATAATTCACATAAAAGTATACATAAACTCGTAGCTATACCGTGCTATAAGAAATTATGTTTCTTATAATTTCGAGTGGTATTTGCAGATTCGTATGGATGAAATTTTTATTAAGATACTTCGACCCGAAGAAGTCACGAAATACTCAACTCCTACGAAGATTTGACTCCGTTCGCCAGGTTATTTTGTGGAGAAATAACCGGACCTCTTCTTATATTTTCCACTTTAAACGCTTGAAAAATTGAATTTAGTTTTATTCGAAAACTCTTAAGAAGTTATAATAAAATAATCACTTTTGAAAAATGAAAAGACTTTTTATCTGTTCAATCAATTATTTATTCACAATATTATGAACTCTGACTTTCGAGACAATGCTCTCGTCGAGGTTCTGCATAATTGTTCATCTAGCTATGAAATACCATAAATTTTAATTATGACTCAACAATCTTACTCAGGATACTTCTCTGAGTATTTTCGTTAATCATTTATAAACAAAAATCTTTATTTATTCATTTGTTTGTCACTCAGGCTTGTTATCTGGATTCATCATCATCGACTATTATTTGATAACAATAAACCTTTTTTAATACCGAATGATCATGATACTCAGAACATTACCTCAAGTACTTTGCTTGACAATCTCTTTAAATACAACCTTTATTCATTATATTTTTAATATCTTGTCCGGTTACAAACTATATATAATTTTGAGAGCTGTTCCAATCGGGAACGATTCAAACATCCAGAATATCAAAATTCATCGGAATGTCACAAAATTTGGATGAAATTCAATAATAATCTATAAGTTTTCGTGAAACTTTATTGAATTTTACTGAAAATAAAGTATCAAAGTGAATGGAATTGAATAAGATTTCTCCAACGAGGAGGTAGCATACGTCCGAAGACCCACTTACTCCAAATTAGTGAGGTTTTTGGCGATTCGAGGAGGTAGAAGGAATGTTTAGTAATTGTGTTTGGATTTACAAATCCGTGCGTCTCGTAGATATATGCGGTTTTAGCTAGTGTTGCCGCGATCTGCAAAACGAGCTATCACGATCTTCAGATTCCAGCCTCGCTCAACTGAAAGTACATTCTTCCATAGTAACAACAATTGGGTGAAAATACAATCTTGAGAACAGTCAACTTGTGTTGGGAATCCCAATTGAAATATAAGTTTATGAAATCAAGTTTTGAATTAATCTGTATTCGATCTGGACGCGATCTGAATTTCGATCTGGCTCGAACCGCTTGGGGTGTTAATTTAATAAAAATTAAGATTAACGGGATTGCAGCTCGATGTAAACTGACTCATAATCGAATTTCAGTTCTAATCTACATTTTAACCAATTTTTACTTCCCATAATTTTAATTGAAGAACATTGGAATGTAAAGATCGTGATAGCTCGTTTTCTGGATCGCAGCAACACTAGTTTTAGCCATACTTTACCTTACCGGAAGAGGTGATGGCATTTAAAAATCGCAGAAAAAACTTTTTTCTGAAATAATGATTTTAAAAGTTTGCTTTGGTGAACCAATGAAACGTTTGCTGTTACAGAAAAAAATCTTGCTATTTCGCATATCTTGCTGGATATGAAAGCGCTTGCTCGAAGAGAAAAATTGTTGCTAATTCAGCAAAAATTTTTGTCATATCAACTCAGTAAATTCTAGAGGTTTGATGTTTTAGCAACTTTTTTTCTCCGAGTGTAAACATACTATCTAGAATTTGCCAATATGTCGCAAAAGATATGTTTTAGATACCTGTTAAACATCTTTAAGAGCATTTTCTACAAGATATCTAATAGATATTAAGGGGATAGTAGGCAAAAGTGGCTTAAGCTCGGCAAAACATTAACCAATATTGGGCCAATGTATAATCATTGGTTGTTTGGAAATGTATATCACATTTTCATGTTTATAATTATTGCAAAGTTGTACCAGTATTCATTATTGTTACGATGTGACATGATTTTTCATGTCACTGATGGCATGAAAATGACATCATTTTTCCCTGTAAAAGGTATCAAGAATTAGGTTGGAGCTTGTCAAAAATTAATACGCACAACTTGGACCGGGTCTGGTTCGGTCATATAAACCAAACTTCAAACAACTCACAATACATATATCATGATACATTAGGCCATGCTTACCCTAGTAGAAATTTGACAGGGAATTCCCTATTAGAAGCATGGCTCTCGTAAGGCTGCAATAGGCAACTCCTAATTAAGGAAGACTTTCAATTATCCCATCAGGTCCTGACATGGCATCCTGTTTAGGACCTTACAACAATGTAACGCAAGGTTGTTGACAGGTCCCAGTCAGATTTTCCCTTTCAGTAACTCAGACACGGTATTCCTATCAGAACCTGATCAGGATTACCTCGGCTCATCCGTATTTCAATCATGTGATAACCGACGAGACAGCCGAATCAGGACCTGATCAATTCAGAACGATGAATGTATCAAACTATTCAGAATTTTCACAGGACTCATTAGAAATTTACCTGTCTTTTTTAAATGTTCAACTGAGGTCTATTTGGATCATCAGTAGAATTTCTTCTGTTGGGGGAGTTTTAAAAAATTTTATGAAAAAGGAATTCCATGAAAATTAAATTGAATGTTAGAATATAGCTTAGATGAGGTCGTGATTGGGAATTCCGCTACCACCCGGATCAGGTCCTAATTGGGAAACGTTTGGTTTTCCTGCTCAGGACCTTGTCTTTTTCCTGCGTTACATTTTTGTCAGGGCCTTACCAGATACTCAAGTCAGGCCCTGAACGGAAATCAGGCATGCCTGATCTGGACCTGATGTTTTCCATACCAAAATTCCTACTAGGGTAGTGTTGTATTTCGGCCCTATATTGGATACCAAGCCAGGCGCGAGGTTATCATCCAAAGGTTGTATGGAGTTTGAGCCATTTTTTGTCATCCCTGGTGAAAAAAACCGGATACAGAGCCGGAAGAAAACCGGATAATGATCCGGATAAAACCCAGACGATAGTCCGAATCAAATTCGAGTGGACTTCCCAGGATTCCATCCTGGTGTATTCGGAGTCCAATACGGATTTCGCGGTGATTCTTCATCCGGATTTTTGGACTAGATATTTTTTGAAATCCTAAAATTTGAAACGAGGTTCAAAGTAACTTTTAGAGTGCGACTCTGTACCTATTTGGGACATTTTTTCATGTTAAATCTAGCATTAGATTCTCAAGAGATCCGTTGGAGTCGATTTTCGAATTATTATTCATCCAAACTTCTACATCAATACAAATCGTAGGAAAAATGTAAAATCCTTCAACTTTACGATTCTATGCTCAGCATCATTTGAATACAATGTGGACAGGTGTACTGTGAACAAATAATCTGTTTATGCAAAATATTAATTGTTATTACGGAATTATTGAAAAAAACTGTTCATATTAGGGTTTTTTCCAGGGACTGTAACGTTATTCACTTTCGTTACTCATTCTATATAACATGTATATAATAATATATATATTGTACACAAATTATATATTTATTATATAGATTTTATATATAATGAGTAACGAAAGTGAATAATCTTCCAGTCCCTGGTTTTTTCAGGAGTAAAAAATATTTTCCGACCAAAATCACTTTATCCTTTTATAGAAAGGGTTTTTAATAATGAATATTTGTAGATTAATGTGATTTGTTGATATTACACACAACAGATATAGACAAATATGAGGGACCAGCAACCCTGGAGAAAATGGAAACTGAAATGAAGCGCAGACGAAAAGTATGGTGGAGTGTAACAGAAATGTTAATGAAAAGTGAACAAAGAGTACATGGAACGGGTTCGAAGAGTACTTGAAGCGAAGTTTAGAACAAACAAAAAGCGTATAAAAATCAACGCTCCATGAAGAGTATGAACAATATAAGAGGATAAAAATTTTAACCACTTGGCGAGATTCGAACCCATAATTTTCATCATTGCAATCCATGGAATGCTATGATTCCTGACAGTTTAAAACCGATACTCAAAGTCTGTATGAAATGATTCGCATTACCTTTCATGGAACGTAACAGTACTCTTCCCAAAACGACATTGAACGTTTATAAAGCGTATTGACAATGTATAATTTCAGTACTCTACAACAAGCAATTATTATACGTTTCGTCAAGAGAAAATTGGAACCTTTGCACGTTTCTTCTCAGCTTCGAATGCGTTTCCTACGAGCGTATATTTTCACCAGGGAATTATTGGTGGAAAACAATGATTTCTTCTCTTGATGGACTTCAAATTATAATATTAAGGTCCCCAAATGAAAATTTGTCATCCGACTAGTGATGGGCGATCTTGATAGAATCGATTCTTTTTTCAACTAGGATCAAAAGAGAAAAATTCACGATTCAGAAACCACCCTCCAAACGATCTAAAAAAATCCATCGTTTCCAATGAGTAATTTTTAACAGAACTTTATATTAAATTCAACAAAAACTAGTATACCACAGCGAATTATTCTGTTTTTATTGAAATCTTTTCAACAAATAACTCAACTCACCATCAATTCCTAGGGTGAAAATTATATAACATGTTTCACATATAATTACTTGTCGTAGGTCGTGTGGATACGCGCACGAGGTTAAGACCAACTTCCTTATTAACAGAAGGGTGGTGAACGCAATATTCATTCCCGCAGACGGATGAGTCGGTGTTTTTATGCTTCACGGCCACGTGTCATTGAATGATGACGTTGACTCGAAATTATGGATATATTCGTGTGAATGGGAATGTATCGTGAGCCGTATATTATTTTGTAACCTTTCGAAAAGTAAGAGAAACGGATATAACCCTTCTATTCGGAATTTTATATTTCATTTGAGAAAAGAAAAACGTGTGGCAATAAAAATGATAATAATTCATACAGTACACCTGATGGCGAACCTGAGACATTATTAATTCAATCCTTTCCTCGACCGTGATGATTACCATATTTATTTCAACGTGAATCGAAAACAACATACAATTAATACATATATCCCTTTAATTGGAATGTTTCAATAAAACGTTGAAGAGGCGTGGTCTCTTCTGTGATGATCACGGATTCGAAGAAGGGGTTGAAAAGCGTGTGTGGAACTTGCGTATCGCATGAATATTCCAATTAATTAGAGAGATGTGAAAACAGGTGCTACAAATTGTCGACGATAAATCGTTGGATCGTTATTGGAGATCGCGCACAAAATAAGCATACATATCGTATTTTATTCACCCATAAGAAGTTTAGCTTCTTTTTTTCTTATCTGGAACCCCTTGTTATGAACGAGAAATGTATTTTTACAGCCACAGGTATAGCGTCTATCGTCGCACGCTTCATTTCAATTTTTATTAATTAGATTTTTCGACGTATGAATTGGATTTGGAAAAAAAATGACATATTGAAGTGCCTCGAGCGGTATATCTTTCATCTTTTTCTAATTCCATTTGACAACAAAAGACAACGTATCGCATTAGGAAAGGATACACCGTGACAGCGTTCGAGTCCTCTTAATGATGTACTTATAATTCTTTTCACCACAAACTTTGTTCACTTGGCATCGTTAACGTATTCTTTGGAAGATCGTAAATGATACATCGAATTCAACATCTTGATAAAGATTTTTTCGAAGAAGAATGGGTTGCGTTTGTGTGGCAAGAAAAATTTATCATTGCATACTTTATACTTCCAGTGTCCAGTAATAAATAAAACATTTTTGAAACACTTTGTAGATTATCTGAGTGTCTAAATTTGAATTGATACCAAGCGTTAGTTGATGATCACTTCATTGTTAATGAATGATTTTTAATAATTTGTGTATAATTTTTCTGTGAAATATATACAAAACTGAAACCGCACTGAATGCAATCAGTAAATTATGAGCGCGTGGAAAATTTTTATTATATATAAATTTATATATATATAAATTATGTATAATTTTGAAAACTTTTCCACTCTGGTACAAGCATCTTGATTCAGTTCAATATACTATATTGTGTGCAAAAAGTGAGGTGACATTTGAATTTGAACTCTGTGCGCACATGGATTTGGAGAAGTGCTCTCATTTTTAGGTTAACAAGACTGTCTTTGTTATCCATGCCAAGGATCACATCAAGATATTCATTAGTGTTTGAGATACGCTTCGTTTTGCAAGCCGCTGAAATTGAATTTTTCGATTTTTATAATGTCTACATTTGTGGAGCAATGGATTTGTGTTCAATTTTGTTTGCGGAATGAATTTTCTACTGCTGATTTGTTGAGGATGGTGCATAAATCTTTTGGTGATGAGGCTATGTCGAAAATAAATGTTTACAAGTGGTATAAACAGTTTCAAGGAGGTCGAGAACGTGTCGAAGACGAACAGCGTCCTGGTCGACCATCAACTTCAATTGACGAAGTTCACGTCCAAAAATCAAAGATTTGGTGCTTGTAAATCGTCGATTAACAATTAGAAATCTTGCTGATGTTGGCATTCCGAAAGGATCAGTCTATACCATTTTGAAGGATATTTTGGGCCTCAGACGCGTCAAATCTCGATTGGTACCGAAAACACTGAATTTCCTGGAAAAACATTGTTGCGTTGTAGTGTATAAAACAATGCTTTCTGACTATCAGGACAACCTGAAAAACATTATTACGGGAGATGAAACGTGGATTTATGCTCACGACCCGGAAACAACCGATCAATCAAGTGAATATCGCGCTAAAAGTGAGGCAAAACCAAAAAAATCGCTCCAAAATCAAGGTTATGTTGACTGTTTTCTTCGATTATCGTGGTGATCTGGATTTTGAATTCCTTCCGCCGGGTCAAACCACCAACAAACAATATTATTTGAGCGTTATGCGTCATTTATGTTAAGCTATTCGCCTAAAGAGAACGGAATTGTGGCGAGACAACTCTTGGTTTTTGCACCACGACAACGCAGCGGTTCACACTGCATGGATCCTCCGTGACGATTTCGCAAAAAAACTCGACCCATATCGCTCCACAACCACCGTATTCACTTGATTTGGCACGACTTCCGGCTATTCAACAAACTCAAAAGACCGCTTCGGGAACACCGTTTTAAGTCGGTATAGGAGATCCAAGCCGAACTCACACAGCACCGGATGTTCCAGCAATATTGTCAGAATATTACATTTGGAGTGTGTAATATTCTGGAAAAAATCTTAAGAAGATTGTCAGAATGTCTGCAGGATGTCTCACGTCATCATCTTCACAGCATTCTAGAGATATTCTGAAACATTGCTGCAATTATTGAGGTAACAGTCTGGAGACATTCTGAAATATTGCTGTGATCATTTCAGCGATATTCTGTACGGAAAAAAATGTAACGATCAAATATATTAAAAAGCTTACAAAATAACAAAAATTTCTCCAGAGTTTACTTCTACAAATGTTGAATGAGCTAGGCCAGAATCACTTTGAGTGGAAGAAAACCTGTTTCGGAGTTGGTTATTAGAAAGTTCCCCCAGTAGGGATTGAACCTGGGTTCTGCGTGTGAGAGTCAAGGTTTCTATCACATCAGCGAATATCCAAGATGACAATCCCACTCTCAAAGTGCCATTTATTGTAATCATCGTGATAGGAGTTTGAAGAATTCGTTTCTGTGAAATGTAGGCCTTCCGATTCAGAATCTTTTGACACAAAAAATGAGTAGGTCGTGGGAGACAGATTTTTTTCGACTTCGACTTTGAAATTGTACAAAGTGCTGAGTAAGATCGATGGAAAAACTTCGAAAATTTGTTGTCGTGGGATATAGACCAATCGGTTCAGAATCTTCTGAAATGGAGAATGAATAGCACTCGAGAGCAATGTTTTTTAACAACTGCATCTCCAAAATTTACCAAGTGCTGGAGCAAATAGATGAAAAACTTGGAAAAAATTTGTTTCCGTGGGATATAGACCAATCGATTCAGAATCTTCTGACACAAAAAATGAGTAGATCGTGGGAGAGGCATTTTCTTCGATCTGGACTTTGAAATTGTACTCAGAACATTTTTAATGAAATATTGTATCTGCAATATCTATAGGATCTTGTATAAATATTTCAGAATGTTCTGAGCAAGACATTGTGATATTCTACACGGAAAAAAGTCCTATGTAAATTTTACATTGGCTGCTGTGTATTTGACATAACTGCTCACATGAATGCAATTGGAGTAAAATTTACTTTGGAACCAATGTTATATTTACATTGTTACCAAAGTAAATGAGATGAAACTGGAACTGGCAGCCGTAGAGCTAACAGCCGCTTTTCATAACTCTTTATACACAATTTTTATCGAGGATTCGAGGATCTGAAACGTTTGGTAGGATGATAATCGATTTCTGGTATAAACAAAGGTCTAATAACTTTGATTCAAAAGTTAAAACAATCGACTGCTAGCTGCACGCCTGCTAGTTTCAGCTTTATGTAAATGAGAGAAGTGTTGCTGTGAATTACCTTCAATAACAATGTAAATCCAACAGGATTGTGCAGTGAATTTCACATGAAATCCACACTGTAATCGTTACCTGACTCTTCATGTAATTTTTATATGGGGATTTTGTTCCGTGTAGAAATGTTACTGAGACATTGGGTGCTGTATGGGAATCGAAGAGAGAGCTGAAGGCCATCCCGGAAACCGACTTCAACAAGTGTTTCGAAGATTGGAAAATGCGTTGGTGCCACTACATTGTATCCGGGGTGATGCACTTGATTTGGGAGAATAAATAAAGATTTTTGGAAATAAATGCTCTTTCACCTTATTTTTTGGACACAGTAGTACGTTCGTTGCTGAATTCTAACTTTAGGTTCATGAATATACGCACATTTTGATAAACGTTGTACATGAATTCTATGGAAATTCCATAAAATTCATCTTAATAAGATGTGTTCATATAATTCGTGTTGAATGACTTTTTTCTCTGTTCCAACGATAAAATTTCAACCAATTCTTATTATAATGTTCGTTTTAAAACTTGTATATAAAAAAATCAATTTATATCTTTCTCAAATGAATTTCGTAATCACTTAACAGCACTTCTCGACATTCATAAAAATTGGAATCCATCCCTCGATGAAATAAAAAACTAAAAAATGAGAATTTTACAAACATATAAATTCATTAAGGGGAAAAAATGGGTGGAGTAGATAGAAATTCCACGACCTCGCTACGTGGATGAATGTGAACTAACGAAATAGGCTCATCCTTTCATTTCCATTCTTCACTATCCTATTCTTCATACATTTTTACTGCAGCTTTGATCGTCGCGTATATCTTCGTCTCTAACATCTGCGAGCTTATGAAAGTTAATCTTTCTTTTTACAATGCTTTCGCAGATGTTTATTCTTGCTATCGAGAATAGAAAAGAAACAATTTACATCTTACACGTGTCTTATACAAATATAAGCCCAAAATGCATCGAAAATCAAACTAACGCATCATCACGTCAGTCCATCTTGACACTTCAAAGGGAGCACGCTAACTCATTAATATCAAGATATTACAAAATATGTAAATAAATTTCGGTAGATCTTTGATCCAGCGAGGAAAGCTGTGTTCAAGATTCTAATTGAGTTAAAATATCACACACACTCTAGAATCAATGAAGAAGAATATTGATGAACTAGTCCACTTATCAGTATGTAATTGAATACAGCGCGTATGTTATTAAATTTTGAATGAATTATCTTACCTATGTTTTATCTTGATCACCGAACCAGCTGAATCCGTTTGTAACCAGTCGGCTTCATGATATTCAACATTAGAAACAAGTTTTGTAACCGATCATCCACAGTGAATATACATTAAGGTGAGCAAAAAAAAACCAACCTGACGAATTTATGGGTTCAAATGGATCTATATACCGAGAAAAAATTCCCTCGCTTGGCAGAATTTTCAGCTCAATTTTAAAAGGAGTCAATGGGCATTCGAAATTTCCCATTCAAATAACACGTCAAAAATCCTTTTTGCATTCAATTAATGCTCAAACTTTTGAATCGGTCGAGATAAGATTTTTTCCTAAGCAGATTCTTGTAGGGCATTAAATTCTCTAAATAAAACATCTCTGTTTAGTTGATTTTGCGGAGTCAAAAATTTGTATATTTACGAACCAGGAAATCAAAAAAAGCAAAGATTTTCATGGCCCGTAAATACATAAATTTTCGATTCAAATAAGTCAACTCGGAGAGGACTTTTCAGAGAATTTAACACCCTACAAGAATCTGCCTGGAAAAAATTTTTATCTCAAATGGTTTAAAAGTGCATTCCCAATGAGAATCGATTGCTGTGCGTGTTATTTAAATGGGAAATTTCAAATGCTCACCGGCACCTTTGAAAATTGAGCTAAAAATCCTGCCAAACGGCAGAATTCTACTCTCGATATATAGATTCATTTGAACCTATTAATTCGATGGTTTAGTTTTTTTGCATCACTCTAATATACATCGAACTTGATCACTTTGTATTCTTGCAAGATATTATTTTTTTATTATCAGGTTGCAATTTTCTATTGAATTTAAACATTTTTCTCCAAAACGTACATTTTGAATTCAAATTAGTTACATGCCAGTAAATGCTGGCGTTCTAAAGGGACGTTAGAAACTCCTTACTATAGGGTGAAAAAATAATTGTGGACTTTCTCCACGAAAAGTGGTGACAGCAAAATTTCTTTGAGAATGAAGAATTTTTCATTGATACACCCAGAACACAAAATAGTTCTCCAAAATACTCTCTAAAAATTTTAGAGCGAGATTTCACCCTTCAGTTAGGCAAAAGTGAGCGTGTCGACATTTTGAGTGAAATTTCCACTCATTCAGAGTGATATTCTGAGGTTTGAGGTTAGAAACTCACAGCCACTCAAATTTTGGAGTCAATTTTTCACTTCAAAAGAGTAAGAGTTCACTCGAAATGAATGAAAATCCCAAGCGGACTGGCTCACTTCTGAGACTTGGTGGAGTGAAACATGTGATTTTTCACTCTTTCAGATTTAAAGAGTAGGGGAAAATTTTTTCATTCTTGATGAAATAGTACATTGTGTAACCAGTGCGCGAAGTTGGTGATTGCCGTACGTGCACGGAAAGACCGGGTCTATTAATATTTAGAAAGAATTTATCAACGTTTAGGAAAATGACTGTCAATTTAGGGAAAAAGAGGATCGCTGAAAAATATTCGTAGTAAGGCTACCAAAAATTCGTAGTCAAAGTATTAACAGCTGATCATTTCATTGGTATTTTTCACAGTGAAACTATCAATTGCTAATACATCGACTACGAATTTTTAGTAGACTTACTACGAATATTTTTCAGTGATCCTCGTTTTCCCTAAATTGACAGTCATTTTTCTGAATATAAAATAATAATAGATCTGTTTTTTCCGTGTGCGTGAAGGTAAACCCACGCGAGTCAGGGAATCGCCAATGCGCGTGAGTTTCTCATATTATTTTTCCTAATCAGGTTCGCCAAGGTCGATTTACGGAACTTGCGTTACGTGCGTGAAGTGGCTGATTTCCCCACGGCAGAGAGAACAGTGCGAGAAAGTGATAACAGTGCGGTAAAGGCATTTCACCGTACTGTTCTTTCTGCCGTGTGGAAATCTGCCACTTTGCGCACGCAACATAGGCTCCAAAAATTGAAGTTTGCGCACCGTGTTAGGAAAAAACGATTTCCCTACGATCAGGGGGATGAACTCCATCTCTGATGTGAAGAAAAACTCCCTATAATTTTTGGAGTGTGGCATTGTTGGGTCACCGGTGCAAAGTGGAGCCAAATGCCAAAAAAATAGCAAAAATTGTAAGGAGTCATTGAATTTACCTGAAACCCATCATTCAGGGGTTTTCAGGGTTGTTGATAACGAATCCGTTGTCAAAAATGGCAGATCCAACGAAGTGGACAAAAATCTAAAAATTCATCGGATTTCCTTCAAACTCGGTACACAGTAGTTTTTGGGATTGCTGATTAAGAATCCGTTGTAAAAAATTAAAAATGAAAAATGGTGGATTTAATATGACGCACAGTGGTCCAAAATCTCAAAAACCTGGCCAAAAAACGAAAAATAAATTTTTTTCTCTTCAAATTATCACCCTTGAAATAGTTTTATATGTCCTTGAAGCACCATTTAGTGATCCCAGTTCATCACGGATGCTTCCAGGAAACTTTTTATAACGTCTCGAATCTGAGTAAAAGAAAGTATCGAAGTGAACATCAGTTTGCACGAAAAAATATGTACTTTTTGAATGTACAGTGTTTTCCAACAGATTGATTGATTCGGATTCTATGAAATGGATTATAATCTTGAAAGTAAGTACTTTCATAATATGTAATCATATATGGCATGAAGAAACAATCCTAAGAATGAAAGAACAATTTATAGATACACCATTTTCAGGGGTTCACATTCATTTTTTGCACCCGATGACCTTTTTTCTTTCTTTTTCTTTTTTTTTCCTTTCTTTCATTTTATTTCCACATTCTTTCCAAAAGCGTGCGGAATTTTATTTTTACATACGTTTTTACAAGTTATTTAGGGTGGTCCTGTTTTGCGAAAGAAAGCTGAGTATCTTTTTAACGAAACATTGCCATAGAAAATAACTCAGATGAAAATTCTTGAAATTGAAGGGGGGAGTTCTGTCCTTGCGTAAGAGTTTGAAAAAAATTCGGGGAATTTTCAAGCTTTTGTCCGCCATATTGGATTCGCCATGTTGAATTTTGAAAATATGACAACGGATTCGTAACCAACTACCCCAAAAAACTACTAGATACCGAGTTTGAAGGAATTCGATGATTTTTCAAATTATCCTCAGCCATATTGGATCCACCATTCTGAATTCTGAAAATTCGACAACGGACTCATAATCAGCAACCCAAAAAACTGCTCGGTGCCGAGTTTGAAAGAAATGCGATGAGTTTTCAGATTTTCGTCCGCCATATTGGATCCGCCATTTCGAATTTTGAAAATTTGACAATGGATTCGTAATCAGCAACTCCAAAAACTGCTGGATACCGAGTGTGAAAAAAATTTGATGAATTTTCCGATTTTGTCCGCCATATTGAATCCATTATTTTGAATTTTGAAAATTTGACAACGGATTCATAATCAGCGACCCCAAAAACCCCCGAATGTTGAGTTTCGAACTCATTTGATGACTCCATATGGTTTTGGCCAACTTTTTGGCATTTTGGACCACTGAGTGACGTACAAAAATTTTAAAATTCTATGGATTTCTTTCACACTTAGTTCAACCCAGAGGTTTGCGGGGTCACTGATCACAAATTCGTGGTTAATATTCACGAATCCAAATCCTTTTCTCATTTGGTACCCAAGACTTTGTGGGGTGGTTGGTTACGAATCTGTTGTCAGAATTTCGGAATTCAGAATGGTGGTTCGATATGGCGCCACAGTGGAACCGACCCAGATAGCAATTCAACCTTGCTGCTATGTTGTCAGGTAAGCTTGTGTCAAAGTTGACATAGGCTTCTTAGTTGACGCACGACAATGGTGCAAGCTTACAAAACCCTTGCAGAAGAGATGTAGCAACCTTGCGTTGACAAGGTTGTCAATAAAGAGTAAAAAACAATCGAATGAAAAATCTGACAAGCTTACATGTTATCTGGGGAATGTCAAATACTTGGCAAAATTATGAAGACGTGCGTTAGTTCATCTGATATTGGGTACACTCAGGTTTTTGAGATTGCTGAGAAATAATCCGATGAGAAAATTCCGGGAAATAGTTTTGTTTCCGCCATGTGGCGGAGAAATTAGGAAATCGTTCAATTCAATGCAAAGTTCATTTATAACTTCATTTATACTAGGAAATAACAAAATGGCCCATTGAATACGGTGAATATCAAAGTGGGAAAATAATTCCCCAGATAGCACAGACTCTAAAAGCATTCGAAAAGATTTCTCAAGAGTTCTGCAGAAAAATAGTATAGAAATCTGGCTGAAACTCTAGCGTCAAGCTTGCGAAGATTTTGGATTAGATTGGAACAGATCTGGAAAAAGTATTCTAACAAAGTATAGTATTTGGGACTCTGCCATACTCTCAAGCAGAGATCGGCATTTTTGTACTCCGGGAGTACTTTGAGTGGGGAATACTTTGTTTTGACCTGATATTTTACTTCAAAGACATATTTTATACAACAGTGCTCCTCGCTAAAAGTACTCCTGGAGTACAAAAATCCTCATTTCTGCTCCCGAAGTACTTTTTGTTGAGTCTCAAGAGCGTGAGAGAGTCCCAAACTTCATATATCGCGGAAAATACTTTTGCTAGATATCTCCCAATTCGATCCAATATCTTCACAAGCGTATAATAATTCGTGGTATTTTATAAATCTTGTTGAGGCCTGAAGACTTGATGAGGCCTCTCCAGATCTCGTTAGGTTCTGGTCGGACCTTAAAAAGCACTAAGCACGGAGAACTGCTATTTCAATCGTGGTAGCTCTTACTCCAGCACTCAGTCGGTATATGGCTCACTATTTTCAGAATAGAAGTTACTTCATTGGAACAAATTTTACCAATTTTCAAGAAAAATAGACTTTTTAAGGAGTAAGCCATACTGGAAATAATGTAGGAGCTACCAAAAAATGTTGACTACACTGTAAAAAATTTCTATGGGAAACTTCACATAAATGTTCGGAAGTAATTAACACATACATGCGTTAGGAATTTTCCGTATTTTACCGGAAATTTACTGCAAAATGATAATAAAAATCTCATAAAGTTTGTAATTTTCACTTAAACTTATGGGAAATTTCATATACATGTATCGGAAATTGATTTCCCATCCCATGACCGGAATTTTCCGATTGCTGCGTATAGGAAAATTCCGATTATTTTTTACAGTGTAATTTTATGGAGTAAAATATACTCCTTTATTTTTCTGCGTGAAGAATACAACAAATTGTTTCCGGCCTCGAGGGATCATTTTGTACACTTTGTCCCTACACTGTAAAAATTGTGCGGAGTTTTCCTCCACACTGTTGGTGGATTTTGCCCCCTAATCGTGAGGGAATTGTTTTCCCATCAAAAATGGAAAAGAAATGGAGAGAAAGTCCATCAAATTATGGTGTAAAATTTCCCATCCGTGGAGGAACTTTGCTGTTACCATTTTTTGGGGGAAAATTCCACAGTCATTTTTCACAGTTTAGGCATTCTTACCAACAGAATGATTTCACCCGCAAGTTAATCATGTCCCACATATCGCATCAGTACGTAAATAATTATATTAGGAAAGAATTTTATTTCACAATTTTTTGAAATTGATAGTCACTCCGCTTCATAGTAACCGCTCTGTCACCAAGGACAATCCTGTTACTGCAAAAGCGATAGTAATAAATAAACACAAAATCACACTGTCGACACTCTTTTGAATAAGGATTAGACTCAAAGAACAGTAACTGTTCTTTAAAAATTATATCGAATTTTTATTGAAATTTGATGAAAATCTAGAAAAACAATCTAGTTTCTATACATCGAAGGATTTTTGTCACTTTTATTGTTCCAACAAAATTATTGCTGTATTAAATTTTCAATAAAAATATTTTGTGCTCGATACTGAATGTTTTTGATACTCTAACAAAATATTTTTGTCAGAAATTTAGTACCAAAATAAATTCTGTTGAAACAATGAAAACTTGGTTCGAAGAAATTTTGATTGTTCATATAATCAACTAAAATATTTTGTTGTTTCAACACAACACTTTTTTCGGTGTAAACGAGAAGAGTCACTGTTCCCGAATTCCCATCTCTAATTTCGAAATATCTCAGTCCTCGTCTCAAACAAGGATAAGTTTTAAAGTGACCCATATCTTGGAGTACTTCTTCTTCCGTGTTTATGCACTGAGAAAGATCACATAGTTGCTGTAACTAGCCATAGCAGCAAAATAATTTATTCATATATCAGACAGCTAGAATTTTATTCAAATCAACGCATTTTGTTTAGTTAATTGAATTTAGTTGGATTGAGTAAAACTTTCACTTCTCACAAATAAATATTTTGACGTTGTGCTAACCAGATATTCCAAGTAAATCAAAATGTTATTTCAGCTAAATTATTTAGTCGATAAAATATGATTGTACTGAAATATTGTTGGTTATCGAAAATCAAACATATACCAGGAATCACTAAACAACCTTGCTAGAAATGACTCTAGTGATTTTCTAGGTTATTACAAGACCTTGCTAGGCCTTGGAAGTGCCTCGCAAGGACATCGTAAAGTCTTGCAAGGTCTGGAGAATAATTAGAATGATTTTTGCTGAGGATATTTAGTCAGAAGAGATTCTGAAAAATTCTTTGCATTTCCACTTGCTCCATATTTTAGCACAATTGCACTGCATAAAAAAAGATCTTGTACGAATATTCTTCAGACAAAACGTTCCGAAAACCTTTGAACCAATGAAACTGAAAACTTTTGCTATGGAGTAATCTGTTCTTCCAACAATAAAATCCAAAATTCCGTATCGCCGTTGCACGCGATTGCAGGCGTGTCGTTGAAAAATATACATGGGTGGAAATGCCGGTGAAACAATTGAAAATGATGAAATGGTAGTCAACGTATGCGTAATCAGATTCTATTTGTTGAGGAACTTGAATTGTTAGTTGTCACAAATAAATTATTTATGCTACTATTAACTGAATTTTTTCATTTAAAATGAATGGACGGCAAATCATTGTTTTTGCCACCGCAAACAAATTTTTACACGGAGAAAAAGGAATTCGTTGTGGCAGCGAAATCAACTTTTGCTGGGTCTCTTTTGCCAGAGCAGCAAATTTTTCGCTGTGACAGCAAACGATTGGCTATTCCAGCAACCTTGTTAGCTGCGACAGCGAATTTTTAGCTGTGGCAGCAAAAATGTTTGCTATCCCAGCAAAATTTGTTTGCTATTCTGTATATAATACTGAAAATTGGCTGGCGGAGCAAACATTTTTTGCTGCCACAGCTAAAAAATTGCTGTCGTAGCTAACACGATTGCTGTTATAGCAAATTTTTAGCTAGGTCAGCAAAAAATTTCAATATTCTATATATAATACCTCGATTTGCTGCGTCAGCAAATTTTTTCTCTCCGTGTATTTATATCAAATAAAGATTTATTCAAATTAACTAAAAGATTAATCACTAAACTATTTTTGCTCACGCAACTAAGCGATTTCTCTCAGTGTAGGGAACCTGTCTGAATTCAACTTAGTCAAAACAGTAATTGCCAAATGAAATCCTTGGGTGTCATTGGTATTGTAAAAAATATGTGCATTCTCTTCCTCCTCCTTCAGGGGAGGATTCCGTCTCCTGATTATGAGAAGAATGGGAGATTTCTCCTCGTTCCTTGAAAAAATATTCCACGTTTTGAGTGTTGAATACTCCACGAGTGAAGAAAAGCCCCACTAAATCGCAGCACACGGAAAAAGGTAATTAGCTGTGAGATGCACAGTCATTTTTTAACTTCCATAGTTAAATTTTAGCTAATGTTGCTACCCACTCAGCACAAATATCGCAGGAATGTTGCTACAATGTGACTGCAATATTCCAATGTTGCTGTAATATTACCGTAATATTCCTGCAATGTTTGTGCTGCACTGTAAAAAAAAACTGGAAATTTACTGTGCAACTGGACTGGAAATTTCCAGTGCTAGTACTGGAATATGGATATTCCAGTACATGTACAGAGATTTTGTTGTTACGTTACTGAAAATTTACCAAGCATAACTGAAAATTCAGTCATTGTACTGGAATTTTCAAGTTTGAGATGATGTACTGAAATTTTGCCATGATTTCGCGAAAATTTTACCGGCTCGTACTACAATTTTATAGTTCTTGTGCACCAAAAAAAAATATTCCCTCAAAAAGGACTTGAGAAAAAATTTGGAATTTAGAAAAAAAAACCTAATCGTTGGTATACTGGAATTATACAGGTTTTTAACTGCAATTCTCAGGTTTTGTGATGGAATTTTCCAGTTACTATGCAATTGAATTATACAGGTTTTGAACTGCAATTTTCAGGTCGTGTGATGGAATTTTCCAGTTGCTATGCAACGGAATTTAATCACTGTTGCACTGAAATTTTCCACTTCTATTGGACTTCGTCATTTCTGGCAGGAAAAATTTCAAGTCTTTATATTAAAAATTTCCTGATTGAGATTTTGAATAATAATTGTAATTGTAGCCAATGAAATTGATATATGAGGTTTTTCCAAGACTTATCCTCTTGTGTATTCTAGATATGAAGCATATGTAGTAACCCAAGCTGGCCTTCCAACATGTCGCGCTATAGCTCATCGGTTAGGTCTTAGGTTTCAGTTGGTAGGCAGGTAGAAAAGTGTGGGTTCAAATCCTGTTAGGTAGACATGAGTTTCTGTCCATCCAAATGAACGATCAAAAGTTTCTCAATCATCTTGGAACACAAGGACCCTGCAAAATCACTTTGCGTGAGCAATTTTTTTTCAATTTTCATGGATATTTTCAGCATTAATTTTCCAGTACATGTCCTGGAAAAGTCCAGCTCGTGTACTGAAAAATTCCAGTACCGAGGCTCAGAAAATTTCCAGTTTTGATGCGGGAATTCCATAACGTTTGCACTGAATTTTTGCAGTACAAATGTGCTGAAATTTTCCGGTACATGTACAGGTTAATGACTTCCAGTACATGTACTGGAATTTTCCGGTGAAATTTTTTTACAGTGTGCTCGAGTCTTAAGGGAGCATTCCATACCAAATCGGCCACTTTTTGAGGTCACCCGCTCCGATATTTTTGAAAAATTTGTATGTTTTTGAGGCCGATGAAAAACGCTTTCATGAAGTTTTTCAGATTTTTTTGACTACCCGTTTCCGAGGTAGCGATTTTTTTCAAAATTCAAGGTTTTTTCTATCAAATGCTCATAACTTTGCGGATAATACACCAATCGGACTGTTTTTTTCCAAAATTTTCATTTTTAGATGTACTTCCAAGGAAAAAGTACGTTTTTATTCTTTATCAATTCCTTCATCGTTTATTTTGAGTTTTTAAGCAAAAAAGCCGTTTTTTCGAAATGTATGCCCCCTTCGATTTTTTTGAATAAATTCTCAAAAAAACTTGGATGAATTTGGAAAATTTTGAGACCAGTCCGATCGTGGGCAAACGTTCCGTTCTATTTTTTTTCTCAATTCGAAAAAATGTTCGTTTTTTCCAACTATTATTTATTTTCCGACTTAATTTGACCAATAAACATTTTTTTTAAACACTTTGCCTTTCAGAATATACTACTTTTTGAAGTTTTTCTTCTCATTCAGTAAATTAATTTTAAAAGTCAACTAAGAACTCCTACTACTAAGAACTACTTATAAGTTATCTTTATGACCTAAGAAAGGATAATAAACGATATTAAGAATAATAAATTCATCCGTATTTAAACTCCAAAGCAATAAGCAATATTTATTTTTTTTTACGCTCAAACAATTTGTGAATTTTAAATTCATTTGAGTTTGAGTATTTTCTAATAACATAATTCTGATCCAGGCAGCATCAGAATATACGAAACGAATATTCGAAATATATATATTTATATATATAATAATATAATAATTAAAATGCAATATTATATATATAAATATATATGTTTCGAATATTCGTTCCACGGTCATAGTATATTCTGATGCTGTCTGGATCAGAATGATGTTATTAAAAAATACTCAAACTCAAATGAATTGAAACAATTCACAAATTGTTTGAGCGTAAAAAAAATTATTGCTTATCACTGTGGGGATTAAATACGGATGAATTTATCATTATTAATATCATTTATTATCCTTTCTTAGTAGTAGCAGTTCTTAATTAATTTTCAAAATTAATTTACTGGATGAGGAGAAAAACTTTAAAAAGTAATATGTTCTGGAAGGCAAAATATTCAAAAAAACATTCGTAGCAGCTAAGTAGACCGATCTTAAAATGTGTATTGGTCAAATTAAGTCGAAAAATAACATTCGCAAAAAAAAGCAATCTTTCGAATTGAGAAAAACAAATAGAACGGAACGTTCACCCACGATCGGATCGGTCTAAAAATTTTTCAAATTCACCCAAGCTTTTTTAAGAATCTATTCAAAAAAATCAAAGGGGGCATACATTTCGAAAAAAACGGTTTTTTGCTGAAAACTCAAAATAAACGATGAAGGAATTGATAAAGAATGAAAACGTATCTTTTTCTTGAAAGTACATCTAAAAACGAAAATTTTGAAAGAAAAACAGCCCGATTGGTGTATTTTCCGCGAAGTTATGAGCATTTGGAGAAAAAAAACCTTGAATTTTGCAAAAAATCGGTATCTCGGAAACGGGTAGCCAAAAAAATCTAAAAAAATTCATAAAAGCGTTTTTCATCGGTCTCAAAAATATAAAAATTTTTCAAAAATATCGGAGGCGGTGACCTCAAAAAGTGACCGATTTGGTATGGAATGCCCCTAAGTTTAATAAAGTATACACTGAGAGAAAGGGTCCATTCAAATATCCGACAGCTAGTAAATTGAGTCATTGTAAATAAAAATTTAGTTGTGCCAGCTGAATTTTATTTGTCACAACTATATTTTTTATTCCAATTGACTGAACTATTTCATTCATATTTCAGACAGCTAGCCTTTTATTTACCCCAACTAGACTCTAGCTAGCGTAAATAAAAATCTAGCTGCTGCAACTAACATTTAGTTGTCTCAACTAGGTACCTCCCTCCCAGTGTACTCTGGTAAAAACGAAGTGTAACAAAATACATTTGCGATGCATTCCACGGCGCGAAACACCACTCCAGGTACATCCGGATGAACCTCGCATTGCACTGTAACTACAGTGTAACATTTTATTTTCACCAGGGTAAGGCTGAAATTTGCACTAATATGAAATCCAACCTAGAAAGATCATACACTGAGAGAAAGGTACCCAGCTGCGGCAAATTCAGCTGTAACAAATGATATTTATTCGGTTCAACAAAATTTTCATTGACAGTGACTAAATTCCCTAGCCGTCTAATATTTAACTAAACCCTTTTCTCTGTGTATCATGTGGAACGTCTGGCGCACAAAATCTTTCATCACATTCAGTTTTGTTTCAATTGATTCATTTATTCATCGGTCATGCCATTTATCCCACATTTCAATATTCAAATTCAAGAACGATATTTCATCTCGCGAATTAGAAACGCTTAAAATTATTCATAGGATCGTATAAATATCGTATTCAAGAGAACGACGATCAATCGAGTACTACTTATGGACTTTCAAAGAGTGGCACCTGCGTTAACTGTTTCTTTTCTTTTTTTTTGCCTAAAGGTGCCTGGGAAGTTCAGACAGAACTGTAGTCAGTCAGACGAAACAATTAAAACTTACCCTAATGGCGACTAATTCTATTCCACTCGTGCCTGTTGGAACCAGCCTTGGACGTCAAAAAATAGGAAACAGTTGAAATTGACGCGGAGGAAAAGTAGAAATTAATTTATTGATTTTTTCTTCTAACAAAGCAGGAAATATCGTGTAATCATTTTTTCTCGTATCGCGTGCAAAGGCATAAACGAACGCTGAACACGATGGAAATTATAAAATCATTCAATTAATTCATCGTGATTAAGAATTTTATCGATTCAAATTTGACGACGCTTTTTCAAAAGAATGTGTACGTATATGCGTGTATACATATATGTATTTTTTCTCCTTTCCCGGATGATGAAGGTTTCGATGGGCCTTGATCGTGTTACCTCTTCGGATTAAGTTTCTTTCGTTGGATGCCGATCGTTATCGTCATTTGATACTCACATCGTAGCAAATTACATGGTTAACACGTTGATTCGATCGTATAGGACACGAGCGTTCGTGTCAAGGCGGCATCTCTGAAGATTTCAATCTCTCGTTTGTAATGAGTTGTGACATGCATCGTTGCCTCTTAGCGCTCTTCTTAAAATCCTTTGGCTACTATATACATTGTAGGATCGTTGAAACGAAACACAGACCCACACACTCTTAGTCAATGGAGAGGATAGGTTTAGATAGATTCCCTTTCAATCTCTGTACTTTACCACTACTCGATAACGGTTGCCACGTTCAAAGTCATTCGATCGTGTGATCGAAGCCTAGAACGGGGATTAGAATGAAAGGGCTCTGGGCTGAAGTGTTGAAAGAGTGTCTCTCAATTGAGATTTCTGATGAGCTCGAACGTGGATAATTGAATGAATGCATCGTATAGATCGATCAATTGAAACAACTTAATTTTCTGCTCAAGTTTTTTATATGCCGCCAAGTGGATTACGAAAAAATTCCTTGACAATTCGACAAAAATCTTGTCATCTGTTTTTCTACATCTTTACCTCGCCCAAATGGATAAAGAAAAAATCGTATAAAATGTGTTATTCTTCGACAATATCAGAATGCAGTATCGAGAAACTCGGCTCGATGCTTCTCTCAAAAAGAGATTATAGCTGGCTTCTTTGCCCCCTACATTCGAATTTTTATGGATTCTTTTATCCGTACAAACATTCGTTTGTTTGCCCGATAACTCTCGAATGCGTGAAACAAGTCTTTCCAGGTTCGTCTATTCCCTCCACAATACGATTCGGATAAAATTTGTGTTCCTTCTCCGTTTCTTACTCCCTCTTCACACTCGTAGACAAATATTATCGGTCTTACATACAAAGCTCTTATTCGAGATTTTCCGAAAAAGGTCACGTATGGATAAACCCAAGATGCCTGAGATTTACATGTATTTCAACGTATTCTTTTCCACGTGTTTTCATACCGTCTGTTTTTGCGAACCTCTTGATTTTTGAGGAGACTACGCATTCTTTCGAGGAAATAATCAAATTCCTTTTAAATAATTTCCAAAAAATTATCAATCAATCATGAATCCTTTTTCCCTACATTTTTGTCTCTTTAGAAATCTTTCGAGCATAGAATTCTTAAGAAAATCCGATCCACTTTATGTAACTATTTTCGCATTTAGATTTGACATCGGACGCCGTAACTTATGTACGAGCCTTTTGACTTTCCCAACAATTTAAAGAGTTGTAAAGACGCAGCATCCCTAAAATAACGATCCCTTTTGCTTTCGCGTCGCCTCGTCTTCAAAGAGTTTAACTGGTGGGACGCAATAATTCAGACTAACTTCTGACTACGGTCAGCCCGGGTAGGCTGAAAGGGCTAAGAAATTTATGGGTCGCAGCTGATCTTTGGTCCGTGCCACACTTTTTCCACCATGAAGTTAGAATGAAACTCTCACTTTGGCCACAACGATAATCAGTGATGTATCTTTTGTTACCGTTCCTTTGTACATATTTCTGTTATTTGTACCTGTTTCCTAAGTTCCTTTATCTCATGATGTTCACTCTTTTTTCGAGAAATTTATTGAATAAATATTTATATTTTATAATTTGAACTCTCTTTCTTTGTAAAATCTGCATTTCTTTGATAAAAAGCACACGATGTATCTAAGTTAAGAGAAACATCATACTTTTTATATGAAGCATTTATCCGTCCCTTCGACAGTCTCTGGTGGAAAGCATCATCGAAAGACAACTAAACCCGACCTCGGTAGGTCAGATATCCACACGTGACAAAAATAACGATGTTTCGTCGCTACATGAGGATGTCGCATCTATTTCTCGTGTGTACAGTGTTCTGTACGGTAAGGTACAGGGAATGCACGGGAGAAAAGGAAGAGCGAAATTTTTTCGATATTGTATGTTCTTTTACATCACTGCCTCTATCTCTCTCTCTCTCTCTCTCTCTCTTTCTCTCTCTGTGGAGGACAGGGTCCACTCGACGTAGGCGGATTAAGGATCCGCTACTAGAGGAAGAGGGTGTAAGAGATGGAATTGTTGTAGTAGTAGCAACAGCAATAGTGGTAGTAGGGGTCAGAGAAGGTTAAATCCTGATCGCGTTTCACGAGCTACCACCTTCGAATGTTGCGCCAGGTTCCATTAGCGTTGCCTACTCTTTCTTTCTCTCCGCGTTACGGTTATACTTCGTCAAAGAATGAGAAAACTGTTTGCCCCTTCTTTGACATCATCGTTGGTAACGTATATCCCTGATACATCCAAAACAGGAATTCTCCTTTCCGATTTGTATTTCATTCCTTTCTCTCATCCTCACGTGGCGAAGAATCAAAAGGGTTTTCGGACGTATTTTTTTCCAATACGATTACGTCATAAAGGATAATGTCTTTCTCCCTCTTTTGGCGGTAGGCGGGAGGTTAGAAGATCATAGCCTCTCTTTTTCCCGAACAAAGGGGTCTTTACACCGTAAAAGGGTTTTTTCTTACCCTTCGAATATACCGTACGAGTATTGTCGTCGGGCGACAAACCGTAGTCAAAAATGTATCCCAAGTGTAAACACGAGAACAGATTTTCAAGATCTTGAATTCTTCGTGTAATCGATGTCCCGTAGACAGAAAGAAAAATAAGTACGTATGAAATTTTTGCGACAGCGAAAAACCGTAGTTTATTTTGAAATCATTTCCGAGTAATCGTTAGAGATAACGTCCTTCCTTCGAGTTCCGCTAACATGCAGAAATTCAATTATCGTAACCGAACTTTCCTTTCAACGCCTTCCTTTTTTCCAAACTTTCTTACCGTGTTGAAATACGTTTGATGTATCGGAATTGATGTATCGTCTGTTTGTTTTGCCTTCCTTAAATTGCGGATAAGAACGTCACGTTCCTTCGGGATTCTACATATTTATATCACATGTTCGATGGTGGAAACCGACCACCGAGTGCCTTGGCCACCGTAGGATCAACATCCTGCATCTCTTTGCATCATCATCATCATCCGTCGTGTACCGTTGTGTACGGTGGTGACTGTTACGTCCAGCCACAACGTGTTCATGTGAAATTGATGTATCGTTTCCTCTTCTCACATGTTTCATCCATAAAGTTTTGGAAATCACTTCCATCTTGGACTTGATCGTAACATAGACGCATATACATTTCCCTGTACAGATGGCTTCTTGATTTCTTCCTTCCTTTTTGATCACGTGGGTCTGAAAGGAAGGAAAAAAGCATAATTTTATTTCCTTATTTCAAATCCCAATTCGTTGAATCAGACCTATGAACGATGGATTTAAAGGTGGGCCTGATTTATTGGGGCAGAGCAAAAAGTTTCTTCAATTGTTCTCTCGTAACCCTTACCTAACCCAAGTCACCTCCTACTAAACTGTAACTGGTCATCCTTGATGCACCGCAAGCAATAACGAGAACCCCATTTCGGAGACACCCATTGTCGTAGGTTACTATATTTGTGCTGTAACAAGTTCCTCCTACAGATACGGTTTGTGGAAAGGTAACAACCTTCATTTTTAACACAGCGTGAGAGAATCCAGTTTTGCCTTCTTTGCTCTTTCAAATTCCAAAGACCTGTGAGAAATCGGAGAATATCGGTCTCGATATAGACGTTTACTAATAAAATATATGTCAAATATTGTTATGGGAGTCTCTTTGAAGCAAGGATGCGGATATTTTTCTTTTCTCAGCAAGTTCAGCAATGATAATTACACTGAGAGAGAGGGTCTATTCAAATATTCGATAGATAGGGAATTTAATTGTGCCAGCTAAATTTTATTTGTCAAGACTACATTTTTTATTCCCATTGAATAAACCATTTTATTCATATTTCAGACAGCTGGGCTTTTATTTACTTCAACTATAGTCTAGTCAGCGTAAATAAAAATGTTTAAAAGTACCTTAAAAGAGGTACTTTTCTCTCAGTGTCATCATCATTTTGAAGTAATCAGTGTTATGACTGGTTTGATGAAATCCTCCAACTGTGTCTATTATCCGCTAAACGCTTAATTTCTACATATCTACGACAACCCTTATCTTGTATAATTTGCTTCATATAACTTAATCTAGGTCTACCTCTGCGAGTTTCACCATTCATTTTTCCTTCTAATATTGCTTTCAATGAACTATCTGATATGATGCCTTAATGTGTGTCCCATCAGATTACTTCTTCTTTTCACGACATGTTCCAAAGGACTTCTTTTTTCATTTACCTTCTCAAGTACTTCTTCATTCTTTACTTTCTCTATCCACTTTATTCTAAGCATGCTTCTATAACACCACATTTCAAAAGCTTCGAGTCTTCGTTGGTTCATTTTTCCAATTGTTCAAGTTTCGCAACCATATAATGCTGTGCTCTAAACGTAACTCTCCAAGAATTTCTTCCTTAATGCTGAGCCAATATTCTTTGAACATAGTAACTGTTTCTTTTGGTGGAAAGCCTGTTTTCCTTGTGCTATTCTTGCTCTCATATCTCTTCCGCTTTCACCGTTTTCTGTGAATATGCTTCCTAAATATTTAAATTCTTTCACTTGCTGAATTGTCTCTGCATCTATTTTGATTTCCGTTCTTCTTGATGTTTTCGCTGTTGTACAAATTATGAATCTTGTTTTGTCCTTATTTATATTCATACAATAGTTTTCTAGTAATATTGTTTTCATAGTGTTGAGAATATTTTCTAACTCAGCACCACTTGTAGCTAATACAGCTATGTCATCCGCAAATCTCAACATGCTTACATCTTCTCCCTGAATCTGTAATTTCAATTGCTTCTTCTATATATAAATTGGGAATCAATAGTAATAGTGAAATCCTTGTCTCACCCCTCTTTTAATTTATGCTTCTCCTTCTTGACCGTCTATTTCTATTATTGCGGTTTGATTCTTACATAATTCATATATTATTCTCCTATCCTTAAAATTAATTCCTACTTTTTTCAAAATCGCGAACGTTTTCTCCCAATCAACATTATCGAATGATTTTTGTATATCTACAAAACCTATATACACAGACTTTTTTAACTTTAGTCCTTTTCCTACTATTGTTCTTTCAGTGTAGTTGTAAGATAATTTTTGTAACGGAACATGATAATTTGCAAAGTATATCGGAATCGATAACCAAGTATGAAAATATTCAAGTTTTTTCAAGTGTATTTTGTTAGCCTACCCTCTATATAAACTGCAAGGCATATTATAAGGGTCAGTTCTTACCAAAAAGTTAGTTCTAAAATAAAACGATCAGTTCTAAAACGTAAGAACGGTTTGTTCTTAAAATTTACCCAATTTTCAGTGAAATATTTTCCTCTTTATTTTTCTTATTTTAAATCGAGTACCCAATATTGGCCTGCTGCGGAGTAAGCCTTTTGCCTCATATCAAGGGGTATATTGAGTTCAGTAATGATATTCATCCCGCAAAACCAAGTCTTCATGCCAAAAGTGAAATTAAGAAAGTATCAAATAATTCAAGAACCACTTAAGTACAATTGAATCCCATTACGAATGGTGAAATTCCTGATTAAATACCAGTGAATTTCATTGAAACCTATTCATTTTCCCATTCGCCAATGAGATTTTCTAGAATATTTGTAACGGGTTCTTGGATTTCCTTGTAAAATGCCCTGATAAACTGAATAGCTTTCTTTGTAGACGCGCAAAGAGTTGGAGATCCCATCTAAGATGTTTAATCATCTTACGAATTTGAAAAATTGAAGTTCCAAGGGCCACAACGAGTCGGATTAAACCGACAAACGGACGCGTGGACGTGAAATATAAGCTCGAAGTAATGCCTCGGTATTAGCCCTTCGTATAGCCAGCATCGCAACAGCTGCCACCGACCACTGACAGACTGACAGACCAACCACGCGCTTACGCAACTGTCGCGTCATAGTCGGACCACGAATACATACGCACGCATTTTGGATACAGGAGAACAGTATGGTCAAGCCATTTAGATTGACCATCGACGTCGATCGGATATGAAGATCTATACTTTTAATGCTTCTACGAAAACCGATAACCAGATGGTACGGGAGCAACGCAATATCAGAAATTCATATGGAATTTGTCGAATTGATTGGAACTATATTTATAGCAGACAATATTCCTTCGCTTATTCATTAACGGATATGAGATATTAATTCCAAATAGAATCCGATATAAGATGATCTTCGATGTTGCAAAAAAGAAACAGAAAAAAAACTATCCTCCAAAGCCGAGATAACGATAGGGCAGCAGCAAACTTGAAGAAGCTGGGAAAAGTGGGTTGGATGTGAGATTGGTAGTGACACGGAATAGATCGAGGAGAAGCGAAGGAGAGGAAGTAGGGACGTCTAATGGTGTCACCTGAGATCATAATGGATGGTGGTCGGGAATAAAGGCTTGTTTTTATCATCGAAAGACGGCGAGGAATGAGTCTCTCGACGTTTTCATACGACACGGTAATAGCAAAGACATAGTGACGCACGAACAAGGTCGTCGGTTCATTGATGTGTGTTTGACATCAACTGTATTACCAACTATAATGTCGAGATCCATCAAACACGATGGAACAAAAAACAAGTCATCCCAACAAGCGTGCAACCGTGCACTTACATCAAATTGAATTAAATTTTTCGAGATGGAGTGTATTTTTTGTAGGGAATCTATCAAATTATTATCTCATCTCCGTACCGGTCTTCTTGTACCCGACGAATGCAGTTGGGTATCGTCTGTCGATATTGTCATTGCGTAGCATTGCGACGGCAATCTCTTTTCTTGGCTCGGGTGGTCCTTCGAGCGTGCATAAAAAGGGATACGACGCCGGCTGTGTGTTACGTAAAGCCTTATTCCAGGAAGGTACAAAAGTTCCCAATATATCAAGTGCAATTCTTTCTATCCTCGATCCTCGAGGACCGGAGAAGAGCAAGACGCAGAGGAGAAAACCTAGTAGAAGCATTAGATTCATACGACGAAGAAGAGTAGGAGGAGGCAGGCTAGAGGGGGTTGAAGAACGACAATGACAACCCCTCTTGGCGCACATCAATATCCTCGCATCGAATGCCACATACTACCTATACTATTTCTTCCGATACAAATGACACCACCACCTTTGGAACTCTACCTGCCTTCTCTATTTCTTCTGTATATACACGTGAAGTCCTTCTTCTGGAAACGTCGCTTCTCACCGTGACTCTCCAAGATTCACTCCTCGTTCGGCAAATGAAGCATTGTCTTTTTCCCCCCCTGGTCATACGTGCGATATTATCATCGGTTACATGGTTCTCGCAGGAATGGAAATTTCCCACTCCCAAAGTGTACATCCATTGCATATATGTGGAATTTTAAACAACGCGGTTAATTTTTGTCTCACAAATTTGACTCGTATATAAGCACTTTCTTTGTTGTAACGGGACGCAAGTAAGCGCTTTATAGCGGAAAGTAAGTATTTTCGTCCTACTCTGGCAGATTTGTCTGAAATCCATCACTCCCTCCCCCCGAAAATAGCGTGGAAAACCAAAACTTTCCGTGATGTTCTCAAAGTCTTTCATCGTTTGATGAATTTAAGAAACGAAACGAAACGAAAATTGAAACTCGAAAAATCTGGTGAATCATGTTTTCGAATCATACTTTTTTATATCTTAATCTGAAAGATATCTCTCAATTTCGGAACATGTCTTATAAAACGATTTCAAAGATTTCTGAGAGACATCTTATCCCTGGCGAAAAAGTTTCTCATACTTTTTCATATTTCCTCATAAATCTCATAATTTTGCATGAAATTCCATAAAAACTCTTAAACCTTCATAATTTCTCTAAAAATTGAGACTGTCATTATGAAAAATATTTCCACATTGAAAATCATAATTTCTCATAAAATTTTATATTTTTACACAATACTTGAATTTTTTAAATTTTTCATGAAAGCAATCTTTTCCATAAAAAGTCACAACTCCTCATGATTTTAATCATAAAATCTCATAATTCTTCATAATGTTTTAGATCTGTTCGTGTGAAAAATACATTTGCACGAGAAACCAATATTTTTCATAAAATACTATATTTGTCATTTTTATTGCCTCGCATTGTAATTACAGTAGCTCAAGAGTGCTGCTGAAGAGTTAGAAAACTTTCAACTGGTTATATTTATTTGACCAGTAAAAGAAATTCCTAGATGGAGTTGTAACAAAATCCTGAAACAAACTAATTGCAACTTCTAATAAAACGTCACCATACTGAGCGATTTTCTTGAAGTATTGAAGTCTAAAGTAAGAATAATAAAATAAGAAAATCGCAATTAAAAACAATTTCGGAATTTTGTGAATTATTTATGAGGAAATATGAGGAAAAATTCCTCATCACATTGGCTGAAATTCTAGAGAAATTATGAGAAAAAGTATGAACATTTATGATTTTTTATGAGAAAATTTCCAGAAAAATTATGAGATCTCATAAGAATTTATGAGAAACATTATTCTAACTTATGACTTTTCATGATGAAATACTTCTCATAAAACAGTCCTAATTCCTAGAGAGATTATGATATTTTAGGATAAATTATGGGAAGTTATGAAAAACAGTCAAGAAAAATTATGAGAAATTCTTTCCGCCAGGGTATGCGACTAACTTCGACAAGTTTGAGATATCCTACCAAGATCTCGCGTAAGATATGTTTCACACTTATTCTAGTATTCTATAAGTCTTGAGCATGTGTTGTAAATATCTATTAGATGTCTTGTACAATTATTATAGATATCTTTTCGATGTATTCAAGATATTTGTTAAATATCTTGATAATAGACACAAGATATGTTGGAAATTTTCAATCCACTTAGCATCCGAAATCTAAAAGAGATCTCAAGTGGATACTAGCATCGGGACGCTAGCCATTTCGTATTGGTTAGTTGATGGAAAAACTGCTGAATTAATTTGTACAAAGTTTCTGGATATTCTTGATAGCTCAATTATATATCACATGAAAATGTTTCATAGTTCAAGAATTTGCATGGGTATATTTTGAAGACACATTTGACAAGATGTCTTGAAGATATCTTTTGAAAGACTTCTTGAAGGGAAGTGAAAACAATATATAAAAGATATATTGTTGATGTGTCTCCAAGATGTCTTTTCCATATATCTCGTAGATGTCTTTCGGAAGATATCTTGCGGATGTTCATGTTTATTGAATCGCGAGTGGAAAAATAATTTAAAGAACGTACTCCAGAATTTTGAATCTGTAACAACTGAATATTTCGTTATTCGATTACTAATTCGTTTCAATAAATGATTCAAACTTCAGCAGCATCTTTCCGAGCAGGTATAGAAATAATAGCCCATACAAAAATTTTTGGGCTTCGCCAATGCTAACAATAAAATATAGCTTGGCGCAATGTTGACAGACAAGGCTTGGCAATCTATAAATCTTCAATGTTGATTACCAATCAATACAATGTTGCACCGATGTCGGTGTTCGACGGATTTCGTTTGTCAGCCTATTATTGTGGCACAATTGCGCCAAGCTTGGCTCATCTTTGGCCCAACATTGACCAAACGATAGATCCCATTCAACGCCAGGATTATTTAAAATGTGGTTCAATATTGCCCCAAACTTTGGCCTAGTCTCGGTGGAAATTAGCTTAGCACCGATCATTGGTAATAGCATGGCTCAATATTGGCAACCTATGTAATATTTTTGCTACGTTACTAATCAAGTGTTTCTCGCGAGTGGTGAAACGCGTATAGGAAGAATATATGAGGCTTGAGTAAGTCTTTGGAAGAACAGTCAATCGCTCTTTACTATGAGTCAAACTAGAGGTCTCCTACCGCTGAGCTAACGTACATTGTGTCTACTTCTCATGACAAAATTTACCGACAAAAGACGCCGAGTTGCTCACAAACAAATGAGAGGAAAACAATGAGACTTCAAACAACATATGTCAGAAATTGCGAAATGCGCATACTTTTTATATATTTCTGGGTTAAATATTTTTTACTTTGATCATTGGCGCAGCATTGACAAACAAAATTTCCAATTGTTTGCTAATGATGGTACACTTCATTGCCATTGTTTCATGGATGATGGCACTTCATTGGAAAAACACGTAGGTAAATCATGAAATGATATTATCATTTCAGGTTTGCGCTATGCTTGGTTGTCAAGCCTCGGCCATACTTTATTTATGTTGCACCATGCTAGCGCCAATTGTAAATTTCTATATGGGAGTATAGAATCACCCTGATAGGTGATTGATCGGATTTTGGATATCCGAACTCTGTCCAAAATGTCAAACACGATCCACGGTTTGTGCAAAACGTTCCACACCATGGCCAAAATGGTTCTGATTGTCTGCAGATGTCTGTTTGTTGCAAATTTTGAACCAGTTATTTTTTCATATATGAAATTTTGAATATATTTTTCAGAGGTCCAAGCGGCATATCCATGAATTATCTACGACTCGAGAACTGAAGAATGACATAATTGAAGCTTGTCCACGACCCGTCCTCACACGGAGAAAAAAACAGAGCAATTGTGACCAAAGTTCCAAACAATGTTAAGGGGAGGTTTTCATCTACACTGTCAGAAATATCTGGAAGTTTTTTTCAATCACGTACATGAATTCAAGTTAATACACATTTTACATTAAATTTAATGTACAAAAACATGAAAAAAATATAGATTATGCTATAATTTACATTAAATTTCATGTAAAATGTGTATGAAACTCAATTCATGCACGTATTTGAAAAAAACTTCCAGCAAATGCATTAAAATTAATGCAGAAATTTCTAACAGTGTAGCGATGTTTTTTTTCATGGAAGGAGGTAAATAAAGAACTCAGGGGTTTTCATACTTGTCAATTGAGCCTTTAAGTACATAAAAAAATGTTTTTCAGTCAAAAGTAATGCCATGGGAATTGTTGAAACATAACCACCTAAAAAAACAGTGATGAATCGGACACCACTATAGCACTTACAAAAATTATCAGAAATCAAAAATCCCAAAATTTTAATGAAATATATTATTTTTGTTGGAGGTTGTACCAATAAAACCAATGAAAAGTCCAAAATTTTTCACCTTTTTTAGGCACTCATCGGTATACGTAGTATACCAGCACGGAGTGCCTATTGTACCCACCATTGCACCCTCTGATCGTATCTTCTAAAATATTTCTGTAATCCAATAGGGAGTTGGATGGTTTTTTATTTCATGCAATACTGATTGACATTTGAAAGTGTATTAAACGTTCGTTGAACGTAAATTTATCCAACATCAACCCAAAATTGTTCAATTCAACTAGTTTTCTCTTCTGGCGATGTACCGTATTATTTGAATTGAGGTGTGTTTAAATTCTTTCCAATGTTACTTGATGATAAATTTCCATTTGGAAACTGAACTTGAAATATTCAATCTCAACTAAGAAATTTAACTCGCTGCAGAACCCTATTTTTTATGTTTTCAGGAATTGGCGGCTCATTGAATCTATTCTAACACAAACACCATGATCCCCATTCACAGAATCAAAGTTTTTCTCATTGTTAAGTGGAATGAAAGAGAGAAAATATATATATATATATAGGTTCACTCCAACAGCGTTATATACCAAACAGTTTTACGATTTATGAAATTTGTAGAATCATTTCCCGAGAAGATATCTTTGGAATCCTTGAATGGCATGGGTTACACCGAGCGCATTGTATCTAATCCAAGGGTAGGTTGAGTTCAATGATTCTAACGTCGCGGTCGCCCGTATTTCGAAAAGTCAACCCGATGAATTCTCCCGGACGATCATAAAAAGTATTACGAGAGTGTGGCTGTCAGCGACGGTATAATCGAAGATTAATTGCCGAGTGGGTGTGCGCTAGGGAAGTATGAAAAAAGAAAAATCCAATAAAAATGCAGTGTGAAAGGAAAAGGTACGACACACGTGTAGGGGTATGTGGATCGGTTAGTAGCCAGGTTGAGCAGGTCTCTTCTCTCTCAACTTCACTAAGAATTCCTCGCTTCGGTTTTTCCTTTTGTGGCGAGGGACAATTATTCGTAGATTAGAGAAGGAGAGCTAGAGTAACCAAAAGGGACACATAATTTGCGAACTGAAAGTAAAAGGGGGACAATCGGGGACAATCTCCCGTTCGCTTGATCTTCACGTTTACGACAGGACTTGCTCCATTCCGTCGTTTTCTCGAATGTGGAAAATCATATTGACTCAAACTTCTCCCCACACGAAACACTGATAAGAAATTCCGAATATACGCGTGACGACGCCACGTGCATGAAATTCGTCACATCGATTAGAAAATATTCCCATGAAACATCGTCCATCGAGAACGTTGGAATCGGAAGGTAAAGAGAGAAAAAAAAACCTACACATTTGTTCTCGTTTCTACTGGTGGAACCGATAATGTCTCATTTTGAACCAGATTTTTTCTCATCCGAAGAAAATCAAGTGTAGAAAAAGTGAAGGAGAGGGAAAGGAAGACGTAACTCTTCGTAGCCGCCGGATGTGCGCAAGAACCACGAAATACGAGACATTTAGGTCTAATTTCTTCGACGACACAGTCTCTTAGAAAGAAAAGAAGGAGAAAAAACGAGGGAAAGGATCCGAAAAAAAGGATCGGACATTCATTGGGGAAAACGTCGAGTTTATCTGTACTCACCACAGTTTCACTTATGGTTGGACAAAGGGATGGTCGAGAGAATGAGAGGCGAACGAAAAACAAAGGAAAAGAAAGCAGGAAGCAAAAGTCCAAAGGAATTATTGTTTCGCCATGATGAGAACCATGCTTGGAGTTTGGTGCATCTAAGCAATATATTGTGCGAAAGACAACAGATTGAAAATGAAAATCTTGTCGAGGATGCATTTCGGAAAACACGCAGAGAAGAATATGCGTCTTTGTGCCGTCGTTTTTTACATCCCACGCACATTATTGCTCAAAACCGAAAGGTTTTCCTCAATTTTTCTTTCCGACAAACACGTGTTGTGGATGGAGAATAAATGTTGGCCTATGATGATTATTTTCTATGAAAGTCGAAGGGAATGGAGCTAACTCATCGAGTATACTGAATTCATTCGTTCGAAAAATTAATAGAATATGATATTATTTTTTAATTCGAATCATCAGACAATCGATTCACGTTACAATGAATGAAACTAAAGCTGGCAAGTCAGTGCGCGGAGAAAAAAAATTTGTTGACGCTACAAATTGAGGTATAACATATAGAATAGCAATTATTCTTGCTAACCTGGCTAAAAATTCACTACCACGGCTAACTGAATTGCAGAAAGAATAAGATGATTAACCGGAACAGCAAATTTTTTAATATTATATACAGAATAGCAAACAAAATTTTGCTGGGGAGCAAACATTTTTTGCTGCCACAGCTAAGAAAATCGGTGTGACAGCAAATAGATTGCTGTCACAGCAAAAGGTGGCCAGTAAAATCAGGTTTCGCTGTCATAGCGAACTCTTTTTTCTCCGTGTGTACGTCTAAATGTTCCTAAAACACATATTTTTGTGATTTATAATCCATTGATTCCATTGATAAGGAATTTACTACCCCACAAAAATTCTACGAACACGGAAAAAATGTTTAGTTGTATCAGCTAAATTTCAGCTATTATTAACAGCCACAGTTCAATATTTTGGTACAGCAGTTAAAACTTGGCTGATAAAGCTAAACATTTTTTTCCCTGAAGAATTACTTGTCATATCCGCTATCTAAAGATCAAATTCGCTAATTTCGCCGTGCTCTGAAAAAAAACCCATTCATCCTGGCCAAATCTCCTGAAATAACTGGGCAATACTGAAAGCATCGGTAGCTGGTAATTCAACATTGATCAGATTTGCTTAGATTGAATAGTAACTAGCGTAGAGGATTTTATGAATAAGAAGGAAGATATAAGGAGATTTTTATGAAATGAGGAAGAGAAATTATATTTTTGAATAGAATAATCATTTAAACATTCAAATTTATACATAGAATTTTATAGGATTCATCGTTGGCTCGAGTATGAAAATCTCTATATTTCTGAAGCTCCAATAGTGTATAGAAACCAAACACAAGTTCAAACTCACAAAATCTGACAAATAATCGGTGTTTACCTTCTCGAATTAACCTTTTGCAACTGAAAAAATCGTTTAACAAATATACTGCGAGAGTTTGGGTCTTTACAACTGAGTATTTCGTCATGTTATCACTAATTCGTTTCAATAAACGACTCGAACTTCAGCAACATAAATTTTAAGTATTCAGGAATCAGAAAAATTATGGAAAATGACGAATCGACGAATGGGAATGAATAGCATTTGATCTGGGATAAGAGACGGAGTGGGAAATGAACATGATCATTGAACTATCAATTGAAAGTAGCCATGACAAACATTGGATGCATCCCCATGGTAGTCATGCCGATTCTTTACCAAAATTCATTCTATTCCATAGAAAAAATATTTATTTTTTATGAAATATCGACAAAAATTCAACATAATTTGTATAAAAAAGAATCGATATTGTTTTAGAATCGGCATCACTATCTCATGGAATTCAATCGGAACTGAGAGTCCGAGCGAAATGCCAATTGAATACACTTATTTTCAATCAACACTTTATCAGATCGAACAATGAAAACGAATGTTTAAACGTACAAAATGATCGACTGGAAATGAAGGGTTAATGACACCTGATATTCAAAAGGCAGAAGAAGAAATCTATTCCTCATTCCTCTATTCCCAAATATCTCTTTTCCCAAATGAATCTATTCCTAAATATAACTAATTCTAAATATCTTTTTTCTCACAAATCTTATATAGGGTGAATGGAAGTGAGATGACGCACTTTCCCGCTCCTCTACAGCATAAAATAATACATCAAACCTCGTTCACTCGAGAAAAATATGAAGATTCGATTACACTCTCTAAATTTTCCTTGAGTAAATGAGGTTTGATGTATTATTCCGTGCTATACACTGAGAGAAGAGCGATTTGAAAGTTTGGTGAATAGTAATATATTTGTTTGATAAATCTAAATATTAATGAATTTGCAGCGATGTTTCATGAAAATTGAAGAAACATTATTGAAATTTTGCTTCATGATACTCAGTGTTATTCAATTGTTATTATATGATACAATATTCATGGTCAAATTCATTATGTCATTCAGTTACTGAACTTTCAGGAATTGAGTGACAGAAAACGAGTTTGGGCATGAATATTGTATTATATAATAACGATTGAAGAACACTGAGTGACGCAAAGCAAAATTTCAGTGATGTTTCTCGAAATTTCTTGAAACTGAAAAAGCTGAAAGTTCAGGAATATTCAGATTTATTGATCACATATATTACTATTTACCGAACCTCAGAATTGCTCTTCTCTCAGTGTAGTGAAGCGGGAAAGTGCGTGATCTCACCCTGATTTACTCTACATCGGGAACAGAAAAATCTATGATCAATCGATAACAAACTGGAAGTCATTGACCAGTTCATTAAACTGAAAATTCGAATACATTAGCTGGAATATTCCAGTACATTCACTGGAAGTTTATTGCAAAAATTGGAATTTTGCAACACAAGATCCGTAAAATCTCAGCAACTGTATTGGGAAATGAATTCATTGCGTGAATTTTCAGTTTTTTTCACAGTGTATCAGTCATAAATGAAGAAAAGAAATTCCCCAACTCATCCTACTTCAAAAAGGTATTCCAAAGAATATTTTAAAGATGTCTTTAGGAATACTTTTGGAACTGCATAACTCTTAAAGCTATGTGGGCAAAATGTCATCACATGTCTCACGTTTTGCTAAAACAACGGATTTATCGCTGACGTAGCAAATAACTTACTACGTCAGTTGAATATTCAACCGCAGCAGCGAATCGTTTGTTAGATAGCAAAATTTTCAGTGCTATACATGAAATAGCAAATATATTCAGCTAAGGGAGTCGGAACTTTTTGCTATCACAGTTGAACAATCGCTAATGTAGCTAACAAGATTGCTGTCACATAGACTTGGGCATTGTAGTTCACTTCACTGAAGTGGTTCAGTATATCTCGTTCACTAAATTGAAGTAGTTCAGTGATATACTTCAATTGAGCTCAATAGTTCAATTATTCTCGTGAAGAATAATCTAATGAAGAATTCGTAAATATCCATGAATTAGGGAGGCATTTCTTTTGTTCTCTTTGTTCCCTCACATAATGTTCCACGTAAAGTGATAAGGGTATAGAAAATAGAGTCCCTATAACAGGGTCTGGGCAACGATGTTGCAAAAATATTGTGTTCCAAATTTTATCCTCCTGATTTGGTATTTCATCCATTTAAAACCATCAATTTCGTAACATAAGCAATGGATCTATTTTCATTTTACAAACTGAACCAAGAATTTAAATTGGTTCTCACTTATTTTTGATAGAGTTCTCACAACTCAATTTAGTATCCTCTATGAACTATTGTTCGGTCTCATTTTCTTTACCTATTATGCATAATCTAAAATTTACAATGAATCAAAATTGTATAGAAAATATATTATCATACATAGTAGAAGATTCTTTTACTATGATAATATATTCTACGCCCCTCTCTTTATGGCGATCACGCGATTTCTAGTAACATGCCTCCTCCATTATCCCGGAGGTTGATAAGTCTGAATAAATTGTAGGAACTTCCGTTTAGTAAGAATCAGTGGTACACACATGAAAATATCTAGTGTGAATTACTGAAGTATATCTTTATGAATCTCTGAACTACTTCATTCGGCTCGGTAGAGTGAGCCGCTCTTTTGAACGGCTCGTTCATGAGTTACACAAGTCTACTGTCACAGCAAACATTTGCTGCTCCAGTAAAAATGACCCAGCGAAATCAGATGTCGCGGTTACAGCGCATTGGGGCCGGGAGATACTCACCGTATCCAATATTTTTGTACCCACATGCGTCTAATTTCTATCAAAATTTAAAAAAAATTTATATAAACTCAATACTTATAAAGCAGTAATTGTACAATAAGATGGGACGAAAAAACAATTCTTCATTTTTTTCGTTATATTTCACAATTTGTTGTCAACTTTTCATGATCACTGCACTGACGACTGTGAAAATATTTCAAATTCGTATGTGAATTTTAGAATACGAGGAATACAAAAACAAATAAAAAACTGCGATTTAAAGGTATCCAATGTTGCATTGAAACGTGAAAAAACACAATTTTCCGTGAGAATGATAACATTTATTCATTTTCTTCACTGTGCCTTTTGTATCTTTGGTATAAAAACTACATAAAACTATAATATATAAAAATTGTTATACTCCGTTTAAACCGTTGAATGTTCTGCTCAAGTAAAATTTTCATATGGTTACCCATTGAATCCCATAAAATTTAATCTTTAATTGCGATATCACTGGGGAAACAGTTTCAATGCCTCAAATATTCCATCCAACTGGGTTTAAGGACATTGTGCACCCATGAATCTCTGCGTTCAGTACGTTTCCTGTCTCTCTGGAGAAGGATTAATACCATGAAATGAACAATAACCGGAGTATTCAAATTTGAAAAATTTTCACAAAAATAAAGATACCAAATAAAGGTTATCCGTCTCATAATTATTGAATGTCATTATATCCGGGGGAAAAAATGAGATCTATTCAGATCTCATCAGGTTTGAGTAGATCCAAATTTTGGCTCGCAAGATTAGAATGACATCCATTCAGATCTCAATAGATCTGAATTGAAGATCACATTTAATCTTTATGAGCAACTGATGGTTCAATAATAAAAAATTTCGTGATATTTTCCCATGTTTCAATTCAAATTTGAACATATGTGTTGGTAAATACAAGCTAAAATTGCAGTTTTTCAGACCTCAATAGATCTGTTTAGATCTGGTCAAAGGTCTAATCCTTTTTGCCCGTGTATTTTTTCAACAATCTCAGGCATCTACTCAGATCTGTTATTCGTTTCTTCCGGATGAACGACATGGGATCTAATCGTCGCTATGCATACACAAAAGTTTGGTCGAATCTGATCGACTTTTTCAAATTGTTGTCCCTCGTTGTCAGGGTCAATGAGTTTTGTTCAACCAGATATCGATATTTTATATACAATTTGTATATAATTTTTATGAATATTCTATATCACTCAATATAAACTCGACAAAAATTCCACAAATATATCGATATCGTGACATATCGTGCATCACTACAGGACAGGTCTATGTGTAATAACGATCTTAAAACTGTTTTTCAATAATCATTTCATCCAATCTGATCAACCAACTGAACTAGTTCAACCATAAACATCATTAAGAACATCTTTTCGTCTTGCTCCCCACTCTCGACAAGTGAAACGAAATAAACCACGTTTTTCAGATCATTTTTCTTTTTCGAAATCGAAAGAAAAATATGATATAAAAGAAATAAAGCATAACGTAAGTTATTTGGAGAGAAAAAAAATCGTAGACCACCATAGGAGTTTTTTCATCATTATTTCCTCCCCTGTTGTTGTGTCCAATTTTTCGTCCATTTCCGAAATGAAATGATCGATACGAGAGAGAGACAATGAAATATCATGCCACGCGTCTGTTGTATTTGGAAAAATCTTCCTGGGATCGTGAAAATGAAAGAAACGATATCGAATCGAAAAAAGAAACGGTAAATCATTTGAAGGATCATTACTACCATTGCAGTTCTTTCTCTCCTGTTTGGTGCTCATTGTGTTTTTCCATTTCTTCTTTTTTCTTCACTTTCGTCTAATGATGCAGCGGGTTCGGTGGAACAGAATCAATCTACAAGTTCCGCAAGAGGTGTCTGAAGTCGGCATAAAATGCATCGTTAGAGAAAAGGGAGGAAGAGGAGGTGATAAAAGGATAGAAGGGGGAAAAGAAGGAAACTCCCGATCCTTTAAGTCGTTTTTCTTCTGCACAAGTAATTCTACCATGTTTTGTCTTCTCTTTCTCTATTTTTCTTCGAGCAGCCTTCGGTGTTGGTCTAATATATTTCTGCATCGTGATGAATGTTGTTTCTTTCTTTCATTCTTTCTTTCTCCAGTTTCAAGTGTTGTTGAAGAGCGTCATTATAAGGCGGATTTCGCGACTCGGTGTGAGATTGAAAAACGTCGAGTCATTCTTACAAACTCGAGTGGAGCCAAAGTTGATTTTGAAATTTTTTACGCTCAACACATCCATGATACTACTTGTAATGGACTTTTTCTCATCAAAGACTGAGAGAACACGAAAAATTATTCATATATATTAAAAAAAATCCATCATCGTTCGCTTTCTTGGTATCTCAAAGGATACCAACAGAGGAGAATTCTAATCCCTTGCATACACGCCATGACGATGTTGATTCGATGCAAACGCAGTAGTGCTGCTGGGTTTCGGGTGCATTCATTCTCATCGCGTGGATGAATTCAAATTATAGAAATTTACGCAAATTACTCCATTAAGAAAAAAAAATTGAACCCTCGATGGTAATTTTGAGAAAAAATATTCACAGATCGAATAAACAAATTCCATTTCGTTTGAAATAAAATTCCACTCTCCACGGATCAATAATGTGTATGATTTTTACGAAAATTAATAGATGACGCACCGAAGTCTGAAAAATCGATTCCGAAATACCAGAGGGATGAATTAGAATTTCTAAATTATAGGCCAATGTAATGCGTTAAACGGAAGCCATTCACGGTCCCACATTATCGTACCACGAAACAGCAAATTTGTTATATCCCATTGATCGTTCGACGGGGCCAAGATTATCAAATCAAACTTTTCATTCGACTGTTCTGAAAATATTCTATCCTTTCGCGACAATTCCCTGGAATCAAATCTAAATGGAGTCAACTCGAATGAAATATTCTTTCCGTTTGATGTGTAAGAGAGGAAAAAAAGGAGAGGAAAAAGGATCGATCGATTCGTCATCGGGGGTAAGAAGAAAAAAAACCAACACACATTCTCCGAGAGAGGCGATCACGGAAAAAATTTTTTTTCATAAAATGAATCGAGGAAAAGAAAAGGGATCGTGACGCATAAAGATTTCGAGAGTTTTTGACAATGCAACGCGCAGCTGCCAAGAGGCACTGGATCGTATGTGGGTGCGCGCAGATCGGCATGAGTGACACGCGTGACAAAAAGAAATAATAAATATAAGGAACGCGTGTCTTGAGATTCCAGACTTCGCTGGCGAAGGTATAGTACATTATACGTGGCTCGTGACGAGATTACTCGAATCCTTCGGAAAATTCCACAAAAGAATCATTGTTTCATAAGAATTCAATATATTCAAGCATAGCGAACTCTGGTATACAAGAAAGGAAACTAAATCACTTATCAGAATTATGGTGGTATATACGTGGTTTCTCGCACGCATCTAATGATCTCCATTCGATGGCGGGGAAAAGAAGGTGGAATATATGGTTCCTAAAATCTAAAATACATAACCACAGGATACGAGAAGTAGTGGAGGAGGAGAAGGAGGAAAAGGATCGAGGTAAAGTTGAATAAGTAGAAACTATATAAGTTCTATGACGGTAAAGAACAGTCGGAAGGGTCGTAACCACCTAGCAATTATATCATCTGGCCTTAATACCAAAGTCGAAAAACCCTTGCGGTGCATTCCACGCCGGATAATAACTGATTCTCGTACTTTGGAGGCTGGATGACTTCGGGTTAGAGCTCTAGTCCTCCTCAGTCAGTCAGTCACTCAGTCATTCAGTCAGGTAGGTAACAAATGAAAGCCTGCGGAAAAGAAGCCAATCCACGAATTAGGACTGATTCCAGTGGTTCCGGGTATTTTTGTATTTTAAAGTTGCAAAGCTGTGGAAACGCGGCACGTTAAATCGACGCGAAACATGGTTCACTTATTTTTCTCTTCATCATTCAAACAAGCATGTTCTTTTCGTTTCTTCGTTTTGCCTTTTTTTTGTTCCTAAAAATATCAAGGGAAAACACATCTCTCGGTCGTTAGTTTTACTACATACGGTTTCAGATCAATCAGGATTTCAGCTTACGATTTTGGCTCTCCTTCTTTTCACTGTTGTTTTCAATTTGCGCGCATCTTCCCGTGGAACGAGTTGGAAATTAGGAGAAGAATAGACAGGTGCAGCATACGTCGAAACCTCTTCAATAACTGGTTGGCTGGTTCATTATAATCAGGCGCCACGTCGGGGAAAAGAAACGCATAAAAGAACCGTTCGCATTTCATTCTCAATCATTACCATATAAGTAAAGGTACACATTTTATTATATCTTGAAGATGGGAGAAATTTTTTGTTTCAACTTTGAAACGCCTTATATAATTACAAAATTTTTTGAATTTCAATGTTTCAGGTATTTTTCTTTGATTTTCTTGTTCGGGAAATTTTTGGAATCAAGTAGCATAGAAGATGATGACGAATTTAACATCCGGAAAAGGGAGATGAAAGAATACTTTATATCCATAGGTATTCATGCGTTCACATACCCGATACATCGTCTCGCTCGCACGGTATTGTGTAATATGTTATTGTTAAAATCGAACGAGTATCTTGGATGGGTGACCGAGTCCAAACTTGGGCCCTTGTCCATTGTTACGCACTATACAGATATTGACAACCCACAAGAGGAATTGGCGGGATATCTGAAATCTCGGATCTTTCCAGGATATATGCATCTGTTCTCGATACTCCACGTTCTTTTTCTCTCTTCCCTCCTCATATGGTGTCGAGTCGGTCACTGAATTTCATTCATTTGTCATTTGGGATTTCACATGTGATCGATTAGATTACGATTTTAATTCATCCTCCTCAAACGATTGCATTCGTTGAAAATCAATAATTATGTAAAGAGATCTGATTATATTCCGCTGTCTAACTTTCGTTAGGATGGCAAATTTTTTACAATTTAATTTTTTCTTGTTATAGTTATTCATTAACTGCCACGTGGAAAAAAATGATGTTACTGATATTGAAATAGCTAAAAATTGCTATAGAAGATATGTTTCAGCTGTGACAACAACAGTTATTGCTATAGTAGCTGAAATTTAGCTGCTGCAGCAATATTTTTAGCTATCCGAATATCAAATATACACGAAGTAGGTACCACAGCTAATTCTTACGGACCGTCGCGAATTATTCTTCCCGTGCACAGCAAGAATTCGTAATGTTGTTGAAGTTTGAATCGTTTATAGAAACGAAACGAAAATTCAAATCTAAAAAATTTGATGAATCATTCTCATTTGTCTTCTCGAATTAAGTGCTTGGAGCTGGAAAAAGTGTTTTAAAAAATGCTCTGCAAGATTTTGGATCCTCAACAACTTAGCATTTGGTTTTTGAATGATTAATTCGTCTCAATAAACGATTCAAACTTCAGCAACATGAATTCGTAGCAGTGACAGAAACGTTATAGTGGTTCGTATTTGTTGCGGCGGCTAAATTTCTTTTTGTCACAACTGAAAGAGTGGCTCCCAAGGTCAATATTCGGCCATTCAAATTGTCACGAATTATTTTTTTTCTTTCTTACTACACTTGAATTCATCCATAAGTTATCTTTTCTCAATAAAATACTGAAAATTCACTAACTAAAATAGTGAATTATTTGTTGTGACGACGGTGAGTTCATACGAACATTTGACAATACTTCGGAGAGGTTATTAATTTAAAAAAGAATGGCGATTATAATACACAAAAATACTTTGGGATTCTCTTCTTCCTCTACAAAGTCTTAGCTCTGAATCTAACGTAAACGGAGTAAACGTATGTGCTGGATTTCTGCGAAGCGAATAGGATAGATCTTGTGTATTATGCTTGCTTGAGTTGATCTTCGTCCCAACAAATAGATTTTGAAAGATGTGGCAACCCGGAAAAAAAAGGTTTCTAAGAGAGAAGAGATAAATTGAAAAAATGAGGGTTAGACAGGTAAAGGGAATTGTGTAAGTATTGGTCAGAAAATAGAAGGAAGGAAAACGATAGTGCACTGATGCGTGCCTTCGAATGCGGAGGAAGGAAAATATCTTTCAAGTTGGAAAAAAGAAAAAGAAAACATAGAAAAAGATACTTATTACCCATTGTATTCCATACAAATCTACCAAAAGGAATCCTTAAGGAACGGCAAAAATTCATTACTTTCATTTGTATTCCTTACGCGCTTGATTGAAATTCGCGCACCCGAAAGGAAGCTGGAGCAAGAAAAGGGGAAGATATTCGTATTATAGTACATACTCGTACACTTTAATCGATTATTTACGTAACTTGCCGTGAAGAAAATTTTCTTGTAAAATCTCTCGCTGCAAAAATTCATTCTCCATAAATCTCAGCGATACGAGATAATATTTTTGCGGGATAATTATAAAACTCGAATAATAGATGAGTGAATATTGAATCGCAAACAAGTCATTTGAACCCAGGCAAAAAGGGTATTCGAATATGATGAAAGTTTCTTCCAGGCGATGGGACAACAACGTTTATGTTGTCATAAAACCATTGCGAGGGGTGCTCTAATTTTACCCAACCTGCTTTGAAATTTACGATTCGAATATGTTTCGATGTACCTTACGTACGTCCAGCCTTGGGAAAAGGAAAAGAAGAAAAGGTTCGTACACAAAATTGCATGTCCAACTCGTGTCCAAAGTACGGCTTCTGTCGTTCAATTCCGTAAATCACCGTAAGTCCTGTGAAATTTACAACATTGCTCTAGTTTCGATTGGAGAATTGGTTATGCCGGTATACCACCTACAACGTTCTTTTACCGTACACCAGAATATTTTCACCCTCAAATTATCCATGCGAATTGTGATCTCTTCGATTCTACGTGACAAGAACAATTGAAATATATGCGCTGAAGAACAAATTCTCGACCACTTGTCTTGGGTCTTTTTTTGATTTTCTTCTTGTATTGTCAGGAAGGGTTCTTTACTTTCTTTCCTTTTTCATCTGTCGTGTTTGAAAATAAATAAAGCTATGTGAAATGAAATTTATTGATTCAATCAATCGAAAATATCACAGTGCAATTATTTTAGCTGTCGCAGCATGAAGAATGAGTGAAGAGTTGTATTTTATGTACCAGAATTGCTGGTGCTTGTCGATGAAAAGGATTGCGTTCTCTATTTTCACAAGTGTGCGAACATTCGCATCAGATTTGAATCATGTCCAAATTGTATTCTGCATTTGAAAGTTTTACAAAGAAAATATAGTCATCTCCTCCAACTCTGAATATATAACATACGATCTGGTGAATCAAATGAATAACAAAGCTGACCTGTCACAATAAAATTCTCAATGGTACCTGTCGGAGGACAAAAAGGATGATTCACATTTTGGGAATATTTAAGTGGATACACGAATGCACGATGCTTTAAGAGATAGCATAGTCATTTTAAGGTACCCGAGAAGATCTTTCTATCTATACGGATGCAGGTCTTTCTCAGAGGAAAAGGGTTCTTTAGTTAATCTGTACCAAAAAGGACAGAGGACGAAGGATCGTATATCTGTTCTACGCGTTCAACCTTTCGACCAGCGGAATAACATATTTTCGTGTCAAGTTATTAGATATCTGTTGACAGACGAAAATGAATGTTCCCACAAAGAATGAATTCATTCATTTTCCACGAGAATATATAAATATTTGATTCCCCGTTTGAAAAGAATCGGAATAACAATCGCGCTGCTGGTCCCTCCTCCTCGATCAACGGAATCAAGAAAGACATCGAGAAAATGCGTTCCTCGCAGTCTCTAATTGTTGTTTGCCTCCATTTTCACACCCCGATTACCCGAGACTACCTACGTACTACGTTGGAAAGTGATTCCAAACCGCGAACAATCGATGAATTTCATTAAATTCTTTTCCTTCGTTTACCGTTCGTCAGTTCTCGAAGAAATTAGGGTCACATCATTTCAAGACTGAGATGATGTACTTTGATGAAATAGGATAACGAAATGTAATCACGTTACCGTGTTACAAGATTGGCTTCCTAAGGGAGAAAGTGTAACGAGAGGTTGAATTTCATACGAACGACTCGACCGCCGAGAGATTCGATTACCCTAGGACACGTGTAAAAAAAAATGAAAAGGAAGCACTCGATTACACGACGATTCGATAGATTTGAAATTCATTCGCCACGTATTATGTGCGTAAAAGAGAAGGTAGTAAGGTTCACATACTTCATTACCGATCGAATCCACGATACAGAACGAAGGGAGGAGTAAAAAAGGTAGTTGCCTGCCAATTAAAGTAAAGAATCACGAAGAAAAAACTAAAGAGTGGGGAGCAGAACAGGAGGGAAAAAAAAAGAAAAAAACCAGCAAAGACAAATAGAAACTCATTGGCATTCAACTCGAAGAATGGAATAAAAAGAAAGAGAGATTTCCCCCTGAAAACGCGATTCTTTCCTCTTTTTCTCTTTTGAATTTCTCGCAAAAATTATAGAAGGGTGTATATATGATAGAGGTCCAGGAGGGGAGAGAAAGGATGAAAAGTGAGAAGGAAGGAAAGACGGAGACCAAAAAGAAGTCCGACCAACCTCTACGGGAGAAGACAGGGCGCTAGAGGGATGATGAATATAAAAAGGCAGGCCGAGCAGTTAGGGTGGATTCAACCCTCTCGGCTCTTCGCTTTCTCGCGAGGCTTTCGCGAAAAAGGAGACGACCAGGATCAATACTTTTTATGGGAGAAGCACTGCCATGGGCAAGACGAGGTTGAATGAGAGGGAGATGAGTGAAGGAGTAAAAAAAGCGCGGTGAGAGAAAAGGGAAGGGATAGGGAAGGAGACGTACAACTCGGATGGGTACAGACGCACAGTAGTCAGGGAAAAAAGTAGTTGGTTGAGCAAGGTAAAACTGTTTCAAGAATCTCTTTCTCCTCTCATCCTCTCCCGACGACGAATTTTCTCTTTTATCCTCTTCTTTTTCTGCCTTCTCCACGTGCCACCGTAATCAGGAATATCATTAAACTCTCGGCTCCTTCCTTTGCAAGACTCTTCCTCCCGCTACTCTATCTCCTTCGTTTTTTCCTTCTTTTTTCTCTTCTCTACGTCCCGCGACTCTCCTCCTGTATTCGACCCTCTGACAAGCCCCTCGTTACTCTCTTGCTCGCATAAAAATAAGGGTTGGCAAGATATAAGGGGAGGAGTGGAAGTGGAACGAGAGGGAGAGCGGGAGGACATAGTCGAGAACGCAATCTTAACGACTCTTCGAAAACTTCTCTGTTACGTGTCCATACAGTCTGAACCTCTCCGACTATTGACGAGAATTGGAAAAGAAAGGTTCTTTGATAAAAAATCACGTTACCGAGTGAATATTTACGAATGAAAGCTTCCGCACAACCTTTCGTAAAGAATTCACTCTATGTTCTTGGAGAGTAACAATATTCTGATTGCTATAAATCAAGTGTCGAAGCATTCGCACTCCCACAATTATGAAATTCGACGAGAGAAAAAGGGTTTCATCGCGTATCCTCGCACGTACACGTGCTTTTCGCACACACAAACCTGGAATAATACTACACCTTGCATCGGTATTTAGGATAGCAGGTAGAGAATTGTAACCATTGGACACTAGAGAAGAAAGATGAACGAAGGGTTAGTTGCTATGGTTACAGAGAAGGGTTAGAATTTCATCCCCCTTTCGGGATTCCAAGCGACGAAGGGTTAATGAGATTGGACCTCGCTAACGGAAAGGGATTCTCCATCTTTGTGTTTTATTTATTTTGTTTGTGGAACATGGTCGTCGTTCGTACAATACTCCTATGTATATATCGATTATGTTTCTTTCCTCTTTCTGCGGGAAAAAAAATTAAGGTGAACGAGGGAACAGAAAGAGAAATGAAAATGATATTTTGCTGTTAATGAAAATAGCTTTCTTTCGACGTTCTATCATGATTATTTTCATTCGAAACATTCTTTTGTATCATCCATTTTCATGCATTATTTTGTTGTTATTATTATTCCGTGATGCATAAAAGAGAAGCACAATGATTCCACGACATCACACTTTTCTTCCCTCTTCATTTCGTTGTTCCATCTCCTTTCTCAATCCCACATATATTCCACCTTTGATAGTTTTCTTTTGAAGCTTGGATACGAATTCATACGCCCAACGAACTTTTCGATGTGTCGTCACATATGACTGCGTGAAACACATATATACATATACATATACATATAAATTCGATCATAGAGAGCGGGAGGCATTCTTATTCCAGTACAAAGCCATACGATTTCACCGGCTCAACCTTTGAAGGACGAAAATCCTTCCTACGAGGGTTTTCGCATCGGTCTCTTTTTCTTCCCAATCCGCGGATCCCCACCCTGTTGCTTTTCTTCGATGGCCGCAGGGTTGGGCAAGTGTTGCGATTTTTGAACCGTTCGTCGTTCTTCGAATCCCTGGGAAAAAAAATTATGTAAACTGGAGCGACGAATCCTATAATATGTTGACAACGACAGGGAAAAGGATGGAAAAGCGAGATGACGAAGCTTTCGAATGAAACGAATCGAATTCTTATATATACGTATTCGGCGAAAATTCTTATATTTCAGAAATCAGTACACTCCTCGATAGTTTCAATTTTTGTTTTATGGATGAAAAATATACTATACGCTGTTAGAAATATTTGCATGAATTTTAATGTTCTTGCATTCATGTATATTTTATGTTGAATTTGATGTACGGGAATAATCGAGGATTGGTGTTTTATAAGGAAAATATATCAAGTTCATATATCGTTATCGATAATCAACTATTCATATCGTCGATGTACAAAAATTTCATTACGATTCCGATTCAATACGAATATATCCTCCACGGAATCAAGAAGTTTGCTATTTCATGATTTATTCCTTCGCCTTTCTTCCATCAACTTTTTCCTCGTACCGCCTAATGTGAGAAACCTGTAATGTGTTTATATAGAAGAGGAAGATAATAAAAATATGACACACAAGATATGATGGAATGTTAGCCGTCGATGGTCAGAAGAACGTGGGATGAAATAATTGATTGCCGTTCACGTCACGGAATATTGTTTTCTCATAGAAAATTCATTGTGGAAATGAGAATTCTTTTATGGACGAAAATTTTTGATATTCCAGAGGTGTGCGAATAGTTCGATTCGTTACCAAACATCAGAAATTCGTATGAGAAGTATTCGAAGATTTCTTTATTGACAAAAGCGGCAGCAACCCCTAGTAGAAAATTCTATTGAATTCTTTTCAATTTCATTCGCTTTTCACCCATTTGGTTTTCATTAAAAATCAGCGGTTTTTGTTAAAATTCAACAATAGTCCGTGAAATTTGTTAAATTTTTATGAATTTCTTTTATTGGTTGGTTTTTGATTGCGTGAAATTGTATTGAATTTTAATAAAACATTGACGTCCCAAAGTGGATGAAATTCAACAACATTCTTCCATTAGAATGTCTCGAGTTATCGCTATGATATCACCGAGACGTTTGTAACATTGTACCCAGGTATGCGTTAACAAATGTACCAAGCTTGGTACCAAGCAGGGGGGTGCAACTCACCTAATCACCTTCAAATGTTTCGCGAAACGTTTTGTCACCACAGTAAACTTCACTTGAAGTCCGTGAACGGCGCTGTCTGTAGCTAAGTCAAAATCACGTGATGTTTTTTTTGTACACTACATACGTGATAAGAGTGTCAGTATCGTCATTATCATATTTGGTTATGTGACATATTCAAGAATTGTATGTATATATATAAAATTTCAAAAAATGCCACAACGGTGCATTTTTCCTCATTGCAAATCATGCAGCAGTGCTTGCAAAGAAAATGTGTACTTCTTTTCTGTTCCGAAGGACTCGATACATCAAGAGATACATATGTTCCCACACAGCACAGCAGTTCAAAAAGAATTCTTAGGAATTCATATTGAATTCTCCCGGCCTCAATTGAATTCTCTACGAACTCTTTCTGAACTGGGGTGCTGTAGGGGTTCATGTTCGTGGAGTGTTACAAACGTAATTTATTCCAGATAAGCTTTCAACTTATCAATAACCTTCCACGTAGCTTTTCATAACACGTCCATTTCGCTTTCAGGGATCTGTTTTTATGATTCTCAAATCCTGATACTCTATAATTACTTTTCTAATACTCCCTATTACACGCTTTTTTTCAACAGCGAAGGTTAAACACCATTATTGATATGATTTGTCAAGCGATTTCAAATGCAAAATGAGGCGCTGAAAAATTATCGTATCACGTGACTTTTTCTGATAGTACAATCAGCGTCTCTTGCGGACAGTTTGGGAAATATCGAATGGTGACAAAACGTTACGTATAGTTTTTATCGAGTTGCACCCCCCTGGTACAAAGCTTGAGCCAATGTTAGTCAACATTGGGCCTAGCATGGTTACCAACATTGGCACCAAATTAGATTAATGTCTGGGATGATAACAATGTTCAACGCTCGGCATCCAAGCTTGGTTCAATATCAAAATTCAATATTGGTTTTATGTTTTGAATCGATATTGGTGCCATGATTGATGTACAATCAACCTCAACGAATAGGATAGTTTCCTTATTGGCATCCAAACTTGATTGAATATAATATATTCCGACACATAAAATTTCGGAATATTAAATTTCGACACAGTCACTTTAGTCTAGATAGCACAAGAGTTCTAAAAGAGTTCAGAATCAATGAAATGGATTTATAAACAACTCTTTTGAGACTCTTGTGCTATCTGGGAAGACGTTGAGAGGATATCCGTATTTGGGCTGACGTACGTTCAGGCGTAGAATCTTTCAAGTTTGTGAAATGCGAATGAATTCCAGGTCCACGTCATGTGGCTATATCTAGGCTTACAGCGACCCAAGTGTCGATTGATGAAGCTTGGTTGACGAAAAATAAATCAAACACGGCAAAATATGCTAAGTCCTATCATTGGTATCTAAGGCTCTATCAACGCTTAGTCAGCTACGGTGGGCCAAGCATTGGCCAAGGCTAGGCTAACGAGACTTGGCTTACCAAACTTGACGCCAGTCATGGTCCAATTGTCAGTCTTGGTATGACTTGTCTGGGGTAGCAATATTCTAAGATTACTGAAACAAATTGTTCTAAGTGAGAAGCAATTTTAGCACTTTGAACAGTAGTAGAGAAAAGACTAGAGTTCAAAAAGTCTGTGTATATAGGTTTTGTAGATATACAAAAAGCATTCGATAATGTTGATTGGGAGAAAATGTTCGCGATTTTGAAGAAAATAGGAATTAATTTTAAGGAAAGGAGAATAATATATGAATTATATAAGAATCAAACCGCAATAATAAAAATAGACGGTCAAGAAGGAGAAGCACAAATTAGAAGAGGAGTGAGAGAAGGATGCTCACTATCATCATTGATTTTCAATTTGTTATAGAAGAAGCGATGAACTAAGTGAAGGAGCAAGTGCAATTGAAATCACGGATTCACGGAGGAAATGTAAGCATGTTGAGATTTGCGGATGACATAGCTATATTAGCTACGAGTGTTGCTGAGTTAGAAAATATTCTCAACACTATGGAAACAATATTACTAGAAAACTATTGTATGAATATAAATAAGGACAAAACAACATTCATGATTTGTACAACAGCGAAAACATCAAGAAGAACGAAAATCAAAATAGATGCAGAGGTGGTTCAGCAAGTGAAAGAATTTAAATATCTAGGAAGCATAATTACTGAAAACGGTAAAAGCGAAAGAGATATAAGAGCAAGAATAGTACAAGGAAAACAGGCTTTCCACCAAAAGGAACAGTTACTATGTTCGAAGAATATCAGCTTAGCAGTAAGGAAGAAATTCTTGAAGAGTTACGTTCGGAGCACAGCATTACCTACAGTACTCTCTCGTTATAAGAGTCGCATAGGGGCTGTAGGAGAAGAAAGTAGGGAAAAGCAAATGTTCCCACTCCTCTGCATAAAGGAGTAGGTTTCGAAACTTTCATTATGAACCTCGTTCGATTTTTCCTAAATTCCTCACAGATTGTTCTCCAAAAATTTAGAAAATTGAAGAAATATTTGAGGAGAACACAGTTTTAAGGGGATACCAGCGTCTATTCGGACCTCTCTTTCTATCGTATAGGCGTGTCTTTTTCTAACAAACGTGCTCCGATGGTAATACTCGTATCCCCTTAATGAGTAAAAGAAATCCAAAGACATTTTTCTCATGACACAAATCGTCGGTTATACGATAAAACGTAACAAGTCACGTTTTTGAGTAATTGTTATTTTTATGGAAACAAATGTTTCTGATCGCGATTTCTCACAAATTTGGTATCAAATTGTTCGTCTGAACCTTAGGTAACCATGAGGATTCATTTCAAACGATTATTCAAACTTCAAAAATAATGAAAATTCAGAAAAAAAGAAAGAAATTATGGAGTGACTTGTTACGTTGTCTCATGTGACCGACGAAATGTGAATTTATAAGGAAAATTGAGGAAAAATTCTACAATTCGTTGAATCTTTTTCAGAAGTTATACTTTCACAGCGCATAGCTCCTTGGTCGTTTTCAGGATATTATCAACATCTCTAACAGCACATCCACCGATTTCTACGTTGCATCTCCGTGGACTCCACGTGGATAAATGGTGGACGTGGATAGAACGAAGATTCCACGTGAAGGCAACGTAGAGGCAACGTAGAAATGTCCGGTGCTGTACGGGATGTTTAGACGTTCTCCAAACGTTTTAAAACTTTCCGAGTGCTCTTTGGATGAGACCCAATAAACATGAACATCTTCAAGATATCTTGAAGATATCTTTTGACAGACATCCACATGACATATCAAAAAGACATTTTGAAGATATCTTTTGACAGACATTCTGCAGACATATCGAAAAGATATCTGAAAGACATCTTTTCGATATGTCTTGAAGATGTCTTTCAAAAGATATGTTCCAGATGTGTTTCCAAATATGTATCTCTAAGATCAGCAGAACACTTCAAATGTCTTTGTTCACAATCAAATTGCAAAGAAGGTGAATTCGTTCATAAATTCAAAGCTTCGATAATCCATGTAAATACAAACAAATTCTGTGAAAAGTACGATTTTGTAACCTTGCAGTGCTAGCACTAAAAGTAACGAATCTCCAAGTCACGATATTTTGCAAATTATCGAACTTCTTACGCTGAATTTTATGTACGGCCTTCGCATACGGTGATTTTTATCAAATTCTCATCCACATTTACTAATGAGTGGTTTTTCATTAACAGTGAGAAAAAAATAATTTAAAGGTATCTATGATATTCATCAGACACTATCCTAGTAAAAAGTAAACATAGATGACCCATATATAGTTCATACATGATACATATACATAGGGGGAAGTCTCCCAGTACCGGACACTCAAGGTTAATGGTTTATAAAAAAAAACTCTGCCAATTGGCACATGGCTTCCTCGTTTGTGTTGAAAACAAAAATACATGTTTTCTTTCTCTCTCCCGTTTTCCTTAGAGAATCAGGTTGAAATTTATATAGGACTGCGATCAACACTGCATAAAGCTGTGGTGGAAATTTCATGACAATTGGATTTTCCACAGTTTTCAATCAATTAGGATGAAACTCATATGGGGCCACTATAGGATCATTACCAGAACGTGGTATAAGTTTGATTGCAATCGGATGATAGGAAGCGGAGAAATACGCGTTCGCAAAATCACGATTCTTCGAAAAATTTCTCTTCACCCCTCCCGTTCTTCTGTAACGATGAGGTTGAAACTCATATGGAACCACTATCAACACTGCACATGACTCTGGTGAAAATTTCATCACGATCGAATAATACGAACAAAAGATATACACGTTCGCAAATTTGTTACATACACACAGACAAATAGACAGACAAAAAGGAACCTGATTTGCTTTTTTTTTACCCCCCCCCCCCTCGCCCCAATTCCAATGTGCCTGAAATTCATATCATATAACTAACATCTCGTAAATCGAATATACTCAGAGTTCGAAGACATTCGGATAATATGGACATGGGGAAGGCATGCTTAAAAAAAAATACAGATTCCAAAGGCAAATTTTCCACAGTTTTCAACCGATTTGGATAAAATTTATATGGGACCACTATCGGGTCATGACTAAAACGTGGTGAAAGTTTGATAGGATTCGGATAATAGGAAGCAAAGATACCCTCGTACGCAAAATGTTCATTCTTTGTCAGAGTTCTTCTCATCCACCCAATTCTTCCGAATGAATCAGGTTGAAACTTATATGGGACCACTATCACCCTAGTCCACAACTGTGATAAAAATTTCGAAACGATCGGATAAGCAGTAATGGGAGATATGCGCGTACGAAACTTAGGGGGGGGGGGGGCTACAGCCAGACAGACAGACACGGTAACAAAATTGTTCCCCGAATTCTGAAGAACATTTTGGTCTAGGAGATTTTTAATTTCGAGACAAAACAATTTTCGGCTCCTCGGAACGATCACAAAGCTTCCCTCTACACGAGGAAGCAAAAGAAGAAAAGTAATTTTCAAGATTATCTAATCTTGCAGCGATCACAAATATAATTGTCAGAGCATTCAGGAACATCTGCACACGCCTCATGAGCCCATTCTTCACAATTTTTACACTGAATCCATTCTTCATCATTATTTTCAAATATGTACATGTAAGAGTTAGAAGCGACACAAAAATATGTAAGGCTCAAATATGAATTCATTCTTGGGAAGGCGCGCATGCACACAGCCGCCTAGCGGTACGTTTCGTTACTTCCCTCGATGTACGTATTCAAGCTATGCAACAAATATATATGTATTGTTTTCAGTTCGATAGATATTCACAGTGTTCGGTACTAAGTGCCGTACGGCGTTACGGGACTTTCCCCTATGATCCATATATGGTCTGTACATGAAAACGTGTTCAATCATATATAATCTATATATACTCCACATACAATCCATACATGACCACATATGATCCATACATAATGCATATATAATCCATGTATGGAGAATATTCCATATATGGCAGAATCTTTTTATGTGAAAAATCTTACATTCGTGGGTCATATATGGATTACATATGAATTATATATGGGTCATATATGGGCCGTACATGGATTGAATATGGATTATATACGGATTATATATGACCATATTGACCATATATGAATTTTATATGGATGACATATGATTTTTATATGTTCTTATATGATTTATTGCTTCCTCGTTTAGAGGGAAGCTTTGTGATCGTTTCGAGGAGCCGAAAATTTTTTGTCTCGAAATTAAAAATCTGCTAGATCGAAATGTTCCTCAGAATTCGGGGAACACTTTTGTTACCGTGATTGTCTGTCTGTCTGTCTGTCTTTTGGTCTGTCTGTCTGTCTGTGTGGCTGTAGCTCCCCCTAAGTTTCGTACGCGCATATCTCCCGTTCTGCTTATCCGATCGTTTCGAAATTTTTATCACAGTTGTGGACTAGGGTGATAGTGGTCCCATATAAGTTTCAACCTGATTCATTCGGAAGAATTGGGTAGATGAGAAGAACTCTGACAAAGAATGAACATTTTGCGTACGAGGGTATCTTTGCTTCCTATTATCCGAATCCGATCAAACTTCAACCACGTTTTAGTCATGACCCGATAGTGGTCCCATATAAATTTTATCCAACTACATTTCTTTTATTCTTGCACGAGTGGACTCAACAACTTTATTTTCTTCGTGCATCATATTTTCAGGTTTCGCGTGCTCCATTTTGTTGCCTGCTATTGCTTTCACATTGAATCACTCGAAGGTATCTTTTAATATTCTATTCACTTCTGATTTATCAGTAACAAGGTGAAGGGATCGCAAAATGAAAAGATAATCCCCAATTAATTGCATTTCAAATATTTTCACGACTTCTATTCACCATATCAAATCCGTTATCTGAAATTCAAATACTCATAACGGTATGATTTTCAAGGAAAAATTATTTATGCCCAATCCGCATAGATTTTAGACCTACTGCTCAATGACATTCCAGTCAAAATTTTCGGTTTTTTCCGGAAAATCGCCAGGATCGTCATAATGCAGGCTTCGGTTTTGGAATGAGCAACATTTGACAGCATTTATATTTTCTATAGAAAATTTGACGAGTTTATATTGAATTTTATAAATTATCGATCAAAATTTTATAAAAATTGTATAGAATGTTTCAAAATTCATAATTCGCATTCTGTCGCATATTCTGCAGCCGAAATGTAATCATTTTCTGTATGAACAAAATTTTTTTGAGGCTTAGTCTTTGAGATATGAGCATTTTACATTTCTTTTCAAATTCACATCACTCAAAAGCATTATGTGCTCAATGCTTGAGTTGAATTAATTCGCTAAATTGGAGAACGGTGAATTTATAGAAAAAAACATTGAAGTATCCTATCATTATTTGTTTTGGAGCTATAATAATTCAAAGTTGCTCAATGCTGGTTGGTTAGAAACTGAAAAATTTCGAATCGCTAAAATTTAGAATTGAAAAATGATGGGATATTCCAATTTTTTCCCAGAAATCCGCCGTTGTCCAACTTCGCGAATGGCATCAAGCTCAAGTGTGTTGCACATAATGCCTTCGAGTACACAGTAAAAAGTAAATCTTAATTCCATGATCGACTGATTTTCAGATGAGGCTCAAAATCAGCAATGTTACGATTTCAGCCGTAATATGGGATGAAAAACAGTTATGGCCGTATTAAATTCAATTAAACCGGATAATATGCTGATTATCAGCAATGCATATCTTATAGGCAGCCATGTAGAGTTTGATGGATAATTCAGTAAAAAATATCTGAAAATAAGATTAGAATTCTTTCATTTTCAGTGTTACAATTGTTTATACGTACACATATATATTTGCATATAATTAATGACAGTTTCAATTCAGTCAAATTATTTCAGGTTTTTTATTTATTATTCCAGGTGCCTAACAAATTCAGTAACAATTTGTAATACCAACTTCGTAAAAGCTTGTTATTGGATTTCCCGCACTGTTAATGGATTCTCTATTTCGACACTTTTACTTCAACATTACAACACAAATTGGAATTAATTCAAACTTTCGGGGGTATTCACATTTTCACTAATCCTCAGTTCCCGTGAAATGTTTTCCAAATTTATCTTCGACTCCACACTACACATACCATCGAATTATACTATTATGAAATTATTTATCACATGCGTCGATCGAAACGGTACCGTGGCGAAGTGGTTAAACGCAAAGGACTAGGACAGGTTATTCCAGCAACAATGTGGGTTCGAATCTCCCGATGAGGGTTAAAGATGTTCAATCTTCAAAAACTACGATCATGATATAATTGAATGGTCAACAAGTGAAGTGAATAAATTCACACAACAGGGAACTTTCATTTTGCATTCTCCGAATAAACACAAACAACTTCCTCATCGTCGATAGGTAACGCTATGTTGAGAAGAACAAAACAAAAAACAATGGACGAACCCATGTATCAGGAATAATTCGCTTTGAATTTCAGTTCAAAATCAGTTTTAATTTCAGTTCAATAGGGATCAATGTAAGCTGTATTCTTGTTTGAGTTTGAGAAGGTTTTCCAGTAGCTGACTTTAAGTCTAATGAGTCTTCTTTCGGCTGCATCTTAAATTCAGCTTATATTTTAACTGAAATCAAGTTTTTCTTTTTACCGTGTAATTTGGATTTGAAAACAAATTAAAAAATGCTCACATCTCAAAAACTACGCCTGGAAAAGACTTTTTCCATACGGGAAATCATTGCATTTTGGCTGCAAAATATGCCACAGAAATCCGAATGGCGAATTCTGAATATTGATACTGTCAAACATATTCATCATTCCTTCATTTTTTTGACACTTGCATTTCGGATTTTGAAAAATCTCGAAAAAAACACTGTGATATGGTTGGTTGTATAATTATTCTTCGAAGATTTCATTCTCTTCTATGGCGTCGATTGTACGTATGCTAAAACCTGCACGTTTGAAATTAATGGGTTGATCTTGATGGTTCATGACAGGGTGATGACTGACCGGGAATTCCAACGGAACTGATCAATGATGTATTTCTACACAACGGGATAACAATTGGACAGAGAGAAATTCCCTGTGGTCACCACCATGTCATGGCACTTGTTTTGCTCGGAATTTCATAGCTTGTAATTTGATGTTTTACCTGTGATCGCTCTACTCCCTAGCAGAAATTCGCCTAATAATTCTCTAGGTTATCACGAAGCGTCTCTCACAAGAGCCTGGTGAGGTCTTGCGAGTTCTTGAGAATGACTAGAATCATTTCTACTAGGGTCGCTCTTTGACACTCCTAGTGACACTCGCTGCACTTGCCATTTCATATTTGAAACAATGCTCGCGGTGCTCGTCTTTTCATAATCTGAACATTCGCTCTGCTGCTCTCTGAGATTGAATTAGTAGAAATATCACTGTTTGGACCAGTTAACATTTGTTTTCCTGATTCATCAGAAAATTTCACTGATCAATTAGTGAGTTGTCGACGAGATATGATTTTATGAGACGCAAATGATGGCGTCTTCACGTTGTTTTCAGATGATAATCTCGTATCGGTATGGCGAGGTCCATTGCGCTCGCAATTCCATGATCTGGCACTCGCTTCGCTTGTATTTGCTTCGAATCGCTGATGAATTGAATAGTAGTTATCAAAGACACCAAATTTTGCACCGAGCATAATCGAGATCTGGCCAACTATTCCATATGGATATTCATAAATATAGTTTAATGTGAAGAATCCAACAACTTATCCAACTTACTTTCTTCATCTTTGTTTCATTTTATTTTAAATAATGTGTATGACATGAAAATAGAATGAATAAAGTTTGTATCACGAATTTCATACAGTTACTGACTTAACAATGGATTCGAAGTGTTGAATACTGATTAAGGAAATTAATGATGAATGTGTGTTAACATTCCGAAGATGAAAATTTCTTCAAAAAATAAACAGCATTTATAAACATGGATGTGCATTAAGGAGCAAGAGCTTCCCTAGCGTGTATGAACTCTGGCCCACGCTGAACCCACTCTGCCCCAGTCTTGGGCTCATTCTGGGCCAGCGTGGGCTCCATACACGGTGAAAAGAAAAACTTAATTTCACTCAGAATATGAGTTGAATTCAAGATGCAACCAAAAGAAGACTCGGTTGACTTGAATACAGCCACTGGAAAACCTTCTCAAACTCAAACAAGAATACAGCTTACATTAATCTCTATTCAACTGGAATTAAAACTGATTCTGAACTGAAACTCAAAGCGAATTGTTCTTGATAAATGGGGTCGTCCATTGTTTTTGGTTTTGGTCTACTCAACATGGTATTACCTATCGACGATGAGAAATATGTTTGTGTTTATGCGGAGGATACAAAAAAAATTTCTATGTTGTGTGAATTTATTCACTTCACTTGTTGACTGTTCAATTACATCGTGATCATAGTTTTTGAAGATTCAACATTTTTGACTCTCATCAGGGGATTCGAACCCACGTTGTTGCTGTCATGACCTGTCCTAACCAATCAGAAAAAACCGAAGTATGCCAATGTTGACAATAGTCGGCTAGCACGTACCCAGTATGGAAAAGCGTTATCATTCCGGACAAATGCCAGTACTGCTGCAGTACAGACCACCAGTTCCCCGCCAGTCTTAGCCGGTACTGGCGCAGCACAGCGCTAGTTGTGGAATTCTGATTGGGCGTATTGCGCTGGTACTGAAGACCATTAACGATTACCAGTACTGTGCCAGTACCAAGTACTCAGTACGGAAAAGCGTTATCATTTCGGACAAATGCCAGTACTGCTGCAGTGCAGACCGCTAGTACCCCGCCAGTGTTAGCCGGCACTGACGCAGTACTGCGCCAGTTGTCAAATTCTGATTGGGTAGTCCTTTGCGTTTAACCACTTCGCCATTGCACCGTTTCGATCGACGGACGTGATAAATCATTTCATACTAATATAATTTGATAGCATGTGTAGTGTGAAGTCAAAGATAAATTCGGAAAACATTTTACGGGGAACTGAGAATTAGTGCAAATGTGAATACCCCCGAAAGTTTGAATCAATTCCAATTTGTGTTGTAATGTTGAAGTAAAAGTGTCGAAATAGAGAATCCATTGACAGTGCGGAAAATCCAATAACAAGCTTTTACGAAGTTGGTATTACAAATTGTTACTGAATTTGTTTGGCACCTGGAATAATAAATAAAAAACCTGAAATAATTTCATTGAATTGAAACTGTAATTAATTATATGCACATATCTATATATGTGTATGTATAACCAATTGTAATACTGAAAATGAAAGAATTCTAGTCTTATTTTCAGATATTTTGGACTGGATGTTCCATATATACAAGGAAACGGAAGTATTGTGATAGGGTCAAAAATCCGCTATGCAGTAGGGGGTATTTCGGCTTTGCCAAACGCTTTAGAACGTCGAAAAAGTTCGATTCCCAAATATGTGTGTGTGTGTGTGTGTGTGTGTGTGTGTGTGTGTGTGCGTGTGCGTGTGCGTGCGTGCGTGTGTGTGCGTGCGTGCGTGCGTGCGTGCGCACACGATAACTCCTCAGAATGCACCGATCATAATAATTTTTTTCCAGTATGTTTCGCTAGAACCCAACCAAAAATTTACAGCAGGCGCAGTACTGCACCAGTACTAGCCAAGACTGGCAGGGTACTGGCATTTGTCTGGAATGATAATGCTTTTCAGTACTGGGGATTGAGTACTGATGCCATTATTCGCAATCAGTGCAGGGCCAGTACTGGGTTAGTACCTGGCCGGTATTAAGTTCTCAGTACTGGTTCATCAGTACAGGCATATTACTGTATTTTTATGTATCCAGTACTGATCCCGTACGTGTTGACCAAGTGTTGGAGGCCCAATACTGACACTGTACTGCACCTGTTGTCAACATTGGCATATTACGGATTTTTCTGATTGGGAAGAGGACTCGAGGCCTATTGATTTTGGTATCGATCGAATGGCACGTTTTGAAAATATCGCAGAATATGTTTCTGGAAATCGGGATTTTTGTCTTTGGCGTGCGATAACTCTCCTCAGATTGCACCGATTTGATTAATTTTTTTTTTTTAATGTTCGTCTCGCAGAGAACACGAGGTCCATTGATTTTGGTCTCGATCAGATAACACATTTTAGTCACAGTTATGATCCGATACTACAGTGGGTGGCCAAATTATTAGGCCACAATTGAGATTATTGAGATTACTCCAAAGTTGAATATCTCAGTGAAAAATTATCGTAAGGAAACAAATAAATACGCAATTTCAAGGGCAAAGTCTACTCTTTGAGCATCATTTGATCTCTTTGGTCTATCATGTTTGCCCGACAACCTACATCGCATTAAGTATGAGCATTTTGCTCGATATTTCCTCAGTTTGTCAAACAGAAGGAACTCGCAGGAAGATTAAAACATGGAAACACGAAAATAAACATTTTGTAGAGAATTTCCTCAGCTCCAAAACGCTTTTTTTATTTTCCTGGTAGAGTCATTTTCAGCGGAGTTATGTCATGTTTTATGACTTGTAATTTTGAGACGGTTAAGGGAACAAAAAATTTCCTTGGAGGAAAAAGTTTAGTTTTGCTATGTATTATACGCAGAAAATACTTTTGAAAGCAATCAAAAACCTCTCGAAGTATTTTTTTTTCGTATAATACATAGCAAAACTAAACTTTTTCCTCCAAGGAAATTTTTTGTTCCCTTAACCGTCTCAAAATTACAAGTCATAAAACATGACATAACTCCGCTGAAAATGACTCTACCAGGAAAATAAAAAAAGCGTTTTGGAGCTGAGGAAATTCTCTACAAAATGTTTATTTTCGTGTTTCCATGTTTTAATCTTCCTGCGAGTTCCTTCTGTTTGACAAACTGAGGAAATATCGAGCAAAATGCTCATACTTAATGCGATGTAGGTTGTCGGGCAAACATGATAGACCAAAGAGATCAAATGATGCTCAAAGAGTAGACTTTGCCCTTGAAATTGCGTATTTATTTGTTTCCTTACGATAATTTTTCACTGAGATATTCAACTTTGGAGTAATCTCAATAATCTCAATTGTGGCCTAATAATTTGGCCACCCACTGTACTTTCATACAAGTTTCATCCTAATTGGGTGAAAACTAAAAAATTTTTTTTCGCGACCTGTATTATTGGATGATGTTTTAGAAGCGTGCCTTTTCTGTGTTCGTATCATCCGAATTTCATGGAATTTTGGGCGTATTTATACGAGGAATAAATTCTAAAGCTCTTAAAAATCCATCAGTACACAGTAAAAAGTAAAACTTACTTTCATCCTGAATATCAGCTTACTCTAAGATGCAGCCGAAACTAGCCCTATTTTACTGAAAGTAAGCACCAAAAACAAATGCCGACACAATGGAAAAGACTGAATTTCAGTCAGATTTCAAAGTAAGATGCAGCCACTTTCAGTTGGACTTTTTACAGTGTAGGCCTCGTTCTCCCGTTGAGACCAACGGGAGAACGACAAAAGAGTTTTCCCAATCGGTGCATTCTAAGGAGATTTATCGTACACCAAAGAGTAGATTTTTCACATAGATCATGGAAGTACTGTATGGTTCTCCATACCGATTTTTTCATCTCATAATACGACTGAAATAGTAACATTGCTGATTTTAAGCCTCATCTGGAACACAGTCGATCATGGAATTAAGATTTACTCTTTACTGTGTAATACATACATGCTATGGATCTTTGTGCAAAACGAGATACTCGGAGTCTTCGATAACTCTCATTAAATTGTCCAATGTCTTATCATGAAATGCATACATCATGGAGTACTGAAATTACGGAAACCCCAGTGAAACAAGAATCAGGCTATAAAAATTCCGAACGTAGCGAGCATCCTTTGTGGAAAGTGTTGCACTGGCTTGCATCAAGGCCCCCGACTGGGAATTACGTTGTGCCCCCTATACTGAAAACAAAATTTCTTCTCACCAAATGAATAGTTTATTTGTCCTCTCTCCATAGCATATTCCTTAGGATTAGTAAACTATTCAATCAAATCAGGGCATATTTTAAGGGGCAGTTGTAACAAAAAAATTCATTCTACAAGAAAACGGTTAGTTCTAAAACGTGAAAAGGATCCATGTATGCTGTAAAATAATGATTTTACTGATCGTTCTTACCTTTTGGAACCAATGATTTCCTTGTAAAACTAAATTGTTAGTTACAACTGCCCTCTTAGATTATGCCCTGAATCAAATCAAATAATAAAATACTTGTCCCAAATAATTTGGTCTTGTAGATAAATAATGTATTCGCGACAAGTAATCAATTTTGGCACCCATTTGAATAATTAATTCCTACAAATGAATATTTTATGAAGAGAGGGGAAATAAATATTTTCCTTGCACTGTAGACGAAGCACAGTCTCAGGGAAATCAAAATTTTATCATCATTCATAAACAAAGAAAGGAAAACTGGGAACCCAATACCGAAGGGCCCCCGCTTTCCTACTTATAGAAATATATCTACGAAAATTGTTGAATCCTCCATAAATGAAAGGAGAGTCCACCAAATTATGGTGAAAACTTCCCCATCTGTGGAGGAACTTTGCTGCCACCATTTTTTGGGGGAAAATTCCTCAATCATTGTGTACAATGTATACAACAAGGAGTATCAGGAGGGAACATAACGGTGGAAGTGGTAGAAATTACTGAAACGGAAATTCACACCCTCAAGACCAACTTTCTTATGGCTCCAACCAACGGAAGTTCTGTTTCCAAAAGTAAAATTAATTTCTTACTTTTAGAATTATGCTTTCACTGATTGAACCCTTCAGAACATAGATTTTGAGGTCGTGAGTTTCCATTTAATTCCTACCATCGTTATGTTCCTTCCTGATACTCCTTGGTACACAAAGCGCCATTTCACGCCGTGAAATGCGTTCCCAACGCGTATAGAATGAAATTCATGCCGCGAACTTACACCTCATTTTCACCACAGTATACAACTTATTGTGGAATTTTTCCTGAAACATGGTGGCAGCAGAATTCCTCCATGAATGGGGAATTTTCCCGTCATTTGTAGAGGATACAACATCTGAAAAACAAAATCATTCCTCAAAGTGATAAAAAAATTCCTCATTTTTGATGGAGAAACAATTCCCCCACGATGAGGGGATGAAATCCACCTCAGGAAAATAACGCTTGGATCGATATTAGTATTGGGTTGGCAACTAAGTAATTGCGGACTTTTGTTAGAAAATCAAAGACACTTTTTTCATGGAACTAAATAACTTTATTCTGTAATGTATTGCCCATTTTGATCAATGACCTTTTGCCATCTTTCAAGCAGCATCATAATCCCACGTTCATAAAACTTCTGGTTTTTATTAGCAAAAAACTGAATCGGGTACGATTTGACATCATCATCATTACTGAAATTTTTACCATTCAAGGAGTTTTGGAAAGATCGAAACAAAAAATAATCAGATTGTGCAAGGTCAGGACTATATGGTGGATGAGGCAAAGCATCCCAACCAAGCTCCAATAATTTTTGCCGAGTGACCAAAGATGTGTGTGGCCTTGCATTGTCATGATGGAATACAACACCTTTTCGATTTGTCAATTCGGGCCGCTTTTCTTCAACTGCATTGTTTAATTTCGTTAGTTGTTCAATGTAGACATCAGAATTGATCGTTCGGTTGGGTGGTAAGAGTTCAAAGTAGACAATTCCTTTGTAATCCCACCAAACTGATAACAAAACCTTCTTTTGATGAATATCAGCTTTTGCTGTTGTTCGAGTTAGTTCACCTGGCCTGCTCCACGATCTTCTCCGCTTGATATTGTTGTACACAACCCATTTTCCATCGCCAGTTATCAGTCGTTTTAAAAATGGATCATTTTCATTACGTTTCTTTAGCAAATCGCAGATGTTAATGCGTTGCGTTAAATACGTTTCTTTCAGTGCGTGAAGAATCCATGTATCGAGTTTTTGAACATAGCCAAGTTGTTTTAAGTGATTTTCAATGCATGTATGTGATACATGAAGTTTCTCTGCAATCTCACGTGCTGTACTGTGACGATCCGAATCGATTATTACTTTGATTAGGGCGTCATCAACGTCAACTGGACGACCAGAGCGTTTTTCATCTTTGAGTGAAAAATTACAAGAACGAAATTTGGCAAACCAATTTTGACACTGCCGTTCTTTTAAGGCTTCGTCGCCATAAACAGCACATAACTTTTTATGAGCTTGCGATGCGTTTTTCCCTTTGCGGAAATAAAAAAGCAAAATATGACGAAAATGTTCCTTTTGATTTTCCATTTTTCAACGAACGCCAAACGAAAACTACGCAAACGATTAAAAACTTTTGTTACTGATTGACAGCTGAATTGCCAACTATCAAATAACAAGATGTGTTTTACATTTCTACTACGTCTGCAAACCTAAAAATTCAACTGACACCATCCATGAGTGAAATCCGCAATTACTTAGTTGCCAACCTGATAGATTTCCATTACCATGATCTAGGAAAGATGTTTACTGAAGCGTGATAATTCATTAAATATATAAGACTACTCCACAATATTCTATGTATGTTCATAGAGATCAATGATGTGAAACTGTCTGCTTAAGGGAGTGCTCTGGTCGATTTTTTCACCAAAAAACTACTAGATCGTTTCAACCATTTTACGTCAAAAATATTCAATCAATTGCATTAAACTTTGGATCAAATGATTCAGAATCAATCAAATAATCCCGGTCTGGTCTGTTCGTTGTTCAACTCACTCGTCATAAATAATTAGAACGAAATTTCGTTGTCAGCCAATAAGAAACCTCTATTCAGTTTTTTTGATATTATAACAAATATAATCCATGCACAATTATTTTGAGACCAGAGCCGGTATCTCTGCACTGTTAAAAATTTCTTGAAATTTCATGTACTTTTCATGTACATATGTGAATGAAAATTCAATTTTTGTGAACTGAAATAGGAATCCAAATACATGTTATTGAATTTTCAAGTTATCGTGCATGAAAATTGAAATTAATGCACAGGTGATTGAAAAAACTTAAAAAAATTTAATCCAGTATAATAACATAATAATATCATTATAATTATAATCAAATCATGACTCTAATGGCATCCAACTGAAAACAACAAAAATGATTCAAGTTGGTTTGGATTTGAAAAAAAATCTAAAAATGCTCATATCTCAAAAACTAACCTTCAAAAAACGGGAAATTCTTGCATTATGGCTTCAGAATACGCCCTTGAAATACAATTTTTCTCACTTGGATCACCGTGTATACTAACGCTTCGACGAAGTCATCCACGTATCCACTTCAACTATGTACCAGTTAGATCACACGGTTTGTTCAGTGTTTCTACATCACAAGTACATCTTGATTCACAAGTTTGAAGAATGAACGCAAGGTGATATAGGTAGAAAAATGCATCTGTCCGCGTAAGTGGCGGTGGCTTGAGTGATAGAGCTTTGGCGTCCGATTTCGACGTCCCGCGTTCACATCTTGTGAAGGTGATTTTTTTTTTCAACAATCATGAACATGTGCATGAAATTTAAAGAACTTGTTATTGAATTTTCAATCATGATTTCTCTCAACAATCAAGAACATGTGCATGAAATTTAAAGAACTGGTTCTTGAATTTTCAATACTTCTGTACATTACTTTTCATTTACGTGAGTGGAAATTGCTTCCATTACATGTGGTTGAAAATTCAATCAGAAATTTCTAACAGTGTGATTTATTCTGTATTTTTTCATCTCAAGGTCGATGTAATTAATTGAATATTAATGACGTGAAATGGTTGAAACGATCTAGTAGTTTTCTAGTGAAAAAATCGACCAGAGGACACCCATAAAACGTACCGAATAAATTCGGGTCTATGGAAACACTTCGAATTGTAAAAAGTTCGAAACCGGGAGTCTGAAGTTAGAAGGTGTGAAATTGATAGTAAGTACCACGTCTTGTATTGAACATTTCATGATAGTGAAAACGCAAAGATCTTACGTTTCAAAGGTTACTTGTTGCCAATCAAAATACCATAAACAATGTGCAATTGACAAATAGGTTATAAATTGACCTAAGACATTCAAAACCTTAATCGTGGTTTTTATGACCCATTTGTCAATTGCACGTTGTTTATGGTATTTTGATTGGCAACACGTAACCTTTGAAACGTAGGACCTTTACGTTTTCACTATCATGAAATGTTCAATACAAGACCTGGTACTCACTATCAGTTTCACACGTTATAACTTCAGACTTCCGGTTTCGAACTTTTTACAATTCGAAGTTTTTCCATCGACCCATAAATTCATGAGTCGTCTCTCGACACTTTTGGCGCTTCAGTTCGATTCGATTACCGCACCTCTACAACAATTCGCGTGTTCTTGAAACATGCATCGATTACGTGATCGATTGAATTTTCTTCTCTAAAGCGTTGTTCACACAAATCATTTATAGAAAAATATCCCATTTTGTCACGATGTTCTTCCAACATTCTCATATTCTACCCAAACGAGGCGTGGCGAGTGTTTAACGAAGAACACGCGTGTCCAAGTCGTATTCAAATCTCTTTGACCATTTAAACGCCTCCGAATTCCGGTTTCTTGTAACAAAAGTTCACGGTCGTAGTTGCAATTGTTCCTCCCTTCCGGTTGGATGTTCCGGCTCTATTCTGAAGCCTAGTTTCTTCCTTTCCTTTCACATATTTTTTTCATATCGCACCTCGATATTTTACCATCTTACAATAATCGAATGACCAAGGCCTAACAATGATGATGTATGAAAAAGCAAAGGGTAAAGGAACGAAGGCTATTGTGAATTCCCTTTGATGATACATTCGTAAGGCAAGTGTAGAAATCATTATCCTACCGATTGGACAAAGGCATAGTGTTTCCTTTGCATTTTCACCCACCGATCGACTCACTCAACGCGTGCGACTATAAGATCGATTGATTTTTACATAGCCATGAAATTATTGTGAAGATATTTTGGGAAATATCTTTTCAATGATACTCAAATACCTTTGTAACCACCATGTTACATGGAGATCAGATGTAGTTAGATGCAGGAGATGGAGAAGATAGCGAGATACGTGAATTCGGGTGTTGGGACCTCTGCTGTTTTTTTTTCTGTGAACTGAATGCGAGAATATAGTTGAAAATCCGTCTACGTAGGATCATCGTGTATAGCAAAGTCACTGAGTCGAAATAAATTGCCGTTGAAAAGAAGAGGAAGCTACACGCGGTTGTGAACATCAACTCACCCTCTTAGGTTTGTTGCCCAAACTCTCTACCACTCTTTCGCCTTTTCCTTTTGATTGCACTCCCACCGTGAAAAGTCATCGATAGCAACAGGCTAAGATGCACACACGTGTGAGTCTCCCTCCCAAACTTGAACTACATCAAGAGAAATTTTGATTCTACAATTTTTGAAATTACTTGCAAATAGAAAAATATGTTGAAGATTTTCTTTCCCCCGTTTTAAATTCTTCTCTTCTTCTCTTGCTTCTTCTGAGATTCATTGAGTGAAAATCGAGTGTCAAAGACCGCTTTTCGAGGCATATGTGTTGAGTATGAATTCCCCTTTTCTCATTCTATCCGAAATCCTTGAACTTCTCGGTTCTATGGGCAGTCTGCCACGGTATATGCAGAAAAGCTTATTGTGGAGCGTCAATTAAAAAGGGAGATACAGAAAGAAAGAAAGCCTGAAATGAGCTACGGAAGAGAAAATAGATTATTATTATTGAAATTTATAAAGAAAATGTGACGTTCCGCACGCGTGGCAGGTGGGGTAAAGATAGGAATTTACGAGAAAAAAAATTCTTCAGGATCTTGTTGGATAATTTAAATCGACTTAACTGAGATTTTTACTTCTCTTCCTTCTTTTTGTACTTCTTTTCAACCTTGAGATAGCAGATGCTGTCTTTGGTACGCTTCAATGGGCATTTTGCCTTGCTTTCATACACTTTTAGACAGTACACGAGCTTTGTATACCAGTTGATATAGTCAACGCGTGCTTTGGATTGATCTTTCTTCTTTCAATATTCAACGATAGATCTTTGAAAATTGAAGACAGTTTTTCCGATCGATTGTTCAATAGTTTTTCTTGTATTCGAGTTGTATTACCTTATTTGTTAATGCATGTTCCCAATGAATCTATAGGTAGCATTATTGACATTTCTACATTAAATTGACAATTATTTTTGAACATTTATATTTGTAGAAAAGCCAAATTCAATCAATTCACCACAGAGAGAAAATTGATAGAATTATAGGGACAGCATTGAATTGCTGTAAAATATACCGAAATTCCTGTTCAATCAACAAAAAGTCTCTGATAAAAATGAAAATTTGCTGCAGTGGTCACATAAATTGCGATAATCTGATAGATATTGCGGTATAAATTACCGCAATTTAATATTATTCTTGTGTTTATCGGACATAAGGTAAATTTTACAGCAAATTTTTCTCTGTGATGAATTATTCCACTGTAAGAATTTTATTTCACAAATCACCTGGAGATTCAAATAACCAGGAAACAGATTCTTCAGATATTTTTCCTGTCAACATTTCAAACATTCTTTATGTTCTGTAAATGATATCAGAAAAATCTCTTATACGTCGTTTCCGGAAATCTTTTAGATGACTTTATTATGAGCTCTCGAAGTTATCAGAAAGTGATCGGAGTTCACTTCCTGATAACTTCCACACCTCATAATGAAGTAATGTAGAAGATTCCCGAAATCGACGCATTGGAGAACTTTTTGATATCGTTTACAAAACACAATGAATGTTTGAAATGTTGAGGAGAAAAATCTTCACTGAGTTCAACATTCAGATACAGACTTTGCAGTTGTTCCAATTCGCCTTTCTGCCACACGTGCCAACTCTTTTACTGTCCAAGATACCAAATTTTTTAAGTTCCTCCCTAAACAACTAAAATCTTGTTCGCCAGAAGCTACCCAGCAAACACGACTGTAGGCGTTTCAAAGGCCCAGTAACGGCTCTTCACCGGCATCGTAGGGCCATCAGCAGGCCATTGAAGCGCCAGTAAACATTGTTTGTAGGGTAGCTTACGCATCAAGTGGTGAAGTTATTCGTTCAAAGATCAAGTGAACTTCAAAATTCATTCGGGCTGACTTCTGTGCGCTGAAAAGAGGGTAGTTTGGCATTTATTGTTCTTTCAACGCCATAGCTGATTGTTTCATTTGAATGAAAAGTTTTGTGATGTATTGGATTTCTTAATTATTGCTGTTAATGATGAATAAATTCCTAGGACAAAAAGAATGAATGAATCAATCTTAGTATCAAACTCTCTTAATTATTTGAGATTTTTAACTTTTTTCTAAATTCGTCTGAACCTCTCTGGATTCTTCTGAATTTCCTCGATTTTCTCAAAATCTCTCTGAATTCCTTAGAATTCCATTGATTTACGTTTAAAAACTTCCCATTTGGGTATTGACAAGACTGAAAAGAACCCAAGCTTGTTCTAGGATTGGCACGGGTTCAGAAATGAATTTTGGTTGAGGGCAATCAAGCCTATTGTCCTATAACTGTCTTGTTTCCAATGATTAGTCCAGCATGTGACATTTGAATTGTTGCAGGAAAAGCCATTGACATTACGCGCAAGTATGGCACAAGCGTAAAAAAAGCTGTGGTTCAGAGTAATTCTTTCAATATTGTAAACATAAGTGGCACAATGTTGATAATCACTAATTGACTTATGGGTTTGTAATGGGCAAAGATTTGTGTAAAATCGTCGGACCAAGGCTGATCTTAGTTTACCCCACAGTTACAAAAGCATTGATTGATCCGCGGTGAAACTATTCCCCCAAGCTTGGCCTGGAATTACCAATTCCAACCCAATGCGAGGGTTGTTGACATTGTTAAAGAAAAGTCTCGGAAGTTATAACACCAACTTAGGTGATTGAGCTCATGATCCATACACACATGGGTTGCTTTTTATTTTGAATTCCTGTGAATCTCTCTGCACGGAAAAAAATGAATTAGTTGTGAGAAGGATAATTAAATTTCAGCTACCGCAGCAACTTTATCGATGCAAGTTTACCTTAGTTAAACAAATCGATTGATTCTCGCAAAATTTCATTGAATCTCGCACAATGTTCTCACCAAATTCCGTGAAATTCTATTTCATCAGATCCTATGGATTTTTTTCACCAGGTTAGCTAATGTTGCTGAGAAATTAGCTGTCCTGTAGTTCCCCTAAGGTATTCACAGCTGAAAATTTCTTTCCCTGTGAATCTGTCTGAATCTCTCAGAATTGAATTCATTTACACTCCAAAGTTACTTCTGAATTTGTGTTAATCTTTGTGAAGTCCTCTGAATTTGCCTGAATCTTTCAAAATCTCTTTTCAAAGCTTTCTCCAGGTTCCTGAATGTGTTTGTATCTCTCTGAATCCTTCTGAATTTCCCTAAATCTTTCTGAATCTATTTAAATCCTTAAGAGTTTGATTTATGGAGATCTCAAATTCTTCGATTTTGTCGGAATCGCTCTGAATTCCTTCAAAATTCTTCCATGTCCATGCAAATCTTTGAATTGTCTTGGGAATTGTGATCAGCGATCTCTCCAAGTTTAATTTTGTCCGAACTTGCTCAAATTTTTCTGGAATTTCTCAGATCCCTTGCCAGAGATCAACTCATTATTTTTTCCAATTCATCTATCTGTCAATTACAATGAATATCCCTGAATCCTTTTGAAACTGTGAATCAAGACTTTTCCTCAATTCGCTTCTCTCCGAATTTTTCAGAATTCCTCTCAATCTCTCTCGATTTTTTTACATCTCTGTGAACACACTGTCAAAGTCGGACTGAATGGGGCTGCATGTTACTTGAAAACTTGACTGGAATTCAGTCTTTTCCATTGTGTCGGCATTTGTTTTCGGCACTTGCTGCTTTCAGTCAAAACAGGGCTAATTTTAACTGCATCTTGAGATCAGCTAATATTCAGAATGAGAGCAAGCTTCACTTTTTGCAGTGGAGTTGAAGGCATAATTTTTCCCACAAATCATTTGAACCTGTATAATAATTTTTGAACTGTTCCTGAATTTCTCTATAATTTGTATCAGATGACTTCTTCCTAAAGTTTTTGAATCTCTCTAAATCCCATTTCAAAATTCAATGCACAACTTCCTCTAATTTTCTTTGCTCTTGAAACAGAACATCGACTCAATTTACCTTTTAATTTTCCTGAATTCCTTTAAAACGTTCTACGAAGTTTAAGGTGATACTACCGGCATGGCAGCAGCCAACTTGTTTGTTATAAAACTACGGACAAACGCTTCAATTAAATCAAAATATCACTGTGTACATCACTTCTACTTGGATCAGAGAAGTGCTTTACAAAGCAATAATCACCTTACCATAGAATTTTTCCTAATTCGCCTATCCCTGAGTTTCCTTAAAACTCCTTGAATCCCTCCGAAATCTGAGACTGGAACTTTTTCTCGATGTACACTTTCCTCTGAACGTTTCTAAGTTCCTTTGAAAAGCTCAAGGCACATTTTTTCACAAATTCACGACTCTAAATTTCCCTCAATGTTCCTGAATTCTTCTACTCGCGAAGAGAAAAGTTACATTATGAATCACTATTTCGCTAGCACGTACGGGACAGACTGGCCTATATGATATCATTTGATCAGACACTTCCTAAATGATATTATACCGGCAAGTCTGTTTCGTACGTGCTAGGTGAATAGTAATTTATGATGTACCTTTTCTCTCCATGCATCCTTCAGAATAGTTCAACCAATCGTCATTCCCAATTCAATTGTCTCTGAATTTCTTCCAAACTTCCTCAATGGCTCTGGAATTTTTGAAAAAAGATTTTGCTGAATTTCCATTTCTCTGAATTTTTCTGAATCCCTTTGAAAGCTCAACGCCCAATTTTCTCCAATGCCCTGTCTGAATTTTTCTGAATCTCTCTGATTTCTTCAAGTTTTTTTGGGACGTGGAGTTTTCAGAGATTCAGGAAAATTTTTTTACCGAGGTGTACATTCCTGAACTGTCACCGAATTCTTCTGAATCTCTCTGAATTTTTGTACATTCTTCTGTATCATTCAATCCGGGTTTCCCACATTTTCCTGAAACTTCCCTGAATTTTTCGAAATATCTCTGAATCATTTTAAATCCTCCAGAATTTCGAATCGGAATTTTGATCTTTCTGAATCACCTCTGAAATCTGAGACAGAAAAGTTTGTAACATTTACTCCTCTCCCCCCCGACAGCAAAAATGATTCGTTTGAATTCTTGAAGACTTCTCAAAGAGTTCTTGGACAGTTTTCGTTATGACAGGGAAAATGAATTAAATATGAATTCAATCAATTCAAAAGAATACATATTGAATGTCTGAAGAATTCTCGATGAACTCGCAATATGAATTCTTCCTGAACATCAAGTTCCCGACTAGAAATTTACCCCATGGACCAGATCAGGTCAACTTTGATCCAGCCCAGGTCCTAGTAAGGCAACCTCGTCAGGACCTGACAAGTCATGTCACGCTTTACTAATATAAAGATCTTATGAGGAATCCCATACCAAAACCTCCAGAATAAATTAAAATTAGGATATGAACAGGAAACTCACAACCCAAAAATGTTGTATTCGGTATGGAGAGATCTAACTTGGAAGATATGCACAGTTGAAATTTGTTCAGAAATATTTTCCTAATTTAGAGAAAATTTATTTCACCAAGGAGTACCCTGATGAAAATGGAAACCGAAATGAAGCGCAGACGAAAAGTATGGTGGAGCGTAACAGAAACGTTAATGAAAAGTGAACAAAGAGTGAATGGAATGGTTTCGAAGAGTACTTGAAGCGAAGCTTGGAACAAAGAAAGCGTATAAAGGTGAAAGAGGATACAAATGTTAACCACTTGGCAAGATTCGAACCCATGATTTTTATTATTGCAATCCAGCGCCTCATCTATTCAGCCATGGAATGCTATGATTCCTGACAGTTGAAAACCGATATTCAAAGTCTGTATGAAATGATTCGCGTTACCTTTCATCGAACGTAATAGTACTTTTCCCAAAACGGCATTGAACGTTTATAAAGCGTATTGATAATGTATAATTTCAGTACCCTACAACAAGCAATTATTATACACTTCGGCAAGAGAAAATTGGAACCTTTTCACGTTTCTTCTCAGCTTTGAATGCGTTTCCTACGAGCGTATTTTTTCACCAGAGTATACAATCTAAAATTGAAACATCTTTGCATTCACTTTATTAAACTATACTTTATAAACATATATGTTCATAATCTCAGAATAACCTAACAAGGCCTTGATGAGATTACAGCCAGGAAAACCTATTTTAATCTTCTAAGATAATTCAAGGGAAACCTAATTAGGATCAAGTGGGCTTATCTCTACTTGGGGCATCCACATCTAATCCTGATTAGGATTTCAGCAGGTATACCGTATTTTGGATGACCTCACCATATGTCAGGTTAACCCTATGATAATTTCCAGTCGGGATTATTCATCAAAAATTCAATTTAAATAAAAAGGATCCACCATGAATTCATGTTTACTGTCATAGCGGGAGCTCTTTGAAGTAACTCTTTCGCTGTATGGGAATTTTTTTGCAAGTTTTTGAATTCCCAACGGGATTATAATTGACGATTTTTCCGAATCCAATTATGTCTAAAATTCTTTGAATTTTCTGAATGTGTCTGAATCTTTCTAGATCCCTGTCCAGAGATCAACTCACTGCATCTGTCTTTGAAGTTCCTGAATCTCCCTGAATCTTTGTAAAATTCTCTGAGGGCCTATAAAATTTTTCTTGTACCTGAACTTTATTTCCTGCATTAGTCTGAATTTTTTTGAAGAATTCAACGAATAATGTTTCACCCGTCATCTGTATCTGAAATTCACCGAATATCTCTAAAACCCTCTGCATCCCTCTGGAATTCTCAACCCGAAATTCTTCTCAATTCATTTCTCTCTAAATTTTTTTGAAGTCTTCCGAATGTCTCTAAATCTTTCCGAGTTTCTGTTTAAAACTCAATTCACAATTTTTTCCAGTTCACCTTTTTTTCAATTTCTTCCTCTTTCAATTTTTCTGAATCCATCTGAATGATTTTCAGAAGTTGGATGAACAATGTTTTTTTAATGCACCTGGGAGTGGATCTCGCTGAATTTTTCAAAATCTCCCTGAACTTCTCCAAAACATGAAAATTTCAAAAAGATTTGGAGAAATTTTTTTATTAGGGTAATTGAGCCCTTGAAAAGATCAAAAAGTTCTGGTAAGTGTACACTTCTTGCGGTTTTCATTGCAATCTTTTGGTTTCTCCAAATTTTCATCCTTATTATATTCCAATGAACGACTAAACCGATTGCAGAAGAGTTCTTTATTAATATATTGCATTCATTATGAGCTCTTTCAGAACTCTTCTGCTATCTGAGTAACTCAATGAACAAAATAAGATGAAATAAATGAAAAAAAAAATCGATAAAATGTATAACTGATGGGAAAATTAATTTAGATCTAATGGATTAGATCAACCTCGAAGAGAACAAGAAGCTTCAGCGAAGGTTCAGATTAGATCTGTATAGATCGGATCAAAGGTTCATGAAAGCTAACTTTTAGATTCACAAACGTTTGTCAAAGGTGCTACGAACGTTGAAATGTCCGCCTCAAAATACGTTCAGGAAACATAGATGGAACGTTCATTGAAGGTTCATCGAAGGTTTGAGGAAGCTTCACAAAAATATCTATACTTGGATTGATTTATAATAATTTATATTTATTAATTAATTTATTTTTCATATAAATTAATCAAAATTAATACAAGTATAGATATTTTTATGAAGCTTCCTCAAACCTTTGATGAACCTTCAGCGAACGTTTCATCTATGTTTCCTGAACGTATTTCGAGGCGGACATTCCAACGTCCGGAGAACCTTTGTCAAACGTTTGTGAATCTAAAAGTTAGCTCTAATGAACCTTCGGCCCGATCTATACACATCTGATCTGAACATTCGCTGAAGCTTCATGTTCTCTTCGGGACGTAGATCTGAAAATTGGGAAAATTACACTAACAACACGATTTGTTCCAGAGTAACAAATTTGGACCGCAAAGAAACTTTTCGGTTGGCTGGAATAAAATTTGTTTGGGGTTGACAAAATTTTGTTCCTTGCAAACAAATTTTATTTCAGCCAATCAAAAAGTTTCTTTGCGTTCCAATTTTGTTACGTTGAAACAAATCGTGTTTTCAGTGTAGTATTCTTCAGATCGATTCAGATCCACCCGTATATTTAATCAAATTTATCCAAATCTGAATAGATCTGCAATTTCCATTTTCTGGAATCTAACAAGATCTAATTAGATCTACGTGGATCCAAATCCTTTGTTCCCCAGCAAACGATGTGTTTAATGTCTTGAAGATATCTCGACATAAGTTCAAGATATCTTATATAACACCAAAAGATGTTATACAGCACATCACGTCAGAAACTATTCATAAAGAATTCAATATTGGAGCTTAGATAATGTAATATGATTCCTCAAGAGTTCTGTTTAAATTTCTGTGCCACGTGGACTATTTTGAAGACTTTCGAACCAATTCTTATTTTGAAAATACATCCAAAAGACGTGTAAAAGAAAGTGTATTTTATTGAGAGAAAAGTCTTAAATCTTCTAAAGGATATGTTTTAGAAGATATATTTTAGTGTTGCATAAGCCTTCTTAAACTTGTCTCGAGATATTTTCACATGAGTATTATTCCAAGAAGTTCTAAGGTCAGACAATCTGTTATTGGCTTCTTTCAATCGTCAATTCCTTGAAAATTGAACACAGATTCCAGACATTTTACTAATTAACAAAATTATATGATCAGAAGAATCTACATTGTGATACTTCTTCTATCAGACGTCCATAGAACACCATATGGTACACTCTCCACGATTCATTAAACTTGCTTCATCTCGATGTGCGCTCGACCACCTACAACGTATAATAATTTTCTTTGAATAATTAATCAAGAAACTTATTCGTTAGAAACATATTAATCGACTGAAAAATTCATCATAATGTATCCCCAAAATACATAATGATAAGAAAGACACGAAAACAAATCATCAATTCTCCATCTAATTATTTCTCTCGTGTGGAGCAAAAAAAAGGAAAATATACAAATTTCAACTTGGTAAAATTGCACCCCAAAGACCTCGACCCGTCTAATCAGAGCCTCCATACCCTCACCTCCTTATTTCACATCTTACGGAGCTAATGAAAGAATGAATATTTGATGTCGTGGGCCTAATTACATCACTCCGCTTGATTTTCGCGATTTAGGTCAAAGATAAGATGAGGAGAGATGAAAATGAAAAAGATGTAAATTTGAAAACCAAGTAAAGGTTTTGAAACTCATATACTACAATAACAGAAGGGACAAGAGAAGAAAGTGAAGAAAATGGTGGCGTGTCCGGTAATAATCGGTGGACGATGGTTCGGAGTTAGGTTTGTAGTTCATCTCTATTGGATAATGGGGAACCGGAAAGACGCTTTCGCAAGAGGGTGCCTAAACGTTCGGTGCGCTTTGCTCTCATACTTCTTCTCTCCCCGAAGCTTAGGAGGTTGCCAAAGCTGCAAGAACGATTTATTGATTAGTATACGGTCAGCCAATGGCGTGCATCGGTCAGTTGCACGAATGCTCCCCGGATACAACCCCTAACGCAACACGAGAAAGAGTACTATGAAAGGGGAGACAGGGTTACTGCGACCCTATGGCACCGTTGCCTTCGTCGTCATAGTCCTCCTTCTCCTCCTCCTCCTCCTTCTTCTTCCCTACCACGAGCACCACCTCATTTTCTCTTTCTCGTTCTGGTCCTGATCCAAAGAGGGTTCTTTCGAGAGATGTAGCTTATCTCATTCTCGGAAATTATGGTGGAACGATGAAGGGTGCGCGCTGGCTGGCCCTTTACCCGACCACCGCCTCCACTCGGTGCGACTGAGACGGTGATGATACAACTCTCCACTTTGAAAACGACCATCCTATCCTCTCCCACGTGCCCTTTGAGTCCTTAGAATCTAATATTCCGTTTGATCATTGTAAAAACCTGAAGATAAAAGATCCAGAATTCGGTACAAAATCTCAGTCATATTTTTATGTATATAGTATACCCGTATGGGTATACATACACACACCTCGTGACATCATTGGAGCAAGAGAAGATCAAGAGGTTGGAAAATGTCGTCTTTCACGTCTTCCGATAAAGCAAATAGCTGATTACAAATCTAAGTTAGGAATCAGATCGATTATATCCTACGATGTTCACTTTATGATGAATTTTCAGCAATTGCTATACCTATTGAAGGAACCCTTTGAAAAAAGTGTATTTTTCCGCCCAATTACGTCAAAAACTACGCGTAAGTTCGGCGTTTTGGACACTTTCGTAAAACAGCGTAGAAAACTATGCCGAGAACGTTGATCGGGAAGCACGTATTATTACATTACATTACTACATATTACGCCAAATTTGAGTTCGCACAACTATTACTTATCCCGCTCTTGTGTGGTCATTTCAAATTTCAAAACTACGCCAAATTACATTTTTCTACTTCTAATCACGTACTCTTATGCCAAGTTACAACGTACTACGCTCATCTCCGCCAATGCCATGATGTAGAAGTTTGAATCGTTTATAAAAACAAAAGGAAAATTCAAACTCACAACATCTGATAAATGATCGATATTTATCTCCTCAAATTGACTCCTTGCAATTAAAAACATCGTTTGAAAATTGTGCTGCAAGATTTTAGGCCTTTGAATGAGTTTGGGTCTGAGTGTTTCGTTATTCGATTATTAATTTGTTTCAATTAACCATTCGAACTTCAATAACATCCAATGCCCGGGTGGTAGCCCTGATGAAAAAACTGAATGAACATCCGAATACCACCTGGATAGACGTATCTAGGCGCAAATACGGGTTTTATCCAATTTCTCTATATGGTTTTTCTACCAGCGTAATTTCTACCGAATTACGTGTAATTGCTCTCATTTGCGTATTTTCATGCTAAATGACTACTTACTATGTTGCCCTGGTAAAAAAACCGGATAGGGAAACCGGATGAAACCCGGATGATAATCCTGATAGTAATCCGGATGATAATCCGACTCAGACCCGGATAAAATTTCCGGGATTCCATCCGGGTGTATCCGGGCGCGTATACGGGTTTTGCGGTGATTCTTTATCCGCTTCCATCCGGATCCTATCTGGGCTTTGGGACACGATATTTTGTGGAATTCCAAATAAAACCCGAACAAGGGGACGAATGAATTCTATCCAAATTTCGTGTGGGATTTCGAAAATTATTCAGTATTAGAATCCGGATAGGGTCCGGATGAAACCGGATAAAGAATCACCGCAAAAACCGTATACTTGCCCGGATACACCCGGATGGAATCCCGGAGATTTCATCCGGGTTTGAGTCGGGTTCCCATCCGGCTTTTTTACCAGGGTGATCTAAAGTGAAGTCCGGGATGAAAAATTATGCCGAATTTCGTTTTTATACCCCACATCACGTACTTTTACACCAACCTGCTATTTACCTGGAACCTTATGTGCGTATCAGTGCATATACAATGCACAATTAGTGAATATTAACTGATCTTTGCAGTGAAATCTCACTGAATCAATTATTCAGAAACACTTAATTCTAACCGCATAGCCAGTGAATATGCACTGATATTTCACTGATTCTGTTCGCTGGTTAACTTTTAACAGCAGAAATAATGAGATTTCACTGATTTAAAATCAAAGAGTGGAATTTTGTATGTTATTGCACACCCGGGATTTCCATTAGAGAATGAAAAATGAATGAAAACAAATTTCCCCGTGGACACGGTGTATCATACAGGTGACATTAGTTTCAGAAATAACTGTGTTTTGAATGCTGTCCTTTTTTCGATCACCACCGTGGCGCCACATGCACTGAGTGTACGGTCACGTGATTCATATACATGTATGTATATGTGTATATAAACATATTTAAAACCCAAATTGAAAATTACATCCGAAAACTCTGATTCAAAACTAATAGAAGTGTACCAAAGTCAATTTTGTTGAATGAAATGTAACGATTGAACCAAAGTAACCAGAAAAATCAAGGACTTACAACCCAAGCGTGTATTGCCTATAATGACAATGGGCCCCAGGCTGGGTCCATCCTCTTTAACTCAGTATTGGGGAATGACAATGCGGCCCATTTTGGCTCAATCTTGGCCCTGTTGTGGTTTTAGATACAATTATAGTGGAAAAAATGGAGATAATGAATCTTAGTGCGGGCACATTTGAACTTGGCCCCAATTTGGACCAGCGTTAGGCCAAGATTGGGGTGAATTTATATCCCGAGCATGTGTGTACAATCCTCAGCGTGTAAGAATTTTGGTCCCACTCTGGCCCAGTCTTGGGCCCATATTGGCAGGATGGGGCCCATGCTGGCCCGGGGTGGGCCCCATGGTACATACATGCTAGGAGTTTTCTAATTTCAGAACAAAAAGGAAGGGGCAGTATTGATTGCCTAGTCTGGGTTCATGCTGGGCCCGTGGTGTTACCAATTCTCGGGCAAAGCAATACGGTCAAGCTGGGAACGATTTTATCATCCCAGGGTTGTCCCCACGTTGGGTAGCATGGGCACCCACCCTGGGCGTAGATGGGGCCCGCTGTCAATACACACTTGGGAAGCTTCAATATTTTTGTATCGAACTGCAGATTTGTTTGAATAAACAATTAAAATTTCAACGGCATGTATTGTCCTGATACTCATAAGTTGAGATCTGATAATTATAGAGAAATTGCAATTTTTCTCTGTCAATTTGTCGGGAGTTGCTCACGTATTAGTGTTTTTCTGGATTAATCATTAATAACCTTCAAAAATCCATTATTTTGAATATTCGCGGCGTAGAGTTGTATACATATAAACAAATCACGTGACCTGTACATTAAAATCAGGTGGCGCCACTAGTGATAGCGACGTGAAGGGCAGCATTACAATCACAAAACTTTATACAGCCAAGATATGAACTTGTGTCACCTATATGATACACCGTGCCCGTGGATAACCGGATGCGCACACGAAGGTTGAGCAAATTCGGCCCATTTTTGGACCAAACCTGGAAAGGGGCCTTCTGTTCAAAGTGGGGTGAATTTTTCTAGGGCAAATAGTAGTTTGGTGTAGAAGTACGTGATGAAACGTAAAAAAACGTAATTCGGCGTAATTCTGCAATCTTGTTATCACAGTCTTAGGAAAACTCACGCCATTCTGACAAAAAATCCTCATTTTTCCCCCACACAATTGAGAAAAACAGGCCTGAATAGCAGAGCGTGAAAAAGCATAAAAATATCTAAAACGACATAAGAACCTGGAGTTTTTACGCTGGAGTACAATTTATTACCTTGAGTCTTTGATAGCAAATCGACAGAATTTAAGAACATTCGAAGTGTTTCCTGCAAATTCTTAGTAATTTTATTCACATCTATGCCGAAGTACGTCATCCTACGACCAATGGTACAATCCAGCCTGCGCTACTGAAAGAAGCGTAGAAATGCGTGGAAGAGCGTAAAAGCGCGTAGCACTGAAAACACAGTTTGTTCCAGCAAAACAAAATTTTGGTTGAAATGAACGCAAAGGAACTTTTTGCTTGGCTGGAATAAAATTTATTTGGGGTGAAGAAAATTTGGTTCACAATAATTAAGGCTTTCATACAGACAAATAAATTTTGTTTATCCTAAATAACTTTTATTTCAGCCAACCAAAAAGTTTCTTTGCGTTCATTTCAACCAAAATTTTGTTTCGTTGAAACAAACGTTTTCTCAGTGAGAAAGTAGGTATTTCAACGAATACGGCATTTTTCCTGAAACGACATGTTGTTCTGTCAAAATCTTTCGTGCTAAAAATGCCTGTTAGATCCGGGCAAAAAATGTAGTTGTCAGGTTTTGAATAGGTTTGTCTCGGAAAATTTGGCCAGGACCGAACATACATCCTACCCACTTTTGTTCGGAATTGCCAAATTGGAACTTCTATGTGAGCCCATACATGAATTTACCACTGGCGGTAGCATGGCGCAATGTAGATAGAGTATGGCCGAAGCTTGGCAACCAAGCATGGCGCAACACTGAAATGATAACATCATATTATGATTTATCAATGTGTTTTTCCAATGGAGCCTCATCATTGGTACAGAAATGGCGATGAAATTGACCACCATTGGCAATCAATAGAAAAATTTGTTTATCAATGTTGCACCAACAATAAAACTGTGAAAAATAATTAGACCAAAAATATATCAAAAATATTCGCATTTCACATAAATGTTATTTGAGATTTTCCTTATTTATCTGTAAACAACTCGGTGTTTTTTGTCGCTAAAGTTTGCCAAGAGAAGTATACACAAAATGGATCAGCGGTAGGAGTCCTCTGGTGTAACCTGTAATAAATAACGATTGACTGTTCTTTCAGAGAATCATTTGTGTCTTATATATTCCTTGTATACATCTCTCACTACTCGCGAGAAACACTCCATCGGTGACTTAGCTAGCAATTCAGCCAACAAAAGTCAAAACTCAGGAGCATGTCAATACTGAGCCATGCCATTATCAATGATCGGCGCTACATTGAAAACCAATTTTTGTCCAAACTAAACCAAAGTTTGTCGCAATATTCAACCACATTTCAAATGATCCTCACTTTCAATACTATCTATCATCCAGTCAATGTTGGACCAAGGAAGAGCCTAGCAAGCGCCAAACCTGGCGGAATCGTGGTATTGTGAATCGATGGTAGGCTGACGACCGAAATTCATTGAACACCGATATTGGTGCGACAATATGTTTGTTGTCAATCAACATTGAATATTTATAGATTCCCAAGCCTTGCCTGTCAACATTTCGCCAAGCTATATTTTATTGTCAGCATTGGCGGGACCTGAAAATGTTTATCTTGGTTAATCATTGACCAAGCCTGGCACCTGACGAAGATCTGCCGAGACTTGTCTTGAACAATTCACCAAACTCAGCCCGGGATTGAGAATGATAAGATCAGGACAAGCTTTTCCAAGCCTAGTCCACTTGATTCGCTAAGCACCCACCAATGCTTTTTTCATCACAGATATTGATGGAAAGAACAGTTGAATCCATATTTCAGCTTGACTTTCTCCCTCAGGATACCGTACACAAATGATCATGAAACGATGGTTTGAATGTGCCAAGACTGGAACAAGCTTGAGGTTTGTTTCAGACTTGCATGGGCTGTCAAAACCTAGCAGGAAAATTTCTGTCAATTTTTGACTGGATATCCCAGTTGTGGATTCCAGACTGAACCGTGCCAGAATTTGTTGTCCGTTTTTGACAGGGAATTCCAATTTGGTAATTCTGAACTGAATCGGGTAGAAAGCTCGTTACTGGACTCCCAAAAACAAAAATCGTTCAAAACCTGGTAACTACCCATACAACAAAAGTTGCTGTGCAATCGTTGCTCTTAAGTTGTTTATCAAGTTTCCGTCAAGTTGCTGGGAATTTGCTACGCATGTGATTGAGAGTTTCATGAAACCAAGCAACTTCCCAGCAACACGATAACAACTTAAGCTAAAATCCTAGATTTACAGCATATTGTTACGCATTTGGCGACGCAACGTCCCTGCAAATTGCTTCAAACTGTTGTTGTACGTTTCCAACAATTTGCTGCATATTTGTTCAGCATTTTGCTGTGAGGGTATTTTTGCCCAAATCTGACAGCCATCTTCAATATGGCGTAGAAATTCCAAGCTTTCAGGCAATTCTCCATAATGAAATGTTTCTGCGCTGTTTGATATAAAGCTACCTAATTCCATTTATGCCCAATTACGTAGTTCTAAGCCGAGTAGTGCGACGTAAATTGACGTAAAATTTCATAGTTTTCATAGTTTAGTCGTAATTTGGCGTAGAAATATTTTCACACAACAGTAATGTTTGATAGTCTAACAATGAATTATTTGAATACATCACAAATTTTTATTACGTATTTTTAATATTGTTGGGTCTAGCTAATCTTTTGTACGGCCACAACACTTTTAAAAATCCTTCGAGATGTCTTAAAATCTTCTTATTTTCTTCCTTTCTTTCGGAAGATATCGCAAGACACGTTTTATATTTCTGGTTCGAACTCCACACTGTGAAAAATATGGGGAGTTTTTCTTCATACCAGTGATGGATTCTGTCCTTCAATGGTGGGAGAATTGTTTTTACATGAAAAATCAGGAATTCGTCCCTTACTTTGAGGAACCATTTTGTCTTTTCGGTGTTGAATCGTCTACAGATGAAGAAAAACATCCAGCAATTTATGATGGAACCACCATGTTGTCACCATTTTCTGAGGGAAAGATGCACAGTTATTCTTTATACGGCGAACAATAATTTGTGGAATTATTTTCCAAAAAGTTAAGCGGTGAGAAGAAAATTCCCTGAAACACAATTCCTCCACGATCGGCCTTGGTGGAAATGCATTTCAAATTCTGACATAATGTTTCAAAAACCAGTTAGATTATAACATATGGCATGTTATTTTCAGAATCAGATATTCTGATATGTCAGAACCTGAGCTCGACTTCCACCAGGAGAGCAGGGGGGTGGCAGGAACCCATGATTGAAGTGGGGAAAACATTTCCAAATTAGTTCCAGCAACTAGATACAGTTGTTGATATTTGAATAACTAAAACGGGCGTTGGCTCAACTGAATTCAAATTTAATTCCTCTGACTTTAGTTGCTGTTACTAATTTGAAGTTGCCTTTACTACATCTTTTGTTACCGACTTCTAATCTTTTATTACTCGGAATTAATTTTCACAACTAACTTCAGTTCATTCGGTCCCCGAAGAGAACATGAAGCTTCAGCGAACGTTCAAATTGGATCTGTATAGATCGGACAGAAGGGTCATGAAAGCTCATTTTTAGATTCACAAACGTTTGACAAAGGTTCTACGAACGTTGAAATGTCCGCCTCGAAATACTTTCAGGAAACGTAGATGGAACGTTCATTGAAGGTTCATCGAAGGTTTAATAAAGCTTCACAAAAATATCTATACTTATATTAATTTTCATTAATTTATGTTCATTATTTAATTGATTATTCATGTGAATTATTGAAAATTAATCTAAGTATAGATATTTTTGTGAAGCTTTATCAAACCTTCGATGAACCTTCAATGAACGTTCCATCTACGTTTCCTGAAAGTATTTCGAGGCGGACATTTCAACGTTCGTAGAACCTTTGTTAAACGTTTATATGGATCTAAAAATTAGCTTTCATGAACCTTCGACCCAATCTATGCAGACCTAATTTGAACGTTCGCTGAAGCTTCATGTTTTCTTCGGGTCAAATAAATTTTATTTTTCCGGATGTTATCTGCACCGCATTTCAGCATCTAAACTTCGATTTTTACATTCAAATATAAATTGAATCAGACGTGGAATTCCAAGAAATTTCCACACTTTTAAAATTATGGGGAATTTGTCTCCCCTTCAGTGATGAATTCTATCTCCTCACAGCGGGGGAATTATTTTTTCACCAAAAATAGAGGATTTTTTGTCATTTTGAGAAATTATTCATCCTTTGAGGTGCTAAATTCTTCAAAGTCAGGAAGAAGTCTATCAAATCAGGAGAAAAGTTCCCCATTCATGGTTGAACTTTGCGGCCACAATTTTCGGTATTCAATATTGTAGGATTATTGTTTAAGTGCAAATGTTTTTGATTAATTCAAATTGGTATTTCTCGATTCTGTATGATAGATAAAATAATTGTGGAATTTTCTTCAAAAAACATTGTGTTAACAAATTTTCTCCATAAATGCGCAAATTTTTATCATCATTTGGCGAACTCTTCATCGCCTTTCGAAGGATGCAACTCTCAAAAGACTGAATAGTTCCTTAAAATGTGAAAAAAATCTTGTATCTCGAATGAAAAAGCAATTTCCTCAATACCAGAGACCAAAACCCACAATTCAAACGAGTTTCAAGACACTTTCGAGTTTTGAAGTTTACGAATTACAAAAATTCACTTTGCTTTTCTTTTGGCATATGAATTTCTCGACTAAATTCGCTTCCATCGTCCAGTTAATGAGGGTACATTGTGAAGAATGATTGTACCATATTCCAGCTAGAATGATAACAAAGCTCCTCGATGGATGAAGAACTTTTTGCTGTGATTCGATATACTTTTTCTTCACTTTTTGGATAATTCAAAACTGCCTCGAAATGGAAAGAAATTTCGAGAATGAATATCATGAAACAGAGACCAGGGTGACCAGACCTGGAATTTTGTCATCTCCTCATTGGTTATTCTTTCTAAACCAAATAAGCAATTGGTAGACTTCCCTGACCGCTAGCCATCCCGAGAAATGCAACAACCTCAGGCTATGGATGAGTGCCCGAATCATCTACCCATGTGGAAATGGAAACACGGGCCGCTACTGGCTGAGTACTGGTGCCAGAGTTGCCAGTACTGGCAGATCCCAACTTACCAGTACAGGGCCAGTTGAATCGACGGCACTGGCAAGTAGTCAAAATGATAACATCATTTCACATAAGGGCCAGTATGATATTCACAACTGTATCAGTACTGACGTTATATATGAACCTGCCATGGTGGACCTCTGGCATTCCAAAAGGTCCAGTTGTTTTGCCAGTACTGGGTATAGGATTATGCCCGTTCTAGCCCGGTTGTGTACCATGTGAAATGGGGACATGGGCCAGTACTGGCTCATTGCTATTGTCAAAGTTGCCAATACTGGCAAATCTAAACTCACCAGTACAGGGTCAGTTGAATCGACGATACTGGCAAGTAGTCAAAATGATAACATCATTTTACATAAGGGCCAGTAGAACATTTACAACAGCGTCGGTACCGATTTTTAATGTGAGCCAACTATGGTGGAACTCTGACATGACAACAGAACCAATTGTTCTGCCATACCTGGATGAGAAGTGGTAAAGAGTCAAAATAATACATCCTATGTAGGAATTCAGACCCGACCCAGTACTGGCACAGTGCTGGTAATTAGAGATCCCCGGAGTTATATTTCAAGTGAAAAAAAGAAATACATTGAATTTGAACATTCAAAACTTGGTGAATCTATTTTTCTCATCACTGTTATCCGAAAAAGACGCTTTGGAAGTGGTTTCATGAAAGTTCACTGGGCAAGGATTGAACCCGGGACCTGCGAGTGAGAAACAGAGTCTCTATCACATCAGCTAATCTCCGAGTTGACAACGGATCACTTAAATTCCCATTTATTGTACTAATTCCCTTGAACTCACACAATTTACCATAGACTCCGTAGTGAAACAAGATTCCACCAATACTGGCTCATTGTTCTCTATCGAACGTATTGAAGGATCATACCAACTCTGTCTTGATACTGGCGTGACTCCGGCTCACTACAAAAATCAAGTTGCCAAGATCGTGATTTTAATGTTAATCGACTACCGATTCCGTAGTCAACCAGAGTCCCACCAATACTGGTACCATGTCGTCTATCGAACATATTGAATCATAATACCAACTCTGGCTCAGTACCGGCGTGACTCTGGCTCACTATAATAGCCAAGTTGCCAAGATGGTGATTTTAACGTCAGTTCTCTACCGATTTTGTAATCAGCTAGAGTCATATCATTACTGGCACATTGCCGTCTGTTGTACATATGGAATGATAATACCGACTGTGGCTGAATACTGGCACGGTACCGTTTCTCTACATCCTGGGTATTGTCCAGACAGTATTCATTCGAAACTGACCCTATACCGTCTGTCCACGCGAGCCAATACCGTCTGAAATCTTGCGAATGTTCGGCGACAGTGGAAAAACGGTAATGATTCTGAACAGGCACAGTTGTTTTTGCCGAACTTTGGCAAATACAACTTTGCCAGCACCACGCCATTTGTCAACTCTGGATATTTCCAAATGGGTTGTTTCATTATCAGACAAGTCCGATAAACATACGATGTCTACGATAATTATCCGATATAAATCCAATCAGCTAGCCGATGAGTTCCCGATAGATTCCTATATCGGGTTTACATTGGATAATTATTGTTGTATATTGGTTGCCCCAGCCCCGGTTAATAAATGATACTAGTGTAATTGAGAAAAACATCCCATAATTCTGACAGTGTACTTAGAAATTATATACCAATCTTCATTAAAAGTATAAAAATTGTTTAAAAAGAAATCGATAAACTACATCAACGAGCTCAGAAAGAATACCACCGAATAATTACGCGTTTTTCGAATGCGAATAATTTTCCACCCAAGCTTGTAACAGTCATATTGAATGGGTTTACATCATTGAACTATATAACATACTGGAAAGAGCACTGGCGAAATTTCCTATAGGGTGGAAGAAGAGATCTTTCGTCAGTGAGAAATGCAAGATGAAATAGCGTTGTTTTTTTTCAATACATGCATCTTAAAAAGGGATGATGAGTGTAAAGGGTATCTACTTCTTTTTCTCGCACAGTGTACTCGACTGTCTCTCTTTGAGGAAAAATTTTTTAATGGTGCTCATCCCAGTATATTATACAGTTCAATGATTTACATCAATATTCTGTGGTGACTATATCACAGATGTAAACGCAATATCAAATTCATATAATAGATGTAATGTAACCTGTTACATGCTTCAGTGGGAAATAAGTCGCAACCAGCTTGTTGCAGTAACGTTCTCGTTGAGAAAAACTGTGATGTGTTGGGTGTGTGAATGACCTATTGAAACCTATTGAATTCCCAAGGAATCTCCTTAATTGAATTTGAACAAGCTTGAATGATCATTTACCGTTGCAAATTTTGTATTAAATCTCATTAATCAATGGCATTCAATGAATTTTTCAACCAAGGAGAAAAAGGTCTATGTTCTCTTGAGATAGATTTCAATCTCAAGAACTTTATCTAGGAACTGTATGAAAAAAATTCACAGATATGAAAATATCGTGCTATTTCTTATAATTGTTATAAAAATGTGATCACAAAGAAAATAAATCACAATGAAAAAAACCCGAAGAAAAAGAAATAGAGAAACGGAATCCCTTATCATTATGATTTTTTTATTTATTTTTTTTGGAGCATCGAAGTCTCAAAGGGAAAAAGGCCCACGCGGTAGAAAATGGTTCATTGGCATCCGTCTTTATAATATGTATAGATACATACATAGGAGTTGTTGAGCTCTTCTTGCACAATCGGTTGCATTTTCTCGGAAAACGGAGGGTTAACAATGGACTTTGGCTGCATCCTGCCAGGTAAAGCCCGTTTTGAATACGCATAACGATCGCTCATTGTAATACCGTAGAGAAGGAAAAAGGGGATACACATGGGCCCTGCTACCACTTCCACCACCACTGTTCCTCTCCCTCTCTCTCCCTACTACTATTACAAACCTACTTCTTTCAGACCGCTGGAAAATTGCGGGAATGTATTACGCGATTCCAACCAATCCCGCCAACGGATGCCCAGTGTCCGGAGAAAGAAGATGCTTGAAGAAAAAACATATCGAAAAAAATCTGAATACCACTGATCCAGAAAAAGAGAATCTATTCTTCTCGTTGTGTAGAGAGAAGGAGAAATAAGATAATAAGATAACTTTGGTTTGGTTGATCATCGTTCTTCTCGAAAAACATGGTAGTTTTTTTCTTCCTTCGAGAATGAAATTAAAACACGCGAACGATTGAAGTGCTCGCGAGTGTCAAACACCGCTTCGGGCGATACGATAATCTCGCGCTGTAAATAAAATTTTCTTTTTGCCACTGTATCATGCTTTTTTATTCCTTCTTTTGATCTTGTATCTCCTTTTATGGTACTCACCGTGTCCTTAGGGCATTACTCGTTGTTCTACCCAGTTGAAGTTTGTTTCGACAACTTAAGGAGACATCTAGAAACGCACTTACTCGGGACTTGCGAGAATAAAGGAATGGGGGTTTCGTTTCCCTGGTTACGGAGTACTCTGATTCTTCTTTTAGCATTCCCTCACCCGTTTACTTCTCACCAAATTTAAGGAGAAACTTTTGACATCCACGGATAATTTACGGTCGTTTTGCAACCCATCGCATCGTCGATGTTATCCACCCAGTTGAGGAATTTCCAAATTATCTTCAAATTTCTCACTTATGGGGGATAACAGTAGGTATCCAAAAACTATTATTTTCATTCACTTTAGCCTGATCCTCCTTAAATTATTCATTCTTCTCTCCCAGTGATGTTAACACGAAAATGTAGATTTTCTTCGTTTGAGCTTTTCCACGCACTTCGAGAGGAATGAAAGTAAATAAACTGACATCGGAACACATTTTCCCGGATTTCACGAATAAATATCATCGAATCTTACGTTCATTCGCCTCTCCACCCTGGAAATTGATTTGTATATAAAATTTCTCGTAAATTCACCTGTGTAACAAAATTTTATTTCTTCACGAATAAATCCACAATCCTTCCGTCTGGGATTACGTCGGGCCATCGCCAATATGTCATCGAAAAATTACTCACCATTGAAAAGATATTTCCTTTCACTCGAAATGTTGTTTTTTTCTTGATATTCTTCCACCCTAGAAGCCCGTGTCCTACATGTGCAAGAGATCGTGTATCATTCGTTCTGATAACTATCGGAATAATCATTAGAGAACCACGTGTGTGATTTTATAAGGATTCCAAGATCTTGTAAACCTGTTGTGGTAATTGAAGAAATATTGTAATCGTGAACCGGAGTCTCGTCTTGGAACTCATTGGAACAAAAATTCACAAATCCATAATTCTCATACAACATCCTTACTTCATCTTGAAACCCCTGACTCTCCATTCATCTCAACGCGCATCTCCCACATCGATCTTTAATTAAAGTAACCCAGCTGCGCATCCATCCAGCAAAAGTGATTAAAATCCGTCATTAAGATAACGCTGTATAAATTAAAAATAAATTAGAACTTTTCTTTCTATGTAAATCCGGGTAAAGGAAAGTAAATTCTTCTTTCTTTTCCCTCGTTTTCTTCTTTGTCTCACCTTTTTCCTCATCCCCTCTGAGCCATCTGAGTTACATCGGACGGAGAGATGTTTTTTTTTCTTTTTTTTTTTTTCATCAGCAGGGCCACCAACTTGGCGCTCGGTCTGATAGAAATTTAATGAAAAAACAACAGAGATAATTATACGGTACGGTTACGGGAGTAAACAGCCACACCCGCGGGCGTAAGAGAAGATTCGCACGATGAATACGACCATGGTTATCCGTTTAGTTGAAGTGCGAGTACTCGAAGATCTTACTCGCGTTCCCTTCTCCATGAGTTTGCACCTTACTTTATACTACGTGGTGCTTTTATCGCCCCCGAGAAACCAAAAACAAAAGGGAAAAAAATACACGAATGTACATACAAGGCTGGTTACTTTGAGAAAAGATCTCACACGATGTTTGACTTGGTGTTTCATTTATGTCGGATACTCCAACGAATGATCATCCATCAAATTGTAATTTCAATAGAATAATTCATGAAAAATGGGAATACGAAAGAATACTTATTAGTTAGAAAAAAATTTGCTAACGCATATAAGTGTAGTGCAGTGGAGATCCAGCGTTTTCGGAAAGGACAGCAATGGCGTTGTCGGCCATCGCGTGCACGATGAGACTTGCACGCGTTACCCTTCGCGTAAATCACCCCCTTGACGTGTTCACGCAATAAAGGGAGTTGTTGCAGCACCGATTCGACCCTCCTCCCCTCTATTACCCTCTCTTTTTTTTCTCTCTCTCTCTCTCTCTCCCTCTCTTCCTGTTCTTCGGTGGACGGACCTTGACCGATCATCGGTTCAGGATAAGAGTTGTTTCTCCTCCCTCCTGCACATTCTCTCCTCTGCAGCTGTCAACCCTTGACCTTCGTCCAGCGTTGCGCGTATATCCTCGGATTCCCTTACAAAGGACACAACGACCGGACCTGAAATATAAGAAAATGTACGGATTGACCACGGAAACTAAAAACGATTTGGGGTGTGAGGGGAAATTCGAATGGAAGAGAAGATACGATACGCATGTATTGTGTCGTCGAATAGCGATAAAATAAACGATTGCCATGCAGTTGTGGAAATGTTTGCTTTTTTTTCAAAGTCAACCGCAAATAAATATTCACCGTATAGTCGAATTAAAATTATTTAGGAATAATTTCACTTGGAATTATGGTTTTTCTATGACGTTCAAAACATGAAAAAACATCGTGGTTCGATGGAAAAGACGGTTTAAGAGAATGAAATATTGGACATTTATAAAACCAAATGCGTTGCTTCTTTCTGGAGAGAAGGGCAAGGTGGTCAAATGCGTGGGACTGAATCACATGACTGTTGGATCCTTCCTCCACAAGTGCTTGAAGAAACAACCCTTCGATCATTGATCATTCCTAACTTCCTGTTGAAGTAATGCGATATGGATGTATTTTCAAGAGAAAGTACCACATTTGGAAAAATGGGATATGAGATCATAAATATCCCACGCACATGTCCTTAGTTACGGAAACTTACGCTCGATAATTTGTCTAGCTTTATTTTTTTTATAATGATACAAGACTTGTTGAGTCTAGTTTTACTTTGTTTTTCAAATCATATCGACTTTGTGAGATAAAAAATCAGTGATTTCTAGATAACAAGAATGAGTGCAATAATGTTTTGCACATTTTGTTTAATTTTGACTCTCTCGCATTCAAAAAGTTAACGATTCCACTAATGTTGATAACGACCAATAGCACAGATAATTGGTACTTCAATCAGATCAACGCGAGTTTCTTTCAGTATTGATCAGGGATGCCAGCTTCCTGCTTTTTCAACTTCCGTCATTGAACGTTCCATTCAACAGCTTTACGTGATACCCCATATAAAAATTTCCCAGTCGCACAAGGCTGACCCAATCCTGGCGAGCATTGACGGAGCCTTGGGAGAAAGCCTGACTAAGGACTGAAATGATAACATTGTTTCAGCAATTAACGAGTCTCAATTTTGACGCCTGGAGCAGCGGTAGTGAAAGGTCGCCAATGTTGGCGTAGGCTTGATTCAATGGTTCTGTTATGATTGGCCGATACAAAACGTTGACTATAAAATCGATGTTGGTTCAAGCCTGAACCAATGCTGGCACAAACTTACGCCAACACTGTTCTAACACTATTTATCTTTGTATTGCCGATACATGCACGATATTACCTCTATTGTCAATCAACGTTGGTCCAATATAAATTCCCTACGCTTGGCTATCACGCCTGGCCCAAGCCATTGCCCGTGGTCAATATTCGCGAAATCGCTAAACTTTCACATGGAGGCTGCCAACGCTGGTACTGATTCATGTTTCAACCAGAATTGCTTCTGATAATAAAAATTTGGTATCTGCCAACGTTGCAAAACCATTCTGAAATAAAGCTTGCACTAGTGATGCCGATCTTTGGTGTAGGCCTTAAGGGGGTATTCTAGTGCCACGGAGGAAAATGGGTATGGTAGAACCAGCAATATAACAATTGTCAACATTTTATTGCAGGTTATGCAATAAGTTATTGTTCGTACAGCAACAGCAGATTGTTTCTTTAATGAGAATTGTATTGCTGAAAATCACTGGTTAAAATAACAATATAAGTTGCCATTCCAACTCACAATAAACTTGTTGATTTGACAAAACAATATCAAGCAGCGACGATCATAAGTATCACAGAATTACCAAAAAAAATTGTCGTAACAAAATCCATTTATCGTCATAACAGCTGTATATTTTGAACGTATAAAGCGGTATAATTTTATTCCCGTGAGAAATTATTTTGATCCACTTCAGAAGACAGTTAAAAATGATATTCAAGTGATATACATTCTTCTACAAACCCTTCTTCGATGAAGTTTTTCTTGAATTCACAAACATAAAAAATCAATCCCAATTTCTGATTGATTAACAAACCTTACATAAGTTGAACAAATAAATTTGATGAGTTTCATTTGTTTCTGAAAAAATTCCTGTGATTCATATCCTAATTCATTTATTCAATGAGCACAATTTTATGTTTGTCTTGAATATATTTTCATCGTTACCTCTGAACAACGTCGAGGATTACCATAAATGGCAATTCAAGTACTCAGTTGTGATCTTAGAGATCTGCTGATGTGATAAATGCTTTGTTTCTCACTCGGAGCACCCGGGTTCGAATCTCGCTAAGGCACCTTTCCAACATTGGAACTTACAATCGCCTTTTTTTCACCTATGCATCAAAGCACATCGTAATAGAATGTTTGTAGGGATAAATTCGGATGAGAAATTTTTTTCCTCAGTAAAAAGTAATATTTTTTGAATAGGTAAATATAAATTATTGATATAACCACATGATATTGCAAAATTGAATATTTGAATTGTTAATAATGTTGGCAATACAATATTGTTGCCAGTTTAGCGATAGTGACGATCATATTTTTACAATATTCATTGAGGGTTGATACATAACAATATTTTATTGTGAATTCAGCAATATTATGGTTAGTTTTTTTCTCAGTGTGTAGAAGCAGGCATTTCGGACGTTTTTTCCAGCTCTGTACAAATTCATTATTTCAAGATTTGTTTATTGATCTTTCAGGAATACAACAAAAATTCCCGGAAAAAATATTCAAAATTAACAAAGTTATAACAAAGTTGGTGCAATGAGGGTTCAAAAAAAAAGACTGCCCTGGCATGCGTGATTTCAGCCATTTTGGTGATCTGGAATAAAAAAATCCAATGGAATCTTAATCAGTAAAGATGCCGCTATGGTATGAACCTCGGACAAGTTAAAAAAAATTTTCAGACAGAATGGCAGCCACTTGAAAAAAAATTTTTTTTTACGTTTTTTATTACCATTTCAGATTAAAAAAAAAGTAAAATTAACAAACTTTTAATTTTTGCTGGTTCATACGATAGAGACATGTATAAAAAACGTTCATACCAAATTTGAAACAAATCGGTTCAGTAGAACTTGAGATATCGTGCACGCCAGCTCGAAAAAAGTAGTTTCAAGAAAAACACGGTTGAAGTTTTGAGTCAAGATTCCGGAAATTTTACTCATTAAATAGTGTGGTATACTTACATATTATTAATCGGCGATTCTCGCTTCATATAATGTACCTTCCTCAACTTCAACATGCTCATTCTCCGAAGTTCGTTCTACAGTATGTCAGATCCTGACAAAATCTGACCGGTTTTTGGAACAACATGTGATATTATTTTTCCGGTCGTACCAGATTAGATGCCGGGTCATTGAAATGGCTATCGCTCTGTAGATAATGAAAATTTCGAAAAAATCCACTCAAGGGCATATTCTTGAATATTTAAACTTCAAAAATATGAAAAACATTCAAAATCCTATACTAGAATACCCCCTTAATCAAACTTTCTCCCAAGACTCCACAATCCTGATTGAAACCAACGATTGATTATGACAGAATCCCATGGAACGGATGAAGAACACTTGAAAGCATCAATGAGAAAGCATCAATTGGAGATTCCCACGACCAATACTCACTTACGATTCCCAATCCAGTTCCATCGAAACTGATTATTTTTATGAATATTGGAACCTACAAAAGAATCGTTGGAATGCCTAATCCTAAATCAATCCCATTGTTCCATTGGTCAACAGAAATTTGCTTACAATCAATAGTTTTTTTAAACCAGGACAATGTTCGTCAGCTCTAGTAGAAATTTTAAACGGGAAAATACGAGAGCCTGATGAGGCATGCCTGATTTCTTATCACGACCTCATCAGGTTTCGTTACGGTTTCCCTGGCGAACAAACGGCGTGCACATAAAGTTCAAACAGCGTACCAATAACGTGATTCTGGCCAATATACGTTCAATGCACGCTTACTTCAATATAAGCGTGAGCACAGCGTGCATGAACGCTTTTCTTCACGCTCGATCCACGCTCAACTGCGCCAAATGACTCTTAATACACTCTCATGTGACGGTAATAACACTCCTATGCGACGCTCCAAATGCACGCTTTATTTTCACCAGGGTTTCCCCTTTTTTGCTCGATTTTATGGAAATTTTATCCGAGTCTTATTGTATCCTTGCGTTACAGCCCTATTTAAATCCTATTAGGGAAATCGGGTAAGGCACGTGTAAGGGCCTCATGAGATTTTCCTTAATCACGGTTTCCGCATTCTCACCTGATCAGGACCTTATTGAAAATAGAGAATGCCTGATCAAATTTCTAGTAAATTCTGCCAGGCTTAGCACTTGCTAGGCTCATCCTTGGTCCAACATTGACTGAACGATAGCCCCCCTGGTGAAAATAAAATGTTACACTGTAGTTACAGTGCAATGCGAGGTTCATCCGAATGTACCCGAAATGGTGTTTCGCGCCGTGGAATGCATCGCAAATGTATTTTGTTACACTTCGTTTTTACCAGGGCCTAGTAGAAATGCTTTAGTAATTGACAAGTTTTGTAACGCTTGACTAGCCAAAAACTAGACGCTTGCAAGTACCTCGTAGGGTTCTGGGGAGGTATTTGCAAGTGTCTAGTATCTGGCTAGTTAAGCGTTACAAAACTCGTTGATAACTAGAACATTCCTACTTGGGTAGATTCTATCGAAAGTGAGGATCATTTGAAACCTAGTTGAATATTGCCACAAACTTTGGTCTAATTTCCATAAAAATTAGTTTCCAATGCAGCGCTGATCATTGATAATAGCATGGCTCAATATTGGCATGCTCCTCAATTTTAACTTTTGATGGCTGAATTGCTAGCTAAGTTACCGATCGAGTGTTTCTCGCGAGTAGTGAGAGATGTATACAAGAAATATATTATATAAGACTCAAATAATTCTCTGGAAGAACAGTCAATTGTTCTTTATTACAGATTACATCAGAGGGCTTCTACCACTGACCTATATTGTGTATACTTCTCATGGCAAACTTTAGCGACAAAAAACACCGAGTTGTTAACAGATAACTGAGGAAAACACAATAAGATCCTAAATAACCCATGTGGAAATTGCCGGAGTTGACAAATCGCCCAGTACTGGAAAGGTTGTATTTGCCAGACTTCGGCAAAAACAACTGTTCCTGTTCAGGCCCATTACTGTTTTTCAACTGGCTGTACATGTTCGACGGAGTTGAGACGGTATTGGTTGGCGTGGACAGACAGTGTTGGGCCAGTAATCAATCAATACTGGCCGGAAAATACACGGATCGTAGTGTAACGGAGCCGCGCCAGTACTGTGCCAGAGTTGGGATAACCATTCAATATATCCAATAGGCGATCGAGTGCCAGGATCGGTAGGGCAATGGCTAACTACAAAATCGGTGGTCGAACTACGTTAAAATTATGTCCATGGAAACCCGGCTGTTATGGTAAACCAAAGCGGCGCCAGTACTGAGCCAGAGTTGGGATTACCATTTCATATATTTGATAACCGATTATATGCCAGTATCAATATGGCACTGGCTGACTACGAAATCGATGTTGTATTGTCGTTAAAATCGTAGCGATGGGGATCAAGCTATTAGGGTGAGCCGAAGCTTCACCAGTACTGAGCCAGAGTTGGGATGACCATTCAATATATCCAATAGGCGATCGAGTGCCAGGATCGGTAGGGCAATGGCTAACTACAAAATCGGTAGTCGAACTACGTTAAAATTATGTCCATGGAAATCCGGCTGTTATGGTAAATCAAAGCGGCACCAGTACTGAGCCAGAGTTGGGATTACCATTTCATATATTTGATAGCCGACTATATGCCAGTATCAATATGGCACTGGCCGACTACGAAATCGATGTTGTATTGTCGTTAAAATCAATTCATTATGACAAATGGCGTGGTACTGGCGAGGTTGTATTTGCCAAAGTTCGGCAAAAACAACTGTGCCTGTTCAGAATCATTACCGTTTTTCAACTGTCGCCGAACATTCGCAAAATTTCAGCCGGTATTGGCTCGCGTGGACAGACGGTATAGGGTCAGTATCGAATGAATACTGTCTGGACAATACCCAGGATTTCGAGAAACGGTACCGCGCCAGTATTTAGCCAGAGTCGGTATTATCATTCCATATGTACAACAGACGGCAATATGCCAGTAATGATATGACTCTGGCTGACTACAAAATCGATAGTCGATTGATGTTGCAATTATGATCTTGGCAACTCGGCTGTTGTGGTCAACCGGAGTCGCGCCAGTATTGAGCCAGAGTTGGTATGATGATTCAATATGTTCGATAGACGACATGGTACCAGTATTGGTGGGACTTTGGTTGACTACGGAATCGGTAGTCGATTGAGATTAAAATCACGACCTTGGCAACTTGATTTTTGTAGTGAGCCGGAGCCGCGCCAGTATCAAGACAGAGTTGGTATGATCATTCAATACGTTCGATAGAGAACAATGAAGCAGTATTGGTAGAATCTTGTTTCACTACGGAGTCTATGGTGAATTGCGTGACTTCAAGGGAATTGGTGCAATAAATGGGAATTTAAGTGGTCCGTTGTCAACTCGGAGATTAGCTGATGTGATAGAGACTCTGTTTCTCACTCGCAGGTCCCGGGTTCAATCCTTGCCCAGTGAACTTTCATGAAACCACTTCCAAAGCGTCTTTCTCAGATAACGGTGATGAGAAAAATAGATTCACAAAGTTTTGAAAGTTCAAATTCAATGTATTTCTTTTTTTCACTTGAAATATAACTCCGGGGATCTTTAATTACCAGCACTGTGCCAGTACTGGGTCGGGTCTGAATTCCTACGTAGGATGTATTATTTTGACCCTCCACCACTTCTCATTCAGTACTGGCCGAACAACTGATTCTGTTGCAATGCCAGAGTTCCACCATAGCAGGCACATACCAAATATCGCTACCGACGTGGTGGTAAATGTTTTACTGGCCCTTATGTAAAATGATGTTATCATTCCGACTTCTTGTCAGTACCGTCCAAACCACTGGCCCCATAAGGGCAAGGTTGGATTTGCCAGTACTGGCAACTCTGGCAACAGTACCGCGCCAGTAGCGGCCCGTGTGTACATTTCCACATGGGAACATACATGTGAAATGCTGATACTTTTGATATATTTTTGGGTTAATTAGTTTTTACAGTTTCATCATTGGTCCCACATTGATAAACAAGTTTTTCCATTGTTTGCCAATGATGATTGTCTATTTCATTGCCATTCCTGCACCTATAATGGGCCTCCAAATCATAAAATGATGTTATCATTTTAGTGTTGCGCCATGCTTGATTGTCAAGCCACGACCATACTTCATCTATATTGCGCCATTCTAACCTTGGTTAGAAGAATCCATTGAATCTGACAAATGAAATTCGATGAGATTTGGTCAGAACATTATCCAAGTTTAATCGTAATTTAGTGAGATTTGGCCGAATTCAACGAGATCCATATGAGAGTTCTAACCAAATCTCATTGAAAAATCACCGATGAGATTTGGTCAGAACAATGTCCACATTTAATTGTAATTTAATGAGAATTGGTCAGAATCAATGGGTTCTTTTAATCAGGGAGCTCCAATCGCAACTTTTTGTACGGGTAATGGTCGCTGGACTGTACCATTGTCCGTAAAATCACGTATTTCGGCGTAGAAATACGCAGAATAATATGAATTTCTGCAAAACGTTACGATCCTTCATAGGATGCGTCAACCCACATATGAAGACGTAGTAAAACTGGACTTTGGCGTACAAAAACTCCGAAGTTTTATGTCGTTTTACCTTTTTTTACGTAAACTGTTGGAAATTTCTGCATTAATTTTAATGTTTTTGCTATAGCGAAACATGGAAGTTGTTTCCAAGTGCTTAAATGAATTTAGTTTCATACACCTCCTCATCAAATTTGATGTGAACTATAGGATAGTCTATAGTTGTTTCATCCCAGATAACATGTGAGCTTGTTATAAGCTTGTCAGACTGGTCATTCCATTGTTGGTGACTTATTATTGTATCCTTGTCATGTGTCGACTAGGAAGCTTATGTCAATCTTGTCACAAGCTTGCCTGACAACATTGGAACAAGGTTAAATTGCTATTTCGGACGTTTTTGTACATTAAATGTAATGTAAAAAGTGTATAAACCTAAATTCATTTACGTGATTGGAAAAAAAATTTCCAGATATTTCTGACAGTGTATTCTTGAACCACTGTATTCTGGTCAAACTATCGAGCGTAGATTGGCGTACTTTGGCGTAGAAGTTTCATTAATCCACTTTGGATTACTCAGTGAACTGCACATCGACGGACGAACTCTCATATTTTACGTTGTTCTACGTATTTTTGCTCTGTGAATCCGAATCAGAAAAAAATACTGAGAATCAATGAATTTCATAGGCAAATCAGGGCTCAGTCGTTCACTGATTCAATAAGTGGAGGACGTAGCACTGATTCACCAGTGGAATCCATTGACTCTCATTACTTTTCATTGATTCGGATTCAAAGGGTAAATATTTTTAGGCCGCACAATTCCATTTCGAGTATTGAATGTTGATTGGCATACTCTGACGTAGAATACTATTATACACTGAGAAGAATTATCTATTATTATTGGGAGTACAAATTAGTTCGGTCCGGTTTGAAAAGATGACTCTCGCTTTCATGAATGTTTCGTAGTCACAACCGATTTCAATTGTTTCAGAGAGGTCAGACACCTGTGAATAATATTCAGTTGATATCACTCCGAGTTCCTTCTAGAATCTCGATTTTTACTCAGTGAAGTATGTCAAATTTTGTTTTAACTGAGCAGCATTTGCGGAAGTTGCTAGTTTTCTGTTTTGATTGGAAAAAAAGTGCAGCTGAAGCCCATCGAATGCTTGTGGAAGTTTATGGTGACAATGCTTCAACTGATGAATCATGTAGGGAATGGTTTCGACGTTCTAAGAATGGCGATTTCAGTGTCGAAGACAAGCCTCGCTCAGGACAACCCGAAAATTCGAAAACGAGGAATTGGAGGCTTTACTCGACGAAAATTCGAGTCAAACGCAACAGGAGCTTGCGGAATCATTAGGAGTTACGCAACAAGCAGTTTCCGTACGATTACAATCCATGGGCATGATTCAAAAGCAAGGCAATTGGGTGCCTTATGATTTAAAGCCTACAGACATTAAACGGCGATTTTTCACTTGCGAGCAACTGATTCAAAGACAATGAAGAAAGGGGTTCTTTCATCGGATTGTGACAGGAGATGAGAAATGGATATTCTACGATAACCACAAGAAAAGAAAATACTATGCTATGCCCGGTCAATCGTTGCCATCGACTTCAGCATCGACACCAAAGAGGAATATTCATGGTTGTGTATCTGGTGGGATCAAAAGGGTGTTATATACTATGAGTTGCTAAAACCTGGTGATTCTATTAGGGGTGATCGGTATAGGCTACAATTGATCCGTTTGAGTGGTGCGTTACGAGAAAAACGTCCGGAATACAAGGAAAGACATGACAAAGTTATTCGTTTACATGATAACGCTCGGCCTCATGTCGCAAAAGTAGTGAAAAATTATCTGGAAACGTTGAAGTGGGATATTCTACCGCACCCGCCGTACTCGCCGGACATTGCTTCTTCTGATTACTGGTTATTCCGACAGATGCAGCACGATTTGGCAGGCCACCGGTTCACTTCGTTCGAAGAAATCGAAAATTGACTCCTAACTTGGATCGCCTCGAAAGACGAGACGTTTTTCCGTAACGGGATTCGAAAATTACCCGAAATATGGGAAAAAGTGATAGTCAGCGATGGACAATACTTTGATCAATTTGATAATTCATGTTCTCCTGGAATAAACGCATCTTTAACTGTAAGAAAACGGACCGAATTAATTTGTACTCCCAATGATTACTAGACTCGCTAATATACTGAGTATATACTTGCATTTCAAGGTTATATACCAAACGTTCCCTTTAAAAGTACCAGACTTTCTATTATAAAATGTTATTATTCTGCCATTAACTCACAGAAAGTCTGGTACTTTTGAAGAGAATGTTTGGTATATAACTTCAAAATGCAAGTATGACCTCAATATACTAGCGAGTCTAGTGATTTATAATAGACAGAATTTTCTCCGTATATGAATTTCAACTCCCTGTTACTGAAATATTTGACACTGCGTACTCAGAAGTCATTTGGACGTAACACTGTCACATTTTATAGCATAACTTGACGTACATATATTCAATATGACTCAAACATAGGGTAAGTATGCCCATATTACACCACTTAAGAACTTGCCCCCATTCCTTGGTATAGAAAATTGATGGAATAAAAATCGCATGCCCACAAAATTCCTCTTGACTTACACAATCTCAATTCCATGATGAGATTGGGAGAAAATAAAAAGTGCATTTGATATTGTACAAATGAATAATGGACAATGTTTCCCTAAATTGCCCTTTGTGTGCTTAAATTGCACCATGTACACTTAACACGTCTATGTACGCCTTCAGATTATTTTAAGTACAAGGGAATGTATCGAATCAAACGATAGGACATTTTATTACTCAGATTGACCACTTTAAGACTTTATACTCACAGTTTTGCTTGCCGTATAATGGAATATAAACTCAACATTTTATCAACACAGAAAATCAACCAAAAATGAGACGAATTCACAGAATTTGCTGTGCCTAATGTAAGACACGCACCAGCAAATCAAAACTCAGTGACGTGATTGGATGTTTAACTTGCGTAAAGGATTGTGCGCGTTCCCATTTGACCGATACACTAGTGGTGCAAATTAAGCGCACTTTCCCTTCCGCACGTTTTTAGTGAGCGGAATAGTCATGAATTTCTATGCCCTTATAAAGAAATATCTCACACGACTGCGTAGTTATGGGTAGTCTGGGAGTGATTTTACCGCACTTTTTCAGTTCATTTGGCGTAGGTGTATTTAATTTGACTTGAAAATGTGTAGTTTTTGTTCAACGTGAATTACCGTAATTTTTCACGCACTTCTACAGAAGTGTTTGAAACCGCGTGCTCAGGGGTACTTTTACACTGAGAAAACAGATATCCTGAAAATTACCATAATCTATGGATTTTCAGCGCTGGTCTGACCCGAGTCGGAATATTTACTAGCACGAATATCTAAAAGTACCATAATTTCTTGGACTTTTCAGAATAAGTATGGTACCTTCCTTATAAAAGTCCCAGATATTATGGTACTTTTAGAGGTTTGTTCAGGTAAATATTGAGACTCGGGTCAGACCAGCGCTAAAAATCCATAAATTATGGTACTGTTGAAGATACCTTTTTCTCCGTGTAGGCATAGTTTTAGTGTACTTGTTGGTATAATTAGGCCAAATCAAATTCACAGGAGACACGGTGGAAAATACCGATCGTGATGTGAGTGTATTGTATGACACTAATGTATGGCCTCCATTATAGAATTAATTACAGTGAGACAATGTTTGTGTGTATAGTAATATGAGAGATTCTGGTCGATACCATCCTTTTTCCCCTTCGAAATAATCTGGCTACTTGGTAAACGGATGTCCGGTAGTCGAGGGATCAAGTGTGTAACAGGAAAGACCAAGTAGCATTCTAAGATCAACACACTTTTAAATCTGATACATTTGAATCAATGGGACTCTATTTTACCTAGAACTTTGACGTATAGAGGTAAGCATGTCAAAGATTTACACATGATATTCATGTATTTTGGTGAAAATAATATGGTATTATTTGTAAATTCTAATTTTCTTAGGACTTCACACAAGTTGGGGAATTTTACCCATTGAACGGTTAGTAACTAGAGAATTTGTATATCCTCATAACATGAGCATTGTAAGAAGACCTGACAAAATACTGGCAAGAGATGTCTCACAAAATACTACCCATATAAAAATGTTTAGGTTCTGCCAATTCTGACAGTAAAATATAGCTTGGCGCAATCTTGACAGGCAAGGCTTGGCAATCTATAAATATTCAATGTCGATAAACAGGAAATATAATGTTGCACCAACATCGGTGTTCAACGAATTTCGCTTGTCAGCCTACCATGGATTCACAATTCCGCCAAGCTTGGTGCTTGCTAGGCTCATCTTTGGTCCAACATTGACCGAACGATAGATTATATTGAAAGTGAGGATCATTTGAAACGTGGTTGAATATTGCCACAAACTTTGGTCTAGTCTGGATAAGAATTAGTTATCAATGTAGCGCCGATCATTGATAATAGCATGGCTTCGAGCATTAGCTTGAATTGCTAGCTAAGTTACCGATCGAGTGTTTCTCGCGAGTAGGGAGAGTGTATGCAAGGCATATATAAGACTCAAATAATTCTCTGGAAGAACAGTCAATCGCTCTTCGTTACAGGTTACATCAGGGGGCTCCTACCACTGATCCATATTGTGTATACTTCTTAAACTTTAGCGACAAAAAACACAGAGTTGTTTACAGATAAATGGGGGAAACACAATAAGATCCCAAATAACATATATTGGAAATTGTGTAATGCGCATACTTTTTATATATTTTTGGGTTAATTATTTTTGAGTTTCATTATTGGCACAACATTGATAAACAAATTGTTCTATCGTTTGCCAATGCTGGTCTATTTCATTGCTATTACTGCACCAATGATGGGGCCCCATTGATGAATCAAAAAATGATGTTTTCATGGCAGTGTTGCGCCATGCTTGCGCCAATGGTAAATTTCTGCATGGGTATCTATACACAAACCCAGTAACTATCAAAATGGAATCATTGATTTTATTTTACATGAAAGTTTCCCAATAACCAGTTTTCATACCCCTCACGCAATGATCAGGTCTTCCGTCATCGTCATCATTATCATCGGTTCTCGTCCCATATGTCACCATTTCTACGTCCCTTTAAGCCATACACAGAAGATCAGTTATAAATTACGTGAGTCATGAGATTATAACTATCATGAAATTTATGACATGCCCGATAGGATGATTATTTGATTCCATATCAATTTCTTTCGTATCTAAATGTTTCGGACAATAGAAAATATCGTAACGAAACGAGGTTTCAGTTGCGTGAGAATCGTCGCTAAAATGTTTTGTTCACACAAGTTTGACACGTAGAACGTTCGATTGCGTGATCGAGGCTGCAGTTGTATATCGCGTTAGCTCACTCGACCAAAGATTCAATCTGCAATCAATGACAAGCATCTGTTATCGAAGCAAATAATAATTTCTGCTCTAACACAGCGACCTCAAACACGTGGATCACTCGATACAAGAACGAAGGAACAATCCTTTAGCTCGTCGATCCGAACCAATCGAACAACAGGTTGATTTTATTTCGTAGAACACGTCAAGCCAGAGCAACGAAATCATTAGTATAACGATGATCATTTCCGTCTAGGTCCAATGTTCGCACTCTTTTCTCTTCTTTTTCTCATTTCTTTCACTGACCTTACGATCTTACGAGATAAAAAAAGATCCTTCCCCCTACGAACGACGTCGTTGTGTAAAAGTCATGGTGTTTTTTCCCGGATAGAAAAATACGGATCACGCTTGACTTGCCGTATAACAACCGTACAGCATTGTTTCCCTCCACCCACGTGGTATTAATTCCACGAAAGAAAAAAACAGGGGAAAAATCTTGCTTCAGGCACACGCGCGTATTATACATATTTTTAACCAATTTTTTGTCGCTCTCCTACGTTTGTTCAACCAACAACCAACGATGCTTTCGGTAACTGTTTTTTAAATGTTCAAAGGGAGGAAATCTCGGAAGGATTTCTTACACGTGCCTAAGGTAAATTAAAATCGAAACTTAAGTTCCACGAGGGGAAAAAGAGAGAAAGAGAAGTGACGCGTTTACAGCTGAAACGATATAAGTAAGGAAAGCGTAAATGACGATGTGGCTTTCAAATTTGGATCTGTGCACAGGCTACCCAACAAACATATAGATATATCTATTGGAAGATGTCTTGGAAAACTTTCGTGTAAATATCTTTTCGACATCTAAAAGACGTCTTATGCAACAAATTTCAACAAATTTTAGATATCTTAACAAAGTCTTGCGAAAGATATGTTTCAGATATGTGGAAGACATCTTTTCGATTTTTTAAAGATAAATATTTTAGATAAGTGGAATACATCTTTTAGATACCTCAAGATATGTTTTTCAATCTTTTAAAATACGTGTTAGATTTTTTCGAGATACGTTTTAGATGTCTTTAAGATGTTTTTTTGAAATCATCATGATATACCAGACGTGACAAAAGGATTACTAATGAGTTCTGAAAAAAAAACATGACGTGATTTTTGCCCTTCTTACTCGGACAATTTTTAAGATGTGTAACAGATATCATTCGGAACCTCTTCCAAGATGTCTTTTAGACTATGCTGATTTGACATCTACAAGATGTCTTTCAGCAATACCTCAAAAACATCTCAACAAACATAGCGCCTAAAACTTCGCGAAAAATGTTGCATAAGACGTCTCTTAGATATCTATGAGATATCTTTGCAGACAATGCTCTAAAAGATATCTCAAACACGTCTTATGCAACATTTCTCGCGAAGTTTCAGACGTTGTGTTTGTTGGGATGTTGCTGACATTTCTTGAAGATGTCTAAAAGATATCATTTTGGTATATCTTGATGATATCTCTTTGTGACGTCGTGTAGATATCTCAAAGACATCTTTCCGATGTATCTCCCTAAAGATATCTTGTGGATGTCTCGAAGATCTTCGGTGTTTGTTGGGTAAGCAATCGCTTGCCTGGAGCAGCAGAATTTCCAAAATAAAAAAATTCTCAAATAGTAAGATTTGGAAGGTCATTGTATACTAAAAACAAATTTTCTGTATACACGGAGAAAAAGATTTGCTGACGCAGCAAGTCGAGGTGTATTATATACAGAATAGCAAATCTTCTTGCTGACCCACACTGAGAAGAGAAAACAGTAATGGCTCCTGCAAATCATGTTAATCTAATGAAAGAACAAATGCACGCTATGCAGTACTGCATTCCGCAGTACTCCTCACTGTCCTGGCAGCAGTGACTAACTTCATTTCAATACACACGGCTGTAATCACAATAATCTCTACTACACAGCCAACTAGATTACTGAGAGAAGAACATGATTAAGGGGGTCAATATAATTACAAAAGCCAAAAAGGCGCACGCAAAAAATTGTTTTTTTTTATCATGCGGTTTTTATTCAATTGCCATGAATTTTTGTAGGTTCATCAATACAATATCAAAGTATATAAACAAATTTTTTTGGTAATTTTAAATCACAAAATGGCGGCTGTAGGATGGCTTAAAGATAACTCATAAAAAAAATCGGTGGGTCAGCTGGAGGTCACAGTTTTTCTCCGAAAACATTCTATCATTGATTATCGATTTTGTCGGAAAACCTCCGGCAATCGTCGAATTTTTTTCATTCCGCATCTTATTTAGTTTTACCGACGGACTGTGACTATTTTTGACAAAGTTTTTCTTGATAAAATGTTTTTGGATAAAAACTGTGACCTCCAGCTCACCCGCCGATTTTTTTATGAGTTATCTTCAAGCCATCCTAGAGCCGCCATTTTGTCATTCAAAATTACCAAAAAAAATCAATTTGTATACTTTGATATTGTATTGATGAACCTACAAAAATTCATTGCAATTGAATAAACACTTCATAATATAAAAAAAAAAACAATTTTTTGCATGCGCCTTTTTGGCTTGTCCAATAATTGTATTGACCCCTTTAATTAATGCAGCCAATTCTTCGCTGCACTAGCAAAATTTGCACACGGAGAAAACTAGAATAGTGACGTTCACCATTATCGTTTAGTGAAACCTTGCTTCGCTGAAAATACTAAGCAATCATTTTATTCTACTGAATATAATTTAGTAAGGATTCGTGATTTCGACAAAATGGTACAGTAGTCTATGTATGATCAATATTACGGATGGTATAGTTAGTTTGACTGACTCAATTGCCTCTACTACGCTGTTTAGTAGTAATAACTATTTTATTCCTTCCAATTAACGCGCTTGAGCGCAGGGGTATGTAACTTTATAGGATGACCTCAAACCGTATTTCGATTACGGTCATATTTATTCACATGGTGACGTGTCGATCAAGGGCTAAAACAGCAATGGCCGTCTGGTATAGTGGCATAACCTTAGTATCACTCTCATCAGTTCGGATTTTGAAAAACTAACAGTATTTCAACAACGAAGTATCAGAAACAACTCTAAAACTCAATTAGTCTAACTGATAATTCGGTTTGAGAATTGTTCAATACTCTATTGTTGATGTTTCAGAATTCAAACTGACTATAATAATTTTGAGATTATCCCGGTATACCAGATCGCCATATTGATTTTTAGTTTGCATGAATATTTATTGAGGAGATGGCATGCAAATAAGGTTTGATTGTACTCATTGGAGTTGCATCCCCCTGCTCGAGCGGAGTGAACCGAAATGAGTCGAACGTAAACGAATATACAAACTCTCCTCGCTTACCGACATTGTTTTGTTTATAAACGATTTTTTTTCTCATAAATGTGTTAATGACAGGAAGGGGCACGGTCGTATATAAAGGTCTGGAAACTCCAGTGGTGGGGGTGACTCGCTTACGGAAGACATTTTTAATAACTCTTTCGGCCATAAGATGTTGCGTATGTTACAAGGGCAGGCCCCTCCAACTCACACATTCTTCGATACTCCTCGTTTTCACATAATGTCCACCAAAATCCAGGTGGCGAACGATCTAGTAGTCCGAAACAATTGGTAAACATAACCAAAAAGTTTCATTTTGCGAATTGTCAAGACAAACTGGTGTTGTGATTTCTGTAAATTTGTGTTTTCATGAGCCAATAAATTTATTTTCTCTTATTCCGCGAATTATTTGATTGCGTGTAACGTAAATTAAATTGAAGTGCCGGCCAACAGTCGTGTAGAGCCATCTACAACTTTTTGGACATTATGTGAACACGTAGAAGCTCGAGTCGAAGGGGCCTGTACAGGGGTAATGCGCAATCATAACCTGTATCATAAAATTCAGTCCTATTCGACGAAAAATGTTAGGAGTGCTTCAATAATAGGTCTAATTGACACACTCCTTCAACTTGCTCGAATTTAATAGCTAATCATTTTTTATTTGCATGGAACATTTTATAATCTTTTCATTAAAGTCAATTCAAGGCATGAGATGAGCTCTTGTGTTTCTTTTAGCAACGTTCCGTTGAAAAGAATAATCCATATTCTCTATCAAAATAATGGTCAAGGATACTGAAATTCAAATTGTTTACACCAAATTTAGACTTATGTAAACGTCAAATCGGGAATAAACTTTTTCCAGTATAGATATACTCATATCATGGAAAACATCTAAATCAAATTTTATTCACGGCATGCCCACACAGCACTCGTTGTCTAAAAGATCTCAAGAAATAATCAAGAACAATGCAAGAAGTCTTATGCAACATGAATAGACATCTTTTAGAAGTCTTAAACTATTTTTAGTTCTAAAAGATATCTTCAAGAACGTTTACAGACACCTTTTAGAATTTCCTAAAAGATATCTTTCAGGAACTTCTTAAATTTCTGTGAAAATGTCCTGAAGATATCTTTTAGAAGTAAGAACAGTTCAAGTCTTCTAAAAGATAATAAATAATCTATTAATCTAACATGAGAAATGATGATTTTGAGCAATTCCCTTCAACGTCGTAAAATAAATGGGTGCGAACGAACTTGGGAATCGAGGACATTTGTAACCTAGTAATTGACTTTATTACTGAATTTAGCAATAAATGAAATAACAAAAGCATTGACAAGGTCATCCGAGGTTATGATCACGCATTACCCCTATGCTATACGCGACATCTTGAGGTCGAGAATGTAATTAAAAATGCCTTCCGTAAGTGAGCCACCCCCACCACCGGAGTTTCCAGACCTGTATATACGACCGTGGAAAGGAGTTAATGATAACTCGTATATGGAATATGCCTATCATGATTCTCGTCTTAATAATCAACACTTGACAAAATCAATTCATTTAGAAAATTCAAAATTGTTCAACAATATCCTCTAATCATAAGTTCTCCAAACGATTATAACAGATACGCAAAGCCAGTCAAATTATATGTTCAATTCAGCTCAAGTGGTATACGCGTTAGGTGTAGGTAGGTAGGTAGGATGTTGAGGTTCGATTCCCGCTTTCAGCACTCTGAATGTCATGTGCAATCGATGTTCGATGCTACAAATTGACGCTCAACTAAACAAACGTGAGTGTCAAGCAATCAAAATTTTTGCTGCTTTGGGAAATTATTTCTACAGACAACATTAACAAACTTCATAATATAACAAAAAATTGTTTATTATTGAATCGAATTCATATTCTTGTTTAGTAAAAATTATCATGCCCATTCCACGGAATAGATGATTTGTGTGGTGGAATCAATTATGCGACCATTCACTGTTTGGTACGAATAACAATGCTTGGGTAATCGAATGAAATACAAGTTTAGTAAAATTAATTTGACTTGCTATGGTGGCATGAATTGTATGTGCATTCGGTTTCTAATACTAAACATTTGGTCTGTCCATATTTCACTAAATCGTTAAGTACGAGTTACCATTGGTTTGATTGATATCACTATTCAGTTTTTTCCGTGCAGTATCATATACAAAATAGCAAACATTTTTTGCTGCCACGGCTAAAACATGACTGCCGTGGCTAACAAGACTGCTGTGATGGTAAATAGTTTGTTGTCACAATGAAAAATTTGCGGCTCCGGTAAAAGAGCCCCAGCAAAATTAGATTTCGCTGTCATAGAGAATTTCTTTTTTCTCCGAACAATAATTTGAATTTAGCGACAATTTTAGTCTTATCAAAACTGAACTTAAAATTTTAATATGTCACAGTGTATGTACTATCGCTCAACCATAGCTTAGAAAATGATATTTTACAGGAGAACAATCAAGTATTCATCAAGATGTTCGAGCTTGCAACGTTCTTAGACCTTGCACGTACGAGTACAGATACTGTTACAAATACCGTTGACCTGTATACAAACGAGACAAGAATTCTGGACGCAAAATCCTATTTTACACTCCAATATCGATGGTATAAAAGATCTTTTGACCATGGTGCCGACCACAAAATTACGCGACGTCCCGAGAGACCGCGGTGTGCTCGTGCCATTAGACCGGTATTACGTTGACAGTAAGAGGTATTAAGGTACATAGCAATCCCTTCCTTCCTCCTATTCGTCTACTGGAGCGTGGATAGCGAGAGACACGGGAATACATTCGCTGACCTCATCTTACCTTCACCATAGCCCTGCGTTGGCTCCTTCTCTCTCTCTCTCTCTCTCTTAGATCCTTCTTCCTTCAATTGTCACGGAAAGATATTAAAGATGAAGAGTAAGAAGAGCATCGCCAAGAGCAAGTCTGTCTCTCTCTCTCTCTCTCTCTCCCTTTCCCCTTTTCTTCCATTCTTTTACCTTCCGAAAAATCCTTGTTTAGGGAAAACATGGTTTTTGAAGCATTCTTTGCGATCACACCGACTACCGCGCAACGAAACCTTTGTTCTTCCATTATTGGCAGCCACCGAGGCGTATATTCCTTACACCTAATCCTTTAATCTTCAAGGAAATGGAGCTGTTTGTAGCAAACAGATCGTATAAGACCGTTATTATCCACTTTTTCGTAACCAAAATGCAAAATCCTACCCCCTCTCTTTCGGAAACGACTCTCGTTAGACCTATCGCAAATCCATGTGCGAGACGCCGCCGTTGTAATACCTCCTCGTATACTTCAGCAGTATTATTACCACGGCGTGCGCTAATTGTCTATGTCGTATCCTTATTGCGAAGATCAGATTTTCGATAACGCCAAAAGACTATTATACTTTCATCCTCGATTCTCTTTAACCTCTTTTAACAATGAAATATATACGATGCTTTCTTCGAAGGAAATTTTAGGTTCGAGACTTTCGATAATACTGCAATTCTGATAGAAATTTGCATTCTTCGATGAGATGAGACAGTTCTGCTCAGTCACCAGCTGCTAAAAAGGAGCTATGTGTCGATCACCCTTTCTTGACGAGGAAGCAAATTTTTATCTAAACGATTCGCGTGATGACAAGCTGTGAATTCAGTACACGGAGGATCATTTGAATACATTGAGTATGAAATTGTTCAAATTATTGCTAAAAATCTGTGGTTTTAGAATGCTAGTTAATTTTGAGTGAATTGGTAATACGAGGCAAATTTTGATAGTTGAAAGCGCTTAACGAAGGAATCCTTAAAGCTTTCACCGCCTATTTTCACGGTCCACTCACGCGATATGCAACCTAATTCTAGCGGCAAACAAAGCTGCTATTCAAAGTCCATGACAGAGATAGTCGTTAATGCTTGTTGTTACAACCGTCACGCGATTAGAGTTTGTCAAATTAATGAGAGATATCACGAAGGATGAATCTTTTGTACACCAAACAAACTTATATCAACAATTGATAGATATTTCCTTGAAAACGGACCTAATATATCACATATATATATTCGCTTCTACTCAATTATATTTAAGGAGGTACCGATGCCACATTACGAACATTCGTTTATTCCTGATTCTTCACAAGAGTTCTAATAATATCGAAATATCGCTCCGTTTAGCAATTTTGTTACTATATTTAGAGCGATCCCTGATCAAAAACCCGATATCGGGATTTCATCGTTTAATCATCAGTTGTATGAATACTATCCGAAATCTATCGAGTTGTTTTATTATCGTACAACAAGTCCGATACAAATAAGATATCTAAGATAATTATCCAATGTAAACCCGATATAGAGATCTATCGGGAAATCATCGGCTAGCCGATTGGTCGTATATCGAATAATTATCGTAGATATCGTATTTTTATCGGACTTGTACAATAATGAAACAACACGATAGATTTTGGATAGTATTAATACAACTGATGATTTAACGATGACATTCAGATATCGACGTTTTTCATAAGGGATATTTTGATTCTACACGGAGAAAATATTTCATCAAATATTACAGTGTACTACCGAATCAGGGCGCCATATCAGTTACTTCGACAAAAATTACTGTGTGATTCCGTATATGTAGGAGAATATACTCTATAGAATACTTGTTTTCTGTTGGCTTCTACAGAATCACACAGTAATTTTTGTCGAAGAAACTGATATGGCGCCATGATCCGGTAGTACACTGTAATATATAATGAAATATTTTCTCCGTGTATTAAAGCATTTCTGAACAGTTTGGAATCAAAGATACGATTACTGTCACTTCCGCTAGTATCCCTTTAATGTAATATGGTCAATGAATGCTACACTGAGAGAAAAAATTTCCGGGAACAATAAAACATTTAGTTGAATAGTCGCCATAAAATACTTAATTAATTTGAATAAACTTTTATTGACTCAATTAAATAACTGTTTCAATTGATGAAATATTTCATAGTCCATTAAATATTTGTTTGATTGAATAAATATTTAATCGAGTCAATGAAAGTTTATTCAAATCAATTAAGTATTTCATGGCGACTATTCAACTAAATATTCCATTGTTCCCGGAAATTTTTTCTCTCAGTGTATGATAATTTATTATCTATATTGAGAGAAAAGGCAACGTAAAAATTACAATCCTCATTAACAAATGGAAGATATACCAACAAACACTGAAGGTCTTAAAGACATCTTTCAGATACATCGAAAAGATGTGTTTTAGAAATCTACACGGCGTCACAAAAGAGATATCTTCAAGATATATCGAAATTATATCTTTTAGACATCTTCAAGAAATGTCATCAACTCAGTCTGAATAAGAGGTTCATTCGAGTCCGCGTAGTTGAGTCAACTACCAATCTAATTGAGTTGATGAAGTATTGCATATGAACGTATCCAACTGTCGTGCGGAGTTGAATCGACTATTTTTTCCGCACTGTGTGGTTAAGAAATCTAGAAAAGAATGGCGGCCTCTTGAGGACCGATTCAATAAAGTAAAAAGAAAAACATGTTTTGTTGTTAGGGTATCTGTATAATTATAAGCATCTCATTTATAAATTCAATTCATGTACTCTGAATTAATGAAAAATGGAATAAAGTATAGAAATAATCCATCGAATTTGACAAATGAAATTTCATGAGATTTGGTCAGATTCAATCAGATTCACATTGAAGAAATTCATTCATCTGCCCAAATCTCATCGAAAATCTCATAAATGAATAATCGACGATAATACTGAAATCATTTTTAAGGAAGGAGTATGGTTTTTTCGATACAAAAAAAACATATTTTTGATCATTTTTTTACGACACAATTAATAAATATTTATTCCTATAATTACTGAATAATAAAGTAACTTTTGAAGAATATTCTGTGTTATATTCTTTGACGTTTTCATTTATTTTTATGAAGAAATAAGCCATTGGCAAACGACTCTCCGCGGAAGTCTAGAAAAAAAAGTGGTGCCCCTCATATCTTATCACTGAATTATCTAAAATCAAGAAACCAAAATGATTTTTTCAGTTAATAAGTCCCTAGTGGAGGATTTTGTCTTTTTTTTTGTTAGCGTATTTTGAAATGGCAAAATTTTCGAATTTTGATGAAAATCAGTATTTTGATTTCTCAGTGCTGTGAAAAATGGAAAAATCAATTGAAAAAAAACACTCTACGTCATTACCTGCAGAAACTTATCAACTGATGAAACCATTTTGGTTCTTTGATATCAAATGATTCAGTGACGAATTATGAGGGGCACCACAATGAAACTTTTTTTAAGACTTCCGCGAAGAATCGTGGTCAATAATTCATTCTTCCATGAAAATTGATAAAAATCTAACAAAATATTTTCCAAATTTTATTTTATCATGTAGTGGTTATAGAAATGAATGAATAAATGCGAAAAAACCATTATGTGACCATTTTGTTTCGAAATAATTGGAGGGAAAAATTTCAATTGAAATTTTGATTCTTACAGTTGCATTTGAGGTTTGGATACGATAGAAAAACTACCCTATAGTTGTTCATATTTTTCTACCTACACAGTTGGAAATTTTGTGTTAAATTCAACACATTTCGCATGTCCCAAACGGTCCACACATATTTTTGTGTCGATATCACATAATGTGTTTGTGTTGGCTAGTAACTCAAGCTTGATGTAAATAATATAACACAAAAGGATACTGATGAAGTTTTGATTGGAATTTCCGATCATGCCCAATAAACACACACCCGTAATTTCAACGTTGACTGTCAAACGAACGTCAGTCGTTGATTTCATAACGTTGATTTTTAGTTGAAATTTGATAGGGAAATAGACGACCAGAAATTACGTTTTGATGACGTGTAATTTAAACTAATATTCAAAAATAACCATCAAACGACGTATTTGAAAAACGTGTTTTGAGCAGGTTTGAATCACGCGTTTAAAATGTCTTCATAATACCTTGTGTTTGAACTTCAATTGAAGATATTCTGCTGAAAATGTCGAACGAAACCGAACATAGGTTAAGATTTCAACAAAGAGCAAGATAGTAAATAGTGTGGCATACTTTCCAAACTCTGTCATACTCAGAAATACTATTGTTCTTGATATTGAATGAAAAGTTTCAAAATCATTTGTTGGATTCAATTCGCGTTTTAGAACAATCCCATGTGGAAATGTACACACGGGCCGCTACTGGCGCGGTACTATTGCCAGAGTTGCCAGTACTGGCAAATCCAACCTTGCGTGGTTTCATGAAAGTTCACTGGGCAAGGATTGAACCCGGGACCTGCGAGTGAGAAACAGAGTCTCTATCACATCAGCTAATCTCCGAGTTGACAACGGACCACTTAAATTCCCATTTATTGCCCCAATTCCCTTGAAGTCACGCAATTCACCATAGACTCCGTAGTGAAACAAGATTCTACCAATACTGGTTCATTGTTCTCTATCGAACGTATTGAATGATCATACCAACTCTGTCTTGATACTGGCGCGACTCCGGCTCACTACAAGAATCAATTTGCCAAGATCGTGATTTTAATGTCAATCGACTACCGATTCCGTAGTCAACCAAAGTCCCACCAATACTGGTACCATGTCGTCTATCGAACATATTGAATCATAATACCAACTCTGGCTCAATATTGGCGCGACTCCGGTTGACCACAACAGCCGAGTTGCCAAGATCATAATTGCAACATCAATCGACTATCGATTTGGTAGTCAGCCAGAGTCATATCATTACTGGCATATTGCCGTTTGTTGTACATATGGAATGATAATACCGACTCTGGCTGAATACTGGCACGGTACCGTTTCTCGAAATCCTGGGTATTGTCCAGACAGTATTCATTCGATACTGACCCTATACCGTCTGTCCACGCGAGCCAATACCGGCTGAAATTTTGCGAATGTTCGGCGACAGTTGAAAAACGGTAATGATTCTGAACAGGCACAGTTGTTTTTGCCGAACTTTGGCAAATACAACCTCGCCAGTACCACGCCATTTGTCATAATGAATTGATTTTAACGACAATACAACATCGATTTCGTAGTCGGCCAGTGCCATATTGATACTGGCCTATAGTCGGCTATCAAATCTATGAAGTAGTAATCCGCACTCTGGCTCAGTATTGGCGCCGCTTTGGTTTACCATAACAGCCAGATTTCCATAGACATAATTTTAACGTAGTTCGACTACCGATTTTGTAGTCAGCCATTGCCCTACCGATCCTGGCACTCGATCGCCTATTGGATATATTGAATGGTTATCTCAACTCTGGCACAGTACTGGCGCGGCTCCGTTACACTACGATTTGTGTATTTTCTGGCCAGTATTGATTCATCAGTGGCTCAACACTGTCTGTCCACGCCAACCAATACCGTCTCAACTCCGTCGAACATGTACAGCCAGTTGAAAAACAGTAATGGGCCTGAACAGGCACAGTTGTTTTTGCCGAAGTCTGGCAAATACAACCTTTCCAGAGCTGGGCGATTTGTCAACTCCGGCAATTTCCACATGGGATCATTAGGACACGTCAATACCTGACATCTGTCAAACGCCCGCGTGGAAAAAATTAGTATGGCAACGATCGCGGAGAGATCTTTTTACAAAGTATGGGGTTCGGGACTGTCCCATACTCTTGAGAGACTGAAAAAAGTATGTTGGGAGTATGGGAGGGTCCCAAACGCCATACTTTGTAAAAAGACTTTCACCAGATCTTTGCCAAATGAATCCGATATTTTAGTAAGCTTGATGCCAGATTTTGGGCGAGATCGTTGCCATACTTTTTTTTCCACACGGGTGATGTTGAAACCGTTGATATGACGGTATTTTATGGTTGAAAAACACGTGATCTGCCGCGACATTTTTACGTTGAATCAACGCAAGAATATTACTAATTTACAACGTGTGGTTATTGACTGTTTTTGACGTTTTTAAAACGTGCGTATGTTTATTGGGTGTGAATTCAACACATAGGTAAGCACTGTTAAATAGATTCCAAAATAAGTAATGAATTAACAGCTCACAAGTGTAATTTATGGACTTTTTACACAAATCAAATGTCAAAATCACACTTCTTTCGTGTTGAAACAATGCATAAGAATAAATTGAAAAAAACCCTGCCAATTAGCACATATAGCTTCCTCGTTATTGTTGGAATAACGCGGATCGCAAAAGAAAATTTTCCCCAGTTTTCAACCCATTGGGATGGAACTGATGTGGGAACACTGTCAGAACGTGGTAAAAATTTCATTCCAATCGGATAACAGGAAGCGAAGACATGCTCGGCCGCAAAATCACAATTTTCGATAACATGTTTTCTTTCCCTTTCCCGTTTTTCCTAGAGGATCTGGTTGAAATTTATGTGGGACTACGATCCACACTGCATAAAGCTGTGGTGAAAAATTACGAAATTTTCCAATTTTGTTTCGAAGCTTCAATTCCGATTTGTTTGAAGTTCACACCATACAACTAAACCCCCGTAAACTGATTATACTCCAAGTTTCATGGCATTTGGATGATACCGACATGGAGAAGGCATGCTTTCAAAATATTGTCAAATGATGTGAATCGCGAAACAAAAATTTTCCACAGTTTTCAATCGATTAGGATAAAACTCATATGGGACCACTATCGGATCATCACTAGAACGTGGTAAAAGTTTCATTGCAATCGGATAATAAGAAGCAGAGATATACGCGGTCGCAAAATCATGATTTTCCCATAACATTATTCTTCACCCCTGCCGTTCTTCTGCACGGGAGGAAGAAAACAGCACTGGTTACTGTCCATAACAGCAATCGGTTGAAAAACAAATGAAAACACGCTTGGATGATAGAGGTTAGCGCGATAACAGTGATGTGTACTGCAGTGAAATTCGTCAATGCTGCTTGGACATTAACGGTTACTATGGGAGACGCAGTAATGAACGGCGTGAATTTGATTTTTCATTTTTTTTCAATGAATTACTGCAATTCACAGTAACCATTGCTGTTTTCTTTTTTCCGTGTTCAAGAATCAGGTTGAAACGTATATGAGACCACTATCAGCTCGGATTCTAACTGTGGTAAGAATTTCATGACGATCGGATAATAGGAACGGAAGATATACGCGGTTGCAGAATAGTTCTCATCCCCACAGACACACAGACAGACAGACAGACACGGAACCAGAATTACTCCCTGAACTCTGAGGAACATTTTGGTCTAAGGGATTTTGAGTTTGGAGACAAACAAATTTTTGGTCCCTCGCAACGATCACAAAATTTTCCTCTAACGAGGAAGCAAAATAGTACTTCAATGAGAATTGAACACGGATCGTCGGAACCGAATGTTGAAGCTGTATCACTCGAGCCGCTGCCGGTCCTTTGGTTGAGTGTACTTTCTTTGCGTATATCAACTCGCACTCTATCTTCAAATTTACATATCTAGAAAACGAATTCCCATTAGAATGAAAGCTAAAACCAAAATGAATGAATAGTTCTTCCGACGACTACTAAAGTTACACGTACATAGAAGTTTCATAAAAAAAATAGCTCCCACTACTGGCGATCTCCCTTTGGTAGTTGAAAATAACACAATTTTTATATTCAATCTTGAGTTGAATAAAATTTGTGTCATTTTGACACTTTTTTTCACTTGTTTGAATGATTTGACATTATAAATCAGTTGAGACCTGATTACACAAGGACTGTCTGTAGAAGTTACACGTGTTTATGTTGAATATTTAACAGAAAATTCATGACCCACGAATTTTTCAACACATTTACACAAAATTTTCAATTGTGTACTTATTGAATAGTTCATTCTCACCAGGAGATGTGAGCGTTATATTATACTCACTCTAACTAACTAAAATTACCAAACAATGGTGATCTCCTACCCAAGTTAACTAGCTCATGGCTAAACAATGCCGAGCGAATGTGAATTCCCCCTCAAGTACATTCTACATTCATTTGAAAGAAGTAAAACCATCGACATCGCACCCATCCCATCCATCGTAAATCGAGAATTGATCACCCAACGGTAACCCCAAATTCTACATACATAATACGATTTGAGGAACAGACATGACGATTCTGTGACACGGACTGTTGGGTCAGCGGCACTATTACTGTCCCCAAGAACCTGTCAATCCATTTTTACGTAACTCTAAGACGAATATATACAAGAAAAGAAAATGAGCAAAAGAAGATTATAAGATGCTAAGGGAGATATAAGCTCTTATACATATATTGTGGGCGGAAGGAGTTTCCACGACTATCCAAAAAAAGAAAAAAAGAGCAGTCGTCATTGTTACGTCACCAGTGTCGAGTTTCTGCGAACTCGAACGATCGATCGGACATTGAATCGAAACCGATTCCAAAAGTAAAACGAGAAGGGTCGTCTTCGTCATACTCCGTTGTGTTCGGTAGTCCGGTTTTCAGATCTTTTTTCTTTAATTTTTTTCGGGAAAATCTATCATCGGCCATCTGGAACGCCAAAAGAGTATAATGAAAAAGTAATAATCGGTGAAATTTTTTTCCATGCACGAACAATGTTTTATCCTAAGTTGTCTAACCATCTGATGTAATAATCAGTTTACAGTTCGGAAAGTAACTCGATACAGGACGAGGAACGCGTCACGTTACCACACGTACGGACCACAATAAGTGAGGAAAAGCAAAATAAGTATGGCAATACCTACTTCGAATCGACCTAACGCATTATTTATTCCACGTTTTTTCTCTGCTTCGTTCAAAAGATATTTTTTTTTATTCTCTTCATTTCCTCAGCAGGCCTGGTTTTAGTTTCAGATATTCCGTGGAGAATGAGAAGGAAAAATAAGAAAAAAACATACTTTCAATACTGATTCACTATTGTTGACGATAAGTTGATTTGACAGCTTTCTTATACTCTTCTCATTTAGATTTTTCATGTTCTTTTGCGTGTTTTCAGATGATGCTGGGAGAGCGAATGAATCAATACTGGCCGGAAAATACACGAATCGTAGTGTAACGGAGCCGCGCCAGTACTGTGCCAGAGTTGGGATAACCATTCAATATATCCAATAGGCGATCGAGTGCCAGGATCGGTAGGGCAATGGCTAACTACAAAATCGGTAGTCGAACTACGTTAAAATTATGTCTATGGACATCCGGCTGTTATGGTAAACCAAAGCGGCGCCAGTACTGAGCCAGAGTTGGGATTACCATTTCATAGATTTGATAGCCGACTATATGCCGGTATCAATATGGCACTGGCCGACTACGAAATCGATGTTGTATTGTCGTTAAAATCAATTCATTATGACGAATGGCGTGGTACTGGCGAGGTTGTATTTGCCAAAGTTCGGCAAAAACAACTGTGCCTGTTCAGAATCATTACCGTTTTTCAACTGTCGCTCAACATTCGCAAAATTTCAGCCGGTATTGGCTCGCGTGGACAGACGGTATAGGGTCAGTATCGAATGAATACTGTCTGGACAATACCCAGGATGTAGAGAAACGGTACCGCGCCAGTATTCAGCCAGAGTCGGTATTATCATTCCATATGTACAACAAACGGCAATATGCCAGTAATGATATGACTCTGGCTGACTACAAAATCGATAGTCGATTGATGTTGCAATTATGATCTTGGCAACTCGGCTGTTGTGGTCAGCCGGAGTCGCGCCAGTATTGAGCCAGAGTTGGTATTATGATTCAATATGTTCGATAGACGACATGGTACCAGTATTGGTGGGGCTCTGGTTGACTACGGAATCGGTAGTCGATTGACATTAAAATCACGATCTTGGCAACTTGATTTTTGTAGTGAGCCGGAGTCACGCCAGTATCAAGACAGAGTTGGTATGATCATTCAATACGTTCGATACGGTCTGAATTCCTACGTAGGATGTATTATTTTGACCCTCCACCACTTCTCATCCAGTACTGGCCGAACAACTGATTCTGTTGCAATGCCAGAGTTCCACCATAGTAGGCACACACCAAATATCGCTACCGACGTGGTGGTAAATGTTTTACTGGCCCTTATGTAAAATGATGTTATCATTCCGACTCCTTGTCAGTACCGTCCAAACCACTGGCCCCATAAGGGCAAGGTTGGATTTGCCAGTACTGGCAACTCTGGCAACAGTACCGCGCCAGCAGCGGCCCGTGTGTACATTTCCACATGGGAAGGGATTTTTCTCTCACTTTGAGGAACTATTCTGTCCTTTGGATGTGAATCCTTCGCAAAGTGAGAGAAAAATCCCCTAATTTGGGCTGGAAACTTGCCCTATTTGGTACAGCAAAAGCAGTGAACAGTGGAAGCGGAATTTTTCTTCAATTTGATGGCTGCAAAAATTCATCACATGAGGTGAATTCATTTTCTCTATATTCTGGAGAAATTTTCCTTCATTTAGAGAGGAATTTCCTTCAAAAAGAAGGAATTTTCTTCCAAATGGAGAAGAATTCCTCCAAAATATAGGAGAAATGAATTTCCCCCAATTTGCTGCCACTAAATTTGAGAGAAACTTCACTGTTACTTTTTATAGTGTGCCACTGCTTTCTTGCAAGTTACGTTTGTAATATTGAATCAACTTTGCTGCAATATTAATGAGGGACCGGTATGAAAGTAACGTTTCTTTTTCTTTCGTTACTATGAAAATAACGAAAAATTCCGTTCCAATTTTGTTTCTTTTTTCAAGAACTCGCAAAATAACCGAACTGAATGTAAACGAAGAACCAGAACCGAAAGTATCGTTTCATTCTGTTCCGTTACTATAGATATAACGATAAATTGCGTTTTCGTCTCATTTCGTTCCTCATTAACAGAAATGAAAATCAATGTCAATTTCGTTTCTTTCATCAATAAATTTCAGGAGACAATTTATTGTGAATAACCTTTATTAAAAAATTATCAACTCTAATATAAACTGGATGATCAGAGACCCCAAATTTTGAGGATGGAATTATGGTGTTAAGGTGAAAATACATCCGTGCGTCTTCTGCATGCGATATCATTAGATGAAAAGGGAAGTCTTAAGGAAAAGCATGTCACGCCTTCGTTCATCCAATGATGTCGCATGCAGTAAACGCACGCATGTAATAAAAGTTTTATGATAATACATGCAGTTAACGCAAGCACGTATTTTCACCTCAAGTCTCCAGAATTGTTGTGTTTGGAGAAAATTATCGTATTCTTAGGTTGTTTCCCCATGAACCAAAAATTCTACGGGGTTTTATCAAAGGATTCTGAGAAAAACGCATTAAACAAATTGGGTGCTCTCCGATTTTGCCTCTTATCTCTTTTTCTAAACACTTCAACCCTAGCGAATCACGGTATATTGAAAAGGAACCAAAAATTGCGATTTCCCTTTGGTTACATTTTAGTGAAAAAAGTTGGTTTTGGTAACTTGATGGTCATTTGAGACGTTTTTTCACTACAAATTTACCAAAGTCTAACCAATAATGTTTCTTTGGTGATTTTTTGGATTTTTACTAGTTTTTTTTAATCAATTTTTACCTCAAAAATACAAAGAAAATTTCAACACCGAACCAAAGGTTTTTGGACAACTTGTGGTACCACTTTTGTTTCAAGTGACCATTATTTCTTGATCACAAATTAGTCATTATGTGATAAAAGCCATGCTGATGACGATTGTTTGACCAAGTTTTCACCAATCCGAAAAATAACCGAAAGTAAATCACAAAAGTTGGTCAATTCAGAATCGCCAGGTAGGTCATGGGAGTGTTTTGCTCATGGTGGAAAAAAAATGAAGCATTTTGTTTGAAATAGCGTAAATTAATAACGGGGCATAGCATCAATATCTCCACAATATCTTACGAAATTGCTTCTACATTATTGAGACATTGTATAATATTGTAGCAACATTTTGGAACATTACTGGAAACATTCTGTACCGCAAGAAAAGTTTCCAAAAACTGATGCAAACCTCAAAACAAGCATCACTGCCCGAAAGGTTGATATACTAGACTAGACACCCTTTTTCGAAATCATAAAGCATCAAACTCTTCTGAGAATTCAAATGAAATTACCATTTTCAAGGTATATATTTCCAACATTTTCAAAGTATCTACAATTTTCTTATTCCCAATGCTAAGCCATGATTAGACCGGTCTCTTCTTCCATCTCTCATTAATACTCGAAGATCGCTGTTTTATTCTGTGGTCAAATCTTCCAAAAATCTACGGTCACGGGCTCATACAAGAGCATTATTATCCCGAATGGTTTGGCAAATTATCGATGGTCTAAAAGTCATCGGCAGGCATATGGCGCGCGTGCTTCCAAGAGCGTGCCGTAAATTGGCCTGACACGTCTATAACAAAAAACCTACGCTAGATCAGTGGTTCACGAAGTTTAAACGATAGAAAAATATGTACCGAAGAAGAGAACAACTCTATGCAAACAAACGTACATTTTATATCCCCTTTTGTATGAATTTTCTCTTCGATTATAAAAAATCAATAAAAAATATTTTCCCTTTGTAGTTTTAAATTGAGTTGTAGATAGTGCTACAATTTTTCCTTCATTGTGGGGATACTAGCATCGGGAGTTGAATGAAATCTGCCATATGAAATTGTACTGTACTGTAAACATTATTTGTATTGTTTTTCATATAAAAATTTCAAAGCAGTCGACACTTTTATTGAAATTCGAATACAATATTATCTTGAAACGGTTTTCATACCAAATTTCATATGAATTCTTATACAATCTGTAATGAATTTAATGTACAAATGTGTCTGTCAAAGTGCTTCCAAATTTTGTGTATAGAACTCACCAATTATTTTTTAACAATGTGTGTTGAAATATCCACAACGAGGATCTTCAAAAATCGTACATGGTCAAACCATATGGCCTAGCAACATCCCTGCTTGAAGAATCTCATTGAACTGATTGATTCTCATTGATTCCGATGCAGAAAACTGATTCAAACTCATTGAGAATGAATTTTTAATGGGTTTGAATCGGTTTTCTGCATCGCAATCAATGAGAATCAATCGGTTCAATGAGATTCTTTAAGCAGGGATGCCAAATGACAAATAATGGACATGGTCAAGCATATGCTGAACAAATAGTTACTGAAGTTTGAATCGTTTATTGAAATGAATTAGTAATTAAATAACGAATTACTCAGCTGTTGAAGTTCCAAAATCTTGAAATACATTCTTTGATCGATGTTTTCAGTTACAAAAAATTACAAAGAATTCATTCGAAAAGATAAATAACGATGATTCATCACATTTTGTGAGTTTCAATTTTCCTTTCGTTTCTATAAGCGATTCAAACTTCAAGAACATAATTTCGTGTTCCCGACATTTCACTGAAAATTGACTCATTAAGTTTCATTTTCAAGACACTCTTGCGTTGAATAAATATTTTTCACAACAGATTAATGATAGAATTTCATCCTCCCAAGAGAATTCTCTTGTCTTTATTTCAAAAAAAGTCACTTGAACGAGGTCTGCATATTTATCACGATTGCTCTATTTAAAAAAAAAAATTGAAAATATATCTGCATAGATCTTGACTTTATAATTTGCACACCAATAATATCATCTCTACTACATCAAAATATTGCTTTTACAACTTTCCCACGTGTAACCACTATGGGAAAAATATATAAGTACATAAATAAGCAATCCACATTTTCATATCCGAGGAAAAACTTTTCTGTCAGATTTATATTTTGACAAATGAATGGAGTGCTGTTGTAGCGTTCACCAACGTATACGTAAATAAATACGATCGTACGAGAATAGAAATTGAAGCCAACAACGCTTGGTTGAACGCATTGGACAGTCGAACCAGATAAACCACTGTTTATTTTGTTTCGTATTTCATGTTGAAGGAACGAAAATCTCAAGCCTTTTTTCTTTAAATCCTGTCCGTGTGTCCAAATATCGGTATTATGCGAGAACGAAAGGACACGAGAAGAAGATTCGATGGAGCATGCGTTAACTCGATCTTTGGTTAGTGATTCTCCATTTGTACAGACCCAAAGAGAGAAATCATTCAAAACTTCAAACAAATGTTGCGCCTCTTCGCTACTGTTATTCCATTTTTGTTCCCTTTAGATTTTGTAACAAGATTTTTATGCCTTTGTACGTTCGATTAAATCGGAAAGTTGACAAATTCAAATGAAATTCACATAAACTAAATCTGAGGAATGAAATTTCATGAGATTTGATCAAAACATCGTCCGAGATTCAATCAGATTCATATTGAAAGAATTCCCGAGTCAAAAAGTTAAACCTGATTTAGCTCTGATTCGTTGCTTATGAAGGAATGAATCAGGTTTCATTGCATTTCTCACCCTGTTCTCAACCTGATCTTGTCTTCAAACTTCTCACTCGACCTGATGTTGATCTTCTTTCGACCTGATTAAACTCTGGATCGTTGCTTATCACAGAGTTGATCAGGCTTTCAAAAGTATCACAATTTTTCGACTCGAGTTCATTCTTCTGACCAAAATCTCATTTAAAAATCGCTGGATGAGATTCAATGAGAATCAATCAGATTTGGTGAGAATCAATGGATTTTTTTAACCAGGGTGACAATGTTGCAAAAACTTTGGATTCCCATCGGTGTTTCCCGGAATACCGATTTCACACTGCAATTCAACGATTCCCTACTTAATTCAACGAAATCTAGCGTTTTTCTGGCCCACCCTGGCGGAAATACTTCTCTGAGAATTCCTCGGAATCTTTGAAAAACTCTCAAAATTCGAACATTCTCTGTAAGTCTCTCCAAGTCTCTATAAAATTCAGGATAATTCTGAAAACCTCTGGAAATATTCTGAGCATTTCTGAAAAACTCTCAAAATTGGAATTTCCACGAGGGCATTCACAAATTACTCATTCTTCTCCGTAGAAATATCAAAGTTAAAAGCCATTTCAATGGTTATTTGCATTAAAATGCCACAATTGGAATTACATGGAAATATTGGATTTATCGATACTGCGGTGTGAATACAAATCTGAATTGCCCTTCATAGATTGATTTTTGAAATCTTCAAACTTCTTTACGAGTACAGTTGGGAGTATTTTTGTGTGAAAAAAATTCCACCAGATAAAGCCACCTGTGCCCTCATATCCTCTTCAGGAAATACTAATATCGTGGTACCAGTAAAATCCAGTACTTTCACACTAATAAATTGCTGACATAGCGACATTTTTATTTTATCACAATACTTTTGAAGAGTTCGAAATAAACGATTTGGCTAGTGTTACATATCCTACCTGTACAGCACAACCATTGATCTCCGGATATATCTTCGTCGCTTCAACGTCGTTTCTACGTTCGTCCACCTTGTATCCACGTCTCCCTTTGATCCACTCCGCTTCCACGGAGATGCGACGTGTAGACATCGGTGAGTGTGCTGCTAGGGTAGTATTTCGTTGAAATAGTAAGTACAAGAGTGTGTTAAGACACGTAAGAAGCAAAGCATATTTATGCTTACCCTAGTAGAAATTTTGGACGGAAAAATACTAGGGCCTAACGAGGCATGCCTGCTTTCCTATCAGGTCCTCATCAGGTTCCGTTACGGTTTTCCCTATTTCGCTCGTTTTCATGGAATCCTATTGTAACCTTGCGTTACCACCCTATTAGAATCCTATTAGGGAAATCAGATCAGTCCCTTGTAAGGACCTCTTAGGTTTTCCTTATTCACGGTTTTCGGATTCTACCCTGATCAGGACCTTATTATAAATAGGAAATGCCTACTATTTTTACTAGAGTACTTCCCAGCAAACACGAATGCAGGCCATTCAAAGGACCATTGACGGCCCCTCGCCGGCATCGCAAGACCATCAGCCCATTGAAACACCAGTAATCATTGTTTGTAGGGTTCTTAAAAGATTTTTCTTGAGTTATACATTCTGCCAGAGAATCACAATTTGGAGCATTAAATGGCGAGCAGAGCGAGCATGTTTAAATGTACAAAGTGCGAACGAAGCGAGAGTTATTTGGAATTCAAAATTGGCGAACGGAACGAGCGTCCTCGAATTTGAACAGTGCGACTGAAGCAAGCGTTATTTAGAATATTAAATGAGGCGTAGTATTTGGAATATTAAATGGCGAGCGGAGTGAGCGTCTTTGATTTTGAAAAGTGCGAGTGAAGTGAGCGGTATTCGAGGTATTGAATGGTGAGCGGGACGAGCGTCATCAAATTCGAAAAGTGTGAGCAGTGATACTAGGAAAAACGGTGCAGACCGAAAAATCAGCCCCTCCATTGTTCACACAATGACACGTTCATATACGTGTGACTCACATGTATACGAAAGTTTCATCGTGTGCACGGTAGAGGGGCTGATTTTTCGGTCCACACCGTCTTTCCTGGCATCACTGAGTGCGAGCAAAGCAAGCGTTGTTTAGAATATTAAATGGGGAGCGGTATTTGGGATATTAAATAGCGAGCGTTATTTGAAATATTAGATGGCGAGCGGAGTGGGCGTCTTTGACTTTGAAAAGTGCGAGTGAAGTGAGCGGTCATCGAGGTATTAAATGGCAAGCGGAGGGAGCATTTTCGAATATGAAAAGTGCGAATGAAGCGAGCACCATTTGGAGTACTGTATAGCGAGATAAATGGGAACGGTTCTAATTGCAGAAGTGCTTGCGCAGCAATCCAACAGACATGGCAGATAGGAGAGACTGGGTACAGTTGAAACAGAGGGGTCAGTTGAAACATCGCAAATAACTGACGATTAGCTTGAGCTCTTCATTTTCTTTAAACGATCTGAGCTACTGCGAGCTAATCGTTGATTATTCGCGATATTTCAACTCACCCTCGTGTTTCAACCGTACCCAGTCTCCCCTACTGGCGTTTCAAAGGGTTAATAACGGCTCTTCCCGGCTGAAAATGCCAAGCAGATCCGGACAAAAAATGGTTTTCAGGCTTTGAACGGTCTTTGTCCCAGGAAATCCGGTCAACAAGTGACGAAATTTCTACCTGGTTCCGCCCGGAATCACTAAACATGAAATACCTTGTCAAAAACTGACAGAAAAAGTTTTGTCAGGTTTTGATACACGGAGAAAAAGGAATTCGCTGTGGCAGCGAAATCTACTTTTGCTGGGTTCCTTTTGCCAGAGCAGCAAATTTTTTGCTGTGACAGCAAACTATTTGCTGTTCCAGCAATCTTGTTAGCTGCGACATTTCATTCCATTTTTTTGATCAAAAGAGATGCAATTAGATCTAATTAGATCTAATTCATTTTTTCCCGGGTTTTTTCACCAGGGCCCGCTGTAAAATCAACCAAAATTATGGTAGCTCAAACTAATCTCTTAAATCTTCCAAATATCGACTTAACAACATGTAAATTTGACAACTTTTTTCTCGGTGTTGAAACATCATTGTGAAATAGCCCAATCAAATTCTTCTGGGGTATTGAGTAGTTGAAACATCGAGGCTGTATTAAATCCATTATGGAAATTCATCAATTTTTCAGCCCATTTCCCGATTCGAATTTTCATGGTCTGAGCATCATTGTTAGCTGAAAAAAATTGCGGAAAGTTTGGCGCGTCACAAATATAATTCATCATCAAACAATATATGACGTCAATACTTTTCGAAGGATTAAGGATTCTTCTTTTATTCATCGCCGTTAATCAAAAGAACAAAATGCCTTGAACTAACACGAATAATGTTTATTCTTTTTATGGTAAGGGATAATTGATATGAATTTAAATTCCTACGAAAAACAGCTCTTTTTTCCTCGACGAAAAAAAAATGATATTTTTTTGTTCAGAGTGCAATAAAATTCTAAATCGTTCATTCATTATCCTCTCGGTGTCGTTTCTTCTTCTTCTCTCGTGTCCACCGAGTTAAGAGATGATAAGTCGTAAAGTTTTCAACTCGAGATTTAAAAAACAGCCCCTCGTAAAATCATGATCGGCTGCGGGTGTGTCCTGTGGCTAAAAAATTGTCGACGCCCTTGATGCGCCAAACCGTGGCATGCAGTAGCTAATAAATCCTCACCGCAAAGGGAGAAATCATAAAGTGACACTTGGTCGTGAACAGAGATGAGAAAAGAATACAAGGAATCATTTTAACCCCCATAAAACAGAAACAATGAAAGATGTTTGAACCTTATTCAAAGCTATTTGATTTCTCCTACATATATTCATTTGAATTTTCAATCAAAGAAGATTGAATGGTTCAGTTAAATATGCACCTACTAGAAATTTCACATTGCATCCAATACAATTTTACTTGATTCAGGTGCATTTTATTTTCAATGAATAAAAGTTTATTCGAATGAAATCAATAATCTTTCATTTGATTCAACTAAAATTCGAGTAGGTTCATATTCAAATAGAAATTTAGTTGATTCAAACAAATCTGAATATTAAATTTTCTCGCTGAATATATGATTGATTTTTAATTTATATTTGTCTCGGACAGCACAGCAGTCCCAAAACCAAAAGAATTGTAAAAAGGATCGTAAAATAAATTGAAAACAAATGTTTGGTTGCACATAAAAGGGAGCTATTATCGATTTCCCTCTCGGTAAAATAGAGAGGAATGAAATGGAGTGTCCAGTTATTCAATACCATTCGTTTTTCTAACGAAGGTGGTTCATCCTTTGTCTAAAACGTTGGAGCGAACTTTGAAACCAACTCATAACTGGAGAAAAAGAGGGAGAAAGAAAGAAAAATCGTTTGACAACAAAAGGGGCTGCAGGCCAGAAAAGGGAAATTTATGTATGTACCGTATAGTGGTGCAACAACGCCATCTGCGAAGAATTCCATCCGGTCCGTCAGTTTTTCAGTTTCTTTCCCATATGATTTGGGTCAACTGGACGACCGACCAACCGATACGTATAACCACTTGCAAAGATCTTCGCATCGCCTTCTTTTGGGGTTGAAACGATTCGAACCTTTTCTTCTAATGATCCCTGATTTCTCGGTGAGTTAAGGCCAAACTTCTTATGAACTGCCGAAAAATCGTATATAAATGATGGACATGTGGACCCAAGTACCATATATTACTTCAACTGAATAGGGGATGATTACCTGTCACCATTTTTTGTTTGACATTCATTACTGGAAGTGAAAATGAAGTCGTGATATAACGTTTTATATGAAGTTTCGAAGAGATTTCTCTCTTAAATTCCACACAAGTCTCAACCTTCTTAGAAAACGTTGCATGAGATGTCTAAAACATGTCTTATGCTTGTCATCATCCCGATGCTCTCATTGATAACGCTTTACAAAAAAAATTAATTTGTAATTTATAAATCTTAAAAATCTTGTATCAATCATCACCTGTTTCTCATTGTTTCAATTTTCTGCTTTTTTTTGACATTTTGGGTTTTACCTGGAAGTCGTGAACCTATTTTATTGAGAAAGTTTCTCTTTTACCCTTTCAAAAGATGGACAACGAGACAACATATTTCATTTCAAAATGCATTCGACCAAGTTATACCTTTGAAGATTCTGTCTAAACGCATTTGACTGTCCCGAGAGAGAAGATGGTCATTTGTACCTCACGCCAACGACAAAAAATCTTAATGATTGTTCTTTCGGGATCCAAATCTCGAGTACTAAATTTTCAACCTTTTGTTCTGTTTTCTCCAGAAAGGATTCGAGCTGTGGTTCGTTATGCCCTTCTCGGAAAATGAAAAAATCACCTCCTCCTTCTTCTTCTTCTCAGATAATAAGATATAAAATGTTTTACAAGAATCAGTTTTTTCCTTGTTTGAATTTTAGAAAAATTATAAAACAAAAAAGAAGTTTCAAATGTTACGTATCATTTAAAAGAAAAAAAGGAAGTCAAACTCGAGGGTATATGCACTTGGCATATGGCTATCGCGTGGGCGTGTGCCGAGTACGTATATGTATGTGTGGTACAACATCTACAGAACATTTATCTCGAGTGTCGTTTCACCGAACTTTCTCTGACACAATGTCACTGTTATCCTACCCTATTCGTACTTTTCTTCCCTCCTGTTCCTCCTGTTGTTCCCTCTCTTGTGTCGATCGAGAAGTATCCTCGTGAATCCTTGAAATGGACCTTCATTCAATAAGAGACACACCATTTCGTCATTTGCATCGTTCACGATTTATCTTCGTACGGCAGATCGACGACCCGCACCGTCCTTTCGCCCACAATTTCGCACCTTTCGCCTTTTCATTATGACGAACGTCGCTATGGCAAAACGATCATCAATGAGAAAAATGGAAAAGAGTAGCTTAATGATGCCATGTCGTGTTTAACGACAATCGTCGAACCATTTCCAAAACGTACCTCTCTATTGCTTTCCCTGGGAACAAACGAGTATAATATCAACCCTAACACCACTCAAAGATTTTTAGAACGTTCTAAGAACGTCCGAACGCGTTTAAAACGTTTCAAGAAACTTCGTGCTATTGAGAAAATGATATATCGTTTTTCTGTCACGGTGTTTAAAATTTTTCGATGCGAACGATAATCGATAGCAAAATTCAGACTGTTGAACATTCTTGGATAAAATTTTTCTTACGAGCGAACACTTCATTGAAAGATGATCACTATATCACGGAGGAAAAAAATATATTCATATATTGATAGCAGATATTTTTGCGAGCCTCGTTAAAAATCCGTTGCTACGACCAACTGAATTACTAAGACAGCAAAATTTTCAGTATCATATACAGAATAGCAAACAAATCCTGTCGAAGGAATTTGCTGCTCCAGCAAAAGTTAATTGCCAAAACCAGATTTCGTACGAACCTTTTATGAATTCATTCTACTTTCTGATGAAAAGAATTTAAAATTGGTTGCACAAATGTGGTCTTGCGGAAAATGTTTATCACAGGATGAGAAATGTAGCTGATGCACAAAAAGATTTCCTTTCGTCACGCACAACCATCAGTCAGTGAAGTACCTTACATCTAACAATTCCATATGAATTCTTAGAAATTTGTCCATAAAAAACATAATATAATGTTGAAAAAGTGCATGAAAGGGGATGAAGAATGCATTCCAAAAATACGCGATACTTTGGTCACTTGAGAATGATGTATCGTCTAGTTTATGAAGAGGTAACCAGGTTAAAGGTATTATTGTCGTATACGGTGTAGTCTTGACATGAAAAACCTGATTTTAGTTACGGTTTAGACAATTTGTTCCGTCAAGATGGTCCACGATTAGCGTCTTTTGAGTCGTAAAGAACGATACAACCCTTCTTCGCGTCAGTCGCCAATATGAATTGAGACGTTTAGTCAACAAATAGACAAATTTTATACAAAATTTGAATAAGGTTTTATCGTTCTCCCTGAACTTCTTGGCACTCCACAAGCACAAGATTGATTTGATTGAAAGAAAATTCTGGAAAACGAAGTTTATACAAATACCAACAGATAACACATAAGAAACTAGACAAAAAACTCTAAAAACATGGAACTTTTTCACATTTGATTTCTTTCTTCCACATACACATTCCTTACTTGCACGTGTGTATGTGTACCTAACACATTTTTTTTCTTCTTTGAATCAGTTCAAGATGGATATACCAGACCGCCGGACTACGATTTATCGTTTCCGTTAGCGTCACAAAAGAAAGAGGTGACCGTATAAGACCCCCTTAGGTGGTGAGGCCCTTGACCATTTCGAGATTTTCGTCCAATGCGGCAACTTTCATGTACTTTTTCTTTTTTTTTTCCTTTTTCTATCTTCAAGCCAACACATCGATAAGCCAACGCAAAATTATACAAAATACTTGATATTTGTTTGTCACCGTTCTTTCAGATATAACCAAAAAAGCTAGATCGAGTAATCGACTAAATGAAACTCTTCGAAATTAAAACGATGTTCCACTCCGAACGATATGAATATAAAATTCAATACCTCAGGGTAAACTTATATGTAATTTATCGGTTTAAAGAAGAAAAATGAAAGATTTTTCGGGCAATAAGAAGAAGAAAAAGATGAAGAAGGAGAAAAACGCGGTTAAAGTCGCAAAGGGACTAAAGCGAAACGAGGGAAGGGCAAAGGACCCTCGTCCTGCAAAATATCAAAGGCTCAGTAGGGAAATTGAAAGGCTTTGTATGGAAATAAGAATGTATCGACTGTCCCCAACAACAACAACTGATGTGGGGACACGATTTTCAAATCTTAAATTCAAGCGATGCGAATGTAAGAGAAGAACGAATGTATTTCGAGCCACGATGAAAACGTTTTGATGTGGGTCAGAGTTGGATAAATTCTTGATAAGGAGTTACATCACGTATGTCACTGATAAGTGATACGTTTGCAAAAGTAAATATGAAAACTTTCTTGTTCGTTCTCGGAATTTCACTCTTCACGCGTGATTATGATATTCGCAAGGCCGTATGGTGTATTCTATGAAATAACTTTAGCGGTTCTTCTTCGGCTTTGGAATTTTCAAAAAGTTTCAGAAGGATTTGGATGGACAGTTACGAATTTATTGAGAGGTCGAAAAGGATTGTTTTTCGTGGTATCATGAAGTAATCTGTCTATGACGTCCGTGGAGAACAAGTCTCGAGGAATGCTCGATATTCACAATTCATCGAGACTTCTGTATAAAATGTGTATCTAGCTTCAATAAATTCTTATAAAATCTGCAGGCAGGGGAAAATTCGTGCTGAAAAAGCGATTCCGAAAAATCTGCTTTGCTAAATTAGCAAAACGATTGCTGTTTCAGCCAAAAATATTGCCAGTTTAGCAAGATATTTGCTAATTCAGCAAAATTTTCTAGCCCTCTGTGTATTTATAATTCCGGATCGCTGAATGGCAAGCGCTGGTTGAAAGAGCAAGATTTTTGCTGTAATAGCAAATTTCTTGCTAATTCAGCAACAAGTTTTGCCATATCGGCAAAGCAAATCTTCGAGGTTTGCTGTTTCAGCAACTTTTTTTCTCTGAATGTGGATTGGAACTTGATACATACACTGACAGAATTGTATTTGAAAAATTAACGTGAAATCTCAGTGATCAAGGGACAAGTAGGAATTTTCTAAAAATATTACTGCGCATTTTGTCAAATTTAGAAAAAATATCACTTTCAACTGTTTAAAAACTCACTCATTTTCACAGGCTGCATAGTAATTTTGTGAAGAATTTTTACTTGTCCTTCGATCACTGCAATTCTTTCAGTGTAATTTGTACAAAAATATCCATACAGGAATATTGGACATCCGTAAATGATTTGAACAAAGCCAATGTTGTCCCTAACAGCACAATGTGTCTCTGAGACGTTTTCTGAACGTTCAGGAAACTTCCCCTACGTTCTATAAACCTTCCATAAACGTTCCAGTGGCACATTGTGCTGTCAGGAGTGAAGATTGATTTGTAATTCATCATCCATGGTGGAAAAATTCCATAGAATTTGGTTGAATTCCGATGTTGCTGAAGTTTGAATCGTTTATTGAAACGAATTTGTCATCAAATAACGGATTACTTTGACGTTAATGACCCGAAATTCTGCAGTACTGTTTTTGAGCAATGTTTTAAATTTCAAACAGTTCATTTGAAAGATTGAGTAAGGATCATTCCCCGGATTTCATAGCTTCAAATTTTCGTTTCGCTGCTGTAAGCGATTCAAACTCCAGCAACATGAATTTCGTTCACTTTTGGTGCATTCGGTTTTCATTAAAAATTCGCAAAATAGAACTGAAGTCAACAAAATTTCGGTGAAATTCGATAATCGTCCACAGAATTCAATAACTTTTAATGAAATTTTGAGCTTCCATTGGAGTTTGTTGAAGTTTGAGGATTTTTATTTAATTTTATTGAAACATCGCTGTGCCAGAAAAGAACAAAATTTCTCCGCAAAGGATTTTTCTCGTAGCAGTAATCGATCGCCCGTTATAACCAATTGTTTTTCATCAAAAAACCATAAGAAATTTATTTGTTCAGCGAGAAAATTGTCGGATTGCATGTTGGTTTTCACATATATCGTTAAATTTTGAATCGTTTACCGAAACGAATTTGAAGTTGAATATATTCATATATGAACTAAGATCAGAATTGATGAAAGTGTTCCAAAATCTATCCCCTTCTTAGCAGAATCATCGACTGCAAACGGATTAGCAAAAAGCTATAGGTTTCAGTAAGATTCTAATGAATTTTCAGGGCCCAATTTAAGGGTCGGTTCTAACCAAAAAGTTGAATCTACAAAAAGAAGGTTAGTTCTAGAAAGTAAAAACGGTGAGTATAATGTCGCGTTCCCAACCCTATTAAAAAATTCCACTAGAAAACCAATTGGTCTACCCGAAGAGAACATGAAGCTCTGACAAACGTTCAGATTAGATCAACATAAATGAGATTAAAGCTCCATTTGAGCTAACCCAGACAGCAAAGTGCTAGAAAAGTTCACAACTTCCCAACAACACGGAGCAACTGTTGTTGGAAAGTTGCTAGGAGGTTGTGTCGCCAAATGCGCAGCAATATGCAACAAACTTGAATGCTCTTGTCATGATGCTGCGAAGATTTTTGGATAAATGAAGCTATGATACGTGAGATCAAAAAATCCTCCAACAACAAACCCAAATTGGTGCAGCAGCATTGAAATGACAGTTGCACCGCAACTTTTGCTGTCAGGGCAAGTTTAGGCTCATAAACATTCGACGAAGGTCTGATGGATGTTGCAATGTTCGCTTGAAAATAATTTCAAGGAAGGTTCATAGAACGTTCAATTTCAATTTTTCAATATAAGTTTTTTTCAGTCATGTTTTTTCACGAAAAAATGAACGATAAAGGAAATTATAATTATAATTGAAATTCCTTCTGAAACATGCTCAATTGAAACTCGAATGAATCTCCGAAGAACCTTTAATAAACGTTTTATGAACCTTTCTTGAAAGCATTTTTAAGCGGACATTCGAATGTTCATCTAAACTTCGTAAAACGTTTAAGATCCTAAAACTTGTCTCCAACGGAGCTTCAGGCTGATCTATGTTGATCTATTCTGAACGTTGCTCGGGGTTTCATGTTCTCTTCGGGTAATTTTATTGTAATCTATGGGTTTCTCTCGATTTTCCATGTAGAACTCAATATTCTATTGGTTTTTATTGGTACAATCGTTAAAATCCCATGAACACCGGTGGAAAATAATTTCCTATTGGAAAATCATGTCGTTTTGTCACAGGACCTACGGGAATGTATTGAAATGTATTGGAATCTTTCAACAGGGAAAATAACTGGCATATAAATTAAATTGAATTATATATGAATTGTATATATAATTTTGAAAATCTTTCCAGTTGGATTTTTTTTTTCTCTTTCCAAAGTGAGTATCCAATATTTCGGTTAATTTCAGATTTCCCAATTCGAAAAATAATTACTTCTTTTTCCCCTACACAGGGAAAATCAGGAAATTTCTGCCACTTTGGGCAGATTGTTGAATAATTCAAAAACAAAAATTGCAAGAATTCAAAATGTCAGACATTTGAGAGTACACTGTAAAAAATATTCGTGAATTTCCAAGCAGAAAAGTATGGTGAAAAACTTACACACTGAGAACCCAATTTTTTAGATTGGAAGAAATTTTTTTTTGTCCTCATTCCAATAAATATTTTGTTCAATCAAAAAAACCTCAGTTGGAAGGAAAAAGTTTTCATCAAACTGAAACAAAGAATTTTCAAATTGGAACAAAGATATATTCCTTCTTAAATTTGAAAAAAATTACTTCAATCCAATCAAAAATTGTTTCATTGAAATGATTTATTTTTCCCATTGAAAACAAGATTTACCAGAATGAGGGCAAAGAAATTTTCTTCCAATCTAAGAAATTGGGTTCTCAGTGCAGATTGGTAAATTTCCAAATTGTTTGGAAACTCACAAATTTTCTGTAAATTTCCAAACAATTTTTGTGATTTCCCAGAAAAACTTTGTCAATTGCCAAAAATTGTTTGTAATTTCATCCACTATGTTTGTGAACTTACCAAAAAATGTTTGGTAAAAAACTTCCAAACCTTTTTTTGGAAGTTTTTTTACAGTGTACTATAAACCAGTTTATGATATTCGTTATTTCTTTCTAAACGTCTTATGAATTCTATGTAAAACTTTTGCAGAATTATTCACGAATTCTATGTGTCCATAAAGGAGTTGAAAAGAATCCGAAAAAAATCATTCATCTGGACCTGTTTTCGAACATGTGTGTTGTGTGGGGGGTCAAGTTATTTGGTATTCTACTTTTCCGCCTCCCAGTCCCCGGGTGGCATACGGATAAATCCGGATATGGAATCTATTGCAAGAAATCCTGCCAAAGAAAATCCAAATGAATCCGGTTGAGTACCCAATTACCCAAGTTATAAATTGATTTTGTTTGACTCATTGCCGTATGAGTTCTCAATAAACCCGAATACAACCGTATACGAAATGTGTTCTGAAAAATGTTGCCAGATAGAACCCGAATAAACCTGAATTGAGTACCAATCACAGTAATTATATAACACCAATGTAACTGTTATATAACAACTTGTAACATATCACATGAAGTACATGTTACATGTGAGTTGCACATCAGTCACCGTTGCCAAGTTGAAGAGAACTATCCTCCCCGAAGGGAACATGAAGCTCCGACGAACGTTCAGAATAGATCATGATAGATCAGACTGAAGCTCCGTTGGAGCTCAAGTTTAGATTCGGAAACGTTCGACGAAGGTCCGATGAACGTTGAAATGTCCGCTTGAAAATAGCTTAAATGAAGGTTCATAGAACGTTTATTAAAGATTCTACGAAGATTCATTCAACCTTCGGTTTTTTATGTTTCAGACGGAATTACAATTATAGTTAGAAATGCCTCAATCTTTCATTTTTTCGTGGAAAAATATACTTTGAAAAAAACTTTGATCGAAAAATTGCAACTCGAACGAACCTTTAGCAAACGTTCGATGAACATTTTATGAACGTTCATTCAAACTATTTTCAAGTGGACATTTCAACGTTCATCGGACCTTCGTCGAACGTTTACGAATCTAAACTTGAGCTCCAACGGAGCTTCAGTCTGATCTATCATGATCTATTCTGAACATTTGTCGGAGCTTCATGTTCCCTTCGGGTCAGGGAAGGATTTTCGTTGTACATACAAAATTTCTTCATTCTCTTCCCCATTTTTTCCTCAAAACATGGAAAATAATATAGACTTGGACAGGGAGAACTTTTCCACGGGTAGATCCTTCCCATTCCCGAAGAGAACATGAATCTCGGATAAACGTTCAGAATAGATCAACATAGATCAGCCTGAAGCTCCGTTGGAGACAAGTTTTAGGATCTTAAACGTTTCACGAAGTTTAAATGAACATTCCGAATGTCCGCTTAAAAATGCTTTCAAGAAAGGTTCATAAAACGTTTATTAAAGGTTCTCGGGAGATTCATTCGAGTTTCAACTGAGCCTGTTTTGGAGGGACTTTCAATTATAATTGTGCTTTCCTTCATCGTTCATTTCTTCGTGAAAAAAACGTAACTGAAAAAACCTTATATTAAAAGATTGAAACTCCTATGAATCTTCGGTATATCTTCAATGAACGTTCTATGAACCTTCCTTGAAATTATTCTCAAGCGGACATTATAACGTTCATCAGACCTTCGTCGAATGTTGATGAACCTAAACTTGAACTCTAACGGAGCTTTAGTCTGATCTATGTTGATCCATTCTGAGCGTTCGTTGGAGCTTCATGTTCTCTTCGGGATTACAAAGTGTTCCAAAAGAGTTTCAAAAGAACTCGCGAATGTCTGAGGAATCGAATTATTTCCAAACTCTTTAAGAACACTTTATATTCTGAAAGAGTTCTTTGGGAGTTCTTCTTTCAGAATTCATTTGAGATTCTTGTGTGCTGTCTGGGTAGTGATGGGGATCTTTAACCCTAGAACGGGCATGTGCCCAGACAAATTCCCGGGTGGGTGGGATTCCCAAATTCGCATGTGGACTCAGGTTCCGCCCAGGACGAGCCAGGTCCTGCCTGGAACCCCTCTAGTTCCCGCTCGGGGCCGGTCAGGACCTGGCCAGGACCTGGCGGGTCCCGGCCAGGAACCTGAGTCCACATGCGATTTTGGGAAGCCTGCTCACCCGGGAATTTTTGTCTGGGTGGAGTCTTTCAGGACCCCAGGACATTTTTCTCTACCCCAGCATCTGAGTCTCTCTTTATCTCTGTAGTTCATCACCCAAATATTTTCAAAGCATACATCCTGTCGAACAACAACCGCCCATAGTGAGTTGAAATCCGTTTAGTTTCAAATGAGTGACAGCCATTTGAAATTTCCTGTGTTTTTCACTTGCCCGTTCTGGGGTTAAAAAGGATTGATCTTTTTTGATACAAAAAATATATCATTTTTATAGATTTCAATAAAAATTCGATAATTTTTATGTAAAAAAGGATCGATTTTTTCCAAGGATCCCCATCACTGATAATATTCTAAAAGAATCCAGTCATGTCTCAAAACTCGACCTCTTCCAAAGCTCTTTATGGATTCATCGGTTCAAAAAGAGTACTTGAGAAATTCTATTTTTGTTCTTGAAAAAGAATTCTTCGGCCGCTATACGAATAACAATTTTTCGAGATCATCGCGGTCTATCTTATTGAAACGAATTTCTAGTTGAAAACAAAAACACTGGAATGTTGATATGTTTAATTCCTTCTATAATCCTCAAACGGTAACCATGGGGCATTTGTGTCCAGCCCAACATAAAAAAAATGGCTTCAAATCGGTTGGTTGATTTCAAGTAGTGATGAGGATTCTTAGAAAAGAACGATCCATGTGTATCTAAAAAGTATCGAATTTTTATTGAAATTTATAAAAATTATATATATTTTATATCAAAAAGGATCGATCATTTTCAAAGATCCCCATTACTAATTTCAAGGTTCAATGTTAATAATTTTGCATTCTGATGTAATAATTATGTAAAAGCGCCTGCCCATACAGCACAAGAGTTCCCACAAAGAGCTCCCGTTATGCTAATCAATATGTATTCATTATGACTATTTTGAATTCAAAATGAATTCTCAATGAACATCTTAATGTTCAGAAAGATCTCATATCGGAACTGCATGATGAATTCTTCAGGCATTCAATATGTTTTCATTTGGAATCCATTGAGTTCATATGGAATTCATTCTAAGTCGCATAACGGGGACTATTCAAGAGGTCTTTGGGAAGTCTTTATAAATTCGAATTGATCAATTGTGCTGGCTGGGTGTATTGTCACTGTATTGCATCCTTTTCCCTCAAAGGGCATTAAGGGAATACAACGGGCGTACCATCCGAGTAAAGACTGTCTGCAAAGTTTCTCCGAACTGAATTCGTGAAATAGTCTGGAATTTTCAGAGTGTAATCTTTGGATACTTTACAAATTGTGTTAAATAGGTCGAATTAGGTTAAATTTCCAGGAAAAGTTTTTTTCTCAGTCGGTAAAAGAGAATTTTTTTTGAAATTTGAAATTGGGACTATGTACCATAATTTGTAAAATATCAAAGATTGTTCCCTAAAAATTTCAGACTGTTCCGTAATGTCAGTTCGGAGAAATCTTGCAGAAAAATTTTTTACTCGGATGATACGCTGGTATCTTCTTAACAAGTGCTCAAAAAGACGTTATTATTTGATGGATAACATCCCACTTAGCACCCTGGTCTTGATGGATTCATAAAAAATTCTTCATGAATTTATTGGGGGATTCTTTGAAAGTGCCTGTATAACAGCCCGGGAAAAAAAATTCCATATATGGACCCATATATGGATTCATATATGCATTCATATATCAGCATATATGGATTTTGGCCATAAATGTTTATATATGGTCATATATGAAAGTGGGGAATCTATCAGCATTGATCTCACTTCTCTCTCCTTTGGTTTTTCATCACATTCCATCTAAAATTGTGACATTTTCGTACATATATGGATGTATATGATAATGTATGATTGAATATGATCACATATGGCCATATACAGTCTCATTCATACATGATCATATATGGCCAAAATCCATATATGCTCATATATGATCTCATATATGTTTATATATGTTCATATATGATTCATATACGCTCATATACGACCATACATGAATTATTTTTTCCCGGGAGTTAAGAATGAATCCTTTATGAATCCCTGGTGATCGAAAAGAATTCTTCAAGAATTTTCAAGAATTCATTACGGATCCTTTTGGGACCGAGGTAACGGAAGTTCATTCGGGACATGCTTGTCTTGTATGGTGTGAGGAATCTTCATATTTCGTTTGAGACCCGATACAGCATAAGCATGTCCCAAATAAACCCCGTGATGTCAGTTCCGAAAGAATCCATAATAAATTCTGAAGAATCCTTCGAGGATTCTTTTTAAATACCAGTAATTCATAAAGAACTCATTTTTGGCTGTCTTAGGGGTACTCTTAAAGAATACCACGATGAATTCATACAGAATGCTTTATGAATTCATCAGGGCCAGGGTGCTGTGTGAACTTATGAGTTCATTAGTTGAAAAAGAATTTTAATACAAGTTTTATACGCGTTATTGAAAAAGAATTCTTCATGTATTATACCCTAACAGCACGATGTGTCTCTGGGACGTTTTCTAAACGTTCAGAAAACCTCTCCTACGTTCTATAAACCTTCCATAAACGTTCCAGTGGCACGTTGTGCTGTCTGGGTACGAAAGGGATTATTCAACTTTTGAGTTCCCCAAAATTTTTATAGAATTTACACCATCTCCACGCAGCACAAGAGTTCTAAAAGAGCTAATAATTGATACGATGTATTTTTCAAAAACTCTTTTTAGAACCCTTGTGCTATCTGGGTTTTTTCCAAAAAATTCTATACTGCGTGCCGTTTGAAATTTCATGCGAGTGATGACATCTGTTGGCTCAAAAATACATTCCGATGACAACTGTTTTGACGTCCAACAATACCGAACGAGCATTTGAAATTTCCGAATTCACAAAAGATATCACCGCAAAAAGAATTCCATATATCTAATTACATTTTTTTTTCGACAGAACTGACTGACACAGTAAATAATACACTTGAACTCCTTTGCAACTGCAATAAATCGCAACCCACCGCTTTCAAGCGAAATGAGATTATCGAATCGTTCTGAAGTAATGACAATAATACGAAAAATTTCCCGTTGAATGCGATTGGATATCGCATTCGTGCTCCCTTCAATTCAGTACGATTGAACTTGGCCCAGTGATGGTTTCTTTTTTTTTTATTTTTTTTTTATTTTTTTTTTAATTTTTTTTTTTTCAGTGATGGTTTAGACGCACAAGCTAAGGGTGCTCTTCCATGGCACTGAAATTGAATCGGAACAGAACAGGGATTTCAGTAGTCTTTCCGTTCCGTTCAACCCAAATAGCGCTGCTCTCCCATAGGTTGGAATCATTCCAGCCGTAACAACTTTAAATGGAATGTATTAGCTGTTTCTCATGAAGAGTTCCAATGGAAATTTATATTTCATCATTGATTTGTTAATTTTCCATTCCGCCGGAATGTATTCCAGTTCATGGGAGACAGTCGCTGGCATCCGACACAGCACCACAGTTCCATATGGATTCGCAAAGAACTCCATAAAAAGAATTCAATATGAATTCTTTAATAAGAGTTCTTAAAGAATTTATAAAGAATCCAATCAGATCGTAAAGAATTCTAAATGAGTTCTTAAAGAGCTCAGAAAAGAGTTCATGAAGTATTCATAATGATTCGCAAGGTATTCTCAAAGAATCCCCGGAATGTCAGTTCAGAATGAATCGCTGGGGGAGTTCTTTTTCTCGTCCAAAAGAACTCCTAAAGAGCTCTGTGAAGAATTCAAAAAGAAGTCTTATCAAGTACTTTTTAAGTTAATGTTGAAAATTTCTATTTATTTCATAGAAATATAAAAGTACTTGACAGGAAAAAAGTACCCTGAGTACAAAAAGTGATTGAGGATGCCCATCTCTGTTTATAAGTTTCCTAATTTTTCAAATTCATTTCCATCAACTTGCTGAAATTTGACTTGATTGAAATGTTACAGCGATTTATAATGGAATGTTTTATTGTATAAAGAATTTCAGAATTTATTAGCAAATATTTTTGTATGAAATCAATTCTAAATGTACCTTGCGTCAAGTTATAAAATACATTTAATGCTTCACATTACCCGATAAAAATAATCTCAATTTTTTTACATGTCCTTTACACTGCTAATGGTTGATCACATTTCAATGTATTTAGAAATAGTCTGGTAAAATCAAAATATGGCCCTTGAAAACATTTCTGCAATTCCTTCGCTGAGTCTGTGACGCTGTTTTCTTTCTGTTAACTGAGATCAAGCAATGAAATCTTGTACATACATGACACCTCACTGTAAGGTCGAAGAGTGACTGAATATACATACACCAGTATCCGAATGTCTGTTCCATAACATCCTTCGATATTGTTATGGATTTGTGTTGAATCTTTTTCAGTTCGATTAGAATTACTCACTTTGAACTTTTCAATGAATTTGTAACGAATTCTTTCAACTCTTCTACAATATTCCGGGATGCTCGGGTGAACGGTTTGAAGATTTTTTGGAGTGTTTCAATGAATCATTCAAATTTTTTGAAAAGCACATATAGAATTCTTAATGAACTTTTGGAGAATTCTTCATGAACTCTTGTAGAATTCTTTATGAATTCTTCAAGACCTCTTTGCGAACTGTTTTGGGATTCTCTAAGAATTCTTTTGGACGAGAAAAAGAATTCCCCCAGCGATTCATTCTGAACTGACGTTGCGGGGATTCTTTGAGAATTCTTTTTGAATTCTTTCGGATGAGTTATGGAGTTCTTCAAGAATTCATGTGGGATTCTTGAAGAATTCTTTCAGAACTCTTTTTGCTGTGTGGGATGAGTACCAGGGTTGGGTAGGTGTAATACTAGACGTATAATACGGAATGATACGTAGTGTATTTTACGTATTATACCTTGTACCAAACCCCTTCTTCAGAGTCTTCTCATGTAATATACGTAATTTACGTATTATACATTACGTATCATGCTTTGTAATAAATGTAACAAACCGTCAGTGACGCGTCCAGTGATGCCAGTGGATGCTTCCGACATTCGTGCAAATTTCAATGAGAAGGAAAAGGACACAAATACGCAGAATTGTAAAATTTGCGAAATTTGCACACATATCGGAAGCATCCAGTATTTTCTAGAAAAATTTTCAGATTTTTTGGCATTGGTCATTTCTTTCTAAATTAAAAATATGATTGGCCGGTTGTACAAGAAATAACCAATCATCAGATGCTGAACATTTTTCCAGGGAATACTGGCAACGCTGAACGCGTCATGACCCAACCCTGATGAGGACGGTTGGTGGATTTAATCCGTTCCCTGCAACTTTCATGACTTTCATCAACTTAAGAACACCCACAATTAAATTCCGATTGTAACCATAATATTTGATTTGGAAACTTTCAAACGGTCTCATTTATCAGCATGAATCATTCCTCAAGTGTTCAGGTATTTGGAATTTAAGTTTTATCAATAATTTGTGAATTGTGGCGTAGTTTTCCACAACTCATCAAAAGTAGCAGGGAACGGATTAAATCCACCCACTGGACCCAAGGTTAGGGTGGCGTCACACAGTGGTCACAGATCTGAAACGCCGACCTTACTCACACGAACGTAACAGTATATACATGTGAGGACATGTACGTGTCAATCTTCACATGCATCCCAGATAACACACGGAGAATTCTTTTTCAAGAGCAAGAATAGAACTCTTTAAGAATTCTTTTCGAACTAATGAATTCACATAGAGCTCTGAAGGAGTTCAATCTGTCGGACATTAACAAGCTCTTTGAGAATATCAGAAGTATTGTTTGAGTACTCTCTAAGAACTTGTTAATGTTCGGCAGATTGAACTCCTCCAGAGCTCTATATGAATTCATTAGTTCGAAAAGAGTTCTTGAAGAGTTCTATTCTTGCTCTTGAAAAAGAATTCTTCGTGGGTTATCTGGGATGCACATGCATGTGCCGTTGGGTCTGTATGAGTGAACGTCGGCGTTTCGGATCTGTGACCACCGGCGTCACATGGAGCTTAAAACGGGCGGATCGCGGAACGCGGAACCTTTGGTTAAAGAAACAGGCAAATATCCACCTCCCTCTTCAACCAAGGGTTCTGCTTCCCACTTTTCACCTTTTTTCAGCCCCATGTGGAGCCAGCCTTAGTCTTTTGTAACCATCAGTAACCATTTGAACATTATCGGAAAGATCCATAAACGCTTTTACGAACAAAGCTGAAAAAAAAAATTTTCAGCTGTAACTGTACACAAATCATTGTCAGAGTATACCAAAATCAATCATCAAACCCACTTCAATTCACAAAAGCCGCCTATGTTGATAAACTTCACCGGTTTTGAAATCTATTCAGAATGGTTTCGACGCGAGGCCCCAAATTTAAATTTTCTGACGGTGAGAAAGTGTTGTGCTATGAACCTGATCCAACAAAAGCCAAAGTTTTATACGATTCAAAGGTAATATGAATATATTTCACCTTTAGTTCATTATTATCACATTATCCAATCATTCATTATTATTCCATAATTAAATTAATTGCAGGTATTAGATGTCATTGTCAACAAAGATCAACGTGGAAGAAAGGCTGTAGAATATTTAATACATTTCCAAGTATGTTTCACTTCATCATTCAAATTTACATATTCATGTATTTCAAATATACGTTGCTCATTGACATTATTTTCACAGGGATGGAATTCGTCGTGGGATAGATGTGTCACTGAAGAGTATGTTCTGAAGGATACGGAAGAGAATCGTCAATTACAACGAGATTTAGCACAGAAGGCTCAACTTCAATTTTAAGTATTTTAAGAATTGACGTTGAATAAAACTTTATTCAAAAAAGTATTGATAGAATCTTGACAAGATTTTAATGAAGAAATAGATCTGAAACAACTAAGAAATTTGTATTGAAAAATAGTCAAGTGGATATAGTATCAAATTCATTTCCATTTGAAGTTCTGTTCGGTGATGCTAAATTAATTCCTTCTAATTACATTTCTATTGAACGACATTCACTTTTAAATATCACCGGCTAGTGAATTGATGCAGTAAAATTGAGAAACATGGATTTGTTGAATTCAAGTTATTATCAACAAATAAAATTTTTAATATAAAGAATCCATGCAGCAGAAATTGTCTGACAATGTCCTCAGCATGTCCTAGGGACATTGCAATATTCCTATGACCTCTTGGGGACATCGCCAGAAGATTTCCCTGATTAAAAAAATCTCTAGAATCTGACAAAATGGAGTTTCATGGGATTTGGTCAGAACATTGTGCAAGATTTAATCAAATTTAGCAAGAATCAATGGGTTTGTTTAACCAAAGTTGTGTTATGTTGGAATATATATGGAAAAAATTAACGAAATCGATTGAAGAATGTATATTTTCAATTCCATAAACAGGGGTGCCTATTTGTACAGAAGAGAACGTAAAAAACGCAGTCACAAATTATTAGATCGTTTAACGGAATCAGAAAATCAAGAACCAAGGAGGAGAGCGAGAAGCGGAGGTAGTCGAGCCACTTCAGCGACGACTGGCTCATCCGAAGACGGTAGTTCAGGACAACATGCGGATTATGACACGGAAGTAATAGATTTTTCCTCAACTTTCGTTACACAAATACTCTGCTAATAAATTCATTTAATAATCAATCGTACAATTAGGAAGTTATTACAGAAGAGGATACCGAAAGTAGCTCGGATTATGTGGAAGAAACTAGCGATGACGAAGATAGCGGAGGTGGTAGTCAATCTGGAGCTTCCGTTAAACCGGGCATAGATCTGGAAATAGGTACAACTTTGAAACGAATATTAGAACAGGATCACGATTTGATCACTCGTAAAAACAAGGTATTTCAATTGAAATTTCTGATTCCGTCACAACTTGAACGAAATTTGCAAAATAATAAATTTTTTAGCTCGCTGTTTTACCAGCACAACCTACTGTCATCAACATTTTGGAGTCTTGGGTACAACATTACACGACAACTCAACTCACGAATATACCTGAAAAACCACAACGTAATAAATCTAATAGCAGTGTGGAAAAAGTAGTTAACGAGGTCAATATATGTCGAGAAGTTGCAGATGGTTTGAGAATATATTTCGATTTTACTTTACACGATCTTCTTCTATACGAACCTGAAAAAGAACAATATCGTCACTTGAAAAATTCATTCTTATATTCCGATCATATAACAATCGTCAAAGAAGAACCTCTGGAGTGAGTATAATAAATAATCATAATGCACGTTTGTTCGAATTCTCTACTTCAACATCTCTTATTCCTTGTCAGAAACTCGGAAATTACGATAAAAGAGGAATTCGAGGATAACGAATACGCACATTTACCGCCTTTTCAAGAACACCAAGATATGGAAATTGAGAATTCATCCAAGTCGATTGCACCATGTAAAAGAAGACTGAGATCTTGTAGAGTAAGTTCGATGGATGAAAATCGACAATTAAGATCATACGAAGACTCGAAACCTGATGCAGGTAATTTGTCAAGGTACGAGTATAGTGGGCAGACAAATATTCACTTTTCTTCACACGATTCTTCCATTGAATTTATTTATTTTAGTAGTATGGCGAGTACCAGCTCACGTTGTTCTAGTCCTCGCGGAGTCACCCTCAGAATGCCAGTAGTTACTTCAGCTCAAATAGGGGCTTTACTTCAGCAATCTAACAAATGGAGATTAATTCCCGAAGCTTGCAAGTCGGATGGTTCTATTTTACCTTCCACTTATTACGGAGCTGTTCATCTAACGAGATTATTTGGTATGATGTTTTGATAAAAATTGATTTTTAGTTCCTGTGTTGGAAAGGCAAAATTGATATTCCATCACATAATGTGTCTATAAAAATCTTCATTAATTTATTCATTTTACCAGTGAGGCTACCTGATTTATTACAAGTGACGGATTTACCAAATAAAAAACTAAAAGTTCTTTTGAAATATCTGGATATGTTTTTGAGGTAAGTAATAAATGCTATTAAGAGCAATGAAGCACCAAAAGGAGCGAGTACAGTCTTGCGCCAACTTTTCTCATAAATTATGCGTTCAACGGAAATTTTTAGTGAATAATAATGAAATCCACGACTAGGATTAGACTCTAAATATTCCTGACGAATATAAACAAATTTTCAAAGTAATAACCTCCAACTGTGAAAAATTCTTTGTAATTTCTTTTCCTAATATATAGAAAACGATGAAGAAACCCAAATTAGTATTGAGAGTTCAATCTCAGGTATGTACTCAATTATCATCGATTTCAAATTCAAATTCATCAAGGAATTTATGAAAAAAGTTAGCGTAAAATTTTACCCATTTCTTCTGATGCTTGAGCGCCCTTGAATCACGTAAATTGATTCATAACACAATTTCATATTGTCGCTTTATTTCAGTTATTTGGAAATGCATCGAGAATGGTTCGGAGAACAATTTTATATGCAAGCTGATAATTTATCGATTCCACAAACGTGCACTTGATTAGGATTTTAATGTAATTATTATTGTACATACGACTAAATATATATATTTTTTATCAATAAAAAAAAAAGATCATGACATCTATACGAAAATTGTTTTTAATTTCAATTTCTACAGAATCGAACCACGTTCTCATTTTCCGTATACGCATCATTTAATTCCCTCATGCCATTATCGTGCATCATTTTGCGCAATCCTGTGAGAAATTCTTCCATGTGCTCTTTCTTCAATTCAGAAAGAAATTTTCGAGTTTCCACAAGAGCAAAGCCCCCTTTTCTCAATAATCCTACGAGATTTGGGATGTATTTGATCATGTTGTGAGCTATCCAAAGCAGATCAAACGTATTCGCGTAATCAGATTTATTCTCAAGAGTTTCTATGCAGGACATAGAATGAAATAACACCTGAAAGTTGAAGCATTCGTACGAAAATTTCGATAAAACCTGCGAATAAGCATAATATTAATATATCACCTTGATGTTTGGAATACTGTGCCAAGAAAGAGTGCTTTTATGCTTTTTCAAAGGCACAGTCTGAGCCCAGGATTCCGTTTCTATTTCGCTATCCGGCATTTCAGTAACAATTATTCCATTAATCAAAGACGAATCTCTATGCGCAGCGACTAATTCATCGCACAAAGGCTCTCCCGTTTTGATTTCATAAATAGCCCGCATTACTTCCCGTTCTGCGATATCCGTTGATCTGAATCTATTGCCCAAAATACGATTAACGAATCAGTACAATTTTTTCAACGTTATTCAAAAATAGTTTCTCACTTTTTATTCTTTTCCGTTTCGTCTAAAGCCCAAGTGTAAAACGGACCGTTGTTAATATCCCCCAAATAAGCATAATGTACAAATCCAACTCCGTGTGAAATGATATTGGACAAAAGAGTTGGATTGCTTCTGGCGGGTTCTCCTTCCAGCCAAGTGAACGCTATTCCATTATTCCTCCAAAATCTATAATAACTGCACCAATGTAAAATACCAATTTGATTTTCAAATACTTTACATACTTATATTCTTGCAGAGCGAGATTTGGTAATCCCCTGGGTTTCAAAACCATGTGAAAATCCCAATCAAAAACCCCATCTCTATAATCATAACGAGTTTTCAAAGCTTTTCTAACCCTTCGATCCCAATAATCTGTTATAGGAACGTTATCTAGGGTCGCTCGTTTCCAAAATCTATTTGAAAAAAAAAAATAAAAGTATGATGAAAATTAATTGAAATATTAAATTTCTGAAATATTTGACTTACTTGAAGATGGATTCTAGTTGATCTCTTTCACTGTATTTCAATTTTCGTAAATCTAACCATGAGCATTCAGACGTACCACTTGGAATATCGACCAATTGATCGCAGTATTGAGCTAAATATTTAGCAGTCGCAGGCCTCAAAAGCGTATTTCCCAATATTTCCAAATAATATCGAGTTGCCTCCTGCAACCCTTGAATTTTGAAAACCTGTATTATTTTGAGTAATAACTTCAAAAATGTCGATCGAATGTCCTCGAAATACCTGAGTTTTGATCCAAACAAATACTCAACAACAGAATTGATCTTGCAACCTGTTCTAAAGTTAGTTCAATGACATGATAAGTCATATTGCATTCAGGATGTAAATAGGACCGTGCTATTGTTTTCGTGATATGTCTTGCATCCGTAGCTCCTACAATCAAAAATTTCAAGGGTCCCAATTCCTTGTCTTTATTTTCAATTTCCGCTTGCAAATCCAACGGAGGACTATATCCCCACCACATTATTGTAACTATTTATTGTTTTCACTTGTGAAACTGAAATACAATACAACATTAAAAAGCCATTAAATGAGACTAGTTGATCTAACTCTAGATAGCTAAAGAAATAGTTGATTTCCATAGTAACCAGCGACCAAATTCGATCGATCGCTTGAAAATAAGAGAAAAAGAAACACTGGAAGTAACGTCTTTAGACTTATAAAACCATTTATTAATTTACAGCTACTGTGACACAGATAAAAATAAACACCCTTTCTCGCACTCTCATCAGTACATATCAATACAATTCAAACAGTCCTTTGTTCTTTTTTTATCATAATGATATTCATTTATCTCTTTTTTTTTGCGCTCTTTTATTTCCACAACGTTGTAAGAGATCTGTGATAGGTCCTTTATGTTGAAAAATAGTCACAAGTTGAGCACGCGCTTCGTTCATTCCTTCGCTAATCAAACTGCTTCGTTGCATATTTCCTTTAATTAATTCATTAACACGTTCAAGTCCGTCGTCTTGTCTACCTTTCACGGTTTGTTGCGATTCCAGAATTGTTAGCGTTGTTTTCAATTTTTCGTGCACCTACGGGTAACGAATAATAAATGATCAATGGAACTTTCATCACGATGCAAATCCACTGTTCTGTAATAGAAATATCATTATAGTTACCTGTTTTTCTAAATCCGCAATATCTTCCATTTGAGCGGTAAGATGATATACTTTCCAACCATTGAGTTTTTGTAGCACGTGTTTCTGTTGTGCCAATTCAGCAACCGTTGGCCTCCTTTCTTCACGAGGTCTTACATCCCCTGGTCTTCTATAATGATGGAGTCTAACGTTCCATCGATTCTTCCACGAAGATCCTACATAAAAAAAAACAGTTAAAAATAATCTGACATTACAGAAAACTGTTCACAAGTACAAACCTAATAAACTTGGAGTAGGTCGCGTCCGTACAGCATGAGCTGGAGGATTGACAAATTTGTTATCTTGTGAAACGTTGGAGATTTGTTTTTTCTCACTTGCTTTTTCTTTAGATTCCTCTTTGACTTCTCGTTTGATTTTCTCTTCCGTAATAAATTGCATTTCTTCTTCCGTGCACCGTGGTTCCGTTAACTCAACGCCGGTCAATTGTTGTTTACGAGGTTTTTTCCTAGGTGACATTTCGGCAATCGAATTTACAGGTATTCTGGATTGTTCAGGTTCCTCGTCAAGACCCGGCGACGAAGTAGCGGACACGGTAGTGGATCCCGAACTCTGACATCCTCCTCCATCTTGATCCCCTCTTGGAGAACCGGGTGGACTCGAGGGTGTTGCGCTCAAAGAAGCAAGTACCGGTACTAGATTTTTAGCTGCCCCTACGTCAAATATTCGTCCATTAAAAAACTGCACTCATTTGGAAGGTTTCTAAAACTTTACCTTTAACAGGGGAAGTATCGTGATCCCTTTTTCTGAGTATACTAGGTCTCGGTGATGCATTAGGTTTACCATGTGGTTCGTCGTAACTGGATTCTACCAGCAGCCTCACTGGTTGCACCGAAGTTTGACGATATTGAGAATAAGTTCCTAGAATAGTTGAAAATCTTACTTAGCGTGCAAAGAGGATGAAAAGACAGCAAGAAGGAACAAAAAAAACTCGAATTTTTTTTATAAATGCACAACCGTGAGTTCTTTCGAGAACTGAAGAAGATGCAAAATTCGCTTCAACTGAAAATCAAGCACAAACCTACTCACCTGCAGTCTCAAAACAAGTAAGTACTATCAACCAGACAACAAAAGAAGCAAAATATTGGCTTTTAATCTGTAACGAGCTGCAGAACATATTGCGAGTAACAAGCATTAATATAAAGAAAATAACCCCTCATTTTGAAAGTTGTTGCTTTTTGTTTGGAGATATAATTTTACAACTCATCAGAACCGAACACACTCACTCACCCGCAGTCTCAAAAGAGTAATAAGTAGTGGTGTGAGGTGGATGCAGGTATTGACCTTGAACCGGTTGTCCGCCGGCAACGGTTGAATTATTGGTACTGGTACTTGTAGCGGAAATTCGAAGTCCCGTGGGTTGGGGCTGACCGGTCGATGGTTTGATTTGAACAGTCGTTTGACCGATGTTTTGATTTGATGTGGCTTTTACGGCAGATGTTGCCGCGGTCGTTACTCTAACGGATGTTATGGGCATCGAATGAAAAGGCATTCCCGGTATTTTTGCCACTGTAGTAGGAACGGGTTGGGATATTCTGGATGCATTCGAAGTATTCGCTGTGGTAGTTATTACTCTCGTTACCGTACTGATGTTCGATAAACACGAAACAGCTTGAACGACTCTCGCTGTGCCGGGTTGTTGGGGTTGTTGTTGTTGTGGTTGTTGCTGTGGTTGTGGCTATATATAAATAATATAAATGTAATGATTTTTATTTGTAATTATTCATTATTCAACTTACGTGTTGTTGAGGAATAACAATACGACCCACGGTGGCTGTGGACGGTCCAGCTGTCGCTTGATTAAGGTTCAACTGTCGACAAACGGTTGGTTGCACGGTGATAGAAGTGGCACTGCCGACTAATCTATTCGCAGTTCCCGGAGTCGGAGCGGTTATACGATTAATGGAACCTGCCACGGTATTCAAAGGCCTGCTTGGTTGTGTTAACTACAACAAAGAACACAATTTATTTTCAACTAATTTGTATTCACGCTTGTTCAAACTAAGTATATTTGATATGTGATATTTACTTGGATACTCTGAGATAATGTTCTTGTAGTTTGCGAAGGTTGAGCCACAGCACTCGTCGATACTTGAGGTGTCGGTGGCCTACTTTGAGTAACCGGTAATCGAGTAATACTGTTACTATTAGTTTGAAGCACAGGTGCCAGTAATCTAGAAGGGGTTCCCGGAACCCCTGCAACCATCGTCGCTTGGATAGTTCTGCCTTGAGCGGTGGACGAAGCGATTAATCTCGATTGTTGTTGCCCACTGTATTGCACAGTAGATTGTTGAGGGGGTCTAGTGGATACTCGACTGGCAGGAGGAGTAGGATGTCTCGGAGGTTGTTGTGCGTATACCACCGACGTAGTTTTCGACTGCCATTGAGGATTTGATATTGTTGTACTGATTCTGAGATAAGAAAAAGCTTCAATTAATTCATCTCATTGAGCAATCGACGATTCAAATACTCTCAACTACAAACCCGGCTCTCGTAGTAGGTACGGATTGTCCAGTATTGGCTCTAACGATAGGAGTAGCGACGGTAGAGCGAGGCGCAGATATATTAGCTACAGCTGCAGGTCCACGAGGGACATGATACGTGGGAGGTATAGTCGTTACTTGTTGAGACAACTGCTGAGGTTGAGATTGACCTTGCCTATCCACATTACTTAAAATTCCTGATGTTATTAGCCTTAAAGTTGAACCCAACTGTAAATGAAAATTAAATTGGATAAAACAACGATTGATGTGAAAAAAATTCATAAAGAATCTCAATTAGTTTCAATCTTTGTTATTGATACAAGAACCGTGTAATATTTATAAATATGTTTTGATAAAAACACCTGATCCTACATAAAATTGATGACAAAAGAGAATCACGTTTGCTTGAAATGTCATTTTAGAATAAATTACTTGTTCCACAATCATATTTAACTAATATTTTAATTTCTCAAGGTTTTGCTGTATCAAGGAAAATTGTGTAATCTAAAAAATCACCTGTAATTTATTGGTATCAGCTGTGGGAGTTGCTCCAGATGGCATAACTGATTTCATGATAGGAGTTTTTTGATTCAATTCTACCGATACAGATTTGCCAATGAGTCCTGTAGGTGTTCCCACGATGGTTTGTGTCGGTTGAATATTTTGTACATTACTTTGTACAGCTTGTTGCACAGTTTGGAGAGATTGTATACTTTGCATCGTGGTCAAGTTCTGTGCTAAAGTTTGAACCAGAGTAGTTTCTGGCAATCGTTTATCACCGCCACTGTCTACTGTACTGATACTGGTATTCATACTTAATCTGTCAAGATAGAAATGATGAAATCATTTGAGTATTCTATACAAAACATATTCGTTATGCAGTCTTAGAGGAGGGAATGTTTTTTTCCCCCCAAGATGTTTATCTTTTGAATATACCAATTTGACACAAATCCATGTATGTATATTAATTTTAAGGGTTACTTACCTGTATAATTACATCAGATTGAAAGATCATTACCAAATCATTCGAAAACATACATATATGAGATGAAAATTCAATGGTCTCAGTGGTTTCTTACGAAAACCAACAAGAGAATAACATTTGTGTGATTTTTGGAATGGACAGAATTTTGGCATCATCGAACATGTAGCGTAGCGCCTCATATGAGGGATATTTTCATGAAATTTAAGGTTGAAACCTTAGGGCCAGTCCATTGAGACCATACATATTGGAGATTGGAGTGAGCGCGGCAGTGCAATCACGTGAGTAGCAGGGTTGTGCACAGTGATCCCAGCATTCGGCTGGCCGACGAGTTTTACCCCCTCCATCACCAGGGTTGTTAAAGTAAAATACATGATGTATTATACACAGCTTTGGACACGTAAAGGACTAAACACATAAATGAATAAGCATTTGACATAAGCAAAGCACAAGTCGGATGCGCAGAACCTTAGAAATAGGTTCTGCGCATCACGTTATGCTTATACTTATGCTATTTTCCGTCTTAGTGCATTTGTGTGCTTACTCCTTAAAAAACTATGTATTTTACGTTAAAAAATCGAGAGTAATTCACATACGTATTTTACACCCGCGAAATTCAAAATTCAAAAAATTGCATTTCTATATATTTTATAAAGTTGAATCAATAATTTATAAGTTTTCAATTAATTGTCGGGAGAAAGAATCATAATTATTATTTCAAAATCAAATCTTAATGAGAACATTGAGTTTTCAATCCATCACGTATAAACAGTGGGTTCCATTGAACTCTATATCATACTGGAAAGCGCACTTCTCACAAATGGCCGGTGGGCTTAGTGCAAGAGAGAAGGTTGCTTTGGGTGGGAAGCTTTCTCTTTTGTTTATATTAATTATTGAACTATAGTCGCATCTATTCTTGAAGAGAGATAACATCCCACTCGAAATTCAAAATCTCACCGGACTATACTATAGAAAACATGAGAAGTGCGCCTTCCAGTATGATATAGAGTTCAATGGCTTATTCTGATCCTCCACGCTGGGACCAAAATTTGGGCAAAAATCATAGGTGATGCGACATCCATTTTATATATATCAGTGATCACAACACTGAGTTCAATGCTGGAAACTAGTACTTTTCAGGGAAATTACTAAAAAGTACTAATTTTCCACGAATCAGAAAATTTCGAGTCAATCTCGTTCTACCATTCAAATAAATTGATTGGAATTCAACATTACGAAGTATTAACGGCATTCACCACCTTCCCAAAAAGTTACTAGATTCCAAAATCGCCCCCCCCCCAGTTTTCTCAGAAACGAACAAATAAAATGAAAAATAAAGAGTAGCTGCACTTTCTTTGATATGCTAAGAAGATGCACCTGCTCATTAAAATCGATTATATTCATTAATCGTTGAGAAAACTGGGGGGAGAGATCTAGTAACTTTTTGGGAAGGTGGTGAATGCCGTTAAGGGCATTCATCAGAGGCAAAGTTACTAGATCTCTCCCCCCAGTTTTCTCAACGATTAATGAATATAATCGATTTTAATGAGCAGGTGCATCTTCTTAGCATATCAAAGAAAGTGCAGCTACTCTTTATTTTTCATTTTATTTGTTCGTTTCTGAGAAAACTGGGGGGGGGGCGATTTTGGAATCTAGTAACTTTTTGGGAAGGTGGTGAATGCCGTTAAAGAGGTTGATTGTACCCCGACTTACTTTCTCATTTGCAATATTATTTATTTTTTTTTTACTCAAAAAATCATTTTCAATTGGCTGAGAAAATTAATAATTCTTCATACACAAGCTTCGACATCTAAAACTCTGTTTTGCATAATGATCAGTACAATTCACAAACTCTGTAATAAAAACATTCTCTGCATAAGCGGAACAAATTTTTTAAGAGGGGCAGAGACATGAACATTACTGTTACATTATTCTTTAGCATGACCTAGCGGATTAGTCTGCGCCGATATCTACCCACGGGAGGACTTTAAACTGTCCCTAACCTCGATCATAAAAAAGAGTACATATAACAAAACTAACCTAAAACAAAAAAAGTGTGAACAGTGAAACATGAATTTTTGTTGATAACGACAGATTAAAAATAAAAAAACATTATCTTAATGAAAAAATGGCAACTAAACGAAGAAGTATTCATACAACTTCCGGAGGAGTTGGTTCCGGACTGACCAGTGGTTCAGCAATCCCTAATTTGCGATCAAGCGGGATGAATTTCCGACCGAATTTTACTCAAGAAGACAGAGGAGGTACTCGACCTACTCCTGCCCCAAGTTCCGTAGGTCTGATATTAATAACTATGTTTTTGCATGTATGCAAAAAATCCCTTCTTTTCGATCCCAGATTGAAAGTGGCCATATACTGTGGTGCAATATTCATTGTGTCTCTCATAGCAGACTTTGTAACAATGCCAAGATCATACTTCAGTCGTTCGGACAATGCTCTTAATCAATATTTTGTGAAATGGGGTTGGGGATGGTTATTAGTCGTTACAGTACCATGGGTCGCATTGACCGCTCATACTCTTGGTTGCGGTAGAAGATCGATTTTAATTAAACATCTCTGTCGTCTTGCCTTAGCGACCATCGCCTGGCTACTTTGGATCAGAGTATTCAGTTACATAGAAAACAACTTTGGTCGTTGTTTGGATACCAAAGATCCTACATTACAGTTATCCAAAGCCAAATGTTTGCAAGCAGGAAAATTTTGGAATGGACTCGACATCTCGGGCCATGCATTCATTCTGATTTACTCCACTTTGATTCTGGCTGAAGAAGGAGCTGCCTTGATCGGTTGGGAGGGTATAACCGATCTCATAATGAAGGAGGAACATTCTCGGAATAATTCAAACGAAGTTAGTTCAGGACCTTTAAAGGGTTTATCCAACGAGGATTTGGAGTTTTTGAAGAAAGCACACAAAACTCTGACACCCTATCTCAGGGGTCTTTTCATAGTCATGACATTTCAACAAATATTATGGGATTTAATGCTTCTATCGACTATGATCTATTATCATATCATGATTGAAAAATTCCTTGGTGGAGTTGCAGCTATATTAACTTGGTACATCACTTATCATTGGTGGTATAGATTGCCTAGCACTGGATCTTTAGCACCGGGAGAAGGTTTATTCAAATACAATGAATTCAAAGTTCAAGAACCTCCAAGCGCTATCAGAACAAGGAGAACCACTGCAAACGGAAACAACAAATTCATGGGTCTACCTATTCGTTCGCAAAATAATGGAGCTAAAACAAATTCACAAAAAACCGGAGATTCCGATTGCATCTCTGTTCGATCGTAATGTTCATTAAAATTACAATATAAATGAATTTTCTACAATTTTTTTAATATTTATGACTGGTAAAGAAATACAAAATTATATTTAGAAAGTTGGAGTGTTGAATAGTTTTCCAGCAGATACTTAATATATTTACACTGTTTTGTTTTGAAAACATTTTCTTGTACATAGTTACGAACATGCAGGAAAATATCGTCAAGCGAAAAATTGAATCTCGAAATATTGGAACTCGACTCAATCCCCCAGGTCATCTATTTCGATGCCTCACTTTCAAGAATAACAATATTCCCATTTTACTACAAAGAATGAAAATATTGAATAAAATTCATATAAATTATCAATTTTTAAAATATCATCGTTCAATTTCGAATATTTTACATCAGAATTTTTGTACAATAATTTTCCATTTGGATTGTTCTCATTGTGTTTCAAATGAAACATTGGTATACTATTATGCATTTAATTCAATCGAATTCTCTTATTCATCATCTGCAAGTTCGAAGGTCAGAATCTATATAAATATTCAATTCTTCGCTTAATGATTCGTCTTGAAATATTTTATTCGCGGTCACAAATGTTACACGGTTATACCCGTAAATTCTAAATTGTATATATATATATATATATATATATATATATATCAACTATTGTAATTCGTTATGTCGAAAACTTTTTGTAAAGCGTGGGTGTATTTTTGAAAACTCATTAATTGCACATATAATTCCGTTCTCTATTATATTCTCTATCGTACGTCATACTTTACCGTATTGTAATGGATTGTTGGTTTTTATCTTTTATTTGTTTATTTATTCAACTACGATAGAAACTATTGTTGCAGATTTTTGTGTGGGTAAGGGATAAAGGAGAAAGGGTTTCACGATATTACCAATCAAGTACAAAACAATAAATCTCCATACCAAGAGAATACACATTTATTTTTTAATACTGCATTTAGGATCTTTGAGCTCTCTAATGAACTTTAAACTTTATTTCAGGGAAATGAGAGAGAAGACAAACGAATGGAATTCAAACTTTCATTTTTAATTCATTTTTTTTCCTTTTTTGTTGTATAAACAAAATTCTTTCGACTCTTCGATTGACAAATCGATTTCTTTTTTTCTCTTTTTTTGGTTCTCTCTTGATGAATGCGAATTACAGATTTAAAAATATGAATTGATGTAAGAATGCTCGTATTATTTGTAAATAAAATTATTTTTGCTACAATTCAGAGGCAAATTTATGTAGTTCCTTGTTTGTTTACAACGAATGATTTCTTGTTCCTGCGGTTTGTTGTTCTTCACATCCTTAAAATTGTTTCTTAAGTCTTTAAATGAAAAAATTCACATGTTACATACTATCGTTATTATTTATTATGAATGCAAATGTATTGCCATTGTTCAAATCTAAGAAAAACAAAACGAAAATATGTATAGTCATTGTACGATGAAGACTTTTCAAAAACTTTCTATCTACGTTGTTGTCCCTTGACTGTACAAGAATAATCTCGCCATGAAAGATTCTTCATTTTACACGTTTATATAATTTAAACTTTTGACCGTTTACGCGCGATCGCGTCCTCTACCGCTTTGAGCTGTTTCAACAACTCTTCGCGTCTGGAACTCGCTTTTTTTGCTGCTTTAGCAGCCGCAGCCGCAACACTGGCTTTGCTCTCCATTAACGGGGGGGATTCCAGCGCTCTCTTTTTTCCTGCTATTATGGCGCTTCGATCAATCTTTTTCACTACCGGTACGTTACTCGTTGGCTTCAACGTGAGTTTGATTTGTTGTTTAGCACCACTCAATTTCAAAGCGTCCATGCCTTTTGCGTCTTTACGCGTCGAAGGTGGAGAAGAATCTTTTCTCTTGCGGACTTCGCTGGATGACGAGGAGTAACTCGATTCGCTGGAATCGCTACTACTGCCGCTACTTTCAGAACCGGAACTACTGTGGGATGATCTGCAATGATTTTTCAAAAGTTTAATTTTGTATATGATCTTTGTCTCAAAATGTAACTCTCCGACTAAATTTTGGGAAAACAAGGATATTTTTGTTGTCGTCAAAAACATTAAGGGGCTATCCCATTGTGACATTTTAGGAAAAAAACGATTCATTTTCTTGGCTTTTCCGACAATTTATGTCTTTAAGAATATCTTGTTAAATCTGGTCTGAAATGCTTCATCCGCCTGGAAACGGAGCTCGGAGCTAATGTGTTTGCGCTATTGTTACCTCAACCTTTCGGCATTGTAAACAGTAAATCATTGAGGAAGAAGGGAGTTCATTACATTGGCCAGGTATAGCATTTTTTTAATCATACATATCATTTTATTCATGGATTTATCGATCGTTTTTCTCGAAATTATATTTTTCAAATTTGTTGCCATTTTAACTTAGAGCAGTTATCCGATGAACTTGAAATTTTAACTACGTATTGTTAAATATATTTACAGTATAATGACCTAGGATATTTTTGATTGGATAATAATTGTCAATTTGGCATCAGAAAAACGATAACTTTTCAAGTAAAAAACAAAGCCTTTTTTCAGAACTCTACCCGATTTTGTCAGATTTTTATATTTTTCGAAAAATCCTGGGTTATTTTACGGAGGATACCTTCTAGTGTAACGTCATTTTTGGTTCCTTTTAATTTCAGCCACTCAAGCGACCGGAATTATGGCAACAGAAGAGGAACTTCTTTTTGCGCCTGCGAAGACAGCGCATAAGTCGCTCGCATTTCAATATTTTTGTACCCAAAAAATATATAACATAGTGGAGAAATAGGTTAGAAAAGTTAAACTATATCTATTTTAGGTATGTTGCGTATAAAATTGGTGAACCTATGCATTTTATGGATCATGATTATGCGCCTATTTCGTTGAAATTAAATATCCCGTCTTTGTCGTTTGCAAGGGGAAGAAATAATTAAATTTTTTTGTATCAGGGCATATTATAGGGGTCAGTGGGATCGTCCATAAATTACGTAACGCTATTGACTATATCTTTCTCTATCTCACTCATCATGTCTGAAGTTGGTGCAAGAAAGAACGACAGAAGGAAAAGCGTTACGGGGTCGGTGCGGAATCAACGAAAAAAAAGTTACTATCAGTATGAAGTTGTCATTTTGTTGCAGTATGAAATGAAATTAGGCATAGATCATTGATTAAATTAAACGAAAATTCTTTATGTTAACCTATTCACTGCACCCGTTTATTACAGTAGACACGTAATTCATCATTCTAATAAAATTATTAATGATCTTCCTAATCGATCGGTACAATCAAACTGTTTCAAACGTCTGTAGAGAACGAAAATCGGTTTGTTGTTATCATAAACATAACCATACCATAATCATAAACATAACAAAGGGAAATTAAGTTTACCGTGGGGTTGTGTTAGCAAATCAATGTTTTTTACTTTTCGTTTAATTTAATCAATGATCTATGACTAATTTCATTTCATACTGCAACAAAATGACAACTTCATACTGCTAGTAATTTTTTTTTCGTTGATTCGGCACCGACCCGCGTTACGTAATTTATGGACGGTCCCAGTTCTTACCAAAAAGTTAGTTCTAAACGGAACCGATCAGCTCTAAAACATAAAAACGATTAGTTCTTGAAAAATTACCTAATTTTCAGCGAAATGTTTTCCTCTTTCTTTTTATTCTTTTAAATCGAGTATCCAATATTGCCCTGTTACAGAATGACCCTTTCGCCTCATATCAAGAGGCATTAGCCTAATAGAAATTTGATCAGGCAGTCCCTATTTTTAATAAGGTCCTCATCAGGTTAGAGTCCGGAAACCGTGAATAAGGAAATTGATCTTATGAGGCCCTCACAAGGGGCTCGACTGATTTCCTCAATAGGATTCAAAGACGGTTGTAACGCAAGGATACAATAGGGTTCGAAAGAGATTTCCATGAATTCGAGCGAAATAGGGAAAACTGTAACGAAACCTGACGAGGACATGATAGGAATTCAGGCATGCCTCGTCAGGCCTTGGTATTTTCCCATCCAAAATTTCTACTAGGGTGAGTTCAGTAGTGCTATTCATTCGGAAAAACTAAGACTTTATGCCAAAAGTAAAATTAAGGAAGTATCAAATAATTCAAGACATACTCGTCACATGAATTTTTTTTTTTTTCCTATAAAAATCGAGTGTTCACTAGGGATGGGCGATATTACATCGATTATTGCAACATCGATACTTTTTTTTATCAATAATCGATTTTTCTACTCGATGTTTTTGAAGACCGATACATCGATGTATCGATACTTTTACATGAAAACATTGGAAAATTTATTGGATGTTTGACTCAACACACAAGCTACGTAAACGTGAACCTAACGAATGAGAGACTGCGTAAAGTAATAAGAAAAATAAATAATGAGATAGATTCTGAACTAAGCGACAATCAGAACGAGGCGTCAGTCGATGAACATGTTTCGTGTGATGAATCTGCTGCTGATAAGTTTTGGACGACTCATAAGAGTATTGTTGCAATCCAAGCCGAACTAAAAGATCCTAATGAAGAAAACGTTGAGTTAAAACAATTTTTAAGCCAATCCGTGGTAGAAAGATCGACTGATCCGCTTCAATATTGGAATAAGATGAAAAACGCATACCCTAAATTATACCCAATTGCGATCAAATATCTCTCAATCGTAGCCACTTCTGTTCCAGCTGAACGCTTGTTTTCGAAAGCAGGAGTCGTGAAAAACCAATTGAGAAACAGATTAACAGGAAAAAGATTATCAAAACTTTTATTCCTCGATTCTTTAGATGAGGAAATGTGGAATTAACATAAGATTGAACCTTTATTATTAAAAGTTACCAAACTTTACCAAAGTTGATATGACTAGTCAATAAATTATTATCGTTACATACAGATAAATTAAAAAAACTGATGTAAATTATTATGAAGATAAAAAATATAAAACATGAATGTGAAGACATAAATTTTTACTTTTGATACATATCGTTGGTACTATGACAGAACCTCGTATCTTGATTTTTGACTGTTTCGTGGTTCCATCGGAAAAATGGCCAGCACATGCTATTACACATATGAACAAGACTTTTATAAACAAAGAGGCCTTCGGTTATTGTTGAATGAACATAATTGATCACATATAACTTGATTATATGTGTATTTAGTGTGTACTGATGATATTTCCGATGGAACCTCGATACTGTCGAAAATCGAGATACGAGGTTTCGCCACAGTACCGACGATATATGTTATCGTTTCTTCCGCTACATATTATTCATTTACAGCTCATTTGAAAAAAAGAGAACAAACATCGATTTTTTAAATCGATGTTTTTTGTCGATTAATCGATTTATTAAAATCGAAAGAAAAAAATAATCGATGTTTTTTTCCAACATCGCCCATCCCTAGTGTCCACCGTTTCGGTTAGTTCTTCAATCTCCTTAGAATATGCCCTATTTTTGTATAAGATTCTCAATGGGAAAGTTGATTCGATTGATTCGTTTCCTGTCCAGAAGAACCAATACAAACCGATAAGCCAAATCCTATCGAAATTAATGATATCTTATCAGTTTTTATGCGGTCTCTGTCACAGCCCCTATTGGAATTTATTGGAATCTATCGGCCTTTTTGACAGGGTTATCATTGTTTAATTTTAATATGCTGGGAGAATGCTTAGGGGTAGCAATCTTAATTTTAAGACTGATATTGTTAGTGCTTTTACGGAGGTTACATTTCCTGTGCATCGATTATGTAAGATCAGGGTTCCCCCAAAATTTGAAGAGTCATTTCCCCTGACTTTTCCTGATTTTCACTGACCATGTTCAAAATTTTCCCTGACTCTTGAATAAGTATACCCAGATAGCACACAAGTTGCTTCAAATTGTACCAAACCAATCAATTTGTTTCTATAACTGGAAATAGCAAATCCGAAATACTTGGAGCAAGTTGGGGTAACTTAGGACGCTACTAAGTAAACTCGGCTTATAAATGAAATTGTGGAATTGTCATGATTTATGATGGAATATTGTTACAATTTACCAGTATATCGCATCGTCACCAAATTCCTCTGAATATGAGTGTGATACGTACATATATGTATACTTCCCTATCCATATAATGGTATCAAGGGCGTATCCAGAAATTCGCTATCCTCCTTTGAGGGGACTCGAGCATAAGGAAGTGGGGGACGGAAAAATTCAAATTTGTTAATGTTTGGAGGTTAAAATTTTACAATTTTATTTTTCAGCCTTCAGAAATCACTTGGCCATGCAAGGTTTGCGGCGATGTGGAACTCTAAGCACGTAATTTATTATTATTCACTTCAAGTGAGGTAGTGATTTTTTGAATATTCCCTTGAATGGTATTACACTTCACTCTAAAAAATTTGGCAGTGTTAGGTAAAGTCCACTCCGGATGGTGTTGTTTCAACACCTGACGGTGTTATTTTGACCCCGTATGGTGTCATTCTAATACCATTTGGAATTATTTTAACACTGAATTCCGGAGTGGACTGTTATAGAATCCGCGCGGTGTTAATTCTGACACCGCTTTTCTTACAGTATTTTGAGACGTTTGGAGATGATCTACGGATTGAAATAAAATAAGCACAGTCAATAGATCAATTGTGAATACTTATTCTCCTGATATCGCGTTTTGAATCAAACCAAAGGAATGGTATTCGCAAACAAAATCGCAAGGCAATTCAATGAAATTTATACTTCACTCATACAGCACAAGAGTTCCCGGTATGCTCATGAATATGTATTGATTATGAATATTTTGAAATCAAAACGAACTCTTAATGAATAACTTAATGTTCAGAAAGAATTCGTATCAAGACTCCATAATGAATTCTGCGTGCATTCAATACATTTTAATTTTGACTTCATTGAATTCTTATTGAATTCATTATTGGTTGCATAACGGCAACTATTCAGAGAGTCTTTGGGAAGTCTTTATGAATTCAAATTGATCATTTGTGCTGGCTGGGTAAAGAATACACAAATGGACATTACTCCTTAAACATTTTCTGCTGGAATCAAATGTTTCAATTTTCCCTGACTTTTTATAAATTTCAATGGATTTCCCTGACTAATGGAGCATTTTGAAAATGTTCCCTGACTTTCCCTGACTTTCAATGTCTGGGGGGGGGGGGGGCTGAAGATGTTCAATATGAATTCGCATTGGATTGATATTTTCTGTTCATCTATTCCTTTCCTCAAGCGCCAGTCTGGATTATGCTTGAATGGCTGTAATTAGCTTTGCTTCTTCTTTTGTAATTTTGTTATTATTCGAGATGTTTGCTACTGCTGCTATTGTTGTAATGGGCGTTTCCCCTTGGAACTAAATAAATAATTCAGTTACAGGTAAATAAATCCTCAAACTTCCAAGACATTCGATAGAGATACTGTTCTTTCAAAAAATTCCAAAAAAGCACCTAAATTTTGAGCGTTCACACTGGTATAGCCCCTCAAACCAGTAGATAGTGCGGATTAGTTCAAATGGCGACATCAACTCTTTCAGAGGCAGTCAGACACATCCGTCTGATCTATTTTGTTTCAAGTTATTCTTTTCATATTTCTAGTATATTTTGTACTATTTATGAGCACATACGGATTCTTTAGACTCATTTTTCTTCAGAATTTTTCGTATGTTAGTTTTTGAAAGAATTTTGGAAATTTCGAGAAATAAAATTCCTTTACCATTATTCATTATCCATCAACACTTTTTGCAAATCGTGTCTGTCATATTGACTTAAGGAGTAGCAGAAGGAAGCATTAGGCGTGAGAGAGGTAAAATATTCAAAGCAAAAATAAGAAGGCCAGCGACAAAAAGAGGGGGTGCAGAGTGAAAATGTATCTACAAATGGCGGTCAATGTATTTCTTAGGGGCAACACCACAGTAACCTCTCCAAAAATAACGCTTTTTCAGATTTTTTTTCGAAAATTAGAAAGTTCCTATTCAAATTGAACTACATGAAGGTATTCCGCTACTATTAAAGTACAAAATAATTCTTTTGTGCCATTTTATTGTGAAAAATGGCGGCTTGACAGGTGAATGACTGGAGCACTGTGAAAATTCATGGTCGTGCGGTGGGATAAATAATTCAGTCCAGAATTGACGTAGAACACAGAACTAAAAATAATTATTTTCTGTAATCCAAAAGCTAGTGAAATACGTATCCGTTTTGAAAAATGTGCATTTTCCACGAAATGGCATCGGTTTGAAGAAAAAAGTAGAATTTTCACCCTAAATTTCGTTACTTAATGTTGAATAAAAAAGAGCTCCCACCGACTTTCGACATACTGTTTTGAAATAAACGCGTTTAAAGTTTTTGTAACAGTTGAGTCGTGCGTGTTTAGTCGGATCTATGTTTGTAGTTTACGGTATATCATTTTCGAGTCCGCAAAGAGTACTTTAAGCCAAAAACAGATTTTGGGATTTTTTTTAAATTCCACTGTGGTGTTACTCCCTAAGACCTTGCCACGAACTTGGTCGTAGTGTTTCACGATTGATATCTAATCAACGCACAACGATAATCGCAACGATGCAGAGATCTGCGCATCCGTTTGCGTCTACGTTCTCAGTTTTTGGCTAACTAGACAGACCTTAAGAGTCTTACGACTGTATCCCTTTCCTCCTAAGGAGTCCTACATCTTTGTCATATTTCACTGCGACCGTTTTCGTGCTTGGGTCTTTATGGGAATCCGCTTGCCATATTGAGATCCCTCATACTTTACCCCTATTCAAGGCGTAATCAAGTACGTGGGAGCCCCTGGGCTCGTCATTATAGAGGACCCTTTATAAGGGCAGAATTTCAAACGGACTTGGAGTTTGAGCATATGTTTTCATATAATCGATTGATAGGGCCCCCCATAACGCTTGGGGTCCTGGGCACGTACCCAGTCATGCCCATGCGTTGATTCGGTTCGGCCCTCACTCAACCTAATGCTCTCTCCTGATGCTCCTTGTGTGGACCAAGCCTCTCCGACTCGAGCTTCTACTTGTTCACATAATGTTCAAAAAGTTGTAAATGGCTCCACACGAGTGTTGGCCATCGCTTCAATTGAATTCAAGTTATACGTAATCGAATAATTCGCGGAATGAATAAAAATAAATCTATTGAGCCATATACTTATATATATATACAAATTTACAAAAATCACAACCCTAATTGAGGCCTCGGATTCAATAATCGGTCGAGCGCTCGAACCGCGTCACGTTTGTTGGTCCAAGCGGTCATGTGGGGCGTCGAAAAAAAGACGGAATTTTGAAAAACTAAAAATACTGGGTGATCGATTTTATTATATTAATATTATATTTAGATGAATAATTAAAAAATAAGAAAGTGATTTGTATGAAATTTAGTCTTCACAAGAGAGAGTTTCGTTAAAGCAATTTTCCTCCGAATTCAATAGTTTGTCCGTGAAAACGTTATAAACAATCCATTGTTTATAAAAAAACAACGGATAACGAATCTTGGATAAATAGTTTGATATTCGGATACTTCAATTCATAAAACATAAATCAACGTTGAGAAATCGGGGGAACACAATCTCTCATTCGAATCCTCATATTCTGCCGGTAAACGACCTAAGATGATGAAAAATTTCCGTCGCGCGCTAATAAATAAATCGCTGTATCTTCCGAACCAACAGTCCAATTGATCTGAAAATTTCCACAAAGTTTGTCCATACACTAGCGAACAACTTTATCGCTGGAAGTTTTTTGCAGCTCATACTTCCCCCGACACTTTTTTAACGCAAAGAGTTAAAAACGTGGTTTTTGCTTCTAATTGAAAATTTATCAATTTCTCATAAATTTTTGCAAACTTTTCTCATGATGTCGTCTTTGGGGAAGCCTTACGAATCAGAATCTGTAAGATTTATCTTGGTACATTGAAAACTGCCCGAGTTACGAGTTTAAGATTGAAAAACATTGATTTTTAGTATGAAAAAATAGGTAGGTTTTATTTTTTTTTCTCAAAAACTATCGATCATAGAAGGAAAGTATAAACGGATACTTGGATTGATTTTTCAAGCCCTATCACCCAGTATTTTTAGTTTTTCAAAATTCCGTCTTCTTTTCGACGCCCCACATGACCGCTTGGATCAACAAACGTGACGGGGTTCGAGCGCTCGACCGATTATTGAATCCGAGGCCTCAATTGGTCTTGACAATTTGCAAAATGAAACTTTTTGATCCACTAGATTGTTCGCCACCTGGATTTCGATGGACATTATGTGAAAACGGGGAGTATTGAAAAATATGAGTCGAAGGGGCCTGGTATTGACCCCCATGTTGAATCAAAAAAATCTGATTTTTGATCAAACCTATCACTTTTTGAAAGTTTTATCCGCCATCTTGAACTTTGAAAATCTGACCTCAGATTCTTAAGAGGATACTAAAATTACCATGTGAGCAAGTTTTTTTCTTCCAAATTACTCGACACTGAATTTATAAAATAATCTGAAATTTCCAGGGATGATTCTTCGAGACTTTATCTTGGTTGCTAAAAAGCCCGAACTTTAAATTTCAGAAGAAATTTTTTTTTGCAAAATTTTTCTTCCGAAATTCAAAATTCGGGCTTTTTAGCAACCAAGATAAAGTCTCGAAGAATCATCCCTGAAAATTCCAAATTATTTCATGAATTCAATTTCGAGTAATTTGGAAGAAAAAAACCATTCTCGGTCGGTAAGCTCGTATCCCGTTAAGGGGATACCAGCGTACCATTTGAGTCAACATTTTGTCTGCTAGATGTCTCCGAACTGAACTTACGAAACAGTCTGAAATTTTCAAGAAATAATCTTTGATACTTCACGAATTGCAGTACACAGCTCGAATTTTAAATTTCGAAAAAAGGTTTCTTTTCTCAGTCGGTAAAAGAGAATTTTTTCTCAAAATGTAAATTTCAAACTGTTTTGTACGTTCAGTTCGGAGAAATCTTGCAGATGCAATGTTTACTCGGATGGTACGCTGATGGTTTCCCCTCGATCAACACCCCAAAAACCTTCATAACCTTCATCATTTTGGAAGGGTTGAGAGATCTAAAAAATGAGGTAGTCGGATGGGATAGCCTTGTAGTATAAAAATTAATTTAAAAGAATTTACCTGGATCTTGAGCGGCTTTTTATAACTTTGGCCACGGCAGCTGCGGCAAGAGCTGCTTTATCTCTGGTCTTGTCGTGGTGACCACGATGCGAAGATAAAGGACTCGGAGCTGGGGGATTCAAACCGGCGCGTCGATGTAAGGTACCGGTGGTAGGAGAAATGGAACCTTTGGGTGGTCGCGGAGAAGGAGCAGGAGGATTCATTAGCATAGCACCTCGAGGTGCAGTAGCAATTGAAGGATTCGTGGGAGATGACGCGACACCTAATTTTCCTTTGTGAGCGCCGCGTGACCTAGAGGGAGGGGATGGAGAACGGGACCTGGATAGGGAATCATAAGAACTGTAGCTAGAGCGACTCGAACTACGGCTAGAACTAAAAAAAAAGGCAAAAAATTGGTGATATTCTGTCGATATTCAATCTTAAAATATCTGAACATTTTCTAGATATGAAAGCGAAAAGAATGACAACATAAAAGTCATTTTTTGTGACGTTGTAACAGACGTTATAATTAAACATACCTTGTCGAAGAGTAAGAAGATCCCGAGGAATAAGACTGTCTGCGAGATCGCCTGGAAGAAGTGTTTCTTCGAACGGCAGTGGGCGATTTTCTTCTCATCCAAGGATCCGCCCATTCGTCACCTCTTCCTCTTTCCACAGGCGGTGGTTCTTCTTCCCTCCAGGTTTTAGTCGGTGGAATACGTTCTACTATAACCTCTCGAGAAGGACGTTTATGTTTCTTCTCGTATTTTTCATAATATTCGCGTTCTCTATCCCTCTCACGTTCCCTGTCTCTTTCGCGTTCACGAGGCGGTGGCGGAGACACAGAATGTGGAGCAGCTCCTCGGGGTACTGGATGATAATCGAGGCGATCTCGATAATCAGCGGTGGAACGAGTATCAGATTTGTAATGTACTCTCCTAAAGTTATATCAAATAAACTCCTCAAGATAATGAAAGAAAACCACGTTTAATCCGATGAAGAATACATTACCTATAATAATCTGATGGGGCTGCGGGTGGAGGATAGTATGGATCCGGTTCTTCGACAAATCGATCCGGAGTCATCCTAGGAGGTGGAATTCTACGTGGTATCTCTCTCGTAGGAGGCCATCTTTCGACTGGCGGTTCAGGACTAGCCGGTCTCATATAGTATCCTGCTTCGCGATCCAGTTCCTCCTGCCCCAAACTCAAGTTCATCTTCTTTTCTTCGAAATCCATATCCGATTCTTTTCGTTTGTTAGCTTTGCGCATCATCTTTGGAAAAAAAAGAGAAACATCAAAGTAAAATTTAATTCATAATGTGGAAAAATGTTATAAAAGAGTGAAATAATACTTCTTTAGCGTGTCGCAATCCACGTTCCCAAGCAGATTCGGTGGGAAGTTCTTCTATCTTTGGTGCGTGAATGGGAGGTCCGTAACCGGGCATGGGTCTCATCATGTTTGGTCTGTCGATGTGCGGTCGGAATTCGTGAGGAGGTGGAACGTGAGGGGGATAAGCCATTGGACGTACCATATCGAACATTGTGTAATTTCCTTTGTCGGTTACGCCAGGGTGTAAAAATCTACAACTAACTCCCCAAGTACACTGGCCTCGGTTGTAAAACCGACATACCGGTCTTGGTTCGGTTTCTTCTGGACGAGCATCGTCCCCGTCACTCAATTCACCCTCTTCCAGTTCGGATTCAACCTTTTCACCATCCTCTTCACCTTCCTCTTTATCATTGTGTCCTATCGTTTCCGAGAGCTTCCCCATCTCTTTGTCTTTATCCTCTTTATCGTCTTTGTCCTTTTCTTTGCAATCTTTGTCAACGGTTTCTTTGCTCTCCTTCATAACCACTTCCGTTTCACCCTCGTCGCGCTCGTCCTTCCATTGCCCGTCCGCCTCAAAATCCAACTGTTCACTCTCCTCGGCAATCCCAACCGGTGGATGAATTTTCTCTTCTTTTTCAATTTTGTCTTCTTCTTCACTTTTTTTGCTCTTATCCTCCATTCGTTCCCTTCCCTCTTCCTCATCGTCCTCGTCTTTTTGTACATCTTTCTTACCCGATTCTTCCTCCTCTTTATCGTGATTCACATCGATACCGTCGTTGCTTTCAAGATCCGATACATCCGACAAATCTTCCCCGTGAGTCATTTGTTGAATGGGTGGTTTTGGGGGTTGTTTCGCATTGACGATTGTCGTATCGTCCTCGATATCCCCATCCGAAATTTGTTCACCGTCCAAATCGTTGTACGTCGATGCACGATCTTTGGCCATCGGAGAAGCGGGTGATTCGTGATCATCCTCCATCGGAGAAGCTGGCCCCGATTTGAAGGATTTTGGAGAACTCCTTCCAGAGACCATAGATCTGGGAGATCTGAGAGATTTCGGAGAGCTACGACCATCATCGAATTTAGGAGACTTGGGAGAACTACGATCCGATCTAGGGGATCTGAGAGATTTCGGAGAACTCTGCCGGGATTCCCCGCTATGATTCTTATAAGAGTTGTACGATTTCGGAGAACGATCGGTGGATCTTCGACCGTCGCTCTCGTAAGGTTTGGAATCACCGCAAAACGGTTGAGATTTAGAATCGTCAGGGCTGGAAATATGAGATCTCGTATCGTGCATCGTTGGAGATCGAGATGAACTGCGATCCGATCTAGGTGAATCTATGGAAGATTTAGTCGAACGATAAGATTTTGGAGAATGATGTCCAGATTGATAAGATTTCGGGGAATTTTGTCCAGATTGATAAGATTTCGGAGAATGATGACCCGATTGATAAGATTTTGGCGAATGGTGTCCGGATTGATAGGACTTTGGCGAAGCGGGTGGGGATTTCGATATACTACTCTGAGGAGATCTGGATGACCGCAGAAACGCTCCTCCCCCGCTTGGCGGACTTCGAGGTCTCGGAGACATCACGTCCGATCCTCGCGATTCCGGCGATGCCGGAGTTGAATCCGGGGGTGATTTCCCTCTCGAGGAAACGGAACTTGCCGCGGGTGATTTTCGACTGGAATCCGGTGATAACGGCTGAGAACGCGGAGATTCTACATTTTCCGTACCAATTTGCGAACCCCTTCTTCCTTCGTTGTAACCCTCCGAAGAGGAACTCTCCGAACCCGAATCGGACATGACGACGATTTATTTCAGCCTGTAAAAGAAGCAACGTATTAAAATTCTGTAGAACCATTCAAAACTCCCCTACGGACGAGGGAATGTTTTTTTCGTTTGCTTTGTTTGTTTTTTTCCAATTTATTACCGACCGAAAATTTGTAGCACTGAAAAATTCTGCATCATTAGCAATCGCTGGGCTTACCTGTATCAATAAGAGCCCATGCAGTACTTTCTCTTGATGACACAACACGCGAGTTCCATACCGGACGAAACATACTTTGACAACACATCGAAAACTTTTGTTGTTTTTTTTTTGCGTTTTCACATACAACGAATTTTACTTTGATACTTTTACCAACAGCATCAACATTTTTTCTCGCACTAACTTTTTTTTTTAATGTATTATCAAACTTTCGACTCGAACACAACACAAATCAATTAATGAATACGGTTAAACCGCGAACTTTCTTTTTTCATACTGCACTATTTTGAAACTAGACTGAACTTTCGACCTGAAAGAATGTAGTTTGGGCCTACAGAAACAGAAGAGGGAGAGAATAGATAAAGAGGAAGATGAGAGGGTTAGGGACAAAAATGGAATATTTCATTAAATAATGATAATAGGAATGAAGTATCGTCATTCCAGAAAATAAAAAGTTCCAATGATCAGAAATTTGGAAGAAAACCATGTGAACATTTTTTTAGGATTGAAAATGACGAATAGAGTAACGAGATTACGTATTGATATAAAACTCAGTCGTCGTGTATTGTTTATACATTATGAATATAAATTTTCAACTTCACTTGAACGTGCCTTCAAGCGTTGCAATTTAACAATAACTTATATAATTGAATACAAAGAATTTTTATTCAAAATCAATCATCATCTGTTGAAGTTGACAAATAAAATGCTTCAGAAATCGCTGGAAATTATACGTCGTGAATCATGAAAATTAAATAAATCAAAGGTGATGGGATTTGGAATATTGTTATCGAATTTATATCTTGAAACTTAAGACATCCCGCTTTGTTACTTCTTTTTTGTTATTGAAATGAGTCTTTGTGTCTTTACGTAAAATTTTGTTTATTATCGTTAATTTTTATACGCATCCATGTAATGAATGTAAATATGTTGAAAATGCAGTCTTCATATTGTGAATTGAAAGATATATTCACAAGCATGCAATTTTGTTTGCACAATTTGCTTTGACGATGACGAGTTTCAATTTCGATACGCTAGAAAAAAAATTTGTAAAGGACTATGTGATTAAATTGAATCTTTATAGTACATTAAAATATGCACAATATCATTTGCAATGATAATTACAGACTAAATTTCACACAGCTCGATGTTTCAAGTGAATACGTGAAGAAGTTAAGCTGCAACATCATTGAGGGGGGATAAATTGATTATTGGAGCGAATGTATACACTTTGATCGAGAGAGGGTAATTATAATAATTCGTGGAATCAAAATGCGACAAGTTTGAGGTTAATTTTCTGGGCGTTTGAAGAATAATCATTGCAACTGAAATTGTCGAATATTCATCAAGATTTGAATCCTGACATAATTGTAAAAGAATATGATTTGTACTCATGTATACAACTTAACGAATAAAGTAGAATTGAAAATCTTTTTTGAGAAAAAAAGATTCTTACCTTGGTCGCGCGTATGCCTGTGGGCCTTTGGAAATTTCAAGGCTCCGAGGCTTAAGGCGGCCGGCGTCACCCAGAATTTAATAGAACGCGAGAATTTTTTTATTTATCTGCGTTCTAAATGTTGTCGACACTTTCAACAACTTGGTTGCTTGTAGGAATTTTTAAAGCTCATCTATCAATTTGTCCAAAGTTTTTGTTCCCACAAGGACAAAGCGCAAACGAAAAAATTAATGGACAGTACAATTTACAACAAGGTTACCTCATTTAACCATCGATTGGGAATTTAAGATAGAAGGGTTATCATCGATGTTAAGAATCGGCAAACAAAAAGCACCATCTGGTGCAAGTTTCTTCTCTACAGTTCTAGAACATTTTGAAAAAACGATTTTGAATCTGCATGAAAACTTGAAATTTTTCACCTTGACGGTATAATTTCTTGGTTTTTTATAATTGAACAGATTTAAAATTTAACGATATATAGAGTGAGTAAATAAACTAAGCAGGTAAAATATTGATAGATTCAAGAATACATACAGATAACCACTCTTTTGTGTTCTTGAATTCATAAAATTTGTCTCAATTTATAACAGTGGTTCATGGTGGTTCATTGCAATTTTGTTTTGTGTACAATAGGTTCGTTCGTTCTACGTGCCCTGAGTTGCTCCAACTTGTACCAAACCAATCATTTCGTTGCTTAAACTGGAAGTAGCGAATCCAAAATACTTGGAGCGAGTTGGGGTAACTTGGGACATCGGTAAACGAACTTAGCTATCATACCACAATATGCCCTTACACCACCTCATGAGACTGCATCAGACCTCATTGAACTGCACTGAAATGCACTGAACATCAACAGAAAATATACATACAAGCATTTTTTCTCAGCTGTTGAATTATAAATCATATCCAATTATTTATGTTGAATTGAAAACAAGTATTTTTGCGATTCAACAACTTCTATCCCATCAACGATTGGTTAATTTGTATTTTTTAAGAGATTTGTTTCAAAACATAACCTACATGTAGCCGGGAAATGATTATAATGCACTTTAGGTACGCAGACTTGATATAAATAACAAAATCCCTTCATTGAAGAATCAATTCATTTGATTTGATTTTTTTATATCTAGATTATGAGAGTACATTTCAATGGATACAAAAATTATCTGTCCTCCGGCAGAGGAACTCAGCCAAATAATCAACAAAGTACCATGTTTACAATGCGGTTTGATTTTTCCTAACGAACCCAGTTATCAGATGCACAATTTGAAAGTGCATCAGGGGAAGAAATTAGACAAAGCTATCCGACAGGCTGTCCAATACCATTGTCCTGTGGAGAGTTGTATATACTCTATCAAATCACCAAGACATTTTAGATCAATGAAATACCTCAAACAGGTGTGTATTGTAGAATTATGGATTTACTTTGTTGTGAAAAATTAGATATTTTCTATAAAATATCTATAACAGAGTTGTCTTTATAAGATCGTTCATGGTTATTTTGATTTTATTGAGCTGTTATCGCTTTTTTTACTTTACTCTGCCAGCTAAAGCTTTGTGTAATACCTGATTTACATTGAATGCTTCTTTGGTCAATAGATAAATAGAGATTACTTCTTCAGTCCATTGTTTTTGTGAGTTGTATAATAGCAATTTCCTATGGCTTGATGTATTTAACATTAGTGTTGGTGTATTGAAGCAAATGTCTTATGATGATCTTGTTTATAGAAATGCTTGATTGCTTATTATGCTTCATTGTAGGAGAAATCTGTTTTTGATATGTTTCATGTATAATTTTATGCGTTCAGGTGCATTAATGAATAAAACAAATTCTTTTGCCGTTTTTTCCTGTACATTGAACAATTTATGTATATCACATTGATTTTTATTCTTTTACAGCATTATTTGAAAGTCCATGCAGAAAAAACGTTCCTCTGTACACTTTGCAAGGTAAAGAGTTTCTCCACTGCGGCTGCCAGGGAAGCGCATTTGCGAGTTTGTGGTATCGATTTTGTCTGTACATGTACAAAATCGTTCACTTCCTACGAAGCATTGTTGACTCACGCAAAACGAGCTTTACATGTTGTTGAAAAAGATAAATATAAGATTTCGTTACGGTATGTGAATCATTATATCTCATTGATATTAAATCCATGGATAAAGATATATTTAAAAAGAATATTCATTCTACAGACGTACAAATTCAAAAACTCAACGTATCACGCAAACCGTGTCGTCACCCAAAATGGACAAGCCTATCACAATTCTACCCCACAAGTTAGAACTTGCGAAACCTTCGTATGAAAAATCCACCCGCGAAATCGGAGTACAAACGGAGGAATGTAGAAAGACGAGAAAATCTCCTAGTCCTTTGAAATGCAATAGTTGCCTCAATAACAATAAACGTTACAAGGAATCAAGACAAACGCAAACCAATACTTTACAAAAGAACAAATCCGACGGAACATCGATGCAAACCCAAACAATAGAAAATACCAACAGTTTAATACAAATTCGTAAGCGTCGAAAAAATTGTGCTCCTAAGAGAAAACAAAATCTAACTCTAATAAAATCCGAACTGATTATACCAGAGGACGATAATTTCGCATTTCCAGAAAGTCCATTGCCTTTGAGACACGACGTGGTTGGTTTGCAAGATTTTTGGGAGGAGAAAAATCCATCGTCCGAAACTCAAACGAAGTCGGAGAAAGATATGTTCGAGGTACTCAACGATAACGTAACGCAAACGGATTTTAGCACATTTTACAACGACGATTCTCAAAGTGAATCGAAGAGTACTACAGTGGCTCTTATGACTTTAGAAAGATATTCTTCTTTTGCCACTCGATCCGATCCAATGTTGACAGAAGAAACGACGTTTGACGATAAATTTAGTAGTATAGAGACTCAAACGGAACAAGCTTATTCCTCGCAATCCTTTTTCTATTCAGATACTTTGAGTTCTAACATCGAGACTCAGACTACAGATAATCTGGATAGCATGGAACAACTACTTTACAGCAATACCTGTACCCAAACTTGTGATCAAATCCTACCATCTGATTTAGGATTATCGAATATCCAAACACAAACAGCTTGGACGCGTTTGGAAGATACCGTTTCCACAGAAACTCAAACTAAAACCTTCACTTGCCAGTCGGAAGGGTGTATTAATTCCATGGGTATTTGTCGATCCTGGTTGAATACTCAAACGAGTCATACGGAAACTCAAACGGATTTACTTAGTATATTTGAAGAACTTGAATAATTTTCTTAGTAATTTTAGTTTCTCCTCTGGTAGGAGAATTCACCATTCAAAGACTTTATTCTCTTTGACTTGTTGAAAATAAGTTGACTGCTTCGAAATGATATGTTTTTTATTTTTGTATTCTTTTTTTTTAGATTATAGCGTTCAAAGTAATATATTTTGTAACAATTATGTTCGAATTGTTTTTTTAATTTTCAATTCAAAGCTTTTACGTTAAAAAGAAAATACTATCCTTCTCTTTCTTCAAGAGTTTTTTTTTTCTAACATATTTGATGCAGCGGATGTCGACTGCAATTAACAATCATTTTGAGATATCTCTCCCCGGGATATACAGGGTTTAGATGCAAAATTAACAACCTGCGATTTTTACTTATAGTATATTTCAAGTCTAGAAATGTATAAATCATTCGAACAAATTGAAAATTCATAATTGAAATGATTTGTAGTGAATTTACACATTCGATTATGGTACGGTAACCATGGTATGGTACGGAGTTAGTGATCTTTTGACTGCAATAAGAAAAAAAAACAAAGCCTTGACGAACACGAGTATTTCAACATGATTTTTTTTTCTTTTCTACATAAAACACTTCTGCCCTGATCGTCTATCATATTCAAAATGTCACGATGATTCTTAGTAAAATACAATATTACGCAAAATAATGAAATCTCATACCAAACTTAACTTTTATAAGTTTTTATGGAACCTAAATCAACTAATCGTGTTCACATTGTTTTATAGTTCAGTCGTATATTTTTCATTGTTCATAATTTTTTTTGTGATTCAATATAATATTTGTTGCCTAAGAAGAATGAATGTGACACCGATGTAAACCTTGAACAAAATTCATGTAAATAATGCACTGATAAGTCGAAATATCTACTTTCTACTTGAAAATGTTTCATCAGAATTATATTCATTCAACTCAACTTCGATAAAGGGTTATTTCGGAGGATGTTTTGTACAGGACAGCATAGATTCTTTAATGTCAATCAACAAAACTTGTACACGTATAAATTATTAAAAAATGTATTTGCCAAAAACTATAATACAATTGTGATGTGTAATTATTTTGTTTTTGTTTTGTATCATAGAGCATGGCATCAATTATCATTAACACATTTTCACTGGAATATATGTATGTACAAATTGCTTTCAACAATTTGGAGTTCAAATTCAAAAGAACCAGAGTCAACATTTTGAAATGATGAACTTTACAATTTGAAGAAGACTAATTGATCATGATTTGTGCGATGTGAAGACAGAAGGGAATGCTCCTTAATAATTATTATTAACAAATATAAAAGTACAACAAACATGTCATAAATAATGTTCTTTTTTTCTAAATCTGCGCTTAAACAATACTCTGCGTTCAATACACATGAGTTCTTAAGGAACTTAGCACAGGTTATTAAGGATATACAAGGCGTCGTAAAAAAAGGCAAAACTTTTGCCTTTCCCATTTTTCGATGTGAAGCTTAGTTTCTGAGTTATAAACAAAATAAGTTGACAATTCAGATGGTAAGTAGATCGGCTATTTCAATTGGTTGAAATCAACTATGAAGCTAAACTTCAGATCGAAAAAAGTAGTAAAGGAAAAAGTTTCTCAGTTTTCTTTCAGGAATATGCTAATACGTTGCTAGTGAAATGCGAGTAGTTTGTTCTAGGACACCCTGTATATACATGTGTGTATATATATGTATATTTATATATTCATTCATTACAAGAAAATCATTAATTACAAAGCCGGTCCAGTGGCGTTATCTTCATCAAAATCAGGTAGAAAGTCTTTGGTCCGATCTTCTATTCTATCTACATTTTCGAGTGCCGAAGCCAGTACCCTTAGATTATCCACACCGGACATTAATTGTCTACAAATTTCATCCAAGTTAGAAGAATACTCTCAACTCATGCTTCAAAGACACTCTTACCTAAGAGATAATTCTGCCGTTGAAGCGGCGGTTCTCAAGTCTCCAGCTAATCTTCTTATCGTACGATCCACATTCGAACCACCCTCCGTTCTAAGATTAGCACATATTCTACTTCTCAGTTCTGTATTTTCTAATTGTAATAATGACATCTCCGTCTGAAATGAAAAAAAGTCATGAATTTCAATATTATTTGAAAGATCAACAGGACAAAAAGAGTAATACGTGTAATTAATATGATCCTGTAAATGAAGCGATTAACAAACACACTCAGAAAAATACCGTCCAACGCCGAGATGGAACTGCACAATCACAAGACGATTCTGTTTCAAAATGCTTTTAAACGCAAATCAGTTTTGAACGATTTCTTCTGTTTGTGAGACGGAATTCGTTTGATGACAATGAGAAGGATTTTTTCCTTTCACAAGGTTGCTACAAGTTCGGGATTTTTTAATTCTGATAGAAAATCATTATTGATTGATCGATGATAGATCAATTCTCAATGAATTCTTCGGTTATCGATTATCTTCCAAACGTAAGTTCCTTGTGAATTTGAAATAGATTTTGGATTCAAAAATAGAACTTCCTACTGAAAATATATAGACCATACTGAAAATTAGTGGAATGTCAATTTATTGAGCAGCAAAAAATGGCAGAACAATGATTAGGTAGGATTTTTATACCTCTGAATTGCAAAATTTGTTGGGCTTTTGAAGAAAAGGATGTATAGTACCGCTTGATACCGTCACTTTACTTATTGGAGGTTGAAAATGTAGGTTTTATTATTTTGACTAGATTGTTCTAATTGAATAAATTCCCTCCTTTTCCTTGAATTTTGCTAACTATGACAGGTTTTTTACACGCTTTCCAAATTCCCTAACTTTTCCCAATTTTCTATACCTGTAGAAACCATGATCACATAAGAACCTTTGTGTTGCAAACAAGATTCACACATGTTCTCTGCGATTTCGAAAAAGGTTCATATTGAATAACTGAACTCCCATAAAGCATGAAGACCTAGACACCCAGAGACCAAGAAATTCGCCCAGTGCTAGGATTAAAATTTGTGAAAATTCCAAGTTGGTCGAATCGATGAAACCAACAATCCAGTAATAAATTTTCTTAGTACTCATGCAACGACACATTTTTAGGACGGGATTCATTTCAAGATTGGACGATTTCCGTTCGTTTGTAAAGCTGCGCGACTATTATATTGAGAAAGTTGTCATTCTGATGACAAAACAGTTTTGTTTCATCAATGAAATGGACTGTGTTTGAGACTGCTGCTGTCTTTTGATAAGAAAATCATTTTATTGATTGTACTCAACAGAGAATCTTGAAAAAAGAAAGCAAGTAAATACATGATAAAAATACCACTCATACACATTTCTCAAATACTCATAACGGAGTAATCCGAACGTGAATTTACCTGTAATTCCTTAATTTGTATTTTCAAGGAAGTAACAGTACTTTCCGCATTCACAGCCCTTCTCTGCAAAAAAAAAACCACATTCAGTTAAGTCTGAAATTAATTCCGTACGCTTTTCAACGCGGAATTTTAATAAATTTTATAATTTACCCTACTGCGATTGAGATTAACCTCAACTTGTTCCATAGCTTTTTCAAGATGAGCGGTTTCTTCATATTCTACCTCTTTCCTAGATGCGAGTTCAACTTCCAATTCTTGTATCCTACGGAAAAGATTCCATCAATCCGATTAGTCGTTCTAAATATTGAAATTTGAAAATTTACGCCAACCTTTTTGATCTCTCATTAGCTTGTTTTCTAGCCACTTCTAATTCGTACCGCAATGTCTCATTCTCGAATAACAACTAATAAAATGATTTGTGAAGAATTATTTAAATGAATCACGTTTTTTCTCACGTTTATTTGAGAGATAAAAATTTACCAATTTATGTTTAGAATCCATAGCATTAGTAACAGAACCAAAATCGGGGGATGGTGTTGTTCTACTACGTACAGGACCATCGTTTAAGAAATCGGGTAAAGATTTGGTTGAATTTGTACCGTCGTTGGACTGAGCACAGTCTCGTGCTGCGGGACTGGTATTATTTGTATTAGGTTCGGAAACCGGTAATTGAAGATCGAAAGGAAATCCTGAAAAACAAAAAATCAAACTGTATTTTCTTTTACTTTTCAACAGAATTATTGAGGTTTCTATTCTATCATTTCGGAGAATATCGCTATGATTTTGTGGCATATGAATTGTGAAGTGCAAACAAAGAAAAACATTTCAAATATTCTCATACCCAGAAAAATTGAATAAAAACATTAGATATTTTGATCTAATTATTTAGATTATAAATAACAAAACTAATGTATCATATCATTCTTTTGATCCATGATTTTTCAACTCACACTATTTTCTGTTAAAATGATTTTATAGTAATCAAAATTTAATGTCAATGATATTATTATCAACATTCCCCGACATACGCCATAGTTATTGGGATATCTGGATACAAGCCAGGCTTGAAAAATAAAATTTATTTTTGAATGTCATTGATGATCATTGACATTATGTTTCTAATGAAATATAGATTATGGATTTCATATTTATAGAAATTATTATAGACAATCTTCATTCCCTTGTTTCTTCCATTACAAAACATTTATATTTCAATTATGATTCATGCGTAAGAGAAAGAAAAAATACTTGGTACAATTGAATATTCTTTCTCAAAGGACCAATTGTTGATATTCCCACATTTTTCATGTTTAAATTATGAAATTACTATGTTTCATAAATTACCCTGACTGCATAAGAATTGTTAAATTACCGGAAGATTCAGCACGTTCTGAAGAGTCGCAGAGAGGTCTATTATCGAAAGCAGGCAAATCCAATGGTCCAGAACACGTCGCATTGGATTGAGAGGAATGATCTCTATTGGAGAGTCCTTTATCCAGAGTACCGGTCAAGTCGAAAGGAAGATTATCTTGACTCATCATTTTAGATTCATTTCTATGACGCTTGGTTTGTCTCTGACTATTCAAAGCAAAATCTGGCAAATTATCAGCATCGTTGATAGGCTGCTGATCGGAGAGTTCATGATTCAAATAACACTGTTCTATTACTAAATGATCTTGCACAAAATCTGGTAATTCTGTTGGATTTCGGGAATATACTCCAAGATCCTGTTCTAGATTATTCATAGGATAGACCTTGGGTCTAGCTCCCATGTGACAATAATTTTGACTCGAATTACTGTTCAAAAAATGTTTAAAACTAAAAGGATTGTCCTCTCTTCTTGTGTCTTGGCCTAAAATGAAAAATATACATTAGCGTACGAGCAAGCGTTGAACAAATTTTTTTCGACCAACAGTGAAATTAAGAACAGAATGTTTTTGAATGATTTTGCAACATAACAAAGGTGAAATTGCAACAATGAAAACAAATGAGAAGTTTGTGAAAGAATAAAATTTGAACCAGTTTGTCGTTGTTTGCGGCTGACACGTTCCCCACGATCCAAATCTAGTCGTATCCTCCTATTAATTATTTCATCTATTTTGTCTGTTTCGTCGGACGGCAAGGATGGAGACATTGTTTCACCATGATCACAATTTTTCGCTGAAGAATCGTTACTGTTTTTATTATGATTAGACGCCATAGCTCGCACCGATAAAATACTATCACCAATCAACGTTGATCAAATTTACCACAAACCGAATCATTCGTTTAATCATTTGTTCGCGAAGTAAAGTTTTGAGCCATTTGACGTCTGTCACTGATACGATTAAAACGTAGCAATCTTGTTAATGGTTTTTGGGATGGTGTAACAATGGTTGGGGGAGAAAAAGAAACCTACAACAACGCGCCCACCGGTTCCGATTCGATCAACATTTGACTCGAAAATTGTGTTCACGTGAACCTTCGTGAATACTCATTTGAATATAAAATGTAATTGATGAGTAAAATTTTGTGGGAAATTCTTTAATATATATCTGGCATAATTGAATCAGAAGATGAATTGAAATTAATAGAGGTCATATAACCTAGCCTCGACTGACGAAGTAATTGGGTTTGCTGTTCGAGTACGTTCCAAAGTTTGATCCTCTTATCTGCTTTTCTTTTAGAGTTGCGTTTCAAAATTCAACCCATAGAACACACCCAGAGTGCTCTAAGAAGAATGAGAATTTTTAAAGAATACTTAATGAATACATTAGACACTGCTGTGTTGATTCGGTTATGAAAAATTATTTTTTTCACAAAAGTGAATGGAACTTCTGTAGAATTCTTTTTGGACTGATGAATTGGGAGAAAAAAATTCTCAATGCCGTCTATTTTGGCAACATCAACAAATTCTTGAAAAATACTGAAAGAACTGAGTAAGATCAGAGATGAGTTGAAGAGATTGGTAACGAGATATGAAAACCATAGTCCAGTTTCTGATTGACAGTATCACGTTTTTCGTTTATCTCTTCATGCTGGTTGGCTTGGAAGAAAAATTCAACCAATCATATATTTTTCTTCAAAAGAAAAAAACGTGATACGGACCATGATTTTAACATTGCGTTAGCAATCTCTGCTATTCATCTCTGGTAAGGTACAGGGGGCATCAACTCAAATGAATAATCTTGAGAACGACATCCAGCACCACCTGAGTTGAGCGCACTAACTAAATGGGAATCCCCTTTCATGTATATAACACATTGAATTGATATACTCACACATTCGTAAATGAAAATATATGTATGTGATGTGTGCGGAGTTGCTGACATAACATATATTAATGTTAGTTTTTCTGTTATTCTTTCAATTATTATTCATTCAGTTCATATTCAGCTTTCATGTATTGATTTATTTTATTTTTCAATCGTATTTATAGGTGACTTATTTCAGAGACGAATAATAATTCTATTGATTGAATATAGAACTACTTATTTCAGAGATGTCTATATTCCATCAGTCACCTATAAATACGATTGAAAAATAAAATGAATCAATACATAAAAGCTGGATACATACAGGGATGCTAGAAAGGACCGTGTGGACGCAAAAATCATCCCCTCTACTCTACACACTTTGAAAGCTTTGTATGCGTGTGATTACACCTATGCGGAAGTTCCATTGTACGGAACAGTGGAGGGGCTGATTTTTCCGTCCACGCGATATTTTCTGGCATCACTGGCTGGATATGAACTACATGAATAATAATAATTGAAAGAATAACGGAAGAACTCACATTAATATAGGTTATGTCAACAACTTCACACACATCACATACATATATTTTCATTTGAGAATGTGTGAGTATAAACAATTAAATGTGTTATATACATGAAAAGGGATTCCCATTTTAGGTAAACACCCGTCGGACCGAAAGCCCGTTAGGCCGAAAGACCGTTGGACCGAAATTTATTTTACCGAATGACAATAATCCGAAAAAGTCTTGGTGACATTTTGTCTTAGGCTACTCTCCCATGGACCGGAATTTTTGGGGGATTTGCAGGGAATTCTAGTAATTTACTATCCATGAACCAATTGGGTCTGTGGATTCCGGTCCATGGGAGAGCAGCCTCATTCGCACACGACTAGTAACATATAATAAGATTTCGAATTATTGGCTAAGTTCGTTTACCGATGTCCCAAGTTACTCCAACTCGCTCCAAGTATTTTGGATTCGCTACTTCCAGTTTAAGCAACGAAATGATTGGTTTGGTACAAGTTGGAGCAACTCAGGGCACGTAGAACGAACGAACCTATTGTCATTCGGTGAAATAAATTTCGGTCCAACGGTGTTTCGGCCGAACGGATTTTCGGTCCAACGGGTGTTTACCCCCATTTAGTGAGTGCGCTTAACTCAGCTGGCGCTGGATATCGTTCTCAAGATGATTCATTTGAGTTTATGCCCCCTGCTCAGATAGCAACCCCGAGAGAACATGGGTATGGGGTCGCCTGGCCGAATTTTCTGCATTGGAGAATAACTAGTCTTCCCTAGAAATTTGTAGTTACTTCTATTGGATCTACCAATGAACAAATATGCGGCTAAAAACATTTTCGGCGAACTGACCCTCTACCACCTTCACTTTTGATGCCCCTGTAAATACTTTGTAACCACGTTTTTTCCATCCACTGCAGGACATTCTCATCATATTTTCCAAACGTACTTCCATGTAAACAGGACATTGCATGTACATGAAGCAGTGTTGCCAGTATTCCCTAGAAAAATCTTCAGCATCTGATAATTGGTTATTTCTTGTATAACCGGCCAATCATATTTTCAATTTAGAAAGAAATAACCAATGCCAAAAAATCTGAAGATTTTTCTAGGGAATACTGGCATCACTGACATGAAGGGCAGCGATGCCATTATTCCCTAGGAAAATCCATAGATTTTTCGTAATTGGTCATTTCTTTCCGAATTGAGAACATGATTGGCTGGTTGTACAAGAAATAACCAATCATCAGATGCTACGGATCTTTCTAGGGAATAATGGCATCGCTGATGAAGGGTAGAGGATCGTAAGCCCTAAAATTCATAAGCCCGAATAAACAATTATGAATTTCAGAATAAATCAAATATGAGATACTTCTATATAATTTAGAGCATCGATGAACCATCAACAGAAGCATATTTCACTTTTAAATCGTATAAAAGTATCCAATAATTGATTTATACTGAAATTCATAATTTTTTATTCTGGGTTATGCAACTTTGAGCTTCTGAAATTCGGGTATATGAATTTTAGGGCTTACGATACTCTAACCCCTGGGGAAAATCCAGAAGTGGAGGAAGCGGATATTGAAACAAACGAAACGTGAAAATGTTCCAATTCCCTCCTAAATTATGGTTAGACGACTCTTCGCTTGCGTTTTTGTTGCGCTTGGACGCTTCATTTTCACCATTTTCGCCTACCTAAAGGTCTCACTATTTTTTTTATTTTTATTGTATCTCCAAGTTTTCCACTTATTTGATACAGATCTTCTATCTTCAAACAAAAACTAGTCTTGTACAAAATGTTTTCAAATTATACACTTAATTCTAACAGAAAATTCAGTTATTATGCTTAAAGCCGGAGACTCATGCTGGCGACATAATTAGAAGAAAAAAGAGGAAAGATGTTTCAACTCGGATCTCTTTTTTCTTCTAATGATGTCGCGCGCGACAATCGCTAGCATGAGTACCCGGGGTGGTAGGGCTCAATAGGCCCGAAAGGCAGTAAGCCCGAAGGGCTGTAGACCCGAAAACAATAAGCCCGACCGAAGCTAAACCCGAAAAATCACCATGTGTTACTAGTCGTGCTCCAATTATTATAATAGTTACCAATTGTTTTCGGGTTTAATTTCATTCGGGTTTATTTTTTTCGGGTTAACAGCCCTTCGGGCTTACTGCCTTCCGGGCCTATTGAACCCTACCCCCGGGGTAACACTTCGATCTTGCACTCTATAAGTATTGGAAACACGTCATAAGGCATACTCAATCCTTGACTCCGGAACTGGGTAGGGGGTCATACGAAATCTCCTACGAAATCTCCTAGTGATTTCTAGAGGTGACTATCGATTGTCAAATTACAGTGTATTCGGCAAAAAGACCCCCTACCCCGGAACTGCTCCGCCATTTTTTTCCTCTCTTGCACATACTTCTTGCATTTGAATAACACGTGGTTTACATCATCGGTTTCTCCACGCTCACAATGAGGGTGCTCTCCCATCATGGGAGTCCCATGCATCGGAATATTCTATTGGAACGGAACGGTGATCTCAGTAGAATTTCAGTTTCTAAGGCTGGCGTCCCATGGACGGAAAAAGTGACGGAAAGCGAATTGCGGTACCAATACTTTTCAAGTATGCCTAGTTTTATCTGGTTTCATCCAACAGTCGCTAAAAATTCTGACAATCTATTGGTGCCGCAATTCGCTTTCCGTCACTTTTTCCGTACACGGGACGCTAGCCTTATACGTTCCGTTCAAATCAGTCGCTCTGCTCTCCCATGGACCGGAATATTATCATAACTAATGAAACTTGGTTTATAGCTTTCTGGTAGAACCTGCTCAAAGAAATCAGAGTAATAATTGGTCAATTTTCATTCCGGTCGTAATCGTTCCGGATCATGTGTGACAAGGTATACGATTTCGAAGGAACGGAACGGGGGACTAAAATGTCACTGAAAGTTTTCTTCCGTTCCGGCAGTCCATTCCGATGCATGGCAGAGCAGCCTAAGGCTCATCAACCATATTTTTTCAGGGAAAAAAATAAATAAAAAAAATAAAAAAATATAAAAAAATATTTTTCGGAACAGCAATTGTCTTAGGTTATAATGGTTTGACCTAGGTCTGTTAATACAGATCACTAACTGACGGTCTAACCAGTGATTTCTATACTGTTAGAGGTACCTTGGATATGTTAAATCATGTTACAATAATTATACGAGGATTTCGGATCGATCAGAACGATTTAAATGGAAAAAGTGGTGGAAAAGTAGCGGATGAGTTGTTGGTGTCATACTTACGTTTTTTCCTCATTCCAACTCTTCTATGCGTATTTTATGGGGTATGTGTTTACTTTGGGAGGGATCTGAGGTATACGACAATATTTATACAAGGTTTGCGGATGAATCAGAACAATCTAGATGGGAAAAGCAGTGAAAAAGTATCATCCCTGAAAATTTGAGATTTTTTAATGGATTCAGTTTCGAGTTATTTGGAAGAAAAAAACCGTTCTCGGTCGGTAAGCTCGTATCCTGTTAAGAGGATACCAGCGTTACCATCAGAGCACATTGGTTAGAAGAGGACTAACCTATACGATAGAAAGAAAGGTCCGAGACAAACGCTGGTATCCACTTAACGGGACACTAGCGTCGGTAACGAACCTCTCTTTTTATCATATGATCCTGTCCCTTTCTAACCAATGACGTGAGTTACCGACGCTTGTGTCCCGTTAAGAAGAGTCTGAGAAGAACTTTTTTTTAGAACAAATAGGTGATTCTTGTGTGTTAGTTAGGAAATTTACATAAGAATTACATCTGGATATCTGAATATTTGTAAAACTCAAATCAGATGAAAATTTGAAAAGAAAACCAAAATTATGGAAATTTCTATTAGAACAATTGCATTGTTATTCAATGATAAAACAAAAATGTACTGATTTTCCACACATGATTCTGATACATGAATGAAAGATATAAAACCTTTTATAATTTTCAATTGATATAGAATTATCGTTTATTGGATGAGATCTGCAGACAATCATGAGTTTCCGCTTCTGATAATACCTTGTTTTCCACTTACTTTGAATAATTGTACATGAATGTATTCTGTAACAGAAGAGTAAACTTTCAGAATTAAACAATGGTAATAATTATCAATCACTTTGAATTATAAAAGTGATCATCAAATAATTTTTAGAAAATCTACATTCAAAAATAAATTGATTTTGAATCTAGATCATCAAAAACCCATCCTTTCACACCTTTGGAGCACACACAGGTGCAAATTCGCACCACGCAACTTTACCCATCACTAACTTAGTTCCTGTTCGACCAATTTGACCTTACTTTTCTGCAATTTGATGGGAAAACTGTGCAGATTAATGCGGTGTGGGAGAAAATTCACAAATATTTCATTTGATCACTGAAAACACGAGAATAAAATCAATTTTTGACGAAAAACGAAAAGTCTTAGAATGGTTGGTGCGAATTTGCACCTGTGTGTACTTGAAGGGTTAATCATATACTTACGAATTCAAAAATATCTCACTCACGTGTGGCTGCCAAATCCACGTGATAAAGTTATATATCTATCCTTTTTCAATGTATATTGTTGTTTTAGCTGGTTCAATTCATGGCGATAATTTTGCATTGTTTGTTGCTCAGCTGCCAATACTTTTTTGTAATACGCATATTTCTTGTCCTATTCATCATAAAATGGTTGTAAAAAAAAGACAAAAATTCACATCGGGAAACAAGCATTTGCTACATCATACTCATCCCTAGTGAAAAACAATGCTGATAAAAGCAAGTATCGAAACAAGTGGATCATAGAAATGTTAAAAATATTGATCTCAGTTATTATTTTGTGAATGTTTGCACATCATGCCATGCACGTTGTTTTGCACTAAGGATCTGTAGAAAAACTTGAGAGAAAATAGTGTGAGTACGCACAATATGTTTTAGGTATTGTACCACAATGGTCATTTGCTCATTTTGAAACATTACAGTTCTGTTGATTTTTTCTAGCATGTCAAATTTGTTAGCAAACATTGGACCTACAACCGATACAGATTCTCCTGTCAAACGGAGACATTTGACATCCGGAGTTTTACAACGTGGGCATAGTCTGGTACCTTGAATTGAAAAACAAAATATAAGTATCAAAATGTGTGAAACGGATCAAGTCGAATATTCATCAAGATTCATAAAAATTCTAAAAGCTAAACTCTAATTTTGAAGTGAAGTATCAATGAACTTCAATTCAATGAATTTCTTTTTCAGCTTAAACGGATGGAAATAGTCCAGTTTTCACTTTTCCAAAATTGAAGAGTAACTTGAGAATTTTTCATTACTTTCAGATGATTTGAGAGTAAGATAATTACTAAATCTTCAGTCTGTTACTATTGACACACATTTGAATTTAAAAATCTTCTTCAAGAATGAATTGAACTTGAGCTAAACCAAATCGATGCGGGCCCTACATGCCATCGGATTAAATGGAATTTAAATTTCAATTCATCCTCATCCATTAAGTAGTTTGTATTTCAAAGCGAAATTGAAAACTATTCAGATCGATTGTTATGTGTTGTACTTTCAAATATTTCAATCACTATCAAATAAATGAATAATTACCTAAAGGTACACAATTTTGGCAATAAAGATGAGAGCATTGACTTATATGAATTTCATTTTGGAAAATTTTTAATTCGCTGCCACATTTGTTACAAGTGAAACATTCCATTTTTTAAGAAAATGAATTGAATTTTCTAATTTTGTCAATAAGATGGACAATCGTAGTTGTGCTTCGTCTTTTCGATACCGGGTGTTTCCAACAGTGCAAGCACTGGGGCACACTACTGGGGCACTGAATAGCAGCAGAGATGAGTTGAAGAGATTGCTAACAAGATATGAAAACCACAGTCCAGTTTCTGATTGACAGTATCACGTTTTCCGTTCATCTCTTCATGCTGGTTGGCTTAGAAAAAAAATTCAACCAATCATATATTATTCTTCAAAAGAAAAAAACGTGATACGGACCATGATTTTAACATTGCGTTAGCAGTCTCTGCTATTCATCTCTGGTAGTGCATAGCCTTCCCGTATCCCCGTCAGTGTTGCCAGAAGGTTATAGACTCGCAGAGCTAGATGACGCAGCAGTCGGTGCTGTTCAGAGCTAAATTAGAATCAGGGGGCATAATCTCAAATGCAACATTCTCAAACGGATTCCAGCGCTGCCGTATTAGTGTTAGTGTATGCATGTAAAATAGTTCACTGTACTACCGTATGGCGGCGCTGAAATCCGTTTGAAAATTTTCTATTCGAGATTATGCCCCCTGATTAGAATTGGTGACAGTGCTAGATTTTTTTCAATGTTGCCAAATGTTAGTTCCAAAAATAAAACGCGGGAAAAATAGAGAATTTTGAATTTGTGAATTTTGCACATTTTGTTATATCAGGAATTTACATTCAGCAGGGTCAGAGTGTTTAGTGAGATACCTTGTATATTTATTTTTCCATTTTACATCTCCAAATAGATGTTCAGGGATATTTGATTCGATATTCAATGACCAAAATCATGTATCAATATACTGTAAACCAGGGTTGTAAATTAGTTAATTGAAGAAGCACCCAATTAACAATTAGAATTTAATTCTTATTTGAAAGTTTCTTCAATTAAAAATTAAATTCAATTCTTAATTGAAGTCGTTTCCAATTATCAAATAAATGTAATTGCTTTAAAATCAAGCAATGATTGATTGATTTTCCTGATGCGCTCTTGTTTTTCTGTATTTGTTCATTAAGAAAGAACAAGAAAACATAAGAAAAATGGATCAACCATGGCTTGATTTTAAATCAATTAAATTGATTTGTCAAATGGAAATTACCTCCATTGAGAATTTAATTTAATTGTTTGGTGCAAAAAAATTTCAATTAAGAATTTAATTTAATTTTTAATTGAGAAAAATTTCAATTGAAAATTAAATTTTTATTGTTCATTGAACGTCAATTCAAATGAGTTTAAATTGAATGACTTCCAACCCTGCTGTAAACTGGACTTTTTTCTAACAAAACAATATTTTTATTTGACCAAATATATATATATATAATGATTTTTTTCAAAATAGATATGCTGCAAGACCTATCCCCTTAGGGTGAATCAAACTAATCCTTGAAAATTTTGCCATCAGGTAATCATTTATTCAATAATCAACATATTTCCAATAATAATCCTCAATCACGATACAATACATACTTTTTATTCCAACGAATAATTTCAATGTAAATAATTCTTTGGCATAGAAGGAAACTCTTCATATAAATTATAGAACTTTCCATTATGCAAATAACTCAGATAATTAAAATTTTCAATTAGTAATGACCTATAAATATATGTTCCATTTGAAAAAATAGTGCTAGATATTTAATCTAAGTGCTATCCATAGTGCTAAGTGCTGTACTTCAAAATTCAGGGCTAGAAATGTTTTCATAGTGCTCAATCTAGCAACCGTGTTGCTGTTCTGGCAACACTGCCCCGTATGTGCCCGTATGCGAGCAGTGATGCCAGATTCGAGACCAGCCCTATCCGACTCCCTGACTAAATTATAGAAGACGACTTGGTATTCTTAGTGTAGCCAAAAACATTAAGCCGATAGATTGCGCCACTTGTGTTGGTAGGCTTTTCCTTTTAATTTGATTGGACGACTGAATAATAGGTATATTTCATGCAGCCCACCAAGACCATCAGGGCGATATGCGGATTAGTTCCATTTGGCGATAGTAAGGAACACAAAGAGTGGGGGAGTTAGAGAGGGCTGTTCGAGACCGAGACCGTTTTTACTCACCCCATTAACCGCTTCCCCTTTTTCCCACCATGCGGAATAACCCCGGGTATTCATGCTAGTGACTGTCGCGCGCGCGATATCATTAGAAGAAAAACGAGGAAAGATATTTTCAACTCAGATCTCTTTTTTCTTCTAATGATGTCGCGCGCGACAGTCGCTAGCATGAGTACCCGGGGTAAGTCGGGCGAGTGACAGAGAAAAAGTGACTATCACTCTCTCGCTCGCCCAACTTATTCCGCATGGTGGGAGAAAGGGGAAGCGGTCGATGGAGAGGGTAAAAGCGGTCTCGGTGCCGAATCTGGCATCTGTAGCTTTGTTCGTTCTAACGTGTTCTAAGTTGCACCGACCTGCACCAAACCAATCAATTCATTCCTATAACTGGAAGAGCGAATCAAAAATGTCTGGAGCAGATTGGAGCAACTCAGAACACGTTAGAACGAACAAAGCTATTGTATGGGAGCTTGGTTTCCATCAGGGCGCCGCCATGAAGGGGCAATTCCACTGCCTTTCTGATTAACAGCCACGCAGGATTGGTCGATTCTATTACATTCCGTTGGATAGGGGCAATTCCACTGATATATATAGCTTTCTAAGGAGCTTTCCGAAGTGTGTGACCCGGGGCGTCAAGGGCGTGAAATGAACCAATAGGAATCCGTAGTTCACGTCCCAGACGCCCCAGGTCAAACACTTCGGAAAGCTCCCAAGTGGAACACGTTCGGCGAGCTATGCACTATCCAGTGTATACTATAGATCAGTGGTCGTCATGCATATCACTACCCTGAGCGGTAGTATGCGAGAAGCCCGACTGCATTTAACCCGAACGATTTTAAACCCGAATAACAGTTGACCCGACTAATTATAAAAATATAACCCATACAGCACCGGGAGGTTTCCTGAACGTTCAGAAGACGTGCTTGATTTCACAGAGCACGTGCAAATAACGTCTCAGGATGTTCTAAAAACGTCGCATGTATGTCCCAGGGACATTGTGCAAATGTCTCGGTTAGTTCTATTCATGTCCCCGTGTGACTTTGTGGTTTTTCAAGGTTAGTTTTCATGAAAGTACGTTTAGAAGACATGATGAAGACGTCTGGTAGTAGATCAAAGGAACGTGCTTAGAACGTATTCAAGGATATCAAATGGGAAGGTACTCTAAACGTTTGTAAAACTTGCTTCAGCGGGACCAAAACACGCAAAACCAAGAGCACGTTTTCAAAACGTTCAAAGAACTTTCTGTGCTGTCTGGGAATTAAAGAAAATGAAAAATTAATCGAAATCAAAGCGTAATTAACCTTTAATCTATACATCTTTACAGTAAAAGGTTGAATAAGCTTTGATTTCGATTAATTTTCCATTTTATTTGATTATATTTTTATAACTAGTCGGGTCAACTGTCATTCGGGTTATAATCCGGTCGGGCTAACGCCAGTCGGGCTTCTCGCATACTACCCCCTGAGCGTAGTACTCACCCATACAGCACCGGGAGGTTTTCTGGACGTTCCGAAAACGTGCTTGGTTACACAGAGAACGTGCAAATAACGTCTCATGATGTTCTAAAAACGTCGCATATATGTCGCAGGAACATGCAAATGTCCCGTTTAGTTCTATTCATGTCTTCTTGCAATGTTCTTGAGACGTATTCAAGGAAAGGTTTTCACAACGTTCCGCGGCGTTGCACATATGTTTTTAAAAGGTTAGTTTTCATGGAAGCACGTTTAGAAAACGCGGAAAGAACGTCCCGTAGTATATGAAAAGAACGTGCTTGGTACGTATTCATGTGCATCAAAAGCGAAGGTACTCTAAACATTTGGAAAATATGTGCCTTGGGCACCAACACACGCGGGACCAAGATTATGTTTATAGAACATCCAAAGAACTTTCTGTGCTGTCTGGGCAGGGGGCATAAACTCAATACGAAAATATTCAGAATGAACTTCAGCGCTATTAAAAGGAAGGGTACTCGAACCAATCTCACATAGATACACTGACACAAATGTTCAGCAAATCATAAAAATTTTCGAAATAGTATCAGTGCATTGATGTAAAATTAGTTCAAGTATCCTTCCCCTTGAAGGCGCTGTAATCAGTCTAAAAAATGGCCATTCCAGTTTATGCCCCCTGGTAGTACTTCTGTAAGTTTAAATCCATTTCCTCTATGCTGAGCGTACTGATTTCACGAAACATTGCGAAACATATTGCGTATGTACAGTCGGTGTAACACTTGGAGCATATTGTGGGTGTTTACGGCAAATGGTCGGTTCAGGCTTATCCCTAGACATAGGGTTACCAGATCGCCGGCGGCCGGAATGAGGACACCTCCCCTGCCATACCTGATGACCTTTTTTTTTTTTTAGAGACCAGTATAAATCAGACCGTGCTTTTTATATATTATATATCTTTATTTTAAATATCTAATACAGCATAACGAGCATATAATATTTGACTTAGAAATCGAATTGAAAATTTTTATGGAAAATTCATAAAAATGAGGACACTGGCCGAAAAAAGAGGACACGACCTGCAACTGGTATAAATGAGGACATGTCCACTAAAATGAGGACGTCTGGTAACCCTACCTAGACAGTGGTACTCAATTACGAAAATTTCTAGAATTGATCGGATCAGTGATCCGTCCTGTCTTACAAGTCATTGCTGGCTATAAAGCTGTAATTTCATGGGGCGTCGAGCATCGAGCGTCAACATTAGAAAGAAAGAGAGGTCACACAGTTCTTCTCTTTCCTTCTAATGTTGACGCTTGATGCTCGACGCCCCATGAAATTACATCTTAACGTGAACGTGTTCAATGGCATTCTACGGTGCTCATCAAATTCATCTTCTGCGTCATCTTCAAAAAATAGATTATATAATCCATGAAAATCCATGTTAGTCCAATAATTCAACTTGTCCCTAATAGAAAAATGACATTATTAAAGAATCGTTCTTGACATTGAAAAATATCCAGGAATCGCTACAATAAAGAATGTTATTTTAAATTGTAAACAATTACAGTTGGATGAAAATTTGATTTTCTCAAGCTTTGTGAACATTAATATAAAATAATATTTGAAATAATTTGTCACTTTGAAACATTGATCTTATTTATGGTAGAGTATCATAATACCGAATTTGTCATAGTACCGAATGTTCATATTCCCGAATGCTCATAGTACCGAATGCTCATAAGACCGAATGTGCATAGTCCCGAATAAAAAAATATAAATTTTGAAATGAATCCAAAAATCTGCCACTTCCGTCATAAAAAATGATTCGTTTACGCATATCATGTGGGAACGATCAATTTTTCATGACAGAAATGGTCCATTTTTTTATTTATTTTGAAATTCATATTTTTTTATTCGGGACTATGCACATTCGGTCTTATGAGCATTCGATACTATGAGCATTCGGGAATATGAACATTCGGTACTATGACACATTCGGTATTATGATACTCTACCCTTATTTATTGAGTAGTAATTCACTTTATTGCCACAAACGCAATACATAAAAATTATCTTAATTTATTTTGTGAATTTAAGGTTAGAACTCCTTTCATAATCAAGTATATAAATAATCAAGTATTTTCATCAATATTGGCTTAACAAAACAATTTGAAATTACTTTTTAGCACGAAGATGATAATTTGTACCTTCAAATTTGATAAATATCAATTAATGCCACCTAATTATCTTTCACTTCCAGTTTCCCGCTTTATTTCATAAAGATACGTCAACACCGCCTTGTAAGGCTGGCCTCCCATGGACCGGAATTCGTTCCGGCGGAATGAAAATTGAACCGATGCACAATTTTTTAAAGATTTCTGATAGAACGCTCTAAAAGAAATTGTGAAAGCGATTGGTTTAAAGTCATTCCGCCGGAACGCATTCCGGTCCATGGGAGGCCAGCCTCAGACAGGACAGGATCACTGATCCGATCAATTCTAGAAATTTTCGTAATTGAGTACCACTGTCTAGGGATAAACCTGAACCGATCATTTGCCGTAAACACCCAGAGTTCAATGATGCCCCCTGATTGCCCTTAACTTCACCTTCCGGTTAATAGAAATCCGCCCTTTAGAAATTACAGTTGCGCTGTCAGAACATCACGAAATAGGAAAAAGAAAAGCATGAATTATGATATTTATGTAACTTCATTTTAATGTTATCTAAAAATTTGATCTTTTCATAAATAATTTTATAGGTAAGTCATTGATCATAAATGAGCATATTTCAATCAAAACATTCCGATAACATTCGAGGATGAATACCAAAAATATTCATATCGCACTATATAACTTCATACAGTTTGATAATTTGAAGTTAACACTTCTAATATTTTTTTCGAATTTCGGACTGTCATAACAAACCATTCGTTTTCTTCACCAGAACATCCTGCTATATTTCTCGTCATTTATACAGTTCAACTATATAGATTCCGAACTATCAATTTCAGCCTTTGTGATACAAGATCCTTAGTATGGGTTCAGGACAAAGTGTAAGAAAATTAACCATTTCTAATGAAGAAGAAGTTGGTGTAATTAAAGTATCAAATGCCATTGTTCAACGTCTGGCACAGGGAAATAGCGAAGTTGTGTCCGATACTCCCAAAGAATCTAGATCAACTACGATACATTCGCCAACTCCAAAAGCAAAAGTGCCAATGGTACCCCCTCATAGTAATGAACTTCCCGCTGGAACACCTGTTTATTATTATCCGGAACTTACCTTATCGGCTCTCGAAGTACAACAGCAGAAAGAAAAAGAACTACTAGCGCAAGAGCAATACTGGCAACAACGTTTGAAAAATCTGGAAGCAAGTCATGAAACGATCAATCGTATCCTGGAACAAGAATACAAAAAAGCTATGAAGGAAATTCCAAAAGATAGAGCAGGTAATGCAGAAACATGTTTATTTGTTTATCATACTTTGATAAGAAACAGAGTTGTTTTCTTACAAAAATACAAATATGCCGTTGACATAGTTTGAAATATATTTTGCAATATCAAAACGGGGAATGGTCAATAAATACTTCCAAATTGCAATACAAAGTTTTGGAATACAGCCAAAGACATTCGATACATGTGGAAATATTAAAAACCTATTTCTCTTCTTCTCTTTCCGATGAAAAGAACTTGAAACCAAATTTTATTCCTGTATGTGCCACTCCAAATATTTCCTTAATCAATTATTTGTATTTCAAAAAGCCGTAAAAATCATTGAACTGAATGAATTTAACAGACATGTGCTAAAATTTCAGGACTCGACTTGAAATTCCTTTGCCATGAAGTTAATCGAGCAACCGATAAATTTGTTTTCTAGTTTGAGATTATTTGGAATCAAATTGATGAAAAGATTTTGAATTTGTGAGATGTATATCACTTTGTTCAAATTTTAAATTTCGAGTATTATTTGTCTATACAAAGATTTTGTTAATTCAACATTCAACTTTAGATTCTATGTTAGTACAGATAAGGGTGTTACATAATTATTCTTAACAATTTAGGCCTGTAGTATTCCAGCGTTACACTGTTTGACCACCATTTGACTGTACAAAGCCAATTAAATCACCAGTAACTCATGGGGTGTGAAATTCGTTCAGATCAACTGAGTGTACATCATACTTATGAGAACATAGATAAATAGTATAAAGATACATCTGTAAGTGAATATAAATTCTTTACGAAGAGTAGACAAGTACCTAAAGTGGCACATTTAGGAGATGAAATCTGAAAATTTTTCTGAGAGCAATATTCTGTCTCACAAATTTGCTCTTTCGAATCCTGAGATCAATTTATAATAAGAGTGTATAACAGCGATTAATTCAACGAAGATTCATTCATTCGTCATCTCAAGATTTTTGTATTTTATTCCACAGGTGGAATCAAAATTCACGGTATGTCACAACCATGCTCGGAGAATAGTAGCAAAGTACTGAAGTGCTATCAAGAAAATCCAAAGGAAACCTTAAAATGTTCTAGTTTAGTTAAAGAGTTTTCAAATTGCGTCGATCAACAACGTGCAAATATAATTGCAGCGCGTTGCTAATACATTGCAAATTGTTATTAGGTGTATAATAAATTATGCAGTTCCTTTTCAGGGAATAATATAAACAGTCATTGGAAATAAATTACATAGTGATTCATAAAATGGAGAATATTTATTTGATTATGAGTGAACAATAAACCATTCATAATAACATTGAAAATATATGCAAAGCATATGAATGAAGAATAAATTAATCAAATGTTTATCCAGTACATTGATGACTTAGTTTTCAAATACACGATTGTAAAATAAAAATTTAATTGTATCATAATTGAGGATCAATGAAAATATTTTGATGTAAAAAGAAATATGGTTCGAATTACAGATAACATTGTATGGAAACGGAAACCTCAATTGAATTGAAAATATCTTAAAATCCAAATAAAAAAAGTGTTACTCATCTCATTTTTAACGAAATGTGAAATATTGACAATACTTATATTTATTAATTTGCTTATCCCACGTGGTTTATTAATACCGCTTGTTATTTCAAAAAGCTTGGCGTAATTCTATCTTTGATCATAAATATATACAATATTAAAAGTATTCAAGCTCTGTATCGTTCGACTTTTCAATTTTAATTAATAAACGAAGATAACACGTTATATTCGAAAAATACGAACGATGCACAGCTAGAATATGTTCAAGACCACAATGGAACACACTTATTTAAAACATGTTACCATCTAAGAATTTTTTTTCTTTCATACATTTTTCAAGATTTTTTTTATCAAAATATTTCTTATCTTATCTACAGCCAAATTAACGATGTTGTCTTCCGATTTGTTTGTTTTTTTATTATTATAAATTACCGATTCCGATAACAACAAAACAAGAACAAATTCTTTCAATGAATTACAGTACATGCGGGAATTTATAATTCTAGTTGAAACATAAATATAAAGTTACTTAATCTAAAGATATTTATAAAAAAATGTATAAGAACTTTCATTGAAAAACATACCAGACTTTATATTTAAAAGCAAAATACCGTATGAATGAAGTTGAAAAACAAAAACAAACGCACGAGAATGAAATGTTGAATTTAATCACTCTTCTTATCTCCTCCACCTGTTTGCAAAAGTTTTGCATGTTCTCTATTCAATCTGTCGTACTCTTTAGAAACTGAATCAGCTTGCGATTTAAGTGCTTCTTTATCTTTCTTTTCCTTTTTCAATTCTGCCTCCAATTCAGTTTTCTTGGCCTGTAAGTCTTTGATTTGATTCTTGAGTTCCGAAATTACTTTATCGTGAGCTTCGTTAGAATCATTCTGAGCATTTTCTCCAGTTGTTTTTTGAGATAAAAGACTCTTTGCTGTGGTGGTAGCCGATTGAGCTTGACGCATAGCGGCTTCGTTTTGAGCCAACAAGGTAGCTTGAGATGAAATCAAAATCACAAGACGACGTATCACCAAACTCAAGAAAAGTGCAAATCCAGAAATGTAGAAATTTCTTTGAGCTCTGAATAATCTCATATTACCTGAAGAACGATAATTGAAAATTATGAGTAAAACTTTTTAATTAACATTATAAGGGAATATTATAATTTCAGAGAATTTTTCAACTCACCTTGCATTTCTGCATCCAAATGCGAGTGAGAGTGGTCTGTTTCGAGACTCGTGGAATATTTTCGCATTTCTCTGATAGCATCTAATAAGAATAATACTAATATCGCAAGGAGAACTAAGAAGTACATAGACGCTTGATTACTCAGACTTTGAAGGAATCTTGATTTGAATAATTTTTGCCATCGTGTGGGTGACGCTATGGGTAGAACCAAAAGTAACACCACAGCTATTTCCACGTACAAAAACGAGGCGATCAAAGTCCACTGGAGACTCATTTTATTTGTTTGAGATACACGCTTTCTTTTGACAACCTAAAAGCACAGAGATGAGAAGTTTGAACAGAGAAATTAATAAAATACATTGATTCTAAGATTTCAAATTATTAAGGTGCTCGGAAAGTATTATTGAAAAATAATAATTCATTGTATTGGATAAACGTAAATGATTCATTCGGGTTTCTGACAATTCTTATTATTCCATACTAGTGCATTTGTGTGTTCACTCCTTATCTATTCAATTTTTTATTCTGACGTTTTGCATACGCTTTTGATATTTTTCATTCTTCATAATCAATTAGACATGGAGAATGTTCTACATAATTTGAATGAATAACTTGGAATAACTTTTTTATACAAATCGAATAAGCCTTCGTAACTCTACTGAAATGCACTAGTCGTATCTTTATCCTGCTTCTATTTTCATCAATGAAAAGATTAACAAACAAGACCACTCTGTGTCACAAAAGTTACATGGTAGTGAGGTATATTATATATGCATTCCATACAATCCACAAGTGTGAAATATAATTTTGCTAAAAGGAGGTTAGTATTCCTGGGTCAAATTATCGCAATGACCCAATTATAAGGAATAAGGAGGAAAACAAATTTTCACCTGCAATTATCACGGAAAAAATTATCAGGACATTCATCACTTTTCTGTAAATTACATCATTTACAGAATTGAACGCAGTACAAGAATGAAGATAAATAGTATTAATGGAATTGATGAGTTGTCGAGGTAATGGAGACATAAAAAATGATGAACAATGATTCATGAATTTTGCACCTTTCAAAATTCAAAAATTGAATTTATTTTATTCATTCTAATGATTTTTGTAGCCAAGTGAAATTTAAAAGATGATTCTGATTTCCAACGTGACATGTTGGAAGCGGATTTTCAATTGATTTAATAATTTATAAAATTTTATAATATTGTGAAATAACATAATTCATATTTACCGGTGACAGGTTTTGATGGATCTATACTCCTACTGCAATCTCAGAACGGACTGGTAATACAAACATGTATATGTGCGAACAGGTAATAATATGTTACAAGACTCCAGTTCAAAGGGCAATTATACGTTGCAGTTTATAAATAAATTTAATCTGACGTCACCTCAAGTTTTTCTTGCAAATTTTGTTATGTCCCGGAAGAAATCTTTGCAAGATTGAGGAATGTGTTCTAAAAACCTTTTTGGACAGTGTTGTCGAAAAGATTAAAATCTAAAACTTGCTCAGATAACACACGAAGAATTCTTTTTTCAGTAGAAGAATAGAATTCTTCAAGAACTCTTTTCAAGCTAATGAATTCATGAACTTCTCCAAAGCTCTTTGCATGCAAGAAGCCCGACTGCTCATTATTAGCTGAAATCTAGAAATTTCTAGTGAAATTGGTAAATATTACTAGCGATCCGCCAATGATAGTGGAGTCGGGGATGCTGCAGTAAGAGCTAAGTTCGTTGAGTGGTGTCCCAAGTTACCCCAACTTGCTCCAAGTATTTTGGATTCGTTATTTCCAATTATAGGAACGAAATGATTGGTTTGTTACAAGTTAGAGCAACCCAGAACACGTAGAACGAACGAACCTAAGGTCATTGAGTTCTACATACATACTGGAGTGAGGCCCACTCATACAAATCTTTGAGAAATACGGAGAAAACGAAACGGTAGGGCAGTCTATCCTGGCTCATGTTCCAAAACCTCACTCTCGTACTCTCGGGTATCGGTTTTCTCTGTTTTCCTGATGAATTGAAAAGACTAACACTGAGGATGCTTCCGATTGCGAGAGCTCTTGGCCCCAGGGGCCATGATTCAGCCAATGGGAATCTAGTACTCTAGCCCTAGAGTAGTTTGACCCGAAACTTGGTTGACCCGAAAGTCGAAATCCCGAATAAGAGTAATCCCGAAAGATAACTATATTTTACTAGTCACGCGCTAATGAGATAAAATGTCACCAAAATTTTTTCGGGATTACTTCTATTCGGGATTTCAACTTTCGGGCCAACACGCTTTCGGGATAATCGCGGTCTACCATTTGTAGCCAACATTAATCGAGATTTTCGATTTCCAAGCTCCGCTCCATCAGCTAAAACCGCGGGTAACTTGAAAAATTCAAATGCATAATTGAGTTATATTTAATGATAATTAATAATTAATCATTTTTGCGAAATAAAAACATCAATGATAAAGATTCCAGTGTTTGAAATAAAATCTAATATAAAAATTGTGTATTTCAATATAATAATTGCAAGCAGTAAAGCACATGGAATTTATTCATATTAACACTGAATTAAAATTTCATAAACTAAAGTATTGATTCAAATGATTGATGTAGTAATCATAATAAATTTTATATGATTTTAAACTCAATAACGATAAAATGTTCATTCAACAATGTAATAATCTACATATTAGAGGTTAGAAAATCCAAAACAATGTGTCAAAGGAGTCTCACAACATATGCATTTTTCTATGCAATATTTTGTAGAAGTGTAATTAAGATATCCTCGTTTAATAATATACAGAATGAAATATTTATTATTTCGAATGAAGGTATTTGAAAGCATTCGATCAAGTATCGCTATAGAATTATTCCAAATCTCCTGATGTGTTACTTCCACTGATCTCTTCCCGAAGAGAACATGAAGCTTCAGCGAACGTTCAGATTAGATCTGTGTAGATCGGCTCGAAGGTTTATGAAAGCTAACTTTTAGATTCACGAACGTTTGTCAAAGGTACTACGAACGTTGAGATGTCCGCCTCGAAATACGTTCAGGAAACATAGATGGAACGTTCGCTGAAGGTTCATCGAAGGTTTAACGAAGCTCCACAAAAATATCTATACTTATATTAATTTGATCAATTTATATGAAAAATAAATTAATCAATAAACATAAATTATTAAAAATTAATCCAAGTATAGATATTTTTGTGGAGCTTCGTTAAACCTTCGAAGAAACTTCAGCGAACGTTCCATCTATGTTTCCTGAACGTATTTCGAGGCGGACATTTCAACGTCCGTAGAACCTTTGTCAAACGTTTGTGAATCTAAAAGTTAGCTCTAATGAACCTCTGGCCCGATCTATACACATCTGATCTGAACGTTCGCTGAAGCTTCATGTTCTCTTCGGGTATTATACACTGGATAGCGGTGGATAGCGGATACTAAAAATTTCTTGTGACGAATTGAAGACTTGAGCCACCATTTTGTTGTGGGCTGAATGGTCATTTTTTAGCGGTAAATTTGAACCGTATCAACGTATTTCCAACAAAATCTACATTGTATTTTCACGTAATTGAAAAATTTTTCATTATCCTTTCCCATGGCATCTAAATTTTAGTTCATAATACAAACAAGCATGAGATTGTGTTTATTGTTGAGTTTTTGTGAATTTCACAAAAAGATGTATATTTTCAATTATCCCTGGTGAAAGGGAAGCGTGTAATAGAAAGTGTCAGACACGTAGTTGGAAAGTATTTGGAACGTGGATTTAAGCCTATACCGAGCGTCAAGTGGAACATTAAGAGTGGTTCGAACGTATATTTGAAGTGTGTGAAGCGTATCCGAAGAAACACCAATTTCATAGAAACCGGGCTTTACGTCCAGAAGCGTAGTTAGAGAGTGGATAGGAAGCATATGAGAAGTATTAGGAAAGTAATCTGAAACATTCTTACGCTTCCGTTACTCTTTATGACACGCTTTCCTTTCACCAGGGATAAAAACGTTCCAAACCATTCAAACTGTAATCAATCATGATTTTTCCGAATTTCCCATCATGTTACACAATATTGGGTATTAGGATTGGATTAATATTGATATACTGCACAAAATACTTCGATAGCATTCAAATTTATCACCAAAATTAACCATTCAGCCCACAAACAAATGGCGGCCCCAGAGTCTTCTATCACGTTCAATTACTCACAGAAGTCTTGTATTGCAAAGTCCTGTATCCGCTATCCAGTGTATATTAGAGATCAGTGGTTACTTCCGAAGGTCTATTATTTTAAAAACAAATAATTTGATGTACAAGATATTGAATCCTGAAAAGTTAAATAATTTTCCTTACTTCAAATCAATTCGTTTGGAGAGCATCTCAAAACATTCATCAGGGCGTATGTATGAATGAAACTGAAATCATTCGTGGGAAAGAGCTCAGAATTGAATATAAATCAGTGATATACGATCAATGTTGATTTCAGATAAACTTCTTCAATCTTCATAATATATTACAAAAAATGACCTACAAGGTTGACAATATATCAAGTTTCGATTCAAACATTCATGTCATTATTGAAATAAAAATCAAAACAGACTTTAACGAAGACTCTTTTGAACATTTTTCATAGATGCGCATTGAATATTATAGCTGAATTATCCATGTCCCAACAGGAATATATCAAAATTATGACATTTTACTACTCATCAGGTAAGTATTAAAGATTCAATTCATTTCAAGCACATACATGTATCATTACCACCAGTACCCATACAGCACCGGGAGGTTTTTTGAAGGTTCCGAAAACGTACTTGGTTACAAAGGGAACGTGCAAATAACGTCTCAGGATGTTCTAAGAACGTCACATGTATGTCCCAGGCAGCCCTATCCGACTCTCTAACTAAACTATAGTAAATGAGGTATTTTTACTGTCGCCAAAAACATTGAATCAGTAGATAGCGCTGGCTGTACTGGTGGGCTGTTCCTCCTAATTTGATTGGATGACTGAGCGATAGGTATATTTTATGCAGCCCACCAGAACACTTAGCGCTGCGCTGCGGATTAGTTCAAATAGCGACATTAAGGAACCTCAGAAGTGGGGGAGTCGGATAGGGCTGGTCCCAGGGACATGCAAATGTCCCGTTTAGTTCCATTCATGTCCACCGTGTGATTTTGTGTTTTTGAAGGGTAGTTTTCATGGAAGGACGTTTGGAAGGCATGGCGAGAACATCCCGTAGTAGATAAAAAGAACGTGCTCAGAACTCAATCAGAAGCATCAAAAGGGAAGATACTTCAAACGTTTGGAAAACCTATTCCATGGAGACCAAAATACGCAGAACCAAGAGTACGTTTCCGAAACATACAGAGAACTTTCCGTGCTGTCTGGGTAGTCATTAACAAATCATAATTTTCATAACATTGAAATGGTGGTGCATTTTCTCGCGTTTTATTTTTGTATTGCTTCAAATTACACTCTTGTACGAAACAATAGGTTCGTTCGTTCTACGTGCCCTGAGTTGCTCCAACTTGTACCAAACCAATCATTTCGTTGCTTAAACTGGAAGTAGCGAATCCAAAATACTTGGAGCGAGTTGGGGTAACTTGGGACATCGGTAAACGAACTTAGCTAATATGAGCTCATGTCTTAAATGTAACCTTCGGTTATTGAAAAATATTATCAATCATAAAATAACGTTGAGGTTACCGGTACACATTGATTTCAAAAGGCTTGTGATAGAATGACGCGGCAAGAAATTTGAATTTTAGTTCATAGTGAAGGGCGGCGCTACAAGCACTAAATTAATGACATCATCATACCTGAAGTTAGCAACTAGCAGTCCATAGCTAAGTTCGTTTACCGATGTCCCAAGTTACCCCAACTCGCTCCAAGTATTTTGGATTCGCTACTTCCAGTTTAAGCAACGAAATGATTGGTTTGGTACAAGTTGGAGCAACTCAGGGCACGTAGAACGAACGAACCTCATGATTATATAGTCCATGAAGAATAGAGGAAAGGAGTACGATCGCAGTACTTTTGAAGTGTCCCCGAAAACGTAGCCTAGATGGGCCTCGCAATTGGCGCTGTCGTACGTGTTTACCAGTATGTACTGCTGAGTAACCATGGAAACGAAGTGTTTAACCAATTAGTTTCCGGTTCTTACTGTGGCCAGCGCCATCAAATGTGAAAAATTGAAACTACCTAGAGCCCAATTTTCGGCCACTTTCCGTTGGAGAAAATCAACCCCGATCGTACTTCTTCTCTCTATTCTCCATCATATAGTCAGAGGGCGTTAGCCCGACTGCATTTAAAGGCCTAAGCACACAAACGCGTCATCATAAAGCACAGCGCATAAGGTGTTATGCCTTTACTAAGATTGGCTGCACACGGGGGTGAAACTTCCATGTTAATAAGAGGAAACATAATCATGGCTTTGGCTTGTTGCGACATCTACAGTTCGCCTGGCGAACATTGAAATAAGCGGTACTTTTGAATAGGTTCAGAATATAGTCATACTACCCATGATGGAAATTAAATTTTCACAAGACGAATATCGATACCCACGTTCTAAAATGTCATATCCCACTTTTAGAAAATTTTTCAGGACGCGATAGAAACAGTTCAACAAATCATCTCAATAAAAACAAAAATGAATGCATTTTCACTATTTAACTTCATTACTATAAGTCACCACTATGAAGTTATAAAATCAAGATGAATTAATTTTTGTTTTTGTTGAAATGATGAACTGTTTTTATCGTGTCCTGAAAAATTCTCCATAAGTGGGATACGACGTTTTCGAACGTGAGTATCGATATTCAATTCTTCGGTTTGATAAATTGAATAATTTTCATATATCCTCAATACTTGGAGGGAAGATAATAACACAATTCTTCATAGTTCTTTTAGCAAAATTTCTTATAAAAATTAGAATTTCACATGATTTTTCAACACTGTTCACAAAATGCACATTTAAAGAGAATTGTCTAAATTTTGTCTTGGAAATTTCAACTTTCTAAGAAATTATGAAGAATTATGAGTGTTATGAGAAATGTAATCAAAATATTACAATTTCTGATATCAATTCCGTGGAGTATACTATAGATAACATACAAAAATTATTGAACTATGAAAATTGAAGACTCTTCGTCTAATACGTGAATGTTTTTGAACCAATTGATCTCATTTAATTCAATGAAGTAGTTGAATGGGAAACAAAATCAATTTCATATTCGTGTTTATTTATAGCAACATTCAATATTTTCGTTCAATAATATCCCAGTCTTTGAAAATTCCATGGAAATCAAAATGATAAAATAAAACATAAAATGATAAAATATAAAATTTCCAGTACAAAATGAATGTTTCCATATTTATCTAGTCACTGATTTTTCCGTGGAAATATTTCTATACAATACAAGTTTAAAAAGTAACTCAAAATTAAGGAATGTTTGCGGAAAGTTTCCTTGTACATACATGGTTTGATAGGAATAGAATATTGGAAGTACTTAAAATTCAATAATTATAAATGCATAAATGACTAAAGATTATAATTTTTGAGACTAGATTTAGCAAATTCTGTCAGGAGTAAATGTACCTCCGAATGAAAATAAACCATCAATACTGTTTCAATACTTAGAATTATTTATGAAAATCAATAAATAATCAATTAAAAACATAAACAAACTATAAAGCTTTGAATTTTTGCATTTTTTTCACATGTCCGTCTGTGCAAGAAATATTCTTTTTTTTCTTGTCGATGATATATCTGTTAATGAAATAAATAATACTCTCGTTCAATATATCACACTCAGTCGAATGAATATCACAAAATGATTTTATATCATACATTTCATGATATAAAACTTTGAACTTATCTTCTAAATCCCGCAAATGACCATTTTCATCAAGATATGCGTATAAGGCGGTTTGCACCGATTGTATAATTTCTATTACTTCTTCAGTTGCATGCAGTATTTGATAAGAATTGTTATTTCCACTCATCCCAATGTCCTGCTTAAGAGTCACATTTGTGGAAAATATTTTTTCATGACATTCAGAACAATCTGGAATATGAATTTTTTTTAAAATATATCCTGCGCAATGTGCGATCCCCAAATTTTCAGGAAAACTTCCAATAATTTGATTGTATTCGATATCATAATTCTCAACTGGCAACCCGACTGTATTATGCGGAGTATTATCAGATGTGTTTATAAAATTTTTCAAATTATCTATTACCTCACAATTGTCAGCCTCACAATTGTTGTTGGATAAGGAAGGAGCACTGAGATTATTCAAAATACAAGTTTTCAATGCCGCTGTGAATTGGAAACAACTTGGATTGGAATTTGCGATCCCATGCAACCTTATTTGACCAAATAAATTTTCAATGGGATCTTGATTCAAAGATCGTGTAGAGAGAAATTTTACACCATGTTCTTTCAAATATTCCCATAGAAACATCGTAGATTTGATAGTTTTTTGCCAACCTTTGTTGAAAGAATACAAATTAGTATTATCTTTACTTGTAACACAATTCATCAGTTTCCAATTTTGAATTTGTTTGTGTAAACGTTGCCAACGTTTGAAATGCAATTGTTCTGAGTCGGGTGTTAAAGCACATCTGTGTGGTTTACCTTCAGGACCCTTGATATTAGAACTATTCAATGAATCGAATAAACAGTCAATATCGTGAATAAACTGTGCTGTATCTAACGATTCCACAGGTAATTCATCCTTTCCATACGAAACTGAAAGATCAATGACAGCTGCAACAGAATTACTCAATTGCCGAGCAGCAGTTGCAACTTTCATTTTTATGTATGAATCATTGAAATTGAAATCTTTCTTAGTCAAGCGAGGCAGATATTTAAAACGACTGTTTTGATCAATTTCAAAAATTCGCTGAACATGCTCAAATTTCGCTTTCTTAGATTCGTCGAACACAATTAAACATTTTAATAGAGCATTGCGGGTATTCTTCAACAAGTGTGGAATATCATAAATCACACAGATAGGCTGATTATTTACTAAGAAATAGCACTTATTCTCCTCACACATCTTTTCCATAGTTGAAAAATTAGTACTTGCTTGATCACATATTGTTTGCTGTAAAATAATATGCTACTATCTGTTTAAAATTTTTTTGTAATCCCCGAATCATGAAGACTAGTGCATGGTTCGCTGAATTCCTTGTTCGACCTAGATGGCCTAGATCTTCAAAGCCACATATCAATTGTTTCTTCGATTCATAGTAAAAGTCTTGCTTCAACGAAATTTCATCAAAAATTAAAGCACAAAAACGATCTTTTATTTTCAGTTTCTCTACTTGTAATTTCAGATTTTCTATTATGGATTGATTTATACCAGGTTCTAAGGGAATTTGCGATAATACTGTTTTCAAAGTGCGGATTGAGGGTAATTGGAAGTGTGTAAATAAATATCGATAAAGCCTAGGACTTCTTTTGTACATACTTAATGCGAAAGCTTTATCGTTTGCAGTCCATTTCTTACTGGTGGATTTCCTATTGATATTTCTCAACTGAGCATTGATGAAGTCTATTGTTATTTCGTTTAAATTCTCTTCGATGAATTGAAATTTCCCAGAATCGTATAACTTTTTCAATGATTTCAGTTGATTCTCTTTATGTTTCAATTTATTACCAAGTTTGGAGATTTGTGATTGCATGTTTCTGTGTATCTTATACATTAGTTTTTTCTTTGGAGATAAATTGTTTTTCAAAGTTTGAATTGTTTTCAAAATTCCTTTTTTATTCTTTTGGGAAGGAGAATTATTGTTATTTTGATCATAAAAATCAATGAAATGATCCCTATTATCAGAAGAACACAGTTTTGGACTTGAGCATTGTGTTTTTAAAGTGTATTTATTTTCATTTTCTGAATCACTCTGATTCTTGAAAGAGGGTATTATTGTATTGGAGCATTCCGGATTGAAAATGATATTTTCATTTGGCATAATTTCATCATCTACATTGGTGGAAGAACATGGTTGTGGATGGAAGTGTTCTATTTCATTTACGATTAAATTCGGAGCGTCCTGAATATTTGCATTATCGAGTGGGTTTTCACTATTATCATATTTATGAAACATATTAAGATCACGGAATTTGTTTTGATGGAATGATTTCGCAGGACTCGTGTGCATAATATTCAAGTTGTTAGTTCTTGAAAGATCATCTACAACCATTTTACAATTTCTCAACGCAGGAATAGCTTTCCATATTAATCTGTGCCTGGTGTGATTCATGAAATCACTTTCTCCAAAATGATCTTCACAAACATAAAAGCGATCGCATTTTCCATGATTCCAGAATATCAACGTTTTTTGGGAATAAGTAAAAATGTTTATTTTTGTAACCATCTTTGGTGATCGGTGAATAATATGAATTTCCACAATTCGGAAATTTACAAGAATATTTGAGCCTACCAGGTCTCATTTTGCTATCGAAAAATAATACTTTTCAGTGATGATGACTAGTACTCAATGACTAATTTTAATTGCAACGCAAAAAAACTTGACTACATTATGAAAACTATTTCATTTTTAGCCTTCTGTGTTTTTATATTGATGAAAATGATCACGAAGATAGAAATTCTGTTCCATCTTGTCCCTTAACTTACCCATCACATTAATTATCACAGATTACTTTGCCTAATAAAGGCTTTCACTGAATCACATGTTCCTAAAATTACTTCATCTTCCATCAACAACTCAGACATTTGCCTCCGATAAAAAGTTAGGATATATAATCTGTAGGACCATGTTTTGCACCGTTCGCAGTAATAGATGTCGAAATCCTATTTATTGCCTTCCGAATAATAATTGGTTTCAAATAGGACTGGTCGGATTATGATCTGTAAAATAAAATCATATGAGCTGTGGACATTTGAATCAACCATGGAATACAGTTTCACTGAGGAGAAACATACCACGTATCTCAAATGATGATGAATATACACTTTGTACTTTCTTTCTAATGAATTATCTTCACAGTTTGCTACCAGATGCATAAAAGATTTTGGTCAATTGATTTGTGAATGTGTGGATATAGTGATGAATATTAATCTGAATTGTTGATACACATTTTAACGGCCAATCATTTTTGTACATGATCTAAAATGGAAAAATAAGCAGACGATAAACCAATATAATCAAGAATTTGTAGCACGTAGGAGATGTAAATATTATAACACTTGTGACTTTTAGTTAAATTAGCACTTCAAACCATAAAATAAAACAACTCACCTTACATAAGACAATAATTTCATGAAAATTAAAAATTTCTCTCTTGCCGAATAGGTTCTCTCAATTTTCTACAACAAAAAAATATGGTTTCTGTATTACGAGGTTATATTTTTATTCAACGAATTGAATTACTTATAAATGATAATTAGACTGCGGAAGTTTATGCAAATATCGATTTTTCATGTTACGTATCTTTTGTATATTTTACATTAATGGCATAGAACAGTAAGTTAAATACTTATTTTCCAAATAAAAACATGATGAATTTTGTTCTATATCGTTTATGTAGAACCTATAGAAAATATGGAACATAAAAAATCTGTAATTGCATAAACTTCCGCAGTCTAATGATAATAATTTAGATAAAGACTTACTCCATGGAATCTTTTTTTCCAAGTGAAATGTGTAATAAACATCTCCGATACGATTTGGAGGTTAACTGAATCTTTTACACATTCAAATCTCAGGTTTTCACATTGAGCACAATCATTCACTTCGTTTTGTGAAAAATGCATGTGACGTAAAAATCGATCAACATGGAGACATTGAAAAATCACATCTATTTCTAATAAACATGAGTGGCAAAACATTTGTAATTTGTCTTTTTACCTGCTGTCCGTTAAATTCAAATATTTCAGTTGGGTTCTTTCTTATTTTGGTAACCCTGAATGTGAGAAAACTTCTGATTCGTTGGAATTTCTCCCACTTCACCCTGGCTCACGTTTCCATTTTCGCTATATTCGTTTCACCCCCGTGATCATAACCATAGCGTCTCTGATTTTGAATTAGAGAGAGGGAAACCAAGCCAGGCACACTAGCGACGCCTGGTTCTGTGGATAGTGAACTACGCCAAACTTTCTCCCCACTTGAGGTTTGTGTACCCTGAAAGCTGTAATTTCATGGGGCGTCGAGCATCGAGCGTCAACATTAGAAAGAAAGAGAGGTCACACAGTTCTTCTCTTTCCTTCTAATGTTGACGCTTGATGCTCGACGCCCCATGAAATTAAGATATTTCATGGGGCGTCGAGCATCAAGCGTCAACATTAGAAGGAAAGAGAAGAACTGTGTGACCTCTCTTTCTTTCTAATGTTGACGCTTGATGCTCGACGCCCCATGAAATTACAGCTTCACAGCTTGATCCTGACGTTGGAATAGTCCCGAGATGTCAGAAGCCCGAAGTGTCATAATCCCGAAAAAAAAATAATCGAATTCAATATAAAAGTGGTCAAATACTCGATTTATATCAAATTTATATTTGGGCTTCTGACACTCCGGGACTATGCCATTGTCGGGATTGTGAACTTTCGGTATTATGACACGCTACCTGTAACTAGAGCAATTGTAGGGGAATTGAGATGTTCGTGTCAATCAGCGTGTTGTTCTTTCCCCTTACAGGCCCACATCGTTTTTCGCTTTTGAAATTTCGAAGAATTCATTCTTCTTAAATTTGATGCAAGTATGAAAAGAATAGAAGCACTATTTCAATTTTATTATTTCCAAAACTTAGTTTTTAGCTCAAAACATATATCAAAGATTTTTTAAATATTTAAGAACTTCATTATTTCTTTGAAAAATACAATAGTCTGACTGAGTAGTGAAATTTGAGGTATTCTGTGGTGGGTTAAAAAACCTACAGTTATCATGAAATATTCTATATTTATTGGAGATTGTACCAATGTTATTTTGTATTCTTAATATATTCTGATATTTCAAATTTCAATAAATATTCTGCTTCCCATTGAGGAGGGAAGTATAACCTCAGAACAAATGGCTTCATGATTGTATTTCAATCGTATTCACCTCATGCCCAATAATTTTGACAACATTATGATGATGAAAATGGATCGCAAGTTCAGTTATGATTACAAAGCATTTTATGTGAATTATCAGGAAGAGGTTGAAATATTTTCCTTATCAATATTCAGAGAAATTATTTTAGAATATCTTGGAAGGTATCGAAGAATTCTGAGAGATGTCTACGTCTGGAACTTGTTGAAATTCCTTAGGGTATTCTCTAATATCGTAAGAGATGCCTTAAGCTGACATTTCATGGGGCGTCGAGCGGCAGTGTCAACATTGGAAGAAAAAAGAGAACCGATCGGACCTCCCTTTTCTTCCAATGTTGACGCTGCCGCTCGACGCTCCATGAAATGTCAGCTTTAGATAATGGGTCCTTGGAATAGCTTCTGCTGTGGGCCTACGAAATTTTGTACGATTCCTCATAATATCTCCATCATGCAAATAATTATCCAAAATTATGAAATGGTGAGTTTTTCACACGGTGCATCTACCACTGAGGTTATACCAAGTTAAGTCCTTTGGCCCTGGTGACTCATGAACTTCTCCTGACTGCATTGATCGAGGAGGGATAACTTATATTGGAAATAAACCAATAATATCAACCCTAGAATTTCCTTGATCTATGCCAATGTATCTGAAGGAGACATTTTATCAATATTATATACTGAAATCAGAGCATTCAATAATTTCATGAAAAAGAAAACTGAGATAAAAGCAGAATGAAATTAAAAAAAAAAAAAAACTCTCAAGGCATTTTGACTGCAAATGTACTGGAAGTTTTTCAAAGACAATGCTACAAAAATAATTTCCTCATCATTTGATGAGGAAATTCACTTATACCCTGCTTAAGGAAACCTGACTGTTCCTGAATTTGATAGACCCCCTATGAATATCAGGAAATGTGATCAGGATTATTTCTTGGAGTTTTTTTGGAGTATTTCCATACTATTCCTGGCAATTTCCTATGATGCACATTTCCCGATGCTTCTTTGTTTTAATTGTCGAGAATGATATGGGAACATTCCACAACATTCAAGGAAATATTCCCGACCATATTTCCTGATATTTCCAAATGATTCATCAGATTCAGTAACAGTCAGGTTTTCTAAAGCAGGGTACGCATGTATGAAAATTCATGCATGGAGATTTGAAAATTTTCATGTGCATGTACATTAAATTTAATGCACGTGAACATTAAATCCAATGCACATACATTATTAATTTTCAACACTAGGGCATGAATTTTCACACACGTCTTTGAAGAAAACTTCCAGTACATTTACATTGAAATTAATGTAGAAATTTCTGACAGTGTAATTTTCAAATAGACGGTTCGATAAGTACAAGATTTTCATGAGATAAATACTAGTAAACTAAGAATATGAAGAAAAGAATGGTTGATTGACTCAAATTTCAAATTAAATTTCAACACAATAATTCAGTTTCCCAATGTGTATACGATTCTTTCCTCTCAAACACAGATTTGTTAATAATTAAGAAATTTTATTTGACATGAACACCTTGAATTTGATTCGACTCTCGATCTATATTGCAGCAGAATATATAGTTCTGTATATATGTATAACCGTGGAACATTGAAAATTTTCTTGCGTTTCAAGAAATCCTTTTTATCCGGAAAGAATATGAGAGACAGTCTTGCAGGCTGAATTTTCCTACAAAATTATTAAAATATTTCATCATAATTTTTCATTCAGTTTGTTCAACTTTATAATCACTGTTAGAAAATTTCTTGAATTTAATATAAGAATTCTTATGAAATTTCATAAGTGCATTTCAAAATCAATAATATTCTGGGATTTACAACTTTTTTTATGAAATTTCACTTTTTCATGAATTTTTTTGTGATAGAATCCTATTACATGTATGATGTCATGACGTCAGCATATATGATATCTAAAACCACATCGTATTTCTCAATCGTGATTTAGTCAAGTTGGTTGAAGCGTTAGGTCGTATTAAGTTAGGTTAGGTAGGAAAGCAGGTTCGATTCCCCGTTAGGTCACAAAACTTTGTGCTTCCATTGCCTGGCTTACATTGATGATTACAAACTCACTCTAGAGGAATCTCGAGAACATAAAATTCACGAAGCGTGAAGAAATTGGTGATAAATCAAAATTCCAATCTGAATTGTTTTTGTATTTTGGCAAAAATTCGTAACAGTTATTGAATTTAATACACAATTTTTATTATAAAATACATTGTTAAATCTAATAATAATAATATTCTGTGAAAAATTTTATAATAATTATCATTAAATTTAAGACATATTTTTCCAACAGTGATAATATTCTCCCGCATAATTGATCATTTCATTTGATTAATTCCAGAGTGTTATTCCAATTTTGTTTGATTTGGCTTATTCTCACGAATATTCAAAGCAAATTATGCGACAATTTTCTCAACCTCATATCACATTCAGGCAATCTATAATAATGCTTTGATGTACATTCCCAAGTTTTAGAATTATAAAACAGGAATTTCACACAAAAACACGGTTTGTTCATAGTTAACAAATATGGATTTGATACAAAAAATGATCTCAAATATGACGCTGGATGATAACAACTCAATATTTATTCCCCCATAAGCAAATATAGGATTTGTTAACTATTAACAAATCTTGTTCACTATCAATAAATACTTTTCTCAGTGTAGAGGAACATAATTCATTTTATTTCATTGTATCCCAGTAGAAATACATTTCATAACAGTTTTATGATAAAAACTTCCAGAAAAATGAAGTACCTGGAGATGCTTCTGGCGAACTAATCATTACAAATATGTTCTCCAATAACCAACTAACCTCAGTAGAAATCATTCTAGGCGTACCTTTGGCGTAAGAGTGGACCTTAATACTACACGCAGAGAACAGTTACGTAGAATGCCTCACTTGTGCCTTGTTTGCACCAAAATAGGAACTAGAATGTTTTATACCAGTGCTCTTGAATAGATAATATGTGAGGTGTTATATAAAATAACACTTTACTTAACACGATGATGTTATTTAGACATCAATTTATTTTATAATAGATTTTTCATTTTTCTATTGGAAAAAATATTTGATTGATTCAATTACAACGAGGTTGTATACGGTAAAACTTGTTGTGCAGTGATTCAATCCACCCTGTACAAAAATTAATTGAATCGCATATCGACTTTCTCCGTATTTCACTTCACTGTGGTTGGGTCGACTGAATCTGTTTGAAAGTTCACTATTTCTGCAAGGATTGAAAATCAATTTACTATGAGATTTTAATATCAACATTCATGATTTGATGATTTTTGGAAATCGGGATTTTACTCAAGAAAATCACAGGGAAAACTCAAGGAAATTGATAAAACAAAAGTTGTCTGAACCCTGTGAGAACCTCCCCTTAAGACGATACCAAAGTTACGATCGGAGCACACGGAGAAAAATTATAATGTAAATTTAACATCAGTGCATAGATAAAACTTTGAATGCAATTCCTACATTAATTTTGATGAAACTCACATGATACGTACATGATCATTGCTTTGGAAGATTGTAGAGATTACGCCAATCCAAAAATATATTTATTATGATATTATTGACCACAAACGATGTAAAGTTTACATTACACTCGACTGAATCTACTATTCACGAACGTGATGCCACAAGGCATGCTCAACTACATTTCCACTTATTCAATGCTACAGCAATCTAATGTACATTCAACAAGTACAGTTGCTAATGTTACCTATGCTCTTTTGAATGATAATCTGATTCATTTCCCAGGAATTCTATTCTCATTCTCAAATATACAGTTACCGCAATCTGATGTGTTTTCAACAATTGTTTCTGCAAAAACTACTCGCTTGTATGGGTAATACTACTGAGAAGCGTTGTAACGCTCCTTCCAGTTCAAAATTGTTAAAATCGCGTCACAAAGATGGCGCAAACAGTTCAACAGTTTTCCGCGAGTAGCAGTTTGTTCCTACATTTGATATATATTAAAAACTTGAATCTCCACTCATAGCGTACGTTTAGTGAGAATGATAGAATAAAGCGACATAAGCGACATTGTATTGTAATATGTAAGATGTAAAATGTAAGATGTACGATGTATGTTAAGGTAATAAATTCTAGTTGAGTGATTGAAGTTCATTTCACTGCTCAAAAGTGCATTTGTATATATCGTCTAATTGCAAATTCAACAAAAAACACAACAGCAAGAATTATTTGGGAAGATACCATTTTTTTTATCTCAACTGTCAGTGAAAATTCATAAAAATGCGACGCGAATAATGTAAAATTTCAATCACTCAAATTTTATCCCCATTTCTGTGGCTTTTGGAGAATTACCAAAAGTTGTTGTAATTATTATCGTAGTTCTCGCGTATGCATAAAATATATAAATGAGCCATTGAAATTCTATTCGAAAATCCTGACATGTATTTTACATTAGAGTGATGTACAAATTTCATGAGTTTGGAGTAAATATCGCTTGTCATACTGTTTATATTTCATTCATTACGACAATAGAATTTACATTTGATATATGTAATAGTTATGAGATGCGTATGTTGAAATTACATCAGATTGCGGTAGAATTGCGACGTTTTTAATTTACAGCAAAAATGATGTAGAATTTCCACCGCAGAAATGCTATCCCTATATTTACATGTGGATTTTGTCAAATTTATCGCAATTGCTGTATCTGCTACCCCAAATTTTTCTCCGTGCATGTGTTCTTGCGCTAAAATACTCGAAAATAAATTCATGAAAAAAACCGGAAATTTTCTGGAATGATTCTATGAGAAGATATTTTCTCTTTCGAAATCCAAAATTCGGGCGCTGTGCAGACCTAGACGAACTCTTAAAGAATCATCCCTGAAAATTTCAGATTTTTTTATGAATTCAGTTTCTATTATTTTAGTGCAAGAAAACAGACTCCGGTGGTAACTCTGGTATCCTCTCAAAATGGGGCAATTCTTCCTAAGGCCGTGCAATCAAATTCCCCGTTAAACTCACATACTGTGATTAATTATAAATATCTAATCCGTGTTCACAGTTTTCTTCATAAAAATGGCGTGGAATACTATGGCTATCATAGTGGGTGCTGTTATCGGAGCACCGGTCGTGTACACCGTATTAGGAGCAGCCGGATTCACCGCTGGCGGGATCCAGGCTGGATCGGCAGCAGCTTCTTCCATGTCTACGCTAGGATCGGGTTCTTCGATCGTTGCAGGGATGCAATCGGTAGGGGCTGCAGGGTTTGGCACGGCGGGACACATTGTCACATCGGTAGCTGGGGCGGGCATTGTTCGGGGTGTTGTAGGCCTGTTCAGACGCCCCCGCGAATAATCCTAAAAGTGTGGTTCATCAATTTTTATACTTTATGATTTACCTGAAATATTCCCTTTGCCAATGAAGTAGAAGAATAAAGACGTGATTGATCATTTGAGATGGTATTTTGATGTAACCGTTGTTTTTCAATGCTATTTCCATGAATTCAGAATACAGAACCGGTATCTTTTTTGGAGGCAGAGTTTCTCCTACAAACTGGTACATATTTCAAGCTTTTCATACATCACCAGTGTCTCCAGAATATCTCAGAATATCGCTACGGGATTGCTGAGACGTTTTCTTTGCAAAAATTAAGGAGATCAATTGATACGCTAAGAGCAAAAGTGACACCCCAATTGTTGTCAAGCAAAAACAGGACAGGAACTTTCGAGAGCAAGAACGGAACATTAAAAGTTCCGAGCAAAAGCGATACACTTATAATTTGGAACAAAAGAGCAACCACAGCAATCTCCGGGCAAAAACGAAACACTGGAAAGCTCGAGTAAAAACGAACAAGCACATAAATACAAAATTGGGGTATCGCTTTTGCTCGGAACTTTTAATGTTCCTTTCTTGCTCTCGAAAGTTCCTGTCCTGTTTTTGGTTGACGACAATTGGGATGTCACTTTTGCTCTTAGCGTATCAATTGATATATGCGTTTCGTGATTATCGTAAACCAATACTACTTTATTTTCAAGCAAAAAACTCATATTCTCACGGAAATGGTGCACGACCCCGTGTAGAACAGAACATTCTGAGAATATTCATACAAAATCCCCTAGATGTATTATCACAAAGAACGTAGATATTTCGTCAATACTCATAAAAGATTCTTAGAACATTTGGATGAGATTGCTTCGAATATGCCAGGAACATTCGCATAATACAGGTAGAAAGTTTGTAGGAAGATTGATGAATAACGCATACCCAGGTACCGCGATGATATGGATTCAGTAATGGCGGCGGAATGTTCACAAGCCAGAGACTTGTGGACAATATATTATTTCAATTTATATGTTGAGAATATGTCAATAAATTTGAGAAGGTAGATTCTAATATGTCAAATGTTTTGCTTCCTCGTTAAAGAGGATGTTTGTGATCGTTTCCGGGGCCGAAAATTTTTTTGTCTTCAAACTCTCTTCAAAATCTCTTGGGCCAAAATGTTGCTCCAAACTCGGGGAACATTTTTGGTTTTGTGAGTGTGTGTGTGTGTGTGTGTGTGTGAACAGAATTGCGACCGCACATATCTTCGGTTCCTATTATCAGATCGTTATGAAATTTTTACCACATGTAGTTATGTGCAGTGTGGATAGTGGTCCCATATAAGTTTCAACCTGATCGTTACAGGAGAACGGAAGGGATGAGGGAAAATGTTCTGCAAATTCGTGATTTTTGCGACCGCGCAGATTTGCGGTTCCTGTTATCCGATTGCAATTAAACTTATACCACGTTCCAGTTATGATCCCATAGTGGTCCCATATGAGTTTCATACCCGGAGAAAATTCTGTAATAAAAATTAATATATTTATATCGTAGTCGTGGGATATAATTTATTGTGGCGGAAAGAACCATGAGTATGCGACCGATTACCACAACTCTTCTTGAATTCAATATGCCGAGTAATGAGAAAATGCAAAGTTATAGTTCCTATCGTCATAATCGAGTGTTTTGAATAATTGTACATTTGAGCAAATAACAACACTTTGTCACGTACAATCGTGAAATATCAATTTCACTTATTTATTATAATTTGAGAGGAATACAACGCGTACGTTTAGCTCGTGGAAGCGTTAGCGAGAGAATGATCTCGAGCACACAATTGTGCATATATCAGCGTCGAGCGCAGTCGACGGTCGCCGAAGGTTCACGAACATTCAAAATCGAGTTAAATCGTATTTTATACATATACATATAAAGGGCATAAAGAAATACAAAATGTCATGAATATGAAGCATACTTATAACTAGTAAATTATTACAACGAAATTTATACATCGAGTATGTCCCACGGGTACGATACTGTGTCTAATAATCTTCAATATAAACTTTTTTCTGTGTAGTAGTCGGTTGAGAAATGTAGAAAAACCGTTTTAAGGAATTTTTGGCGATCCGCATTTTTGGACAATGCTTTGAAAGCATGCCTTCCCTATGCCCGTATCATCCAAATGTTATGGAATTTGGAGCACATTCAATTCACAAGGTGTTATTTGTACGGTATAAATTCCAAGGGGATCGGAAATGAGGGAAGAAGATGATAAGCACTGAGCTTCGCAAAAAAAATTGGAAAATCTCATAAATGCCAGTATCATGCGGATATCTTTCGTTCCTATCATCCGATCGTTATGGAATTTTTACCACAGTTTTATGCAGTGCCGATAGTGGTCTCATATAAGTTTCAACCTGATCTTTACAAGAAAACGGAAGACGGAGAAGAAACATGTTATCAAAAATTGTGATTTTGGGTTGAAGGCATGTTTTCGCTTCCTGTTATCCGATTGCAATGAAATTTATACCACGGTTCAGTTATGATCCCATGGTGGTCCCATATAAGTTTCATCACAATCGCTTGAGAAAAGTGGAAAAAGAGTCTTTAACAATCTGCATTGTTCAACTATGTTTTCAAAGATTCAATCATAATTGAATGATTAGGAACGAGGAAGCCGTGTGCTCTCTAAATCTGGAAGAGTGAAAAATCGCACGTTTCACTCCACCAAGTGTCAGAAGTGAGCGTGTCCGCTTCGAGTGGAATTTTCATTCGTTTCGAGTGACCTCTCACTCTTTTAGAGTGAAAAATCCACTCTGGCATCGGGGTGGTTGTGAGTTTCTAACCTCAAACCTTAGAATATCACTCTAAAAGAGTGGAAATTTCATTCGAAAATTCGACTGGCTCACTTCTGGCTGGCTAAAGAGTGAAATCTCACTCTAAAGATTTTAGAGAGTGCCAATTGGCAGTTTTTTTTGCAAGTGTCATGGATAAGGAATAATCATAAAAAATGTACAGTGAAACCTGTGAATAAGGCCGCACTCGGGGCTGTACGAGACAGTTTTTCTCAGAATCATGTTACCCCCACTAGGTGACTCAATTCAACATAAAAGAATTCGCTCCCTGTGAATGAGGCCGCTCCGGAAATTCACATTGAAATTCGGAATTGACTAGTTTTTGGCTATCCTTTGAGGAGTTTTTTATATCAAAGAAGCTTCCATGTGAACTAGGAAAGATGATGAGGATCTTCTGAGTTATTTGCATTAAATCGAAGGAAGATACATTAATTTCTTGTACAGTCAAACGAACTTACCTGAAGTGAGTTCGACTGTGATTATATGAAAGCCCCGTCCGAGATGATTACAATCAGTTTACAATGTAGTACGCCTTGTCGTCAGGGTTGGTCCGAAAAAACCCGACCCGTTTTTACACACCGGGTTTTTTCAAGTAAAACCCACTCGAAAAAACCCACTGAAAATAATTATTGATTGATGGCTTAAAGAACAATAAAATGAAATTCCCTGAACAGCATTAAATTTTTTTATTGAATATATAACCTAAAAAGTGTGCTTATATACTTGATATGTCTATCTCACCATTCATTTTGATCAGTAGGAGTATTATGATACCTATACAATTGGACTAATTTGGTAGCTTTTTCTACACCTGATCTATACCGTACATTGGACCATACGTGTCCGAAAGTTGAAAAAACTCTTTCTAGTCCCGTTGAACTCGATGGAATACTCAACAGTTGGTACCAAAATTCACAAAATCCGTTCGGGAGTTTATGTGTAGTATTAGTTCTGGCTCCCATCAGTTTCCACCATTTATTGGGAGTGTTGTCATATAATTTTTTAACTTCTGCTCGAAACATTGGAGTAGGATATAAATTATCAGCTTCGATCTTGAACGCGATCATTGCTCCTAAAAATTACTGGTTTTTTTCATTAGATGAGGGATATACTTGACATGAAAACACAAATTGTTGCAAAAAAGCAGTACTTTCCCATACTTAGAAGTTTGAAAATCGAAACTAGTGCGAATTCATCCAAAACAGTGCAGCTAACACAAATTATCAATTTGAAATCATGAAACCTTCTCAAATACCTTTTGAATAGTCTCCTTTATGCGGCTAACAATGAGTTCAGTATAAATTCAATGAATTCAAAATGACCACTCCCTGAATGCCCGAAGAATTTATTATGGACACTGAGAAAAGTATTTATTGATAGTGAACAAGATTTGTTAATAGTTAACAAATCCTATATTTGCTTATGGGGGAATAAATATTGAGTTGTTATCATCCAGCGTCATATTTGAGATCATTTTTTGTATCAAATCCATATTTGTTAACTATGAACAAACCGTGTTTTTGTGTGAAATTCCTGTTTTATAATTCTAAAACTTGGGAATGTACATCAAAGCATTATTATAGATTGCCTGAATGTGATATGAGGTTGAGAAAATTGTCGCATAATTTGCTTTGAATATTCGTGAGAATAAGCCAAATCAAACAAAATTGGAATAACACTCTGGAATTAATCAAATGAAATGATCAATTATGCGGGAGAATATTATCACTGTTGGAAAAATATGTCTTAAATTTAATGATAATTATTATAAAATTTTTCACAGAATATTATTATTATTAGATTTAACAATGTATTTTATAATAAAAATTGTGTATTAAATTCAATAACTGTTACGAATTTTTGCCAAAATACAAAAACAATTCAGATTGGAATTTTGATTTATCACCAATTTCTTCACGCTTCGTGAATTTTATGTTCTCGAGATTCCTCTAGAGTGAGTTTGTAATCATCAATGTAAGCCAGGCAATGGAAGCACAAAGTTTTGTGACCTAACGGGGAATCGAACCTGCTTTCCTACCTAACCTAACTTAATACGACCTAACGCTTCAACCAACTTGACTAAATCACGATTGAGAAATACGATGTGGTTTTAGATATCATATATGCTGACGTCATGACATCATACATGTAATAGGATTCTATCACAAAAAAATTCATGAAAAAGTGAAATTTCATAAAAAAAGTTGTAAATCCCAGAATATTATTGATTTTGAAATGCACTTATGAAATTTCATAAGAATTCTTATATTAAATTCAAGAAATTTTCTAACAGTGATTATAAAGTTGAACAAACTGAATGAAAAATTATGATGAAATATTTTAATAATTTTGTAGGAAAATTCAGCCTGCAAGACTGTCTCTCATATTCTTTCCGGATAATAAGGATTTCTTGAAACGCAAGAAAATTTTCAATGTTCCACGGTTATACATATATACAGAACTATATATTCTGCTGCAATATAGATCGAGAGTCGAATCAAATTCAAGGTGTTCATGTCAAATAAAATTTCTTAATTATTAACAAATCTGTGTTTGAGAGGAAAGAATCGTATACACATTGGGAAACTGAATTATTGTGTTGAAATTTAATTTGAAATTTGAGTCAATCAACCATTCTTTTCTTCATATTCTTAGTTTACTAGTATTTATCTCATGAAAATCTTGTACTTATCGAACCGTCTATTTGAAAATTACACTGTCAGAAATTTCTACATTAATTTCAATGTAAATGTACTGGAAGTTTTCTTCAAAGACGTGTGTGAAAATTCATGCCCTAGTGTTGAAAATTAATAATGTATGTGCATTGGATTTAATGTTCACGTGCATTAAATTTAATGTACATGCACATGAAAATTTTCAAATCTCCATGCATGAATTTTCATACATGCGTACCCTGCTTTAGAAAACCTGACTGTTACTGAATCTGATGAATCATTTGGAAATATCAGGAAATATGGTCGGGAATATTTCCTTGAATGTTGTGGAATGTTCCCATATCATTCTCGACAATTAAAACAAAGAAGCATCGGGAAATGTGCATCATAGGAAATTGCCAGGAATAGTATGGAAATACTCCAAAAAAACTCCAAGAAATAATCCTGATCACATTTCCTGATATTCATAGGGGGTCTATCAAATTCAGGAACAGTCAGGTTTCCTTAAGCAGGATAAGTGAATTTCCTCATCAAATGATGAGGAAATTATTTTGTAGCATTGTCTTTGAAAAACTTCCAGTACATTTGCAGTCAAAATGCCTTGAGAGTTTTTTTTTTTTTTTAATTTCATTCTGCTTTTATCTCAGTTTTCTTTTCATGAAATTATTGAATGCTCTGATTTCAGTATATAATATTGATAAAATGTCTCCTTCAGATACATTGGCATAGATCAAGGAAATTCTAGGGTTGATATTATTGGTTTATTTCCAATATAAGTTATCCCTCCTCGATCAATGCAGTCAGGAGAAGTTCATGAGTCACCAGGGCCAAAGGACTTAACTTGGTATAACCTCAGTGGTAGATGCACTGTGTGAAAAACTCACCATTTCATAATTTTGGATAATTATTTGCATGATGGAGATATTATGAGGAATCGTACAAAATTTCGTAGGCCCACAGCAGAAGCTATTCCAAGGACCCATTATCTAAAGCTGACATTTCATGGAGCGTCGAGCGGCAGCGTCAACATTGGAAGAAAAGGGAGGTCCGATCGGTTCTCTTTTTTCTTCCAATGTTGACACTGCCGCTCGACGCCCCATGAAATGTCAGCTTAAGGCATCTCTTACGATATTAGAGAATACCCTAAGGAATTTCAACAAGTTCCAGACGTAGACATCTCTCAGAATTCTTCGATACCTTCCAAGATATTCTAAAATAATTTCTCTGAATATTGATAAGGAAAATATTTCAACCTCTTCCTGATAATTCACATAAAATGCTTTGTAATCATAACTGAACTTGCGATCCATTTTCATCATCATAATGTTGTCAAAATTATTGGGCATGAGGTGAATACGATTGAAATACAATCATGAAGCCATTTGTTCTGAGGTTATACTTCCCTCCTCAATGGGAAGCAGAATATTTATTGAAATTTGAAATATCAGAATATATTAAGAATACAAAATAACATTGTTTGAAACAGTCTTTCGTTCTCTGATCGTACTATATTTGTGAATACTTGTACTTATGATTGATAGTTGAGAAAATACAAAGTGTACGTATTCTTAGATATAAATTCGTATTTCGAATGAAAAGAAATTATGAATGAAACAATGAAATACAACTCACTTATTAACTATATTATTTCTAGACATGAGGAATAACACAATATTTGATACCAGCTAAAAAAATATTAAGTGTACTTCCGAGTACCATTTATGTAGTGCAATTGAGGCAAACAGAAACAAATGTTGGAAGTGAGTAAAAAATGAAATTAAAAAAATCTAATTCCCCCATCAATTGCATCGTTACCCATAATGTAGAGAAATATGAAATCCTTTGCATCTATAATCTTGAAAGCTTTGTTGAAAGTATAAAAATATCATCATACATACTGTTAAATATCACATATTATTTCAAATTTGAAATGAGTATAAGTAAAACAATGTGAGATGACTGTTCTTATGAGATCACTCAATGTGGATATGATCAGAATATTTAAAAGCAGGAGGTTCATGAAGATTTAGAATCCATATTAGTGAAGAATTGAAGATAGATACCTCTAGTGTACTGCCTGATCACACTCATAAGATCGACGGACTACAGTAATAATAATATTAAATAAAGATGAGAGTTATCTTTATAAAATACACGGTAATACTTGTTGGTCCCCATAATATTGAAATGTTTAAATACGAAATCTTATCAAGCAATTCGTGATTCTTGTGAGAAGGAGGAAAAGCAATGATTATTATCCTGAAGTGCTGTATCCTATTAAACAATCACATATTAGGAATGGAAATTTTGCCAGAAAAAATTTTCATCTTATCAACTACGTATAGGAGAGTAAAATTTGATATTGTTATAAAAGAATTCCTTATTGTCCGCCGGACATTTGAAGGTCCAAAGAACGTCTGAGGGACGTATTTGGACGTCCCCTGGACGTACGCACGTTTTTGGTTCTCTTGGGGGGTGGCACGAATATTAATTACCCATACCGCAAAATATTTGAGAAAGAATTCTCAACAATTCTTCAAATATTTTGGAAATCATTTTCGACTTTTCCGAAGCTCTTGTGCAATAAGAGAACAGTTATTGGAGGTAAAATTAATGGTAATATTCTTGAAATTCTAGTGTGATGGAGATATTTGATAGTCCTCCGTGAAATTATTGTATCGAAAATTCCTCTCATACTTTTTGAGAATGTGTTACAGAATATTCATGAAAATGAGACGATTCAATAAAGTTATCTTCAAAGTAAATTCCGATATAGGAATACTTCTGATTATGATAAAGGTTGCAAAAGTAACGTCATATGCTAATGGATTTTAAAAACACAAAACATTGTATGAGATGGTACTTGATAATGAAAATTAATGATGATACACTGTAAAAAAATTTCACCGGAAAATTCCAGTACATGTACTGGAAGCAATTAACCTGTACATGTACCGGAAAATTTTAGCACATTTGTACTGCAAAAATTCAGTGCAAACGTTATGGAATTCCAGCATCAAAACTGGAAATTTTCTGAGCCTCGGTACTGGAATTTTTCAGTACACGAACTGGAATTTTTCAGTACACGAACTGGAAAATTAATGCTGAAAATATCCATGAAAATTAAAAAAAAATTGCTCACGCAAAGTGATTTTGCAGGGTCCTTGTGTTCCAAGATGATTGAGAAACTTTTGATCGTTCATTTGGATGGACAGAAACTCATGTCTACCTAACGGGATTTGAACCTACACTTTTCTACCTGCCTACCAATTGAAACCTAAGACCTAACCGATGAGCTATAGCGCGACATGTTGGAAGGCCAGCTTGGGTTACTATATATGCTTCATATCTAGAATACACAAGAGGATAAGTCTTGGAAAAACCTCATATATCACTTTTATTGGCTACAATTACAATTATTATTCAAAATCTCAATCAGGAAATTTTTAATATAAAGACTTGGAATTTTTCCTGCCAGAAATGACGAAGTCCAATAGAAGTGGAAAATTTCAGTGCAGCAGTGATTAAATTCCGTTGCATAGCTACTGGAAAATTCCATCACACGACCTGAAAATTGCAGTTCAAAACCTGTATAATTCAATTGCATAGTAACTGGAAAATTCCATCACAAAACCTGAGAATTGCAGTTAAAAACCTGTATAATTCCAGTATACCAACGATTAGGTTTTTTTTTCTAAATTCCAAATTTTTTCTCAAGTCCTTTTTGAGGGAATATTTTTTTTTGGTGCACAAGAACTATAAAATTGTAGTACGAGCCGGTAAAATTTTCGCGAAATCATGGCAAAATTTCAGTACATCATCTCAAACTTGAAAATTCCAGTACAATGACTGAATTTTCAGTTATGCTTGGTAAATTTTCAGTAACGTAACAACAAAATCTCTGTACATGTACTGGAATATCCATATTCCAGTACTAGCACTGGAAATTTCCAGTCCAGTTGCACAATAAATTTCCAGTTTTTTTTTACAGTGTATATATGTATATATCCACCAGGTTGAGACACGTGTATCTGTGGTTCTCGATAACAAAAAGAGTGCAAGATAAACAAAATAGACCGACAAAAAGAATTCATCAGATATTGAAAATTCAGGAAATAATTATAAAAAACTGGTTTCTGTTATTTTCATGCGTTCAATAAAATGTGTTCAGAATTAACTTACACTGACGACTTGGACTATAGTGCTGAAATCTTCATTAAAATATGAAGACAGTAACGGAATTAAAACGATTGTTTTAGGAATGTCACTTTTCGTCAATTTGCAAGCTTCTTTACATTTCAGTGTGATGTCTTTGGTTTCAATGTCTTTTTCTTTTTTTCTCCTTCGAGAACTTCAAATATTGTCGCACACGTTTGACTTTATTATTCATAAATGAAGACCACGTATCACAAACATCTTTTCCCAACAATCGGTTGGAGTGTTCAAATATAAATTTTGGTTCTTTCAAAAACGGCCAATGAGTAGATATTTCCATAATATCTCTATCTTTGGCATTTATGCATGCTCTTTGTGTTGCATAAGTTTCATTCATCAATTGAGATATTTCTTTTCCATTTCGATTGAGCGTGGAAAACATGTGAAGTAATTCCACACGTTTTTTTTCTTGAGTTTCAGGAGTTTCCCCTTCTGGCAATTTTGAATGATATTCTATGCAACCGTACTCGTCCTGTTTTCTTATACTTTTTCGTTGTTTTCCCTTGCCTGTTCATCTTCGTCATCACTGTCATGGTCGCTTTTGTTTCTCTTTACTGATCCTGTATCAGTTGTTGCTCTTCGGTAGAGTACAGCAATAGCTAAGTTCGTTTACCGATGTCCCAAGTTACCCCAACTCGCTCCAAGTATTTTGGATTCGCTATTTCCAGTTTAAGCAACGAAATGATTGGTTTGGTACAAGTTGGAGCAACTCAGGGCACGTAGAACGAACGAACCTATTGTAGATTGAAGCCCTTAGTGTTTCGAATCCTGATCCATATCTTTTTCCATCAATAATATCACTAAAGGTATCTGGATATTTCTCACAAATCAATTTTGCAATAGTTTCACATGTTTTTCTTCTTGTATCATTCAATGTAGTCAACATATATTCAGCGACTAAACTTATTAAAATCCTCCTATCTCTCGAATGAGCCTTTTGTTTGTTCTTACAATTTTCCGCAAGGCGAGAAGGAATGTGCGGCCAAATCTCTTGTTGAAGATTGATCACTTGAGTTGAAGAACCGCAATCTGGAGGTACATATGTATCTGTATAAATCAGAATATTACGTGTTAATAACAACGGATATAAATACGAAAATCGAATAATTTAATGAATTGATATTACACTGAGATACGAGAGTTATATGAATGTTATAAAAAATGAACTTAATTCTATTCATTGCAGCATTTATCATCATTATTCGATGAGAGAAAGGAATTACAATCACCTGAACGATTCTTCGTCGGTTTTTGGTGTTCCCGTGAAGTACTAGATTCGCTAATATCATCAGATACAAGCCATAATGTAATCGGTTCGTTTGATTTGTTGCAGTGCATTTCGTTTTAGACGTTGCGTTTGTTGGGTTGCAATTAATCACGAATAATTCCAAATTCATTTTCTGCAATCAGGTTCAATTTGTCCGATGTGATGAGTAGGATATATTTCAGTTGATGTTTGAATGTGAAAATTCTGTGACATGCCTGATTGAATGTGAAACACATGCATGAATTACCAAGAAAAAACATGTATGGATGTCACAAAATGTAATGCGTATATACACTGTAAAAAAAAACTGGAAATTTATTGTGCAACTGGACTGGAAATTTCCAGTGCTAGTACTGGAATATGGATATTCCAGTACATGTACAGAGATTTTGTTGTTACGTTACTGAAAATTTACCAAGCATAACTGAAAATTCAGTCATTGTACTGGAATTTTCAAGTTTGAGATGATGTACTGAAATTTTGCCATGATTTCGCGAAAATTTTACCGGCTCGTACTACAATTTTATAGTTCTTGTGCACCAAAAAAAAATATTCCCTCAAAAAGGACTTGAGAAAAAATTTGGAATTTAGAAAAAAAAACCTAATCGTTGGTATACTGGAATTATACAGGTTTTTAACTGCAATTCTCAGGTTTTGTGATGGAATTTTCCAGTTACTATGCAATTGAATTATACAGGTTTTGAACTGCAATTTTCAGGTCGTGTGATGGAATTTTCCAGTTGCTATGCAACGGAATTTAATCACTGTTGCACTGAAATTTTCAACTTCTTTTTGACTTCGTCATTTCTGGCAGGAAAAATTTCAAGTCTTTATATTAAAAATTTCCTGATTGAGATTTTGAATAATAATTGTAATTGTAGCCAATGAAATTGATATATGAGGTTTTTCCAAGACTTATCCTCTTGTGTTCTAGATATGAAGCATATGTAGTAACCCAAGCTGGCCTTCCAACATGTCGCGCTATAGCTCATCGGTTAGGTCTTAGGTTTCAGTTGGTAGGCAGGTAGAAAAGTGTGGGTTCAAATCCTGTTAGGTAGACATGAGTTTCTGTCCATCCAAATGAACGATCAAAAGTTTCTCAATCATCTTGGAACACAAGGACCCTGCAAAATCACTTTGCGTGAGCAATTTTTTTTTAATTTTCATGGATATTTTCAGCATTAATTTTCCAGTACATGTCCTGGAAAAGTCCAGCTCGTGTACTGAAAAATTCCAGTACCGAGGCTCAGAAAATTTCCAGTTTTGATGCGGAAATTCCATAACGTTTGCACTGAATTTTTGCAGTACAAATGTGCTGAAATTTTCCGGTACATGTACAGGTTAATGACTTCCAGTACATGTACTGGAATTTTCCGGTGAAATTTTTTTACAGTGTACGGTCATGGCATATACCTATCGTATGTAACAAAATCAAAATCCGAGACCTTGAACAATGTCAAAGAACCTCAGTAACGAATTGGTGATCAGGTTTTGCACAAATCATGTTCGTTACTTTATACAAGTGCATTGGTTTATAGTTGACAATTCTTGACTAGGATAAGCACTCATATGATGAAAATCCAGTGATCTCATAAGCACGCAGCCATGGAATGAATGCACTTTCCGTAACTTCCACTAAAGCGTAAATGGTTTTGCCATCAAAAATAAAAATACAAATTTTTCCAATTTGTATATTATGCTGGTATCCTTCTTGTCCAATTAAAATAGCATCTCCTTTTTCATATTTGGTGCCTTTGATTGTTACCCGATTACATTGTTGCACATAGTTTGGCAATTGCAATTTTTTCAAACAAGATATTATATTTTCGTTATAAACATCTTCATCAAAATCAAATAAATCATCACAGTCTATTTCTGGTCGTATATCAGCGCCCAATCGTAGATAACTTTGATGCAGCTCGTGTTTTTCAGTCAAAGATTTAGTGACGTTGAGAAAATTTTGCATTCGTCGTATGCTCCGCTTGAAAAACTCTTTCAAATCTCATCCCCCAAACTTTGATCAGAGGCCCGTATTGTGGTATAAGTTCCCAATAATGCATCAAGTAGTGATGCTTTGGTCGTAATGGCACATTGGGGAATAACTCTTGTCTCATGGAAATGTATTCAGAAACAATAGAATGTAAATATGGGATGTAAGTTTTATGTATTGTGGGTGCACATATAATTTCAACAATTTCACTGAGTCGAAGGATGGTTTGCACACATCATTTTCAACATTTTTAATTTTGCCATTCAAAATAAGGGGAAGAAGTCGCAAAAAATTGAAGATTTGATATGCACCACCAGGAATTTTTTCAGCTTTTTGTGATATTGTGCAGGGTTTATCTCTCAAATCTTTGGATGAGTAACTAAATGAATTTATTCTTCGATTCAATTGCTCTAAAGTGAACCATTTATTACTGATCAAATTCTTTATAAATAAAGATAAATCGTACGCTACGACGCCTTCAAGTACGTCATGTCCCAAGCAAGGCGGTAATCCAGAACTTAGATGGTAAAAACTTAGTTTATCGAATTCGGAATTGAATTTAGTCCCCAAAGAATTTTCATTAGTTCCTAATGTTGCAATAGCTTCTTCATACGATTCACGAGTTCTTGATTCATATATCTTGAGGGCACCACCTTCTGAATAAAATTCATTTCTGCTGACGAGACAGTAACGACAGAAATATTCCAGTCTACTGAAATTTTCTCCTAATCCACCAACGGCATGACTGCCGAGATTGTCCCCAGTAAGGGATCGTCCATAAACTACGTGGCCTTTTTATTTGTTGCATTCCTTGTTGCACCAACTTCAGACATAAAGAGTGCGATAGAGAAGGAAGTGAAAAAAAGACCACGTAGTTTATGGACAATCCCTAATGAATAGTATTGTGCCTTTGATGTTTGTTCCCGAAATATTCAATCCTTCGTCTTCTAATATTTTCACATCTTGAACAATTCTTCCAAAAACTGCGTGGTGATCAAATTCTTTTTGCTTGCACAATGCTACTAGTTTAATATTGTTAACGTGGAAGCGAACATGCGGTGGTAAATTTCCTAAAGCCATATATACTCCTAAAAGCTTATATTTGGATTTTGCTGCACCGATTGGATTGACAATTTCGTAAGCATCTTGGAAAATTATAAGTTTGAAAGATTTACCATTCTCTTGAAAAAAGCGATTATTTCTGAATATACTCCCATCGGTGTCATCATTGAAAGTATCATCATATATATCATTTGTTCCAAAAGTAATCAAATCTTTCACAGATTCGTCAATGAAAAATGTTTTAAGAGTATCAATTATTGGAACGTAATGAAGAAAATGATTTTTTTGAATATCAATCATAACTGGAACAGGCTCTACATAGTCCAATTGTGTTTTATAGAATTTTTTCCTCCTGAAATCAGTACCCAAAATCATCCTACATCGGAGAAAGGGATCACTATTGAATATTTTGTTTCCAATTTCTTCTATTTGATTGCTTTCTATATTCATACTCAATAAATAGTCTTTTATATTATTTTTCACACAACTGTGTCCCAGTTTATGTATATTTTGCATTTCATTAACGATGTATTGGATGACAACCGCTGGGAGTAAAAATTGACTCTCTAGTTTCAAAACAAAAGTTGCAAGATTGGTGAGGTATAAATTATTAGTATCTTCGGATGTTGCAAGCTGTTCAGAATCAATTGTATTAGAATTTAATTCATTAATATCATCAATTGGTTCAATGGAGGGAATCAAAAATTCAGAATCTTGCACTTGCATTTCTTCTGCTGTGTTGGAAACATTTGGCATATTTACGTTGATTTTTTTCGAAATTTCGGTGTTTCTTTGATATATGACCAGAAAAAGAATTTACTTTAACATATTTGTTACTACATTTTGGATAGCGACAAATTACCTCTTGGCTACTTTGCATATGATCTCTTAAATGTTTCAAAAGATATGGAAAACCATCTAATTCCTTCCAATAATCTATTGTACAAATGTATTTTCCTGCAGCATTTCCACAAGTTTTGACTTTATAGTTAGTGCCACGTTTCATAGGCCAGTGATGGCACCTTATCAAATGTAGTTTGAAGTGGCCCTCACTTTTAAAATTACTCCGGCACTTTTCAAATCCACAATGATATCTGTATGTAATATTTTGATGATATTGCCCATGCCTGAGGTGAATCTTCAAATTTTTCGTGTGAAAAAAGCAGAATTTACATTGCAGCATTCTTGAAAACAACAAATATAATCAAGGTAGCATTAGATTATTGTGCATGTAGATTATGTGTAACAAAAGTACTGATTCATTATGGCAACAAACAATCATGAAAAAACTGGAAAAACTAATCAAGTTCAACTAATTGCAAAAGTTATACTCTGAATTTACATAACCTATCATTCAAGATGCACAAAAAGAGAAGTTTCGTCAAATCTGTTTGAAAACGATAAAATAAAAGTTTCGAAATCATAAATATGAAATGAATTCAGAGTGAAGAAAAAATATACGTACCTGATGAGATGTGTTTTATCCTATGATTTTATTTCATTCTACGCTTTTGTTTCTTTATTAGTTTGTATCACTGATACTAATGATTGATAAAATTCCACAAACTTAGGTATTATTCGATAATCATTAGGTTACTCTCCTTTGTCGAAGGTCATATAGTCTGAGAATTATAACACGCGGTCTCTCACTAAAAACGTACAATTGTCAACACTAAATAAATCTTCAATTTTCAACTGAATGATTAATCTCAATCGATTAAAGAATGTATTTTCAGAACCTACGTAACGTATCGCATAAAATATACAATAAGAAAGATGTTCATCAAATGTTTCAAAGCGGAAGATTGAAGGTTGGGAAATTGAAAATACCTAATGGAGTCAGAGTGAAAAAAATACACATACCTAATTTACTTGATTGTTCATTTTATTCTCTACGTCTATTTGCTTTCATTAGTTTTTATCCATACCGACTGATCAAATTTGACAGTGTTAGAATTTCGAAGTATTTAGTACCATTCCGCGAATGTTACCCTGGTAAAAAAACCGGATGGAAACCGGATAAAGACCGGATAGCATCCGGACTGAGCCCGGAAGGAAATGGTATCCGAGTGCATCCGGGTTTTATACGGGGTTATTTTTCGTTTCGGATACACATATGGGTCTATACGGGTCCAGTGCCGGGACTCCGAAGTGGGAATCGGACATGTATCCGGATTTATTCGGACTCCTCCTAGGAAAATTTTCGGGAAAAGGTTTTGTATACGGGTATATCCGGGTGGTAACCGGGAACTTTGAAGGTTGAGATGGATACGTATCCGGGCTCATCCGGGAGTGATGCGGGAACGATTCACCGGAATTCATTTATAAGTCTCAATCGGGATTCATTCCGGGGCTTTCCGGGTTCTATCTGGGGCAGTCTCAGACCCATGGTTTTTTATACAGGTCTATCCAGATTGTGCACGGGAACTTTGAAGCTCACAGCGGATACGTATCCGGGTTCGTCCGGGAGTAATACGAGAATACATCTTGACTTTTCCAGATGGAACCCGGATAAAGCCGAGCATATATCTGCTTTAAGCGGTGTAGTTAACGAGTAGCAGCCCGGACAAATCTGTATATGAAACCATTCTTCGAAAACTTTTTCAGATCGCATCTAGATAAATCTGGAATCCATGCCGATTGAAACTTGTGAATGAATTTCGATGATGAATTTTTGTATTACACCCGGATAAACCCGGATACGTATCCGTTTTCAGCTCCAAGATTCCCGGACACAACCCGAATGGACCAGTATAGAAAACCATCTTTCTGAAACTGTCCCAGATAGAACCCGGATACACCCGAAATAAATTCCAATTGATACTTACAAATAAATTTTGGTGAATTATTCCCGTATTACTCCCGGATAAACCTGGATACGTATCCATCTTAAGGCCCAAAGTTTCCGGCCACTACCCGGATACACCCGTACCCAAAACCTATTCCCGAAAATTTTTCCAGATATAACCTGAATGAACCTGGCAGTCCCGATACTGCACCCGCACAGACCCGAATATATACCCGAAAAGAACAACCTTTCCCGTATAATACCCGTATGCACCGGGATACCAGTCCGTTCGGGTCCCAGTCCGGGTCCTATTTGGTCTTTATCCGGTTTTCCTCACCAGGGTGTAATAAAAGACTCTGTAAGTGTTTTGTGGTCATCTCAGAGATCCGCTGATGTGATAGAGGCTTTGTCTCTCACTCGCAGGACCCGGGTTCAATTCTCGCTGAGCGAACTTCCAACAATTCAATTGTAAGTTGATCTTCATCGGTAATTAGAATAAGAAAAATCGTCTGCAACACTTATAAAATCGAATTATCACAAAAAATTTTTTTTCTGCACAAAATATAGATCGAAATTTTTTAGATGGACCCGGATAGAACCCGATTAGGACCCGAATACAAGAACCCGATTGATTCCCGAATGAACCCGTATGAAGTTCCGACACCTATACGGATCCTATACGGGTCTCAAGTCTAATTCGTGGGAAAATTCCCGACCGAGTCCCGGGTAGTCCCGGATGAGACCCGGACACAAAAACCGGATAAAGCGTCGTATTGACCCGGATGAAGTTCCGATGTTTACCGGGACCTTATCCGGGTCCTATCCGGGTTTTTGAGCAGGGTAGTTTACTCAACTTTATCATAGATCACTTTATCTGTTCAAAAATGAGGAATGAACGTTCCGAAATTATGAATATAAAATGTATTCAGAATGAAGCAGTAACATACATACCTGAAGATATGGTTTTTTATTTGGTTTCCAATTTTATCCTCTCATAAATTTCTTGTGTATGTCATATAGCATGAGAATCATAACACGCACTCGCTTTCACATCAAATGACGATCTCGTGTACTGTCGCGTTCATCCCTCCTTCCATAGCCAATTAACATGGTTGCTAATAGCACAGGTTATTACTTCACGAAAAGAAGAGAAAAGAAAAGGAAAGAAAAGAAAAAGCCTCTTTTTCCTTGAAGAATAACTTCTTTTTCAATTGAATTTGAACAGCCAATGTCCTCCGTTTTGTTCTGGGTTATGACAGATATCCGATGTTTGTACATATGAAAACTGTAAATGTTCAGTTCTTACTGATTTCCATATCACTCTAAATTCATATTAAGATTCGGTTTATACATTCATTTTCTAAGTTCATTTTTAATGCACTGTGATATTGACTCACAATTTAATGTCATATAATTAGAAAACTAATGTAATAAATATAGTAATTCAATTTAATATACATGTGACTTGAAATTTCATGCACTTAGTACATGAAATGTACATTAAAATTCATAACATTTTTGACAGTGTAGGAATCGTTTATTACTTGAGGGAAAAATAAAATCATTCACATGAAATAAATGGACTAAATGAACTATTTGTTTGTTCTGAATGTCACATAAAATCAATCGTATGTATGCCAACTATGATATTTATTGACAATTACCGTATTTATTCATAATTAATGAATATTTTTAAACAGACGCCAAATAAATATATTCATTTAATATAAGTAAACTCTTCTCTCAGTGGAGTCTCAATATGAGTTCTTTCTGAATATTATCTTGTTCATGAAAAGTTCAGTTTGAATTCATATTAAACTCATTGTAAGTCGCATAATTGGAGCTGTAAACGGGAAATCTGGTGCTGTCTGGAATAGATTGCTTATGATGCAAATTTGGGAGAGAACCTTTCAATTGATAAATTGGATACAAAGTGGAAACCTTAATATTGTCAAGAATGATCTTTGGCTTCAGGGAAAGAAGTAAGATTCTCGATCACAAAAAATCATGTGCGACGTTGGTGATGGGAACATTTTTTGCAGTTAAAATAACATTATGAAAGATTAATGGTCTTTCTCAACAATTTTTCATCTGTATATATCTGTCAAGTATATTATTCCCTATTTGGGAATAAGAACCAGTAATTTTTATTCCCGAATTTCTTCCAACGTAATGACTGGTTTGAACATACTGATCCTATACTTTTTCCATGATGTTTCAACTCATGAAACAGATATAATGCTCAAAAAATTGTAAACATCTTGAAAATATGAGAGATAATAAGGAAAAAGACGAAGATGTTCGAAAACTATGAATAACCCGAAAAACCCCACAAAATTCCGAAAAAACCCGAGTGGGTCGGGCTTTTTAAAAAAAACCCGGGTTTTTTCCAACCCTGCTTGTCGTACACCAGATGCCACAACGTTTAGAGCTCCAATCGAAAAAAGAACACACCCTTTCCGGTGTATTCCGGTACGTTTCCCCGCGCAATCTCCATATTTTTTAAAGCTGTTAAAATTGTATTCTAATGGGATGGGATAAATTTTTTTGAAAATGTTTCTTGGGAGGGTTGTAATCATCTCGGACGGGGCTTTCATATAATTACAGTCGAACTTCACTTCAGGTAAGTTCGTTTGACTGTACAATTGTATTTCAAGCCCCGTCCTTCGATATTACAATCAGTTTACAATGTAGTTGTTTAAATCTATACAATTTTAACTCTCTTCGATTATAATTAATGCTTTTATTTCTTAAACTTCAATAAAAAAAATAAATGTCCATTATCTCTCTTCCAATATACAAGATTTTACAAAATAAAACAACTTGTTTTTAAATAATCTCATTTTACAAAAAATAAAACATAATTATCGTATTTGAACTTATTTTTAAATATTTATAAGGCACAACCATAGGCTTGAAGAGAAAAAGGAAAACATAAAAAAATAAAAAAGTAAAAATAAACTGATATATCCTAATTTTAATTAATTATTGCTCGAGCAAAATGGGCCCTATCTCTCAGAATAGGTCGGTTGTAGAACTTGGCAAAAACCTGCGATTTTTGTGACCAACCTGCAGTGTTTGCTATAATATCGAAACTTAAACCTTTACCCCACGCTGCAGATGTTGACGCATGTCTTGTAGAATGAGCCCTAAATTGGTCTATATCTATTCCACTCTCACACAGTGTATTTTTAACCCATCTGCTAATCGTTTGAACTGTAACTGTTCTATAAGGCTTTTGTATCGAAATGAATAAACTATCTAGGTTTCCCCTAACATCTTTGGTACGATCAATATATGTACGTATAGTTTGCGCCACACACAACTCTGGTTTTTCCAAGAAATATGGCACAAACAAAACTGGCTGATACTTTCCTGGTCCCGAAGTCTTCAATCTATCAGAAATTATTTCTAAACCCTCAGACGTTTCTTTTATATTGCTTATTTTAATGGATTGAATTGTCTGTGCTCTCTGCGCAGTACTTAAAGCTAATAAGGTCACAGTCTTTTCAGATAATTGCTTAATATGTAATTGTTCTAACCATGGTTTTAGAAAATCTAATACTAAAGATACATTCCAGGTCACCTCATAACGAGGCCCTGATGGTCTCATCCTGTACACGCCCTTAAAAAACCTGGTAATAATTGGACTTTGCCCAATTGAATCTTTCAAAATAAGAGAAATGGCGGATCTAAAATTGTTCAATGAGCCATATCAGGCTCCTTCCTGGAATTTTTGATTCAAAAAACTTAGCACTTGAGTTGGCGTAGCTGTAAACATATCCATACTTCTTTGATCACAAAACGTTTTCCAAATCCTTAAAGCTGCCTCATACTGCTTTAACGTAGAGGGTGCTAAAGACGCCATCATCACTTCCAACGTGTCACTGGGAACTTGTTCATACAGAAACGCCTTCCTGATAATTTCCCCACCACTAGTTGGAGAGTTTTTGCTCCTGGATACGTTCGGGATCTGCAGGGAGACAGCAACAAGTTATCTGAAGGTCCAAAAAATATTGGATCTTCTGTCAATAAAGCCATGAACAGAGGAAACCATGGTTGTGTGGGCCAAAACGGAACCACTAAAATACCTATAGCTTGGTCTCGTTCTATTTTTGCGATAGCTCTTAAAATCATTGAAAATGGGGGAAATGCATAGAAGTAAATGTTCGACCAACTAATTGTGAAAGCGTCAATTGCAACAGTTTGTGGATCAGGAAACCATGAAACGAATTTTTTACATTTTGAATTTTGCTGAGTGGCAAAAAGATCGATCTCTGGTATCCCAAATTTTTCCAAAATCCTTGCATAAACTGAATATACCAATTCCCATTCTGTATCCTTCCACTTTAATCTGGATAATTTATCCGCTTCGATATTTTCCACTGATGGTATATATGCCGCATACAACCATATATTCCTCTGCTCTGCCCATTGCCATATGTTTCTCGCCAATTGGTTAAATTTTTTAAACTTTATACCTCCCATTTTATTAATATAAGCAATTGCAGTCGTGTTATCCACTCTTAGTAATATTTCACAATCGCTTAATTTATCTGCCAACGACTCTAAAGCTAAAAACACAGCTAATAATTCCAAGTAATTTATATGACAACTTTTTTGTTGTTCCTACCAAAAACCAGATACTTTATTTTTCCCGTCAGTTGCACCCCCACCAGTTTTTGACGAATCGGTATAAATTTCTCTTTCAAACTCCCCTAGTAGAAACTTTGATATGGAAAACATCAGGTCCAAATCAGGCATGCCTGATTTCTGTTCAGGGCCTGACTTGAGTGTCTGATAAGGCCCTGACAAAAATGTAACGCAGGGAAGAGACAAGGTCCTGATCAGGAAAACCAAACGTTTCCCAATCAGAATCTGATCAGGGTACTAATTGAATTCCCAATCAGCACCTGATCCGGGTGGTAGTGGAATTCCCAATCACGAACTCATCTAAGCTGTATTCTAACATTCAATTTAATTTTCATGGAACTCACTATTCATAAAATATTTTGAAACTCTTTCAACACAAGGAATTCTACTGATGATCCAAACAGACCTCAGTTGAACATTTAAAAAAGACAGGTAAATTTCTAATGAGTCCTGTGAAAATTCTGAATAGTTTGATACATTCATCGTTCTGGATTGATGAGGTCCTGATTCGGCTGTTTTGTCGGTTATCACATGATTGAAATACGGATGACCGAAGGCAATCCTGATCAGGTTCTGATAGGAATACCATGTCTGAGTTACTGACAGGGAAAATCTAACTGGGACCTGTCAACAACCTTGCGTTACATTGTTGTAAGGTCCTAAACAGGCTACCAAGTCAGGACCTGATAAGGTAATTAAAAGTTTTCCTTAATTAGGAGTTCCCTATTGCAGCCTTACGAGGGCCATGCTTCTAATAGGGCATTCCCTGTCAAATTTCTACTAGGGTCGTACCGTTTAATCAAATTCCATGCCGATTTTATTTTGGTTTTCCACCATAGTAGGTCCTTACGTACCTCGTCCGATATATACATTTTTCCTTTATAATTTTGATCATTGATGATTAAATACATATATTTTTGTCTTTCTTAACATTTGGTGCATAACCAACCGTACGCTATAGCTGGACAAAATGATGTGAGAGTGCCTATTAATTGAGCGAACTCCACTATAGTACAAGATTTTTTCACCAAAAAGGATTTTACCATGTTCCTGAAATTTTCTCTTCTTTTATCAGGAATTTCTAGGCTAAATCGACACGAATCAATCACAAATCCAAGAAATTTACATCTAGTGTTAGGTTGCAACTGGCTTTTATCCCAATTTATAACAAAACCCAAACTTTCTAAAATCTCAATAGTTGCTTCTATATTATTCCGACAATCTTCAACACTTTCGGCTGTACAAAAGATATCCAAGTAAACGACCGATAAAAAACCTCTAGACCTCAAACAACCAACGACCGGTCTCATTAGTTTGGTAAAAATGAAAGGACTAACCGATAGACCGAAAGGAAGACAAGTAAACTCATATAGTTCTTCCTCAAACATAAATCTTAAGTATTTTCGACTATTTTCGTGTATTCTCACTAAAAAATAAGCATCTTGAAGGTCTATTGTTGCCATATAATAGCCTGGTTGAATTAATCCTTGGACTGTCCGTATATCCTCCATCTTAAAATGAGGAGCCTGAATAAAACTATTGAGATTTTTCAAGTTCAATATGAAACGATTTTTTCCATTCGGTTTTTTAACCAAAAAATATGGCGATAGAAACTGCTTTGCATGCGTTTCACATCTAACAATAGCTGCTTTATCTAATAATTCTTGTATACTCGTCTTTAAATCCTGCGTTTCCTGTTTTGATCTGAAGGGTTCTTTTGGATAATGGGATGGCCTTAGGCTTGCTTCAAAACGAATTTTGTAACCCTTTATATAATTTAATATAACCCTGTCTTGGGTGATTTTTTCCCATTCTTCAATAAAATGTGCTAGTCTACCTGCTACCTTACTTACTTCTATCTCCTGCGGTGTTCGTTCTTGTTGTTTTGAAGATTTGCAGAGCCTGTCCTTTCTCGGGGTTTGAACGGTACTCTCGATCTGCTGTACCCCGTCTGCGTTCGTCTCGTTTGCCAGGGTACTTGAGATTTTACAATCGGGCGACGATAGTTTAAAGAAATGCCTTTGGAACCATAACTTATTTTCCCTTGTGGAACTTGTTTAATGTCCTTACTAATTTTTTCAATGGACTTGGTCTCCTTAATTTTTTCAGATAAGCCTTTTCCGTATAAGAGGGAGTCGGCCTTTGTAGCCTTTAATATCTCTCTGAGATTTTTATTCAAACCAGGTGACACGTAGGCTTTTCTTGCTGCAGTTTGTCGATGAAAAACCTCCACCATCATTTTTCCTGCATCACACAGTCTTTCGAGCAGCACTAATTCATCGATATCTTCTTCGCTTTTCAACAAGCTGCTGATAGCGTCGCCTAATGCTGTCAGAGCTGAACCCATCAATTTCTGTGAACTACTGAAATGTTCATCTCTTCTAATTGAAGAATCGCTCAATGTTACCAAAACCTCAGGATTCATTTTTGGCGTAACTAACATTTCTGGTCCAGGATACTTTTTTAACAACTCATCTCTTTCAACATTAACGACGCCTGACTCGAGCCAATGCATCCATCTACTTACAATGGACTCATGTAAGTTCACCGTAACCGACTTGGGTTTTGATGGATCTTCTCCCAGAACAGCTAATACACCTTCGTCTAACCAATCAACCTCCATGTCACCGTCAGTTTCCTCTAACACAGATCCAACCAACAATTCTTCCTCATCTGGGTTTTCATTTTCCTTGTCTCCTACGAACAATAGGTTTCATAAGAACTAATAACAGGTATAGGCTACTTAATATTTTAGTATGTCTTGCCTCATGACAAGCTCACTAATGATCAAATTGACTCCACGTGTAAACTTATATTGTTCCTAGTTCACCTGTTCTACCTTTAATGTAGACTCAAGGCGAATATAAAAAAAAACATTTTTCCTCACCTTCACTATTATTTTCTAAAACAGATATATCTGAATCTTTAGAACAACCCGCTGTAGGCTTACCAACAACCTGATCTATTTTTGCTTCTAAATCTTTCAGCTTTTTAAATAATGCATGAACATCCTCCTGATGTTCACCACTCCTCTTTCTGTTATTTTCCATTTTATTTTTTAGCTTTGAAATTAAAGTTTTGTTACTGGAAATTCTCTGTAGGTGCGACATCCACTGCACAACAAAACAATATGGAGATTGTGCGGGAAAACGTACCGGAATACACCGGAAAGGGTGTGTTCTTTTTTTTTTTTCGATTGGAGCTCTAAACGTTGTGGCATCTGGTGTACGACAAGGCGTACTACATTGTAAACTGATTGTAATCTCGAAGGACGGATATCGTAAATAATGCATTGAAAATTACTCTGAACACCTTGCAAATCCTTTCGAATATGCATGAAGTTTAAAAGGACCGAATAGTACATTGTGTAACAAGTGTGCAAAGTCCGCACACTCGTTCCCGCACGAGCGTGAAGCTTGTCACCCGAGTATAGCTTCTGGACATGAATGTAGTAGCAAAATGTGATTTTGTTCTGCGGTCTTATTCAAAGGTTGCATTCCGATTATTAAATTCTCTCGCTTTTGTATAATGGTGGGAGAAGCGCTCGGGCTAGAATCAGGCGAAGCGACCGTATTCAAAGAGGCTTTATTCACAGGTTTTGCACTGTAATAAAATGCACAGGCCTACAAAATTGAACTTTTTGTTTGGTGCAACAACTGTATCATACTTTTCCGAAGTATTTTGGCGCGCTGAATCCGAATCTGGCTTCAAAATTGCATTATTACGTGTGGTTTTTGAGATATTTTAACGTCAAAGTGTGAAAAACACCGTTTTTCGACATATTTGAGATTACGTGACGTCAGAATGTAATTTTTTCTCATGAAACTAGTAGATGCACCTCAAAATATAATCCATCCCCTTCCGAATGCCGTTGAGTTTGCTCGAATATCTTTTTTTTTACTGTGACACGACAATTTGAAATTTGTGTGTTCATGGATTGAGTGAATAGGTGAAATAACACAATTTTCAAACTGTCGTATCTCAGAGAAAAAAAAAGATATTTGAACAAACCTAATCGCATTTGGAAGAGAATGACTCATATTTTGAGATAATTTGAAGAATAATTTGATAAAATTTTGTTAACGTGTGGAATAATTGAATAAAACGTTTCAAAATCGTGCATTTTCATTTTATTTTACACCTGCGATTTCTTGAAAACTCCACGTAGCATTAAAAAAATAAGTATATTTCCAGAGTCAGGGTATCGAATATACTCACAATCTGCTTTAGTTTTAGCGGCACCAAAATCATTGTAGACCTGTGATGTTAAACAATATTGTATATGATTTTTTTTTCAGGGATGAATCTTCGAAGAAGAAATCTTTGCCTCAGTCGGTAAGAAAGAATTTATTTTTTCAAAATTTAAAATTCCGCAATTGACCAAGTATCAGAGAATATTTCTTGAAGATTTCATATTGTTTCACGAATTTAAGTTCGGAGAAATCTCTAGTGATTCGGACGAGACCGAGACAACAGTCTCGACTCGAGACCGGGTCAATCTCGGCGAGACGAGACGAGACCGAAACACTACACTGAAACCCCAATTTCTTAAACTCGAAGAAAATTTTTTTGCCCTCATTCTGATAAACCTTGTTTCCGATGGAAAAAATAATTCATTTTAATGGAAAAGTTTGTTATTGAATTGAAATCACATTCTTCGAATTTAAGAAGGAATATATTTCTGTTTCAATATGAACATTTTTCGTTTCAATCTGATGACAACTTTTTCCATTTAACTGAATTTCTTTCCATTGAAAAAGAGATTTATTAGAATCAGGACAAAGAAAAGTTTCTTTCAGTCTAAGAAATTGGGTTCTCAGTGTAGAAATCTCGCAGAGAAAATCTTGACTCGGGTGGTACGTTACGTGGTTCGTTTGCTCCTTGAGAATCATGGAGTCGAAAAATCCTCGAAAATTCCTCATTTTCCAACATTTGGTCTTTTGAATATATTATTTATTTTTCCTTCATTTTCTTATTACAGTATCACTACTGTGATTGAAAAGTAAAGTCAATTTGCAATTCAAATTGCGAGGGTGCAGCGATTCGAGCAAATCTTCATATTTTTAGGTTGGCAGCACTGTCATTCATATCTGTTTCAAATTTGTCGCCAGTAAGTCATTACTTTGAATAGTTACTTTGTGTTTCTTGAGCAATTAACAGTGAATTTTTCGATTTTGACAATGTGTGATTTTATTGCAAAACAAATTGCATTAAATTTTGTTTGTGGACTGAAATTCCTGCTGCAGAAACATTTAGAATGTTGCAGAAGGCCTTCGGCAATCAGGTTTTGTCTGAGAGAAGTGGTTACAAATGATATAAACAATTCAAAGAAAGTAGAGAAAGCGTTGGAGTAGTGTTCATTAAGAGGATACCAGCGCCGAAACATTAGCCAAATTTATTCTGACATTTTATTCAAAAATGAAGCAAAAAAATCAAAATATCGCTCTATACAGACCAACTTCATGAATTCAAGAAGGTCGGCATGGAGCGATATTTTGATTTTTTTGCTTCATTTTCGAATAAAATGTCCGAATAAATTTAGCTAATGTCCCGGCGCTGGGATCACCTTAAACATCGATGGCACATTGAAACAGGTATCGATGTTTGACATCGCGAACATCGATACTGCTGAAACCTGATTGGTTGTTATTTTACCAATACAAATTTTGTGATCTAGAGCCATTTCAAATTGGGTCGGTGCCGAATCAACGAAAAAAAATTTACTAGCAGTATGAAGTTGTCATTTTGTTGCAGTATGAAATGAAATTAGTCATAGATCATTGATTAAATTAAACGAAAATTCTTTATGTTAATCTATTCACTGCACCCGTTTATTACAGTAGACATGTAATTCATCATTCTAATAAAATTATTAATGATCTTCCTAATCGATCGGTGCAATAAAACTGTTTCAAACGTCTGTAGAGAACGAAAATCGGTTTGTTGTTATCATAAACATAACCATACCATAATCATAAACATAACAAAGGGAAATTAAGTTTACCGTGGGGTTGTGTTAGCAAATCAATGTTTTTTACTTTTCGTTTAATTTAATCAATGATCTATGACTAATTTCATTTCATACTGCAACAAAATGACAACTTCATACTGCTAGTAAATTTTTTTTCGTTGATTTGGTTTTTCGTTGATTCGGCACCGACCCTTCAAATTCAGCATCATCCCATTCAATTGTTCTTATTTGATGTTTTGATGTGGAAATGTTTTTTTGAAAAAAGCATTGGAACATCAATCAGGTCGATGCTGCATCGTCAAACGATGGAAAACATCGATGTCAGTCGATGTTATCGATGTTTAGTGAACACTACGTTGAAGACAAAGAGCGTCCCGAACGCCCATCAACTGCAACTGACAACGTTCACGTCCAAAAAATCAAAGATTTGGTGTTCGTAAATCGTCGATCAACAATTAGAGATCTTGCCGATGATGTTGGCATTTCAAAAAGATCAGTCAATACCATTTTGAAGGGTGTTTTGGGCCTCGGACGCATCAAATCTCGATTGGTACCGAAAATACTGAATTTCCTGGAAAAACATCGTCGCGTTGAAGCGTGTAAAACAATGCTTTCTGACTATCAGAACGAGACGAAACGCATTATCACGGGAGATGAGACGTGGATTTATGCTTATGATCCGGAAACAACCGATCAATCAAGTGAATATCGCGCTAAAGGTGAGGCAAAAACAAAAAACAACCGATCATCATTCTTCGATTATCGGGTGTAATGCATTTTGAGTTCCTTCCGCCGGGTCAAACTGTCAATAGAGAATATTTTTTGAGCGTCATGCGTCGTTTACGTGAAGCTATTCGCCTAAAGAGAACGAAATTGTGGCGAGACAACTCTTGGTTTTTGCACCAAGACAATGCACCGGCTCACAACTGCGTTGATTCTTCGAGACTATTTCGCAAAAAATTCGACCCATATCGTTCCACAACCACCTTATTTGGCACCGTGCGACTTCTGGCTATTCAACAAACTCAAAAGACCGCCCCGGGGACACCGTTTTGAATCGATAAAGGAATTCCAAGCTGAATCGAATAGAGAGCCGCAGGCCATCCAGGAAACCGCCTTGAACAACTGTTTCAAAGATTGGAAAATGCGTTGGCATAAATGCATTGTATCCGGCGGGGATTACTTTGAAGGCGATGAACTTGATTTGGGAGAATCAATAAAGAGTTTTGAAAATGAATGCTATGTCACCTTATTTTTTGGACACAGTAGTAGCTCCATGGGACTTCTGGTTATTCTCTAAGCTCAAAAGACCGCTCCGTGAACACCGTTTTGAAACGATTGAAGAGAGAACTGAAGGAAATTCCACTATCGAGTATCAGAAGTGTTTCGAGGCTTGGTAAGATCCCTGGCACGGGTGTATTATATCAGGTAGGAACTACTTTGAAGGGGATGAAATACATTTGGAAGAATAGATTAAAATTTTCCAAGTTTTAAACCAATTGGCTTTACTTTTGGATCACAGTAGTATAAGTTATTTATCAATTTTTCGTGCTGTCTGGGATGTCTTAAACGTATCTTGGGAAAATTTAAAACGTTACTCAAATGAATCAAATCTTAAGGAATCTCAAAGATGTCTTTCATATATCTGAAACATATCTTTGTCAGTGTGTGTTTGCAAGACCTTTTTGAGATATCTAAAACTTGTTGCATAAGACATCTTTTACATGTCGAAAAGATATCTTCACGAAAGTCTTCCAAGACATCTTTTAGATACTAGTAGATATCTTTTTGTTTGTTGGGCAATTAAAACGAAATTTCGTCATCAGCCAACCTTCACTCAGTTTTTTTGATATTATAACCCACTGAGCATTCCCGTTAGAACCTTACATTAACATTGCATCGATGTTGATGCGATCTTGAAAGTACCTCTTATGAAAATTACAACATCCAATTACAAGTAAATCGCAGCAATGTTACGTTGTCAGGTGATATTTCAACGATATTTTTGCAAGTTACTTTTCTAATATTGCATTTGTAAATTGAAAGACAAGTACTTTCAAGATCGCATCAATATCGCCGCAATGTTAATGCAAGGTTCTAACGGAAATGCTCAGTGGGAACAAATATGACCCGTGTATAATTATTTGTAGACAAGAGCTGGCATCTCTGATTTATTCGAAATTTTGTTATCTAAAGCTCACTATGATCAGTTGAATATCAATGGCTTAAAACGGTTCAATTAATCTAGCAGTTTTCTAGGGGAAAAATTGACCAGGGGCGCCCTTGAGGGGATACTAGCGGCGTGGCAACAGCCAAATCGCTTATGACAAACTACGGCCAAATGCTTCATTTTAATCAAAATATCGCTCTGTACAGCACTTTTACTTCAATCGGAAAAGTGCTATGCACAGAGCGGGGTTTTAATGAATATATGAAGTGTTTGCCCGTAGTTTGTTATGTACGATTTGGCTGCTGCCACGCCGCTAGTATCACCTTAAGAGAGCAGTTATTTGAGAATAGAAAACTTGAAGGAGATACTAGCGCCGGGACATTAGCCAAATTTTTCGTGTAAGATTTCTCCAAAATACTTTCATATTTTCTAAATATGGCTCTAAACAGCATTTCTATAGGCATTCGAGAAATGCTGTATAGAGCGATATTCTGAAAATATTCAAGTACTGTGGAGAAATCTTACGAACTTACTGACCGTGCACGGTTTTTCTTGACCAAATTACTCAAAATTGAATTCACGAAATAATCTGAAATTGTCAGAGATGATTCTCTGAGACTTTGAAGCCTTCCGAAGTAGCTCACCTGATCATCTGGTCATGACCAGATCACCTTTGATTGGTTGAGAAATGATCTGGTCCAGATGATCAGGTCAGCTACTTCGGAAGGCTCCTTTATCTTGGTCGCTAAGGAGTCAAAATTTTGAAATTCGAACAAAACTCATCCCTTAAAATTCCAGATCATTTCATGACTTGAGTTTTGAGTAATTTGGCCCAAAAAACCATGCTCCGATGGTAAGCTCGTATCCACTTGAGGCGATTCACCAAAAGCCAAGTTACTAGATCTCTCAGTTTTCTCAGTGATCAATGAATAGAATCAATTTTAATGAGCAGGTGCATCTTCTCAGGCTACTGAAGAAAATGCAGCTACTCATTATTTTTCATTTTATGTGTTCGTTTCTGAGAAAACTGGGGGGAGAAATTTGGAAGCTAGTAATTTTTGCAGGGAGTAATGAATCCCCTTAAGGAGACAATTTTTGTTTTGCCGAACACAAACCCACGTTCAATTCGATATTTTTCGTTATTTCATGCACTGCGATCAATTCCCATACAGCGCAAGAGTTCCTGCAAAGAGCTCCCGTTATGCCAATCAACACGTACTCATTATGAATATTTTGAATTCAAAATGAACTCCTAATGAACCACTAAATGTTCGGAAAGGATTAATATCGAGATTTCATAATGAATTTTGCGGGCATTCAATACGTTTTCATTTTGAATTCAAAATATTCATAATGAATAGCAGATTGATTAGCATAACAGGAACTATCCAAGAGGTCTTTAGGAATTCTTCATAAATTCAAATTGATCATTTGTGCTCGTTGGGTGATACGTGAAATATTTGTTCACAGGCGTGGGAAAAAGTGGATTGGAAAACCGCGGCGGCGGTGGGAGTAGGAGCCGTTGTTGCTGTGCCAATTGCGTACGGCGCCTTGAGCGCTGCAGGCTTCACTGCAGGCGGAATTGCCATGCAAAGCAGTGCGGCCTCCCTAATGTCGACCTTAGGATCAGGCTCAGCGATCGTGGGCACAGCACAATCTGTTGGCGCGGCTGGATTGAGCTCAGCCGGATTCATCGTTACATCGGCGACTGGAGGTGCAGTTGGATACGCCGCGTCCAAATTGAGCCGAAGTTTCAAACGTCACCAACGCCCTCCACCTCCAAATTCAGAAAAAAAGGAATAATCCCCCCCCCCCTCCTATATTTGTCTTCCTCTCGGAATATATTGTGTCCCCTCCTTATTTGAATGTCTGCCTTCACCTATGGATTTAGAATTGGGAATTTGATTTTGGCACCCGAATTATGATGTAACTGAGAAATTTTTTCAATGATATCGAAAAATAAAAATGTTATTGATCACCGAATGGGATATTTTAGAATAATGATTGAGACTGCCTTCAAGTATTTTAAGAAAACTTGTAAATATCTGACAAATCAAATTCTCGTTTGAACTTTTGAATTTTCAAAAGAGTTTAGCAAGAGGTTTTTTTTCAGAATTCATTAAGTGACTTATTTATGATAAGGTCTGAAATTCTCAGGATATAATCTTTAGTACCTCATCTATTGCGGTACATCGCCCAAATTTCGAATGTCGAAGAAAAACTTTTTTTCCCAGTCGGTACAAAAAATTTATTTTTCCAAATTCGAAATTTGGGCGATTTACCGCAATAGATGAAGTACTAAAAATTATTCCCTGAAAATTCCAGACTTCTTTGTGAGTTCAGTGCGGAGAATCCTTACCGAGGAAATGTTGCCTCAGTCGGTACGCTGGTATCACCTCAATGATTTTTGTGTGTCATTTGAGTAACATTTTATATTTCTCATCCCCTTCGTGTGCGCTTACCACGAGCATACATTTTCACCAAAATACAATCATGATTGATGAATAAGGTTTGCAATCAAGATGTACTTTCAGAATTTGAATCAGTGAAAAAATGCAGAAATAACAAAGTATCGCTGATGTTGAAGGGGTACCCTGGTTTGAAAAACCGATTGATTCCGATTGATTCCGATTAAACGTGCAAAATTTCGATTCAAATTTAATCGGAATGAATCGGTTTCAGTCGGAATTCTGCACATTTAATCGGAATGAATGGGTTTGTTTAATCAGGGTATTCTCGTCTAGAGGCACGAATTTTAGGCATTTTTCAAAGTGCGATAAAGAAAAACACAAACAACATTTTGAGTATCTATTTTTCCCTCAGATATTCATTCGTATTCTAACTATGGACACTGAAATTTTCAATGAAAAACATCAAGAATTAAAAAAGTTACAAAGAGACAAAGTTGACATGATTGCGGTGGTTCTACCCGCTGGATAAAATGTTGCAAAACATTTCTGAAACATCCCAGAGACTGTTAATGTCCTACTATTGTCACTTTTCGAATGAAATGTTCCGAGAAAACATCTCAGGAACCTTTATGGAACATGGAACATTCCTGCAATGTTTCAGAGATGTTCTTTTGAAACATGTCATTCGAAACGTTACAATGGCAGGACATTACACTGAAAAAAGTTCGGTGCTTAACCTGTCATTTCAATGAGGCGTAGTGTTCGTACGTACGATTTCCCAAGCAGCAACAGAATTTCAAAGTATATACGAAATAGAAACGTTCGTAGAATGTACGAATGAGATACGAAGAACATATAATGAACGTCCATAGAATGTTCGAATGAGATTGTTTCAAATATACTTAGAACGTACATAGTACATTCAAAATGTACGATATTCATTCAATCGACGTTTAATTAACGTACCGTCGTATATTCGATTACATACGTTCGGTGAATATGCATAGCACCTATGAAACGGTCTCATTCGAATGTGCATAGAACATATTTCGAATATTCGAAGAACGTTCATAGTATATTCTGGTGCTGCTTGGGTTGGTGCGGCTCCTACGCCAAATCTGGCTCAGATGTTGAACGTAATTGAAATTTTACGTACTTGCGTGCAACTCCTGCACCGGATTTGGTGGACGAGCCGCCCCAAATCGTACGTACGAACGCTGCGCGTCATTGAAATGACAGATTAAGGGGACACCAGCGCCGTGACACTAGCCAAATTATGTGCAAATAAAGTAACATAATCGAAATATCGCTCTGTACAGACCTTTTTCAATCAATAAAGATGGTCTGTACACAGCGATATTTTCATTACATTGCTCAATTTTTGCATAATTTGTCAGAAAAGATTTGGCTAGTGCCACGCCGCTGGTATCCCCTTAAGCACCAAACTTTTTTCAGTGTAGCAATCTCTGGGAAGTTTCAGAAACGTTTCGCAATATTCTGTCCAGTGGGTAGTGATCTGAAACAAATAAAACGGAAAGATTTTGGTAGGGACGATATAGGAATGTACAGAGAAGTTTCATACCGAATTTCGAGTAAATCGACCCATTAGAACTGGAGATATCGTGTCAACCGTCTTGAAAAACGAGTTTGAAGATTCGAGCATAATTTCAAACAGTCTACACAGGAAAACGTCAAACTTACTTTGATTCTGCATATAACTGAATTCCAAGATGCAGGCAAAACAAGCCCTGTTCCATCTGAGATTAAGTGCCTTGAATTTCAGTCAATTTCTCATGTAAGATGCAGCGTCATTCAGTCGGACTTTTTACAGGGTGTCATACAATAGTACGTTATACTTACATTTTCTCACAAAAATCTTTCTAAAAGCGATCCCTGACGATGCAACCCAACCCAGATCTTTTCTGACAAATTATTCGAAAATAAAGGAATAAAATGAAAATTATCGCTTTATACAGGCCACCTTTGTTGATGAAAAAGGTCTGTATAGAGCGATATTTTGATTTTATTGCTTCATTTTTTAATAATTTTGGTCGTGTCTTTTTCTAACCAATGGTTCTGGTTGCATCTTCAGGGGTCGCTGGTATCACCTTAATTCAAGAGAGTATCGCAAAAAAAAAGATAAATATGAATGGTTCGCCCTCATATTTATCTCACTGTAGTAGTAGTTATCATAGCAACCGGCACCGATGCCAGCATTCCAGTGCACGTCGACTGACGTTTCTGTATTTGCTGTAGTAGTTGGTACACGACTCGGTAAATCATCAATCTTCGACAATTATTTTTAGGTGAGTTGTGTTTACGTTTATAATAATATCTCAAATTTTGAATGTTTCAACGGAAGATATCCTGAGAAGAACAAACATAGAAGTAGATGGAATATTGACAAAATTCCTCCTCGCTATGATTGTTTATTTTAGGAAAAGGATTATCTCGACCCATACATCCTAACAAATGTTATTCCAACCTTTAGAGAATTCTCGCATACCCTGAATGGGCATTTGAAAACATTTCCAAACAGTGAAATGCCCTCTCTTCGATAACAGATTTTTCATGCTTCTTTCTTATCCTTGCGTATCCCTGCTGAAAACTGCTGTTGAAGACGCTCAAGATTTCGAACAGTATCAGTGAGTATCTGAGTGTTTCTGCGAGTACGACTGCCAAGGAAAATGAGTGCAGATTGGAAAAGAAGCAGTTCCTGACAGCATTTGTGATTGTCAGAAACAAACAGAATGCACAAGCTTGAAAAATGTCAGTTCCTTGCAGCAATTGTGATATAATGAAGAATGACGAGACTGAGAATGAAATGACTGTCTGAAATGTTGATAGTTGTGAAACGTATTCTGAACAATAAGTTGATTCATAGCATGAGACTGTATGTGGTTGGAGAAGCTGTTCGGAAATTTTATTGAAACTGATAGGATTCACATGTTGAACAATAAGTCTGCTCTTATACGCTGTTACGGATCCGATATCTGAACGAATCAATCCGAATTTCGAGAAAAAAAAATTATTGAACGTTTTCGATGGTATCAGCTGAAAGAAAATCATCACGTTGTATACCGGTTGAGAAAGATAAATGATTTATTGAATGTGAGAGTTTCTGACGGAGAATACGGTTTGAAATCAAATCCACAGTTAAAATGAATCCTTTTATGCAAAAATGGTGATTTACAACATTTTTATAAGTATAATGATTATCCATTTCTTTGTACTGAATTTATCCAGTACAGACATCTCGTTTATGGATAGGAATCTCAAAGCAACTTAACGTTAAAGTAGTTCACTGATATTTTGATTAAACAGTTCAGTTTTGATTCGTTAGATCGCCACTGCCGGACAAAATCAAAACCTCATCAAGTCGCATTTTTAACGGAAATGTCTTTCTGATATGAACTAATTCTGTAAAATCTGCAATATCAATTGATATTAAAAAAACTCATTCTCGTAAAAAATGTGGCGTAACAAGATTTTCCCGTTGTACAGCAGGGCTGGGGTGAAGTTTTCATGCGTCGAACCTCTGGCTTCGTACCGAAATCAAATTCTATTTATAAAAAGTTCAAAATGTAACTAAAATCAGATGAGTATTTAATTGTTGAGTGCAATATGAATATCGTAGAGATGGATCAATAAGTAATTCTACTTTCGATATCACACCACGAAGTATATAATTTCCAAACTAAAGAACTCAGAAAATTGATAATGAAATGTGTAAATCCTTTAAAAATCTGTCACAATTTTGAAGCGGGATTCCAAATTGATTCTGGATTTTTTTTTAAATATGATGATCGCAGTTGGAAATTTTCATCATTTCGATCAGTCCATGCTGTAGGATACTGGATTCGCCAATACTGTCAGGAACTATCACATTTCTACGAAGACTGACAAAAACAAAATGATTTTCAATGTGTCACCACCATAAAGATCTATCAAAATCATCGTGGTGAAATCCATACTACTACTGCACGTGAATCATGAATCTGTAATTTCGCGTAAGAACAGACTGCTAATGAAATATGTAAATCCTCTAGAAAACTGTTATGATTTTGAAACGGGGATCCAAAGTGATTCTGGCTTCTTTCAAATATGATGATTGCAGCCAGGAACTTTCATCTCTTCGATCAGCCCACGCTGTAGGATACTGGATTCGCCAATACTGTCAGGAACTATCACATTTTGGATCTAGTGATCGGATAACCGTCCTTTCAGATTCTGACTCAAATTTCAACTGTTTCCAACAGGCGTTGCTCATAAATAGAAATGCCAGTCAAAAACGCTCAATGAAAATCTTTGACCGGATCTAAGCGGTGCAAGCCATTCCCAAACGCAGTCAAATACTAACTAAATATTTTTTGAGTGTTCCAATGCGGAGTCAAAAACCGCTCTAATACTGTCAGAAAATTTTTTTGACTGTTTCTGACAGCAATTTTCAGCAGGGATAAGAGAGATGGAAGTGAAAAGGATTAGGAACCAACAGGATCGAAGATGTATACGGTATTCGAAATGTCACGGTAAAGTAATATTCATACAAATTTGTAATTCGATATATTTTTTTGTTTCGTAGAAATGAAATATAGATGATTCCCTCGATCATAAATACATTAGATAAATCGCTTTAGTACAATTGTGTTAAACAACTCCTTCTTCATTCGCGGAATCGAATACAATGAATATTGAAAAATAATATTGTGAGTTTTTGTTTTATCTCGGGAGGTACCTAATAATATCGTTACTTTCTTTAATCCTATACATCATTTCTTATCCAATATTCTATTTTATTGATTACCATTATATACGTACAAGTGTATATACATTCATACACAAGCACATATATAATTGTTTCTAAACATCATTTTCGTCATCGTTAACGACACTGATGACGTCATGATAGATATAACGCGTATATAATTATACATGCGTGCGCGTAGGGCCCACGTATATATATTCATACACACGGCTATATCAACATTTTTATATATTTACACATACATATTTTATATAATATACTTATGAACGCACGTAGATTCATTCTCGCATACACAAAACTCGTTATTTACAATATATACAACAAAGCATAATTTTATCATTTTGTTTGGCGCACGAGCGTTATTATATATAAAATTCTTCGTTTTCCTAATTTACAACATATTTGCTCTTTGCTAACGGCGCGTATCGTTATCATTCATTTTTATTGCGTCTGAATCAAGAGGAAAACCAAAATTGCCTTTTCCAATTGCCAATTCACCAAAAAGTGTGTTTATATTTACGTCGGCAAATAAGATTCTTATTCTCGCTCGAGATCTTGAAATTTGAAAACAACGGAAGGCTAACCTTAAGGCACTATAGCAGAATAACTCCCATTAAGAGTCAGCAAATCTCAACATCGATGGAACTGAGATTCTATTTCATCAAATGTTATTAATTACAACGAAGAATGTTTCTTTTTTTCGTTCTCTTTAATGCTATCTATGAACACTTGTTTGTATTTTTACATTTTCAGATCAGGAGCACTTTTGTTTCTTTTTCTCTTTTTTACCAATAGGGACAAAGCAGTGCATTTTGTTGAATTAATAACAATAGTTATATGACACGTACGACTATACTTCATCATCCCTTACACTTTCATCACTAGGCGCTTTTTTTTGTGTTTAAGGTAAGAGTGATCGGCTATAAAGGCACTATGTTTCACAGGACGTGATTCCCTATGATCGGAAATGAAGTTGTCTTGAACGTTTTGACAATTTTCAATGACAAATTTTCTGCTTATAATCCAAGATTTTGTAGCTATAAACGTTCAGGACTTTAATATTGCATACATGAATCGGACTCGATTAACGATACGAAAGAAGAACAGATTCGTTTGAGTGGTGTTTTGGATTTTTTCAAGTGTCAATTTTTCTCAATCAGTTTGAAAGGTATTGTTATTATTCGAGTTATTTCTATTCGTAATGGCACGTCACCCTGCTTGGAAATTGTAACAAGTTTTTCTCATACTTTTCTTTTTCGAATTTCCCTATTCAAGCATTGCAATTGGCTGTATATATGTAATTAGAAAAACAACAGTCTGTTATTATAACAAGTAGATGGAAAAACGTATAAATATTATGTATACCTTTTTTAGACATCATATATACGCAATGACGTTTGTAATAGACATTCAATAATAACCAAAATGAACAAGTCTCTCTCTGCATCGTTCAAATGAAAATTAATTTTGCCGACGATTCAGTCTCTCGCTGTGTATAAATCCATCCACCCACTCATTCTTATAACGCACGTATATGAGAATCGGGCAACATACTATTTCATAATGATAAAAGCTTTCACGGAAAACAAACTGCTTTTAATTTATATATCATAATAATTCAATGATTTGTACATTTTTATTCATACTCTCTCTCCCATTCCCCCTATCGTTCTGTAACAAGAGTTAAAAATCAATTTGAACCTTCAAATTCGATAATCCAAACAATAAGAAAATTTGTACGATTAAAAAATAGTATTTGCCTGTGCTCTGTGCATAATATTTAGCTACCTATGAGGGTATATTTAATAATATATACATAACGTGTATATCAAGTATACCATATACAAACCAGCCCAAGGAATTTCGATCTTTATTTTCCCTAAATTTATTCAACTTTGGTATTCAAAGTCTCGGTATCAGAATTTTGAATCGTAAAAATACACATGAAGAAAAATAATTTATAAAAATTCGCAAAAAATGTAGGTTAATTTCAATATGGCACGCTTAATATAAAATATTTATGCGACGTCTACGCATCACAATATTGTCCATTCTCAATGTTTCCCAATTCTTTCGCGATACAAGATTTAGAACAATAATAACGTCGTTCCCACTTTTACATCGAATATAAAAGCAATTGTATGAAAATAACTACTAGTGGTCGAAAAACTACAGGTCTATCAGTCAATTAAGTGTACGCGTTTGTATGACTCGAGGCGCGTATGCGTCGTTTACATACCCAAATAACAGAATGTTAAAAATGTGCAAACGTTGAAACAAATGCGTAGCGGCTTGCCAACAACGATAGGCAATGGTTCTCAATTGAACGCTACGTATTTGTTTCGCTAAACGCTCGTAGAATTATGCAAATTGTAGAGTCCCTTGAATTCAATAGATACATAAAGCTATGATTTACCTCCCCAGGCATATTGCCAGCAATATCACACAAATCTAATGAACGTATCTGAGCAACCACCGCACGCAATATTTGTTATTTGGGTATCGATTGGGTACCCATTGCATTCACGTATCCAACCATTGATAAAAAAAACTGTATAAACCCAGTAAACATTTTTCCCCTCAACATTTGAAACATTCATTATGTTCTCTAAGTGTTAACAGAAAGTTCTCTAATGCGTCGATTTCGGAAATCTTTTTGATGCCTTTCTTACGAGGCCTGGAAGTTATCAGAATGTGATCCAAGTCAACTTTCTGATAACTTCCAGACCTCATAAGAAAGGCATCAAAAAGATTTCCGAAATCGACGCATTAGAGAACTTTCTGCTAGCATTTAGAAAACATAATGAATGTTTCAAATGTTGAGGGGAAAAATGTTCACTGGGAACATTGAATTTTATAACCGAATTCGTAAGAGAAACAAACCAAAAATGATGTAAAATAAGTAACCTGACGATGGTTGGTTAGATAAATACAAGGTGGTACAAGGTTTACATTTATTCGATTCATTCTTCATATCCACTCAAAAAGGTCTCACAATTTTCTTCTTATTGACTACGAAACTATGAGACGATTCAAATCAAATCACGACACGAATGTATAATCCGCAAATACGTATGCTCTTTCATTTTGTTAGATAGCTGATTTTATGTATATACTAAAAACATCATTCATTGAAAATCCGTCATAAATAATGATTATTCTTTGATTCGCGTTGTGTACGTATAAATTTCCAAAAAAAAAGTGAAAACCATCCTAAAGAAAAGACAGAGAAGAAAGAGAGAGGGAGAGAAAAAGTGAGTGAGTGAATGAGATAGAGAAGAAAAAAGAAGATACAAAAGCTACTGTACAGAAGAACATTTTTCGACGTGGAACAACTTTTATCACAGTATATATATCGTATTACTGTAGTACGAAGTTCTTCGACGTTGAAGTGCGACGTAAGCGCTTTGATTTCATTCTTTTTTCCTTTTTTAATTCTTCTCTTCTCGTTGATTGCATTACAGTTGAAGCTAGGAAGGCACAGTGTATTTACATGTACGTATGCACATCATATATTGAATGCACGGAGGACTTGAGAGATTTAAAATGCTTGCCACTGTAAACAGCTACACAATCATCGCTCGTAATAGAACAGAAAGTTTCAGATAGATCGGAACATAAGTTTCGCGTACCGCTATTTGAACAAAAAATAAATATTCGATATCAAGAACGAAAATTGATCGTTTCGTATGTACATGCAAATTGATTGAATCTAGGTATCGATAAAAACTAATGATTTCGTATCACGGATACGTGAATTCTTTTATATCTCATAATATAATATATATTTCATATACACAGTGCCGGATTCACCTTCGCCGAACCCCTTTTGCGTATAAAGGAATTAGAAATACGAGAAGGCAAACTCAATTCCGTTTATGGCCTTCGAATGATTTTTGGAAACAAAAGAGAAAAAAACCATTGCGTGATGCGTGTTTGGGGAATTCGTTTTTACAATGCGAGACGATATTTTGGTTTCGATTCAGTCGTCGTCGTCTTCGTACAGTCGTCGTCCCTGTGGATAGATGGCAACGGAGAAGCGGCGTCGCAACAATAGACCGATAAAACCGCGTAAACGAATGACGATGGCCACCAAAGCCGAAGACAAGATCATCACCTGCAGGGTGCGAGCAAAACTTCGAGCCAACACGGACAAGATGTGACTTCCTGTCGCGAGTACTTGGGTCCCCAACCTTTGGCGAAACTAATGCGAACGGAATTCACATCGACTGGGCCTGTGTTGAAGTTCGAGGACAAGGAAGGTGCCATCGTTGCAGTTTTCGTCGTGCCGTACGAGCCTGGGATTTGCATTATTTTTGCCCGATCGAATATATTCAGGCAAAAGCCTGGAGGTACACGGTACACCAACAGGGTACGGGATTCTGGATCGTCGAGGGTCGGAGAATTTACAAAAATTGGACTTTCCGATCTGTTGTACGCCCATACCCCATCCGCTTCTTGACTCAGCATCAGACCTGGAAACATTTTTTCGATTGTTAGTACGGGTATTTGATTAGGAATACTAATTGAGTTCCCAGTGAGTTTAGAATACAATATGAATATAAAGAGATTCTGTTTCGCTTAAATTTCAAAGTTCCAAGCGCAGATTCAAACTTCGAAATAAGTTGCAAATAAGAACACTGTGAAGAGTAAATGTGGAATTTCCCACGAATTTGGTGGCAGAACAAATCCCCCACGTAGGGCAAATCATCCATCTTCTCCATTCGGAGAGAAATTCCCTTCAGAAAGAAAGAATTCTCTTCCCCACATGGGGGATTTTTGCTGTCCCTAAATTTGGGCAAAACTTCACTTCCACTTTTTACAATGTACTTCGAAAATGAGACGTTTATTATTATTATGCAACAAATTCGCATAACTGATAAGAAATTCAATGATTTCCCTCACCTAAACCAATTTTACTTCGCGTTCTCTGAACCGATGGTGGTGCTGCATGATTTTCAGCCAACGTCGCCAAACAAAGACCATCGCCATCGTGAAGGGAATCGAAAACATTGACCGTCGACGGTTCCACTGGGTAGAGACGGCCTACTCGTCCGCCTAGTTCCCAATACGCTAACGTGCACCATTCTTTTTGTTCGTTGTCACCTGAGGAAGAAAGATAATTCATTAATTCACCTGTACACAAATATATATTTCAAATTACTAAAATTAATGAGAAAAATAATTTTCTTACTTCACTGCGTACTCGATAGATGAATAATTGAATTCAATTGGTAACTTTTCATTACAAAATATTGATAAATGGAAAACTATACTCTCAAAATCATCAAAGTCTGGTTTTAGAGTTCTTAGAGCTGAAGGATGTTCAATCAAAAGACATATTGGAGCTTGTTTTCATTTTAAGAACCACCCCAAGACAAGAGTAAGTTGGAAGATGTTTTTTTTGTTAAACATTGATCAGCTGTGAGAGCTTTAAAGAAGCTTTTTTGAGATACATTCATTCGAAACTCGTAACTCGGAATGACTCAGGAATCTAACTCAAGTGAAGAAGTGGTGTGTGATTTGGCTCTGATTCGTGGCGCATCAGTTTTAATTCGATTTTTTTCAAAATTCTTATTCTACCTGGTCTCAACGTTTTCTCGGCCTTATTCAACTTTGATTCGTTGCGTATCACGGACTAAATCAGGCTGCCAAAAGCATTGTTCTTGAAATTTGAATTGTTTATAGAAACGAAATGGAAATTCAATCTTACAAAAATCTGATGAATAAGGTGATCTAGAATTTTTTTTCATAGAAGGAAGTGAATAAAGAACTCGGGGGTTTGCACGCTTGTTCATTGAGTCTTTAAGTACATACAAAAATTGTTTTCAGTAAAAAAATAATGCCATGGGAATGATGGTGATACGCGTTGAAACATAAACACTTGAAATGACAGTGATCAATCATCGGGCGTCACTATAGCACTTACAAAAATGATCAGAAATCAAACGTCTGAACATTTTTATGAAATATGTTATATTTGCTGGAGGTTGTAGCAATAAAACCAATGAAAAGTCCAAAATTAAAAAATAACAGACATACCAACTTTTAAAGTGCTATAAAAAAAAAGGCGAATGTCATTTCCATTTAGACTCATCCTCCGATAAATTCAATCAGCTTCAAAATAAAAAACAAACAAAGCGATCCGTTCAGTAGTTTTTGAGAGATTGTGGAGCCAAACTTGAGAAACATGGTTTCGAGAAAAACGCCTTTAAACTTTTGTGATACGAATCCTTTAACTCGAGGAAAATTTTTTTAATGAGTTCCAAATAACTCGAGTTCTTAATTTACTTCCTTCTTAAGGAAAAAAATTCGATAAAATCACTTTATTTTGCAATCCGCTTGATGAGGATCTCCCCTTAACTCTTCAGAACTGAAAACATCGTTGGAACAATGTATCGCAAGATTTTGGGTCTTTAACAGCTGGATGTTTCGTTACTCGATTACTAATTCGTTCCAATAAAATGATTCAAACTTCAGCAACATCATTCGATGCATTTGTTCTATGCTGTATCTGATCAACCCTTGCATATATCCTGCAGGAAAGCTTGCGTGTTAATTCAGAGAAATTCAATAATTTCATACAGAATTAGTTGATTGATGAACAATGAGATCCAAACTAAAATAATGATTTCCACCTGATTCTTCTAGAATTATTTAACGAGGTTATTCTTTCTTCCCTTTCACTGCAACGCGGTAGACAAAAGAGGACAAAAGGTAGGGACAAATAATTTGAAACACATCGGAAGACGAAAGGAAAAAAAGAAAAATATTTAGTGCTGTACAGATAATTGAACAGAGTTGTATCGTTTTGAAAGAGGATGATAATTTTCGTTGATAACGCCCAGAATAAAAAGAATGATCCTACGGTTTGTGAGATGGTTAAATGTGTACGCGTATACGTACATGTGTGCCATTTGGGGGGATTTAAAAGGTTTGGTTGCCGAACCAGTCCCACGCGTCTCGACGAGGCGACCGATCATGGCGCCAGATTCGAGACTAGACAAGATACTAACATAGAAATGAGAGAGAAGAGAATCTTGTGAGAACAAACATAGCCGAGGGAATCAATTCTCCATGTATACAACCTGTTTTTATGCTTTTTAAACAAACATGTTTGAAACGGATGTCTACGTTGACTCTCTTAAAAATGAGCAGAAAAAAAAGAATGATTGTTGAACGGTGGTTCGAATTTCGCGTTTGGACAATTCTAGATTCAATTGTCGTTTCTCTTCAAGGATTCTACAAACAATGAATGATCAAGTCAAATTTGATATCCGATCTTTTTATATTTCATGCAAAATATTTTTTTCAATCATAAATGATTTTGAAAAAGTAGACTCATGTATCGTTATATGATAGCTACAAGGTTACGAAGTCTTATTTTTGGTTCATTTATTTTCAAAGACTAAGATATATATTGTAAAAATAGGGTTCATCTCTGCTGAATAATTGCGACAAATAAGGGGTTTTGTCTTGAATCAAACCACTCTATTTTATTCCCTATTATTTATAAGGAATTCATTCTGATATGTCGTCGTTCTAATATCTCACTCAAGAGATTGATTGATTATCTTGCGAGGGATTTATGAATGGTACATTTAACATTCGCCAAAGATATATGTATATATATATATATATATATATATATATATATATATCTTATATTTTACCACAATATTAACGATTTTATTCTTAATTCGTTTGTATAGTTGTGTACAAAAATAATACAAAACTCATCAATAAATTCATGAGAAATGTAATAAAAGAATAAAATAAACAAATTTTCCATTCTCCAGCGCAAAATATGTTGGAGTATTTTTTACGTGTACGATGACATGCGCGAATATCAAATAAATTGATACGAATTTTTTTTCCTCGACTAATTACAGTAGAATTATTAAAATTGTTCACGGTTAGTCGAGCGAAGGGAATTTTACTGCATATATTTAAAACCGACAACTGGTCACGATTATTGAGACGTGTATGGAGAGACACGAGTGAGATTTTTACTAACGACATAGGCGTTTTGCTGTGATTTAGAGTATTGGACAATGCATAAGTAACATACAATAGCAAAAACGATAAACGTTATTTACTGTGTATGTATACACACGTTCCCCCATTTATTATGACAGAATAAAAGTACTGTACTATCTTTATATGGTATTTTGTTGACAATTAGTAGAGGAAAAAGAATTAATGCACGACGAGGAACAGGGATAGTGATTTTTCTGACAATTTATATAACGACGAACAACACATTTTCCTCTTGTGCGGTTGAATATTCATATTACGCTATTGCAATGTCTCAGAAACTCGTACGGAAATCCAAATGACGCTGTTTACGTTTAAAGTGCGCGCGCTTTTAATAAAAGACGTAAATTTCCGTCCTGTTTCTTCGATGCTAATTATAGGCAACAAGGAGTAGTTTCTTGCAAGTTTTCAGGGAAAAAAAATCACTACTGGCTTTTGTATTCTTTTCTTCCTTCATCAAGAGTGGGGAAAATTTTTGTAAGAAAAAATTGAAACTTTGAAGGATACGGTACTTCGAAATAACAACAAAAAATTTATTTTTCGTGCTGGATTGAGATTATTGGTCACGCTTTTGAAAAAATACAGTTGCAGGAATTTTTGCACTCGTTGATTTTATTTATTACTGAAATTCATCATTGATTAAAACTTCAAGCGTGAGGTTGTTGATATTTAGCAAAATGTCTATGAATTCAGGGAAAAACAGTATTGCTGAAAAATGTTTGTAGTGATTGTATCAAAAATTCGTAGTGGATTCACCAAAAATTGATTATTTCACTGTGAAAAGTAATAATAAGTCCATCAACTCTCAGTATTTTCACAAAGAATTGTTTGTAAACTCATTACAATTTGTAAACCCTTTTGTTTAAAATATTAACAATCACGGTCTTTCCGTGAACAATATTGAGTCTTGAAAATTGCAAAATTCGTGGCGATATTGAGTCAAATTCAATAAACACCCCTCGTTTCAATAACAAAGTGTCTTTGGCACGTTTTCAAAACGCTTCGAAAACTTCTCCCATGTTTTCAAAGGCGGAACAAGAACGGTATTCTTTGTTTCTATATTCGCACAAATCTGTATGCTTGAATATCTGTATTCTCAGAGAACTGTCTTCTCAAAAAACTGTATTTTTCAAGAATTGTATTCTTAAATATCGGTATTCTGGAAAACTGCCCTCTTGAAGAACTGTATTCTTAAATATCTATGTTCTCAAAGAACTGTTGCCTCAAGAGGCTACGAGCGACTGGGCTTACATGAATTTCTTCGGGTCAGACTAAGTAAAAGTACGTACATCGATTCAAAATATCTCTTTGTACAGCATTTCTTGAGACGCTAAAGAAGTGATGTACAGAGAGATATTTTGAATCGAGGCAGGCATTTTTTTGTACTTTGTCTCGTAAAAATTATACCGCTCGTACCACGTTAAATCTCCGTGGAGAAGTGCATTCTTAAATATCTGTATTCTGGAAAAACTATCCTCTTGAAGAACTGTATTCTCCAATAATTGTATCCCTAAAGAACTGTGTTCTGAAATATCTGTATTCTCAAAGAACTGTTTTCTTAAAAAACTTCATTCTCAAATATCTTCTTCCTTAAATAGCTGTATTCTCCAATAACTGTATCCTCAACAACACCTACATTCAGGTGAATGATTATTGATAAGTTGTTAATTGTTGCCATTTAACTATATAATTATTGTTGCAATAAGCGATCGTTATTATCGATTTCCATGTTGTCAACAACACCTCCTGAATTGTCATTCGCTTGAATACAGAATACAGAATACAGTTCTCTCGAAATAGAATTCTTGGAGAATATGCATAGTAAAAAATTCCGTGTCATTTTTCCATGATACGCATTTTTGTGTAAAATATTCAACACTATTGTGTAGTAATTTGTCACAATTGTGTTAAATCAACACACAAAACTATTGGATATTCTACAAAACCAAGTGTACTGCGTAAAAATCACGCAAAATTTTTTACTGTGTAGACATTTGAGAATAAAATTCTTTGAGAATACAGTTCTTTGATAATATAAGTATTTCGAATACAGCTCTTGGAGAATACAGAGAATATTTGAGAGTGGCGATATTCAAGATTAAGTTTTTTAGGAAGACAGTTTTTTCACAATACAAATATTTAAAAGTAAAGTTTTTCAAGAGGACAATTATTTGAGAAGACAGTTCTTTGGAAATAGAGATATTTGGGGATACAATTCTTTGGGAACAGTGATGCCAGAAACCAAGTTTTGCCCCATCTGTACAGAAATTTCACGCACACAATGAAACCGCCGACAAAAGAAATTTGATTGTGTAGATGCAAAATGTCTTGATGGAGGGGGCAAAACTTGGCGAAAGTTGGTAATTTCTGGCGTCACTGTTTGGGAATAAAGAAATCAAGAATACATTCCTTGTTTTACCTTTCTTAAACATATCCCATTAACGTACTACTGGCATTTTTTGGCTCAAAGTACTGAATACATTGTAAAAAATATTCACAAATTTCCAAGAACAAAAAGTATGATAAACTCTGGTAAAAATAAAACCTGCCACAGTATAGAAAAAGCGGGCAGGTAGTGCGAAATGAGACAGATTCGCATTGTTTGCACGTTTTTCGCGCATTGTGACACGTTTCATTTTTACCAGGAACAAACTCATGGAAATCCACAAATTTTCTGTGAATTTCCAAAAAATCTTGGTCGATTGACAAAAGTTGTTTGTTAAAACACTTCCAAACCTTTTTAGAAATTTTGTTTCCAAGTGCATTACTGAATATTACTTTGTAAGATGGGTCTTTTCTATCTTTTTGATGGATAAATAATAGCATATACCTACTGATATTTCATAGTACGGAGATAAAATATCGGAACGTAGCTTTTAATGTACTCTTTAAATCTGAGAGAGTGAAAAATCACGTGTTTCACTCCACTGAGTCTCAGAAGTGAGCCGGTCTGCTTCGAGTGGGATTTTCACTCGTTTCGAGTGAACCCTCACTATTTTACAGTGAAAAATTGCCTCTAGAATTTGAGTGGCTGTGAGTTTCTAACCTCAAACCTTAGAATATCACTCTAAAAGAGTGGAAATTTCACTAAAAATTTCGACAGTATTTTGTATACAGTTTTGATTAACATTTCACAAAATTTCAATATAAACTCGACAAAGCATCGACTACTGTTGTCAACATGGAGAAAATTCGAATTCTTCCGACTGGATAGAATTCTTCCACCGGGTTAGAAAAAGGTTCAATAGTAATTTTTCCTAGCAAAGTTTGCATCAATTGTAACATCAGATGTAAAGGATTCCTTGCATTATGATTCTGTTATTTTTTTCCCCAAATTTCAATCGAAATTCCAACTTGTTTGTAGAAATTTTGCCAAAATTCTTCGTAAAATTGTATATTCAAGAAGTTATTGACGAATCCCTCATTTCTCGACCAAAAGAAATTCATAATTCTCTCACTATTTTTCTGTGGACTTAGAAAAACAAGCGCCACATGATATCATCATGATCCGATAAAGAGCTTGATAAAGAAAAATAAACGATATTTCAAACGTCAGATGTATCGAAAACGAATGAATTCAATTTATACAATTTCTCATAAATATCTTTCATACCTAATATGTTCGCGAGAAATGACTTTTTCCCATTGGCCGATTTCACAAATCTAACTCTCGGAGCGTTCGTGAACTGCGTGCCAAGAAAGAAAGAAAAACATTCCACCGCAATTCAACAATTCTCGTTATATTTAAAAAATATATTTTTAACACAACGGTAGTGATATTTGCATTTCATTTGCATTCAAGTTGGTACCGTACACACGTACCAAGGTATCACACCACTTCTGGTTTTCTTCTGAATAATCGTACGATAATGGCAGCACCGCGATGATTGACTGAAAATGGAATTTGGCAAACAAAAGGAGAGAAACTATGGGAGCAATATTGTATTCAAGTAACGTGCTGTGCTATGTTGTGGTCGTCAAAGTTTTGTCATACATATTACGATTCGTGCATGCACTTTGTGCACACGTATGTGTCTATGTTGCGAGCGAGAGAGAGAGAGAGAGAGAGAGAGAGAGAGAGAGAGGGGCAGGGCCCTGCTTCCACCAGATAAAAATAGATATTACGAGTTTACCGCGGCGCCAAGATTGCGGGGTATCGCGACGATTACGTCATCGGTTGTAGCGCGAGTGGTTGGAGCAAGGACGCCTGTCGCGTCGCTCGTCGTCGTCTGTTACTCGCTGCTGTCCACTGTGTGCTAGACCACAGATATATTCGTAAATTTTCTCACAGCTCTTCCTTTTATATATTCATACACACACACACACACACACACAGACACATTACATTTGAACCCGTCTGCAGAGGTCTCATTAATGGATAAAAAAAAAAAAAACGAGTCATTTCTCCTTTGAAACTTGAGTTTATTCTCCACGCGTTGGCGCAGATCCCGTCGTCAAATCGGAACAACACGCATAGAAAAGATCATTTTTCAATAATCTACACACTCGACTCGTAGAAAGATTTTACGTGCGTGAAAAGTTAATTAATTAAAAATCGATAAACGTACAAGGTGAAGCTTTGTGGATAAGGACAATCATTCCATTCAACTCATTTTGAGAAATCCGATGTTAAAAGAGCTCGTGACAATCTCGATGTGTATGAATGAAAAATTCATTCATCGGCAATCGTCGACGATTTCAAGGTTCGTTATAATCGTTTCACCTCGATGAACAGCTCTAGCTATCGTGAAATGAATGATTCGTTATAATTTTGCAAATACAAATTTCTTCGGGAATTTATTTATGATGATACACGAGGAGAACTCTGAGCAACTCTTGTGGGTATTATGAATAAATTATGCAAGAAATGTAAGGAGTGTTGGAATTTATCGTGTATTTAAAAGGGGAGACACAAAGATTTTAGGAAGTCTTAAAATGACTTGATTATTCTCTTTCCACCGGACAAAAACAGGACTTTTTCAATATTTTACTCTGAATTTTTCTTCAATCGTTTTTTTTTCACTTGTTGGAGGGGAAATTTAGATTAAAATATTGAAAGAGTTCAGTCTAAAAATCCAAAACGTATCCAAATTTTTTGACTTGGGTTACCTGAATGAAATCGCAATTCCATTGAAAAGAATTTTGAAGAAATACTTCTTCGAATTTTCTCACACTTCTTTATGAACACATAAAGAATTCGTCAAGTATTTGTTGAAAGTTTTGCATAAAATTCATAAAATGTTCAGAAAAATATACAAATTAATATATATCGTCAACATGTTTACAGTACTCTCAAATGCCTGAAATTGTGAATTCTTGCGATATTCGTTTTTGCATTATTTTAAACTTTTTATGAGCTCACGTGAAGGTTGAATGTGAATACAGTTTTTCTTAGTTGTACAGCAGAATATCAATTTTGAGAACACTCAAGCAATAGCAGCAGCAGCAGCAGCAGGGAAAATTTTCCGTCGACTTCTTTCATACATTACTTGATAAATTCGAATTTAAAATAGATAATAATAAAGTATAGATATCTGAGATTTAACTGTCAATATAAATTTGGATTCCTCTATGATTTGGAATCATTGGGAAACGATCGATGAAGAATTTTTCACATTTGGAGGTTATTATTTTTAAAATCCTTTCATACTTCTCAGGTATATTAGGAAAAGACTGAAACTTGTATTTAAAGTCTAATCTTAATCGAGGATTTTATTATTATGCATTGAAAATTTTCGCTGAACGCAGGATTTATGAAAAAGATTGGGGCAACATTTAAATTGTTTCTTTCGATGCTCGAATGTCCTTAATACTATTATTTAACCCTGAAGTTTTGTATCCCCAATTATTTGATTATAAAAATTGAATGAAGGAAATGAAATACAAAATTTGAAATATTTCCAAGGTTCATGTTCTTTTGTTGTGACAAACTGAAAAAATGTGCTGCAGGGTGTTTTTTGTGGGAGGCATTGAATTATTTCAGCACAGCAGTCTTACGTTTTGATTTTTTTTCCTTTATGATTTGAAGATAAATAAAATTCTGAGCGTATGATCGATTTTTCAAAATTCATTATGAGCTATCTTGAACTCTCAAAATTGTTCTACTGTTTAGAATAAAAATTCTAATCGTATTTTTGAAGCTTTTGTTGTAGTATTAGAAGATTCTTCAATAATTCTGCAATGACTTCTAAAAGTACACTGTGCTGCAAAAAAACATGAGGAGCTTCTTCTCGGTTTAGTGGTGGTTCATTAGTTCCATCCCCTGATCGTGATAGAATTGCTTTTTCATCCAAGATAAGAAATTTTCTCATCCCCTCATACACAGCGAAAAATTTGGTTTCACTCTCGAAGAGTGAAAATACTGCAAGTCCAGGAAGAACGAGACTCCACTCCTCAAGAGTGACTTCTCACTCCACAAGAGTGGTGTTTTAACTCGATTTAAAGAGTGAAATCTTTACTCCGTGACAGTGAAAATTCACATTTAGGGAGTGAAAACTCACTCTTGTTGGACTTGCAGTATTTTCACGCCAAGAAATTTAGAGAGCAGGAAGTTCACTCGGAGTTTGCGTTGAAAACGACATATAAAATCCTCAAATTAACAGTTTTCAGATTTTCAGTGTGAAATCAGAATTATTTTGCTCACGTAGAAATTCCGGTACTGAGCCGATGGTGACGAATGGATTGGTACTGTAAAGGTATGGGCCACCAACGGTTGTCTGCGGATTGCGGATCGGTACTTAACCGACTTTATTCTAAGTTCGTGTCGGTACGAGTTCGATATTTGAACCAACCGTTATTGACCACTTTTCCACCAATGTTGGATTAACAACGGCACAATTTTAATACGCAAGAATTGGTCTCCAACGTTGATTCGGCACCGAACCAATGTGAATAAATATCACGTATACTTTGAGAGAAGACTTGATTGGCCACACTGAAAAAAAAGGCAGGTCACAGTTATCAAATGATATTCTTGAATATAACCAATCAAATATTCGATAACATTAATTAAATATCAATAATATCTATTAAATATTCAATAATTATAAACATAATTTATAAACATTTTTGAATATTCGATTAATGTTATCGAATATTCGATTGGTCATATTCAAAAATATCATTTGATAACTGTTACCAGCCTTTTTTTCAGTGCACGAAGAAATTGACAAATGGTCCAATACCGGCTTGATACAGGCTGCTAGTTTGCAACCGTTGGCGGTCATCCTATGTTCCATAGTAAATTTCACTCTAAATTCCCCCTAGTGCAGAAATTTTGATAATGCATTCAAAACCTTTCAAAGTTACAATAGCGCAAATAACGGTTGAGTAACAGTCGTTGGTACTTGAATACCGATCAATACTAGTAGTATTAGTTCTCAATGTCGGAACTACACTGATTTCCAGTACTGAATTGATGTTGGTAACCGGTACCGGATCAGAGTGATTTGGCGTTATCATTTCGTAGTCCGACCGACACCGGCCGCCAACGGTTGCACACTGGCAGCCTGTATTGAGCCGGTACTGGACCATCCATCAATTTCTACGTGGGTGTTAATATTCAACATAAATTGCGAGTAGCCCTCCTAGGACATACAAGTGTGTTAGAAATACCCAGCGAATATATACTATCTAAAACTTGTCTCAAAGTGTCGCATGAGACATGTTTTAGATGTCTATTAGATATATTTTGGATAATTCTTCAAAATATGTTTTACGCAATTTTTGGGTGTTATGTTTAGTGGATACACAACATTTTTCACTGTGTAGTTGCCATGGTGAATACAAAGTTCCACCATGAACAGGGAATTTTTCACTCGGAATTGGGCAAGTTTTTCCTCACTTTTTCGATAAATCTACATCCTAAAAACAGAATAGTTCCTCAAAATGGAGAAAAAATTCCTTATTTTCAACGATCAGGGGATGGAATCCAACACTGAAGTGAGGAAAAATCCCCCATATTTTTGTACAGGGTATCACGTTCAATCGAAAAAAGAACTCTAGAAGAATCAAATTCATGAGAAATAGGAGGAAACTTATTGAATTTTCACTAGGATGGATGGTTCAAAATTGTCATTGAATTACTTTGAATAATGGAATTTCCAACGATAAATTACCACTTGAAGTCATTCGGATTTATCGGTGAAAAAAATTTATCCGAAAATTCCTCTGAATATCTATGAATATTTTTGAAAAACTCGGGGTTTGTCTGAAAATCAAGGAAACTTACTGAAAAAGCAAACCGTGAAAAATTCCTTTGTGGATTTACCAAGAAATTTGAAAGTTTTTTAAACAAACATTTCCTCTAGTGAATTACTCAACAAAATTTGGAGAAACTCCAAAGTTTTTCACTGAAAATCTCTGAAGTATGCAGATTCAACAAGATATAATACGACGGAGAGACTTCGCTTTTCGTTTGAAAATTAATGAAACTTCTTTTCAAACAAGTTATAAGGCATTCCTCAACTTACGTTGATAACAGACTTTATTTATTGTTAATAAATATTCCATGCGCCGTACTTGCAGCCGAAGTGAAATAAACACCAATTTCGTAAAATCATTATTCAGTCGTCATAACGAAGATTTATTAACAGTTGAGAAATCCTGTTTTTTCTAAAAGTCTAATGAAAAATCGTTTCTCAATACGCGATAAATCGCAGGTGTAAGAAATAAATGTTCGTTTCCTTCTGTTTGAATAAACGTTTATTAACCATAAATAAATTACTCTATCGATATGAAATAGGATAATTGGTAAGGTTTCGATTTCACATATCATTTCAAATCTTATGACTTTCTAATTTTAATATCATACTTCATATTTTATCCTGGATTCGACTTTTCCCTAAAGGTCGTATATGGATAGAAGGATCTGGTAAAAAATCCCATCATTCATTGAGAAATAACACTGTATCGTTAAATGCATTATATAAAATTATTCAACGGCAGAAGATCGAAGGTTAGTGCTGAATGGGAGGATCTCGTAAGCGAAGGTCTCTAAAATATTTTCCTCGATGTTATAGATTTTCTTTTCTCCGAATGAAAAGATCTCTGGAAGTCTTGAGGGAAGGTTCTCATCTAGCGACCCCAAAATAAGGTGATTTTCCCGAATTTTTTTGTTCATGGAAGGAAGTAAATAAAGAACTCGGGGGTTTTCACACTTGTTAATTGAGTCTTTAAGGACACAACAAAATTGTTTTCAGTAAAAAATAATGCCATGGGAATTTTTGATACGGGTTGAAACATAACCACTTAAAAAAACATTGATCAATCGGGCGCTCCTATGTATAGCACTTAGAAACATCAGACATCAAAAATCCTAAAATTTTTATGAAATATATTATATTTGTTGCAGGTTGTACCAATAAAACCAATGAAAAGTCCAAAATTAAAAAAATGACATACATGCAAACTTTTAAAGTGCTATAAAAAAAAAAGGCAAATGTCATTTCCATTTAGGTTCATCCTCCAATAAATTCAATCAGCTTCAGAATAAAAAACGAAAAGAGCGATCCGTTCAGTAGTTTTTGAGATATCGTGGAGCCAAAGTTTAAAGTTCCGGGATACGAACCCTTTAACTTGAGAGAATTTTTTTCATGTGCTTTAAGATCCATTCAATGAGTTCCAAATAACTCAAGTTCTCAATTTACTTCCTTCTCAAGAAAAACAATTCGAGAAAATCACCTTATTTCGGAATTCGCTTGATGAGAACCTCCCCTCAACCCTAGAACAGCCACGTGAAGAAGACAGAAAATTATCTTATTTGAAACCTAATGGATTTGAATTCCCTATGCATGGTTTTTGTTCGTCAGGGTTCATAGTTCAAAAATATTCACGTTGAAAACTATCCTCAATAAAGAGACGCTTAACCGCTGGGAAAGAAAAAAACGTTTGGGGGCCTAAGAGACCCCATATACCCGCTCTAGAATGAAAATTAGTAATAAAAATTCAGAAGTAAGGGATTTTTATAATAGAATGGATTGATGTTCACTGGAATGAAAAACTTCCGAAAAATTTGTTGGTAAACCACGAAAATTGTATGAAAATTCAAAGAAAATTTGTGGCTTTCCAAAGAATCTGAACATTTACAAATCCATGAATTTTTCACCATACTTTTCTTCTTGAAAATTCATAAATATTTTCTACAGTATCTGGTGCAATCTTATCAAGAATAAGATCTTTTTTCTTTTAATTCTAGAGAAGAATTGGAAGAAATCGCCCTGTGCGTTTCTGTAAGACAGAGTATAACCCCAAGAATTGTCTGTTTTTCGGACTGCATCTTATTCCCAGTCATATTCTTCATGAAATCCATTGTTCATCCCTAAATAAAGGTGACTGATACAATACCGTACTGGAGATTCCTTATCTACCAAATATTTCCTCTCTCTTATGATTTCATACAATTTGACGTGTTTTCATTAGCATCGTCCTTTGTGAAACAACATCAACCCTCGTTTATACGTTAAAAGATGCGCAGCTGCTCATTAAAAACGGCTTTTCCACGAGTGTTTTGACCCCACATTCATCATAATTTCTTCAAAATTGAGCGTCGTGCCAGTGAATTTTGCCAAAAAACCGTCCCCAAAATGCCACACAGTGCAACATCGTATAACTAAATATATACTGACATAATGAGCGCACTGAAAAATATTTTCACGATATTCTAAAATTCATGAGAACAAAGTCCAACCTTTGGAAACCTTACTTTCAAACTCGAATACTTTCCCCACAAGGGACCGTATAAAATTAGCATAAGTATTAGCATATAAGTCTTTCCTCCTCGATACACGATATCGCATTTCTAATACCCCGTCATTTTGATATTTCTCTTTCCCTTCGACCCGTTAGTTTTTTTTCTCATTCTTGAAGCACATTTTAAAGCAGTATTTATCCTTCTGTACGTAGGTGATGAATGGACACTTAAGTGTGACGTACCATAAAGTGATGTAGGTGGATGAAACACTTTGACTCGCTTTGCAACCGCAAAGCTTGTACAAAACGCGAATGAAAGATTTATTCTAGTTAATTTTTATTCCCCGATATTGACGTGTAAAAATATCTGTGGCAATAATTCAAAATCTTGACCACAAAATCTCATTCTTCGATTCCCTCACTTTCCTCCAGAAATCAATAAAATTTCGATCCTGAATAAATCTTGTCATTCCTGAATCGAATCAAACGTGGCACGGTACGTGGCGTTGAATAATATTTGACTCATGATTTTTTCTTCCTTGCGTAGACAAAAAAGAAAAAAAAGGGGAATGAAATGATGATAAATGAGATGACATATAAGTTGATATCGCATTTCGAATATGAAACCTCTAGACGTTAATATAATACGTGTAGTGTGTTGTCGCGTGTCTTGGGTCACGTTATATATTTTTTCCTCATCAGTCGTGTTTACAAGATATTCTTGTATGTACAAACACTTTCATCTTATCAGACCATTGTGGTATGCGATAAGGAAGGAGACAAATGAAGACGTAGATCGATCCTGATTAAAAACTTCTTGCTTATAATTATTTCTTCTAATGACGTTATAATAACCATTTGATCGATCAATCTTTCACCAACTATACAATATATACAGAGTAGCAATAAAAATCTTCTCGCGTGCTCAAAATGATGTTGATGACGTTAAAACCTTCCGAGATGTTACAGAAACGGGGACGCTCAACTCCGCAAGCTGCGCTCAATTTCATATAATTGCTTCTTTATCGCGATCTTCAAAGAACTGTCTGAATTGTTTCATTACGGGGTTTGAAACGGCAAGTCGGCAACAGTCGGTTGTCTGGTTTCAATTTTCCAGCTACATTCATTATTAACATCATACTATCATCGTTTAAGGAGCATGGCGTGTAGTAGGAACGCTTAGCATCGATTCATTCCCAAAATTGTCAACGCATCGATGTCTTCTTCACGAAGGAATAAACACAAAGGAGAGGCTAGATTTCTACTTTTTCTTCAACTTATGATTAATTTATTCAACATCAAGCCTCAAGAAAAAGCAGGAAATTGTTTTCCATACATTCTTTCCTTTTCCAAACCAGAAAAGATGATAATGATTTCCGACAAAATCGATAGATCAAAATAATTCACATAAATGCATTTCTTTTTCTATATCTTCTCTCTCTCTCTCTCTCTCTCTCTCTCTTTTTCTCTCTCTCTTCATCTCCGCTCGTCACGAGAATAAATTTAAATGAAAGAAAAAGCGATACCACCGACCGCTTCGCGGATTCGCAGAAGTAACCTCTTCGTAAATCATTCTGGTTACCGAGAGAGAAAGAGCGACTCGCGGGGGGTAAATAACGGCTGATAATAAATTTCGCGACCGAGAGGGACTGTGGTTCGTAAGAACGAGAGAAAAGAAAGAGAGAAAGCATGAAGAGAGGGCGGAGAAGAGCATAGTATCGAAATTAGTTTGATTTTACGTTCGTCGGGTGCGCCGTCGCCAAAGTGGCCCAAAGACGGGCGCCTGATAAATTGGGAGCAATTACTTATCGACATGCGTAGCAAATCTTCGTTTCGCGGTCTTTGCCAAATAGGAAATACGAAATTGATTGATGAGGGCGAGAGATGAGAACGAACGGCAAATGAAAGAAACAGAAGTAAACATAAATTTTTATAATTTTATTATCATTATTATTATTACACTTACGATTTTAAATGTCAAAAGAGATCTCTTGCCAAGAACGTTGGTTGTTTTTTGAGCGAATCCATTTTCCCAGTTGGGTCAAATACCCTTGCTGCTCAGAGAGATAAGGACTCAACCTTGGCACGGCCAGGTCAACCGAGAGAGCGAATATATGCGCGAGATATAATTCTGGTACACGCGTACGCGTGTATATACGGGAGTATATTGAATTTACTCTCGTGTATTGTGCACAAACGTGTCACACGAGTCATTTATGACGCCAAGATTAAGATACGAAAGATTAATTTGAGATCTGAGGAGAAAAGAAATTGTAACTTCGATTATTATTTACATGCATAAAATCGTTTATCGCGCTTTATCGAGAGCTCAAAATAATAACAACACGTTATTAACCTTGTGGAACTTAATTGGTGTGTATTATTTTTTTCTCTTTTCTCATCGATTCTTTTAATCAATGAGAAAAAAAAAACAACTTAGGATTTCAGTGGAATTGCTTTATGCGTACTAGCTTCGCGTTGTTTGAATAAGGTCTTTGAATAGGGATTACGTGGAAGGTCACTTCCATGAGATGCATGGAGCGGAAAGTACATCACAGAGCATCAAACATGAAACATTTTTCGATAGCATCTTGACAATATTATGCGTGTTAAGATGGAGTAGAGGGATTATATTTGAGGATATCTATAATGCATCTGCAAATTCTGCAACAACGGCACGAAGCAGCGTTACAATGACGACTGAAAAGACCAAGAGTGTGTATAGGTTTATATAAAGGTAGTAAAGGTAGTAAAAGGCAGTGACCGTAGTGTCGCGATGTATATGTGCACGTACAAATACACATGATATATACATATACATTTACATATGCATATATGTTTAGTTCATTGTACATGAATACATATTCTTAGAGTCACACATGACCTTTGTCCTTCAAACGGCCTTTCTACGACCGAGCGCGCTGACTCGGTGTGCAATATAGTATAGGTAAGTATTACACTGAGGTTTCTCGAGTGTGCGTTGCATACATTTCAAACCTATACGCACTTATTTTACGTATCGAAGAAATCTAAGTGTAAGCGAGTGATCGTGCGTTCCAAGTAAGTCGTGAGCGCAACGACCGATTGAGATGAAACGACCAAAGACTTGAGAGTGACTATGGAAAATCTGTACTTATTTCATTTTTTATCGAATCTACTATACCGTCATTGAAATAGTTCTATAAATTTTCCAACGACAGAATGAATTCGAGACTATGATTTGATATCCGGGTTTGTTAAAGATTGACTCACTTCTGGAAAGGCGTACCTTCTGAAGGACCTTAGGGAGACTAAATTCACTCGAATCAGTTGAATTTCTCAATCAAAGCTTCCGTCTGAGATGTTTATGAGACCCTTAAACATTTCACATCAATTTTAAGGGCATCCCGTAGACCCTAGAGTTCCTAGATCTCTCTACCCAAAATACTTGAGGAGGACTAAATAAAATGGGATAAAACAACCAGCCAGACCTTCTATTTGTATGGAAAAAGTATTTTGGGTGGAGAGATCTAGTAACTCTAAGATCTACGGAATGCTCTTAATGCCGATGGAATAAGTCACAACATCATGAAAATGGCGCAAACGGGACTGGATATCACCACAAAATTTCATACTAGGAATTACAGGAATCCGTGACAATGCTCGAAAAGAAACAAGTGATCATTATTTAAAAAACATTGATTAATATTCAGAAAAATGACTGTCAATTCAGGTCGAAAAAGGATCGCTAAATAATGTTTGTACTCAAAATGCCACATGGTACTCTTTTTCTCTAAATTGTCAGTGATTTTTCTAAATATTAATAACCTTCGTCTCTCCGTGTGGAACTATAGCAAGCGGAATAAATTCTTCCCAAATGCCAGTGCATTATTCTTTTCATTCACTCTAGGAACATCAGAATGCGTTACCGGTAACTTCGAGTAAACGCCAGGATGTACTCGGGTTTCCTTTCACAAACTGAGCTTATTGTAGCCTTCGCGAAGCGCTTCCCCTAACAAACAATTCTTAATCCGATTTTTATTGAAGCCGATGTGAATTTACTGACTCGCGCTATATTGAATCCTGCAAATCCAAGAAATTATATAAATAATTTTATGAAGCATTTTCTGTCCAAAGACTCCACAGGGCCTGAAAGATCAATTTCTGAATATTTCAGTCACCTTCTCATGAGTGAATTTTCGAATCATATGAACGAAGAGAATAAAATCTTCTTATAACGAAACAAAAGCGAAAAATTAAGAGGATACCAGCGTTACCATCAGAGCACATTGGTTAGAAGAGGACTAACCTATACGATAGAAAGAAAGGTCCGAGACAAACGCTGGTATCCACTTAAAAGTAAAAAATAAAAAGAAATGATAGTTTCTTGACATTCATATATAGTTGGCACAGTTCAAACACGATGAATCATATATATTCTTTCATTTATTCACCTATCCGTTCTACTTGGATTAGACAGGTTTTGTTACACAATTCACTGTTTAAGATATAGAAAAAATAATACACTGCCTAATGAATAATTTGTATGGAAAAAACAACATTTGCATCTCGGTTGGAACTTGTAAAACACCCTATATACATATGTCGATAGTCGATAGGCGAGAGCGAGCGATAGGGCCACCGACGACGAGTTTAGTCGAGCAGTGTTTGCCCCGCGATAACATACGTACAAGAGAGAGAGAAAGAGAGAAACCTTCTCGCATCAGTGGCGCCTTATAATGCTTATAATACATCCAACGATGAGATTCTTGACATTCTATGTACACGATTTATTTACATGGAAATCGTGACCAAGGCTTTCAACCGATTTAACTGGAGCTTGTACAAGGAGTAACTGAAATCATTAGTCAGCCAACAAAATATCTTTTTAGTCATCATTGTATTGAGAATCTAACAATAATTACAGAAGCTAACTCTTCTCAATTCAACTGTTTTATATTTTAAGAAGAATTAATCGTACGTGTTTGTATTTAATGAGCGAAGAATTGCGAGTAAATTCGATCCATTTAAACAAGTGAATTATGAGACTAGGGAGGAAAGTTCACGAGTGCCTAGGGGGAATGTTAATTAGATACTACACTCAGAGAAAAAAATAGTCGAGGTTACAATTTGAATAGTTGGGGAAGGACTCAACTATGACTGATAATAAATTTTACTCCTTCGTAGTTCGAATAATAATATTGATTATAGAAATTACTATTTGAATCATAGTTACGTTTACACGAAGGAAAAGGAATAGTTGTAGCAACTACTTAGTAGTCAGGACAAGTATCACGTTAGCTGCCTGAACTAGCTCGATAGTTGCACTAACTCACGAAAATACCTGGCAACTTACGAAGTATTTTCATTAGTCGAGGCAGCTAACGTGATGCTTGTCCTGACTACCAAGTTGTTGCAGCAACTATTCCTTTTACTCCGTGTACAATGAAATAGTTAGTGTGACCATTAAACATCCAACTATTTTCTTTTCTCTCAGTGTAGTTAAGAAAACTAACCAATTGCTCGTCAGTAATTTACAAAGCACCCCACCGTCGATGAAGTTTTCTTTGGAATCATAAACAGTATATGCACTTGAAAGAACAAACAACCGTTCCGAGTGGAAGACTTTAAAAATGATGTATAATTCACGGAGAAAAACTGAAGGTTTGCTTCTATAGCGCCTACAAAGAAATTTGTTGTCCTTGCAAAAATATTCACTCCAGCAGCTAAGAAGTTAGTTCTGTTAACAAATTTGTTTATGTCAGCGAGAAAATGTAGTTGTATCAATCACTTTTCTTTTTTTTTTTTATTTGATTTTTCATATTCAAAAAATGACTGTCAATAATTTAAGGAAAAAGAGGCGCGCTGAAGAACATTCATAGTGAAAATATCAAAAGTTGATCGTCTTATTGTTATTTCTGATAGTGAAACTATCAACTTATGGTAAATTTGCTACGAATATTCTTCAATAATCCTCTTTTTCCCTAATTTGACAGTCATTTTTCTAGATATTAAGGAGCTCGGTCTTTCCGTTTATAATCCAATACAGTTTATATATAAATATATGAAAATTGTATACAATTTTGACATTTTTCTACTCAAGTTTTCCCAGTACTGGACAAAACAAAGAAACTATCTCAGACTATTGAAAATATTGCGAGATTATTTGCTTCTTTATTTTTTTTTTTTGTAAAGAAACAATATATTCTCTTTGGAAGAAGCGAGACTTGGGTTGTACACGGATAAAAATAAAAGAGTAGGTATACTTTACTCCATACAATTGGTCAACAGTTTTTGGTAGCTCCTGCGGTGGTATGTTCAATATGTCTTACTCCTTACAGAGTGAATCTTTCTTGAACATTGGTAAAAAGCACTCCAATGGAGTAATTGCCACTCCGAAAATAGAAACGTTGGAGTCAGAGAGCTATCGCGATTGGAGTAGCACTTACTCCTCATTTTTCTCCGTGTAGATCAAACAGTAGGTAATTGAAGTGACTTGAACAAAAAATGATCTCAAGTTATCCTTCACTTCGTATCAACCCTTCAAATGTAAAACAGTGGAATTTCACTGGGTGCAGTGGAAAATTGACAATGCACAGTGAGTTGATATTGACTGATCGTTGCAGTGAAATCTCACTGATTCAATTAATCAAAAACACTTCGAATTGCATAACCGGTGCCTATTCGCTGATTCGATTCAGTGGTCGACTTTCGACTGCAGGAATACTAAGATTTTACTGATTCGAATTCAAACAAAAGCACCTTTTTAGTGACTAATTTCACTGTACCCTGAGAGAAAAGTCCACTTGAGACAAAGAAGGCTTATTATTAATTATAAACAAACCAGTTTTGAGTCAAATAAGATTCGCTAATAGACTCGTTGATCACATTGAAACGACTGATTCAGGAGTGAAGATATCCATACATACACGAAAAACAGATATAAATTGCTTGTGATATTTCCCACATTTTGGAATGGAATTTGGAACAGAGACACAAAACTATATAGATAATTGATTGCAACTACGATTAAATCTATTTCAATTTGGTTATAATTGCCATAATTTTTTTTGTTTTAACGGTAATAAAGATTGTTCCTGTCCCAGAATTTATCGCCAATTTTCATCCTTGTAACGATGTGAGATAGTTTAATTGAATTTAATTACCATAATATCGAGCTATCCTAAGCTCAACACCACCTATGAAAGCCAATAGATTCCAATTCTCGCGAAACTGAAATTACCGGCAGATTGATCAACTTTTGATAAGAGAACTTTATCAGGGATTTAAACGACCGTAACGTATAATTTGAAGCCATTCAATCGATTTCTCATACGAAAAATGTTTAACTCTGGGCAAATCTATTTGGATTACATCACTGAGAGAATTTTATTTATTCAGTGATGTCACTTTAAATTTTTTCAAAACTCATTTTTACAGGCTGCACAGTAATTTTTTTGAACAATTTTCACTTGTCCTTCGATTACTGGAATTCCACGGTAATTTTTACAACAAAATTCTTTTAGTGACTGAATGGGATGCGGATAGAATATTGTACAATTGTACTTTTAATGAGATTTAATTAGTAAGTTTGACGAGTCGAACTAAATCCGAATGATATTGTTAAAATTTCGAACCGTTTCGTTTATAGAAACGAAACGAAAATTCAAACTCACAAAATCTGTTCGATCATCCATGTTTATCTTGTTGAATTAACTCCTTGGAACTGGAGACATCGTTTAAAGAAGGTATTGCAAGATTTTCAGTTTCAAACAGCTAAGTATTTCGTTATTCGATTATCAACTTGATTCGATAAACGATTCAAACTTCAGCAACATATCTGAATGAACATATAATTTTCGAGAAGTCCATCTTATTTCAATACTTGGCCGAAGTGGAGCTAATATTTGAAATTTATTAAGATTCAATGGATGTTTTTCGACTAAAGCGAGCAAAATTTGACGAAAAATCACAACAGTTTTCTGCGAGTGTCAATTTCAATCATTCTCTTCTTCCAGTTTTTGCAGAGATGAACGAATGAAGTGAAAAAAATTATATCATGTGTGTTTTTTCACTCTCCTTTGAAGGGAAGCCTAGTGAGCCTCGAATATTTATTGGAATGTGATTTCTGTGTGTGTTATTTTGACGGCTCATATTTGTTTGTGATATTTAGACGTGGATTTACATAATCGATCTGACCATTAATTTATTCTTACAAAAACTAAGAGAGCCGCATTGGACGTTGATTATTCTTCCTGAAGAAACAACTTCGAATTCTCTTGGAATTTCTGAGAAAACGAGTACAGTTCTGTTGGTACTATCTTTGAGACTAGGCTTCTCGTGTTCCTTTTTGAGCTCCAAATTGTTTGAAGACAATCCTGCACTTTCAGCAGTATGTTTTTTCTTTGCTGTTTTTTTAACCGCTCAAGTATTGGCTTCTTATTTTACTTGCTTCTCGTGACTATATATGCATTTGTCTTTGTAGAATAAAAGTTGTGTTTTTATTCGAGTTTCCCATGTCTTATGTTTTCTCAATTTTAGATATTTTCTAGTCATCTTTGAGGCTAGTTTATATGGTTTCTACGGAATATACTTGTACATTGTGAATTAAAAAATGAGTTTAATCAATCAGACCGAAACATCGGACTTCTTCGTGCTTTTGGATGAGTTTCAGTTCCAAGTTAGATCTATTAAATATTGTTTTGATTTGTACAATCAATCATCGTTCAATCATTGGTTCAATGCACATTTAGAAAAATTCTCTCACTTGAATCCAAGCGACAAAATTAAACCACCCTAATAAAAGAAGTGAAGTGTAAAATGTTTGTATCAATTTTCATACGATGAAATCAATATAAAAGAAATGAGGTGTAAAATCTTTGTATCAACTTTCATAAGAATGTAATGGATGATGTAACATCAACGGCACTACAGATCAGAGTTTTATTTACATTTCCAGGAAGTGAACTAGAGACAATGGTCCTATCTGTACGAATAAAAAGATTTGCTCCGCGTTTATAAGGCACTGAAACATTGCGTATGTATGCAATCGGAAGTACGCGTGAATATTATGTACCATTTGATCACATCTCGTTTTACATGTACACGTGATTCATTCTCTCTCTCTCTTCTTGTTTGCGGTAAAGTCAAGACGCCGTAAATTCTATTCGTGCGTTTTCTTTTCACATTCAAGAACGCCGGCTAACTCTAGTTGCTTCGTTTAAAAAGTTCCACGAGTTCTGTTCAATTTTGACTATTCGTGAAGGAATCTCGCTGTACTGTATATTGAATTATAAACGTTAACGTACATTTCTATACGCATATCTGTAGTAGAATGACAAATCGTATTTATCGTAATCTCACGTGTAATTGGAAACGAAGAAAAACTAGACGACTTTACGTATGGGTATAAAGTCGGCTAGCTTACCTTGAAACTCCACGTCTCCACAAGTTCTCATAAGATCTGAATGAAAATCTAAACCGTTGAAATCATTTTGTTCATTTTTATACAAAAAAATGAATTGTCAAAATTTTCACAACTCCACCCGAACTTAGAAACGGAGCTTTCCGGTTTCTTTGAGTATTCGAAAAAATCGATGAATCGAATGCAACACAGTGTAAACAAGATTTCTCATTCTTCTTTTTTTTCTCATTTGTATACTCGTGATGAAATATTTGGAATGGAAATAAAAATGGAAAAGCTATATTTTCCGTTATCACAGAGGTTAAAACGCATATTGGAGATCAACATCGTCGTTGGCGACAAGTGATCGCGTCAGAGAGTCGCCACGTCGAGGACAAGAAGGAGCGCCGTCAAAGAGAACCAATATGAGAAAAGAATTATGTTTTGAAGTTATTGCTTCTTGTTTAGTTTATTTCATTTATATACGCTTTCGTCAAGACTTTCTAAACACGATGTTGTCTTGAATGAAACACGTCGAAAAACGTGAGGAGAAATCTCAAATCTACTCAACGTTTTGTATTGAAATGAGCTAATGTTCGTGTTTTTGTTGTTTCGCTTCGAAAAAAAATGGTACCGTGTATAATCTGATTGTTATTAACATTCTTAAAAAGTGAGAGATACTCTGGAATTCTCGTGGAACGATTCCCATGCGATTCATTTCGATGTTTGATTTTTCATTTTATTTCATTCCTTTGGGAATTCAATATAATATCATATCCTTGCACATACGTTATTTTCGATGCATACCAGCACGCACACTTCTGCTGGCGAATTGCATCAATACGGTACCAAGCCGGTACTGAACAACATTAGTGTACTACATTCTTCGATACGTGTACACGTTGTCGGGTTTTCATATATATTCAAAGAGATACCAGCGGCGTGACGACGCTAGTCAAATCTTTAACGTGAGATTATGGAAAAATATTGCAGCGGAATCAAAACATTCCTTGGTATCGCTATTCATTGATATCGAAGGAAGCATTTTACTTCTTCTTCTTCTTCTTCTCCTTCGGATAAAAATCATCTCTGTTGCAAATGTTGGTTCACATTTCAATGGAAGCCACCAAATTTCCTTATTTTTTGGGAGTTTTTATTCCTTGATGTTATATGATACTTTGAAGGGGAACAATTATTATTCAATTCAATTTACTTCAAAATCGAATATAAAAACGTAATCTTCGATAAAAATTCTGGTTTGCATTTTTGTTGAATTTTACTTGAAAAAGAATGAAAAATCATCAATACTTATAGAGGCAGACTTTGGTTTTTGTCGCCCCTGCGCCATCTAGCTTGCCACCCCCTTATATGGCAGCAAAAATTAATGTTTTACGAAAACATTCATCACCAAAAAATATTGTTTTATTCCTTAGAATTTATTATTCTCCTGAAAATTATCATAATTGAAAAGAATTTTTTTCGCCCCGATTGCCGCCCTTTCACGGTCTGCCACCCCTGCGCCATGGCGCCGTTGGCACAGGGCATAGCCCACTCCTGAATACTTAAGGAAAAACGGAAGAAAATATGAATTTTCCAAAAGTCGCTCATGAAATTAAATAATAAAATTTCGTAATTTTGTTATTCACTTCGTAAAATTGCATGCACGACTTTTGGAGAGTTCTCTCTCAATTTCTTGGAGTGAAAATTCATTTCCAAAGAATGAAAATACTGCAAGTCCAACAAGAGTGAGATTCCACTTCTATAGATTGAGTTTTCACTCTTATGAAAAGGTGAAATTTCACTATTTGAACCGAGTTAAATCTTCACTCTTTATGAGATTTTTTCACTCCAAGGAATTTAAAAAGTTCATACTGTTTTCTATTGTTTCTCAAGTATTGATGATTTTTCATTCTTTTTCAAGTAAAATCCAACAAAAATTCGAATCATTTTATCTTCATCACAAATTTAAGAAATATTTTCAAATTTTGATTGAAGATTACTATACTTTCCTCCATGTGAATTAGGAATCGATGGGGTCCATTTCATCGATTCAAAGAATTTTTTCCCCCCAGTCCGGATAAGTATGGCGTTAGTTGACTCAACTAATACAATACTTGAGAACGTTGCCTAACAACGCGCTAAATACCTCGTTAATTGCAGAGTATTTACGTTAGATAGTAGAATTATCGTGTTTTATTTGAGGCAACTAACTAAACATTTGCAGTAACTATTTTCGTAGATACTTATACTTGAAAATCGACTATACGAACAGTTTCCGCGGATTATTCTTGTTTTTCCATTCGCGAAGCAGAGAGAACATCAGAAGCATCACTCGAAGAGAATTGCAGTTCACATTCAATAATCATTCTAATTACCTCATTCCCCACAAGACCCGGGAAAAAACCCCACATTCTTCGAATTTTTTACAGATAAGTTCATTCCCCGAGTTTTTCTGGATGTATCACGCGCAGCATCCTCTTCCTCCTCTCTCTCTCATCCACGTTACCGTGAACAACACATCGAACGTGTACACCCTTGCACGTATAGCATCAGAAATAAATACATATGAACAAGTCTCTAGCAAGTAGTATCTTTTGCCTATATGTATATGAGATACGTGTTGACGCTTTGTAATGGCAGAATAAAAGATGGCTCGACGCCAGTGAAGGCGCCACATACCGGGCGCCGCCTAACCTCTCTTTTTTCCATCTCCGTCCTTCTCCTCTTTTGTGCGATCAAGACTAAGAGGATAATCTTTCTCCCTCGCGCTCACCAATTCCTTCTCCATCTTCTTCTTTCATGGATGAAGTCACTGTCGCGCCACCAGTCTGCCTCATAACCTCTCTCTTCCTTTCTGGTTTTCTCCCCGACTACATACACATAAAGTCTCGATCACCCCATACAAACGCACTTACAATATTTCCCTCCCAATTTTCTATCTCTTTCGTTTTTACTCTCTCTCTTCACGCATCATCGTTTATCCTTTTCCGATCCTATATAAACATCATCGTGGATGAATATGAATATGGAAGAACAATAGGGTACCCGTATGTACAAAGAAACGCGTGTATACATAAAAAGATATATATTATGTATATATATATATATATATATATATATATAATGAATACATAAACGATTATCTCGATAAATAATCTGGGGATTAGAATGGAATGATTATACGCTTGTCGGTAGAAGAAAAGGCTCTCTCTTCTATGGTTTTCCAAAATTCTGTCGTATATAAATCATGTGGAATATTTTCGTGTCAGAACATCGTTTTATAGAATTTATATAGAATTTATGTACAATTTTCAGATTATTACTTCAGATTACCACCTAGATGCGTTCTGGGATTATGAAAATATGAATAAAGACTCTCCGGGAACACGATTCGAATAGATTCATTTGAGGTTGATTTTAGATAAGGAGTGACCCGAAAAATTGAATTTTCCACAGAATTGTATGCCTTGTAATGACAAAATTTTTTAAATCGCTCTTGTACATTGAAGAATAAAATCTGCTGACGCGACAATATTATTGCTGATCTAGCTAAAAACTCGCTATCACAGCCAGATGAATTGCCGAGAGAGCGGAAGATTAATTGAAACTACTGATATCGATAATTTAAAATATAAAATTTGTATACAATTCTCATTAACTTGACAAAGTTTCTATAAAAAATATCTTTTTTTTAATATCACTTTTTCAGTATTATATGAAGGATAACAAACAAATCTGCGCCGGAGGAGTCGACATTTCTTTGTTGTCAAAGCTAAATTTCACTATCACAGTGAATTTTTCCTTCCCCGTGCATTTGACTCATTCTAGAGGTGGGTGAATCTTTTGTATAAAATACTTATCAAATTTTGATAAAATTTTTATAGAATTCGATACAAATTAAACATGTTTTTATACAAAAGATTCGCCCACCGCTAACTCATTCTACAATAAACTTTCAATTCTTCCACATAATTTTCATGACATTTGTATCGAATCTTCCGCCTCAGGCAAAAAATTTTCATCTTGCGGGAGTTTGAATAGTTTTTAGGAACGAAATGAAAATTCTGCCACGCAAAATATGATGAATCACCGTCCTCTATCTTTTTTAAGGGGAAGTTCTCATCTAGCGACCCCAGAATAAGGTGATTTTCTCGAATTTTTTTTTTCATGGTAGGAAGTAAACAAAGAACTCGGGAGTTTTCACACTTGTGAATTGAGTCTTTGAGTACATAAAAAAAAATTGTTTTCAGTAAAAAATAATGCCATGGGAATTGTTGATACGCGTCGAAACATAACCACTTAAAAAAACAGTGATCAATCGGCGATTATCAGAAATAAAAAATCCAAAAATTTTTATGAAATATATTATATTTGTTGGAGGTTGTAGCAATAAAACCAATGAAAAGTCCAAAATTAAAAAAATGACAGACATGCAAACTTTTAAAGTGCTATAAAAAAAAAGGCGAATGCCACTTCCATTTAGGCTCATCCTCCAACAAATTCAATCAGCTTCAAAATAAAAACCAAACAGACCGATCCGTTCAGTAGTTTTTGAGATATCGTGGAGCCAAAGTTTAAAGTTCCGGGATACAAATCCTTTAACTTGAGAGAATTTTTTCCATGTGCTTTCAGATCCATTCAATGAGTTTCAAATAACTCGAGTTCTTAATTTACTTCCTTCTTAAGAAAAAAAATTCGAGAAAATCACCTTATTTCGGAATTCGCGTGATGAGAACCTCCCCTCAACAGCTAAATAGTTTGTTATTCGATTACTAATTCGTCTCCATAAAAGATCCAAACTTCAACAACATCAACTTCTTTCGTAAGGTCTCGGTCGATCAACCCTGTCGTTGGTTCGCCATAAATGCAACCCTGTTTATACAGTACATGGACTGAAAATGAGAAGTAAGTTTGATATTTCTATCCGTAAGAGAGATCTCCAAGCATCGTATCATTCGTTCCTGTTTGGCGCAGCTCGTTCTCCTCTTTCAATGAATCACATTGAAAAGAGTTGAAAGACTTAATGCTCGAGTACCCTCTCACGCTATAGGTAAAACTCGAAATACATTATCTCGATAAACTGGAAATCGTTGATACGTACTCAGAATTGAGTTCTCTCAAAATATCTGAGAAATTCTAGGAATTGGACATATCAATATGATAACTGCAATCAATTATTTTTCATTTCCTTCGCGAATACTGAAAAATATTGTATTCGGTCTCTTGTTTAGGATTTTCGTTCAATAAAAATGTCGTTTCATAAATCCATAAAATATACATTTATTAATCTGTAGAAGTTCATAGTTTATAGGCCATCAAGAAATCACGTTTTACGTAATAAGGATGTTTATGAATTGATATGCAACGCAGTGTGAAGCAAATTTAATTTGAATTTTCTGCTGACATTCCTTTTTTCTTCGTTCTATGATTTAATCAAGATTACAGTTTTAATTGGTCTATATGGTTCTCGATTACGTTAGTAGATATTTTGTCGCATCATCGGTTTTGTACAGTACACTGAGAGAAGAGATACGGTGAATCAAATAAGATTTATTTATAGTTAATAAATCGTGTAGTTAGATACTGTCGAAGATGCGGATATTTATTAATATTTATTCCATCACGGCACTGTTGAAAAAAAAAAAACTGAAATTTTCTGGTACCCAGGAACTGGAAAATGTTTGTTCATGCCCTGGTTAAAAAAATCCATAGAGTCTGATGAAATGAAATTCAATGGGATTTGGTCAGAACATTGTACAAGACTCAATGAGATCTGACGAGATCCAAATGTTTCGTTTAACCAGAATGATGAATTTTTCAATTTACGTTGAGGAAGTTTCTGTTGTACCGAAATTTTTTTCGCGTTTGACATGAAGTTTTAAGTATAAATATAAGAATTTTCCGATACGTGTACTGGGATTGTCATGATTCGAATGCAGTCTTTCCAGCACAAATGTACAAATTAATCACTTCCAGCACGTTTTTTACAGTACCCTGAGAGAAATAATTACTAATACCAAGAAAATATATTCTTGAATGCAGCTAATATGATGTGGAGCCAAAAGAAATTTTCTTGAATCAAGAAAATATTTTTGGAAAAATGAATTCTTGGAACAAGAAAATATATCGTTGATGATAGTAATTATTTATCTCTGTGTAGGTGTTGGACAGATTTCTTTGAGTTAAATTTTGATTAGCTTGAATCGAATAAATGAATAAGTTTAAAAAATGTTCAACCAAGCGCATTGGTCTATCACAATAAAACCTTTTTCTCAATGTGATACGAAAGGTTTAACATAAATTGTCCATAATTTATTTTCTATTTATACTCTTTCTGTGTTCAAATCTTTCGATCGTTCTTCGAACATCGAAAGTCCTTTGAAATCAAATCTTCGAATTCCCAATGAATAAGTTCAATTACTTCTCTTTGCTGAAAAGAACGTCAACGCGTGGTATAAAGATTGAATTCAAATGAGAGAGTATGAAAGATTTTTAACGACAAATATCTTCACGGCATCGCAGCAATTGTTTTTTTTCCGCAGCTATTAAAAAGTATAATTTGTATTTATCGGTTGGAAAATTTTTGTACTTTGTAACAGACGGAGTTTCTTGAGAAAAACATTTGTGAATTGTGTATGTTCCTTTTTTCTCTATTTTTTCTCTTCTTCGGAACATGACGAATGCATTAATAGTAATAGTAATGTCAGTGTACGATCTGAATTAATCTCAATTCGAAGAAAGAATGAATGCATGATCGTATGAGAGACTTTCGACGCGGCGAAAGTCCGCCGCTTTGAAAGAAAGAAGTAATATACCTCTTTCTTTCTCCTCCCTTTCTCCTTCTCTCACCTACAGAATGTAAATGTATGCGTAGTATTTATACACGTCGTATGCATGTTATTTAGAACTTGTATATTCCGTTGGTGAAATTCCTCGTGATTACGTTGTTGAAATGAGATATTCAAGTGCACGTGCATAATTCAGATCTAATTATTTGATATACCGTTGTTCATAAAATTATTCTTTCCCCGTCGAAATTTCTGTTTTATTCTTTTAGGGTCTAAATGATGTGAATGATAAATATTTGATAACGAAAGAGGAAATATATGATTTCGAACTCACGCTGTTTTCTGGATAAAGAAGGAAAATCTTCAGAATACATACCTGAAACATAAATGAAATTCAATGAATTAATCAAATTGAATTCGTTTAATTGATTTTTAAATATATCAATGAATGAGTGCGTGACTTTCTGATTCTTTTGCTAAATTATCTATTACAAACAGACATAACGCGTATCTGTCTATCTGAAAACTTCTCCTTTGAAGTTCGGTTGAATTACCTCATGAATCTATAAGTGGATTCGTTATCGATTCTTTGAAAATTCGCATTACAGAGGTTTTCAGACTAAACTTAGATCCCTGTTGAATTTATACGCACGGAAAGAAATGAATTAGCTGTAAGGAAGACAGACCATTTTTCAGCGACTATGACTGAATTTTTAGCTTCATAGATGGAAACGTGATTAATATTGTTAAAAAAATTGGCTTTCCTGTGGGTGCTGAGGTATTTAGTTGAATTAATACACTCACTTTATACACTTATTTGGAAAGTCTATCAACATTCATAATAATGTGAATTACAAGAATCAATGCAGGGCATTCACAATCCACGATTACTAATCGATAGCCGTGTTTGTAATTGCGCTGATTAGGGAGTTCAATCAATCATGAACGAAAAAAAAAGAGAAGAAAATTCGCTGTGGTAGCGAAATCTGATTTAGATCTGGATACATTTTGCTGACACAGCAAATTTGTTGCTCTCACAGCAATCCAGTTAACCGTGGTAGCAAATTTCTACTCTAAATACGGAAGAGTGAGAATTCCACTAGCGTGGAAAGATAAGTTTCCTTCTGGTTGCTTAAAGGGTGAAATTCCACTCTTTTGGAGTGAGAATTCACTTTTTAGGCAGCCAGAAGGGAACCTATCTTCTGATTCGAGTGAAAATCTCACTCTTTCCAATTGAGAGAGTACACGGAAAAAATAATTTAGCTGGAGCAGCGAAGTGGCTAGCACGGACACGGACAGCCATTAAATTAGCTCCTGCAGCTAAATTTTAGTTATGACAGCAAAAAAATTTGCCTTTGTAGCTGGTTTATTTGCTGCAAGAGCTAAAATTTAGCTGCAGGCTCTAATTTAATGGCTGCCCGTGTCCGTGCTAGCCATTTCGCTGCTGCAGCGAAATTATTTTTTCCGTGTAGCTTGGTTAACGAAAAGATTTGCGATTCTATATACAATACCTCCTCCCGTGATTGACTTCAAGGAACTTCAAGGAAACTGTAGTATTTGAAAAATGATTCAGAGTGCCATATAAAAACTGCGCCCGTGGTTGATATGAGTGTGCAAAAGAGGCAACGATGACAACAAAAGCCGAGTGGTGGTTGCTTTCGAAACAAAGCAATTGATTCTCGTCGTGATTCGCGTCAAGTGTCATTGCACCGACAGAATTCCTTCGCGAACGGCCTTCATATTGTCTCTCTTTCACACGCATACACACATACATATACACACACGTTTCGTTCTAGTGATTTTTTCGTACGTGCATTGCATATTACATGCATCGACACAATCCTCATTTCAAAAAAAAGAAACAAAAAAACAATGTGGAGTACGTTTGGAAATGCCAACTTATGTACAAAAGATTTGGACTAAGTTAGTGAATGAGTAAATCAACGTACAAGAACATAACGTCGTAACATTTTTAAGGACAAAAGAGAGTACGCGAGGAATTTGCGTATACACTATTATTCGTTGAACTTGTAGAATAAGAATTGGGTGAAAGAATGTATTTAAAAAAATATGAAATTCAATAGAGGGAATGTGGTTTATTTGGGTGCCTGCAGAGGACGATAACGATATAAAAGGCTGATATGAGATCTATCGTTTTTTGATTTCAGAGGCACAGAAACTGGATAGAAGTGGGGGATTCTTTAAACTGTACCACTAATTTGTCGGTTTACTACGATAAGATTATGAAAATATGTAACTCATATGAGTAACCACCTAAAAAAACAGTGATCAATCATCGGGCGCCCCTATAGCACTTACAAAAATTATCAGAAATCAAAAATCCAAACATTTTTATGAAATATATTATATTTGTTGGAGGTTGTAGCAATAAAACCAATGAAAAGTCCAAAATTAAAAACATGACAGACATGCAAACTTTTGGTAGCGTTTTTTCACCTTTTTTAGCTCTTTCAAGTGCTACGAAAAGGAAAAAAGAAGGCAAATGTCATCTCCATTTAGGTTCATCCTCCAATAAATTCAATCAACTTCAAAATGGAAAACGAAAAGAGCGATCCGTTCAGTAGTTTTTGAGATATCATGAAGCTAAACTTGAAAAACATGGTTTCGAGAAAAACGCCTTCAAAGTTTCGGGATACGAATCCTTGACTCGAAGAAAATTCTTTTAATGTACTTTAAGACCCATTTAATCAGTTTCAAATAACTCGAGTTCTTAATTTATTTTCTTCTTAAGAAAAAAAATTCGAGAAAATCACCTTATTTCGGAATTTGCTTGAAGAGAACCTCCCCTTGAGATGCTAAAGAAATGCTGTACAGAGAGATATTTTGAATCGATGCATGCATTTTCTTTCACGTACTTTGTCTCAAAAGAATTGGACCGCTCGTATCCCCTTAAGCGAGACGAATTGACGTGCCAGTGGTGTAACATTACACTGTAAAAATTATGCACAGTTGTTTTTATCACTTTACTGGTGAATTTCGTCATCTAATCGTACCGCAATTGTTTTTTTCATCAAAAATAAAGAATTTTTCTGTCACTTTGGAAAATTATTCTGCTTTCCAGGTGTCGAAATTCTCGAAAAAAGTCAAGAAAAAATTCTCGTCTCACGGTGGAACTTTGCTACACCATTTTCGATGGAATATTGTACAGTTTTTTTTGTATACTACAATTCAATCAAATCTAGCCAAAGGAAATCCTCGCTGAAATGGTGACTTGAAGAATCTGCTTCGTTAAATTGGCAAAATTTTCTAGCAGTCTGTACATCTACACTGAAAATAAAATTCTAGAACGGGTCACGTTTGAATATCAACAACAGTTGGTGTCCAGTGTAAAAATATAATTGGTAACAACGAAAGCATCACTGGCTCATTTCGTTCACATCAACTGTTGATGCGCAACTAATTAACCAGCGATGCACCGGTGAGTAATAGCAGATCTTAAAATTTTCATTTTCCACAGACATCAGTCATTGATGTCCGAACGTTAACTGTTTCAGAATTTTATTTTCAGTGTACAAAGCCGAATTACTGGAACAGCAAGCACTTGCTATGAAAGAACAAGATTTTTGCTGTGATAAAAAATTTGTCTACCAATCCAACGAAAATATTCATCACAGCGAAGCAAATTTTTCAGATTTGCTCAATCAGCAAAATGTTTTTCCGAACGCAGAAAGATTCCCTCTCCCCGCACGGAAATCACTTGGTATATTTCTCCTCTTCGAATATCATACATTAAAAAAGTATAGCAAAATTCATCTACGGTAGAAAACTTTTCCTCAAGACTCGGTAGAGTTTTCTCTCACTTTTTGAAGTATTCAACTCTCGAAGAGCAGAACAGTTCTCTTCTCTCTCCTTTCTGTTCATAATTCTCTGAAGAATCGTTCCACCCCTCAAAACCCCGGCCAGTTGTATGCGCAGAAACAACTATCTCTCGTAAAAACGATCGAATTCGAACATTCAATAATGAATTCATCGAATCGTTCGATCGATCGATCAATCAACTTTTCAGTTTCCCGTCTAGTTGAAAGAAAATCTGGATCGTGAAATGAATGTGTACCGCGCGCGGGCGGTCATGTCGGTTTGTAAAATTGCCACGGCCAATTAGCACATTTACACATACATATACACATATAAAAGTTTGTGTTGTGCTCGTTACGCGTGCGCGAGTTAATTCCCAACCAAGTATCGTTGCTTGCCTGCGTACAACACGTATTTGTCTCTTTCTATCACAATTCTTCTCTCTCTTTCTCTTCAATCGTATTCTCAAACACTCCTACTTGTTTCCTATCTCTGCGTATCTAATAAGCACACAACTACTGGTACTGGTAACGTATACGTCGGTAGTAATACACGACTCGATGTGTTCAATCTATCCTCTCTCGATGGTTCGTAATTCCAATGGAATTATTCAACATGGAAAAGATTCGAAAATTCATTCGACGTTCCAACGTCATTTTCTGATGTTCGTGATATGAGGTGTTGGAGAGATTTCAAAATTTTAGTTTCGAATTTCAACACTTTGTTCAATCGGTTTTATGAGAGGCAGTGTGGACGTGAATATCGTTCGATTAAATCGATTCATGGGAGGAATTTCGGGTGATTGTGGTGGCAAAGTGGTTCTGGTTCTTTAGTTTTCTATCGAAGTTGCAGATTGACATGATATTCGATATATTCGCACGAATCATTATAAATCCGTTATAAATCAAACTTTTTGGATCCGATGCCCCGCTTTGGGCCAAGATAGATCTTCAAAAGGTTCAATTTAAAAAAAAAGAAATTGTTAGTCGGAGAATGTATTCGATCCTGAAAAATTTTGGACTGTTAAAACTTTGGAAAGGCATCATAGCGCTATGATTCAATGCAATCGCCCTTCCCCGTCAGAGCGGTTCATAGAATTGTCAAGGCTTACGCAAGAACTTCACCAAGGACTAGCAGAGAACTTAGAGGGACCTTTAACAGTATAGTTACCGATATTTCTATAGCATTTCCGTCGTCTCCACGTCATCCCTTTCACTGGGGCAGCAAATTTCTTGCTGTGATAGTAAACTATTTGCACTGTGTTGGAAAGTCCTATAATTTATTGAGGATCAACGCCAGTCTGTGACGGATGGAGTTATTTATCTGAATTTACTTCTAAAAATACCATAATTAGATATACTTCTATAAGGAATTATGGTACTTTTGACGGGTGAATAATTTTATCCGTTACAGACTGGCGCTGATTCTCAATAAATTATGGAACTTTTGAAAATATATTTCTCCGCTCGTGTGGCAGCGAAATATGTTAACTCCCCCAGCAAAACTTGTTTGCTATCCAATATATATATATATGATAGGAAAATTTGCTGAAGACGTAAACATTTTTTGCCACCACAGATAAAAAGATTGGCGTGATAGCAGATGGTTTGCTATCAGAGCAAAAAATTTGCGGCTCCAGCAGGAGGGATCTGTGATAACAAGATTAGATATTGCTGTCACAGCACATTAATTTTTTCTCCGCGTGAAGAGTTAAAATTTTTGTCCTTCCAAGAAAAACACAAATCCAACTACCTAACGCCATCATTCTTCCCCAAATTCCACAATTTTTACATTAATTCCACAAAAAGTGCTTGAGAATTCTTAAAAAAAAGAAAATAAATAGATAAATCGACCAAGATCGCTCCAAGAATCGGTTCTAGAGCTAGGTTCCACTGGGCGTTTGTTTTTGTATTAAGTAGTTTCAAATACTTTGTGCAAAACTGATATCAAAACGATGGGATTCGTTGTATTTCTGAGTGTTCGCAAACAAATCAATATGAATAATTTCTAACAGGGGAGTACAGTTGAATTTAAGTAAAAAAAAAAATTCGCTGTGATAGCGAAATCTGATTTTCCTGGATCCCTTTTTCTGGAAAAGCAAACTATTTGCTATCACAGCCATTTTTTTTGCCATTCTGTGTACAAATCATGAAAATTTATGCTCTTTCAGCTATCCAGTTTTCTTTCAATTTCTTGTTGAATAACCTGCATTGTTGTTTAAAAAATCATTAATCAAAGTTCGCATCATACTCTCGTAGATACAATAAAATTCCTTGCTTCCGATGAAAATTTATACCTTACTCATGGAAACATTTATTGCCAACGGGAAAAAGAATTTCTCCTACACGTTGAATCATATATGATTATACTGAATTCCGAATTCTGTTGTCATAGGACAAGTAGTACGTAGCGTGTACGTTCGAACATCCTTGAAAGAGAGAGAGAATTCTCAATCTTTGTACTTCGATCCTGACATGGTTAACGAACAAGGGAACAACCCAATGGTCCTGATCTTACTTCTTTTTCTTTCCTCCATCGTTTATCATTCACGAGAACAAGAGAGCCGAGGAGTTGTGTACCAACCAACTTTGAGGATTATGCCGGATGGAATTGTACAATGGCGTAGAACGTTGAAAAATATACAGAATATTTTGTAGTATGAAAATCAGTCAAATAGATGACAAAGAAGCTTCAAAGTTTATTATGGAAACACAAAAATCTTATTGAAAGAAGGGAGCTTCAATGTCTTCAAAGTTTATGAAATTTCAATACCCGAACATTCCAAAATATCGTTGCAACTCGTTCATCGAAAGTTCATCAACGATCTACGAGATATTATATAAAAATCAAACCACCATATAAATGCATCGTCAATCGCAATACCCCAATGACGTTAGGCGAATCACCCCCAATTCCCTTGACGATTTCAAATCCAGTTTTGACTCCAACTCATCGTAATAAATGACTTATCTCCGCACGGCTATTATCTTTTCTTTTAAACAAACGGCGCATAATACAAACAAACGCTTGAAAATAAATTTTGGCTGAATTCAGAAATAACTTTTAGCGCTGAGGCTGGTTTTCTTACTTGCTCGCTCCCTCCTCTCTTTCTCTCTCTTTTCCACGTCTGTATAGTTTTTCGCGTTTTGCCAAACCGCGCGCCACGGCGCGTAACGATGTCGTCGGTCGGGGAGATATACAGTTAACGAACGAAGAGAGCACTTCTAGATCTATTTTCGCTCGATCGAAAGATTGAGGCCGTCGACCCAAACGGATCTCTCTCGCGAGAGCGAAGAACCAACAAGGGGTGGTGGGAAGGGGAAGAATAAAAACAAAGAGAGACAGATAGACGGAGGGAAAGAGAAGAGTCGCAAAACGAGTCGTAATATTCTGTTCACGACAAGGAGCAATCAATCCCTCATTTTATTAAGAGGTTTATATACATTCGCGCCGCGATTTCATTTTGCCTCAAGTGGAGGACTGATCCAATTTGATTTTGTTTGCGCCCCCTCTATATATTCGTTTCTGTCATCGAGACGACGATGACGACGACGATGACGACGACGACGACGACGACGATGACGGTGACGAAGACGACTCCACTTTCTCTCTCTCTCTCTCTCTCTCTCTCCTCCCCACAATTGACGAATGCCAAATGCAATCCCTCCGCCAGTCGTATGGTTAATTTCATACCGTTCCGACGGTCCTAAGAGTCCCATCATTTATTCCTATCCCATTATCATATTTTAATAATAAATTGTATGCTCGTAAATAAGATTGTCACAATACGGTCTATAGTTGTTGGAGGCATGATTTATGATCGTATCTAAGATAACCATCAATCAAATTGCCCACAAGGGATATAACGTTGAATTACAGGAAGGATTTTATTGTCATACTTGTAAAGTTTCGTGTAATGTATGTTGATCGATCAAAACAAATTTATTGTTGTTCTTGTTTCAAATATTTTATGCATGTTTATATATATTTGAGAACGATGTTGTGTTTCTCTTTAGCGCCAAGGCAGGATCTAGAGTGATTTCTACTGGAGCGTTGGGTGCGTCCTCTCCGCCAATCCGCTGTTCGCTAGTTTTACTTTGGCAATTTCGTTCCAGGTTTAGGATATTCTGTATCATCGACGCTATAGCTCTTATTCCGGTACAAGAGAAACGAATAAAGAAGACACTTAGGACAGCGCATTTTGTTTTCTTCCTTTTGTACAAATGAAAGAATTTTCTTGTAAAAATTACCGTAAACCTCCAATTTGAAAAAATGAGCGAGTGTTTAAAGAGATATTTCCTACAAATTTTGCAGATTGCACGGTAATTTTGCAAATTAATTCCTTTCAATGTACACCGAGGTAAGATTTTCACAGATATCCCCAAAGTATGAAGTTGAAACTGGCAGCCGATTGTTATAACTTTTTACACAAAATTTTTATTAAGAATTTCAGCATTTGAAACGTTCAGTGGAACACTGCTTAACCGATTTCTGGTATACAAAAAGCTCGAATGTTGTTTGATCAAAAGTTACAACAATCGGCTGCTAGTTTCAGCTTCATCCCCAAAGTCCAAGCACTACCAGAAATCAGTCAGTTATTTTTTCAGCCTCCGCAAGGCCTCGTAACTGTACAAAATCCTTGGAATAATTTCTCCTGCACAGAGAAAAATGGTTTCTTACTATAGCGCCTACAAACAAATTGGTTGCCCATGCAAAAATATTCACTGTAGCAGCTAAAACGTTAATTCTATCAACAAATTTGTTTATGCCAGGAAAAAAATTGCCTTCAACTTGATCAAATCTATTGGAATTCCCGATTGCTGGACACCCTGTTGCGTCAATCATTTTCCTTGTTTCTTCAACGATTATTCTTTGCGGATGCTATATTTTTTGCAAGCAATATATTTTTCTGCGTGTTGTGGAATCTGTTGATTTTACTTAGGTGTGGTGGAAAATTTTCCAAGCGAGAGAAATAAAGATCCCTACTACTCACGAAATAACCAACGTAAAAACTGACTTGCCAGTGAATTTCACTTTCATACACGTGATGATATAAATTTACAATTGAACATGTACAAGACCTACGAACGCAAATATGAATAAACTTATCGAGAACAGATGACGAGTAGGGGTCTGATAATCGAATTACATCGATGATATAAGTAGGTCACACAAGTGTATTGTATAATTGTGATTGCAAACGAATATGGGAAACGTAAAAAAGGAAACAGAGAAAAATATTGAGCGTGTTATAATTAATCGAATCAACTCATGGTCATTAGTTAACGATCGAGTCATCGTAAATATAGTTACCAACATTATTTATTCATCGATCGTTGAATATTTCTTGCTGTCAATAAAATCACAGGTTAAATGGGGAAAAAATCTCGTTAAACGGAACCGAAGCGATTCATTCGTGTAATCGATCAACCTCCAGCGTGAGAGTAAAAAGCGATTATTATTGTTCAAACTTGAGAAAAGAGCGACGTTTGAATTGAAGTCAAGAGTGAATCATGACTCAGGTTCGTTCGGTGAAACGAGTCATCGAGTAAGAGCAGGTGCTGTTGTTACGTTAGACGATAATATTTTGTTCTCACATTGAAAGGATACTAGTATGCAACTTGAACTTAGTATTTGATGTTGTTGAATTCATTCTTGAGAATGTAAAGTACAAGGATGTAGAAGCATTTGAGAGAAAACACATTTTCCTTTTTCATTCACAGGTCGGATGAAAGAACTTGAAAGTCTCTCCTTTAAGGATTTCGATCGGAGTTCACCAGACTACGGAGAGAGTAGCGACCTTGACCTTAAAGATCATTTCACCCACCGAATGAACGAGACCTTTTATGCGTACACACACAACACACAAACACACGCATTTATATATATAACCAAAAATAAATTGTCGAGATTTGAACGATATGAGTTTCATCGATTTGCAGAACACGTCTTTAGAAAGGTTAATGATCCAATATTCGGAATTCGTCAATCAAAATTATTGTTTTTCTAATTCTTTTGTAGGATTATTGTATAAAATACCTGGTCCTGCACTGGGAAAACAATCGGTGGATGTACTCAGAAATCCCTTGGTAATTTAGACAGTAATCAATCCGATAAGAAAATTCGAAAAATTATTGAGAGTTTGGTAATTGTGCCAAAAAATGTGGTGAATGTACTGATTTTTCAGTAATTCTACCGAAAAACGTGATAAACCTACCAAATATTTGGAGAATTTCCACCTCCTGTGATTCGGTAACCCTAGCAGAAATCACTCTAGTAATTTTCTAGGCATTACGAGACCTCAGCAGGCCCTGGTGAGGGACTTGCAAGGCCTCGTAATCGCCTAGAGAATGACTAGACTGATTTCTACTGGGGTAAATTTACCAAAATTTGTTTCAACAGTGTCATGCTATGTATTTTTCTGATTCGTTCAAGAAGTTAGAACTGTTTTTCCATCGAAAATAATGAAAGAATATGCATATTCTTTATCCAACACAAACATGGAGAAGAAAACATTCGCTATGCGAGCAATCTTGTTAGCTGTGACAACGAAAAATGTTCACTTCTCTAGCAAAATTTGTTTGCTATCCTATATATGATACGAAAATTTGCTGCAGGACCAAACATTTTTTACAGCCATAGCTGGAAAATCATTGTCGTAACTGACAAAACAAAGAATTTGCTATGTCAGCAGAATCAGATTTCGCTGTCACAGGGACTTTCTTTTTTCTCAGCAAGGGAAAGAAATTTAATGAAGAACCAAATTGAGGTATTCTATACGAAGTAGTAAATCTTTTTGCTAACCTAGCTGAAAATTCACTGTTTCAGCGAATTGGATTGCTGAGAGAGCAACATGATTAAATGGAACATAAAATTCTCTTCACTGAACAAAGAAAATCTTCAGTATGAAACAGTAGCGCTCAAATTAATTGGAACACCAGATAAATTGTACTCTTTCTGCTGTACGACAGTTGGCACCACTGCTACCTGGATTTTCAAGAATAAAGGAGGACATATTAATTATTAGAATACTGTTGGTAGCTTTTTTGGTTAATAAACTATGTGTCATGTAAAAATTGTAGTAATTTCCCTGGTGTTCCAATTAATTTGAGCGCTACTGTATATACAATAGCAAACGAATTTTCATAGAAGAGTTGACATTTTTTGTAGTCACAGTTGAAAAATCACTGTCGTAGTTAACAAAATTGCTACGATAGCAAATAGATTATTGCCACAGCAAAATATATTATTCAAAATCAGATATTCACGTATTTACCCGACTGTACAACACAGGGAGAAACAGGATTGTCAATGTGCTTCGCCTGTAAAACAATTCCCGAGTCTACAAACGTCGGTTCAGGCTTGGACCAGTCTTGGGCTGATGATTATGCACTTCAGGGTTATTGGGCTAATAAAAGTTTGTGCCTCGTTAGAGAAAATTAACAAACTATTTGCCATCACAACTACAGTAGTTTTTCAGCTGCGGCAGCAAAAAATGTTTGCTCCTCTAGCAAAATTTGTTTCCTATCCTGTATATAATATTGAAAACTTTGCCAGTACAATGAAAAATTTTTATGTTGTTCTTCCTGCAATCCATTCAACAGTGGCATGGAATTTTTAGCTAGATTAGCCAAATTTCCTATTCTGTATACACGGAAAAAAAGGAAATAGCTGTGGCAGCTATTCGCTCTTCTGGCACCCTTTTTCACCTATTTCAGCTCAAATAATTGCAACTTTAGCTATTTTGTAGCTAACGCAGAAGAGAAACATAGCTGTAACAGCACATGTTTCGTGGTTGATATTTGGCTAGCCGAATAATTTAGCTGTTGAATTTTCGTTGCGGCACTCACGTTTCTTGCTACTACCGCTAAGTTAGCAGCTGTGGCAGCTAAAAAATAGCTCCCATAGCTAATTTTTAGCTATCCAAATGATAGCTAATTACTTTTCCCCGTGTATAATCCCTCGATTTGCTGGCTCTGCAAATTTTTTTCTCCATGTTTCTCAATACGGGCGTGTTTTATCGACGATGTTTATGTGATATTTTTATCGAGGGCAAAATAGAACAGAAAAAACAATTTCTCTGCACAAAAAAAATATGACGATTTTCGCGTCTGAAACGTATCAAACGAGAAGATAAATGCTATAGATACAGTAGCGTACGGCGAGTTACGATGAATGAAAGCTACAGTCTGTTTGCTTTCGTTATTGTATATGGTAGACAGAAAGGGAAATAAAATGGGTGACTGGTCCGGAGAGTTTTTCGTTTCATGGAACAAGGATAGAGTCCGTGGTTCTTTGCCCCATTGAGAAGATGTATTTGATCCAGAGGGTTGGTGGTTGTACTACTACAAAAGAGATATACGTACACTCGATGGCGGAGAGTATTTCGTACAGGAGAGACAAAGGTCAACCAAGTGGAAGAGGGATGCACGAGATGAGTAAAAAGAGGATGGGCACAGAACAACCTGTTGCTTTGCGATACGTGAATGCGAATGTGTTGGTGAAAATCCGTATCCCATTGGAGCGGGGAATTTTCTATCGTAATTTCAGATATTTTTCCGTCCTTCTGTTGATTCAAACATATGAATTCAAATATCTTTCAACTTATTTTGTAATCACACTTTTCTATCTTTCCGTGTTTTTGAGTTATTGGAATATCGAGACAAATGTTATGCCCCCACAATACAACAATTCCTAATCCCTGGTTCAATAAATTTTGCTAATAAGAACTAATAGAATATTCACTTTGATATAAAATTTAATTGAAGTCCTATAGTGGTTTTGACAAAATCGATAAAAACCTATCCATTCCGATAAAACCACATTGAATGGATTGATCGCCCATCATTGTTGGATTCTTTAAATATCATTGGAAGAGGAAATTTGAGAGCTATACCGCGACATCGTTAGCCAGTACATTTGCAGAATTATTCCAGCATATTCACTGGAACTCTGCAGTACAAAATCTATAAAAATTCAATGGGTGTATTGAAATTTTCCAGTAAACCTGTAAACTTTTTGTTCTTTTTTTCTTTGAGAGTATTTTTGCATTGAGAAAATACATAGATTTCTGAAAAAGAAAAATCCCACAGACAGAGACTGGATATCGAATTTCATATAAAGTGTTCAAAAGCATTCTATGTTTCAAACAGAATAAAATGTTGAGAAATTTTTATGAAACAGGTTTCAGATAAGGGGTCATCCATAAACTACGTGGCCAATATAGGGGGAAGGGAGGGGGGGGGGTCGGTTCCAGGCTACGTGGTTTTTTATTTATGTTGTACTTGGAAGAAAATTCTATATAAATATCCAGAAAAATGATCCATTTGAATATAACAAATGGATATATATTTGATGGGATTAAATAATATTCTTCTTCATTCAAGTAAATTTCATTTGAAATGATAGAAATTTTATTTCAATAAAATAAATCTTGCATTTCAGTTAATTTCAATTCTATTAAGGTTATATTTGAATAAAAATTCATTTGATTGAAATTAATTTAGTTGAACGTGAAAAACTAAAAACTACGTTCCCACGTAGGCGGGGGGGGGGGGGTGTTAAAAGAAAAGCCACGGTAGAGCTACATTTCACAAAGTTGCAAAAATAGGGCCACGTAGTTTATGGACAGTTCCTAACGAAGCTTCAAAGTATCTACTTTTTGGTCCTTCGATTTTCAAACACTTGATACAAAATTGGTGCGAAATACATTCCAATGTGAACTTTACCTTTCACAAGGCGTATCAAGTCGAAATAGAGAATATCAAATAAAAATAAAATTCAATAGAAATTATGGATAGGTTCTGAAAAATTTCTATGTAAATTTTATATAATTTATATACAATTTCATATCTACAGATACTCTTTCGCTTCCCTATATCGAATGATCTGATTGTGAACTAGAATAATTTTCTTCGTTTCAAGCTTTTATGTTAAGGTTTGTGGTAACTTCAGCCCGTCTAATTAGAACCTTCTTCTCTCTTCTCATAGAACTAGAAGTTTTTGAGATACGTGGAACAAGGTAAAATGTAATGAAATACAGTATACGAAGTATGACGGGATCAACTGAATGTATATATCATGTATAGAGGGAGATAAAACACGGTGAGATCTCTGTACAGTTGGAGTAACTATACAATCAAGAAAAACGTCGAAAATAATGTGTGACGAGGTGTAACAGAGTGAAACTGAGTTTAACGGAGAGTAATGTGAAGAAACAAGGTTTAATGTGATAAAACGCCATATGACACGAACATGTATGGTGTAACGTAATACAACGAGGTGTACTGCGGTTTAATGTGGTGTCATAGGATATAATGTAGTGATGGTTGGTTTAGCATGTGATGTTAAAAAATGATATAACAGAAAATAATGGTTTTGGTATAAGACTACACGATAGAAAATAAATGTCATGGAATTTTATGTTTCTGTTCCTATTCCTCCTTCGTTGAGTAATTGAATGAAATGTCTATCATTTATTCACTAAAATATATCAAAACTTTGCTGCAAAGGAGTTTGATGAGGGTGTTTTTTTTTTTTCAAATATCCGATTCAGGTATAATTCTTCCTCAATTTGGAAAATTCATGCAATTCGGATTGTCACTTTCACGTTCTATTTCGCAAATGAAAACAATGTACGAAACTTTTTGCTGCATTTCACAATCCCTCGAATCAAACGTGATTCCAGACCGTACAACAAGTCACGTGTTCACGTCAATAAACTATTATTTTTTACACTCAGAAATGGAACTTTTTACCGAGAACGAAATCATTCAAGTGCATTTCACAATATCTGTTTTACAGACTACTATCGATCGCTACCGTGCAGATGGAACTCCATTGCACAAGTTTTCTTGGATTCTTCATCGATAAAAACATTTCCTCAAGTTACTGCTCATCGTAACTTTCAAGTATTTCATCAACACTGTGACACATTGTCCTGTATAGTCATTAATTAGACTGTAGTTGTATAAATTCATGCCTTCCCCGCTTACGAAATGGAATCAGCACGTTCATGTAATGAGAATAGTTTCTTCCTAGATGAATCACAATGCTGTATTATTTTGTAAATTTTGTGTATCTCAAATAACGTATTAATTCAAATACATAACTGAGTCTCTTCTTCATTTCACGTTAATCATCGCGATCAAAGTTTCGATAGTTGTTTGGACAAATTGTTGGTGTGTCATCTGCGTATATTCATATATACATTTTCATTCCGATCGATTCCGGGACGGGCAAAAGAGGCATATATACCAGAACACGATAGGTAGTTAGGTACGTGCGACCAAGGAAACCTAGCGTTAAAATAAATCAATAAAATAGCGAGCGACCGTTGAAACGAAGGAACGAACAAACGACCAAACGAGTAAACCGTGAACCAACAAACGACCAGTGAATTTAACAATCAAAGTGACAGGTATAGTAATGAGAGAGAGAGAGATAATTAGATCTCAAAATGCATTCCTCTTCCTTTTTTTCTCTTATTCAATCCCTTGAAGTCCTAAAAGAAAGAATTCTTGATACCCGCCCTTGGTTCTCTCTAACACAACAAAAACTCGTATCCGTATACCCTCCTCTGGGAACTCGTATGTACCTTGGGAGACATATAGAAAAGTATGATGTTGTATTGCTCCTGATTCTTATATCCTCTCCTCTTTTGCTCTTCAAGTTTCGCCGTAGCAAGATGAGGCAAGTATATGGTTCATATACGTACATTTGTGTGTGTATCTCATGGCCAGGGTGGGGCGCGAGCGAGGCAAGGCAGCGAGGCAGCAAGGCAGCAAGGCAAAGGAGGCAAGACCAGGCGTGGTAAGGAGAGAGGGAGAGGGAGAGGAAGAGAAGAGGCAAGAGGAGCAGCCGGTCGAGTGAGAGCGAGCGAGGTCGAGACACGCGGCAGCTGTCTGGCGCCAGGGTCCCCCCTGTTCCCTTCAAACAGTCGCGCCGAATGCCACCCACCTTCGCCTGGTTGAGAGCGTGCGCGCGCGACGACGACCTATCGTGCCATTCTCAAACCTGCATATTCTTCTACTATCCCGTCGTCATCATCGTTGTCGTTGTCACGTTCTGTGCCATCGTTAAAAAGTGTCTGACCGATTCTTCGTACGATTTGGATAAGACCTCGTTATCCCTCGTTTCCTTTATTACAAGACAAAGGACTAAATATTCTTTTCTTCGCTTACATATATCGGTGACTCAACTTGGGGGAGAAAAACAAGATCGATCGTGATAAATCGGTACATGAATTTATCAGGATCGCAACGTGATGAGAAACCAATTTGGTGTGGGTAAAGGAAGGAGTCTTCACCCCAAACATGCATGTCGTTATTTTAGATGTAAATGGGTATTGAATATATAGATTTCAAATTCGAGTGTTATGCATTATGATTGAACGTTAACGGAATCAATAATACAGTCAAAAATGTGGATGATTTTTGAGTATTCGTGGAATACTGATATCGTTGTCTCTATTTTATATACTTTTGAATAAGATACCAGATACCCTTGCATTGTGCAAGGCGTGTGTATGTGTTTGTGTGTTTTATATGAATGAATCCTTATTAAAAAACCGAGAAGACGAATCGTGAAATGTACTATACTTTTGTCTAATTATATGAATTTTGACAATTTAATGAAAATATGGTTGTAAAAATTATCAAATAAAGATTTCTCTCATCATAAAGTTGATGAAAAAAAGTACATTGAATCATTGATTCATAAAATTCATAGATTCTACAATCTAAATACATGACCTCCCAGGTTGAAGAGAAAAAAATAGATCATGATATTATGATAGAAAATTGCGTTACATTAATTCGAAACTTTTTTAACGAGATATGATATTTTGCCTACTCAGTATATATAAATCTATATGAAGCATCGTTTATCATCGTTCATTTACCTCTGGCAATATGCCATTACCGATAGATTATAAAATTAGAGATCATTTTTTAGTTTAGAGCAGCCAAAAGGAACTCTGATAAATTACCATTGAAAATCAGATATTATATCGTGTTATCTGGTTTCAGGTTAGATTACTGTGACGAGCGTTTTTTCGGGACAATTTTTTTTATTATCATGTTCTATCTACTTTGAAAAACGTGTCAACATTTTCTTTCCAAAAAAACTTTCAAACTCGCCGAGTTACGCTATGGTTTCCACGCTTGGTCGAAAACCATGGTGTCCCTGGTTGAAGAACTTCTGTTGCATTTCATTCTCCATTTGAACACTCTTTTTTATCGAAAATTGACAAAAATCCACGAATCTTCACAAAAATCAGAGAAAATTCGCGAAGTTCAATAAAGTTGATCTAATTTCATCGAAATTTGTTGACTTTTCATTGGAAAAAAGAGTCCATCTTGTGAATCAAATTCAGGAACAGTCAACAAAATTTGATAAAACTCAATCAAATTCAAGAAATTCTTCCACCAGGGGTGCATGGATTTGCGCAAACCAGCCGTCCGACACAAAAATAAGAAATACACTCATTATCTATGTCCATTGACAGAAAAATGCACTGGTGGACTGAACATTCGTGGTCGCCAGGGTTTGAACAAAATAACCCAACCCAGTTTCACCCACTGAGTTTTCTTTGGAAAAAGTCCTCTTCGAATAACCCCGAAAAACCCTGAAAAATAGTGAAAAAGTTATCGAAGAAGCTATTATTTCCAATTACAATGAATTATTCAAAATTCACCTCCATAATTATGGATATAAGAAATTACTTCTGAAAGAAGCAAATGCGGGTGAAGTGAAATCCAAAGGATAACTATAATTACTGAATCATAATGGAATAGAACGCATTTCCAATCCATCTTATGGTTGATAAATAGAATATAATTACTGTTTAGTATCAAGATGTTTTAAGATCATTTGAAGAACAATATTGAATTGAAATGTAAAGTATAATTGTAGATTTTCAATTACGTATTCCACTTGTCATATCAAATGTACGTGATAAACCACAATGTATCCCATATGACACAAACAAATTATTCTTCAAGAATTGTGAATAGAATTCTTGTTGACCTCTTCTCAAACTGATGAATTCATCAAAAACTCTGAAAGCGTGAACTCTATTTCACAGCATTTCGGAAGAACTCGTTGAAGTTAGTGGAATAGAACATTTTCAGCATTCTTTATGAATTTATAACTTCGAAAAGAGTTCCACAAAAATTCTATTCATATTCTTGAGAAAGCATTCTTCGTGTGTTATATTGGATGTGAGACCGTGATACGAACGAACAATCAATTCGGATTTCAAATCAACAGAGCTATAAGATTAATCAAAACTACTCTCTAAGTCAGAAAGAGTGAAAAATCGCACGTTTCACTCCACTAAGTGTCAGAAGTGAGCCTGTCCGCTTCGAGTGATCTCTCACTCTTTCCGAGTGAAAAATTCACTCTAGCGTCGAAGTGGTTGTGAATTTCTAACCTCAAACCTTAGAATATCACTGTAAAAGAGTGGAAATTTCACTCGAAAATTCGACAGGCTCACTTCTGGCTGGCTAAAAAGTGAAATCTCACTCCAAAGATTTTAGAGAGTATGAGAAACATAAATCTGATAATATAACCAAAATGCCAGATTAAAAAAAAGACATGAAATCCAAAACAACCCAGAGAAACCCAAAAAAATTCACTCAATTGTAAAAAAAACTCTGGGTTTTTTCAAACTCTGGTGGTCACAACAAGTTGAAATTTGCTCCGATTCACCAGAAAATGTGATCGCGATGTCCAGAAAAAGTGGTTGAAACCGAAATTAACAATATTTTCCAGGTTAGACAAACCAGATGTTTTAACCAGAATATGTAGTTAATTTTGGCTTCGACCACTTTTTCTGTATATCACAAACACATTTCCTGGTGGATCAAACCAGATTTCAAGTTATTGAATGAGACTATGAATGTTTCAACCAGGTCGTTTTTCTGTCAGTGTTGTATTGGCTATCGTGCGACGAAACATTTTATTTCTCTTCTTCATTTTCCGGTGACGAGAAAATAAATTCCTGAATTTTGAGTGCGATTTTTGGGTCCAAATTACATATTATTATTCATAATAAGTCTCCCTCTAAGTCCTCAGAATGAATGCAACAAAATTTAAGTCGATTCGTTAATCAAATCTCTTCAAAGTTTTGGTACAATGAGAGGAAAATACAGCTGAAATCGAACGCATCTTTGTGTTTATATTTACAGTAACAATCTTATTCATTGAAGTAGCTGGGATAATGGAATTACAGCTATGCTGTGACTAAAAAAATGTAACAGAGTTAAAATTCAGCTATTTTTGGTTCGGTAGCTCGAAATTTTTATCTCGAATTTTACACGGAAAGACCGAGTTCATGATTATTAAACAGTTTATTTTTAACCCTCAAAAGATAAACCTGGGTCATTCGACTGTGTTTTATTGACTATCTTAGTATCAGGACCAATCGTTACATTGATGATTTATTATTTTTTTGAAACAATATAACAAAATGAACAAATGAAAACGTGGATGGAGGTGTACGAGATAAAGTTTCGCCAAGGCACGAGTGACCCATGTTTACCTTTCAAGGGTTAATATTCAGAAAAATGACTGTCAATTTCAAGAAAAAGAGGATCGCTGAAAAGTATTTGTAGTGAAAATATCAAAGGTTGATCGTCTTATTGTTATTTCTCACACTGAAACCATGAACTTTTTCCCTCAATTGACAGTCATTTTTCTGAATATTAATGAACTCGGTCTACCCGTGTAGAAGTTTCGAATTGTTTGGGCCAACAAAAAGAAATTATTTCTCCAAAATTTGATACCGATCTAACCCCTTAAAAGACTATTTTGCATTCTTCAAAATGTCAATTCTTTACGCATTGAGTCGTCAAAGGTACTGTTCTCTTTTCCTCATCTTACGAGATAATCAATTCTTTTTTTTTCCCAGACTTCTACCCTGAACACACACACACACACACATCCACAAATGCACACAAGCACAAGGTATATACAAATACGAAAAAGAATAACCGCCCACGTTTGAGAATGACGAACGTGTTCCCGCCTGGTTAGGGTGCACCCTTCTCAAACTTGTATTGCACATCCCGGGTTAGGCTTCCTTTTCACAGACGCCCAATATCACGAAGATTATTAGGATTTCAGTATAGTTTATGTTACACGTTTCTTCGGAAGCCCAACCGATTTTCTTTCCAAGAAATGCCCACGAATTCTTGAATTTCAAAGTGAAAATTTACGATTATGAAATTATTGGTTTCGTTGCTCGAGAGTGCACGATAAGATACATTTATTAACTGCTAATCACGGATAGAAGATATAAAATATGATGGATCGTACAACGCGAAGTGAAGTCGAAGAAGAGTTTTGATGAGATTTAATACGCTCTATGTATCTCGGAATGGAGAGTAACGAGTAACCAGTGTACTCAATCAGAACACATGAAAAACTAGAGTTCAAAGTTAGATCTTTAACACACTCGCATGACCTTCTTTGTCTTTCTCGCATTGAATCGACAAACGAACGCTTTCATGGTACATATATACTTGAAATATGAGCTGGATAGATTTATGGTTTTATAGATTTTCAATTGAAATGAAGATGGAAAAGAGAGGATGGTATGAGAAGAGATGTAAAGGTTACAAAAATATATATATAAGTATTGAACAAGGCGATCATAATATATCCGACAACGCATACCGTATCGCATTTTACGAAGACAATTTAAAAAGACGGATGATGTTCCGAGTAACAGCCGGCCCGGAATCTCTTTTCTCTTGATTTTTTTTCGTCCCTTCCCGTTGTCAGTGGTATGCACCGACTGTCGACGACCAAGACGACGACAACGACGACGACGTGCACCGACCAAACCAGCCGACTTTTCGAAGAACCGATTCTTATTCTCTTTTACGTGGCTCTCGACTTTTTCTTTTTCCATTCACCTAATTTCATTCTATGATTCAACTTCCGTTTGAATTTCGATCCCCTGAGAGATTTATATATGCAACCTAGGGTATATTTAACTCTTCCAAAGCCATATCCGAAACCCGCTGTGAGGGGAAAGAAGTCTCGAGTCTGACATTGTCGGGTCAATACCTAGAGAGGAATTATCGCGAATTATCGAAGATTATGCTGGTACATGTACAAAATATATATAATTCATACACGGTTGATCTTCCTTTGGAGCAGGTAAGTGGATGCCTCGGATGCATCATCAGTTGTCATCATACCTCAAATTGGTATTGCAATTTGATTCCTGAAAGAGCCTTCTCGAGATTGATATCAAGATCCTTTCTCCAATCACCAAATTACAGTATAGTATCAGTACGTGACATGACTCGAATTCTCGTCTATCCGGTTTTACCTCATTTTCCTTCTATGAGTTTTGAAAAAGGGGAAATAAACAATTACACGTTTGGACCTCGCGCGCCATGCTATAATCTACATTACGATAACATTTCCTTTTTTTCATCATCATCCTCATCGCCGTCGTCGTCGTCGTCGTCGTCGTCGTCGTCGTCGTCGTCGTCGTCGTACGAGGTAAATGACAAGAAAATGTTACACATTTAATTCTCATCTTCTATCATCGCGTCGAGCGAATGAAGAAGGTGAAAGAAAAACACCATGAAATCAGGTATAATTTCACAGCCGTGTTAACGAAATGACAAAGGGAAGAGATTCAATTCTTCGTAACGACTTCTATGTATGGAGCATCATAACTTAGCTTATAATGATTATTGAAGGGCTGTCACATACGTTTCATTAGTTTCCGAAGGAATGAGAAAGAGAGGAAGAAAGAAGGAAATGAAAAACTTACACAAAAAGAAACTATGAGAAAAAGAATCGTTCTGAGCAACGACAACGACAACTTTCAAGGTTAGCCACGTGGATATATATTAGGCGTAGCCACAGGTCAGTGGCGTAGTTAGTGGGCGCAAATCTGTATATCAAGTGAATGAGAAGTCTGTATAAACCGTTACGTCGTTTCTTCCCTTGATTTTATAAACAATCGATTTAAATTTAGTTTCGTTTGATGGCCTTCAGACTGTAATTGAACTATAAAGAATTTATCATAAACGAGGAGTGTATAAAATTCTTTACACTTCGAATGACCACACAATACAGTAGGATACAGGTACATACTAACTAGTTTTCAAGCAAGAAATGTGAAGAAATGTAATCCTTCGTTTGTTCTTCGCTCGGAAAAAATTAGACGAAAAACCAAAGAGAAAGAGGAAATTCTTAAGGATATAAAACGTATAACCTTGAGGACATAGTTACCTTCTCCATTGGTGGTAAGGGAGCCGGGAAGTGGCAGGAGTGTTGTACTGTTTTTGCACCAACGTCGTTGATCCCCTTCGCTGGGAGCACGATCTGAAAATAAACGGCAACTCTAGTGAAAAGCTCTTCTTCTCTCCTTACTTCGTAATTTACATCATGCTCTTTATTTTTCATTTCTTATTTAGCCACATTCCCTCAAGCTGGATTTATTTGTTTTTACTTTCTCTTACTCTCTCTTACCGCAATGATTATTCACTTGAAGATTCAATTTTTACATTACAAGCCTTTTTTTTCGTGAATGCTTTTCGAGAATATTCACCAGCACATTTATTTAGGGAATTTGTTTTCCCATTTTCCTCTCTTCGCACTCCAATTTGAATGAATTAAGGGGGGAAATACAATTAGAACGGCAAAAACGAAGGCATTTTTCTTCATGATTTTTTCTCCCCTAGAAGCTTGTATTTGATTTGAACAGAATTTTGCAGTGTTAATAATACTTTATTAAATTATATTCAGGTATTTTTCTTTTTTTCTGTAACGAAAACTTTCAATGCGCTCTTCTCGGAACGTGTTTTTCCGAATTGGCGGGGGTGATAACTAAAACACTAATGATCCAATCAGGATGAAGTTTTGGGGACATCTTCGTTATTATATTAGCTTCTAGATAAACCAAAAAAATTTGGGACCTTTGAAAAATAAAGTACTTTTTTTTATTGCAAAAATGACTTGAAGAAAGGGCTGAATTATCGATTTTCGCCTATTTTGCTCTACCAAATCGCGAATTGTATATTTTTTCCATTTTTTTTGGTTTAACTACGAATCATGAGTGTACTGAAGGTAATTTCTCTCGATTTTTTCTTTCCAGATGAAAATTACGGTCAACAGAACCCCTGCCGTCATCGGACTAGGTGTTACTTAAATCCTGTGTACGGTCGCCATTTTGTGGAAAAAAATTAAAAAAAAATTACCTTGATATACTTGAATAGTATACTAATAACACTAAAAAAGCTTATTCTATTCAAATATAAAACTCTAGGTGAAAAAAAATCATGAAAAATGCCTTTTTTATGTCGTTCTAATTGTATTTCCCCCCCTCAAGGGGGTATTTGGATCTAGAATTTTGGAAAAACCTTTTTTTTTCTTTTTGCATATTTTCATAGTTTAGACTTTTAAGAACATGTTTTCAGGAGGGTTTTGTGAGAAAATGTGAGTATAATGTGCCATTGTAACACTTACACTCTAAGAAGTCCGACTAAATGTCGCTGCATCTTACTTGAAAAATTTATTGCAATTCAGTCTATCCGATTGTGGCAGCATTTATTTTCAGCGCTTAGTTCCAGCTGGAATAGGGCTGGTTTTGGCTGTATCTTGAAATGAATTTATATGCAGAATCAAAGCGAGTTTTACTCTTTACTTGTAGACCGTTTGAAATTGTGCTCGACTCTTCAAACGCGTTCTTCTCGAAACGGTGTGCATGATATCTGAAGTTCTACTCAACCGATTTACTCGAAATTCAGCACAGTTCTCCTTTATATATTGCAGTTTCGTACTATGAGGAATTTTTTGAGAAATCTCTTCGTTTTTCATTTTTCTTTAAATCCCAAAAGGCGAAAAAAATCAGGGAAAAAACGTAACTGTTTCTTTAAACCACCGCCATTTTGTGGAAAAAATTTGTTTCCAAAAAATTCTTCGTAGTGCGATAACTACATCCTTCTTCTTCACGAATTTACAAAAAAAAATGTTTCTCAGATCACTAGGTGGACTGGAATCCTGCATACCAGGTCACGACAATTTTTTATGAGTTCCTTTAATTTTGATTTTTTCAATAATATTCCTAATGCTTTGAAATCTTAAAATGTCAATAAATAACTAGTGAAGAAATGGATGGTAAGAATATTTATTGGATTCTTTTTATGGCATCCGAAAAAACATAAAAAATTCGGGTGTCTAAACCAGAATACCCCCTTAAAAAATAATCAGTGATCGTAAATCAAATTGTTCTGTTCCCTGCAAAAAAGATTTTAATGACAATCAATGGACTTTCAATGTCGTCAATAGTTTTTCCCTTCATCATCGGAAATTACAGACCTAGCCCAAAGAGAATTCGTGTATTATCCAATCATATCTCCACGCTATGGCCAATGTGATTTACCCAGAGTGAAATTTCGTTTAGCCCACATATATCACGAGATTACATCATTGATTCACCGTTAACAAGAGAAGATTAAACGAATGCAGCTGAGGACACGGTCACGGTATTTATTCGCGAATAATATCTATGATTATGAATCATAAATACGACAAACCGCGGATTCTTCTTGAATATATTAATACAAGTGCTTATTACAAACTCCATATGATATACGACTCGCATGGATTTCAGTGAAAGGATAGTATACATAATAACAATCGTGTCACTTTAATACTATACGGAAATCCGTCATTGTCACATTGTTACACGATTATCAAAGAAGTTGCGGCATTTGCCTATGTGGGAAAGGTGCAAATTACAAACGGTTTGATGAATCATGAAATCTCGAGAAAACAAAGCCGTTGCAATCTCGTGGCATCGCATCAAGGTTTTAATGACGAATAGTCAAAAATAATGTTGTGATATGATATGCTGTCGAGACGAGGAGAATCGTTTATTTTTGTCGAAAAGAAATTCGGGGAAAAAAACACAACTAAGAAGTTTCGTTATTTCTGTAGCAAATCTGTTGTATATTTCAGTACCGTTCGTCGGCGAAGAGAGTGAATTAACCTTTGGAATCGGCAAATATTAATTAATCGAGAGAAGAAAACGAATAGAGAGCGAAACAGAGGCGAAATTCATTGAGCGCACGAAAGAATGACGTCAGAGGAGAAGAAGGAGAAGGATGATGATGATGATGATGATGATGGTGATGGTCGGGCGAACCGAGGCGGACGGTCGCATTCTTTCCAAATTCCAAAGACTCGTTCCTACGGGAACGAGTCGTTAGAATTTTCTGCTGCCAAACATCAGCTCTAGCTAGCTAGCTCCCGGTTATTAAAGAGAACAAAAAGAGAATAGAAAGAAATACAATGGGTTCGTTGAATTATTTATTATGCGATTATCGTATCGATGGTTTATAAATTTCTTCGAATATTGTTGTACAATTGAAACAAGTTTTGGTTCGGAAAATCAATTGTTTAATAGGGGTTTTAATTATGTTGTCGATTGTAAAAGATATTGGAAATATTCATTTCCAATTCTGAATGCTACAAAACTTTATGAAAGAGAAAAAAACCAGTGTGGTTTTATATTTTGTAACAGTAAAAGTGCTGTTATGAAATTATAGTACTCGCAATAACACGGAGAAGAACAGAACTCGAGAATATAATGATAATTGATTGAATAATTTAAAACGTTGAATTCTACAATTTTCCAAACCCTAAGTTTCTAGTTCATTAAACAAACAAAACAACCCAAGAACAAGTCTCAAATTTTTATAAAAATTCTTATATTCGCGAGTGTGATTTTCCCCCGTGCATCATTTTTCCTATTCCACGAAAAATACTGAATAACCAACCGAAGGATAAATAAAATACCATCTCAGATGATTAGACTCTGAGATTTGATTTTTAATACTAGTGTTACTTTATAAAACGAATTCGAGTACTCTAAACTCATATTTTACGTGAAAAATTAATACTCCCTGTACGGTAACAACAAAGTTCGTGCCGCTTAATCCGTAATGTGCGATTTAAAAGCGGCACGGACTTTATTTCTTTACACGTATGAAGCGTTCAAATTACCTTGCTAGGTCGTGTAGAATTGTTACTGGTTTGAATATATATGATAATAATAATCGTGACGATAGAGTGGTAATAAATCTTGTGGGAATTAACGTATGAATTTGCTGGGATTTTCTTCCCATCAAGGTGAATGACTCCTGATAGAAATACGAAATCAGAACATTCAGAAGCTTTATCGCGAAATTCAGTTAATCCGTGTTTGAATATGTATCAATGCTTCGATATATCGTTCTTATCTCTGATATCAATGAAGAAATAATACGGATAGGATGAGAAAATTGTATGAGCATTTACTTTATGATATGAATTTTTTTTCTGCATGTATATATAAGACGAATAGGAAAACTTTACTGTAGGGTATGAACACTATATTTTTGATGGTGTCTTTTCGTACACTATGGTAATTCAATTCAAAATGTATAGATTTATAGTGAAAGTAAAATGCAATTCTTTTCTCGATGTTTCAGTCGACGAATTTTATCCACCTTTGAATGGAAAAAAACGAACTGTTGATGTTATTGGAGCACGAAATGAATATATGTTTAATTCAAACCGAAATGACTGCTAAACTTACCGGAGAATTTTCTATAGATTGATAAATAGTATCAAAGGAAATTGTATGCAAGAAATACAGGATAGGAAAATTCTAAGTAAGTCTGATGAATTTCAGTTGAATGGAATTGAATCTACTATCGATGAATCGTGTAGAACATTATTCGTAGTTAATTCGTGCTAAAATCATTGACGAATAGGAAAAATAAAAGAGAGAGAAAAAAAATACATGGAAATTTCAGAACGATTCGAACGATCGAAAAAGCATAAAATGTTGATTGTCTATTTTCAAGCTCGACAAACTCCAGACAAACTTTTTTTTTCCTTATATTTTATTCACCAACAATCTGATAACATACGATTATTTGCACAAGGTCATCTACCATATGTGTTACTGAAAGATATCGATATTGCAACATTAGCCAATTTTCGTATTTCATTTCGTTACAAGCGATTGAATAAAATTCATTCATCAGCGTATAAAATCAGGTGGCTGCATGCAAATAATCCAATTTCGTTGCTGATAATTTTCCCCTTCGATAAAATGAAGCACAAGATTTGACATAATATTAGTTCCGATATTGTGGTTTCTTTCGAGGAAGTGATCAAATCGAAATCATTGTATTCGCTGTTTCCGGATGAATTTCTTGTTTTGGAAATTTAAATCACAGAAATCTCATTGTTTTTGCAGTCAATGGTTGAACCGTGTAATGGAATCAGTGAGATTTCACTGACGCACGAATTTTTGTTTTCTTAGTAAATTAAAAACAGGAAGGTTTGTGAAATGAATTTTTACACAAAAATATAGAAGATTACGAATATTGTGGAAAAAATAGTAGGTAGGATTGAAATTTCAAACACTTAAGTGAATACGAGCGGTCCAATTCTTTCGAGACAAAGTACGTGAAAATGCGTGCATCGATTCAAAATATCTCTCTGTACAGCATTTCTTTAGCATCTCAAGAAATGCTGTACAGAGAGATATTTCGAATCGACGCACGCATTTTCACGTACTTTGTCTCGAAAAAATTGGACCGCTCGTATCCCCTTAACGTTAAATTTTATAAAGCGTATAGTTAGAATTCAGTTATTCATTCAGTTTCTGGTTTAGCGAGCAAAATAAGAAAACGTAGTATATTTCTTTTTCCTCCGTGTAACTGAATCAGTGACTTTTCACTGCCAACATTAATTGACAATTACTGATTCTTTAATTCATATGCATTATCTCGCAGTGATTGATTTTCCACTGCAATCAGTGAGATTCCACTGATTCAAATTTAGGGAGAAGGGATCACGGCTACACGTTAGAGATTTTTTGAATTCAATTTTGTAGATTTTGTATGCAAGTGATGTGGAAAATTTCTTAGAGTGAACTTTCAACTTGCTTCAAAAAGTGAAATTCCATTCTTAAGGAGTGAAATTCATATCCCAAGAAATTTAGACAGCGCAAGACTTCTAATTCTCATTCGATAATTCAAGATTTTTAATTGCTCTCGCGAATGGTATGATGACAAATACAACCGAAGGTTTTCAATGAAATTACGAAGACGTCATAGTGATCTCATTGTTGTGCATATATGGATTTAGTCTCGGAGAAAAAATTCTCACAGTTTCTCATTAGTAATTATACGCGCAATTTAACCATCAAAGATACGATTCGAATGTTATTTGTCGTCAATGATATCACCGGTACGTCATTGTGATTAACTGGTGTTTCTTAGGTACTTGCAAGTCCCACAACCCCACAGTCAAGGGCGGGATCTTCTTAAATCATTTACCGGTTAAACGGGCCACGCACCACCCGACTAAACCATAAATAGTTCACCCGCTGAGGTCTTCTCTTCCCAGCATGCGGGCTGTAAGCCACTTTCCTGTGATTACACCACTTCACGTGGATCTTTCCAACGATCGGGACGGGATAAATCTCGTGGGCGGTTTATTTCCACTCTTTAAATTTGAAACAGTGAAATCTCATTGATTGCAGTGAAAAATCGACCACTGTGAATCAGTGCATATACAATGCACAATCAGTGAATATTAACTCATCTTTATGATGGTGAAACAGTCAGCCGAATGTCATAACTTTTTACACGAAACTTTTATCAACAATTTAAGCTTCTAAAACGTTTAACCGAAAGTTACAACAATCGGCTGCTAGCTTTACTGCTGCAAGTTTCAGCTTCATCTGATCTTTGCAGTGAAATCTCACTGATTCCATTAGTTAGAAACACTTCCAATTGCATAACCAGTGACTATTAACTGATTCCTTTCAGCACGGAAAACATACTTTAGCTGCAGCAGCTAAGTAGCCAGCACAGACACGGATAGCCATTAAATTAGCTCCTGCAACTAAATTTAATGGCTGTCCGTATCCGTCCTAGCCACTTAGCTGATGCAGCTAAGTTATTTTTTCCGTGAGTGGTCGACTTTTAACTGCAGAAATAGTGTGATTTCACTGATTTGAATTTGGAGACCACGTTACTATTTCAATTATAGATGGAGCTGAAATCAGCGGTCGATTTGAATATTTTTCACACGAGAAATCAATTAAGTGGTTTTTAACTATCCCTAGCAGAAATCACTCTAGTAATTCTCTAGGCCTTGCGAGGCCTCACCAGGCCCTTGTGAGGGACTTGCAAGGCCTCGTAAGGCCTTATATTCGCCTAGAGAATGACTAGAGTGATTTCTACTAGGGATGCAACCTCCTATTGAGCGAATTGAATATTTGATAACACACCTTCAGCATAAGTTACATCAATCGCACGGTCAAACGTCCGACCGAATGTGGTTGCATTTTACTTGAAAACGTGACTGACATTCAGTCTTTTCCATTGTATCGGTATTTGTTTTCGGCACTGACTTCCATTGAAACAGGGCTAGGTTTTAGTTGCATCTTAACATCAGCTTAATTCCAGGATGAAAGTAAGTTTTACTTTTCACCGTACGATTAGCTTGCTAGTTTCAGCTTCATGCTGACTACACACGACTAGTTCGTGTTATGAAACAATAATACGCAAACAATCCTGGTTACTGTAGTAAATTCGAATCAGTCGTGTCTCTACACTACAGTCTTTTGTTTACACGATGATGCGTGTTCACTACAGTAACCAGAATTGTTTGCATTGTTTTGTAACACGAACTAGTCGGGTGAACTCCAGCACTCAGTATTGCAAAATTTTCTCCGTGTAGGTGAATTTTCCGAAGCTGAAAGAGTAATCATTTCATTTTGTTGAAATGAGAATTGATTTTTCAGGCACTCGAAAGCGAATCCATCTTCTCGTTCGGGCGGAAATTTTCACTCTTTCGAATCAGACCTTTGAAGCATCGCAGATCACTGTGAAAACAAGAACTTGAATTTCATACATTTTAATGTCCATGCACGCAAAAAAATGAAATAGCTGTGGCAGCTGCTCACTTTTTTAGCAACCTTTTTTCACTACTGTAGCCAAAATAATTTCAGCCATAGGCTATAGCCTAGCAGAAATTAGCACAGAATCAACGTTGGTTTCGAGCTTAGATGCCTCGGAACAACGTTGATCCGGTGTTGATTTCTACTAGGGTATGTTTTAGCTACCACAGGAGGAATTCGTAGCTGTAACTGCACAGAATTGGTGATTGATATTTGGATAGCCAAATAATTCAGCTGTTGAATTTTCGCTGTGGCTGTCACATTTCTTGCTTCTACCGCTAAGTTCGTATCTGTGACAGCTAAAAAATAGCTCCTGTGGCCAATAGCTAATTATTGTTTCCGCGTGTTTTCAATGAACATGCAGTGATTGATTTCGAATGCACCTCAAGTCATTGTACATCTGGAACATGCGTTGAAACAAACGCAAATTAATGACTTCGTGTGCATTGAAAATGTGTGAAATTTAAGCTTTTGTTTTTACAGTGAGTGAAAAAAGAACTTACACAGTAAAAAAAATTCCGTCATTGCGTAAAAAAGAAGTACGTGTCAAAATTCAAGTGTTGAATATTTAACTACGTGTTAAAATTCAAGTGTTGAATATTTAACACTTTTGTTTGTTCATTCAACACACTGATCAAATGCTGTTCGATCGATTCATTTTCAACACATTAAAATGTTATTCGAGTTCAAATTAACACTTCATAAGTGTCACTCTGGAATCAACACACATTGAGTGTGAAGAAAAATGGTTAACATTCGCTTGTGTGTTGAATTTGACGAAAAATTTTTTACTGTGTAGTTGTATAGTCATCAAATTCTTTTGTTTATTATTACTGGGATTTGATATTATAATTAAATCGTTCTCTCAGTGCGATCTCATCCGGACTGAATGAGAATTCTTAATTTTACACAAGTTGGAATCGTTCATCGAAACGAATTGATGATCGAGTATCAAATTACTCAGTTGATTGAGACCCAAAATCTTGCAGTACATTCTTTAAACGATATTTCTATTCCCAAGGAATTAATCCGAGAAAATAAATAACGACGATTTCTGAGATTTTTTAAGTTAGAATTTTCGTTTTGTTTCTAAAAACCATTCGAACTTCAATAACATAATTCTCAGGCATTTGGATGTTTTTTTGAATCCAGTTTTTACCAAAGGTCTGTGTTAGTTCATTCTCAGTATCGTTAAGAGCGAGACAGGGACTCAACAAACTATTCAATTGTACTTTGTTCTGTACATGAATTCTATACGCGGGAAATAAATACAACCTTGAAATGGCTTGACTTTATAAGAAAGGCTGTTCTCCGATCGGCTCATCACTTGTTCATTAAGTTTTATCCAACAAAAATAAAACTTTTCACAACTCATCTTGCGAGGGCATTTTCGCGTCATTGCAACAATGCGGTAAGTATGCAGATAACATTCAATACACTTCCCACATAATCGGGCTAATTGGAAGCAGAAATTTGCCACAACGGCCACCAAACGCGACGGATTCGATCTAGATATGATGAGTATTATTCTTTTGTGCATTTAGAGGAGATTGTACATACATTTTAGCGTCGCGTCGATTTACGATGAATATGTCCTTCGTATATGTCGTATTCGTTGGAATTTACGCTTTTTTCCACGCTTTGCTTTGGATCGTGTTTAACTATCGATAGGAAGGGGAAAGTTACATGCTTGTATTTGCGACGATAATATTATTCAATGATATTGAGAATTTTTGTTAAATTCAAACTCATATTAGAGAACTAAATTAAATCTCAAATTTACTGTGCATTAATGAATTGAATTGACATCCAACTGTTCAATGATTTCCACAGGATGTTACTGTCTCTTTCTCTTTTTGTCTCTTCCTCGAAAACACTTCACGAATAAGCAACAAGTGGCTATGCCGAGTTTTATCTCCGAGTCTGTGAATCGTGCCGTGGCAACCCAGTTCTCTCTCTTTCTCTCTCTGGTTCCCAACGAGAGAAATAAATCCAGAGGAGATGTTCGTAGCATATCCTGTGAAGGTCAAATTAACTACCAACTACTTCCTAATACCGGGAATGGATCTTTTTCTATCCTCTTTAATACCAGAGGTAAAAACCCACGACGTCTGTTGGTTGGTTGTTTCGTTTCCGAGTTGATAATTTTTAAATAATGGACTCTTCGAGCTTGTATTGCAGATGCCAGATAAACGTTATACTTTTCATGAACTTGTTTCCTTTAATACAAGCATAGTAGAGATCTAAAAACTTGATAATTTTTCAAAGTACTTATGGCGCCTAGGATCAATTATTGTGGCATAAGAGCGGCCTTAATCGTTGCTAGATTGATCTATTTTTATCGTCATATTTATTCCAAATACTTCGTCATTCGTTGAATTTCAAACAAAAACCGGATTAAATTTCTAAGTACTTTTAAAATGATTAATCCCTCCGATCAAGATTAAAAACACATTAAGAAACGTTATTATAATTACCTTCGGGTCTTAATCTGTCAGCGATAAGGCAGTATGGGGGTGGCGGCGACTCTGAAACAAAACAAAAGAACACTTGATGAGTACTACTTAATGATTTAGAATTTTTCGTTCTTACGTTACAAACAAATCATAATTTTCTCAAAAGCCCTGTATTATTCCTTCCTCGAGTATTTGAAATTACAATTCCAATGAAACGCATGTAATAAATTTCAAATACTTGGAATAATATTCGTAATAATAATTCTCACTTGTTGAAATTTGAATTTGATACTTAGCTAGAACTTCATTCACTATTTTTCCATTTATTCCGAGAATTCAACATGGTGCGACTATATATCGCTATTTAAGTTTCAGGCAGATTGCCAATTCGATGCTACATTGTGAGTCGAGATACCACATTGTGGCATTTGACGATACTTACAGATTCTCCAATAAATTTTCTGAGACGAAACAAGAAATTGTAACGCGTAGCAATTAATCTGTCGCATGATTCAACATAGATTCAATTAGTATAGGACAATGTAGTTGAGGTTTTCCTCTCTACGTCTTTTTATCTTATAAAACATAAGAGAAAAATACTTAATAATAAATCTTAGCGACTGAAAATACAGAACTATTATAAGAAGGAAAAAAAAAATATAGAATATATGCATTCATATCGAGAAGTGCATTGAAAGGAACGAGAGATAACAATGACACCGACGACGAATATTTCAAACATCAAGGTAATCCGAAGAGCGTGAGTAGAGTACATACATACATATATACACATACATTCGTGTGTGGCGCTAAGAAAATCAAATGGGAAACGCCTTTCTTCGTTTATGTATAGCATGTATAATGTCATACAAACTTCATCTTTCTCTTTCCTTCTCAGTTTTCAAAGCTTTTTTTTCTCTTCATATCTCTTCAGAATGTGTCTGTCGTGTGCTATTTGTGTAACGCGATACTACTCCTCTCCTAGCTCTTGAAACTGTGAGTAACTCATCAAGCATTGGTGACTGGTTTGATCTTTGTACAACATCTTGTTTATTTTGACCCTTCGGAACCATAATTTTTTTCTCTGTTCTTTTCAAAGGATTATGATTATTCCTCTTTCAGCGGCGGCCAAAGCTTTTGAAAAAATATGAATAAAAGTAGGGAGAAGATCCCATCGAACGACGAATGTCTAATATTATACAGTACCGTTAAAATAATTATTTCAAATGTGGTGAGTCCGGAGTCGATGTGGACGGAGACTATTAACGATCATCGTTTCGATCCCCACGATCCTTTTCCTTCATCCGGCGCGACATACTGCCGCCACGTTTAATAAAGTCAACGTGTCAGACACGACAACGACGCACCTCTCGAACTTCAACTCAATGGCGCCACGGCAAGATTAATTTACGAGAGAACCGTGTCGAGAGATTGGAACGCTCAAGCCTCGGTACCGTGATTTTCGAACATTACAACCGAAATCTGGTTCAACGAGATATCAAGATGACGACAAGCGTGATCGTATGGACAGAAACACCTACACGCTCGCTATACGCGTACCAGCTATATAGCGTTCATGTTTATTTCATAATTAACTACTATATGCGTTTATCAGAGATATTATTTATTCAAATATTCTTCCGTAATGAATAGATCCTCACTTTCGTATATTTTTCCAGATAAATTTCAACATCGCGAATCGATAATTTAAGAAACAATTTGGCGCCGACACTCGAGAGCTGGTTTTAACATTGATTTATATCGAAATGCGTGTGGTCTTCGTGAATTTTTCTTGTGTTTTCTTTTATCATGTTTATGTATCGAATATCGTACATTTTTTATAACCCCAGAGAGGTTTTCGAGATTTTTTTTTCTTTCTTTCTTTTTTTTTTTTTTTCATCAAACTGAGAAAAGAGAAAACCAAATTTTCTAGATAGAATTCTCTTATAATTAATATTGATATCAAAATGTTTTACAGAGCAATACTAGGCCAATTGAAGTTAGATAAAGAGCTAAGAGAATGGGAAAAGATCGATCTCTAACAGTTCTGATCGGCTTTAACTGTAACAGATTCTTGTTGGTACGTGCTCCGGGATATTGGAGTTCACTAGGTTAGGAAGACTCAGGACTCTAATAGAACTTCATCGAATACTAATTCTCAAGTACAGTTCATTGAAATAGATTTACAACTTTTCACTCGAACAAAAATTTAATTAATTGTCCTTAAATTGAAGAGAAATTTTAGCATTCAAAAATTAATACTCTCACAACTTTTCTCTCTCTTCAAAACTGTTACGAGGAACAAAAAAACATGAATATCGAGAGTATACTTGACCGTTCAATACGATAATACGGGAGAACAATAATAAGTTCGCATTTGACACGCATATTACTCCTTATAAATAGTTTCATTTATCAACGTTTTATCGATCCATTTAACGTTCATCGTGTTAAAAATTATTCCGAGCCAGAATTATCATTAATCGTGAGCGTTTTTCATTTTATTCAAAATGCCATGTCATAATGGGTGAGTTTATTGAAGATTTATTATTCACAAATCGATTTGTCATCGATGCTTGGGCGAATGGGTGGATGAAGCTTTTGTTACGCAAGCGGTGTTCCGACGCCTACGCGATTTGCTTTCATGTAGTTGAGTGCATATAATTTGTCATATGTTATTATGAGACATATATGGTGGGTTTCTGTCATTTGCTACTGGTTCATGTCAACCATTTTATCGTATAGATCGCGTTGAGTTATGTGTTTTCATTTTTAATTTGGATTGAAAAATTGAAGGTGAGTGACCGAGAGTATTTGAAACTATCATTTTTTGTTTCCTGAACTCCCTTGAATGGCTCTTTTCCGTCAATTCTGGAGGAATTTTTGCGCTGAGGAGAATCAAAATGCAGTCAACTACGCAATTAAGAACTGAATAAATTCAAATACGTAGTTGAATCAACTAGATATTGGACTTGATTCGGTTACTAATTACGTTTGAATTGTGTGTCTCGCGTAGTTGAGTGCACTTTTCGTTGTCTCAATATGTGCAACTCTGGATTGATTACACAAAGCTATGAAAATAAAGAAATTGAATGAAGCTGAAACTAGTGGCAAAAAGCTGGCGGCCAATTGATATAACTTGTGATAGCATCATTTTATCAAGTACTTCAGTGGCAAATCCGTTTGGTTGAAAGCCACTCAATCAATTCCTGATATGAAGAATATTCGAATCAATCTGAATTAAAAGTTATAACAATCGGATTCAAGCTTCGGGCCGCTAGTTTCAGCTTCATATAAATTAAATACACTGAGAGAAAAGAGGGCATGAAAACTACAATCTTTTTCAACGGATTGAAGACATCGCGGATCGTAGAAGATAATGGCTCAACAATAGTTCAATAAATTACTATTTGGAGAAACAAAAGTACTATTTAAATAGCAATTGATTGAACTAATGTAAAGTGATTATCGATGTCTACAATCTGTTGATAAAAATTGTAATTTTTACGCTTTTTTTTCTCTCAGTGTACACTTTTCGAATCACTGATTGTAGATTGTTGGTCTGGTCGAGTAAAACCCCCTTAATTTTAGGATTTTACACCCTTAAAATTTCGATTTATCGTTCAAAAATTAGTTTCTGGTGCCTCATCTCATTTTTAAATTTCTAACTCTGTCGTTTTTCAATCGATTTCAAAATTCCAAATGGTTTCTGAAAGGTGAATGTTGGCACCTTTGGAACATAATTCATTGTTTTCCGTTTCAAATGAAAATTCGAGGAGATTTTTCCAAACAAATCTGAAATTTCCGCCTGTTCCTACTCGTTTTTTTTGAATTTTAACAATTGTTTTATGCCAGAGTGATCGGAAAAAAATTCTTCAACTCACAAGTTATTGAATTACGTTCACTTCTAAGTGAAATCAGTGCTAGATCATTTAAATTGATTGAAAATTGTCGGAGTTGTGAAATTTTTGTGCAGCAAAGGAGAATTTCGCTCTTGCAATAGGACACTTGATGTTGAGTGTAATTTTGAAATTGATGTATAATTCACAATATCTCACGTTTGAAGGCAGTATTATCACAGAGCGAGAATCAGCTGCTGGAAATAATGGAAAAGATTCTGCGTTTGATCAATTGCAACGAATATCAATGGCTGATTATCTCCAACTTGAAAGTTCTGACAATTTTATTCGGAATACAAGGAGGCTATACTAAATTTCCCAGTTATATTTGTGAATGGGGCCACCTAGGAAAACTTTTTAAAAAGCCCACAAAATGTTGTTTATAGGAAAATAGGATTCAACATGTGTATAAAAGTTTATTTCCTACATTCTTGCCTGGGATTCTTGTTGAAAAATCTGGGAAGATTCAATGACGAACAAGGTGAACTATTGAACGAAGAAATTTCAGCAATTGAGGAACATTTTGAAAAAAAGAGCAGAGTTAGAATGTTAGCCAGTTCCTGCCCAATGGGAACATCAAGTCAGATTCATGTCAAGATTTTCGCCAAAGTGATCATTTTTTCGATAAAACGTTCGGAAATTGTTGAAAGAAAACATGGGCCAGGTGAGGCCTCATTTTGCATGATGCCCCAAAATCGGGTCTCATCTGGCCGATTCTTTATTTCAAAAATTTCGGAACATTTTGTCAAAAAAGTGATCCCTTTGGCAAAAATGTTAACGTAATTGTGACTTATTCTTCCAGTTGGGTGCTGGTCGCTCTAACGTGAACCTGACGATTGATTTTTGAAATTGAAAAGATCAAGGAAACATTTTTAACAGTTGTAAAAGTACATACTGATGGGTCGAGGGAATATATGAATAACGAAATGTGTACAATATATATGTAGAATATATATATATAATTGAAGATCAATTGTCTTATTACACTGAAATTTCTTGTCCTGGAAAAACTGATTCAACTCTGCCAATTTTCAATTGATTTCAATGATCAACCACCCATTTCACTCAGAATTGAACGCAATTCAATAATATGTAAGCTGAAGAATTTTTTCCTTCCAAATATTCTGGTCCACAAAATTTGTTTAAAATATACAAAATGAGAAACCACAAATAGATGGAAATTCTACATTTGTTTGAAAAATCTCCTCGAATTTTTGTTTAAACGCAAAGAAAAATAAATATGTCTCAATAGTGCCAACATTCCCCTTTTATAAACCGTTTGGAATTCATGAAGCTTAAACTGGCAGCCGCAAAGCTAGCAGCTGATTGTTGTAACTTTTGATCAAACGTTGTTGAATCTTTGTTCCTCGCAGGAATCGATTGAATAGCATTCCAGTGAACGTTTGCGGAAAAAAATGTTTAGCTGTATCAGCTAAATTTTAGCTATCATGGCTAAATATTTCGTTGCAGGAGCGAAAAATTTAGCTGATAGAGCTGAACATCTTTTTCCGTGTTTCAGATGCTCGAAATTCTCAAAAAAAGTTTCATGTAAGAAGTTATGACAATCGGCTGCTAATTCTACGGCTGCCAGTTTCAAAACTGGCTGAGTTAAAAATTTTCAAATGGGCGAAATATGAAGCTGAAACTGGCACCCGTAAAGCTAGCAGCCGATTGTTATAAATTTTTACAGAGAATTTTAGGTACCTAGTTGGGACAACTAAATGTTAGTTGCCGCAGCTAGATTTTTATTCACGCTAGCTAGACTCTAGTTGGGGTAAATAAAAGGCTAGCTGTCTGAAATATGAATAAAATGGTTTATTCAATGGGAATAAAAAATATAGTCGTGACAAATAAAATTTAGCTAGCAGAACTAAATTTTTATCCACAGTTACTAAATTTCCTAGCTGTCGAATATTCGAATAGACCTTTTCTCTCAGTGCGATTTCTGGTATAAAAAAAGCTTCAACAACGTTTAATGAGAACTCACAACAATCGGCTGCTAGTTTCAGCTTTATGCGAAATCACCAAAAACCAGTTTTTTTGACAAATTCGAAGGTACTTTTCATACATGATTTCGTGCTGTACTTGACTAGACCCGCAGCCTCCTCCAACTTATTTGCAAAGTGGAACAATCAGTTTAGCATTGGGATGTTAATCCGAAATCGATTCTTTTGTACGGAAATTATGTCGAATCTTTATTCACAGATTGTACAAATCTATAAAAATTAAATACTTCCTATAATAAAGGAATCCATTCCGAATCACTACTCCCAGTTTTTTAGCAACGTGTAATTAATATTTATTGAATATAAATATCAATTTTTCTCTCCATTTGCCTTTTCCGACATGCATTCATCAAATTTTTAATTCTTTTTTTATGATGCCTTACTTATCATATTTGACTCCACGAAGGATGAAACTAGGAAACACCAGAAAAAGAACATAAAAATCAATTTTCAATAATTAGTAAAAATTCTTTAAAAATCCCGTCAAGGAGAGTGTTGAAATCAACCTTATCTGCTTCACCTAATCGTTAAAAGAATGTTTTCTCCGATTAAAAGACGTTAATCCCCATCTCGTGATCAATTTTTATAATTTTCTCAAGCACGGATATAACATTTCCTGTATTCTTTTCTTCCCAGAAAGAGCATCTGATTTTACTGATATATCTAACATGCTTTCTATGACCACGTAACTACGTGATTTTCGTCACTTTCAATCTCTCCTTCCCTAGAATAAGCTGTGGAGACCACTAAAATGAGGGGGTTCAAAGTGACGAACATCACGTAGACCTCGTACCACAGCATCATCCTCAAAACTCAACACATTTTCAAATGTGAAGTGTTATATTCTGTAATCTGTCTACCACAATCCCGCTATATTTTTCCTATTCCACCTTATTCCAATTTATATAGAAATAAATAAATTTGTAGGTATCAAAGCCTCGTTGAGTATTCAAAGCATTGTAACTATGACCACTCTGCGGTATGTGTGTAAATAAACTATTGGCATTCGGTATCCAAGACGTGTGATAATTCATTTTGACAAATTATTCAAAAATACTTGACTATAATCCAATATTTTTGATTAATTCTTCCACAAAAAGATTGCTTATTCCTTCACTTTTGTGGTTTGAAATTCCTCTAAAATTCTGAGAATCTACTACATTTTCTTTTGTCCGTTCTCATAGATTCTACAGAAGGAGAAGCAGAGGAAGAAGAAGAGGAGAACCACAGTTTTGAATATTATGAAAAGGGAGAAAAAATTCTCAATATCCTTTAAAGAAATACCTTGGAAATGTTAGCACATCAGAGACGCATATATCATTTGGGGTTTCGAACTTAAGCTCTGGGGGGGGGGGGGGGAATGCTTTACTTAAGAATTGTTTCGCATCCTTTGAAGTCCTTTGCTAGCAGCCTATAATCAAGTGAATTTGGCAAAAAAGTACGTTTGGATGGTTTCCAAAGCGTATTTCGAGTGTTGTTGTTTGCAATCGCGTGGATTGAAATAAACATTACAGTTTCCTAAAATATCATCTGAATGGAAAAAACAAAGAGGCGACTTGAAAAGTACTGAACGGAGAAGAGTTCTACCGGTTAGATGTAATATCGCACTTAGGGGGCAAGATAGTCGGTGCGATGGTATGGGACATTCTTGGCGGTGAAAAAGAAAATAACAAAGTGTATAACTTAGAGCGGTATCGTGTCTCATGTCTGTCAATTCGTCCCTCTCTTTCCCTCTCACTCTTTCCCCCCCTGGTATATTTCTTTTTCTTCTTTTTTCAGTCACACAGCACACAGAGAGTTCGGCTTGCCTCGGTTCGGTCAGCTCTCTCGGCTAATGCCGGCTGGCCTCGACAATTAGCTGGCGCCAGCAATGACACGCAGCGGCGCCGGGCTGTACTGCCTCTTCCTCCTGTCCTCACCGCTCCCTTCTCTTTTTCCTGACCTCAAGTCTTTCCCCTCGTATCCTCTTGTCTATCAGCTTCTTTCCAATGCATATACCTTACCCTTCTTTCATCCCACTTTAATATCTACTTCTCCCTCCCTGCCCCTCACCCTGCTCCCTCTTTCTTTATTTAATACACGTTCCACTACGTTGCTCGTTACACTGACGACCAAACCAAACACCACACATGTTCTCAACGGCGCCCTGTCCCGTCCTCAGACATAATACTCCCCCCCCCCTCCTCCTCCTTCTTCTCTTCTCGCGACACATTGCATGCACATCAGGAACCGGGGAACAGATCTTCTCCTATCTCTTTTTCTCTCCTTTATCCTTGCGTATTTGTTTCTTTTTCCCCTCTCCGCCCCTACTGGTCTCTTCTTTTTCTCCCTTAAGCGTAGCGGAGGCCATGTACAGAGAGTGACTCGCGCCGAATATATATACACTCACGTATACAACACTATCTATTTTTAGATCCATTTACTTCTGCTCATATAATAAATTTCATTGTAAATGTGTGCTGCTGCTTTGATACACACGTATACGAGTGTGTACACCTGAGATATTATTCTTCAATGATGCGTGTACGTGTATTTGTTCGATACCCAGAGGTCGTTCCTAAGTAAAATCGAAGAAAACAGGTTTGCGAGTGTATTAATAACTTTCATTCGATATGTGTGAAAAATCTCATGGGGGTACGGATTCCCATCATTTTCCTCCTCTCTTCTCTCCTTTCAAACTCAACGTCCTTTTCGATAAAATTTATGTACAATCGTGTGAGAGGTTGTCGACAGCTGCGGAACTCCCTGCTTTCTTCGATTTTTTAATTCTGGAAGTAAGAAAGTTCTCATTCACAGCGAAAATGACAACTTTATGGGGAAAGGGGAAGGAACCACACAGAATTTTCAGTAAATTCGGGAAAATACTTTCACCAAAAATGAAGAGACCCGAGAAATTCTTTATTCCCCACCCGTACCAATTGAATTTTTCCTAACTCTTTATTCATTCGCGAAAAAAAGAGAGGGAGAGGGAGAAAAGTAATGCCAACGATGAAACATCAGTATTGCTTCCTTACTTGACAGAATAAACACATTAAAATTCCTGCATAGAATATCGTGTATGACCTCAACCGAGAATCTCGTGTCACCGGTGTCGTAAGCACATAGAGCAAAAAGAGATTGCACGGAAGACGGGAGCAAATGTATGTACAACTTGTGCATACATAAACTCTCTTTTGTACATGAAACGGAAAAAAAAGGTATTCAATTTATTGTCAAAGATAAGAATCTACAGCCATGGGTTTCGAAAGATCATTATAAACGCTGGCACCATGAAATTAGTCTCGAGGACTCGTCGATGAAGGAACATTTTTACTAAACTGAAAAACTAATCGGACCAAATCCTTCTCCCTTATCTGAATCGACCGTGTTATTCCGCTAATTCCGAATGTAAATGGACGGAACGCATTAGAAAAACAAATGTAGAATCTACTTATAACTAATCATTTACATTAGACTTGTGACAGGAATATTAGACTCGGGTGTCACTACGGAATCTATTGAATCTTATTTAATATTGAACGGATATTATGATCATAATCAGTCTCGCGAATTCTTATCGGAATGGTGTCTGTCTTATATCATTGAATGAATGACGCGTAATTGGTTGCTTGTCGATTTGCATGATTCAAGAATGCACATATTGAATGAAACATACGGCGTCTTTGGAAGTTCACTTGAAAACGGGTTAAACCACCGTCGCCTGTCGTCGTCGTTGTCGTCGTCGTCGCCGGATTACGTAAAGGTGTGCATTTTACTGGCGCCTGTCGACCATGTCTCTCGATAGGACAACTGTGATAGCTTTTTTGTGTCATAAAGATATCCGAAGGACAAACAAATATATGAAAATTAATGGACTAGCGGATTTTATTAACTCTTCTGGCGTCTTGTCGCGTTAAAAACTATCCCCCTCTCCGCTCGAAGCGTTGGAACTTGAAGCATGAAACGCTTAGATCAACGCATTTTGACCCAAATTTTATTAATGAATTATGTTGCTCAAATTTGAATCGTTCAATAAAACGAAATCCAATAACTCAATATTTATTCTTTGAATGATGTTTCTAATTCGCAAGAGTTGATTCGAAAAGATGAATAACGATGATTCACCAAATTTCATGAGTTTAAATTTTGGTTCTATAAACGATTCAAACTTCAAGAACGTAATGAATTAACGAAGTAATGAATAACAACGGAATGATCAATCAAGAATAGGAATCAGCGTGGATTTCCACGAAGAGAAACACAGGTCGAAAATATAGTCATCTTTAATAAAAATTTGAGAATATTTCTTGAATTTGTAATAAAGATGAAACGGTTCACATCTTCGTTGGATTTTACTTGAAAAAGGATGAGAAATCATCAGCACTTGACAAACAGTCGAAACAAATTATGAACTCTCCAAAAGTCGCGTATCGAATTTTACAAAGTAAATAATAAAATTCCGCACGCAGAGAGAAATTCTTGCTGAAAAAGCGTTTCCGAAAAACCTGGTTCGCTGAATTAGCGAAACGGTTGCTTTTACAGCAAAAATATTGCTACTTCAGCAAAAATATTGCTACTTCAGCAAAATATTTGCTAATTCAGCCAAATTTTCTAGCCGTCTGTGTATTGCTGAATGGAAAGAGCTTGTTAAACGAGCAAGATTTCTGCTGTCATAGCAAATTTTTTGCTAATTCAGTTTCACCATTCTCAGCCAAGCAAATTTTCGAGGTTTGCTAGTTCAGTAAATTTTTTTCTCCAAGTGCGAATTATTTTTGTCATTTGCTGTGTCAAAAATTCATCTTTTTTTTTGTTCTACTGTTTTTTAAGTATTGATAAATTCTCATTTTCTCCTCAGGTAAAATTCCACAAAATGGCGAACCTTTGCTATCAAAAATTACTGTATTTTCGACTCGCATTTGTCACCGTGTAGGAGAAGTCAGAAATAATGTTTGAAATTTATTCGTAAGTGAGGAATAACTTTCATACTTGTCTCATTTATACATTCATAAATTATTTAAATAACGATTCTATAAATACACCGAAGTATTAAATAACATTTGAATATTACACGTGTATGAGAAGTAGTAAACTTTATATTCACAAGCGTTTTGTTTATCAAACCTTGTGCAATTCGTCGTATGGAAGTGGCAATATTGTATATATTTTATGAGACTTGAGCGGTGACCGGTTATGTTTCATATGATTATATCAATTAATTTCAATTATTGGAACGTTCGAATGAATAATAGATATCATGAATATTGAAATTTTCAACAACATTCGTAGGGTCTTTGGATTTTTTCAAATTGATGATGTCAATTTTTCACAGAATCATCGAGCATTTATCGAATTTTTATCAACATCTATAAAAACTAGATATTTTTTCTTTCATGAAAAGGAAGATCGATTCGTTACTTCTCTGAAAATACAACGCACATAAACCGGTACCGATTCACGGTTCCTACTACTCTGTGAGAGAAATTCCTCCTGAACATTCAGAGAATGTGACGGTGATTTTTTACAAGCACTTGTTTGTGAATTTTCAGAAAAATTTTACTGAAACTTCAAGTCAATTTCTATACTTATTCCGGCAATTCAGAGGAGTTTTCCAAGATTTTTCTAATGCTTATTTCCAATGTAAAGTGTCAAATACTTTATCAACGTGAAGTGATATGAATTCAAATCTACTGGAAACTAATTTGATTATTTATAGATTTCTCTAACATTTTCCTTCTTTTTATCGAATTCTATTGAAAAATGAATACTCGAGCAGAGGTTCCTGCAGTATTTCTTCAATTATGCCATCCAAATACAAACGACAGAGAATTTTTTTGTGATTATCTTGAGTCAGTTCTTTATAAAGTTGAAACTGGCAGCGGTAAAGCAAGCAGCCAATTGTTATAACTTTTTACGCAAAATTTTCATTAGCGATTTAGCATCTGAAAAGTGTAGTGAAGAGATTCTGAATCGTATAAAAAAAGCTTCAACAACGTTAAATCAAAAGCTCCAACAATCTCGTTTCTGCTTCATCAGTTCTTTGCATTGAGTCAGAGTGTTCTTGTATCCTAAATTTGAATGTACTCAGCGGAAGTGAATTCTTGAAATTACTTTCTGTCTGAAAAATGACATCTAATGCACCGAAATGAGCGGCTTGGATAAGGTTCATGAGTTTGTTTGAGGTGAAGTGAAACTCAGAATCCCTAGAATTATCGACTTCCAGGATCAAAATCAGATTCCAGGAAAAATTTAAAGATTATCGTAGGTAAAATGGAATCCTGGGAGTGTTTTAAGATTCCCTGGACTTCCCTAGATTCACCCTGTTGTTCAATAAAAATGTAGAATAATGACAAATGTGAGCCTTCGCGTGCAGTGTGTCCTGCAGGAAGTTCATGTAAAAACCATATAAAATTTGTATACAAGCTTTGTATAATTTATACATCAACCTTCCCATTCTGTATAATTTTCATACAATTCGAATCGTCGACACCTGTGAATACTTACCTTCTTGGAAAATCATATTCAATTATTATAATTCATCACAATCCAACACACAGTATTATTTTCCCAGAATACTGCTCGATATTTTCACATGTTTCACCATAAAAAAACATCAAATTCTCCCGCATTCTAATTAATGATAATAATACTTTGAATTCGACAAGAAGATATTATTCATGGTTTAATTGGTTACATTATTTTCTCCGTTTAATTGCAACCGCTCATTATCGCATGCAACTCTGAGGAATTATTCTTGAATTTGATGCAATCAAACTAATGGGAATTAAGTGAAAAAGTAAACAACTTCCAAGTACAAAGCAGCTGTATTTATATCGAGCATGGCGAAAACAGATATCCAACAACTTATCTAAAGTGAATTTCCTTGCTGTGTAAATTTCGAGAAGGGCACACGTTGATGTAGAAGAAGAACGGTCGGAGGAAGAAACCGGCAATAACAGAAATATCGTTTTACCATGACACGCTTAGTACGTCCAGGTAAAAATTGTTTCTCCTGCTATCATCATCAACCTTATCCCTCTTTTCTTTCGTTTCTACGGATATAGGCAACAATACACAAACAAATTTTGACCTGTAAGCTTTTACGTTCGCTATCTTCGAAAAGTAATCAGTACCGACTACTACCAGCAAGCTGTAGGGCCAAGACAAAGAGACAGTCAAACGACCTACCAGACGCCAATCTCTACCCGAGGATAATAGAAAATATCCTGAACGAGGGGCGACGACGATTTTATTCACCGGCAACGGGTCACAAAGAAAAAGTGGCCACCGGTTATGGTTTCTGGTACCGTGAAAGCTATTGAAAAATCGTATACTGTGTCTCGCAATAATATACACTATACACAATTTATAGAGAAATCTCTTTTGATTAGCAAGTTATTAGTTCATCATTATTATTCAAAAATTCCTTGTCATGTTGTAGACAAAATTTCTTCTGAAAATTTTGCAGAATTCCAAGAAATGTGAAGTTCAAAGTACTGAGCTCATAAAGTTCATAAATTCTATTGCAATTTCGAACTTTATAAAATCTATTGATTGCTGGGTTCTGGTAATTTAACGTATTTGTATTATAAATAAAAAGTTATATTTGGAAATCATAGTTTCACCTTTGTTGCGAAACAAGAAGGAAATTTTTCTGAATTTCTTGAGAAGCAACATCAACAATTTTTTGAATCAATCAAACATTCTATTCAATTTAGTTGATTTATTGGAATCAATTAACTTTTTTCTCAAACACAATCATTTCCGCCGAAGTTCACTAATATTATGAGACGATTATCACGAGTGATAAGAATTGAACAGTTCGGAGGAAAAAAATGAAACGCGTGAAGAGATACAGTCGTGGTAATTATGAAATTAAGAAGGAATGAATGGTCGCCTTTAAATGGAATCAACGACGTATTATTGATTGAAAAGAAAAAAACACAGCGTTTTACGATGGAAAGAAACAACTCCGAATATCGCTTGTATTATTATTCTTTTGTGAGAATGAAGCTTTTTAGTAGAATAAATGAATTTCCTTGTTTAATCTATCAAATAGTGAATCAATTGTGTGAAGAAAGTCATTGAAGTTCGTTCCCACAACGGCAAGAAGGTGAATAAAATAGGAAAATTCAACCCCTTTATCGTCGCAAGCACCTAACGGAGAGGACAAACAAAAGATCCATCCCTTCGGTGTGGATTCGGTTATTGCAGCAATAAGGGTTTAATGGATCGTATCAATTTTCTTCACGGTAAATCGAGGGGATGATAATTTGAATCCCACAACCTCATTATCTCCCTTAATGGAGCATAAACGAGGCGTTGATACCGCTCGATTATTATCAAATAATATTATATCGTCACATAAATCATGTCTTTTTTCCATGCCAAAACTCACCAGGTTTGCAGAGTCGACTCCAATGATAAGGATTGCAGCATATGTATACAGGATCTTTAGCGGAATGGCAAACTGGTAGTCTCTTAAGTTCCGAGGAGTGCGCGAGGTCCGGCCACCTCCAGATTTGACAGCACAGCAAATGGGGATCGATCGGTGGATTATCGTGGAGAGAAGCTCTGACGGGCACTCTGCTACAACGATCCGGCCTTGTCATCATTAGAGATGATGTATTGGACTGACTTATTTGGCTCGGTTGTAATTGGTGATGATCATCTTCCTCGTAATCTTCGTCGTTGTTATCGTCGTCGTCATCGAGGGATGATTGACGATGTCTACGAAGACGTCTATGGTGATGATGATGAAGATGATGCAGGTGGTGATGATGGCGGTGATGATGATGACGGCGAGGACGCGTGCACAATTGTTGCGATTGTGACTGTTGTTGTTGCTGTTGTTGTTGTTGTTGTTGACAATAATCCCCATCCTCGTCGTCGAGATGAGGCCGACGCCGCGGAACTAAAACGCAAGAACCAAGTTCGGCGCCGCAACTTTCAACTGCCGTGAGCAACATCTCAAGTTGATTCTCTTTGAGACTCTTGAGAAGTTCCTTGCACCTTAACAAACGACCAGGATTCTCTTCGTCGTCATGATTTTGATCACCACCTCCGCAACAACCCTGATGTAATCTGCTCGTAGTAGAAGAACTACGAGTACCACCTCCTCCTCCTCCTCCTCTCGTTACTTCGCCCCCTCGAACTCCCCCACCAGACGTTCCCAAAGCGGCTCTACTTGTTGCTAAACCCGTTGTCGTTGTCGTCGTCGTCGTCGTCGTCCTCGTCACGTTGTTATCCTCGTTATTTTTATTATCGATACTCGCTGTCGTCGTCGTCGTGTGATGAATACGTGACGATGAATCCTCTTGAGCTTCACACTCGGTTTCATGCTCTCCACGGACCTTGGCCTTTAGGAGACGTCTAGTGAGCAGCGTCCGTTTGCTCCAGAACATGAACATGAAACAGGATTTTCGGTACGCGCATTTGGGGGCCAGTACTTTTTAACGTAGCTGCGTGGAAAAATGATTGAGGGGGTAATGTTGATTTCTGTGAGACAACGATGACGATAATGTTGACGATGAAGGTACCTTGGGACGCAGGTACCTGGGAATATACGATCTCTCTCCTCTCGTTCTTTTACACAATCCCGCACACAATTTGTTGCAATTTCATCAACAAAATGGTGCAGAAGGAATATATACACACTCTATTCGGGAAGGTCAATCGATTTTAACCACCTGTTGTCCTCCTGTCTTGAATTTCTTTTCAAATTAATTGAAACTATAAGCTCGTTTCTTTTTTTATTCAATTCAACAGGAACTATACACGGTATTCCGATAACAGCTGTTGAGAGGACAAAAAAACAGTGATCTTATTGTTCTCTTTCTTCGACCCTCTGCTGTTCTTTATTTTCCGATTTTCTATCCTATCTCTTGGCGCCTTCTCGATTCGACGATACGAGCCAAGCCAGCAGAATCCAATGTTCTTGTATAGATGATGTTACGACTATTATCTTCACGTACATGTGTATATCGGAATTTATACCCCAAGTGAGATTTCACACAGGTTGCGATAGCTACACAGGATAGTCCGTATACATTGAGAACATCATACAAATTTGTACGATTGAATAAAAAATCATTCACTTGTTTTGTTTTTATTTCGTCATTATTATTATCACATTCACACGCGAAAGAAAACACATTCACAAAACGCGGAAAAAAAGAAAATTGAGGACGGATGGGTAAGCGCGAGAGGGTGGGTTTGAAAATTATATTCCTTGGATTTTTCAAATGTTATTATTGCTTTTTCTGTTATCTTTTCTCTATCGAGAACAACAACATAACCTCTAAAGCATTGGTAGACCGCGGCTTAACCTCGAAGGTGCTCCTCTTTTTCCTCCTCTTGTCACGAGATCACACATATATGAACGAATTTAAAACACACGTACACAAACTCTCATTTATTCACTAATATATATAATTTATATATATGCATAAACAACTCCTATTCCTTGACACTAAAGGCTCGTTATTTGTACTTTTTTATTCACTTTTTCTTTCCGTTGTTAAATTATAATTTCATATTTAAAAAATATGAACGAATGACGAGAAAAGGGGGACGTAGATCGTCGTAGATTCTTAACGTTGTAGGTAGTAATCCAAGATCATGGGTGATCTTCGATCGTGAGATAAGCGTTGTAGAGTGGTAGAAAAAATTCTTTTGGTACGTCGAGTTTTTTTAACGTTGAAGATGTTTCCTCGTCGTTCGTCGTGCCGTCGCCAATGCCGGCACACCGGCGCCGCATAACAACAGCACAACGACGAATGTGACAACAATAATAATAGCAACGATATTTTAACCTTAAATCCTTCGTGATTGTCGCGACAATGTTGATCGTTTCCCGTCATTTGTCGCGTATCATCACCGAATGACATTTTCTTTCAACAGCATCTCGTCTCTCTCTCTCTCTCTCTCTCTCTGACTTTTTCTCTTTCTATTTTTCACCAACACACATAGCCGCGTGTACACGAATCAGTGTTGTCTCGTTGCTCTCACTATGCGATTGTCGTCACCCATTGCGCCGTTGCCGGGCCGCGTTTGCTTATCCAATGTCTGTTTTTATACTCAACACTGTACTCTGTCACATTCTTGAAATCGTCGCAAATATGTGTGAGTATATATACGCGTATACGTGCATACACGAATGTGGGAGAGCGCGTATTTATCGACGGCAAGTTGGATTATGAAAGATTATATTCAAAGAAAACGGAACACTTTGGTACGGAAGATTCTTGTTTAAATACACGTATGGCTTCTTCGTATTCGAAAATAAAAGAGAGAAGAAAAGTGATGTGGAAAGGAATCACTATCACTTACACACGATCAGCGATCTTACACGGACGAACACATTCTTCGAATATCTTTCCTACTCTACTGCATAGAGACATACGTGTGTATGCACACATATACATATATACATATATATATATATCTATTGTCAAGAATAAATCGGAGAACGTAGAAATTCGATCAATAAATTGATCAATAACGTTGTATTCGTTCTTCCTTTCGCTCGGTACGTTTAAAAACCGTATGTGCTTTCTCGGAACAAACACACTTCTGACGTAGCAGTCGTCTCCGTTACGTTATAACTCTCGTCGAATTTTTATCTAGCTGCGATTGCGGTTAACACGGATCGTCGCGAAGCACCTACGATCCGCCTTGGCTCAACTCGACGATGCGACTGGTACGCACGAGGTCTCCGTCATGAACGTACACACTACACCGATTTCATCCGTAACCCCCACCATCACCGGCGCTCGGCCATTCCTTCTCTCTTTTCCTCTTCTCGTCGTCGTCTTTTCCCCGTGCTCCGTTGATGGTGGCACTGCCACCACTCGTCGTAGTCGTCGTCTCGTCTTGTTTCCCCTCGACTCTGCCGTCTCGTCCTGGAGCGCCGATACACCGACCGCAGCATACTAAACACACATACACACACAAGAAAGGAGATTGTTGAACATGGCTGCCCTTTCTCCAAACTGTCGTATCGTATAGCTCCTGTTGCTATTATGTTTCTAATCAAGCAACGCTAGGTGGCGTCCTGGTCAACCGGTAAACTTTAACGAAATCAAGAAAATATGGATAATATTGTTGTTCTGTTGTTTGGTGATTCTGAATATTAATTGGTGAGGTATTCATTGATGTCTATTCGCAATCTTCCAATCCTGAGAGCTGAATGTGCCTCTGGGACATTTCCAGCACGTTCAGAGGACTTTTTTCTCTACAGTTTTGAAACATCCCATGAACGTTCCAGTGGTAGTGATGTCGATCCTGAGTGGGGATCGGATCGATCCTAGAATCAGAGCTATTTGGATGGATCGGGTGTATAGATCGATTCTATAACTCACAAAAAAGATCGATCTTCTAACATTTTTAAGGATCGATTTGGAAAGAATGGTTAAAGATAGCAAACTCGAATAGAAATTGAGCTGAATAGTGGTTAACTCGAATAAAATTGGGCCTGGAGTATCAATATATAATTTTTTCTATTTCTAACATGTCATTCAAATGAAATGTGGATTAACATATTTATATAGTAAAATTAAAATTCATTGATCTATCTGAATATTTTCTCATTTTTGTTCATTTGCTATTTTCTCTCCAAACCTCATTCTCGAATTCGAACACTGTTGGAAAAATTTTTAAATTCAATAGAAAATTCCTTGTGAAATTCAATATCCCCATATTGAATTTAATGAAGTTTTTGAATTCGATATGATTTATGAAATTTCAAAAGTTTTTTTTGGAATATAAGACAGTATTTATTGAATTTACAAATATCGTATCAAAATTCAGAAGAAAATTCTTCAAATCAAGAATTATATTTCTGAAATTGATATCATGATTGGGAGTACAAATTAATTCGGTCCGTTTTTTTACAATTAAAGATGCGTTTATTTCAGAAGAACATGAATTATCAAATTAATCAAAGTATTGTCCATCGCTGGCTATCACTTTTTCCCATCTTTCGGGTAATTTTCGAATCCCGTTACGGAAAAACGTCTCGTCTTTCGAGGCGACTCAAGTTAGGAGCCAATTTTCGATTTCTTCGAACGAAGTGAACCGGTGGCCTGCCAAATCGTGCTGCATCTGTCGGAATAACCAGTAATCGGAAGGAGCAATGTCCGGCGAGTACGGTGAGTGCGGTAGAATATCCCACTTCAACGTTTCCAGATAATTTTTCACTACTTTTGCGACATGAGGCCGAGCGTTATCGTGTAGAAGAATAACTTTGTCATGTCTTTCCTTGTATTCCGGACGTTTTTCTCGTAACGCACGACTCAAACGAATCAATTGTAGCCTATACCGATCACCCCTAATAGAATCACCAGGTTTTAGCAACTCATAGTATATAACACCCTTTTGGTCCCACCAGATACACAGCATGATCTTTGAACCATGAATATTCCTCTTTGGTGTCGATGCTGAAGTCGATGGCAACGATTGACCGGGCATAGCATAGTATTTTCTTTTCTTGTGGTTATCGTAGAATATCCATTTCTCATCTCCTGTCACAATCCGATGTAAGAACCCCTTTCTTCATTGTCTTTGAATCAGTTGCTCGCAAGTGAAAAATCGCCGTTCAATGTCTGTAGGCTTTAAATCATAAGGCACCCAATTGCCTTGCTTTTGAATCATGCCCATGGATTGTAATCGTACGGAAACTGCTTGTTGCGTAAGTCCTAATGATTCCGCAAGCTCCTGTTGCGTTTGACTCGGATCTTCGTCGAGTAAAGCCCCCAATTCCTCGTTTTCGAATTTTTGTGGTTGTCCCGAGCGAGGCTTGTCTTCGACACTGAAATCGCCATTCTTAGAACGTCGAAACCATTCCCTACATGATTTATCAGTTGGAGCATTGTCACCATAAACTTCCACAAGCATTCGATGGGCTTCAGCTGCACTTTTTTTCCAAATAAAACAGAAAACTAGCACCTCCCGCGAATGCTGCTTAGTTAAAACGAAATTTGACATACTTCACTGAGTAAAAATCGGGATTCTAGAAGGAACTCGGAGTGATATCAACTGAATATTATTCACAGGTATCTAACCTCTCTGAAACAATTGAAATAGGTTGTAACTATGAAACATTCGTGAGAGCGAGAGTCATCTTTTCAAACCGGACCGAACTAATTTGTACTCCCAATATTATGAATTTTTAGGCACAGGGAATCTATGAATTATCTCAATTGCCATGGATTTAGGAGACAAAATTTCAATAACTTCCCGAGTTTCGCTTCAAAAAGTTTGTTGTATACAATTCCTTATGAGTATGGTGGTTGCAAACACAATTTCGTCACAAAACTTTTGAATGAAAATTTTGGATCGATCCATGATGAATCAGATTCACCAAGGATCGGCAAAAGATCGATATTTTTGTCTTCAAAAAGATCGAACTTGGATGGATCGATTAAAAGATCGACATCACTATCCAGTAGCCATGTGTTGTATGGGGATCAATAATGAGAACACAACTTGAAGATGTCTCAAAGATATTTTCAATGTATTTTGTAAAAAAACTCTCTAAAAATATCTTTGTTACGTTTTCTAAGGAACAGCTTTCCCGAACAAGAAAACTTGCAATATTATATACAATTTATATACAAATTGCGTAGTACCAACTGTTTTTTCTCAGACAAATCACACGAAAATACATGCGTGTATGAAAGAATACCCCTTTTCGCAGTATTCCTTGAGCAGTCAGGGTGGCGACAACTCAGGAAAACCTGGAAATCTCAAGGAATTTTCATATTCTGGAAAACATTTGGAATTCCTCATGTTTTCTCAAATTCAACATAAAAATTTTTCAATTAATCTACTGATTATTTTTTGAAAAATATTTTCAAATGGGAAAAAGAATGTGTTGATTTCTAATTATGATATGCATTCAATTACCTGAAAATTTGTAATCTTTTCAAATTTGTTTTACATATTATTTCATAGGTTAATACAAAAATTCGACAAGCAAATGATTCTCAACTCAAATCAGTAAAACAAAGGTGAATTTTCTTTCTTTCAATTCAAATTGAGGTTTTAAACAGGGATTGGAACGTTATTCACTTACGTTACTCATTATATATAAAATCTATATAATAAATATATAATTTGTGTACAATATATATATTATTATATACATTTTATATAGAATGAGTAACGAGAGTGAATAACGTTACAGTCCCTGGTTTTAAATGCTTTGATTTTTTGACTTTCCTATTGACCTAATTTGACCCGTTCATTTGGGGTCCTAGAAAATGAATTCAAATGTTTTCGTCACAGTTCTGACGACAAATCTACACGGCTTATTTTCGAAAAATCATATTTTCGAAAATAAGCCTTAAACAAGAAAATCCAAAAACACGTATCGAATGTTTTTCGACCAAGAATCGGGAAAAAATTACTCAATGGAATTCTGGAATTTGGGTGTAGAAACCACGTGGAATGATTTTTTTTCAAATCTTGAACTAGAATGATTCGTCAATTCTGAATTGAAATGAGGATAGTATTTTTTATTTATCGAATTATAGTTTTTTTATCGTTTCCCTAAAAATAATATTCTCCGCATTGTATGTTTTTTTCTGGAAGTCCTTCTTTCCAGCATGCACACGGAAAACATATAATATCAATAGCGGTACCACACTGAGAATCCAATTCCTTTGACTGAAAGAAAAATTTCTCTGCCCTCATTCTAATAAAACTGTTTTTCAATGAAAAATTTTCTTATTGAAATGAATTATCTTTTTCATTGAAAACGAGATTTATCAGAACGAGAGTGAAGAAATTTTCCTCAAATCTAAGAAATTGGGTTCTCAGTGCATAAAGTTATCATTCCTAGTGGAAATGGATCATATATGCCCTATACATGATTTCGATTGAACATATATGTAACCCATATATGGAAATTTTTCAGTATTCACCATATATGGCTTAAATGTGACTCATAAGTAATTTATATATGGTTCATAAATGGATCATATATGGGTCTTAAGTGGATCATGTACGCATCATATGTGTCTAATATGCACAGTAAAAAGTAAAACTTACTTTCCACCTGAATATCAGCTTATTTTAAGATGCAGCCAAAACTAGCTCTATTTTATCTGAAAGTAAGCACCGAAAACAAATGCCAACACAATGGAAACGACTGAATTTCAGTCAATTTTTTAAGATGCAGCCACATTCAGTCGAACTTTTTACATTGTGGCGCATATATGATTTTCACAAAATCGTTGAAGAAAATCGATTTTTCTTATATAATAAGTATCTAGTTTCTATTGAAATGTATAGAAATGAGATTAAAATTGATATAAAAAAGAATCGCTCCTCTTCGAGGAGTCATCAGTAGTGAGATCCTTAAACAGGATCGATTCATTTTTATAGAAGGATGTCTACACTGAAAAAATTAGTGATCCAGATTTTCGGTGATTAGTATGTCACTTTTGGACAGAGCAAAAATGCGAGAAGAATTCGTACACTGGATTTTGATAATTCGTTGACTTTGTCCATTGTTTCATCAATGGAATTCATTTTTCATTTTGATCGTTGAAATAATGAAAAGAGTCAACAAATGATTAAAATCCAGTGTACGAATTCTTCTCGAATTTGTGCCCCGTCCCAAAGTGACATATTAGTTTACGAAAATTTGGATCACTAATTTTTTCCGTGTACTTTTCATAGATTTCGATAAAACATTGGGAACTGGAGTGCTGTCTCGGCTATTATTATCAACGAAAAACCAAAAGTGTATCAACCAAGGACACTCTCCTATATAAAAAGGGGTTTCTGTGGAAATATTGAAACAACATGGTCACCCTACAAAATTAATGGTGGATCGAAGTTTGAATCAGCTTTGTGGCAATATTTCAAATTTAAGTGTTTTATTTCAATACATTTGGAGTGTTTCAAATCTGTAGACACTTTTTAAACGCTTAAAAGTGTGTAAATCTGTCAATGACTTAGATCAAGTGTTTTGTAATACAACAGTTAATCGATTTTATAAGTTTATTTGTACGTTTTTAAGCGTTTAAAAAGTAACTACACGATTTAAACACTTTGAGTGTATCAGAATAAAACACTTGAATCCACATTGAACTCATGAAATCTCTATAAAAATTCAATATATTTTATTCCGATGCATTCAGAGTGCTTGAATCATGCAATTACTTTTTCAATGCTCCGAAGCGTTTGAATATACCCATGAAATGGAAAAACTGTTTTATTATGAAACAAATGAATAAGAGTTATTGATGTATTTACCAACTTTCAAATGTTTGACAAATGACTGATCGATTCAAACACTCCGAGTGTATTAAAATAAAACATTTGAATTTACGGCGTGGTCACTTTTTAAACATTTAATTTCCTTGAGTTTACAATGTCCCTATAGTCAACTATAGTTCGATATAGGTTGTAAAATCGATTTTTATTTTGGCAAAAAATATTTAATTTTTATATATTTTTATAAGATATCGATAAAGATTTGATGTATTTTGTATAAGATGAAGAATCGATTTTTTCCAGAAACGATATCACTACAGTGAACATGGTTATTTTAAGAAGAAAACACTGCTCCAATACCTATCCGGAGATGATAACTTCAAATTTGATATGCAATTACCTTGAAGATTGTTCAATACACTACAAGTGCAAAATATTCAAATTTATACTCATAATTCAATATAGTTTATACATGAGTTATATATAATTATATAAAAATCTTATAAAATTTTGAAAATTTTTCCACTCGGGATATTGATGATTTAATTGAATCAAATCGATGAATTTATTTAAAACATACATTTTCTTATGAACTATTTCCTGACTCTTCAGGTTCCTTATTAGTTTAATCATCTGAAAATGGATTATAATTCTTGATTATCAAATTTCAGATTAATGTAGGTGTTTTATTCTTGTAAAAATTTTTTTATACAAGTCCTGCTTTGTATCATACAAGCTCTTTTTGCATACATAAGCCAAATAACATTGTTCCTACGAGATCGATAAGTTCCGATAAATATTTTGTGTCCTGCAATATTATTGAGACAAGTTTCAGGAATAACACGTAATCCTTGTAGATATTTTGGTTTTTTGACGTCTAAAAAATGACTGAAAAATTGATGAATGATGTTTTTCAAGACATTTTTCCAGATATCTTCAAAGAATACTTTCTTTTAGAGCTTTGCTGAACGTGAGATGAAGTTCATGCATCTAAAAAGATTGCGTAAGACATCTTAAACTTGTTCAAGAAATAAATATCGTCACATGGAGAAGAAAATATAAGATTTTTTTCTTATTTTTCTTCCTAAACCAGAAACAGGAAGGTTTGTAAAAACGAATAGCCAAATTTTACTATCCGCTGGATAGAATTGAACGTTCAGTGTGAAAAATTTCAATTCCACTTATTACTTTTTCTACAATATTCATAATTTTCCACATTTTCATGTGAAAATTCATTATATAAACCTTTCTGCTTCTGGTTTACTACACGGAGAAAAAGGAATTCGCTGTGGCAGCGAAATCTACTTTTGCTGGGTTCCTTCTGCCAGAGCAGCAAATTTTTTGCTGTGACAGCAAACTATTTGCTGTTCCAGCAATCTTGTTAACTGTGACAGCGAATTTTTAGCTGTGGCAGCAAAAAATGTTTGCTATCCCAGCAAAATTTGTTTGCTATTCTATATATAATACTGAAAATTTGCTGGCGGAGCAAACATTTTTTGCTGCCACAGCTAAAAAATTGCTGTCGCAGCTAACACGATTGCTGTTATAGCAAATTTTTAGCTAGGTCAGCAAAAAATTTTGCTATTCTATATATAATACCTCGATTTGCTGCGTCAGCAAATTTTTTCTCTCCGTGTAAGGAAAATGAGAAAATGTCGTATATTTTGGAGTGGCATTTTTCTCCGCGCAGATACAAAATGTTTATTGGGGTGTGATTCAATCTAAAAAGATTTATTTGATCAAAATTCGATGGTATCCATTGAATCAGAATTATTTTCGCGAATTGAACTGCACCATGGAAAGTGATCGTAAACATTCTCTTCAAAGGATGCTGGCAGCAAGGTTCGGTCATGGATGAAAAACTTCTTAACATTGCTCGATGTGCACTTTTATCCTAGTTTTTGGGTGGTTTAGCTTCTGAAAGGTAGAATAATTCCAGGTGGAATAGATAAAACCCACCATCCAAATGAGAAAAAACTTAATATAATTTTTACAATATTCACAGTGTGACCGCATTGAAAAAAAGAGTAATAATTATCAAATATATTCTTAAATATTTGATGACTGTTATCCATCCTTCTTCTCAGTGAAGTGGAGAATGTTTTCTGATAATTTTTCCGAAGTACTGTTTGATTAAATACAATTCAATTCGAATGTGCCTGAAGTTTGAATCGTTTATTGAAACGAATTAATGATCCAATAACCAAATACTCAGCTGTTAAAGACTCAAAATTTGGCAGTAAATTCTTTGATTGATGTTCTCAGTTGAAACAAATTACAAATAATTCATTCGAGAAGATGAATAATGCTGATTTATCAGATTTTGTGAGTTTGAATTTTCGCTTTGGTTCCATAAATGATTTAACCTTCAAGAACATTCAATTCGATTGGAATTTATCCAATTTCTCATCCGTTAATGAAATTTGATAGGGTATCTTGAAAAAGATTACATGTTGAGAATTCCTTTCCAAAATCTCTCAACTACTGTATCCACATGGAAAAAAAGACCACAAGGGGATCCGCCCTGGTAAAAACGCGGATCCTATTTTCGTATCCATTGGGAAATTTTTTTTCGAATCTATCCGCGTTTCTACCAGGGCGAGTTTACTGTTTACATGAAAATGATTAATTGAGCCACGAGAAGACTACTAGCATCGAACAGATCGCTGGTAAAGATCAATTATGGCTTGATAAAGTCCGTGACAATGTTCGCAATCAATGAATGGACAATACTGTCAGAAGAGAAATTGGATCCGAATACAGAATCTATTCTAGAATCCCTTCTTAATTCTCATCTTTTTGTCTCAAACCACTTCGTGAACAGGAAATGAATCCCAAATCATTCATCGAAACTTCAAATTACGAACAGGAACAATGTGAATGAATGTTAAAGAAACTCAAATTCATGATTTCCATTCAGAATTCAAACAGCAAGTCATGAAGCTGAATCTTCCCAATTCAAGAAAGATTCAAGACACAAGCGTCAGTTGATGAAGTAATGTTATTGGGATTCTAAACTTTCGGCTGTTCCAGTTTCTTTCTATGCAACGATGAACGAACAAAGCTCATAGATTGAAGAAAAATCTTGGTTTGAAGAGAAAAAACATCCTTTTCCTCCACGACACTCCCTATTCTCATGTTGCACGATTGAAGCTTGAAACTACTGAAAAATCGCTCAAGAGGAATTCTATCACACTTTGCTCGTCACCCAAATATCACTTCATCAGATTTCTTTTTGTTCGATCCCCTCAAACCTACGTATGGGGCGTCAAATTTCAGACAAAAGGGGGAGAAAATCGTGACCTGAACACGGAGACATAGAATTTTCTCAATATAAGGAACATATAAAAGAACTTATAGCAGATGGAACTTGTGTATTATTATATTAAATATAATATTCACTCATATATGTTAAGGAACTTTGAATCGTTTATAGAAACTAAACGAGAATTGAAAACCTGATAAATCGTTGTCATTTATCTTCTCGATTTAACTCCTTGAGACTGGAAACATCGTTTAAAGATGCACTGCAAGATTTTTTGATCTCTAACAGCTGAATATTGTGTTATTCGAGTACTAATTCGTTCCAAACTTCAACAACATAGAATATAGTAAAAATTTGAAAATTCCGTTATTTGTAAATTAATTTTTAACGTAAATACCAAGAATCTGGAATTTGGTCACAAATGTGACTGAGAAAATAATGATATATCCAACAATTTTTAACAGTGGGTATACAATTTCTACAAGAATGTTATTTAATTACATTAGGGAAAATGTAGAATTGAATTATCCAGGTTCACCAGAACTTAAAGCTATGGGATTATAGGAATGAAGGAACGTATTTACTCTCCAGTAGAATTTACTGTAAAACATTGTGAATTTGATCGAATTTCTACCCACATAAAAATTCCTTGCTTGCGCCAATACTGACGATGAAGAATAGATAGGCGCAATGCTGACATCCAGGGCTTGGAAATTTATATCGAGTCAACGTTGACTGACAAGTGGCACAATGTTGCTCCAATGTTGGGAATCATAGTTTCCATTGATTCATCCATCATTGGCTCAAGATTGTGCCAATCATGGTTCATCGTTGTCCCAATATCGTCTGGACAAAAGAGATTAACTTCATACGAACAATTTCATAGAACGGCTGAATATTAATCCAAACGTTGACAACGTTCAGAAGAAATGAGTACTCACTGTAGTGCCAAGCCTTGTCAGAGCTTGGCTCAGGCTAGCCACGATCCTCGATTATACTTATTTATACAAAAATTCCCGCGTCCAATGTCAAAGCGCCACCCTTCGGTATTGTTTCCAACGCTCAGTTCGTTTCTCGCAAGCGCTCAACAAACTATGCGGTTGATATAAAAGCATCATATAAGCTTCTGATTTGAGAATTGTTGTTTTCATCACAGGTCCTTCATCGAAGGAGAGATTTCAGCTGTGCAGACCCATGGACTCGTGGACATCAGGATTTGAATTATAATTGATTTGTAAGGTAACCAGTAATCATTAAGTTATATCAAACTTATAAACACATCTTGTATTGAATTAATCAAATAAGTTTCTTCGTTTCAATGTATACAGATATTCTCTGGCCCTGGTTGTATAAAACATTTCAGATTTGGGCTGTATTTCTTAACATGTGTGGAGGGGAAACAACCGATGTCGGAAATATCTGACTCTGAATTTGTATTATATTTTTGCAATCGTTCAACATAGAGTTGAACATCGGCGCAACATTGGCTCAACGTTAGCGTGAGATTGACGCAACGTTGAATCAATTTTGGCCGAATATTACTCAGTACTATTATAGTATTGACTCAAATTTACCAGTCAACATCATTTATGTGTAATAAATGATGGTACCTCCTTTAAATGCATAAAACATCTGACCATTGGCAGACCATAAAAAAATTTGTCTATCAGTCTTGGTTTGTAATGAGTACAAGCATGATCCAATCTTGGATTTAGATCGAGCGACAAATTTTTTCATGGGTTGCCAACGATGGCTGATTCGACTACCATAATCGTACCAATGTTGGTCCGTAATTGGGAGAACACATCAGTGGAGCCTGTAACGATGTTATCATTTCAAGCTTGCACTTTGCTAACCGCCAAAGCTCGGCCAATCTTTGTCAGTGTTGCGCCATCCTAGTGCCAATCGTCAATTTTCGCCTGGGATATTTTCACATCATAGTAAATTTCATTTTGAAAACATTCTGTTTCGCAGTTACAAAATACCATAAAGGACTGTAAAAGATTACAAATTACACAGCAATGCTCATAAATTCCAACATAGAATTCATTTCAATGAGTTTTTTTTACTTTATATGTCATATACAAAGCACAAAATTTCACATTTACAATGATTCCCACCTTTTCTCACGCGTGCATCAATATTGAGCCAATTTCAATTCATTCTTGGCACATGCTGGCCAATTTTGCGTCAGGAGAGGGCTGAAATTGGCTTAATGTTTGTGTATACATGGGTTGCTTCGATTAACGCTTTATAGAAACGTTCATGTCAAACCTACTGTTCCCATCAGAAGACAGACAACTCAAAAAGTAAGTGAAAAACTGGACAAATACAGTTAATATATGTAGTTCTTCGTTTTTTCCAGTATCTGTAGGATTATGTCATTCTCATTTAGATTTTATAGAAATCGTACAAAAGAAAATTGTAACACACACTGTTTGCACATAAATCTTATAAATTTTCGTCCAGAGGAATTATTGATCATACACAAATATTTGCAAAACTGTTTAGACGTTATACATCGATCGAATTTTCTTGTAAAAATTACCATGAAATGCAATGAAAGTGCAAATTCTTCAGCAAATTACTATGCAGCCTTTAAAAATGGAGGAATTTTCTAATAGTTGGAAGAGATATATCCTAAAAATTTTACAGAATGGATAGTACTTCCGTGAAAAAAATTTAATTCCTCCCTCGATTACTGGGATTTCACAGTTATATTTGAAACAAAATTCTTCCATAGTAGAAATTTTGTCAACACACTGTTAAAAATTTCTGCATTGATTTTCATGTTTTTACTGGAAGTTTTTTTCAAGTACGTACATGAATTCAGTTTCATGCACATTTTGCATGAACTTTAATGTGAACTATAGCATAATCTATAGTCTTTTCATGTTCTTGTACATTAAATTTAATGCAGAATGTATATGAACCTGATTTCATGTACGTAATTGAAAAAAACTTCCAGATATTTCTGACAGTGCAACTTATGTTTGTCGTTTTCAAGAGTTGTGAATAAGAATTTCTTCGAAAAAAACAGCCTTCTAAAAAATGTAGAATTTCATTATATTCCAAATTCACAACGTATTCTCGAAATATTTTCTCTGAATATCACTCAATTGTAACGATTCTTTTTTTTTCATCCACGTATTTCATAAATTCCACCTGAAACTTCACAAAAAAATATTTCTTCTTCAGATATTTCAAGATGACATTTAGATTACGATCGATCGTTGGAAATTGATATATTTCTCTATATTTAACCGTAAGAATATAAATAGACATGTTTATTGATATATCATTATCCTTTAAACCAAAGTGAACGAGACAAGCGAAAGATAAAAGACGACGACAAACGCCGCATTCAAGTCCTTTTATGATTCATCTAAAATTCTCTGATGAAAAAAGAGGTTTACCTCTCTTCTCACGAGACAGAGATATCGCAACTGAAGTTTGCTTTGGAATGTTGACCCCTGGGGTGGAACGTTGCGATACGTTCTACTCCATTCTGCATCGCGGTTCAACTCGGTTTGACGTCGATGACTGGCGCTCTGGCACTGGCGCTACGCAAAGTAAAGAGGTACGGCCTATTCTGGCCTGGCGTCAGTCTGCTCAACCGACCGGACAGAGTAAACCAAGCAAGCAGCGAGCAAATAAGTGGCCAAAGTAGCCAACTGGCCAGCGAACTTCCTTTTCCTGCCTTTACTCCACTTCGTCATGTCAAACAAGTCTACCTTGTGCTTGTTTTTCCTATCCATTATTTTTTCTTTCCACATTTTGCATATATCTTTGGCGTTTTCCTTTAAATATCTTTGCAGGTCAATTTCAATGTAGATTGAAGATCATTTCCCTGTAAATTACATCTTGAGTGTATAAACGTATAATTCTCGATGGACGATCGTCCTGCGATAACGAATTTCTGCGTGTTTACTTTTTAAAAATTCATTTTGAACTTCCTTAATCTGAAGAGAAGTGAACTTTTCTTGGTCTCACTCATGCAACTTCTTTTATATGGATTTCTGAAGTCCACAATCTTTTTCTAAATTTGCAGCTGTGTCGTATTATTGTTCTTGAATAATATTAATTGAACACGGAAAAAATTTTATTTGAAAAATTACCGTGAAATTCCAGTGATCGAGGGACAAGTAGAAATTTCTCAAAATATTATTGTGCATTCTGTATAAAACTTGTAGAAAATATCACTCTCAACTCTTTAGAAATTCACTCATTTTTACAAGTTGCACAGTAATTTTTTGAAGAATTCTCACTTGTTCTTCGATTACTGAGATTTCACGGTAATTTTCACAACAAAATTCTTTCAGTGAACCTAACAGTATTGACAAGTTTTCCTCCTTCTTTTTCTTATGCTTGCAAAATTTCCATGTTCCAGCCCATCCTTGAATTAAAAAATGATACAATTGAACTTTATCTGGGTATCCCGTTAATCCCTTGTAACGGGAGATAATTTTATAGAAATTTTGAACAATTTTACTGTATTAATTTGAAAACAACACTCATTGATGAAGAATTCATACAATTTTTACGTGGGTGAATACTTTTCAGACTTCCAAGGAAGCGGATTGAACTCTTAAAATTTATACAGATGGTATCTCCAATTATTAATCAACCAAAGAATGCATTTATTCCCCATCTTTGTCCCATTTCTGTGGCATATGATCTTATTAAAAAAAATTCACATGAATGAACATTAACGGGTTCAATAGAATTGGAAAGTAGCTTTACAAAGATCCCTTCTTTCACGTTATTTGATTCCTTCAACGGAGATGAACAGCACACGATAAACATTCTCGTCTCCTCAAAGGAAAAGCATTTGCATTTTGGAGCTATACGTTGAGATTGCATTTATATGTGTACGAAACACAAATTGATGGTAATAATATACTATAAAAACGTACTCAACAAATACCGATACGTATCTGGTTTTGCAACAATTTTAATAAGCTTAATAATTCAAAATATTGTGCAATACCTCGACTGACCAACCACACGGCCTTCTTCAATGAAATTTTGTACAAAAGTATCTACATAAATTTGTCAGTATCCTTTCATTATTCAGAGATCCGACAATTCGATTTATGGGATTTATTTAACACGCGTTTGATAAAACAAAACTCAACGTCCGCTGATCATGAATAATTATGAGATAATTAAAACATTATCCAAATGAGGATAAATTGAAAAGATAAAAAAAAAGGAGAGAATATAGATCGAGCAAGGAATACATGAATGTGGAATATGGATGTCTCGGACGTCGATATCTGTATCTTTTGTTCCATTGATTTCCATCATTTATTCGACATTTATATTTCTTTATCTTACGTATATCCATATGAATTCGTGATGACAATGATATGTAAAGTATATGCAATCGGGCTCGATTTATATTTCCTGCGGCGAAGTGAAGGTAAGAAACGTTGAGGGAATATACATTTATAATCTGGACCGCGCCTTTTGAAAGCAGGTATACGGGCCCGAACGAGGGAAAAGACCGGCCGAAATACTCGTGGAAAAGGATCAGAAATTGCGTTGGGCGCAAACTTATACACCAATATCACTACGCTCGAAAGATCGTCGCCCATAAATTGTCTAATTTTAGAAAACTTGTTTGGCGATTTTGTGGACGTAATTTTGTCATACCCATGCGCTTCCTTCCATATTCACAAACCGTCTTGATACGTCGCGATTTCAAAGTGAAATAGGTCTCTGAGAAAAAGACACCTGTATACGTATACACACATTCACACCGATAAGTTTCTTGTCGTTCGCAAAGTCGAATGAAGCGTGAGAACGGTGATTTCATCACCCACGGTCTACAAGATATTTAAATGACATGATCATGTTTCAGATTCCATTTTAAAAGGCGCTTGTATTTAAATTCGCAATCCCGTAATCTGAATAAAAACATTTTATATTTCATCTATCGATATTTAACTTTCGAGAAGAATACATTGAATCGAGAGTGGTTCCAAGATTTTTCAAACTATGAGCACATATACGTTTCAATTCACACCCGATTGCGGGGGACGATGGGGATTCGAACGTCATCGCCATCGAATTTCAAATAAAACGTCCCGTTATGAACACAACGAATGGATTCATTAGGTGCATTCATGATGCTCCTCGAATGTTTCATGGTGTATTTTATTTATATTTTCGTGCATTTCTAATTGGATTCAAGAATATTATGTGAGATGTCAAAAACGATCAGTGATCATGATTTGTTGTTGCCAATTGGTAATATTTTTCCGTTGACTGGTTTGAATCATGGTTTTAAAACGTGGATTAAACCAAACAAATTGATTCCAGAATTTTTCAAAAATATCAAGGAAAATGCAGTGAGAGAAATATTTGAGATTACTGTAACTGAAACGCCTCAACCAAATATTCTTAGTAAAAGCTACTGGAAATTTGATTCATTCAACCAAGAAAGTATAGTTGACGCAATCAAGTGATGAATCAATTATACTTTCTTGGTTCAATCGACCAAATTTCTAGTAACTCTCATTAGGAATGTTTAGTTGAGATGTTTTAGTTACAGTGACTATAGAAATTTCTCTCAGTGTGGTATCTTTGAGAATAAGTGTGTTGTCGTTCAAAATTTTCAGCAAGGGCTCTTTAATTTGCGTTAAAGTAAAACATCCAGCATATTCACCGAAATTTTACTGCAAAAATTGGAATTTTTCAGCATAAAATTCGTACAATTTCGTGATACGTTTTCCTTATCTCCTACACAGCAGGAAATTGGAAGAAAATATGAATTTTCGATGAAATTCATTCGTACGTCCATACCGCTGTTACCCGCAACCGCGAATTTTGAAGAAAGTATTGATTCTTCGGAACATAATTCCTTGCAAAAACACTGGCGTTTGTGTAGCATAAAAATCACGCACTCTTCACTCACTCATCTCTCCCTGTGATGAAAAAAATTCAAAAATTCCGTTCAACCATTACAATATATTTCAGTATAAGTATATACACGATCATTATCGAAGTCTTATTTTCCCTCATTTCCCCTTCGCTCATCTCTTTTTCCTTCTGAGTGCGCTCCGGACGACGTCTAGACGCGTTATTTTACTGTTCAAACCTGTTTCGTTCAAAATGATATAGAATTTAGGAAGTTATTTAGTCATGTAAGTCTGGCGCGTCCAAAGCTGGCTGGCTAGTAATCAGGCGCCTGGTCTCCGCAAACTACAGAGGCCCCTCCAGGCCCCTTCAATCTTCACTCACCGGATCTTTCTTTCTCTCATTTTCTTTGTTCCTCTTTCACTGCTTATGTCGGTAAGTTTGGTGAAATTCTTCAGAACCAGTCCACGTTTATGGTGCCTCGATGTCTCGGCCCAATTAAGAGTGGATCAAGGTGCCCTTTGTTTCAACCATCCGCGTGTACGTGTTATTATACGTATGGGGTCTTATTTGACCAAAGCGAAGCCCCGACACTGAAAGACGATCGATAAAAAGAATTTCCGCAACTTTGACCCGCATAGACCTAAGGGTATTTTAACCGCGTAAACCGATTATAATACATTTGTATGCACAAGCCAATTGCAAGGCGCCAGTTCAAATCTGGCTTCGATGTTGAATCCGCAATGAAAAGTAATGGTTATTTTCGTAGTCCAATGATTCTCATTGCTCCCCCAAGCGATTTTATAAATTTATGATTACAAGCGTACTTTATACGTACCGCGATGTGGATAAAATACGGGAAATGTAATAATATTTATATAATCATTATATTTGAGATATAAAATCGTGCAGGAATATTAATAAATTTCAGTTTCGTCGTTATGAAATCATTGTTACACAATAATGATGAATTCAGAAATAGAGAATTTTGTTGTTCGTAATAGACAAGGGATTGCAATGAATTTTATTTTATCTGTATGCAAATGAGTCTCTCAGACGAGCTTTTTTTTGTATTACGAAAATCAATCGGGTAGAAAAATCTAGTAATTACTGAGATAGACCGCATGAAACGTTGCTACGATACGTCGGCATTCGCAAATCATCTATTTGTGTGTATCCAACTCGGCTTTGATAAGGCAATCTTCGGTAGCGTAGACCGAGGCGAATCGGATCAAAATAAGCTCATTGGCTCTTTTCGATTATTTCTATTCTCAATGATATTCTTTCGATATGTCAGTTGCTTATATATGTCTCTTGCCATCAACCGAAAAAAAAGATAACTCGACCATAACGCACATTATTTAGTCCTGGCCAATGATGCAAATCGAAGTATCGTGTGCACAGAGAAGAATTTTATCGCTGACCTAAAAGCACTATTGCAATGCTTGGAATTTTGATTTATAAGGGATGTTGAAAATTATGCAAGTCTGATCGGTAATGTACTGAATTATATGAGTCAATTTTTTAGACAATATTATCACATCCTTCCTCACTGAGAAAAATCGCCCTGTGAAAAGGTCCATCATTGTCAGCAAATTCAGAATACTCTTGAAATCTGACTGGATGTAAGTTCAATTTTATGGAAACAAAATAGCCATTACGGGCAAAGATACTATAATAATTTGATAATGTATTATCGTGACAGTAAACTTCCATAAAATCAAACTTACATTCAGTTAGATTTCAATAATATCCTGAACTTGCTAACAATGATGGCACTTTTTACTGTTAAATTTTTCTCAGTGTTGAGCAGATTGATGTTTTTTAATATATGGATTAATTCGAATCACGTTTTTTGGAGTGATTTGAATCATGAATATTTTTGAGCGATATAAGAATTAAGGGGCTATACCACTGTGACACTTTGAAAAAATCAATTTTTTTACCTTTTTCAACAGTTTGTACTTTTAAGAAGATCCTGTCAAAATTCCAAGGCCGTATCTCAAATATTATCCGAATGCTAGCCTGCTAAAGAGCAAATGGTTGCCTCTCAAATTTACACGCAAAAGAATTACTTGTTGTGGTCACCACAATTTGGAGTGTAATTTACTGCAATTGACATTAAATGTACTCTAATTTAGTTGAAATCACCACATTTTGTTTGAAATATTAATAGAAAGTGTCCCGAAGTGTGAATCTATAGTGAAAACTTTAAACGAGTTTTTCTCGAAATGGGATTTTTCAAATTTGCTGCCATCATAACTCGAAGAGCAATCATCCGATTGACTTGAAATTTTAACTGAGTGTTCTCGGGTGTATTTCATCTACGATCTTTTTGATCGGATAATAATTGTCGATTTGACATCGCACAAACAATCATTTCTTAGGCAAAAAACATAGTTTTTTTTTCAAAACACTGCTATTTTGTCAGATTTTGATGTTTTTCAAAAATCCTGGTTCACCGTACGGAGTATACCTTCTAGTTTACGTCATTTTTGTTTTTTTTTTCATTTCAGCCACTTAAGCGACCGGTATGGTGGCAGCAGTTGGGGAACTTTTTTTTTACGCCTCCGAAGGCAGCGCATAAGTCGCTCGTATGTCGATATTTTTGTACCAAAAAATTATATAATATAGTTAAGTTATGAGTAAACATATCCTCAAAGTTTCAGAACATTCGATGGAATACTTTTTTCTCAAAAAATTCCGAAAAATCACCTAAGTTTCAAGCTATATTAGCTACGAGTGGTGCTGAGTTAGAAAATATTCTCGACACTATGAAAACAATATTACTAGAAAAGTATTGTATGAATATAAATGAGGACAAAAATTCATGATTTGTACAATAGCGAAAACATCACAAAGAATGAAAATCAAAATATATGCAGAGACAATTCAGCAAGTGAAAGAATTTCAATATCTAGGGAGCATAATTACAGAAAACGGTAAAAGCGAAAGAGATATAAGAGCAAGAATAACACGAGAAAAACAGGCTTATTCCCACCAAAAGAAAGAGTTACTATGCTCAAAGAATATTAGCTTAGCAGTAAGGAAGAAATTCTTGAAGAGTTACGTTTGGAGTACAGCATTATACGGTTGCAAAACTTGGACAAATGGAAAAACGGACCAACGAAGACTTGAAGCTTTTGAAATCCGGTGTTATTGAAGGATGCTTACAATGAAGTGGATAGAAAAAGTAAAAAATGAAGAAATACTTGAGAAGGTAAATGAAAAGGGAAGTCTTTTGAAATACGTCGTGTAAAAAGAGGAAGTAATCTGATAGAACACACATTAAGGCATGATAGTTTATTGAAAACAATATTGGAAGGATAAATGAATGATAAAACTCGCAAAGGTAGACCTAGATTAAGTTATATGAAGCAAATTTTACAAGATAAGGGTTGTCGTGGATATGTAGAAATTCAGCGTGTAGCGGATAATAGAGGGTTGGAGGATTTCATCAAACCAGTCATAAGACTGATTACTTCATGATGATGATGATGATGCTGATCAGGGCATATTTTAAGAGTCAGTTCTAACCAAAAAGTTAGTTCTACAAGAAAACGGTTACTTCTAAAACTTATAAACGGTTAATATAATGGCAAGTTTTCAATAAAATTTATATATAAACTGTATTGAATTATATATGAATTATATATAATTTTGAAAACCCAGTGTTTGGTTAATTCTAGATTTCCCTTGGAATATGCTCTGATGCTTTTTAAAAGGCAACAATGGTGGATGGTTCATCAATGTTAGACTGGTACTGGTATCTACACTGTAAAAAAAATTTGTTGAAATCCAAACAAAAATGCTTGGAAATTTACAAACTTGGTTTGGAAAAATAATTTCCGAACCTTTTTTGTAAATTGCCGAACAAAAGTTTGTGAATTCTCAAAAATCTTCGTGAAATCACAAAATTTTTTGAATGTTTACAAACTTTTGTTTGGTAATTTACAAAAAAGGTTTGTGTAAAAAACTGCTAAACTTCTTTGGCAGTTTAGGAAGTATATTTTTTACAGTGTATTGCTTTGAACAATCGTTGAATCCATTCAAAGAAGACTGAATTCAGGGCAGTGGATGTGAAGAATGGTCTCATGAAAAGTGTGTCGACAAGGAACGTAGCATAGGAACGTTTGTTCGCCACATGCTTGTGAAATAAAATCAACGTATTTGGAGTTCAAAAGAGTTTCAACACGGAGGAGAAATAAATTGCTGGGTCACTTTTGCTAAAACTAATAGTGTGCAAACTATTTGCTGTCACAGCAATTTTGTTGACTACGACAACAATTTTTTAGCTGTGTTAGCAAAAAATATTGGCTACCCTGCAATTAACATTGAGAATTTTGCTTGTCCTGCAAAAAATTTGCTGCTTTAGTTAATCATGTTGCTCTCCCAGCAATCCAGTTAGCTGTTGCAGCAAATTTTTGGATGAGTTAGTAGAAATATTTCTTATTCCATGCACAATAGGGTGGGTCGAAAAAAGCGGTTTTTCGAAAACCGATTTCTAATAGTGCGGAAAACTTGCGCATTGGCTTGTTATTGACGGCAAAAATAATTAGAAAAATCTCACTTCAAATCTTCAGTTCGCGCAAAGAGCCTGAAGTTGGAAAAATTTCCGAAAAATTCGCAATTTTTCAAAGAAGCTAAAAACTGTTGACAAATAAATTTTTCATTTCCAATAGCATAAAATCCATTCTTTGCACTCACCTTAATATGAAAAAAATACTGTTAGACGTATTTCCATCAGTTTTGAAATCGGGCAAACGGCTTGAAATTTGGTGAAAATCGAGAAAATCCGCTATTCTCAAAGACATGCACAAGAAATAAACCAAGTTTGTGTTGGTAGTAATAACGAAAGAAATCATCGTTTCCAATAATATCATTGTATTCTTTCAATATCATAATGCAGCTCTTCGCTCATTTTAGCATGTGTTTTTTTTCGTACTAAAATGACCCAGGACTCACCACGAGGAGATGGCTGCAAATCGAGTCCCACCCACACCCTGCCCGACCTACCAACCAATTGGGGTGTGGATAATTAGACTGATGCTCCTTTAAATTCTAACTTCGAATCGAATTTCGGCATCACAGACCTTGATCTTAAAGTTGTCCTAATGAAACCATCTCGGTTTTCATGTCCGCAAACTGTTCCTGCTGCTTGTGTTACGAGTTTGACGCACCTCTCCACTGACTGAGTGTGACATGGAAATTGTAAATTCTCAAACTCAGGCAAGAGTTTTTCTTTCAGTAAAGATGCAATGTGATCTGATGTCATCTTTGATATCAATGGAGGTGGTGTCAAATCACACTTTGTCCAATCAAGAAGTTCAGTATAGTCTGTAGCCTCAAAATTAATTGTAGGGAGCTTGAAAATTCTAACGTTGCTTCTTGATTCTGGCTGCTGGTTTCTGGCTTCAAGAATCTTCTTGTAGCCTAATTCACGAGTATGTTCTCTGTCATCTACTATCATTGCTAATAGCATGTTCTCTGGATGGCAGAAGAACGCGTTTCTTTGAATGACAGGATCGATTATTTTTTTGATGTTATCCGGTAAATATCTTGTCGTTCGAATTACCTTATGTATGTGCTTCGGACCGTATTTCACAGTATTATATCGTTTTATCGCAAACCAAACAGGAGCATAGGTCTTTACAATGTAGTTTGCCAGGACCTTCAGCTCGTTTGTTGGACTTGTTTGGGATATATAAGGTTTATATAAAGTTTATATATCCCAAACAAGTCCAACAAACGAGCTGAAGGTCCTGGCAAACTACATTGTAAAGACCTATGCTCCTGTTTGGTTTGCGATAAAACGATATAATACTGTGAAATACGGTCCGAAGCACATACATAAGGTAATTCGAACGACAAGATATTTACCGGATAACATCAAAAAAATAATCGATCCTGTCATTCAAAGAAACGCGTTCTTCTGCCATCCAGAGAACATGCTATTAGCAATGATAGTAGATGACAGAGAACATACACGTGAATTAGGCTACAAGAAGATTCTTGAAGCCAGAAACCAGCAGCCAGAATCAAGAAGCAACGTTAGAATTTTCAAGCTCCCTACAATTAATTTTGAGGCTACAGACTATACTGAACTTCTTGATTGGACAAAGTGTGATTTGACACCACCTCCATTGATATCAAAGATGACATCGAATCACATTGCATCTTTACTGAAAGAAAACTCTTGCCTGAGTTTGAGAATTTACAATTTCCATGTCACCTCGGTCAGTGGAGAGGTGCGTCAAACTCGTAACACAAGCAGCAGGAACAGTTTGCGACATGAAACCGGATATTTCATTAGGACAACTTTAAGATCAAGGTCTGTGATGCCGAAATTCGATTCGAAGTTAGAATTTAAAGGAGCATCAGTCTAATTATCCACACCCCAATTGGTTGGTAGGTCGGGCAGGGTGGACTCGATTTGCAGCCATCTCCTCGTGGTGAGTCCTGGGTCATTTTAGTACGAAAAAAAATACATGCTAAAATGAGCGAAGAGCTGCATTATGATATTGAAAGAATACAATGATATTATTGGAAACGATGATTTCTTTCGTTATTACTACCAACACAAACTTGGTTTATTTCTTGTGCAAGTCTTTGAGAATAGCGGATTTTCTCGATTTTCACCAAATTTCAAGCCGTTTGCCCGATTTCAAAACTGATGGAAATACGTCTAACAGTATTTTTTTCATATTAAGGTGAGTGCAAAGAATGGATTTTATGCTATTGGAAATGAAAAATTTATTTGTCAACAGTTTTTAGCTTCTTTGAAAAATTGCGAATTTTTCGGAAATTTTTCCAACTTCAGGCTCTTTGCGCGAACTGAAGATTTGAAGTGAGATTTTTCTAATTATTTTTCCCGTCAATAACAAGCCAATGCGCAAGTTTTCCGCACTATTAGAAATCGGTTTTCGAAAAACCGCTTTTTTCGACCCACCCTAATACACAATCCCTTGATTCACTGCGTCAGAAAGTTTTTCCTCCGTGAAATGAGCGTGAATTCATTTTTTGAGGCGAATTGGTCATTTCCCGGAATTACACAGATTCTTGCGGGGATGATTTTCTATGTGACATACTATTCGAGTTATTACAGACAGAAGATACTTCGATGCGGGAATAATTTGGTATGTAACAATTAAACTGTCAGGTAGGGATGGAACTTCGAGAATAATGATTTCTTTCTTGATAAAAAATACATTCAGTTCCTATCGATTTTTATGATAGTTCTATGAAAATGTTCTCGAAGTCTCACCCCTGCTTTCAGGGATGAATTACCTTTGGATATTCGAACGCGCTATCTCTTGTCTTACGTTGTGCTATCTGGATGTCTGGAGGGCATTGAATTAAGCTGAAAGTCATGGCTAAAAGTAAAAAATATCCGAAACAACTCCAATTGAAAGCTGAAACGATCAACCTCTAGTTGCAGCTCCATAGGAATCGATCTTTCTTAAATGGAATGAGTCATGTATCTTGTTTTCGTTTCCGTATGTCATTAAATACCTACAGCTTGCACGCTTCTGTTAGAAGAAACAGTGCGATCTATCAGGATATATTTGCACTCGAAGACGTTTGATTCTATCCATTTGTGTTTACATATAAAGACATTTGACCTCTGCTCACGATTGAGAGGAGAAACAGATTGCTATGGGTATAGAAATTTCCCTCAACAGTTTGTATATTATGAAACAAACTGTTTGATAAATGACGTCTCTTTTCTAATTTTTGTAACTGAAAAAATTTTGAAATTTCAGAAAAATTCCCTAGAAATACTTCACAATCTTATTTTATTTATTTTTAAAGAATTTTCTAGCCCAATTTAGAAGGATACGGATTTCGTATTCACCGATTTGCGGTTGGTATATCCACAACCGTGGAGCAATGGAATTCCACCGAGTTGGATTTAAATATCATGATCTATTTTCTTTCTCAATAAAATACAGTAGTTCTATAATTTTATTCACCTCGGTATTCCTTCTGAAAGCAGGTATCGAAAGGAATAGTAAATAAAAAGAAATACATAATGCTTTACCAGCGTGTTGAATTTCTAAGATAATAAGGCCCGAATAAAGGTAGAAGAACGCGAAAGAGAGGAAATAAAAACGTATAACGAGAAGACCAATGCCAAATACAGAACGAATATTTGAACGTCGGTTCACATAGTAATGGATGGAACAAATGAAATTTATGTTTTAAGGACTATTTATTCTTCAGAGTAGTTGTTACGACAAGTACATTCAACCAAGGAACGGTCATGGAAATCTATTTATGGTAAGTGGTCATTTCAAAGGAAGTAGTCACGGCAGCATTCATGCTTTTAGCTCTAATACGGAGGACGATGACGGGTTGGATTTTAGAAAGTTACTTTATTGTTCGATTATTCGATTTCGAATTCAAGTTGTTTCAGGGGGAATGATTATTTTCATGCATTCCCAAGTATTGCCACTTACAAGTACCGAGTTTTTCGCCGATGCAAGCGTGATAAACGCGTGAATGTCTCGAGTATTGCTACTAACAGGGGTTTTCCCGATGCGTACAATCACGAAGAACCAGCTTTCTTTGATCAATTCTCAGATGTGGATGTAAGTTTGATTTTGAATCACGAATCAGGGGGGTTTCTAGTCCAGAACAGTTTTGTTAACCATATCAAAATGTTTATTTTCGGACTTCGTCTTCAAATGCTGTTCATTTGATACACTGTGAAAAATAATCGGAATTTTCCCGTATGTAGAAAATTACATTCTAATAGATGTGTGTGAAATTAACCATGAATATAACGGAAAATTCTTAAATTCATGGGATTTTTACTTATCATTGTTTGACAGTAAATTTCCGGTGATTATGGAAAATTCCTAGATTTCCTGAGAGATTTTCAAGCTGTACGCCACTACTCTTCATAGGGAAAATGCAAGCTCTGCTACACTGCCAACACGTTATTGAGAAATTCTCCATACTTTCGTGTAACGTGATTAACTTTCACAATGTTGATGACTTTCCCATGAATGTACGAAAAAAATCCTGTATATTTGTCGTAAGAACCTGCAAAAAATTGCATTCTTCACGTATTTCCAATTTACACAAATATTACATTAACAGATTGAAAGCATCACGGACGATGGAAGACAAATCGCACAACATTAGTTCAATAAATTACTATTTAAATAATAACACAGGTCTACAATGATTTTGGTGCCGCTAAAACTAAAGCAGATTGTGAGTATATTCGATACCCTGACTCTGGAAATATACTTATTTTTTTAATGCTACGTGTAGTTTTCAAGAAATCGCAGGTGTAAAATAAAATGAAAATGCACGATTTTCAAACGTTTTATTCAATTATTCCACACGTTAACAACATTTTATCAAATTATTCTTCAAATTATCTCAAAATATGAGTCATTCTCTTCCAAATGCGATTAGGTTTGTTCAAATATCTTTTTTTTTCTCTGAGATACGACAGTTTGAAAATTGTGTTATTTCACCTATTCACTCAATCCATGAACACACAAATTTCAAATTGTCGTGTCACAGTAAAAAAAAAGATATTCGAGCAAACTCAACGGCATTCGGAAGGGGATGGATTATATTTTGAGGTGCATCTACTAGTTTCATGAGAAAAAATTACATTCTGACGTCACGTAATCTCAAATATGTCGAAAAACGGTGTTTTTCACACTTTGACGTTAAAATATCTCAAAAACCACACGTAATAATGCAATTTTGAAGTCAGATTCGGATTCAGCGCGCCAAAATACTTCGGAAAAGTATGATACAGTTGTTGCACCAAACAAAAAGTTCAATTTTGTAGGCCTGTGTAATCTCTTCCCTGTGACAGCGAAACCAAATTTTGCTGGAACAATTTGCCCGCTATTCTCTGTATAATACTTGGAATTTTCCTAGTTCAGCGAAAAATTTGCTGCTTTAGTTAATCATGTTGCTCTCTCAGCAATCCAATCAGCTTAGGTAGCAAGGTTTTAGCGAAGTTAATAAACAAAAGGAATAATTGCAGCAACTACTCAAATAGTCGATTTTCGACCATCTACTTACACGGAGAAAAATTTGTAACAGAGATCCCCATAATAATAGCAGTTTTGGGACACATGGACATTTATGAACATTTTCCCTTGAATTCGTAGTAATTTTTTTTAAACTTATAGTAATATGTGTCAGATGCAAAGTTATTCTCAACCAAAATCAGGTACACGGAGAGAAATTTGTAGTCAAATTTACTATGTCAGTATTGTTTCCGAGGAACAGACTGACTTTCTAATGAATTTCACAAGGCTATATTTTCATCAATGCTATATAAATTGTTACTTCTACTACAAGCACATAGCAATTTTTCAATCATCTCAATGTAATCAATATCAAAATAAATTTCACAGGAAACTCGTCACAAATTGGAAATGGAACCTTTGTTGATTTCACAATTTCCATGAAAGGTTTTACTATGTTGTAATATAAAATTACTATGTTTCATGGCGAAAGTGAATATTTGAAAATATTATTTCAAATTCGTTCAAATCTTACGATACGAACATTGTAATTCGCATCGAGGGCATAGTAAATTCCATGATATGAAAAAGAATACAGTAGTACTGCGCCGACGCGAGCCGGCAGTTGAGTTGACGCGAATTCTGTAAAAGATTGAGTTACAATTTAAGAAAAAGTTCATGTTTCTCAATTCAAGTGATCTCGATTGATGAAGTTTTGTTCTGAAGAAAACACAGAAAATTGAACTTTAGATTCAAATCTTCCAAATTAAAAATCTACTCAGAATCAATTGAAGGTTATGCTCGCTGAAGAATGTCCAAGAGTCCTGGAACACCCCTATATGCATGCGTATGTAATTATTAAAACATTTTTTAATCAATGTATACAATCATATATCGTATATGTATATGTATATGTATATGTATATGTTTATGTATGCTAGATGTCCCAAAAAAATTCCAAAACCTTTCCAGGCGTGATTTCTCAGAAAAATCAAAGACAGTGTTCCCTCTGAACGAAATCCTTAGTTCCAGAGCTGATTTCAATCAATCATGCAGGAGCATTTCCAGAAATTATTTTATTGAAAAAGGAAAAAAGAATCTTAGTTTTGTCTCAGGAATTACTCCTTGGAAGGTTCAGAATATTTTCTTGGACGCCCTGTACATACATTCATATTATACATACATACAATTCTGAAATATCCCAAACGATTAGACACATAGTACTATGAAGCATTTAAGGGGGTCATTAGAATTAGACAAGCCAAAAAGACCCCGTACAGCACAACGACCGATCCTCCACCTACCCTGGTTAAAAGAATCCATCACTTCTGACAAATGAAATTAAATGAGATTTGGCCAGAACATTGTCCGAGAATCAATGAGATTTGGCCAGATTCAGTGAGATTTGGCGAGAATCGACTGTTCTTTCTGACCAAATCTCATTGACATTCGCTGGATGAGATTCGGCCAGAACATTGTCCAAGTTCAACTGTAATTTAGTGAGATTTGGCGAGAATCAATGGTTTTTTTAAACCAGGGTAAGACTTCGGTGGACCAGAGGTGGAGAATTGGTGGAGAAATGGGAGCCGTGGAAATAAGGGAGAAATAAGGGAGAGTCTCCGTTGAGGCAACGGAGAGGCGACGGAGAAATGTCCGCCCCCTGTATTTTCAGTAAAACTTAAATTCGTGAATTCATACATTCAGATTTGGTTACGTAAATGCACCAATAAGAATTATATCGAAAATACAGGGGGCGGACATATCTCCGTTGCCTCAACGGAGACTCTCCCTTATTTCTCCCTTATTTCCACGGCTCCCATTTCTCCACCAATTCTCCATCTCCGGTCCACCGAAGTCCTAGGTGGAGGATCGGTGGTTGTGCTGTACGGGACGTATTAAAAAAATTTTTTTCATCAGGAAATTCTTATTCAATTAAACTAGAAGTTTGTAAGTTTGTTAACATAATATCAAAATATATAAATAAATATTTTCTGTAATTTTTTATCGCAAAATAGGATAGCTTAAGGTGATACCAGCAACTTCTGCAGATGCAACCAGAAGCATTGATTAGAAAAGGACACGACAAAAGCTATTCTGACAAACTACTCGAAAACGTAGAAACGAAATGGAAATATCGCTCTGTACAGACCTTCTTTAATCAATCAAGATGGTCTGTAAACAGTAATATCTGCCTCTTATTGCTTCATCTTCGAATAATTTCTCAGAAAAGATTTGGCTCGGGTTGCATCGTCAGGGCTTGTATCCCCTTAAAGATCACTCATAAAAAATCTGCGGGCACTCTTGAGATCGGAGTTTTTATTTGAAACATTCCCCCAAAAAATTTTTGTGAAAAATAGTTACAATTGGTCGGTAAACCTACGAAAACTGGAAAATTTCCTTTTCGATCACCAATTTTGTCGAAAAACCTCCGCCAATCTTTGGACTTTCATTATTTTTCATTCTGTTCACGTTTAACGACAAATTATAAATATTTTTCACAACAGTTTTCTTGGTGGCATGTTTCAAACAAAAACTCCGACTTCCAGAGTTCCCGCAAATTTTTTTTCTGGATTGTCTTCGAGCTATCCTATAACCGCAATTTTGAGATGAAAAATTACCAAACAAAATTTATTTATATACTTCAATATTGTTTTAATAAACCTACAAAGTCCCAATTTAAATGAATGAAAACTTCCTGTAGGAAGGAAATTTTTTTATAGGCGTCTTCTTGGCTCGTCTAATTTTATTGAACCTCTAAAAAAATTTTTTTCATATATATCAGAAAAATTTACTATATTAGATTGTCATGAATAACGTTAACTATCACGATGCAATTCAATACGTTGACTATTCTGTTCTACTTTGAAACATTGTAATTTGTTCTATGTCTGGAACTTATTTCAATCGATTCTAAATTCACTATGTTCCACAGTGAATTCAACTGTAAAAACAGTCTGTTCCTCCGAAACTAGAAAACATAATAAATTTGTGAGGAATCCTCAAATAAATATAACTACAAATTTCTCTCCGTGTATGGATTACCATAATTAGGGGGGAGTGCACATGAATGCTTATGTGTCCCAAAACTGCCATTATCATGGTAAACTCTGCTACACATTTCCCATACGTTTTTCTCCGTGTAAGTAGTTGCTGCAGCTACTCAGTAGTCAGGACAAGTAACACGTTAGCTGCCTCAACTAACTCAAAATACCTCTCGTATTCACTATCGAGTTAGTTAAGGCAGCTAACGTGTTACTTATCCTGACTACTAAGTCGCTGCAGCAACTATTTCTTTTTTCCCGTGTGATTTGCAGCAACAGCAAATTTTTCTTCTCCACGTATCATTGCATATTAAGGAGTCCTTTAAAGGGGCTGGTGTAATTCAAAACCTTAAATTTAGATTAAAAAATTGAGCAATTCGATACTGAAACCTTTTGACTCACATACTTTATTTATCTGTTTTGAAATTTCTGGAGTCTAGTACATGAATGTATACGACAAACTTTTCAAATCTTGTACGCGAAGTCCCCTACAGATAATTCCAACAGCGTCGTTGAACGACATCCGTACTCCTCTTTTTCCATACATGTCTCATCTATACCCAACAGATATATATTTAATTCTGAAACCAAGATTCTTGCCGACGAGTACGCATATATTTGTCATTGGAATGGAAATGCCAGCCGACTGAAGTAGTTTTCATTCTTTCCTCATTCGCCCGACCCATCCCTATTCTTACCATATTCTTCTTACGTTACATTGTTGTTTGTTCACAATCAAAGTGCCGAAGTTTCGCGTCGTTGTCCGGTTCGCGCTGCAACTACCAGCCGTCTAACATACATATTTATCCAAGTCTTGTATACGTGCTGGTCCTTATTCCCTGTTCCCATCCGTATGTATGTAATTGCAAATGTATGTGCATATGTACATGCGACATGCCATCGGCGCGATATCTCAAGAATGGCGCCACGTTACGCGCAGCAGCGTGGCACCGGGAATGCGTATATAATTCTTGCGTTTGGAAATAGAACGAAATAAAAGTACGATGCGGCGTGAACCACGCTGCGTTCACCACGCGCTCGGCTCCTTCGGTCCGAACTCTTGCTTTTTCCCCGTTCCGTGGTAGCCGAGCGCCTAAGAACGTGTATGCCGTGGCTATTGCCGTTGTTACTTTTGCTTTTCGTGAGATAGAAGAAAATTTATAGCTCAAGCTCGTTCAAAGAGCATCTGGAAATTTATTTAATCCCCAAGATTTACGAGATGCCAATTTTGTATTTTCATATGTAAAGTACAAGTGTGATGGTTGGAATTTTATTGTTTGCCTTCCGAGTCTAATTTGGGAAGGAGTTTGCACGGTGACCAACATTCTTGCTTGATGTTGCTGTTAAAGGAAGGGATGGAAGGTTGGAAAGGGAATTCAAAGGGAAGCTGAAAAATATTGTATTTCACTGATCGAATGAATTTTTCCTATTCCAAATTGCGTATCACGAAGAAGGGGATCACACGATGAGCACCTTTTCAATCCTGAGAACCCGGAAAAAAAAGGGATCATATATGGTTTAGTAATCTCTTGCGAAACTAAACATATGCTGAAGGACAAAAGTAACTAGTGTGGCATGTATATGTGCATACGTTGCTAAAATATTATCTTCAGAATGTTTTGTGGATGGAATTGATGTAGTAGTGGATACGCTACATTCTTGAAATTTCTCAGATTCACATTCCTCTACAACACTCTCTATATGTCTCTTAGAGAAAAACAATACTGCAAATCATACGTAGTGAGTGTAAATCATGTAATTCTTATTTTCTCAAATAGATGAAAAATGTATGATTCATACGCTGTAGGTAAAATCAAAGAATATACAGGGTGTACCAGATCGAATTACCTGCTTTTCATCAGCGTTCCATGCAAATATTGACAAGACTGAAAAAACACCCAAGCTTGTCCCAGGATTGGCGCATGTGTCGGGAACAAACCTTTAAGAATGATTGAACCTATATTGTTTGATGATTGTCTCGCTGTTTCCAACGGATAGTCAGTCATCGTACATTTTTTCACATCTTTCAAGATCTTCGTTAAGAACGATTGTGTGGATGTTGTCCAAATGAATGGCCCAATGTTTTTAATCAATGACCGAATTCCGAGCTCACAATGGCTAAAGGCTTGTGCATAATCATCGAGCCAATTGATCTAAATAAGAATAAACCTTGACTCAAGATAATAGTTTACATGTGATCATACACGGAAATCAATTGATCTTGAAGAACTCTTTATAGGATTTTAAGATGCCTTTCCCATGCAGGTCTTGACAAGGCTAAAAAACCCCAAGCTTGTTCCAGTCTCGGCACATTGATTCCATCGTTTCAACATGAACCATGTCCCAGGTCATTCAATATGTCCGTAGGATAAGTAAGAAAAAAACAAAAGTTTGATCTTATTATTCAACACAGTTGCCTTCGAGGGCGACACAACGAGTATAGCGATTTTTCAACTTTTCGATATCACTTTTATGGAACGATGCCTTTTTCTCTTCAAAATAGGCCTCAGTTTCAGCGATTACTTCATCATTGGACCCAAATTTCTTTCCAGCAAGCATTCTCTTGAGATCTGAAAACAGGAAAAGTCGCTGGGGGCTAAATTTGGAGAATACGGTGGGTGGGTAAGCAATTCGAAGCCCAATTCATTTCATTTTCCCATCGTTTTCAACGATTTGTGACACGGTGCATTGCCTTGGTGAAACAGCACTTGTGGCCGTTCCTTTGCGATTTTAGCCTTTAATCGATCCAGAAGTGCACAGTGATAGTCACTGTTGATGGTGGTTCCTTCCTGGAGATATTCGATGAATATTATTCCCTTCGGATCTCAAAATACAGACGCCATCACCTCACCAGCCGACTGTTGCGTCTTTGCTCGCTTTGGATTCGATTCGTCGATTGCTGTCCACTCAGCTGACTGTCTTCTGGATTCTGGTGTGTAATGGTGAAGCCATGTTTCATCCATTGTCACATATCGACGATAGCATTCGATTTTATCGCGGTTTAACAGCGCCTAACACTCCGAAGCATCAATTCGTTGTTAGTTTTGGTCGACTGTGAGCTCACGTGGCACCCACTTTGCACAGAGCTTTCGCATACCCAAATGTTCGGGTAAAATGGTAAAAACACTACCACATGATATCTTTACAATGTTAGCTAGCCCGTGCATCTTCAATTTGCGATCGTTCAAAACCAATTTGTGGATTTTTTTTATGTTTTCCCGGAATAACAGCCTCCCCTGCGCTCTGCGTCATTTGTGCTGGCACAACCACGTTTGAATTCAGCAATCCACTTCTCTACCATTTATCTCGATGGAGCAGAGTCTGGATAATGTTCATCAAGCCATTGTTTGGTTTCCACTGTATTTTTTTTCATCAAAAGCAATGCTTTATTAATTCTATAACTTATGAATCAATAGTCAGATTGCTATCAAAATTACACACGTATCGTTCGAAGGTTAGTACTAAAACAAAATCATATGTAAAAATTCTAGTAACGCTATCTATGTGTCATCCTACGGGCTTTTTGAACGGACTGTTACGGTATTCTGAGGGAGAAAGTCTAGCTGGAATATGTATCAAATTACTCATTACTCTTTTCATCAATACCTGTGATGAAAGAAGCATTGGTTGATGCTTGGTGAATCATTTGGAGCATTTTCCTGATCTTATCATTTTCAAGTCTGGGTTAAATGTGGTGAATTGTTCAAGATAAGTCTCGGCAGGACTTGTGCCAGGCGTGGTCCATGACTGGGCCATTGGTTCATACACACATGGGGTATCCCTGATAGTAGACTGTGAAACTTTTTACTTCACTTCAACTTCTTCTTTTCCGATTTGAAGATCCAGTTTTGGAGATTTAATCAGAATAAGTTGAAATTCACCTCATGGACCAGATCAGGTAAATTTTGATCCTGCCAGGACCTGAAAAGTTATATCTCGCTTCACTATTATGAGGGCCTCATCAGGAAAGACTGAGGGTTTGATGAGGAGTTCCATACCAAAATCTTCCAAATAAATCGCAGTTAGAATGTGAACAAGAAATCCGAAACAAAAGCCAGCATGAAGGGATTGAACGTCATTGAAATTGACTGGATCAAATTCGTTTTATTCGCATCAATTACAGATTGAACAAAACAGTCAACAGTTTTCTAGCATAATGTATTTGGAATGCATAGAGTTAATTTCAAAAATATGTACATTTGAAATTTGTTGAAAAATGTTTCTATAATTTAAGGGAAATTTGTTCGACTATAGAGTGCCCTGAGAATCCACTTTCTTGAACTTGAAGAAGATTTCTTTGCCCTCATTCTGATGAATCTAGTTTCCAATGAGAAAGATAATTGATTTCAATGGACAAATTTTCCATTGAATTAAAATCACATTCTCCGAATTCAAGAAGAATTATATTTCGGTTTCAATTTGAGACTTTTTTGTTTCAATCTGATGAAAACTTTTTCCATTTGAATTTAACTGGATGTTTTTTTCCATTGGAAAGAAGATTTATTAGAATGAGGGCAAAGAAAAGTTTCTTTCGGTCTAAGAAATTGGGTTTTCAGTGTGTACAATCTAGAATCAAGCCTATACATTTTTGTATTCACTTTATTAAACTTTGTTCATGATCTTAAGATGAGCTAACAAAAGGTCCCGATAAGGATACAGCGAGGAAAACCTATTCCAACCTTTCAGGACAATTCAAGGAAATCCTCTGATTGAGAACAAATCGGCTCATTCCGACGTAGGTGATTCACACCTAATCTTGATCAGGACCTCAATAGGAATACCTCATTTTGGATGACCTTATTAGATCCTCATCATATCTTAGATTTAGATTATAATAATTTCCAGTCGAGTAGCTGCAATTTGACCCATTCTAGCCCATGGGCAGACCAGCGAGGATTATGTATATTTGGAATACAATATTGGAATGAGGAAAAAATGATTTGTCATTACAAAGATTACGTTCTCCAATTGTTTACATAATGTTTTTGAAAAAACATGATACGTAAAAATTTACAGCACCATTCGATTTTTCCAACATTCCATTTTCCTTATGAAAAAATAAATAAACAATTCCGCGTATTGAACCCTATTCCTGCCCTCAGCCAAACCAATGGTTCATTGATGAAAAAAATCAATCCTCCCCCTGCTTATTTTCATTCCAATATTTGCCTTTCCAGGATCACTTCTGGTTTGGTTATGGGCAGCAGTAGGATTCGATACGCAGAATTGTTTATTTATTTTCCTATAACAAATTTAGTGCTCAAACATACTTCCAAGCTGACCTCCTCTGAATAATTCTTCCCGCAGAATGGAGCGGTGTTCTTAGTTTTCACGTATCCAGCTTTTTTAGATAAATCGTTTGAACAATGATTGTTGGAACAATTGGAAAATTTCCCGTCCTTGTTGTCATTCCAAAATTGACCTCTACATAATTCTCGTTGGTCTGTACATGGGATATAATCAGTGTCGGACTGACTTGTATCAACACTGTAAAAAAAATTTGTTGAATTCCAAACAAAAATGCTTGGAAATTTACAAACTTGGTTTGGAAAAATGATTTCCGAACCTTTTTTGTAAATTGCCAAACAAAAGTTTGTGAATTTTCAAAAATCTTCGTGAAATCACAAAATTTTTTGAATGTTTACGAACTTTTGTTTGGTAATTTACAAAAAAAGGTAGTGTAAAAAACTGCCAAACTTCTTTGGCAGTTTAGGAAGTATATTTTTTACAGTGAAGGCCCCCGGCTGGGAATTAGGTCGGGCCCCCCAGACGGGACATACTATTGAGACACGGAAAAAATAATTTAGCTGCAGCAGCTACAGTGGGTGGCCAAATTATTAGGCCACAATTGAGATTATTGAGATTACTCCAAAGTTGAATATCTCAGTGAAAAATTATCGTAAGGAAACAAATGAATACGCAATTTCAAGGGCAAAGTCTACTCTTTGAGCATCATTTGACCTCTTTGGTCTATCATGTTTGCCCGACAACCTACATCGCATTAAGTATGAGCATTTTGCTCGATATTTCCTCAGTTTTTCAAACAGGAGGAGCTCGCAGGAAGATTAAAACATGGAAACACGAAAATAAACATTTTGTAGAGAATTTCCTCAGCTCCAAAACGCTTTTTTTATTTTCCTGGTAGAGTCATTTTCAGCGGAGTTATGTCATGTTTTATGACTTGTAATTTTGAGACGGTTAAGGGAACAAAAAATTTCCTTGGAGGAAAAAGTTTAGTTTTGCTATGTATTATACGAAAAAAAAAATACTTCGAGAGGTTTTTGATTGCTTTCAAAAGTATTTTCTGCGTATAATACATCTTAAAACAAAACTTTTTCCTCCAAGGAAATTTTTTGTTCCCTTAACCGTCTCAAAATTACAAGTCATAAAACATGACATAACTCCGCTGAAAATGACTCTACCAGGAAAATAAAAAAAGCGTTTCGGAGCTGTGGAAATTCTCTACAAAATGTTTATTTTCGTGTTTCCATGTTTTAATCTTCCTGCGAGCTCCTTCTGTTTGAAAAACTGAGGAAATATCGAGCAAAATGCTCATACTTAATGCGATGTAGGTTGTCGGGCAAACATGATAGACCAAAGAGGTCAAATGATGCTCAAAGAGTAGACTTTGCCCTTGAAATTGCGTATTCATTTGTTTCCTTACGATAATTTTTCACTGAGATATTCAACTTTGGAGTAATCTCAATAATCTCAATTGTGGCCTAATAATTTGGCCACCCACTGTAAGTAGCTAGCACGGACTTGGACAGCCATTGAATTAGCTCCTGCAGCTGAATTTTAGCTGTCACCGCAAATAAATGAACTACAAATGAAAATTTTTTTGCTGTCACAGCTCAAATTTAGCTGCAGGAACCAATTTAATGGCTGTCCGTGTCCGTGCTAGCTACTTAGCTGCTGCAGCTAAATTATTTTTTCCGTGAAGAATCAAGATTTCATCATAATTCCTACAAAAAAAGAGAAAAATGAAACCCGAATGGGTCCTCAAATACCGAAGGGCCCCCGGCTATTGCCGGGTAGCCGGGCGGGCCAGTCCGACGCTGGGTACACTGTAAGAAATTTCTATCGAAAATTACCTATACATGTATGTGAAGTAATTAACCTATACATTGTATCGGAAAATTTCCATGCGTCGCGAAAGTAAAAATACTATCGTTGTTTCATAATTTTCCTATATATTCATGGAAAAACATATGTCACTGCACATCACCCGCACTCAGGATCGAACCCGGGTCGTTTGGGTCGAAAACGAGCACGCTACGACTTCAGCTGCGTGCTTCAGTTGAGCCGCGCTGGCTTTCAGTGGAAACTTTCAAGTACATTTTATACGCGATTAATTTCTTTTTCCCGTCTCTTTGTCGGAAAATGTAAGGAAAATTCATATACAGGTAATGGAATATCTATTTCCTATACGTGGTTGGAATATTCACATTCTCACGTGCAGGAATATTCCGATTATTCTTCACAGTGTATAATGGGTCAATTGGTTGAAATTAGCCCTGGAACTAAGCTTTGAATCGGAAAGTACCATAGATATCGCTCACTTACCAAACCCAATCAATAGTAAATGTGTATTCGAAGAGGAGACTTTTTAGTTTGTAAGCGATCGAACATTTAACACGAATACTCAACTTATAAGGGCTTGTGGGTTCAGATTCAATGCCGTCCATTGAAATTCTGTAAGAATAGAATCGAAATAAACTGATTGAACTTGAACACTTAGATACTTATTTTTAACACTCCGCCAAACGTGAAATTCCAAAGCTACGTGTTTATAATTTGAAGGCAACAGCAAGCACCGCATCGATTCATTATCCAATTGTATCCACAGCAGAGAAAATACAAAATGTTGCATTTGATACCAAATCCCATCCTCGATACCATATACCATGTTCTCAAAACATAAACAAAAAACAAAGGATGAGTTATTTCCTCTCTCTCTCTCTCTACTACACTCTACATCTTTTTATAGCGTTCAATGCGTGTATACGTTTGTCCATAAGCTCTGCGAAATCGCAACTATTTTTTCATTGGATCATTTCCAATTCGCTCGTGAATTCCTGAGTTGATAAAAAAGTTGAAGAACGCTGGACCATATGCTAACGAGTGCCACCGAGCAGCAGCAGCAACACAGTAGAAAACGCACTTCTGACCGAAGACCGGATGACTTTTCGTTTTTGGAGGTTGGAGTTTGACACGACAGCAAAATGGAAAATGTAAGAGAAAAGGAAGACGACTCCCGAGGATTGAACATGAAAATTGTCTTTGCGAGCAATGCGAGTCCATGTGCCGTACATCGTCGACAACGAATTCCCAAATTCCAAAGTTGACTTGTGAGGAAGAAGAGCGATCGTCTTCGTGGTTCTTCGAAACGGCCACTCACGATTCCATTAGACGTATAATTCATCTTCCGCGAGGCGCCAAGACGATCCGAACTATTTTCGGGCACGACTGGGGTGTCTTTTTCAAGAACTTCTCGAATGAACAGATGCGGTGACCGATGAGACATGTCGTGGAATGACCAATCATCAAACTTTATTTTCGTGGTGGCTGCATTGTAATTAAATGAGACGTACTTGCACCGGTATAAACCTTCGTAATGTATTCCTTGAATTCGCTTCCTAAATAGATAGATTCGATCCATCGATCGATTGTTGTTTCAAACTGTTGTCTCGAGCTTGAATCGGTATGGAGATTTCCGTTTTATATTTTCATTATCATTCGGCGAAAGTTACATCGTGAATCATACTTTGCATATTATTACCGAATAGTCGTCAAGTTCGATATTTCTTTGCGTAGTCGTATTCCGTTTCATCGCCCGGATATTTCAAATGTATCCATACACCTGCTCGGGCGCACATATGTCGCCGGGTACGAAAGGGAGAATCGCAACGCACGGAAACATGTAAATATGTATTCACGTACGAGAATAGGAACTCGATGTATTAGGACGTGTTAAACTATAAAATGAAACGACCAAGTAATGTTGAAAGAAAAAAGGGGAAGGTGGAGGAGAAAGAGGAGGGAAGAAGGCATATGTTGATGATGATAATGATGATGAAGACAGGTGCGGTTGCTCAGCGTAACTTCCTGGATGAGATATCGACGACGGACAAGGCCCGATTGGGCGGCGGCGTGACCAACGCTGCTCAACGTTCACAACGTTGCGACATTGAATTTTAAGTACTGGCGCCACTCGTATTTCCCATCAGACTTTGAATGCTTCCTATTCGTTTTGCATCACATCGTTACGGGTTTTGCTTTCCTGTCAATGGCCCTCGGCTCCGGTGAATACACCGTTGGATTCTCATCGAATTACACGCAAGTTAAATGACATCTGAGTTAATATTCATCTTTTTATGATTATTTATAACAACTTGAAGGGGGTAGATGAAATGATGTCTAAGAAATATTCGATAAATTATCCAACTCAAAGATACTGAGATGTTAAAATAAATTCTGTACAATTATTGTTCTATTCTTTCCTAGTAGAAATTTGCCAACTTTTCCTCTTCTGATCATAAAACACGGATAGGTAAAATTTATATATTGATTTTTAAATTTAAATAAATTTTTCTAGCAAATTTCCAAACGATTTCAGTGAATTTCTTAAAAATGATTTCTCATCGGATAAGACAAAAATTTATTTTTCCATATGATTGATCATCGGATGGAATGACATATCGATGAATTAATCGTATAATAAAATTGAATGAATGTGGATCGATAAAACGGATAAATGATGGCAAGATTGAATAACTACGAATAAAAATGAAGATTTGAAACCTTAAGCGCAATATCGTACCGTGGATCAGATAGTTTTTTCAATACAAACGCGTGGATTGAAACACGGAACACGCTCCACCATTCACTCGGTTCTCAAAGAAAAAGAAATATGTCCTAATCTCTGTACATACATCACAAGTTTATGTGTCGCAACAGTAGAGCGCATGCACCGTATCTCACAACCAATAACGGAAAACCATTGCAAGAGGTTTGCAACAGGTAAGAGGAGCAATGTGAGTTTACTGGAACATCATAGAAAATCCCACGTGCTTGGAAAATAAATGATCGATTAACCATATCTGTTGAAATAACTCAGTTCTGGTTACAGATTACAAATGAGTTGACTTGTGATCTGATTCTTTGCGTTGAAAAAGAAATATTGAGTTATTGGGATACTTATTGGAATTGAAGGAGGTGAAAGATCGTTGTTAGAATTAGTTGGTTGAAAAGAAAATTACATTACTCCACAACTGAGTGACTAAATCCCAAATATCTCTCTCTCTCTCCCTAGATTTCTGAGTAATCGAAAAATCATCAATTCATTCTGTGAATAGAAATTCTTCTTGAAAAACTCCAGAAGCATTTAATGTTATGGACATTTGAGTCATTCCATATGAAATCATTCAAATATTCATCCATATCCATGAAATGAAAATTGAGTTCTCTTTATTGAAACGAAGTAATAATCGAATAACAAAATACCGAGACCAAGCCCCACTTGAGACTCTGAACCATGCATCGCATTCTCTAAACGATGTTTTCAATGTCAAGAAGTCAATTCGACAAGATACACAACGATGATTTAACAGATTTTTATAAGTCTGAATTTTCTACAATATCTCTAAAGTCTTGTTCTTGAAGGTTAAATCGTTTAAAGAGGCGGAACGAAAATTCAAAGTCACCAAATTTGATAAATCATCGGTGTTTGTCTTCTCAAAATGACTGTTTGGAACTGAAAGCATCGTTTGAAGAATGTACTGCAAGATTTTGGGTCTTTAACAAACGATCATTTCGTTCTTCGATTACCAATTCATTTCGATAAACCATTCGAACTTTAGCAACATTGGCAAACAATTATTTTCATAAAATTCATCTTTGAATTCTCGATTTTTGTCTGGGTGGATTCTTTCTTCGTATAAATACGTTGAAACCCATCACCGCAGGTGTAAAAAAAATTATTCTATCTCTAAATTATATTCATTTTTTCAAATCAGGGACTATTTGCTTCGGATGAACTAGTTTCTCATGGTTCAACCAATTGAGAATGGTTAAAATAATGCGTGTACGCGTAAAAATGAAATACGAGGCTATCATATTTTGTTGTTTTTTTGGTTTTAGAAACTCCTCGTAAATGTAAGAAATCTTCAAACATACCGTACAAGAATAATCCCTAAATTATGAACGAACGCACGTTTCGATGGGACACGATACCGATACAACAAGGAAACCGGCGCCAGGATGTAATAAAAAAAATATCTCACCGAGAACCGTTGACCACGAATAGCATGAAAAAAATAAGGGGGAACAACTGTATCGCCTATCACATGGATATAATTCCTCTCCTGCCTGTTTTATGTCTTTTGTTTCTTGAAATATAAAATGGGAAAAAAACATTCATCTAATATCAAACAGTACTGGATAATTTTTTATGGAGAGTGCTTCGACGCTGAACGAGATTATTTTCATGAGGGTGATTTTATAGAACTGTGTCGGAGTATAACATTGACAGCGCACGCATGATTTTTTTTTATTAAAAGAATAAGATAATGTATGGACGCAATGTATGGAGGAATTCGTGAGAATTTGAAGAAGTTATTATCTAGATCCTAGATCTTTTCCTAGAACTAAGTGATTCGGATGGATTAAATTCGAATAGATAGAATCGAAATTAATATTCTGGTTCGAGTTTTGGACTCAGGTGAGAAGATTTTGGAAATTTTTTTCTGAAATCCTTCAAAGTCATGCATCGAATGATGCAGTCTATTGCTTTCTCTCATTTCTTCTGCTCTCTGCAGAAAATGCCAGGCAGGAACGGTCAAAAAATAGTTATCAGGTAGTTTGAACAGTTCTTCTCCCCAGGAATTCAGTCAAAACTGATCAACTAAACTTTAAACTGCGAAATTGGAAAATTCTACACGGGAAAAAAAGTATTGCTGGCATAACAAGCAGGTCTGTTACTATAGCGCCTACAAAAAAAATTGGCTGCAAGAGCAAGAAAAATGATTGACACAACTACACTTTTTTGCTGACATAAACAAATTTGTTAACAGAACTAACGTCTTTGCTGCTGGAGTGAATATTTTAGCAAAGACAACAAATTTCTTTGTAGGCGCTATAGTAGCAGACCATTTTTTCTCCGTGTATCCAAATCTAGTTTTTGACTGGATATCAAAGTCCGTGATTCCCAACGGAATCGTCCCAAACCGACCGTTACTGTGTGTTTTTAATAGAATATTCTAATTTGGTGATTCCTGATACAACCGGGTAGAAATGTTGGCAGTTTTTGACTAAATTTCATAGAACAAAAACTGTTCAAAGCCTGATAACAATTTTTCGTTCGGCTTTGCCTGGCATTTCCAGTAGAGTTATGTTTCCAACTGATGATGGAGATCACAGTAGCCCTGGGGTACTTCCGATCGTCTCAGGAGCTTGCTCCGGATCAATTTTTCTACCAATCGAAGAATTAGAAAATATTTTCAGGAGCAAGCTCCTGAGACGATCGGAAGCACCCTCAGATTATTCATGAAGGATTTTTCAATGTCAGAGATCATTATTATCAACCCTCTTGAATTTTTGTGCTTTTTGTGTCTCCAGAGTCTTCAGACCATCAGAGTTGTTTCATTTTTGGTTCCCTGAATACGCCTTGAGAACGTTTCTTTTTATCTCCTACGGGACGTTTTCATCATGTTTTCCGAACGTATTTTCATGAAAACTACCCTTCGTGAACGTTTCCGAACTGGTACATTCATACGACGTTCTTAAAGCATTCCGAACGAAGATGCTCGTTATTTCACACTATCGATATTTTATATATAATTTTTATAAAGTCTGTATTAATATTTCATAAAATTCAATATAAATTCGACAAAATTTCTATAAGAAATATCGATATCGTGGAATATCGTGCACTACTAACGCTAAGACATTAATCGCACATTTACTGTGTAACCAAGCACGGTTTTTGAACGTTTAGAAAACCTCTCGATGCTGTATGGGAAATTCCTTCACATATCTCATGCACATGGTATTTCAGAATTTCTTCGCACACGGTCTGGTCCCCAAATAGAGCCAAATTGTGGTCTCCCTTAATCTATTAGGGGCAGATATTTGAGCAAAATATGAAGATCGCAGTACTATTGGATAATTTGTATAGAATCCTATGCAAATCGTATATAAATTTTATTGAACTATATATGAATTATAAGTAATTTTGGAAATTTTCCAAAGTCCCGCACTATTCAAACAGCAGTTTGAACAGAGAAATTCTGAATGTTCCGGAGGAAGAATCATATCTTCCTGAAAAATTGCAGAATTATTCAGACATCTTGCAAATCTCATCTACGAATTTTGTGTGAACTTACGAGGAAAAAAATAAAAATAAAAAATGAAATATTCGGAAGGAATTCTATGTAGATATTGCAGACTGTAGACAGCAGTTTACAAATTACACAGGTCGACAAAACCAACTTTTTCTCTGGTGCCCGAGGTTTGGTAACTGATTCGGAGTGCGTTTGGTGCGTTGAATGCGAAACGAATATCAAATTTCTTGAATCAGCTTACTTTCTGGTATCTTTTATACATAGTTTTCATATATAATCTATGTAATTGATGAACTTTATGTATAAAAGATTATAAAAAACGAGCTGATTCAACAAATTTGATATTGTTTTCGTATTCAATGCCCTAAACTTCAAGCACCAAAATGGTTGGCGACCAGTGTTATATATAGCGAAGAGTTTATGTTTTGATGGACAAACTTCGCTATACTATACAAAATAATTACGCAATTTTCTCCCAAAAAATAGTGGCAGTAAGTTCCTTTATAATGGGGAAACTTTCTCCCTTGATTTAGTAGAGTTTTCCGTTACTTCTTGTAACAGAGGTAATAGCCAAGAAGTGAAATGGTTCTTAAAAATCGAAGAAATATCCTTGATTTTTGATGGAAAACAGTTCCCTTCCGATCAGAGGGTCAAATCCACTACTGAAGTGAAGGAAACTCCCCATATTTTTTACAGTGTATGATCACTGAGACAAGACTCTTAATATTTGAACTGGGAAAAAGTTCGTGACGTTTGTTCTTGATAGATGATGGTATTTGTATATAAACTACTATAATTTGTATACAGTGTTATTTATAAATAACCACTACTGAACACAGGTTTGAAAAGTGATGCTTCGAGCGTTATTTTGAGTGTATAAACAACGAAAGTGGTGTAGTGTTTGAAGAGTTATGCGCAATTCAAAATGGAAGAATATAATGCAAAATTGGGTTATATTTCGCAATATTCCCAGGTAGGAATTAACAAATGGCCCAAGCTTGGCCCGATTTTGGCACAATTATGACTTATATTGGGCCAGAATCCATGAGAAAAAATGGCCCAAGCTTGGTGAAAGCATGGCCCAATGTCTCATCATATATGTATTATGAGTATTTTGGAACTTGGCTCATACGATTAAACCGGACCTGGCCCAAGTTGTGTATACGAACTTTTGCCATACTTCAACCTGATTCTGCAAACATACTTCTTGGAGAAAAAAATGACGTCATTTTTCATGCCATCCTTGCTAAAAGTTTCCCATAGAAAACGATAAGATTTTTAGCAGGGATATCGGTAAAACTCTGTAAAAATCACAAACATGGAGATGTGGCATAGGTTTTCAAATAAACATTGGTTGTACATTGGCCTAATATTGGTTCACCATGCTTGACAGTTTAATGTTTTGCCAAGCTTCAACCACTTGTTGTAATGACATTCCCTACGAAACGTGGTATAGATTCTCAAATCACAAATGGTTTAATATTGAGCCGATATTGGTTCGCCATGCTTGGCAGCTTAATGGTTTGCCAATCTTGAACCACCTGTTGCATAGACATTCCTTATGAAACATGGTGTGGGTTCTCGAATAACAAACGGTTTTATATTGGGTTGATATTGTTTCGCCATGTTTGACAGCCCAATATTTTGTCAACCTTGCACCAGTTGTCATATTGGCATTTCCTATGAAACCCGGTATGGTTTCTAGAATGAACGACGGTTGTATATTGGACCAATATTAGTTCGCGATGATTGGCAGCCCAGTATTTTGCCAAGCATGGGCCAGTTGTCAATATTGCCATTTCCTACCTGGGTTATTACGGCGAAGAAATGAACGCTGCACGAGCTTGTGAAAAAATTTGTGCTGCATACGGTAAAAGTACCCCGGGTGAAAAAATTTCACTGAAAATCATTGAAATTCCAAGAGATTTTCAGTGAAGAGCTTTTTAGAAAATTTCAGGAGTGTTCATAGTTTCTCAGAGAGTTTCAGTGATATTCAAAAACATTTGCAATGGAAAAACGTGCCCGATAGTACAGGGTGTCCCATAGGGTGAGTGAAAACTAATGAACTGGCATTTTGCAGTGGGTGTAGGAATCGGATCAACAGGGTTTGTGTTGATTACAAGAGAATTACTATTTTTATTTCATGCCTATTAATCAGGGTGGTGACAGAACCGGGAAATCAGGGGAATCAGGGAAATCTCAGGGATTTTTAATATTCTGGAAATCTCAGGGAATTTCGAAAATAAAATTGGAAACTCAGGGAAATGTGTGGGAAGTCAAGTTTCAAATTGAGATTCGGTATTGCCATTGTTTTCTTTTTACTTTCACCTAACTTTTAACTGATTCTTATGGAAATCTCACATTGGAAATAATATACATAAATATAATTTTTTGACTTTTTTTCTTATCAAAATGAAATTGAATGAAGGAAACATTTAACAATTTTTCAATACAGGAAATAGCAGATTTTTTTTAATTTTTCCAGAATATTTCGAGAATACCTAATTCTTACAGTTCATCTGTATTCCTCTAGTGAATAAATTTGAACTGTTTTCTGTATTGAAAAATTGTTGATTGTTCATTGTTCTTTTCATTCAATTCTATTCTGATAAGGAAACAACATTCAGTGCTTTCTTCAAAAAAATCATAATTGACAAAAATTTATCCTGTAGAACATAGAAAGTGAGTTTGTCACTTTCACTACACAAACATTTGAAGAATTAGTCAATAACCTGATAGCACATGGAAAATTCTTTCTCAAGAACAAGAAATAGAATTGTTCAAGAACTCTTTTTGAATTTGATGAATTCAACAAAAGTTTGGAGGAGTTCAATGTTTGAGACATTAGCGAGTGCTGTGAGAGTACTGAAACAATTCTGAAAGTATTCTCACAGTACCCTCATAATACCTATTCGTGAATGTCTCAAACATTGAACTCCTCCAGAGTTCATTATAAATTCATTAGTTCGCAAAGAGTTCTTGAAGAATTCTATTTCTTGTTCTTGAAAAAGAATCCATCGTGTTTTATCTGGGTACAGATCTCATACAGCACGTCTACTCTGTAAATCCGAATCAGTGAAAAGTACTGAGAATCAGTGAATTTCCCTGGCGAATCAGTCCTGAGTCGTCCACAGTGGACGACTTAGCACTGGTTGGTCAGTGGAATTCACTGATTCTCAGTACTTTTCACTGATTCGGATTTACAGAGTAAATATGGCATCTATCAAGTATTCAATGGATATTCCAATATTCGTCTAATATTCATTTGACGTCCATTGGATCTGCATTGGATGTCGAAAATATCTTAAATATCCAATTTCTATCCTTGTGCCGTATGAGATTTGGCTTGGTTTGGAAGAAGAATACAAAAAATGATGAAACTAACCTCGAAAAAACCTTTTATTTATATACAGTTACGAATCGCATTGTATAGTTGTTCTCGAAAATTTTCACGAATACTTTCCCAGTAAACATTTTTGAATCCCTCTTTTGGATCACTCTAAAAGATACATTGAAGCGATCCAAAAGATGCCTTACCATGTTGCATAATACATCTTCTATATACGTTTAAGATATCTATGTCCCGTAAGATTTCCACAAAAATATTTATTGGGTTCCCTTTCATCATATAAATTGGGAAATAACCCTGCTTAAAAAGACCTATTAGAACCAATTAGAAAATTTTTGCCTGAATTTGATCGGTTTACGTCAAGGAAGAGGTGATCAAAATCTCGCTAATCTTTCATCTGTATTCAAGTGGTCTTTACTCTCTTTTTAGAACCAATTAAAATCTATCAACCTTGAGCGGACGGGACTAGTCCCAAAAGGGACCACCCTGGAAAACACCATTTTTCTTGTTTCTCAGGGGGAATTTGGTGTGTTGAACACAGGAGAAATGGTAAAAAATTTTCTGAGTCACCCCGTCCTCTAAAGGTTAAGGAGATAGCCTGGTGTAAAACATCAGGAAAAAGCACTTTTTTGTGGATGTATTTCAGAAATAACTGTTCAGCATATAGTTTTGCAATTTGCAGCATTTATTGTTCGCATATTGAAGAATTCATATTAATTTTTTGGTGCAATTATGTGAAAGTTTGAGCAAGGTACAGCAGCAAATATGGAAAAAGAGTGAAAATTCACTCTTATGGAGTGAAAACTCACTCTTGTTGGACTTGCAGTATTTTCACTCTTTAGGAGTGGATTTTCACTCCAAAAAATTTGGAGAGTAATTTTTCTGAAATGAAAAACAAAAAAAGGTGTTTGTGTTTTCTTGTTCTACGCTAGGCTATCCCCTTGAGAGATATTTTCCCTCAGTATTTGGTTGGATTGTCCAAGCCACCAACATCCCCAATTTGTGAAAATCGGCGATTCGGATAATTGGAGTTCTACTGTATTACTCTTATTTTGTCATGTGTTTTACCAGAGCTGGGTTTGTTACGTAATTTTGTAATTCCTCACGTAATATACCTGGTTTCTGAAGTATAATGTATGTAAGATCCTTTAACCCTCCTCAAGAGCAAGAAGTTGATTTTGCACGTGAAATACTCAGTTTTTTTTACATCCCCATCAAAAAAATCCAGGTGAGTCCCATGGAAATCTACATGGGAATTTCTGGAATTTTCATGGGTACCCATTGATTTCCATGTGGGTTCCTAGGCAATCTTAGGTGTGACTCGCGGTGACTTTTGACGGGGGTGTCATAAACCATATAAAATACTCGGAAGTATATTATTATATCAACTCGGCACGGAGAGATATGTAGAATTAAATTTACTATGGTGCTTTGTAATCGAAAAGCAGGCTGAACTTACAATAAAATTTACTGTGACGAAACAATACGCAGTAAAAAATTGTGTATTAAACACTGTCCACTCAATATTCGTATTGAAAGTCAACACAAAAAATGATCAAATTGATAGAGTTTCAATGTAAACTAACACTTTCGCGTCAATTCCACACATTCTTTGTACCAATATTTAAAACGAATTTTGAGTGGACCGTTTGGGACATGCACATGTGTTAAAAATACACAAAAATTTTTACTCTGTAGACACCTGATCAGATTTACAATGTTTTACAGTAAATTCCATTGAGAAGTCAGTCTGTTCCTCGGTTTCAACAATCACGTAGTAAATTGAACTATAAATATCTCTCCGTGTGCGTTCAACGATGAAAATTATCAAATTTCATGCTTATCATCAAAATTCTATTTGCTGAGTCGAAATGATTAATGCTTGAGCGTTGGAAAACATTTTATTTGTACATAATATAAAAGTTCACAAACCTCAGGGAAATTTACAAAGAGTACTCCTGGAAAACCGGGAATTCTCAGGGAATTTGAAAATGAGATTTTTGTCGCCACCCTGAATTAACCTTCCGGCGGGCGCGCAATTTTTCTTTACACGAGCGGGCGCGCTGGTGTACAAAGTACACAACGTAATATCGATACAAATATGGGAAGAATAGACAATTCATGGTAGAATACTGACACACAGGGGATTAACTTCATTAACGATATTAAATTTGCAGTAAAAAAAGCAGAGTATAAAAATTGTAAAATAAAATACACTATGAGGAATCAAAGAATGTCAAAATGAAATGTTCTCAATCAGGGAATATCGGATATGATATTATACATCATTACCTGATGTTTCAACCAAGCGTTTCTGACAAGTTACGGACGTTGAAGAATGTTTCTCACATATGAATCTATGGCACTGGATACATTTTTGTGTAATCCTTGGGTTGTCACAAAGCTTGCATCTGCATCTTGCGCTTTCAATTCTGTTGTGATGCTTTTCCATTTCTATAGGAAACGGAGGAATACATCTGACTCTCGGACCCATTGTATTTTGCTTCAGATGAATTTTCAGTGAGAAAGTGATTTCTGTGTACTTTGTACACCAGCACGCCCGCCGGAAGGTTAATTACAAAAACAATTATGTTCACATCCCTAACAGCACACTTCGTCGCATCTCCGTGGTCTCCACGGAGATAGGTGGTATCTACGTGTAGACCACGGAGATGCGAAGGAGTGTGCTGTTAGGGATACAGCAAATTCTTTATATTCAAATCAACACAACAAAATGTCACCAGTAATGGTATGAATTTTCAAAATGTGAACCATCTGGATTACTACGAAACTTTAGCCGCTTTCTAAGCATCTCGAAAACGTGTAGTAGATGGAAAAAAATGCAGGTCGAAAATGTACCATAACAGGATACTCCTTCACATCTCTGTGGTCTCCACGTAGATACCACCTATCTCCGTGGAGACCACGGAGATGCGACGAAGTGTCCTGTTAGGGTAGTAATCTTTAATAAAAATTGGAGAATATTCCTTAAAATCTAAGAGTATTTCTTAAATGCATAATGAAGATAAGACGGTTCACATTTTTGTGGAATAGTATTCGAGAAACAATGAAAAATTATAAATACTTAATAAAAAATAGAGAAACATATGGAATTTCCAAAAATCGCGCGTGAAATTTTACAAAGACAATAACAAAATTTCAATATCCTACTATTCACTTTGTGAAATTTCATACGCGACTTTTGGAAAGTTCATATACTTTTTTTCTTTTTTACCAAGTATTGATGGTTTCTCATTGTTTTTCGAATACAATTCCACAAAAAAGTGGAGCGTTTTGTCTTTATTATGCATTTGAGATAAACTCTTCGATTTCAAGAAATATTCTCCAATTTTTAATGAAGATTACTATGTTTTTTCGACCTGCGTTTTTCTCCATGTATGATTTCATTTGAAATATCATCGACAGTTTTTCTCATTTCTTCAATTAAATTCTCCACAGGTTTGCACTGTTTGCATAAAAATGGTCTTCTATACAACCCTATCAAAAAAAAGTATCAAAGAGTCTTCAAGCCTTCAATAAAGTTATTATTGATCGAGTTATCGGCCTGGGATATCCTCGGTTTATTAGAAAAACAGGGATAGAATTCCCACTTTAATCCCTTAATCTCAGTCCTTGTGATTTTCCTCGTGGGATTATAAAAGAGATCATTGTTGTGCAGACAATCCAAAAACTGTAGATACTTTGAATAAAGAAATAACCCATACAGCACAACAGTTCAGAAAAAGTTAATCAAGAATTCAATTGGGGTTCAAAGAATTTTTTTTGAACTTCTGTGCTCTGTGTGGGAACAAAGACTGTCCATAGTATTTCAAATGACTATAGAACACGGTTTTGATGGTTTTATAAAGCGATTAGAATTTCTTGGTGGATTTTCCCTGGTGAAAATTTTCGCTCGTCGAAAGTGAACTTTGAAACAAATGAAGCGTAAAATATTTCAATTTCCGCTTCTTTCGCGCTTAGATACTGTTTCATTCACTCTCCCGCGTCGCTTCATACCCTTCTTACGCTCCCATTTTCACTAGGGTTTTTGGTGGTTCACAGTTTGAAGATATATCCCATTGATGGCAACGATTTTTTTTATATTTGTTTTAATATAGAAAATTTGTTGTATGCGAACGTAATTGTTTTTTGTAATTGTTAGGCATAAAATCAAAATGACAAGTTAACTGCACTTACTGCAAAATACCATTTTATTAGTTTCCACACAATCCTATAGGACACCGTGTGAGTTTTTCTGAACTTTTCTGTTTTTCAGATTCTCTTAGGTTGTTTTTGTCAGTGAAAGTCAGAAAAATTTGGAGATAAGATTTTCTCACCAGGGACTCCATCAAAATTTGCTCTTCGAATTTGAAATACAGTGAAAAATCGTTTATTTCAAGCTGAGAGGGGCATCAGCATAAAGCTAAAGACGGGTTTACATAACCGTCTTTTGATTGGGCGACACTGATCTTTACTGAAAACGCGCCTTGAGGCCGTTCAAACGTGTGGGAAAGAGGAGAAGTTTGGCGTTGAAATAAACGAGGTTTTACTGTAGTGACAAATCACACGTTTCATTTCGCCAAGTGAGCTTGTTCGCTTCGAGGCGGATTTTCACTCGTTTCGACTGAGCTCTCTCTCTTTTTAGTAGTGTTGTCGCGATATTATCGTCGATAATTGAGAAATAATCGATTATCTCAATTCTTACACGTTTCTATGGAAGATATAATCCACGAATCTTCGATTATGCCCATAATGAAACGGAATAATGAATAATCCCAGACTTTTACACAAAATAAACCAAGATATGCTTCCATTTATCGTTACGATGTATCGATAATTATCGTTACGATAATGTAAGAATATTTTGATTCATTTTGTTGAAAAGACCAAGATGATCCATTATCCCGTTTCATTTCGTGCACAGTCGAAGATCTACGCGTTAAAAGTTCCATGAAAACCTGTCAAAATTAAGATAATCGATTATTTCTGAATTTCGACGATAATATCGCGGCAACACTACTTTTTAGGGTGAAAAATTCACTCTATTATTGAAGTGGTTGTAGGTTTCTGACCTCAACTGTTGGATTATCACTCTGAAAGAGTGGAAATTTCGCTCGAGAATGGAACAAGTTCACTTTTGGCTGGCTGAAGAGTGGAATCTCACTTGAAAAATTTTAAAAAGTCTTCCCAGACAGCACAAATGATCATTTTGAATTCACAAAGACTTCTGAAAGAACTTCTTGAACAGTCCCCGTTATGGTAGTAAAAATGAATTCAATATGAACTCAATGAATTCAAAATGCATACATGTTGAATGCCTGAATAGTTCTCTATGAATTCGTGATATGAATTCTTTCTGAAGATTAAGTTATTCATCAAGAGTTCATTTTGAATTCAAAGTATTCATAATGAAGTCATGTTCACTGTCATAACGGGAGCTCTTTGCGGGGACTTTTGTGCTGTATGGGTTGCGCGGAAATGTTTCACCTGTTTTCATTCTGGTAGCCCTGATGTGAAAGTTGAAGCACACTTTGATTGCTCAATCACTGAAAAAGCCGATAAAACTCTTGAGAAAAAATCCAGTCACATAGGCACTCTTGAAATTTGAATGAATGAAAATTTTATTTGAACGGTAAGATAGGTTCCCTTCTGGCTGTCTAAAGAGTGAATTCTCACACTCCGACAGAGTGGAATTTCATTCTTTAGACAGTTAGAAGGGAACCTATCTTTCTGTTCCGGTGGAATTCTCTCTGTTTCATATTTAGAGAACATATCAGCGGTGTCGGTATTAGTAAGGAGCTATCCTAAAAATGGAATTTATTCCAGTTGAATGATTATTTATTTGCCCTGTGCCAAAGAGATGTAATATTATGAAGATCAACAAAATATTCTTTGGAACCAAAATAATTCATTTGAATCAAATCAATGATCATATAATCGTTTGTGAATCAATATTCTCATCAGTAGAGTTGAAATCCACTCTTATCAGACGTACGATATTTTCACTCTTTAGGAGTAGATCTTCACCCCAAGAAATTGAGAGAAAATTCTTAGTGCATATAACGTGATTTTATTCCCTCTTAATTCAGTGAAAATCAAAAATTTTTTAATTTTTTGTGTACATTGGAAGAATAAGCGAAATTGATCCTCATCGTGCAAAAATGGTGTTTGAGTGACAGAATCACTGGACTAATGAAATTGCCTACGTTATTTGATATCTATATTCATATGGATGATAACTATCCCCATGTGCATAAACATCGCCACAATTCTCCATAGCATATGCAACCAACAGGGATTAGTAATGGGAATCTCTGGAAAGGATCGATCCCTTTTTATACAGAAAAACATAATTTTTAAATAGATATTGCGGATGCCATTGCTTCAGAACGATACATCTTTTCGGTTTCCATTACATAGCCATTTCTAAGGAGAACCACATTATTTGGAGTTTTGATTGTCATGTGAATTGAAACCTTCACAACTACTTCTTTTACAAACAAAGCAGCATCAATGAATTTGGATTTTTTAATTCTGAATTCGATTGGCAATGACATTTGCTTCTTTTTGCTGGAGCAAATTCATTTGTCTTTTATCTGGAGAATATCACCCAAATATCCTGGGGCCCAGCGCAGGATGAAATTTGAAAACTCATATGAGCTAAAATGAACTCCCTGAGTTGGTCCAAGTGGAATTCTTGATGTGGGCCAAGTTTGGGAACCACGACGGGGCCTAGATTAAAAAGCGTAACACCCCAAGTTGGGACCAACCTAGGTGTCCTAACCAGGGCCACATTCCAAGTAGGGATTATAAACCTGGCCCAGGTCTGAGCCCGGAAAAATTTCCATACGGGGACCAATCTTTTCCGAGGATCTCCATTACTGTCACAGTGCAATGCTGCAAGTTTGGGAATTGCCATTCTATTGTCAGTAGAATATATGTATATTGTATGTAATAAAAAAAAAATGACGGTGGAATTTCCACCCAAATTTGGTGGCAGCGAAAATTCCTCACGTGGGGGAAATTCATTTCCCCATGTTTTGGGGAATTTTTCTGCATTAGGAGAGAAATGCCCTTAAAAAAGAAAGAATTTCCTTCCAAATGGAGGAAAATTCCTCCAAAATATAGGGGAGATAAATTTCCCCCACGTGAGGGAGATTTGCTGCCGGAAGAAAAAATTTCACTTAGTTTTTACAGGGTACGTAACGAAAACAAGAAACTTGGATAATCTGCAATTTGAGAGCTCAAAGCGCTGTGTTATTGTGTTCCAGATACAATTTACAATATTCTCCCCCTCCCCCCCTTACAGAATTCGCAATCTGTTACAAAACGTTGATCACCCCATTCATTTTTCCGAATAAAAACTCTGAAATTCATCAGAATTCCAACTTCACAATTCTTCGCGCCATAACAATGTTCGAAAAAAGCCCGCATAAAATCCTTCAAAACAGATTTTTTCGACCACTCATTTTCACAAAGATAAAATATCCTCTCATTTATCGCACGTCAACAACATTTCTCGAATCTAGTGGAAGAAAAATATAGAATCACGCAGAACGGTCGTTACCGACAAAATCAATGAGAGATCCACAACTCGTCGTACTTTGATAGTATATTTGTACCGAAAGCATAAAATGATTAAATAATAGGTTTTTCCAAGATATTTTCTTGTCTTTTATCTGTGAACTGTTGTGCAGGAGAAATGAATCCTCTCATTTCATAAAGACGACCTCGAAAGGCGCGTACGAATTCTGACCGGCGACAAGCGGCGCGCCAGAAATGTGGCGACGTGGATCTTGACGCCATTCGGCAATCGGTTACATTTGTATGTGCATACTATATCAGTGTGGTCGTATATGCATATACACACTGATATTTTTCCGTACTACGTGCACACACACGTACGTAACACATTCGCTTATGTGTTTGCTCCGCACGTCGGGGAACGACACAAGGGAGCAGCAAACACGGGGTACGGAACATCACCCCTTGTATTTTTGTTTGATGGTGGTGGATTCCATGACCAACAAGGGCGCCACCAAGACATCCCGCGTACACATCGCGGGGTATTTGACCGAGTCAGACTGAACGACTAGTTACTACTAGTGGATGGATACACGCTCACATGTACGCACACGTACATAGAATTTTTTGCTCTGAACACGAGATAAACAATGTCATTTGTACTGCCATCCTCCTCACCATTCTTCTTCACTCGATATTCGAAAAGAAGAATAAAATAGATGAGGATCAGAAAGAGAAGAAGTAGTAGCAGTAAAAGAAGAAGAAGAAGAAGGAGAAGAAGCAGAAGTAGAAGAGCACATCCCTGTGGAACCGACGACGAAATGTCTGATGCGTCTTGTTTGTTACGTATTCCTCCAATTTACAAAATATTTACAACTGGTACCAAGGTGTTTGCGATGAAAAAAAGTATCAGGAATTTATTTAAGTTTGAGAAAATGTATCAATGCAATTGAATTTCTCAGTTTTTCTTTGTTTTTGTTTAGGAATTCATGATGAAATCTGGATTTTTGCAAGAGTGTGCCCTGTCTAGGGGGCCCAACATTACTCCCAACCGGGGCCCCTGATACAAGCTATGGCAAGTCCAACACTGATGTTTATTGTTAAATAATTGAGTGGATTGAGGCGTCCAAATTTGAGACAATCTTTGAGATAACAAGACTCATCTAAAATTTTCAGTTACAAAACTCTGTTTCCCGAAGATTGGTCGTTGAAAAAAAGAGTTGGAAGAAGCCAAATCAAGAATCAAAATTCATTGCATCTGATAATAATTCTGGTTTCAATAAAAAAATTCCACTGGTAATGTACATATTTGACATGCTGCAGACCCAGGTATAAATATTCTATCAAATCCATTGAAAACCAATGCATTTTCTCATTCGACGATGAGATTTTATAGATTATTTGTAACAGGGTGTGCAGTGAAAATAAAAGATTCAAAATCATCTTTCTTCCTCTCATTGCCTATCAGACAACTCGGATATATTGAAATTGTTACACAAGATCACACACTTATTCAGCGATTCGTATTCCTCACCCCACTTATTTATCAAAATATACGTGAGATTTTATATGAATAGAGGGTGAGTTATTCTATCGTGAGGAAAAGAGTTCAATCAAGCTGAAGAATTTGTAGAAGAGTAGAAATACTACTCATCATATTTGTTGAACGAAGTAATGAATCCTCAAGTGGGTAAATTCTTAACAGGAGACTAGGGCAGATGTTTTGATAAGGTTGAGCGATTCATCGATTCATTGACAAAGAAGAACTATTGTGATATTGTGACATTTACCATCCAATGTTTTCCATTCGTTGCATCTCTTCCACGATGCCTATTCGATAAGTGTCACCCTGAAAGTTCAATGCGTATGGTGTTGATAACCTCTTCCCACCATATTTCTCAGAACCTGACCATCCCTCCGCAAGACTGATGCGGTGATTTGTTGAAATCTATTGATAGAGTTCCAATAATTGATAATGAAGTTTATGTATTTATATCATTTATATTTTAATCCAAAAAAGTCGAAATAAGAGTGTAAATTCAATTTACAATCCCAATAAAGAGAAGATGCCATCAGAATTCGAGCCACCCGAACCGCAAAATAAGAAAAATTATTACCAGGATGATCCATGTTTCCCAAGATATCTATACACAATAACGGATATCTCGGGAATTATAAAACCCCGCTCCATTGTTAGATATTATCGCCAGTAGCGGTACAAGACATGGATATATAAAAATGTTTATCGAATGTCGATTTCGTTTGATCCGGATTGGACGAGAGCAATCACAGCATTCTCAGAGAAATCCAACGCAACAACTCATTCTTTTTTGCTCCAAAGAAGAGTTAATCGTGTATGGGAGTATAAGGGATGTATATCCAACACAAGGGGATGAGTATAGACGGCGCCTCTCTGTACGGACAGAGAGACGCCCCACGGTATCCCACGTTTTAACCCATGCCAGCTAGATAGCGCCTACCCCCGCCTCTTACCAACCCCGCACCGCATCCGCGGAAAATAGAAGCGACTTCGTCCGCCGTCATCGTCGTTGTCGTCGTCGTCGTCGTCGTCGTCGTCGTCGTCGTCGTTGTACTCGAATAGGAGAAAGGGGCGACGACGATGCTCGACGCGGCTCCAGCGTGGGGCGCCAAGTGTTTTGATGCTTGTTATGCGAGGGGAGACTGATAAACAACAAGCTGGAGAACACGCGGAGCCGGACCTGGATCATCGGCGTCGTCGTTCGTTCTGTTTCTCACCCGCCACCACCCCCTACGAACGAAATGTACGACCGACAGACCAACCGACCGACTACATTTGTATCATTATGAAAGAAAGAAATAGAGAAAAAGGAATTGATATGCCGACACTGCTGTGCGGCTCGACTCTCCTTCCGTTGGAATCTTCGTATTACCGCACGAACGAGAACAAGAAGACGAAGAAGAACCCCTGTAGGGTGCGTGAACGAGGAAACAACGATCATCGCCGACGTGTAGAGGAGAAAATTGGTGAACGAAGAAGAGATAACGCATGATATAAATATCATGTCGATGATTCATAAGAGGGGTTATATGTGGAATTTCAAAATTTATGTCTTTCCTTTAGTTTTAGGAGAGAAGCAATGCCGATGTTATATCTTTCTGTTATCGACTCTACGTATTTAATGGGAACAGATTAATCATTACTCATTTCATCCTTCCCGTTACTCGAATAATTTCCATAGTTCAATGAATCCAACAGATGGAACTTCGATCTGTCGTCATTTCATACTGAGAATGGGGAATCGGTAGATTTCAATACTCTGTTTTGTACGTAAACGTCGGGAACGCTTAATTTCAAATGCTGTCAAGAAAGCATGAACAAGATGTAAACGCCACTTGTTGCAGGGTGGTTCAGCGAAATAAAGTACGTACATGGTATTCTTGTATTATGAAAATTTTATCGAGCTGGCGGTGCGTGAAAGAAAATATATATGTACATATTTTTTTGTCTATTATTTAAAAAAACTCAGTTGAAGAAATATTGCCTTGTATTTCAAAACACATCCTCTTATTTTTGTTCAAATGTTGATCCCATTCCAAGTAATCCAAGAAACTTCTCAAGTATGCCATGATTATTGTTGTGAGTATATGCATGGAATATGCAAATGAGCCCATTTTGGATCAATTCAGTGGGATATTTTATGGAGGTGCATAACATATAATTATTTGAAACAGTCTCGTTTGAAAGTCTCCAAGCATGTTCATAGGATCTTTCAACTTTGGCTTCGATTGGGAATCTTGTGTTGAAATTCCTGTCACAAATTTTCAACAATGTGACAAAATTACAAATCTCCCGTATTGTGAAACAAGGTCTCTTCTTTTTCATAGAAGGAATATCTGGTTTTTAAATAGTGTCATAAAGTACTGATAAGAATTTACCTTGAGGTGTAATTTCGATACATTGATTAACCCAAGCCTTTGTTCATTCATCTGTTTATAACTGTTAAGCAAATGAAAATGTATAAATGGACTGTTCAAAAAATCAAATACAATACTGTCTGAAGAAATAATTTTCTAGAATTTATATAAAAATTCATTTGGAGAGATACTTCGTAAACCCACCGTACCTGATCTATACAATTTTTCGGAATTCATTGCATTACCCGATGGCCTAAATTAGATAAAAATCATCGAGATCAGATTTAGCTGTCGCCTGTCTCTGTATTACTACAATCGTTTTTGTCTGGAGAAGATAGTACTTTTCTCTGTATGGGACTCATTCGTATCATCATATAATACTTTCAAGTGATTTGGAGCATTAAATCGAAGTACTCTTTGATTAGGATATCCGATAAGCAATAGGTAGAACTAATTACGAAGGTGCTTAAGTATAAGAGGTCTTTAGACGATCTAATATAAGCACATGTGATAATACAACATCGGACGTCGTCGGTATAGCATTATTATCCTTGAATCTTGAGAGTTCTATAATTTATATAACTCGTTTTCACCTATGGACTATGTTTTGAATCCAATTATTTCCAAATATAAAGGTTCATCGACAAACATTATTACTACTGTGTTTGGCGATATAATGATGGTTGATCTGTATATATTGTCAGTCGAAGTTCGACTGACGACACGTTAGTAACTGAAGGAAGGGGTGTGAGGGAGAGCATAAAGGGTATGTAGTATAGGGGGATGGGCACCCTCCAACTTGGCGTCCGATGAGCACAGCAGCATCCCATTCCATCTCATCCCACTGATAGTGGTGCCACGATGCCAGCAGAAGAACTATTCTTGCATTGGTCGTCGGCGAAGACGACCACGACCACGACCACGACGACGACTACGACGACTACGACGACTACGACGACGACGACGACGACGACCACGACGACGGTAGCAGCAGCCTGGCGGCGGCGACGTTGTTGGCGTCGGTCGGCGACGCTACGGTTGGCGTCGATGTTAGCGCCGGCCGGTCGCTTTTGAATCGGCGCCCGGCTGTCTCTGTCTCTTTCTCTCTTTCCCCCTCTATCTGTCTCTGTCTATCTCATTTTATTTATCCTAGTCCCTTTCTATCTTTCTCTGCCACGAGTACACACGGTGGGTGAAGTCCGTTTGTCGCACGAAACCAGCCAGACCCGTCGTTCCATCGCCGTTGTCGTCTTCGTCGTTCTCCACGGCGTCGACACGCTCATGCCGGCTGTCGCCGACTCCATCCGCTGTTCTCAAGCTATCCCCCTCGTCAATATATCCATACGACAACAGTATGTTTAGATAATGAAACTCTTCACTTTGCAAAAATTGCACCATCCTTTGTCCTTTTCCGTCACTTGTTTCAGATTCTACCATTCTTTTCTTGTTTCTTTGTATCCTGATCTCATAGGTCATACAAACATGATTCGTCTAAAAGGTTTTTGAAGAATCCATCATTCCGTTCGTGCTTCTAAGTGATGAGATATATATATTTGATGTTTACATCCTACTGTCCAGGAGATTTTATGGACATAATTTTTTCAAGTAAGAACACGGTTTGTAAGAACACGGAGATTAAACTTATCAAAGGTCGAGTTGTTATTGGGAGAAAATTGGAAAGTTTTCCATGAGGATTCGATTAATACTTTTTTGTGGATGAATTCTTTTGTCACGTGGGATTTTTTCTCCTTGATATCGATAGTCGTGGGGCAGTTCAATGTGGTATCATCTGTTGAGGAAGTTTTTATTCAAGTGTGATAAATGGCTAAGTAAGTATTACAAGAGTTACATTAAAATCCTTTTATATTCAAATGTCCGCAACAGAGACCTTACACCGTGAACATGGGGATTTAATGTGATAAGGATGTCAATATGATGGAAGTGTGTGATCGAGACATAATTATTGCATCGAATTGTCATAATGATCGTGTAAGGTTCCTGTTGCAGACATTCTAACTCTAGCATGTGCTGTTTGGGTCATTTCGCGATGTGTATTGATGAAGATTCCTTTACAAATTTCGTAGATTTTGTTCACATCCTGTTCGGAGATCGATCCTTTCGAACATCACCAGTGAGTGCTCATGTGAAATTAATTGACAGCTAGGTTGACAACTGTTGAGAAACATTGTTGTTTGTCATTGCTGGAGTTCGAATCGTTTATTGAGACGAATTGGTAATCGAATAACGAAATACTCAGTTGTTGAAATCACGAAATCTTGGAGTACAATCTTCGAATGATGTTTGTAGTTGCAAATAGTTGGTTCAAGAAGATAAACACCGATGATTTGCCAAATTTTGCGAGTGAAAATTGATTTGAATTTTCTTCTCCTGGACTTCAAGAAAATCACTGTTTGAAGATGATTTTTGAGTCATAATTATGAAATGAAAAAAAAGATTTAACGTTTGGATGCTTATCAAATTGTTTCTGTGAAATTTCCACAAATTATTTCGGTGTCTTGAAAATACGATTGTGCACAGTATTTTTCAGTACTCGTAGCAATAATGTGTAGGCGATAATTTTGAAGTATTGACACATTTATAAAAATTTTACACGCATAATTTGATTAATATGATTATTTCAATGCTAGTATGGGCGATATTTGAGAACGTGGATGTTTCGTATGCAAAAAATATCTAGTTCCTATCGATATTTTATAAAATTCTATAAAAATTAGATAAAAAAAACATTGGCCATTCCTGTCTAGCATTATTTTGGGTAAATACTAACACGCATATTACGGTGTTTCATTTTCGGGCGATATTTTTTCTTTCTCTGTCTTACCTGCAAATTTGATATTTTATAGGAAATAAAAAATATCCCCGTTGGAAAAGAAATTTCAAGTGGATAGGAGGCTTAGCTCATGCAAAAATTCAGTTTCCCATTTGGATAACACAGGAAACTCATTAACTTTGGTTTCAACTCGGTTTTTCGATGTTGAACAAATTTTTTCAGGAAAAATGAATATAATAAGCTTGTAGGGCATGAGATTGACTACAAAAATGTTTCCATGGAATGGAGCTGTACGACCAATAGTTTTGCGAGTGAACTTTCATAAAAATCAACATCAAAGTTCTTATGATTTTGTATTCATTGATCTTGCATGCGGAATTGACTTATGATACACTTTATACGGCTCTAAAATTCATAATCTCAGGAACAACTCATTCAAATACAATAATTGAATATAAATTTAAATAAATACAAGATTATAGGGGATTTTATGCCAATTTTGATTAAAGTTCACCTTTCAAACTCTGTAACTCCAAAACTATAGGTCGTACAGCTCTATCTCATGGGAACTTTTTAGTAGCAAATTTTATGCCCTACAAATCCATCATACTCATTTACTCGAAAACAATTTTTTGAACAGCGTAAAATCGAGTTTTTACATGAGCTAAGTGTCTAATTCACTTAGAATTTTATTTCCTACGGGAATATTTCTTATTCCCCATAAAATATAAAATTTTCAGGTGGGACAGAGAAAGACAAAATATCGCTCAAAAATGAAACACCCTAACTTACATTCTTGCTTAAAATAAACTAAATTAAACTCATGTAAAATTTTGGCATTGTGTAGAAGTAAATGCTTCGAGATTTATAATAATTTGAAAATTATTGAAAACGTATCCTATAAAGTTTTCAAAAAATTTCAAGGTTTGAAGAAGATTCCGATGTTCTGCTATAAACGACATCCGGATTCAATGACTAACGATAATGAATTAGAAATTTATTTAACCGAACTACACGGAGAGACATTTGGTTTTAAATATTGCTAGATTTTGTACTAAAGTAGCATCATAAGTGATATAGTATAACTTTCGCAACACAGTGTAATGAAAATTCATGCTCTATAATGTGAAGTTAGATGATTTTTCAAATTATTGAGCAATAATTTTTATTACATTGTGTTGGGAAAATTATACTATATCACTGATGCTGCACTGAGAGAAAGTCATCTAGTTGGGACATCTAAATGTTAGTTACCGCAGCTAGATTTTTATTTACGCTAGCTAGACTCTAGTCGGGGTAAATAAAAGTCTAGCTGTCTGAAATATGAATGAAATGGTTTATTCAATTGGAATACAAAATTTAGCTGACGCAACTAAATTTTTATTTGCAGTGACTAAATTTATCAGCTGTCGAATATTTGAATGGACCCTTCCTCTCAGTGTGTTACTTTAATCAAAAATGTAGTCATATCTAAAACATCTCTTTTCTCTGTGTATTGATGCAGTGTAATCAGTGATATTGATAGGCATCACTAGCGTGACCGCCGAAAAAAGGTGAATTTCGGGAATTTTCTGTAAAGACAAATAGGGGAAACCGAGGCTATCTTGTCCACTCTTCAGGATTCTTTCAAATTTCATCAAAGACTAATGAGAATATTCATCTGAAATTTCCATAATACAATAGGTTCTTCCAACCTTCTATTAAAAAAAAAATCATGAGGATTTTCAATCTCTCATTGTTTATAAAATTTGAATTGTCGAAGTAGGAAAGTCAACCGTAGACAAATGACTCCGTACGTGGAGTCATGTGTCCACATAATGAAAAACACATCGTTTATATTAATTCTCATATTTTTTTTAGGATGCCATCCATTGTTATTATGAAATATTACTGTGAATGATTGTTTAGCAGATTCCTAATAACGGTAAATCCGGGTGTCTAGTGAAATATAATTTTGAAATTCCAGGAATTTTCCAAGATTTTTTGGGAAATTCCCGGATCGAAAATAAAATGCCCACACATTAATGTCAATTAACATTTTCGATGGCATAATATAATCTAATAAGAAAAATGAATTCGAAATCGAAATGTTCCGAAAACTTGTAATTGGTTCCTCTAGTGTAATTTACAAGTGATGAACGCTCATCATTCGTCTATCAACAATTCGGAATATTGAACTTTCGGAGTAACAAAGTTTCGAAAAAATTATCTTCGACCTAATGATCGTTCGGAGTATAAAGCTGAGATTTCATGCTGGCGTTTTTGACGCGGCGATCATTGGAGAATAAATGAAAAATGACAGGTTCTCTTTTTTTATCTAATGTGCCGCCGCGTCGAAAACGCCACCATGAAATCTCAGCTTAAGGTATTTGATCTATTGACGGGTTACCGAAATGTCTGGTAGGTTCATATTCGAGTAAACCATTTTTCTGGGCGTGGAGGGAAATTCAAAACTATCTGCATTTACTTTTTGCGTAAGTCATATATTAAATATAAATTGAAGCATGGAAAATAAATTTAACGATGTATATTCAACAATGGATGCTTTCGACGTTTGTGCACTGAGAACCCGATTTCTTAGATTTGAAGAAAACTTCTTTGCCCTCATTCTGATCAATCTTGTTTTCAATGGAAAAGATAGTTCATTCCAATGGAAGAATTTTTCATTGAATTGAAACTATATTCTCCAAATTGAAGGTAGGATATATTTCTGTCTCAATTTGAAAATTTTTTGTTCCAATCTGATGAGGAATTTTTCTATCGAAAAAAATTTTTATTAGAATGAGGGCAAAGAAAATTTTCTTCCAATCTGAAAAATTGGGTTCTCAGTGTGCAAATTTTGCAAACTCAATCAGAAGAAAAAGGACACAAGTATTGAAGTTTGCACAAATGTTGGAAGCATCCAATTACAAGTAAATACAATCATTCATCCAATTAGAACGTTCATGAACACTTGAAATGGATAAAAAGTATCAAATAATCATTTTTAGCATTTATGAATAGATATAATTACATGAATTATCGTATTCACTTGTATTCGTTGAATTTATATTGTGAGATTCATTTTTCATGCTTCATTTATTTATAAAATATATGAATTAATGCAAGAATATATTCACATAATTTTGAATTATTGAGAACAAAATTCAATTCTTATGAATTCAATTACAGACATCTTAAAAAAGTCAGAAATAGACTATTTCACGAACATTTGGGAATTCTTTCGAAAATTCTTGGAACAGTCGCAAAACCTCTGAGAGAATATTTGAAACAACTCTCAAATCTGCCCCAGGTAGAAATATTCTATTAAATCCTATTGCGAATGGTGAAATTTCTGATTAAATATCATTGAACTCCATTGAAACCTATTCATCTTCACATTCTTCAATGAGATTTTATAGATTATTTGTAACAGGGCCGTCAAATAGGACTTCTTGAGTTGTGTAAGGTTTTCTGGAATTCTATGAGAATTCAAAAAGAATTTTTTTTCGAGAATTCTTCATTGAATCATTCATTGCTGCCTAGACTTGGCTGAAGAAATTATTCTGAAAATATCTGAGAATCTTCGCATAACTCTCATAATTATAACAAAAAATATCAATATTCATTTTAATTATGATTCAAAATAATCAATTTTCAATATAATCAATTATTCGTCGATGGGGAACACTTTTCTAAGTTTGAAAATTCTGCACACACAAAAATAAATATATAATTGAAAGTTTCCCGGAATGTTTTTCATTTCCTGACGTTTTCCCGGCTTTTCCCGACGAAAGTACAGTTCCTGACTAATTCCCGACTTTCCCGGAATTCCCGACTGCTAGACACCCTGTAAATGTTTTCTCTTGATTTTCCGGCAAGATTCCTGCGTTTTTTAAGCTTTTGGTGCACTGGGAACCCAATTTCTTAGATTCAAAGAAAATCCTTTGCCCTCATTCTGATAAATCTTGTTTTCAATGAAAAACATTATTCATGGAAATGTGAAAAACTTTCCATTGAATTGAAATCATATTCTTCGAATTTAGGAAAGAATATATTTTTGTTTCAATTTGAAAATTCTTGGTTTTAGTTTGATGAAACTTTTCTCCATTGAACTGAATTTTCGTCCATTGGATAAAAGATTTATTAGAATGAGGGCAAAGGAAATTTTCTTTTATTCTAAGAAATTGGGTTCTCGGTGTAGTACCTAATAATGGTACCATCAGTTCAGTCAGTCTCTTTGTTTTTTTGAGTTCTTTCATTTTTTCATCCCTTGTGAAAATATTTCTACGCCAAATTATGCCAAAAACTACGAAATATTACGTCAATCTACGTCCCACAGCTTGGCATAGTTTTAAGTAATGAGGCAAAGACAAAAATATGAATATTTGTGCCGAAAATATGCGAAATTGAAGCAGGGGAGTAGAAATATGTAAATTTGGCGTACGAAGTCCGGGAGTTTATGCCATTCTACGTATTTCTACACCTCTTCACGCCACAATATACGAGTAAAACTCTTGGTCATAGATTGGCGTACTTTGACGTAGGAGTGCGTAGAATTTTCTACGTTTTTTTACGGAAGTATCCGAAATGCAGTATTTAGGCTTAGTTTTTGGCGTAATTTGGCGTAAAAATATTTTCACAAGGGATTCTGTTTTGTTTTTAGAATATAATCTCTCTCTCTCTCTCTCTCTTACGTTAAATTGGGGTGAAAATATTATGCACATCCGGAAAGAAGTTCATCATGCCCTATATCAACTAAGATTGAATGGGCATCTGCTTCCCATTTGCATGAAAACTAAACTGGTATCGAGTCTCATTATTCCCTACTTTGATTATTGCTGTCTTGTTTATACAGATATAACCGATACGGGAAATCTGCAAATACAACGTACGTTCAATACCTGTATTCGTTGCATTTTGAATGCAAGGCGAGATGAACACATTACTCCCTATTTTCTCACTCTACGTTGGCTGAAATTGAAGGAGCGGAGGGAATTCTTCCTTGGTTCCGTTCTTTTCCAAATCCCGAGAATTCGGCGTCCGTCATCTCTTTACAGTCGTTTCAAATTTATATCTCATCATTCTAGTCAAAACACTAGATCTTCTCAGGATCTTTTAGTGAAACCCCCACATCGAACTGCCACTTTCGAGAAATCCTTCACAATTAAGGCAGCAAAATTTTGGAATTCCCTTCCAAGTGGTATTCGGAATCAGCCGACTCTTGCTTCTTTCAAGAGAAATCTACATGACCTGCTCCTTAAACGGTATACTCAACAGTAGCTCTTAGTTAGAGAGCGCGTTAACTTGTTTTACTTAGTTTTTAATTAGTCTTGAATCATAAATTGTTCTTAGCACTATTTACTTATGTAAATTGTCCTAAAGGTTTTTCCTTGGGCATAATAAACCATCTATCTATCTATCTATCTCTCTTTTTGTTCTTCAAAAGTAAGAAAGATAACTCTGATCATGTTTTGAGAGCTTGGAAATTACAGATTGAGCGGAATTGAAATTTCATAGATTAATTCACCGTGCGGTCTTCCGCGGCTTGCAAAATTTATTGAGATTTCATCATTCACACATCTAATAAGATCATATTAAATGAATGATGGATTATTCACTTTGATTGTATTCAAAATATGGTTGTAGGAGTAATTTTTCGGGTGCTTGAATAATTCAATAAGATCTTCACTAATAATTCAATCACATATAACGGCAGAACAAGAACTCTATTCTTAAATGAATCTATTCCCAAATATGACTCATCCTGAATATCTCTATTCTTTTCAGTATTGATTAGATATAGATGTTTTTTGTTTTATACATAAAAGAATAGAGATTTGTACGAATAGAGATATCTAGGATTAGTCATATTTATGTTGTTGAAGTTCGAATCGTTTATAGGAACGAAACGAAAATTCAAATTTAAAAAATTTGATGAATCATTCTCATTTGTCTTCTCGAATTAAGTGCTTGGAGCTGGAAAAAGTATTTTAAAAAATGCTCTGCAAGATTTTGGATCCTCGACAACTTAGCATTTGGTTTTTGAATTATTAATTCGTCTCAATAAACGATTCAAACTTCAGCAACATTCATATTTGAGAATACACTTATTTGAGAATAGAGATATGTAGGAATAGGGTTATTTCAGAATAGAGTTCTTGTTCTGCGCGTATAACCCTAGCAGAAATCACTCTAGTTATTCTCTAGGCCATTACCGGGCCTTGCAAGTCTCTCACAAGTTTCTGGTGAAGCCTTGTAATGGCCTTGGGACTGGCTAGACTTTCCTCGTGAGATGAAACACATAGAGATAGGTTTCCTCGTTAATTAGAACAAGAAAAATCATTTGCGATGCATGTATAATCGGATTCGGACCAAAAATTTTTTTTTCAAGCGCCCTAATATGAAGCAAAATTTTTTAAATGGATCCTGAACAAAATCCGGTCCGAACTTGATGAAAACTCGGACACAAAAACCAGATTGGATCCCGGATAGACCGGGATAAAGTTCTGACATGTATACGAGTCCTATCGAGGTTCTGAAGAAAATTCTTGAAATGAATTCCGAGCCAGACCTGATCAGAATCCGGGAATAAAAAACTGGATTGAATCTCGGATAGACTTGGCCGAACTCCCGATCATTATTCGGTTTCTATCTGGATCTCAACTCCAATTCGGGAGAAAAATCCCGAACGAGACCCGAATGGTCCCGTGGATGAGACCAGTAAACAAAAACCTGGTAAAGCCTCGTAAGGAATCGGATAAGATTTCGCAGTCTATCAGGGTCTTATCCGGGTTCTATCCGATTTTTTAAGCAGAGTAGTAGATTCATATTCAAGTAAAACATTTCTCGGGTGTAAGATGTGATTTTTTACATTGTCAAAAATGTGCGGACTTTTCCTTCACACGGTTGATGGATTCCGTCCTCACACCGTGGGGGAATTGTTTTTCCATCAAAGATGAGGGATTGTTCCACCATTTTGAGGAATTATTTTATGTTTGAGGTGTTGAATCCTCTAGAAATGGAGGAAAAGCCCACCAAATTATGGTGAAAAACTTCCCCATCTATGCAGGAACTTTGCTGCTACTATTTTTTGGGAGAAAATTCCACAATCATTTTTCAAGGTAGTTCACAGGGAGAATTCAGGATCAAATTAGAAAAATCATTGTCAAGCAGAGCAGCAAGGTCGAAGGGATTCGATAATCATATTCGTTGGGACTTATATTCTTATTTACGACAAAAAAGAACCAACTCGAAGTATAAATAAACAACCTTGTAACAACAACGCGAAATTTGACATGGTTTTTTTCTTAAAAAATTTTCATTTTTGATCCGTTTATGACTTATAAGGGCTCATTTTGTTCCTTGTGGGATTTAAAAAACCTTTGCCATGGGGATTTTTTTATATGAGTCATCATGACACTGTCACACGCTTTTGTTTATTAATAGTAAAATACATTCCTATAGGAGTGAACAGGGGTGAAATATTGCTCTAAGAATGTGTTACAATGGAACATACGATTTTCTCTCTGCGAATACGTCATTTCCCTAGTAAAAATGATTATAGTGGTTGTCTAGCACTCTTTAAGGCGCTTTCAGTGAAGCTAGTCACGATAAAAGGCCTTGACATTAACTATAAGAGAGCTAGAACTATTTCTATTCGGGTTTTTCACATTTATGGAGCAGGGCGTTTGAAATGTTCCAGTGAAACTCAGGATTCCAAGTAACTAAGAGTTCATTAGGAAAATTGTAGTTTTAAGAAGAAGGAATACTTGAAAGACCTTTTCCTACAAAACATGAAATTTTATTCACGAAATTAGAATAAGCAAGCACATCATCCATGATTACTTGCAACACGTCTTTCTGGGAACTAGAACCCGTGAAATCGAAGGGTAAGTTTTCAGAATGTATTGAAAACTTCCTGTGATATTCGGGATGCTGGATTAAATATTATAAATGAAATATATCGTTGAAGTTTGAGTTGTTAATTGAAACGGAATTCGAACCGACAATGAAAGGAAAGATGTTTCCAGAAAAGCTTCCAAATGAAACGTATGTTGAGGAATTATAAACCGTTATATCTTTAGGTATGCTGATTTTCGATTATGAATTCGTTTCGATAAACGAATCAAACTTCAATAATATCTAAAATCTAAATACCAAGTGTAAAGACCGTACATTTCCTTGAGTGTGATAAACATTAGACTTTTTCGAAGAACAAAAAATTTGTATGGATATACATATGAAATTATCTTTTGCCAAACAGCGTGATCCGAGCCAGCAAAAGTTTCGCTCGATTGGCCACCGCGACTATCTCCTGGAGGTTTTCTTTTTTTCTATTTTGTATGATGTAAAGAATAAGAAGGAGAAGGAGAAGAAGAAGAGGAAAATCCGACTGAACTGAGTATTTGAAACTACTCTTCGGCTCTGACTCGACGCCACATGCCGGCGGCAGCGGCAGCGGCGTCGTCGTCGACGAATAGTAGAATATACGTATGGTTGCCCCTTTCGTCCCTATACCCATGTTCTTTCTTTCTCTCTTTCTCTCGTCCCCCTTAAACCAAACCATTATCCGTATACCACGATTATAGGGCAACGGGACCGACAAACAGGCAAGGGACCAGACCCCCTGGCACCCTCGATATACCAGCTTGACTCCTCTCCTCTTCTTTCCTCTTTTCTCTTCTGGTCTTTTTCTGGCGACGGCGGCAGCGGACACGTATCATCACCGACTACGCAAACAAACTCGCACACATCGGCTAACTAACATAACCTAACAATCCCTCTCCCTCCAAATCGGGTTCTGGATCCCCCTGTTGTCTCCCTTGTGGTGGCTGCTGCTGCCGTACAACCAACTTCCATTGCACCGGGCCAGTTCTCGACTACATACTCTACTCAGGCCACCATCAAATCACTAACTACCACTAACATCGCTACATTCCCCTAAACAGCACTCTTTGGCCTTCGGGTAGGGTTCCAACTCCTATACCCTTATATTCCCGTAATGTATATCTTTTTCCAAAAAGTCGTCGTATCTCTTTGGCCAACCTTTGGAATATACACAAGAATTTCATGTATTTACATTGTAATACAACGTTCTCTTCATCTTCCAGCAGTCGAAATGAAGTTTCTTTTGTGTATTCGTTACTGTCCAAATAACAGATATGATAAATCATTTCCCTTTCTTATTATTGAATGTTCCTTAATTAGTATTATAATTTATTTTGAATGATCATCAGTAAATGCATATTACGTACAATTGATATGTTATTCTCCTTTATGGTTATTCCAACCCGAAAACTATATGTATTTACACATGAATTATTCATTTCTTGAGGATGAACTCCAATAGAAATCCGTGAGAATTCATGTGGATTTCCATTGAATTTCTATATTCTATTGTTTTAGCAGCTACAGAGTTTCTATTGAATTTTGTATGAAAGTCAATAATACTCTATTGTTTGTTCTTAGTGCATTAAAAACTTTTTATTAGAAAACTATGAGATATAATGTATGAGAATCTGTATGGAATACATTGGACTTTTTCAATGGGATTGTTTTCAAAGACGTGAAAAAAGAGAGGTAGAAGAAAAGATATCTAGTTTTTATAGATTTCGATAAAATATCAATCAAAATCCTTTCAAGGATCAACATTACTGATTTGAATTAGGAATGAATTGATAGAAAAAATATATAGTTTCTATTTAATTCTACAAAATATTGATAGGAGCTACATAAAAAACTTTGATATTCGCAAACTCCGGCCATGCCACTTGGAAAAGTTACATGTGGTTGCGAAGCTCGGGATACAGCTGAAACGAACATATTTTGTACATTCCATGTAAATAAAAGAGGAAAAAGTCACTGCTGGATGCAAGTAACGCATGAAATGTGTACAAATTATGTACTCGTACCATACATTTTTATACATTACTTTTATGAGGATTTTGCTTCTTCGGAAGAAGAAACTGAACCCTAGACGGGCATATGGGGTCTTTCAGGCCCCGAAACGTCTTATTCTTTCCCAGTGTTTGAGCATCTCTTTATTGAAAATAGTTTTTGATATAAATACTTTTGAACTATAAACCCTGACGAACAAAAACCATCCATAGTGAATCCAAATCCATGTGTTCTAAGGTTAATACTTGTTCTTGAGATCCAAAAAGTTTTTTGCTCTGCACGAGAAAAATAATTTAGCTACAGGAGCTAATTTAATGGCTGTCCGTGTCCGTGCTAGCTACTTAGCTGCTGCAGCTAAATTATTTTTTCCGTGTGAAATTAAAATTTTTTATACACGAAGAAAAATATAGATCGAAATATAGTAATCTTTAATATATTATAAAATTTGAGAATATTTCTTGAATTGGTAATCAAGATAAAACGATTCACAATTGTGTTAAATTTCATTTGAAAAAGAATGAAAAATTAGTAATGCTCGGCAAACGATAGAAGAAAAATACGACCCTGGTTAAAAAAAAAAAACATTGATTCTCGCCAAATCTCGTTGAATCTTGTACAATGTTCTGACCGAATCCTATGCAAGCATTTGTCAATGAGATTTAATCAGATGAATGTATTTTGTCAATGTGATTCTGATTGAATCTTGTACAATGTTGTGACCAAATCCCATTAAAATTCATGTCATCAGATCTTCAGAGCTTTCCAAGAAGCGGGGATGGGATTTCACAAAGTGAATAACAAAATTTAATTATTTACTTTGTCAAATTCGATGCGCGATCTTTCGGAAGCTCGTATTTTTTCCTACTGTTTGTTGAGCATTACTAAGTTTTTATTCTTTTTCAGATAAAATTCAACAAATAAATATGAATCGTTTTATCTTTATTACAAATTTAACAAATATTCTCGAATTTTCATTGAAGATTATTACATTTTCAATCTGGCTTTCACGTCTGATGTGCGTCTGTCTGTTTATATTTCCTGTTTGAATTATCCAATCGGTATGAAATTTTCACCACAGTGAAATTCAGTTCGGAAAATGGTGATTTTTACCATCACGTATAATTTGTTTTCTAATCATTCGATTACAATGAACTGTATGCCATGCTCGAATGCTAGTTCCGTACACTCATAATAGTATATTGTTCATCAAGGGGAGAAAGTGGGAAATTTCCGACGAGTATGAGGTTTGTCTCCCCGAGCCGAAGGCAAGATATTGACAGAGGTGACATATTTGCTTGGAATTCAGCACTTTCCACCCTAAAAATAGGTCAGAAAACATCAACTTTCCGAGCAGGTGTGGGAAAAAAATGATTTTCTTATCATAAGGAGGCAGCCGCCTGAAACATATTCAGTTTCACTGGTGGAATGAAGCCGTTGTACCATTAAAATCGGCTGTCTTGATACAATAACCGTGCAGTTTTATAAGCAGACGGATATCATCTAACCTTGAAATGAATCCCGTCTTCTCACAAGATGGTAATCGTCTCATAACGAGAAAAATGTTTCTAATCTGCTCCCAAGTGAATAAGTTCAAGTATTTTTCCCCCGTCTTATCACTAGGAGGGACCCCGTCTTGTCATTAGACGAGTTTCGTTTTACTAACAGAAGAAGTTGGGTGTTAGTGAAATGGAATCGTTTAAAACGGTTCCCGTCTTGTTATAAAACGAATCCCTGTCTGAGAATACTTTGAAACAGGATTGTCTTGTGATTAAGCAGTCTCGTTTCATCACCAGACGGTATTTTTTTGGGTGTAATGATTGGTAGAAGAGTGACACATTCATGATAGAAATATTCTTTTCCCCAAATTTTTAATTCAATTTAACCAATGAAGAGAGCCAAGTGCCTATCTATTGGCAGAGTATTATATAGACATAATGTGACTTCCATGTCCAGTACCGTCAACTGGGGTAATTCTAGGACACTCGGGGTAACGCTAGGACATGCACGTTTCATTTATTCCCTTCGTTCCCATGGATAGTTTTCAATTTCCCGCAATTTTTATATTATTTCGGGAATATAATCGAGCGATGTTGTGCAGTGACAAACTTTACTCAACGTTTCATATGGGAGTGAAAAAGTTAACACAGCAGCAGAGGAATGGTCTCATTGGTAAGAATTTCCTAAACTTTTGATCTAAAAGAATGACTTCAGAAACGACTTTCATATTACTGATACATATGTATGTTATAATAACTCTCAAATGTATGCAATAGTAGTTCTGTGTGATTTGAAATCAATAACGAACGTATTCATAGTTTATTAAAGCAAAACTCACAAGTGTCCTAGAGTTCCCCCGTCCCCAGGATAACTCTATGACACTGTTTTCACAATCGTCTGCGGGTCCTCTGCAGGATTCAAAAAACTAAATTTTAGTAGCACGTGAACGGAAAATCATATGCATTTTGTCCTAACGTAACCCCAGTTGACGGTACAATTTTTCCTTTTCCGTGTGATTCCTTTGAAACGATTTGCTTATTGAATTGATTATGGTGATTGAAAGACCACTCGATTTGATAAACCAGCATGTAAAGTAGAAAATATGTGTATTCGTTGACGTATTTTCCGTGAAAACGTCACATAGCTTCACGTACCTTCCCAAGTAATGCGAATATCTCCAGAGTTTGCTTTCCAAACCTGCTTATTACATTGAATCTCCCATAGATCTTCTATGAGTATTTGTAATATCTTGTACGAATGTTACGTTACTGAGATTTTAGGTAAAAAGGAAGCGAAAGTGAAAATGAATAAACATAAGGTGTCACTTTTTCACCAGAAAAAAATATACATTCTTTTATACAAACTTGTCAAGTTCGATTACTCAACGAATAATAAAGTAATATTGTCAATTAATTATTTTAGCGGAAATGTAATGAGAATTTACTGTTCTCACTCCATGTACACTCCGTTCACTCAACCGTTTTTACATACACTAGATAATTTTATTTTAGTCCATTACAGGCAGTCAGCCATTCTCTTTATGTAAGACAAACAATGGTATAAATCTTGTAATGTAATGGAGAACTAGACCCCCTGTGTTTACAAAAATCTTCACGTAATTTATGAACATTTTTTAAGGAGAAAATATGTCCTTCTTAGTTCCGATCAATATACTTTTTGAAACATTAAAAGCGTATTCTGTGATACGATGAATTTGATATGGTGGACAATGAGGTATATATCATGCGTGGTTCATTGATTTCAGTACTATTCATCCGCATCAATAGTATTCGTTGAAATCAGCCCAGTTGCCGCGTTTGCTCATAATCCATTTCCGTACTTCACGTATGTGTTCCTTCAAATTCAAAAGCGACAGGTGCATTTGGATCAATGAAATACATGTGGGTTAATTATCATCAATTATTTTCTCAATAATTACTTGAAATGATGAGAAATAATTAACAGATGGTGAAGACAACTACACGAATTAATCTATGTAGATGGCTTGCGAATATTAAATTTCATTCTATCCATCTGAGTTGGTGTTTGAAAATTTTTGAAAGTTTTAAGGTATTTTGGACAAATCAAAAGAATTTTTTCGAGAGGAATTTTCAATTTATCAACACTAATTTATGATACGTCTAATTAGTTAATTTATTACACTGACCCTAGTAAAAATGTTAATTTCGGTGCACCGAATTTTTACCCGAGAATGGTCACTCTCTATATCCAAATCAGTGAAATTCACTGATTCTCAATACAGTAGGCGTTCGATTTTCTTCCGTCTGACCTCTCTTTTCAATTCTTCTTCTTCTTCTTATCGATTGGAAAGAGAGATCAGGCGGAAAAAAATCAACCGCCTACTGTACTTTTCACTGATTTGGATTTACAGAACAAAATCCATTTTGTTTTTTCAGGTTTGAAAACTGATTCGAAGTGATTATGATATGCTGAAGACAAATAGAGTGAAATAAGGTAAGATGACGGGCTTCTCCGGTCCTCTACAGCATAAATTACCCATACAGAAGTGTACCCTTGGCGCTAGTATGGCGCAATTTAAATAAAGTATGGCCGAAGCTTGGCAACCAAGCATGGCGCAACACTGAAATGATAACATTATTTTATGATTTATCGATGTGTTTTTCCAATGAAGCTCCATCATTGGTGCAGAAATGACAATGAAATAGACGATCGTTGGCAAATAGAAAAATTTGTTTATCAGTGTTGCGCCAATGATGAAACTGTTAAAAATAATTAAAATATATGAAAATTATGCGCATTTCACAATTTCCAATATATTTTATTTGGGACAGTATTTTGTTTTCCTCATTTATCTGTAAACAACTCGGTGTTTTTTGTCGCTCAAGTTTGCCATGAGAAGTGTACACAATATGGATCAGCGGTAGGAACCCTCTGGTGTAATCTGTAACAAAGAACGATTGACTGTTCTTCCAGAGAATTATTCGAGCCTTATATATTCCTTGTAAACATCTCTCCCTACTCTCGAGAAACATTCGATCGGTAACTTAGCTAGCATTTCAGTCATGAAAAGTTAAAATTAAGAAGCATGCCAATATTGAGCCATGCTATTACCAATGATCGGTGCTACATTGAAAACTAATTTTTATCCAGACTAGACCAAAGTTTGTGACAATATTCAACCGCGTTCCAAAAGATCCTCACTTTCAATAGAATCTATCGTTCGGTCAATGTTGGACCAAGGATGAGCCTAGCAAGCACCGAGCCTGGCGCAATCGTGAATCAATGGTAGGCTGACAACCTAAAGTCATTGAAAACCGATAATTGTTGTTAATCAACATTGAATTTTTATTATAGATTGCCAAGTCTTCTCTGTCAAAATTCCGCCAAGCTATATTCTATTGTCAGCATTGGCGGAACCTGAAAATTTTGATATGCGTAATACATCAAATCTCGTTCACTCAAGACTAATATGAAGATTCCATTACAATTTTCAGATCTTCTATGAGTAAATGAGATTTTATGTATTATTCCTGGTAAAACGCGGATAGATTCGGATCAAAATTTGCCGATGGATACAAAAATAGGATTGAAACGGATAAAAATACAATCCACTTTTATTCGTTTCAATCCTATTTTTGTATCAATCGGCAAATTTTTATCCGAATCTATCCACGTTTTGACCAGGAATTATTATTTCATCCTGATTTACTCTGCACCCATGTGGAAATAGCCAGAGTTGATAAATGGCGCGGTACTGGCAAGGTTGTATTTGCCAGACTTCGGCAAAAACAACTGTGCCCATTTAGAATCATTACTGTTTGTCAACTGGCACCAAATAAGCGAAAAAAAAGACGATACTGCCGCAGTTTTGATGCAACTTTGTTTTAATACGAAATCGATAGTGGATTAGGATTCCATTGATCTTCCCAACAACACAGTCACTTCATTGAGACAATACTGCACCAGTACTGAGCCAGACTTGAAATGATCATCCAATATGTTGAATTGACGACAATGTACCAACACTGGCCGGCTACAGAATGGGTAATGAACTGGATTGAAATAATGTTTGTGGTAATTTGGCTGTTGTAGTGAGCAGAAGTCGCGCCAGCATTAAGCCAAAGTTGGTATGACCATTCAATATGTTCGATAGACGACAATGTGCTACACTGTAAGAAATTTCTTTGTGGATTTACCAAAAAAATTTGGAAGTTTCTCACAAAAACATTTTTTCTGGCGAATTCTTCAAATAAGCTTGGAGGAAATAAAAAATGTTTCTCTTTTGCAAACTTTTGTTGAGGAATCTACGAGAAAAAATGTTTATGTAAAAAACTTCCACACGTTTCTTGTAAATTCACAAAGAAATTTTTTCTTGGCTTATGAATGCATCTTTAAATTTGCAGAAGTTATCCGTGAAAAATTAATTTAGATCTGTGGAGATTTAGTCATTTTTCTTTCCAAAGATATTAAATTGTTAGAAACGATCTAAAAGTGCAGGAAACAGGCTGTTAATGCATCAAATCGCAATTAACTTGACATTTTTGTTGATTTAGATCTACGTAGATCTGACTAGGTCTATTCAGATTCAAATAGATCTACAATTTCCATTTTTCAGACCAAGCAAGATCTAATGAGATTCATGTAAATATGAATCATTTTTTCTCAGGTCATTTGTCCGGCCACGGAAAAAAAGATATCCACATGGAGAAAATGTATTGACGAAAGATTATTCAAAGTTGAATACAACGGGGACACAGTGGCATTCCCGCGAAGTTCAAAATCCGGTTGACTTCATTTCACTTGACTACAGATGAAAATTCATTCAGATATTTTCAACGGTATTCAACTTGTGGAGATAATGAAAACATTCGAATTTATTTTCATCTGTAGTCGAGTAAAATGAAGTCAACCGGATTTTAAATTTCGAGGGAATGCCACTAGGTCCTCGTCTTAGTCAACTTTGGGTAATTTTCCGCCAATATATTTTCTCGTGCACGGAAAATCACAGCTTCGAAAACATTTAAGAACTTGAGTAGTTATATAATAAAGAACTTTTTACCAAATTTCGATATGTTATTCACTTTTTCTGATTGAAATTTCAGACTTTTTTCTTCAGTTCCAGAATGGTTTACCTCCTCAATAAGAACACATAAGGAACATTAATTGCATCGGTGTTACACTGTAAGAAAATTCCTTCTGAAAATTCAGAAAATGTGACTGTAATTTTTTACAGTCACTTTTTTTTTAATTTTCAGTAGAATTCTTCTGGAAACCAATAAAAAAGTGGCTGTAAAAAACTACAGTCACATTTTCTGAATTCTTAGGAGGAATTTTTTCACAGTGTAGATCATTGTACGATGTAGAAACAGCGATGTTAAAGTATTTTGTAATTATCGATGTTTAGTAGCCACATAATAATTTTGAACCCCTCTTTTCGATCTACACGATTTCAGCATTTTAATTACTTTCTCCAATTTCAAGCCCCTCACGATGCAACCCGAGGCAAACCTTTTCTGACAGATCATACGGGGATAAAACAACAAAAGGAAAATATCGCTCTACACAGACCATCTTTATTCGTTGAAAAAGGTCTGTACAGAGCGATATTTTGATTTCACTCCATCGGTTTATAATAATTTGTCAGCATGATTTTGGTTGTGTCCTTTTCTAACCAATGGGTCTGGTTGCATCTTCAGGGGTTGCTGGTATGACCTTAAGAGTAGTCCGAAGTCCCAAGAAATCCCAAATCTCTCTCCTGGCTTTTCTCGAGAATGACTGAATAAAAGGAAGAATAATGAGTTGATCTCATCTCATGAGTCGACTGCATCTTCTGTACGGAAAGAAACGCCCATGTAAAAATCACATGAAAAGTGAGGTAACAATTACAGTGTAAATCTTACTCTCTAAAATCTTTGGAGTGAGATTTCATTCTTTAGCCAGCCAGAAGTGAGCCTGTCGAATTTTCGAGTGAAATTTCCACTCTTTTAGAGTGATATTCTAAGGTTTGAGGTTAGAAATTTATGACCACTTCGACGCTAGAGTGAATTTTTACTCTAAAAGAGTGAGAGGTCACTCGAAACGAGTGAAAATTCCACTCGAAGCGGACAGGCTCACTTCTGACACTTAGTGGAGTGAAACGTGCGATTTTTCACTCTTTCAGATTTAGAGAGTATGTAAAATTTACTACACAGTCCTATTGAATGTGCATTGTTATCATAGTTACTTCACAGCAACACTACTCTCATTTACTTTGGTAACAATGTAAATATAAAATTGGTTACAATGTAAATTTTACTCCAATTGCATTCATGTCAGCAGTTATGTTAAATTAACCACAAATAATGTAGAATTCACATTGGACTTTTTTCTGTGTGTGAATACTGCGGAAGATGCATCAGCTCATAATTTTTCCATTTATTCAGTCGTTTGCGAGAAAAGTGAGGGAGAGATTTTGGATTTCTTGGAATCTTGAAATGTCCTTAAAAGGATACTAGTGACGTGGCAGTAGCCAAATCATTTCTTGACAAACTACGGGCAAACCCTTCTATTTCATCAAAATATCGCTCTGTGCAGCGCTTCTACTTCAATCCGAGAATCGCTGTACAGAGCGACATTTTGATGATACTGAAGCACTTGCCCGTAGTATCACACAGTAAGAAGTCGAACTGAATGTGGCTGCATCTCACTTAAAAACTTGACTGAAATTCAGTTTTTTCCATTGAGTTGGCATTTGTTCTTGGTGCGTCCTTTCAGTTGAAACAGGGCTAGTTTCAGCTGCATCTTAAAATCAGCTAATATTCAGGATGAAGGTAAGTTTTATTTTTTACAGTGCACCACAATGGTTCTCTAGCGTGTATGAACTCTGGCAGGATGGGGCCCATGCTAGGCCGGGGTGGGCCACATGGTGCATACATACTGAGGTTCAGTTAATGATACACGGAAGAAACAAAAAGGAGAAATTCAGTGTCAACACCATTCTGTACAAGCACACTGTTAGAAAAATCTGTCTTAAACTTAACAATAATATTATGAAGTTTTTTACATAAACATTTTATTAAATTTCATACGAAATTTTGTATGAAATTTCATATTTTCATATTAAATCTCATGTTTTCAAATTACATTTAATAATCGTTCTTAAATTCAATATGGAAATATGAAATTTCATACAAAATTTCGTATGAAATTTAATAAAATGTTTATGTAAAAAACTTCATAATATTATTGTTAAGTTCAAGACAGATTTTTCTAACAGTGCAGTCTACCACAAAATCGATGTCAAAGCAACACCAAACGGTATTAGAATAACACTTTACAGTGTGAAAATGATATCATGTGCTGTTCAAAGACCACTTTTTTGTGTGAACTTTTTCTAACACCGCCAAGTTTTGAGAGTGCATGTAGGATGAAAAAGCGTTGCTTCGAGTTTTTAAATGGAAATGTTTACAAAATATATAGTCAAATAATTCACATTATGAGACAAAAAAAGATTTTTCTCTTATGATGTGAATTATTTGACAACATATTTTGTAAAAATTTCCATTTAAAGCCTCGAAACGACATGTTGTCACCCTACATGATAAATTTCTCCATTTTCTTTTTTCCGTCTAGGGAGAAATCTTTTTGATTTCCGCATCTGTATTGAATTGATTACTTTCTTGTACATACACTGCCAGAAATATCTGGAAGTTTTTTTCAATTACGTACATGAAATCAGATTCATACACATTCTACATTAAATTTAATGTACAAAAACATGAAAAGACTATAGATTATGTTATAGTTTACATTCAATTTACTGTAAAATGTGTATGAGACTGAATCCATGCACGTACTTGAAAAAAACTTCCAGCAAGAAAATTAAAATTAATGCAAAAATTTCTAACAGTGTACTTTAAAAATCCCTTATCATATTTTCACTCAAATTGGAGATTTTGCACGGAGAAAAATTTGTAGTTGAATTTACTATGGGACTTTATAACCGAGGAACAGACTGAATATACGATGGAATTTACTATGACGAGATAATAGAAACATGATCAAATTCACTATGTTTTACAGTAAATGCCATTGGAAAATCATTTTGTTCCTCAGGCACAATAATCACATAGTAAATTTAACTACAAATTTCTCTCCGTGTGGTCTCTTCAATTTCTACGAATTTAAAAACAACATCCCACAAGATCCGATTCATTCTGTTCGCCTAAATTTGAACTTGAATGTCATCGGGACTATAAATTCAGACTCTAACGGCATCAGAACTGTCATCAATAGTCGCAGCGTTTCCGAAAATTTTAGGCGTGACACCGATATCGGCCAATTTCATGATTTCTTCTATTATCCCCTCCTTCCAAGAATTTAAAAAATTAGTAACCACAATTGTTTTCATCTAGGCACAATTATAAAAATGTATTCGGGTCAGTGATCTCAGAATGCGGGAGCTGTGGGCCCCACCATGCCACCCTTTATGACTATTGCAAGCTTCTCGCAATTTCAAATGAGATCACAAAGATTACCTTGTAGTACAGCGTGGTCACTGACTGAAGTGTACTTCTCCTTTATTCAAATTAACGTCCGATAACACTGCAGTAGTCTCCGAAAGATGTTTGGTTCACCAGCTTCCGCATTCTAGGATCACCGATTCGGGTCCTTTCGTTAGAATGAACCAATTTGATTTCTCTCAGTGTACATTGAATTTCGCTTCAAAGAGTAAGCGCGTTCTAAAACAAATGCAGGATCCTTTTTGTTATGAAATCCTCAGAGGAGATTTATATATTCATTGAATGCTTGGTTCGCCACTCGCAAGAAACAAGCAACACCGTTGTGAGAGTTATGAAGGGAGTTTCACCCTGGACTAAGCTATCGCTCAAATTGAGGCAAGTTAACACCGAAGCTGGGCAGAACCATTGTTCAAACTGGGCCAAACCACCTCCCCCCCTTCATGTTTAGTGCAATATGAAAATCCATTGTCATCCAGGGTTGCCTAATGTTTGGGGCAGGGTTCTACCGCGCGCTAGGGACCCTTCTGTGGAATCATTTTTTTCCTCTGGACAATATTGGTTGAAGAATGGGCCAGGCGTGAGGGGTACAGCCCACGATCAATGATGAATCGAGGAAGATGATTCATTTACTGCTCATATTGGTACAATATTTAGACGATTGTCAACCACCCTTATGTCTACGTAGATTGCTCAGCCTTGGCTGTCAGGCTTACACCCAGTTATATTCTATCGTCAGCATTGGCGGACCCTGAAGATTTTTACATGATTTGCCATTCTCCATAGTATGTATAACCGGAATCGTGAAGCTACCTCTCAATTATCAATTGTACATTAGCGTGTCCCGAATAAAATGTTTTTTAGAATTTGGCTACACAATAGCGATTAAAAGTGGCTCTTGGATCAGCTGATTGCGAGAAAAATAATTTAAAAAATCCTGCAGGGTACTTTTAGACCTCTACCGGCTGTTGAAAATGATGAAAATTTGATTGTTTTTCCCATAATTCAGTTTTTATCATATAAATTGATATCAAACAACAGACATCGAATTAGTACAAAAATTTTATATTCTTGTATCAAAATCTCTATCATTTGATCTTGTAGATACACTTATACACGTAGAAAATCGAATCGTTATCAATCACTATTTAATCAATTTTAATCATCCGATTCTACCAAGATAGTTCCGAACATCTTTATGATGTAATACACTGATATGTAAAACACTTTATAATGATTGGAATATTAGAAACTGCCGATCGTCAAAACAAAGAACACAGCCTGTTATTCTATTGTTTTTTGGTGAACGATATGTTCACGTCGTAATCAGGACAAGTTTCTAGACTACTATAAAATCGTTCTTCATTTCGCATAGTGAAAGCTATTAACACGCATTATTTGTTTGTACTTCGAAAGTGAGTATTAGTAGTTTGTGTAAAACTGTGTGATTGTTCAATTTGAAATAACAAATTATCATTGAATCTATAGGAGAACGATAAAAATGAGTTCTGGGCCTCGACGTAGTGAAACAACATGTCCTTTTTTTGGTTCCTCTTCTCAACTAGATAACCAACAGTTACCTACTATCAGAGACGTCATAAAATTTGTGCTTTTCACACAAAGTGAGCTTAAACAACAGTATAATGGGAAACACCCCTCTAATTCCCAGATTTTTGCTAGTGTGAGCCGAGAAATGGATCAAATTTGGAACAACGCTTCTATTCCAACTGTCTCTCATGATCGAATTGTACAGTTGATTAGAACGCACTTCGATAATTATCTAAAATTGAAAAGATACCCAGAGATGAAAAAGAATCATCATTATAAAAATAAACTGGAAGCATTCATTAACTGTAGCTCCAAATTGATTGACATCGCGTCCTGTAAATGTGTTTCCTTTGAGAATTGCTGTTGTTTGAAAGACAGAAAAGTACCTGCTAACGAAAGAAAATTTTTAATGGATCAAAGAAGTGATAGACAAATGTTGATTGGTGCTGTTGATAAAGAAGAAACGTTGAAAATTCACAGACGATTAGAAAGACGAGTACAATTAAAACGTCAGATAGATGCATCGTTACATGCACCACCAAATTCACTAGCTACGTCACAAGAGCTTAAAAATTATGAACATTTTGAGACAAAAGACTCAGGAGACGTTTCTGCAGAACTTTCAGTATCATCACATGAATACAATACATTAGCTCTGCCTACTGTGGCCAAAGTTTGAGATCGATCTGCGGCAGTAGTTGCTTCGGCAGTCCTGAAAGACGTAGGAATCATCACTTCTGCAGATCCTAACCTTGTGATTGATAAAAATAAAATACATAGAGCTACATCCAAATCAAGAGAGAAGATTCAGAAAAAATCACACGACATTCCAACGAAGAGCATCTATTTCGATGGAAGGAAAGATAAGATTCTTATTTTGGAAAAGAAAAACGGTCGTTTTCATTGCAAGAAGATTCTTGAAGAACACATTTCCATTTTAGCAGAACCAGATTCATTGTATTCAGGACATGTTACTCCAATATGTGGCACAGCAAAGGGAATATCTGATTCTATAATAGATTTTTTTGAAAACAAAAGCTGGGATTTGAAAAAAATCGAATGCGTTGGTTGTGACGGTACTGCGACTAATACGGGCTGGAAACAAGGAGTTATTCGGAGACTTGAACTTCGCTTAAGTAGGCTGTTACAGTGGATGATATGTTTGCTTCACGCAAATGAATTGCCGTTGAGACATCTTTTCACAACTTTAGACGGTTCCACTTCAGGACCTAATGAATATTCGGAAACTATCGGCAAAGCGCTGACTGGTTGTGAAAATAATCCAGTTGTAGTTTTTCCACCTGTAATCGGAAATCTACCTGAAATAAACAAGAATATCGCAGACCAGATCAGTACAGAACGAAAATATCTTCATGATATATGTCAAGCAGTAGAATCTGGTTATTGTTCTCCAGAACTAGGAAATCGTCAGCCCGGTAAATTGGCACATTCGAGGTGGCTCCCTACTGCCAATCGTATTTTGAGACTTTATATTAGTACCACTAACCATCCGCAAAATCTGAAAATATTTGTGGATTACGTTATGAAAGTTTATGCACCAGTTTGGTTTTTTATTAAAATTCAATCATCTTTCAAAAATGGGGCACGGCACATATTTAGAATGATTAGCTTCTCACGATATTTACCTGCAAATTTGAGATCAGTTATTGATGCGGTCATAGAAAGAAATGGGTTTTTGCACATCCTGAAAACCTTTTAGTATCAATGTTATTTGATGACAGGAAGCATGTTAGAGAACTTTCTCTGAAATATATTCTAGAAGCCAGAGAAAAGAACCTATCTACTCCTATCAGAGTACGAGGGTGGATTGATAAGTTTCCGGCCTGACCAAGAGATGGCGCCACTAGGCCTACCTTGAGGTGGCGTTCTATAGTACCATCCTTAGATAGCTTGTAGCTATAGTTTCAGTCCGATCGCCATGTTAGTTTAGATTTGAGAGCACGCTGACCAAGACGCCTCTGTGTTTTTCGTAAAAATGGAAAAGCTGGAAAATCGTGCTGTCATCAAATACTTTTATTTGAAGGGGTTAACGCCGAAGGAAATTAAAGAAGAGATGGACTCAACACTGGGGACATCCTCCCCATCATATTCAACCGTTAAGCAGTGGGTTTCCGAGTTTAAAAAGGGTCGTGTGAGCACCTCTGATGAGCCTCGCTCAGGACGCCCCATTGAGGTCACAACTCCAGATATGATCGAAAAAATCCATCAAATAGTGCTGAAAGATCGCAGATTAAAAGTTCGTGAGATAGCTGAGACCTGTAAGATGTCATATGAACGTGTACAAAATATTTTGCACCAACATTTGTATATGGAAAAGCTCTGTGCAAGATGGGTGCCGCGTTTGCTAACAGTCGACCAAAAATTGATTCGAAAGAACATTTCTACCGCCAATTTGGCGTTGTATAAGCGTAATCCAAGCGAATTTTTGCGTCGATTCGTAACCGTTGACGAAACTTGGGTCCACCACTACACTCCTGAAACCAAAGAACAGTCTAAAAAAGTGGATTGGACCAGGGGAACCAACTCCAAAGAAGGCAAAAACAATTTTTTCGGCGAACAAGGTTATGGTTACTGTTTTTTGGGATGCAAGAGGTATTATATACATTGATTACCTTGGAAAGGGTAAAACTATCACTGGTCAATACTACGCAGACTTATTGCAACGTTTGAGCCACGAAGTGAAAATTAAACGACCTCATCTGGCGAAGAAAAAAATCTTGTTTCATCACGATAACGCACCAGCGCACACGTCAATCGTTGCGATGGCTAAAATCAACGATCTGAAGTTTGAATTAATGCCGCACCCTCCCTACTCTCCAGACCTAGCCCCGAGTGACTATTATCTGTTTCCTAACCTCAAAAAATGGCTTGGCGGTAAGAGATTTGCGGACAATGAAGAAGTAATCGAAGCTGTAAATGGGTATTTTGAGGAGCTTGACGAATCAGTCTATAGAGATGGCATTACTAGACTAGAACACCGCTATGAGAAATGTATCAGCCTTGGAGGAGATTATGTTGAGAAATGAAAAAAAAAAAATTCTTAAAAACGTTGTTTTTCTTGGTCAGGCCGGAAACTTATCAATCCACCCTCGTATTTAAGCCACCAAAACTGAATTTCGCTGCCAAAGATTATTCCTACATGATTGCATGGAACGAGTGTCAGATAACTCCACCTCCTATTCTTCAAAATATTTCTAATGCGGAACTCAGAACAATGGGTAACAATGAGGATCTATTACTATCTGATTTTCCATGTCACACGCAAGCCGTTGAATGTTGTGTCAAGTCTGTCACAGAAGCTTCTCAAAGTGTTATTGGGGGAAAATCTAGAGATGGATTTATAAAACACAGATTGCAATCCACAACTGAAATGCCTTCATTTGATTACAAAAGTTAATTCCCTGTGTAGTAATGTTTATTGTTTCAGATAATATATTAAAATATACTGGAGAAAATATTCTTATTGTGAACAAAATTGATTTTCTTTGTTTTGAAAAATTGTAATTTCATTAAAATCATTAGTGTATGTAATAAATATATACAATTATTTAACAAATTTGTAATAAATTTTTCTAGCATTGAACTAAGTGATTTTTATTTCAATTATTGTAAAATATTAATAAAATGTAAAATTATCGTCAACAAAATTGGTATGAAAAATTTCGCTGGTCTTGTACATAAAAACTGAATTTTCAATCTCCAGAAGTCTGAGGATTGATTAAAAACTAAGAATATATATTGAAACTACTAGTTAATACGCAACTTTTGACACCTTTCATGTACTAATTTGATGTTTATTGTTCGATATGAACTTACATGATAATAACTGAATTATGGGAAAAGTAATCAAATGTTGATCATGTTCAACAGCCAGTAGAGGTCTGAAAGTATCCTGCAAGATTTTTTAAATTATTCTCCTCGCAATCAGCTGATCCAAGAGCAACTTTTAATCGCTATTGTATAGTTTAATTCTAAAAAAAAATTTTTTCGGGACACGCTATTGTACATAGGCCCGGCGAATAATGTGGGTTCAGTGGGGAGCACCCCCCACACGGAAAATGGTGGATTGGGTAATTACTCACACGGAATTTTGAATATTTTATTTTTCAATGATCGGGACTATGCCACAGTCTGAAGGCCAGTCTGATTGAACTTCGTTGGGGCAAGTTTTCCTCTGGACCCCCCCCCCCCTCCGTCTTATACCCACTCGGGCTGAGAACGTTTCGCCGGGCCTGATTGTACACAGAAGAAAATGAAGTGTTAGTGTTACTCAAGCTCCGGATTAACATTTGTAGAAAATTTGGTCAAATTCAACAAAAATTCTGGTATAGGCGATAGATGTTTCTTGCTGTTCGTATATATGGACACAAAAAGGACCAACAGTTTCACGGTAAGAAGAGGAGCAGTAACGCTCCCTTCAACTACACTGAGAGAAAAAAGCGTAAAAATGACAATCTTTATTGACAGATTCAAGACATCACGGGTCATAGGAGGTAATCTAAATAAATAGGAATTTTGCTGCTTTAAATGGTTATTTATTAAACTAATGTTGAGCGATTATCTTCTATGATCCGCGATGTCTTCAATCTGCTAATAAAGATTGTAATTTCCACGCTGTTTTTTCTGAGTGTGTGCACAGCAGCTCATCCATTCAGGGTAGGTTATGAGCCCCGAGTCTGCAGCAGGAGTCTGTAAATCGTACAGCTCAATGGATCAGGGCGGGTTTCATGCCGCGAACGAGAGAGAAAGGTTTTTTTTGTGCAACCGAAGTGCTGCTTACAATGTGTTCAGGGAGCATTCTCTATCGAATAGCTTACAAAGCCGTGGTAACCGGAGCTCCGGTAACGTTGATAGTTCATTTTTTCCGTCTACATAGTAGTCATTTACATTCTACTCCTCTTTAGTGATTACACTGGGGAAAAAAATTCTTCTAGTCAAATAAATGGTTATTTGTCCTGTACCAAAGAAATATTTATTAGAAATGAATGGTTATGATGATTCATTCGATTTTAATGAATATTTCTTTGGTACACAGGACCAATTACCATTCATTTAACTGAAAGAAATTTTTTTCCATTGTAGAATTCTTGAATAAAGCAGTTCTGTTTTATGAGAATTATATCAAATCTATAAAAATTAAACAATTCTTCTATGTAAGAAAATTGATTCTGGCAGGAAATCGCTACCGCTACTTCCCATCCACACTGAAACCAAATTTTGAGTTTTGAAAAATGACCAATTTAATAGAAAATGCAAAATTTAGGCTCAGTACAGACGTAAAATACTCGAGTGGATCAATGTTGAGTATTATATATAATTTAGGTATAATTCAATATAGTTTGTATATAATTTGTATATAAATTCTATATAAATGATATATGGTTCTGAAAATTTCAAATTTTTTAATGAATTTGACGAGGACAAAATCCCACCAGATGAAGCCACCTATCCCGAGTGGAAAAATTCTCAAAATTATATATAATTTTTATATAATTCAATATAATTTATATATAATTCAGATATAATTCGATATAAATTTTATACAATTTTGAAAATTTTTCCACTCGGGATGTACTCGTACTTTCTCAAAATTTGAACCTCTTTTTGTATCGTGTAGACATTCTCTAGGGAATCTGCTCGGATGGTAACGCTCGCTGGCATCCTTTCGATTGCAATAGATGATTCCACCTACCAGATATTTCACCAGCTACTCGATAAACCATCGATAAGGTAGATATTACATTGGCCGAAAAACGATGACTCAAAGTTGGAATATCGAGCGAGCTTAACCCTTCCACGAGGTTTTGAATCCAAATGAACTTGTGTAAATATAAATTACATAAAACCGTTCGATTACGCCATCTCAACCGGTTTCATGTTACATTGACGCAATACAAGAAGCGTAATGAAAAGTGACTAAAGGATGATTGAATAATAACATTGTCAATGATAAGATTAGATCACGTTGTCGGTTATTTTGCCGCATGGCAGATACGAACAAACGTGTAACATAAAACAACGGCGTGGGTATAAACAAGGCCAAACGTCGGCTTTGAACGACACAGTATACTTGTATACGGTTGAGGGTGCACAACAGCAAACAACAAGACAACGCGATATTTCAATACGTTTTTTCTTTCTCCCCTACTATAACGTGAATTAAGTAATTTCAACAAAAAAACAAAAAAGATCTCGATTACAAATAAACGATTCTCGAATTGATTCGTTTTCGGTCCATTCCCTCGATTCCGCGGTGACAAGTTGAACGATTCTGTCCTATTCCACAGCGTTCCACGAACGAAATATGGATGCAACCTACTTAGGACTAGATCTCAGCACACAACAGGTAAAGAAAAAAGCAAGAAAAAAAAAACAAGAACAAAGATCAGTTTACAACACCTTTTTCTTTCTAAGAACACTTCGTGTATTCATGCACAAACTCAACGTTGCACAAAGCTTCATCAACGCCAAGTAATGGTCACAGGGAAATAGAATTGCCTTCATTTTTATCCTTCACCGTTGTTTCCTTCTCTCATTCATTCGTCTAATTAGATTCTGTACCTTTCTTTTTCAATCAATTACAATTTTTCACTTTCTCGGATACCATTTTTTTAATATTTGTTCTTATCTTTTTACCGTTCTGAGGACTGTCATGTTCCACGTTTTTGATTATGGATAATATCACGCATGCGCTTAAAAATATGCACCGGATTCAAAATTATGCTGCTGTACGAGGTTTGCGAAGTAGATGAAAATTGTTAACAATCATTCACTTATTCGTATATCAACTTCTTAGACTTGAAGAAAATTTCTTTACCCTTATTCTGTTAACTCTTGTTGCCAATGGAAAAAAGAATTCATTTCATTGAAATCACAATCTTCCATATCAAGAAGGAATAAATTCCTGTTCGAAGTTGAGAATTTTTCGTTTCGATCTGATGAGAACTTTTTCCATTGGAAAAAATATTTATCAGAATGAAGGCAAAGAAAATTTCCTTCCAGTTTAAGAACCCACACAGTACCGTAGATTTCAGTGATATCTCAATTACATATCAATCTTTCACCTTTATTACGTTTCAATATCCATTCACAGAAATATGTCAAAAATGTTAGCTGTTTGCAATGTCTCAGATATATCAAAATAGAAATATTACGATGAGATATTTCATAAATTCTCTTGAAATAATCCAGAAATATTGTTTGAAATGTAATGTTAGCGGACATTGCAATGTTTCTGAAGGGGCTTCGAAACCTCAGTGTGACATACAGCAATATTACAGAAATAATTCGATGTTTCAAATGTTGGATTTCTGTAATCTTGATGAAATCTCCAGTGCTGTATGGGAAATTGGGTTCTCAGTGTAACAAAGTGTTTGGAATTCGATTGATGTACTCAATAAAGAGTACACTCTACTCTAGAGTTCAAAGTAACCGGAAAAAAACATGAAAAACACGGTTTTTTGGGGAATTTTCCCAACGTATTTTTCTTTGAGAAAAATATCGGAAAATGGAAATTTTTCATCAATTTTTAGGACATGGGAGAATATTTTGAGTGTTTGAGTGTTTTCTTAATATTAGTGTAATACAATGAAATTCAGGTTCGTAAAATTAAAAAAACTAGTATCACATTTTAATCACACCGCGTATCTAAGGATGTATATAACGGCTCATAATGTCAAACGAAAAATAGGAATTGGTTTCTTCACATGAAATTTGTCTACATAACAAGAATATGACTCTTATTATCAGAGACTAAAATACGATTTGTAACTTGAGAATAAAAATAAATTCGAGAAATTTCAAAACATTGGCAGGATTACTTGAATTTGCTTCCAATCATAATACTTTTAGAATCAATTTGAGTAGATCAAAGTTGCTCTCAAAGTAAGAAGCATTCGTTTACCAATTAATCTTAGTCAGAATCAGGGGGATCAGAATCATAACCTGAATATGAATCATTGACATCCTCAATGGTTTCATCTTCAGTACCATTTGTTTTTTGCATTCCAGAATTTTTGGTAATAATAGCATTACATGAGTAACGTAAATTCTGCTTGATCGCCTATTGAGTTTATAGCCCCTGATATATACCAAGTTATCACACTCAATCGAAATTCACGTATGTCATTGGGATTTGAATCGTTTATTGAAACAAATTAATAATCGAATGTTGAAAAACCTGAAAATATGAACAATTATGAATTTTCAATATCATTTCTACATAACATGTTTTATCTGGAAACATGAATTCTACGAAGCAGTGTTCAACATCAGATACAACATGTTTTCCTATCCTCAATTTAAATTTCGTTTCAAGAAACGATCCAAAATTCAGCGATTTAATGCACGTAAAGTGGTAATGCTAATTCTTAGAAGAATCGATTCTTTTTTATACAAAATGTATGAAATTTTTATCGATATTTTATACAAATCTATAAAAATTAAATACTTTTTCTATAAAAAAGAATCGATTCTGTTCAAAAATCAGCATCACTAACGTTAAGTAGTGATGCCAATTCTTAGAAGAATCGATTCTTTTTTATACAAAATGTATTAAATTTTTATCGATATTTTATACAAATCTATAAAAATTAAATACTTTTTCTATAAAAAAGCATCGATTCTGTTCAAAAACCGGCATCACTAACGTAAAGTGTTTGCAACCCCAGCACGAGTATGAATGGATAATCAACAATCAAATTTCCAAAATCTGTTACAACAAAAAATTTGACAAAATAATTGATTTAAAATGTTTTTTCGTTTTTTTCTGTGTTTTTTTTTAAAAAATTTATTTTTCCTGAAAATTTAGAACCCTATTCTACTCTAAATCCAACATAGAAAAATTTTATAATGAGCGGTGACCGTTTTAAACCATGAATTCAATATTTTATATGATTTTATATGATCGTATTTGTATAGTTTCGAATGAGCAGGGAACTATTTATGCAGAAATTAATATGTGTACAGAAATATTAACGACGGGGATCTTTGAAAAGGACGAATCCTTTTTTATATAAAAAATATATAATTTTTATACATTTCAATGAAAATTCGATGGATTTCGAATGAAAAGAGATTGATCTAGTGATGGCCGATCTTGAAAGAATCGATTTTTTTCCATAAAAAATTTATCAAGTTTTTATTGAATTCTATATAATTTCGATACAAACTGTATAAAAATTTGATAAAACGGAATCCAGGGACTGGGACGTTATTCACTTACGTTACTCATTATATATAAAATGTATATAATAATATATATATTGTACACAAATTATATATTTATTATATAGATTTTGTATATAATGAGTAACGTTAGTGAATAACGTTCCAGTCCCTGACAGAATCGATTCTTTCAAAATCAGCCATCACTAGATCGATCTTCTTTTAAAGATTCCCATCACTATTGAGAGTTATTGTTATTAAAAAATTATATTCCTTTTGATAGTGAATTATCGATTCAAAATACTCAAAGCGATCCCCGAATGAGTAATTTTCATGGTCTACTTTTAGTTATTTTTTGATGAGCTGAAACTTTGGGCAGAAAATCGTCATTTTATGGTTTTTACTACATAATGACTGTTTTGTGACTGAAAATACGATTTCCATCAAAAAGTGACCAAGAACCAGGGACTGTAACGTTATTCACTTTCGTTACTCATTCTATATAAAATGTATATAATGATATATATATTGTACACATATTACATATTTATTATATAGATTTTATATATAATGAGTAAAGTAAGTGAATAAATAAAAGTGAAATTTTTAAAAATCTTTTTGATATTCTTGGGTGAAAACCAAAAAATTATTACAAAATAACTTGAAAAATCATCAAATTGAAATTGGTTCAATTTTGATCAATTTGTGTTCGAAAATAGCTCCAAGATAACCATAAAGTTACCAGAACTAACATTTTTACTGAAATGTAACCAAAAGTGAACATTTTTTGCTCGTTTTTCGGTTCACCGAAATTTACTAGGGTTAAACGGAACTATCATTATTTTATAGTACAGTGTAATTTTCTTTGTAGTTGTAAACTATATAGTTTTCTATGTGAGATTTGAAGCAAGGCACTTGGAAAAATAATTGTGGATTTTCTTTTCAAAAGTGTCTTCATGAATAGGGGAAACTTTTCCTCACGATTTGATGAACTTCCCTCCCAATTTTTGGAAGATCCAAACCCCAAAAAGCAAAGTAGTTCCTTGGAATGGAGGAAAAATCACCATTATTATTATTCATGAAAATACCATCTCTCCAAGATTGGTGAACAAAATCTCCTATTGGAATGGAAAAGAATTCATGTTGCTGCAAAAATCTTGTATCACATTTTCTGAATGACGTTTCCAGTTCCAAAGAGTTAATTCGAAAAGACAAATGCCGATGATATATCAAATTTGGTGAGTTTGAATAAACTTTCTATAACGTTTCTATAAACGATTCAAACTTCAAGAACATAAAAGAATATTTCAGCATATTCATTTGGCATTGAATTCTTTGAAAGTTATGAGAGGCTCAACAAAATAATTTCTATCCATTTATAAAACAATTACTATTTTCAATAAATCAGTGCAGAATGGGAGTATATACAGTACTTCATTCCATTCGTAACAAGTACTGATTTTTAATATACATTTTCTTACGTAAAATAATCGTATCGACGTATCATATGATGTACTGTATTTAACCTCGGGTCACGACTGAATTAGATAATAAAGAAGAAGAAAAAAACGATTCTGTGATGTGATACATTTTATTGATTCTCACTCGTTAAAAATTGTAAAATTGATACTTATTACTTGTATCATCGATAAAGTGATTTGATATTAACAATGTTATCGAATCTCATATCATTCAATCATATTCACATGTTGAGAGTTCGAAGATATTTTCAAATCAGACGCTTTCTTCAATGAGATATACTCTACATTGGTTTCATTATATTGCTGATGATTTATTGAAGATTCAACTTGAATTGCCTTTATCAAACAATTCGATTCTCACATCTTTGAATATCAAATCGTTCATTCTGAACGATTCCGTTCCAGAGAACTTGTCATTTTATACGAGCTATTTTTATACACTGTTGGAAACATTCTTAAATCTAATGGAAAATCTCATCTGAATTTTCATAAGTGGTTGTTAAATTCAAGAACATTCTCAAATTTCAAAAATGATGATGAAATTTTAGAATTTGTTATGAAAAACCAAAAATTTATCATAAAAACCAAGAAATTCACCATTGAAAATAATATAAATCCTTAAAATTTAAGAACCATGAATATGCAAATATTTTTATAATATGTTATTAAATTTCAGTTGAATTTCTCTGACAATGAACAATGTTTTTGGAAAAAAATATATCTTTTTGAAAAAATTTCTTTGGAACTCAAAGACATCTTCCAATTATTTTGTGAAGATATCTTTCTGAAGTCTAGAAGATGTCTTATGCAACGAATTTGGATTAGTTCAAGATAGTTCAATATTTCTTAAAGGACACATCTTGATCACATCTCATTCGAACGTCTTGAAGATATCTTCTATCCTTCCAAAAGATATCTTGAAGATGGTAAAGAAAACGATTTACACCACTGTTTACAAGTATTTTACCACCTCTCGAGGAAACGCGAAAGCTTTGAAGTTTTATACCTCGGCTGGAAATGGTCGGAGTAATAAAAAACCACTTTGAAGGATCAAGTGTGCTCTTTGAAAAAATTTTAGTTCTAGTTATCTACACACTTTAGAAGAATTTTTTCTGAAAATTCATAAAACCTGACTGTAACTTTTTATACTTACTTTTTTCTAAATTTTCAGGAAAATTTTGCTGAAACTTAAAAAAATTATGTGAAATTTGAGAACAATTTCCGGAATCTAGTTGAAATTTCTCAAGTTTCAGCAAAATTTTTCTGAAAATCCAGAAAAAAGTGGTTCTGAAAAATTACAGTTACATTTCTGATTTTTCAGAAGGAATTTTTTTACAGTGCATTGTGGAAAATAATTGTGAAATTTTCCCGGAAAAACTTGTTGCAGCCAGGTTCCTCCATGGATAGGATTTTGCACCATGATTCGGTGAAGTTTTTCTTAATTTGCAGAGAATTCAACACCCAAAAATCGATTTAGTTCCTTCAGATGTTGGAAAAATCCCTTATTCTAGGCAAAAAAAAATTTCCTCCCGATTAGGGGAAGCTCATTATTAGTTGCGTTGGATTGAACTCAGAATATTTTTCAATTTTTTTGTCGACGTTTCGAACTTATGTATGTTTCTAGGTGATCATTGGGCGGACAAAAATGAAAGTATACATTGAATAGAGCATAGATTTAGCCTAAAAATGCTTTTCAGTTTACCTCTCCCCGATCATTCCCTTCAGAGTTATCAGACGGAGTGCTATAACTTTGTGAATACTGCTTCAATCAAATTCCTTCAATCTCAAGAATTCCCCACACATTTTGGCATGTAAAAAACATTGAAACACAACTTTTGCCCTGTAACATTTGTTGATTGGAATGGTAGATCCAGAGTTACAACACCTTCACGAAGAAAATATTGTGTTACAAATTACTATGAAAAAATTGTAACGAAGGACCATACCGCATAAAGATGAAAAGGAACGTGAAATTAGTTATAAAATACCGTGATTACGTTCGTTAGTGCTAAGATTGATGCTTGTTTCGAAATTTTTCATAGTAAATTAAACACTGAGACCGTACAATTTCATCTCATGTGGCTTGGTCCATCGTTGATATGTTTTTATAGTGATTTTAGATATAATATTATTTTCGTGTTGTCTGAAAACTCACTTTTTCCACCAGCAATGACATAACTCTGGAAAGAATGATCGAAGAGAGACAAACTAAAAAGCACTTTGAAGCTTAATTTATGCTTTATTGAATGCAAGGATGGGCATTTTTGTTCTCTGGGAATACTATTTTTGCGTAAAATATTGCACACTGGAAAAAATTCTCTGAAAATTCAGACCGTTTCTGTAATTCTTTACAGCAACAGGTGTGACTTATCAGAAAGTGCTTCTGGATATTCAGATTTATTCTAAAAATTGAGAACAATATGGATAAATTTTCAGAATACATCTGAAAATTTAGAAAAACTTTCTGATAATTCAGATCTGTTGCTGTAAACAATCACACAAATGGTCTGAATTTTCAGAAAATTTATTACAGTGCACTAAAAGTACTGTCGGAGTACAAAAATGCCCATCCTTGATTGAACGTGTACCTTCATTTATTCGCGCAATAATCACTCGAACACAAGAAAAAGTTCAAAACGTCGACAAAAAGTTAGAGCAATATCGTGAGTTCAACTCAACGCAGCTAATAACGAACTCCAGTCAGTTGACTAAGGCTAAAATTCCTTCAAAGACATCTTCTAGAGTGTTCCGGAAGAATTCCTCGAAATTGTTATCTTTTTTGTTCATTGTAGCATATCATTTTTGAACGCAGCATAAATTTGAAGATTCAGTTGCTAAATTTCAATAATTTGGAAAATTTTTCCATTATTCCGACAATGAAAACAAAAAGTGAATTTCATCCATTCCATTCAAAGTGAATATCAATGTACAACCTTCACAGGATAGCCATAGGATAGTGAATGTGACACGTCCCTCTACGTTGCGCTACGTGGATTTGAGTTGAATGAAACGTATATGCGATGTAAAAGCAACGTCGAGGAATTTTCAGCCCACGTTTGACCGCGGACACCAGGGGCGTCATCACTGTCCTGGAAGCCCTGGACAAACCAGGTCTCTCTCTAGGACAGCCATGGAATTCCATGCCTCGGAATCTATAAGTCAAATATTATTTTCCTGATAAAATGAGCGTTCCTTCGTGAGTTTTTGGAAAAAAATGGCACTGACACCCCTGGCGGATACTTCTCCGTTGCTTCTACATCTGTCTTGTAAGGGAAGTAGTCATAAAAAATGTGGAAATTTATCAAAAATTCGAAACAAGACCTGTGCACATCAAAAGTTTGCACTCATCATGACCGAACTCGATATATCTCACTGCCGAAGTAGAGTCATTTGGGACAAGTGCATCGAGAAAAATTGCTGTAGCTGGAAATGATCTCAAGTACAGTTTTCGTCACATATTTTTCCCATCACAGTGGTTCTCATAGCTACACTGAAAAAAATTTTATTCCAACCAAATAAATAGTTTATTTGTCCTCTCTCCATAAAATATTTCTCAGGATTAATGAAATATTCAATCGAATCAAATAATGGAATGCTTGCCCCAAATGAATTGGTCTTCTAAATAAATAATTTATTCACCACAAGTAATCAACTTTCGCATCTAATTGAACATTTAATTTCTACGAATAAATATTTTATGGAGAGAGGACAAATAAATATTTTTTCCAGTGTACTTCAATGGAAAATATGGCTACTTGAACTACAAAAATGTACTTGGGCATGTTTTCAGCTACAGTTTTTTCTCATTGTGTGAGCACTTAAGCATTCAAGGAGGTGTCAAAATCAACTGATGGGGATCAAAGGAAAATGAAACCGTGTAGTTATTCAGATACTAATTACATTGAATAATAATACATAAAACCTTGGAACTTCGAGAAAAATCAGGGCAATTAAAAAAGTACAAAATGCGTACATTTAACCCCTGTTTCGGGGAGATATACGCACTTGTGCGGGGTAAGTATACGCATTTGGAGAAAGTGTATGAATTTTATTTCTCGTAATTTTAAGAGGATACCAGCGCATAGGTGGCTCCATCTGGTGGCATTTTTGTTTTGACCAAAATACTCGAAATTGGACTTGTGAAAAGGTCTAAAATTTTCAGGGATGAATTTTTAAAGGTTAATCTACGTCTGCGAAGAGCCAGAATTTTGAATTTCGAAAAAAAATGTTCTTTCCTCAGTCAGTAACAAAAATTTTTTCTCCGGAACTCAAAATTCTGGCTCTTTACAGACTTAGATAAACCTTCCAAGATTCATCCCTGAAAATTTTAGACCTTCTTATAAGTCCAGTTTCAAATACTTTGGTCAAAACCAAAATGCCACCAGATGGAGCCACCTATGCGCTGGTATCCTCTTAAAAGCGCATGATCTCAATAACATTCATAAATCTTTTCATTAACTAATCACTTCTCTGGAAAAAATTGGAATGATCGGATGAAGTTTTGTAAAATCAGATCTATAAGTAATTAGAGATCCATTTACTGATATAGTATCACATAAAATTAACAGCGTACAAATTAACTTGAAATAGAATTAGTTCATACAAATTGTATGATGAATCATCTCAATAGTGCTCACAGACAAACGTATCTACTTCGCAATAATATTTTGTGGACGCGCATATTTACCCCAGATGAACTTGATTTATAATCAGTCACCCAGTGAACACAGTTACGTAAATATTACATAAAAACTACATAACGTCAAGTAACTGGTTACGTAACTTGGGAGTCACATGTGACTCACAATTTCCTACTCATTTACGTAACCATGTGAGGAACAATGTTACATTGCAGTTACTTACATAAAGAAGTAGGATCTTTACGTAACCAATATATAACTGCAATGTAATATCGGTGGCAGAACGCTGTATTGGGAAACAACATTTTTATTACATGAAAATTCAATTTCCCTATCCTCTCAGCAATAACGCTGAACGTAACATTGACGTAACTTTTACGTACCCAAGTACTCTGTGGATTGTACACTCTTATTTTGGTAACTCAAATACATAACTAATACATAACACCAACTTTCAAAATCATGTTTTCTTCAGGTCCCTTGCATATGAAGTAAATAAAACGTAACATAGAAATAACAAATTGTGACTTAATATGAGCGTAAATTGTTATGTAATTATTACATCATATATACGTAACTTGTGATTTCTGTGTTATGTAACATTTACATCACATATACGTAACAGAGTTATGTAACTTGTGATTTCTGTGTTATGTAACATTTACATATGGTGTTCACTGGGCACATACTTTTACCGAGTCCAAACATAATCTCACATCTAATGATGGACACTAAGATTGAATACATTGGTAACACGGAAAAAGTAAATTCACTTCCGTGCCTCCTAGCAATAAATTGTGAGAATCTTTGCCGTGAAGACTGAAATTATTTTTCAAACGACTGATATTCTTATTTTTTTCTTCCTAACAAGAGGACTGCACTGGGCCGCTTTATCCTGCGTAAATCATTTCTTATCCGGCAAATCTACAGGTTAAGTGCGTATATGTGACGCCTTCTTTGCCCCCCTTTCCAAGATGAAGGGGGGTGTGCACACTTACCCACTGCGCATGGTTACCCCGAACGACTCTATATCGAAATCCTTCCTCCGAAAGATATCGTTCAAGTTCAAATTTTTGACTGAAACGAACTGTTTATCAAAAATTTCATAGTTTAGCTCAAGGGGTGATATCACTTTGTGTCCAAAAAATTTTTAGTCATTTTCTAAGACGTGCCACAAACGATAGGAACATTTTTAGAATATGGGGTTTTTTGCATATGAAAGTACTAGTCGTTGAGTACCAGAAACACATTTTGTTATATTTTCAAACTACAAACTGGCGGCATATCAGCGCACTGAAAAAAAGTCTGTTCTTTCTACGTAGGATTTATTCGATAAAGTGATAAGCAAACAAATGGTACCGATTTGAATTTTTTTTTCGATTTTGTCTTTGTCAAATCGATGGAAAATCCTTTACAAAATCTGTCGAATTCACTTTATCGAAAAAATCCTACGTAGATTTCTAGATTTTGGGGTATATTTTCAGAAAAATTTTAGTTTTTTGTTCTACATTCATTATTGTGACCTCTAGCGGTGCGGTCATGTGGAAGACTAGATTTTTTTTCAGTGCACTGATGTGCCGCCATTTTGTATTTCAAAAATATAATACTTTTATATGCAAAAAAACCCCATATCCTAAGAATGTTCCTATCGTTTGTGGCACGTCTTGGGGGGCGTCCATTAATTACGTGGGTCATTTTTCAGGATTTTTGACCCCCCCTTGGTGAGATTTCGTAAGATTTTCCGCAACCCCCCCCCCCAAATCCCACGTGAGATTTTTAAAAATTTGTGTTTTGGGTGTAAATGCGTAAATTAGTGTAAACACTGTTGTGTCAGATTTTGCCATAGTTTATTCTAGAAATATTTTTCACCTTTTTAACTTCACTTTCACGCATATTTACACCGTTTTCTGCTAGAAAAAAAATTACGTGAGATTTGCTAAGACCCCCCCCCCTCCCCCAAGTAAGATTTAGTGAGATTTAGCTTGACCCCAAACACCCCACGTGATTAATGGACGCCCCCTTAGAGAATGACTAAAAATTTTTGGGACACAGAGTGATATTACCCTTCAAATATCTCTGAATACCCTAGGAAGAAAAACCGAATGAAAACCGAAAACTGTTGATGTGGTGCGATTCCTTCCGGATCCTATCTGGGTTTTGGGACTAGACTCAAAAAATATCCGGATATCCGGATGGAACCGGACTCAAATTACCGCAAAATCCGTACTTGCGCCTGGATATACCAGGATGAGATTTTCCACGTTAGATCCGGATTCTCATCTGGTTTTTTCTATCGGGGTAGAATAAAACGCTTTTGAATAGATCAAATGTTGATAGCAAGCAACAAACTTTTAGTTCCATCGATCATTCCATCATGCTTTCGAAATATGGAAGATAGAGAATTTCACTCGAGCAAAAGGATAGTCTTTCTTCTGGTTGCATAAAAAGTAGAATTCTTCGGGCAGCCCAAAGGGAACCTGTCTTTTCGTTCAAGTGCAATTCTCACTCTGTGAAATTTTAAAAAGTGAACAATTTAATGAAAATAACAAGACTTTGATGAACTTTTCTTTATTTTATGTGTAATAGTTGAAAGCGGTGGTGGTAGACGACAACCTCAATATTCTTCATGAAACAAGTGTGGAATTCGACAATGATCTTCCAGAATTTAGGTATGTTTTCAACGTTTTATATTTCACACCGTAACTAAATTCATATATTTGATCTTTTTATGCATGTTGATTGTTTTTTTTTCTTTTTTTTCTCATGAAAGACTCAGTACAAATGAAGTACAGAGTTTTTGGAGTACATCTTAAACTTGTTTCAAAAATACATTGAAAGAATTTTATTATAAAAATTACCATGAAATTCTAGTAATCGAAGGACAAGTGAAAATTCTTCAGAAAACTACTGTGTAACCTGTAAAAATGAAGGAGTTTTCCAACAGTTGAAAGTGATATTTTCTATAAGCTTCACAAAATGCATAGTAATATTTTAAAAAGTTCCTACTTGTCCTTCGATCACTAAAATTTCACGGTAATCTTTCAAATAAAATTCTTCCAGTGTATCGCAAGACGCGAAGTGTTGATTGCTCACTGCTTGACTGTTTTTTATAATTTTGATATTATTCCTTACAGGACGTACAGAGGAGTTATTCAGAAAAAAGAAGAACCCCACGTAGTTGTTGTTCCAACATTGATGTGGGTTAAAGCTTTGGATATGATTCTTGATAAGCTACGAGTATGCGGGGTTGATTTCAGTAAAGTGGCTGCGATATCCGGATGCGCACAGGTGAATCGATCGAATAAATAATTTCATATTCAAATTTTCAATGTAAATGCTGGAAAAATCTCTAATTGATGACCGTTTTACTTCTCATTTGGTAATTACTCACATAAAACAAGGAGGTTTGGAATATTCTTTGAATATATATCTACAGATATTCCATGTAAAATTCTATGAGCGTAAATAGGGATGAACAACATCGATATTATCGATACTTTTATATACAATATGTATTAAATTCCTGTAAAAATTTTATAATAATGAAATAGAAACTAAATTCATATTTTATGGGTATATGTCGATAAGTATCGCCTATCACTAGCGCGAAGTCTGAGCCATGAAAACCGGTCTTCATGCTTGTAGTTGGTCAGTGTTTTGTGTCAAATATTATTTTGTTTGAATGGAGCGTATTGCGCTTGTTAAAAACATAATTACGCTCAATTCCAGCATTCAATCATAAAATACCCTTCACCCAGAAGAATGATTTATTTGAAAATGAACCTACTAGACATCTCATTGCACCTAATAAAATTTGACTTGATTCAAGCAAATTTTATTTGAGATGAATAAAAATTTATTTGGATGAAATATTCAAATAAAGTTCAATCAATCCAAATAAATCCAAATATAAAATTTTCTCAGGGTTGTTTTGATCAGGGACTGGAACGTTATTCACTTACGTTACTCATTATATATAAAATCTATATAATAAATATATAATTTGTGTACAATATATATATATTATTATATACATTTTATATATAATGAGTGACGTAAGTGAATAACGTTCCAGCCCCTGGTTTTGATTATACTTTATGTTTGAATCGAATGCATTTTATGTTGAAATCATGTGTAATACATACGCTTGAGTCGAATACAAATAATGATAATAATAATGATAAAAATGCTTTAAGGATTTTCCCCGCTTTTTGTGAAGATATTCGATACTGTATAATTCAAGGATTTTGTAGAAATAATATCAGAATGTTCTGTACTATTTGGGATACGATAAAAATATTTCATAGCCCACATTTGGCACATGATATTTTACATGCAATTTATGTATCGGATGTTTCAAAATTCGCTGAAAACACTTCAGAGCAGGAACTGTAACTTTATTCACTTTCGTTACTCATTCTATATAAAATGTATATAATAATATATATATTGTACACAAATTATATATTTATTATATAGATTTTGTATATAATGAGTAACGTAAGTGAATAACGTTCCAGTCCCTGCTTCAGAGTCCTTATTCTGCATCCGAAAAGCAATAATTTTCCGTTTGGAAAAAATTTTTTGGAGGCTTAGTTTTTGAGCTATGAGCGTTTTTAGATTTTTTTTCCAAATTGGAATAACTCAAAAGCATTATATTTTACATTCTTGAGCTCAACGCCATTCTCTAAGTTGGAAAACGCCGGTTCTTTGAGAAAAAATTCAACTATCCTATCATTCTTTGTTTCAGACCTACAGCGATTTGAAATTTTCTGGCTTCCAGTCAATCAGAATTCAGCAACTTTGAATTACTATAGCTCCGAAATAAAGAATGATAAGATAGTTAAATTTTTTTCTCAGAGATCCGGCGTTTTCCAACTTGGAGAAAGCTGTTATGCTCAACAATGTAGAACATGATGCTTCTGAGTTATTTGCATTTAAAAAAAATCTAAAAATGCTCAAAAAGCTCAAAAACGAAGCCTCCACAAAATTTTTTCCAAACAGGAAATTATTGCATTTCGGCTGCAGAGTAACGCCTCTGAAGTATTTTCAGGGAATTATGAAACACCCTGTATAGTTTTCATCAATGTTTTATAAAATTTAATATGAACTCGATAAAGTTTCTATAAAAATTATCAATATCGTGGAATAACTCGCACCTTCAAATATATAATCATATGTGTCATATATATTTATTTTTAGTGGACACGTGTTTTTGCAGGAAGCTAGAAAAAATAAAAAGGACAAAAGATGGACACAAAAAAATCCTCCCTGCTTGGTTTTTCAGGCATAAAGACAAGATCTTGTAATTTTACTGTAACTTTTTCACTTAGGAAAAAGAAGATGTAAGATTTACATTTTGTGAAGTGAATATTTGGATAATTTTAAAAAGATAGTTCGAGCAACCGTGATTCAAGTTGATTTTACAACAGCGAATGTGAGATAAACCACAGGTGATGTAAATCTTACATTCCCTGCTGTCAACTTGATAACAATGATGGTAATTTGTACTATTTTTTTCTCAATAGTCCAAATATTAACTCCACAAGATGTAAGTTCCACAACTTTTTTTCTCGGTGTTCTTAAAACAATCCAGCAAATATTATGTCATTGTAAAATACACTTAGATGTGCGAACAAATTTCTGTACTCCCTCATCACAAACGTATAACGCGTTCAGTATATGAATGTTATAAATGCGATCAATGTTTTGGCCTAAATCCTTGAGATTTATTTCATCTGAATGTTAATCATGATTAATGTACTGAGATTGTGTCACGGAGAGTTACTACATATTTAATTATCATACAGGGTGGGGCATTTAAAGTGTCGCGGGCGTTTTTTCCAAAAATAAAGTGAGATACGAGAAAATTTTTCGGACAAAAGTTGTAGGGTACCGAGGGGGACATCCGATGGTGGCCTTGGCTTTGACCTCAAATCTCATCTTCAAGGGCATTCTGAGATCAACTCTTGTTTTTTAAATAGCATCTCATATTTTTTACTGCAGATTTGGATTCTAGGTCAAAAACCAAGAAACTTTTGTCTGAACCATTTTCCTGAAATCCGCAAAAATGGCGCTCTAATCGATATTGTTCCATTTTGAATCTGACATTCGAATAACTCGAAAACGAAGGGTCTTGCAAAAGAATGTTCCGTACAAAAGTTGTCAATACACAACACATTTCAATCGTCTACATTACCACCATTCAGAGCTAACGCGATGTAAACAAACGACGGGGTTCAGTGAAAATTCACGATTTTGAAAGTCAGTTTGTCAGTTACATTTGATTATTACTTGGTTTATGACAAATTGAAAATCATGGATATCCGATCCGATACACGGTTTCTGAAAAGATCGATATGATCTACATTTACGGTGAAGTGCATAAGAACCCCAGACAAGCATATGACTTGTATGCAGAACGATTTCCTGAAAGAACAACGCCGCGCCATCCATTAGGTATTTTCAACGCATTACAAAATTATTCTCAGAAACGGGAAGTGTTACAAGGGAAAAACGACATCGAATGAGAACTGTTAGCGGAGAAAATGCGGAAGTTAATGTACTAGCTGCAGTAGCCAATAATCCACACGTGAGCTCTCGTGAAATTGAACTCCATTCGGGAATTTCTCGAAGAAGTGTTCTTCGAATACTAAAACCTCACAAATTCCATCCGTATCACATTTGTTTGCATCAAGACCTTCACGGTGATGATTTCGAAAATCGTGTACAGTTTTGTCGATGGGGTCTAGCGCAAATGCACAATAACAACTTCATCAACATATTATTTTCTGATGAGTCGACGTTCACCAATCATGGTCAAGTAAATCGACATAATATGCATTACTGGGCGACTGAAAATCCAAGATGGTTACGTCAAGTAGAGCATCAAAGACAATGGGCTGTGAATGTTTGGTGTGGTATTTTTCGATCTCGAGTAATTGGACCGTACTTCATTGCAGATACGCTAAATGGAGAGAAGTACAGACATTTCTTAGATCAAGTACTTCCAACATTACTTGAAGACATACCTATTCAGGAACGATTGAATATGTGGTATCAACACGATGGTTGTCCATCCCATTATGCAGTCACAGCTCGAGAAATATTGGACAGAGATTATTCTAGACGATGGATAGGACGTCGTGGACCAGTTCATTGGCCTGCCCGTTCTCCGGATCTTACTTCTCCAGATTTTTTTTTATGGGGATACATAAAAGATACAGTTTATCAACAAGCACCGACTACACCTGAGGATATGCGTCAACGAATCATCAATGCATGCGCCAGCATCAATGAAGATATTTTAGCACGAGTTCAGCAATCTTTTGTAAAACGTTTTGAAATGTGTATTGAAGTCGAAGGCCATCATTTTGAGCATCTACTGCATTAAAATTATCCAAGTGATGTAGACGATTGAAATGTGTTGTGTTTTGTCTGTTATACCCCATCACCTCCGTTTCAGTTCAAGGGGTCCCCCTTGGAATCAGACAACTTTTGTCCGAAACATTCTTGTCTCCTCCAAGACCCTTCGTTTTCGAGTTATTCTAATGTCAGATTCAGTATGGAACAATATCGATTAGAGCGCCATCTTTGCGGATTTCAGGAAAATGGTTCAGACAAAAGTTTCTTGGTTTTTGACCTAGAATCCAAATCTGCAGTAAAAAATATGAGATGCTATTTAAAAAACAAGAGTTGACCTCAGAATGCCCTTGAAGATGAGATTTGAGGTCAAAGCCAAGGCCACCATCGGATGTCCCCCTCGATACCCTACAATTTTTGTCCGAAAAATTTTCTCGTATCTCATTTTATTTTCGGAAAAAACGCCCGCGACACTTTAAATGCCCCACCCTGTATATCACAAGTATACAGGGTGTCCCAGAATTCGCGAACCGGATTTTACAGGTGTATTCTGCAGCCGAAATGCAATAATTTCTCGTTCGAAAAACATTTTTTTGACACTTAGTTTTGGAGATATGAGCATTTTTGGATTTCTGTTCAAATCTAAATCATTCAAAGGTACTGTATGCTACATACTTGGGCTTAATACCCTTCGCTAAGTTGGCAAACGGCGGATCCGTGGAAAAAAAAATTGAACTATTTCATCATTGATAGTTCCGGAGCCATAGCGATTTGAAATTTTTCAGATAATCAGAATTCAGCAACTTCAAATCGCTATAGCTCCGGAACTATCAATGATAAGATAGCTTGATTTTTTTCACCACAAATCCGTCGTTTTCCAACTTAGTGAATTGTGTTAAGCTCAAGTATGTAGCATACAGTGTTTTTGAATGATTCAGATTTGAAAAAAAATCTAAAAGTGATTATATCTCCAAAACTAAGCGTCGAAAAAATGTTTTTCAAACGGGAAATTATTACATTTTGGCTGCAGAATATACCTGTGAAATCCGGTTCGCGAATCCTGGGACACCCTGTACAATAAATTTTTCGTCAGATCCAGTTAGATCAAACCTTAAACAGCGAAGATCCTTTTTTTTCTAGACAGAATACCAACCCAGACAGCACCAAAGCTCCCGCAAAGAACTCCCGTTATGCGACCAACAATGAGTTCAATATGAATAAAATGCATCAAAATGAACTCTTGATGGACAACTTGATGTTCAGAAAGAATCCAATATGTAGTCTCGATATGAGTTCTTTCTGATCATTAGGTTGTTCATCAAGAGTTCATTTTGAATGCATTAGATTCATATTGAACTCATTGTTAGTCGCATAACGGGGACTATTTGAGAAGTCTTTGAGAAGTCTTCATGATCTTTTATGAATTCAAATTGATCATCGGTGCTGGCTGGGAAGTTTTCAGAGCCGGCGAAACGTTTTTCTCTGTCTTTCTCTTCGTGCATTCCCATACAGCACAACTGGTTCTCAAACAGTTCTTAGAGAATACCATTAGAATGACACGCTTTTTGAGAGAACTCTTTAAGAATACGCACAATCATTCATTTGAATCCAGAAAAAATTCCAAAAGTATGCCCGTTATGTCAGCAGAAATGAAAACATATAGAAGTTCAGAAAGAACACGTAATCTGCCCAAAAGAATTCATAATGCATTTACATCTGAATTCATTGAGTATAAATAAATCACACCACAAAACAGGCATTCTGAACTTTTTCATAATTCAATAAACCTTTATAATTGAATATCAAGTCTTTCACAAATTTCCTATTGAAAAAGAATAAAGATCATAGAGTTTTGTTCATCGTTTTCTATAAGGGATTTTCCATACTCGATACAATCGATTAGTTCTTCCATACATAAAAGATCGTTTGTATGAATGCATTTTTACAGTCGATATTCACATATTTTGAGTTAATAAATAATTTACTTCATTATCCACAAGCAATTCATGAATTTTTACACACTTCTCTTCTTTAGAGTTACATCACTATGTTATATACGAAACTTTAACCTTAAAATCATATGATATGTCATTTATTCTCACATATTATATGCTTTTGCATTGAAATGAATTACTAACTGATTGATACATTGAATAATTCACTTCACTTTTTAATCACTCTCCAAATCTCGTACACGCACCTATTCAATCGATTCATAAGAGAAAATATACTACTAATTGTATCTTGGACATTATTTTTGTCCAAAGGCGTTTACGAATTCAGGAAGACTCTGATTGAATCCTTGTTGATCGAAGTTCATGGTATTCGTTATAAATTCTTTTGGGCAGAACAGGACTACATTTTGAACTTCCATAAAGATTCATATTCACTGTCATAACGGGTGGTCTTTACGAATTACTTCGTGCATTTTCTATGTGTACTTCAAGAACTCCCACATGTATTCATCGAGAATTATTTTGATACTCTATATATTCATTCAGAATACTCCATGAATTCATAGAAATGAATTCCGTAGGTATTCTTTAGTCTGAATTATCTGTGAACTCTAAAAGGACTTGTGTGCTGTCTGGGTTGATATATGCGGGTTAATAAAGGATAGTAAGTGGGTAGTAACTCACCACTTACTATCCTTTATTATCCCGCATATGCGAATGGACGAAGAGAAAGACAGAGAAAAACGTTTCGCCGGCCCTGCAAGTTTTTACAGTTTTTAATGAAATATCGATAAAAATTCGACATATCCTTGAAGAAAGAGGAAAAAAACTCGAGTCTTTAAATCCTGAATTATAATATGCACCTTTTAACAGGGGAAGAACTGAAGGGGCAATCGAATCATTACTAAAAAAGTGTTTAAGATATTCCTTGTGAAAACCTCTCAACCCGATACATTGGGGCCTTCCGAAGTAGCTAATCTAGTTGATCTGGATCGGTTTGCAACCTTTTTGAATGGTGGAAAAGCTGATCCGATCATTCACATCAGCTGCTTTGGAAGCCTCCTGGATGTACGAATGTTTCCGCAATTTCCTCTTCTATCTTTTTGTACATGTTTCTGAATACTGAATGAATTTGATCCGTTACAGCAACATGGCACAGTTTATTGGGGTAAAGGTAGTCGGAATCAGTTACAGCAGTTGGATTCAGCGAAATTCTTACATGAACAATTTGCTACTTCCTTTTCGATATCAAATTCGCCGATATGGATGGATTCGAGTACAACTAAAGAATGCAATATCCTTGAAGAAATAGTTGGAGGACCTCAAGTAAAGTAACGAATGATAAGAATAAAAATATTATATTGTAAATAGTGTCTAAATGTACACAGTAAAAAATTTTTCGTCATTGTGTAAAGTGTTAGAAGTTGTGTGTAGAATATTTAACATTCTAGAGTGTTGATTCAACACGATCGTGCTTTTTTTTGTTTGCGTTAACAACGATTGTGTTGAATCGACACTCTAGAATGTTAAATATTCTACACACAAAGTTTAACACTTTACACAATGACGAAAAATTTTGTACTGTGTATGTAAGAATTGCCGAAGTTGATAGATGGTCCAATACTGGCAAACTTCGGCACGAACAATAATTGTCTCTATTCACGATCATTACTGCTCATGTAAAAATTTACTAGTGACACAATGCTGACCCAGAGCTGAGAAACATTAACTAAGCTTTGGGAGTAAATGTGACCAAGGCCTGGAATCCCGTACGAAAATATGTCGCTGACATAATCTCAGAAAAAAATGAAAAACTCTGAGAATTTCTGAAATTTGTATGAAAAATCCAATACATTTCGTACACATTTTTCCAGACTTCTTTCAGAGTTTATCAGAGTCTTTTCATTTTTTTCTCAGACAATTAGGAACGAAATTGCGCTCTGAAAAAGTCTGATTCATTTCTAATATTTTTCTGACTGTTGAACAAAATTTTTCAATTTCCAAACACTTCTTCGCACATTATATTTGAATAAAGCACATCGATGTGTTAATATAATTACGAAATTTTTCAATAGTCAGAACAATGTTAGAAATTTATCAGAGTCTCATCAGACTTTTTTCGAAACGCAATTTTGTTCTTTTTTGTCTAAAAAAAAAAGTGGCAAAAATCTGTATAAAATGTGACAAATGTATTCGATTTTTCATCAAAATTTCAGAGATTTTTAGAGGTTGTCAGAATTTTTGCACAGAAAATGTGTTGTTTTTTTAGAAATTATTCATGGTTATTTTAGCGAAATATTTCCATACAGGATGATATCTGTCCACCATTCAACAAGTTTCAATTCTGATGCTTGCACTGAGAAAAATGCAGTTCGGAAATATAGTAATCTTCAATAAGGGATTGGAGAATATTTCTTAAAATCTGATAATATTTGTTAAAAGAGTATTTCTTATGTTCGTAATAAAGATAAAACGATGCACATTTTTGTTGAATTTTAATTGAAAGAGAATGAAAATTTATCAACAGCCTGACGAGCAGAAATTAAATAAAGACATCTTATAGATGTGTTATATATCTTCAGTAAGTAAACCATAAGACGTCTAAAAGAGATCTGATAACATCTTTTAGATTTCTTAACCGAAGATATCTTGAACACAGTGAAAATAGTTGCATAAGACATCTTTAAGATATCCAGTGAAAATCTTTGAGACAATAAAAAATTTGTGCTGTCTGGGTACCTTACAAACCATATAAAAAAATATAAACTTTCCAGAAGTTGCGCATGAAATTTTACAAAGTGAATAGTCAAATTTTGAAATTTTGTTATTCGCACACACTGAGGGAAAAAGTGATTGAGACAAGAGAATATTTCATCTAAAATATTTCTTTGAACCAAGTAAATATTATTCCAATGAATGAAATGGTTTTTCACCGCATGAAATATTTTTCAACTGAAAAACCATTCCATCCATTGCAGTGAAATTTCATTGATTTAAAGGAATATTTCATAGATACCATTGGATGCAATATTTTCTTGGATCAATGACTTTTGTCCCTCAGTGCATGAAATTTTACAAAGTGAATGACAAAATTTCGAAATTTCATCAATCATTTTGTAAAATTTCATGCGCGACTTTTGGAAAGTTCATATTTTTTTCTATTGTTTGTGAGGTATTGATAAATTTTCATTCTTTTTCACATAAGATTCAACAAAAATGTGAACCTTTTTATCTTTATCACGAACTGAAGAAACACTCTCAAATTTTAACAAATATTCACAGATTTTAAGAAATATTCTCCAATTGTCTGTTAAAGATTGCTATATTTCCGAACTGTATTTTTCTCCGTGTGGAGTAACGGTGGCGAAAGATCGCCAACGCTGGCGCAAGTTTGATTTAATAGTCCTGCGACGTTGGCCAATACAAAACTTTTTAGATACCAAAACCAATGTTGGTACAAGTCAAGATCAATGCTGGCAATAACTTGCGTTTAATATTGTTCCAATCTATCTTTATATTTTGTTGCTGAAGTTTGAATCGTTCATTGAAACAAATTGGTAATCGTATAACGAAATACTCAGTAGCCTAGAATTCATGTAGTACATCTTTTAAACGATGTTTCAAGATCCAAGGAGGTAATTCTAGAAGATAAACACCAATAATTCATCAGATCTTGTGAGTTTGAATTTTTGTTTCGTTTCTAGCAACGATTCAAACTTCAAGAACATTTTGTATTATCATTACCGGCACAATCAGAACTATTTTAAGGCTCATAGCTCTCAGCTATTATGCTAGACTCTAACCATTGTCCGTTGTCAGAATTGGTAGTCGCGCTAAATTTTTACATGGGTGCTTGTCAATCCGCATCAACTGTTCAATAGCTTCCAAGCGGTATTACATCAATATTGTGTTTAGGAAAACTGGACCAGTATTGAACCAAAGCTGATAGCATAGTCACATGCCACAAAAAACGATACTGCACCAGTATAGATACAATGTTCAAAAATTTGTTCACATAAGGATGTATCTATATACCGTTGCTTCTAGTAGAAATCATTCTCAATGGGTCTTTTTCGACAACCATGGATTTCAAGATTGCTGTAAAAATGTTTTTTGTTTGTTTTTCTCTTTTACGGCAAAGTAGAAACTAGACCCACATAGCACTCGTTGTCTTAAAGATATCTCCAGAAATAATTAAGAACAATGCGAGAAGTCTTATGCAACATGAAAAGACATCTTTTATCAGTCTTAAACTGTTCTTACTTCTAAAAGATATCTTCAAGAACGTTTTCAGAAGTAAAAACAGTTTAAAAGATGTCTATTCATGTTGCATAAGACTTCTTGCATTGTTCTTAATTATTTCTGAAGATATCTTTCAGATAACGAGTGCTGCATAGGAGAATGATTGCAATTGAGGTTGAGCTTCAGTTTGATAAAAATGATGCCTACTAAATGTTTTTCTGATAATTCTGATTTTTTCGTATGATTTTAGAAATTGGCAGAAATAACAGGATCCCGAGCATATGAAAGATTCTCAGGGCCTCAAATAGCTAAAATAGCACGCAACAGACCAGAGGCTTACACTAACACTGAGGTATATCTACTAAAAACTTCCGGCTTCGTTGAAAATAAAGAACACTGCAATCGAGCGAGGTATTCGATTTGCATGGGTATATTAATTAAACCCTGTTGTTTGTCGTTCCTCACCAGTAACAATACACACTCCTCCCATTAAAAAATGACAAATTCAATGATATTTTATACTCTAAAAGTACACGAACCTTTAGGAATATCTAATGGACGTAATGCAATACACACAGAGGTTCGTGTTCTCTTGGAGGATGTTCTAAGATATTTGTATCCATTTTTTGAATTGGTTTATCGATGTCTTATAAAGTGTATTCAGATAACGTGGACGATATCTGAATCATCATTCATACGCAAAAGATACGCTGAAAGGAATGATTAGTTTTGGTAATCTCAATATTCATTTTAATTAACAACAATCGTAAGAATGAAATCAAAATCATAACTAACGCCGAGAAATCAAGCCAATCTCATACGAATGATTTTAGATGGGGTCTAGGTGCTACACTGTAAAAAGAAAGTTTTAATCTGTTCGCAGATCAATTTGCAGATCAATTGCAGGCTCAATTTTTTTGCAGCATAGATGAATTTAAGAGATTCTTTTTACAGTGTAGCAGAGTGATGAAATTCCAAAATTTCAATCACTTGATTTTTCCAAAATTTGCCTACGGTTTTGAAGACGCTGTTGATTTTTGAATTTTCAAGTTTTAGTAATTTGCAGAATGAGTCCAATTCTAAGATACACAAAAAACACATTATACGGAAATGAACAGCGTACCTCTTAAATCTATTGTTATTATCCTTATTTTACTGGTTTTTCCATTCAAGGGTTCAAGTTTTGTTCCCTTTGAATGTTTGGCTTACATTTTTGTTATGGGAATGAAATGATTATTGAAATGTACACGTTATACTGTAATGCTTTCAGAGAATTTCTTTGGTCAGCAGTTTTCTTGCTTCTTTATTTTTGGGAGATTTCGCACCTATCGATTGGTCGGATGGATCGGGAATGAATTTGTTGAACATTCATAAAAAGGATTGGGATGATGTGCTATTAGAGGTGAGTTGTTTACCGGTTTGAATATTAAAAATGATATTTGTATAATACATTTCGAGCTACTTTACATGTCTACTTTGTAGATATCAATTTGTTTTCGTCAAACATAGAAAGAAACCTCTATTATTTGAACAAATCGTTACAGGCTTGTGGATCGAATCTTAGAGAAAAATTAGGACAACCTGTTTCATCTTATAGCAATGTTGGATCAATCTCAACGTACTTCGTTGAGAGATTTGGTTTTGACGAGAGTTGTAGGATTATAGCATTTACGGGAGACAATTCAGGATCTTTGTTAGGTAAATTTATAAAAATATGAATTCAAAATATGCTTCATTATTCCTCAGCTTATTTGTAACTTACGGAAGTTTTGTTGATTTATAGGTATGAGAGTGAAGGAAGGAGACATAATATGCAGCTTAGGAACAAGTGATACATTAATTTTATGGCTGCATGAACCAAAGACCGCGACAGACGGCCATGTTTTATGTAATCCCATCAAAGATGATGACTATATGGCACTTCTTTGGTGAGTGTTTTCACTTTCTTCAAAAGATTCATTCAAATTTATTAAAGAAAAAATTCCCTTCGTAGTTTCAAAAACGGATCTCTAACGCGGGAGAGAATAAGGAACAGTGCCGCGCAAGGGTCTTGGCAAATATTCAATGAGTTACTGGACAGTACTCCACGAGGAAACTTTGGCAACTTAGGTTTATATTTCGATACCCAAGAAATTCTACCTTTTTTAATAGGAGATCATAGATTCAATAAAGCTAACGACGAAATAAATCGATACAGTTCCAAAGAAGTGGAAGTAAGAGCGGTCATTGAAGGACAATTCATCGCGAGGAGAGCTCACGCTGAAAACTTTGGGTTTAAAATAGGTGTGTATTATAAAAACGTATTCCCACATTTTTCTCGAAATCAACTACTATTTCTAAGATTCATATTCATTCTTTAGGATCTAATACTCGAATTATTGCAACGGGAGGAGCATCGATAAATAAGACCATCTTACAAGTTCTTTCCGATGTTTTCAATTCTCCAGTATATATTTTGGTGACTATTGTTTTACACTTTTGAGTTATCGTTCTCTCCATTATGGATAACTTGTGAGAATATAAATATATCATCATTTCTTATAGGAAGTAGCCAATTCAGCTATGATGGGTGCAGCTTACCAAGCGAAACATGGTTTGTGTTTCAATAAACAAACGTTTGACGAGATAACCCGATGTTTGCCGGAACCAAAATTAGTATGCCGACCTTATGACGATGCCGAATCCGTAAGTTCGATAATTATATGTTTTCCTGTGGAGAAAAGAAAATCGATATAATCGCTTTAAAATTTGAATATATTGAAATTTATATTTTTAGATATATAAACCGATGATTCAACGGTATCGGAAGATCGTGGAACAGCTATTGAATGCATCAAAAGCGTAATCGGAAGGTCATATAAAATGAAAAACATATCAATACATTATTCCATTCGATATAAGTATCGATAGAAGGTAATTTTTCAATTGAAAGCAAAAGCAATTTTATATTTATATACAACATCATTTTTCTATGAAGCGGGTTGAGTTTTTGAATTTTGTTCATTTCAACACTAAATTGTTGCATGATTAAAGTCGATCGTGTAACATCTAAAGCTTAAAAAATTACATGATTATTCATCAACGTCTTCGATATTTAGCATGAATGATGTTACGATTGATCTATATAAAGACTATGATTTGTGTTAAAATTTTACATGATTTTTATATTATCGTGATTCTACAGGAATTTTTGTTTTAATGTTATGATAATCCACTTTTCTAATGTCTCAAGTAGGAAGGACAAACAGAGGAATACAAATATATTATAAATATTCTGTGGTTTTATGTAGAATATGAATGGGACTATTTTAAATTAATTCTTCAAGATATTCTGATAACACGTGAATTTATTCCAGTTTTCGTTTGATATGCACACACAACATTTTCTTGTAAAAATTACTGTGAGATTCCAGTAATCAAAGGACAAGTAGAAATTTTTCAAAAAACTTATTGTCCAAACTGTAAGAATGAGTGATTTTGTCAACCATTCGGAGAGATATTTCCTAAAAATTTCTCAGAATGACGTTACTCATTACTCATTATATATTTATTGAGAATGTACAGTAATTTTTTGAAGAATTTCCATTTGTCCTCCAATCACTTGAATTTCACAGTCGTTTTTCAAATAAAATTTTTTCAGTGCATGTTTACGTTCTCATCCAGAGTTAAACTTTTCATTTCGAATTCTTCAAACGGGACTGGTGCAGGAGTGTTGCGTTTTTTTGCGGTACCGTTGCGGACATTATGCACCTGCACTACATCTGCAACAGTACCGCACGAAAATGCATCACATCAGCACCAGTCCCGTTTGGCGAACCCGAAATGGAAATTTTCACTCGGGGTGAGAATTTGTTTTCACCAGGATAGTTGAATTCAAATGTCCATTCTTCTCTCAAATGTTTATTAAATGTTCATTGAACGTTTAATAAGAACTTTGCAGCGCTTAATGACCATTAAAACTTATTATTAGAAAAAACTAGTTCATTCCCTACAAACAATGATCACTGGCGTTTTGATGGGCCGCTGATGAGCCTGCAACGCCGGTGAAGAGCCGTTATTGGCCCTTTGAAACACCTGCAGTCGTGTTTGTTGGGTTAATTATTTAAATGAGTTCTAACGGTCAATTATCTTTGCAAAGTTTGCAAAGAACAGAAATATATTGAAGTTAAAATAAATCATCTTGTAGAATCACTTTAACTGCGCCTTAAAGATGAGTTATGTGTAGAATAAGTGTTATAGCGCTGCAGGGCAATTTGTTGCATTTTCTTTTTATATTTACAAAATCAACCCTTCAAGGACCAAAGAATATTGTTGAAGTTTCACTCGTTGAAATTAATCATTCACAACTTTTCACAGAAATCAGAGAATTTCTGAATTTTTGAATTGACATATTATATTTGACATCCACCATTCTCAAATTCGGAATTCTGATTCCAGTTTCATTATTGGTGACTCGAAAGAATTGCGATTACTAATTTCCTTAAGAATTGAAAGAATTATAGAATTTTCTTGTAACATAGTTTTCCCGCACTCCAGAAAAACGAAATAGCCATCACTGCTAATGGAATAGTAGAATGATTTGTTTTTCAAATATAAGAATAAGAAAATGTACAATTATTGGTCCTTAAGAGGGTAAATTATGGAATTATGATCAGAATAGGAACATTTGCTGAGAATTATAAGAGAATCTCATACACATTTGATTGATGTTCAAGAAAAATTGGTAGAAATTTTAAAAACTTGTTTATATATATGAATTATTTTCTAAGCTATGATCATTCAATTAAGTTTGTCATTATGGATGGACAAACATGAGGCACAAATTTAAAATATTAAGGACCATGGAGACCTTCAAGAGATGGGCAAAATTTTGCTACGCATTCTCTGACCAACTGAGCAATAAATACCAATTTCAAATCCACAGTGATGAATTACATGCCTAAAATTGAGCTTTGAATATGAAATTGATACTGCAAAGGATTCCTCAAAATTATGTGAACGATTATAAACATATTAACCTGCAAATGTCAATAATTTTTTGAACTTATTTCCTCATGTTTAGGATTGTGTTTTGGGCTCTGGATTTATTGCTATATATTCAAAATTTGTAAACATTGCTTGGTTATTTAAAAACTACGTAGCGAAATTGTTCTCTGGGTTTTTAATGCTCCATGGCCCTTAAGAATAATTGACAGCGGAGGGTCAATTATTAACGCATTATGAACCATAGGACCCAGGTGAAAATGGAAGCGGGAAGGAAGAGTAAACGAAGTGTATGTTGGAGGGTAACCGAAACCCAATGAAAAGTTCAGGGAGCTTGAATGGGAGGGATACAAAGAGTATGTAAAGAGGGAATTGAAGCGAAGGAAGCGTACAAAATTAATGAAACCTAAATGAAAAAATCGCACACCATAGCGAGAATCGAACCGATGACTTTCACCATGGTAGACGAGGGATTTATCTACTGAGCCATAGGATAAACTGCTTAAAGATACTATTTGAAGTCAGAATAAGTACGATTCGCATACGTTTAATGTAACTTACTATTACTTTACATGAAGCGTGTGTGAAACGGGATCGAGAGATTATCGAAGCGTATATGGAACGTATGATTTCATCATTTTACAGCAAGCGGACATCGCACGCTCCACGAAGAGGAAATTGAAACATTTTTCGCTTCCTTTGCACTTCGTTTATACGCTCCGTTTTCACCAGGGCACACGAGCGCATAGATTGCTTCATCTAATGGAATTTTCCTTACTGGAAATGAAACTCTTTGAATCTCGAGCCTGCCCTGAGACCAAGACAGGCCCTTTGATGGTCCAGTTTTCAGAAAAGGAAATTTCTAGTTGGACTTTTCTATCAAATCACTCGAAACTGAATTCACGAAAAGATCTAAAATTTTCAAACATGATTTTCGAGATTGTGTCTACATCTGTAGAGGACCCAAATTTTGAGTTCCAACACGGAGAAAAAAAATTCGTTGGAATAGCAAGAATTTCGCTGTCTTAACGAAACTCGCTTGTTATTATATGGACAGCAAGCAAGTCCGCTGAAGTGAACGCTGAAGCGAAGACGGATTCGTTAAAATAACGAAATCTTTTTTCTCCGTGAACAAAAATTTGTCTAGAAAATTTGACTGCCCTTTTAAATTCAAAATTCACATTATCCAGAATTCAACTGTTTTATGTTTATCATATTCAATCAATTCGCATCAAAAGATTCAGAATCGATCAAATAAGCTAGTTATGGTCAGTTCGTTGTTTAACCAAATCACAATTAATTAGAACGAAATTTCGTTGTCATTCAATAGGAAATTTTTATTCAGTGTCAGCCTGTCTCCAAGTATTTTGAGACCAGAGCTGGATTCTTTGTTTAATTCCGCATTCTTTGAATCCAAAAATTGTTGTGACTAATTGGATATTAAAGGGAGGTTTTTATCAAGCGAATTCCGAATTGAGGTGATTTTCTCGAATTTTTTTTCTCAAGAAGGAAGGCAATTAAGAACTCCAGTTATTTGAAACTCATTAAATGGATCTTAAAGTACATGAAAAAAATTTTCTTCAAGTTAAAGGATTCGTATCCCGAAGCTTTGAAGGCGTTTTTCTCGAAACCATGTTTTTTTTTTTTTGGCTCCACGATTTCTTAAAAACTACTGAACCGATCGCTCTTTTTTTTTTATTTTTATTTTGAAGATGATTGAATTCATTGGAGGATGAACCTAAATGGAGATGACATTTGCCTTTTTTTTTCTTCTTATAGCACTTTAAAGAGCGAAAAAAAAGTTGAAAACACGCCACCAAAAGTTTGCATGTCTGTAATTTTTTCAATTTTGGACTGTTCATTGGTTTTTATTGGTACAATCTCCAACAAATCTAATATATTTCATAAAAATGTTTGGATTTTTGGTTTCTGATAATTTTTGTAAGTGCTATGGTGGCGCCCGATTGATCACTGTTTTTTTTAGGTGGTTATGTTCCAACACGTATCGACAATTTCCAAGACATTATTATTTTTTTACTGAAGAAAATTTTTATGATTCAATCAACAAGTTTGAAAACCCCAGAGTTCTTTATTTACTTCTTTCCATGAAAAAAAAATTCGAGAAAATCACCTTATTTTTGGGTTGCTAGATGAGAACCTCCCCTTAATGATGTAAAACAGTTGAAATGATCTAATAGGTTTTTAGTGGAAAAATTGACTAGTTCATTTCTTCAATTTCGAATAATTTAGTAGGAAAAAAATATATATCTTTTCAACGGATTCGAAAAAACTTTCAAAAGAATTCCAAGTTCTTAATTATTGAATGATCAAAAGAATGTTATAAAATATGTCTGTAGAGCGGATCAAAGCGAATCAGATAGAATTTTGTGCGAATGCTGATGTGTTAAGAAATCAAAGAAATTTGATAGATATTTAGATCAGAAATTTACTAAATGCAAACTACTTTTGTTATATTTGATACTGTCAAGTGCCTATTAGAATTATTATTATGGAGATATTGTGGATATTGTCTGATCAAAGAACATCCTGTGAGTTTCTCACATCCTAGTTTTGAAAAGACTAAAGGCATATTAGCTCTATGAAACTATCTAATTATTTTCTGAAAAGATATGCATAATATGCCTACAAAATCATTGGATAGATTAAAAATTGGTAGATTTTTTCTCTAATTTTATAATCATTGGGTTTTGTTAAATCTCATCAATACTAAACAATGTTTTCGGTAAATCTCCATCGGTGGGATTCAAGAGATCCCACTAGTGTGACCGCCTCAAGAAAAGGTGATTTTTAGGAATTTTCATAAAGAAAAGTATTGCAACAAATTTTCAAAATCGCAGTAATTTTTTTTAACGAGAACATTCGATTTCCAGCAATTTATTCGTCATCTCCCGAGTCTTCAAAACACCAAAAATTTCTCCCAAAATTCTGTGGACTGCAAGGTATTAAAAATTTCGCACAAAAATGTGATGATCTTTGTCATGGCGGAATTACACTTTTATATAAACAAACAAACAAAACCTGGAGGGTCATTGTATGGAAAAACAAATTCTTAATAGGCTGAAACAAAAACCACATCAATTGGATGATTTGTTATCGTGTTAGAACTGCAGGAAGTTTAAAAAATGTAGTTTTGAAAAAAACGTAGTTAAAGATCAAAGAATTGATTTCATTTCTGTAAATCAATAAATATAATACCTAGAGCTAATCTGTTATTATCTAGGTCCATACAATCCGCATTCTTTCGTTTCGAAAAATACCTGCTGGGCTGTTATAGCTCTCCTTCGAGTTGATCGATTCTCTTTCGAGGTAGTCAAGGTACGACTCCTCAGCTAATGTACGTTCCAATCGATGAGCAGCTACTCTTTAGAAGGCTATAGTTTAAAAACTATTTAAGATCTGCACTTGAAATTTCAGTATGTTATTTCTCAAGAAATAGACTATCGAAAAGTGCAAAAAGGAAACAATCAATTTTTTGGAAGTGTCACACTACTGGGACCCCTTAATGAAATCCTAGGACTTTGTTCAACCAAAGTTCTCTTTATTGTACTTAATAAACCACGAGAAATACATAAAATTGATTGATTTTGATTTCAACTACAAAAAGTTCGACAATACGCGATTCTTTTTGAATTGTTGATGAATTACCATATGTATTCTTAAAATTACTGTAAAATTAACCCCTTATAGAATTCAATGATAGCTCGAATCCCAATTTGACTCTCCAAAGCTCTTATTCTGTTATTAAATTAGTAATGATTAAAAAAAGGACATATTTTCAACTTATAATTGAGAAGTTACAAATCTAAGAAAAAATTAAATTCATCCCTGGTAATCCACGAACTGAATTCTAATAAACATTGATTGATACCCATCAATTTAATTTGTATCAGAATTTTGCACATTTTAATAGGAATGAATGGAACTTTTCAACCAGGGAAAATCATAATAATTCTGTCCAATCGTTTTTTTTTTTTTTATATAAAAGGAGATGAAAGAATCCTGTAAGTTTGATGAACTCTCATGAAATCGGAGAACAGATACAACATCGTTCTGCTTCGAATTAAAATGTTAGAGAAAATCCTATAAAATGGAACGAGACAGAATCCACTATTTCTTAATTTAGCAACAAAAATATTCAACTGCAATTACAAATATAAGTGTATTAATGGAAAACACTTATTATAAGTGTATTAATGGAATAGTACCTGGCCATTACGCCTCATAGATTGCCTTAAATTTATTCAACATAAACCCTGTGAACGTTCAACATTAACATTCCAAGAGTTACGTACTGAGTGAAAATGAAAATTTTAAAAACAAATTAATGGACGGTTTTTCACATGAAAATATGAATCGAAAATTGAAACCAGTTAATAATTCTTATAGTAAAAGACTGGATGTTATCGAGAAAATGTATAATTTTTCGATAATACCATTGCGGAAGCGTATTTTCATAAACAGAGTCCGTTAAAACATAATTAGAGCACAATCGAGATATGAATTATTTTATTGAGTAGATCAATAAAAGTCGATTATTTACATAAAATCGTTCACATATCATTCATGACAATTATATAACTCGTAATAAACAATTATTCAAATTGAAATACCTAAATTATTTGAAAATTCCATATGATTATATTGAATAATTGTATACTCTTTTGTTCTCTATTATTATTGAACAAATTAGAGTACACTGCATTTAATTATAAATAAAATACTCACAAACCAAATGTGGAATGACTTTATTTCTTCCTACCACCTCTTTCTTTCGGTAAGAGATTGATAACATTACCCGAAGTTAAGTTATAATAAGCTAAAGTATTGTTATCTTTGAAGAACATTCCCTAGAAACGAAAAATATAAATATTAGGTACTAAGTATTCAATCTTATAACACACATTTATCATGAAAATTATTCACCTCGTATTGTAGTTTTTGTTTTCCAGGTGGCATACCAGTTTGTTCGTGAATGAGACCTTTCATGGTGGCAATTGTGTCGCTTGCTTGTAAAGTGATATTCAGGGTCTGGCCATTCAATTTCCATTCAGCCTTTTCAGTCATCATTGGTACAGCTATGTTAAGTTGTATTGGACCCTGTTTGGAAATAAACAATTTATTAACGTTTTTTGAAAAGCAATTATGAATTATTATCACAGAATCAAGACTTTATTCCCATCAGCTATTGAAGGGACTGTGAGTACTGATAAGAATGGTTATATAATTAGAGATCCAACAGAATTTATACCTTATTTCTTGCAAGGAATTGTGCTTCTGGTATCAGTGAATCCTCTGTACGCAATTTCTTGGCTTGCGGTTCTTCTTCTGCCACTGCTTCAGCCGCAGGATGTTTCATACCCATCTAAAAACAATATATAAGAATGCTTTCCTTCTCAAAAGTCAGTGTTGAGGGAATTATTTCTTATTTGATTTTGTACTTACGTTAGGTGGCATAGGAGGTGGAGCTGGCATAAATGGCGATATAGTAGGCGCTGAAACGAAGGCTGGGGTGTCCTGAAGATCTAAAGTAATGGGAATAAAAAATTTGAAGGATTAGATCAATTAGGTTGAGAAAAAATACTTAAATATTGGAATTTAATTTATAAACGTCATTCTACGATTCACAAGCTAATATTTTGAAAACTACAAAACTGAAATCAATTGATCAAATGTTATAAAAATAAACTCACTCATCAAAGGTGGTGGTCTAATGGGTGGCATAGGTGCCATCATCATCATTGTTGGTTGAGGCATCATAGGTTGAGGAATTCCCATGGTCGGCATAGGCATGGCTGTAGGAGGTGGAGGTGGTGGTGGTTGTGCAGTAACTTGAATAGGTTTAGGAGCAGGTGGTTTTGGTGGAGCTTTCAAAGTCGCTTGAGGTTTAGAAGCAGCTGCCGCCATATGACTCAATTCCGCGGCTCGATTGGCTGGTTTCGGTCCAATTTTTTCTTTCTCCTCATCCGGTAATAATCCTTTCACTTTATGGATTTGATGAATCTGTTCTTCCAAAGTAATATTCGCTCGAGCAGCCCTGGTCGCTGCTTCGACGCTCGAGGTATGTCCATCCCAAGTGACTTTATCATCTTTCTTCTTATCCTCTTCTCCAATCTTTTTACCAATCGCGGTTTCTTCATCTCCAACACCGAATATATCGGTACGTCTTTCGGCAAGTTGTTTGAGACTGGCTTCGATAGCGGTACCAGGAGCGAAAACAGTTTCTTGAGCCAATTTATCAAGATGCTTATCACGTTGTTCTACCCAACGTGGATCCAACAAACCAATTCGCATATGTTCTTGAACTTTACTCGCGGGAATACGTTCTCCAGTGATCGGAGAAATCAAATATTCATCTGGAGCAACAGGACGAGTCGTTTTGACACCTATGAAAATGCGAACATATTTTTAAATCCATTCAATTATTCTTAGATTAAATATCTAAAGTCATTACTCTTACCGTGCTGTTTAGGATCATAGCCTTTCTTAACCACCACATTTCCAGGTGTCGGTGGCAACGGAGGAGGTTGCATCGCTGAATCACGAGGCTTAGAATCTTTAGATTTTTGTGTATCACCCGGAGGAGAAACTTCATCCTCGTCGCTCGAATCTTCTTCCATATCTTGCACCTAAACAGTGAACGTAAAATAGAATTATGTTACGTTCATTATGCATTCTCAACTTCAATGGATTGATAAATCTATATGTTTTACTTGATTGTTATCTTTTGCACGATCTTTTTCACTTTCCGTTCGGTTTTGCATTTCGTCTTCTCCGTCACTGTCGATTTGCATTTCAACATCTTCACCTTCTTCTATACGTTCCTATCAACAGAAATTGATAAAAGTATGTTATAAAAATCCTCAAATTGCAATTGATGTAATTCTAAATATCATACCTGCATTAACACACGTGCACCAACTTCGTCTGGAGTGGTTGGCGCAGGAAAATTACCGACTTCGAATTGTTGATAATCAACAGTTTCAACCACAACAAAATCATGCCAATCGATTTGAGCGTAAGCCACTCTTTCACGTTCCAATTCTTCTTCTTCTTTACGTCTTTGAGCTTCTTGATATTTCAACCATTCTGCACGATATTTGACTTGTTCCAAAATTTTATCCATATTGAGAGATTCATCTCTGAGACGAGGTAATAAATCTTTAGGCGGGATCAACACCTATAACGCAAATCACTCAATTGAGTACATCTTGAGTAAACAAGATGTTTGTTAAATACTCACTTTGGTATACTGTTCCAAAAGCTTGGTAAAGTATTGAAATAAAGAATGCTGTGGACGTAAAAAATCGAACTGAAAATTCCTCTGTTCACGATTCATTAAGTTTGTGAGGAACTGACGGCCGTTACGAGCGACAAACTGCGCTGTCAACTTTACGATATCCCTATAAAATTCGAATGAACGTGTAAACAAATGAATTTATATTAATTTGATTAAAAAGATATGAAATGTTGAAGAAATTACAAATCCAAAGCTGATATGGATGGAGGATCAGCAATAAATTCAAATTCTACTGGTGGGTCTTTGGGTACAAAGGGTTGTTCAACTTGTTTCAATATTTCTTGCTGTTTCTGATGTGCAGTTAAAGTTACTGCTTTTGTGATTCCTGCTCCTATCGTTGGTTCTTGCGTCTTGCCCTCTTTGAATTCTTTTACTTTATGTTGATAGTAGGCGTGATATGGGTCGCCGAAGTTCAAGAAATTAAACTTGGGATTTCCCAATTCATTTTGACGAATTCTCGATTCGAATTCCGGTCCATTTCTGGCAACGAAACTTGCAGTTTTATCAACGATATCTGTTTTCGATACATAAGGAAAAAGTATTGAATAAGGTTGCAAATGGATGGAATTGAATTACAGCAACTGTGATCTATATTTGATTAAACATCAATATTGAATACAGAATCAAAATTCAACTAGTTCAAATTCATACACAAAATTTGAAAAATAAATGATGATTCGATGCATGATTTTATTTGGGATCGATATTGGAGCAGCGCTCGTTATAATTATCACATTATATTTGTAATACAAACTGCTTGTTGTAAAATTATATTCTTGTCTTAGACAAATTAGAAATCCATTGTCAAAAAACATGGTGTTGATTCATAATTGTGATGAATTTACTTTCATCGAATGACATAGCGATTTGAATATTCTCGATAAAGGGCATTTGTAATGTTTAAAAATCCTAATATCGTACTGAAATAATGTCTTTATATATGACGCTTTGTACAACATTAAATGAGTTTTGTGTAGATGTAAGGAATTTAATAACTGTGAGATATACTTATTTAGATGAAATGCAATAAACTGAAATCAATCTGCCGACTAAAACCAGAATACATAAGAAGCAATAAACATTAGTTCGAGGTAAGGCAAATCAATTAGAAAATCAACAGGGAAATGAAGAAGATACTAATATTCCTATGAAGTATATCTCCTGCGCGAGCGTAGGATTTTTATAAAAAGATTGTGATTATCAAAACATAACAATACATAACATAATTGAAAATATTTTTGAAAGGATACTTCTAACCTCAGGTGGAGGATAAATAATCCCAACTATTGGTTGGGAGGAGGGCACACTTTCTTCACCCTCAGCCGCTTGAGTGAGCGGAGCCACCACTTCTTGAGCAGGCATTTTTCTTGACTTCTCTTTTATTGAATTCACAAATTTTACATTCTTTGAAAGTAATTAAAATCAGTGGATTAGAACAGATGATGCCACCATGTCAAGTCACATTGACTCAAACTGAATTTTCATGACATGGATTAGGGTGCAATCAGATGAAATGGCAAACCACTGAAGTGATTTCAAAAACGTTTAGTAACTCCCCATATGATTGGAGAACAACTAGTAACTTTTGGTGATATTTCATAATCCTAGATTTCGAAGATATCAGTTGATGTCAGTTCTCCAGAACTATAAAGTGATCTCCTTTTGTTTATGTTATTTTATATATTTCAAATCGTTTCACAATGAATCAACAGATAGATTCAAAAACAGTATAAGAAAATAGTGTCATCAAAATACGCTGTTGTAAATTTGAACAATAGATTAATTAATGAAAAGAATCAATAAGTTGACATTACAAAATTGTTCTCCGTTACACTTTAACCTCATGAAAAATTAAAATTTACAGACAATATGGGAAATAAAAAAATATTTATAACAGTGGGAACAACACAATTTGATGATCTGATTTCGACTGTATTAAGTCCAAATGTATTAAAGGTAATATACGATCATCAGCATTTTAATTCATTGCAAATCTTGGTCATCATGAAATAACCACACAGCGCAGAAGTTTGAAAAGAAATCTTAAGAACCCATATTGAATTCTTCATAAACTCTTTCTGATTTTATGAATCCGTATTTTTATAACTATTTGTTTAAATTTTTATATTTTGCTACACTCTGAATCGAGAAGTTTTTAAAATTGTATATAATTTATATACAATTATTGTTATGTATAAACTGTATTGCATTATGTATAAATTATATATAATTTTGAAATCTTTGCAAATTTCAATGTTGTTCTTCAGTGTTGACTCAGATAGATTACCAAAAATTTTCAAACATTCATAAAAGATTTTACAGCGTGCGTTGTCAAATCATCTTTATTTTTAATGGCCAGGAGTCTTACTTTACAGCAATTTAATCATTAAAAAATGCATATAAAGAGTGAAAGAAAGAAAGATTCGAAATAATTGAATCAATTATTAAAACCACATTCACAATCATTGGGATTTTCTAGGCATTGTCTTTGAAAGGCTACAAAGAAATAACTCTACAAATCGGTAAAAGTTCATTGAACGTGGACTGTACACCTCGATATGGTTTTCAATCGATCAAATCTTTTCAATTGAATCCAAACATCAGCATGTATATAAATGAAGCGGATCTCATAATAAGTCACGCAGGAGCAGGAAGTATTCTGGAAGCGTTAGATGCTAAAAAATATTTAATAGTAGTGACAAATCACCTTCTCATGCACAATCATCAATTAGAATTAGCCGAAGAATTATATAAAGAAGAAAGATTATATTACTGTACTTGTCAAACCTTACTCGATACAATAGAAACAATGGATTTATCAAAATTAAAACCTTTTTTAAATGACAACAGTCGAAATATAGCCAATTATATTGACAAAGTAATGGGTTTTGCGTAACAAAGAAATTTTCCAACAAAAAAATTCAACCGCAAAGTTGGTTTGAAAAACAACAAAACTCAATTGTTTTCAACTATTGGATCTTCTTAACGTATGTATATTTTATTTTTAACATGATTTATAATGAGTTTAATGATAACAGTTTCATTTCGTTATATCATAACTTATTAGAGAAACAATTTTTTTACAGTTTGGGACATATGCAAACAAGTTACTTAAAAATTATATTTCGATAACAGAGCATAGAAAATATATCACTTTAATGTCAGATAATATTACGAGACCAATGTCAGTTGACGTTGTTTTGTTGTCATGTATGCTATTGAAAACATAAATATTGCATCTTTAACGATGTTTCACGAATATTGTATGACATGGAAATAAATATATTTGAGTTTAAAAAATATCAGCGATATTCTGATTGTTTTACGGCAATTAGTGTTTTTAATTTACTTACGGCGTTGTTTGCGAGTTACGTATTACTAGCATATTAAATAATCTCCACATTGAAATGACTTGACCTGTTGTGTTGTCTTAGAATCTCACCACAACAGAATTTATACTTTCAATTTATTTAATGAATATACAGGGAAAGAGGAGAACTACAGATTTAAAATTTAGTAGTTTATGATTTCAATTACAAACCAAACCGAGACGCGTCATTTCTTTCAAAAGTTCGCTTCCCATTTGGGCTGGACTCCTTGATACTATTACCCCAGCCTGAAATTAAAAAGTATAATAAAACATATGAATATGGAAATTATGTTATCGAGAATAAAATGTCGAATTAAAACTCACTTTTTCGAGGGCATTAATTTTATCTTGAGCGCCTCCTTTTCCTCCGGAAATTATAGCTCCGGCGTGTCCCATTCTACGTCCAGGTGGTGCAGTCAAACCAGCAATGAATGATACAACTGGTTTTGCTTTTCCTCCCTAAAAGATCGAATCATGAGAATTCTATTGGATAATTAGTCTTAATTTCAAATGTAATACAAATAAGCGTGTGTTAATCAGAGGATAAGGAGTTTGTTAAAAATCAGCAAACGAAACACTATAATTCCAAAATAATGCTTCAATAATTTTTGTATTTTCCATTATTTTCTGTATTTCAAATTATTGAAGGGTTATAGGCCACTGTAGGATTTTGAAGAAATTGAAATCGTTTTGTTTTTCTCTCTACATAATGTACTAAAAAAAATATTATTGGCTGAAAAAATTTTCAAGTGTTTGAATTTGGAGAGTCTTTTGCATTCAAGTGAGTATTTTGTATACTTTTGGACACAGCAATGAGAGCTGTGTTGCCAGAATGTAACTTTTGATTTTTAATGTTTGGTCATGCTATTCAATGGAAACATATGATTAGTTGATTCCGTTGGTATGTATAACTTTCTGGCAACACAGAAGGAGAGTTTCAATTCAATTACGTGGGCTTTGGCTTCAAAATCGAGATCACACGATAAAATTGTATTGAATATACCAATGGATGTTATACTCTTCATGTGTTTATAACCACAGCTTTTCTTCAGTTACGTACATAATTGATGTAGCCAAATCTGATTGTATCTTGTATAATGTTCTGATTGAAGCCAATTCGAATATTTCTAATTAGGTTTGGTTAAATTCAATGGGATATTTCAATGAAAAACTTATTAAATCTTGCCAAATCCTATTCGATTTAATCTGAGTGGATTTTATAGATTTTTTTCCAACCAAGGATGTAATCAGTGCTTGCAAATACTGCATAAATTAACTTGAAGTCGTTTAAAAAAGGAGAAGAGGCGAAATATTTCAATTTGAAAGATCAATCGAATGCTTCAGGCATCTCAACAGGATTCTTTAACCAGCGTTAAAATGCGATTTTCTGGAAATCACATTTTTGACTGGACGGAATTTAATCGATTGGTGGTTTGATTCAAAGCCTGCTCAGAGAGTTTCAAATCCCAAAATCTGCTTATTTTGTTGCGTTTTGAAGTGGCATAAACCCTTGAAGGTATCAAAAAGTGAAAGAGAATGGATAAGGATATGGGAGAATGCGGGTACCAATAATTTAGAACAGCAACCAACAGTGTTATGTTCGATCAAATATTCGGCAGCTAGTTCTTCTGCGTTGCCACCAATTTCTCCAATCATAATGATACCATCGCAATTTGGATCTTTCAGGAATACTTCTAAACAGTCGATGAAATTGGTTCCATTGAATGGATCACCGCCAATACCGATACACAGGGTCTGTCCAAGACCAGTCTGTAAACATAAAAATATAAATTCTTATCGAACTCATTGTCACGGATTTTATGTTACACCGTTGTCCGGGATGAATCAAAAACGAATCAGGTATTGTAGTTTATGTATATTTTCATTTAGAAACACTGAAATTTTTAGCATTCCATTTAGTTGACTCAACATTGTAATGTTGAATCGTTTATAGAAACGAAACGAAAATTTAAACTCATGAAATTTGAATAATCATCGGTGTTGATTCTTTCCAATAAATTCCTTGGAACTGAAAACATCGTTCAAAGCATGTAACGCAAGACTTTGGGTCTTTAACAGCTGAGTATTTCGTTATCCGATCACTAATTCGTTTCAATAAACGATTCAAAATTCAGCAACATACATTGTATGAGTACTTTTTTTCATATCGTACAGATAGAAATTATATTTTGGGGCGCTCAAACTGAAAAACCGAAGCTTACTTGATTCTAAAACATCTATAATACTTTGTTCTTGAATAAATTCAATTTTCATTTAAAGAAATCCAACAGTCCTCTAGCAGAATTACTCGACCAAAATGCTGGTTTTTGAGAAAAAAGCTGTGTAAGAGCAATGGGAGGGGGGGGGGGGCGGCGTCGATACCATACGAATCTGAACTACACATCGTCCATATATCAACGACAAAACCTGTGCAGTTGTAGCTACGATTTCCTACTGCAGCAGCTAAAAAATAGCTACGGTTTTAATTATTTTAGCGTCAACCGTTGAAAAAGGGTGCTAAAAAAGTCAGTAGCTGCCACAGCTATTTCCTTTTTTCCGTACTTTATATATATATATATATATATATATATATATATAGAGAGAGAGAGAGAGAGAGAGAGAGAAGAAGAAAAATTCTAGAATGAAGAAATCTTAATTAAATTCAGAAAGCTCATCATCCGTGGAATATTCTTCGTTTAAACACAAATAGTTTTCTAAAATTACTCCTCTTACAGGAAAACATCATTTGATTATAGTATAAGAAGCATGGAACAAATATTGAAAGAAGTTTGATCGATAGTTTCGATCGAAGCTTTTTCATGAATTTTGGAAAACATACGTTACAAAACTTACCAAAGTTGTTTGATTTACTGCTTCATACGTTAAAGTTCCTGATCTGGATACAATACCAATTCTTCCTTTTTGATGTATATGCCCCGGCATAATCCCAATTTTGCACTGCAACAGAGAAGAAACAGCATAAATTGTAACTAGTCATTAAAAATCTTTGATTTCATTCAACAATGTATAACATTGTGTAACAGATGACTAGTTGAATTAACGCAATGCTCTTATAGAAGTTCTATTTATAATCGTGGTTTTTATAACTGATGATCATCTGACGGGTGTGCCGGTGTACAAAGTACGCGGGGATAGCTTCTTTTTTGCTGAATACATATTTAAAAGACAACACAATTGTTCTGAGAGTCGGATATAGCGATGGATGATCTCGAAGGAATCGGTTCTCTTCCATGGAAAAATGATTGAGTTTTCATTGAATTTTTAAACAAAAATTCGGTAGAAGTTTGATACCCATCGTAATAAACATAGAAGTAAAATATGAGGGCTGATGCACTGAAAAAAAATGTCTTCCAGCCAAATAAATGGTTATTTGTTTTGTGCCAAAGAAATATTTTGTTCATACTAACAAATATTTCTTTGGTACAGGACAAATAATCATTTATTTGGCTGGGAGAACTTTGTTTTTTTTTTCAGTGTAGATAACAGATGAAATTCCAGAATTTATCAGAAAAAGGAGGAAATATATGAATAATAACAGTGAGCAAAGTCTGCAAGAACATACAAAATAATGAATCAATCAAGAAAGTCAATGTCGATATGATATCATATCGATATCAAACTCTTAAATTTTTAGACGATTTCGATGCGCTGGATATCAATTTGATTTAAAATGCGTACAGAAAATTTTTCATTTCTAGCTGGGAAAGAACGATAGATAGAAAAAATGATGTTCAGAAATGAAAGAAAACATTTTATTCATGAAAAACCGATGAAGCTCGCAGGATTGTGGAAAGTTTTTCTAACAAAATTGCGTAGAAGTGAAAATTAGGAATGCAAATAGTCAACGACTGATGAGAGAATAAATGAACGAATCGATAAAACATTTTGCAAATATGTAGAAGGGAAGAAGTTTCACAAGAATGAAGCATTGGAAAAACTGAAAAATAACAAGGTCTCATGAGTAGATAATATAAACTCTGAACTTATTTAGAATGTGGGTGACAAGATATTAGAAACATTACATGAGTTAGTGAAAGAATATAAGACAGGAGATTGAGATACCGTGTAACTTTTATAAAAATTCAATGGTCACCATTTCTCAAAACCCAGGAGCAGAGATATTCATATGAAAATTGATTAAACTAAAACATAACAAATATTAGTGAATCATTATATTTATAACAATATAAGTTCATAGGGAATCTACGGAAATTTTGAATTCAAAGCAATAATCTTTTTTTTTTTTTTAATCTGAAAGGCATATGAAAAAGTGTTCAAGATAACGTATCATACGTTAAATTCAACGTTCCACACGCGCTTTTAAAGTGTGGTAGCACCTATCATTGGAAAAGTTATCTTACGTAGAGAAGACGCCACGATGAGAGATTGTGATGGTTCTTTTTGCTGACGCTGTATTCTCACAGTGAGAGTTATTTCTATCATTGTTAAAATTACAGGATCTTGAAAATATATGATGATTCAGAATTAAGGAACCATGGAATATTTTTCATGCTTTTAGTTCATGAGCATTAATTTAAACATATACAACCAATCAAATCGGGTTTTATCAGGTTTAATCAAATTGAACAAAATTTTCACTGATAATTTTCACTATAATCTACTAATTTTTCAATTTTTACCGTACAATTTCATAATTTTTCAGACATATGATCATATAGAATAATATACAATGATGATACAAATCAATATGTTATTTTATATCATCATAAAGAAATACTAAATAAACTAAAAGGTTACTGTTCACATAATCAGGAATTCAGTTTGGAAGTATTAAAATTTTCAAATGCAATTCACTGTAACTCTAATGTATCTTGTGCTTATCCTAAAATTTAACACAAAATTTTATCGTGTGTAACCAATCAAGAATTCCCAATACAAACCCATTCAGGAAAGGAACTGATTGGAATCATAGGAATGTTGTAGTCAATCGACTGCAATCATATTTTATTCTAATTATTTGTAGAATGTATCAAGAGGAATGAATTTGTAATGTTGGTATGCATGTTTCAAAATTTACCATTCGGATTCAACATTAGAAAATCCATAATTATGCATATGTGATTGTAAAGGATAAAGGCTGTCGTGAATATAGTAAAATCCAACGCTTAGGTGATAAAAGACAGGTTTGAAGGAAATTATCAAACCAGTCGTAAGACTGATAACTTCACAATAGTCATGAATATCCATATAATATTATCACAATATTATGCAAAATATTTACAGAGTATTTACAGAATCTATCCTAATAAATATTACAAAAATATTTGTTATTATTGTTTGAATTGTCAAATCATGTTTTTAATCTGTAAAATTTGAGTTGAATTAAAGATAATATCCTTGGTAATACATAATATAATTTATCATCATCATAAAGTAATCAGTCTCATGACTGGTTTCAGGAAATTCTCCAACCATGTCTGTTATCCGCCAAACGTTTAATTTGAACGTGTCTACGACAGCCCTTTTCTTGTATAATTTGTATTGTTTCTCAAAAAATTCAAAAAGTTTCTCAAAATATAGTCCAAAATCTAGCGAAGATCGTAGGATTTTTTTCGATAAATTGAATACGACAGATTTTACATGGGGTTTTCAATCGGTTTACAGGGTGTCTAGTAATCACCAACGTTAGAATTCCCGGATATTTCCCGGATAGAATTCAAATTTCCCGGATTTATATGGGATGAAATTTGGACATTTTATTTGGGGGACATTTCCATGAGATAAAATCAAGAATATCTTTATAATTTTTTGAAGATTTTCCATTTTTGTATTTTCAAGTGCAAGAGCTTCCATCCAAAAAGTGTCAAGCCTTGATTCATTCCGTGTATCGTGTCCAAATCGAGTATAATTTCAAATTTTGGAATATTGTTTTTTTTTTTTTAATAAAATTGTTCATTATTGAAATGACGAACAAAGTAATGAATCAGCAAAATTCAGGGGACGATTTCTTTTCGAATTTGTACTCCGGTCAAAAGTTTCGTTGTCCTAGTCAACGAAAATTTTTGTGACTTATTTTTTCCGTGCAGGGTAGGAGCGAAATTGCGCTCTGGAAAAATTCTGACGAAACTGTGATAAATATTTGACACTTTTCTAATTATTGAAAAATTTTGTAATTTTATAAAGATATTGATAACTTTTATTCAAATCCCACACGTGAAAAATTGTTTGAAAATTGAAAAATTTGTTTTCAATAGTCAGAAAAATATTGAAAAATTATGAAAGTTTTGTTTGAATTCCTTCGGAGCGTGAGTTCGTTCCTATTTGCCTGAAAAAATGAATGAACTATTGAAGACTCTCATCAACTTTGGAAAAATGTACAAAATATCTCAAACTTATTAGATTTTCCATTAAAATTTCATGGATTCTCGGAGTTTGTCAGAGTTTTTCAGATTTTTAAAGAGAGAATGGTATTTTTTTCAAAGATCATTCATTCAGAATAATCCAGCGTAATATTTCCATACGGATATTGGGAAAGAAACTTCATTCCCGTGTTTGCAATTATATGTGATCCATTCAAATTCAAATCGAATGTGATTTCACGATTACTGTAAAATCAGATATAATGTATTTAATTGGAAATTCACGATGCACGGGAAGACAGGGAATTCCATCGGAATCGGTCAATCAAAAGTCCAGGTTGAACGAAATGACCAATTAAACAAACAAAAATTCCCGGACTAGACACACTGTAAAACTATTAATAATTGAAAAAGTGACTATCAACCCATACAGCACGCTCGTCCCGATAAATTCATAAGAAGTTCTTCATGAATCCATCGTAGGATTCTTCAAGAGTCCTCATTATAATAATTCAGTACGAGTTCTCCATGGGTCCCTGGTATTCAACATGAATTCCTAAAGAATTATCAAGAATTCTTTATCAATTCTTTCGGAACTGACATAATGGAAGTTCATTAGGGACAAGTTCGTGCCATGCGGGAATTCACAGAAAAAGAGTATCGCTGGAGGATGTTTTTGACCAACTTAAAGGGATACCAGCGATCCCTGATGAAACAAGCCGAGCCAAATCTTTTCTGACAGAATATTCGAAAATGAAGCACTAAAATCGAAATATCGCTCTATAAAGACCATCTTTATTGTTTGAAAAAAGTGTATATAGAGCGATATTTTGATTTTATTGCTCCATTTCCGAATATTTTGTTAGAATAGTTTTGGTCGTGTCCTTTTCGAACCAATTGTTCTGGTCGTATCTGCAGGGATCGTTGGTATCACTTTAAGGGGTGAAATAGGTTTCGAAATTTCAAAAAATTGATTGTTTTTTTATTTTTTGATCTGGTAATTCAAAATTTCAAGAATATTTCCCCGAAGTTCTGAAAGTCAATCGGAGTAAAAGTCTAAGAGAGGGAAGTTATCGTATTCACTGCGAGGACACTTTTTCTCGAGAAGTATCCGAAAATCAACCCCCATCGGCTAAGTTTTCAAAATTTTCAGTTCAAAATTTTGGAAAATATTGTTCAAATGTTACTGTTCTATATATCGGTCGAAATTGAGAAATAATTGATCTCAAATCTTGTATGTTCCAATGAAACATTTAACGCATGGATTTCCGACTTTGTAAATAATGAAACGAAATGATGGATCTTCCATCTTGGTCTTATGAACAAAATAAACCAAAATATGCTTCCGATATCGTTTCCATATACCGATTTTGCGGAATCTATATAAAGAAATTACATCGGAAGCATATTTTGGTTTATTTTGTGCATAAGTCCAAGATGATCCATTATTCCGTTTCATTATGCACAAAGTCGAAAATCCATGCGTTAAATATTTCATGGGAACATGTAAGAATTAAGATAATCGATTCCCAAGTAACACACGAATGTCCATAGCATGTTCTGCGAACCTTTTGAGCACATTGAATGTCCTATGCATGTGCTGCGAATATTCTCGGCATGCTTTCCGAATGTTGTGTTACTAGGGTTATTCCTCACTTTCGACCGATATATCGTGTGTATCCCTAACTCTTCTAGATGCCTAAAACTTTGGATGAAAAATTCTTTTACACTATTGGAAAAAAAATTGAAGAAAATATGCTTTTTTGCTTCTGAAACTTATATGTCACTCCCCTCAACATACACTGAGAGGAAAAAAGAATGAAGACATCGCGGACAATAGAAGATAATTTTTCGATATTGAATAAATTTCTATTTGAATGACGAAAATTACTGTTCAAATAGTAATTTATTGAACTGATGTTGAGCGATTATCTTCTATTGTCTGCGATGTCTTCAATTTGTTAATGAAGATTGTAATTTTTACGCTTTCTTTTCTCTCAGTGTTTATAGTTCTACTGCAAGAACAATAAAACTATCAAATTTCAGTATTTCCACTACGAACTTTTGGTGAACTCACTATGGATATTCTACAGCGATGATCTTTTGTCCCGAATTGACAATCATTTTTGTGAATATTAATAATCTCGATTTTTTCATCTACGAAATGATCATTCATTTCAGTTGTCGCGCCTTCTTGGTTGTAGAAGCAATTTCCAATGAAGATTTTATATTTTCAAACGCAGTTTTGACAATTTTTCAATAATCTATATTAAAAAATTGGATAAGTTTTCGACTCATAATACTGTTCCAGGAAGTATTTGAAGATATGAAACTGAAGTTAGCAGATGACGTAGACTCTAGCTAATTGCAAAATTTTCGTAGAGTGATAAAACCTGTATCAATGAAATTTGTGGATCCTAATCTCTGAGAATGTGTACTTTAGAAAAATGCAAATGCACATTGGCTCGGTTTAATATACGCTGTCTGCTGGTTCACGTCTGCCAGCTTCATTTTGAAGATTCCTAATGAATATCATAAAAGATATGACCGAAAATATATTTGAACAGAGACATTACAAAAATTGAAGATATTTTTTGTTTCATCCTATAAATTCCCGATTTCTCAAAAAATTCCCGTACATTTCCCGGATTTTTCCCGAGTAAAAAAAATTCCCGGATTTCCCGAACTTCCCGGATGCTAGACACCCTGGTTTAACATAGAAAAAATCGAAACAAAAAAAAATTCCAACCAATGCAGTTTTCTTTAAAATCAGTTTTTCAGAAAAATCCTACGATGTTCGCTAGATTTTGGACTATATTTTGAGAAACTTTTCAGTTTTTTATCAGCTTTATGTAAATTAACAGACTTATTTTGAAGGTGCTGATATGCCGCCATTTTGTATTGTAAAAATATGATAGAATGTGTTTCTGGTACTCAAAAACTAGTACTTTCATATGCACAAAATCCCCCCCCAAAAAAAAGGTGATATTACCCCTTAATATATTTTTATCCGTTTGAATCTTTATTAACGAATTAATGGATATCCGTTGATTACATAGTGATATTCAACTAATCCAAATCAGTGAGATGATCGAAAGCACCTACTTTTAACGCTGGTCAACAGCCTTTCTGTTACCTGAAGTTTCAGAAATGATTAGGAGTAATTTTGAACCACTGGATACGAAACCAATATTAAATTTGTTGGATCAGCTCAATTTTTATAATTCTTTACACATGAAATTTATCAATTATACAGATTGTATATAATAATTGTGTATGAAAGATGATAAAAATTGAGCTAATTCAAAGAATCTGATATTGATTTCGCATTTAACACACCAAAACCACTCAGAATTAGTTTCCAGATCTCGGACAACAGAGCAAAAAATTGTTGTTGTTGTTGTTGTTCTGTGTAAATGTAGAATCAGTGAAATTCCGTTAGTTCAAATTGAGAAAGAAGAACATACATAAAATATATTGAATAGAATAACCCTTTTATAAAGTTAGAGGTGGACTCAAAACTCTCGAGTAACACCAAGAAAGTTGAATTTTATCAGTTCCGATGTAAGATTCGTTGCTTCAATGCACAACTATTGAAAAAATGAAATGGAAGAAAATTTTTCAAGATATTTTTTTTATTTGGAATTCTAAGGTTTATTCAAAACTGTTGCAGTTCCGAAAAGCGGAAAAAATTGTGTTATGTCCTGAATGCAATCAATTTCACCCTCTCAGACGTGTTATTTTCAACTATTCCATGCCCACACTTGACTTGATATGCAGGTTTGTCTTCTTGTTTATTATTCTTGAATTTTGCTCAAGAGTCTCGAGTCCACCTCTAGATAAAATGCCCCGAGTGGGAAAGTTTTTATAATCATATATAATTTATATAGAATTATATATAATTTTGAAAATTCTCCCCCTTTGGGACCATTTGGGATTTTGAATGGATTTTTCTTAGGTGTTTTTCAATCCGTACCCATCCGAAAAAACCAACTGGGCCCAACTGAGTTGGACCCATAAATACCAACCCTGTGAATCAGAAAAAAAAAGAATGAAATAGAAGTTTTGTTAGGTACTTGAAAATGAGTATGATGTTAGAAAAAATAGAGAAATACGTTAGAAAATTGTAACATGTAGAAAACAACCATCCCCATTAATCAGTAAGAGTTGAAAATTCATTTCATACAAGGTTTGTAGGTATAAGTGGATTGCAAGGCGATGTTTAAAATTCTGAAAAAAGTAGGGTCAAAATATAGAGACAAGAAAATAATATATGAATTATACAAAAAGCAAATAGCGGTAATAGAGATAGAAGGGGGACAGAGAGACAAGCGGAAATAAAAATAGTGAGACGGGGTTGTTCATTGTCATCGTTGACCTTCAATTTATAAATAAAAAAAGCAGCAATGAATGAAGTGAAAGAATGAACAATCAAGGGTACAAATTCAAGGGCAATTACTAAGTTAAGATTTGCAGATGACATAGCTATACTAGCTGTGCGTAGTGCTGAACTGAAAGACATTCTCAACAAAAATACAGTTTTATATGACAACAAAATTCTGGTATAATAATAAATGTACACAAAAATAAAACAAAATTTTTGATTTTTAGCTCCGTAAAATACTCGAGAACAAAAATGAAAGTAGAAACAAAATTATTTGAACAAATTCAAGAATTTATCTACTGAGTAAACATAATTACAGGAAGTGAAAAAAGTGGAAAAGATATCGGAAGTATTAAAACGGAAAAAATACTCTTTAAAAGAAAAAAAACAGCAGATATTATGCTCTTAAAGTCTAACTGTAAAACTGAAACTGAGCTGTAAACAGGGTCGCCAGATTATTCGTTGCAGTATCCGCTGCTAGAGCGTGCAAAAACCAAATCCAAATAATTTTAATGAAAAGTTGATTTAACATAGACGAGAGCTCATAACCCAAGAAAAAATCATTTTCCAAAAAAAGGATTGATTTTTAATGCAAGCAGAGATGTTACAATTTTTCAAAAATTCAAACAATTCTGAAATTCGTTACACACGCAAGTTATGCGTTTTTATTAAAATTGTAGTATGTTTTCATTTTCGAAGAATAATGAAAATAATTTGATAATATTTGCAATGCCACTATGTTATTTACTGAACTTGGGTCTAACTTTTCAACTATAAACCTTCCTTCTTGAACCACTCAATTTTTGGAAACCTGTATTTTCATCCAAACTGCCCAATTCGGCAACCCTGAAGCCACAACACAATAGTTTATTGAAAATAATGTCAGAGAGAAGGGTGAATGATAAAACTTCGATAAAGGAGGTCGATGGAGAATGCAATACACGAAACAGATCATATACCACAGATTACAAATTGATTTTTTACTGAAATAAAATGACAAATTTTTCGCCAAAAACTGATTCGTTTCATGATAATTTTTCATAAAATAGTTCTTTATTTCGGGAGGATTTTGCAGCAGTATATCCCTCAATTAAAATCACTCGGATATGTATTGTTAATTTTAATTATCCAAACGTCAATCCACATTCCCATAAATAGATAATACATGAATCGACAAGTTTATAGCGGCACATAACTAACTTTCGAGAATTAGAACTCAAGATCTTACTTGTTCAGGTGCTATGATTCCAGGACAATTTGGACCAATTAAACGAGATTTATTTTGTTCGAGTAATCGCCTTTTAACTTTGACCATGTCATGTTGTGGAACACCTTCAGTGATGCACACAATTAAAGGCATTTCAGCATCTATGGCTTCCATAATTGCTGCTGCCGCGGCTGGTGGAGGAACATAAATCACTGTTGCAGTGGCATTTGTTGCTTCTTTTGCCTGATAACAAGATTATAAACAATTGACAATTCACAGTATTCGTACACCATGTTTTTGATATTCGAATAGGTAACAGATAGCCCTTACCTCTTTCACAGTCTTGTATACTGGTTTTCCAAGATGTTCTGTACCAGCTTTCTTAGGATTGACGCCACCCACAATTTTCGTACCGTAATCCAGGGCTTGTTGACAATGGAAAGTCCCTTGTTTTCCAGTAAAGCCTTGACATATTACTTTGGTATTTGAGTCAATTTTTAAATTTTTCCTAGTTTCTACGTAGTTGAATCTCACTTGAGAGCGCAATAGATTTCCACAGTTTCTCACTGAAATCGTACATAGAAACTCAACTTCAGATGATGATTACGTTATTTTTGTTTAAATGTGATGCGAAGCAGTTGAAGATGTGAAAGATTGATTATTATATGCGTGATTATAATCGCTATAGGTAAAAGAATGAAATAAAGTCCAAGATTCAATCGCCGCAATGATGACGAACCAGAAATAATTATTAATTCGTTGTGGTTGTGTAAAATTTAATACATTTCACAATATTGAATTGATTTCTCCAGGAAGAATTTTCAACGTTATCAAAAAGTCTTGAAATATTTTACGTTCTTTTTTGTGTGACAAGTAAAGAGTGCTCAGAAAATGTTAAGAACTGTAAAAACAATAAATCGCTAGCATTTATAGTACAACGGAATAGATGCTTTGTTATTTTTGTATCAAAAATATATTATGAAAGTGAGTTGAGGTATTGAAAAATCAGTAACAGTGGCACATTGATTTTTCAACGCTTAATATAATTTGTCTTTGAAAGAGATGATCTTTAAATCAGTTATCGATGGTTCAAGTCTTCTTTGATCGTAACGTGCAGGAAACGTTGTATTTATGGTTTGTTGGTTTATAAAAATAGAACTGTATGAGCTTGAACGTAAAATCCAAAGCACATTGATATTTGTGGGTTGAATGAAGAAAAACGTTTTATTCAAACAAAAAGGCCAAAATGAGATGCTTCAGGAACACCAGAAGAAACAGCTACTTCTGAAATATCAATCCCCATTATAATAGTTCAGAATGAGTGCTTTATGAACTGCTGTCATTGAAAACAAATTTCAACACAATAACAGAAATGCAGTTTCTTCTTTTTTAGTTTTGTTGACTACCTTGAAATTAAAAAATAATTGAATTCACTAAAACAATACATCGATTGACTATAAAAATGACTGAGATTTGATAACTAAAGTTTTCTGTTAATGTAAAAAAGAAGGAAAAAGAATTTGACATCTAGTCTCTTTTTTAGGCACTTCGAAGCACTCTTATGAAATTCTGTCTGATTCAATAAAACCTGAAGAGTATATAATTTTTGTTCATTTATAAATCATAAGTTAAATAAAAAGTTTCTGAGTCTATATGGAAATTCTCCAACTTTTTCAGTTCTCCAGATTAATTCCGAAATTCTCTGGCTTTCAAGATTTTTAGAAACACTGCATGTTTTTTTGAATATCATTAGATGTATCGAAGAATACAAACAACTCATGAATGATGTAACTATATGCAAATCCTTCATGTTTGTCATTATTAAAATGATTTTCTTGATATCACCGCATACATTATATCGTAGTATAGTTTACTAACGTACGATAGATTCTTTGCTTCGAAAAGTAATTTAATCTCAAATTTCATTCATGTAACTGCAAGAGTGTTTATTAAGAATTTAAGATAAGTTCTTGTTTCTTCGAGTATAAGATTGATAATTGCAATCAATGGGTATATGTTTCCACGTTTTGTTTTTGAACAATTTATCTGACTATAATGCTATGCGCAAATGTTTTGTTTTCAATTTTCAAGTACAAAGATAAATCTCGGTTCATTGCATATTTTGTAATATTTGTATTGTAAGTTGCTGTATTATAAAGATCATAGCTCGATGATTCGATATTCAAGCACTGTATTTTGTTGGGCTTTTCAATGGAAATATGGTATAATATAGTGCCTCAATTACAACCATCAAATTATTAGAAGAAAAAAAAAAGGAGGGACTGAACTTTGCGCGATCCTTGTGAAGAGAGATATCTAAGTGAGATTTTATGATTTTTGAAGACAGTTGCATCAAAATTTGGCTCATGTCCCAGGCTGGTAATACATAATAGTATTCTTTGATACTTGACAGAGATATTTATTTGGTCTTTCAATCGGTCATCAATATTATTTTGCACAGCGTTGAAAAGATTTTCCCTTTTGTGTCTTCATTTTGCGGTTTAACAAATGGAATAAAACGTTAATGGGATGAAAAACGTTGAAGACAATTTGCCGATACTGAGGCAATAATTTCTTGTGTGACCTTGATAGATAATTAGAATTTCTAACACTTTTATGAATTTATTAAAAAGAAGAACTACTAATTACACCTATTGTGTTTCATTTTATCACCGGTACAATGCGAAATATTTGTAATGTTCTAAAGAATTCCATTTGAATGAACAAAAATGATTGAAAAATAAAAAGAATTCATCATTTAACAAGTATATTTTCAATTTATTCTTCTGTAAGAAAATGAATTAATATTTCAACGTACAAGATTTTTAGTAGAAGCATCTAAATGACTTTCAAACCCTACATTTCATCACTTAAGGTATCAAAGTCCATAGTTTAACATTATTCTACACCAAGTTTGAATTCCATCAGTGAACGTTAGTAACAAGTTACCATGTAGCAAAATTTTCATTCAAGAAGCCTTTAAAAGATATCTAAGATCAAACTGATAAGACAATTAACGTGAATGGCAAAAATGGATTTATATTAAAAAATACACTTTATTGGATACAGTCGAATGTGAAATGACTGTGCGCATACTTTAAAATTGCATCCATCTAAGGTACATGCCCATTGATACACTGTTGCTTTATCAATTTAATGTTATTCTTAGCAACAATGTGAAATTACCAGAATTGTGGGTCAAGGTTCATTTCTCGAATATTGTCCGATAAATCAACAAGCCATCAAGGAATGACAGTTACGCATAAAGATAAATTACAACAAATAATCAATATTTTATTAACCATTCATCATTGTACTAAATTTTACATTGAATGGTGAAAGTGATATAAGATACATGCATGGAATCATTGAATTTTCATAGCACTGCTGTGACAGTTGATTAAAAAAATAAAAACAAGCGTTAGTAGATCATGTAAATTCAGATGTAAGATTTCATCTTATCTTTATAATGGTGGGAAAGGGCGGAAATTGAACAACGTGGTTGATTAGAAGATGCAAATTTCAATACGAAATATTAATGCCTGACATATGTCCTTTCTTATATAATGGAAGTTTCATGCAGGGTTGGTCAATTTTTCAAGGGAAAGAAGAAAAAAATATGTATGACAAAGGATAAATTTCTACGGATAACGATGAAAATCTATTTTCCAATGGGGTATAGATCGTGAGAAAATCAGATTAAATTATCTTTGGAACTTACCCGTCAATTTGGAAAATATCTTGGTTGCTACGACCATTTTTATTAAATAGGATTGTTCAATTAAAAAAACCTAACTGTCATAAATTTTTAAATTATTCGGGAAATCACCATGAAAACTTTACATAAATTACTTGATATCCTATCGAGAGAAGTCAAAACAAATTGTACACTATACTACAAATTAGAGCTATCGTACAGAGCAGTACGAAGCTTGATTTCCATCTGAAAATTTCTGGTGTACGATTAAGGTTAGGTTTGCAAGACACATACATTCAATTCGTAGACTTTCCCGTACCGTTCGTACGGCAATTTAGATGCACCCAATGGAGGGATAGTTGATACCGTTGATCGCACAAAATGGATTGGAGAGCATCAAAGACATTGCCGGACGTTGCAAAATCTACCAATGGTCGAACAATGCCATATCTCTAAATATCTCCCGTCATAGAAAGTTACCCAAAGACGTTGTGGACTACAATTCATTAAAGAAACGTCTTAAATTCTTTTTGGTTTTATTCTTACTACTGACATATAAAAATAATTTCACTTGAATTTTATATGACTTTTAAATTACGTAAATTAACAAGTGATTTAATTTTAATGCATCATGTCGATAAATGTGTGAAATATGATGTGAAAAATAATCCGAGTGGCGTGCGTAAAAAATAAATTTGATAAAAATGACGTGGTGAAGTCTGTTCTTATCATTTTAATGAAAAAAAAATTCGACGGAATTGCAAGGTATCCAATGTGCTTCAGCTATTTTTCTCTCCTTCATTCGTAATAAAAAATTATTGCTCTTGGCTAATGATCTTTTTTTGTATGTATTTTATAACGTCACGTTGAGATTTGTTTTGTATTCTTGTCAAGATTTCGTGACTTTGTTTAGGAAATAGTCTGTGATAATAATTGTTATTTATTTATTATGATTCAAGTATGATAATTACGGATAATTATTTCATCAGTGGTTTCTATTGATTCACAGTTTGTTTTTATAATAATCAAAATGGAGCAGAGTACAAGTTCTGAAAGTGTCTGGCGTAAGAGTAAAGGAGAAGAGCAAAGTAGTTTGTTCCATGGAGAGTCCACGACGGGACCTGTAGAATCTAGTTCTACCTCTTTAGCGGATATATTAGATACAGCTTTTACGTCAACGGTCGATCCATCTCCCCAAACACGTTTCCCTCAAGGTAGTTGGAATAGAGATCTGTCATATCTATCAAATTTATATTCGAATGAATTATTGAGATTATTGAAAATCCTTAGGTAACGAAATGGAATTTGAACATTTATTTGCTGAGAGTGATATAGAAGAATCGGAAGTAGCACCTATAGAATCTTATCCTAATCAACCTCATCATTCTGGGTTGGGCAGAAGTTCTGTTTATGGACCATATATAACGCCACCCGAAACAACCCAGGAACCTATAATATATTTGTCGGGTGATAGAATGCTTTGTAATTTATGTGAAAATGGATGTGAAATGGGTTGTAGAGAAGAGCCTCATGCACGACCTATAGGGCACAATTGCGAAGAGAGAACTTGCGAAAATTATCGTCCTAAAAGAGTTTTTCATGAACGTGATATACCAACTAAACACAAAAATAAAAAGAACGATCAAAAAGTAATGCATAGTAATCAACACATTGACAGTACAAATGTGGCTGGACCATCTAGACTCTCTGATCATCCGATAGTGTCTACTAGGTGATGTATTTCATTTTTTTTCATTATTAATCCATGATTTAGGCTGAGATATTTACCTATGGTCAGCTGTTTACGAATTATATGAAAATATTTTGAAAATGTTATATGTAACTTTACTAGAACCAAGTTCAACAAATTTTATAATATTTTATAGTGCTCCTGTTATCGGAGGCTCTTTGAAAGGAGGAGGAACAGGTGTTTTGCAGAATGTTTGGAATAATAATTCCAGTGAATCCAATAGTTTACACACTCCAGGTCTTTCGACTGTGATAAATACTCACCAAGTGCATCCAAACCGTGTCCCAAGTACGATCATTCAATATATATATATATTTTTATAAATTACAAAACAAATATTACACAAGTTTGGATTGTTTATTCAAACGAATATATATCCAAATATTGGAAAATTCACATGAAAAGTAGTTTCATTGATTTTTAAACAAATTTCTTTGTAATTCAATTATTTAGTTTGTTTATCTTGAATAACTTGCCGTTCATTCGTTTGAATGAAGGATGCAAATTTCTGTAACATTAAAAAAAAAAAATAAACAACTTGTTTCCGATATTTGAATTTTGAAATATTTTTAAATTAAATTTTTATATCGAAGATAAAGTTTTTCAATGACTTTGATATCGACAAAAGATGCAGTTTTGTTGTTTCTTTTCACTAGAAATTTTTCAAATATTTATTATCATCCGTCATAACAAATTTACAATTCACTTTGTAATATTTATTTTAATAATTGCAGTTTTTGTTTGATTAATATTCAAGTTTACAAACAAAAATGTAATTAATAATAATTATAATTATTCAAAAACAAATTAACGAGGGAATGAAATAAATTATTTAATAAATAAAATTATGTTAATGCTGCTTTACTATCTGAAGGATGTATATTAATACAAATTTCATTATATTCCAAATAAATGATAATTTACAAATGTTTTTGCGTCAAACAGGGAATGACGATGCCCCATCGGCACCAGATTTGCAATTAGATTGGTCTTCTAGTGATTTTTCCAGCGATAGCGACGATGAAGAAGGATCGATTGAAGTTGTTGGAACTGTAAACAATAATAATAATAATAATAGTAATAATAGTAATAATAAGGTATTTAATCCAACGTGTGTTATATAATGATGCATCCCAAAGTGTATTATTTTTTATTTGAAAGATACAACAAAATTTTTAGAATTCCACACAAACTGGCGATCAAAATAATCGTACGGTAACCGTCGTTGATTTAACTGCTGAATCTGATGATGAGAATACACCTTCCACCCAAAATAACAATCCTGTTGTGATTCCATGGTCAGAAGATTACGTGCAAAGGTGATATTATTTGAAAAATATATTTTGATAAATATATTTATAAATGTTTATTCCACAGGATTAATTCTTATTGTGGACATGGTTGTCCGGATTATCGCCAAATGTATCACGTTCATAGGATTCCTGTCTTACAACCGGGATACGTACCTTTTCCAGGTAACATTTTATATCGTTTGATTAATTTGTAAAATACTCGTTCTATGTTCATGTTTTTACAATCAAATATAAATGCAGTTATGCCAAGGCGGAGAATACATCCCATGCAAGAAAGACTATGGATGATTCAACAGCATTCGCAAGAAGTTCGGAGAAGGCTTTATCAAAGATCGTCACTGTTTCATGCGTTAGTAAAAACATTTAATTGATATATCGGAAGACAAAAGTTGAATTACCTGAAGATAAAACGTACAATAACGCGAGGATGATTTTTCGAACAAAGCTTCGAATTTCATTCGAGTTTTTTCTTTACACGAAACAGATTTTGATCAAGTGAATTGTTTTCTTTTCAGCTGTACTCCACCTACCGCACACGTTCATCCTCGAACTCAACATACGTGCAATGCGGCTAATGGAAATCCTTCGAATGCACATTGTAATCAAAGCGATAATAATATTCCAATTATCATGCCAATGGATAATTATCTGCCTCCGTCGCTTTCCACCTTGCCACCGCCACAACAACCCACAGTATACAGTCATCCGGAAGCAAGAGGACCTCCAAATTTCAGTCATCCTTGTCCGCAACCAGTGATGGTGAGTATAGTTGATTGATATATCAATCATTCATTAATTGTTACATTGTTATCTTAATTATCTCAATTTATGAATCGCTAAAGAAGCTTCTTATTGATTTGATGAATGAAAATTTCAATATAAAATTTGTTTACATACAGTTGGTCTGGAAAGTATTTGTACAAGGATCGATACAAAATGAAATTTCATGTATCTTTGGCGCGTTGATGGATTTTAAAGAACAGAAACGATTGATCAATATTCCCAGATGTTTATAAAATGAATTGAGTGTCAAGAAAATTTTATTTCTCTTAATATTCACGAAAATATCAATCAAAATCAAATAAATGAGCAGGAGTAGGGCTGCAAAAATGTTATCGCACATTTGTTATGGCTTGTATACAATTGAAATATGAGCACAATCTGATCGAATTATGAGGAATACTAAGAGGTATAACGATAATACTCGTCAGCAAGCATATAATTGTTGCTCGCTTGAAATCAAAATTCCAGTTATATTCTCAAATGGGGCGTAGGAGCAAAAAAACTACAGAAGAGAAGCGGTTAATTATTATACGTTTGCGCAATCAATGCAAATCACTCAGCGACATTGCTAGGATAGTGGATAGACCTAAATCTTTGGTTCAAAGCATTATTGGAACACAGAACATCTGGCTGTCCGCGAAAACTAAACGAATAATTATTCGTAAAATCAAGCAAAATCCATGGATATTGTGTTTTGCTAGGAATGTGCGTGATTTTCTACAAATCAATGGTCTCATGGACAAGTTGCAAGAAAGAAATATTCCGTAAATGAGATAAATCGTATAAAACGATTGGAATTCGCTAAATAACACATTGATACTTCGATAAAAGAGTGGAAAAAGTGGAGAGTGGGTGGGCTCACAATACACCAAATTCTGTTTGCACCGAATGTTCATTGTACCGAAAATTCATGTTTCGAATCAGAGCCGAATCTAGGAAATTTGTTGACCGGAGCACAATCCAATCATCGCGCTCAACAAAATTATATGTAATTTATATATAATTCTATATAAATTATGCATGAAGTATATTAAATTATATATAATTTTGCAAATTGACATAGAGGACCCCTTGCTGGATGGGTTGTTGCGTAATATAATACAAAATAAAATGCAATCATATCTTGTCATCAAATATCCAACCATCATTTGTGTAATGTATAAGGCTGTTTGTCGGCACCCAGAGCACGTGACCTTTTTAGCCCTCCCTTAGATCCAGAGCTCTGTTCCGAATGCATTATGAATGATAGACCGAAGCATTATTATGCCGAATGCATTTGATTACATGAAAACTGCAATAGTAGATTCCACATAATGAAATTATTGTCCATTAGCTTTTGGAAAATGAATTTTTGTTGCAAGAGACATTTGGTGTATTGGAAGTCCATTGAAACAGGTGATTTTCATCGTTCAAATACAGCGTTCAGAAAAGAAAATCTCCGATCAACAGTCGAATACGATGGTGAGCCTGTTGATTGTATGGGGCTGTACGAGTGCAAGAGTAAAAAAAGAGTAACTAAAAAACTATCTCCACTCCAGCGCCAATACAATATGGCTTTGAAATGAATTTATGTTCATCCAAGACACCGACTCCGAGCATTCAGCGTCAAATACCAGACAATGGATATTGTATAACGTTCCCAAATATTTACAGGTGTCACTGCAGTCACCAGATATCAATCCCATAAAGCACCTATGGGATCATCTAGAAGAAAAAATATGATCCCACCGTGTTACTTCTAATAGAGAGTTCAAAAGCCGTGGCTTTTAGAGGAATTAAATAAAATCCAACCTTGTTTAATTCATGTCAGGAAGGTTATCCCACAAAATATTGAAACAACGGATATTTGGTTTCCTTTCATAGTTTTTCAATTAGTAATTCGAGTCTACGAATACTTGACACGTGCTCATTTTGACATATTGATTTGTTTTTGTAGATATTTTTATTGGAATTGAGAGAAATAAACTTTTGTTCACATTTAGTATCTTCTGTCGACACCAAAGATTATTTTCCATTCATTTGTTTCTTTGAAATTTATTATTGATCAGGCATATGAACGTTTATGTTGAATTAATGGCTGTAAGAATATTTTCCACGTTGACTGTATATGTTTTCTAATATGTGAATTCCTTGTTTGTGATAAGGAAAGAGTGGATGTATAAATAATCCCATGATAGCGTATGTTTTTTTTTTTCAATTTTCTTACAATAGTAGGGTGTTTCAATTTAGTATTCTTCTCAAATGTTATTTTTGTATGAAATTTGACAAAATTCCTTGTAGGGAATAAAGTTTTATTCTATCGAGGCATTTCTACTTATATTTTAAATTATACAAAATATAACAATTGAATATTAAATTGTATTCGATTTTGCAGATGAATTCAATGAACGGTGTAGAACCAATGGAACCACCTCCCGCAGAAATGGTAACGCCTATGCCAGTTCATCAACACGTACACCACCATATGTATCATTACGATCCACATCAACGTCCTCCAGTACCCCCAGCTATGCCTCATGTTCATATAAGTTTTTCCCCTCACATGGTATGGGTTTAAAATCAATTTACAAATGATAATTCCAAAATTGAATCTAATATTCGTATTATTAAATATTTTACAGCAAGGAACTCCGCACCACACGATGCATCTTTCGACTTTAGGAATACCAGAATTGGTGCTTCATCAAGCACGGCATATGTCAGCTAGACTCGAAAACTACATGCGTATTGTTGGTTTAAGACGCATGGCTCACATTAGTTGTGGCGCAACGCAAGAATCAATTGAAAGTCATACATTCCCTCATAAATATAAGCGGGTAAGTATTTCCTATTTTTTTGCTCAAGAATATGTTTATGTATTTTATACATTTTTTAGGTAAAGAAAGTTGAAAATGGAGATGATGCCATTGAAAAGTGTACAATATGTTTGTCGGAATTTGAAGACTGCGAGAGTGTAAGGTAAGAATTGCGTTTGAGGATTGATTTGCGAATGAGAAACGATTATATACATTGATGTGTCGTTTTAGGAGGCTTCCATGTATGCATCTGTTCCATATAGACTGCGTCGATCAATGGTTGTGCACTAATAAACGTTGTCCTATATGCCGAGTGGATATTGAAACTTTCCTTCACAAGGAACTTGCGACCACAGCATAAATTCAGGTCAATTATTAGTTGGTGATATCGTTTTACAAATTTAATCAAGTGTTTTGTAAATTATTTTAATTGAAAATCAAGATTATTTGAAATTCAAGAAACACGATATATAAGTTCGTCCTTTCGAAATTGTATGAATATTGTTATAATCATTGAATTGTGAATACCGCGGATGGGTATTTCAAAGACTGTTTTTCTGTGGATTTAGTGTAACAATCAAACGATATTTTCGATTCATTTGTATGCCAAATTCACTTTATTTTCAATCGATAATATGTAAATACAAAATGGTTTTCAATTTGACATTAAATAATCATTTGATGTGGTATATCGTGTGTGTGTAATAATACATTCGACAACGGGGTGATGAAACAATCAATTTCTAATTTCTAAAATAGTTTAACAAGTAAGAGAAAACCTGTATTTAAGAGACGAATGATTTCAAAGTGCTCTTTTGGCATGCGATTTCTAAAAGGTGCTATAAGGTGTGAATATATCAATTAGGCGTGGTTATATTTCAAGAGTAAGCGAGATTATTGATAAATTTTCTGATAGCTTTTTCTCTTTTCTACAAAAAGAATTGTAAAAAATATATATATATATATATAATATTTATTTCTTAATTTTTTGAGACAAAAATATGAAATGAAAATTCTTCAGTTATGTTTATCAGTATTTTTGGTTTTCAAAAATATTTGAATTTATTTTTTCTTATTTGAATGAATAAATTAGAGAATACAGATGAATCTCGCTTGAACTTGAAGTAGAAATATCGTATTTGTATCTCGAATATATAAAAATTCACAGTTTTTCTTCAGTTCCATCCAAACAAAAAGATGAAAATTGATGACATCCCAAGGATTCATACAATATTTATCCCATCAAAGTATAAAATCGATTAAAATTATTTACATGGAATGTAAATGTGTTGAATGAAATATTTGGTAAGAAAGTTCCATGACTTTATTGGTCAAACAAATAAACTATGAATATATGCAAGTGACGCAACTAAATTTGTACAGTGATATGAGTGACATTTATAATTTATAAGTAGATAATACGCGAATCTTTTTCCAAGAGAAACATTTTTTAAAATCAAGAAAAATACATCATTAGACTTGAATTATTTTTTTGCAATCACGCGCATCGATCTTACGAAGCATGTTGAATTGTTGAATTGCAATTACGAATATCTTAGTTCTAGAGATTCAATCAAATGGACGTTTTGAATGAAGAAGGATTACGTGTAAGTCTTGATGAAAATCGATCAAGATAGACGCTGCTGTAATTCTTCAATGAAACAAATATTATGATCCTTCACGAAAGATTTCGTTCGAAGTAAAGGTATCGAAACTCGAATCGGTTGGTTGCTTCACGTGCGAACATTCAAATCGAATTACATATAAATCAGAGAGAATGTGATCATCATGATATCCGAGATTTACGAACAAAGAAGACGATAATATCATAAGAATTTATCAAAACCTAATATCAAATGTGATTGAGGATAAATGGATTATGATATACAGCAGTGTAAATTTAAAATAACGTGTATGTATACCAAATTCTCACCGTCATGTTCATTAACGTTTGAATTCTTATCAAGAAAATTAGCATTAGAAACGATTATTATTCAAACTTTTTTTCACAATTATGGAAGCAATTGTTGATTTTTGTTTTTGTAGATCTATGCTTAAGAGACGAAACATCCTAAGTGCAATTTTAATTGAATAATTCGGAAATTAAAGCATCATGAATTCTTGTTTTTATGAATTTTTTCTTTTTTTTACATTCGACGATGCTTCAAATTTTTCAACGGTACAAATTATTCCAGTCGTAAAAGGGAAAAGAATGAACAGTTAATGAACATTACTGTAATTAGTGTAGATGATAGCGATAATTAATTCATCTCAACGATATTTGAGTATTGATGAAATATATTTTGGCTAAGTATATGTCTCTAAAACAGTCAAACAATCAAACTTTCAGTGGAGGCTATCGTAATTTCATTTATATGACATAACAAAAAAAACAAAACAAATCGAAACTATCGTTCTACATGCTTTACAAAAAAGCAAAGAGTATTGTTGACACTTTTTTGCTACATTGCCAAAGTATAATATTTATTCACAAAATATACGGAAGCAGAAATTTAGTTTTTACAAAGTTTTTAACAATTGTCATTCTTCCTTCGCAATATTTTATACAAATTTAAATTACTGAAAGATCAGTCAATTTGTATATAAATCATGAATTATATGTACCCAATGCATTTTCTTTTTGTAATTATCAAAAGTGCTTTGTGAACAAAAAAAAAATTTTCTTCCATTAACTTCTGGTTTTCGTGAAATGCATCGGGTATTTTTCTATGAATAAAAAAGAAGTAAAAAATATAGTACTGGAAGGAAAAAAAAACCATTTGAGGAATTTATTATTAAAGGTATGAATCTACGAAGATACTTTATCGTTCAAGTACAATATTAATTGTAATCGTGTATCAGATTGTATGACTACGAACAAAACAAAATAACAAAAAAATTTCAAAATAGAATGATGACTTTTTCAAAAATGCATTATTGTATTTCTCTTGAAATTCAATTAGAGTAAATACGCTGATAAATCGTAAAATTTTATTGAAGATACCATTTTTTGAAACAAAATAATGAATCTGAGTTTCATTTTGACGTATTTATTGTTGGTTCAATTTATTGACATGTCGTCAACGCAAAGTGATTCTGATTTTTTCCTTTTTTTCGTTTGTTCTCTCTCGATATGGAATAACAAATGGACGTGTATCTTTGTATGGTTATTATCAATGTACATCAAGAAAAAAATAATTTTATATACCTTCTTAAATTACAAGATTATATTGTATATATCATAAGTTAGTAATGTAATGCAATGTTACATGTAATAATTAATTGTTAATACATCGCAGTAAATGTTATTCAAAATATACCATCTATAAAGACCAAATGGAGTTTAGTCGTGAATTTTTCCAAATAATTTGTCAAACGTTTCTTTACACGTTGAAACGTGTGAGACAATTTCTTTCGCGTTGCGTCAATGCTCTTGATCCGTTCGTCATCCATGGTTTTCTCATTGAAATCCAAGAAACGAACAAGTTTCTGCTGATTGAGAGCGTGTAATGATTCATCTGGATCCAGACACGGCACTGGCCTACAAAGTTGAATGCTCAGACCAATGAGGAAGGTCGTCGAAATGTACAATTCGATTTTCGCACCTTCGATTGCTTTTTCGTCTAATTTTTGAGATCTTCGAAATGAATTTTTGAAGAAGATACAACTAAAAAACAAAAATCTCGATTAGATCCGTCGATGCATTGAGTTTGTTTTGGGAATTTCGTTAGAGCAATCTCGATGAGTGGTATTACGAAAGGGTTTTTCTCAAGGATGACGGGAAAAATCTGTAGGGAAAGATTTTTGTTTGAAAAGTATCAGCACGCGTGATGCTTCTCAAACGAAGGATATGATATACTTCATCACGGACTTTTATGAATCAACTGATTTTTTTTCGCGAGCGTTAAGTCACGTGTGGAACATTGCACAGTGTTGAAATCGCGTTGATATCAAATTTCTTTGAAGCTTCTAGTTGGGTAAGATACAAACGATGAATCGTTTGTGCATTTTCAATTTATCACCGAACAGAAAAGCTGTAAAAAAAAGAAGAGAACGAAGAATAGAAATGAAATTAGATGAAAAATTGTACATTGAATTGTGGGAATGGTGAAGCATAATGTATAATTCACGTTGACATACATCGTTCGGTATTCCAAGAGAATCCGCATTGTAAAAATGAAAATTTGCGGTGAAACATCTCACGCAATACGAGTTACACAAATGGATATAATTCATGTGAGAGATCGTATCTGTGAATAGTTTGTTTCTGAAAGTATCTTGTGATCTCACATACTTTGTTTTTGTAATGAAACAAATATAATCTGATACTCTGGTGATCGATGAAAATTTTAATCCACGTTCAATGGAATTTTTCAATATCTTGTGTTTTTTTTTGTAATTCATGTTTATAGCGTATGTAAGCGGTGTGTTGTTTAGATAAAAACAATTCGTTGCCAATTATAAGAATTGACGATTGTTTCATATTTCCGTTTGGTCTCAATAATCTTTACGGAGAATAGCTTCGTTGGAGCTTTTATGGAACGTTTTTTAATGTTACATACCTTACGTGATTTACATGCATAAATAGATTTTATCTAATTTATATGTAAATCGTTTGCTGGTTTGATTGATTCTGTTGTATTACAGGGATTTATATTTCACGTATAGGCGCTATACATCTTTTCGTGGAAAAATAATCCAATTACAGCGGTGGATTGTATTCTGTGGGGAATTCTTATACATATTTCACACTGGGGGTTTTTCACGTATGCAATCCATATAATGAGAATATACGAAATCGACTAAATTTAATGTGTTATTATATTGGAATATAAAAGATCATGAGAGGCCATCTTCGAGATCGAACAATATAGTTACAATATTTCTATAGAAAAAGATTGTATATACTTTTGTATTTTATAAATGTTTGTATTATTTCAAAAAAATTTTTTAATTTCCTATTGAAAATTCTCAGTTTCAAGTCGATAAAAAATCCTAGTTGAAAAGGATCCGAGTGGAGAAATTTTGAAAATGATAGATAATTCTAATAGAGTTATATATAAATTATATATAAATCATATAAAGGTTTCAAAATTTTTCTGTTCGAGATGGTCTTTGAATGGTTAGTTACTTTGATTCGTAACACATGAATCCAACGGTTGAAGCACAAAGTGTCTGGGACGTATTTTAGAAAGTTTAGGAAACACTTCTACTTTCTTTCAACGTTCAATAAACATCTTAATGACACGTTGCGCTATCTGGGAAGCAGCATGAGAAACTTTTTGGAATATTAGTTTATAAGTTATAACTATTAGATCTCTCATTACGAATTTTAACCCAGCTCATAACATTGCGATTTAAGGTGATGCCAGCGACCCCTTAAGATGCAACCAGACCCATTGGTCAGAAAAGGACACAAACAAAACTATTCTGACAGATCACTCGAAAACAAAGGAATGAAATTGAAATATCGCTCTGTACAGACCTTCTTCGATCAATAAAGGTGGTCTGTACAGAACGATATTTTCCTTTTCTTGCTTTATTTCCTCATGATTTGTCACAAAAGATTTAGCTCAGGTTGCATCGTCAGGGGCCACTGGTATCCCCGAATACCCGAGCCGAATCTTTTCTGATAAATTATTCGAAAATAAAGAAATAAAATCAAAATATCGCTCTTCACAGACCATTTTCTTTTTTATTGCAAATAGGAATGGTCGATATTTACAAACATTCATGTTTTTATACACTGGAAGAGAAAATTTCCGAAAACAATGAAACATTTAGTTGAATAGTCGCAACAAAGTGATTAATAGATTGGAATGAAGTTTTCTTGAATCAATTGAATATCCGTTTTCATTGAAAAAATATTTTATAGCGTAATCAATATTTGTTTGATTGAATAAATATTTAGTTGAGTCGATGAAAGTTTATCAATTAAGGTCTTTGTTCCGATTATTCAATTATATATTTTATTGAATTTTAGTTCATAAAACATGGATGGGTCCAAACACCGCTCATCCCTAATTGTAAAAAGCTTGTACAGCGAGCCATATTTCTATTTCATTGCTTCATTTTCGAATAATTTGTCAGAATAGTTTTGGGCGTGTTTCTTTCGAAACAAAGGGTTCTGGTTGCATCTGCAGAGGTCGGTGAGATCAACTTAAAACACGTGCTAGTAGTTTATTTATCGGGTATTATTTTCATTGCTTAACTATAAAAATTACCAAAACGATACCAAATATATTGTTCATCTTGACGCTCATTATTTGGTCCGGATTAAACACAACAAACGACGCAAACGACCGGCAATTTCATCCCCTGACGATAATCTTTTGGTCCACAAAATTCATAAAATCACCCCTCATATGACCGTTTTCTGGTCATTTCTTTGAATGCTTTGTGGGTAATTTTGAACAATTTACTGGTTAATTTATAGTCCACTTTTAGTCAATTCAAATGCGCTAACGGAATTACTTTTTCAGTACGAAGCCCGAAAAATATGCTTTTCATTTCAAATAAAAAGTCTATTCACTATAACAATCAATTTCCACAAATTTTTCTATAAAAATTGTTTTTATTAGAATTTTACGAATCGAACTGTGCAAGATTTATCTCGATATGCCAAGAAATTATAAAGTTTGAGCGAATTTGAGATGTATATGCTTTTCATCTTCGATTATGTCTTTGAAGACATTTTTTAGAAATCTTTTAGTCATCTTTTAGACCGAAGAAGAGTTGGGACACTTGGAAGATGTCCAAAAGTGTTGCGTAAGACATCCTAAACTGATCTAAAAGATATTGCAAGAATGTCTTGTAGATGGCTTTCACAACATATCTTTATACTAAGAGAAGGACTTGGTTGATATAACCAAATTCCATTGATAAATACGAGCCGACTGAATATTTTGTTGACGTGTGAAAATAATAACAACACGTAAAAAAAATGCATCAAAATATCAGACATCTTCTTATACACAGTAAAAAATTTTTCGTCATTGTGTAAAGTGTTAAACTTTGTGTGTAGAATATTTAACATTCTAGAGTATCGATTCAACGCAATCGTTGTTAACGCAAACAAAAAAAAACACGACCGTGTTGAATCAACACTCTAGAATGTTAAATATTCTACACACAACTTTTAACACTTTACACAATGACGAAAAATTGTTTACTGTGTAAGATATCTTGAAGATAATGAAGTTTATTGGGATATGGGCACGAAATCAGTTTATCTCTTGAGCGGAAAGTAAATAGAATTATTCCTATGAAGAAGGATTATTATATGGTGCTCGAATCAGATTTCAATATTGAAATGTGAGTACTGCATATCTTTTTCTACTTACTTGAATTTCCAGTTTTCTGTCAGTTTCGTTTTCAAATGCATTTTCCTCAATTCGCATGTATTATATAACTGGTGATAGGAATTCCTGAAAGAATCGATTCGTTTTTATAGAAATTATGCCGAATCTTTATCAATATATTGTATAAAAAACCTACAAAAATCAAATACTTGTTCTATGAAGAAGAATTTATTCTGAATTGCATTTGATGAGGTGGTGTGCCTAATAAACATCCCAATAAACATTTCGTGTCTTGCGATATTTTTCAGATGAGTTCAAGATGTCTTACGCAACACATTTGATATCTTTGAGATGTCTCAAACTCTTCTTTAGTCTGAAAGATACCTAAAAGTGATGCGTAAGACATCTTAAGGCTGGTTATTTGTTTGGTTCAAAAGTTCCCCCTACCTCAAAATAAGTAGAAATTAGACCTATTCGGAAAGCACATCGACAGCACTGGAATGTTTCTAGGATGTTCGGAAAACGTAGCGGACCCACCCTATTCCAAATGTCCGACAGATAATTTTCTGTCAGGATTTGGTCGGTTTTTGTCCCAGGCATGATGATTTCCGACAGAACCAGACAGAATTTTGACCGGAATCCGTCAGGTTGTGTTTGGCTTTGTCTGGAGTTCCAGCCTGTGCAGGATTTGGTCGGTTTTTGTCCCAGGCATGATGATTTCCGACGGAACCAGACAGAATTTTAACCGGAATCTGTCAGGCTCTGTCGGACATTTTTAATAGGGCAGTGAACGTTTTTCATCCCAACATTTCAAACATTCATTATGTTCTTCAAATTAAATAGAAGAGTGTTCCAATGTGTCGGTTTTGGAAATCACCTAAATACCTTTTTTGTGAGGTCTGGAAAATTTCCAAAATCCACGCATCAAAGAGCTTATGTTCATCTGGAGAACATAATGAATGTTTGAAATATTGAGGAGAAACATGTTCACTGCACTAAATCTGGAAGAGTGAAAAATCGCACGTTTCACTCCACTAAGTGTCAGAAGTGAACCTGTCCGCTTCGAGTGGAATTTTCACTCGTTTCGAGTGACCTCTCACTCTTTTAGAGTGAAAAATCCACTCTATCATCGGAGTGGTTGTGAGTTTCTCACCTCAAACCTTAGAATATCACTCTAAAGGAGTGGAAATTTCCCTCGAAAATTCGACTGGCTCACTTCTGGCTGGCTAAAGAGTGAAATCTCACTCCAAAGATTTTAGAGAGTGGGGAGATTTCCTGAATGTTTTGGAAATGTCTCAGATACACATTATGTTCCCGCACAAAGATATTGCGTTGAAAAATTTCTGCAAAACCATCAATAATTTCTGAAAAACTTCACATTTTCTTTGCACTGTAAAGAATTTCTATGAGAAACTTCACACGAATGGTCGAAAGTGATCAACACATACATGCGTTAGGAATTTCCCGTAATTCACCGGGAATTTACTGGAAAATGATAGTAAAAGTCCCTTGAAGTTTGGAATTTTTCGTTAAATTTATGGAAAATATCATATACATTTATCGGAAATTGATTTCCTATCACATGATCGAAATTTTCCGCTTGCTGCGTATAGGAAAACTCCGATTAACTTTTACAGTGTGCAGAAATCTGAAAAATTCTGACAAACTCTGAGATTTTCTGAAATTCCCATGGAAAATCTAATAAATTTGGGACATTCCGTGCAGACTTTTTTCAAAGTTTTTTCATTTTTTTTCAGACCAATAGGAACTGAATTGCGTTTTGAAAAATTTTTGATGAAATTGATACATCGTTGACATTTGTCTGGTCGTTGACAAGACAAATTTTAAAAACCTATAAATACATTCATGTTCTGATATGTGAAAATTAAAAAATGCTGACAATGCATCAGAGTTTTGTCCGATCTTTTGCGAATTGCAATTCCGTTTCTATTTGTCTGAAAAAACAACTGAAATAACTTCGACAAGTGATGAAAACATTTGAAAAAATTTTGAAAAAATTTGGTATTGAATATTCCAAATTTAAGGAATGTTTAATAAAGATTTGAGGAATACTCAGAATTTTTCTGAGTTTTTTCAAATTTTTGTAGAGAAAATTCGATGATTTTCAAAGATTATTCATGGTTCTGCAGAAATCTTTCAACGAAATTTTCCCATACGGATAGATAAGGTATGAATCTGAATGTCCTTCCGCATATCCCGAGAAATGATAAAATAACTCCAGGATATCGTGAATATCTTAGGATATCTACGGAATGTGCAAGATCCATTTAGGGTATCCTGGGTATAAAAAACTGGAAGTAAGTCTCGTGACGGCAGAAAATCAATTGAACCTACTCTAAGATTTTTATTTAACTCTTATAACCCAAGCGTGTATTGCCTATAATGGGCCCCAGGCTGGATCCATCCTCTTGAACCCAGTATTGGGGAATGGCGATGGGGCCCATGTTGGCTCAATCTTAGCCCTGTTGTGTTTGCCCATACAATTATGGTTGGTAGAAAATGGAAATGATGAATTTTAGTACGGGCACATTTGAACTTGGCCCCAATTTTGACCAGCGTTAGACCAAGATTGGGGTGAATTTATATCCCAAATATGTGTGTACAACCCTCAGCGTGGGCTTAGATTAGACCCACTGTTAATACACACTTGGGAAGCAGAACGACATCATAAGTTTTTGATGTATCCTGGGAATTATCCAGTATAATGGAATGAAAATGCATAGTTGCGGTGATTTTTTTTTCAGGATAAGAAATAGGATACGTCATGGAAGATAGATATGAATAGGAATGAATAGAAGTGGAGACCACTCCTGCGAATCAGTGGTGGATAGAACTGGACGCGACTAATTCACTATAATTCGATGAAAATATATTGAGTTGGAGACATCATTTCAGGATAACATTGGATACCTTATAGAGCACATACCGAAAAAAATGAGTTATCCGTACTCCAAATTAGTTCTAGCAACTAAATACAGTTGTTGATATTTGGATAACTAAATCAGGCGTTGGCTCAACTAAATTCAAATTCAATTTCTTTGAATTGATCAATGATTTTAGAATCATCGTGACTACACGTGTTCCTTGGGTCAGTTGCTGTTGCTAATTTGAAGTTGCCTTTATTACAGCTTTTATTACCAGCTCCTATTTGTTCATTACTCGGAACTAATTTGTACAACTTCAATTCATTCGGTCAAATAAATCAGTTTTTTTGGTGCAAAGACGGAGAGATTTCACGATTCGGTTATCAGTTTGTCAGGCTGTTTGCATTTACAATAAACTTGTATTTTTTGATATTTTTTGATAGAGTTCTTCAATTAATCCTGGTATAAACACGGAGAGAAAAAATTTGCTGACGCAGCAAATCGAGGTATTATATATAGAATAGCAAAATTTTTTGCTGACCTAGCTAAAAATTTGCTATAACAGCAATCGTGTTAGCTACGACAGCAATTTTTTAGCTGTGGCAGCAAAAAATGTTTGCTCCGCCAGCAAATTTTCAGTATTATATACAGAATAGCAAACAAATTTTGCTGGGATAGCAAACAGTTTTTTGCTGCCACAGCTAACAAGATTGCTGGAACAGCAAATAGTTTGCTGTCACAGCGAAAAATTTGCTGCTCTGGCAAAAGGAACCCAGCAAAAGTAGACTTCGCTGCCACAGCGAATTCCTTTTTCTCCGTGAAAAAACAGCATCATGTTGAGTTTTTAAAATCATTCTGGTATTGATGCACTTGAGATGTGTCAAATTTAAGTTGGTACAGTTGGAATCAGGCGAGTCTAGGTGGAACCAAATTGGTCCTATATTGGTTGTTGGGCCAACCATCATGGTCTGTAACTGGCACCAGCTGGTACCAAGTCGATCTAACTGGAACCAAGTTGGTGACAGTACTTCTTTCGAAATGACATGGAAAGTTCATAAAGCTTATTAGAATTTGGTAATTCCAGTGTTTTACAGCAAAAAAATATCATATGTTTCGGCAAGAGAAGATTGAAATATTTTACGTTGCTTGTTAGCTTGGAGTGTGCTTACTCCAATTGTACATTTTGACCAGAGATTGAATTACTTGGGAACGATTTGGACAAATTTGAAGACATTTTTGCACCGTTCGTTTCAGATAGTCTCTTCTGGCTTTTGAACTTATTTTTTATTCCTCGAACTTCCTGAATGAATCAACAAAAGTTGGGAATCTTTTTTCTTATTCTTATTCTTGTACTTTTGCCAAAATTTCCGCCTAATGATTTGGATGAATTTGAAGATATCTCTGCATAATTCCATTTTGGATGTACAGTTTGTATGTTCTCATTCTTGAGCGAAGATTTGATGGTTCTGATAAAATGTTTCATCGAATCTGCTAATAATCAATGCCATTGAACTAACTAAATATTTCCTAAATACCATTTTCCTCTCATGTACGAAGAGAAAAGCATTGCTGGTAGAGTAAACTAGGCCATTACTATTGCGTCTACAAGAAAAAAATTGTTAAAGGAGCAGGGTTTCTTAGCTGACATGAGAGCGCTTGTTAATAAAATCAACGTTCTACCTGTTCGAGCGTGAATTTTTATAAGAACAGCATACAGATTTTTTTCTTTAGATGCTCAACTGGATCAGAGTTTAATCTCGTGATGACAATTTTCTTGCGATGCTTCTTGTTGCTAAATTCATCGTCCAGCCAAAATATGAATTTTTCAAACGAACGGATTGAAATTATCTACAGGATCTCGATCGTTCTTTTTTTTATCTGGTACATCATTAACATTGTTCGAGTACTGAAATTATTTTTCTTCTCCATTGTAACAACGAAATATTTCCCTTCCTCATTTAGTTCAATGCCAATCCAAATGATGAGTGAACATCAGAAAGACATTACACCGTTTGTTATACAATCGTCATATTGTCGTCACTTTTCCTCCTGTCGAAGGTCAGGAATTTATTAATGAATCAGTGAAAATGTACTTGCATCATTGGAAATTCATTGATTAAAAGTGATAGTGAATGAATTATGCAACTTGATCCGCATAAGTGCACGCTCAAGCGTTACAGTTTCTCATTCTGCATTGCGTGCACACAGATCTTCTCCGAATCTTAAATCCTTGCGTGTACAAACACGTATACGTCAAGAACTAATAATGATTTCTCACTTATCCCTCATCATCGTGTTCGCCAGTGTCGTGATTGGTGTGATTATCCACCTGTTGCATATAAAGAGAGTGTTAGTCGGCGATTCTGTAGTCCTATTGTGGGATCATTGTTGTACACATTGTCGTGATTTTCTGTTGTGTGTACAGTTTCTGGTCCGTTTGGAAGCATTCGTTTAATGTGTGCGTGTGTGTTTATGCATGAATATACATATATATTATTTGCGTATTCTAGTGAATGAGTGATTCATGATTTAGTGATTATAATAGAGTGAATTAAAAATCAAAATATATAGTTCTAATCAACGATATAGGTGCTTTCAAATATATATGTGAGTATTTAATATACATGAAATATGTATGAAATACAGAAAAAATACAAGCATATAAATTCTACAGAATTATCTTTGCATGTGTGTTTTACAATTTTCATTCAGGTTGTGAGAGCTAATGGTTAATGGTGCACAGTTGGAAATTTTGTGTTAAATTCAACACATTTCACATGTCCCAAACGGTCCACACATATTTTTGTGTCGATATCACATAATGTGTTTGTGTTAGCTAGTAACTCAAGCTTAATGTAAATAATATAACACAAAAGGATTTCCGATCGTGTAAATTCAACACATAAGTACTGTCAAATAAAATCCAAAATAAGAAGTGAATCAACAGTTCACAAGTGTAATTTATGGATTCTTTCACATCAATCAAATGTGAAAATCACACTTTTTTCGTGTTGAAACAATGCATAAGAATAAATTGAAAAAACAGTACTTCATTGAGCATTGAACATGGATCGTCGGGACCGAATGTTGAAGCTGTATCACTCAAGCCACTGCTGGTCCTTTGGTTAAGTGTACTTTCTTTGCGTATATCAACTCGCACTCTATCTTCAAATTTACATATCTAGAAAACGAATTCCCATTAGAATGAAAGCTAAAACCAAAATGAATGAATAGTTCTTCCGACGACTACTAAAGTTACACGTACATAGAAGTTTCATAAAAAAATAGCTCCCACTACTGGCGATCTCCCTTTGGTAGTTGAAAATAACACAATTTTTATGTTCAATCTTGAGTTGAATAAAATTTGTGTCATTTTGACACTTTTTTTCACTTGTTTGAATGATTTGACATTATAAATCAGTTGAGACCTGATTACACAAGGACTGTCTGTAGAAGTTACACGTATTTATGTTGAATATTTAACAGAAAATTCATGACACACGGATTTTTTAACACATTTACACAAAATTTTCAACTGTGTGGAGAGTTAATGGTGATGGACAATATTTTTTTTATATAAAATTTGTCAGATTTGTATTGAATTCGATCAAATATCGATCAAAACTTTATAGAAATTTTATAAAAAAAAATATCGATATCGTCATATATTGCCCATCATGATGATCTACTAAGTGTGCAAGTTGGAACTCAGCTTTTTTTTGTCAAATTCAATTTTATTAAAAAATACTTCTTTCAAGAAATATCAATTGAAATATTCGTCGTTAATATCTACAGTATTTTGCAATTTATCGGGTAGTAGATAAATGCCTTCACGATAGAAACTTGGGGGTTTTGGAAAAAAATAGTTATCCAGCAATTTCCGGACATTTTCGATATTCATGAAGTGCTGCCGTTTCAAATATGACGACATTGATCTAAATAAGTGATAATCAGAAGGAGCTAAGTCTGGCGAATATGCCGCATGAGGTACACCTTCCCAGCCTGAATTGAAGCTGAGTTCCTGGGTTGGTTTGGCAGTATGTGGACGTGCATTATCATGCAGCAGCATCACTTTTCGCCTTCCTTGCCCCGTAAATGGTCTTTGTTCCTCCAGAGTATCACTTACTTTGATCACCTGGGCCCGGTAACGCTCAACTGTAATAATTTGGCCAGGTTTGAGAAGCTCGTAGTAAATGATTCCTTTTCAATCCCACCAGACACAGAGTGAAACTTTTTTTGCATGAATATTCGGTTTTTCAACTGATGTAGATGGCTGGCCCGGATCAACCCATGCTTTTCTACGTTCAGGATTGTCGTACAAAATCCATGTTTCATCACTCGTAATGATTTTATGCAGAAAATTCTTCTTCTTGAACCGAGAAAGTAAATTCATGCAAATGGCAACTCTTTGTCTTTTATTTGCTTCCGTCAGTCTATGAGGAATCCATTTTCCTGCCTTCTGTATTTTTTCCAATGCATGCAATCGAAGTGAAATTGCTTGACGAGTAACTCCTAACTGTTCTGCAAGCTCTTTTTGAGTTTCACATAGACTTTCATTCTGTAAAACTTCAAGTTCTTCATTTTCAAATTTTTTGATTGCACCTGGACGTGGATCGTCCTCGAGACTGAAATTTCCATTACGAAATCTTGTAAACCACTTTTTCACTGTTGAATGGCTCACAGAATGTTGACTCAATGTCGTATTGATTAATTCCATAGCTTGAACAGCATTTTTATTCATTTGAAAGCAGAATAGAATACAACGGCGTGAATGTTGCTTATCGAAATCCATCTCATAAAATTGATACAGAGGAAATTACTACTTGAAAATGACTGATATGACAACTGCAATGTCCACGCTACATATATCCAAAATGGCGGACGAATTAGATGCGTTCAAATATTTTGTTTCATGCAACCAACTTGAAGCCGAGTTTCAACTTGCACACCTAATAAAACTAATGTACTTTTCGGATCCACGACGATGAAATTCATTGAACAGTATATAAATAAACATTTTTGTGGAAGTCTTCTGGAACGCTTTGAAAGATGTCTCTCTTCAAGATGTTTGAAAGTTTTCTCAAGGTATCTAAATTTGTCGCGTAAGACATCTTTGAAATTTCTTCAAGATATCTTTCAGAGCGATTCAAAAGAGGGATCCTAAAATGTTTACTAGGTTTCGATTCCCAAGAATATTTTCACTCCCTATTTCTAGAATTTCCGGATAGAATTATCAATGTTAATATAAAATAAATGCATGAAGGACGGATCGAATTTACTTGAACGAATCAATAAAAAATTAATTTCCAACGTTTATAATGAAAACGTTCAAGTTATCACATACAAATTAGATCAAGCGATATGTTTGCGTGAGAAAATGATCAAGCATCTGTCGATAATGACAATGTTTAAATGTTCAATTATTCAAACAACTGTAAAAAAACAACAAACAACTTCAAGTCTGTTGGCAATTGTGTTTTTTAATTCCATAATTATATCGAGTGGATGATCAGATCATTGGTGACCTTGCGAATGAATACACAACTCGTTAGTACTTGAAAAAAGAAGAACAAACCAACGAATTGATACACCGTTTCCTCATTGCAATACACCTTCAATAACACTTGCTGATCCTTATTTTTATTCTGAGAATAGTTTTTTGTAAGTCCACACTGAGAGGAAAAATTTCCGGGAATAATGAAATATTTAGTTGAATAGCCGCCATAAAATACTTAATTGATTTGAATAAACTTTCATTGACTCAATTTAATAACCGTTTCAATTGATGAAATATTTCATAGCATATCAAATATTTGTTTGATTGAATGAATATTTGATCGAGTCAATGAAAGTTCATTCAAATCAATTAAGTATTTTATGGCGACTATTCAACTAAATATTCGTATTATTAACTATAAGTATTACCGCACAATACTGACCGACGCAGTTTATAGAAATAAATTTGTTCATTGATGAAAAGGTAAAATCAATATGAATCATATGAACTGTGTTTTCAATTTCAAAGTGAGAGGCATTAATTGAGACATACTTAATTTGTTTTGTAAAAAAACTGCTGGCTTTGCAAAATTACACCGGCTCACAAAATAAAAGTTTTCTCAACTTCATTTTCGTATCAGTATCCAAACTTGAGGATACCAGATAGCGGTTGATTGACCAGTGTTCACTTTGGTTTTTGTCCTGTGAAAATTGATCAAAAACTGACCAACTTGCTGCTCGATTTTGACCAGAATCTCTAAGACTTAAAGGCACTGTCACGATAAATAATGTTTCACATTGTATTTACATTCACTACGAGCATGCCAAGTGGAAAATTTTTCAAAATTACATACAATCTGTATATAATTCAACATATTTTATATATAATTTGTATGTATATGATTCTATACAAGTTATATATAATTTCGAAAATTTGTCCACTTGGAACGTTGTTTTCGTCGATTGTAGAGTGGATCAAAGACCCAACAAAAACGGAAGGTTTTGAAGACATCTACAAGATATCTTTAGGAAGATATCTTCAAGATATATCGAAATGATATCTTTTAGACATCTTCAAGAAATGTCAGAAACATGTCGTTAAGGTATTTCTTTTAGATGTTGAATCAGCATAGTCCAAAAGATATCTTGAAGGAGATTCTGAATTATATCTCTCAAACATCCTAACAATTGTCTAAGTAAGAAGGGCAAAAGTCACGCCACGTTCCTTTTTCAGAACTCATTAGTGATCTTTTTGTGCTGTGTGGGATATCTTAATGATTTCAAAAAGACATCTTCATTCGGAGTATATCTCGAAGATATTCAAAAAATATCTTGGAAGAATTTGAAATGTATCTTAAAAGCATCAAAAACATATCTTGAGGCATCTAAAAGATGTCTTCCATATATCTAAAACATACCTTTACAAGACCTTTTTGAGATATCAAAAACTTGTTAGAATTTGTTGCATAACACATCTTTTAGATGTAGAAAAGATATCTTCACGAAAGTCTTCCAAGATATCTACCATGATTTTGAGACATCTTTTAGATCCTAATAGATATCTTTTTGTTTGTTCGGGAAATTTTCGTTTCATGTGAAATTTATGTCAAGACTTTATAAAGACTGAACAAAATTCTGTTATAATCTGTGGAAATTGTATAAAAATTCTATGTGAAGTTGATTAAATTATTTTTCAGGACAAAATTTTTTTATTGAAATGATCCATACAATTTGCATACAACTATATAAAAAATTCGTGTCAGGAGGTACTTTTTCGATCCATTCAGATAATTCTCATTAAAGAATATATGAATTTCTTTCAATTTTTATTGAAGAAAGTTTAGTATCTTCTCAATGTATCTAATAATTTTGCATAATTTCACTTTCAAACCTAAAACGTTAAACTACATAAATGTACAAAAATATGTCTTCAAGTCATTCAATAGTCAAATTTCACTATTAGTTCTGTAAAAATCAATGGTTGAGTGGTATAATTTCAATGGTTTCAGTTACTTCATACTCACTTGATAATGATCGTGACCTGCCAAATTTTTTCAATAAAAATCCGCTATTCCTAAAGTTTATAATTTCAGATTTTCATCTGAAAAACTATGAAAAGTTCTTAAATTCATTTCTCTTGCTGTGTAAAGGTCGTCGTACACGTATTCCCCAAATATGAAGCACTTGACATTGTCTGTTGAAGTTGTCCCTGAATTTAAAACATCAGTTATCACAGTTTCTACATTTGAAATGCCATGAATACCGTGTAGCGATCATCATGGGTTGGTTGTAATTATTCAATGTCATCGGTAGTAGACTAGAACCATTAGATACGTATTAACTCTGTCACTTTGTACGATGGTTTCATTTATAAACACGTTAATTCAAATCGAATAATAGAAAGATAATTATCAATTTGCATATTGTGTTCAATCTTTTTCATACAGTATATTTGAGTAATAGTAGAAAAAAAGTTACACCGAATAAAGATATTTCCATGATCTCAAAAGAACATCCTGTTTATAATTGATTCAAAAGGTTATTGCTCACAACGTTTCTTTCACGTACAATGTGAACAATTTCTATGAGAAACTTTACATAAATGTTCGAAAGTAATCAACACATACATACGTTAGGAATTTTCCGTACTCTACTGGAAATTTACTGGAGAATGATAGTAAAAATCCTAAAAAGTTTGGAATTTTCAGTTAATTTTATAAGGAATTTCATATGCATGTACGGGAAATAGATTTCATATCAATTTCTGGAAAGCTGCGCATAGGGAAATATTAATTATTCTTCACGGAGTAGGTTCACTAGAAATAGAGCCATAACATTCGGAATTCCCTTGGTCTCATTAAATATTATTTTCTGTGACAAAATTTTTTTGATTGAGTAATATAAATGATTTAGGAAAAAATGATTAGATCTCATCGGATCCAAATTGCATTCACCTGGATTCAATTGGATCTGCTCGGATCCAATTGGATTCCCCATTTTATTCCATCAGATCTGATAGACACGACTGACATGGACTTAGTTCTACAACTGTTCATCTGTTGATATGAATGGACTGAACTAAATGTGGTCAAGTACAGTCGGATCAACGTTCTCAGGGTACGGAATTTTTTTCCATGGATCACGAATCCTAAGACACCATTAAACGGAACTCCTAATAAGAAAACCTGAAAATTCCGTATCGTGGGAACACTGAGTTGGATCCCAATAGATCCAATATACGATCCCATCAGATCTGATAGAATATAGGATTAGTTCCACAATGAGAGAAAAAATTGTAGCTGAAAATGAGCCGAAGTACAGTTTTTGATTATTGTAGCTATATTTTCAGTGTCACAGCGATTTTCATAGCTATTTCAATGGAACATGTGGCTCCTGTAACTACAGAAATGTACTTGGGCTCGTTTCCAACTACAGTTTTTTCTCAGTGTACAAATATTTATCACTTGATATAAATAGATGCCACTAGATCCACTGATTCATTGATCTCTACTTTACATTGGATAATAGATCCGTCAGAATCCTTGTGACGGATACAAAGAAAATTTTTTTCAGCTGTATCAGATGAATTTTAGCTATTATAGCCTAATATTTCAGCACCCGTACACTGTTAAAAATTTCTGCATTAATTTTAATGTTTTTACTGAAAGTTTTCTTCAAGTACGTACATGAATTCAGTTTCATGTACATTTTACATGAAATTTAATGTAAACTATAGCATAATCTATAGTCTTTTCATGTTTTTGTACATCAAATTTAATGCAGAATGTATATGAACCTGATTTCATGTATGTAATTGAAAAAAACTTCCAGATATTTCTGATAGTGTAGAACAGCTAATTTCTGAGCAACATTGGCTAAAATTCAGCTGATGAAACTAAAAATTTTGCTGCAGCATACGAAGAAAGTGAACTTCGAAAATATAGTAATGTTTAATAAAAATTTGAGAATATTTCTTAAAATCTGAGAGTTTTTCTTGAATGCACAATAGAGATAAAACGGTTCATATTTTTTGTGGAATTGTATACGAAAGACAATGGAAAATTATCAATTACTTAATGAAGAATAGAGAAACATATGAACCTTCCAAAAGTCGCGCGTGAAATTTTACAAAGACAATAACAAACAGGAGCGGACTATGGCCTGTGCCAACGGCGCCATGGGGCAGGGGCGGCAGGCCGTGAAAGGGCGGAAATCGGGTCGAAAGCATTTTTTTAAAATTTTAGTAATTCAAAAATAATTTTTAGGAGAATAATAAATTCTAAGCAATGAAACAAAATTTTTTGGTAATGGATATTTTCATGAAAAATTGATTTTTGCTGCCATATAAGGGGCGACAAAAGCCAAAGTCCGCCTCTGATGACAAAATTTCAATATCCTGCTATTCACTCTGTGAAATTTCATACGCGACTTTTGGAAAAACTCATATGTTTCTGTGTTTTTGATGAGGTATCGATAATTTTTCATTGTATTTCGAATACAATTCCAAAAAATATGAACCGTTTTATTTTTATTATGCATTCAAGAAATACTTAGATTTTAAGAAATATTATCCAATGTTTATTAATGATTACCATATTTTCGATCTGCATTTTTCTCCGTGCAGCTAAAATTTAGTGATGGGAACTCAAAGTAACGGCTGCCCACATAACAATTCATGTCTTGCGATGTCTTTTTGATAAGTTTAAGATGTCTTGCGCAACAGATTTAGATGTCTAAAACTCTTCTTTGGTCTAAAAGATATCTAAAAGACCTCTAAAAGATGTCTTCAAAGATATCTCCGTTAGTGATTTTTCGGTTATTTTATGGTAATTTGCTAGGTGTTTACCTAAAAAATACCAAAAAGATTCCAAAAACGGACCACATCTTTTGGTGACAGATTTGTTCTAAGCACACAGTTGGAAATTTTGTGTTAAATTCAACGGTTCATACAAATTTTTGTGTCGATTCTAGTGTTGCCGCGATCCGAGCTAATCCGAGTTTCAAGCATGAGCTCGGCTCTTGTTTTCGACAAAGAGGCTCAGCTCGCAAATCGGATTGATAGATCCACTGCTCGGATCGAAGCTCGGATTGGCTCGAAGATCGTCGAGCTAGGTCGAAGATCTCACGATCCTACTTCGTTCAAAACAAACGCGAATAAAAAATCCTTGCATCCAGGGGCTCCTTGGAATAGAGCATATAGTACAGGCCATAAGTTTGAATTACCCTAAAGACATTTAACATTTTCACATCTCCGCTGTTCGAAATTGATTTGATTCATATAAACTACATAAATAATAATCAAAAAATGTCTAAACAATATAAAACACAATAAACTTATGTAAATAACGTGGGTTGATTTCCTGAAACAAACACATCACCTGAAAAAATTGTTCTTCCTTTGGGTGTATTCAAACTTTTGGCCTGTACTGTATTTCTGAAGCTCTTGAAGTTTAAGTATAAAACAACGTTTTCTCAAAATTTTTATGACTCGGCGAATGAAATTTCATAAATGTTAGTTATAAAAACTCCATGAATGCATCTTCTAATGGATAAATAGATAAATATATCATTAAATTTATCTTCAGAGGATTTGCGATGAAGAAAAATCCACTTTATAAATATATTTTCTTAATATCGACTTTGCTACTAATGAAACATTAAACACAATATTGTTTCATAAACCGATTCTGACAAATGGAATCACATGAGATTCGATCAGAACATTGTCCAAGATTCAATGAGATTTTGCGAGGTTCAGTGAGATTTGGCGAGAATTAACCAGGGTCCTTCGTCTGATAGGAAAATTTCTTAGTAACGATCTAGCTCGTCGATCTCATAGTTCTGGCTTAGCTCGGAACTTGGATCGACTGAAATTTTTTCAGCTCTGCTCGAAGATCGGATCGTTTGAAATTATTGAGATTGGCTCGAAGATCGCGGCTGCACTAGTCGATTCAACATAATGTGTTTGTGTTAGCTAGTAACACAAGCTTGACGTGAATAATATGACACAAAAGGATACTGATTAAGTTTCGCTTCAAATTTCCGATCGTGTAAATTCAACACATAAGCACTGTCAAATCAAATTCAAAATAAGTACTCAAAAAACCATCTGAGTAATCATTTTCTGACTAAATTTCCACCAAACCAAAAAATAACCGAAAGTAAACCATGAAAATTGGTACACGGAGAAAAAGGAATTCGCTGTGGCAGCGAAATCTACTTTTGCTGGATTCCTTTTGCCAGAGCAGCAAATTTTTTGCTGTGACAGCAAACTATTTGCTGTTCCAGCAATCTTGTTAGCTGCGACAGTGAATTTTTAGCTGTGGCAGCAAAAAATGTTTGCTATCCCAGCAAAATTTGTTTGCTATTCTGTATATAATACTGAAAATTTGCTGGCGGAGCAAACAATTTTTGCTGCCACAGCTAAAAAATTGCTGTCGTAGCTAACACGATTGCTGTTATAGCAAATTTTTAGCTAGGTCAGCAAAAAATTTTGCTATTCTATATATAATACCTCGATTTGCTGCGTCAGCAAATTTTTTCTCTCCGTGTAACTTTGGAACCGCCAGGGTATTATATGAAAAGGTAATTTCCACAACACCTATTTTTCTCAGTGAAGTCTTATTTCCTTAAGATCATAATTGATTGATCAATGAATAAATTTATGATTCATCCCTGGATTCATTGTGTCCACTGTAAGGAATGTTCAGGCAATTTCTTGTCCATGTACGTGCACGGAGAAAAAAGGTCTGCTAAGAAGTACCATACTTTATAGTGTCGGAGCATCAGTCTTGTCTAGATCGAATTATTTACATGAAAATACCTCTGAAAGTACCATACTGGCTTGGACTTTCCTAAAGAAGTATACTACTTTTGTAAATAATTTCATGTAAATAATTTGATCTGGACAAGACTGATGCTCGTACACTATAAAGTTTGGTACTTTTTAGCAGATCTTTGTTCTCCGTGTGGAGTAATTGATGCTTATACTCTGGTGATAGAGTTCATGTACATACTTGGGGAATTCTTATAAAAGTACTCCCAGTTGAAAATTCTCGGATGGACGGGATCGCGAAATTCGCATGTGGAAGTGGATTCCTACCCGGGACCCGCATTGTTCTTCCACGTCTTGGACAGGACCCTTCAGGGTTGCGTTCAGGGTCCCTTAAGTTCCCGGTCGGGACCACTCAGTTTCCTGTCAAGTGTAGGTGACAAAAATTTCTTGTTCCCATGTGGTATCCAGAGCTCCGGTAACGTTAATAGTTCTTTCTCTTCCGTGTATGAACACAACTGCGGAACGAGGAAGAGATGATGAATTGTTTGCCAGGTTTTACAAATTGCATCATACGGTCTAATTGCTTTTTTTAAAGATGATAAATTGATCGTTGTGCGAAATACAAACATCCTTACATGCATCTGACACATCTAACATCAGTTCTAGCATTTTTTTATACGTCATTACCACTATCGTTGATTGTAAAATGCAAATATCGTTTATTGCGTTCGTATGTGATATGGATTATTCATATTAATCCGCGTGTATCGTGGAGTTCCTTTAGTGGAGCGTAGAGTACTGAACTCGAGAGTTCGTGGAGTTCAATGGTACGGAAGAAATAATTTTCTCAAAAAAATCGGTGAATTGATTCCTTCAGTGCGAAAAATTCTTTGAAATACTCGCGATTTAAAACTAATTTTAGAAATATTTTCTATTAATCGACTGTGGAAAGTCGTGTAAGATCACTGTTAGAAATGTTCGTGAACTTCGTAACCATCCTCAGACATTTATCCATTAAATTTACACTGAGAGAGAGGGTCTATTCAAATATTCGACAGATATCCAAGCAGAAACAACTCTAAACACTTCATAGGTCACGTTAAGGCCCTTTCTAGCGAGTAGCTTCACTGTCAGTGCCTTGAAAGGTGCTAGAAAACTACTATAGTAATGTTTCTAGTAGGGTAGGAAATTCAGTCACTGTGAATAAACCATTGTATCCATATTACAGACAACTCAACTTTTATTGATTCCAACTAGAGTCTAGCTACTCAGACAACACAAGGCTCTTAGAGATAACATATGTTATCTTTTAGAGTAACTAGCTCTCAACGATAACATATATGCTATCTTTCAGAGCTTTGTGCTGTCTGGGTAGCGTGAATAAAAATCTAGCTGCGGCAACTCCCACACAGCACAACAGTCTCAGGAGAATTCATAAAGAATTCTCATCAAACTGATTGTGTTCTTTATGAATTCTTTGAGGATTCTTCTGGGACTGTGATGCTGTATGGGCTAACATTTAGTTGTCCCAACTAGGTACCTTTCTCTCAGTGTAAAAGCTGTATATGAATCCAACTTCACTGTACATTTGTATACTGAACGACGATGCAATTGACATAATCGACATTCAAATGTTCAAATTCAATGTACAAATGTATTTGGAAAAAACTTCCAAATTTAGTATATGAAATTCAGCACAGATAATTCTAACAGTGAACCCCTGCTAAAACTGTCGGAAAAACTCCCCAGATAACACACTAAGAAATCTTTCTCAAGAACAAGAATAGAATGCTTCAAGAACCCTTTTCGAATTGATGAATTCATATAGAGCCCTAGAGGAGTTCAATGTTTCGGACATTAACAAGTTCTTTGAGAGTATCAAAACAATATTTCCGGTATTCTCAAAGAACTCTTTAATGTCTGAAACATTCAATTCCTTCAAAGCTCTATATGGATTAATCAATTCGAAAAGAGTTCTTGAAGAAGAATTCTTGGTGTGTTATCTGGGTCGGAAGAAAGTGGGACAAAAACTGCCACAAAACGGCTATTTTTTTTCCATTTCGTAGCAGTTTTCGTTACGGTTTCTTTCCGAACATTTCTGGCATTTCGAATAAGGGATGAAATCCATATTTTAAGGGAATACTGACGTCGGGACTCTAGCCAAATGGTTCTTTTTTTTCCAAATCATTCGAAACTGGTACAATGGAACCAACTAATTTTTGTTCAACCATCTGTTTCAAATATGTGTTGAAATAGGTCTCTACCCACTGAACAAAACGTAGCGGAATGTTTCTGGAACGTCCCAGATACGGCTAATGTCATATACCATTGTAATGTTACAAATGAAATGTTTCAAAATAACATCTCTGAAACGTTTTGGAAACATAAAAAACTCTAGCGATGTTTCAGAGATGTTATGTTGAAAGATTTCATTTGAAACGTTACCATGGTCGGACTTTAACAGTCTCTGGGACGTGCCAGAAACGTTTCACAACATTTTGTTCAGTGGGTGAATAACAATTACGAAATTTTATCATCCTATTTTCAGTTGATTTGGGAGGAATAGTTCAGCTAAGGTCTTAGCGCTAGTATACTTTGAAGGTAAATGGAAAATAAGAAAACCCGGGTTTTTTTTAAATCCCAAAATAACAGAAACAGAAATTTTTCAGTCAGTTTTTGACAGAATATTGCAATTTCGTGATTCTGGACTGAATTAGGTAGAAATTTTGTCAGTTTCTGACTGGATTTCCTTGGACAAAAATCGCCTGACAACTATGTTTTGTCCGGATCTGCCTGGCATTTTCAGCGGGGCTGAAATTAACGCAAGTTGTTTTGAACGGTAATAGAAGTTGTCCCTATTCTATAATTCACCGCAAATTTTTGTCCGTGGTGTAAAAAATTAGTGTAAAACCACATACAAATGTGAATATGAGCAAAAATTATTGGATATATATTTTCATAATTCTTTTATGTTACATGGTGTGACTTTACAGAAATTTTGATCATCTTTCAATCAGTTTTTACAGGAAATTTACGTTTTTATTTTATACATTTTCGCTATTTTACATTGTTTTTTTTACCGTGTATTTCTTCACATTTTTATTGGATTTCATTTACTTTTAGCTTGATGCAATCGATTTTTAAGGTAAGGATGCAAGAGTTGTTTTCAATTTATTAGCTGTTTTTACATCTATGAAAAATGTCGAGCTTCATATGAGTAAATCAAAGAAACCAATAAATTTGTGATTTCTTGAAGTTTTATCAAGAGAACCCTTACGCCGAGACTCTATAAAACTGTTTCTCTCAAGTTATTTGAAACTGGAACAATCAGAGAAATTAGTTTTCAATCCGCTATCTGGAATATGTGTTAACGTGTAGGTTAACAATTTCAAATCTGCTAGGATCCCTTTACAAGAATACGATTTCGGGATGGAATCTTTCTTTCTACCTTATAATTGTGTTACTTTCCAAGCAATAATTCGAGTTACTAATGTGAGTTTTCTTCTGAGATACTTATTAATATCCTCCAATATATATATATATATTTCCGAAATATGTATTTTTCCCAAACAATGAATCTTGTGAAGCTGGAACTGGCAGCCGTGAATCTATATAGAGAGAAAATTGCTGTAATTATAGAGACCGCATTGAATTGTTGTAACATATACCGAAATTCCTGTTCGATCAACCAAAGTTTTCGATAAAAATGAAAATTCACTGCAGTGGTCACATAAATTGCGATGAATTTAATAGATATTGCGGTATAAATTACAGCAATTCAATGTTATCCCTATATTCATCGGACATAAGGTAAATTTCACAGCAAAATGTTCTCTGTGTAGCAGCTATCGTCATAATTTTTCCCATTAAACGTTTATTGAAGATTTAAGGATCTGAAATGTTCAATGGGATGTTACTTTATCGTTTTCTGATATGAAAAGCAAAGCTTAAACAACGTTTATTCAAAAGTTCCAAAAACTGGCTGCTAGCTCACGGCTGCTAGTTTCAGTTTCATATGAATCTTTCATGTATCTTTCAGATATCTTTTCGACTCTTTTTCCGTAGAAATAATTTCAACAGACAATCAATGTTTTATTGGACTGAAATATAGGAGAAGAAGCGAATATTGAAACGTCTTTACGCTTCATTTGTTCCAACATTTGCTTTACATGAGCGGAAATTTTCATCAGGGTATAATTTAATGATGAAAAACATAATTCTATTTTGAACTGTATTTTTCACAATATATCTTATTCTTCGGGAAAGATCTTCTCGGAATGGAAAAATGACGAAAGAAATAGTCTTGGAATTTTATAATTACCGCACGAACAGATAACGAGAAGAAAAATTATGAGGAAATGTTAGAAATTATGATTCTTTGTATGTCATCGATCAATTCCATCGAGTTTCTTTCAGTTAAAATTCATGAACTAAAAGTTCCCACATTTCCTATTCAATCGATTCAAATACATTCAGGAAAGAAAAACGTTAGATTTGTCATTAATTTTGATGCAATGAGGAAAAATTGATAAATTTTTTTCTTGAAACCTTGAATTATTCATTTTGTTTATTTCGTTCTGTTAATTCGTATGAAGTTATGAAAATTAATCATACAAAGTGAATTGTAACTCACACTGATTAACGCGTGTTTTGTTCTTTCATTGACTTTCAGGTGATAATGAAAATGAGGTTCCGCCTATGGTCAAGTATCTTCGTCATCGCGTTCATTGGTTTTCAACATGTCTTGGCACAAGGTCAGTATTTTCTTTCTTTACTTTCTATGATTCATCGATGATGTCTTGAACGGTGGAGTAAATTATTTCTCGAAACGCTTAGCACCCATACATCACCGAATACTCCAGTAATGTATCAGAAACGTCTCCGTTACAAAAGCGGACATAGAAACGTGTTTGAGAGGTATTTGAAGACGTTTTGAAATCTTTCTACGTCCGCTTTTGTAACAGAGACGTTTCTGATACATAACTGAGGTATTCGGTGCTGTATGGGGCAGTTATACAGGGATCTTTTTTTTCCTATTCACTTGGGAGAGAGTCTGAATTTCAAAGGGTGCAAACACACCCTAGAAAGGAGCCAATGCGGTTATTCTTTGGGCTATTACAAGAATTTGCCAGACTTTGCAAGTCCTTCACAAAAGCCTGGTGTGACCTGGCGAGGCCTGGAGAATGACTAAAATAATTTCTCCTATATCATGCAGAAAAATTTTCAGAATTATATAAAATTATATAGAATGGCATACAAAGAATATATAATTTGCAATATTTCTTCACATGGGAGAAGAACACCTCAAAAGAACAGAGCTGTTCTAAATGAAGCCTAATATGAAGCTATGGATATTTGAATGTGGATTCATCTAAAACCAACCAAAAATTCATTTATTTCACTCGGGTTCTCTTGAAGTAGTTACTTCCTCTTCTTCCGTGTGTACATGGAGAATAATTTCGTGCTGTTTGCGTGTGAAATGACAGTTCTTTGCGCGAACTGACAATATATTTTCACCAGGCAAACACTTTAAACTACATAACTAATTCCATCTAAGGGGTAACTAATCCCAGAAGAACAAAAATCTCTATGCACTTGAAACTTCAAGTACGTTTGTTGGATATTTCTCAGGCTGTATGTTCTTTTGAGGTACCCAAGGAGTGCATTCTCTTCTCCACGAAACCAAAAGAGCTTTTAAAATCTATTTTCTACTCCGGGGGTACTTTTAGTGAGCAGTCTTTTTGTGTGTGTAAAATATGTCTTTGAGGTAAAATATGAGGTCAAGCATTTGCAAAGTATTTTCAATTATTATCTAACGTATTTAGACACATTCAAAATAGACGAAATGCTCTCTGAATGCATTCGGGAAAATCTTTTTATAGAAATCTTCATTTCTAGAACTGCTTTGAAATGCTATTGCAGCACTCAAAATCCTAGCAGCACTTGAACGTTTTTAAAACGTCCTAAGGACGTCCGAACGCATGTTGAAAACATCTTCAGAACATTTTAAGAACGTCCGGGGAACTTGGTGCTGTTAGGGGATGCATTTTGAGAGCTCTTATAAGAGCCATCATATATGGTCACGGAAATGAATATTTTAGTAGTTAAATATACTATCGAATATTCGAAATAAGGTACATTGAACGTTTTATGAAGTTTCTTTGAACGCTCACTGAAGATCATCATGCCAAAAAGACAAATGGCACACGGAGAAACAGGAATAGTTGCGGTAACTACTTACGTAGTAGATTTTCGACCGTCTATACAAACGTAGCTACAGCAATTACTTGTTAGTCAAGGCAAATTAGTAATGGGGATCCTTGAAAAAGATCGATCTTTTTTTATATCCATATAAATTATATATTTCTTATATAAAACAGGATCGAGCCTTTTCAAAGATCCCCATCACTAGAATAAATGTCACGTAAGTGAGCTCAACTACTACAATTGTTGCGCTGATTAACACAGATAGTTTGTTTATTACGAGCTATTAAGTTGTTCCGTTAGTCAGTGCAACCACTGAATTAGCTGAGGCAATCGAGTAACTTGCAGTCACTACTTTCGTAGTTGCTCAAAAATTGATTATGTAAGTAGTAGTGAGGAGTGATCTTGATAGAATCGATTCTCTTTTATGAAAAATGTATCGAATTTCAACCGAAATTACATGGAAATTAATAAAAATTCGACGATTCTCTCATAGAAAAACATCGATACAGTTAAGAACGGTTATCTCTAGAGAGCACACGGAGAAAAAAATATTGCTGGCGTAACAAGCAGGTCTGTTACTATAGCGCCTACAAAAAGAACTAGCTGAAAGGGCAAGAAAAATGACTGACACAACTACATTTTTTTGCTGACATAAACAAATTTGTTAACAGCACTAACGTCTTAGCTGCTGGAGTGAATATTTTTGCAAGAACAACAAATTTCTTTGTAGGCGCCATAGTAGCAAATCATTTTTTCTCCGTGCAGTTGCTGTAACTATTCTTTTTCCTCCGGGAATGAGCACCCAACAAACACGACTGCAGGTGTTTCGAAGGGCCAGAGACGGCTCTTCACTGGCATCAGAGAGCCATTAGCGGTCCATTGGAACGTCAGTAAACATTGCTTGTTGGGCAATTGCTACAGCGAATTGATTTTGTGCTATCATCATCGTGAAGTAATCAGTCTTATAATTGATTTGATGAAATCCTCCAACCCTGTCTATTATTCGATTTTGTGCTAGTTTAACCAAAAATTTGCTGTCACAGTGAAGTGGGTGGCCAAAGGAGCAAAGTGATTGACTGGAATAGCAACTTTGTTGCTAGACAAGCAAACAAAATTTGCTATTCTATGTACATATAATACTAGGTTTTTGCCGCGTGAACGAATTAGTTTCCCTCTTCGTGAAAATATTTTCAGGAAGATTTTATTATTCTTCCAATTAAAATATCCTATTCGTTCCGATTGATACCTATTAAACCTGCAGAATTTGGATTGAGTATTAATTTGTTTCAATTGGGATTCTTTACATTGAGTCGAAATGAATCAATGATTTTTTTCATCACAGATCTCTACACAACAGTGAAGAATCTTTCAAGTTTTCAAGATGATTTTGTAATTTCAGTCTCAAGAGAAGTCACATGTATGTTCTTGATAAATGACTAGTGATCATTACCATTCTGGACGCGTACGTTATTTACATTGAACGTTCCATCATTATTCGCATGCTCGCGGTTTTGAGGATAAAATCACAACCATTAGACACAAATGTAACATTATTTCGAAACGTGATCTCATGCCGTAATGCGATACTATAATGTACTTGGTTACATCTTTATTCATTTCTTTTCACGTCGAAGATAAAGCATTTCATCTAAACAATCAGTTATGAGACTCAACGATATTACGTGATTCGTAGAAATATTCTTGCTTGGTATTATAGATGTATTAATATCATCGTCGCAGATATAAAATATGTTTAATTTCATTCGTGTTTTTTTATCTACGATTAGAATAATTATTTTATTCTTGCGCTGATTGGAAAACGAGGTTTTTGAATAAAATTCGAGGGGATAGTCACCGCTTCTCGTAGAATTTTAAGTGGAGAAAGATGAAATTTGAATTGCAATGGTGGATTTGTCTCATTTAACATATGATTTAATATTTCCAATGCTATTCACCTGATAATTCATAGTTTGAAAATATCTTAAGACTAATGCAAGATGTCTCATCATGCCATCCACACTGATAAAAGATATAGTTTGGATGTCTCAAGCAGGTCTCAATTCTGACAGATGCCTGAAGGATATCTTTTGGAAGATCCAAAACTTATCTGTCGGCTTTGAAAAGGTTTTCTTCTTTGCTGTCGCGTGATAAATTTTAAATTTGTCTTGAAATATATATTCAAAACAGGGATCATCACCTGGGTTTTTTGAGAAATTATAATCAATTATATTGTGCGGAGAAAAAAGAATTGTTGTAGCAACTACTTGGGTAGATGGTCGAAAATCAACTATTTAAGTAGTTGCCGCAACTGTTTCTTTTGTTTCGTGTGGATGAAGATAAATACACGGAGAAAATACAATTCACTGAGATTAGCAAAAGGTGATTTCACTTTTGCTGGGACAGGAGATTTGTGTTAGTGTAGTCAAGAATTTGGCATGTCAGCTAAATATTTAGCTGTGGCTGCGAATTATTTGCTGAGGGACACAGTGGGCCAGAAACTCAAAAAAATGGCCAAAAATATAAATCTTTGGTCGATTTGTTTCAAACTGGGTCCCATGGGGTTTTTCGGGTCGCTGATTACGAATCTGAAGTCAAAAATGCATAATTCAAGATGGCGGATCCAATATGGCGGACAAAAATTGAAAAATCAACTGAATTCGCTCGGAATTGGCTGTCACGGGGTTTTTGGGGTTGCTGATTAAGAATTCGAAGTCAAAAATGCATAATTCAAGATGGTGGATCCAATATGGTGGACAAACATTGCAAAATTTTCGGCACTAGCCTGAAAATTGCTGTTCGAGGGTTTGTGGGGTTGCTGATCCAAAATCTGAAGTAAGAAATGATGAATCAAGAATAACGAACCAAGCTGTAATTGTAACATTAACTGAATTCGTTAATTCAGCGGATTTTATTTAACGCACTGACATTTCTCAATCGATAACATTCATTTGATTAAAAATTCCAACACAGAGAAAATTCGCTCAGAAGAATCTGAGTAAGGTTACCCTGAAACCCAGTGCGATCGTTATATACATATACAACAACCCATCTATTCGCAGCACTGATGCTGTTGCACTGAATTGTTATATTAGATCTACCAGTTCGAATATCGCATTATTGACTTTAGATTTGTAATCGATGATCTCACAAACCCCCGAACAACGAAGTTTGAGTGAATCCAGCTGATTTTATGATTTTAGTCCGCCATATTGGATCCTTCATTTTGAATTTTTTTCATTTCTTACTCCAGGTTATCATAATGGAACGTAATCACAAATCTCAAAAAACTTTGGTCACCTCTTTTCGAAAGAATATCGAAGAAAATATATGAATTCATTCGAAAATATTGAAAATCCATGTATGAAAGCACAAAAAAATCAATTTCTTCGATGTGTTTGTTCAAAGGCGCAAAAAGGCGCAGGTTGACTTCAAAGTACACTTCATCCGGAATGTAATGAGCCTAATCTGATGTTAATATCTGGTGGAACTCAGGGGAATAGTTAATTGGAAGATTGGAAAATGATAAAAAAACTCTATATTTCGTGATATTGTGTTCAGTTTCAACTATAAACAGTGAAGATGAACACTTTTCCCATCGTTTTAAGTTTGTTTCATTGTTGTTCTTCCTGAAAGAATACAAAAGAGAACTCTTGGATGAGCGAAGTTTGCAAATGATGCAGGTTTGCACATGACACTTGAACAATAAAGTTCAACCTATTATGCTTGGGGATATTGGTTTAAATTGTACATACATGCATCAAATCTCATAAAAATTTGAGAATAGTTGTCTCAAAGGGTCCTATAAATGATGAACTACTTGTTTTGTAAAAAACTCAAAGTTCATTTTTGGCATTTTTGGCCACTTTTTTGAATTTCTGGCCCACTGTGAGGTAGCAAAATTTTCAGCTTTATATATAGAATAGTAAACAAATTCAGTTGGAAGAGTGGATATTTTTCCTTGCAATAGTTGGAAAATCGCTGTTATACACGGAAAGACCGTGTTCATTTATTAAGAAAAATGACTATGTCAATTTAGGGAAAACGGGGATTGCTGAAAAATATTCGTAGTGAGTCTACTAAAAATTCGTAGTCGATGTATTAGCAATTGATAGTTTCACTGTGAAAAATACCAACGAAACATGAAACTATCAACTGTTAACATTTTGACTACGAATCTTTGGTAGACTCACTACGAATATTTTTCAGCGATCCTCTTTTTCTCTAAATTGACAGTCATTTTTCCAAACGTTGATAAATTTTTTGAAAATATTAATAGACCCGGTCTTTCCGTGTAGTTAACAAGATTGCTGTTCCAGCAAAATCAGATTTCACTCCCATAGCGATTTTTTTCTCTCTTTGAGAACATGAAGCTTCAACGAACGTTCCATTTATGTTTCCTGAAAGCGTTTTGAGACGGACATTTCAACGTTCGTATAACCTTTGTCGAACGGTTGTCAATCTGAAAGTTAGCTTTCATGAACCTTCGGTCCAATCTATACAGATCTAATCTGAACGTTCGCTGGAGCTTCATGTTCTCTTCGGAGAATAGATCTAGAACATTCATGCCTTATACGTATATTCATTTATACTAAAGTGAATTTTTTTCTTCGTAAAATTTGGGAATCGGTGTTAAAATTATAAACATTGAGAGATTATTAAAAAACCCCAAATGCCTCGAAGGCATACCATGATATTCCTGGATATGGGATTGAGAAAGATTCCCTGTATAGAGTGCAGGAATTCTATTCGTAGCTTTACCGCGCATTGCTAACAATACAGCGTTGGTGAGGACTAGATTAAACATGCACTGAGAAAAAAAATAGTGGAGCGAAACCCGTAAGCATTTGAATACGGCGAATGTCACCGCGCGGTTGAGGCAACTTGATATCAATTGAAGTAAATCTCCGCTTAATCATCTCTATCGATATTCATTTGACTCAACCGCGCGGTGACATTCGCCGTATCCAAACGCTTACGGGGTTAAGCCAAACCTGGTGTTTTCTCAGTGTGGTATATCCTACTCATTGTTTTCACCAGATTTTCTAATGAAAAATTCTTATCATGCGGAGTATTTTAGATAAATTCAAGATATCTAACGCAAAAGATGTTTCTCAAGAAATCTATGAAGGTATCTCAAATTTGTGTGCGGAATATCGTAGGGCACGGAATGTTTATTAAGTTAGCTTTATGGGAATACTTTTTGTTTTTTTCTCCACAGAACTCTCTTCTGCAGAAAATGTCAAGCAAATCTGGATGAAAATCAGTAGATCCTGTGACCATAACTGGGCAAAGCCGCATTAGCATTTGTTTGCTATGAGAAAAATGATCGTGACTCAATTACGCACGACAGTTGGATGTGTTCAACCATAATCCTTCATCAACTCAATTCAAATACAAGGTTCGTTCAATTATGCGTAATTGAGTCAACTACGAATCTAGTTCCAATATTCCTTTTTCTCAGTGTGGTCCTGTTCGCTCATATGGAAATTATCGGAATTCCCTTAGGAAAATTTATTTCATTCTGACGGAAACGCGTCATTTTTTATCCAATTTTTTTTAGAAAAAATCAAGTATTTTAGCCAAAATGGAGTAAATTTCTTCCCAAGGTATTAACAAATACCCTAATACTAGTAAGGTTACATTTCCCAGACTCCGACAGTAAAAACTGTTTCTATTCAGGATCATTATTGTTTTTTAACTCGCATCAACCATTCGACAGATTTCAAATAGTATTGGTTTGCGTGGACAAACAGTCTTGGACCATTATTAACTCCATACTGTTTGGATAAAGTTGAAATTCCAGAGTTCTATCATAGTATATTATGGTACTCACCATAGCAATCACTAATTTTCTGGTCATTCCAACTAAAATGATACACTTGTCTGGATTCTGTTAATTGAACTGATGCAAATTTTTCTCAATATAGACTCACATAAACGAAGCCAGTTTCTTACGAACGTTTCTCACGAAACGAACTAAGCCCGTACGCATGTTGACCTAATATCTATCCAATATCGGGCCAGGATTGGGATGTTTGCCTGACATTGAATAGATACCCTAGTAAAAAACGAACATATATGACCCATACATAATACATATAAAATTCATATATGATTCATATATGAAAATGCATAGAATCATATACAATCCATATTTAATCCATATGTGATCCATATATGATCATATATGACTCATATATAATCCATATACGAAAAATATTTCATACGAGGTGTGTTCAAAAAGTAAGGTGAGTTTTCAAATTTCGCGGGCAACGTACTTTCGATTATCGATTTTTTCGTTTTGTTATGTTGGCACACTCTTCCCGAACATCTGTACCAAGTTTCAAGTGTATAGCATTTTTTGTTTGGTTGTGAGAGGCGTAAAGGTTATAAGTGTTTTGCGTGCTCGGCGATTTCTTGCTATCGAAAAATATGGATCAAAGGATTTGCATCAAATTTTGTGTAAAAAATAAAATAAAGTGCTCCGAAACACTTAAAATGTTGACAGTAGCATACGGTGAAACTGTTCTGAGTAAAAAAAATGTTTACAAGTGGTACAAACTCTTCCAAGATGGCCGGGAAGATGCCAATGACGAGCCTCGCTCTGGACGCCCAAGCACGTCAACAACTGATGAAAACGTTCAAGCAGTGAAGAAAATTGTTTTGGAAAATCGTCGAATCACTATCAGAGAAGTTGCTGAGGATGTTGGTTTATCGCTTGGCTCGTGCCATGAAATTTTTTCTAACGTTTTGGGTATGAGACGTGTGTCAGCGAAGTTTGTTCCGAAATTGCTAAATTTTGACCCAAAGAACCGTCGCATGAGCATCGCTCAAGAACTGTTGAATGACGTCAACGACGACCCAGATTTACTCAAAAGGGTCATAACTGGTGACGAATCATGGGTATATGGTTATGATGTCGAAACCAAAGTCCAATCGTCCCAATGGAAGACCCCAGATGAGCCAAGACCGAAAAAAGCACGCCAAGTTCGATCAAATGTCAAAGTTTTGCTCACTGTTTTCTTCGATTACCATGGCGTGGTGCATCAGGAGTTCTTACCATATGGTCGTACGGTCGATAAACAGTATTATCTTGAAGTTATGCGCCGTTTGCGAGAAGCAATACGAAGAAAACGTCCAGAATTGTGGAAAAATAATTAATGGCTTTTGCATCACGATAATGCCCCTGCTCACTCATCGTTGCTTGTGAGAGATTTTTTGGCCAAAAACAACACCACAATCATGCCTCAGCCACCATATTCACCGGATTTGGCCCCATGTGACTTTTTCTTGTTCCCAAAACTAAAGAGACCTATGAAAGGACGGAGATTTGCAACGATTGAAGCGATAAAGACTGCATCGCTGGAAGAGCTCAAGGCTATACCGAAAAGTGCTTATGAGAAGTGCTTTGAGGATTGGAAAAACCGTTGGCATAAGTGTATTGTATCTGAGGGGGATTACTTTGAAGGGGACAACATAAATATTGATAAATAAATAAATATTTTTTCTTTAAAATACAAAGTCACCTTACTTTTTGAACACACCTCGTATGTGACAGAATTTTTTCACATGTATGGGAAAGTCTTGCATCGAGAGGTCATATATGGATTCTGTATGGGCCATATATGATCATATACGGATTCAATATGGATTGCCTATGAATTATATATGGTCATATATGATCATGTATGGTTTCAATATGCTTAATGTATGTTCTTATATTATTCATTTTTACTAGGGTACGGGCCCAGACTGCACATCGTGCCACTGAAACGTTTATGGAAGGTTTATAGAACGTTCAGAAAACATCCCAGAGACACATTGTGTTGTTAGGAGGGCCAATATCTGTACACACTTGTTAACATATGTTATATAGGCCTTTATGTAAAATCATGTTATCATCCTGACTCCTTGTGAGGTTCAGTAGCTCTGTTAGCTTTGAATTTGCCAGTACTGGCAATTTTGGCAGCAATACAAACCCAGTATCGGTCCGTGTTTTCCTTTCTCCATGGACGGTTTTTGTCACAGAATTTGCTATACGGAGAAAAATAAAGTTACGAAAATCACTACATTTCTACTAAATTGGCAGGATAAGAGAAAAAAACTACTGTTATCGATACATAGTGTAGTAAAAATGTGTACTATATCATGCATAAAGTTGCACGCTCATACTAAAGAATGTTTGTTAAATCATTTATTTTTAATACACTGTGTAACGACCCATACAACACCGCGAGGTCTTTTGAACGTTCAGACAACGTGCTTGGTTGCACAGAGAACGTGCAAATAATGTCTCAGGATGTTCCAGAAACGTCACATGTATGTCCCAGGTACGTGCAAATGTCCCGGTTAGTTCTATTCATGCTCTGGTGGAAATCCAAAAGTGGAGGAAGCGGATATTGAAACGAATGAAACATGAGAAATGTTCCAATTCCCTCCTACATGACTCTTTGTTACGCTTAGATGACTCTTCACTTGCGTTTTCGTTACGCTTTCGTTGCGCTTCAACGCTTCATTTTCACCAGGGTGTGCACCGTGCGACGTTCTGGGAAGGCTTTCATAACGTTGTGCGATGCTGCACACATGTTTTTGAAGGTTAATTTTTATGAAAGTACGTTGGAAAAACATTATGAGAACGGCGCGTAGTAGATTAAAAAAATGTGTTGAAAACGTATTCAGGGGCATCCAAAATGCAGGGACTCTAAACGTTTGGAGAACCTACTTCCCGGTCGTGTTTCGGTTTCGTCTCGTCTCGCCAAGATTGACCCGGTCTCGAGTCGAGATTCTCGGTCGCGACCGTCGTCTCGTCTCGATCTCAGGGTCGATACCGAGACCAATCTCGGTCTCGTCCGAATCACTACTTCCCGGAGACTAAAACACGCAGACCCAAGTGCATGTTTTCAAAATGTTCAGAGAACTTTCTGTGCTGTCTGGGAATAACAGGGGTATTCTTTCTTATCCTGCCAATTTAGCAGAAAATGTAGTAATTTTCGACCTTTCATTTTTCTGCGTGTTCAAACATGTTAAAAATTATTTGGTATGTTCTAAAATTGTAATGAGACAACGTTACCTACACGAAACTCCCGAAGAGAACATGAAGCTTCAGCGAACGTTCAGATCAGATGTGTATAGATCGGGCCGGAGGTTCATTAGAGCTAACTTTTAGATTCACAAACGTTCGACAAAGGTTATCCGGATGTTGAAATGTCCGCCTCGAAATACGTTCAGGAAACATAGATGGAACGTTCGCTGAAGGTTCATCGAAGGTTTGACGAAGCTTCACAAAAATATCTATACGAAATTTATTTATATGAAAAATAAATTGATTAATAAACATAAATTATTATAAATTAATCTAAGTATAGATATTTTTGTGAAGCTTCCTCAAACCTTTGATGAACCTTCAATGAACGTTCCATCTATGTTTTCTGAAAGTTTTTCTAGGCGGACATTCCAACGTTCGTAGTACCTTTGACAAACGTTTGTGAATCTGAAAGTTAGCTTTCATGAACCTTCCATCCGATCTATACTGATCTAATCTGAACGTTCACTGAAGCTTCATGTTCTCTTCGGGCTCAAATGGTCCTAATATCTTATTTTTGTTAAAATAATAATTTGTTCATGCAAAATTGGCGTAAGGTAGATGGCCCCATTTATGAACGCGACCCCTTTAATGAACGTTTTGGTTTTTGATTCATAGTACTTTTCATTTAGTGCTTTAATTTCATTCAAGCATGACTGCCTGGATACTAAATCAACCGCTGTTATGTAAATAAATTCAGAATAATATGCCATAGGAAAGATGTAATAGATAAACGATTGTTCGCTAATGGGGGTTAAGGTGTTCATTAATGGGGCCTGTCACCTTATAGTACTACACGAATAGTAAGAAAAAGTTTCAAAATCCTTCATCGTTTGCACCTTAAAATGACTTGGAACAAGTAAAGTATATCTTGTATGAATATAACAAGAAGATACGATTAATGCATTCTCAAGACGAACTCTTAAACCTGATCATCGTATAACGATTACTTCAGTCGGGTTACATCATTAATACCTCTGAGTCATCACAACAGGTTCATGGCATCAAAGTTATATAATTTCATTCGTGAATTCAGACTTTTTCTTCTACAAATCTCCCATATCTCATATTCCCTAGAATTCGATCAAACTTTTGGAAATAAGATGCATGATTCTTCAATTCATTCTGTCATATAACATACAAAATTATTCCTTCATAAGGGAAAACCCCACCAGTATTTGATCCCAGTCGTGTCTAATATTAGAAGAATTATCCAGACAAACTTTTTCTCATGCCACAGTAATCGAGAGAAAGTTTGATACAATCGTGGAATGTTGTCCACAGTAGTCAAAGTAGTTACAACATCTCATGACGTGTGGTTGACCTTGCTTATCCGTGATACGATACGTGCTTGTGGACTGTCTCAACTCCCAATTCGAAGGTTCAATCGAAGGTACCTTGACCGTATTCAGATTTACCGAATATCCCGGAATTCACCAGAGACTTGTCCGAGGAATATCCCTTGTAAGGAATTGTGAGTGTACAATGTGAGAAATAATTGTAAAATTTTCCCTCTAAAAAATAAAGTGACGCTTTTCCACGAATGAAGGACTCCTCATCGTATTTCTTCACTTTGTGGAGAATTTAAGGCAGTATTCTACTCCACAACTTTGAAAAAACGCTATTTTTGTGAATTTTTTCTGAGAATACTATTGAAGATATGGATGTAGGGTTTGAAATGATTAATAAATTTTTATTTATTTTATACTTTTTTCATACATGTAAAGTATGGTCAAAGCCAAGACGTTGAAAAGTAGGTAACGTTGTCGTGGTCGTAAAATCTTGCCGACGGATGGACTCAAACCAAAAAATCAAACAGTTTTATTTTCAGTATGACCCCAGGAACCGATCTAACTAGAATATTTCACACATACATAAAATGTATTTGGAATGAGGAAAAAATCATGATTTTAGAGTGGTTTACCCCTGGCTTGTCCTGGTCTCCCCTACAAACACAACAAATCCCATACATCTTCCGTGTATGTAATTCTTCAATTCATCATCATATATTTTTATACACTGAGAAAGAAGCAACATGGTCACAGAAATAATGCTCTGATGGTAAAAGATTTATGGTTACAGGGACTTGAAATTTGGTTATGATAACCAGGAAAACAAAACAAAATCACATAAATCTGGTTTTGACAACTATATGACATGGTCAAAGTCCAAAACATGATTATGGGAATCAAATTTTTCGCTCAGTGTATTATTGAATTGATCGAATTAGGCTAAAAATTATCATTCTCACTACGAATCTGTGTGTTATTCGCGACATGGTGCTGTGGCAGCGAGAGTATATTGATAACATCATCATGAAGTAATCAGTCTTACGACTGGTTTGATGAAACCCTCCACCCCTGTCTATTATCCGCCAAACGTTTAATTTCTACATATCTACTACATCCCTTGTCTTGTACGATTTGCTTCATATAACTTGCTCTAGGTCTACCTTTACCAGTTTTACCATTCATTTTCCCTTCCAATATTGTTTTCAATAAACTCTCATGCCGTAATGTGTGTCCTATAAGATTGCTTCTCCTTTTCACGATGTGTTTCAAAAGATTTCTTTCTTCATTTATCTGCTCGAGTACTTCTTCATTTTTGACTTTGTCTATCCATTTTATTCTGAGCATCCTCCTATAACACCACATTTCAAAAGCTTCAAGTCTTCGTTGATCAGTTTTCCCCATTGTCCAAGTTTCGCAACCATATAATGCTGTGCTCCAAACGTAACTTTTCAAGAATTTCTTCCTTACTTCCAAGCTTATATTTTTTGAGCATAATAACTGTCTCTTTTGGTAAAAAGCCTGTTTCCCTTGTACTATTCTTGCTCTTATATCTCTTTCGCTTTTGCCGTTCTCTGTAATTATGCTTCCTAGATATTTGAATTCTTTCACCTGTTCAATTGTCTCGGTATCTATTTTGATTTTCGTTCTTCTAGCTGTTTTCCCTGCTGTACACATCATGAATTTTGTTTTGTCTTTATTTATATTCATACAATAGTTTTCCAATAATATTGTTCTCATAGTGTTGAGAATATTTTCTAACTCAGTACTACTCGTGGCCAATATAGCTATGTCATCCGCGAATCTCAACATACTTATATTTTCTCCCTGAATCTGTAATTTCGATTGAATTTCCTGCTTCACTTCGTTCATTGCTTCTTCTATATATAAATTGAAAATCAATGGCGATAATGAGCATCCTTGTCTCACCCCTCTTCTTATTTGTGCTTCCCCTTCCTGACCCTCTATGTCTTTTATTGCACTTTGATTCTTATATAATTCGTATATTATTCTTCTATCTTTATAATTCATTCCCACCTTCTTCAGGATCGCAAACATCTTCTCCCAGTCCACATTATCGAAAGCCTTTTGTATATCTACAAAACCTATGTACACAGATTTCTTCAGCGCTATCCTTTTCTCTATTACTGCCCTGAGTGCTAAGATTGCTTCTCGCGTTCCCCTATTTTTTCTAAAACCAAACTGATCTTCTGCCAATCTACTCTCTATTTTATTTTCCATCCTCCTGTATATAATTTTGGTCAGTATTTTCGAAGCATGTGAAGTTAAACTGATCGTTCTGTAGTTCTCGCACTTGTCTGCCCCTTGTTTTTTCGGGATAGCGACAATTTTATTCTTTTGGAAATCTCCCGGTACTTCTCCTTTTTCGTACATATCTCTAATCAATTCAAACAGTGCGTCGCGAGTTCTTTCACTGGAGGCTTTTATAAGGTCCGCACTTATGCCATCTATGCCTGGCGCTTTATTATGTTTCAATTCTTTCAAAGCCTTGTCGAATTCTGATCTCAATATCGAATCTCCCAATTCTTCCTCATCTACATCCTCCTCCTTCTCTAAAAGTGCTATATCATCGTTTCCTCTATACAAGTCTTCCAAATGATTGATCCACTGTTCTATTTTCTCTTCCGTTTTTATCAATTGTCGTCCTAGATAGTTTCTAATCTTATTGCTTCTAGATTTCATTTGTCCGAAAAATCTTTTAATAATCCTATATGCTTCATCTGTTTTTCCTAAATGCAATTCTATTTCTATTTCCTGACATTTCTCTTCTAACCACTGTTCTTTTGCTTGCCTTGATTCTCTTATTATTTTATTTCTCAATGATTTGTATCGTTGCCGGCCTTCTTGGCTATCATTATTCTTGTATTTTCTTCTTTCATTTATCAATTCTAAAATTTCTCCCGTTATCCATGGGTTTTTAGGTTCTACTCCATCATTCTTCAAAATCTTATCCACACATTCTCTTATATTCTCCTTCATCTTTGTCCATCTCCTCTCTATTCCCAAGTCTTTCTCTTTTTGATCTCCCAATTTTCCATCCAACATTTTCTCGAATGCCTCATGTGTTTGTTTTTGCTTGAGGTTCTTCAAATTCCATGTTTTCTGCATTTTCCTTTTGTTCTTCAGAGATTTGAATTTCAGAGAACATTTCATCATCAACATATTATGATCACTATCTATATCTGCACCGGGATAAGTTTTACAGTTTTTCACTTGGTTTCTAAATCTTTGTTTCACTAATATGTAATCAATTTGGTATCTTGCTGTATCTCCTGGCATTATTATTGATAACAATAATAAAATGTAAATGGAGAAACGATTCGTGTCGTATCGTTGTAGGACGGATACCAGATCATTTTACCAACTATATATTACCATTGTCACAGCGCTACCGTTCATTGTTTCTTTCAAATACTCGTCCCGAGCATACCGCGTCTTCGTAAGCACTAGACTTTTTTCCCAATGAAGCCTTTATCATTTTTCCAAACGCGAATGAATATTTGACCGATTTTGGCTTGATCTTGTACCGAAATGGACAAGAGGAGATCCTTCGTTTATCACACGTTTTCGACGTAATTTTATATTTTTCAATTTCTTTTTTTTGTCGCAGATAATTCAGTGACTTGTGAGACCTTAAGAGGTGAAAGAGGAAGTTGTATCAATATCAAACAGTGTCCATCACTCCTGCAAATTTTGAGAACTCAAGGACGCGCTGCTGGAGAATATCTCAGGAGTACCTTATGTGGTTACGATGGTCGCGATCCACGAGTGTGTTGTCCCGATGAGGGAAGAAATAACAACGGTGGTGATTCGGACAACTCGAACGCAGAAGATCGTGTTTCTTCTAAATATGGTCCATTGAAATTTCCATATTGTGGTTCAAGCGGGGATGCGCACATTCGGGTGGTCAATGGTGTACCGGCTAAATTAGGTAAGGATTATAATAATTTTGTGTTCAGAACTTTGATGGAATTATTAGTATTCAAATTCGGGAAACGGTTGCATGACTGGTGGTTTTTTGTACACTGAAAATAATGTTTTGTTGTGGCAAACATTTTTTGTTGTTTTAACAAACAGTTTTTGTTGGAATATGATTTCTTTGCTCAAAATGATGAAAGTTTTGTTCACTTGACGCTGTTAGAAAAATCTGCCTGAAATTTTATAAGAATATTATGAAGTTTTTTTACATAAACAGTTCATTGAATTTCATAACAAAATATTGAATTCAATAATATAATTCTTAATGTTAATATTAGGTGTACAAATAAGTTTCCGCGGTTTTTTATAAAAAATTAGGAATTTATTGTAAAGGAAAAGTACATTACGTTTTATTAAAAGTATTTTCCATCATTTGCCACTACTTTTCCCCATCTTTCTGGCAACATTCGGATACCCCGTCGAAAAAACTCTTCATCTTTTGACGCTATCCACAAATCTAGCCAATTTTTGGTGTCTTCATATGATGTGAAGCGCTGCTCAGACAGACCATGTGCCATCGACCGGAACAGGTGATAATCAGAAGGGGCTAAGTCTGGTGAATACGGCGGGTGGGGTAAAACTTCCCAGTTGAGTGTTTCCAAGTATGTTTTTACCGGCGCCGCAACATGTGGACGAGCATTATCGTGTAAAAGAATAATTTTGTCGTGTCTGGAGTAGTAATGGGCGCGTTTTTCCTTAAGTGCCCGACTCAATCTCATCAATTGTGTTCGGTAGAGAGCTCCAGTAATGGTTTCGCTTGGTTTCAGCAATTCATAATACACGACACCAAGCTGATCCCACCAAATACACAGCATGAGTTTTTTTCCATGAATATTCGGCTTAGCTGTCGATGTTGATGGTTCGCCGGGCTTAACCCATGACTTTCTCTTCTTTGGATTATCGTAGTGAATCCATTTTTCGTCACCAGTGACTATACGATGCAAAAAACTCTTTTTTTTATTCCTGGCAAGCAGCATTTCTCTCATGCATAATCGGCGTTCAACGTCTCTCGGCTTTAGTTCATATGGAACCCAATTTCCTTGTTTTTGAATCATTCCTAACGATTTTAAACGATGTGAAATTGCTCGTTGAGTCACTTGTAGAGTAAGTGCAAGTTCTTTTTGCGTTTGGGACGAATCTTCCTCCAATAGTACTTCTAATTCCATGTCTTCGTACACTTTCGGCCTTCCACTGCGTTCTTTGCCTTTAACGTCAAACTCACCGTTCTTAAACTTTTGAAACCATTCCTGACAACTTCTCTCACTTAAAGCAGCTTCACCATATGCTTCTAGAAGCAATCGATGCGCCTCAGCTGCAGATTTTTTCACATTAAAGAAGTAAATCAAAAGTTCCCGCAAATGATGCTTATTCGGAATAAAACTTGACATTTTTGCACGAAAAAAATTACGTGATGCTGATACGGAATCACTAGTACTTTAAGGTTATGGTGTTGCCAGATGACTAAACTTGGGATATTACGTTTTACATCTGACAATTTCTCCATAACCTTCTGGTGGGGCCATCTTTTGACACACCGCGGAAACTTATTTGTACACCTAATAATTTTTTTCTTAATCCTCTGGGAATACGCTTATAGTTTCCTCACACATGGGATACAATGGGTCATTTTGACCCAAGTGTTTTCTGATCGCTCATACTTTGCACAATAAAAAGTTTATATTAGCATATTTATATTGTACTTTTGGGATATATTTAATTATGTCACTATGAACCACAAGTATACGAGCATTCACCATACTCTCTCGTGAGGATGAATATAAATATGTTATAATTTGAAATAAATATAATTCTGAGCCTCATAATGAAGTATATCCCACGAGTACCATAAAAATATAGTAATCTTTAATATAAACTTGTCTCTGTGTGGCTTTAAAACATCGTAGAGCAATGTTTTTTTTCTAATTCATCGCCTAAGTCTGCAGAATACGAATCTGAAATACGCTTTGTTCTACAGTTGATAGTTTTTTCAATATTTGAAGAAATGTGAAGGTACTTTTTCAGAGATATACAAGTTTTCGGAATGAAGGATGGGTTATTTTGACCCAGAGGGTTAATGTTGAAAATTCTTCTCTCAATTCTAATAACATATTTGTAGAATCCTGTACAGCACAACCACCGTTCCTCCACCTAGGACTTGGGTGGAATGGAAGTGGAGAATTGGTGGAGAAATGGGAGCCCTGGAAATGAGGGAGAAATGAGGGAGAGTCTCCGTTGAGGCAACGGAGAAATGTCCACCTCCTGTATTTTCAATGAAATTCATGTTGGTGGATTAATACATTCAGATTTGGTTATGTAAATGCAATGATTTCTCCCTTATTTCCACGGCTTCCATTTTTCCGCCAATTATCCACCTCCATTCCACCGAAATTTTAGGTGGAGAATCGGTGATCGTGCTGTACGAGATTCAATGATAAATTGTTACATTTCAGAACAAAATTTTGAAATGTCATAATTGATATGAAATTCTAAAACTATTATCGCATTCAATATGAAAATATGCTATTTCATATTGGATTTAAGAATTGTTCTAACAGTGTAAAAAAGTTTGGCTATCATAACAAAATATTTCAATGATAGTGATAAAAGTGTATGATTGATGACATTTCATGAAAATTTTCTCAGTGCACATTCCCCACGTAGCACTGATATCTTAAAATATTCTTATGATCACACTGAGTCATTGCAATATCGGTTGCTTACGGAAAATAGGTTCCTAATATTTGGATAGCTGAGAATGAGCTATGGGTGTTGAGTCTCAGCTGTGACTGCCAAAATTTTAATTATAACAGCGAAAAATGTAGCTCCCACAGCAAGAATATCTCAGTTAAATCTTGTGGCTATCCAAATATCAATCACTCAAATTGACAAAGTCACAACAATGAATTCTTGCTGTGGTAGCTAAAATAAATAGCGATGGTTGCACTTATTTCACTGTAAACAATAAAGCAAGTTTTGTGACTTCCCAAAAAAATATTTATCAACTGATGGAAATTATTTGAGATTTTATCAAAATTGCTTGCGAATTTACCAAAAAACGTTTAGTACAATAGTTTTTAACTTTTTTAGAAGTTCTTTTTTCAGCGTTCAGCACTGTTAAAAATTTCTTGGATTTTAATGCACTCTTAATGTACCAGCCCAGATAGCATGCCCTCACGAAGCGACGCACCTGGATAAGGATTTGCACGCAATTTACTAGTACGCTCACGAAGCGACGCACATGGATAAGGTTCTGCACGTAAATTGCACGCAAACCCAGGGGGGAGCTTCAAAATGTTATCTGGGAGGGTACAAGAAATTGGAACTTGAAGGTACATGAAATGATATTCAAGTATCATTACATTAATTTTCAAATCATGTGGAATTGAATTACAATTTCAAGTCTCAGTACATTAAAAATTAACTTGGACTAGATCGATAGAGATTTGAGAAAATAACATAACCATCAATAATGTTTGAAATTGAGTGAATAAATTGAATAATTATAATCTTTTTGTGATGATAAATTTTGAAATCATTATTCTCAATCGCATTAGGTTACACTCTACGAGTCTTGTCGTTGAGAGTGCTTGAACGACATTGAACCCCAGAACCTAAAATTTGTGTACGTCCAGGAAACCTCCGAAGGACGTCTGAGAAACCTATTTGGACGTTTCCTGGACGTACACAAATTTTAGGTTCTGTTGGGGAAGGGTACGAAATTTGGCGCGAAATATTTTCGTGAACCACGTGAGAAATAAAAATTTTATGAATACGATGATAAAATACATGCTTGGGATTGAGGATTTTAATTTCATAGTAGTTCTGAAACATTATGGGATCGATGGAAAATTCTTACGATTGAAGGTTATAATTCAGAAAATTTGGCTTCCTATATTTCAGAACCAACATGGAATGAGCATTTGCATTCACAGTGCGCAATCCCATGCATGTATTTCATTATCACATATTTGAAATTTGTAATTCTTACATATTTTATAAAAGAAGGATGCGAAAAATATCATATGTTTCGTCTGTCGCTTGAAGGTTCTTAATTTTTCGGTCCTTAATGAGTTTCAAAGAAAATTTATTCCAAGTTTTTTTCTGGAACGCGAATGAAAATTCATATACAAATTTCATGTATTCATACATTGAATTCCAAATCCATGTACATTAAATTTAATGTATTCAGACTTGAAATTTGTGGAACCTGTACATGAATTTTCAGTTACGTACTTGAAAAAAACTTCCAGTAGATTCATATTAAAATTCATGCGGAAATTTTTAACAGTGAACAGTGATAGCGGAATTGATGAGATAAACGAATGAGTCGCTGCCATAGTGAATTCATTTTTGTTTCGTGCTTTAGAACCAAGTTCTACACAAGCCAAAAAGGATAAATAGGAGTACAATTTTTTTAACAGAAAGATTATTTAGGAATGAGGAATAAAAAATAAACGGAGAGGAAAATAGACCTGATTGCATAAATTCAGTCAGATTGACAATATTTTCATCAGTACGAGCTTGAAAATAGCCGTATTAATCATAATATTCTCTCTGTGCCTAGAACAAGGGTAGCTGTATACATATTTTTCCAATATTTCCGGCTCAGTGTGAGTTTAAAAATAAACAGTACAAAACACATTGACTGACACGAAAACGGTGCATTAAAATCAATTCGATAGGAAATTAACGACTGCAGAAATGAGAAACCATTCCACAGATCATACATGATGACCTCATATTTGTTTTTTGAAGAGATTGTTGGTCCCCGAAAGATTCATTATGTTGAACTCCAAGAAATTTTGACGCCATGTCTCAAGAAGACATCCGAGAAAATATAACTGAACAAATAAATAATGAACTCCTAAAAATTCTGTAATAAAATAATAAAACCAGTCAAATTTTGTTGTACTTATTTTCAAAGAATTCCACTTCATAAATTACGTCAGAAGCGCTCAGTCGCATCGTATTTTTATGAGCGTAGAAAAAATATATTCAAATCAATATTCAATACAAATATCCGCAAGTTTCATTAACATGTTATTTGCATGAAAAAATATTCAAGAGACTGATAAATACAAGAGTTGTGTTTTGAGATCATTAGGGACTGTTATAGAAGGATATCAAGCACTCGGAAAATTCTCTACACGGAAAGACCGGGTCTATTAATATTTAGGAAAATGACTGTCAATTTAGAGAAAACGAGGATCGCTGGAAAATATTCGTAGTGAGTCTACTAAAAATTCGTAGTCGATGTACCAACAATTGATAGTTTCACTGTGAAAAATCCCAATGAAACTATCAACTGTTAATATTTTGACTACGGATTTTTTTCAGCGATCCTCTTTTTCCCTAAATTGACGGTCATTTTTCTAAACGTTGATAAATTTTTTTAAAATGATAATAGACCCGGTCTTTCCGTGTCCTTTTGTCTACTCATCAATGGAACACTCCGTGTTTGAGAAAATAATTCAATTTTAGAAGACTCACAAGAGCTACCACCCGTAGAGAAGAGCTTAAGTCGATTCACCACAAGCCAAGTTACTAGATCTCTCCCCCCAGTTTTCTCAGTAATCATTGAATAGAATCAATTTCAATGAGCAGGTGCATCTTCTTAGGCTATTGAAAAAAATGCAGGTACTCATTATTTTTCATTTTATGTGTTCGTTTCTGAGAAAACTGGGGGAAGAAATTTGGAATCTAGTAACTTTTGCAGGGAGTAATGAATCCCCTTAAGGGCATTCATTAGAGGCAAAGTTACTAGATCTCTCCCCCCAGTTTTCTCAACGATTAATGAATATAATCCATTTTAATGAGCAGGTGCATCTTCTTAGCATATCAAAGAAAGTACAGCTACTCTTTATTTTTCATTTTATTTGTTCGTCTCTGAGAAAACTGGGGGGGGGGGGCGATTTTGGAATCTAGTAACTTTTTGGGAAGGTGGCGAATGCCGTTGAGAGGGTATGCAACCTTTATTGCATACACAAAATTCATGTCTTCTTTCGGAGTTTTTTCTGAAAAAGCATGTTTATCAATCGTTTTGAAATTTAACATCTTTATTAAACACATTGTGACGTATACAAAAAAATTTTTTTCATTGTTATTTGCACTATATTGTACGCACTATAGATGGCGCTCGCAGAGGTACGAAAAAGTGGCGTTGACAGGATATCTCCAGCTGGGAACGTCTGAAATCAAAATTTCAAAAAGATTATTAAAATATAGCTCATTGGCTATTACGGCATCGTACGAAATTTTAAAATTTTGATTAGAAAATAAATGGCGGCCGTTTGAAAAAAAAAACGATTTTTGCGGGAAAATTGCTCAGTAAATTGTTAATTAACAAAAAAATATGCAATTTAAAGAAAATCGGTACGATGCCGTAATAGCCAATGAGCTATATTTTAATCATCTTTTTCAAATTTTGATTCCAGACGTTCCCAGCTGGAGATATCCTGTCAACGCCACTTTTTCGTACCTCTGCGAACGCCATCTGTAGTGCGTACAAAATAGTGCGAATAACAATAAAAAAAATGTTTTTGTATAGTACCTCACAACGTGTATAATAAAGATGTTAAATTTCAGAACGATTGATAAACATGCTTTTTTAAAAAAAATTCCGAAAGAAGACATAAATTTTTTGTACGCAAAGGTTGCATACGCCCTTAATCAAAGTAACATCAAGATCATATAATTTTGATGGATTTTTATCTTCGAACACTCAAGTCTGATCTCATGACTCTGGTCTTTTGGTGTTACAATAACTAACTTGCAAATCAAACTGATGGGATTTTGAAGTTTCTTGACTGAGCCGTTTTTAAGTCATCGGTTTCAATACAATGCAGTCTTTCGGTCCTCGCAATCACTTGAAGGAGGGTGTAATACAATGCGTATCATGTCCAAGTGTAACTCAAAGCAGAATGAAGTACATTGAGGGAATACCAGGTTTGGCTCAACTCCGTAAGAGTTCAGATACGGTGAATTTTACCACGCGGTTGAGCGGTTCAACTGCATATCGATTGAAATTGATTGAGCGAGGATTTACTTTAACCCAAGCGTGTATTGCCTATAATGACAATGGGCTTCAGGCTGGGTCCATCCTCTTCAACCCAATCTTGGGGAATGACGTAGGGGCCCATGTTGACTCAATCTTGGCCCTGTTCTGCTTTCCCATACAATTATGGTGAGTACAAAATGGAAATAATGAATCTTAGAGTGGGTATATTTGAACTTGGTCCCAATTTGGACCAGCGTTAGGCCAAGATTGGGGTGAATTTATATCCCGAGCATGTGTGTGAAATCCTCAACCTGTATGAATTTTGGTCCCACTTTGGTCCAGTCTTGGGCCCATATAGGTACGATGGGGCTCAACACTGGGCCCAAGCCTGGGCCAAAGTGGGGCTGGAATTTATGCCTGCTGGGGTAGAATTCAAAGCAATTTTTCAATTACAAGAAAAAAGGAAGGGGCAGTATTCATTACCTTGTCTGGGTTCATGCTGGGCGCATGGTGTTATCAATCCTCGGGCAAAGCAATACAGTCAAACTGCGAACGTTGATATCATCTCAGGGTTGGCCCCATTTGTCTGCCCAGCTTGGCCCCACGTTGGACAGCATGGGCACCCACCCTGGGCTTGGTTTGGGCCGCCAGTAATACACACTTGGGAATCAACATTATTCAATTTTGGAGTTGGCTCCACAATTTTTTTCTCAGTGAAAGAATTGTGATCCGCGCAGAATCTTATGAATCTGATCAGGAGATGATTACCGAAAATAGTCTCATTTGGAGATCTTGAGCATATCACATCCGAGCTGATCGATTTCATTATTGTGACCTAGTTTGAGACATGAATCGCAATTTTGTCAGTTTGCACAAATCCACACAAAACACCTACGTCTTCCGTTGAAAAAATATCATAGATGTCCAAATACCACTACAGAATCCCATATATTTTCATAAGATTTTATCAGGTTTAATATAGTCCCAAGCGTGTATTCCCTTTAATGACAATGGGCCCCCAGCTGGGTTCATCCTCTTCAACCCAGTCTTGGGAAATGACGATGGGGCCCATGTTGGCTCAATCTTAGTCCTGTTGTGCTTTCCCATACAATAATGGTTGGTAGAAAATGGAAATAATGGATCTTGGTGCGGGCACATTTGAACTTGGCCCCAATTGGGCTCAGCGTTCGGCCAAGATTGGGGTGAATTTATATCCCGAGCATGTGTGTACAATCCTCAGCGTGTATGAATTTTGGCCCCACTTTGGCCCAGTCTTGGGCCCATATGGGCAGAATGGGGCTTAACACTGGGTCCAAGGCTGGGCCAAAGTGGGGCTGGAATTCATGCCCGCTGGGGTAGAATTCAAAGCAAATTTCCAATTTCAAAACAAAAAGGAAGGGGCAGTATTGATTGCCTAGTCTGGGTTTATGCCGGGCCCGTGGTGTTACCAATTCTCGGGCAAAGCAATACGGCCAAGCTGGGGACGATGTTATCATCCCAGGGTTGGCCTGATTTGTCTGCCTAGCTTGGCCCCACGTTGGATAGCATGGGCACCCACTCTGGGCGTAGATGGGGCCCGCCGTTGATACACACTTGGGGTGGGATTTGGACACTTTCCTCAAAATTCTAACAAAACGTATGAGTTTTTAAATTATATTTTTTTCAGTGGGTCGTCTCGACTTAGAATTTAGGCGGAGAATCGGTGGATGAACGGGCGGAGAAAAATAAATCACTATGATAGCTAGGAATTAGCTGTGCGAACTATTTCGTGTATTTGATATTTGGATAGTAAAACAAATTGCTTCAAAAACTAACATTTTAGTTCCTATAGCAATAACCTTTTCTTGCCACAGTTAAAAAATAGCTACCATAGCTGATTCTAAGATATCCAAATATCAAACACATCATTTTTTTCCGTGCAGTTGCTCGTCGGAGAAGTGAAGTGGAGGCAACGAAGAAAAGTCCACATGAAAATTAAGGCCGGACTTTTCTTCATTGTTTCCACACAGAGAAAAAAAGCATGCTCATCCAAATGCAAAGGAGCCCTTCACGTTTCTAACGCTGTTGCTATAACGTGCTTTCAAAGCATGGGCTCATGCATTTAACGCACGTTATAACAAATGCGTTAAAAGCGTGAAGTGTTTAGAGCGTTTAGAGCATGCTGTTTTCTCGGTGCTCGTCGCTTCTCGATGAGAAATCGTTTATCCGTTGATTTAGCTCAACTCAAATTCTCCAAGTCCAAGTGTCGAAACCCATCGGTGGGTGTTTGGTGTGGGAGATCATTGAAATCGACGTGAAGTTTCACTGCAATCGCGACAAAAATATTCGCTGGGTCAGCGAAATGGGATTTGCTACGTGAGCTATTTTCTTTAACCGTAGTGGCGAATTATTTGCTGAGGCAGCAGAATTTTTGGCATCATGAATGGAATAATAAATAAATTTAACAGAAGTCACACGCAATAAGATCGCAACAAGTTTTTTTATAAAAACAAATAGATTGCGGTTACAGCAAAATGAAATTCAATTCGATTTGCTCAGTATATTTTTCACTTTTCCACGTGAATTGAAACGAACATTCTGTCATTCTCTCTCTCCATATCATTGAAAAACCTGCAAAAAAATCAATATTGAATGAGCATTTTGTTTCTAAATACACAAAGCATGTGTTCGTGACTTCATCGAGTTATGAGTTTTATATCCTATAAAACCTACGCATTAGCATTTAAAATTACAACCGGTGTTACGTTCATTTACGAACTACGGCACGTCTATTGGAACTGTCAATAATTACGAATAGGGGATTCACACGGAGCTATGATTACGTAGATTCAAGGAAAACATCTATGACATGATATATAAACATACCTTTTCGATTTAAACAGAGCAATGAATATATTTATAACAAAAAATTCTTTGTTTTTACTCTTCAGGTGCATGGCCATGGATCGTCAGTCTTGGTTATTTGAACAAAGTAAATCCAAGAAGTCCGAAATTTTTGTGCGGTGGTACGTTGATATCCAGCCGACACGTCCTCACGGCCGCACATTGCGTCTATCGTCGAAATGATATCTACATGGTCAGAATTGCGGATTTGGATCTGAAAAATGATACCGATGGAGCAAAACCGATCAACGTGGCTATAGAGAGGATTACTATACATCCACAGTATAGCCCGACGCTTTTCACCAATGACATTGCTATGCTTAGGCTTCGATCGGAAGTGCCATTCTCAGGTGAGAAGATTTATCGACTTTGAATAATATTGAAAATTCACTTTAAAACCAATCTCTCTTTGTGGAATTCAGAACTCCCCCATATAGCACTCAAGGAGTTCTTTTTCAGCCACAAGAATAGAGTTCTTAAAGAATTCTATTCTTGTTTTCGAGGGCAGTTTCCTATGTTTCAACCTGCTGGTAAAAATCGTTCAAGATATTATTTAGCCTCTTATTGGGTTCATATATGAGGCTACAGTTATCTCTCTTACAATAAAAGATCTATCAAATATCTTCCTCGTATTGGAAGGTTGAAAACATTTATTGTATGCGAATTGATATTAATTCATCTGTGAGCAGTCATACATGTAAAAAAAACAATTATTCAACATGTAAGCGCATCTGGACTTACTTTTTTGGTGAAAATAACATTTTTTTTCATTTATTTGATTAATAAAACATTATTGAAAATTGGTTCAATCAATAAAAACAACTTGTTATTCTCAACAAAAAGAAGGGCCCTTATGCGCTTACAGGTTGGTTGAAAAGTTCCTGCGCTCACCAAGAGATAGCACTGCTAGCTCAGAACTTTTTTTTTCTCAAGTTGGTATATCTGTCCTGAGAACACATGCGAAGTTACAAGTCATTCTGTCGATTCATTCTTTGTTTACAAGCCATTTGAAGTTGACGTGTCATTGATTTTTCTCAATATGGAAAAAATTGAATATCGTGCAGTCATTAGATTCTTTGTTTTGAAGGGTTTAAAAGCAAAGGAAAGTTATGAACAATTGTTAGAAGTGTATAAGGAGTCCTCACCTTCAAAACGCACCGTTGAATTTTGGGCTGGTGAATTTAAACGTGCTCGTACTAGCCTTGAAGACGATCCACGCGAAGGACGACCAAAAACTGCAACCACAGCAGAAATCATTGAGCATGTACATAATATGGTTAGTGAAGATCCAAGTTTGACTAAGTGTGAAATTGCTAATGCCATAGGCATCTCAGACGAACGAGTACTCAATATTTTACATGAAGAATTACGTATGAAAAAATGTTTGGAAAGTTAGTGCCGCACACGTTAACAATTCAACAAAAACTGGATCGAAAACAAATTTCTCAGCGTAATTTGGAGCGTTTTAAGCAGAATAAACCCGAGTTCTTGCGTCTTTTTATAACTATGGATGAGACTTGGATCTACTACCATGATCCTAAATTGAAACAAGAACGTTTACAGTGGACTGAAGCTGGTTGTTCAGTTCCAAAGCAGGTGAAGTCACAACGATCAGCAAAGAAGGTTATGGCATCAGTTTTTTGGGATGCAAAAGGAATTTTGTTCATTGATTATCTTCAGAAAGGTAAAACAATCAACTCCGAATATCACTGCAGCCTTTTGGATCAGCTGGATGAAAAAATTCGTGAGAAAAGACCTGGTTTAAAGAAGAAAAAAATCATTTTTCATCAAGATAATGCACCTGCTCACAAAAGTGTTTTGACGATGGCTAAATTCAAAGAACTCAAGTACGAATTGCTTGAACATCCACCGTATTCGCCAGATTTGGCTCCTAGCGACTACTATCTCTTCAGAAATCTCAAACAATTCCTTCGTGGAAAAGCATTTTTCGTCGAATGAAGAGGCCATAGCAGCCGTAGACGGTTATTTTGCAGAGCTTCCGGAAAACCATTATCAGGATGGGATAAAATTATTGGAAGATCATTGGAACAAGTGTATTGAGCTTCTAGGAGATTATATTGAATAAAAAAATATATTTCGTAACACAAACAGTATTCTTTCATTTCGAGCGCAGAAACTTTTCAACCAACCTGTACAAGTTAAATAGTTCCCAAGAAATACAATGTCTTAAACTTGACGAAAAATGTTGCATGAGACGTCTCTTAGGTGTCTATTAGATATCTTTTAAACACTGATCTAAAAGATCCCTTCACGGCATTTCATGTTTGAAAAATATCTCCAGACAGACTCAAGAAGTCGGATGTAACACGAAAAGATGTCTTTAAGATATTTGAAACAGTTCTCATTTCTAAAAGATTTCTGTAAGGTGTCTAAAAGATATAATCCCAAGAGACAAGTTTTAGATCTTCTAAAATATATCTTTAGAATGTCTGTTAAAAGAAGGAACTGCTTTAGACATCTCAAAGATATCTTTTCGTGTTGCATAAGACTCTTTAAACTTTTCCGAATAGTTTCTCAATATATTTTGAAGATTAAAATTGCTGTATGGGTGTCTACACAGGAAAAAATTCTTCGTCATTGTGTAAAGTGTTAAACTTTGTGTGTAGAATATTTAACATTCTAGAGTATCGATCCAACACAATCGTTGTTAACGCAAACAAAAAAAAAACACGACCGTGTTGAATCAACACTCTAGTCAACACTCTAGAATGTTAAATATTCTACACACAACTTTTAACACTTCACGCAATGACGAAAAATTGTTTACTGTATATTAGATATTTAAAAGCCGTCTTATGTAATATTTTCCATCAAGTTTGAGACGTTTTGTTTGTTGGGTTATTTTAACATATTTTTTCTCTGTGCATAGATGCCAATTTTTGATTTTTGTTACATTCTGTCTGAAATTATTAGTAAGATTTTATATAACTTCGGGTAATTGTTTTATGTTTGCAAAATTTCTTGTCGAGAATTGTGTAAAAAATATTGAAAGTACTGAATCATCGCAGTATTTGTCAGGTTAGGATGAGGTTCGAAGTCTGAATAATAATCACAATTTTGATCTATGATAAGCTTTTAACTAACGAGTGAACATTGGTTTTGCAGATCTTCTTCGCCCCATTTGCTTGCCAGTGACTAAAGAAGTGCGAAGCATCAACCTGGATAACGCTTTACCGTTCGTCATTGGTTTTGGATCAATTGGATATGGTAAATGTTTTTTATTCTTATGAATACCTTATTTTTCCAAATTTTGGACGAAAGATACAAGTGATATTCGATCAAATACATTTTATTAGACTTGAGATCAATTTACATTATACAGCGAGATATTCGAATACTCTGGTGGAAACGGGGATGTTTTGGATTGATTTGGATAGGATTACAATCCGTTCCCGTAGACCTCAATCCGGAATTGGATCAAACGGATTGAAACTCAATCCAATTTAAACCAATTCTACACTAAAAAGATTTTATTTGATAAATTACCGTGAAAATTCAGTGATCGAGGAACAAGTAGGAATTTTTGAAATATCACTGTACATTCTGTAAAATTGATGGGAAATATCAATTTCAACTGTTTAAAAACTCACTCATTTTCATTGGCTGCATAGTAATTTTTTAAAGAACTTTCATGGTAATTTTTACAACAAAATTCTTTCAGTGTATCTAAAATTTCCACAAGGGTAGCTTGTGTAGTTCAAAATTTCGAAGAATGCGTTGAAAAGTTATTATCTTTCGGTAAAAAGAACATGATGTCCTATAAAAACTATACCAAATTTCAATGCGATGGAAAGTTTTTTTGTACATGGGTGAAAAAAATTCCTGGTGTTTCACAGTGCAAAATGCATGAGAATAAATAAACTACGTTGGATATATTTAAGATATTCATTCATACCATACATGGTATCTCAGAATTTGCGGACCGGGTTTTACAGATGTATTTTGCAGCAAAAATGCTTAGTTTTTGAGATATAAAGTGTTTTTGAATTTTTTTTCAAGTTCAAATAATTCCCCATATAGCACAAATGTCTCAGTAATATCTCCAGAATATTCTGACAATATGACAATGTCTCCAGAATATTCTGGAGATATCACTGAGACATTTGTGCGATGTGGGTCGAAAGCATTGTGTGCTACAAACTTCAGCTTGACACTATTGACTAAGTTGGAAACCGGATCTCTGGAACCAACTGAAGTACCCTATTATTTTTGAATTCAAAATTACATAGCGATTTGAAATTTTTCGTTCTCCAGCTGAATCAGAATTCAGCAACTTTCAATTATCGTAGCTCCAAAACAAAGAAAGATAGGATAGTTCAATTTTTTTTCCAGCAATCCACCGTTTTCCAACTTAGCCAATTGTGTCAAGCTGAAGTTTGTACGTAATGCTTTTGAATTATTCGAATTTTTACAAAAATCTAAAAATGCTGATATCTCACAACCCTCGCAACAAAAGTTGCAGTGCAACTGTTGCTTTAGAGTTGCTGCACCAGTTTGTGTTGTGTTGTTGGAGGATTGTTTGATCTCACGGGTCATAGCTCCAAGTTTGCTGCATGTTGCCGCGCATTTGGCGACGCAACCTTCCAGCAACTTGCCGACAGTTGCTCCGTGTTGTTGGGAAGTTGTTACGAATGTTTCCAGCACTTCGTTCTCTGGGAAAATAAGCCTCAAAATAAATTTTCCAAACGGGAAATTGTTGAATTTCGATCGCAGAATATACCTGCAGATTTCGGTCCGCGAATTCTTTCGATTGCTCATTTTGTTAATCAATAACGAATGATTCTGATACCAACATTTTTGTACTTTTACAAAAACTTTGACACAATGCATAGAACGTTTCAGTTTCTACGTGGGTTACGAGTTTGGGAATCATTCTAACAGATATTTTTGTTTCAATTTCCAGGTGGACCATCGAGTAGTCATCTTTTGGAGGCCCAAGTTCCTGTAGTGAATAACGATCAATGCCGAGATAATTACGCCATGGTTTCTAATACCATTATCGACAATCGCGTTTTATGCGCAGGATATGCCAGAGGTGGAAAAGATGCTTGTCAAGTACGTAGTTAAATATGCAAGAATTAAAATGTTGATGACACATTGAAATTGGAGTTTCATGACATGCGTTATACATAAATACAATGACAATGAAAATTCATGATATTATTTTAGGGTGATAGTGGAGGACCATTGATGTTGCCCAGTGATGACACCTGGTATCTCATTGGTGTGGTGTCTTATGGTTACCGATGTGCAGAACCAGGATTTCCAGGAGTTTATACGAAAGTTAACGCTTTCATGGATTTCATTTTGAAACATTTAGTGTAATTGAATTATGTAATATAATGTGATATAAATCTAATATAATTCATCTTCTGTTATTTAAAAAGCTTGGATAAATAAAATAAATGTTCTATGTTGAACATGGGAATTGAAGTGTGTATCCTTATCTAAACAATTGTGAATCTTGTCCGAATTGTTTTCAACACACCCTAGTAGAAATTTTCTCTAGCAAATGATGAGGCACTGATCAGTTTTCCATTTTACTGATCAGGGACTGATCAGGAAACTTACAAGTTTCCGACAAGGGGTGTAACGCTCTGACTAATCAGAAACTGATTGAAGAAACTGAGCAGATATGAGCGAGTAACTGATGAGGGACTGATCGGTAGTTGATGAGTTATTTGCGAGTAACTAACGAAGCATTTATCACCCACAAAAATGCAGGTTATGTCGATGAAGATATGAAATTATAACACTAAATTGATGATTCTTCACCTAAATAATAATTTATGTTTTTCTTTAAGATGTTTCCAAGGATTAAAAAGTAAATTTTCAGCAAAACCCGTAGGAAAAATTTTCCTAGACTTTTTCTTAGATAAAATGTAGGAGTTTTGGCCAAGGACAAAAAATATATCAAACCATATGTATGGTGTTTCCACCTCAATCATGAGATAATATTCAAGTTACTACTATACTTACTCATAATAAATCACAAAACTATATTATTTCACAACAAGAAAGTATATAAGTATACATATTACACCTCATCTCCTTTTATACCATAACCTTACAAAATCTAACAATTTCCCAGGTAGCTTTGTTATGTGCATATACTCTTTATGATTATTGAGGTTAGGTTTCATCGATTCGATACAGCAAACCCAGGATCAAATAATCTGAACCAATTCGATTCAATTTCTTTGAGATACTTCAAATTTTGGTTAAGACATATCGGAAATATGTGTAATTTCACAATTGCAATATATCACTTCAATAACAATGAATATGTTTTTTAAACCGAATATTTTTTATGAACATTTACGCTATCAATATGTCTTGCGAATAAAGGCAAGAACTTGTCAGAATTTGATCAGTTTCATATGAATTTTAATAATCATATTAGACAAATCAGTTCCCAATAAGTAAATGATCAGTTTTTCCTGATTAGCGTTTCCTCATCAGTGCCTCATCAGTAATGGGGAAAACTGATTATATTTCTACTAGGGCAGATCACCCATCGATCCTCAAACAGCAAAATCAACAGATTTTTCTCACTACACGGAGAAAAATGGAACTCAAAAATATAATGATTTCTATAGAAATTTGAGACTTTTTTATCCGACTTCAAAAAAAGGAGGAGCTTCTCAATTCGGTTGTATTTTTTTTCTTAGTTTCTTGATAGACGAGAAGCAATGAGGTTTAGAGAACGGATTTTTACTCCAAGATATGAAAGATTATGAATACAAAATGAAAAGTAACAAATACGATTGAAATTCAAAATGCCGAATATCCAAATTTAAATATGCGCTTTTTATAAGTCAAAGTTCAGCATTTGAGATTTCAATGGCACACTGAGAAAAAATGGGCCCAATTATAAGAACGTGTATTCTTGTGCTAAGATCATATTTATTTGCCTTATCTGAAGAAGACGTGTACTTGGGGTAAGAAAATTGTCTTCACATTATGCTGTATAATTTTGAACCAAGAAAATGTTCCCTCCCTTCAAAGAAAGTTTTCTCGAAGATTGTTTTTCTCTCAATGTACCTTTCACTTTTCGTGCAGTATTCATGGTCTTTCGTAAAAATCCGCATCAGTTGAATTAACAAAATCAAGGCAACTGTATCATTTTGGTTGAAATACCGGAAAATTAATTATTAGAACTGAAAAAAATGGTTAAATCAACTATAAACAGCGGGTATTGCGTTTTCCAATCAACCTGATCAGTTGAAATGATTGAAACTTCTTCTTAATGTATTTTCACGTGAGAATTCATTTTCTAAACCTCCCCTGGAGAAAATGAAGCATTGAAGCGTGACGAAAGCGTAAGCCAAAAGTCTTAAGTGGAACAAAGATTTATCAAGACGTTATTTAGGGAGGAATTGAAATATTTTCTGGCTTCATTTGTTTCATTTTCTTCACTTCTGGAATTTCACCAGGGTTATCGTTTCTAGTCTATTAAAAAACAAAGAAGAAGTCTTAGATTTTTATAAGAATTATTATATTTTCGAGTTCCATTCTTCTCGATGTAGAATTTGTTATTTTCTTTGAAGGATCAATTTGCATTTCCTTGAGAGTTACTTTTCGACTTGAACACCGACGTCATCGCTCAACAGTCGGTCGATTGGCGGAAAGTTGAGTTTCTTCCTCAGGAATTGAACTTCATTATATATAATTTTGCGCATAAAATCGAGTTTCCCGCCCAACAGTCGGTTCTTCGTTCCGGGAATCGTTTTTTGGTGAAATGAATCATATTACAGATTGCCCAGTTGCGTTCAAACTGTGTTTGACCATATTGGGTAGCTTAAATTTAGCTGTTGCAGCAATGTTTTTGGCTATCCAAATATCAAATAGGTAAAGTGGCTACCATAAAACGGGGTGAACAGGATCATTGAGGTGAATGGGATCATGAACAAAAAACATGTTAAATGGATTCGTAATTAATTGTTCAAATGATAAAAGAGATGAATAGTACGCATTTACCATCCCTCTTCCCATACAGCACAACCACCGATCCCCGGACATTTCTCCGTCCCCGGGAAAAAATGATCAGATCTGACCAGATCTAAATTTTGGTCAGATCTAAACAGATCTATTAAGATCTGAAAAACTGCGATTTTGGCTTGTGTTTGTCACAATATATGTGCAAAATCAAATTCATATACAGACAGATATCCCAAAATTTCTGACAATTGAACCACCAACTGCTCATTAAGATTTAATCTAATATTCAATTCAGATCTAACGAGATCTACTCAGATCTAACCAGATGTGCCAAGATCTGATCAAATCTACTGAGATCTGAACAGATCTAATCTGATCTTTTGAACCAGATCTGACCAAAAATCAGATCTACTCAGATCTATTTAGATCTGAATAGATCTAATGATTTTTTCCTGGGTCGCCTCTACGTCGCTTCTTCGTCTATTCGCCTTGTATCCACGTCTCCCTTTTCTCCACCTCGCTTCCATGGAGATGCGACGTGGACATCGGTGGGTGTGCTGTTAGGGTTATTCGTATAGTTAGTTATGACTTCATTTGGTATCTTTTCTGGGTGATCCTATTCACCCGGTTTTACGGTACTGCAGCTAATTTCTATACCCACCATAGTGAATTATTTTTTGTATGTTGATAAAGACTTGTATCAGGCCAAAATTTCGGAGTGATAAATTCAACTCTTCGCTTGACAACCACAGAAGTTTCCGCTTTTTTTTTCAAAAAAAAAGCTATTCGAGCAATAACTTCACTCGATTGATGCTCACCCTAACCACCCAAGCAGCACAAATCTCTCAAAGATAACATTTATGTCATCTTTGAGAGCAACTAGCTCTGCAAGAAAACGTATATGTTATCCCTAACAGCACACCCACCCCTTCCGGGTGAAGAAACGGAGAAGCAACGTAGAAGCGACGGAGAAATGTCCGGCGATCGGTGGTGGTGCTGTACGGGATATTTGAGAGCTTTGTGCTGTCTGGACATTCTCTTCGAGAATCAGACGGAGGAGAAAGGAAAGATATCTTTCAAATACCACGAAATGGGTGTTGAGTTTTTTCTTTACTAATGGGAAATTCATTTATAGCAAACTTTGCTATGAACAGATATGCATTTTTCAGTTCATCATAGTACAAAAACTTATTCTAGATGAAATTCCCATTTATTATACAAAATGTTTATGTTCTCGCAGCACAGCAGTTCGAAAAGAATTCTAGAGAATACATATGGAATTCTTCGAACCCTAGTTGTAGTCTTCATAAATTCTTTCTGATTTCCCTGGTGAAAATGGAAGCGGAAAGGAGGAGTAAACAAAGCGTATGTTAAAGGGTAACCGAAACGTTAATGAAAAGTATATGGAGCTTGAATGGGAGGGATACAAAGAGTATATCGATACCCACGTTCTAAAACGTCGTATCCCACAAAATTTGAGAAATGCATCTTTTTGCATAAACGATATTATAGTCATCCTCCCCTCCCCGTGGATGATTGCGGGTCTTCCAGGGGGATATTCATGATACCTGTCCTTGATATCCTTTTTTTCCATCCCTGGTAGTATCTGCTCCCTTTACGTGGTGGGGAGGATAAGTATCTCAGAGTTGGATCTTTTTTTTAAGTGGAATGAACTACTCAAGAGAAAGAATACAAACTGAGAGAAACGAAATCATCCTAATGCCAGAAACATCGGCAAAAACGGAAGGAAAGCAAGGGGAAACTACCTTCCTTGACATGTTTCAATACTTCCCGAGGAAACGAAACCTTTTCCTAACCTGGAATATTATGTAACAAAAACAAACGAACAAATTAATAAATACATGATGGCGCTCTTTCAGGTAAAATATTCCGGAGGTAAACTAGTCTCCCGTTCGGATCTTCGGGTGGAGGCTGCTCGAGGAAGCTTCATCAGCAAAGAACGAAAACCGAAGAATAGATAGGGAAAAGAAACGCTTCTTCGAGTCGGAGCGTGGAATGTTAGATCACTGAGGCAAGCGGGAAAATTAGAAAATTTGAAATTAGAAATGAATAGGTTGAATATAGACGTAATGGGGATTAGCGAAATGAGATGGCCACAAGAGAGCGATTTCTGGAGTGGGGATTATAGAATAATTCATACAGGATCAAAGAACGGTCAAGCAGGTGTAGGAATTGTAATGCATAAAAGAGTAGGAAATAGAATAGAAAATTATTTGCAACATAATGAACGGGTGATGATGGTTAGAATCAGAACAAAACCGGTAGACACAGTCATAGTCCAAGTATACATGCCCACATCTGCATATTCGGAGGAAGATATTGAAAAAACGTACGAAGAAATAGAAGAAGTGATAGAATTCGTGAAGGGAGAAGAGAATTTGATAGTGATGGGGGATTGGAATGCGGTAGTAGGACAAGGAAAAGAGGACAACATTATATGAGATTTCGCGTTAAGGAGGAGGAACGATAGAGGACACCGTTTAGTCGAATTTTGTGAAAATCATAAGATGGTTATCACAAACACTTTATTTGAAAATCATCCAAGAAGAATCTACACTTGGAAAATGCCAGGAGATACAGCAGGATACCATATCGATTACATATTAGTGAAACAAAGATTTAGAAACCAAGTGAAAAACTGTAAAACTTATCCTAGTGCAGATATAGATAGTGATCATAATATGTTGATGATGAAATGTTCTCTGAGATTCAAATCTATGAAGAAGAAAAGTAAAATTCCGAAAAGATGGAATGTGAAGAACCTCAAGCAAAAACAAACACATGAGGCATTCGAGAAAATGTTGGATGAAAAATTGGGAGATCAAAAAGGAAAAGACTTGGGAATAGAGAGGAGATGGACAAAGATGAAGGGGAATATAAGAGAATGTGCGGATAAGATTTTGAAGAATAATGGAGTAGAACCTAAAAACCCATGGATAACGGGAGAAATTTTAGAATTGATAAATGAAAGAAGAAAATACAAGAATAATGATAGCCAAGAAGGCCAGCAACGATACAAATCCTTGAGAAATAAAATAATAAGAGAATCAAGGAAAGCAAAAGAACAGTGGTTAGAAGAGAAATGCCAGGAAATAGAAATGAGATTGCATTTAGGAAAAATAGATGAAGCATATAGGATTATTGAAAGATTTTTCGGACAAATGAAATCTAGAAGCAATAAGATTAGAAACTATCTAGGACGACAATTGATAAAAACGGAAGAGAAAATAGAACAGTGGATCAATCATTCGGAAGACTTGTATAGAGGAAAAGATGATATAGTACTTTTAGAGAAGGAGGAGGATGTAGATGAGGAAGAATTGGGAGATTCGATATTGAGATCAGAATTCGACAAGGCTTTGAAAGAATTGAAAAATAATAAAGCGCCAGGCATAGATGGCATAAGTGCGGACCTTATAAAAGCCTCCAGTGAAAGAACTCGCGACGCACTGTTTGAATTGATTAGAGATATGTACGAAAAAGGAGAAGTACCGGGAGATTTCCAAAAGAATAAAATTGTCGCTATCCCGAAAAAACAAGGGGCAGACAAGTGCGAGAACTACAGAACGATCAGTTTAACTTCACATGCTTCGAAAATACTGACCAAAATTATATACAGGAGGATGGAAAATAAAATAGAGAGTAGATTGGCAGAAGATCAGTTTGGTTTCAGAAAAAATAGGGGAATAGCAATTTTAGCACTTAGGGCAGTAATAGAGAAAAAGATAGAGCTGAAGAAATCTGTGTACATAGGTTTTGTGGATATACAAAAGGCTTTCGATAATGTGGGCTGGGAGAAGATGTTTGCGATCCTGAAGAAGGTGGGAATGAATTATGAAGATAGAAGAATAATATACGAATTATATAAGAATCAAAGTGCAATAATAGACATAGAGGGTCAAGAAGGGGAAGCACAAATAAGAAGAGGGGTGAGACAAGGATGCTCATTATCGCCACTGATTTTCAATTTATATATAGAAGAAGCAATGAACGAAGTGAAGGAGGAAATTCAATCGAAATTACAGATTCAGGGAGAAAATATAAGTATGTTGAGATTCGCGGATGACATAGCTATACTTGCCACGAGTAGTACTGAGTTAGAAAATATTCTCAACACTATGAGAACAATATTATTGGAAAACCATTGTATGAATATAAATAAAGACAAAACAAAATTCATGATGTGTACAGCAGCGAAAACAGCTAGAAGAACGAGAATCAAAATAGATACCGAGACAATTGAACAGGTGAAAGAATTCAAATATCTAGGAAGCATAATTACAGAAAACGGCAAACGCGAAGGAAATATAAGAGCAAGAATAGCACAAGGGAAACAGGCTTTTTACCAGAAGAAACAGTCATTATGCTCAAGAAATATAAGCTTGGAAGTAAGGAAGAAATTCTTGAAAAGTTACGTTTGGAGCACAGCATTATATGGTTGCGAAACTTGGAAAATGGGGAAAACTGATCAACGAAGACTTGAAGCTTTTGAAATGTGATGTTATAGGAGGATGCTCAGAATAAAATGGATAGACAAAGTCAAAAATGAAGAAGTACTCGAGCAGATAAATGAAGAAAGAAATCTTTTGAAACACATCGTGAAAAGGAGAAGCAATCTTATAGGACACACATTACGGCATGAGAGTTTATTGAAAACAATATTGGAAGGGAAAATGAATGGTAAAACTGGTAAAGGTAGACCTAGAGCAAGTTATATGAAGCAAATCGTACAAGACAAGGGATGTAGTAGATATGTAGGAATTAAACGTTTGGTGGATAATAGACAGGGGTGGAGGGTTTCATCAAACCAGTTGTAAGACTGATTACTTCATGATGATGATGATGATGTTTCAAAACCTTACTCTCGCGAATCCTGACGAGAACAAGGATTTAGAATATAAGCCGTCTCCTGACTACTTTTTTCCCAAATTACGACCACACCAAAAAATTCCCAAAAAATAACAAAAAACATCGGTGACTTTGAATCTGCTAAGGAAAGAAAAGTCTGAGTAAGGTAGGAGACCCTCTACCCGATTAGGGACTAGAAGCCGATCATTTTCATTATTACATGAATTTACGAAGTAATTCAGCTAGAAGTTTCAAATGAAAAAGTTAATTTTCGATCCATTGATTACGAAAAATGTTTTGGTTGCAGAGTTTTTGCACAACTAAACCACAAAAACCTAGAATATAAAAACTGATCGGGTATAGGGTCTCTTACCTTACATACATACGGAAATATACATAGTTTGCAGAACGATTATTCGTTGGACAAAGTGAAGAAAGCAACAGTAAGTGAAAATTGCGTTATTCATATGTCTTAATGGAAGGTCGTCAAGGGAAGGGAATTGTTTATCTGTGCATTGACAGTATCCTAATCTTAACCAAAACATTATTTTCGCGTCTTTGATTTTCGTTTTTTTTCTGCAAATCTGTGAGCAGAATTGTGATCTCTATACTAGGAATATTTTATAATTACCACAACCACGATGAATCGTCTTTTAATCCAACCTGGAAACTGTATCGTACAATGTTTGAAGTGGAATTGTGAAAGAGTCATCCTTCCAATCACATATCAGAGACCCTCCATCAGCATCGTCTCAAGTAAGTTTGTGTATCCAACAATTCTCATTCGTTTCACGTTCACACATCAGTACAGTTATGAACAGGTTTGAGTTTTTCCTTTCTTTCCAGGTATTTCGATTTTGCGTTGTTGTGTTTTTAATTACTGGAACATGATTATTTATACTTATACAATGATCGTAGATCATAATAAAATTTCTTCTCGCGAATCATCGCGATTTTGCGAAGTATGTATTGAAATGTGTATGAAATAGTTTTCATGAGATCCGAGGATGAGATTGATTTTGAGTTGATTTATTGAAAGAAAATTCGACAAATTTGATGATTCCTATCGAGAGAGGGAATGTTTATGAACATCTGTTCAATAAAATTGTGTATCTTGCGATATCTGTTCAATGGGTTTTAGATGAGTTTCAGATTAATTCTTGTCCAAAAGTCGTCTAAAGAATATCTTTAACATGTCTTATATCTAAAAATTGTCATGAAGACATCTTTTAGACGAGTTTTAGATGAGAAGTAGTCTAAAACTTATCTGAAGGTGTTGTGCAAGAGATCTAAAACCTGTCTAAAAGATATCGCGACACGCGCAATACTTACAGAGTGAGGAAAGTTTATCTATATTACACGGAGAGAAATTGATACTAATGGTTAGAATACGTGGACAAGTATCCAGATTGTACAAATTTATTCTCGTCCCTAGTATCCATATGCTAAGGGGTATAATATATTTAATACTCCTTAGCATATGGATACTAAGGACAAGAATAAATTTGTACAATCTGGATACTTGTTCTCGTATACTAACCACTAGTAAATTTCTTATACCCATTAGTATCTATTTCTCTCCGTGTATATACCATAGATCACATCGGTTCAATTATCTCTAATTAATTGCAGAATGTGGAACCGCAACAGCAGCAACGGAGGCGGCAACGGATCCCAAAGTGAGGCGCGAAGGATCGGTAAACCTGTTTGATTCCAACGAAATGTTGATGGAACCTCTGGAAGTATCGGATTCAGAAATAACACCACGGTCGCAAATGGCAATAGACAAAGCAGCACCACTTCCGTTCGAAGATATCCCGGGACCTGCGATATTGAAATTATGGGAGAAATATTGGAAATACGTGCCCTTGCTCGGTACGCAAGTGTTTCGCAGTCTGCTAATCAACAGATATACCGAGGGTACGATCTGTTAGAGATTGAATGATTCGATGATATTCGAATATTCGTATCAGCCCTCACGAACACTGGAAGAATTTTATTTGAAAAATTACCGTAAAATTTTGCTGATGAAGGGACAAGTGCGAATTCCTACAAAAATTACAATCATTTTTACAGACTACACAATAATTTATTGAGAAATTTTCATTTGTTCCTCGGTTACTAGAATTTCACGGTAATTTTTATAAAAAAAATGGTTCCAGTGAAGAAATACAGTACACATGAATACACGGTACAAAATTTAGTCACCGATCATCATTGGATGTATTATTTGTGTACAGTTTGCCAACAATGTATCCGATCATTCTTAAAGAGCACAAATTTTTTATTGTCTCAAAGATTCCCACTGGATGTCTTAAAGATGTTTTATGAAACCCTCCGTACAGTACGCGGACATTTCTCCGTCGCCTCCACGTCGCTTCTCTGTTCTTTCCACCTTGTATCCACGTCTCCCTTTCTTCCACCTCGCCTCCACGGAGATGCGACGTGGACATCGGTGGATGTGCTGTGTGGGCCTTTTCACTGTTTTTGAGATGTCTTTAAGATATCTTCGGTTAAGAAATCTGAAAGATGTCTGCAGATCTCTTTTAGATGTCTTTTGGGTTACTTACTGAAGATATGTTAAAGACAGTGAAAACTTTTGCATAAGACATCTTCAAGGTATCCAGTAGAAATCTTTTAGACAATGACAAATTTTTGCTTGTCTGGGTTCTTGTTGGAATTTTGAGAAAAATTTTTCCACAGTACACAATATAGCAGGTGTTGAGTCATAGTGAATGGTAAATACTAAATCACTTATTAATTCTCCTATTTTGAAGAAAAATTTTGCATAATATCGAAAGATATCTTTCAGAAGTCCAAAGTCTTTCTTATTCATGAAGTAAATTCTTTGATAAATATTTCAGACTTCAAGATATCTTTCAGAGTTCTGGAAGAAGTCTTAGAGTTTCCTGAACATTTTATCAAAGTAGTTTTAGAGTGATTTGCGTTTATTCATATATTATAGTTTGTTGATATAATTCACAACAAAAATGCTTACATACCCACACAGCAAAAATAGTTCTGACAGAATTCTTTAAGAATCCCACATGAATTCTTGAAGAATGCCATAACTCATCCGAAAGAATTCAAAAAGAATTCTCAAAGAATCCCCGGAATGTCAGTTCAGAATGAATCGCTGGGGGAATTCTTTCTGTCGTCCAAAAGAATTCTTAGAGAATCCCAAAACAGTTCGCAAAGAGGTCTTGAAGAATTCATAAAGAATTCTACAAGATTTCATGAAGAATTCTCCAAAAGTTCATTAAGAATTCTATATGTGCTTTTCAAAAAATTTGAATAATTCATGGAAACACTCCAAAAACTCTTCAAACCGTTCACCCGAGCATCCTGGGATATTGTAGAAGAGTTGAAAGAATTCGTTACAAATTCATTGAAAAGTTCAAAGTGAGTAATTCTAATCGACCTGAAAAAGATTCAACACAAATCCATAACAATATCGAAGGATGTTATGGAACAGACATTCGGATACTGGTGTATGTATATTTAGTCACTCTCCGACCTTACAGTGAGGTGTCTCCATGTATGTGCAAGATTTCATTGCTTGATCTCAGTTAACAGAAAGAAAACAGCGTCTCAGCGAAGGAATTGCAGAAATGTTTTCAAGGGCCATATTTTGATTTTACCAGACTATTTCTAAATACATTGAAATGTGATCAACCATTAGCAGTGTAAAGGACATGTAAAAAAATTGAGAGTATTTTTATCGGGTAATGTGAAGCATTAAATGTATTTTATAACTTGACGCAAGGTACATTTAGAATTGATTTCATACAAAACTATTTGCTAATAAATTCTGAAATTCTTTATACAATAAAACATTCCATTATAAATCGCTGTAACATTTCAATCAAGTCAAGTTTCAGCAAGTTGATGGAAATGAATTTGAAAAATTAGGAAACTTATAAACAGAGATGGGCATCCTCAATCACTTTTTGTACTCAAGGTACTTTTTTCCTGTCAAGTACTTTTATATTTCTATGAAATAAATAGAAATTTTCAACATTAACTTAAAAAGTACTTGATAAGACTTCTTTTTGAATTCTTCACAGAGCTTTTTTAGGAGTTCTTTTGGACGATAAAAAGAACTCCCCCAGCGATTCATTCTGAACTGACATTCCGGGGATTCTTTGAGAATACCTTCCGAATCATTATGAATACTTCATGAACTCTTTTCTGAGCTCTTTAAGAACTCATTTAGAATTCTTTACGATATGATTGGATTCTTTATGAATTCTTTAAGAACTCTTATCAAAGAATTCATATTGAATTCTTTTTATGGAGTTCTTTGCGAATCCATATGGAACTGTGGCGCTGTGTGGGTACTTTTGTTTGAAATTGCGGTCATTGATAAATGGATTATGATTTATTAATATGCCTGATTGTGCACCTAATTGAAAGTTCTTATTGATCGGTTTGAAGAATTCTATCTGATTTGAATCGGTTTCTAGAACCTGCGGTTAAATATTTCCCTTCCCAGTGAACACTCTCAAGAGGAAGAGATCTTTAAGAACTCTTTTGAAGGAGCTCTGTCAATGATATCTGGATGGTATCATTTTTCTGAGATCTCAGAAAAAAATCCTCTCAAAGAGTTCGTTTGGATATCATTCTGATATCTTTATGTTAACCTTCTGAAAGGTCTATCTGACCTCTTACACATATTTAGGAAATCTTTAAGAGCTCCGGATAATAACATATCGTTCACTGGGTTGGTTAAAAGAATCCATTGAATTTGAGGAATGAAATTTCATGAGATTTGATCAGAACATTGTCCGAGATTCAATGAGATTTAGCGAGATTCGATCAGATTCATATTGAAAGAATTCATTCTTCTGACCAAATCTCATTGAAAAATCGTTTGATGAGATTCCATCAGAATATTGTTCGAGATTCAATGGAATCAATCAGATTTCGCGAGAACCAATGGATTTTTTTAACCAACGTCAGTCAAATGACGTTAGAAAATACACCGGTGAAAATCTCGTGGTTGCAAAAACGGTCCAATCAAACATTGAGTTCAAAATCAAAATAAAAAATCATCAAATTGAATTTATATATGTTTGATCTCAATAATTAACAAAAATTTTGAGTTGGCCGTTTGTGCAATGCACGTGTGATAAAAATACAACAGATTTTCTTCCAGTTATACATTTTTTCCAGTGTTTGATTTATCTTATAGAAACTTTAAGGATTGTTGAAAAATTCATACATGCTCCTGACCAAAATTCCTAGGATAAAATATCGGGCGAAGTCAAACAAAAATTATCTAACAGACTTTAACAGATAGTTTACGCAAGATAAATCTTATTCAAGACTTTCGTTTGTAAAAGTCTAAGTTTTTTTTTTCTTTCAAGGACAAAACTTCATTATCTTCATTTGTTGATTACTAGTTGAGTGATTTATTTTCAGGCCGTTTGTCTTGGAATCGTAATGTTACTCCAATGAAATATTTGTTCGATAAATACGGTGCTATTGTACGAATTAATGGACCTATTCTTGGAAACATTGTAATGATTCATAGGTGAGTAAGGACTTGTTGACATTTTTACGATAATGAAATGATCCCAATAAATAAAATGATTGCTATCACCCTCGGAACAAATTCAGTTTTACCATCAAGAAATCATTTTTTCTCGAGCCGAATTGATTGCAGCAAAGATAATATTCAGCTTTCATAACATTACACTGTAAAAAATGTGCGGAGTTTTCCTTCGCACTGTTGGTGGATTTCATCCCCTCATCGTGGGGAAAATGCTTTTCCATAAAAAATGAGGGATTTTTCCACCACTTGGAGGAATTATTTTGTTTTTTGGGTGTTAAATCCTCTGCAAATGGAAGGAAAGTGCACCAAATTATGGTGAAAAATTTCCCATCTATGGAGGAACTTTGCTGCCACCAGTTTTTGGGGGAAAATTCCACAATCATTTTTCATAGTGTAATGTAAAAAAATGCTCATTTGATTATTTTTCAGGATTTTTATTACTTTTGAACTTCACTATATTCTTTGATAAAGATTTCGCAGGAGAGATTTCGTTTTATCACGCATGGTTTCGTACAGTATGATTCATTTTTGAAGAAACAAAAATTGGAAATTGTTGTATTCGATTTGATTATCCTTTAAGAAAATTTACTTCATTCTGATCCAAACGTTCCATTCCTCCTCTAGTTTTTTGGAGGAAAAAAATGAAGCGTGCGTAGGATATCCAGGATTCGTGATGATAGCGCCATTATTATATGAATTCATTCTTTTTTCAGACCGGAACATATGTTTCAAGTACTGAAACAAGAAAGTGACACTCCTACTCGAAGCGGGATCGATATTCTTGATCAATATCGACTTCATCATCGAAAATATAGACTCAAAGGACCATTCTCCATGTAAATATAGCCAAAGACTATTGTAAACGGGATTACAGATTATAATTTGAAGAATATAACAAATAACATGTGTTGTTGCGATGAATTCTAGGCAAGCCACTGAATGGTTGAGTTTGAGAAGGAAGTTCGATGCACCTTTCAATCAGATCCTCGCAAGTTATTCTGGACAATTAGAAATGATTTGCGATAATCTATGTGATCAAATCCGTAAAATACGAAACAGACAGGACGAGGTTGGTGCACAAATGATGTTCATATTCCAGGTTTTCCCTTGGGTGCTGTTTTTATGGCCTCAATACATATTTTTGTCAAGTTCTTTTGGAACATTAAGAAGTATTTTGAAGATGTTTGACATATGTTTTATACCCCGATAAGAAAAATTTGATCAAAATGACGTAAGAATCCATGTGGTCTTCTTTCCACGTTTTTTAAGTAATCAAGTAAATCGAGAAGCCCACCCTGCCCACCACATAATAAACCAACAAACTCTGGGTGGATTAAAAGTCAAAAGTACATGACGAATCACGATGAATGTCAACATAGTGGAAAAATCCTGATTAGAACCTATACAAGGCAATTTGATTGAAAAATAAATTCCGAATTAACGGATGGGAGAGAATAGGGACGGGAATCAGATACCCGCAATTTTTTTATTCACAATTACTGAGGCTCAATGAGTGTGCATTTTAAATGAGACTCATTTGAATAAAGAGCAACTTTGGAATGATGAATCACTACCCAGTAAACACACGCACGTTTTAAAAACGTCAAAAACAGTCAATAACCACACGTTGTGAATTAGTAATATTCTTGCGTTGATTCAACGTAAAAATGTCGCGGCAGATCACGTGTTTTTCAACCATAAAATAATGTCATATCAACGGTTTGAACGTCGTTTAAAAGACGTCAACTATTGACGTGTCCTAATGATGGTTCTGAAACGCGAATTGAATCCAACAAATTTTTTCTTGAAAACTTTTCATTCAATATCGAGAATAATAGTATTTCTGAGTATGACAGAATTTGGAAAGTTTGCCACACTATTTACTATCTTGCTGTTTGTTGAAATTTTAACCATTGTTCGATTTCGTTCGACATTTCCAGCAAAATATCTTCAATTGAAGTTCAAACACAAGGTGTTATGAACACATTTTAAACGTGTGATTCAAACCCGTTCAAAACACGTTTTTTGAGAACGTCGTTTGATGGTTATTTTTGAATATTACTTTAAATTACACGTTATCGAAACGTAATATCTGGTCGTCTATTTCCCTATCAAATTTCAACTAAGAATCAACGTTATGAAATCAACGACTAACGTCCATTTGACAGTCTAACGTTCTTTTAACGTTGAAATAACGCGTGTGTGTTTATTGAGTAACCCATACAGCACCACAGATTTCAGTGATGTCTCATTTATATTTCAATCTTACACCTTCATTAGATTCAAGCATACTTTCACAGAAATATGTCAAAAATTTGTCAATTGAAATGTTACCTACTTGCAATGTCTCAAATATATTACGAGAGAAACATTACAACGAAATATTTTATAAATATTCTTGAAAAGCTGCAGAAATGATTTAGAAATATTGCATTGAAGTGTGAGATTAGTGGACATTGCAATATTTCTGAAGAGACTCACAAACCTCAGCGTGACATACATCAATGTCATAGAAATATTTCAATGTTTCAAATGTTAGATTTCTGCAATCTCAATGAAATCTTCGGTGCTATATGGGAATGTGAAACCAGAACATTCTGTAAAAAAATTTTCGGATGTGGAATTCGCATTCATCCTGTTCAAATTTTCTTAATTGATAAGATAATAATAACAATAAATAAGATCTTTTGACGCAGCCCCTGTTTAAAATTCCGGGAATGTTCGGAAAGGTTTGGTAAGAAATTGAGACAAAAATCGTTTTTTTCCCGACCTTTTTAATAGGCATTCTAGCCAAAACGATTTCATAATTTTCCAAAATTCCTCATGAAGCCTCAATTTCCAGAGAAATTATGACAAAATTCTCATAATTTCTTTGAGATTGGATGAGGAATTGATTATGAAAAATCATAAAATCCCCTGGTTGAAAGAATCTTTTAATTCTCGCCAAATCTCATTGAATCTCGGACAATGTTCTGATTGAATCTCATCTGGCGATTTGCCAATGAGATTTGGTCAGATGAATAAATTTTCAGCTAGGTTAGGAAAAAAATTCCAGAAAAGGTAGAGTTTGCGTTGCCAGAAGTTTTTTTTGAAAACATATTTTGTTAGCATACAATATTCCAAACTTGATCCTCCTGCATTCCATAAGACATCTTCTAGAATGAATAACCGGGATCTCAAGTATTGAGTGTCTTCAATTCACGTTTGTAGGTTCCAAGCAACTTCAGCGACGTACTTCTCCGTTGGGAGATGGAATCATTTTGCGTCCTGATGTTTAACAAACATTTAGGTTTTTTGCACAACAATAATCCAGATTCTACTTTTGAATCAACAAAAATAATTGACGCGCTAAACACAGCTCATAAATATCTCAGTCTGTGTGAAACTGGTTTTCAAGTATGGCGATTCTTCGAGACCCCGTTTGCAAAAAGGTTATTCGCTTCATGTGACGTGCTTGACGGGTAAGGTTATTAGGTTGTCCCGAGTAATTCTTGTTTGTGAGCTAAGTTTCATTTCATTCCATTTTCAGTTTGATTGGGAAATGTATTGGGCAGATTCAATACGAATCAAACCATCAAACTTCAGGATCGATCGAAGGAGCCAGAGCGAATGAAAACAGTTCCCCGATCTTAAGCAAATTATTGCTAAGCCAAAATTTACATCCAGATGATATTTCCACAGTACTGCTCGATATGATGATTTTAGGTGTTTTAGCGGTAAACAAAACTGATTGGAATGATTTATGATTGTTTTTGGTTCTAGTTCTATTCAAGGTGATCCAAAACGACCGAACACCGTTTTGCATGCGAATTCCCAACAAACACCCAAGGTCTTGCAGACATCTACAACATTTTTTTAGGAAGATATCTTTCGGATACATCGAAAAGATGCTTTTTAGATATCCAGCTGACATCACAAAAGAGATATCTTCAAGATATGTCTAAATGATATCTTTGAGATATCTTCAAGAAATGTCAGGAACATGTCTTTGAGGCATTTTTGAAAGACATCTTTTATATGTCGAATCAGCAAAGTCTAAAAGACATCCTGAAAGAGTTTCTGAATGTCTGTTACACATCTTAAGAATCGTCTAAGTAAGAAGCGTAAAAGTCACGCCATATTCTTTTTTCAGAACTTATTAGTGATTCTTTTGTACTGTCTGGATCTCAAAGAGATCTAAAACGCATCTTAGAAAAATCAAAAAAATATCTTGCGGCATATCTCAAAACAATCGAAAAAATCCCATGATCTTGAGACATCTTTTAGATACTAATAGATATCTTTTTGTTTATTGGGTTCTCAATGAAATTTTGAATTAATTTTTGTCTTTGGTGAATTTTGATTTGAGCTCTTAATTTTGAAATGTGAAAAATCACTTTACAATGTTTCGAAAAAATCGAATATCTTGACGATACTTCATCTTGAACCTGTACACGAAGAAGAATCAAGGAGTATATTTTACTCCATACAACTACTCAACATTTTTTTGGAAGCTTCTACGGTATTTTCAGTGTGGCTTACTCTTGACGAAGTAAATCTTTCTGGAACATTGGTAAAAAGTATTCCAATAGAGTTACTTCTATTCCGAAAATAGTCATCCACATACCGACTGGGTGCTAGAGTACGTAAGAGCTACCTTCATTGGAATAGCAGTTACTCCTCATTTTTCTTCGTGTGGATCTACATTGCAAAGAATGTGAGATAATTTTTTCACCAAAAAAACATTCTCCTAAGATCTCCCCCTCACTTTGCGGTACTGTTCTGTCTTTTAGGTATAGAATCACGATAGAGGGAGGAAGAAACCACCAAATCATAGTAAAAAGTTCCCCAACCATGTGAAACTTTGCTGCTACCATTTTTTTGGGGAGAGAGGGGGGATTTTGAATAAAATTTTTTACGGAGCAATATTGTTCGCTAAGTGAAATTAAGACGCATCTATGAGAAAAAAAGCGAAACAATCTATCGGTCTTGGATCCTGAAGTTATACTTCATTTCGACATTTTTACTGTGAAGAAAATTCTTCTGAAATTTCAAGGAATGCACTGTAAAAAACTTTTCTGAAAATCCAGACCGGTTCTGTAATTTTTCACAGCAATAAGTAGGTGGATTATCAGAAATGTCATCTAAATATTCAGATGTATTCTTGAAATTTATTCATATTGTGCTTCATTTTCAAAATAAATCTGAATATCCAGAAGAATTTTCTGATAATTCACAACTATTGCAGTGAAAAATTACCAAAACGATCCAAATTAAAAAAAAAATTATGTACAATGTAGGACAGTAATTTTTTGCAGTCACTCCCTGCTGAATTATCAGAAAAATTTTTTTGAATTTGAAGGAACTTGGTTGAATTGTTAGAAGGTGTCCCGATAATTTTGTTGAAGTTTCTTGAAATTCAGTATAATTTATTTTCTAAAAATTCAGAAGGAACTCGCTGTAACACAATAACAGTCATACCCCAGTAGAAATTTTGGATGTGAAAATACCAGGGCCTGACGAGGCATGCCTGATTTCCTATCAGGTCCTCATCAGGTTTCGTTACGGTTTTCCCTATTTCGCTCGATGATTTTATGGAAATCTCATCCGAACCCTACTGTAACCCGGCGTTACAACCCTATTTGAATCCTATTAGGGAAATCAGATAAGTCCCTTGTAAGGGCCCCCCGTACAGCACCGGACATTTCTACGTTGCTTCTACGTTGCCTCCACGTGGAGTCCACGGAGATGCGACGTGGAAATCGGTGGATGTGCTGTTAGGACTCATAAGATGTTTATCCTAACTTGATATGGACCTTATTAGAAATAGGGAATGCCTGATCAAATTCCTTCTAGGTTAATTACTGAATTGTCAAGAAGAATTTCTTTGAAGTGAAAATTTCGAATTGCTATGATTTCATAACGAAGACCGATTGGTTTCATTTTTCATCAGAGATACACACTGATCTGACTTAGCGAATGACAAGATATCTGGTGTTTTTGAGAAATTTTTAAACGGTAACATTGTCAAATTTGAGAATCAGATAAAAATTGTCCGCAGAGAAATTGCATTTAAAATTTCATAGGAAATCTTTGTGTGGAATAGTATTTGAACGTTTTGGATCATGCTATTGAAGTCGCTAAAATTTTATAAATTTGTATTTCGTACCGTAAAATTCTACCTTTTGTGTATAAAATTGTGTTCCTTAATTTTAGGTCACAAACACTGCAGCATTCTTTTTATATTTCTTGGCAAGAAATCCAAGAATACAAAAAACACTGTACAGTGAAGTTACTTCGAATTCCACTAGAGATTCCTTGACTTACGCTAATTTGAAGAATATGAAGTATTTGAAGGCGTGTTTACAAGAAACTTTGAGGTAAATTTCATCTACTTTCCCCATCGGAATATGAATGCTTGGCGGTTTCTCTCGGTGGATTAATCCTTTCGCATTTTTATTGCAACTACAGGGTTCACAGTCATGGAATTTCTTTGTTTTTTTCATTGGTGTTACCATTCAACAGAAATCCTGAATTAGAAAATATGAAACGTATCAGAAATTTAGACATTCAGAATGTAGCTGATAACGCTTCTGCATAGGTTTGATGAGTTGCGTAGCTTGATCTCGACGCCTTGTTGCAGATAATTCGCTTCACTTACAAGGCATCCAGATCTCGTATGATTGCCTAATGTAAAGGCGTTCAACTTTAACATAGAATCAAATATACAGAAGAATGGTATAAATGGACGAAGGTTTCTGGTGAGAAGTTCACAAATTCATCGGGAATTAGAGTTATATTGTGATGTATGAAATTATTCTTCCGGAAAGATCTTTGAAAGTCTTGTACCTTATTGAATTCTTATCATCAACTTTAGGATTTCTAAAGATTTTTCCTGGAAGATAATATTATATGACACAATACAATGGCCCTGCCCAATAAATCACGAGACTTTTCAGCTGAAACTTTTTTTGTATAGGGAGTTTATGACGGTTAAGGGGACTAGAGCATGGGGAAGTGCAGGAGGGGAAATGTCGAATTTTGCGCGAACTTTTCTCCGAAGGTACGAAATTAATCCGAATTTTAATTGAATGATAATGAATGATGTACTTGGGATTACGCATCCCCCCCCCCCTTCCTTTGAATTTCCCAATAATTTCTGAAGACTAAAAAATATCATTGTGAAATTGCAACTATTCTAAACGTCAACAAATTTTACAATTTTATTTTTTAGTCTCCAGAAATGATTGGGAAATTCAAAGGGGGTGGCAATGCGCAATCCCAGGTACGTAATTCATTATTATTCAATTCAAATTTGTGTTAATTACGTACTTTTTGGGAAAAGTTCGCGCAAAATTCAACTTTTCCCCTCTCTCACTCTCCCATGCTGTAGTCCCCTTAAATTATGATATTGTTACGGAAAGAATTATGCATATTAAATTCTTATTGACACTTAAAATCTTTGGATTCATTTTCTAACGTTTCATGACATTCATAGTGATTCTGGAATGATCAATTCTCACGACGATCATACGGTTCTCCTTCAGTTGGTTGAACCATTTCTCCATTAGTTAATTCCTGGTGAAAAATCAAATGTTGAGCAAACATCAACTGAAAAACAACTTTCGTCTCTCAGAGAGAAAAGTTGAATTTTTATTTCTTTTCGGTCGAAAACTGTCCAAAATCAACAACAAACTGAAAAAAATCGAAAATTCACGACGGTCATTCTTGGTCAAATTTCGGTTAAACTGAATTCACTAGGGATTTTTAGGTTCAATAAGTTTTATTCATCCTGAATGTATACCTCATCATCAGTCAAAACAGCATAAAAATTATATTTTTAGATCTAAAAATAAATTAACGTGTTGACAAGAAGAGATGATTCTCCAGACCTTGAATGTACCTTGAATATTGTGTTTGAGGGAAAGTGCTGTCGTTTGTTTCTGAAGAGAACACAAAAAGTCTGCCAATTGACACATGGGCTTCTTCGTTTGTGTTGAAAAAAAATACATGTTTTCTTTCCCTCTCCCGTTTTTCTTAGAGAATTGGATTGAAATTTATATAGGACTGGGATCCACACTGCATAAAGCTGTGGTGAAAATTTCATGAAAATTGGATGATAGGAAGGGAAGTTATCCGCATGTTAACGTGGAAAATGTTAATTCGTTTTCCAACATCACTGGGGAATATTTATAGTTTCATCACTTTCGTGGCGAAATATAGGAAACCATATAATCGTCATGGATAAAAGGAGATTAAATTAAGGGATATAAAATACGAATTTTCAAAACACATGTTACAGATTACGTCCAGCCTTCCCATACATTACTAGGATGATTCCGAAAACCATCACACTTCACGGATATACCATACCAGAAGGGGTGAGAGAATGAAAACAAATAACGAGGAACATTGGTACCATGCTGGAAAAATCATATTAATATAATTTTATTTATAATTTCAAAGACGTACATGATCATGGCTACACAATTGGCTGCACGGAAAGAAGAAAACTTCGAAAATCCAGATAAATTTGATCCGTCGAGGTGGTTAAATGCAGATCAAACTTTGGATAATTCTTTCCAAGAATATGGTTGCTTGAGTTTTGGATATGGTTTGCGATCTTGTATCGGAAAAAATATAGCGGAAATGCAAGTGATGATGTTGATCGCTAAGGTGAGATTTTAGGATGAAGATTTCATTTTTAGTTGTTTAATGTTAAATTGAGCGAAGACAAGCCAAATTGCATCAAAGGAGCGCAGTCCATAAAATCTATTTCCGGTCCTAAAATGCCAATGGAACATGACAATATTGAATGTTCATTTCTCTGATGGGTTACTTAGAAAATCGATAGACATTAGTTGTATGTCCGAAATTTGGAACAGAGGGTCATCGGTTGGGTAAAAATTGCACAAGTCCCTAGTAGAAATTTTGGACGGAAAAATACCACGGTCTGACGAGGCATGCCTGATTTCCTATCAGGTCCTCATCAGGTATCGTTACGGTTTGCCCTATTTCTCTCGATTTTATGGAAATCTCATCCGAACCCTACTGTACCCCTGCGTTACAATTCTATTTGAATCCTATTAGGGAAATCAGATAAGTCCCTTGTAAGGGCCTCATAAGATTTTCCTGGTTCACGGTTTCCGGATTCCAACCTGATCAGGACCTTATTAGAAATAGGAAATGCCTGATCAAATTCCCACTGGGGGTATCGCATATTATCCCAGGTAAAAATTGATCATAGGTGTTACCCTGGTTACAGCAATTCATTGATTCTCGTCAAATCTGATCGATTCTCATTGAATCTCGAACAATGTTCTGATGGAATCTAATCCAGCGATATTTCAATGAGATTTGGTCAGAAGAATGAATTCTTTCAATATGAATGGGATCGAATCTCGCCAAATCTCATTGAATCTTGGATAATTTTCTGATCAAATCTCATGGAATTTCATTCCTCAGATTCAATGGATTCTTCTAACATCGTTCGAGGATCATGGAGTCCTCCAAGGAATGAGCAAAATTTTGCTACGTACTTCCTGATCAACTAAGCAATACATACAAGTTTTGAATCCGCAGTGATGAAATACATTGCTAAAATTGAACTTTGAATATGAAATGCAAATGATTCATAAGAATTATGCGAACGATAATAAACATAATAACCTACAAATGTCAATAATTTTTTCAACTCATTTTCTCATACTTAGGGATATGTTTTGGGCTTTGGATCTATATTTAGAGCCAAATCCTAGCAGTACACTTTATTGCTATATATTTAAGATTTGTAATTATTGCTTGGATATTCAAAAACTACGTAGCAAGATTGTGTCCTTTTTTTAATGCTCTATGACCCTTAAACTTCAACCTAATAATTTCTACAACCAAGACCCAACATTGGGAGAAGGCTTGTAATAATATATGTCATCAATGGCAAACCATAGAAAATTTTTTTTGCCAAGGATGAGTCAACGCTGTTGCAATCTTACGCCTATCTAATGCCAATTACATGCCCATTCTATAATGTTGATATGAAATACATGTCGGGGAATTTCGAGAAGTTCGACATAGAATTTTTCTGATCAGTTCAAACTAATGAATGCTGCAAATTCGGTGATCCTGGTGTTGAAGTTGGCACATCCGGGAACAGATGAAGGATTGGTTCTATCATGGAATCATTCTGGTCAAACTTATTGCAACTAGCCACTTGAAAAGGGAATTTTGCTCTGGATCAAGCTATTGTTTCAGTTGAGTCAAGCTCCCGCCCAAGTTAGGTGAAACTTGTATCCATGCTGAGCCAAGCTATGCTTGGTGTAGCATGAGAATCTACTACCATTTAGAGTTGCCCAATGCTTGGGGCAGTGTCTCATCATGCACTGCAAACCTTCGGATGAAATCATTTTTCTTCCTTCACGCAATGTTGGTTGAAGGATGAGCCAGGAGTGCCGCAGCCTATGATCAATGATTAATAAATGGAATTGATGAATCAATAACGCCCATATTTGGTGCGATATTTAGATCACTGTCAGCCACCCTTGTCTCTACATAGATTGCCCAGGCTTGGCTGCCAGCCTTGCGCCCAGCTATATTCCATCGTCAGCATTGGCGAAGCCTGGAAATTTTTATATGGGATGAGAGAATTTGGGATGTATTTCAGACACGTTAGGACACGCTAGACAGAGTATAGACATACTTTGGACATTACATTGAATTCGACATAATTTCTAGTTTTAGATAAATGAACATGAAAGGGTCAACATCGTGGGCATGTTTTAGTCAATTTTCGGGCATATCTGGACATCATAGACCTCTTTTTTAGACATTATTTGGTTGTCCCAAGCGTATTGGGAACGACAATATTCGCACACAATATCTAAATGTACATCTTAGTTTCCCTGAAAGGCAAATTTTGATCGAATATGAACATTGATTCAAAGTGATTTGATTTTCATATTACCAGGGAGATAGTGCAATTCGTATGGGCTGCCCTCTTTTGATGAAATTGTACTAATTTAATTGTATTATTCTAATTTTGGTTTGATTCTCATTTCTTCATAGTTGGTACGAGAATTTCGAATTGAATATGATTATGCGGATATCGGAAGCCGTTTCATGATGGTGAATGTGCCAAATAAACCCCTTCGTTTCCGATTTGTTGATAGGGAGTAACGGAAGAATTAAGAAATTTTTCACCTGAACGAACAGTTCAGATAGTTCGTTTCAATGCATATATAAATGTATATTTATCTTTTACAAATTAATGATAAGGGTTCAAGTGTTTATTATTCTGAATACGTATGTGTGAGATTCGAGAATTCCAGTTTTCAAGCTGGATTGCGATGTTATCTTTTTTTAAGTAAGAGAACGTTTAGCATTTTACAGTGACTCCTTTTTCATAAGATTTTGAATATTTATGGAAAATGATGTCTTAAACTTTGAGATGTACAGAAATAAAGTATTTTCACACAAATTCAAAAGATTCAATTGAATTTTCTTGTAAACATAGGATTTAAATACGTGTCTTGGGATTCCTTTGATACCATTCAATTTAGTACGTTGTAGAGAACATAGGAGATTTTCCTCCACTCCAGTGGTGGATTTTACACGCAGAAAATGAATGTGTTGAGGAGATTCAAGCATCAGGAGAAGCAGGTAAAATTTCGCGCCAACTTTTTGCATAAATTACTCAATAGTTTAAATCTGAAATCTATAATAAATGAATACACACCTGAGATTGGACTCTAAATACGAATGTGGGTTCCTCCATGCCCACACAGCGTCGGATGTCCCAGCGATATTGTCAGAATATGACATTTGGAATGTGTAATATTCTAGAAAACATCTCAAGAAGATTGTCAGAATGTCTGCAGGAGATCTCGTGTCACCATCTTTGTAACATTCTGGAGATATTCTGAAACATTCCTAAAATCATTGAGATAACATTCTTGAGACATTCTGAAATATTGCTGTGATCATTTCAGCGATATTCTGTACGGAAAAAAATGTAACAATCACATATATTAAAAAGCTTACAAAATATTCCTTTGTGTTGAAAAAAAATGTCTTCAGAGTTTACTTCTATGCGGATTGAATGAGCTTGGCCAGAATCACTTTGAGTGGGAGAAAACCTGCTACGAAGACAATTATTAGAAAGTTCCCACAGTCGGGATTGAACCCGGGTTTCTGCGAGTAAGAGTCCAGGCTTCTTCGGCGAATCTCCGAGATGACAACATCACTTTCAAAGTGCCCTTTATTGTAATCATCGTGATATAAGTTTGAAGAATTCGTTTCCGTGGAACATAGACCAATCGATTCAGAATCTTCTGACACAAAAATTAAGTAGGTCGTGGGAGAGAGGTTTTGTTGACCTCGACTTTGAAATTTTACAAAGTGCTGAATAAGATCGATGGAAAAAATTCGAAAATTTCTACACGGAAAAAATAATTTAGCTGCAGCACCTAAGTGGCTAGCACGAACATGGACAGCCATTAAATTAGCTCCTGCCTCTAAATTCTAGCTGTTATAGCAACAAAATTTGCATTTGTAGCTACTTTATTTGCGGGTGTGGCTAAAATTTAGCTGCGGGAGCTAATTTAATGGCTGTCCGTGTCTGTGCTAGCCATTTAGCTGCTGTAGCTGAATTATTTTTCCCGTGTAATCGATCCAGGATCTTCTGAAATAAAGAATGAACAGCACTTGAGAAGCAAGTGGTTTTATAAGTGAACTTCCTCTCTAAATTCCTGAGAGTGAAATTCCCACTCCCAATTTGGGGTGGATTGTGCTTTCAGTCTTCAAGAGTGATAAAATCATTGTAATAGGGTGAATCTCTTCACTTTTTCAACTAGAGTGAGAAGTGTCACTCGTAATTAAAGAGTGCTTTTTTACTTTACCCGTTTGAAGATTGAAATACCACCTTCTTTAAAGTGGAATATTCAAGTTTATTTATATTCAATCGACGCTTGAAAACTATTTGAAAACTCAACGTATTTTGAGTGACGACGTGAGAACCTATGTGGAAATTGCCGGAGTTGACAAATCGCCCATTACTGGAAAGGTTGTATTTGCCAGACTTCGGCAAAAACAACTGTTCCTGTTCAGGCCCATTACTGTTTTTCAACTGGCTGTACATGTTCGACGGAGTTGAGACGGTATTGGTTGGCGTGGACAGACAGTGTTGGGCCAGTAATGAATCAATACTGGCCGGAAAATACACGGATCGTAGTGTAACGGAGCCGCGCCAGTACTGTGCCAGAGTTGGGATAACCATTCAATATATCCAATAGGCGATCGAGTGCCAGGATCGGTAGGGCAATGGCTAACTACAAAATCGGTAGTCGAACTACGTTAAAATTATGTCCATGGAAATCCGGCTGTTATGGTAAACCAAAGCGGCGCCAGTACTGAGCCAGAGTTGGGATTACCATTTCATATATTTGATAGCCGACTATATGCCAGTATCAATATGGCACTGGCTGACTACGAAATCGGTGTTGTATTGTCGTTAAAATCGTAGCGATGGGGATCAGGCTATTAGGGTGAGCCGAAGCTTCACCAGTACTGAGCCAGAGTTGGGATGACCATTCAATATATCCAATAGGCGATCGAGTGCCAGGATCGGTAGGGCAATGGCTAACTACAAAATCGGTAGTCGAACTACGTTAAAATTATGTCCATGGAAATCCGGCTGTTATGGTAAACCAAAACGGCGCCAGTACTGAGCCAGAGTGCGGATTACTATTTCATAGATTTGATAGCCGACTATATGCCAGTATCAATATGGCACTGGCTGACTACGAAATCGATGTTGTATTGTCGTTAAAATCAATTCATTATGACAAATGGCGTGGTACTGGCGAGGTTGTATTTGCCAAAGTTCGGCAAAAACAACTGTGCCTGTTCAGAATCATTACCGTTTTCCAACTGTCGCCGGACATTCGCAAAATTTCAGCCGGTATTGGCTCGCGTGGACAGACGGTATAGGGTCAGTATCGGATGAATACTGTCTGGACAATACCCAGGATTTCGAGAAATGGTACCGCGCCAGTATTCAGACAGAGTCGGTATTATCATTCCATATGTACAGCAGACGGCAATATGCCAGTAATGATATGACTCTGGCTGACTACAAAATCGATAGTCGATTGATGTTGCAATTATGATATTGGCAACTCGGCTGTTGTGGTCAGCCGGAGTCGCGCCAGTATTGAGCCAGAGTTGGTATTATGATTCAATATGTTCGATAGACGACATGGTACCAGTATTGGTGGGACTCTGGTTGACTACGGAATCGGTAGTCGATTGACATTAAAATCACGATCTTGGCAACTTGATTTTTGTAGTGAGCCGGAGTCGCGCCAGTATCAAGACAGAGTTGGTATGATCATTCAATACGTTCGATAGAGAACAATGAACCAGTATTGGTAGAATCTTGTTTCACTACGGAGTCTATGGTAAATTGCGTGACTTCAAGGGAATTGGTGCAATAAATGGGAATTTAAGTGGTCCGTTCTCAACTCTGAGATTAGCTGATGTGATAGAGACTCTGTTCCTCACTCGCAGGTCCCGGGTTCAATCCTTGCCCAGTGAACTTTCACTTCCAAAGCGTCTTTCTCACATAACGGTGATGAGAAAAATAGATTCACAAAGTTTTGAAAGTTCAAATTCAATGTATTTTTTTCTTTTTTACTTGAAATATAACTCCGGGGATCTCTAATTACCAGCACTGTGCCAGTACTGGGTCGGGTCTGAATTCCTACCTAGGATGTATTATTTTGACCCTCTACCACTTCTCATCCAGTACTGGCCGAACAACTGATTCTGTTGCAATGCCAGAGTTCCACCATAGTAGGCACACACCAAATATCGCTACCGACGTGGTGGTAAATGTTTTACTGGCCCTTATGTAAAATGATGTTATCATTCCGACTCCTTGCCAGTACCGTCCAAACCACTGGCCCCATAAGCGCAAGGTTGGATTTGCCAGTACTGGCAACTCTGGCAACAGTACCGCGCCAGTAGCGGCCCGTGTGTACATTTCCACATGGGAAATATATAATTCAAATAAAAAGTCTACACTGCGAGATGAATTTTTCACCGGAGGTAAGTACGATGATGTTATGGTAAAATTTTCCAAGCTCTTACAATAAATCTCGTATACATGTAATCCAACAGTATTGAGGTTAGAAAATTACATAGGTTGACAATTTTTCAAAGTCAAACTTAAATTCTACTCACTGGCATATTATTGATCAAATATTCGATATTTTACACATTCATTACTGATGTTAGATTGATTCAAACATTCATTAGGCCTCATTTGGTCATTATTCTCACATACTGGTCCATAGGAAATCGAACGAGGTATTCCACATAAACACTTGTTACAATTTTGTCGTTCGTCTAAACAAGTATCGGTTTAGCTCAGGTCGGTTAGGCATAGGTTATGTAGGTGAGAATATAGGTTGGTTCTCCAGCGGTTCGATTCCCTCAAAGGTGATGCATAATTCCTCTCCCTGCTATAAGTAATTCGGAAACATGCGAAGTTAAGGATGTAGTGAGGTACACACAAATTTTTTTGTTTTATCCTCTCCACAAAAGTAATAAAAATTCGTAACAGATTTCACCTGAAAGATATATTACAAAATCACTCGCATTTGGAGTGAGACTTTTTACTCTTAGATATGCGGTGAATATTGTCAGTCTGATTCAGAGTTGATGGAATCACTCTTTCCAGAGTGAAAAATAACTCCAACATAGAGATATGTAATATCACTCTTCACAACAGTGAAGTTTCACTCTAATAGGACAGGCTCACTTCTGGCTGGCTAATGGAGTGATAGTTCACTCTTGTGGAATTTCACTCTAATAAATTTGGAGAGTCCGAAATTTACCAAGTACCTACTAGAGCAAATTTATGAGAAAATTTCAAAAAATTTGTCTTTGTAGGATATAGACCAATCGATTCAGAATCTTCTAAAATGAACAGTGAATAAATCGTAGGAGAGGCGTTTTTTTCAATCTTGAATTATAAATTTTACCAAGTCCTGGGTCAGGTGTATGAAAATTCATTTCGCTTTATTAAATATTGCTACTGTCATATTTGCAGAATATTTCATTCGCGACAAATGTAGCATATTCCCCATCGTAGGTTTCCAGAACATTACAGATGATTATATGTACAATGTTCCAATTGGAAGATTCTCAAAACATTTTTAACGAAATATTGTATCTGAAATATCTATAGGATCTTCTATAAATATTTCACACAAGATGTTCTGAGCGAGACATTGCAGATATTGAAAAATGAAACCACAAAAAATTTTTGACAATTGAAGGTTATTGATTTTAAAATCCTCTTATGTTCACCAAAAAATCATTAAAAGTCTGGAACTTATGTTTAGAGTCCAATCCCAGTCGTGGATTTTATGATTATTACCTAAAAATTTCGGTTGAATGGGTAATTTATGAAACAAGTTGTCGCAAAGTTTGACTCGCTTCTTCAGATGCTTGAGTGCCCTCAAAAAGTCCCATTATTCATGAAGTATTAACGCGAGTCTGTGACGATTAATTATTTATTTGAATTCACTCCTAAAAGTTCCATAATCAGATGTATTTCTACAAGAAATTATAGTACTTTTGACGTTATATTCAGGTCAATAATTTCACCCGTCACAGACTGGCACGGATCCTCGATCAATTATAAGATTTTTTTAAATATATCCTTCTACGTGTAATCCCTGATCATGGAGGAATTGTTTTTTCGTCAAAAGTGGGGGATTTCTCATGCATTTTCAGGAACTATTTTGTTTTTTGGGTATTGAACCCTCCAAACAATAAGGAAAAATTCTATCAAATCATGGAAAAGAATCCCACACTACGAAGGAATTTTGCTACCACCTTTTTTTTGGGACATCAACAATCACAATGATTTTCTAAAGTGTATCTGCTAAATTTCTTGGATTCTTTCTAACTGCTTTTTTTATCATTCTGAACAAATGCAACTGTGTCAACTTTTTTAAATACGGAGCAATGTTGAGGTCTCCGTTGGGATTCCGTTCAAACTTGCGATTGAAAATAGTGAAAATAGGATTGAATAAATTCTCAAACCCATGTAAATATTTCAACAAATCAATTCAAAAACTTTGCCATGTGGAAATTTAAACCGGGCCAGTATTGGCCCAGATTTTTCAAGTCGAGGCCAGTAATGGCCCGGTTTAAATGTCCACATGGCTTGATGTCTTGTTTGTTACATTCTCGTAGTTGTAATTCTCTCTAAATTCACAATTTGCGTATAAACGCGTGTAATCGAATCACAGTATATTCGATAGAAAGTATCGAAACGAATAATCATACCACCACCGTATATTCCACGTTTCCAATGCAATTCTACAGGCAGCTCATGAAATGGATGAATAATTTTGAAAGTAAAAAGTCACTAATTATCATTTTATTTACTTTTCCTTACCTTCTTTTATCGAGTCCTTTGTAATTAAAACTGACGGTTTCAATTTATATCGACACACTACAACGTTATATTAGTCCCATACTTATTTGGAAAATTATATAAATAAGTTGATAGCTCCGAGAATTGAATTTCACATGATCTGTTTGTAGACACACATTTTTTCTTCTTTTAAATATAGATTAAGAAAATAAAAGCTGTGTTTGTTATTATCATTTTGTACAATTATAAAATAATATAAGAAATTAAGAAAATATAATGACGATTCGGAGAATGTAGATCCCTTCCCATCGTTGATTAATCAAAATACATGAATTTTGATAACGTCAGAGAACAGTCGGATCGATATGAGAACCAACACTCGGTCAGAATAATTACTCTCCATAACCAATGAATAATTGTTACGTATTACTACAGATGATTGTATCCTAATTACTTCATATTTCATTCTCGTACTCATAATTACTAAAGACTACTACTACTGCTACTACTACTACTACTAGTCCGTCACTATCAATCAGTATTGTCGTCGTTGGTGCTAATGGTTGCAATGATGCTCGAATAAGACCAGTTTGTTAAACCACGGTGAAGACTGATAAAAGTGGAATCATGGTCATCAAAATCCCTCTTGATTATAAAAAAGTTTTTTCTTCCTTAAGAGGATGTGGATTATTTTTCACCATATGGCCTAGAGACACCAACTGCGGGATATTTTGCAATATTTGGTACAATTCCATTTATTGGATAAATGTACTGAACAGCGGAGGGACAATTCTCGCAAGCGGTATCGCGGCCTATTATTATCGTGATGATCTTATCAATATGATGAAAGCATTAGTCGAATTGACTTATCTTTCCGAGGCGTTCTTCAATTTTGTTTACTGCAGAGTGAGAGTATCCAATTGGAGGGTAAATCTTCCCATTCGCATATGAAATTTATTTTGATACTCTGCTCTATAAATTCCTTGGAGTGAAAAATTCACTCCCGAAGAGTGAAAATACACTGTTAGAGAAGTTATGAGGTTTTTTTCATAAACACTTTATTAAACAGAATTCATAATAAAATGTTGAATTCAATATCATAATCCTTAATGCTAAGAATTTTATTCCTAATGTTGAGAATTTTCTTCTTAATTTTAATAACATATTTCTGAAATTTAATAAATAATCATTTCATTTCAGTAAGAAATTGTGAAATTTCATCACTCATATTGAATTTAAGAATCAGTATTAAATTTAATATTAAAATATGATATTTCATGAAGAATCTCGTATTAAATTTAAAAACTTTTCTAACAGTGTACTGCAAGTCCAGGAAGAGTGAGATTCCTCTCTTGAAGAGTGACTTATCACTCCATAAGAGCGAATTCTCACTCCAACACAGTGAGGTTTCAACTTGGTTTAAAGAGTTATGGATTGAAAGCTCAATATTTAGGAGTGGAATCTGACTCTTGTTGCACGGAAAAAATAAGTAGTCTAAATTTTCGTCGACTAGTATGCCAATTTTGGACGGAGCACAAGGTTGAAGAGAATTCGTATACTGCTCTCTAAATCTGAAAGAGTGAAAAATCGCACGTTTCACTTCGCTTCGAGTGGAATTTTCACTCGTTTCGAGCGACCTCTTCCTCTTTCAGAGTGAAAAATTCACTCTAGCGTCGAAGTGGTTGTGAATTTCTAACCTCAAACCTTAGAATATCACTCTAAAAGAGTGGAAATTCCACTCGAAAATTCGACAGGCTCACTTCTGGCTGGCTAAAGAGTGAAATCTCACTCCAAAAATTTTAGAGAGTGGATTTCAATAATTCGTTAACTGTGTTCACACGGAGAGAAATGTATGATAATATTTACCATGCTAACATAGTATTCGTTCTTATTTTATTGAAAATCGTAAATGTTACTATGTGAGAATAGAATCCTTCGCCATTTTTCTGGTAATGATTACTATGCTACATAGAAGTCAGACAAATAGAACTCAAAGCAATGTAAAATGGTACTGATTACCATGTTCCAATAACTGTCATTCCAGTTAATGAAAATATGCACGCTGTGGGCAATATCGACACGACGTGTATAGACATACATATATTATACGTATTATTACGGTAGTCAGCCCACTATTAATAATCAAGTAAAAACACAGTTATTATTTAGAAGACTGATATAATTTGCTTCTGACTGTGTGCTTCTTTTTCTTTCTATTAACCATTTCATGACCTAATTTATTGATTTATAACCTCATTCACTGAAAAGCCTTGTATGTATATACATGTCAATAGTTTAATTTAGGTTATAATCGATGAAAAACTCATGGTCAATATTACTTTATAGCATTGGATTCATGTTTAGTTGCATAGTACTGTCTCCAATGTAATATGGTAATCATTACTATGTTAACAGGGCTAATGTTACCACATAAAATCGGGAGCATCACTATGTCAAGTGACTCGCACCATCTAAAAATTTTCGTCACCATGTAACATAGTAATCATTCCCATGCTACATTGAGAATATAACTATTCTTTTCTCTCCGTGCACTATTCGAACAATGGAATCCACTTTTTATTTTCATCATCGAAATAATGGAAACAGCCAACGAATTATCAAAATCCGATGTACGAATTCTTCTCCAAATTGTGCTCCGTCCAAAAGTCACATACTAGTCAACGAAAATTTGGATCCCTGATTTTTTCCGTGTGGACTTGCAGTGTTTTCACTCTTTAGTAGTGGATTTTCACTCCAAGAGATTCAGAGAGTGAATTCAAAACGTTGTGGGATATGTCAATATTTATTCATTGTTACAGTTTCTGCTTTCTTCGATAGAAGAAGTAGCTTATCATCCTACGCCACAAGAAGAAAACATTCTAAGCTCTCATTTGAAACGTACCAGTCCAGCGTATACAATTATGCCGGTGGTATTCGTAGTGGGTGCCCTGATATTTGCACTATCTCCTTTGGTCATGCCCAGAGATGTGCCTTTAAACGGAATTTATTTCTTACCCATGAATGAGACGTGGGCTTTGGGACTGGTTTATACCTTCAATATATTCTCCATAATAGAAGCGTCAGTGGCGATTACCGTTGACATGATTGTAATTACCATATTGTGGCACGCCACTCTGAAATTTTCGTTACTCAATAAAAGATTAGTCACCGTCAGTACGAATGAAGAATTACTGGAATGCATATGGAAACATCAAGAAGCGATCAAGTTAGTAGAATCGATGGTGTTTCATGAAGAATTTTCATTTTGCACTTCAGGTTCTGCGTTGCACTTTGTTTTCTCCGGTTCGGTGATCATCGAGAGTGTTGGAAGTCTCAACCCTAACAGCAAAATTTGTTCCTGGCACGTTCTCTGAACGTTCAGAAAACTTCGCCTACGTTTCATAAATCTTCCATAAACGTTCTAGTGGCACCTTATGCTGTCTGGGAAGCGTGAGGGGATCTCCAACAGAGTTCAAATCTAAGTTAGGGCATGTCTGGGCAGGGGAATAAACGTATAGCTGTCATATTTATTGTATCCCAGGGGCCCTACAGCTATCAGTCTGGCAGGGGAGTCGTAGAACAGACTGAAAAATAATAAATTCGTCATGTATTACGAATGCTGCACTAGATAGAAACTAGATGCTCGTAAGTTCTTCGCAAGTATTTGGCAAAGCGCTCGCGTGTAGTGATGGGGATCTTGGAAAAAGATCGATCTTTTTTTATATGAACAATATATAATTTTCATATAATTCAATAAAAATTCGATACTTTTCTTATGAAAAAGGATCGATCTTTTTTAAGGATGCCCATTACGACTTGCGTGGCTTCAGCTTTTCTCTGGTGCAACGTTACAGAATTCATGAATGACTCGAGTCATTTCTGCAAGCATGGTTGGTGTATTATGAATGAGGAAATTGTTAAAGGAAAGGAATGTAGATAGAATGTTTTTGAAATCTTCTAGAATCGTAAAAGCAAATATTTTGTTCTTTCTGAGCAGGAGTACACTGTAAAAGAGCGTTGTCAAAATGGTGTCAGAATTAACACAGAATCAACACTACGCAGATTCTGTAGAAGTACATCCCAAAATCGGTGTCAAAATGACATCAAAAGGTGTTAGAATGACAGCAGGTGGTATTAAAAGGAAACTTTTGGCGTGAATGTTCTCTAACACCGCCAATTTTCTACAGTGTATCAACTCAACCCTTCAAGTACACACAGGTGCAAATTCGCACCAAGCATTTTCATATTTTTCGGTTCTTGTCAAAAATTGATTTCATTCTCCCGTTTTTTTCACTAATCAAACGAGATATTTGTCAATTTTCTGCGATACCACGTTCATCTGCATAGATTTTCCTTCAAATTGAAAACAAGGAAGGTCAAATTGGTTGAATAGGAACCGAGTTATTAATCGGTAAAGTTGTGTAGTGCGAATTCGCGCCTGTGTGTACTTTGAAGGTGTGAAAGGATGTGTGTACTTGGAGGATTAAACAGGACTACGAAGTTTTGAAAATATGCTAAGAACGTTTCGAGATAAGTATACAACGTTCTGATAGTATCCTTCCCCATACACCATAGACTCACTGTAAAAAAATGACGGTGTTAGGAAAAATTTGTATCAAATAGTGTTTTTTTAACACCACATGGTGTCATTTTCACACCATGAAGTGTCATTCCAATACTATTTGGTGTTATTTTGACACCGATCTTGGGATGGACTTGTATAGAATCCACGTTGTGTTGATTCTGTGTTAATTCTGAAACCGTTTTGACATCGCTTCTTTTACAGTGCACACTGAAAAAAGAACTTAGTTATAGTTACCAAATTGATTTGGTTGCCTCAAATATGTGATTGGTTTATTATTACCAAGATTTGGTAATAATCACTAATGTTCGGTGACTACAACCGTTAGTTGTGAATCTGTATGTCGGTAATTATGATTAAATATTTAGTCTGCCATATCCAACTATGAGATTTGGTAACTATTTGGTACCCTGTTGGAAAAAATGATTGAAATGGATGGATTTGGATAGGACTTCGATCCGAATTTAAACATTTCCTATACATATCAATCCGGTTTTGTCCGGTAGTGAGACAAGTGATCCATAAGTATCCAGTTCTGTCCATGCAGAGAGAACTTCTATCAGTTTTAATGCGGAACTGGGGGATTTTTGGAAGCTTCCAATCCGTTTGCATCCTTTTCCAATCCAGAAGCTTTGCCGATCCGTTTTTGTCCATCAAGAAAATAGAATGATCATCCATAATGATCTGAACTACAATATCTATTAGTTCATGTCCAGAGAACGGATGGACTTCCTATACGAACGAATCACATTACATTTTTGAGATGTGAATTTGTTTTTTAATCTATTTTCATCCGTGAGGAGAGATGAGAATCCTATCCGATTGAATCCGAATTCAGAGCCTTGTACAATTTCATCCGTTGGACGTATGAACCTTCAATCAGAATGAATGAGGATTTTTCTTGACATCATGTCAGTGCGCTCAATCCAATTTGATCCAGACTTTCGGATAGAGACTGGATTCGAATGTATCCGATCAATGACCTGTATCCGTTTCCATCGAAGAGACGTGTAAAATTTGAATCCGTCTGAATCCAAAATTACACGTAGAAAAGTCCCTCCTTGGAAAATAGTATAGTTCACTATTTTATGTAGTAAAAAGTATCTTTAATATGTTTTCAGTAGAATGAACTATGTAATTCATTGATCATGCGATGTGAAATATTGAAGAACGTAACATCACGTAGTAGCCTTATAAATCACTATGAGAATTTTGAATTTCTGTAATTTTCATCACTGAATTTGAATTTTTATGCGCTACAAATCAGTATGCGACGTAATAAAGTCTCCCATATCACATATCGGGGGCGGCCCTGCTACGTATGTGAGCGAACTTTACTATTTTTTCAAGATCTCTTTTCTCTGTGTATGCTGTCGCGGAATTATAGTTCCGAATCCATTTTTTAATGTTTCATTTTTGTTCATCCTGGAGGAAGAGGCAAGCTTCATTTAGACCGATTAGATAAAAACTGATATCTCGTCATTCCGAAGTGACTTATCCCGAAATTTTATATCAAAACATTTTATGTGCCAAAATTCAAATTCAAAATTTCGACATATCAAATTTAGAAATCTCGAGATACAAAATTTCAAGATATTAAACCTTTGGGACATTGAGATGTTACCCTGAAAATATCTATTCCGGATGACGCAAGATATATGAGGTCCGTTTGTTCCAATATGCTCTAAGTTGTTCCGCCTTGTGCCAAACCAATCATTCTTATAACTGAAATCAGTGAATAAAAAATATTTGGAGCAGATTGAGACAACATGGAACATGTGGAACAAATTCAGCTATGAGCTGGATTTGTTAAGCACGTTCCTAGTCGCTTTAACTTGCTCCAAATATTTGTGATTCGATGCTTCCAATTATAAAAGTCATCCCTACTGAAAATTCCCAGTCATGGATTCCCAAATTCGCAAGGGTCTCGCATGGGAATCAAGTGGGTCGCATGGGTCTTCGCATGGGAATCAAGTGGATCGCATGGGTCTTCACATGCGAAGCGAGTAGGTCGACCCATGTGATTCCCATGCGAATTTGGGAATCCATGACTGGGAATTGACAGTCGGGATGTGATTGGTTTGGTACAAGTTGGAGCAGCTTAGGGCACGTATAAGGGACGAATCTATTATGAAACAATTGAAATGGACGGAATTGGATAGAGGAAACCGCGGCTATCGTGAAGGTGCAATGTATGAGAACGGATAGCGTTGGAAACATCGAGTTCGGATAGGAACGGATACATTATAAAATGACAGGCGTGGATAGAAATGGATAAAAGTAAAGGAGGACTATCAGAGATGTCAATGGATAGAAATGGATACGATTTCTCCGAAGTAATCGGATGGAAATGGATAAAAATGGATGATACACATTCTGGAAAGAACCGGATTGGAATGGATAAATTGCATTCCAGCAACATTAGGCATGACGGGATAGAAACGGATGAAGCTCATTAGGGTGGTATCGTAAAGCACCGGATAAAACCGGATGCGATTTATATTCAGGCCCCGGATATTATATGGATACATTTGGATACAATTTCTATGGGGCCCAATAATCTGCTATCCACTTTGCGGATTAAAATTGATCAGAATCCTATGCGTTCTGCGGATGACATTGGATCAGGAAAAACCGGAACAGAAATAGGATTCAAATGGATGTATATTAAATCCTATCCATTTCCATCCAACTTTTCCAACAGGGTAATTATAACTGAATGTTTTTCTCAGTGCATGTTCTACATGAACTTTTATTACGGGGATTTGAAAAGAATTCCATGATGAATTCATAGAAAATTTTTGATGATGACACCTATACTGATGTGCTGTGTGGGTGAAGCGTGCAAGTATCCGAATATCTTCGATATCAATAAAATATTCTACAAGAAAATTTTAAAGTCGTTCTCAAAACTGTCGAAGAGATTCGAAAAATATCCGATGGAAAACACTGAACATATGGAAGGTTTTTAAGATTTTTTGAGATCATAGGATAACATCATACAACATTTTTTTTGGACTTATTGTTCTCAATTACAAATTTTTGATCATCTAATTTGTTCGTTTATCAGTTACGTAAAGAAAACAGAAGACACTGTGGCGCCCGTGATTGTAAAATCAACTCTGGCCGTATCAATGTATATGATTACTTGCAGTCTTCTAGCTCTACACGTAAGTACGTTGTTTCATATCAAAATTTTTATGAAGGAAAGAATCCATGAACATGTTCCATTTTACGTTCATGAAGCATTCTCCATGAATTCTCATGATCCTCAAGGTGGGGAACCATGGTTCTCAGGGAAGTGTTGAATTCATCTTTTTTTTTTTCACAGAATGTGCCTATTTATGAGATGACGCAATTTTTCTTAGTCACATTTTTATCCAGTGTAAGACTTCTTGTTTGCAGTTGGTCAGCTGAAGTGATGACTGATATGGTAAGTGAAGATATAGAATCACATAAATAATTACACTGTTAAAAATTTCTTGTAAATTCATTCACTTTTCAAGCACAATTGCAAATGAAATTCTAAATTCTTGGTAATTGAGTTAAGAATTTAGTTACGTGTAATTGGATGTTCAATTTTTGCTATATTATATTACCCATAACAGTATTGTTTATTAACTGGAATTTCAAGAATTTTTCCACTCACGCGAGTGGGAATTGCTTCCATTACATGTGATTGAAGTCTGATGGAGAAATTTCTAACAGTGTACTATCTAAAATATGAAGCTCTGATGAGATTATAACGATACCATTTGAAAGTCACTTTTGGTTGAGTCGAGATCATATCGTCCAATTGTGTTTTGGGTGACTTTGAGTAATCTATTAATAGATTAATTCAAGATTGAATTCGATCTTGTGAGATAATTATCTCAAGGTATAAGAATTAACTATAAATTTTTCACATACCCATGTTTATATTCTTTATCAACGTCTAATATGAATATATGCATTAGGGTGTTCCTTCCAGAAGGGTGAAAAAGTTCTAGAATGTAGTTAAAAAAAACCCTCCCGCAACCTGCACGCTGACGAAAATTGTTTAGAAGTGGCACAATGGCTTTGAAGGTTTTCTATTTTATCAAAATATCATTGGTCTGCAAAAAATCAGGTTTGATTGCTCTTCGATAACTGAGGGTCATTTTCGAAGTGATTTTGTGCGTAGAGTCCGAATCTGGAGCCAGAAGTCGGCCATCACGTCAGCGTTTTGAGATATTTCAGGTAATTTACTCAGAAAAGGGATGTTAATAATGTGAATGCTCATTATCCCGACTGGAAATTGTCATCAGGTTAACCCAACATATGATGAGGACCTGACAAGGTCATCCGAAATAAGGAATACCCGTTCCGGTCCTGATCGGGATTAGGTGTGGATGACTCACGTATGGATGACCTCATTTGGTCCTGGTCAGGATTTCCTCAAATTATCCTGAAAAGGTCGAAGTAGGTTTTCCTCGCTGTATCCACATCAGGACCTCGTTCGGTCATCCTAAGATCATGGACGTAGTTTGATAAACTGAATACAAGAATGTACAGACTTGATTTCAGATTGTACACTCTTTGATTAAACAAATTTTCCTTCAATAAGAAGAACATGTTTGAACGATTTTCAACTGTGCCTGTTTTTAAATTCAATCCCTTCATTCCGAACACATTACCTACTTCTGAAAACTGTTGAACAATTTGTTCAATCTATTTTCAATGTGAATTGAAAACTAACTATTTGGGTTTTAATTAGGCGGAACTTATGAAAATTTCACAAGATTTTCCACGTTATGCATACAGCGAAAAAAACTTAGCAAACGTTCAACCATCACCAGCGAAATAAGTATTTCATTTAACTTATCACAATTCTCATAAGGTTGATTTATTGACTATTCAGCATCATTTTTCTTTCCTACACATCACATCATCTGAGTATTATTCAAAGAGTATATATGAACTGAATGAATATGTGTTTCGTCATAATCAAATATAAGTTTCGAACAAGTACTCTTCTTTCGTTATTTCTTGATTAATACGCATAAAAAAATCTGTTATTGAGTGCAAAATGAATTATTGTGCAAAATGAATTATTATTAAATGAATTAATGAAAAATCAGTTATCACTGCTGTAATATGTAAAAAATCATAAGTTGCTGATGTGGTGACAATTAATTCTATTCAAATATACGATAATATCAACAACGACAATATCTATATCAATATTAATTGACATCAGTATTTCTCGGAAAAAACTCAGAAATCCCAATCATTTTGTAATAATAAAGGTCATGAAGAACTCATTCGATCAAAAATATTTCAAGCGAATGTTCAAAACGAAATGCAAAAAACTTGAATTATTCACTTTCAGCTCGACGGATGGTTTTACTTCTCAAATTAAAGAGTACTCTTGAAGTTGAAATTTGTTAATTTCAGAAAAAAGCCTCATTTTCTGAGTTGAATTTGTTGTTAGGGTGATGATAAACTTGTAAGAAGAGTTTGAAAGTTGAGTGGAATCTATATTGGTCAGGAAAGTCCAAATCGTGTGGCAAAAGTTAGAAAATCTGTCAACTTAGCTCACGGCGCATGGGCTTTTCTTCACTAAACCAAATGCTGGCAGGAGAAATTCATCAAAATATAGTGGATTCAAAGTGATGTGAAGTAAGAGAGGACCGAAATATTCATTAGATTTTATTCGTTCTTATAAACGTTCTAAAAAATAAGAAAAGACTATAGAAGATCCAAAGTGTCGTCTTCCCATATTTTTGTTCCAATAATGTTGTGTCATGTTCCTACAAATAAATGTTATTATATTTATGAAACAGGTTCAATACACATATTTTCTCAACCTAACCCTAGTTACTGGTGAAAAGATACGAAAATGCACACTCAAAAATGCAAACCATTGAAACAAAAATATTGAGAGACGATACATTGAGTCATACATAGCCTTACCATATTTATCAACATTTTTATGATAACTAATAAAATTCAATGCATGTATCTGTCCTCTCTTACTTCACATCACTTTGAATTCACTATATTTTGATGAATTTCTCCTGCCAGCATTTGGTTTAGTAAAGAAAAGCTGATAGAATACCCATGCGCTGTCAGCTAAGTTGACAGATTTTCTAACTTTTGCCACACGATTTGGACTTTCCTGATCAATATAGATTCCACTCAACTTTCAAACTCTTCCTACAAGTTTATTATCACCCTAACAACAAATTCAACTCAGAAGATAAGGCTTTTTTCTCAAATTTGAAAATTTCAACTCCAAGAGTGCTCTTCAATTTGAAAAATAAAACCATCCGACGAGCTGCAAGTGAATAATTCAAGTTTTTTGTTATTCATTTTGAACATTCTTTTGACATATTTTTGATCAAATGAGTTCTTCATGACTCATATTTCTTACAAAATCAATATGATCTCTGAGTTTTTGCCTAGAAGTGCTGATGTAAGTATTTGAAGAAAATTCATTTTTACTGCATCAACAAATTACGATTTTTTGACACGTTACAACAGCTATGACTGATTTACTTAATCATTTTGCACTTACTAACAGGCTTTTCGATACACATTATTCAAGAAATAACCACCACACATTTCACAAAAATAATTCATCCATTTGTTGATCACATAAATTTAACCTCACATCTGTCAACCGAATTGCAATTTTCACACAGGCTCATAGATTAGTTTTGATTTATTTTTGAGGTTTTAGTAAGGAATTCCTCACAAAATCCTAATTAGTCTTTCCTCATGGGGTCCTCATAATAGTGCAGCGTGACATGACTTGTTAGGTCCTGATGAGGTTGCCTTATCAGGACCTGATCTGGATCAAGGTTTACCTGATCTGGTCCATGGGGTAAATTTCTAGTCGGGATGTTGTTGTGGCATATTCCATAACTCAGGATGGTTGTAATTCTACAGGAACGAATCGTATCGTTGATCGATCAATAGCTCATTTTGGAGGGGGAGAGCGATATTAAATTATAAAATCGGAAAAAATGTTCAAAAAATTTTTTATGCCAGAAAAGATGTAAAATCGTAGGTTAAAAGTAGAAAAAATCCCTCTTCTGAGTAAATTACCTCAAATATCTCAAACCGCTGACGTGATGGCCCACTTCTGGCTCCAGATTCGGATTCTACGCAGAAAATCACTTCGAAAATGACCCTCAGTTATCGAAGAGCAATCAAACCTCATTTCTTGCAGACCAATGATATTTTGATGAAATAACAAACCTTCAAAGCCATTGCGCCACCCCTAAATAATTTCTGTCAGCATGCAGGTCGCGGGAGGATTTTTTTTTAACTACATTCTGAAAGTTTTTCAGGTGGGAGCGAAGAAAAAAAATCGATTCAAAAAGAAACACCTTAATATACATATAATTTCTTACAATTGACAGGAGAGTTGAAATCAAGCCGATTGTGGGGAATCTTTTGTTCGATAGGCCTCAGTTTTCCCAATCGTCATTAGTCTCCTTGTGTATCCTTAGATTATTTATTTTAATTCCGAAACGGCACGTTATTTGGATCAGTTTCTTTATTTTCTTCTTGGATCCAACCCTTTTCTATTTCTCAGATTTTTGTATTACGATCGACCAACATGGCGATAATTGCACTGATATATTATAATTTGGAGTAGCTGCTCATTAAATCGTTTAAGGCTCACTGCCCAGGGAGGAATATCCTATTAAATCCTATTAAGAATGGTGAAATTTTTGATTGAATATCATTGAATTTCATCGAAACCTATTAATTTTTTTATTCACCAATGAGATTTTATAGATTAGGGGTCATCCATGAACTACGTGGCCAATATAGGGGGAGGGAGGGGTAAGATGAAATACTACGTTGGGCTACATGGGGGTGGGGGGGGATCGGTTCCAAGCTACGTGGTTTTTTATTTATGTTGTACTTGGAAGAAAATTCTATATAAATATCCAGAAAAATGATCCATTTGAATATAACAAATGGATATATATTTGATGGGATCAAATAAGATTCTTCTTCATTTAAGTAAATTTTCTTTTGAAATGAGAGAAATTTTATTTCAATAAAATAAATCTTCCATTTCAGGTAATTTCAATTTTATTAAGGTCATATTTGAATAAAAATCCATTTGATTGAAATTAATTTAGTTGAACGTGAATAACTACGTTCCCACGTGGGGGAGGGGGGGGGGTGTTCAAAGAAAAGCCACGGTAGAGCTACATGGGGGGAGGGGGGTGAAAAAGTTGCAAAAATAGGGCCATGTAGTTTATGGACGGTCCCTTATTTGTAACAGGGTGGCTTTTCGTCCAGATCATTTCGATTCGCACGCTCTTCCCTGCTCCTCGATGTCCCCTCCTTATTTTAGTCTTCTTCCCCATATTTGCCTATGCTTCGTTACAATCTATTTCAAGAATGAAAAGAAGCGACCCGTAATAAATATGCATGTTTTGAAGACATCTAAAAAATATCTCGCCAAAAGTATCTTCGAGTTATGTCGTCCCTGATTTCTTTGATGTCTACTAGGGTTGATGATGTCTTGAAGGAATTTAAAAGATATCATACCAAATACGATTATTCTATTGGTGTTGCTCTTCTTTTACTGTATCCTTGTATCACCACCATAGTAGAAATCAAATTCGGGAGTGACACCTTGATCATTTACTGGAGTATTAAAAGGAAAATCCAGATTTGCCAAATACTTCGATCATTCTTATTCGAAATTGACCGAGTTTAGCTGGTTCTCTTTGATAATCCCTCCAGGCTTCAGAGAGAAACTGTAATCGTTTTCTATCAAGAATACGTATGTATAATTACCATATAGTGGAAGAACTGTATCAACGGCGAAGTTCGAAAAGGAGTGGACAAACCAGTTGAAAACAACTTTGCGTGATATGCACGAATGGTTACATGTCCAAAGAATAAAAATTATGTTTTCCAAACAATGTAAGAAATCACTCAAAGTTCAACGGCTTCACCTGATTCCACGAATTTCCTTCTTGCTCTCCTTCTTCAGGTGTGTTTTCGTGTAAGATAAATTTAGAAGACTTCTCCAAGACAATCTTTCAGATATAAAAGAAACCTACAACAGGCTTGTGAAATATTTTTCTAAATTCTTTGAAAAAAAATGTTGAATAAGGTGAAATTGCTGTTTCCTGAATTGTTCCACGAGTTATTACACGAAGAAAAGTATCGCTGGCAAATATAAGACCTTTTCATAAGGTTTTTAGTGGAACGGAAAAGTTCAGTAAAATAATTTTCACATGAAAATACGGAAATCTACAGATACTGTAGAGAAAATAGAGGTAAGGCTTGAAATTCTGAAAGACAGATGTTGAATTTGATAAAGGGTATATACTCGGATTTGAATATTCACCCGGGGAGAAAAGTTTAGAGCTGACTAGATTTGATTTTTGGTCAGATCTGAACAGATCTGAAAAACTGCAATTTTAGCTTGTATTTGACAACATACATGTTCAAATTTGAGTTCATACATGGGAAAATATTGGAAAATTTTGAGTGATTGAACAATCGCTCATCAAGATTAAATGTGATTCTCAATTCAGATCTAACCAGGTCTGTCAAGATCTAGTCGAATCTGTTGAGATCTGAATAGATCTGAATCTGATCTTGTGAGCCAAAATTCGGATCTGATCAGATCTGATGAGATCTAAATAGATGTAAATTTAGTTCCCCGGGCAGTGTTTGAAATCTCAATCCTTGACTCTTAATGGAATCCTAATCTCATCCAAAGTCTGGAAGCTCTTGTTTGAGACCGTTTTATATTATTCTTATGTCATACATGTTCTCTTCAAGATAGTATAAAATTGTCTCAGACAACAGTTTTGTGAGATCTCCTAATCCGACACAGTTGACATTACTGGGATCTCATCAGAATTTTCTCAGGTGGTCCTCAAGAAGTTGCCCTGATGAAAAGGGAACATGTCATAAAGAGTAAAGGGAGCGTAAGAATGTTTCAGATAACTTCTCTAATACTTCTTATATGCTTTCTATTCACTCTCCAATTACGCTGCCATGCGTAAAGCCCGGTTCTTATGAAATTGGCGTTTCTTCCGATACGCTTCACACACTTCAAACATACGTTTGAACTACTCTTAATGTGCCACTTGATGCTTGGTATACGCTTAAATCCACGTTCCTGAAACTTCCTAATATACGCTTTCCTTTCACCAGAGTGTCCTCATACACTGAGAAGAAGGGTTTAGTTAAATATCAGACAGCTAGGGAGTTTATCCACTTTGAATACACGGAGAAAAAATGGTTTGCTACTATAGCGACTACAAAGAAATTTGTTGTCCTTGCAAAAATATTCACTCCAGCAGCTAAGACGTTAGTTCTGTCAACAAATTTGTTTACGTCAGCAAATAAGTTTAGTTGTGTTAATCATTTTTCTTGCTCTTCCAACTGGGTTCTTTTGTAGGCAATACTTTTTTCTTCGTGTAAACGAACATTCATTTAAAGCAAATAAATTTTATATTGCGTAGCTGAATTTTTTATTTCCATTGAATAAACCATTTTATCCATATTACAGACAACTAGACTTTTATTTCCCCCAACTAGAGTCTAGCTAGCGTAAATAAAAATCTAGCTGCGGCAACTAACAATTAGTTGTCACAATTACGTACCTTTCTCTCAGTGTAATGCTGACATAATATTCACAATCTGAACCAGCTCTAATGACATTATCCATTTAATGCATCTAATGAGTTTCAGGCTTATGAGGTTGGATGGTCTCTTTATAGTGCACCGTGGACGTACGGTTCCAAGTTATTCCGCAGAAATATAATATTGGTATTACAAAGATGTCAACGCCCCATTGGCATTTCTGCAGCTGGATTCATCGACATATTATCTTTGAGAGTTTGTGGAGCGGTAAGGAGAAGAGTGTTCTATACCTGTATTGCAACAACGTTCATGACTAACTATCCATATGGAATTCTGAAAGAGTCAACAGCCACGTATTTTCGTGAAACTTTGAGAACTGATCTGATGTAGCTTGGCATCCCTTAAAGTTTTCCTCGTCCATGCAAAATTTATGTATTCTCTGCCTTATTTTTTCTTTAAAACATGGGAAAAACGATAGAAATTTTGCAAGTTCATGGAAATAGACAGGGAAAACTTTCCTACGGGATCTTCCATGCTGCATGAAATATTTTGGTTTTCTCAGATGAAATATTAGGTGTACAAGTTGAAACTCGGCTTTTTTTTTGTCAAATTCAATTTTATTGAAATAATACTTCTTTCAAGAATTATCAATTTGGATGTTCGCCGTTATTATCTACAGTCTTTGGCCATTTATCGGGTAGTAGATAAATGCCTTCACGATAGAAACTTGGTGGTTTTGAAAGAAAATAGTTATCCAGCCATTTTCGGACATCTTCGATATTCATGAAGTGCTGCTCCTTCAAATATGACGACATTGATCTAAATAAGTGATAATCAGAAGGAGCTAAGTCTGGTGAATATGCCACATGAGGTACAACTTCCCAGCCTAAATTGAAGATGAGTTCCTGGGTTAGTTCTGCTGTAGGTGGACGTGCATTATCATGCAGCAGCATCACTTTTCGCCTTCCTTGCCCCGTAAATGGTCTTTGTTCCTCCAGAGGATCACTTAATTTGATCATCTGGGCCCGGTACCGCTCAGCTGTAATAATTTGGCCAGGTTTGAGAAGCTCGTAGTAAATGATTCCTTTTCAATCCCACCAGACACAGAGTGAAACTTTTTTTGCATGAATATTCGGTTTTTCAACTGATGTAGATGGCTGGCCCGGATCAACCCATGCTTTTCTACGTTCAGGATTGTCGTACAAAATCCATTTTTCATCACTCGTAATGATTTTATGCAGAAAATTCTTCTTCTTGAACCGAGAAAGCAAATTCATGCAAATGGCAACTCTTTGTCTTTTATTTTCTTCCGTCAGTTTATGAGGAACCCATTTTCCTTCCTTCTGTATTCTTCCCAATGCATGCAATCCAAGTGAAATTGCACCTGGACGTGGATCATCCTCGAGACTGAAATTTCCATTACGAAATCTTGTAAACCACTTTTTCACTGTTGAATGGCTCACAGAGTGTTGACTCAATGTCGTATTAATCAATTCCATAGCTTGAGCAGCATTTTTATTCATTTGAAAACAGAGTAGAATACAATGGCCCAAATGTTGCTCATCGAAATCCATCTCATAAAATTGATACACAGGAAATCACTACTAGAAAATGACTGATATGACAACTGCAATGTCTATATGACAACATATATCCAAAATGGCGGACGAATAAGATGCGGTCAAATATTTTGTTTCATGCAACCAACTTAAAGCCGAGTTTCAACTTACACACCTAATAGCAATGAAAATGCCAGTTGAAATACATTCCAAGTGGCACTGAGGAAGAAGATTTGGTGGATATATATGCCCAACAAAAATTTTTTGTCGGCATAACTAAAAATTTAGTGGATTCAACCAAAATTTGATCATGTTAACCAAAAAGATCCTACCAAATGACTTTCAGTTCCGGGAAGTGAACATGATTTGGTGAGTTGATTTGTTTAGCACAGTCAAATTTTGGTGGTGCCTACCAAATTTTCAGTTGACCAACAACAAATTTTGGTCGGGCATATAATAACAAAATGTTTTAGTAGGCACAACAAAACAATTTCCTCAGTATGTCAAAAGTATATCACTCCCACACAGCAGAAAAGTTCAAAAAAATTCTCAAGAATTTATAATGAATTCTTTAATCCCCAATTGAACTCTATGGATTCTTTCCAAATCAAGGTGTTGTACGGGCAAAATCACCTGAATATTGGGTGGATGCAAAAAACACATGCTAATCAAACAAAAATGAATATAAATATTCATGGAGTCTTGTAGACATGCATAGAAAGTGCAGATGTATATTAATATTATTTTAATCTCAAAGAGCACTAAAGACCAAAATGTATCTATAATAAACACCTGTGAAACTATGAGAAAAATCAGGTACTGTTGTGCTGTTTGGGGTTACTTTTGACATATCAATAATGTCTTTTGGTGAAATTCTATAAACGTCTCAAAAATTCAACAAATCTAGCAACAAGGAATTCAAATTTCCATTTCGGTTCGCCAAACGGACCCGGTGCAGACGTGGGGCATCCCTGGTGGAGAAAATTTGTGAATTCGGTTGAATAGGGTTGCCAGATAAAAACCAGGACAGTCGATGATTGGATAATTCTCATGTCCCTAACCATTCATATTACAGATTCTAAAAGACGGAACCAATCACCAAACTGTCCTGGTTCTTATCTGGCAACCCTACGGTTGAATTTCGTTAAATTTTGTTGAGGGGTTACACACTGAGAGAAAAAATTTCCGAGAACAATAAGATATTTAGTTGAATAGTCGTCATAAAATAACACAGGCCTACAAAATTAAACTTTTTGTTTGGTGCAACAACTGTATCATACTTTTCCGAAGTATTTTGACGCGCTGAATCCGAATCTGGCTTCAAAATTGCATTATTACGTGTGGTTTTTGAGATATTTTAACGTCAAAGTGTGAAAAACACCGTTTTTCGACATATTTGAGATTACGTGACGTCAGAATGTAATTTTTTCTCATGAAACTAGTAGATGCACCTCAAAATATAATCCATCCCCTTCCGAATGCCGTTGAGTTTGCTCGAATATCTTTTTTTTTACTGTGACACGACAATTTGAAATTTGTGTGTTCATGGATTTAGTGAATAGGTGAAATAACACAATTTTCAAACTGTCGTATCTCAGAGAAAAAAAAAGATATTTGAACAAACCTAATCGCATTTGGAAGAGAATGACTCATATTTTGAGATAATTTGAAGAATAATTTGATAAAATGTTGTTAACGTGTGGAATAATCGAATAAAACGTTTCAAAATCGTGCATTTTCATTTTATTTTACACCTGCGATTTCTTGAAAACTACACGTAGCATTAAAAAAATAAGTATATTTCCAGAGTCAGGGTATCGAATATATTCACAATCTGCTTTAGTTTTAGCGGCACCAAAATCATTGTAGACCTGTGTAATCAATTGATTTGAATAAATTTTCATTGACTCAATTGAATAACTGTTTCCATTGATGAAATATTTTATCGCATATTAAATATTTGTTTGGTTGAATGAATATGTAATCGAGTCAATGAAAATTTATTCAAATCAATTAAGTATTATATGGCGACTATTCAATTAAATATTTTATTGTTCCCGGAAATTTTTTCTCTCAGTGCACTAGTGTAACAGCCAGAAAAAAACCCTACTTTCATGAATTTTTTTTGGAAATATAGAGGAAGGGTTACGAACACTTCCAAGGTATCTTATTCAGCATATATTTAAGTACAAGAAGAAATTTTGTCATCAAAAAATAATTCAAAATGGCAGTTCTACAATGGTTTTTTGGACACATCTCACACGAGACGGCGCGCACCATAACTCCATTAATTTTGTATATTTTCATACAAAATTTCATGCACATTTTTGGAACAACATTTTGAAGGAAAAATCGTACAGATTTGAAAAAATATGAATTTTTGGATATTTTGCAGTTGTTTGAAGTTAAAACTCTTTTTTTCGACAAAAAAACAGTTGTTATTTGTTTGTAAAAATCTTTCTGATCAACATATCGAAAATTGCGTACGTGTTCCTCTTGAAAATGTTGTTTCAAAGGTATGTTCAAAATTTCGTATGAAAATATGCGAAATTGATGGAGTTATGGTAAGTGCCGTCTCGTGCGAGATGTATTAGGAAAATTATTGTACAGCTGTCATTTTGAATTATTTTTTGATGAAAAAATTTTATTTTGACTCAAATATATGTTCAACAACACATTCCAAGGGGTTTTTTTCACCCTCTTACCATATTCCCCAAAAAATTCATGAAAATAGCGTTTGTTTTCGGCCGTTACAGTGGTGTAATCCCTTCAATGTTACTGGATTTCATTGAACTCCATGTTGAATTCCACCCACAAATTGGACTCTCTTTCCATGAAAAATCATCAAAAAAATATGAATTCCATCAAATTTCGATGAAATTCAATCAAATTCATTCAACTCCGCAAATTTCCTGCGATTCTTATTATAAGAAAACTCATGGATCTTTGTCAATTTTCAATAAAAAAGTGTTCAAATTGAGAATGAAATTCAACAAAAGTTTTTTCACCAGGGATGCGTATTACGTCCGCAATAGTACCGCACAGTAAAACTGGACGGTTGCAACATGTCTTTACCAGGATCGTTTGGCCAGCCGAACAAAGGTGACACTCAAATTGTTGTCAAGCGAAATCAGCCCAGCCAACACTGCGCTTCTGGCAGTGGTGCTACCATTCACTTATACAGTTAAAAATCTTCTGTACATATATGGCTTCATTTATGTATGGAAATAGGAGCGACTTGGTAGTATTTTTACTAGGAGCACTACTTGGTAGCGCTTCCTGATAATACTGGTAGCGCTGAGGTAGTGCTACGTTATAAATTGAATCATATATATGTTATGGTAGCATGCAGTCTCACGGTAATGGGAAAGCTACTACGTTGCTCCCACTAGCACTGCTAATAGCGGAAACGTGAATTTGGAAGCACTTCGCTGGCTGGGAGGACAGAAACTTCTGAGTGTAAAAATGGGACGTTAAAACTTCCGGGTGGGAGCGATACACATGAGATTCTGAATAAGAATCAACCACAGACGCCTCCGGGCAAAAATAAAACACTGAAACGCTCGAGCGAATACAAACCAACGCACAATCCATATTTAGTATGTATGAGCTGGTTCGGATTTACTCGAGCTTTTCAGTGTTTTATTTTTGCCCGGAGGCGTCTGTGGTTGATTCTTATTCAGAATCCCATGTGTATCGCTTCCACCTGGAAGTTTGAACGTCCCATTTTTACACTCAGAAGTTTCTGTCCTGATTTCGCTTGACAACAATTTGGGTGTAACTTTTGCTCTGAGCGTATCAAATTTTAGTTCGAGAAATTCAATGGACTATATGATACATTTCACAAAAGTAATTGCATCTCATGGATTCTTATTGAATTAATTTTATTGAAATTTTAGCTCATATAGCTGAAATTAGTTAGCTTCTGCATTGAGAGAAAGGGTTTGGTTGAATATCAGGCAGTAGGAAATTCAGTCACTAAAAATACAAATTTGGTTGGACTAAACAAATTTTATTTGTGACAGGGAAATTGCTTATCTCTTTGAATGAATTGCTCTGCTCATATTTCAGGCTCAACTAGACTTACACTCGCGCCAGCTAAAATTTAGTTGGCACAACTAAATTTTAGTTGTCGCAACTAGGCGCCTTTCCCTTGGCGTGTTAAATTTTGCTGATTTTTTATGAAAAACATATAGGCTAAAAAAGAACGAATTTCACCAGGATATCTCATGTATTGTTACGAAATTCCTCAAACAATTTTGAAGAACTGTTTTTGCATAAAACTTCGGGTAGCTTTTCTTCATCTTTTTTTTTTTCATCATATTCCGCATTCTCTCAAACGTTTTCTCTTCCACCACGAGAAAAGGTGAAATGTGTTGGCGTGGAAAAAAAATGTACCAACAAAAACTTCATATGCATTTCGTTTTGATTTAAATGATGAGATTCTTTTTGTTTTAGGTTTTATACAAGACGTTCTCTTATTTTATGACGTTGCGAGCGGTGTTGAGCGAATAAGTCACTTCCAGATACTTGAACACAGATATACGATGTAAATCGTTTATATTTCAAGTTTGAAAGTTCCTCGAAGGTGGACGTCGAACCCGTTCACTCTTCCAGATCATTACGGGCGAATGAAAGGGAAATTAATTATATTTTCTTACGCAGAGTTTAAAGAGGTGCAAAAATAAACAAGACGTTGCGATGGAATGCGTTTGTAAATATAGAAATAATTCTTGAATAAATTCTATAGTATCTTGAAGAATGAAAATTTATTTGTAATGGAATTGTGTGATCTTCGGTCCTGACATCCCTGATGGAAATGTATGCTTATTATAATGAACGTGTATGAAACCTGTAGAAAACGAAAAATATTGCACCGAAAGGAAGGGTCTATTTAAATATTCGACAGCTAGGTAATTTAGTCACTGTCAAACTACTAATACAAACTACCAACTAAATTTTTTATCCCCGTTGAACGAACCATCCCACGTGGAAAAAATGTTCAAAACTATATAAAATTGTACACAATTTATATACAACTTGTATACAATTTGTTTAGGACTGTACACATTTTTTGACATTTTTACCTCATGGGATTTTATTAATATTTGAGACAACTGGACTTTTATTTACCCTGACTACAGTCTAGCTAGCGTAAATGAAAATCTACCTGTGGCAACTCACATTTAGTTGTCCCAACTAAGTACCTTTCTCTCAGTATGCAATTGTTAACCTCCTCCGTCACAATCTGTTGAAATCCCTAGCTTTTATGCAATTCTCAGCAATGAAGTGATTATTATCTTCGTCGTAAACTCTACCCAACATTGTTTCGCAGCGAAAATCCTCCACGAGGGGGAATTTCTTTCTAAGACTTATTGGAGTTTCCTTCCACTTTTCCCAAAAATCGGAATAGTTCCTTAAAATGGAGGAAAAATTCCCTATTTTCGATGGAAAAGCGACTCTCTCATGATCAGGGGATCCCAATAAACAAACACCCGTTATTTCAACGTTGAAAGAACGTTAGACTGTCAAACGGACGTCAGTCGTTGATTTCATAACGTTGATTTTTAGTTGAAATTTGATAGGGAAATAGACGACCAGGAATTACGTTTTGATGACGTGTAATTTAAACTGATATTCAAAAATAACCATCAAACGACGTCCTCAGAAAACGTGTACTGAACGGGTTTGAATCACGCGTTTGAAATGTGTTTATAGCACCTTGTGTTTGAACTTCAATTGAAGATATTCTGCTAGCAATGTCGGACGAAACCGAACAATGGTTAAAATTTCAACGAAGAGCAAGATAGTAAATAATGTGGCATACTTTCCAAATTCGGTGATATTCAGAAATACTATTGTTCTCGATATTGAATGAAAAGTTTTCAAAATAATTTGTTGGATTCAATTCACGTTTTAGAACCATCATTAGGACACGTCAATATTTGACGTCTTTTAAACGATGTTCAAACTGTTGATATGGCGTTATTTTATGGTTGAAAAACACGTTATCTGCCACGACATTTTTACGTTGAATCAACGCAAGAATGTTACTAATTCACAACGTGTGGTCATTGACTGTTTTTGACGTTCTTAAAACGTGCGTGTGTTTACTGGGATTGAATTATGAAGCTGAAACTAGCAGTGGATTGATAGAACTGTTGATAGGATGGTTTTGAAAATATTGAAGTAGCTAAATCGCACATTTGAAAGCCACCCATACAATCCCGCGTGGAAATTAATTCTTGGCGGCAGTTTGGGCCAAACTAGGCATCCTCGTTTTATTTGAGGCCCGGTTTTGGTTACCCTTATAGGGTCTAGACAGGATTGTCATGTACACATCTTCAGGGCCTGCATAGTATTTCCAACTTGGGCCTATGTAGGACACCCATGATGAAGCTAATGTAGTCGATGAAACTAGGACCTTCAAAAGGATAATAAATTGTTGCGAATATCATCAAATTTAGGGCTTCGCACGAGACTTGCGTCAAAGAAAGATGAAATAGGTTCCAATAATTATTCCAATCTCTTGAAATATCAAGATGATCAAGATAATTCCAGAGTACAAATGGAATCCACGGAATGGGGTGGAACCTTGATCATTCAAACAAAATTAGCAGAGATATATGTCGAAATATGCAACGAGACCTGCACTGAGAATATCTTCATTATCCTCTGCGATGAAATCGGGATTCCATGTGGTTTTGTGACACCTCAAGTAGAAGCTTGATTCCGTTAAAAATTTTTATGCCTGAAATTTTCAAAACAGTAATGTAGATTATTTTTCAATTGAAGACGAGAGTCTCGTGCGAAGCCTTAATCAAATTGAATGAATATTGCAAGGAGGAAACTTCCTCGATTGAAATGTGGGCTATCCAAGGCCCTATCTGTACCCAGACCACTTCGACTTGAAACGAGACAGGGCCTGGAATGAGCTGATTTCAATTTCTATTCGGGTATTCCACCCAACATTACTTTGTTCGTACATTATCGGACTGCATCAAAAAACAGAACAGCTTCATTCAGTCTTGGAATTAACTATACAGTGATGTTTTTTCCGATTTTTCCACATTATTCACCAACAGTGTGAACACAGTAATCATGGATGAAATATTTTTTTGGAGGCATACAACGCGAAAAGTCAAAATTACCAATACGATTTCAGTAAATTTGCTTTTTAAAGTAGGTTTGTATTCAAAAAAAGAATCAATATGAGGGCAAGGCTCTATGCAGACTGTAGTTGGGTGCATTCAGATGTTCAAAACGGGGAAAACGTTGGAAATACAGCTTGGCCCTGCATGGGTTGCATACAGGCATGCTTAAATCAAAATCTCCAGGAGAATACGAGAAACCTTGCAAGGCCGTATCAAGGCTGTAGTTCATGTGCCTAGATTTTTAAAACCGGGGAAAAAATTGGCAATACAGCGTGGCCCCATATGGGCTTCATATGGGTGTCCCTGACTTAGAGAAATCAGGTTGAATATCAGCAACCCAACTAGGCCCTTTAGTGGCTAAGATTAGGACATCCTAAGTTTAGATACCCAATATAAGCCCATACGAGGCCTATATTCAATACAGGACAACCGGAAAAATTTCCACACGGGATGTTTGGTATGAAAATCATTTGAAATAAATACAATCAAAACTTAATTCAGTCCGCTGCCAGCTCCCCCGCTGAAAACTTCAGCTTCATGATCGTGAATCCACTACTGAAGCGATGAAAAAACTCACCACATATTTTTAGAATCTTCGAATGAGATTGTTTCGGATAAGTATATTCTATGCACATTTACAAACGTGGTTTTCGAAATTGTCCAAAACAGTCTCTTCTGTTCATTATGCATGATCACGGATTGAGCGTAGAATGTTTGAAATGTTCTTGTGCTACTCTCTAAAGATTTTAGAGTGGGATTTCACTCTCCAGCCAGCCAAAAGTGAGCTTGGTGAAATTTCCATAGAGGGACAGTCTAAGGTTTGAGGTTAGAAACTCACAGCCACTCCAATTCTAGAATGAGGTTTTCACTCCAAAAGAGTGAAGGTTTACTCGAATCGAGTGAAAATCCTACTCGAAGCGAACTGCATCACTTCTGAGACTTAGTGGAATGGAACACGTGATTACTTGGTGAGTACTCCCGACTGGAAATTGTCATCAGGTTAACCCAACATATGATGAGGACCTGACAAGGTCATCCGAAATAAGGAATACCCGTTACGGTCCTGATCGGGATTAGGTGTGGATGACTCACGTATGGATGACCTCATTTGGTGTTGGTCAGGATTTCCTCAAATTATCCTGAAAAGGTCGAAGTAGGTTTTCCTCGCTGTATCCGCATCAGGACCTCGTTCGGTCATCCTAAGATCATGGACGTAGTTTGATAAACTGAATACAAGAATGTACAGACTTGATTTCAGATTGTACACTCTTTGATTAAACAAATTTTCCTTCAATAAGAAGAACATGTTTGAACGATTTTCAACTGTGCCTGTTTTTAAATTCAATCCCTTTATTCCGAACACATTACCTACTTCTGAAAACTGTTGAACAATTTGTTCAATCTATTCTCAATGTGAATTGAAAACTAACTATTTGGGTTTTAATTAGGCGGAACTTATGAAAATTTCACAAGATTTTCCACGTTATGCATACAGCGAAAAAAACTTAGCAAACGTTCAACCATCACCAGCGAAATAAGTATTTCATTTAACTTATCACAATTCTCATAAGGTTGATTTATTGACTATTCAGCATCATTTTTCTTTCCTACACATCACATCATCTGAGTATTATTCAAAGAGTATATATGAACTGAATGAATATGTGTTTCGTCATAATCAAATTTAAGTTTCGAACAAGTACTCTTCTTTCGTTATTTCTTGATTAATACGCATAAAAAAATCTGTTATTGAGTGCAAAATGAATTATTGAATCAGTTATCACTGCTGTAATATGTAAAAAATCATAAGTTGCTGATGTGGTGACAATTAATTCTATTCAAATATACGATAATATCAACAACGACAATATCTATATCAATATTAATTCACATCAGTATTTCTCGGAAAAAACTCAGAAATCCCAATCATTTTGTAATAATAAAGGTCATGAAGAACTCATTCGATCAAAAATATTTCAAGCGAATGTTCAAAATGAAATGCAAAAAACTTGAATTATTCACTTTCAGCTCGACGGATGGTTTTACTTCTCAAATTAAAGAGTACTCTTGAAGTTGAAATTTGTTAATTTCAGAAAAAAGCCTCATTTTCTGAGTTGAATTTGTTGTTAAGGTGATGATAAACTTGTAAGAAGAGTTTGAAAGTTGAGTGGAATCTATATTGGTCAGGAAAGTCCAAATCGTGTGGCAAAAGTTAGAAAATCTGTCAACTTAGCTCACGACGCATGGGCTTTTCTTCACTAAACCAAATGCTGGCAGGAGAAATTCATCAAAATATAGTGGATTCAAAGTGATGTGAAGTAAGAGAGGACCGAAATATTCATTAGATTTTATTCGTTCTTATAAACGTTCTAAAAAATAAGAAAAGACTATAGAAGATCCAAAGTGTCGTCTTCCCATATTTTTGTTCCAATAATGTTGTGTCATGTTCCTACAATTAAATGTTATTATATTTATGAAACAGGTTCAATACACATATTTTCTCAACCTAACACTAGTTACTGGTGAAAAGATACGAAAATGCACACTCAAAAATGCAAATCATTGAAACAAAAATATTGAGACGATACATTGAGTCATACATAGCCTTACCATATTTATCAACATTTTTATGATAACTAATAAAATTCAATGCATGTATCTGTCCTCTCTTACTTCACATCACTTTGAATTCACTATATTTTGATGAATTTCTCCTGCCAGCATTTGGTTTAGTAAAGAAAAGCTGATAGAATACCCATGCGCTGTCAGCTAAGCTGACAGATTTTCTAACTTTTGCCACACGATTTGGACTTTCCTGATCAATATAGATTCCACTCAACTTTCAAACTCTTCCTACAAGTTTATTATCACCCTAACAACAAATTCAACTCAGAAGATAAGGCTTTTTTCTCAAATTTGAAAATTTCAACTCCAAGAGTGCTCTTCAATTTGAAAAATAAAACCATCCGACGAGCTGCAAGTGAATAATTCAAGTTTTTTGTTATTCATTTTGAACATTCTTTTGACATATTTTTGATCAAATGAGTTCTTCATGACTCATATTTCTTACAAAATCAATATGATCTCTGAGTTTTTGCCTAGAAGTGCTGATGCAAGTATTTGAAGAAAATTCATTTTTACTGCATCAACAAATTACGATTTTTTGACACGTTACAACAGCTATGACTGATTTACTTAATCATTTTGCACTTACTAACAGGCTTTTCGATACACATTATTCAAGAAATAACCACCACACATTTCACAAAAATAATTCATCCATTTGTTGATCACATAAATTTAACCTCACATCTGTCAACCGAACTGCAATTTTCACACAGGCTCATACCCGAAGAGAACATGAAGCTTCAGCGAACGTTCAGATTAGATCTGTATAGATCGGATCGAAGGTTCATGAAAGCTTACTTTTAGATTCACAAACGTTTGACAAAGGTTCTACGGACATTGAAATGTCCGCCTCGAAATACGTCCAAGAAACATAGATGGAACGTTCGTTGAAGGTTCATCGAAGGTTTGAGGAAGCTTCACAAAAATATCTATACTTAGATTAATTTATAATAATTTATGTTTATTAATTCATTCATTTTTCATATAAATTGATCAAAATTAATATAAGTATAGATATTTTTGTGAAGCTTCGTCAAACCTTCGATGAACCTTCAGCGAACGTTCCATCTATGTTTCCTGAAAGTATTTTGAGGCAGACACTTCAACGTTCGTAGTACCTTTGACAAACGTTTGTGAATCTAAAAGTTAGCTTCCATGAACCTTCGATCCTATCTATACAGATCTAATCTGAACGTTCGCTGAAGCTTCATGTTCTCTTCGGGTAGATTAGTTTTGATTTATTTTTGAGGTTTTAGTAAGGAATTCCTCACAAAATCCTAATTAGTCTTTCCTGATGGGGTCCTCATAATAGTGCAGCGTGACATGACTTGTTAGGTCCTGATGAGGTTGCCTTATCAGGACCTGATCTGGATCAAGGTTTACCTGATCTGGTCCATGGGGTAAATTTCTAGTCGGGCTTGGGTACCGGTTCCTGTGATTTTGCATAATTTTGGCGCAAAAATGAGTAAATTAATTTATAGATCAATATTCGTGATCACGTGACCTTACCTAAATTCTATGGAGGAACTGAGGTACCCACCAAACACAGTTTGTCACCGTATCATCGGTGTAATGTAATTTGTAAATTGTAAAACCTGCTCGTTGCATGTAATGGACAGGTAACTTGTAATTTCACACTCAAGAAAAGTAGCCGCTACGTCACTATAACGAAACATTTTTTGTGTTGGTTACATGGTGATTACATGCGATTGTTATGACCTTTTTATTTTGGAAAATATGCATCGTAGACACTTTTTGACCTTATATTCGAGGTCATCCGCATATATGTGGGTGTTCGACCTCAAAACAGGTGTGAAAAAAATATATCGGGTTTAATGGTATAACTTATAACAGATCGATGAAACCACGATGTTGCTGAAATGAAACATGTCATATTGTGGTTACATTGTAGCAACTTTTGATGAATGCGAAATTAGTACAAGTTACCAGCCCATTGCATGTAACGAACAGGTGATATTGCGTGTGATCTTAAGTGACATTGTAGTTATGATACAGTAAGAAATTGAAGGGCCACGGGGAAAACGATCATAGTCCATTTTTTTCATAAAAAACTGAGTTTGTGAAAAAAATGGACTATGATCGTTTTTTCCCGTGGCCCTTCAATTGTGTTTGCTGGGTATCTTTTTATTTCCAAAAGAGTCGCAGCCCCTGAGTCGAATGAAAGTGTTCGAACATGAGTTGACAAGTTTTCCATTATTCTGTATTCTTGCCTTCAATGGTTTATGGGATTTCTCTGGGGTCAAAGTTGTACGATTCCCCTAATTTCTCAATTTTTCATGAAATGTCTATGGAATTCCTCATGGCTTCCCATCGTGATCAAAGTCATATGTGTTCTTCTTTGAGGAATATGATACCCACACGAAGAGAAAAAATTTGCTAACGCAGCAAATTGAGGTATTATATATAGAATAGCAAAAATTTTTGCTGACTCAGCTAAAAATTTGCTATAACAGCAATCGTGTTAGCTACGACAGCAATTTTTTAGCTGTGGCAGCAAAAAATGTTTGCTCCGCCAGCAAATTTTCAGTATTATATACAGAATAGCAAACAAATTTTGCTGGGATAGCAAACATTTTTTGCTCCCACAGCTAAAAATTCGCTGTCGCAGCTGACAAGATTGCTGGAACAGCAAATAGTTTGCTGTCACAGCAAAAAATTTGCTGCCCTGGCAAAAGGAACCCAGCAAAAGTAGATTTCGCTGCCACAGCGAATTCCTTTTTCTCCGTGCAACGATATCTCTTGAAGTAAACGAATGGCTTGATCGGTTTTGCTGCTTTGTATTCTTCGAATTTTCATGGGGCTCCTATATAGTTTCCCATGGGATTCCCCCCCCCCCCACGTTAGAACTGATGTGGGTCTTACCCAAACATACCGTTGTTGGAAACACTGTACTGCTGCATAATCACCACAGATAATTCCGAACAGAACCAGACAAATATTGTACACAATTCAGTCCGTTTCTATCCGTTTTCATGCGTTTTTGTCTCCCTCTTGTCCGAATCTATCCGACATTGTTAACAGGGTTAGCATCTTGAATGTAATTATTTTTTTCATCATAGCTATGAAATTTCATTGGTGAATGGGGATCAAGACGGATTTAAATGCAATTTGAAGGTATTAAATTAGCGTTTTCAATACTTTCGATGGGATTTTATGGAATATTTTTACCCAGATTGACAACATTCAAACGCAACCCCTGTACACTGAGAGATGAGTTTGTTTGTGACAAAGAAGGCTTATTAATTATAAACTAATCGTCTTTGGTCAAATAGGAGGTTGTTTATACACGGAAAGAACAATCGTGGGTTTTTTACATGAAGGGTTCTGTGCGAATAACCCATGACAACGACCAGGGTCGTCTTTCATTGCTTGAAGGCCCTGGGCCTACTTAGAGTGGAGGCCCATGTAAGGAGACGTGAAATCTTGAAATTTTTGAAGAGCGATATAAGAAATTCAATAACCGAGTCAAGGCTGAACAATTTATCTATCATGCGCATCGAATCAGATTCATTGAAAGAAATGGATTTGATTGGTTTCAGTAATGACTTTTTGGCTCAAAAATGTCATGAAAAACTGTTCAACCAAAGTGAAAAATAAATTTCAAAACGAATATATATATATATATATATATGTGTATTTATTAGTTTCATTTTCGAAATAACTTGATTTCATTTTGTTTAAGTAACCTTTTTTTCAACCAGGGACTGGAACGTTATTCACTTACGTTACTCATTATGTATAAAATCTATATCATAAATATATAATTTGTGTACAATATATATATATTATTATATACATTTTATATATAATGAGTAACGTAAGTGAATAACGTTTCTGCCCCTGTTTTCAACAATATATAAAAATCTTAACGATTCTCTACGAAGAGGCCCCTCTTTTGCAGGAGGCCCGGTGTGCCCTGCATCAAAGACGGCCCTAGCAGCGACCAAGCGTTCATAGTACCAAGTTCATGCCCCAAACGTCAAAGCTCCATGCGTTTTCTCCACGGCGACTTGCGTTTGAAGCATGAACTCCGTGCTCTAAACGCTCGGTCGTTGCCATGGGTTATTCTCTCAAAACTCTTTATGTAAAAGACTCACGATTTTTTTTCCGTGTGGTTAACAAACCTTGCTTAATTGGAATAAATTTGGAATACTTTTTTCTCAGTGTAGCATACGAAGATTCCTACATTGTTTCCACCAGCCTTATCCGCAAGGTCGTTTTAAGCTTCCTCAAGGCTTTCGGTACATTTCCCACCTGAGGCCCCTAGAATTAACGAAATTTTGAATATTATATGAATTAATTTATATATAATTCAATATATTTTATATATAGTTTGGATAATTGTTCTAGTCAGGATATAAAGATCAAAAACCCCGCCGCAAATAAGTTCCCTATGGAAGCCAAGGCCCTCGGTGACTGCTCCTTCCGCCGGTACCCTAAAACGGACTCTCTGACTGAAATATAACAAATAAGCTGTTTTTATCTTAGCCAAAAATATTCAACCGGTCAATAGCGCTAGTTGTGGTCGTGGGCTATTCCTCCTAATTTGATTGGATAGGTTTGAGACTTTGAGCGATAAGTGTATTTTACGTGACCCACTAAAATCATCAGGATCATACTGCGAATTAGTTCACATCACGAGAAGAAACCTCAAAAGTGCACGGAGAAAAAGGAATAGTTGTAGCAACTACTTAAATAGTCGATTTTCGACCATCCACTTAAATAGTTGCTGCAACTATTGTACTTAGTAGTCAGGACAAGTATCACGTTAGCTGCTTCAACTAACTAAAATACTCTGTAAGTTGCCAAGTGTTTACGTTAGTTAGTGCAACTATCGAGTCAGTTGAGGCAGCTAACGTGATACTTGTCCTGACTACTAAGTAGTTGCTGCAACTATTCCTTTTTCTCCGTGTGAGGGAGTTGGGTAGGGTTGGTGTCCACATTGCTTTTGCATCGAACTATCCCCTAGTTGAAAAATGGGAATGACCGAAAAACATTCGAAAGTGAATTGTTCCCAAAAGTTTCCATTATTTTACGATAGTGAGCTTTTGGAAACAATTTACTCCAGTGGCGCATTGCGGGGAGACACCGGTCGTTAGGGGCCCCCAAGGAGTATCAACAAAAATCCCATGAATTGCATGCATCATTTTTTTGGATCAGAAGGGCCCCGTCTCTAGCACTTGCGGGGAGGGCCCCCAAATTCTCCAGTACGCCACTGATCTACTCCCGAATGTTTTCCATTCGTTCCTATTTATGGATTAGGGTCGTTCCTCCGCGGATTTTTCTCTTTAATTCTACGTGGAAGCACCCCATCGATGGCGGTGCGGTTCAGGAAACATTCAACACAAGGGAGGAACAGGAGCATTTAAACACCTTTCTTCGAGAAATTTTTTTCACAAAAAGTTTATAAAATAAAAACCATACATACAATTCAAGACATTGCTTTGAACAGTATTCAATGAACAAATCAAAACGGTAACAGCATGTAATGTATATAAAAAAAGATAACACACAGTAACAAAAATAAAATATAAAACAAGATTCATACGTGAACAATGATCATACTGATACGGTATTAAAAATCCAAAGATATGGATCATGATCAGAGAAGACTCAGTTTCTTCATCATAAAATATGTGATTACTTGATTATGCAGTTTCATGTATTCAAAGTCGATCAACGACGATGATGATCATTTTGGTACAACGTTCAGTCAATTTCTCGTTGACATGTGATAACTTAATGATACCTAATTCTAATGTTCGTGACTCTTCTTCGCGTGATGATACACCGTTTTATAAATGGGAATTCTTATTGGATAGGGCTTCGCCACTGGCACTGGTATGTGTTTCTCAATTGTTATGGGTACAGGTTTTTCTATAGGAACTGGAATATGCTTTTCCACTGGATAAGGTACTTTTTTTTCTACCGGCACGGCAATCGTTTTGATAATTTGAATCGGCACTGGTTTGGACACCGGCACGGCGACTGGATAAGGTTGTGGCACGCCTACCGCTATCAGATGAGGGATGTCGATCTTCACTGGATGCGGAACTGGAATACCTAGTGGAATGAAAAATATTTTGTTACATAATTTTCTTTTTCTATGTAATCGTTTCAATAAAGTATGAATATTCGAGCTGAAGTGGGCAAACGAAAGTAGTTCATTCAATTAATTTCTTCTTATTGATATCATAATAACGATTCGATCTGTGTCTCAAGAATCATTCCTCTTTGTATGCATGGGAGAGGAATTGTACTGAAAAATTTATAACAACTGTTGAACGTTTATAGAGGATACTCTTGATAAAGAATCTTGTACCATGTTCTGATTGGAACTAATTTAGAAATTTTCAATTTGATTTGGTTAGATTCAATGAGCTATGTCAATTTTATTCGTTTGATGATCTTTGCTTAAAGAATCAATGACACAAACTGACCTATTTCCTTGTAAACTGGTACAGCAACAGGCTTAGTAACTTCGATGTGCTCGGATACGGGCACGCTATGCACGTAATTATGTTCAGGTCCCAAAGATATTCCATGACCTTCGTCGTAACCACCTCCGCTAGCATAATTTTGAGAAAAACCACCGTAGGAAGGATGAAAATTTCCGTCACCCGATTCAAAATGATTTTCCGAGCCTCCGTATCCTCCACCGCTGCTTTCCGAGATACCTCCACCGCCGCTGCTGCTACCACCGCCGGTATCGTACCCTGTCGCACCGTAACCACCGTCATCGGAAGTACCGAGACCTTCGTGATCTGACCTTTCGTTGAAATGCGCGTGAGCGAATATCGGATGGAATGGTTGATCGTTGTAAGAATGCACCATCAACGGTGTGGCTCTGATCATAGACACCACGGACAAGAGTATCTACAGATAATTCATCAATTCATACACTATTATTTCACTGTCAATCTATTTCATATGTACAAGAAATATGTTCGACTTTCAATATGCAAACAAATTCCAGCACAAGGAAGAATTCGTAAAAGTTCATTCCAAAGAAGATAAAGACTCCGGATTTCTAATGAAAATACATATATTATTTATAGTAAAAGAGATGCAATTATTATTTTCAATCTTATGATAAATTATATGAATAATTGAATAACTGAACAGCGAAGACTATTGATGTGTATCGTTGGAGACCGTTAATGAAAGGAAATTAGATTTAATTAGATAATTTGAAATTCTATGCTCGTACACCGAAAAGTCGCGAAGATGTATTTGCTCTGATAACCATGAAGTTTACTCACTATTCCGTTCATGATCTTATGTTTCGGTGGTATCGCACCCAGACTGTTAAAGCGGTGAATCCCCTTCTAAGACTGAGCTATCTTTGGCCATTTCTTGTCTTAATATACCGCACAGCCTTTCACTGTTCTGTATCCAATTTAATTTAGCTTCATATCTCAGGGAATCGCATCCACCCGATGCAATTTTTTCCCTCCGTTCCCGGTTCGACAGTCACATAGAAAGTATTCGCAGATTTTGTGATCTGCACCGTAAGGAGAGATGTATCATTCTAAACGAGTGTCATATTCGAATCGCTCGTTCATTAACTTGAATTTTTCTTTTCAGAATATTATTATATTTTGCAAATAATTGTTCTATTTTTATGATTACGTCAAATTAGCATTTGTCAATCTAGTTATTACATAGTAATAATGGTTAATGAAATTATTGTAGACAGTCAGAGTGGAAAAATTTCCGAAAATATATATAAATTATATATAATTCAATATACTTTATGTATAAGCTTTATGTGATTGTATGAAATTTGGAAAATTTTCCCATTCGGAACGTCAAAATCATTCAGAGGAGATTGAATTCGCGGAACATCATTTTTGATTAATTCTGAAATTCTTTTTTTTGGTAGAGTATCAATGCATCACAATATATTTGAAGAATGTTGTTTAGATTCAGAAAGATTCTTTGAAACCCCTTTCACTCAATTTATTTGTATTTGAATTTTTCAGGAGTATCCCGAAATTAACGACTCAACTTGAGAAATCTGAAAATATCTCATGTAAAGTGGTTCTTGAAATGAAGCTTTGAAAGAAAGATAAATCACAATGGAAAAGTGAAGTACGATAAAGGCATTGCGTTTTACCATTGTGGCACATTTCCAAGATCAATTATTGAGTCTTCTTTTCAGCAATTTTTGACCATAAATCGCCACTTTATGTGGAAAAATCCAAAAAATCAGAAATCAAGTACGATGGAATTCAATTATTCGATTCAATTTTTCATCGAGAATTTCAAAAATCACTGATTCAATCTATAAAATTCAATATATTTTAAGATTTTAAAAGAATCGATTATTCAAGCTCTTCTCGCAAGCGAATTAAATTTGTCTTCCTTGACCCTTCTTCTCTTCCTCAAACGATCTTATTCAATCAATTTGAAGACCTTTCATTCCATGTAAGAAATTGAATGTACATCAATCAATACAACATTAAGATAATCTTACAGAAATGAGTTTTCAATCAGACGCAATATCAATTTCAATGAATATTCAGAAATACATGATGAAGTATAATAATCAGGTATCATTATGGATCGCATGTGACGAAAAGCTTGCGGTAAAAATGATTATACCGTAGGAATAGGAATACTTCTAATAAAAGGACAAGAAAGATAATCCTTGCGGTTTCACCAGTTGTAAGTCAACCGTGAAGCGATAGCGTGGAGATCTCTTGCTTATCCTCATTGTTCTGGTTTTCATAAAATTCACCACTGTGGTATTAACATAAACAATTCCCGTGACAAGTATTTTCTTTTTATTATAATTATGCGGTTGTGATATGTTCTTACTTTATTCTCGCATATTCTGTTTGTAATGATAAAATCAATTCACAAAGATCCATATACAACATCATTGTTGTGAAATGATGTATAAAACAGACACGTGAAAATGATTTTCTTTTTCTATAGAGTTATAAGTAAGTGATAATGGAGTTTGTTTAGAGATGTCCATTTCCGTAGTTTCCGTTTCGAAAGCCAAAACAGAATTCCAAGTAATTATTTGTACCACACATTTGATGGAAGATATGTAGGAAAGATAAGGTTTGAATTTTTTGATTTATAATGTTGTAGTGAGATGTTGCATGCTGCACGAGGTTATGTATACTTATGTGCTCGTTAAGCAGAAAATTATATCATTCCTTTATTAAATGAATAAACAAAGTGTCATTAACCTGAGAAGATTCAACATTCACGGCGTTTGAGAAATTTATTCAAGAACACTTCGAATGAACGGAGAGAGATTTGTAGTTGCTGTCAGGTTGTGTATTACAGTTACCCGTGTAGAAATTTTCCCGGGCGTCCTGTATTGAATACAGGCCCTGTACGGGCATATTTTAGGTATCCCAACATAGAGCTACCTAGTCTTAGCCAGCAAAGGGCCTACGCGGGTTGCTATTATTAGCCCCGATTTTTTTAAGCTTGGGTTACCCGTACACAGCCCATGTGGGGCCAAGTTGAACTACCAATGTGTTTCCCTGTGATGAGAATCTTGGTGCGCCTAACTACAGCCCGTGTAGAGCCTACCCGGGTTGCTATTATCAGCCGGCAAGTTTTTCCTGATGGGACAAAACTATCTTTTTTTCTTGTCATTTCTGTGAGTGTAATAATTTCCAAAGATTACTGCTAAAGAATATACAAAGTTGATATTGTTTTTATTCTATAAACTAGTAAGGTGAACTCTGAACACTGAACAAAATGTCGCAAAACGTTTCTGGAACATTCCAGATACTGCTGATGGCCTACCATTGTAACGTTTCGAATAAAATGTCTCAAAACAACATGTCTGCACCGTTCTTGAAATATCAAAAAGTGTTTTACAGATGTTATTTTAAAGCGTTTCATCCGATACGTTACAAAGGCAGAATATTAGCAATCTGGAACGTTCTAGAAACATTTCGTAACATTTGATTCAGTGTTTCGAGTTGAAGATTCCATACATTTATATTATAAGTTCGTTTAATGTTCATGCGAAGAATTTTATTAATACTTTACACCGATTTTTTTTCTAATATAAATCAACGTTAACAACGAGCAACAACGGAAAAATATGCCATCAAAAATTATTATGTCCAAACTATTGGCTAACTATGTCAAAAAAAACCAAAGAAAAGTAACTTCGTGATTAATTTTGGGGCCCCATAATGCTTTTCTGGTTTTTTGATGGAGTCAGATAATGGATAAACATAGTAATGTTGGGTGGAATATTTTCTCCGCAGAATATTTGTTTTATTCAATCATTTTCGCAACAATTTATTATACCTCCCAAGGCCCTAACATCGAAGCCTGCATTGGCCCCATCGTGGGTACTTTACATAAGCCCAAGTTGGGAATCCAGTACAGGCCCCGCAAATGGGGGCGTGACAATCCTGTCTAGGGCCTGTAATAAAGTAAGGACGCCTAGTTTGGCCCTGGCTACCGCCAAGAATCAATTTCCACACAGGATAATTTATATAAATATAATGTATTATCGTACCGATTTCAATATTTTATAAGGGAAAGTCGGGACACTTGCACCAATTTTTTTTGTATTGTTACAACTTTCATGGTTGAGGGGTGGTTCTCATCTAGCGAATTCTGAAATAAGGTGATTTTCTCGAATTTCCTTACCATGGAAGGAAGTAAATCAAGAAATCCAGGATTTCCACACTTGTTAATTGAGTCTTCAAGTACATAGAAAAATTTTTTCCAGTAAACAATAATGCCTTGGGAATTGTTGATACCTGTTGAAACATCACCACCTAAAAAACCAGTGATCAATCGGGTGCCACTATAGCACTTACAAAAATTATCAGAAATTGAAACTCCAAAAATTTATATGAAATATATTATATTTGTTGGAGGTTGTACCAATAAAACCAATGAAAAATCCAAAATTAAAAAAATGACAGATATGCAAACTTTTGATAGCATTTTCTCACCTTTTTTCGCTCTTCAAAGTGCTATATGAAGAAGAAAAAGCAAATGTCATCTCCATTTAGGTTCATCCTCCAATAAATTCATCATCATCATGAAGTAATCAGTCTTACGACTGGTTTGATGAAACCCTCCACCCCTGTCTATTATCCGGAATAAATTCAATCATCTTCAAAATAAAAATAAAAAAAAAGAGCGATCCGAGCGTTCAGTAGTTTTTGAGATATCGTGGAGCCAAACTTAAAAGACATGGTTTCGAGAAAAACGCCTTTAAAGTTTCGGGATACGAATCCTATAACTTGAGAAAATTTTTTTATTCACTTTGAGACCCATTCAAATAACTCGAGTTCTTAATTTACTTCCTGTTTAAGAAAGAAAATTCGCTAAATGAGAACCTGCCCTCAAGTGTATCCGATATCTTATCTATAAGATTTTCGCAGAGTAAACATTCTTTTCTGACTTGTGAATGATTGCAAGGTCAAATTCGACGTTCTATCAATGATTCGAGTGTTCTCCATAAACATTGCAATTAGTGCACTTCTTCTCCTGCTAATTAGCTCTCTATCTCCCTCTGAAAGTAACTAATACTTTAAATAATAACCACTAGTTTTAAATCAATTCATGAATATGCATTTGGGATTAATAATTAGACACAAATGATAAAGAAATGAAGGGATTCTGAGAGTGCCAAAGCGTTTGTTATGAATAAAGAAAACAAAATCATCTCACATCCCTGTGAACTCGTGTGGAGTTAACCTCTGTAAAAATGATTACAGCGCCCACATAAAAATCTCTTGCTTGCGCCAGTACTGACGATGAAGAATAGATAGGCGCAATGCTGACATCCAGGGCTTGGAAATCTATATCGAGTCAACGTTGACTGACAAGTGGCACAATGTTGCACCAATTTTGGGAATCATAGTTTCCATTGATTCATCCATCATTGGCTCAAGATTGTGCCAATCATGGTTCATCGTTGTCCCAATATCGTTTGGACAAAAGAAATTAACTTCATACGAACAATTTCATAGAACGACTGAATATTAATCCAAACGTTGAAAACGTTCAGAAGAAATGAGTACCCACTGTAGTGTCAAGCCTGGTCAGAGCTTGGCTCAGGCTAGCCACGATCCTCGATTATACTTATTTATACCAAAATTCCCGCGTCCAATGTCAAAGCGCCATCCTTCGGTATTGTTTCCAACGCTCAGTTCGTTTCTCGCAAGCGCTCAACAAACTATGCGGTTGATATAAAAGCATCATATAACCTTCTGATTTGAGAATTGTTGTTTTCATCACAGGTCCTTCATCGAAGGAGAGATTTCACCTGTGCAGACCCATCGACTCGTGGACATCAGAATTTGAATTATAATTGATGTAATTGATTTGTAAGGGAACCAGTAATCATTCAGTTATATCAAACTTATAAACACATCTTGTATTGAATTAATCAAATAAGTTTCTTCGTTTCAATGTATACAGATATTCTCTGGCCCTGGTTGTATAAAACATTTAAGATTCGGGCTGTATTTCTTAACATGTGTGGAGGGGAAGCAACCGATGTCGGAAATATATGACTCTGAATTTGTATTATATTTTTGCAATCGTTCAACATAGAGTTGAACATCGGCGCAACATTGGCTCAACGTTAGCGCGAGATTGACGCAACGTTGAATCAATTTTGGCCGAATATTACTCAGTACTATTATAATATTGACTCAAATTTACCAGTCAACATCATTTATGTGTAATAAATGATGGTACCTCCTTCAAATGCATAAAACATCTGACCATTGGCAGACCACAAAAAAATTTGTCTATGAGTCTTGGTTTGTAATGAGTACAAGCATGATCCAATCTTGGATTTAGATCGAGCGACAAATTTTTTCATGCGTTGCCAACGATGGCTGATTTGACTGCCATAATCGTACCAATGTTGGTCCGTAATTGGCAGGATACATCAATGGAGCCTGTAACGATGTTATCATTTCAAGCTTGCACCCTGCTCACCACCAAAGCTCGGCCAATCTTTGTCAGTGTTGCGCAATCCTAGTGCCAATCGTCAATTTCCACCTGGGCGGTTGTCTAGCACCTTTCAATAAGGCACTAGCAGTGAAGCTAGTCACTAGACAGGGCCTTGACATTAACTATGAGGTGGCTAGAGTCATTTCTGCCAGGGAAGGTATCCACACAGTTAGCAGCACGTACAACAACAACTTGGAAATCTTTGTAAGAACAAGGGATATCTACTGTGGTGTATGTTACCCCGCGATGCAAGTGTTCCCACTCCCCCCTCGTTGATTGCATTTATAGTTTTTATTTCTATCCCTTATTCCATTCTCAAGAATGGAACTCATTCGCATTGTGAAGGGTAGATTCTGATACCAATGACGCATAATAGATTTTTCAGATACCGATTCGACAGTATCTTAGAAGATGTCTAATAGATGACTGAAAAATGTCTTAATTGCACGACACTTTTAGGCAAATTTGAGATATTATGTGAATCAGGTATTTGGTTGACATCATTGTTTTCACGAGAATAAATAATATGTACAATGGAAGAAAAGTGTTACAGACATTCCAAAAATTCAAGGTGATTTCATGTTTTTAATCACGTACTTGATCATTAATTCCAGGTACATTTTCACGACATATTGTCCATCTCCATCAAAACATAACATTTAACTCGGCAATTTAATCTGGAAATGAGGTATGCTAATGTTGTCACGACATGTGATGAGTTTTTAATCTTCTCGTTCATTCATTTTATCTCACAAAAGCATAACAATAAGTCTGTCATTTGGTGCGATCTCCATAAATATATCTCGTAGGTTATTTTCAGAGATGTTGCTGAAGTTTGAATCGTTCATTGAAACGCATTGGTAAACAAATAACAAAATCTAAAGCTGTTGAAGACCCAAAATCTTGCGGTACATTTTTTAAACGATGTTTCCAGTTCCAAAGAGTTAATTGGAGAAGATAATCATCGATGATTCCTCAAATTTTATGAGTTTGAATTGTCATTTGGTTTCAGTGAACGATTCAAACTTCAAGAACATGCCAAAAAAACTGTCAGAACTGGTCAGAAAATTTCTATACGTTTTTAATAGGTTTTCTCTATTTCCTTATTGAACCTGGTAGAATTCTTGAGAGTTTTCGTCAGCAATTCCCGTGGCAAAAACTGCCCAGCCAACAAAATCAAGGCAGCGCTTCTGGCAGTGGTGCTACCATTCACTTATACAGTTGAAAATCTTCTGTACATATATGGCTTCATTTATGTATGGAAATAAGAGCGACTTGGTAGTATTTTTACTAGGAGTACTACTTGGTAGCGCTTCCTGATAATACTGGTAGCGCTGAGATAGTGCTACGTTATGAATTGAATCATATATATGTTATGGTAGCATGCAGTCTCACGGTAATGGAAAAGCTACTACGTTGCTACCACTAGCACTGCTAGTAGCGGAAACGTGAATTTGGAAGCACTTCGCTGGCTGGGTGGTCAGCAATTTATAACAATTCTGCGACCAGTTGTGACGGACATTGTTGGCGGGTCGATGATTTACATTATAGAAAATTGTGAATAAACACATCACTTGTGGGACTGAATCAAATGTACATCGTAAAAACTATGGGGAATTTCCCTTTGCTACAAATTGGGGACTTCTTCTGCCACTCTGGGAAGTTTTTCCTCAAAATCCTCAAAAAAAAAAATGAGGCAAAAGTCTTATTGTTGGTCAAATAATGTTCGAAAATTTTTCACAGCTCTGGTTAAGCAAATCCATTAATTCCCATTGGAACGTGCAGATTTCCGGTTCAAACCCATTGAATTTGAATCGCAAAACTGCACGTCTAATAGGAATGGATGGGGGTTCTTTAACCTGGAAGTGCAATGCATATACGATTCACAGACAAACATGTTTTCTTATCACAGTACTTAAAACTATAACTGCTCTACGGCTGAACGCAGATCAAGAATTCGGATATTCAAATTTCTTAAGAATCTTCGTTGAATATACATGCATTTGAAATTCATTTACAATCGGGGATTAAGAGTCGTTTGGCAAAATTCAGATAAATTAGCAGAAATGATTTATTTATCTATCAATTCATGTAACCTGTTGTAAAGTTTGTATTCCGTTGAAAGAATTACCGAGGAAGCACTTGCAATATCATCCGCCACAGGTGAAAGCAGTTGTCGGTCGTGAAACACTAGGCCAAAGAAGCGTACCGCGGTGAGTTGATTCATACGAACAAGGTAAAAGACGAACCAAGGTCATTTCGATCAATGACATCAACTAGAGTAGAAGTAGCAAATGAAATCAAGGAAGCGTTACGTCAGTCACGTAGTAAAACAAACGTTACGACCTCCCCATTTCTAAGTTAGTTTGGTGTCATTTACCAAAACAAACAACATGTTATCGTCAAAATGGGAGCAAGCAGATATCCAGTTAATCAAAACAAATTGAATCCGTTGGAGAAAGTGTCAAATTGGAATTATGTTTTTGCGAAATAGTGATTAGAAAGGTCTATTTTCATTTGCGTGTCATAGAAATCAAGATCGAAAAATTTCATGGAATTTCAGCGCGTTCCAATGGGCCAGCAACGGATATTCACCGACATTATAATGAGTATACAGAACCATCAGCAGCTCATTGAAACATCAGTAATCATTGTTTGTAGAGTAAATTGTTCACATCGCTTCCTATTATGGCAATCAATTCATTCGCAGGAAAAAGTGATTGAAGTTTGATATTTCGTTACTATTGTTTTATGAAACCATTTAAAGGAATTGATGGTCCAGTAGTGCCATAGAGCATACAGATCTCCCGCCAAGATGTTTCTGAATGGGAATTTGAGAATTTTGAAGACAGTGATGCGATACAAGTTGGGGCATGAATTATCGATGTTTTGCGTCTCTCAATGAAAAATTGTCCTATGAGGCAAATTCGAAAATTTATCGCCTCACAGATATCGAGACAAACTGAGATTCGAAAACCATTCATGCTTGGTCTCCGCAAGATGTTCCGCATCATCAGATAGAAGAAAATCGTATTAGTTTCTCGAGTTCTCGATTTCTCTTGATTTGAAATTTGTTTTCTTTTCAGCTGTTTTGATGTAAGTTTCCAAGATTTCTCATCCTTTATCGGCCTAGGTGAAACAAGAGAACATATTTTATCAACATGTTCCGGAAGTTAGAATCGTTTATTGAAACGAATTCTCAATGGAATAACAAAATACTCAGCTGTTGAAGATCAAAAATCTTGTAGTACATTGTTCAAATGATGTTTCCAATTCCAATTGAAGAGTTTATTCGAGAAAATGAACACCAATGATTCATCAGGTTTTGTGAGTTTGAATTTTCGTTTTGTTTCAATAAAAGATTCAAAATTCAAGAACATTTATCAATCTTCAATGTTAGGAAATGATTCAACAATCACTGAACATGTTCTGGTCAGACTACCCAAAACCAGCCCAAGGCAGGGCCTTAGATTCAAAGAGTTTCATTTCTAGCAGGGATGAAAACACAACACAACTAACTAATCATAACTAGAAGTTGTCAAAGTTGGGTGAAAAAAGTTCATTAGGTAACAGTTTTTGTTTTGACTCATTTTTGGATACGACTAAGTCCGTTTGTGAAGATAAAAACTTTGAGTCGGTTATTATAGTGATGAGGCATTAGAAATTGTAATTGCATTTAATTGGTTTTCGTAAGATAGTGGATCCTTAGTGTGCTAACAGACAATTTGGATAGCGGGCGCATGTCTAAAACGTTGGTGTTGAAAGTCTAAACAATCCCAGATAGCAATTCGACTTTGCTGCAAGGTTGGTGGCAAACTTCTGCTAAGATTAACGGAAGGTTCTTAGTTAACACACGACGAGGGTACAAGTTTAACAAACCTTTGCAGTAAAGTTATAGCAAGCTTACACCGACAAGGTTAGAATGATAAGGAGCCACACGTTTGACAAGTTTTTGACTAGCCATCATGTTATCACGTGTTTTAGATTTTTGGATTGAAAGAGTTACGAATTTTCTAAACTGAGTTGAATATGCATAGTTTTTGAGTACTCATAACCTTCCCAGTTGTTTTGAATTCCCTTGCTGGAAACCTACACGGAAAGAAGATGTTTCAAATAGTACTACATTTTGTACCAAAGGAGCAGGATAAGTGGTGAAGTGTAATTTTTACAACACAGTGTAGTCAAAATTCATGCTTCATGATGGTCCCCGGTAAATTGATCCTCCAAAATACAACCAACTTAAATTGATCCCACAGAAATTGATCCACAAAAGAATTCAACCGGCAAAAATACACCTCTCACAAACTGACACTACCACATTCATCCCAGAACAAAATTGATCCACGCAGCGAATGGACCCCCAATTTAGCCAACAATTATTTCCCTACTGTTAAGAACTTTCTCCTTAACTTGAATAACAAACTTGGGAAATTTAATGAACAATTGTGAAACTTCATTACGAAATTAGGAAATTTCATCATTAAAAATCAATTCAACAACAATCATTAAACTCAATATGGAGATACGACACTCCAAAACAACTTCCTATCAAACTCAAGAATTCCTCTAACATCGTACCTTCCGTTACATCATCAGAATTCAATTTCCCAATCAGAACTTGCCAACCCCGTGACATTAAACTCACAAAAACGTCACTTCCCCTGCTACACACATGTTTTTTCACTGGACATTGTCCAACAACGACCAGGGCACAAACTTTTACGATGCAAAATACACCTTCGCATGCACCTATCGTTCCTCCAGCTATGCAGATAGAAAAGGTATCCATTATGAATTAACTGCAAACAATTGCGCTCTGACCGTACAAGTTTCCACGGCATTGCTCCAAACTCTAATTATTCACGACCAATTACTCTCCACAACACCACTTACTCTCGCAATTGATCATCGACTAACTAGATTCACAATAACACTTGAATCGCAACAAAGAAATAATCAACGTAAACATAAACCACACACACACACACACGTACATACGCACATACACGAACAACGACAATTCGGATGATTTCCCTACCAGCAAAATGCTGAACAAATATGCAGCATATTGTTGAAAACGTACAACAACAGTTTGAAACAATTTGCAGGGACGTTGCGTCGCCAAATGCGTAACAATATGCTGTAAATCTAGGATTTTAGCTTGAGTTGTTATCGTGTTGCTGGGAAGTTGCTTGGTGTTATGAAACTCTTAATCACATGCGTAGCAAATTCCCAGCAACTTTACGGAAACTTGATAAACAACTTAAGAGCAACTATTGCACAGCAACTTTTGTTGTATGGGTTACTTGTCCCACATACGAACGAATTCTTTGTGACGAAAATATCACGAACCAAATTCCGTAAGGATGAAATGAAGAAGGAACAAATTAAAAATGGATGAACATTTTCAGGATCACATTATCATGGACGAATTTTTGGGATGAAATTCACCGGGATAAAAATTCATGAGATCAATCCCGCGGTCACCTTCATGATATGAAGTTGCGCCAAATTAAGGTAGTTCTCTAAATCCCAAAGTAGATTTCCCAAATCATTAGGCATCAATCTTTATTGAACTGTGTTGTAAACGTTATACTGTGTCACTTATGCTGCTATTATAGTACAAAATGTAGTTAATATTTAAAACCATATTTCTCTTCGTGTAGATTGCGTATTGGAAACTATTATGAAGGATCGTAATTTTATTCAAATCAATCCGAAACCATTCCCGTTTGCAGCAGGGTTGATCCGAACTCGAACTGCCAATATATCTCTCAAAATTGGTTAATTCTTGGCGTTTAATTTGATTCATTATACACGTTGTCAACGTTTAAAGTAGCTACGTCAACGGAATTATCTCTTCGTCAAGATTTTTACAAATTATGAATATACAAGCTCATAAATGTACTGAAAAAAAATTTCTTCTAACCAAATAAATATATTTATTCGGTTAGAAGAAATTTTTTATAGTTTATTTGTCCTCTCTCCATAAAATATTTCTTAGGATTAATGAAATATTCAATCAAATTAAATAATGGATCAGTTTTTGCATCTAATTGAACATTCAATTTCTACAAATGAATATTTTATGGAGAGAGAACAAATAAATATTTTTTCCAGTGTAGAAATCCAAGGTGGTTTGTTTTTTGATCAATGAATAGATGCAAGATTTGTATACAAATAGTGTCACAAAATAATCCTTCGTGCACATCTATTGATTTAATTTTCAAGTAGTATAAATCAGAATAATGGAGAATATAAGATTAATAAAAAAATAAAAGATATGAATCACGAAAATCTCGGAAAAATTCAAACGAAAGTCGTTATGATTTCTGATAAATAGGTTTGATGCATCAATGATAATAGAAGCGTTTATATTAGTAAATTGCTTTTGCTGAGAGAGGGGTAAGATAATGAATATTCGTTTACTTTATGTAGACCACTTAAGATACAAGGGAGATTCTTCATGCATGTGCATAATCGTTTCATTCCACTGATATGCGTGAAATCTTCGACACAGTGATCCAAGTACATTGATTTGCGTAGCTTCTGCTCGCGTTGTATCCAAGATTGAAGGCTGATTTTCGATATGATTCCGTGTACAGGAATCAGATGACACATTTATGCACAGATAATGCACTGAGAAAACTGTTTAGTTGCAGTAACCAAAAACGATATCGAATAAAAAATTTCAGTTGCCTGAACTGGAATATTATTTGTTTCAACAAAAATTTTCAGTTGAAGAAACTAATATTTTGTCGCGACAACTGAACTGTTTTCTCAATGTGAATCATGACTCGTAATTACAGGAAGATATTTTCAAGTTTTTCATACAAATTCATCTCATACTCAACCATGGGATGGAATAAAAATATACTCTATTTTTCAAGTGAAATTTTGTCTACCGATCCAGTGAATCAATATTTTGATGTTACGATCCTGTGGAGAACAGATCAAATCTAGTTTGATCTGACTGAACATGTTCATATCTAATTAGATTTAATGGGTCATTATCAACAGATTTATACCATATCTGATCTAGTTTAACCACATCCAACCGATTACATTCAATTAAATCTTATCAGATATAGTTCGATCTGAACAGCGGTGTATATCAGATTAGTTTGGATTTAGATAGGTCTGATTAGATTCAATCTTCTTTCTTCGCAGAGAAAGAAGACAGAAACAACATTCTCAGAGTATTACGATACAACTTATGAAGCATATATTTTTCTCTAAGAGGGTGAGGAAAAGGACAACAATAATTTTGTTTTTATTACACGTAAAAAATATTATCTTCCAAATGACCATGCCGAAATCGTAGCATTGGATTTTACTCGAGAAAACAGTAATTGTCGGATATTGGAGACAGATATTGTTTTTATATAACCTTCTTTTGTAGGAGTGAACATCGTGATATTCGACGCGATTTAATCAAAAAACAGCACAATCCACTATGTTACATTTTGAATAGACTCATTTGCAGATATACCCCAAGAGAACACAAACCTTCTAGGTGGATTCTACGTCCATTGTACGTGAACTCACGTTTATGGAACGTTCGATAGACCTTCAACTGTCCGGACATTGAATTCCTTGAACCTTCATGTTCTCTTGGGGTAGTCCTCCGTTACGATTCTCACATCGTAATCTACCCAGTGAACACCATATGTAAATGTTACATAACACAGTAATCACAAGTTACTAAACTCTACTAAAGTTATATATATGTGATGTAATAGTTATATAATCATTTACGCTCATGTTACGTAACAATTTGTTACTTCTGTGTTATGTATTAATTACATAGACAATTTACCTTCAGAAAATATGACTTGGAATTTTTGTTATATATTAGTTACGTAGTACCGTATGTAAATATTACAGAACATAGAAATCAGAAGTTACATACTTTTGTTATGTATTCGGAATGTAGCGATGATATAACATTCTACGCTCATGATACGTTACAATTTGTTATTTCTATGTTACGCTATAGTTACATATGCAAGTAAGCTGAAGAAAACAAGAAAATTGGCACAATGTTGATTTAATCTCTGTTCGAAATATGAGTATAAAATTGAGAAAGTATTTTTTTTCAGCTATATACGCAGTGACCACCGAAAGTAACATTGATTGAACTATTTCTGTATGTTACGCAGCTCATCTAGGTAGAAACGCGCATTCAAACTGCTCCAAGGTGCTGCTCTGCTACTTGGGTACGTAACAGTTATGTCAATGTTCCATTCAGTGGGCGCTGGGATGTGAACATAAAAGAAATGGAATTTTTTTGTAATAATTACATAATTCTTTAGCATTGAAGTGACATCGCCATCCCAGACAGCAAAAATAACCCGTTTGAATTCTTGAAGACTTCTTAATGAGTTCTTGGAACAGTCCCCGTTATGTCAGTGAAAATGAATTCAATATGAATTCCATGAATTCAAAACGAATACATGTTGAATACCTGGAGAATTCTTCATAAACTTACAACATGAATTCTTTCTGAACAGTAAGTTGTTCATCAAGAATTCAATTTGAATTCAAAGTATTCATCATGAATTCATGTTTACTTTCATAACGGGAGCTCTTCGTGGGGACTCTTTTGCTGTATAGGATTACATTGCAGCTGCACTGTGAGAAAAAACTGGAAATTTACGGTGCAACTTGACTGGAAAATTTCAGTGCTAGTACTGGAATATGGATATTCCAGTGCTTATAATTAAAATGCATAATTTCGATTCCGTGAGTTTTTTCGATTGAGATATCGAATAATGATCTTAATTGTAGCGGATAAAATTCATGCATAAGGTTCTCAAAGTCTATTCTTTTGTGTATTCTCAATGTGAAGCATATGTGGACTTTCAAGGTGGGTTATTCAGTAAGTCGCGCCATAGCTCAGCGGGTAGGTCTTTAAGTTTCAGACGGTAGGCAAGTAGGAATATAGGTTCGAATCCCATTGAATAGATATGATTCTCTCTCCATCTAGAATAAGTTATCATGTTCCTCAATGATATTGAAACATAAGAAATATGCGAAATGACTTCGCGTAATAAAATTTTTTTCAATTTTTACGAATAGTTTCAGCATTAATTTTCCAGTACATGTACTGGAAAAGTCCAGTACGTTTGTGTACCGGTTACGTAAAGGTTCTGCTTTGCATTCATGTAATTGTAATGTAATATTGTTCCTCACGTAGTTATGTAAGTGAGTAGGAAATTGTGAGTCACATGTGACTCACATGGGACTCCCAGGTTATGTAACCGGCTACTCAACGTTATGTGGTTTTTATGTAACATTTACGTAACTGTGTTTACTGGGTATGAGATAGTATTTTTTCCGTGTATGCCCCGCTTGAAGAATCTTATTGAATCAATTTTTAATGGGTTTGAATCGGTTTTCTGCATCGGAATCAATGAGAATCAATCGGTTCAATGGAATTCTTTGAGCAGGGTGAATATGAGAAGGTTTTTACACTGAAAAACATTGTCTATTATAAATCACTAGACTCGCTAGTGCATTGAGGATATACTTGCATTTTGAGGTTATATAACAAACGTACTCTTCAAAACCCATATAGCACAAATGTCTCAGTAAAATCTCCAGAATATTCTGACAATACTACCATGTCTCCAGAATATTCTGGAGATATTACTGAGACATTTGTGCTATGTGGGAAGTACCAGACTTTCTATTAAAGCGTGTTATTATTCTGCCATTAAGTCACGGAAAGTCTGGTACTTTCGAAGAGAATGTTCGATATATAACCCCAAAATGCAAGTATACTCTGCTTAAAGAATCTTATTGAACCGATTGATTCTCTTTGATTCAGATGCAGAAAACCGATTCAAACCCATTAAAAATGGAATCTTAATGGGTTTGAATCAGTTTTCTGCATCGGAATCAATGAGAAGCAACCGGTTCAATGAGATTCTTCAAGCAGGGTATCCTCAATATACTAGCGAGTGTAGTAATTTATAATAGAAAAATTTTCTTCGTGTATGTAGGGAAAACAGTCATGTATTGAATTTTTACGATAATCTTCAAGGAAGGAACGAGCCAACGATTTAGATGTTCAAAACTCTGTACATTCTCCAGCGTTTAATAGTTGACTGAAATTAAACATTCAAAAATATTTCTTCACCTCCTAGATACGATTACAACTATGCCGAACAAAGTTCAAATACAGGAGAACACAGATTGAAAAAAAGGAGATTTTGGAGACTAAATTTATAAGTTCTGCTTTATTAAATGTTTTCAAGAAAACGCATTTTAAGATTCTATTGGAAAATTCCAATATAAACCGATAGGTGTAATGTTATTGGAATCAATAGGTTTCTATCGATTTTTCGTGTCGTTTCGTCACAGCCGTCATAGGTTCATATTGAATTTCATGTGGAAGTCAATATTCTATTGTTTTTATTGGTACGATCGGTAAAACCTCATGAATACCGATGGAAAATAATCCCCTATTAGAAGACCATGTCGTTTCGTCAGAGGATCTACGGGAATCTATTGGAATATATTCCCGAATTTTTCAACAGGGAGGGAAGTTGCTGAGATTACCATCGTAATCTTCGGGAGTTATCAAAGCCGCAGCTAACTAAGATACTAAGATAACTCGCCCTGAGAGGGAAGTATTTAGCTGCCGTAGTTGAATTCTAGCTATCGCAAATGAATAGTTGGCTGTCTGAAATATGAATGAAACGATTCACTTACAGTGACTAAATTCCCTACTTGTCAAATATTCGACTGAATCCTTTCTCTCAGTGCATGAGCAAGAATCAATTTGTCAATTCTCAATCTGATTTACTTAGATTTGTGTAGATCTTATTCTCGAGATTTTTCCGAGTGACAACATATTTTTTTGTTCCCTTCTTGTTTTCTGGTTCTTATTTCCATTCGTCTCTTGAACCAGGGAAGCTGTTTGTCCACCTGAACGGAACTGAAACGTATATACGTATCCACGCTTTGAAGAGGAAAGGCGTGGGAGGGTGAAAATGTTCAAGATCACTCTCAGGTTTGGTGTAGTTTTCAACTGGAAATCTGTCGGCTTTCTCCATTCCGGTGAAAGAACAAATTCTTCCGTGAACTTCATGAGAGCGGGTTATACAGGGTGAATCAGAAACTGTGGATATTCATTTGCAAGCACAATTCTTGAGGAGATTCTTGATCGATTTTTTCTTTTGGCAAATTCTGATCTGAGCCTCAGATTTCGAGATATAAGAATTTTTTTATTTTGGGATGGACCTAATATCCCGGCAATACTGTATCTTGAAGATTTGAATCTAACATCATCATCTGCCAAATCAAATTTACCCTAACCTCGAAAATTTGCTTTGCTGATATGGCAAAACTTTTTGCTGAATGAGCAAACAATTTGCTATTACAGCAAAAATCTTGCTCTTTTAACAAGCGCTTGCCATTCAGCAATCCGGAATTGTAGATATACAGATGGCTAGAAAATGTTGCTGACTTAGCGAATATCTTGCTAAAATAGCAATATCTTCGCTGTAACAGCAACCGTTTTACTAATTTAGCAAAGCAGATTTTTCGGAATCGCTTTTTCAGCCAGAATTTTTTTCTGCGTGTAGTAGAAATCGCTCTAGTTATCGTTCAGAACATTACTAAGTTTTGCAAGGGCCTCAAAAGTGCCTGGTGAGGCTTTTTATTGACCTGGAGACTGACTAGAATCATTTCTACTAGGGAAGGCGTTTCTCCGTAAAAAAACAAATCAAACCAATCTAGCGTTTGTGGAGTTATAATGATTGAAAGTTGTTGAATTTCGATTGGCTAGAATGCTAAAGATTTGAAAGTGCTATAACCCCAGCAACGTCATCCATTGAACTGTCTAGGGCCTTGCGAGAATCTAGCCAAGAGCTAGAAAGAGTCTAGTGGCTAGCGGGGAACTTGCAAGGACCTAGCGAGTGCTGATATAACGCTTGCTCGGGAACTTGAGACTGAAAAACACTAAATTAGTGTGAGTTTTTCTTCCAGAAATCCCCCTTGATCTGACTTGTCAAATGGTGTAGATTTGAATATGCAAGGTACAGGATATTCAAGATCTTCTGTTTGCCGAAAAATTCTCAAAAGGTCATATCTCAAAAATCTGAGACTCAGATCAAAATTTTCCACAGGAAAAAATCGATCCAACCTCTCCTCAGAATTATATCTACCAAGAGATATCTACACTTTCTAATCAATCCTGTATATACAGCGTGGCCCAGAATTTATCATTCGCATTTCTGTGGCATATTCTGCAGCCAAAATGCAATAATTTCCCGCTTGAAAAAATTTCTATCGAAGCTTTGTTTTTGAGATGCAAGCATTATTAGATTTTTTTTGAAATCCAAACCATTCAAAAGTACTGTGCCGTACATACTCGAACTTGACACTATTCGCTGCGTTGGAAGATGGCGGATCTCTGGAAAAAAAAATTGAATTATTCTATCATTGTTCGTTTTGGAGCTATAATGATTTGAAGTTGTTGAACTCTGATTGACTGGAGGTCCAAAAGTTTCAGATCGCTATAGCTCTGGAACAAACAATGATAGAATAGTTCAATTTTTTGTCCAGAAATCCGTCGTTTTTCAACTTAGCCAATAGTGTCAGGTTCAAGTATGGATGTTGAGAAAAATCTCAAAATGCACAGACTTGCACTGACGCATTCTAATGCTTTTGATGTGGCTATTGCTTTATTTCCTGGAATAAAATCCCGTTCCTTGTTTTGCGAACTCCGGAAATCTCATCAATGTTGATTCAGAACCAATCGTTTTCAAGGTATCTTAAGCTGATGATCAAGAATAAATTAAATTCTCCTGGAATACGGATTCGTTGATATCCTTGAACGGAAGTGGATTTGCACCTAGGTCAACTTAGACCATAGCCTACAGGGGTGACAGATCTGACGGGAAACACAACAATATAATGTTTATATAATCATATCAAATTTATACATATAACGGGAGAAAAAAAGTCCACGTACGAGCAAAGAGGGTATTTAATTGAGGCGGTAGCTATAAGAAGGGCACATAGCTAAAAACTCAAATTTCAGAAACAGCAGGTGAAGTTTTAAAGTATAATTAAAATGTGTTAAGCATTGTTTCAAGATTCTGAAATGTTCAAACTAACCAGATTCATCCTTTTTTTGAGGATTTGACCATGAAATGAAGTGAAAAGTGCCATTAAAGGTTGAATAATACATTTCTTTCAAAATACGTTATGTGCCCTTCTTACAGCTAACGATGATTTTATTAGGGTAAGTGTGAAATTATTGAAGTAAAAACTCATTATTACACTAAAAAAAGATATTTTAATCAACATTGATGAATTAGTATCGAAAAATTGCACATATTTAATATAATTCAAGAAGAAAAAGTATGTATATTTATTAAAGCTTTTAGCCTTGTAGATGTCGTCAGTCATGCGTCGTCAGACTCTTCATCACTAATCTCTTCCACGGTTTAACAAGGTGTTTCTTTCGCAGCCATTTCTTCAAAAAGCATTTCTATCCAAGCTACGCTCTCTTCATCTATGAACTTATTGACAAACCATCAATGAGCAAACTGAAATTGTCAAGTGAGGCAGCCTGACGAGCGCAACACAGAAATCAAACAGACTTATCGAAACAAAAACAGGTATACCAACCCCAAGACACAAGATATCGAAACCAAATTTTCAGGGTATGTTCGGAAAGAAATAGTGGTTGATTTTCAACGTTCTCTGCAAAAAAGACACATAGCGGTATGTGCCCTTATTATAGCTACCGCCTCAATTGTCCTCCGACGTTTCGCCTGGTTTCCAGGCATTGTCGAGGAGTAATAGAAACATCGTAAAGGCGAAGAGTTTTCCTGCTCCATCGTCGATAACTCGTATTCGTAGGACAGGGAAATTTCAAGAAATCAAAGTATGTAGGAGGTACTCGTGGATGCGCCATCAAACGGGAGAAAAAAGTCCACATAACGATCCCTGGTAGAAATTTTCGCTAGTGAATAATGAGGCACTTACGAGTTTATCTATTCTACTCATGAGGCACTACTGAGGAAAACTCACAAGGCACTCACTAGAATGTAAAACTCCAACTAATTAGATTCCATTCATCAAAACTAGTGGAACAATCATCATTATCTAACGAGGAACTTATTGAGAACTAACATGGCACTTGTGAGAGAAATTAGGGTAAAAATAAAAACTTATTATTGAATTTATAATTGATTCAGATATAGTTCTTATCTTAGTTTGAACAAATTTTCGAATGAAAAAATTCTTTGAGTTGATGCAAATTTGTTCAAACTAAGAATATATCTGAATCAATTATAAATTCAATAATAAGTTTTTACTTTTACCCTAATTTTTCTCACAAGTGCCATGTTGGTTGCTCATTGATTTCTTGCATCAACAATGTTCCTCATTGTTTTCTTGCATCAAAAGAACACTGTCTGAAGAGAGTTCTATTTTCAGAATAAAGAGACATGTTTTCAATTTGATTAATAATTTTTTTTAGTGTACATCCACGAAACATCTCTTCATCAGTCATTCAGAAGAATGGATTAATCCAAATATGAATCTGATAAATGATTGGCGAATCTAATGAATAACATTGATCTAATAAATAAAACTGCTTATTAATGATTTTAGTGAATAATGTATAAATCTAATCTTAGTAATGTTTGGATTAACCTTGCAAGATATTCACAAGTTTTATGCAAACATCACTAGTCAGATAAGATTTACAAGTGATTCATTAGTCGCTCACTACTTTTATTTTATAAAGTTTTTCCCTGCGAATAACTCATGACTCATGAGGAAGAACTTGTGGTATTTCTACTAGGGGAGTACCTTCTATACTTTCAATTCTTTATACATATAAATTATATCAAATTATTATGTAAATTACATATACTTTTGACAGTTTTTACATTCGGGAAGTGACATCATATATCTGGATCAATGTCGGATAATAAAATTCGACCTTACTCTGCGACTAGAACTTTCATTCGAATTTTAATGATTGTAAAATTCGACTATAGTTTTTGGTCGATGATACTTTTTGAATACAACTCTTCCTGGAACCAATCCTTCATTCGAGTTGATTTCGCGCTCGAGACGTCAAGGAGGTAAAAGAATCTGAACAGTTCGACATCGCGATGAAGTCGACATGGCCTTGGGCTACATTTTTTTCGCAATAAAATTCAGACTACACAACTCCATCTATCTCAGATCAGATATGGAGGGGAATCGACTGGCATAACGTTGCATTTTTTTTGCCCGGGATTTTATTTTCTACAACTTTCTTCGTTTTGATTTTTCTGTATCCATTTCCTTCCGTCTGACATTTGAGAAGAAAGTTCTCAAAAACGATGATTGACAAACATATTGATCCGATTATCTCCTTATAACCGATTTGATCGGGTACGGGATTGTCTGCGTGGTTGGCATACCATATGAAAGTCAATTATCGTTTCATTCGTGCAACAGTATCAATTGTGTTTATACATTGTGATATTGAAACAACAAAATACAAGTTAGAAGTTTCAAACAAAAGTAAGATATTCCAGAACTCGTAACGAATGTCTTACGCGTTAAGTACATTCTTTAAATTATGTATCACTGTGAATGCACCATGGAAAATCAACGTTGATTAACAGTTTTTCTGCCAGCTGTACAAGAAAAAAACCTTCCTGTTACTAAATTGATTTTTCTCGCTATGCGTACCTTGAGAATTAAAATGTGAATAATGTTTAAAAAGCGTGAAGTTATTATACATTCTGTACATATGGAGGAAGTTGAGTACATTCCTTTTCTTTTAAGAACCGATTTTAATGAATCAGTCTGATGCTCTTTCATTCTTACGTAAATACATCAAATACCCAGACAGCATTATTACTGTGAGATGTTGATGAGACATTTGTTTCCGCAGCAGTTTTTTCAGAACAGTGAACTTTGAAGTACGTTTAACGAATATAATGAATTCAAGGTGCGAATATTATGAAAGTTCAATTAACTTTTATTGGACATACAGGGTGTCTCATTTTAATTTTCATATCGGAATAACTCAAAAACAAGGAGTTTTGGAGGAAAATGTTTCGGACAAAAGTTATTAGATTCCGAGGGGGACATCTGATGGTGACCTTGACTTTGGCCTCGGATCTCAACTTCAAGGTCATTCAGAGGTCAACTTTTGTTTCTTGAATAAAATCCACTATTTTTGACTGCAGATTCAGATTTGACGTTGAAAAATAAGAAACTCTTGTCTAAATCATTTTTCCGAATTCCACACAGATGGCGCTCTAATCGATAAAAATGAGTTTTATGAAACACTCTTATTGCTTTCTGTGTAAAACGACATTTAACTGTCCAGTGTTTTTTTTCAGCTTCTGAGGATCACCGTCGCCATTAGAATTACCCAATATGCACCACGAGGAGGTTGAGCGATCGGATCTTGCACATCTTTGTGGCCCTGAAAAGGGCCGATTGTCTGGACTGTAGAGGTGTGTAATTTTTCACGACAAACGCTCTGCAATATGTATGAAAATTCACCGTATCAAATGTTCGATATTTGCACCGTTGACCTGTTGGCATAACCTAATTCGTCTCTGAAAATGTGGTTCTAACGACAAAAGCACATGACGTGGAATCGTTCGGCAGACAGTTCGTATTCGGCGTTTCATGTCATCTCTGGTCGTTGGTGGTCTTTCATAAACTACATCTTTGATGAAACCCCATAAGTAAAAATCCAAAGGGGTAAGATCCGGAGACCTAGCCGGCCAGGCAATGTATCCACCGCGACCAATTCATCTGTGTGGGTAAGATGTGCTTAAGAAATTTCTGACAATTGCAGCGTTATGAGGTGGTGCCCCATCATGTTGAAGCCACATCCTGTTCCGTGTGTAGACATCAACATCTTCCAACATCCTTGGTAATTTGTCCCGAATCAATTGCAGATAATTTTCCTTCCTAACAGTATGTTGGAAGAAATAAGGACCAATGATCTGACCATTCGAAATCCCACACCACACATTCAGAGTCCAGCGATGTTGATTGTCAACTTGTCGATGCCATCTGGGATTTTCAATTGACCAATGATGACAATTATGTCTGTTCATAACACCGTTACTGCGGAATGTTGCCTCATCACTAAACATCACGTAATTGAAAAAACCAGGCGGCTGCTCCGAGGCCCATTGACCGAATTCAACCCTACGTCTAAGATCATCTTCACTTAATGCTTGCCCCAATGTAATGTGGTCAGGATGATATTTACCAGATCTTAGTATGTGGTGTGCCATTGATCTTGGGATACCTAATTGGTGCTGGATTTCTCTGGTACTAATGTGAGGATTCAGGTGCACCATTCCTAAAACGGCTACTGAGCGTGCATCCATACGATTTCCATCATAACGCCTTCTGACTCGTGGGATATTCATTCTTCTATTAGGTGTACAAATAAGTTTCCGCGGTTTTTTCTAAAAAATTAGGAATTTATTGTAAAGGAAAAGTACATTACGTTTTATTCAAAGTATTTTCCATCATTTGCCACTACTTTTCCCCATCTTTCTGGCAACATTCGGATACCCCGTCGAAAAAACTCTTCATCTTTTGACGCTATCCACAAATCTAGCCAATTTTTGGTGTCTTCATATGATGTGAAGCGCTGCTCAGACAGACCATGTGCCATCGACCGGAACAGGTGATAATCAGAAGGGGCTAAGTCTGGTGAATACGGCGGGTGGGGTAAAACTTCCCAGTTGAGTGTTTCCAAGTATGTTTTTACCGGCGCCGCAACATGTGGACGAGCATTATCGTGTAAAAGAATAATTTTGTCGTGTCTGGAGTAGTAATGGGCGCGTTTTTCCTTAAGTGCCCGACTCAATCTCATCAATTGTGTTCGGTAGAGAGCTCCAGTAATGGTTTCGCTTGGTTTCAGCAATTCATAATACACGACACCAAGCTGATCCCACCAAATACACAGCATGAGTTTTTTTCCATGAATATTCGGCTTAGCTGTCGATGTTGATGGTTCGCCGGGCTTAACCCATGACTTTCTCTTCTTTGGATTATCGTAGTGAATCCATTTTTCGTCACCAGTGACTATACGATGCAAAAAACTCTTTTTTTTTTATTCCTGGCAAGCAGCATTTCACTCATGCATAATCGGCGTTCAACGTCTCTCGGCTTTAGTTCATATGGAACCCAATTTCCTTGTTTTTGAATCATTCCTAACGATTTTAAACGATGTGAAATTGCTTGTTGAGTCACTTGTAGAGTAAGTGCAAGTTCTTTTTGCGTTTGGGATGAATCTTCCTCCAATAGTACTTCTAATTCCATGTCTTTGTACACTTTCGGCCTTCCACTGCGTTCTTTGTCTTTAACGTCAAACTCACCGTTCTTAAACTTTTGAAACCATTCCTGACAACTTCTCTCACTTAAAGCAGCTTCACCATATGCTTCTAGAAGCAATCGATGCGCCTCAGCTGCAGATTTTTTCACATTAAAGAAGTAAATCAAAAGTTCCCGCAAATGATGCTTATTCGGAATAAAACTTGACATTTTTGCACGAAAAAAATTACGTGATGCTGATACGGAATCACTAGTACTTTAAGGTTATGGTGTTGCCAGATGACTAAACTTGGGATATTACGTTTTACATCTGACAATTTCTCCATAACCTTCTGGTGGAGCCATCTTTTGACAAACCGCGGAAACTTATTTGTACACCTAATAACTCGTCTTTCTATTGAGCGTATCACCCGAAGTGAAGGCTGGTGGCTATTTGGATACCTCTCTCCATACAATCTTGATGCTGCAGCGTAATTACATCGACATTCTCCTAGTATCAGGAGAATATCAAGTATTTCACCCCAAGGATAATCCATGGTATTGAGACCTTCACAACACTGATCAAAGATCTTCTCCAAGTTTGAATCGTATATCGAAAAGAATCTGAAAAAAGTTTCTTGTTTTTCAACGTCAAATCTGAATCTGCAGTAAAAAATAGGGGCTTCCATTCAAGAAACAAAAGTTGAATGACCTTGAAGTTGAGATCCGAGGCCAAAGTCAAGGTCACCATCAGATGTCCCCCTCGGAATCTCACAACTTTTGTTCGAAACATTTTCCGATATAAAAATTAAAATGGGACACCCTGAATATAACATAACGCGTTGGTCTCTCCTGCGAGAACACTTTCCATGATTCTTTTTACATGATCCCTTTGTATGTATTATAAGAAATACTCAACAATATTCTCACGGATTATTTCTATCGATAAAATGATTTTTATTTTGCGTTTTAAATTATAATCATTTTAAACTTTGCTTGAGCACATTGAAAATCGTCAAATCTTCAACTGCCATCCCCTCCCTTTACACGTCCACATCGTGAGTCTCGGATAACCTGAGTTTGGCCAAGTGTTCAGAAGAAGAACGACTACTTGATAATATGAATATAGTATACTTATTTTCGGGAAAATGTGTTTTCGAAACAATGTTTTTCCGAAGAAATGTTTTCGAAGAAGTGTTTTTTGAAGATTGTACCTAGAACCAGATGCATTACATTGAATTACATTTCATGTTTCTTGGTGGAATTTGTGAAATATAGACATTTATGAGCGAATGCACGATATTTGAGTACGGGATATTCTTGTATAGAAATCAATCTGATAGGGACATTTTGTCCGGGATAATTTTGTGTACGGGATATTGTTGTATGGTGAACAATTTGATGGGGGTATTTTGTCTGGAATATTTTGTCCGGGATATTTTGTCCGGGATATTTTGTCCAGGGATATTTAGACATGTAACCGAACGGGAAATTTCAAATGCCTACCGACACCTCTCAAAATTCAGCTAAAAATTCTACCAAACGGGGGAATTTTTTTCTCGGTATACACAGAGAAAAAGGAATAGTGATAATCACTCAGCGAATAGTAAAATATGGACAGATCCCTGCTAAATTTTCCCAATAAAGAACGATACAGAACGATACATTTTTTCTACACTGTTAAAAATTGCTTGAAATTTCATGTACTTTTCATCTACATATGTGAATGAAAATTCAATTTTTGTGAACTGAAATACACGGAGAAAATGTATTGGCGAAAAATTACCCAAAGTTGAGTAAAACCAGAACGTAGTGACATTCCCGCAAAGTTTAAAATCCGGTCGAGTTCATTTTACTCGACTACAGATGAAAATAAATTCGAATGTTTTCATTATTTCAACAAGTTGAATACTGTTGAAAAACATCTGAATTGATTTTCATCTGTAGTCGAGTAAAATTAAGTCAACCGGATTTTCAACTTCGCGAGAATGCCACTATGTCCCCGTTTTACTCAACTTTGAATAATCTTTTGTCAATATATTTTCTCCGTGTAGGAGTCCAAATACATGTTATTGAATTTTCAAGTTATCGTGCATGAAAATTGAAATTAATGTACAGGTGATTGAAAAAACTTAGAAAAATTTAATCCAGTATAATAACATAATAATATCATTATAATTATAATCGAATCATGGCTCTAATGGCATCCGACTGAAAATAACAAAAATGATCCAAGTGTGTTTGGATTTGAAAAAAAATCTAAAAATGCTCATATCTCAAAAACTAACCTTCAAAAAAACGGGAAATTTTTGCATTATGGCTGCAGAATACGCCCTTGAAATACAATTTTTCTCACTATGGGTCACCCTGTATACTAACGCTTTGACGAAGTCATCCGCGTATCCACTCCAACTATGTACTAGTTAGATCACACGGTTTGTTCAGTGTTTCTACAGTACAAGTACATCTTGATTCACAAGTTTGAAGAATGAACGCAAGGTCATATCAGCAGAAAAATGCTCCCTTCCACATAAGTGGCAGTGGCTTGAGTGACAGAGCTTTGACGTCCGACGTCGACGTCCCGCGTTCACATCTTGTGGAGGTGATTTTTTTTTTCAACGATCATGAAAATGTGCATGAAATTTAAAGAATTGGTTCTTGAATTTTCAAGTACAGTGCGAATTATTTTTCAATTACGTGAGTGGAAGTTGCTCCCATTACATGTAATTGAAAATTCAATCAGAAATTTTTACCAGTGTATAGTTTTTAATCAGGTTTTTGAATATGGAATTTGCAATATTATATCGTTATTAACAGATGAAACTCTATCGTTCTTTATCGTATTCTATGAAATTAAACAGGATATATAGGGTTTTCTCGTGGAATTCGTGTAGAAAAAGTACCAGTTATTCGAAAAAAAATAGTCACGTGTTCCAGAATAAGTGGTACTTTTTCTATAGGAATTTCACGATAACGTCACATACGTTTTGTGATGAAGTTTATAGAATACGATAAGGAACGATAAAATTCCGCATTCAGAAACCTCATTGACCACTATTAGTGTTGCCGCGATATTATCGTCGAAATTCAGAAATAATCGATTATCTTAATTTTGACAGGTTTTCATGGAACTTTTAACGCGTAGATCTTCGACTGTGCACGAAATGAAACGGGATAATGGATCATCTTGGTCTTTTAAACAAAATGAATCAAAATATTCTTACACTATCGTGACGATAATTATCGATATATCGTAACGATAAATGGAAGCATATCTTGGTTTATTTTGTGTACAAGTCTGGGATTATTCATTATTCCGTTTCATTATGAGCATAATCGAAGATTCGTGGATTATATATTCCATAGGAACGTGTAAGGATTGAGATAATCGATTATTCCTCAAATATCGACGATAATATCGCGGCAACACTAAGCACTATAGGGAAAATGTATTGTTCTGTATCGTTCTCTATTGGGACAATTTAGCAGGGACCAACCCAGCAAACACGAATGCAGGCTCACCGAAGTGACCAGTGACGGCCCTTCGCCGGCATGGCAGGACCATCAGCGGCCCATTGAAATGCCAGTAATCATTGTTTGTAGCGAAACTGCCAATTGAAATGACTCAACGGCTCAATCGAAATTATACGATATACGCTTAGTTAAACCAACAATGCGTCCACTTAGAATAACGATGCGATTGATTGTAATGACTCAATGTTTGGTCCATCCATATTTTACTATACCAGTTTTTTCTGTATATAGATCCATTTTAACCCATGAATTTCATAGGTTAGTTTTTGATTCGGCCTTATATATATATACATATATATATACCAGGGATCGGCAATAATGATTTTTTTCAGCAATGATTTCGGGATTTATTATCATCCTCCGAATCAGAATTTTCTTTCTCTACAGTTCGCATTTGAATCAATATTTTCCATTGTTGTAAGTTCCAATGGAAACTGTGGAACGTGAAAATTATGATTCTGGAGGTAATGAACAATGAATTCTGATATAAAAATATAGGTATATGCGAAAAAAGTTTATGAAGAAAAATTTGTCATATGAGGATTTAAGCGAGGTTGTTACAGATGTCTTCGAAATATTGATGTTCATTGGGATACCACCGTTTTGTTCAACTTCGGTTAATCTTTAACATACGGGCAGCCTTAGGCTGGGCGGGGTTTGATTTTCGATATTTTCACGGGGCTCGCAAATATGCAAAAAGTGCCACTAGACAGGCAAAACCAAGCGTTATAATTTCAAAACAACACGGAAAAAAGAGAATGTCCAAAATTACCATCTAGGATGACAATGCATCGCTCTGAGTCTTTAAATAGGAATTTTTACAATATATATTGTCGAAGAACTCACATCATGAGAGAAAAATCTATTTTTGTCATATAGCGTAAATTATTTACCAATATATATCGTAGAAATTCCCATTTAAAGGCCCGAAGCGACGCCTTGTCATCCCCCATGGTCAATTTATCTAGTTTCTTTTTCCCGTGAAGTATAGAAAAATAATGACCAGTTTAACGTGGAGCCTGATTTGGAGGAATCGGTCCAATCACCTTAAAGCCAGTCCTGCCTCAACGTGTACATTTTTTCATGATGTAAATACTCACGGGAAACGGGGAAAATCAATTAGCTGAAGAACTACAGCAGCCAAATGGCTAGCACAGACGTGGGCAGCCATTAAATTAGCTCCTGTGACTAAATTTCAGCTGTCACACTAAATAGATTAGCTACGATACAGCTATAAATGAAAATTTTTCGCTGTAACAACTAAAATTCAGCTGCAGGAGTTGATTTAATGAGTTTTCGTGTCTTCCCCAGCTAAGTTGTTTATTTCCGTGTATGTCTTTTCACTATTTCTGTAATGAAATTCTTTGATTTGTTTTTTTCGAAAAGAAGTGTATTTTCTTGAGAAAAAAATTGATAACATTCATCAGGTCTCGCAAGATTTTACTCGGTTCCTTTTAGAATTTCTCACAACTTTCATTTAGATCGTAAGATCTATTCAATAAGTCTCGAAAATGACTTTGTAAGAATTCGAACTTAGATTTCCCCTAAAGAACTTTCATAAAACAATGTTAACGATATCCGCAGTGAACGGATCGGAATATCGTATGAATCGATGATATCGATACTTTTTTGCGATCGAATACAACAAGAATCAAACTCCACACGTGTGTTTCCATGTATTCAAAAGTCAACACGATAGATGCTCGCGCGAAGAGCATAAACTCAGCCACCATTGTTATCATCCAACTTGGGAAGGAACGAAGAGTACCAAGGTAAGGCAATATGTAATCTACTGTTTCATTTCCTGGTCGTTCGTGGTTACAATCGGTCAAAGAAAAACCGGCTGTAACGACTCGGAATTTTATGCGATCTCGATTCGCCTTAATGAGTTTGATGGTACATGTTCCCAACGTACACGTGTGGAACCACTTTTACTTGGGATGTACTTTCACTGTTCCGCTACGGGTACAATCACAAACGGTTCTAATCTTAGGATCGTATAACCACACCTTCAAAGATACTTCTTGGTTATCCCGATGATCGTATCGTTTCAACCGAAATCTTTGTATTTCATATTCATTCCCTCTCGATGAACCATCCACGAATTCGCATTCAATCCTAAGAGGAAATGTTTCCTGCGCTTGTATAAGAATCCATGGTCATATCGAGACGAGACATGTAGGGAATCACTGACCGTTGTAAGAAACACTCCTACGTGTTGAGTAGTGGAATGAATGACGGCGCCAACCTATCATTAATGCATTATCGTTCCATCTGATGTTTTTGCAGAAACTATGTTGTATAGAAAAGGAAAGCGAACAGCAAAGGTAGCAAAATCTTTCAACGGATTCTGGTTTTGAGAATCTTCTATACATTCGATAACAGAATAATTAAAATCTTTATTAATATTTGAGCACGAGTTTTTGTAATTAAAATTCATAAGGATTGTTTCGAGTCAAGACTTTTTCAATTCAAACACACTTTTTTAATAAGTTCCTTGATTATGAAAGTGTAAATTTACATCAATCATGAACGCTTGTATAACGTAAGAAGAATCTGATCGAATACGGAATATACATATTGACTAAAAATTTAATTTTCTTCGTATAGTGAGTATTTATTGATCAGAACAGTGCATCTGTACGAGGGTGAATAACTGAATTTCAAGTGTTGATTCACAATATAACGCCATTGACCTTCCTTATCTTGGACGTATTGTACACCATCGGTGTAGCTTATAACACACATTAACGTGAAAGCAAAGCTCTCACGTCCCTTTCAAATCCATTTTAAAGTGAAAAGTATAAATGTATCATGAATTTCATTGCCCCTGGTATCTTGTATACACAGCAGATATCGGAGGAAGTATTAAAGAACACGTGTAAGGGTTATTTGTGGGTATAACCGATCGTTCCTTTCTCATCAAATAAATGTGTTAACGCGCGGTCTACCGATCCTCTCATCCACATGAAAGAGATGGTATAATATCATTACGTTTGGTTTAAAAATTCGAAATGATGAAGATTCATAAAATCTGTGTAGACCTTATATCACCTTCTATCACGCGAACCTCATTACGATACTTCACCATGAGGCTAGAGTTACATCGTATTAGATCAATTTTGATTGCTCTTGCAGTATTTTAATTTGAACACATGTTATATAAATAAAATAGTTAATCTTGATTAAGCGCGTTATTAAAATAAGAGCAAGAATAGGAAGTTTTATGATTCCTGCATCTTCAGGTTCGGAAGAATTTCGCACTGTGGTTGCCCAGCGAACATGATAACATCGGCTATTTCCTGAGCAAATGATGGGATACCGATTGTTCATACAGTGAACCGCTGGCAAATCTGAGTTGCGCCGACTTACGTTTCGTTCCCGCATATATGACCTCTTTGAAGGGAGGTTCTCATCAAACGAATTCTGAAATAAGGTGATTTTCTTGAATTTGTTTTCTCAAGAAGGAAGTAAATTGAGAACTCGAGTTATTTGAAACTCATCAAATGGGTCTTAAAGTATATGAAAAAAATTCCCTCAAGCTATAGGATTCGTATCCCGAAACTTTAAAGGCGTTCTTCTCGAAACCATGTTTTTTCAAGTTTGGCTCCACGATATCTCAAAAACTACTGAACGGATCGCTCTTTTTTTTATTTTTATTCTGAAGCTGATTGAATTTATTGGAGGATGAACCTGAATGGAGATGACATTTGCCTTTTTTTTCTTTTTATAAGACTTTAAAGAGCGAAAAAAAGGTGAAAGAACGCTACCAAAAGTTTGCATATCTGTAATTTTTTTAATTTTGGACTGTGCATTGGTTTTATTGGTACAACCTTCAACAAATATAATATATTTCATAAAAATTTTTTGATTTTTGATTTCTGATAATTTTTGTAAGTGCTACAGTGGCGCTCGATTGATCACTGTTCTTTTAGGTGGTTATGTTTCAATACGTATCAACAATTCCCATAGCATTATTTTCTACCGAAAACAATTTTCTATGTACTTAAAGACTCAATTAACAAATGTGAAAATCCCCGAATTCTTCATTTACTTCCTTTCATGGAAAAAAAAATTCGAGAGAATCATCTTATTTTGGGGCTGCTAGATAAGAGCCTCCCCTTAAATAAATCAACGTACCCGTAATGGTCGATAGTCACGTTAACGTTTTTCGTTCTGGCTTTGAAATGATCAAAGATCAACGTGACTTGTTCGTTTGGTGTTGCTCAAAAGAAATACGTACAATTGGTATTACTTGGATAGTTACTAGGATATCACGGAGAGTTGAATTCTCCTTTTTTTCTTGAGCAACTGCGGTATGTGAATGTACAGCTACCGTCTGGCACTGAAAAAAAGGTATGGCTCTCACAGCTCTACTATTCATGTGTTCTTGCTGTCAGGAGGTATAAGGATGCCAGTATAGCTCCCACAGTCGAACGCGTCGCTATCATAGCAATCTGTCGGCTGTGGGAGCTATACTGACATCCTTATACCTCCTGACCGCGAGAACACATAAATAGTAGAGCTGTGAGAGCCATACCTTTTTTTCAGTGTATTTTGTATTCCGTTTCAAAAGTATATCCAAAATGAAGAAGAAGAAAAACAAAACGATAGTCCTCATATTCGATAATCCGATTCGTTTTTCTCACATTGTTTCACAAATTCTGCTTACTGTGCTTTAAAACCTTCTCCTTGGATTTCTCCGCTACTGAATACCATAACGAGTCTTGGTCCATCGCTAACAACGTGACTCGGATAGTTACTGCCACACAATTCGTAATCAAAGTAATCGTAAGGATCCGTCGCTTCTTGTCCTTTCAGATAGATTTTGAGATATCCATCCGTGCAAGAAGAGCTACAAACCGATACGTTATGTATTTGACAAATTGCAAATATCCCTGCTGGAGATGCCAAGCAGATCCTAGCAGTTCCTGGGACAAAAACCGACAAAACCAGCCAGATCCAGGGAGGAACCTGTATCCGGATCTGCCTGATTCTGCTCAGTTTTTGCCCCAGGAACTGCTAAGATTCATCCGTAGTTGTTTGGCAGTTCCAATAGGGATGAAGAGAATGAAAGATTATGGCGTGGTACTTACTCTCCTTCAGTTGCATCCCATATATGAAATAGCGACAAACAACTTTAGGTATGTACGGAAACGGAAAGTTTGGACTAATTACAGATCCGGAATACTCCTTTTTGCTTAATACCTTTTGATCGCATTCTGATCCATTCATCAGCAATATGCTCGCCTTGGTAACTCGTTATAAAATCTGAATTCAACGGTATGTTATCGGAATATCCTCAAAGTTGACGTGAAGCTTGACGTAACAAGAAATTGAACTGACCTAACTGAACGAAACTCTCAGAAAATTCAAAAATCCCTTTGAATCCTCGGTTTTGCGTGTTCGCTGTACGCTGAAGCGTCGCCAACAACACGAACAAGTTGGGTTCTGAGGAGTACAGCACCAAATTTCTTAGTTGTCCACAGTAAGTTCCAATCACCGCGGAGCTATTGTCAATCCCATCGTACGTACACTTTGACGTAATCCAAAGGACAACTGGAAGTAAAAACTCCAGGAATAGTCACGAATATAACTTCGACTTGAGTCCAGACAGGGCCTGGGATGAGCCGATTCCAATTTCTATTCGAGTATTCCACCCAACGTTACTTTGTTCATACGTTATCGGACTGTATCAAAAACAGAACAGCCTCATTCAGTCTTGGAATTGACCACACAGTCATGTTTTTTCCGATTTTTTGACATTGTTCACCGATAGTGTGAACACAGTAATCATGGATGAAATATTTTTTGGGGGCATACACCGCAAAAAATCGAGATTAACAATACGATTGCAGTACATTTGCTTTTCAAAGTAGGTTTATATTCAAAAAAGGAAGAGATTTTCAAAAAGGGGAAGACGTTGGAAATACAGCTTGGCCCTACACGGCTTGTATACAGGTATGCTTGAATCAAGATCTTCGGAAGAATACGCGAAGCCTTGCAGGGCCCTGTTATGCTGTAGTTGGTGTGTCTAGATTTTTAAAAGTGGAGAAAAAATTGGTAATGCAGCATGGTCCCATATGAGCTTTATATGGGTGTTCCATCACTTAGAGAAATCAGGCTGAATATCAGCAACTTGACTAGGCCCCTTATTGGCTAAGGTTAGGACATCCTAAGTTTGGATACCCAATATAAGCCCATACGGGGCGTATATTCAATACAGGACGCCCGGAAAAATTTCCACACGGGAAAAAGCGTAGCGTACTCTCTAAAATTTTTAGAGTGAGATTTCACTCTTTAGGCAGCCAGAAGTGAGCTTGTCGAAATTTCGAGTGAAATTTCCACTCTTTTAGAGTGGAAGTTTCAGGTTTGAGGTTAGAAACTCTCAGCCACTCTAATTTTAGAGTGAATTTTCCACTCTAAAAGAGTGAGAGCCCACTCGAAACGAGTGAGAATTCCACTCGAAGCGGACTGGCTCACTTCTGAGACTGAGCGGAGTGAAACGCTTGATTTTTCACTCTTCCAGATTTAGAGAGTTGATTGGCGTGATTTTTCGTATTCTTCAACGTAGTTTCGCGCAGAAAGAGGGCCAAATTATAGTGAGGGAGGAGTTAATGTACTGAGAAAACTGTTCACTCATCGTGACTAAAAATTGAGTGGAATACGACCTCAGGTCAATAATTCAGTTGTCTTAACTAAATATTCGTTCCTTCAACTAAAAATTGTTGTTGAAAAAAATCATGTTTTAGTTCAGGAAACTTGAATTTTCTATCGGATGTCGCTTTTACGAGGGTGGATTGATAAGTTTCCGGCCTGGCCAAGAAAAACAACGTTTTTAAGAATTTTTTTTTTTTATTTCTCAACATAATCTCCTCCAAGGCTGATACATTTCTCATAGCGGTGTTCTAGTCTAGTAATGCCATCTCTATAGACTGATTCGTCAAGCTCCTCAAAATACCCATTTACAGCTTCGATTACTTCTTCATTGTCCGCAAATCTCTTACCGCCAAGCCATTTTTTGAGGTTAGGAAACAGATAATAGTCACTCGGGGCTAGGTCTGGAGCGTAGGGAGGGTGCGGCATTAATTCAAACTTCAGATCGTTGATTTTAGCCATCGCAACGATTGACGTGTGCGCTGGTGCGTTATCGTGATGAAACAAGATTTTTTTCTTCGCCAGATGAGGTCGTTTAATTTTCACTTCGTGGCTCAAACGTTGCAATAAGTCTGCGTAGTATTGACCAGTGATAGTTTTACCCTTTTCAAGGTAATCAATGTATATAATACCTCTTGCATCTCAAAAAACAGTAGCCATAACCTTGTTCGCCGAAAAAATTGTTTTTGCCTTCTTTGGAGTTGGCTCCCCTGGTCCAATCCACTGTTTAGACTGTTCTTTGGTTTCAGGAGTGTAGTGGTGGACCCAAGTTTCGTCAACGGTTACGAATCGACGCAAAAATTCGCTTGGATTACGCTTATACAACGCCAAATTGGCGGTAGAAATGTTCTTTCGAATCAATTTTTGGTCGACTGTTAGCAAACGCGGCACCCATCTTGCACAGAGCTTTTCCATATACAAATGTTGGTGCAAAATATTTTGTACACGTTCATATGACATCTTACAGGTCTCAGCTATCTCACGAACTTTTAATCTGCGATCTTTCAGCACTATTTGATGGATTTTTTCGATCATATCTGGAGTTGTGACCTCAATGGGGCGTCCTGAGCGAGGCTCATCAGAGGTGCTCACACGACCCTTTTTAAACTCGAAAACCCACTGCTTAACGGTTGAATATGATGGGGAGGATGTCTCCAGTGTTGAGTCCATCTCTTCTTTAATTTCCTTCGGCGTTAACCCCTTCAAATAAAAGTATTTGATGACAGCACGATTTTCCAGCTTTTCCATTTTTACGAAAAACACAGAGGCGTCTTGGTCAGCGTGCTCTCAAAACTAAACTAACATGGCGATCGGACTGAAACTATAGCTACAAGCTATCTAAGGATGGTACTATAGAACGCCACCTCAAGGTAGGCCTAGTGGCGCCATCTCTTGGTCAGGCCGGAAACTTATCAATCCACCCTCGTAGTTACTGCAATTAAAGAGTTCTCTCAGCGTGACGTCAGTGAGCCCAGGGTTCTCACCAAGGGGCCACCACTGCTGGAACATTTTTTCATTGTTCTCCTCAAAAATTTTATTTCGGAAGTTTAGTAAATTTTTTTGTTCTTAGAAGAGCGATGTCAAGTTTACTTATCAAGGCGGATGGAGGAGGCTGTTATAGGTAAAATAAGAGGAAAAAACATTTATTTGGAGGGCCCACCATTCCCCCGGCCCAGGACTCTCACCGGTTCTAATTCGGCCCTGCGTAGAAATATTCTCACAAAAGAAAATTGTTAACAGTGTATTGACACCAACAGTCCATTCAAAAAGTCCGTAGGATGACAAATAGATGTTGTTACTAGATTTTTTTCCATATGATTTTCATTTAGTACTAACTTCCAAACGGTACGTGTGCTATTTTGATAGCAATCTAATTATTGATTCGTGAGTTATAGCATTTTGTGTGAAGTAACTTTTGTTATTGGAAAAAACTGAACTTCGAGTTCTGATAAAGCATTGCTCTTAGATGAAAAAAATATTCAGTAGAAACCAAACAATGGCTCGATGAAGATTATCCGGATTCGGCTCCATCGAGACAAATGGTAGAGAAGTGGATCACTGAATTTGAACGTGGCCGTACCAGCACAAATGACGCAGAGCGCAGTGGACACCCAAATGAGGCTGTTATTTCAGAAAACATAAAAAAAATTCACAAATCGGTTATGAACGACTGCAAATTGAAGGTTCACGAGCTAGCTAACATTGTAAAGATATCAGATGGTACCATTTCACACGAACATTTGAGTACGCGAAAGCTCTGTGTGAAGTGGGTGCCGCGTGAGCTCACAGTCGACCAAGAACAAAAACGAATTGATGCTTTAGAGGGGTGTTTGGCGCTGTTAAACCGCAATAAAATCGAATTCTATCATCGATATGTGACAATGGATGAAATCTGGCTTTGAAGCCAACCAATGTAAATTGTGTCAGAAACAATCAACCCAACGAAGTAGACTCCCGTGTCGCCAGATTTCTTCAGCACCAGGTTCCCTTTTGGCTGACTCATTAAATTAACGACTCTCAACGGTCGCCAGGATGTCTTTTCTTGAATAATTGAGGGAAAGAATTTTCCATAAAGCCTCACAACGTGATTATTCGCGTGTGAAGGTTATTTCATCAAATAACACATGGAAATATATTTTAAACTTTTTATTTAATAATCGTTTCAGCGAGTTGGTTCTGGATCCTGACTTCTGTCGCCGATTCCGTGATTGAAACCCAACTAACTCTGTGGCCAAACTCGCCCTCTATTTATACGCTCATTTGTGACTTGATTGCGCATGCACCACTGAATCGATTATCTATCGATTCGATTCTCCCGTCTTCCATTTTCCAACCGAATTGCAATACAATCGATAATCGATTATCGTCTTTACATTGTTTCGATTATTGGGCGATTGCAGCTTCACCATTATCCACCAGAATCCAAAAGACAGTCAGCTGAGAGGTCAGCAGTCGACGAATCGAATCCAAAGCGAGCAAAGACGCAACAGTCGGCTGGTAAGATGTTTTGGGATGTGGAGGGAATAATATCCATCGACTATCTCCAAAAAGAAACCATCATCAACATCCACTATTACTGTGCACTTTTGGATCGATTGAAGGCTGAAATCGCAAAGAAACGGCCACATTTGCGAGAGAAAAAAGTGTTGTTTCACCAAGACAATGCACCGTGTCATAAATCGATGAAAACGATGGCAAAATTGATGAATTGGGCTTCGAATCGCTCACCCACCCACTGTGTTTTCCAGATTTAGCCCACAGCGACTTCTTCCTGTTTTCATATCTCAGGAGAATGCTTGCTGAAAAAAAATTCAAGTCCAATGATGAAGTAATCGCTGAAACTGAGACTTATTTTGAAGAGAAAGAGAAATCGTACTATAAAAGTGGTATCGGAAAAGTTGGAGAATCGCTATACTCATTGCATCGCCCTCGAAGGCAACTATGTTGAATAATGAAATCGAGTTTTGTCAAACTTTTGTTTTTTTCTTACTTATCCTACGAACATATGAATGGCCTGGTATGTTCTACAGGAATATGTTATGGATCATGTTTAAAGTTTCTTACTCAATGTAGGACATATTTGAGCGTTGTGATCAACCGTAATATGTGATGCCATTGAAGAATATGGTTCACGTATGGCCAATTTTCTTGTATAGTTGTGCATGATTGGTACCGAGATTATTTCTTAACGGATATATTTATTCAAACACGTAATCAACTCCATTGTATTCGTTTCATTCATATAATCAATTCAGATGAAGTTACGAAAACGAACGTATCTCCTGTGCATCTCTTAAATCAATTTCAGTGAAGAAGTTTTATACGGAATTCATCTAAAGTAATCATTTTATCCGATTTAGTCATGGTTCATGTGATTACAGTGTTCGAAGATGATTATTTATCACATATATACATGAATTCTTTTGTAATTGAGAGAGAGGAGGAAGTTTGAAATATTTCAAACAACTTCCCATTCCTCCAACTTCCTTTGAAGGGGGGGGGGGGGGGGAATAGTAGAAGAAATAAATGCGACCCTAGTGCAAAAAATCTTTGATTTACGCTCTATATATGATGATTAAAATTAATGTGACTGTTGTCGAAATTAAGCGAGGCTCTTGTCCCTGCTCAAAGAATCTCATTGAATCGATTGATTCTTATTGATTGCGATGCAGAAAACCGATTAAAACCCGTTAAAAATTCATTCCCAATAGGTTCGAATCAGTTTTCTGCATCGGAATCAATGAGAATCAATCTGTTTAATGAAATTCTTTAAGCAGGGGTAGGACATGAAAAACGCACCTCCGTTGGAATTTATATGACTCACATAGTTATTTATGCAATTATACGTGGAGAAACTACAACTCGACACCCTAGTGAAAATGATGCACATATGGTCCGTATAGGTATAAACCGTATTTAATTCATATATGAACTTTGTAAAAATCATATATGGTCATATTCAAATCATACATAATTCATATATGGCCATATAAAATTCATATATGACCATCCGATCCATCTGAGGACCAAACGAGACCCTATATAGGCTAAAAACACTATATTTGGGATGTGTATGATCATTTATGGCGTCTATATGAATTATATAGGGGTCATATTATACAGGGTGACCCAAGTCGAATAGATTATATTTGAGGAGCGTATTCTGCAGCCACAATGCAACAACTTTTCTATTTGGCAAAATTTTTTTTGAGGCTTAGTTTTGGAGATATGAGCATTTTTAGATTTTTCTTCAAATCCGAATCATTCAAAGGCACTATGTGCTACACACTTGAGCTTAACACCATTCGCTAAGTTGGAAAGTGTCGGATCTCTGGGAAAAAAATTGAACTATCCTATCATTTTTCAATTTAAAGTTATAGCGATTTGAAATTTTTGAGCTTTCAGCCAATCAGAATTCAGCAACTTTAAATCGTTATAACTCCGGGACAAGCAATGATAAGACAGTTTGATTTTTTTTCCAGAGATTCGCCATTTTCCAACTTAGCGAATGGCATGAAGCTCAAGCGTGTAGCAGTGAGTGCCTTTGAGTGATTTGGATTTGAAAAAAAATCCAAAAATGCTCATATCTCAAAAACTAAGTCTCAAAAAAAATTTTGCCAAAGCAGAAAAGTTGTTGCATTTTGGCTGCAGAATACGCTCCTCAAATATAATCCATACGACTTGGGTCACCCTGTATATGAATCTATGAAATCATATACAGGGCGTCCCATTTGAAACAGGACAGCAGAATAACTCTTCAGGGAATGGAGGGGGAAAAAAATTGTTCAGATGAAAGTTGTAGGGTTCGAAGGGGGCCATAAGATGGTGACCTTGAATTTGACCTTGAGGTCAATTTTGAGCATAATTGATGGTCAAAGTATGTTTTTTCGAATGGAAAACCCTACGTTCGACCTCAGAAATGGAAAGAGCGGAAAATTTTACGTCCGAATATGTCAACATATCAGGTCATTTAGAGGTTATTTGAAGGTCAAAAAACCATTTTCTATGGATTTTTACGGAAAAGCCTCAAACGAGTTGTTTCTCTGACCAAAGTTATTAAAGTTAAAGTGAAACCCCACGTTTCGACCTTGAATTGAAAGTAAACAGAACTAACCTTCAGAGTTTATTCTTCATATCAGTACGAAAATGATCATTGAGAAGTTTTCATCGCGTACGGTGTAAGTGCGGGTTCGAAATGGTTTATTCACCTAACGAATGTGTTGATATTTTAATGATCTTGGGTGAGTGTCGCGGAGTGTATCAAAGAGCGTCACGATTGTACAGAGAGCGGTTTGGAGATCGGCAGCATCATCCTTCTCCAGAAGTCATTCGCCGAGTTGAAAGGAATTGTCGACAAGGAAGGATTGGTCAACGCCGAAACAATCAAGGTTTCAACTTTAACGACCCTCGATGCGTTGCTGTTTTAACAATAATACACATGAATCCTCATGTTAGTTTACGTGATATTGAACGCGATTTGGGTATTCCACGCAGTACGGCACACAGAATTCTACAAGCTGCTCAATATCATCCGTACCACATCACACTGACCCAAGAATTATCTCAACAAGATATGCAGAATCGGGTTACCTTTTGCCATTGGGCTTTACAGAGGTTGAACGAAGCGCCCGATTTCTTTCGATATGTTCTTTTCAGTGATGAATCAACGTTTCAAAGTACTGGCTTGTTAAATCGTCACTATAGCAACTATTGGTCAGCGCAAAACCCGCACTGGACTCAACAAGTTGATCATCAGCATCGGTAGAGTATAAATGTTTGGTGTGGAATTCTAGACAATCAAGTCATTGGGCCGTATTTTTTTGATGGAACTGTTAACGGTCCTAATCATCTACAGTTTTTACAGAATGAATTACCAGTTCTCATGGAAGATGTGACATTAGCAACTAGGCAGAGGATGTGGTATCAGCAAGACGGTGCACCACCACACTTTGCTCGATGTGTGAGGGATTATCTAAATATCCTTTTCCCCAATCGTTGGATTGGTCGAGGTGGATTTGTACTCTGGCCGGCAAGATCTCCTGATCTCACCCCTCTAGATTTTCATTTGTGGGGTTACGTAAAAAATGTCGTTCATACCAACCGACCAACAACACCTGTGGATCTACAACAACGCATCAGATACGCAATTGCGAATATTCGTGCAGAAGTTTTTCAGTCTGTTCTTGGAAACTTCCGACGCCGGCTGGAGTTATGTATTGAAGTAAATGGCGGTCAATTCGAACATTTCCTGCAATAAGTGTGTCTTACCCGTCAACGGTTTGTGCCATCTGTAATTATAAAACGACGAACTGGAAAAATGAATAATTTTTTAATTATTGTTCCAAATTTGGCATCCATTATCGTTCTCAAGGTCGAATTCAAGGTCGAGACGTGGGGTTTCACTCTAACTTTGATAACTTTGGTCAGAGAAACAACTCGTTTGAGGCTTTCCCGTGAAAATCCATAGAAAATGGTTTTTTGACCTTCAAATGACCTCTAAATGACCTGATATGTTAACATATTCGGACGTGAAATTTTTCGCTCTTTCCATTTCCGAGGTCGAACGTAGGGTTTTCCATTTGAAAAAACATACTTTGACCATCAATTATGCTCAAAATTGACCTCAAGGTCAAATTCAAGGTCACCATCTTATGGCCCCCTTCGAACCCTACAACTTTTATCTGAACAATTTTTCTCCCCTTCCATTCCCTGAAGAGTTATTCAGCTGTCCTGTTTCAAATGGGACGCCCTGTATGAGGTATGTTTGGTCATATAGGCCCCATATTAGAAGAAAATTTAATGATTTTAGAAAGCAAATAGTAAAATTCTATGCTCGACTTTTGGAGAGTTCATATCATTCTTCAATTTCTGTCATGTGTTAATAATTTTCCATTTCAATATTAATTATATATCATTCTTTTTTTTTATTGAAGAAACAAGTATTGTATATCAAGATTGTTGTTCCACAGAGCGTGATGAGAATTCTCAGAATTGGATATTCTAGTCATTTGAAAAATAGCGGTTGAATGAATAATTTGATGGATCGTTTCAAATGTGAATCTTTACGGCCTGATCGAATGAACAAGACATATACCACACGCAAAGGCAGAAATGTTTCCTTCTGACAAGAATAAAATATCATTCTTGTCCTATCCCCCAGAAAGATTTCCTTGATTCAAGTAAAATTTGCCTATCTCAAGAACATATCACTTGAATCAAGGAAATTCTCCTCGTCGGCGCGACAGGAATAATGTGTTATGCTTATTTATGAGTGTTTTATTCAGAAACTCACGCTCAATCAGCTTCGACATCGGATGAATACGAGTATAATTATTTTGCCCAGTGTTTGGTCTAGAGCTTCCTTCACCGAGGGTGAACAGTGGGTTTAATTTGATAATTCTCTCACCTTTCCCTTCTTTCTTTTCAACATTCCTTCCTGTCCCTCATAAATCGATAATACCTCTCACCGTTTGGAGTTCCGGCTCAATGCATTGGCGATAGAGAAGGTGAGTTATAAAGAATTCTATTTCCGGCCATTTCGTGAGATAAATCCTCACTCTTCAATCCTTTTCCTATTTTTTGCGCCACCATATATGTTCGAAGTAGATTGTAAATTAAATTAAACTTAGATCGTAAAAAATGTCCTATAATTTACGAAGAGTAACATTAACACGAGAGAAGTGCATCAACATATCATTACTGATGGAAAAAGATGTAAAAGGTCAAGTCTTGAGTCGAAGAGGAAGTGACTGAAGTAGAGATCGATGTAGTACCGTGGTTAGAGGTGCTAGTTTCCTATACAAGGAATACAGCAATATAAACGTAGCCAATGATTGATCGTTCTGATCACAGACGAATTTCCGCTCAGGCCAACCTGGGCCATGGTCTGGGGGCGACATCACGATATGATTTTTATGTACATTATATAAAATTTATATGAACTATATTGGATTATATATAAATGCCCATGTGGAGATTGACGAACGGCCGAGTACTGGTTCAGTACCGCTGCCATAGCTGCCAGTGCTGTCGAATTTGTCATGCCATTACTGACCCAGGTCATTTGACAGTACTGAACCAATACTGGGATAATAACAATGTCTTACATAAGGCCCATTATTGGCGTTCAATTTTGTCCGTACTGGCATCCAAACGTAGACAGTACTGTCATTTCAACCTAGCCAACACTGGGATTTCAATATTACCCGTATTGATATCTTAATTGTACCCTAATCAGAATTCCAATCTTGCCTGTAATGGCATTCCAATCCAGCCAACATTGGGATTCCAATTTTCCCTGAACTGGCATTTCAACTGTGTCAATGTGGATATTTCAATTCTACCTTCAATGCATTCCACGGGGATTCTTCATGGCGCACTATTCGCACTTTGAATGGTAGGGTTATTGATCCCATGTAGACTCCACGCAGCCACACTGCGTGTGCTGTTACGGTAATTTTTATAACATTAAAAAAGCTTACCAATTCCATCTCATGCATGTCACGATTTTGTCGAAACGAAAAAATTGAATTTTTGCGCAATATATAATTTCCTACTGACAATTAATTCTGAAATAGGTCAATGCAGGGTTAGTAGTGGCCTTGGGTGAAATTTTGCGCCAACATTCAATCCACAATCGCTTTTGTAGTGTAACACTGTTGCATCGATGCTCGCACATTATCGTCTTTTCGTGAAATTTCAAAAGATTCCTCACTCTGGGTGAGTACTGGCGCAGTATTGGCTCACCAAAGTATCCATGTTTCCGCAGAAATGGGTGCACCCCCGACCCACTACCAATTCTGTCGTGAAACAACGTGGCGTCGATGCTGGTGCAGTACCGTCACTGCGTAACGCTCCAAAATACTACCAGCTCTGGCTCAGTACTGGCACAGTTTCGTTTTCTCTACAACCTAGGTGTTCTTCAATCAGTATCGATTTGGTACACTCAGAGAAAAATCTGGCTGGCACAACCACAGTACGTCGTTGATTTTTGCCTTGACCATCTTACGTAGTCACTACAACTACATTCATGTGATTTTTTCTTGTTTTTCTCGTCATCATAACCAAATTCCACGTCACTGCAACCATGAATCTTCGACCATGCGAACATAGTTCCTGTAACACGTTGATTTTTTTTCTTTGTACTGATCCAAGACTGTCTCCCCAAGCAAACCAATACCGTTTGAAAACCGTCGAACGATTGGTGCAAGTTGAAAAAGAGTAATGGCACTGTACGGGGGGCAATTGTGTCGGCCGAAGTATGACAAATACAAACCTGCCAGGACTGGTCCATTCGTCAACTCCGGCAATTTCCACATGGGTCATCTAAAGTTATGATCCCACACAGCACTTTTGGTCTTCAAGATATCTTGAGGAACTGTTCAGAAAAGTTTAGGAAGTCTTATGCAATATGAAAAGATATCCTCAAGATGTTTCAAACAGTTCTTACTTCTAAAAGACATCTAAATAATATCTTTTAGAAGATCTAAAACTTTTTTTGCGAGATTATATCTTTTAGACATCTTATAGAGATCTTTTAGAAGTAAGAACTGTTTGAGATCTCTTAAAGATATGTTTTCATGTTGCATAAGATTTCTTAAATTTGGTTTGAGATATATTTTATTTATTTATTTATTTATTTATTCAACGGGCAATAACGCCCTTTAGTGACCAAATTATTGATACAATACAGTGAAAATTTAACAGATAAAATGAAAATAAAAAAAAAGAAATCATATAAAGTGAACAGACGGATTACAAAAAGACATAGTACAAAATATAACATCCTGTACAGGATAAATAACGAGTATAAGAATATTACAATCTCACACACCTACTAGAACATGCTCTAGAGACAGAAGTCTTGAATACTGAAACTGATCCAGAAAAGAAATCCAACTCATCTCTATAAGTATTTGCTAAACAACAAATTCGATTTACTGGGTCAGTATAAAAGAATTGCGACTTAAACATAGGAACATTGAAAAGTAATGGGTTCCTAAGAGACCTGGAGGGTACATTGAAATTTAAGAGAGAGAGAAGTTCAGGGCAATTGATTTGACCATTGATTATTTTGAAAATGAATACCAAATCATTGATCATTCTACGAGTTTCGAGAGTGTTCATGTTGAACAACCCCATCAACGGACCATAATCATGGCAGGATATAGCCATGGGGGTATGATTTTTGAAAGCCAAAAATCGTAAAAATCTATGCTGAACTCTCTCGATAAGTTTACAATATTTGTCATGATGAGGAGACCAAATGTGAGTCGCGTATTCTAAGTTAGGTCTCACGAGAGCATTGTATAACGTTATCAATGTTGAGGGCTCCTTGAAGTCAGCAGACATACGCTTCAAAAAACCGAGCTGCTTCATAGCTGTGTTCACCACATTATGATAGTGAAAAGTAAAATTAAGCTTGGAATCGAACGTAATACCTAAATCGAGCATATTCTGCACAACCTCCAAGCTTGAGCCACTCAACTCATAAGAGAAGGTAATGGGCTGCAATTTGCGCGACAGTCTCATAACTTTACATTTCACTATATTCAGCTTCAATTTATTCAAGGAACACCATGATTCCAATTCATACAAATCCGACTGCAGAGCAATGGCATCAGCGTATGACGAAATTTTCATGAACAATTTCAAATCATCCGCAAAAATTAAATGCTTCGCAAATTTGAAGTTGTTGCCAATATCATTAATAAAAAGTGTAAAAAGCAGTGGTCCCAAATGCGACCCTTGCGGAACGCCTGAGCAAACATTGATAGTCCTTGAGGTAAAGTTTTTAATTTTGACAGTTCGGGTTCGATTCATCAAATAGCTTCTTATCCAAATAAGAATATCACCACGGAAACCAAGATGATTTAATTTAGATAAAAGAACGTTATGATCAACAGTGTCGAAGGCTTTGGTGAAATCCGTATAAACAGTATCAACTTGACTGTTATCATCCAGAACCCTCGAAACATAATTACAATAAATAGACAAATTGGTGCCTGTTGAGCGACCAGGCACAAAGCCATGTTGCATGTCAGAGAAGATGCTAGAACATAGAGGAGATAATTTATCAGTTACTAAAGATTCAAATAATTTTGGAATCACGCTTATAATTGATATTGGTCTATAGTTTCTCACATCAGATCTGCTGCCAGCCTTGAAAATCGGTATAATCAGACTATTTTTCCAGCGAGATGGAAAATGACCTGAAGATAAGGAAGCATTGAAGATTAGCCATAAGGGTCGTGATAATATATAGCTGCAAGATTTTAGGAATAAAGGAGGAATACCGTCATCCCCAGGTCCTTTATTGATGCTTAGAGAATTGATCCCAAGAAATATTTCCCCAATGTTAATATGAAGATCGGAAATATCCAATTGAAAATTAGATACGAAATCAGGCAACAGATCGTTGGGAGAAACATAAACAGATTCAAAGTGAGTAGCAAACAGATCTGAAATTTCACGCCCAGAACTAACTGAAACGCCATCTAGAAACATGTTGTTAGGAATAGCATTATCGGATCGGTGTGAGTTGACAAAGTTCCAAAAGCCTTTTACATTATCAGCGATCTGCAATTCAGTTGACCTAACGTAGTCATTGTAACATTTATATACTAGATTTTTACATTGAGAACGCAAATCGGAGAAAATAATGTAATCTTGCAACAAATTAGAGATTTTATACGTACGATGCGCCACTTTCTTTGCTCGTATTAGATCAATCAACTGGGGTGAAAACCACCTAGGATAATTAGATCCGCGATAATAACACTTAGGAACATACAAATCAATAGCATGGTACATATGTTCATATAGGCACTCAGTCGCATCATCAACAGACAAACCTTCAAGTAGTGAGTCCCAAGGAATTTGATTAAAATAATTACAAATAGCAGTATAATCACCTAAAGGGAAATTATAACGAGAAACACTGTTACTAGGAAGAAACTTAACTACATCCATACTCAGCGTAGAAACAATAGGAGGATGATGAATATCACAAGCTAGAAGAGATTCAGTAGATAACCTCGTAACTAGAGAAATATCATTTGTGAACAGCAGGTCAAGCATGACCCCGAAAGCATTACAAATATCACTTTTTAAGATTAAATTAGAAAAATTAAAATATTCACAAATAAACTGAACTGATTGCACTTCATTACAAGATGCTCCAGGACGTAAGTCACACGATAATTCAGCGCAAGACATACGCCAGGAAGCATGCGGTAAATTATAGTCACCGTAAAGGTAAAAAGAAAGATCCTGATGGGCACTCAGAATAACTTCCACACTCTTACAGTGATCTTCGTAGAGATGCGCAGGTGATGATGGCGGGATATAGACGGCTCCAAAAATCACATCCGAGATTCCCAATCTTGCCTTAATGAACAGATGCTCAACGTTTGTATGTACAGAGAACAGCTCAAAACTAGGAATGACACTCTTCACCGCTATCAAAACTCCAATTATTTTAGAACTGAAATGCTGTGTGGGATAGTTTTTTTACTCGGAGAGTGCAACCAAGTACACGGAAAAAATTATATACGGATTTTTTTCGAATTTGTGCTCCGTCCCAAAGTGACATACTAGTCAACGAAAATTTGGATCACTCATCTTCTCCGTATGGCAAAACGATTAACCGGAATCTATCGATCAATCGATTAACTGATTGATCGAAAAACCGATTAAAATCTTCCGGTTAATCGATTAATCGTTGACAATATTGTTGACCGTTTCAATCGATTGATGGACCAACCGCACAGCCCTAGCACCAAGTACGTGGCCATCGGGGAGGAGGATTTCCAAATTCGTCCCTGGTTGTGATATCTCTATCAAATAACCCATACAGCAAAAGAGTCCCCACGAAGAGCTCCCGTTATGAAAGTAAACATGAATTCATTATGAATATTTTGAATTCAAATTGAATTCTTGATAAACAACTTACTGTTCAGAAAGAATTCATGTTGTGAGTTCATGAAGAATTCTCCAGGCATTCAACATGTATTCGTTTTGAATTCATTGAATTCATATTGAATTCATTTTCACTGACATCACGGGGACTGTTCCAAGAACTCATTAAGGAGTCTTCAAGAATTCAAACGGGTTATTTTTGCTGTCTGGGAATTAACGATGAATTCTTTGTTATTCACTGAGAGAAGTGGAATGTAATGATTACCATGTACAAATAGTAATTGGGGGACAACTTCGTGAATTTGGTTTCGGATACTATAGAGAATCGTAGCAATGTTCATGCACATGGGAATGGTTACCATTTACATGAAGATGGATACCAAATAACCTGATTCTGTCATTCAACTACTATTTTCGCATGGTAATGGTTACAGTTCACTTTTCTCAGTGTTGATACAAGAGGGGTCCTTCTCTGACGCACAGGGTTTTTGAGAGTTTCATTTAGCAGCGAATCCGAAATATCATAGTGCACCAACGTGATGCTTCGTGTCCATAAATTTTTCAAAGATACAAAAGGTGTCGTTCATTCCATACCTCCTGTAGCAGCGTGATTAATGGAACTGTACAGGCCCGCGCCAGAACCTCATCAGGGGCTAGCGAGGAGCTTCGCAAACAGCACAACGCGATCTCAAATCAACTTTTGAATTTATTTTGAACTGATTTGGTGTTTTGGGTATCTTTAATGAATTCAAATGATATGAGATGCATTCATAAGTCGTTCATTTTTTGCGACTATAACGGAAAATTTTCAAAAACACATATTTTGTTTGGTACATATGAATTCATCAGGTGTACATGTGCTGGATGGGTTCCAAGGTCTAAGGGAGTTCTATTGTAACACTCGCTTGACTGATATTTAATTTTGGAGGATATGCCGTCATAATTTGAAATGTCTTTCGTTGAGAGTACTTTTCATTCCCTGATTTCTTTTCATGGGTAAATAAAACCCACTTGTGAACGGTACCTACTTCTTAACCACCAAACACGACTGTAGGCGTTGCAGAAGGTCAGTAATGGTCCATCACCACCATGGCAGAGCCATTAGTGCCTCATTGAAACGCTAATGATCATTGTCCACAAGGTAGTTTCGAATTGAAAGTGCAAACGCAGGAAAGTTACAATTTTATTTGTGTCCAAAGTACATTATATACTTTTTTTGCCCCGAATTTATTACGTCGATTTTGATTTTTCAGTGAAGAAACAAGTTTTATTTCAAAGTAGATGGTTTTGCAAAAATTAATTCCTGGAATTGCTGAGAAGAATGTATTTCATTAATCATCTTAAAAGGTATTTTATTGCTGGTTTCATTGATACAAAAACAGTCGCTCTCATCCACTGATGAAAAACAAACACGCCGCTTAGTTCCTTTCAGTATTACAGCATATGGGGATGGAAAACACAGGTGACGAACACCTACCACCTAGTCCCTAGTAGAAATAGTAGCTCTAGCGATTCATTGGTTTTGTAGCACCTGTTCCACGGAATAGCCAGACATTTGCTAGTATCTTGCAAGTTAGTGGCAAGTTTTCTATAGTTTTTCGTTGGAATAAGTGTTACAAAATCAATGAATCGCTGGAGGATTCCTACTAGGGGTGTTTTTGGTCACCCGAGAAAATATCCCCTACACTGAGGGAAAGGCACTTAGCTGCAGCAACTAAAAATTGAACATTTTGAACACTGAGAGGGAAGATTTCCAAAAAGATAGCATTGATTACTAAAAATAATAAGCAAATTGATGATAACTACGGATTTCTGTATGAAACCACTAATAACGACAAGTAACTGACACTACTGGGGCTTCAAATCTTGTTCCTCTATGTCATTCGTTGGTGTATCAGTTTATGCGGAAGTTTGGTGATGGTGGTGAGTGAAAGGTGCAGGTTCTATCGTTTTTTTCCGATTCAGATGTTTTTGTTTAGATATTTCGTGCGTTGATATTCTGTCCGCGATTATTTTGTCCGTGTTTATGTTATCCATGGTTATTATCTCTGGAAATATGTTGTCGTGTGTATTTTTGTCGCAGATATTTCGTTGAAGAGGCGTAGTCTTCTGTTATTGCTCTCATTGAGCATCCAGCCCCTTATCTGCCCTTATTGAGCTCTCAAGGACATTCGCTATATGTTAAATTACTGGATGTTTCCTCCCAAATTCGTTCAACGATTAGGGAATAGTTTCTTTTCTCTAACAGCATTTGAAGGTTTTCAAAACATTCTCACAAAATTTGTACATGTTGAAAACATCCTCAGAATGTTTTGCAAACGTCCAAGGAACTTTGTGTTGCTAGGGTTGTTGTTTATCAGTAGTTAAATTCTTGTTCACGCTGATGAAAAAAATTCTATGCAAATTTCAGAAGTTTTCAGTGAAAAATTTTTGAGAGAGTTTCAATGTTATCCAGACAAATTCAGAAGTCTTCATAGATATTTATAGATATTGAGAGAAATTCTTAGTGAAAAAACGTGTCCGATAAGCAAGAATTTTATAGAGTTTTTCAGAGATTCAAAAAATCTTTAGAAATTTTCAGAGAAATTTTTTTCAACAGGGCATTTTTTTTCAATTCACTTTATTCATCTTGAAAAGAACTGGAGGGACAAGTTTGAGATCCAGTAATCTTGTTAGAGGAGTGGTGAATGTTCATGATGGATTGAAGCAATTGAGTTAAAAAGACCTAAAAATGATTTTATTCTGACTCGAATGGTAACCGGTAAACTTGGATCGGGAAATCAGATCTGAGCGTTTCGCAAAGAAAATCCCTAAAAATCATATCTTTTTCACTTCATTCCGAGCGAACTGTTTTCATTGGGCAGGTTCCTCACTTTTACCTTTCAATTGACATCTCAAATTATATATCAGTAGTAATTAAGTGGAACATTGCTGTTCAATGTACCATCAGGCTAATACAAATGTTCGATATGAGTTTTGCTTTAATGAAATTCATTCCTCCGATCAATCATTTGAAAAACATATATCTTCCTTCCTCAAGAAGGTTTCTGATAAATTCTTCTTGTCCGATGAAAGTGAAATGAAACCATGTACACTGAATCCCAGTAATGTATTTATAATTGAGACATACGCTGCCTCATAGCCGGTAAAATATTGATGCATAATAGCAATCGATTGAAAATGAATCTTATTTGCGGTGAATTTTCCACGTAATGTAGATATACCTAATCGCTTTAAAATTCAACTTTCCAATCTCAACTTGGTTATATGGCATTCATAATACACGGGAAAAATACTAGATAATGTTTTAAAGAATGTCTGTGAAGTGGAAAACAAATTCACCTCTATTGATTAACGATTTTCAGGTTGATCACGATTCAACGAGACGGAATTCAATGTGAGTGAGAGCTGTAGGAGTCTTAAGATTCCAATGCCAAATTAATAGAATCAGGAAGAAAAAAACAAGGAAAATATTACAATTTCTATTTTGAATTCGAGAGGAGAAATGAATGAAACTCAAGGGATATGATATATCTGAAAAATTCACTGTGTGTTGTATGTTGCTGAAGTTTGAATCGTCCATACAAATGAAACGAAAATACAAACCCACAGAATTTGATGAAAGATCGTTATTCAACTTCTCAAATCAATCCCTTGGGACTGAAAACATCACCCATAAAAAGGACTGCAAAATTTGGACCTTTGAGGGGATACCAGTGTCGATATCGAACCTCTCTTTCTATCCAATGTTTTCGTCCCTTTCTAATCGATGATGCGAGTTACCAACGCTGGTATCACCTTGATAGTTTAGTATTTCGTTATTCGATTACTAATTCATTTCAATAAACGATTCAAACTTCAGCGGCATTTGTGTTTTCAACTAACTTTCCAGATTAGTTGTTTCAGCGAAGATCCGCTGCACGGAGAGAATTGAATAGTACCCAAGCGTGTATTGCCTTTAATGAATATGGGCCTCAGGCTGGGTCCATCCTCTTTAACCCAGTCTTGGGGAATGACGATGGGGCCCATGTTGGCTCAATCTTGGCCCTGTTGTGTTTTCCCATACACTTATGGTTGGTAGAAAATGGAAATAATGAATCTTAGTGCGGGCACATTTGAACTGAGCCCCAATTTGGCCCAGCGTTCGGCCAAGATTGGGGTGTATTTATATCCCGAGCATGTGTGTACAATCCTCAGCGTGTATGAATTTTGGCCCCACTTTGGTCCAGTCTTGGGCCCATATGAGCAGGATGGGGCTCAACACTGGGAACGATGTAGAACTGGGTAGAATTCAAAGCAATTTTCCAACTTCAAAACAAAAAGGAAGGGGCAGTATTGATTGCCTAATCTGGGTTTATGCTGGGCCCGTGGTGTTACCAATTCTCGGGCAAAGCAATACGGCCAAGCTGGAAACGATGTTATCATCCCAGGGTTGGCCCCATTTGTCTGCCCAGCTTGGCCCCACGTTGGGTAGCATGGGCACCCACCCCGGGCGTAGATGGGGCCCGCCGTTAATACACACTTGGGTAATGATTCCGATGGGAAATTTTCCAAGATTTTTCATCGTAACAATTAAGATGTTTCGACTACCTCGAAAACAAGTGATGCCTAGGTTTTATGCGATTTTTCGTAATAGCAACTCAATCATCGGCATTTTCACATCGCAATGTTCATTATTTAATTCTCTCCGTGTATGCGGTCTTTCGCGGTTTGCAAAATTAGATAAATTTTGTGCTTCCGAAGTGGAGCCGCGTCTGGTATCGGTTGGTTGCCGACGTTTCGCCATCATTGAAGCTGGCTTCTTCAGGGTGGTATGAAGCTACCCAAGTGTATCAACGGCGGGCCCAATCTAAGCCCAGGGTGGGTGCCCATGCTGCCCAACGTGGGGCCAAGCTGGGCAGACAAATGGGGCCAACCTTGAGATGAAAACATCGTTCCCTAGTTGGCTGTATTTGTATTGGAAAGCATAACTGGGCCAAGATTGAGCCAACATAGGCCCCCTCGTCATTCCCCAATACTGGGTTATAGAGGATGGACCCAGCCTGAGGCCTATTGTCATTATAGGCAATACACGCTTGGGTAGCTGCAATGATGTCGAAACGTCGGCAACCAACCGATACAAGTCGCGGCTCCACTCCCGAAGCTCAAAATTCATTTAATTCACTTTCAAATTAGTCTGTTTAAAATTCTGAGAAATAATCGTGGAATGAAAATGCAAACGAAAAATGGTAAAAGGAACAGAAATATAAGAACCAAGACAGTCCATTGAATTTGCTTGTCGTAGTCTTGGCTATCCATTTGCAATTGGTAGCCTGTTTTGTAAATTTCCAACATGCTAATAATAACACTGTACAACACTGGAAAATTTGTTTTCTCCGGTGCTCGAGATTTGGAAATTGATTCGGAGTGCTTTTGATATGTTCAATATGAAACCAATATCAGATTCCTTGCATTAGATCGATTTTTATCATCTGTTATACACAATTTTTATTTGTAAAATATAAAATTGATACATTCTATACATAAGAATTATACAAATAGAGTTGATCCAACAAATATGATGTTGTTCCCGTATTCAGGGCACCCAAATCACTTGGAATCAGTTTTAAAATCTCATGAAGCAAAATGGCCGTTGACCAGGGTGATTGTCCACTGAAAATTTACTGATATTCGATAGATTTGATGAGAAAAAATTCAGATGTCTATATATATGGTAAAATGAACTGCTTGACATATTTTCCACTCAGGGGGGATTCTCATTTTGCTCTGAATATGGACAGATCCATCAATTTGAGAGTTTTATAATGATCTTATTGAAGTTCAAATTGTTTATTGGAACGAAACGAAAATTGGAACGTGTCGAATTGAAGAAATGATGGAAGTTCATCTTCTCCAATCAAGTGCTTCAATTAAGGCGATTTGGCAAGATTCGTTCCATGACAAAATTCAACCAGAGATTGGATAGACTTAAGAGATCAGTGAATGATTTAATTATTGTGCACTGAGAACCCAATTTCTTTAATAGAGAAAGTTTTCATCGAATTCAAATGAAGAATTCTCAAATTGAAACAGAAATATATTCCTTCTTGACTTCGATTAATGTGATTTCAATCCAATGAGAATTTTTTCCATCGAAATGAATTATTTTTTCCATTGGAAACAAGATTTATCGGAATGAGGGCACAGAAATTTTCTTCAAGTCTGAGAAATTGGGTTCTCAGTGTGTATTCAGGATTTTCTCGATTGCTCTCTATTTTCTGTCACGAGGGAAAATCAGAGAATAGCAACCTACACAGGACAGTCATCGATGAATCAGATCTCATCTTCGTAGGATCGAGGGAGAAGAAAGGGAGCGGTGGATAACGCGGCACAACGGAGAAGCAGCGTGGAGGCGACGGAGAAAGGTCCGGGCCGTTTTTTGGATGGACATTTCTCCGTGACCTCCACACTGTATCCCCCGATCCCTTTGTCTCCCTGAATTCCATACTGGGAAAACTGTTTTGTTGTGCCTATTATAAGATTTTGCAATTATACGTCCAACTAAAAATTTGTGTTGGCAATCTTTTTTCTCAGTGCCTGCCCTGGTTAAAAGAATCCGTTGAATCCATCGAATGAAATTTTATGAGATTTGGTTAGAACATTGTGCAAGAATCAATCAGATTTGGCAAGATTTTATTAGAATGACATTGAAAAAAATGCATTTATCTAATTGAATCTCATTGAAAAAAATTGAATAGGAATTGGTCAGAACATTGTACAAGAATCAATGGGATTTGGCAAGAATTAATGAAATTTGGAGAGAATCAATGGATTTCATAACCAGGGCGGAGAGGCGAAGTAGGTATCCTGTATGGGAAAGACGAAGTATTTCAGTGATGAGGAAAAATCAATAATCAATGTTTTGATACAAGAAATAGTAGAATCGAATAGACGAATTCCTAAATTAAACGTCAATTTTTGTCAGCAATTCTATCCATCCGCATACGACGGCCCGAGCAAACATTCATATTGGGGGTTCGGTCAGGACCAGATCTGTAAAGCCTTATTTCAAATCAGGCCCTGATATGGAATTTAACGTACCGTTGTATCAAAGCCCGATGTACCGAACTAAGGTAGGATACGCTAAATTACAAACCTATCAGGACTAGGTCTGGTGAATCCTAATTCCCATACAGGGCTCATCAATTGGTTCAATAATGGCACGTTACTGGACCACAAACGGCGTTCTTCACCCGTTAATGGTGCCCATTAATGGCCCATCAATGGTTAATTGCTGGATGATAACGTGGGTCCAGTAATGGCAATAAATAATGGGCCACGTATAAAATTATTGATTGGCCCAGTAAAGGGGCTAAATGATCCCGATTTATGGCCAAAATTTTCGGGATAATGTTCGAATGTTAGCCATCAATGGCAGATTACGAGGGCATAATAATAATGATATCCAATGGTAATATGACTGCGTTCCAAAATAATCGGTTCAGTATGAATTCAAATGAATGGTTAAGTGAGACCCAAAACACTTTTTTGTTTTTGTTTTAGGGAAATTTGTCATTCCAGTTTTCACAAGATCAGAAGTGGATGTTTTTTTGTAAATAGATTTGCATGCCCGATATTTCCACAATCTCAAATGTAAAATTATACGAGTCAAAAGCATTCTCGATAAATCAGTTGAATTCAGTTGCTTATTCCTTCAAATTTTGTTGTTATTCCCATGAGAAAGTAATTGATTATCTATATAAATCAGAATTCTTTTGAATCATGTAAAACGTATTTGATAAATGTGAATTATTTATTCAGCGTAATGGGAAGAAGGCCAGAACAAACTTTTTTCACGGGTGATTACGAATAAAATACATTCAACATTGAAATCCATTTCACTTATAGTAATAGACCATATTTCAGCCAGTAACGGGGAATCAATTGTTGGCCGTTTGCCATAGTCATACATCGGCTGATTCCATTGCTGGCCTTTCTTATCAGCCAGTGGTGGGCCACACTTGTGCCAATGATGTGAATCCATTGTTGGCCATTCAATGGTAGCCATACATGGGCCGATTATTGACTGTGTTTACATTATCGGGGTTTCCTGTATGGGTTAGGCGTACCAAAGGTCCCTAAGAGAAATGCTTTAGCGGTTCATTGGTTTCGTAACACTTATCCCAACGAAAAACTAGAAAACTTGCCAGTATATAACTTGCAAGTTACTAGCAAATGTCTGGTTATTCCGTGGGACAGGTGTTACAAAACCAATGAATCGCTAGAGCATGTCTACTAGGGGTGAGGCCTATCACTGCCCGATCGGGCCCATATTGAACATGAGGCTGGCCATGAAATTTTGCTGCATAATCTACACTGAGAGGAGAGCAATTTGGAGGTTCAGTAAATAGTATTATATTTGATTGATAAATCTAATCATTACTGAACTTTCTGCTTTACATTACTCAGTGTTCTATAATTGTTATTATATAATATACAACATTTACGACCAAATTCGCTATGTGTCATTCAATTCCTGAACGTTTAGTCATTGAATGATACACAACGAATTTGGTCGTAAATATTGTATTATATAATAACAATTATAGAACACTGAGTAATGTAAAGCAGAAAGTTCAGTAATATTCAGATTCATCAATCAAATATAATACTATTTACTGAACCTCCAAATTGCTCTTCTCTTAGTGTATCAGATTCATTCAGATTCTGTCTCATATTATCAAATTCTGACAGACTTTATTGGATTTTGTCAGTTTCTGTCATATGATTCCCACCAGGGGTGAAGGGTCAGATCTGTCGTCGACGGAGGACCAACTAAATCCTCCATCCAAAACGTGAAGAGAAGTCCGTTGTCTGAGCAATGTAGTTTTATTGAAAAGCTGGAGATTTTGGCTGGGTACCGAGCATTCTTTCACTAAATCTTTCTAAATCATTCGAGTAGATCCTCATCCTTCTCTAAGATTGTTCATTATCCTTGATAATACCTGGTATCCAGGCGAAACCTTGAATTTGCAATAAATTCTACCTTCTCTCGCTCAATTGAAACACATGAGTGCATCTTTATAATTTGTGATAATTGAACGGAAAATTGTACATTGAGATTAAATGTAGTTTTCAACCTAGATCTCGCAAGATCTGAAGACATCCAACGAGATGTGTCAAGATATGATCAGATCTGTTGAGATTCAATTAGATTACACGTTGTTCAAGGAACCAGCTAGACAACTTTTGTTGAAGTTACGATATAAGTGTGCGCGTCTTGAATCCATCGGAGATCGTATTATAAGGCGAAGTGACAAATAGGAAGCCCCCGAGTAGGAAAAATCTTTAAAATTATATATAATTTACATGCACACTGTTAGAAAAGTTATGAAGTTCTTTACATAAACAATTTATGAAACAGAATTCATAATGAGTCATTGAATTCAATGATATAATTCTTAATCTTACACGGAGAGAAAAAATTTGCTATAACAGCAATCGTGTTAGCTGCGACAGCAATTTTTTAGCTGTGGCAGCAAAAAATGTTTGCTCCACCAGCAAATTTTCAGTATTATATACAGAATAGCAAACAAATTTTGCTGGGATAGCAAACATTTTTTGCTGCCACAGCTAAAAATTCGCTGTCGCAGCTAAGAAGATTGCTGGAACAGCAAATAGCTTGCTGCCACAGCAAAAAATTTGCTGCTCTGGCAAAAGGAACCCAGCAAAAGTAGATTCCGCTGCCACAGCGAATTCCTTTTTCTCCGTGTGAGAATTGTATTCTTAGTGTTAAGAATTTTCTCTTTAATTTCAATAACATATTTGTGAAATTTAATGAATAATTATCACATTTCAGTGAGAAATTGTTGAAGTTCATCACTAGAATAAATTGATTATGAAAATATGATATTTCATAAAGAATTTCGTATGGAATTTAAGAATTTTTCCAACAGTGCACTTGAATATAGTTTGTATATAAGTTAAACATATATAATTGTATATATACATTATATGTAATTCTGAAAATTCTTCCATTTGAACAGCTATATTTTTTGAGGTGAAGGAATGTAATTTCGATGCGGCAGATGGATTTAGTTCATATCAGCATGATTTATGCGAGAACAATCCCCCGAGGTTGAACAGGACTCCTCTTGTGAAAATAATTCTTTGACAAACTCCTTAAAAATCTTCAGAACTCTGGATAAGACTTCCTGAAAGTCTTAATATCCCTAACTATGTCAAGAAAAGCGTTGATAAGTCTTGGTAACTCTGTAAAACTCTCAAAAAGTCTTATTTTTCCTGAAATTTTGGACTTCCCGCAAGAGTTATTAAGAGTTAAATAAGACTTTTCAAGAGTTCTACAGGGTTACCAACACTTATTAACGCTTTTCTTGGCATATTTAGAGATATCAAGACTCTCAGAAAGTTTTATTCAGAGTTCTGAAGACTTTTGAAGAGTTTTTCAGAGAATTATTTCCACAAAAGTTGCCATGTAGTAGGTCCCTGTCACAAAAATCCATCTGGGATTCGACGTGGATTCCAGCTCTGAAATTTACCTGCGTTTTCAGCTGGAATTCCTCATTTTCCAGGTGGAATCCCTGCTAGAATTCCAATTACAACGTCGCATTTCAGCTGGAAATCCCACATGGAATCCAGTTGGAATTCTCGATTCCAGGTGGAGTCTCAGCTGGCAACGCAGGTAAATTCCAGATCTGTAATCCCCGTGGAATCCCAGCTGGAGTTTTGTAACAAGAGTATTATAATTTGAAAGATTTTTTCTTCCTGTAGTACACTGAAATTTTGCTTTATTTCTCCAAAAATAGATTCTACAATGTCCCAAGGGATGGTAAATTGAGCGATGGTTCATTTAAGGGGTTATATACAGTTGGAATTTTCAGAAAATCGATTTTTTTTAATTTTTTTTTCTTAATGCACATATATTTAAGAATACACACAGAAAATTTCATATCGTTCCGGTGAGAATAGATGACTCCATGTGAGTTAAAAAGAAAAAAAATTTTATCCTATGTAAAGTGCTTTTCAAACTTTAAACGCGTTTTTCTCAAAATGGTGTTTTCAAAGTCGGTGACCAACATTACTCGAAAACGACCCAACCGATTAGTCTCAAATTTCAACACGAGCTTCTTAAATATATTTTTCAGTAATTGATCGAAGATTTTTTTTCACCGATAAATATTTTTTTTTTATAAACAATTAAAGGCCGAAATTTTAGTCAAAAATCGATTAATTACTAGATTTAACATTACTTTAACGAAATCTGTTTGGTTTTTTAATTACAGAGGATCCAGTTCACAGATATAGTGGTCACCGCAAAACGTCTTTTTTGAGAGGAGCTCCCGGAGATCAGCTGTAGCTCCTTTCCAAATTAATATTTTTACTAATACTAAGTCTTAAAATACAGTTAAAAGATACCATAATATGTGTCCAAATTTTTAAATCAATAAATTTGAAAGTTTTCTCAGAAAAAATTCTGGAAAATTCGCTCTTTTTCAGCCTTCTAACTGTATATAACCCCTTAATTCATTTCTGAAGAATACAGAACATGGGATCTGTTCATGTTTATAGAAGTCTCAGAATATCGATGTTATCAAATAGCGACAAGTTGTCTGCAACTTTGATTTAAATCATATTTTAAATTTATAATGCATCAAGACTATGGATATTCACTCAAAATTTTTCAGTAATTGAGAACGATAACGAGCTTACGAAATATCAAATACTACATAATGTTAATATTCTTCTGCAACTTTGAATTCTTCCTGATATTTTTATGTTATGCACTAGAAGGCATCTTTCTCTCTTATCAATACAGTTTTCAAATAAGTATTCCGAGATTTCAATTATAATTTTCATGTCAGAGTAATTTGTGTCAATGAAAATAAAACTTTTCACTCAATAAATTTGAAAAGTAATCCCACTACGAAGATTTGATGAATGAAAAACCCTCACATTTTATTGTTATTGAATTTTTGATTCGATCCTAAAATTGTTTTTTTTCAACAAGACCGCATAGATTTTTTTTAGGTCGACTCAAAGATTGTTCTTCCCCCAAAAAATTTGGTTCCCGTCCCAAATAAGTTGCCACCAAGACAACGAGTGAACGATTCGCTCAAATGAGTACATTTGATTCTAATCGAATCAACGACATAATGTTTGTTCAGAATTGTTCGAAAGTCATCGCATGATTCTCTGTGCGAAATGTTGTACCTAATCGCAGAAATACCTTTCATCTTTCCACATAATTACAAGAAAGATATTGTCCGGAGATAAAAATCCGAGGTGTCGATTTTTGATATTATTAATACATCGATGTAAATGAATGCAATCTGCGGCTATGTAATCGAGCCCCAGTGATCAGTGCTCAAAGTAAGGAGTAAAGAGAAGGGAGAAAGTGGCGGCAGTATATAAACACTTGGCCATGACTTTGAAAGGAGCAAAGAAACGATAGTACATTCGACGTTTAGATTTCGCAAAGTGTGTTGTTCTGAAAGTTATTTGGGAATATGAAGTTTCTAGTGAGTAAAATTTCATAATCTAACGAATGGTTGTTGTAGTGTTTTGATCATTCATTCGATTACGATATTCAGATGTTCTGAATTACATTGACGCAGCCATGCGGTTGTCATATTTAGAAATTATATTTGAATAAACATTTGGTAGGTAAACGGTAGTTCGTGAGGTCAGTGTTAGATTTATATTGAAAGGAGGGGGGAGGGGGTGAGTTATTTTCTATCACGACGTGTGTTTGCTATGAGATATTTGAACTGTTCATTTTTGATAGATTGAAATTTTGCGGAAAGTCTCTTATGGAGTTAGAAAGAGTTTTCTCTCAGTGCATGACATATAAAGATAATGAACTTCATTATGCGTCGCGTATACACTGTATATCGATGGGAATCGTTCAACATTTCAAGTGACTGGTTTGCTTATTAGGAAGATTCAATTGCAACTATCTAGGTAGTGGAATCACCGTAAGAATCTTTCACACCATAGATCGTAGATCACAATATATTGATGCGCTTTCCTTCTAATTTTGTGGTTTATAATATCAAAGTAGAATTTCAATAACGTGAGAAAGGAATAGTTCAGCTTCCCATTCAATTATCGGTATTGTTTCATTCTCGGATACAAAAGAAAAATAAATATCCCTGTGCAGATGAGAATTATGTGTAAATTACACGTGTGTCATTTATATGGGCTAGAGATTCTTTTCATGTATAAAGAATTAATGTTATTCAGAAACATTTGTTGATTTTTTCTAATGTCTAAGTTTGAAAATTTCTATATTCCGGACGTGGTGTATATCCAGTTGGAAATTCCCGGATGGAGAGGTTGGTGAAAGTCGCAGGTGGGATCGAATTCCCATCCGGGACCAATCGAGTCTCCACCCAGAACTCCTCGTTTCGGTTTTCGTTCGGGACTTCTCAGGTTCATATCAATCTAGCACCTACCCAGATAGCATAACATACCCCTGGAACGTTGATGAAACGTAGGGGAGGTTTCCTGAGCGTTTAGAACACGTCCCAGAGACACATTTTGCTGTTAGGGTGGGTCGTTTAAGGCGGGAATTTGAAGGGTTTGGGGCAGCATCTCAGAGAGTAGCACGGCTCCCGGATGGGAATCTGAGTTTGTATAAAAATTTCCCCATCCTGTCGATTCGGCAATTTTCAATTGAGTAATATGTAGGTCTGGATTTATTCATCCCGTGGAAATGATTCATATATAAATGATATCCTACACAGAACAGGAATGTTCACAAAACGTTTATGAAATCTAAAACAGAGCTATAGACATTTGCACACAGAAAAAAAAACTATCTTGTATCAAGACAATATTGTTTTCGTTATATATGAAACACGGATTGTCTCAGTTCAATGCAATTTGTTTTGAATCAAACACAGGACAAAACAAAATTCTTGATTCAAAGCAAGTTGCATTGCACTGAGACAATCCGTGTTTCATATATAACGAAAACAATATTTTCTTGATACAAGATAGTTTTTTTTTCTGTGCACGTTTATTGAGAGTTGGCTGAATGTAAATTCATCTCAAATCAGTTCAAAATTTATCTATTCGGCTCATATTTTCTTGAGGATATGACCATACCGGGTGCTTTGGAATTTATCATAACTTTCCCGTATGAAAGAAATTTTTCCGAGGCGTAGTTCTTGAGATATGACAATTTAAAAATTTTGTTCTCAAATCTAAATCACTCAAAAGCATTGTATGCTACACACTTGAGCTCGGCGCCATTTGCTAAGTTGGAAAACGTCGGATCTCTGAGGAAAAAATTGAACTATCCTATCATTGTTCGTTTTGGAATATAATAACTTGAAGTTGTTGAATACTGATTGGCTAGAAGCTGAAAAATTTTTAATCGCTATAACTTGTAATTGAAAAATGATGGGATATTTCAATTTTTTTCCCAGAGATCTGCCGTTTCCTAACGCAGCGAATGGCGTCGAGCTCAAGTGTGTAGCACACACCGCTTCTGAGTGATTTGGATTTGAAAAGAATTTTTAAATCGTTATATCTCAAAAACTACGCCTCGAAAAATTTTTTTTCCCCATACGGGAGATCATTGCATTTTGGCTGCAGAATATGCTGGAGAAATGCAAATGATGAATCCTGAAACAACCGGTATACAGCCTCTATATAATTATACACGATAGTGATGGCGATCTTAGAAGAGGATTGATCCTTCATTATATAAAAAATATCTAATTCTTATAGATTTCAATAAAAACTATATACTTTTCATATGAAAAAGAATCGATGCTCTTCAAGGATCACCTTCACTAAAATACACGACCCCAAAGGAACCCCTGTACATGCAAATCCATGTAAAATTATTCAATTTCTCTGGGAATTTGTATTAGAGTTTACAATCATATGCAGGATATCTTACAGCAGCATAATCTTCGTTCATATTCTCGAGTCACGTGAGGGGATTACAATCTCTTTTTCTGTCTGTACACACAATGTGTATATAGTATCCTGCCGTGAGAGGTTAATAACATCACTGGATCAAAACATACTTGGTTTGAATATACTTTTCATTGCCAGCATAGCAGTCAATGTACGAGTATATTGGATAGTTATATCATTAGTTTCAATGAGTATTTCTTACGCGATGTAATGGAATTGATTATGTAAAGGATATGATTAATTATGAAATTTGATAGGTATTGTAACCATCCAATACAGTTATCTCCCTGATGTTGATATACTGGGAGTTTCAAAAAACATTACAAGAGTTTCTTCATTGTTAGAAATTTCTGCATGATTTCGACTCGGGTGCTCAAAAAATTCGTTGAAATTTCAATTAATTTATTATGAGTGACATAGAGAAAAATGCAGGTCGAAAATGTAGTAATCTTTGATGAGAAATTTGACAATATTTGTAAATTTGTAATAGAGATGAAATTGGGTCATATTTTTGTTGAATTTGACTTGGAAATGAATGGAGGATTATCGATACTTAACCAACAATAAGAAAAAATATCAACTTCGAGCATAAAATTTTACAAAGTAAATAATAAAATTTCGAAAGTTTTATTATTCATTTCGTAGAATTTTATCCTCGATTCTTGGAGAGTTGATATTTTTTGTTATCGTTGGTTGAGTACACTCTAAAAAATAATTATGGACTTTTCCCCCAAAAAATCGTGGCTCCATAAAGTTCCTCCATAGATGGGGAATTTTTCACCATCATCTGGTGGACTTCTCCTTTATTTTTAGAAGCTTCAACACCCAAAAAACGGAATAGTTCTTCAAAGTGGTGGGAAAATTTTTCATTTTTGATGAACAAACAATTCCCTCACAATGAGAACATAAAATTCACCAACAATCTGAACAAAAAATCCCCACATTTTGTACAGTGTATTGGTAATTCTCCATTCTTTTTCAAGTCAAATTCAATAAAAATGTGATCCGTTTCATTTTTATTACAAATTCAAGAAATATTCTCAAATTGGAAATTTTTCTCAGTGAGAAAAAAGATTTGATTGATATTTGTCCAACTGAAATTTTTTGTTGGCGTAACTGAAAATTTAGTAGATTCAATCGAAATTTGGTTATGCTAACCAACATAAATCCCACTAAATCACTCTCAGTTTAGAGAATCAAACATGATTTGATCAGATGATTTGCTTAGCGCAGCCAAATTTTGGTGAGATCCACTAAAATTCTAGTTATGTCAACAAAAAATTTTGGTTTAGTCGCCAAAATAAAACAGTTTCCTCAGTGGATTTCTATGAAAGATTACTATATTCTTGCCCTGCATTTTACTCCGTGAATGTAATATAGAAGGTTTGAAAACTCAACTGCATATACGTGGATTGTTGATTTGATTACCAAGAATTGAAAATTCAATTTACCACCCTGAGAGTACCTTGGTTGCAAACACGTATCACATACATTTTAATTGAATATCTGTAATGACTGAGTTGCAATTGTAACGAATGTACTCTCAGGGAAGTACACTTCAGGAATCAATGAAATTTCAAACAATGTTTATTTACTACATTGGGTACACTGATACAAAAAATTGTCCTTGTAAAACAAATGTTTGTTGGTTACCTTAATGGAATCAAATGCATAGATTTAACACCGTGGTTTTCTGGTATATTTTTGAATTTTTCAAAACCTAATTGACACCAGAACTACACCAAAAATCAATTTTACCCGTTTTACACCAAGCAATCACTCTGAATGTCCTCAGTTGGAGTACAGTTACACCGAATTTTTCCAAAATACACACTCATTTTCTATTGAGAAGAAGCCAAAAAATATTGGGGTAAAAATTTCACTAATACACCATATTTTCGTGGTGGAATACAAAAACACCACTGATTTTCCACTAGATTTGCATTGATACTGAATTTACTATAAAAAACACACTGTAACATTTTCATTACGAAAAATTTCGTGAATTTTTAAGGGGTTCCCAGCCCGCGTGTTTCCAGACTAATACACCAATCGTAGACCAAGCCTGGCACAAGACCTGATGGAGCACCAAAGAGTGTTTTCCGAAAAGTTCAGTTTATTTCGTGAATCTAGTTGGGAAAATTTTTGCTAAGAAACTGCTGATTCACCCTATTGCAAAAATCCAGGTGAGAATCCAGGTAACCATCCGAAATCCCCATAGGAAGCTTAGGAATCCAGCTGGAACTCCTAGGAATTCATGGCAAAAATTTCATATCTGAGAAACTATAGTTCTTCAACTAACCATAGAACTCATAGGTTCGAATTGATGTAGAAAACCATAGAATTCAAGCAAACCCATAGGAAATCATTCGAATTCCCTACAGGAAAACATAGAAATTCACCTGATTTCCTGTATGGATTCCCAACTGGATTTTTTCAATAGGGCAGCCGGTACGCTATACGGAGGGTCATAGAGGGTCGAAAGAATTACTTACATTTCTACTAAATTGGCAGGATAAGGGAAAATACCACAGTGATTGTTAGACAGTGTAGTAAGAATAAATAATTTACTAAAGATTCTTCAGTATGAGCGTGTAACCTTATGCATGATAAAGCACAAATTTCTACTACACTATCTATTAATAAAAGTGATATTCCCTCTCATCCTGCCATTTCGATAAAAATGTAGTAATGTTCCAAACGGTTCACTCACAATTCATGTTGAATAATATCATAAAAAATTTGTCTAATCAACACGTAAATGTTAGCAAGTGGACCTTAAGAATCTGTCAATTTCCCAAGCTGAAATGTGCAAACTTTGTGTGGAAATGTTGTGATTGTCCAATTTTCTTGTGGGTTACTGCTGCAGAAGAAGTGCGGATGGATGTGTTAGATCTGCAACAATATTGCGAAAGAAAACTGGAAAACCGCAGCTCTATATGAGAACAAGCATTGGTCCAAATTCGGTTCGATCGAGGTCTGAATTTGAAAACTTTGGCCAAAATCAGACGGGAAGTGGTGCCAGCTTTGTGCTTCCAATGACAATTTTAACCAGGAATCATAGTTTTTATGTTGATTCTCAACGCAAATGCGGCGTGGACGTTTTTTGACACTTGCACTAGAGATGGAAGCTTGCATTAGAGATTGCATGGCCCAGCCTCATGTTCATTATGGGCCCGATTGGGTAGTGACAGGGCTGACCTTATTTTGGCATACCTGATCTTGTCCTGGTGAGGCCATAATTTGGCACGCCTGATTAGGGTTAACCAGATCTGGCCCTGCTAGGTTTGTAATTTGGCGTACCCTATCATAGCTCACTACATCGAGTTCTGATACAAAGGTGCGTTACATTCCGTATCAGGGCCTGATTTGAAATGAGGCTTTTCAGGTCTGGCCCTGATCGAATACCCAATATGAATTACCGAGTCGGAACAAATTGGTCTGATAGAGATCACTGGGCGATAAATTGTCCAAGTATGGCCAATAAGACAATCCCATACATCGGCCAGATAGGAACAAATCGCGCATAACTATGGTACCTGCATGGCTCAAGTCTCTGTTTTTTGAGAAATTATACGAGTGCCATACTTATGCGCGATTTGTTTCTATCTGACAAATGTATGGGATAGTCTTATTGGCCATACTTGGACAATTCATCTCCCAGTCATCTTCACCAGACCGATTTGTTTTTACTCGGGTTTCTACTCGGTGATTTTTTATATAAAAAATGTATTCATTTTTTATCAATTTCCGTGTACCAATTTTGATCCAAATTCGATAAAAATTCTATAAAAAAGAATCTATTCTCTCGAGATTGTCGATCATCAGCCTGCACTAAAAAAAACTCAAAATCAAAAATTCATATCAAATCCGGATATGTACATTGGGTGGTGTTTTGGTCGAGTGAATTCCCACATTGCGTGCATCTGGTAAGGGTTGATAAGAGCGGTAGAACATGGTGTAATCGTTCGTAGGGATGCCAATGTGTGACTCCCCCTGTAGTCCCTTAATTGGGCTCGTGGTTAAATAATTTGATAATACAGGTGCAGAGAGAAAAAAGTTGTCTCATATATAACGAAAAGAATATCTTTCTCATTCCAAATACATTTGCTTCGAATCGAATCGATTGAATATAATTTTCAAAATCATTGGAGGATTCTTCCCCAGTAATAGTGATGGCAAAGTTTCTCAATCGATCAGTCTCATCGAATATGCATAGGATATATAGAATATGGATATTTGAAATGTGTTGAGCAGGGTTAGGGAACATTCTGTGAGTATTCGTGACGCCCTTGTATCAGCTTTTAATCGTCATTGTTTTGATTTTTTCCTCAATACGAACAGAACTTAACATTCATATGGGAAAATATCTTGCAAAAGAGGAAGAAACCCATGCATCCTTGAAAGGAATAATGCTTTTATGACTGTAACATGCAATTTATCATTCAAGTAAGAACAACTCCTTATGCATTTTACAGTCTATTAAAGATGGTAACCCGAAATCGATTCTTTTGTATATAAATTATATTGAATCCTCATCTACATTTCATACAAATCTATAAAAACTAGGGGTGTGCGGGTAGCACTTTTTATCGGGTCGGGTCGGGTTCGGGTATTTGTATTTCTTTTCGGGTCGGGTCGGGTCGGGTACCCGATTAAATCGGGTTTTCCAAGTCGGGTACCCGAATATAATAAAATCGCTTGAATTTAATATTTTCAACTTCTATTCGAAGTTGCCATTGTCGTTGATATTTTAAGGACAAATTGTCTTGAGCGATTGTAGGAATAAGGGGATTTCATATGAATTCAATTCTAATATGAAGAATGCCATATTCACTACAAGTCTATTAGGGTTGTTACTCCATGTAATTGATTATGCAGCGCATTAAGAAATCTCCAAATTGCTTCATGGAATGTTTATATTTATTTTTTAATTCAATTAAAAAATATAATCACATTTATATCTCATAAATAATATATTATCTATTTTCTTATTTAGTAACCACAATATAGAATCTTGAATATCAATGAAAATAAATATTCTTCTTATAAATATCATTCTTTTTTCATATTTTTAAATTTGAATGGAGGGAGCACAACTCTTCCACATGTTTTGTCAGTAATCTTGATCGAGTTGCTGTCACAATATTTCCTGCTGAGAAAAACGTTTGCTATATTTGAATTACCCGAATGTAATCGGGTACCCGAAAAACTCGGGTAATTGAAAAACCCGACCCGACGGGTACCCGACCCGACCCGACCCGATAAAAACCCGATGACTCGGGTAACCGCACACCCCTAATAAAAACTAAATCCTTTTTCTATCAAAAAAGGAATCAATATCAAATTACTATCCCTACACTCTACGTGGAGAAGTTTTCAAAATTATGTGCAATTCATATATAACTTATGTATAAACTGTACGAGATTTCGAGAATTCTTCCACATGTGTGAATGTTGAGAATATTGTTTTTGTAGGCGACGTTTAACATTTTGTCAAAACTCGACAATTAAGGATCACCTGATTATTGTTTCAGATAATAGCCACGTTAGTGGCCACTGTGTGGGCTAGCTATGAGGAAGGACACGGAGGTTCTACTTATCATGAAACTTCAAAACCTGTAGAAATACCAATCTACAAAAAATACGCTATACCAATACCGCATCCAGTCCCCGTGGCAGTGCCTCAACATATCAAAGTTCCAATACCGCAACCGTATCAAGTTCAAGTCCCAATTCCACACCCGTATCCAGTAGAGGTCATAAAACACGTCGAAATTCCAGTAGAGAAACCGGAACCATACGTGGTAGAGAAAAAGGTATTTCCAAATTTGATTTTAGTGCTTGTACACTGTGAAAAAACGCGGTATCGAAATTAACATCGCGTAGATTATATATCAATCCCAGCTCATAATTCTCGGATGCACGGGATTCCCAAATTCGCAGGTGGATTCAAATTCCTACTCAGGATCATTCGAGTTTTCATCAAGAAACTGTGTTGTCTTTTAGGCTCCCGCTACAGACCAATCAGGTTTCCATTTAAAAACCCGTGTCACTTTTCAAGCCTCCCCTGGGATGACTTGGGGACTCTTAGGAAAATCAAGATTCCATTATAATTCCTGTATAAAAAAAAAATGTTGCTAAAATTTGAATCATTTATTGCACCGAATTGATAATAGAACAAGGAAATACTCAGACACAACTTCAGTTAAAGATTCAAAATCTCGTAGCAGATTCTTTAAACGATGTTTTCAATTTCAAGAAGTCAATTTGAGGGGATAAACAACGATGATTCATCATATTTTGTAGGTTTCAATTTCCTTTTGGTTTCTATAAACGATTCAAACTCTTACAACACAAAAAAAAAGAAAATTGAGAACTGAATGAGCCTCCAAATATCGAAGGGCCCATAGCGATCGTTAGGGAGCCGGACTGGCCAGCCAGTCCAACGCTGCTTGGTGTCCCACTTAGCAGGAACCAGAGTGGTCCTCATAAAAAAAACTGAGAGATTCTGGGCAGGAATCTGAGTTCACATGTGAATTGATTACCCGTGGAAACCCTTCCCATTGGGGAATTTTCATTTGCGGTTCCACTTGGGATGAAGCATGAGAATAACACAATGAATGCAGACAAAATTTTTTACACAGCACAAATACATTTTATGTGATTTATATATCACAGTGAGAGGTCTCGAACGTGCATTTGAATGGCCTAGAGTGAGAAACAGAGAAATTTCAGGTGGAACCTTTGAGAGTAACACGGGCCCTGGATGGGAATGTGAATCTACATGCAAATTTCACTATCCTGTCCATAGGCGTGGAAGTGTGGAGGTGCACGTGCACCCCTTTATTAGACTACCCCATCAAAGAAGAATCATATATGCTCTACATAATGAAAAAATATATAATGAAAATCAAAGTTCCAAGAAACAGTACATTGCTCCATCAGTTCTTATAAACTATAAACCCTCTGAATTCCAATCCACGTAGGTAAAGTTTATGTAGAAATTGAGGAGTAAAGATTCGATCATCATTAACTTAGCACAAAAAAGCGTGACCGTCATGTTTGAGTACTGTATAACCATCAATCAAAGAAAAAAGCACACAGATTGAAATGTTGCGATGAATTATATTGACAAAATAATTGCTACTTTATGATCTCATGCCATATTATTTGATTGTAATGGATGGGAAAAGTGATTCATAATACAGCAATAATTGATATGTTACTAACGTTATAAGAAAGTGGCTGCAATTCTTGCTTTAATTGGATGTTTTTGGTGAAACTCGAATTAGTTTTCATAAGTATACATTCACAGTGATCATCGAATCGAATTTTCGCGATCATTAATTCCTGAATTCACATATCCTTATAACATTGTCAGAATATTATACCAAAACATTCCTAATAAATATGATAGAAATATTATTTTTTTTATTAAATCGCTCGTTTGATCGGAAATTGAGGGCGGTATACTTTCATTCTTGATGAAACTCGAATTATATGAGAAAAGCACGTGATTTTATAAGGAAAAGAAAATGGAATGGATGGGAATATTCCTATAATATTCTGATAATATTGTAGAGATATTATTTGCTATTAGTGGCATTTTTCGAGAAAAGAAAAAGTAAGATTTCTTCACAATACTTGAATATTTTCAAATTACCGCTCTATAGAGCATTTCTTGGATGTCCATAGAAATGCTATATAGAGCGATATTTTGAAAATATTCAAGTATTTTGGAGAAATCTTACATGAAAAATTTGGCTCATGTCCCGACGCTAGTATCTCTTTAAGTATTTATTATATAGTATAGAATTTCCCTGGTAAAATGCGCGAATCTGCTCTTGGTGTACATTTGCATTCAATTTTTATGACACTTTATTTTTACCAGGGTGAGCACACAGAAGTTCTGTGATCAATAGAATATTCCAATTTTGTTTCTAGAATAAAGAACCGCAACAATCTTTCCAATAAGGTAATACAATATTGCGTGAGCTACTTTTTTCATCCTCCAAAAGGAAGATCCATAAGAAGATCATTTGATTTCCCCTCACGGGTCCAAATACTGATATTACACGCTGGTTATTCTAAAAAATTACTGTTTTCACAGGTGCCGTATGTCGTGGAGAAGCCATATCCAGTCACTGTGGAGAAACATTTCCCTGTACCAATACCAAAGCCTTATCCAGTTCACGTGCCAGTATACAAACATGTCTTCCATCATCAGAGCAAAGGTCACGGTTGGAAACATTAATTTCACAACAAGTCGACGATGATGGACAGCGGTGAAATATTACCTTGTCAACGAATGCGACTGTACTCACTGTTGTATTGTTAAATTTGTACATATTTCATACTTTTTTGTTATATCATTCCATTAAATATTATGTTTTTTTTTATATATCCTTGAATAATTTATTCCTAATCGTTCCTTGTTATTGTTACAAAATATTCTGGTTGAAAACGCCCAATCAATGTCATCGATTCATGAAACGCAATCCAAACTTTGCAACCGTAAATGAAGATTCGAACCAAACCGAAGTTACAGAGAAATAGCTTCGACTGTTCGTTCACCGTTATGAAAGTTGTATCAGTTGATTGAATTCAATTTACCGAGGAAAACAAAATTCACCGTGATAGCAAAACCTGATGTTGCTGGGTATCATTCGTCGGAGCTGCAAACTTTTTTTACCACTCCGGCGATCTTGTTAGCTACGATAGTGATTCTTTAGCTGTGGCAGCAAAAAATATCGACTCCTCCAGCAAGATGTGTTCGCTATTCTGTATATAATATCTAAATTTCTGCTGTTTGAGTTAACCATTTCTCTCTTTCAATAATCCAGTTAGCTGTGGTAGCAAAGTTTTAACTAGACTAGCAAACAGACTTGTTTGTTTGTTTTATTTTATGGATTATACCTCGATCTGTATCGATATTCTTGACTACCCTAGCAGAAATGATTCTAGCCATTTTCAAGGCCCTTTCTGGTGACTAACTTCACTGCAAGCTCCTTGAAAGGTGTTAAATAACCGCTATAATTAGGGATATGCGAACCCTAAATTTTTCAGTTCAACTCGAACCGAACTTCCGTTATATTTTCTAAGTCGAACCGAACCGAACTTTGAAAACTCGAACCAAACTTTGTAATTCCGAACCTACATTTTTGAAAGCAGAACCCACAGTATTGTCAACAACATCATACGAAATATTGTTTTTTAATATTCATCAAGCTTCGCCAAGAGATGAACCTTGTTTGAGTATAAGTTTCGAATCCATTGTCCAAGTTTGAGACTCGAAACTACACTAAGGAAAATGAAGGATTCGATCAGGTTGCGTCTATCAAGTATCCAATATCACGTTGATTCAACTTGGAAACAAGGTGTTTCTGCACATTTACAAGTAAAAACAATATGGGGACGCCTGTATGTGTCTACTCCGTCACTTGAACTTGGCCTCGATATTAGATCAATTTATTTCCGAGTCGATTCAACATGATCTCTTTTCCAGCGTAGTGGAATTTTTTCGGGGTTTTGAGTCAGAAATCCGAAGCAAATTGGGACGAATTGAATCTAAAACCGAAGATTTTCAATGAATGCAGTCCGGAATTCGAACCAAGTCGAAATTTTTCTGTTATCCAAGTTTGGACTTCAAACCAAACCAAACTTTTCTGTGATCCAAGTTCGACGTTTGAACCGAACCGAACTTCTTCTGCTAATCAAGTTCGAAGTTCGAACCGAACTGAACAGCAAGATTCTGGTAAAGTTCGGTTCGAGATTCGAATTGTAAGAAGATCACAAAATTTGAATGATTCCTTTTGGTGTTGAGAGCATCTAATGAATGTAGTGAATATCCCTCCCCATTGAGAACAGATGAGAGAGTACTGTAAGTAATAACCATTCGTGACCACTTCACACGTTTATCACTAGATTCATTAGTTTTATCTCATTACAAATATAGTTTCATACAAAAAATATAGAGATGTCTAATTTGAACGCAGTACCGTCGTTCTTTCGGGTGTCCAAAGATTTTAGCCTCAGCCAAAATGATGTCTTGGAACTTTAAACTGATTCATTGAATGTGTTTGTGATTCAAATTTTTGTGTAGCACTGTCGACAGTGATTTATTCTGATTGAATAAAAATTTCATCACATAAAAATTACGCTTTTGACTAGAATAAATAATTTGGATTAGAATGAAGGTTTGGAGCGAAAAAATGTATTTTTCGTTCTATCTGTATTGAAAGGATGCCTTTACGTGCAGATTACTTCTTGATAATGAAACATTCACCAACCTCTTATAGATCTCCATATTCAGATACCAACGGATGTTCCTTGCTGTCATTTCATATGATAGAAATTGTATGGTCTATCCAACCTGCCACGGAGGTTTACAGGTTTCCTGTGCATTCTCTAGTAGGCACTAGAAACAGGGTTATCTCATGCAAAATATCTCCGATTAAAAGATTGTATAACCCGCGAAGATACTAATGAAAATCTAGATGATGGATCAAACCACAGTTGGAAACAGGATTTCTAAATTCGTATGCGAACTTAGATTCTCGCCCGGAACTGGCCCTGTCCCGCCCAGGATCCGTGTGACCCTTCAGGCTTCTTCCCGGGACCATCCGGCTTTCCGCCCAGCAGGTTTCGGGCGGGAACTTGAAGGGTAACAGGAATCCTGGACAGGAACTCTGGGGTTCCCGGGTGGGCCCGTATGCGAATTTGGGAATCCCGTCCATCCGGGAATCCGCAGCTGGGACGAGAGTTTACATCCGAGAACATTCAAATGACAAGGAAATGATTTTCACGTTCCAAATTCTTAGCCCTTTTGCTTTTTTCATTTATATGGAAAACGATGAATGAGTGATTTCGCCCTATGTACAGAAATAATTCATCCCAGTGAACACTTATGAAGGGAACAGCTCTTCAAGAGGGGCTTCGAAAGAGTTCTGTCCATGTTATCATATTTATATCTGAATGGTATCATGTTTCTGAGATCTCAGGAACAAAGTCCTCTTGAAGAAGTTTGGATGAGTAATATTTTGACAATCTTTTATTTCCCTCAGAAATCGACGCATCTGATAGCATTCTAATATCTTTATGTCAATGTTCTGAGAGCTCTCACCCACATTTAGGAGATATTTAAGAGCCCTTGATGATAACGTATTGTTCACTGGAACCCATCACCATGAGATTATAAAATTTAGTAACGTCATATAATGGCTCATGAGCTAGTTTTCCGCATGTTATCAAATTTAGAGCGTAATCACTTCTTATTGAGGTGTCAAACTCACTCTTACGGAGAAACTTGGACATTCACATGGCACTGGATTTGTCTTATTAATATGATCATCGTCTCATATCAATAATATAACCACTGTTGCTGATTACTTATCCAATTTGTATAAGAAACAAAGGGACTTTTTCAATTAATAAGAAACATCTCAGATAGCAAAATATTGGAGTTAGGGTTCGTGCACCAGTGAATGAACGATTAAGCATTCGTTACTGTGAACTGCTAATTTCAATCACTCACTTTTATGTTTCATATGAACCAAGTGAACTTTCAGCATCATAAATTTCCATTAATACTCATGGACGCGTTCTCATTTCCAAAGATATCCATGAAAATATGTGGATTTTTCCGAATCACCAGTGAATGACCGGCTTGAAAGAGGAATGTTGTGAAACTCTGAAGCAATGGTTTATTGTGTAACAAATATTCATATGTCTTATACTTATATTTTATTGAGTTGAATGAGCTTTACATTATTTTTCAATACGTTTTACAGACAGCGTTCATTCACTGGTGCACTCATCCTATTCACTGAAAAAAAGGTATGGCTCTCACAGCTCTACTATTTATGTGTTCTTGCTGTTAGGAGCTATACTGGCATCCTTATACCTCCTGACAGCAAGAACACGTAAATAGTAGAGCTGTGAGAGCCATACTCTTTTTTCAGTGTTCAGAAATTCCCAACAACCTCGAGCAATTAGTTGTTGAAAATTTGCTTGGTAATTGCGTCACCAAATGCGTAGCCACAGGCTGTAAGTTGGTTGGATAACTCAAAGCCTTAATTACCTATTCATCAAATTCTCAACAACATTGCGAAAATTCGGCAACAAAAGTTGGAGAAAAATTGCTTAGCAACTTTTGCTGCCTGAGATGAGCACCACGTGAAAATTGATCTCGAACAATTTTGAACTCCTCTTCAAGCGTAAGTTCAGACACCCTGCTCTTTTACTTTTTATTCCATTGATTTGTGGTATGATGAAATAACACTAGCCAACAGCGGATTTATCATAGTCCGAATGATGATGTTTCTCCATCGATTGGTGGGTTTTGAATTTGAATCTACAGCCGGAATTCAGCTATGACTGTAGATATTTTGAAGTGTTTTTATATAATTCAAGCAAATCTGTATATAAATTGCAGTATTTCTATACAATACGTATGCATCCCAACTCAAAATCTATATGTGATAGCAGAATTTTGCATAATTAAAACATCGTCGTTCGTCAAATGCCATGGAATTTTTCAGCGGAATCGTAAATTGACAAGATTCCAAATCTCTTTCTTGAATTGCTTCAAAATGAAGAACTCAGGGTGTCGAGCGACTCGGGAAATCCGGAAATTAGCCGGAAATTTTTTTCCACCCTTGAAAAACCAGGGAAAATTTCGATGGTGCATCAAAAAACAACAGAAAATGTTCTTTATAAATCACAATATTTCATAAAAGTACTATACTCAACATAGGAAGAATATATTGAAACTTGTACTTGAAAGTTTTGTGTCCATAGTTGTTGTAATATTCATAGGGCCTTATGCATGATTCGTATTCGATGTAGTTAACTTCATTCCCCACAATTTTGACAAATGATTGCCACAAGGTACCACATGGATATTGGAACCAAAAACCTGGGTACCCAAGGGTGTCGTACTGCCACAATCAGAATTTTCATTGTGATATTGAAGTGCATGGTTGTCAAAACCATAAATTTCGGTTGAGCTCATTAAACTCCATATACCATACTGGAATGAGCAGTCCCTAGACTTACGCCGTCAGAGAAAGATAGTTGAGAGTCATATGTTGAAGCAAGATAAAGCCACCCTTTCAGTTAAGGGGTTATATACAGTCAAGAGGCACAAAAAAAACCGATTTTTCAAGAATTTTTCCTGAAAAGACAGTTAAATTGATTAATGTCAAAATCTGTACATATATTGAGATAACTTTTAACTGTATTTTAACATTTTTTATTTGTAAAAATAATAATTTTGAGAGCTGTCATAGCTGATCTCCAGGAGCTCCTGTAAAAAAGAGCGCTTTGCGGTGACCACGATATCTCGGGACTGAATCTTTTAAAATGAAAAAACCAAACGGATGCCGTTAAAGTGATGTATAATCTAGTAATTAATCGAAGGAATCAGCAAAATAACATTTTTTGACAAAATGGCGGTTTCTGAAAAGAAAAAATCGATTTTTCACCAAAATTTTGGCCTTGAATTGTTCATGAAAAAAAGTATATATCGGTGAGAAGAAACCTTTGATTAATTACTAAACAATATAGTCAACAAGCTTGTGTTAAAATCTGAGACTGATCGGTCCAGCTGTTTTGGAGAAATCTTGGTCACCGACTTTGAAAACACAGTTTGGAGAAACGCGGATTCAAAGTTTCAAAAGCACTCGACATATAGGAAAAAAATTTTACAAATATGCGTGTAACTTGGACAATAATCGCCAAATTGATTTGAAATTTTCTGTGTGGATACTTAAATGTATGTACATTACAAAAATGAAATCAAAAAATAATCGATTCTTCGAAAATTTTAACTGTATATAACCCCTTAAGAAAGGAATATCGAATAGTGTATGTTCAGGAGAGGAGAAATCACCCCTGTACCTCGTCAGATGCCCAGATCAGGTACACATGTGTACCTGACGAGACTAAATTATGAAATATTGAGGAAGCGTTTATTTCAATATGTATAGACCCCGAGAGAACAAAAACGTTCAACGAACGTTCGTTGAATGCAAATTTATGTAACATCAACCTAAAATTGATTTATTTAGCTTGTGTTCCCTTGGGGCGGTTCAATAATTAAGTCAAATTCAGTCGTGAGTTGATTTTTACAACTATATGGTGCTATCATTGTATAGAACTGCCTTGCTAAACAGCCAAAATTGAAGGTTTTGAATTCATAAAGACTTCTCAAATGCCTTTTGGATGATCTCCATTATGCGAGTGGGAGTTACCAGGTGTGTAAGTATGAAACTGGAATTTGCCCATAGGTGGCGCTAGATGTCGATGCAGTTACCGACACATCACGTCAGCGGTGTCTTGTTATTGTATTGATATTCGACAAAGATTTCCAACTCACAATAACACGAGTTTCATTCAGTAGCATTAGTTTATTAGAGATAAGCGTGTCGAGTTTTGTGCCAACAAATTACGATTTGCGGACAGCACTACTTTTCTGTTTTCATCTGAAGAAAACCGCAGCCGAATCGCATCGAATGCTTGTGGAGGCGTTTGGTGAGCATGCTCTCGGTAAAACACAGTGTTTCGAGTGGTTCAAACGGTTCAAAAGTGGCGATTTTGACGTCAGGAACGAAGAACGTGGAAGACCACCGAAGAAGTTTGAAGACGCTGACCTGCAAGCCTTGTTGGACGAAGACGACGCTCAAACACAACAACAACTGGCGGATCAGTTAAATGTGACCCGAGAAGCTATCTCCCTTCGGTTGAAAGCCATGGGAAAGATACAAAAGGGGGGAAATTGGTCCCACATGAACTCAACGAAAGATAGCAGGAAAACCGCAAAACATCATGCGAAATGCTGCTCGCCAGGTTCCAAAGGAACTCATTTCTCCATCGAATTGTGACTGGCGATGAAAAGTGGATATATTTCGAGAATCCTAAGCGCAAAAAGTCATGGGTTACTCCGGGTGAACCATCAACATCGACGGCAAGACCAAACCGCCACGGACGGAAGACAATGCTGTGTGTTTGGTGGGATCGGAAGGGCGTAATCTACTACGAGCTGCTGAAACCTGGGGAAACTGTCAATACTCAACGCTACTGACAACAAATGATCGATTTGGATCGAGTTTTGCGTGAAAAACGACCAGAATACCAACAAAGACAACACAAGGTGATTTTGCAGCATGACAATGCACCAGCACACAAAGCAAAACAGGTCCAGGAAACGATAGAGTCGTTTCGTTGGGAGATTCTTCACCACGCGCCTTACTCACCGGACCTTGCCCCATCCGATTACTACCCCATCGATAATTTTCTCTTGCAGTTGGTCCCTTTTGTCACAAAAAGCGATGTATAAAAAACATTTTTTGACTTTTGTCCTTCAGCAAGTCTTTCATCTTAAGGAAAATTGATTATCGAACACTGCTTATAAACTTCTCATGAAAAAAATTGAATTTTCTTCGGATAAAATGAACAGTGGAATTAAAAATAACTCCTTTATAAATGATTTCTACTAGCCAAATCGTTCATTTCAAACTATTCAAAAATGGCTTGATACAATCAAAATACCGCTCTGTACAACAATTCTTCAGAGCATATAAAATTGCCAAACAGAGCGATATTTCAATTTGATTGGAAAATTTTCGAATAGTTTGGAATAAACAATGTCGCTCGTTCCATAGCACTAGTATCCCTTTAAGCTAGCCACTAGTCATAGACCACTAGGCATTTTGTATTAGCCAGTTTTTGTTGAAAATTACTATATTATAAATTTTTACAAACAAAGTTTCTAACGATTCTCTATGCCTCAAAGAATCAGTAGAAACTGGAGGCTTCCGAAGTAGCTGATCCAGGCGATCCGGATCAGGTACTTCAGAAGCCTCCACCCAGTTTGGAAGATTTTATTCAATAACTTTCGAATAAACTGGCCGATACGGAATAACTAGCGTCTCTTGCTATCTTTTAATTTCAGCTCTTTCTAATCAATGTTGCGAGTCACTAATGCTAGTATCCCCTCAAGAGAATAGGTATCAGAGTTACTATTCAAGCGCGTCTTTCTTCGTACCAAAATACTTATAACTGAATTCATAAAAAAAGTTAAGCAAAGAGCTGTATGTGCTGTCTGGGTAGGACTCGGACACATTCCGAATCAAAATTTAAAACCTCCTTTCCCTCCAACTGTGGAAGGTAAGGGAATTTGTACCATTTTTACGGGAAAAGGAGGTTCTATATCCTTCTCTTTTGCCTCTCAAAGTGGTGCGAATTTCCTGAAAGGAGATTTTAATTTTCTGTTGAAAAAGAAATATTTTTGTAATTTGATCTATATTTAATCCATATTTTTATGGTTCCAATAGCCGTTTGAGTGAATTGATGAAAGATATTTGAGAACAAAGTGATATGCATTGGAATGAAAGAAATATTGAAAGAGTTGTACTAAATCAAGATAAAAAGGCTGGAAAAAAAGTCAAGGTTACTTCAACATTTGGCTCTTGTTTCATAGCCAAGAGAAGTATCCGGAAGACATAGGCAATGAACTTAAAAAAAATACCCGGGAGATTCTGAATTTTCCACCCGGGAATTTGACCCAAGCCTTGTGCGCGACACCCTGCTGAACATATTCATCTCTTCTCTTCTTCAACGGAAATACATTCCTCAAAAACAATAATTACTTGGCGTTTGAATGGGCCCCCAATAATGGCCTTTGCAATGTCTGTAAGAAGTCGTCCTTACAGATCCTTTGACGACATGTCTGTAGTGTTCGGTGGGTTCATTCCGTCCTTTTAAGTTTATTCTGCCATTATAAAACACCGTAAAACAAGACGAATAGAATCATGAGAGTGGATGAGATCCATGAACAGAAAATATGTTAAAACGATTTCTGATCTGTTCGGATGACAAAAGTCGGGAACATTGAGAATTTGATATTTCTATTATTCATATATCCTTTCTGGTTGACCTTATTCACCCTATTTTACGGTGACTCAAAACAGGCTTGTGTGAGTGAGATGATTTGAATTGTGAATAAAATGATCCTTCTTCAAAACTATTCCGATTTTCCGAGAAAACAAATTCTTCATGGTGCTTGCTAGTCAAAGCGAGGCTAATTTTCTTGAAGGATGGTACTATTCCTCCAATGCTGCTGACGTTGTTAATCAGGTTCCGACCTGTGCCACGTACAGAAAAGATTCACTTGAACTGTAAAAGATTCCAGGACGAAAGTGAATCTACGTAAGTACATGTCTACTTAAGTTTTCAATATTTTCTGTGTATTCATCCATGGGAATCTACATTCGATTCGTACGTAGAATCACAGAGATAAAAAGTTCACACATGAGATAGGAAATAACACGGAAGTAATGGAATTCGTGACTCGAAAGGGAGAGAATCCCAAGAGCAATGAGGACAAGAGAATGGATTCATAGTGCATTGACTGCAATCTTGGGAATTCGGATCGACGGAGAATGCAAGATGAAACATTGTAGAAAAAAAATCGGAGCATTACGTTGCACGTAACTGGACACTGACCTTACATTCTCCCTATTAGTCACAATCAGCAGTTCAAGTGGAACAACTTGCGGTAAATACTTATACTTTCACTGCCATTGCCTCGCGATGAGATTAAGATCAAACCAAAACAATCGCTCTTATTATCTTTCCGTGATTTATACTTATCGCCAAGATCAAACACAGCGTTTTATTTCGGTCCCTTTCGTTTTCACAAATAATACACCGCGTGATTATGATTTTCAAAGCATCGCTCGAGCATGAAGATCATATATGAGTGATCTTGTATCATTATTCTTCCATCCGAGTGGAAAGGTAAAAAATTAGATTGAATAATCCTCGAGGAAAACTTTGTACAGGATCATGTTTTATTGTAAAAGGCAACATAGGAAGAGAATGGAGGAAGAAGAATGAGAGGCAGGAAGTTGGGTGGGTCTAAGAGTTTTTGTAATCGGTGAATCGAGATGCGAGGTGATAGGTGAATGAGGATATGAGAGATCAACCTTACATTTCCGCCCTTTATGTAATGCAGCAAAAGATGTTTGAATGTGCATGTATAATATCAGGGATTTCAATTCCTTTCCTATGCATTATTCTGATGAATATTGAATCAGCATGATCACGTTTCAAACTTTTATCAATCATAAATATCTGCTTTGCATTCTGTTATTTGAAATGTTGTTCGTCGTATCTTTTGTCTATATCTTGAACTGAGAGATTTGTTTTTATAATGCGTTTCTCTCCTATCGATCATTATCATATACGAAACGTGATGAATATTCTAAACAATGCTTTTATGAATGTTTATACCCAAGCGTGTATTTACTATGGGTCCAATAGAGGCCCAAAGTGGGTGCCCATGCTACCTAGCGTGGGACCAACTCTGGGATGATAACATCGTTTCCAGCCTGGCTGTATTGCTTTACCCGAGGACTAAATGATACAATGGGCCCTGACCTAAACCGATCTTGGCTCAGCCTAGGGCCGGGCCCGCACCAAAGTTCAATATTTCCATTTTCTACTATAATTGTATGGGAACAAACAATAGGGCCAAGATTAGTCCAAGATGGGTCCCATTGTCATTTCCCAATACTGGATTCAAGCAAATAGACCCTGCTTGGGCCCATTGTCAATATCAGCAATACACACTTGGGTACTGTGAACAAAAGAATCGGCAAATTCGTCGAGGAATTTTTCAGTAATTTAGGTAACAATTGACTTGAAGAAAAGTTCGAAAAAGTTGCTGGGATTTTGGTAATGATAACAAGAAGTTGAGTAAATATGTCGAAATTTCCCTGTGAAAATTTCAAAATAATTCACTATATAGCGATTGACGTGAACAGAATTTGATACATTGTTATAAAAGTATTCTTTATGTATGCAAAATGTAACATTATATATCCAAAGGAGTTAGAGGTGTCGATGCAACCACTTCGAATGTTTCACGTGTCTAGCATGTAGTCACAAAACAAGAAAAACACGTTCACATAATGGTCATTTCCTCAATGTAGAATAAATAATCAATGTCGTTAATTGTGAGCTATGCACTTTAATAACTATATTTCACTTCCAATGCATTAATTGTTCAACTATTTTCCACCGAAAAAGCGATATGTTGAAATAGAGATTATCTTTTACTTTCAAAGTATTAGGGGCGGCCGGGGTAAGATGAACCGCGGGGCATGATGATCCAATTGTTGAATATGCCAAGGCACTAATGCCCTCTGGTAGTTCAACACGAAATTAGCAAGTTCTCAGTTGTATATCAACGGGCAGTTAGTTACACGACTCTCCGTCACATTTCATGTTGTGCAAATCGTAAACACAGGTCACCTTCCAGTAAATTGTGGATTTGATCTAAATTTCCTTGTTCACTGTGGACATTATGTCTTTGATGTAAATTTATAATTGGATGATTCTAATATCCCATTCTATTCTCGACAGCATCAGGTAATTTATGATACTTATCTCGATTGAAGTTATTTGTGTGAGGAAAAATCCCAGATAGAAAAGCATGCTCTGAATGTTTTGTAACATAACGTGCCGTAAACATACTATTATGAAATCCGCTCAGCTTGCAATGATGCATAGAATGTAAACATTATGTTTCAATTATGGTGCCATCACCTCGTTTTGCTACCAATAACAATGCTTTATGTGGAAACACCTTGGCGCCATGATGCGAACATTTCTTGGCGTGCATGTCACCATTATGATGGCATTATGGAGACATTTTTCTATCTGGGAATCAAAATTACTTAACCAACAACTGACCTATTGGGGCAAGATGAACCACTATGTGAGAGGCAAGATGAACCATATCGCAAAATGGTATCATTTTGCACATCATCATCTGTTCGTGAAACTTTCATCTTACTCGTGTGTTCATGGAGAAAAATCCGAGTGTTTTTGGTATTCTTACGCACGAGTAAAGAATCTGTGGTTATAATGACCTCTGAATTAGTATGAACCATGAAAGCATAACGTACGTTGTTCCCTGAAAATTCATTCATTCTTTAATCACAGTTCCAAATGAAATGTTCAATTTCTAGTGATTAGATGAAAAATTCAATCACATGTGAATGAATTTTCAGTTTTTGCTATAGTATATCATCCAATCTGTATGGTTCAGTAAATGTAATTTTATCTACATGTAATTGAAATTTCAAGCAATTTTTCAAACACGTGAATGAAAATTGCTTTCATGATATGTCATGAAAGTTTCATGCAGAAATTTCTAACAATGTGGATTTCCCTCAAGGGGGCTCAAGCGGTTCATCATTCATGCTTTTCCAACATATTATTTTGTCCTCTCAATAAATAGGTTGGAAGAAGAAAAACTTGTGGTATACACTCAGGTGCCCTTGAATACGCATCGTGTTCAGTTAAAAATGGTTCACTTTTCAGGAAATATAATTTGTAGAAAAGTAAATAATATTTTATATTTTATTTGTGATTATCAGAATATCCAATTTTTCCTAAGTATGTTTGCTGGTGATAGTTATTTCAAATACATAAAAGTTACGTCTTTCATTTACTCTTCAATAATTGACCACTGAGTGAAAAATATAACATCCTGTAAAAGGCAGTTATTGAAAGAATACGCTGAGAAAAATTTTCATTGTAGAAATCATGTTTCAGTACGATAGCGTATTCAACGGTGAAAAATGAATTACTTTTGTGATCATTTTGATCATTTAGGGAATAAAATCTGTTCAGATTCTCAAATATATTATGTTTTGATAGATATAACCACGAATTATCATTTGAATTCTCAATATTATCTTCTGGGTCATCTTGCCTCGTTTTGTGATTCATCTTACCCCAGGTATGGGGCAAGATGATCCATTTGATCAATTTTTACTTCCCCTAATTTCAGCCAATATATGTATTTTTTCATAACATCGACATTACAATATTGTAGTTGTTGCTTCTGACGAACATTAAACCAATTTGCAGTCAATTTTATTGAAAATTGCGCCATAGCCACCTGTTTGAGCTTAAGTGGGTCGTCTTGCCCCCACCTTCCCTACCGAGTTCAAAAAGTAAGACTAGTTTTCAATTGAAATTACGCGAATACATCGAATTTCATAAATATTCTTGTTCCCTCTACATTGATAATACGAGGTGTGTTCAAAAAGTAAGGTGACTTTTCAAATTTCGCGGGCAACGTACTTTCGATTATCGATTTTTTTGTTTTGTTATGTTGGCACACTCTTCCCGAACATCTGTACCAAGTTTCAAGTGTATAGCATTTTTTGTTTGGTTGTGAGAGGCGTAAAGGTTATAAGTGTTTTGCGTGCTCGGCGATTTCTTGCTATCGAAAAATATGGATCAAAGGATTTGCATCAAATTTTGTGTAAAAAATGAAATAAAGTGCTCCGAAACACTTAAAATGTTGACAGTAGCATACGGTGAAACTGTTCTGAGTAAAAAAAATGTTTACAAGTGGTACAAACTCTTCCAAGATGGCCGGGAAGATGCCAATGACGAGCCTCGCTCTGGACGCCCAAGCACGTCAACAACTGATGAAAACGTTCAAGCAGTGAAGAAAATTGTTTTGGAAAATCGTCGAATCACTATCAGAGAAGTTGCTGAGGATGTTGGTTCATCGCTTGGCTCGTGCCATGAAATTTTTTCTAACGTTTTGGGCATGAGACGTGTGTCAGCGAAGTTTGTTCCGAAATTGCTAAATTTTGACCAAAAGAACCGTCGCATGAGCATCGCTCAAGAACTGTTGAATGACGTCAACGACGACCCAGATTTACTCAAAAGGGTCATAACTGGTGACGAATCATGGGTATATGGTTATGATGTCGAAACCAAAGTCCAATCGTCCCAATGGAAGACCCCAGATGAGCCAAGACCGAAAAAAGCACGCCAAGTTCGATCAAATGTCAAAGTTTTGCTCACTGTTTTCTTCGATTACCATGGCGTGGTGCATCAGGAGTTCTTACCATATGGTCGTACGGTCAATAAACAGTATTATCTTGAAGTTATGCGCCGTTTGCGAGAAGCAATACGAAGAAAACGTCCAGAATTGTGGAAAAATAATTCATGGCTTTTGCATCACGATAATGCCCCTGCTCACTCATCTTTGTTTGTGAGAGATTTTTTGGCCAAAAACAACACCACAATCATGCCTCAGCCACCATATTCACCGGATTTGGCCCCATGTGACTTTTTCTTGCTCCCAAAACTAAAGAGACCTATGAAAGGACGGAGATTTGCAACGATTGAAGAGATAAAGACTGCATCGCTGGAAGAGCTCAAGGCTATACCGAAAAGTGCTTATGAGAAGTGCTTTGAGGATTGGAAAAACCGTTGGCATAAGTGTATTGTATCTGAGGGGGATTACTTTGAAGGGGACAACATAAATATTGATAAATAAATAAATATTTTTTCTTAAAAATACGAAGTCACCTTACTTTTTGAACACACCTCGTACTGTGACAGATATTTGTACCACATTTCACATTATAAATATTAGAGTGTAACGAACGCTTAGTTTTGTATATTGCAAAAAGCGATTTCCGCAATCTTGTAATGTCTGATATTGTTGAGTCAAGAAGTTGCATTGAATTTTGGTTATGAAATGGATTTTCCTACTTCGGAAACATTGTTTCGGAAACGAAAAGAAATGTTTACAAGGGGCACAAATCCTTACTTCATTCTGACCGAAACGCTTCCAATTCCTTGGAGAAAACATGAAGCGCTTTAGTCAAAATGGCATACATTTTCCCGAGGGAACAGTTTGAAGAAGACCGAAAACGAGTTGAATATGAAGAGCGTCTCGGATGACATCATTCTCCCCACGGAGAAAAGAAAACACTATTGGATACTGTGAATGACAGCGATCGGTTGAAAAGCAAATGAAAACACGCTTGGATGATGAGGATTAGCGCGATCACAGTGCTGGGTATTGTAATAAAATTCGTCAATGCTGACTAGACAGTAATGAGGACTGGGAAACGCCCCTCACAGCACCACAGTCTCAGAAGAATTCTTAAAGAATTCATAAAGAACACAATCAGTTCGATAAGAATTCTTTATGAATTCTTCTGGGACTGTGATGTTGTGTGGGACAGTACTGCATGGAATGAATTTGAGTTTCAATGTATTTTTGTGATTCACTGTAACCATTGTTGTTCTCTTTTTTCCGTGCAGTGATGAAATTCACGTCTAGCAAATCCACGATTTGAAGCTCCAAAACTATCGGTTAACAATCAGGAATCTTGCTGATGATGTTGGCATTTCAAAAGGATCAGTCGACTTCGTTTAGAAAGATATTTTGGGTCTTACACGGAGAAAAGTATATGGGATTGATTATCATTCGCTCTAGTTTTCGTCGCGACTTTACAATAGGAATTGAGTAACGACTCGCAATTTGCCCTGGTGAAAATGAAGCATTGAAACGCGACGAAAGTGCGGCGAAAGCGCAAGCGGAGAGTCACCTAAGAGTAACAAAGAGTCACCTAAAAGTAATTTAGGAGGGAATTGAAACATTTTCACGTTTCATTTGTTCCAATACCCTCTTTCTTCACTTTTGGATTTTCACCAGGGTGGTAATCATTACGATGTTAACCTATCGTCAGGGCATATTATAAGGGTCAGTTCTTACCAAAAAGTTAGTTTTAAAAGAAAACGATCAGTTCTAAAAAGTGGAAACGGTTGGTTCTTAAAAAATTTCGCTATTTTTAGATACATGTTTTCCTCTTTCTTTTTCTTTTTTAAATCGAGTGTCTAGTATTGGCCTGTTACAGAATGAGCCTTTCACCTCATATCAAAGAGTATAGTGAGTTCAGTAGTGATATTCATACTGAAAAAATAAGACTTCATGTCAAGAGTGAAATTAAGAAAGTATGAAATAACGTTTTCCTCCTGTTTTTTCTTTAGAAATCGAGTGTCCACCATTTCGGTTACTTCTCAAATTTCTTATTACAATTTTGGAATATCTGTCACCAAATTACTGTTTTTCATAGTAACCGTTACCGTATACTTTTCTGCGTTTAGACGCATCAAAACTAAAGTCACGGCGAGAATTAGATAACAAACATTTCAATGTCAGCATGCCTCTGATACCCTACAAATAATGATTACTGGCGTTTCAATGGACCGCTGGTGATCCTGCAATGCTGGGGAAGAGCCGTTACTAGCCTCTTAAAACACCAGCAATCGCGTTTGTTGGGTTGAGTTGCTACCACGAAAAATCCCACAAAACGTAGACATCGCTTGTTTCCGAGATAATTAGTCAGCACTACACGGAGAAAATGATTTGACGAAAGATTCCTCAAAGTTAAGTAAAACGAGGACATAGTGGCATTTCGGTGAGGTTTCAAATACCATTGACTCCGTTTTACTCGACTGCAGATGGAAATTCATTCGAATGTTCTCATTATCTTCACAAGTTGAGTATTGTAAAGGAACATTTGTATGAATTTTCATCTGTTGTCGAGTAAAACGAAGGCAGTGGAATTTGAAACCTCACCGAAATGCCACTATGTCCTCGTTTTACTCAACTTTGGGGAATCTTTCGTCAAATAATTTTCTCCGTGTACGAAACGTCGTGATTGTTATGTTGTATAAAAATTTCACATATTTGATTCTTCCCGTGTTGATATCACCCAAATGTGTATTAACGGCGGGCCCAATCTAAGCCCAGGGTGGGTGCTCATGCTGCCCAACGTGGGGCCAAGCTGGGCAGACAAACGGGGCCAACCCTGAGATGATAAAATCGTTCCCAGCTTGGTGTGTATTGCTTTGCCCGAGGATTGATAACACCATGGGCCCAGCATGAACCCAAACTAGGCAATCAATACTGCCCCTTCCTTTTTTTTTGAAATTGGAAGGTGGCTTTGGATTCTACCACACCGGGCATGAATTTCAGTGCCACTTTTGCCCAGTCTTGGGACGAGTGTTGAATCTCATCGTGCCTATATGGGCCCAAGACTGGACTAAAGTGGGATCAAAATTCATACACGCGGAGGATTGTACACACATGCTCGGGATACAAATTCACCCCAATCTTGGCCCAACGCTGATCTAAATTGGGGCTAAGTTCAAATGTGCCCGCACTAAGATTCATTATTTCCATTTTCTACCAAACATAATTGTATGGGAAAGCACAGCAGGACCAAGATTGAGCCGACATGGGCCCTATCGCTTGGGTAGAAACAGTCAATTTTTCCGAAAAAATACCGTTGCGTTAAAATTTGTGGAGAAATCATTTCTGACTACCAGCACACGGTATAAAACGCATTATTACGGAAGAAGAGACTTGGATTTGTGCTTATGATCCGGAAACAATCGAACAATCGAGTGAATATCGTGTCAAAGATAAAGCGAGACCGAAAAGATCGCCCCAAATTTGCTCAAAAATCAAGGTTACACTCACAGTATTCCTCGGTTATCGTTGTGTTGTGCATTATGAGTTTCTTTTCGTCGGGCCAAACTGTCAACAAGACATATTATTCGAATGTGATGGTTCGTTAGCGTGAGGCTATTCGCAAAAAGAGGCCAATTTATGGGCATACGGAAAAAAAAGATGTCGATATTTGGATAATTGAAACTATTCTTGTACTAATGGTAACTATTGTTTGACTGGAGCAACAAGAGTTATTGTTATAGCAGTTAAAATTCAGCTCTTGCAGCCATTTTTCTGGTAAACCAAATATAAAATACACGGAATAGCTACCACTGCAAATTCTCAGCTAGCATAGTGAATTATTTTTTTCTGTGCAGATGGCTCTTGGTTTTTCTATCACGACAGTGTGACTTCTAGCGATTTTCCAAACACTGCCCCGAGGCCATCGGTTTGAGTCGATTGAAGAGATTCAACAACCGGAAGGTGACTATTTGACGTGTTTCGAGGATTGGAGAAAACATTGACATAAGTGAATGAAATGAAATTGAAAGAATAAATCAAAATTTTGTAAAAAAAATCATAACTTACACGGAAAAGAAGGAAATAGCTTTGGCAGCTACTCACTTTTTTCGCACCCTGTTTCCACCGCCGTAGCTAAGACAATTGCAGCTGTGGCTATTTTTCAGCTACCGCAGTAGGAAGCTGTAACTGCACATGTTCTGTGGTACATATATGGATAGCAAAATAATTTGACTGTTGAATTGTCGCTGCAACAGCTACATTTCTTGCTGCTATCGCTGATTGAGTAGCTGTGACAGCTAATTATTTGTTCCCATGTAGTTTTTAGACACAGTGGTAACACACAAGTACAAATCTTCTTCAATGCTCAAAATTGATCAATTCATTGAGCTGATGTTATATTTGATTAAGAAAGATGCGTGTTTCAACATCCCTTTCTCTCATAAGATGTAGATGATTTCGTCGATGATGCATCGAATTTAGATCACAATATTTATAATGTTCCTCTGCATTCGATTAATTATGCGAACGTTACAATAAAAGTGGATTCAAGCATAGACGATCGAACGGTTATCTTCTACAATAATAGTTTGCGCTATACTACAATGTAAGATTTATAAAAAAATCCAATGTAAAGGTGATTAATGAGCTCCGATCTATCACGTTAATTTAGACTTCGTGCGAATTACTCATTTTTCGCGATCCGTTCAACGAGGGGATTTCACTCGGCACTTATTAGCTTCTTGGGGCATTAAATATCATTCCTCAATAAGAGGTCATTAATCAACGTTGAAACATTGTTCGTTTCTCGCATATAATGGAAAGTTTATGCATATTGATGTGATGAATGTTCATCGAATTAATGTTTGAAATTAAAAAAGAACATAAGGGAAAAAGAGAAACGAACAACTGGATGTATTTAATATGAAATTTGATGTTATTTATTATGAGTAATTCTGGATTTGCTCAGGTAAAATCAAGGTATATAAATTGCATGTGAATCGAATTCGAAAATAGTCTTTCATCATATAATGAAGCAAAAATTGATCCTCTCATATGAATTTTAATATCAAAGTATAATGATTCAATGAAATTTTGTATGAAAACCAGCAATCCGATGGATGTAATGTGTAAAAATTACATACAATTTTATGTTCGAAATACTTTAATGGAGCTTGTGCACCATATTTTGTACGATATTTCCTATATTCGCTGTATATTTTATATGAAAAAGTATTTTTATATGCATAGAAATTCTAAGAAATTTGTTTTCAGTAGGAAAATGTGTGTTGAAACATTTCTAAACTTGAATGCAATTCTTTTATTTGGAAGAATTGAATTATTCAAATATGGAATAAAATATTCATTACCTCACGTTCCCTCCCATCTGCAATGAGCTCTGGAAAACTATGTCATAATTCACAAATTTTGGATCAAAATTGAAATTCAACTATTCAAATATTTGAGAAATGATCCACCTTGATTGAGAATATGGTTGAGAAGTTTTTGAATAGAATATTATAATATTACAATCGAAATTCATTTGTAGGTGTTTTTGAATTGATAAAATAGGAAGGGAACGGATGAGGGGTCTTTCTGGTGAAGATTGTCAAGGAAAATTTTGTTTCCAAACATTTTTTTCTCATAGAAAAAATTGAGATATCGTTTTGAAAATTTTCAGATTTAAACAAATTTTTTTTTCGTTATAATAATTTAAACAAAAAAACACTAAAAAATGACGGTGGGAGTGATTTCAGGCGACCGGATGATCTGAAAAAAAATGGCGAATTATTGTTTGTCGAAATGGCTATCGCATGAACTAGGATATTTTTTTTCATCAAAAAATAACAAAATCGCGGCCATTTTACGAAAAAATCGATTTTTCAGGGTAGAAAACCGGATGGAAATTGGATAATTCTTGACCAATCGAGAAGATCTTAGTTCATGCGATAGCCACTTCAACAAGGAATAATTCGCCATTTTTTCTTCAGATCATCCGGTCGTCCCAAATCACTACCACCGTCTTTTTTCAGTGCTTTTTTGTTGTTTAAATTAGTGTGACGAGAAAAAAATTTTGTAATATTTGAGGTCTAATAAACATACCTACAAATTTTCAGAACGATATCTCAATTTTTTCTATAAAAAAAAAATGTTTGAAAAAAAAAATTCTTCTTGAAAATCTCAACCAGGAAGACCCCTCAAATCCACAAACTGTAGGATACCTTTACTAAGGCTTCTTCTTGGAGTTCGCTTAAGATATCTTTTAGGTATCTTGAAGATGTCTTCGAACAGATGTTTGTAAGATATCTCAAATTGTTACATAAGGCGTATTTCCAATCTCTTCGAGGCATCTTTGAGAGTTATCTCAAAGAGATATCCAAAAATGTTTACTGGGATGGATGATAGAATTTTGAATTTTCTAACTATAAAACCGCGTGATTTAAAATTCAAAATACTTTATTCAAGAGTCTTATATTCCATATAGAAAATAAATTAATAAGATGATCAAATTATACAGGAAGTGATTAATCGGAACCATGATATTTCAATTTTATATATTCAAATTATGCAATCTAATCACACAATACTTGAAGTGACGACATGAAAAAATTCCCTTTCACACGTTTTCGAATATAAGATTGATTGATTCCCAATATATCATTCCAAAACATCCGTGAAATTGCCTAATTAAAATGTTGCATATTCAAAGTGTCAAGAATGATTAATTTGAATGAACGTATTTGAATGTTCCAAAACATCCTTGACATCAAAAAGTTGGGAGAGTTCTTCCGAGACCTGAGTCTCTCCCCACACTGTTGAAGATTTCTGGATAAAACTTCTGAACATTTGTATTTATTTCAATCAAGAAGTTTGGAATCAATTGACAGTCATCCTGGGAAGATATTAATCAGATCTTGAAATATCTAATGAGATCTAATTCCATTTCTTCAGATCAAAGAAATGGAATGGGATAGATCTGCACAGATCCAAGTACACACCACTGCTCCTTCTGTATTCAGATTCCTGCAATTCTAAATAGATCCATTTAGATATAAATTGATCTTGGTCAGACCACAAATTCTTGCATTCAGATCTACGTAGATTCACTCAGATTCAAGTAGATCTATTTTCATTTAAATCTGAACTGGTGACGACGATCCTTGCAACGAATCGATCCTTTTTTTATATAAGAATATCTAATTTTTGTAGATCCCAATGGAAACTATATTTACTTTTTATGCAAAAAAGGATCGATCCTCTTCAAGGATCTGTCTCATCTGACACGGATCTATCCCATTCCAGTTTTTTTAATCTGAAGAGACCTAATTGAGGTCTAACTTGATCTCTTAAGACCTAATTTATTTGTCTCCGGGATATTTTTGTATTGGATTTCCCACACTTTAATTGAAATTCAAACGCAAGAGTATTTTGAGACGGTTTTCATATCAAATTTGATTTGAAATTTCATAAAATCCTTGGTGAATTTAATGCACAAATGCATTAGAAAATTTTACCAATGATTATTTACTCAGCGTATCGTATGTAACAAAATCATTCTTAACGATAGAAGTTTATACAGTTCTTGTATGGTCCATATATACATTTTTCGAATCACATTTTGATTCTTTTGTATTTCTGCGCTAAGATATTCGGGATACGAAAGACAATTCTGAATACAATAACACGAAAATGTCCTTCGATGTTCCTAGTGGACCAAAAAAAGGTGAATTTTGTCCAATTGCAAGTTAGTTCAACTATATACCGAATAATGGTTATCAAAACTCAACTAAAAACCGCTATTATTAGGATCAGCAAACCGGTTGTTTTCCGGACGAAGTGAAACAATTGTCAGTCATAATTTGCCTAATGAAATTGAACGGAACGTCACTATTATTCGTCCTTGAGGACTGACCAAAATATCCCACGTAGAAATTGACGGATGGTCCAGTACCGGCCCGATATAGGCTGCCAGTGTGTAACCATTGACTACGGAATGATAACGCCAAATAACTCTGATCCGGTACCGGTTACCAACATCAATTCAGTACTGCAAATCAGTGTGGTTTTGACATTGAGAACTAATACTATTAGTATTGATCGCTATTCAAGTACCAACGACTGTTACTGAACCGTTATTTACGCTGATGTAACTTTGGGAGGTTTTGAACGCATTCTCAAAATTTCTGCACTAGAGGGAATTCAGAGTGAAATTTATTATTGGATCATAGGATGACCGCCAACAGTTGCAAACTGGCAGCCTGTATCAAACCGGTACTGGACCATTCGTCAATCTCTACGTGGCCAAACAAGTCTTCTCTCGAAGTACACGAAATATTTCTTCACATTGGTTCGGTACCGAATCAACGTTGGACGTTGAACCAACGCTTGCGTACTAAAACTGTACCGTTGTTAATCCAACATTGGTGGAAAAGTGGTCAATGCCAGTACCGACACGAACTTAAAACGAAGTCGGTTAAGTACCGATCCACAATCGGCAGACAACCGTTGGTGGCCCATACCTTTTCAGCACCGATCCGTTCGTCACCATTGGCTCAGTACCAGGATTTCTACGTGGGATGATGTATTTTTTGCCTGTAGAAGTTGCACAGGAGTTGTACACTCAGAAAAAAAAATACTGGAGTCAACTCCGTAAGCGTTTGGATACGGCGAATTTCGCCACGGGATTGAGTCAACTGAATGTCGATTAAACTAAGTGCCTGGTCAATCATTTCAATCGAATTTCAGTTGACTCAAACGCGTGGCAAAATTCGCCATATCCAAACCCTTACGAACTCGAGACAAATCTGATGTTTCCTCAGCGTAGATTTATTACAGTGATATTATACAGTGCAGATCATTTATTATCGCGAAGTTTATATTGAATTGCAGTAATCAATAGGTTTCAGTAGATGTTCTCTTTATCAGGGAAATTCAGCATTATATTACCGTTCGAAAAAAACCGTTATCATCTCCTAGTCCTCAGCTGATAATCGTTCTTTTTTTTTATACAAGTGTTTGTATCTGTTCACAAAATATGTAGAAGGACGAAAGTTAACATACGGATGTTCATTGCGTAACAACCTTTATTCACAACAAATGGAAATTAACAAAAGAAATGCAAGGAAATGCCCATTAAATAGCCACCACCTCACCGATTATATATAGAATAAAGACAAAATTGAACTATATAACATTAGTTGATTCATTTTATCCTTCGCGTTCAACCCCACGGATGTGCTGATTTTGAGAGAACTGCGTGATGGACTGCATTGGCTACAGCGTGTTCCTTGGCCGCTATGGAATCCTTTTCCTGAATTCAACAATGAAGTCTCAGTATGAGTGTCGTTCGTATGAACCCGGAGGAAAATTCTCAAAATTATATATAATTTACATAGAATTTTGAGAACTCATTATCAATTCTCAAAAATTGTCATTGAGTTTTTGTACTATGTGAGGTCTAACAATACGGAACAATCCTACTAAAAATGCCAGGGGGATTCGAGTAAAAAATTATTGACAGGCTTTGAACGGTTTTTGTCGTGTGAAATCTGGTCAAAAGTCATGCTGTGATGATACAGTGAATGTGGAAAGAATGTGTAAATGAGACTATTTTGGATAAATTCGGCCAGATGTTCTATGGAGGTGCATAGCCCACAATTATTCGAAAGAATCTCATTTGGAAAGCGTGTTCGTAGCATTTTCCAAACACGTTGTGAGCATTTTCAATCTCCTGTGTTGCTTGCTAAACGTTCTACTCGATTTTGTACGAAATTGCCAAATGTTGCTGCCATGTTTTGACGGGGTATTCCGATTTAGTAAATCTATATAAAATCGGATAGGAAGTTTGGCAATTTTCAACCGAATTTCACGTGATAAAAGTTTTTGAAAGGCTGGCAACAATGTTCTGCACGATTTCGCGTGGTATTTTCTGCAGAGAACTGGACGTGTTTAAAATGTTCAGTTCTGTTCATTCATTGGATATTGTGGATAGAATTAGGGCAGCGATCCATCATTGGTGTTTGGAAATTGTTCAATATGTTTTATGATACCCCGAAATGTAATGGAGCTGAAACTAGTAGCAGATTGGTGTAATTTTTAAATAGACTTTTTCGAAGCTTCTTGTTTCCATCAGGAATCGATAAAATAATATCCTAATCAACTTTTCAAATGATGCTTAAATCCTTGAATAAATTGTTATGTGAAAGGTTATGACAATCAGCTGCCATAGCTTCACGACTGCCAGTTTCAGGTTCCTCGAAATGTATGAAATCAGTCTAATCTATGTCCTCGTGCATGCAAAATTTCCTGATTCTCTTCGCCATTTTTTCCTCAAAATATGAAAAATATCATGTCGAGTTTGCAAGTTTAGGGAAATTGACAGGGAAAACTCTCTTACGAGTTTTAGCACTGAGAAAATTCAAATACTTCAAATGTCCCAGTACATTCACTGGAATTTCACAGACGTTTTACTGTAAAATACCAATTTTCGCAGTGAAAACCCAGTGAATGGAATTGGAATTCATCTGCAAATGTACTGGAATTTTGAGTCCAATGCATTGGTTGATGACTTCCAGTGCAATACTGGGATTTTTCATTGAAATTTGTTGTTTATTTTCGTCAAACTTCAAATTGAGATGGATAATCATCGACTCGTGACTGAAACATATTCGACAAAGAACTGCAGTATAATTCAGTCAGAGTTGAAGTATTGAAATATTTACCTTGGCTTCTCGTTCACTCTGATTGATTTGTTTATCAACGTCTTGTTTTCGCAATTCCGCAGCAGTATCCGCGGCATTCTTCTGTATCGCGACGGCCGCAGCAGCTTCTCTCGCAGCGGCAACCCTTTGAGCGGCCGCCACTGCATCTTTCAAGCTGGCTAGACGTTGTTGCAACGCAACCAATGTCTTCGCACTGGCTCTGGCGTCTGATTGGGCGTGAGCTGCGATCTCTTGTGACCTGTTACGACGAAGAAATATAAAAATCAAGTCTCCAAAACTCTTGGTTCGCGATTTTCAAATTCTTTCGGGAGAATCGAACGAGTGAGTTTCATTCAATATTTCAAGATATTTTTAAATATTCGAATCTATTACTTTTGTCCAGAGATTTCATTGTTAAACGGTTGAAGGTAATATCATCTGAACATTACCATCGAATATTTTTTCATGTTTTGGTGATCATAATCAGATTCAAAATCACTGCGACTATGCATTCTCAAAGATAACGGTGGAAAGTTATTCTTTGAACGATAATAACTAGCATTTTGAAGATTCATCATGACGTTTTGAAATGGCAGTAATAATATTTGGTGTACACCATTGCAGTGTTGAATAACTTTCCTGTGCGTGGTAAGAATTATTTACAGAAAAAGTGAACTTTTTAACTGCTATATGGTCAACAAAAATGAACTGATTGATCCTCAAGTCAAAAAATTTCAATACTTCTCAAAGATGTTGCTGAAGTTTGAATCGTTTATAGAAACGAAACGGAAATTTAAACCCACAAAATCTGATGGATGATCCTTACTTGACTTTGCAAATGGACTTCTTGGGACTAGAAGCAACAAAACTACTGCGAATTGTTGGGTCTTTAACAGTTGAGTGTACTGTTATTCCCCCTGATGAAAAAAGAGTTTGGAATGGATGGATTTGAATAGCACTCTGATCCGTATTTGAGAATTTTTTTTACAAATCAATCTCATTTTGTCCGATAGTAAGAGGGTTTGTTGATAAGTGTCCAATTCCATCCATTCAAAGAGCACTCCTATCAGTTGCAATTCGGAGTTGGGAAAGTTTTGGAGAGCTGCAATCCCTCTTGCGTCTTTTTCCAATCCAAAAGCGTTACGAAATCATTTCTGTCCATCAGGAGGATAGAAAGATCACCCAAGATGATGGGGACTACAATACTAGTTCGTTCGTGCCCAGGAGATCGATGAAAATTCTGTCCAAACAAATCTAATTGCATCTTAGAAATATGAATTTGTTTGTGGACCCATTCTCATCGGTTGACAGGGCTAAGAATTCAACCCGAAAGGATCCGAACTCAAAGCATGGTTCCGTTTTGCCCGTTAAACGTATAAACTTTCAATCAGAAGCAATGACGATTTTGTTGGAACATCATGTGCATGAGCTCAGTCCAATTTTATCCGCACTTTCGGATAGAGGCTAGATCCTCATGTATCTTATGAATCGGCTGTATCCGTTACTATCGGAAAAACGTATAAAATTGTCACCCGACTGTATGAAAAGTCATATCACTGTGTAGCTATGGTTTTGGATCCGTTTTCATTTGTGAGAACGAATTAGAATTTCATCCGATTGCATCCGAACTCAGAGCCTAGTCCGGTTTCGTCCATGGAACGTATGAAATTTCAATCAGAATCAATGAGGACTTTGTCGAAACATCATGTCCGTAGGCTAAGTCCAATCTTATCCGTACTTTCGGAGATGTTATGCATCCATAACGAGGAGAGAAATGTGAATGAAATCGGAAACATTTCCACGGATGCATATGGGCAGTAATAGATACAATCCATTCAATAGAATTGGATAAAAATACAATGTAGCGGAAATACCTTTTCCGGACGAAAATGGATCCTTTATGGAGGATATATATGAACAAGAATGGATACAAGTCGAGAAAACTGCCGCGGATGCGGATGGATAGAAATGAATACGATCCATTTTATATCATCGGATGAAAATATACCGTAGTGGGAATACCATCTTCGGATGAAATTGTATTCGTTATACAGAACAAGACTGGATTGCAATGGATAAAAGTGGAGAACGCTCCTACGGATCTGAGATGGATAGAAATGGATATGAATAATTGAAAATAAGTTGGATGAAATCGCATTGAGTTGAACATACGGATCTCGGAAAGAACCGTGTTGGAATGGATGGAACCGTTTAAGCAGCGTCGTAAAGAACCGAATTCAATTGGATATGATTTGAATTCAGACCCTGAATGCAATATGCATACATTTGGATGCATCTGGATGCATTTTTACGGGACCTTATAAGCCCCATCGATTTTTTGGATTGGGACTGATAGAATTCTCATGTGTTGCATGGATTGAATTGAATTAGAAAAAAACCATTCGAAATCCGTACACAAACGGATACTTGTAAAAATGCTGTCCATTTCCATCCAATTTTCCCAGCAGGACCATCACTAATTCGTTTCAAAAAACGATTGAAACTTTAGCTCAATCTTGAGAGCCTAATTCACCCCGTAATATGCAGCCAATCAGAGTTCAATCAAATCGAGAGAAGGCTAACATCAGTTTGAATGAAAATTTTGAAAGCAAGATCAGGTTGAGAACAGGCCAAGATCAGAGCGAAAAATAAAATCAAAGCTAATCTTCTCCGTAATACGCAAATCAGAGTTAAACCAGGTTCCACTTTTTGACTGGGGTATGCGAAGAAGCTTTGCATGTAAAACGATTAGTATTTAGTCCATGTAATTGCAAGTATGTTCATCTTCATGATATTAAAGAAAATTTCTCACCTCAGCGTTGCTTCTCTTGCAGCAGCTTCTTTGGCCAATGCAATTTTCTGTTGAATGTGCACGGCTTCTTTAGCTTCGGCAACTCTGTGCTGAGCCACCATTACATAATGATTAGCTTCTTTAGCGTGATGAATTGTTCTCAAAATCTCTGGAGGGTAGGCAATAGATGGCGTCCCAGGAAGTGGATCTTTCAGTGTCTACATCATGAGAGATGTGTATGAGAAAAAAAATTCGTTCTATGAACCAGTGGAATTCTCTCAAATCGGATTAAATGGGAATCAATAAAGGACACTTTGCATACTTTTTTTTTATCACATTTGGTTTTTCCATTGAAAGAACTTATTGGACATGACCAAAAAATTTCGAATTGGCTCTGATCAAAACATTGCACGATATTCAACTTCATTTAAAAATCGTTCGTGTCTTTCCCAACTATTCACATGTCTTGGAGGAAAATTGACCCTATTTTGTCCAAAATCACTCAGTTTCCCTTCGATGTTTTTTGGAAAATTGAAAAAAAAAACGCAAAAGAAAAGAAGCGTTTTGACCAGAATGGGGTAAATTTTTTCAAAGGGGGTGAGAGAAATTTTGCAAGATCCAATAATTTTCTTCAAGTCGAGCAATATCTCAGAGTAGTGATGGAGTATGATACACACCGAGAACCCGATTTCTTAGATCGAAAGGAATTTTTCTTTGCCCTCATTCTAATGAATGTGTCTTTCAATGGGAAAAAATTCAGTTCAATGGAAAAATTTTTCATCAGGTTGAAACAAAAAATTTTTCAATTGAATTCGAAGAACTCAATTTCAATTCAAAGAAAAATTCTCCTATCGGAATGAACTATTTTTTCTATTGAAAACAAGATCCGGCTAGAAATGATTTATGGTATTCTCCAGATCTTAACAGAGTCTGGAGACCTAATGAGGACCTGATGAGACCTCTTCAGGTTCTGTTAGGCACGGTCAGGCTCTAAAAAGTGCTAGGAGATGCTACAAATCGTTCATAACCGGGTTGGGATCATTTTCACCTCAAAAAATCTTTTCAATTTGAAAATTCATAGACGGATGTTACAGGATTTAATTTGATAATCGTGGAGTTACCTGAAGGGCTAAATTATGAGTAGCTTGAATCTGGACTTGTGCGAGAGCAGCATCCGGAGAAACGGCGCTGTTCCAAGGTCCAGATCCGTAACCAAACGTTGCCCATGGAGAGGTACCGTAAGATGAAACTCCACCGTAGTAATCATAACCAGCTGGACTGAATAGAGACACTCCTCGTTTAGCTTTCTTCTGAGACTCAAATTTCACATCCGCGGCTCCAGCCCATGCGAAAGTGATGAGAACCTGTTAGAATCAATTTTAAGAGAACTGAACATCTTTCTTGTATACTGTCGAAATTTGAACTGATAATTTTGAAACAAATATTGGAAGGAATTTAGTTGTTTTCGTTTCCCGAGTGAACACAAGTCGGATTGGTAGGGATTACCGGGTGACAAATTAATTAATAAGACAATTCCATACGTTGGCACACGTATGGATCTAGTGACTTGCTTTTCGAATTTCATTTTCATGCGTGACTCCTCTCAACTGGCTAAAGAATGAGATTTTTTCATTGGCCAGGCTGAATAATTTATCATTCGGTGAGTTCTGGCAGAGAGATTCGTGTTCACTTGGATGAAGACAAGTGTCTTGAACAAATTCATTCAGTTCGATTGGTTAAATATTGAAGATATTTAACTTGAACTTGACTTAGTGGTAGCGAACTCTCACGTGCAGCAATTGATGCCTGTTTAGAATTTGTCACTTTCCCCGCTTCTCGTGCAATATACTGTTCATTGAGTGATGTTTTTCTTATGAAAACCGAACAAGTTTCACCAGTTCGATCGTCTTTCGGTTTTGATGTTTTCTTGAACAGCTTTTAGTTCTTTCCCGGGAATTCTCCAAAATCCAATAGAGATTCTATAGCAATTTTCTATTAGGGACAAAATCGTGTATTGGATATATATAGTAAAAAAAATCAGATGAGAATCCGCATAAAATCCAGGTGGATCTGGGCACGAATACGGATTTTGCGGCGATTCTTTACTCAAGTAGAAATCTTCTAGTTATTGACGAGTTTTGTAACGTTTAACTAGCCAGATACTACCCTTGTGGGAAAAAATTCGTATGGCAACGATCTCGCCCAAAATCTGGCATCAAGCTTACTAAAATATCAGATTCATTTGGCAAAGATCTGGTGGAAATCTTTTCACAAAGTATGGCGTTTGGGACTCTCCCATACTCCCAACATACTTTTTTCAGTCTCTCAAGAGTATGGGACAGTCCCAAACCCCATACTTTGTAAAAAGATCTCTCCGCGATCGTTGCCATACTACCCTAGCAGAACTCATTCTAGTAATTCTCGAGGCCTTGCGAGGCCTCACCAGGCCCTTGTGAGGGACTTGCAAGGCCTTGTAATCGCCTAGAGAATGACTAGAGTAATTTCTACTAGGGTAATTGTTTCCACGCGGGTAGACACTTGTAAGTACCTCGCCAGAACCCTGCGAGGCACTTGCAAGCGTCCAGTTTTTGGCTAGTTAAGCGTTACAAAATTCGTCAATTACTAGAGTATTTCTACTAGAGTTATTCGGATCTATCTCGATTTCATCCGGATTTGGGGACTACATGGAGAGAAGAAAACAGCAATGGTTACTGTGAATCGCAGTAATTCATTGAAAAAGAATGAAAAATCAAATCCACGCTGTTCATTACTGCGTCTCCCAGTAGCCGTTGATGTCCAAGCAGCATTGACGAATTTCACTGCAGTACACATCACTGTGATCGCGCTAACCTCTATCATCCAAACGTGTTTTCATTTGGTTTTCAGCTGATTGCTGTTATGGACAGTAACCCGTGCTGTTTTCTTCTTTCCGTGTAGATATTATTCAGAATTTTGGATGATATTAATTCGGTTCCTCGTTTGAATTTTATCCAGGATTCCAAACAAAACCCATTCTTGAAACCCGTATTAGCGTAGGGAAGAAAAAGGAATAGTTGCAGCAACTACTTGAATAGTCGATTTTTGACCATCTACTTAATTAGTTGCTGCAGCTACTTGGTAGCCAGGATAAGTAACACGTTAGCTATCTCAACTCACTTAAAATACCTCAGGTATTGACGTTAGTTAGTGCAACTAGCGAGTTAGTTGAGGCAGCTAACATGTTACTTATCCTGACTACTAAGTAGCTGTAGCACCTACTCAATTAGATGGTCCAAGATACAACTATTTAAGTAGTTGCTGCAACTATTTTTTTCCGTGAACGTGAATACATCCGGATATGCTTCATCCGGGTTTTATCCAGATTTTTAGAAGGATTTTGATTTAACTTTTCATTTCAATTAGTATGGATGCAAATAAGAATACTTCACATTTGACACTTCATTTAAACTGGGTTAGCAAACAATTATTTTCAATTTTACTTGAAATTAGTTCCAAGCAATTTTTTCGATTTTGATTGATTACTCTATTTTATTGCTAGAATGTTTCAAATTCTATCCCTGGTTAAAAGAATCTATTGAATCGGTTTGATTAATAAGAATATATTGATTTGCGTTAAATTATGTTTGATTAAGAAACCGTCCAATGTCAATCGTTGTTCGCGAGAATCAATTGAAATCTGGGAAATTCCCTATCTCGCTGAGATAGCCAAATTTACTCCGTACGGTACCACAATAATCTTTCTGAAGCAGCGATTTGTCCACTAATCCAGTCCAAATGAGAAATATTCGAAATTTTTCACACACACCAACAATTTGACATCAAAATTTTATGAAAAGAAAACAATGGAAAACCAATATTACCACCGTTAGAATCTTCATCTCGTTTTTGATCTTGGTTGTAAAATGATGTTACTGACAGCTGACAGAATCGAGTGACGCTTTATATATCCACGTTACAAAAAAGAAGGGACGGACGTCTTGTCGACGTATTATAAAAGAATTAATTAAAATCATTATATTACGTGAAAATAAATATATTGTTGAGAGAATTATAGACCTTTGTGTACGCAATTACAAATGTTCAGTATCGATTTCCTGATACCTCTGACGTGCAATTACCTCTTGAGAAGACCGTTGAAAGTCAGCGACTGCAGATCTGGTCTTCAAATTTAGAGATTAACTTGAGATTTATTGTTACAGTCGGACTTCCGGTACTTCGCATCGACGTAAATCCCTTTATTTCTCAATCCTCGATCAGATCTATATATAACAACGAGATTTTCCGTATTAGGTTGTTATGTTTGGAGACACCGTTCGATCTTGTAATTAGATCTTTCTAAATTTTTTCGAGAGACACGATAAACTTCGGTGTCGATAGGCGACTATTGATACACGGAGAGAAACGCGGGTCAAAAATATAGTGATCTTGATTAAAAATTTGAGAATATTTCTTAAAATCTGAGAGTATTTTTTAAATTTGTAATAAAAATTAAAAGGGTTCAAATTTTTCTGGAATTTTATTTGAAAAACACTGAAAAATTATCAACACTTGACAAACAATAGAAAAAAAATTTGAACTTTCTAAAAGTGGCACCTGAAATTTCACGAAGTGAATAATAGGGTCTCGGAATTTTGTTATTCACTTTCTCGATTTTTATGTGCCACTTTTGGAAAGTTCATATTTTTTTCTATTGTTTGTTAAGTGTTGATCATTTCTCAGGGTTATTCAAATAAAATTCCAGAAAAATGTGGACCGTTTTATCTTCATTCCAAAATGCAGGAATACTCTCTGATTTTAATACATATTCTCAAATTTTCATTGAAGATTACTATATTTTTGACTTGCATTTTTCTCCGTGTGTATTAGAATGATATATCTAAAGAACAGAATGAACCAATTCAGCACACCAGGTGAGGGAGAGTGCATAAAAAAACTCGACTAGGGGTTGAAAAATTCAATACGAATTATAAGCAAAATAGAGACACCGCGAAAATACATGAACTGTAAAAAATGTATGTAAAATTGAATGGACTGGTATTTCTCAGATTTTCCAATCAATCAATAATAATAAAAATTACGACAATCTTACAATTTTATGTGAAATTGCATTATTCTTTGTAATTCTGACAGATTTTGACAATGTATACCTATAATAAATCATTCGTAATATTCATCATGATAAAGAAAAATGACAAAAATATCTCTGGGAAAAAAATTCAAGGTATGATTGGATTACTAATTCTCTAGTTGAAAATTAAATTCATTAGAACTTTTTAAAAATTTGAATATCGTTCTATTCAGTATTTCTAGTGTGCACTCGAAGGAGTGCATCAACTAATTAATTATCATTTTTTTTTTCACCTGTTCTTAACAGTGAATTTCACCGGGACATTTTCTTGTTTTCAAAACGCACATGCAGCCTTTTCAAAACTACATGAAACGTTTCAGAAACATTCCAGTTGTAACGAGGTACGTTTTGTCAATATTTACGAAACGTCTTCGTACCGTACACAGAGAAAAATTTGCTGTAAAATTTCCCTCATGTCCGATAAATATAGGGATAATGTTGAATTGCTGTAATTTATATTGCAATATCTATTAGATTTATCGCAATTTATGTGGCCACTGCAGCAAATTTTTATTTTTATGGGAGGCTTTGATTGACTGAACAGGAATTTCGGTATATTTTACAGCAATTCAATGCTGTCCCTATAATTACAGCAATTTTTTCTTCATGCACTGGTTTCTTCATGACTTATTTCTTCAATTGTTAATGTGTAAATGTCTTAATTCCATCCATTCTTCTCCCACCTAAAAATGAAAAATTATAAGAGAAAATCTGAAACAGGTTCAGAAAACGAAGGTGTCCTGATTCAGATATTATACAAGAAACAAGTGCAATACGCAATAATGCTAAATTTTGCTAGCATTATTGTGTATTACACCTGTTTGTTTGTGCTATGTTAAATGCCCGAATCATTCTTCATGGAATTGCGATCTGAATTCTTTTTGTCCATTAGGGTGTTCTTCAAGAGTTCATTTTGAATTCAAAGTATTCATAATGAATACTCAATTGATAATCCTTATCAAAATTACGGATTTCTATTGATTATATTTTGATTGATTGAATATGATTCAATCTTAGTCATAATTATAAGTGTTTATGAAAATTAACTGAATAATATCGGAGTCCCATAATGATTGTGGTAATAGGCTAATAAGTACCGGATGATTCTACAACCTTGAGCTTAATTTTTCAAAGTTTATTTTCGTCATAAGTATTGTGAATTCGGATCAATAAGAAAATAGTCAGCTCAGCTAATTTATCAATAAGTATCGTACCATACCAAAAAGTTAACATGTTTCCAATGAGCAGTTATTCTAGTGTTACTATTTGCCCCAAGCCTGTTACAACTAGCCCCAAGTACGGGTAAGTTATAACAGCTGACTGGTTTCGGAATAATGTCTGTTGTGCTGAAATGAGCCAACTTTCCGATCAATATCTTTTTGCATATGATGAGTGAATGTTCACGCTTACGAAACATTCAATGATGAGTAAGAAATTATGTATATATTTTACAATTAGCATTTTTTCAAAAACTGTCACAACTAGCCCCTCGGTCCCCTATAGACAAATAAATCCTTCCCGCGGGATATTAGCCACACTGTTGAAAATTTCTTGAAGTTTCATTCATTTTTCAAATACACCTGTAATTTAAATTTCCAATTCATGCGGTGATTGAATTAGGATTTCAATCACATGTAATTGAATTTTCAATTTTTGCGGTATTATATCACTCATGCTATTGAAATTTCAAGAACTTTTTCAATCACGTGAGTGGAAATTGCTTCCATCAAATGTGATTGAAGCTCCATGCAGAAATTTCTAACAGTGCAAACGACGCAGAATCGTGATATCGATTCTTCTTTTATGAAAAAAAGTATCAAGTTTTTATAAATTTGGATAAAACATCGATAGAAATGTGATATACATCTTGCATTCATTGAAATCGGTGTTTCTAATGATTCAGCTTTAGTCGATAGTTATTTAGCGTTTATTTTACGGAGGGAGATACGCCTGGGGAATGACAATCTGCTTCTGAATCAGTCGCACAAGAGTTGATCAGGTCGTCAATAACATGGCTCACATGAGTGTGTGAGTCGGGAAATTTTGGTCAACAAAATTTATACCCAATATCTCATGAAGTCTCAATTGAATAATTTGTAATATAATTCGAAACAACAAATTTTTTTTGTTTATGAGTTGTTACATTCATTACATCCAAGTCGTCTCGAGCGCAGAATAACACTGTGAAAGATAAGCGGAATTTTTTTGTACCTACACGGAAAAAAAGAAATAGTTGCAGCAACTCTGGTAGAAATGTTACAAGTTCTTCCCTATGACCGATGAGGCACTAAGAAGGAAGAACTAATTAGGAAAAACTAGCAAGGGGCTAGTCAATAACTGATAAGTTGGATCCAACTAGCATTGATTGGGACAAACTAATGAGTTACTCATCAGTATTTGATAATCTGAACTAATCGATAATAATAGAGTAAAATCTTCTCTACTGATAATGACAAGTATTCACTCCAGGTATAAATTGAATGAAGAGACATGAGCTTTTCAATCTTGAATTGAATAAAATGTTCCTTGCACTTTTTATCAGAAAAGACGACATTTTTGATGGATTAACTTTAAAAATGACTAGGGATTGAGCAACAATATTGGCATGATTCATAAGTGCAAATAACTTTTTATTCATTTCAAGACTCGAGAGGTGATTTCTCTTAATTGCATCTATATTCTAAGTGAAGAGTTGTAGTTATTACTACAGTATACCCCCTAAATTTCTAAGAGTGAAATTTCCACTCTGAATGTAAAATGCATTAGCACTTTCACTCTCCAAGAGTGACAAGATCACTTTAGTGGAGTGAATCTCTCCACTTTTCAAACTACAATGAAAAGTATCACTTGTAAGTAGAGAGTGAATTATACTTCACCTATTTGTGAATTAAAATATCACTTGTCTTAGAGTAAAATATCCCAGCTTATTCATATTAAATCGATGTTCAGATTTTCTATGTCTTGTAATGCTTGGTTTTGAATATTCATCTAAACTTTTGTTTACTTTCAGGATAATTATTTCATTCTCTTGGAAACTTATGGAATTTTCTTATTAAAAGTGATGGTACTGATCTGGAATACCTTTAGTTCTATATGATACCAATAATTGATAATCCTAGGTGTCATTAGCCAATACCTCATGACTCATACCTCATTAGTCACTGTGTGTGATACCATGTATTTATGAACAATAGTGAGTATACCCTGTAATAATAAACAATACTGGATATAGTGATAAATACCATGTATTCATGAACAATATTGGATACAGTTGATCGATGCCATGGATCGATGAACAAAATTGGATATAGTTGATCGATACTACATATCCTTGTAGAAGATCATATTTCGGTTGTTTGAACTGTACACGGAGAGAAAGGTATCTTAAAAAGTACCATAATTTATGGATTTTCTGCGCTGATCTGACCGAGTCTAAATATTTACCTGAAAAAACCTCTAAAAGTACCATAATGTCTTGGACTTTTATACGGAAGGTACCATACTTATTTCAAAAAGTCCAAGAAATTATGGTACTTTTAGAGATTCATGCAAGTGAATATTCCGACTCGGGTCAGACCAGCGCTGAAAATTCATAAATTATGATATTTTTCAAGATATCTGTTTTCTCAGTGTATATATGAACCTTAATGTTGATTTTATTTATGGAAATTGCAATTGTAGATCTCTTTCAATTTCATAAAACTATTTTTAATCAAATCTTACGCAAGCTTTTCAAATCCATATTTCAGTACTGGATGTACTATACTGAAAATCATTTCAGTTCTTTGGGTTGATGTTTTATAAAAGAGTTTGTTTCCTGTGATTAATTAAGTTATACGAACAATTTTTACAAAACCCCAGTAATTTTACACTTTTGCATCATGAAACATTTATGCTGATACATAGTTTAAAGTTTTTTGTCTTTTCAGATACTCAAGAACGTTTCAAACAAAACATTTTATTCTAAATATCTAGGTTTCATTGAAAACATATGTCATACAATGGAATATTTTAATCACAGTCTTCTTGTATTGTAAGAGTTCCTCAGATTCATATGCTCTTACTAAAATACATTGAAAATCTGAATTATTCTTTGACTTATTCTCTTTTCATGGGCTTTTTTAATAGCTTATGTATATGTTTATTAATCGTATAACACTAGTGTACAACTATCCAATTTTATTGTAAAATGTAATACCTTTTCATGTATCCATCTCATATATCTGTGGCCTGTGGCCTTCATTATGAAACATTCAGTATATCTTGTTTATGTTAGGTTGAATTATGTATAATAATTTCATTAATTGTGATAAATGTTCGAAATATAATGAATGTTTCACAGTAAACGGTACAGATGTATGAGGTGTATCCATGAAAAGGTGTTATATTTTACAATGCAATTGGATAGTTGTATATCAGTTTTATACGATTAATAAACATATACATAAGCTATCAAAAAAGCCCATGAAAAGAGAATAAGTCAAAGAATAATTCAGATTTTCAATGTATTTTAGTGAGAGTATATGAATCTGAAAGGAACTCTTACAATACAAGAAGACTATGATTAAAATATTCCATTGTATGACATATGTTTTCAATGAAACCTAGATACTTAGAATAAAATGTTTTGTTTGAAACGTTCTTGGGTATCTGAAAAGACAAAACACTTTGAACTATGTATCAGAATTAATGTTTCATGATTCAAAAGTGTAAAATTACTGGGGTTTTGTAAAAAGTGTTTGTATAACTTAATAAATCACAAAAAACAAACTCTTTTATAAAAAATCAACCCAAAGAACTGAAATGATTTTCAGTATAGTACATCCAGTACTGAAATATGGATTTGAAAAGCTTGCGTAAGATTCAATTCAAAATAGTTTTATGAAATTGAGAGAGATCTACAATCAGGGCCGGCCCTAGGTATTTTGCCGCCCTAGGCGAAATCCCAAGACGCCGCCCACTACCCTGTAAAAAAACCTATCAATTACAGTGAATGGTATATTCGCATCGTAAATTCGCAATTGAACACGAAAATTAGGATATTTGGTTAACTATAGAACAATAGAAGAATTAAATTTTGTATAGATTAGGAATAAAGTACTATATTTTCATGGAATGTTTCAGAAACATTCTGAAGAAATATTTCAGCACACACAAATGATATTTGCCGAACGTCTTACGTAAGATAAAAAATGCAGGTTCCCACAAATTTTAAAACACGTACTCTCTGGAACTTAAATCCACACCACTGACACGTTTTGAAAACTTTCGACTTTTTTTGGTGGTACGCTTCATTATATTCTAATTCTCACGCACATAATATACTTCAAAATTCATTATAATCAAAACTTGCCTTACTTGAAAACTCGTTCAAATGAAAAATTGCTGATCAACCCTGAGTAGACGTCGGTTCTCCATGCAATATTACTTCGACACACAATAAAACAAAAGATGAATGCACCGACAATACGATAGTCTTTTGTTAACCTATGAATCTTGCATGGAGGAAAAACAAAACACATATTACAAATTTCCAATGAAGCGATTCAAAATTGAATGGTATCTTATTGCAGTTCATAAAAAAATGTTCTTATTATGCAACTTCATGAATTTCTCAACAGGATATTCATAAGTAAAACACGAAGTCCTACTCTGCTAAAAATGTCCCATAGAAGACGATAAAATTTTTCTTACGAGTTTCAATACGGTTCCTAAAATTGGAATCCCCATGCTGTATCGTGCGTTTACGATAGAATTCTATTGATTCTCATCGCATCCTACAGGATTTGAGAAATGTACCTGGTTCTATCGTAAAATTCCTGTAGTAGAAAAAAGAATTATTCGCAAAAAAAAGGTTATAATTCTCCAAATAATTAATACTTTGTCTATGGGAAGTTCACTTTAGAACCACGTGAATTTTTCTCAAATCCTATAGAATACGATAAGAATCGACAGAATTCTATCGTAAATAGTTCACGATACAGCATCGGAATTCCAGTTTCAGGAACCGCATTGAAATCCATAGGGAAAATTTTATCGTTTGCTACGGGAAATTTTTTGCAGGGTATGAATTTCTGCTTACGATTCACCATAAATACCTACATGAATACACATTTGTGCAGGTTGAGAATAAAATACTTGGTTTTCATATGATGTTTCGACAACCCTCTGAAAACGTACCATGGCATACGTAAGAAACGTCATCGAAACGTGTATTCCAACATGATAAACCAATGTTCTCGAAACGTTTGGAAAACGGACTTTTGAAAACGAAAATCTGTGAAACCATTGATACGTTAGTTTTCGGTGCTGTTTAGGATACTGCTTCCAATACTGCTGCGAGACAATGTTGAATGCTATTGTCGGATGATAACTAGGTTCTCACTCAATCGACATTTGATGTCTTGCATACATCACCTAATTATCATTATTCACCAGGTCATCTTTCTGATGCCATTCTGTAACTGAATTGAAAAATAACTTATTTCTTGTAAAATGTGTACTGAAATTTATGCATAAAGACTTTTGCAAAACACTTTTTTTAGAGGAAAATCTCTTCTTTAGAGGAAAATTGTAATTCTTATTCAGTAATTGAACCACCATGAATTCTTAGGAAGACAGAGAATGTTTCTAATAAGTATTTTGTGTGTCATGTGTATGTGTATGTTCAGTATGGTTCTTACTCATGATTTCTAGGATTTTGTTGTTTTTCCAAATTTTGCCGCCCCCTGAATCTTGCCGCCCTAGGCGGCCGCCTATACTGCCTATATGGACGAGCCGGCCCTGTCTACAATTGCAATTTCCATAAATAAAATCAACATTAAGGTTCATATATACAGTTCAAACAACCTAAATATGATCTTCTACAAGGATATGTGGTATCGATCAACTATATCCAATTTTATTCATCGATCCATGGCATAGACCAACTGTATCCAATATTGTTCATGAATACATGGTATCGATCAACTACATCCAATATTGTTCATCGATACATGGTATTTATCAATGATATGCGGTATTAACTAATGACACCTAGGATTATCAATTATTAGTATCATACAGAACTGAAGGTATTCCAGATCAGCACAATCACTTTCAATAAGGAAATTCTGTAAGTCTCCAAGAGAATGAAATAATGATCTTGAATGTAAACAAAAATTTGGATACAGACTCAAACGAAAGCATTGCGAAAAATAGAAACTTTGAGCGTCGATTTAATATCCCTAGTGAAAATAAAGCGTGCATTTGGAGCGTCGCATAGGAGTGTTATTACCGTCACATGAGAGTGTATTAAGAGTCAATTGGCGCAGTTAAGCGTGGATCGAGCGTGAAGAAAAGCGTTCATGCACGCTGTACTCACGCTTATTTTGAAGTAAGCGTGCATTGAACGTATATTGGCCAGAATCACGTTATTGGTACGCTGTTTGAACTTTATGTGCGCGCCGTTTTTTCGCCAGGGATACATTGAATTGGAGTCACTTCCAAATTCACAATTCACTTCATATGAAATTATACATCAATAATTGTAAGTTCAATTCATTTTATTGAGAAAATCATATAACCTTTCACAGTACATATATCATATAAGTATATGTGATTCAAAAATTTTGAGGTTAGAAAATTACATGGATTGGAAATTTGTCAACGTCGGAATCAAATTCTATTCACTGGCACGTCATTACAGAATTTTCAATACTTCGCTATATTTATCCCCAATATTATAATGATTCAAAAATTTATCGAGTCTGATTGGATTATTATTGTAACACATCGTTCTACAGGAAATCAACCGAGGTACTCCAGGAACACTTGTTGTAACTTTTTCTACCACGGACGCAAGTGTCGATTTAGCTCAGGTCGTTTAGGCATAAGTTATGTAGGTTCACGTTCAGGTAGGTTGATTACAGCGGTTCGAATCCTCGGAGGTGCATAATAACTTCCCATCAATACAACGAGCAATTACAGAATGTTGCGGAGTTTGGGGATGTTGGTGAAAAGATAAACATGAATTTTTTTTATTTTCTTTTACAAAAATAACTAAAATCTGTGACAGATTTTGTTCCCCCTGAAATACACATTTTTCAATAGTGCTATTCCACTCCAAGAAATTTAGAGAGTCATATTTATTCCAAAAAATTTCTCGTCAGTTACTGGCAAGTGCCTCATCAGTTACTTGCTAGTGTCTGCTTATTTTACCTGATTAGTCCCTCGTTGGTGAGAGCGTTACATTCTTACTAGTTACTCATAAGTTTTCCCGAATAGTGCCTCACCAGTAAAAAGGATGAACTGATAAGTGCCTCATGGTTTTCTAGCGAGAATTTCTACTAGGGACTTGAATAGTCGATTTCCGACTATCTACTTGAGTGGTTGCTGCAGCTACTTAGTAGTCGATAGTTGCACTAACTAACGTAAATACCTGGGTATTTTGAGTTAGTTGAGGCAGCTAACGTGTTATCTGTCCCGACCACTAAGTAGCTGCAGCAACTATTTAAGTAGATGGCCGAAAATCGACGATTTAAGTAGTTCCTACAACTATTCCTTTTTCTCCGTGTATACACGCAGAGAAAAGTTACCCAAAAAATTACTACACTTCATAGTAAACTACCCTAACAGCAAAATGCTGAACAAATATGCAGCAAATTGTTTGAAACGTACAACAACAGTTTGAAGCAATTTGCATGGACGTTGCGTCGCCAAATGCGCAACAACATGTTGTAAATCTAAGATTTTAGCTTGAGTTGTTGTCATGTAGCAAATTCCCAGCTACTTCACGCAAACTCGATAAACAACGTATAAGAGCAACGATTGCACAGCAACTTTTGTTGCATGGGTAAGGACAAAATCACAATTTGGGGGTATGTATTATATGTTGTCATTAATACTTACTATACTTCCTCATAAGCAGTGATGGAATTCTGTTATTTATTGATAGAAAGTATAGTAATTTTAATGACAACACATAATCCCAAAATGTGATTTTGTCCCTATTTTACTATAAAGTGGAGTAATTTTTTAGGTAACTTTTCTCTGCGTGCAACATGTTCACATGTATATACCGTTGTGTGTGCAAAATACATGTATGAGTAGCCATTGACGTTCCAAATTTGGGATCACCGGTTAGGAGAGGATTATGTTGTTACATTCCAGACAGCACACGAAAATCCCAAATGAATTCTGAAAAAGAACTCTTGAAGAACCCTGCTAAATTGTCCCCATAAAGGACGATACAAAAGGATAAATTTCTTCTATAGTTCTCAATGAGGTTTCTGAATACGGAATTCACGAAGTTATATCGTTATTAAACGATAGAACTCTATCGTGCCTTATCGTTTTCTATAAAAATTCAAAAGGATGTATGGAATTTTATCGTGAAATTCGTATAGAAAAAGTATTTATTCTGGAACACATAACTATTTTTTCCCAAATAACTGGTACTTTTCCTATACGAATTTCACGATAAAATCCCATACATTCTCATGAATTTTTATAGAAAACGATAAGGAACGATAGAGCTCTGTCGTTTAATAACGATATAACTTTGTAAATTCTGTATTCAGAAACCTCATTGAAGACTATAAAAAAAACGTATCGTTTTGTATCGTTCTTTATTGGGAAAATTTAGCAGGGAACTCTTACAGCATACAAAGTGTTCTTAGAGATTTTGAAACGAATTCGATTCGTCAGACATTCACCAGTTCCGTTAAAATTCTCAAAGGAGTCTCATAGAATTTCAATGGAATTCGCATTTGTCTGACGAATCGAACTCTTTGGAAACTCTTCCGAAACACTTTGTGTTCTAAAAGAGTTCTGCAAGGCTTCATTTTTCAGAATTCATTTGAGATCCCGTACAGCACGCGGACATTTCTCCGTCGCCTCCACGTCGCTTCTCCGTTCTTTCCACCTTGTATCCACGTCTCCCTTTCTTCCACCTCGCCTCCACGGAGATGCGACGTGGACATCGGTGAATGTGCTGTGTGGGATTATTGTGTGCTGTCTGGGATCCTTCCCTGAGTCTGTTAAATGTTTCAATAAGTAAAGACTTGGTCACGGTGGGTGCTCTTAGAGGGACACCAAAATCAGGATGAAGAACCATCTCGAATGTTTTTTTATTGTTTGCAAGTTTTTTTTCAATTACGGGAAGGAATTGTTGAGCATCAGCACCCATACTAGTTGGATCCTACTCTGGTTAAACAGACCCATTGATTCTCGCCAAATCTCATTGAATCTTGTACAATGTTCTGACCAAATGTTATTCAACTATTTTCAATGAGGTGCAATTCGATCAATGTACTCTGATGATGCGATTTTGATTGAATTTTGCACAATGCCCTGACCAAATCCCATGAAACTTCATTCCGTTGGATTCTATGGATTTTGTCAACCAGGGTCACCACGCCTATGTCCATGAGGATTATATAGAACTCATAGATGAGTTATCCCAAATAGAAATTATGATTGGGAATTAAATGGGCCCCAGCTAGTTGTTCAAGATGTTAGGTTGGCTTCTAGCTAGTTTTGTCACGCACTTTTTAGCCTGCGCCCATCCAGATGTCCCAAAGAATTGCTGGAATGTTGTTCAAATTGATAATTAGAAATGTGGAATCATGTTTTTCCTGTAAAATCACACCTATGAATAAGGTAACAATGTATTTTGATATGTAATCTCCAGTCAAGAACGTTGGTGTTGAAATTACGAGGGTGGATTGATAAGTTTCCGGCCTGACCAAGAGATGGCGCCACTAGGCCTACCTTGAGGTGGCGTTCTATAGTACCATCCTTAGATAGCTTGTAGCTATAGTTTCAGTCCGATCGCCATGTTAGTTTAGTTTTGAGAGCACGCTGACCAAGACGCCTCTGTGTTTTTCGTAAAAATGGAAAAGCTGGAAAATCGTGCTGTCATCAAATACTTTTATTTGAAGGGGTTAACGCCGAAGGAAATTAAAGAAGAGATGGACTCGACACTGGGGACATCCTCCCCATCATATTCAACCGTTAAGCAGTGGGTTTCCGAGTTTAAAAAGGGTCGTGTGAGCACCTCTGATGAGCCTCGCTCAGGACGCCCCATTGAGGTCACAACTCCAGATATGATCGAAAAAATCCATCAAATAGTGCTGAAAGATCGCAGATTAAAAGTTCGTGAGATAGCTGAGACCTGTAAGATGTCATATGAACGTGTACAAAATATTTTGCACCAACATTTGTATATGGAAAAGCTCTGTGCAAGATGGGTGCCGCGTTTGCTAACAGTCGACCAAAAATTGATTCGAAAGAACATTTCTACCGCCAATTTGGCGTTGTATAAGCGTAATCCAAGCGAATTTTTGTGTCGATTCGTAACCGTTGACGAAACTTGGGTCCACCACTACACTCCTGAAACCAAAGAACAGTCTAAACAGTGGATTGGACTAGGGGAACCAACTCCAAAGAAGGCAAAAACAATTTTTTCGGCGAACAAGGTTATGGCTACTGTTTTTTGGGATGCAAGAGGTATTATATACATTGATTACCTTGAAAAGGGTAAAACTATCACTGATAAATACTACGCAGACTTATTGCAACGTTTGAGTCACGAAGTGAAAATTAAACGACCTCATCTGGCGAAGAAAAAAATGTTGTTTCATCACGATAACGCACCAGCGCACACGTCGATCGTTGCGATGGCTAAAATCAACGATCTGAAGTTTGAATTAATGCCGCACCCTCCCTACTCTCCAGACCTAGCCCCGAGTGACTATTATCTGTTTCCTAACCTCAAAAAATGGCTTGGCGGTAAGAGATTTGCGGACAATGAAGAAGTAATCGAAGCTGTAAATGGGTATTTTGAGGAGCTTGACGAATCAGTCTATAGAGATGGCATTACTAGACTAGAACACCGCTATGAGAAATTTATCAGCCTTGGAGGAGATTATGCTGAGAAATAAAAAAAAAAAATTCTTAAAAACGTTGTTTTTCTTGGTCAGGCCGGAAATTTATCAATCCACCCTCGTATTTCCATAAAATAATCCTGAGTGACAAATTGAAACGTTGGGGCCTCCTTTGATTCTTCTGACCGCGTTGATGGACTATCAATGTCACTGTACGATCAGTGGACGCATGAAAAATTGACATAAACCAACTCAATGTTGGGGTATTGAAGTCAAATTGGCTGAAATGTGTTATCCAGTTCCCCCCATATATGGGTCCCATCTAGTACATGAATGGTAAATGGGACGCCCAAAGAAATTTCTACCACATACTCACAAAATTACTGGAATCAACGAAGATTATTCTATGATAATGGAACTGATTCAAATTTGAATATTAATATTGTGATAAGATGAATTGCGAAACTATTGTTCAATAGGCATAATCAGTCTGTAGTAAACAGTATTGCAGGAGAAGATTTCGGCACGGAAATGAAGCAGCAGATTTGATGTTGTTAAGGGAAAATATAGAATCGGGAAGAAAACCCATACACAGAAAAAAAAACATTCTTGTATCAAGAAAATATTGTTTTCGTTATATATGAAACACGGATTGTTTTATTTCAATGCAAGTTGCTTTGAATCAAGAATTTTGTTTTTCCCTGTGTTTGATTCAAAGCAAATTGCATTGAACTGAGAAAATCCGTGTTTCATATATAACGAAAACAATATTTTCTTGATACAAGAATGTTTTTTTTTCTATGTACAGCATCATCACCGATGCATGTACAATTTAGAAGGAAAATCCATAAATTAGGTGAATCGATGGAGAAAAAACAGCTCGACGCCAGAAGCAGCATGAATATCACGTGTATGTGGATATTATGACATCGTAGTTTATTCTTCGTAAGATGGTACGCAGCTGTTTTAATCTACACTCAACTGAAATAGATATTCAATTCATCAATCCACTAGCACTTCTTTGTTCAGAAGACACATCTGCTTCGCTCTTCCTCTGTTATGCTCTTTCTCAATGTATATACGAAGGAAAAAAATCATGGTCAGTGCGAAATCTGATTTTATTGTGTACCTCTTGTTGAAATGTTCGACTTTTCATTGTGAAAAGAATTTTATTTGTTACGAGACAGTGGGTTTTCAGTTCAACTACTTGGATCCTTAAAAACATTTGTAGATTCTCCAAGAAAAAACCCCAGTGGACATTATGAGTCGATTTTAGAGATCATGTATGTACAAAGTTCTCATTCAAAACCACTTGAGTTAGTTCTTAACATAAATTCATGTTATCTGCATATTATACATATACTGTTAAAAGTAACAAAAAGTGGTCTTGAACAAGATTTCTATATAATTTCCTGAATCGGTACATTGAATGGCTATCCTGCTTAGGGCTTCGCACGAGACTCTCGTTTCAACCTGAAAAATGATCTATATTCACTGTTCTGAAAATTTGAGATATGAAAATTTTTAACGGGATCAAGCTTCTTCCTGAGGTGTAACAAAATCACATGAAATTACAATTTGATCGCAGAGGATAACGAAGATATTCTCTCAGTCTCGGAACTAGTCTCGGTATCGGTCTCGGCGCAGATCTCGTTGCATATTTCGACATATACCTCTGCTAATTTTGTTTGAATGATCAAGATTCCACCCCATTCCGTGGATTCCGTTTGTAGGGGAGACCGGGTACGGTTGGAACACAGGACGATTGGAACGCCACAAATATTCCGCTAATTGTTTTCGTAAGAAGTGAATTACGCAACGTGTGGTGAATGATGCGACACTGAGATTCGTGATGGGACTTCGGTTTCACATCATTCCTCCCTGGATCTTTTTCACCATTATCAAAAATTGGCGAGATATTTGTTCTGTTCCAACCGTCCTGTGTTCCAATCGTACCCGGTCTACCCTACTTTCAAATTGTCTTGATCATCTTGATATTTCAAAAGATTGGAATAATTATTGGTGACTATTTTATCTTTCTTTGACGCGAGTCTCGTGCGAAGCCCTAATCCTGCTGAATATGTCGAAAAAATCCGGGGAAAAATAGGACAAAATCCGCCACGAAATTATTCCCCCTCTTTCTCATCCAGGGTCGAAAAATTTGAACGGTTATTATCTCAGAGGAACTCAGACTAAAGTTTTGAAGAAGTCCGGTTTTTGTCCGCAATATGCACAAATCAGGATCGGCCTAAAAGTCGAATACAAGAACAAAAACTCATCCGAATTTTTCGATTTGGAACGAACATTCATATTGACATATTTGGATATTATTTCAAATGAATGATTCGATATGATCGCTTCATCAAGATCAAAAATTCAAAAACTTATCTGAAAAACCTCACGTGATGATGTTTCCTTATCATAGATTGTATTTGTGTGATGAATCATAGCCGAATGCGATTTGCAGTAATGTGTTGTTGCACATCGAGCGCTCCACCTTTCACACTAAACCGGATGATACTTTCATTGGTGTCGTTTTTCTGGACTCTCTCTCTACTCGTCTTTCCTTCTCCTTCACCCAATTTATTTCACTTTCTCCTCGTATTGCGTGTCCAAATTTCATTCCTCTCTCTGTCTCTCTCTCTCTCTGGTACTCACTCATTCGAGCGCAAGCAGAATCAATACATTGATAAACAGAATATAAAGTTTGATCAGTTAGAACAAAAATTTCAAAATTCACTCCAGGCAATTAAAAATTACATATGTTACAGGGATATGTGGATCATATCTTGTTTGGAATGAATTAGTGTCTGTGTTAGATCGAGAGAAGGCACTTTTCTTTAGTTGAAGTGACTTAAGGATGTGCCAAAAAATGATCATGGGACAATTTTGAAAGGTGATCCTGATGAACATCCACACTCGAATCCAGTTGTCTCATTTTTTGCTAAACCAGCGAATTTTTTATTAACGTAGCCCCCAATCATTTTCTGAGACAGCAAAAATTTTCAGTATTATATACGTATCCTTAAGTGGATACTAGTGCCGGGACGCTAGCCGTTTCGTATTGGCCAGTTTGTTATTCAAAAAGAATTGAATAAATTCATCCAAACTGAGTTTCCAAAGATTCTGTAAGCCATGAGGAATCTTTAGAAACTTAGTTTGTACGAATTGATCCAGTACTCTTTGAATAAACAAGCCAATACGAAATGACTAGCGTCCCGGCACTAGTACCCCCTTAACAGCAAGATGTGTCTTCGGGGCGTTTTATGAACATTCATCAAACTTCCCCTACATTTTCTAATCTTTTCATAAACGTTCCATTCCCGCAGAGAGTTACCGTCATGCTAATCAATATGTATTCATTAGGAATATTTTGAATTCAAAATGAACTCCTAATGAACAACTCAATGTTCAGAAAGAACTCATATCGAGATTTCATAATGCATTGTCCGGGAATTCAATACGTTTTCATTTTGAATTCATTATTGATCGCATAACGGGAGCTATTCAAGAAATCTTTGAGAAGGCTTCATGAATTCGAATTGATCTTTTGTGCTGGCTGAGTTGGCACGTTATGCTATCTGGGATTGAATAGAAAACGAATTCAACTGGAGGCATCGACATTTTTTGCTTCCGCAGCTACAAAGTTGCTTTCATAGCTAACAAGATTACTGTGAAAGCGTATAGATTAGCTATCCAGAGATTTCGCTGTTATAGTGAATATTTTTCTCCATGAAATGATCCTGAAATATAATCTTACTGAAGTTCGAGTCGTTTATTGGAACAAATTATTAATCGAATAACAAAATTTTCACCTGTTCCCATTACCCATTGAAAACCCATCACCTTGCAGTATGTTCGTCGAACGATGTTTCCAGCGAGGGGTAAAGCACTTTGAAATCATGATTTTTCCAAATTAATAATCTCTCAATAATGTTGGAGTAAGTGTAGCTTTGTTCTGCTTAACGCAATATAACTGTCAATAAGACTTTTCTAAGAGGCTCATAAGACAGATTTCAGTTACTATGTAACGTTACCGATAACGAAAAAATCAGAGCACAACGTCCATATAACGCTTGATGTTGTCTTGCTGATTTTAGAGTGGTTCACCCCTCGGTTTCCAGCCCCAGAAGGTAATCCAAGGAGACAAATAACGATGATTCGTCAAATTTTGTGGGATAAATTTTCATTCTATCACTATAAGACGGTTCAAGCTTCTTATCAAGACCATGGGTTCTTGAGATCAATATGCAATTGATTGTGTTTTTTCGACCTGAAAAATATTTGAATCGTTACCCGAACGGTCAATTTTCCGAATAAACGATGTCCCGAAAATGTCTGCTCGGATCAGAAGTATTGTTCCTTCCAGATTATATGAAAAGGACCAACTAAAAGTTTCCGTGAAGTCGTCTATTCGAGGGAATGATCTTTCAGGGAATTGATATGCCCATCATACCAAAGTTATTCTGAATAGACGGAAAAAAATGCAGATCGAAAATGTACCCAGACAAGAATTCCCGGGTAGGCGGGATTCCCAAATTCGCATGTGGACTCAGGTTCCTGGCCGGGACCCGCCAGGTCCTGGCTAGGTCCTCCCCGAGATCAGCCAGGTCCTGCCTGTGAACCCTCTGGTTCCTGATCGGGACCCGCCAGGTTCCCGCCCGGGACCCGGCAGCCGGGTCAGGTTCCCGCTCGAGTCACCACCTGGCTGGTCCCGGGTGGGAACCTGACCGGCCCCGAGCGGAAACCAGAGGGGCTCCAGGCAGGACCTGGCTTGTCCTGGACAGAACCTTACTAGAAAATCAGAGAATACTTCTTAAAATCTGAGAATATTCCTTAAATTTGTTATAGAGATAAAACAGTTCACATTTTTTTTTAATTCGACTTGAAAGAGAACGGAAAACTGTTAATACTTGACGAACAATAGAAGAAAATATCAACTTTTCAAAAGTCGCGCATACAATTTTACACAGCAAATAATATCCATGTAAAAATTTACCAGTGGCGCAAGCCTGAGCCAGCCCTAACGAGCATTGGCGGAGCCTTGGGAGAAAGCCTGACCAAGGACTGAAATGATAACATCGTTTCAGTAGGCTTGATTCAATGTTCCTGCCATGGTTGGCCGATACAAAACTTTACTATAAGACCAATGTTCAATCGATCCTGAACCAATGCTGGCACAAACTTGCGCCAACACCGTTCGGACACTTTTCATCTTTGTATTGCCGACACAGGCATGATATTAACTTTATTGTCAATCAACGTTGGCTCAATATAAATCCCCTACGCTTGGCTGTCACGCCTGGCCCAAGTCATTACCCGTTGTCAACATTGGCGGAATCGCTAAATTTTCACATGGGTAACATTGAGAAATGCTGTTAATCACTTTGTAAAATTTCATGCGCAATTTTTGGAGAATCCATACTTCTTTCTATCGTTTGTTAGGTATTGATAATTTTTCATTTGTTTTTCAAGTCCAATTCAACAGAAATGTGAACCGTTTCATCCTTATTACAAATTCAAAAAATATTCTTAGATTTTGAGAAATATTTGCTAATTTTCTATTGAAGATGACTATATTTTCGATCTGCATTTCTTTTCGTGTAGGGATGCTCATGTCGCACTGTTGAACTATCAGTTTCTAGGATGGATCTTTGAAGAGGAATCAAATGATTTCAACATTATGTTATGATGCTTCAATAAAGTGATAAACATAAACAATTTGAGTATATAATTCAACGTCAATAGCGAAATTGATGAAAATGTCAGGGACTCCAACTTGCCAATGATGATAAAAGCTTTTATCTCAGCTTGGTACATTTGTTCATTCGTTTTAACATGATTTTCCGCACGGTGTTTTGAAAAAGGAACTCATGAACTGGAATATGAATCGATTCCTCAAGAGAAACAAAATCTGCGTACGTCCAGGGAACGTCCAAATACGTCTCTCAGACGTCTCTCGAAGGTTCGAATGCTCGCCGCACATTTGAAGTTCCAAAGGACGTCTGAGAGACGTATTTGGACGTTCCCTGGACGTACAAAAGTTTCAGATTCTATTGGGGTTACTCTTCTCATCCCAATACCTGTGATCAAAGAAGCATTGGGTGATGCGTGGTGAATCAAATACACTCAGTATGTCAAAACTATTGGTCTGATTTTATCATTTCCAAGTCTGAATCAAACTTTGTGAAATTGGTCAATACGAGTCTCGGCAGGTATTGTGTCAGGCTTGGTCTATATTCGGGTCAATGGTCCATAAACACATGAGAAGAAATGTCATGCGATATTTTTCAACGCTCAATGAACCTGATTTATGGGTTATGAGTTAAGTTCATGTGAAAGAGGATATTTCCTGGGAAAAAAAAGGTTTAGATCTACGTAGATCTAATTAGATCTTACTCGATCCAAAAAATGCCCTTGGGAGGGCTTTCCTCGTCTTGGAAAAATTTCCTTGTTCTTTTCTCTATTTTTTCCTCGAAATATGGAAAAGAGGATGTAAATTTTGCAAGTTTATGGAAATGATCAGGGAAAACTTTTCTATGGGTGGAAAATGTTGATCTATTCAGATCTGAATCAATCTAATTAGATCTACACTGTAAAAAAAATTTGTTGAATTCCAAACAAAAATGCTTGGAAATTTACAAACTTGGTTTGGAAAAATAATTTCCGAACCTTTTTTGTAAATTGCCGAACAAAAGTTTGTGAATTCTCAAAAATCTTCGTGAAATCACAAAATTTTTTGAATGTTTACAAACTTTTGTTTGGTAATTTACAAAAAAAGTTTGTGTAAAAAACTGCCAAATTTCTTTGGCAGTTCAGGAAGTATATTTTTTACAGTGTACATAGATCTGAATCATCAAAAATTTCACGTTGATTGATTGCAATTTGCGTGCATCAACTGCCTATCTCCTCCACTTTTGGCAGATTTTTAAGGATTGAGTATTTTCGGAAAGGATTAATTAGCTGTCCATGGATCTACATGGATTTAGGACGCCTTGAGAGCATTCTTTTTCCCATGTTTTAGGTCTACGTAGATTCAATCCATTAGAGCTGAATTAATTATTGTTGGGTTATTTCACCGTATCTGATTGAATACAAATAAATTCTCCTCTTATACACGTACTGAAATCGCACAAAATTTCATCTGTGAAATCTATTCGCTCTATTGGTATGCGAGATCAACATTCTCTCTCTCTCTCTCTCTCTCTCTCCGGAGTCGTTCCCATCTACAATTTGTTTTATCATTTACAGACAAATTTTTATGATATGTATTGGATAAAGATTGATGTGGAAAGATCCTTTCTTGACTCGCTGTATGCACATTTTGTATGATTAAATTTCAACACGAATTACTCAGTAAAATTCATATGAATTTCTGTCATTTAGATATCTTCTCAAACCAAATCAAAGAAAATAGATTGGGAAACCAATCAGGGAAATCGTCAGTTCCGTCAAATTTCCTTCCATACGTTATTTGAACTTATTTGTATGCTTTTTGATCGCTGATTCATTACTTCTCTTGTGATGTTTCCTTTTCAACTTCGTAGAACGCTGTTATTCCCTCTATGTTTCTAGAAAGGAGAAGTTGAGGATATTCATACGACCCAATGTGTTCTTGTATTAAAAATTTTGCGCTTCAATAGTAAGACAAAAAATGATAAATGAAGGACAAACAGAATTCAGACTATCTGGAGTCAGGTTGAAATTTATATAGAGCATTTATAAAGTGTACAAAACGTATATACAAATGATGTACAAATTTTATGCAAAGTTTGTAGGATTTTCATGGTCTTAATAGACAGAAATTCGTTATTTTTACAAGTTATTCGCATAAGAAGTATTTCTAGGAAGAATAAATAAAGCAAACATTTGACCAAAGGTGGAGAGTTAACAAAACCTTCTGAATTCTAGTGGAATTACAAAACTTATACAATTTTTGCAATATTGAAAATAATTTGTGAAACCTGATTGAAGGATTTGGATCACTTTCCCGGGTGGAAAATTTCCAAGATTATATTTAATTTATACATAATGATAGATAATTTTGAAAATTTTCCCACTCGGAATTATTGTAGATTAATGACTGCTATACACGTTCATAGTTACTATAAAAATATTCAGTTACTACTTGGGTTTTCGTCAGATTTATCACGAACTCATTATCTGCAGGGGGTTGCATTTGAGTACCATCGACAACATCAACGGTGTTGGTTTAGGAGCTCATTCTTACATACAATATTTCAATATTATCCATCTACAGAGAATTTAAATACATTAAATACTTTATGTATGTCATTTACATTAAAGATAAAACAATAACAATGCATATATGAAATGAGGTCGTATGAGTATAGAGAAAAAGTATCAACTCTTGAAAACTAATAACGAATGACACATACTGGAGAAATGCAGTAAGAACACAGACTGCTGATTTAACAATCTTAACATAATAACACATAAAGACTTATGTTACACTTAGTATACTTTTCAATTAATAATCAGCATCACTGATATATAATACTTCCGAAGTTTCTTTTCTTAAATATTCCCATATCATTTATGCCGTCTCTTTCCATCCTTCTCAAATTGGATGAACATCATTTTTGATTTTCTTTCTACGCATCATTCCGGTCAATGTCGTTCTCAACGACTCCAGCCATAACTCTTGGGACGATGAAAAATGTGTTTATAGATTGGAATGTGGATGGGGTATGGTTTTTCTACGGGTATGGGTATATGTTTCTCAACTGTGACTGGAACAGCCTTCTCCACAGGTACGGGAATCACTTTTTCAATCGGATATGGTACTTTCTTCTCGACAGGAACAGCGATCGTCTTTAGAACCGGTATCGGGACCGGCTGGGCAACTGGTACGTGCACAGGATAAGGTTGAGGTACGCCTGTCACTACAGGATGTGGTACCGGTACCGGAACTGGTTTGGCTATTGGTATTCCTATAACAAATAAACATTACAATCCATTTGTGTAATAATTATGAAATCTTGATATGAATAATTTCGTTTGATCTGTCTTTTCCTTTAAATTTAGAACAGATCTGAACTTGAGAATTTGATTATTACACGGAGAGAAAAGAATGGTAATATTCACCATGCTAACATAGGATTCAGTTTTATTTTACATAAAATCGTGATTGTTACTACGTGAGAATAGAATTCTTCACCATTTTTCTGGTAATAATACACATATAGGGGAAAAGTTGTGCTAACATGAGTGTTCATACACGAGTAACTTGAGTAGTCACCATGATGGCTATGCAGTTTCAGGTCATTCGTAGCAGTGAGAGTGAAGTTATAGGGAGCATTGCATTTTACATTTCGTGAGTAATTTCTTCATCGATGCTTCCAGCTATGTTTACTCTCGTTATGTTATGTTTTTCTAAACTATATGTTCTCAGTAACGAAGATACATTCCTGAAACATGATTTTAATAATCAATTTTTTTGGTTTGCATATCAATATAATGGGAAAGTCATGTTTTATTGTTGTTTCGTTAATGGGGCACATTCGTACAGAACCAGGAAGGGCACATTCAGACACGTACGGAAGTACCCCTGCAGACACAATAGATGAACGGTAAATTGCTAACGGTTGATTTTATGTCTCATTGATGACAAACCAATGTTTCTATATCTTTATTCTGCTATATTGACCATTCATTTAACAAAATTTTTTCAACAGGAGCATATGACGCAATTATACAACAAAGAACACGTGACCAAGTTGTGGATATTCAATAATTGTAGTATTACATTGCATTAATTAATATAAATGTTAGTTTTATTGTTAAATGAAAATTTTTCATAATTTATTTGTAGTTTGAATTCATTGTACAATATTATTCCATAGTGTCCAAAACTACCCCATAAGTGGGGAACATTCATACGAATTTCGAATTGACTTCAGGTTATTATTAATTGATAAATATGAGATGTAATCAAATCGTAATTTCTTCGCATTGAACCTAAATACATGTACTATTGATAAATACAGGCACTTGAATTTTCGATCAAATAATTGATTCAAAAACATGAAAAATGTGAAAACCGTACGAAGGGTCCCTACTTTCCCTTACTATTGCCAGAAGAATGATAAAGAATTCTATTCTAGTAACAATCACGATTTTATATAAAATAAGACTGAATACTATGTTAGCATGGTAAATACTACCATTCCCTTCTCTCCGTGTATCAAGTTACATGAAGAAAAATTGATTTTATGACTCCATATATTGAGTCCAAGAAGAGTTGTAGTAATCTCTCGTATACTAATGGTTTTTTCCACCACAATGAAGTATATCTCACGGCTGGGATATAAATATAGTAATTTTTATTATAAAATTTTCTCCGTGTAGTTCAAATGTGAATTGAATCCAATTCTTAGGCTCCTCCTCAATTTGAGCTCCTCAGCTGGAGCTTTAGATCCTCAGGTTCAAACTTGAGGAGGAAAAACTCAGCAAACACGACTGCTGGCGTTTCAAAGGGCCAGTGACGGCTCTTCAACGGCATTGCCGGACCATCAGCGGCCCATTGAAACGCCAGTAATCATTGTTTGTGGGGAACATCTCTGATGAAAATTGAAGCGGGAAGGGAGAGTATACAGAACGTATGATGGAAGGTAACGGAAACGATCATGAGCCGTATACGGAGCTCGAATACAAAGAGTATGTGAAGAGGAAATTGAAACAAAGGAAGTGTACGAAATTCAAGAAACTTGAGAATAAACAAATTAAATCCCATAGCGAGGATCGAACCGGTGACTTTCACCATCGTCTAGACGAGGGTCTTATCCATTGAACCATATGGATGGTCGTTAGGATAACACGCTTCAAGATATTATTTGAAGTCAGAATAAGTATGATTCGCACACACTTGATGTAACGAATTCTCACTTCAAATGAAGCGTGTGTGGAACGCGATTGAATGTTTATGAAGCGTATATGAAACGTATGATTCCATCACTTTACGCTTCCTCCGCACTCCGTGTGAACGCTTCAGGGATGTAAGGTAACTTTTTTTACGATTTCATTACAAAAAGTTGGCTGAAGATATATTAATGCAATAAAGCACGACTAGAAATATACGTTTTAAGCTATCTCCAGGATTTTTTGAGATAATTTATTTCCAAATGGCGGAGTCGCAGCTGCTGGAAGTTGGTACGTCGTTTTTGCACCGTGCAGCCTACAGATCTTAATTTTCATCTAAAATCAAAGGACCGAGATTCTATCTTTGAAAAATGTAAAAACGCTCAGCATGACAAAAAAATTGTTTACATGTATCAGCATTGTTTATTTTTCAATTGTTTTTTATCGAAAAGAAGTATTTTTTTCCGAATGCTTCTGAATTTTCAACTTTTTGTCTCTACGTCATGCTGAGCGTTTATAAATATTCCCACGATAGAATTTCCTTTTGCCACCTTTAGATAAAATTGAGACCTGTAGGCTGCACGACGAATAAACCAGGTACCAATTTCCAACAGCTGCAACTCCGCCATTTTGAAAACCGTTTCGTCTCAAAAAAACGTTCAAGGTAGTTTTAAACGTATTTTATTAGATGTGTTTCATTTCATTCATAATATTATTTAGTGGAGTGGCACAAAAAACCAACTATTCTTCGCTCTCGAGTCTTGTATAGAAATATGTTAGTTCTCATGTTTCAAAAGTCATGTCTAAAGATCAGCTCGAAAAAAAAGTTTCAGAGGTGCCTCAATATTTTTAAAAACCTCTAAAAATGGTCAAAAATTCCTTTTTTTTATTCTTAAATACCTTCTCTCGCTGTGGTAAAATCCAGTACCTAAGAAAACTGTAACATTCCAAAAGTTACAGTTCAAAATATTCAGTTTCAGAGGTCACTCAAAATTTTTGAAAATTTTTTAATTAATTGTTTTTGAGCGACTTTTAGAAATTCATATAAAACATTCAATATGTGCTATTGCTTTGGATTAGCACCTTAATGGATGCGGAATGCAAAAAAAATTGAATACATCACGAGAATATAAATTTTCCTTTTTTTAATTTAATTTAACTTTTTTTCTAATGAATAGAAGAATTGAAAGAATTGAATGAATTGAGTTCATTGAAATTGAATTGAATTGAATAATTAGATTAGTTAGGTAATTCCATTAATTTTAGGAATTTCAATTGTTCAATAATATCAAAGTTTCAGCTCCAAGACGTTGAGAACAATGAATGGGAAAATGTTTATAAATTCTGAGCGAACTTTGAAAATAAATATTTTCAGCTGTAACTTTTGAGAAGTGACCACTTTCTAGGTACTCAATTCCACCGCAATGAGGAATAAAAATTGAAAAATAAAGAAACAGTGAATTTTGACGATATTTAGAATTTTTTAAAATCTTGAGCGACCACGAAAACTTGGTTTTCGAGCTGATCTTCAGAGAGGACTTTTAAGATATGGAGAACTGACATGTTTTCATACGAGACTCGAAAACCAGGAAAAATCGGTTTTTTCGCGCCACCCTATTCTTCAACCTATTTTTTGTAATGAATTCTTAAAAATGTGGTAATTTATTTAAGAATAAATAGTTATGCAATGAAGAGCTTCCTATGAAATTTGGATATGTTGTTAATTTTTTAAAAAAAAAAAAAACATCCTCGAAGTTTTCTGAACTCTGGAGTGGTTGACCCCCTAAATGTCTCACGAATTTAATACATATTTTAAGAGGGTAGCCCGGTATGAAACATCAAAAACATATATCTTTGCAATTCTCAGCGTTTATTGTTCACACATCGAAGAGATTGAATTAATTTCTCGATGCAATTGAATGAGAGTTCAAGCAAGGTACTTCAACAAGTGTGAACGTGTTTTCGGAAATTGTGTGCGTCTCCGGCGTGCAGCATAATTCAGAAAATTCTTGACGGATCATAACGATTTTTGTTTGAAATTCGAGTTTCTTTGAATATATTGCACGAAAAATTTGATTCAAAAAGAGCTGTTAAGGACTGCAAAATGTTAAAAATTCCTGCGAAAATCGTCTTTTTCGAGCCAAGATGTTGAAATCTTTTTATTAAACAAAAAAATATGTGAACAATGAATGTTGCGAATTGCAAAAAAATATATTAAATATTTTTTTCGGAAAAAATCCACAAAAAGTGCGTGTGTTTCATGTTCTATATCAAATGAAATTGTTCCAAAATCAGGATAATGTTGAGGTTACTTATACCAGGCCACCATTTTGATTTCTAATCTGCCAGAAAGTCAAACTTTGAGAGGGCGTGCAAATACATGCAAAATACGTCTCAAGTATTATCATTCAAGTTGCAGTTTTCTGTATGAAATTATAGGGTTAGTATAAGAAAGTTATGCGGGTGAACTGATTCGGTTTTGTGTTGGAATCTGGAGTCACGAGCTTATCCCTATTCCAAATGTCCGACAGATAATTTCCTGCCAGGATTTGGTCGGTTTTTGTCCCAGGCATGATGACTTCCGACAGAATCAGACAAAATTTTGACCGGAATCCGTCAGGTTTTGTTTGGCTTTGTCTGGTATTCCAGTCTGTACAGGATTTGGTCGGTTTTTGTCCCAGGCATAATGATTTCCGACGAAACCAGACAGAGTTTTCACCGGAATCTGTCAGGATCTGTCGGACATTTCTAATAGGGATAGGATTCAAAACCCTGGTGGAGAAAATTTGACTAAATTCTTCTGGAAAAAACTTTGAGTCCAATTGAAAAACTCTGGAAAAGTCTGAAAACCCATTAAAACCTCTGCAAACTTCTAACAAATCCGCTTGTTCAGCCCGTTTCTCCACTAGAAGTATTCCTAGGTGTCCATGAATATCTCTGAAACACCAGAAATTTTTCTAAAAATCACTGAAACTCTCTGAAAAACTATCAACATCTCTGGAATCCTCTGAAAACTTTTCCATTAAAAATCTCTGAAATTTCCAGTGATTTTGAGTGAAATTCCTCCACCAAGGAAGATTAGGTTACAGATTTTTTGAGGTTATGGTAAAATCCTGACATGATAAATTTTGGATCTCTCGAAATTTTTCTCGTACGGTGCCGTGTAATCTTGTTAGGTTTTTATGGAATATCGGATCAACTTGATGATAATTTTTGTTCAGGGGCAAACATTTCCCTAGTGAAAAAAATTGGTTGAATTTCGTTCATTCGGTTTTCATTGAAAATTAGCAAAATTCAACTCAATTCAACAAAATTTCGATAAAATTCAATAATTATTCACAAAATTCAGTAACTTCTATTGAAATTTCTTGAAGTTTGAGGATTTTCATTGAATTTTGCTAATTTTCAATGAAAATCGGGCATTCGGAAAGTAACGAAATTCAACAAATTCAACGAAATTTTTCCACCAGGGTTTTAGCATTCACAATGATCGACAATCCTGGGCGTTCTAAATAATCAGTATCTTTCGTATCTCAATCGCTACAACTCTCTAATCAAAAACGACAGAACAACTCTCGCACCTTTATGGATACTAGTTTTCATGATCTTGTTCCAGTTTTGCTGAAGATGAAAGTACAAAAGGGGTGTCTTGAAGAGTTTCCAAGACATTGAACTTTTTGCAAAAGTTTTTAAGATGTCTCAAAGATATCTTTTTGTACTACTGAAACGCTCGCACTGCTCTCTACGCGAAATTTGTTAGAATGATTACGCAGTATTTCGCCTTTAATAGTTCACTTCCATGAAGTTGATCCAAGAATACTCGAATAGACAAATTTTCAAAAGTATAATTCAATACGGTTCATAAATAAGTTATACATAATTGTACTTGAATTATATATAATTCAAACAACTCTTCCCCTCGGGTATAGATTTGAACAAAAAACACCTGCCCCAATTCAAAATACTGTCTGAGAAGTTTCACTTTCCATGAGAATTATCATCTTAACGATCATAGAAAGCTTCATGCATTATGAAATACCTGCGACACATCCATACAACGTCTCATTATTTATTCTTGTCAATTTGATAAACCGCGAGAGTTCATATAAAAAAATCTAAGTACAACAAGAATCTTTATTGATCGTTCATTGAATGGGTAATATTGATTCACGTTCAACGAATGTATTAGATCGGAACCAGTTATTTGAGATTATCATTGGAAAAAATGTAATTCATATCCATCAAACTCACCGACATTCTTTACCACGGGAACTGGTACTGGTCTCGTTATCTCTACGTGTTCGCCAAGCGGGACAGTTTGAGCGTAACTATGCTGAACTTGAGATTGTTGAAATCCATGATTGAACCCTCCATTAAAAGGACCATAACTTCCATAAGAATTGAGATCTTGATAAGGGTTACCGTATGAGTCATGTAGTTGATTCACCCCATGACCTAATGGCAATCTATGAAATGGATTGTTAAATGTCAATGAAATTACATATTCGCTGGTATCAGGTGTGAATTCCTGTGATTAAATGAATAATCGTACCCTTGCCATCCATCGAGGGGGGCGTAACTGGACAATGCAGATTCTAACAGAGTACATGCTGCGATCATCTGAAAAAAAATCGAACTAATTTGGTGATTTGTAATCTGCTGGTATCCACTGATACCTGTTGAAATTTCAAGCTTTTCGCATTTCTAACGGTAATTGAAATGTGAAGTTTACTCCAAATTATAGGTATGGAAGGGAATGATAGCTGATTGCTAGTAAAAACCTTGGATATTTGAAATAATCATGGTTCTGTGAGTTGCGAAGGGGAAGTGCGCCTTCTGGCACCTCCCTTCTCTCTACAGGTGGTCTTGAACGTCGAGGATGAATTCGCAGTTTCAAATGCGTGCTATTCATTAAAGATACTTCATCAATAGCCTCTAGCGAGGCTGAAGAATCAGAACTATATACTCATTGATATGACTCATAATCGATTCCTGAATCGATTTCTTCAAGTAAAAAAGATTGGTTCTAGGAATGTTTAATGGAGATGATTCTTGGAAATGGATCTCAAACGCGGAATGGAAAAACGATGTAGTTATAGTCATAATTATCGAGGTACAAACTTACCACTAAGACCATTGGTTATAGTTACTAAATTTTACACTGAGAGAAAGGTACCTAGTTGGGACAACTGAATGTTAGTTACCGCAGCTAGATTTTTATTCACGCTAGCTAGACTCTAGTTGGGGTAAATAAAAGTCTAGCTGTCTGAAATATGAATAAAATGGTTTATTCAATTGGAATAAACAATTTAGTTGGGACAGATAAAATTTAGCTGGCGCAACTAAATTTTTATTTAGAGTGACTAAATTTTCTAGCTGTCGAATATTTGAATAGACCCTTTCTCTCAGTGTGGTTACTTTTTTAAAATCCTGGCAATAGTCACCAAATCTTGGTAATGATAAACCACTCAAATATTTGGGGCAATCAAATCAATTTGAAAACTATAACTATGTTCTCTTCCAGCGTTGACGGTGCCAGAATAACCAGTTTTTGTGATTTACTTTTGGTGATTTCTCGGTAAGCTGGAAACTTTGTGAGAAAATGCCAAGAAAAACGCATGGGAAACGAGTAGCATGGTTTACCATAATAATGGTAGTTTTGGGTCACACCCGACTAGAAATTTACCCCATGGACCAGATCAGGTAAACCTTGATCCAGATCAGGTCCTGATAAGGCAACCTCATCAGGACCTAACAAGTCATGTCACGCTGCACTATTATGAGGACCCCATCAGGAAAGACTAATTAGGATTTTGTGAGGAATTCCTTACTAAAACCTCAAAAATAAATCAAAACTAATCTATGAGCCTGTGTGAAAATTGCAGTTCGGTTGACAGATGTGAGGTTAAATTTATGTGATCAACAAATGGATGAATTATTTTTGTGAAATGTGTGGTGGTTATTTCTTGAATGATGTGTATCAAAAAGTCTGTTAGTAAGTGCAAAATGATTAAGTAAATCAGTCATAGCTGTTGTAACGTGTCAAAAATCGTAATTTGTTGATGCAGTGAAAATGAATTTTCTTCAAATACTTACATCAGCACTTCTAGGCAAAAACTCAAAGATCATATTGATTTTGTCAGAAATATGAGTCATGAAGAACTCATTTGATCAAAAATATTTCAAGCGAATGTTCAAAATGAATAACAAAAAACTTGAATTATTCACTTGCAGCTCGTCGGATGGTTTTATTTTTCAAATTGAAGAGCACTCTTGGAGTTGAAATTTTCAAATTTGAGAAAAAAGCCTTATCTTCTGAGTTGAATTTGTTGTTAGGGTGATAATAAACTTGTAGGAAGAGTTTGAAAGTTGAGTGGAATCTATATTGATCAGGAAAGTCCAAATCGTGTGGCAAAAGTTAGAAAATCTGTCAACTTAGCTGACAGCGCATGGGTATTCTATCAGCTTTTCTTTACTAAACCAAATGCTGGCAGGAGAAATTCATCAAAATATAGTGAATTCAAAGTGATGTGAAGTAAGAGAGGACAGATACATGCATTGAATTTTATTAGTTATTATAAAAATGTTGATAAACATGGTAAGGCTATGTATGACTCAATGTATCGTCTCTCAATATTTTTGTTTCAATGATTTGCATTTTTGAGTGTGCATTATCGTATCTTTTCACCAGTAACTAGTGTTAGGTTGAGAAAACATGTGTATTGAACCTGTTTCATAAATATAATAACATTTAGTGGTAGGAACGTGACACAACATTATTGGAACAAAAATATGGGAAGACAACACTTTGGATCTTCTATAGTCTTTTCTTATTTTTTAGAACGTTTATAAGAACGAATAAAATCTAATGAATATTTCGGTCCTCTCTCACTTCACATCACTTTGAATCCACTATATTTTGATGAATTTCTCCTGCCAGCATTTGGTTTAGTGAAGAAAAGCCCATGCGCCGTGAGCTAAGTTGACAGATTTTCTAACTTTTGCCACACGATTTGGACTTTCCTGACCAATATAGATTCCACTCAACTTTCAAACTCTTCTTACAAGTTTATCATCACCCTAACAACAAATTCAACTCAGAAAATGAGGCTTTTTTCTGAAATTAACAAATTTCAACTTCAAGAGTACTCTTTAATTTGAGAAGTAAAACCATCCGTCGAGCTGAAAGTGAATAATTCAAGTTTTTTGCATTTCATTTTGAACATTCGCTTGAAATATTTTTGATCGAATGAGTTCTTCATGACCTTTATTATTACAAAATGATTGGGATTTCTGAGTTTTTTCCGAGAAATACTGATGTGAATTAATATTGATATAGATATTGTCGTTGTTGATATTATCGTATATTTGAATAGAATTAATTGTCACCACATCAGCAACTTATGATTTTTTACATATTACAGCAGTGATAACTGATTCAATAATTCATTTTGCACTCAATAACAGATTTTTTTATGCGTATTAATCAAGGAATAACGAAAGAAGAGTACTTGTTCGAAACTTATATTTGATTATGACGAAACACATATTCATTCAGTTCATATATACTCTTTGAATAATACTCAGATGATGTGATGTGTAGGAAAGAAAAATGATGCTGAATAGTCAATAAATCAACCTTATGAGAATTGTGATAAGTTAAATGAAATACTTATTTCGCTGGTGATGGTTGAACGTTTGCTAAGTTTTTTCGCTGTATGCATAACGTGGAAAATCTTGTGAAATTTTCATAAGTTCCGCCTAATTAAAACCCAAATAGTTAGTTTTCAATTCACATTGAGAATAGATTGAACAAATTGTTCAACAGTTTTCAGAAGTAGGTAATGTGTTCGGAATGAAGGGATTGAATTTAAAAACAGGCACAGTTGAAAATCGTTCAAACATGCTCTTCTTATTGAAGGAAAATTTGTTTAATCAAAGAGTGTACAATCTGAAATCAAGTCTGTACATTCTTGTATTCAGTTTATCAAACTATGTCCATGATCTTAGGATGACCGAACGAGGTCCTGATGCGGATACAGCGAGGAAAACCTACTTCGACCTTTTCAGGATAATTTGAGGAAATCCTGACTAGGACCAAATGAGGTCATCCATACGTGAGTCATCCACACCTAATCCCGATCAGGACCGTAACGGGTATTCCTTATTTCGGATGACCTTGTCAGGTCCTCGTCATATGTTGGGTTAACCTGATGACAATTTCCAGTCGGGCATGAGCATTTATGGGCACTCCTCCACTTACGGCAATCCATACTTCCTTTTGGTGAAAATAACTTCGCATCTGGCACATATTACTATAAGCCGTAGTAGGAATTTTGGACGGGAAAATACCAGGACTTGACGGAGCATGCCTGCTTTCCTATCAGGTCCTTATCAGGTTCCTTTACGATTTTCCCTATTTCGCTCGATATTATGGAAATCTCATCCGAGCTCTATTGTACCCCTGCGTTACAACCCTATTTGAATCCTATTGGGGAAAGCAGACAGGGAAAGCTCGACTATTTTCATATTGCATATTCACACGCAGCGACCGCGTTGCTCATTCTGTTTACAACTGTCGAGCTATAAACATGTATCGTTCTTCTAATCATTAAATATATTTTTATTAACGTATCTTCTTCGTGCTTCATTCCGCATTATTAGCTTCCCATTAATCCTAACAATATTTAGTTGAATAGTTGCCATAAAATACTCAATTGATTTGAATAAACTTTCATTGACTCGATTAAATATTCATTCAATCAAACAAATATTTAATATGCTATGAAATATTTCATCAATTGAAACAGTTATTCAATTGAGTCGATGAAAATTTATTCGAATCAATTAAGTATTTTATGGCGACTATTCAACTAAATGTTTTATTGTTCCTGGAAATTTTTTCTCTCAGTGAACGAATTATCACAAATTCAAGAAGAAATGTTTGTAAAAGTTCAAGTTTCCCAAAACTGCTATTATTATGGGGATCTCTGGTGCGAATTTTTCTCAGTGTACCATAAAATGACCGGTTTGGAACCGAAAAATGATAGTCCGTTGGAACAAATTTGCTTCACGCAGAGAAAAATTCTTGCTGAAATAGTGATTTTCAGAAATGTAGGTTGCTGCATTAGCAAAACGTTTGCTGTCACAGCAAACTATTTGCTAACTCATCAGATTTTCTGGCAGTCTGTATATTTACGATCCCGAATTGCTGGATCAGCAAGCACTTGCTAAAAGAGCAAGATTTTTACCGTGATAGCAAAGCTTTTACTAATTCAGCGGGAAGATTTGTCAAATTTTCCCCTGTTAGGGTACTCAAAGGTGACCAAAAAATATAGTCCGTTTTTGGAATTCTTCTGATATCCCCGAGGTAAAAACCCAACAACCTATTACAAAATGACTAAAAAAAATCACCAAATAGAGATTAGTTTAATTTTTATTCATTGTTGCAACCAAACCCCAGTAGAAATTTGGATATGGAAAACATCAGGTCCAGATCAGGCATGCCTGATTTCCGTTCAGGGCCTGACTTGAGTATCTGATAAGGCCCTGGAAAAAAAGGTAACGCAGGGAAAAGACAAGGTCCTGATCAGGAAAACCAAACGTTTTCCAATCAGGATCTGATCAGGGTAGTAATTGAATTCCCAATCAGGACCTGATCCGGGTGGTAGCGGAATTCCCAATCACGACCTCATCTAAGCTATATTCTAACATTCAATTTAAACTCATGGAATTCACTTTTCATAAAATTTTTTGAAACTCCCCCAACAGAAGAAATTCTACTGATGATCCAAATAGACCTCAGTTGAACATTTAAAAAAGACAGGTAAATTTCTAATGAGTCCCATGAAAATTCTGAATAGTTTGATACATTCATCGTTCTGAATTGATCAGGTCCACATGATTGAAATACGGAAGACGCAAGGCCATCCTGATCAGGTTCTGATAGGAATACCATGTCTGAATTACTGAAAGGAAAAATCTGAGTGGGACCTGTTGTTGTAAGGTCCTAAACAGGATGACATATCAGGACCTGATAGGGAAATTCAAAGTTTTCCTTAATTAGGAGTTCCCTATTGCAGCCTCACGAGTAACATGCTTCTAATAGGGAATTACCTGTCAGATTTCTACTAGGGAAGGGTCCCTGGAATTTTTTTGTCATTTTTCGGTGTACCAAGTCCCACTGAAAAGTGTGAATTCACACAATCTTGAAACGCAAATGTTTAACCTTGAAGAGTGGGTTGACATGTCTGCATAAAATGATTGTATCAGCGATTCCGTGTTATTAGATCCGGATAAGCATTGGAAAGAAAAATGAAAACATTATTGTTGATTGATTTCAACATCAGAGAAAAGTATCTGTTCGGAATGCGAACTTTTCTAACACGCATGGTGGAAAATTTCCCATCTCATTCAGAGGATTGAATTTCATAGATAGCAACGTTCCTCGCGAAGTATCGTATAGGAAAGTAACAATTGAGCGAATGTCATCATTAATTGGAAAGTATAATTCCAATAACATACCAATCGCGTCGAAAGTAAATGATATTGAAGCAGTCTCGAATTAACTTCACTCGGGTACAAAAAAAAATGTGTAATACATCGTCGGTATAGACGTGTGGCAGCCTTTCCCTCTACCGTGGATACACCATCACTGACATTGATTACCAATATCCTATCATGTAAATCAACAGCGAAAATGCTGCTATCATTGAAGAGAGTGTCAGCATATGTGTTGATTATTGCTCGTATAAAGAAATATATGAGATTCGCAAAGAATTTCTTCACGTCGCTCATAAAATTTCGTTCGTCGATATATTTTTTCAAATTCAAAATATGTAGGTTAACTATGTGTTATTTTTACGATGTTCAGATGATTTCATAATCATAATTTTCATCAGGAAGACATATTATATGATATTTCACTTTTATTGATGAAATGAGTTATTGAGATTCAGAACGAAGATAGATCGTTATTTATATAACATGAAAACCGATTTTTTTTCTTTTTTAATGCGAAATCAATACCCCATTTGTTGAGGCAAATGCTCAAAAGTTCGAACTCAACCACGCTCTTCTTCTCTCAAGGACAAGAACACTTCTTGTCACTTGTAGATTCAATGGCAAGAATCTTGTTTGAATATTCAAGGATTGAGTTTAAAATATTTCTGAATTCCATCAAGATTTTCAATCACAGTTGAATTGTGAAAAGATTTAATTGAAAATTTCAAGAAAATGATTACTCTGGTTCAGGATGTATTACACCTATTTTTTAAATAATGAAAAACTCACGAAAATCTCCGAAACGATTCTCAATGATCAAACAAATCCTCCTGCAAAATTTCAAATCGATTCAGAGCTTCCTTCGAAAGTTACATCAAAATTAAAATCCATTAATTTATAGATTATAGATTGAAACCATATATAAATGAAGATGAATAAAAAAATATCTTCCTCAATCTTTATGAAAACATTCGGATCAGAGTCATTCGAACTTATCTTCGGTACACGGAAAGACCGGGTCTATTAATATTTAGAAAAATGACTGTCAATTTAGGGAAAACGAGGATCGCTGAAAAATATTCGTAGTGAGTCTACTAAAAATTCGTACTCGGTGTTTTAACAATTGATGGTTTCACTGTGAAAAATACCAATGAAACTATCAACTGTTAATATTTTCACTACGAATTTTCGGTAGACTCACTACGAATGTTTTTCAGCGATTCTCTTTTTCCCTAAATTGACAGTCATTTTTCTAAACGTTGATAAATTCTTTCTAAATATTAATAGACCCGGTCTTTTCGTGTAGTTTTATTGTGCCATGGATCATATTTTGAATCACGGGCCATCAGCGATGTATTATTTTCAAAATCTATGTAATTCATCCTTAGCCATTCTGGTTCCTGAAGTTTGGAAACTGATTCCAAGTGATTATGATGAGATGTGTACGAAAAGAATCAATTATAATTGTAATGCTTTATTTATAAAATTGATCAATTATGTAAATTATGTATGAAAATTAGGTATAAAAAATTATAAGAATTGAGGTGGTTCGAGAAATCTGACATTCTTTTGGTATTCAGCGTATCAAAACCACTTCGAATCAGTTATCAAATCTCAGGAAATGTACTTCCGGTGCATTATCGCTATCGATGAGGTTCGTCGGTTCAACGTGAAAGATGAATAATTGGTGGATGAGTTGGGCAGTGGAGAACCGGTGATTCGATGGACAAGCGACGTCTAGGCGACGGAAAAACACGGAGAAAAAAATATACTACTTTTTCTTATTTTAATTGCTAAACCAGAAACAGGAAGGTTTGTGAAATGGAATTTTACATAAAAATACGTGAGATCGCGAATGAATCACGGAATTTTATTAAACGCTTTATAAAATTCAACGTTCAGCGTTTAAAATTTTAATCCTACTCATTACTTTTTCTACAGTAAGCTTTCCTGTTTCTAGTTTACTAAAAAAAACAACAATTATATTTTCGAGTGACATTTCCCTGGTTAAAAGAACCCATTGATTCTGACCAATTCTCATTGAATTACAATTAAACGTGGACAATGTTCTGACCAAATCTCACCGGTGATTTTTCAATGAGATTTGGTCGGAACTTTCATGTGAATCTCGTTGAATCTGACCAAATTTCACTAAATTACGATTCAACTTGGACAATGTTCTGACCAAATCTCATTGAATTTCATTTGTCAGATTCAATGGATTCTTTTAACCAGGGTTTTCTCCATGAACGTTTGCATGAAAATTAAAACCGAATGATACTGTATTCGAATTATATAAAAAATTCCCCTTTATATACAATTTTCATGCAATCATATGGAAATTTACGGGGGAGATGTTTACTTGACTCACTATACAACACTGTGAAAAAATTACGGTCGTTGTTTATCGGGAAGCAGTTGAACCGATTACCGTAAGCACATATCTCCAAATTTTTGGTAAGCTCATCAAAATTTGACTGGATTTCGGAAATTCCATCGGAAAATTGGTATATTTACCACATTTTTTGGTATAATTACTGAAATCTTGCGAATTTGTCCGAGCTTTTCTTCGGGTTAATTACTGTCTGAGTTACCGAAACCATTTCTCAGTAAATTTACCGATTTGTTCCCACAGTTGAGCTTGCTTGAAATACGAGATATCCTCCAAGATATATAAATTCAGAAATTCAAAGACAGAAAATATTGTGCATCCAAATTTCGAGTGAGTATCCAGATGTTTTTGTGATCCAGGCGCACATGATTCACATTGAACCATACGGCAAAAAAATAATCATAATCAAAATAATAATCTCGATGGGAAAATTTTGAAAATTATGTACAATTTATACAGAATTGAATATAAATTATATATAAACTATATTGGATTATGTGTATAATTTTAGAAATATGTCCACTCGAGAATGAAAATGAAATAATAAAGTGAAATGAATGATAATAATATGGATGGAATAATTTGTGTGGATTCATTCAAACCCTGACAGAACTTCCACGAGTATTCAATGAATTCGATTTTTCTGAGACCTTCAGAAATATTTAAGAAACATCAATAATTCAAATTAAATTTTCATTAATATATCAGTACAAGGGATGGGGCCAAATCAACGAAAAAACAAATCAACGAAATCAGTGTTTGAAAAGAGAGAGTGTGACTCATCTCCCTTTTCAACCAACTTTTCGTTGATTTGACCCCCATCCAGTACAAGATATCTCAACATTTGCTTATTTCCGATGATATTTATTCATACAATTTTACTAAACAAGAGAGAACAGTGTTTCTTCAGCATTAGAGGTGGACTCGAGACTCTTGAGCAGAATTCAAGAATATTAAATATCATTAAATTTTACGATCTTCGAAGACGAACCTGCATATCAAGTCAAGTGTGGGCATGGAATAATTGGAAATAATACGTCTGAGAGGGTAAAATTGATTGCATCCAGAATATGAAACAATTTTTCTCCGCTCAAGACCAAGACAAGACGAAACAAGACCTTTTTCGAGACTGCAACAGTTTGAAATAAACCTTAGAGTTTGAAATCAAAAAATATCTCAAGAACTTTTCTCCCATATCATTCTTTTAATAGTTGTACATTAACGCAACGAATCTTGCATCGGAACTGGTGAAATTAAGTTTTGTTGGTTTTACTCGAGACTCTCGATTCTATCTCTATTTAGCATAGTTACGTTTTCCTGCCAGAATCAAAATACCGGGGATTCGTAATTTCCATTCTTGGATAGCATCGATTCTGTTTCATCAAAAAACGCATCAAAGTGTTCATAGATTTTTGTGAATTATAGTGGAACATTTGATATCCCTTCCAAAAAAGAATTGAACGCAGTATGAATCAAAATGAAGGACTCCACAATGAACGTGCACATGTGAATTTTATGTATTTCATATTTAATGTATAAAGAATTCCTGAATAAGGGAAAGTGAATGAACATTGAATACAAATTCTTCATAAATTCTATGAGATGATTTTTCAATACAAGATTCCGTGTGAGTTGTGTATAATATATGATACATCTTCAAATATAATCGTGGAATTTTCCACCAAAAAATTGTGGAAACAAAATTCCTCCCTGATGGGCGGTGTTTCCCCATGATTCAGCAGTTTTCCTTTATTTTTTGGAGGACTTAATGCTCGAGAAGTAGAATAGTTCCTCAGACGGGAGGAAAAATCCCCTACTTTTGGGGAAAGCACCGCTCTTATTATTTATAGTGTATATATGAAATTTTTTATTTGATACAATTGCCGTAAAAGGATGGAAGAATTCATATTAGAAGATACTTTTTGGAGTCAAGTTGAACTCAATCTAACCTAACTTCAACGTATGCAAAGCCATGGGTGTTGTAATCGAAGTACTTTTTCTTGTCAATTACTTTCATATTTAACGTCATAAATCTCTATTTTACGGAAATGAAAAAAAGTAATTGAGGCTGCTCATCTCTGCTCGAGGAGGATTGTGTGAAATGTAAAAATAAGTATATACGAAATTTAGATTTTCATGAAAGTCCGTTATCAATTCATATGCACTATAACCCGGCGAATTTTTTGCTTCTACTTCTTTTGAATTGAACCAAATTTTGAGTATTTTTTCTGAAAAAAAAATAACGGAGAGAATGATGTAAAAATTTGGAAATTGTCCCCAAACGCCTCTTAATTTTTAAATTTTCAATATTTTTCGCTAGGAGTTGGTTGAATTATTAGAAGTAAGATATAACCCAGACAGCACCACCACTTCACAAAGAATTCTTGAAGAAAACATTTAGAACACCTCAGTTTTGGGGAAAATTCATTTTGAATCCCCAGAATCATCCGAATGAATTCTATGAGACATCAACATGTACACCCATTATGCGACTAAACATGAAAACATATGGAAGGTCAAAAAGAATACCTAGTCCACCCAACAGAACTCATATTGAACGCCATTATGGATACATTATGAACACATAACGTATTCAGTTTTGAATACAAATTACGTTCATAATGATATCAGTTTCAAATACATTTTGCGTGCATAATAAAATCAGTTTTGAATCCATTTTGCGCGCATAATGGTATCAGTTTTGAATGCTCGTTAAATAAAAAAATGCATAAAATAGTCACTTTGATATTTGAAAAGAGCAGACTCAACGGTTTGAAAAACTTTTCTTTAAAAAATAATGTATATCATTTTCAAAGATTAGTTGAAAAAAATTCCAATTAAAAATATGTATACACCATACAATTGAAAAATCATTAGTGTCCCTTTGAAAGAAAATAGAAACTCAAACGAGATTAGGATTGTTAACTAATTTGTCACTTTTACTATTGTATTATCCACAAGTTATTTACAAAATAATTGCAATTCAATGAAGTTCATGATGATACCCAAGCAGCAACAGAATTTCAAAGTATATACGAAGTAAAAAAGTTCGTAGAATGTACGGATGAGATACGAAGAACACATAATAAATGTTCATAGAATGTTCGAATGAGACTGTTTTAAATATACTTAGAACGTATGCGGTACATTCGAAATCTACGATATACATTCAATCGACGTTCAATCAACGTGCTGTCGTATATCCGGTTACATACGTTCGATGAATATGCATAGCACCTATAGAACGGTCTCATTCAAATGTGCATAGAACATATTTCGAATATTCGAAGAACGTTCATAGTATATTCTGGTGCTGCTTGGGTAAGTTGGAATATTTAACGAAAGAAAAATTATTATCATCGTTATAAACGCAATATACTTTTATAACTGTAATTTGTTTTGTGTTGCTTCGTTTGTTCTGTTTTATTTATTGCATTATATGAAAACTTCATATTGTTAATTCAGGTGATGATCGTTTTACAAAAGAAATTACAGTGAGAAATATTTACTTTTTTGTATTGAATTTTATTCAAATATTGATATATTGATACATAACATTGAAGAGTGCATATTCAATTTCAATTTATGATGTACGATTGAAAAAAATGAAGGCTAGAATCAAAATGTCGTAGCTACTATTTCATCAGTTATTCCATCAATGTCAATAATTATAGTATCATTTTATTTATTGCATGTTATTGCAATAAAATCAACTACCACTACACTATGGTATTTCATCATCTATCAGCTTTTATGATTGGATAAATAAAATTAATTTAAAGATTCCAAGCTTTGAATATGAATATTTTCACTCATTTCAAATTTCTGACATTTTAATGAATATCATATGACTTCTGAAAGAATTCAAGTTCTTGCTTTCATTTTGTGTTCATTTGGGCAAACTGAGAATACATCTTGAACTTCCATGGGGATTCACGTTTTGTCGCATAACGGGTGTTCTTTTGGAATACTTCATGTAGTCTTGATGAATGTTTTGCGAGTTCTGATATGCGCTCAATGAGAATTCTTTTTGGAGTCTTTTGGTACTGCATGTATTCTTTCAAATTACATATTGAATTTTCAAAAAAGAGTTCTCAAAGCATTCTTTTTTATGAATTCTCTGTGACTTCAAAAGGGACTGTGGTGCTGTCTGGGAAATAACGTAGAAAATTGTTTCTATTGCTCTTAGATGAAATTTGCGACATTGCAAGTGAAAAATGACAATTCACAACGTACCTCTATAAACAGCAGCTTATATTTCTTCGATGAAAAATATTTGAAAAACTCTTAAAGTGATCCCTACAAACAATGATTAACGGCATTTTAATGGGCCGCTGATGGTCCTGCGATGCCAGTAAAGGGCCGTCATGGGCCCTTTGAAACACCAGCAGTCGTGTTTGCTGGGATTTTTAAAATATGAAGAAGATATGAAATCGCAGTTTACATTAATTTTCAAGAAGAGTGTAAAAAAGAATTTTCTAATGTGGTATCTCCATTAAATGAACCATGTGAGAAACCTTCAATAAACTTGTTCATTATCTATGGCTGTACTTCAGGGGTGATAGCAGACCAGTGGGATTTTTATTGTTTGTTCAACGATGCAGCAGAAGATAGCATTTAGAACAACAATATCTATAAAAGCAAAGAGCATACAAATAAAATATGCAAGAATAAAACTGCGTAGCAATAGTATTGTTTACAATGAAAGTTCATTTATTGATAAGCCATTATTATTGAAATTCAAGATCCTCGGTTGATCGACCCTGGTTAAAACATCTTATTATTTTCAACTAATTCCGATTAATTCTAATGGATATCGATTCGTTTCAAGTGGAATTCTGCATGTCTAATCGGAATGAATGGGATTTTTCGACCAGGGGGTGGGAGTGAAATATTTCAAATGCAGAAAATCCGAAACCTTTGATAGGAAAAAGAAATGAGACGCAGCATTTCTGTTAACCAAGATTACGAGTCTTTCACAGTGTATATCGTTTTTTCTCACCAAGGTATCCCACGTGGATAATCAAATTTTATAGTTCCAGTTATTAGGTGATGTTTGGAAACATTGCACTGAGAAAAATTATCTATTATAAATTATTAGACTCGCTAGTATATTGCGGATATACTTGCATTTTAAGGTTACATACCAAACATTCTCATCAAAAACATCAGACTTTCTATTATAAAATGCCATTATTCTACCATTAACTCCCAGAAAGTCTGGTTACTTTTGAAGAGAATGTTTGGTATATAACTTCGAAATGCAAATATATCCGCAATATACTAACGAGTCTGGTAATTTATGTTAGACAATTTTTCTCCGTGTGATATTCTTTTCATATAAAAAGTATTTAGTTCCTATCAATATTTTATAAAATTCGACAAAAACTAGATGAAAGAACATCGTCCATCCCTAGTAATTCACTTGGAATCATTGATTCTACTTCTAGTTGATAATGAAATTTTCAATGATTATGCATTTTAGTTCCAGTGAATAAAAGAATTATCACTTACTCTGAATACTGGATACTATAGATATTATAAAATGTCGCTGAAGTTTGAATCGTTTATTGAAATGATTTGGTAATCGGATTACGGGATACTCAGCTGTTGGAGACCCAAAATTTGGCAGTACATCCTTGCTACCATGTGTCTTGTAACAAAGGATTAATTTGAAAAGGTAAACACAGTTGATCCATCAGATTTAATGAGTTTGAATTTTGATTTCGTTTTTATAAACGATTCAAACTTCAAGAATATTATTATCAGTGAAATTATCAATTTCAGTACTAACTGTCGGTGAATTTGTTGAATCGAGTACTGGTTAATGGTGGAATTGTTACTTTAAATACCACCTTTTAGTGAGATTCTTCAATTAGAGTGGAGAAATTTCATTTCTTTGCACGTCAATTAAGAAATATTCAAGTGATTTGGATGATTTTGATTTATGTTAATCTATGATAACTGCCACCATTATCACTGACCATCTGCACTACATATTAGGTATAAGTAGGTCAATTGACTTCCTGACCATGTTTTTTTTCTACTTACGTAAGGTAGCAGTAACATTTTTTGAATATTCGGGTACTCAAAAGGAAGATTCGATAGAACGATCAATAGAATACTGCAAAGTGCTCTCAATGAACTCGTTTTTATAGTTATCACTTTCACCCTCTCCCTCTTTCTAGTCATATAAGCAGAATCTAACTGTACGTGGTAACTGGACAGGCATGGACCAGTAGATGCATTTATAAATACGCGATCAGAAAATGAGACCACTGGAGGGTTACCTTGAAGCCGGTTCCTCTGACTGTAAATGTGGATGGAATACAATTCGTGGAGATGTTACGCGAGTAGTTTATGAAAAGTGATACTTCCTGGGATATATAGAGATTAACTGTCTTGTCTATTGTCGTTGTTTTCTGATATTAATCGTGTATTAACGATCGATTGCATACAACGAAAGGAGAAGGAAAGTGATTCGATAAATAGTAATTGAAAAAAGAGGATGACAATGTTTTTGCATCGCATTTAGGAAAATTCATATATCGTGCATGAGAAGTGCAAAAACGTGGTTTTATATCCATGTCCATTGAATGTTATGGCAACATTGTATGGATTAACAGTTTTAAGGGGGTATTCTAGGCTAGAAATTTGAAGAAATCGAATTTTTCTTGCATATTTTTGCAGTTTAGATATTCAAGAATATGCCCTTGAAAGGATTTTTTGAAATTCTCATTATTCCACAGAGGTATAGCCATTTTAGTGACGCGGCATCTAATCTGGTACGACCGGAAAAATAATATCACATATTGTTCCAAAAACCGGTGAGATTTTGTCAAGATCTGACATACTGTCGAACGAACTTCGGAGAATGAGCAGGAATCGCTGATTGACAATATTTAAGTATACCGCACTATTCAATGAGTAAAATTTCCAGAATCTTGACGCAAAATTTCAAACGCGATTTTTTCAAAACTACTTCTTTCGAGCTGGCGTGCTCGAAATTTGGTATGAACATTCTTTATATATATCCCTCTATCGTATGAATCAACAGACATTGAAAAATTTTTAAATTTTACTATTTTTTCAATGTGGGAACAAATTTTTCTTTCTTCAAATGGCTGCCATTTTATCTGAGAACTTTTTGTTCACTTGTCCGAGGTTCATACCATAGCGGCATCTTCACTGACTGAGATCCCATTGGATTTTTTTGTTTCAGATCACCAGAAGGGCTGGAATCACGCGCGCCAGGACAGTCTTTTTTTTCAAACCCCCACTTCACCAACTTATAACTTTGTTAATTTTGAATATTTTTTTTCCAGTAATTTTTTTTTATATTCTCGAAAGATCAATAAACACATGTTGAAATAATGGATACCAAACGTATTCTGTGTTTTATTTGTACAGAGCTCGAAAAAAACGTCTGAAATTCGTTCTTCTAAACTAAAATATCCCCTCGAGTAATGTACAACTTTTTCACAACTAATGAACAACCACAGAAGAATGAAAATGATTCCTCCACGCCCTGGCAAGAGTGATCTCTACGAGAAAATTCATACAAATTCTCATAATTTCTGTAGCAATTGGAACTTGATGAGAAATTATAAGAATTTATGAGATTTCTTCCGTTAGGAAAAATTTATATCGAAGCGTCTGGGTGATTATAAATTTATAAAAAAGATCGTGAAAAGGTTGTGTGTCTAAAAGATATCTTGGAGAAGAATTTGTGTACGCGTAGTTTACACTCTATTCCACATTCTCATTCCTATCCTCCCTTTTTCCCAAATCAACGCCGAGAGAAAACATATACGAGGTGTGTTCAAAAAGTAAGGTGACTTTGTATTTTTAAGAAAAAATATTTATTTATTTATCAATATTTATGTTGTCCCCTTCAAAGTAATCCCCCTCAGATACAATACACTTATGCCAACGGTTTTTCCAATCCTCAAAGCACTTCTCATAAGCACTTTCCGGTATAGCCTTGAGCTCTTCCAGCGATGCAGTCTTTATCTCTTCAATCGTTGCAAATCTCCGTCCTTTCATAGGTCTCTTTAGTTTTGGGAACAAGAAAAAGTCACATGGGGCCAAATCCGGTGAATATGGTGGCTGAGGCATGATTGTGGTGTTGTTTTTGGCCAAAAAATCTCTCACAAGCAAAGATGAGTGAGCAGGGGCATTATCGTGATGCAAAAGCCATGAATCATTTTTCCACAATTCTGGACGTTTTCTTCGTATTGCTTCTCGCAAACGGCGCATAACTTCAAGATAATACTGTTTATTGACCGTACGACCATATGGTAAGAACTCCTGATGCACCACGCCATGGTAATCGAAGAAAACAGTGAGCAAAACTTTGACATTTGATCGAACTTGGCGTGCTTTTTTCGGTCTTGGCTCATCTGGGGTCTTCCATTGGGACGATTGGACTTTGGTTTCGACATCATAACCATATACCCATGATTCGTCACCAGTTATGACCCTTTTGAGTAAATCTGGGTCGTCGTTGACGTCATTCAACAGTTCTTGAGCGATGCTCATGCGACGGTTCTTTTGGTCAAAATTTAGCAATTTCGGAACAAACTTCGCTGACACACGTCTCATGCCCAAAACGTTAGAAAAAATTTCATGGCACGAGCCAAGCGATGAACCAACATCCTCAGCAACTTCTCTGATAGTGATTCGACGATTTTCCTAAACAATTTTCTTCACTGCTTGAACGTTTTCATCAGTTGTTGACGTGCTTGGGCGTCCAGAGCGAGGCTCGTCATTGGCATCTTCCCGGCCATCTTGGAAGAGTTTGTACCACTTGTAAACATTTTTTTTACTCAGAACAGTTTCACCGTATGCTACTGTCAACATTTTAAGTGTTTCGGAGCACTTTATTTTATTTTTTACACAAAATTTGATGCAAATCCTTTGATCCATATTTTTCGATAGCAAGAAATCGCCGAGCACGCAAAACACTTATAACCTTTACGCATCTCACAACCAAAAAAAAAATGCTATACACTTGAAACTTGGTACAGATGTTCGGGAAGAGTGTGCCAACATAACAAAACAAAAAAATCGATAATCGAAAGTACGTTGCCCGCGAAATTTGAAAAGTCACCTTACTTTTTGAACACACCTCGTAGATCACATATTCATTCTCTGCCGTCAAAGTAACTTCATTGTTCACATGATTTGTGAAAAAATCACGAAGTGTGACGTGATAAAATACACTTACCCAAGCAAAGCGAGGCAAACACCCAGAAAAATAGTTTACCCTGGTTAAAGGAACCCATTGATTCTGACCAATTCTCATTGAATTACAATTAAACGTGAACAATGTTCCGACCAAATCTCACCGGTGATTTTCCAATGAGATTTGGTCAGAACTTTCATGTGAATCTCGTTGAATCTAGCCAAATCTGACTAGATTACGATTAAACTTGGACAATGTTCTGGCCAAATCTCATTGAATTTCATTTGTCAGATTCAATGGATTCTTTAGACAATTCATTACATCCAATAAAATTTTACTCGATTTAAGTAAATTTTATTTGAACTGAATAAGAATTTATCGGGATGAAATAAATTTTTTATTTGATTCAACCAAAACTCTTGTATTGAAATAGAAATTTCGTTGATTCAAACCAAATTCAGTCAATCCAAATAAATTCGAATATAAATTTCTCTCGGTGAAGCATGAGATATGAAGCTTGACGCAAGCATTCCCAGCATACAAATTGCTATTCTCATTCATGAATTTTGGGGTAAACATAGGGCACGAGCCGTAAGAAAAGGATATAAATGAATATTCGTACAACTCTAGAGTATAAAATTGCAGTATGGGTTTCCAAATAACCAATTGTTGTACACAGTGAAAAGGAAAACTTACTTCCATCTTGAATATAAGCTTATTTCAAGGAGCAGACAAAACTAGCCCTGTATTTTCTGAAAGAAAGGACCGAAAACAAATGCCGACACAATGGCAAAGACTGAATTTCAGTCAATTTTTCAAGTAAGATGCAGCCACATTCAGCCGGCCTTTTTACAGTATACCTTGGCTCAGAACTGTTTCACCATACTTGACAACTCGAAGAAGGAAACCAAGTGAGAAAGTTTATTTTTATATTTTCTTGTAAATGGCTTGAAGGTGAGGAAATGATTTGAATTAATTCAAACTATGCGGTAACTTTATTCACACTTTGAACTATATCTCAGAATTTCTTCAAATATTCTTCATCGAAGATTCCAAAGTTATATATTATGTAAGCTGCTATTCGTAACAGTCTGACGTCAAATGTCACTTTTTGCGAGCAACTCACATGTCGTAAACTTCAACTAATAGCAACAAATAAAATTTCCTTCGCACAACCCCAAGTAGCACCAAAATATACTATGAACGTTCTTCGAATATTTGAAATATGTTTCATGCACATTCCAATGAGACCGTTCCATATGTGCTATGCATATTCTTTTAACGTATTCAATCGATTATACGATGGTACCTCAATCGATTGAATGAATATCGTACATTTCGAATCTACTACGTACGTTCTAAGTACATTTAAAACAGTCTCATTCGAATATTCTATGAAATTTCATTATATATTTTTCGTATCTTATTCGTACATTCTACGAACGTTTCTATTTCGTATATACGTTGGACTTCTGTTGCTGCTGGGGACGTTTGCACGAGACTTGTGATGAACGATCAAGATCAGCAGTGATTGTATCACAAGTAATGCTGCGAGGGATTGGACGCCTATCTATAGATTATTTCTGTTGCACGGTGGTAACCACGTTATTCGGGCTGACGTGAATACGGCTCGCTTTACAGAGAGAGAATAGCAACATAGGTGTAAAAACTCCGCCGTAAAAAGAAAAAAAGCCGTAACTTAATTTTTTGTCGAAAATGAGATTCATGTATCATTTCATTCAGAAAATTTCACTGCATCGAAAGACACAAAAAAAGTTGAGTTACGGCTTTCTTGTTTTGTATGGCAAAAGTATGCTCGCATGGTAGAGAATTCATGGTTGCGGTGACTCGAAATTTAGTGTAGATGGCCGAAAAAAGTAGACAAAATCGTGTGAATTTAGTTGCGGCAACTATATAAAATGTTAAAAGTCAGAATCAAAGACCTGCTCTGATAACGAGATTTAGATTTTTTTTCAGAGTATGATGTTGAATGTAAAAAAATTAATTGCGATGTAATATCAAGATCTTTGATCGATATTCAATGAACAAAAAAATCATTTCAATCATCGACGGAGTGCCACTTTTTGCACAAATGATCTCATCTGAAAAACTCTAATCAATTTGAAACGCGACTTGGAAATATCTTGAGTTTACAAGGTTTTTTAAAATTCATCATGTGAGTTTCTATGGCTCTTGTATGATTCTTTTTTTGAAAGATGAGGAGGCTGTCCATTATTGAAACTCTTTTATCAAAAACCATTATGAAAATCAGTGGGAATTAGAAAATTTGTTCAAAGAATATAGAGAATATCCGCATGAATTCAAGAATTTCCTCAATACCCGCGTAGAAATTGACCAATGACCCGGTGCCAGCTCGGTATAGGTTGTCAGGGTGTGCGTATTGGCACCCGATGTTGGTTACACCGCGGACTGATGATACCGAATAACCCCCATGCGGTACTGGTCGACAATCGTACTTCTAATAATTCAGCATTAGCAGCCCGTGTGCACTGAGAGAAATAATTACTATCACCAATAACATATTGTGATGTTTCAAGAAAAAATCTGTACTCTTGATACAAAAAAATTTTCTTAGAACTGAGGATGTATTTCTTGAATTGAAGAAATATTCTCTTGATCGAAGGGAATTCCACTTGAGCTTGCAACATATCAGCTGTAGGGAAAAATTGTCCAAAATGATCCCCTTAAGGCATAGTTGAATTTTATGTACCAAGAAAAGTGTTTTTGGATCAACTTGCAATGGTATTGCTTAGTCTAATCTTTCAACTATACTATACATTCCATTCATAAAAAATAGAAAAATACATCAATGCTTTGTTCCATGACAAGATTTCCAAAAGTTTCATAAAGGATCATTTTGGACATAACATACAGGAGAGAGAAATGTCAGGAAATAGAAATAAGATTGCATTTAGGAAAAATAGATGAGGCATATAGGATTATTAAAAGATTTTTCGGACAAATGAAATCTAGAAGCCATAAGATTAGAAACTCTCTAGGACGACAATTGATAAAAACGGAAGAGAAAATAGAACAGTGGATCAATCATTTGGGAGACTTGTATAGAGGAAACGATGATATAGCACTATTAGAGAAGGAGGAGGATGTAGATGAGGAAGAATTGGGAGATTCGATATTGAGATCAGAATTCGACAAGGCTTTGAAAGAATTGAAAAATAATGAAGCGCCAGGCATAGATGGCATAAGTGCGGACCTTATAAAAGCCTCCAGTGAAGGAACTCGCGACGCACTGTTTGAATTGATTAGAGATATGTACGAAAAAGGAGAAGTACCGGAAGATTTCCAAAAGAATAAAATTGTCGCTATCCCGAAAAAACAAGGGGCAGACAAATGCGAGAACTACAGAACGATCAGTTTAACTTCACATGCTTCGAAAATACTGACCAAAATTATATACAGGAGGATGGAAAATAAAATAGACAGTAGATTGGCAGAGGATCAGTTTGGTTTTAGAAAAAATAGGGGAACGCGAGAAGCAATCTTAGCACTCAGGGCAGTAATAGAGAAAAGGATAGCGCTGAAGAAATCTGTGTACATAGGTTTTGTAGATATACAAAAGGCTTTCGATAATGTGGACTGGGAGAAGATGTTTGCGATCCTGAAGAAGGTGGGAATAAATTATAAAGATAGAAGAATAATATACGAATTATATAAGAATCAAAGTGCAATAATAGACATAGAGGGTCAGGAAGGGGAAGCACGAATAAGAAGAGGGGTGAGACAAGGATGCTCATTATCGCCACTGATGTTCAATTTATATATAGAAGAAGCAATGAACGAAGTGAAGGAGGAAATTCAATCGAAATTACAGATTCAGGGAGAAAATATAAGTATGTTGAGATTCGCGGATGACATAGCTATATTGGCCACGAGTGGTACTGAGTTAGAAAATATTCTCAACACCATGAGAACAATATTATTGGAAAACTATTGTATGAATATAAATAAAGACAAAACAAAATTCATGATGTGTACAGCAGCGAAAACAGCTAGAAGAACGAGAATCAAAATAGATACCGAGACAATTGAACAGGTGAAAGAATTCAAATATCTAGGAAGCATAATTACAGAGAACGGCAAAAGCGAAAGAGATATAAGAGCAAGAATAGCACAAGGGAAACAGGCTTTTTATCAAAAGAGACAGTTATTATGCTCAAAAAATATAAGCTTGGAAGTAAGGAAGAAATTCTTGAAAAGTTACGTTTGGAGTACAGCATTATATGGTTGCGAAACTTGGACAATGGGGAAAACTGATCAACGAAGACTTGAAGCTTTTGAAATGTGGTGTTATAGGAGGATGCTCAGAATAAAATGGATAGACAAAGTCAAAAATGAAGAAGTACTCGAGCAGATAAATGAAGAAAGAAATATTTTGAAACACATCGTGAAAAGGAGAAGCAATCTTATAGGACACACATTAAGGCATGAGAGTTTATTGAAAACAATATTGGAAGGGAAAATGAATGGTAAAACTGGTAAAGGTAGACCTAGAGCAAGTTATATGAAGCAAATTGTACAAGACAAGGGATGTAGTAGATATGTAGAAATTAAGCGTTTGGCGGATAATAGACAGGGGTGGAGAGTTTCATCAAACCAGTCGTAAGACTGATTACTTCATGATGATGATACAGGAGGTTACCCTCCTGGTAAGGAGGAGGTAAAATGATCCCCTTGGAATCCCCTCAATGATCCCTTCAATAATGCACAATGGATTATCAGATACAGGTCAAAGTATAGTTGAATGATGTCTCAACCCATACATAAAACAGACTGTACAGGTTGCTTGAAAAGTTTCTGCGCTCGAAATGAAAGAATACTGTTTTTGTTACGAAATATATTTTTTTATTCAATATAATCTCCTAGAAGCTCAATACACTTGTTCCAATGATCTTCCAATAATTTTATCCCATCCTTATAATGGTTTTCCGGAAGCTCTGCAAAATAACCGTCTACGGCTGCTAGGGCCTCTTCATTTGACGAAAAATGCTTTCCACGAAGGAATTGTTTGAGATTTCTGAAGAGATAGTAGTCGCTAGGAGCCAAATCTGGCGAATACGGTGGATGTTCAAGCAATTCGTACTTGAGTTCTTTGAATTGAGCCATCGTCAAAACACTTTTGTGAGCAGGTGCATTATCTTGATGAAGAATGATTTTTTTAAACCAGGTCTTTTCTCACGAGTTTTTTCATCCAGCTGATCCAAAAGGCTGCAGTAATATTCGGAGTTGATTGTTTTACCTTTCTGAAGATAATCAATGAACAAAATCCCTTTTGCATCCCAAAAAACTGATGCCATAACCTTCTTTGCTGATCGTTGTGACTTCACCTGCTTTGGAGCTGAACAACCAGCTTCAGTCCACTGTAAACGTTCTTGTTTCAATTTAGGATCATGGTGGTAGATCCAAGTCTCATCCATGGTTATAAAACGACGCTGGGAGTCGGTTTTATTCTGCTTAAAACGCTCCAAATTACGCTGAGAAATTTGTTTTCGATCCAGTTTTTGTTGAATTGTTAACGTGTGCGGCACTAACTTTCCAAACAGTTTTTTCATACGTAATTCTTCATGTAAAATATGGAGTACTCGTTCGTCTGAGATGCCTATGGCATTAGCAATTTCACGCTTAGTCAAACTTGGATCTTCACTAACCATATTATGTACATGCTCAATGATTTCTGCTGTGGTTGCAGTTTTTGGTCGTCCTTCGCGTGGATCGTCTTCAAGGCTAGTACGACCACGTTTAAATTCACCAGCCCAAAATTCAACGGTGCGTTTTGAAGGTGAGGACTCCTCATACACTTCTAACAATTTTTCATAAATTTCTTTTGCTCTTAAACCCTTCAAAACAAAGAATCTAATGACTGCGCGATATTCAATTTTTTCCATATTAAGAAAAATCAATGACATGTCAACTTCAAATGGCTTGTAAACAAAGAATGAATTGACAGAATGACTTGTAACTTTGCATGTGTTCTCAGGACAGATATACCAACTTGAGAACAAAAAAGTTTTGAGCTAGCAGTGCTATCTCTTGGTGAGCGCAGGAACTTTTCAACCAACCTGTACTGTGGGGTATCCTAGAAAATAGTGAATAACAGTCAAATTTGATCTTACCCCTACATCAAAAGTCGTAATTTTGTATTATATGTTTTAGAATAATATCACGTTGACTTATGATCGCAGAGGTTACAAAATCAGCCTATAGGACATCAGGAAGAACAAGTTTGTGAAAAATTTGAATAGATAGCGTTAGTAGGATCGTCAGAATGACGAGGGATCATTTTACCTCGAGAGATCATTTTGGGCACTTCGTCCCTGATCAAAAATATTCAAGAATATGTTTTCTTGGTATTAGTAATTATTTTTCTCAGTGTGGTTTAATATTTAGCAACATTTCATTTACATTCATATCAACGACGTTCCTACAAAAGGCATTAGTTCCAAAAGCTACGAAATGGATTTGGGAATATATCATTCAAAAGCTATTTTCAAAGGCCTCTGATTGATATATTGGGAGTACAAATTAATTCGGTCCGTTTTTCTACAGTTAAAGATGCGTTTATTTCAGAAGAACATGAATTATCAAATTAATCAAAGTATTGTCCATCGCTGGCTATCACTTTTTCCCATCTTTCGGGTAATTTTCGAAACCCGTTACGGAAAAACGTCTCGTCTTTCGAGGCGATCCAAGTTAGGAGCCAATTTTCCATTTCCTCGAACGAAGTGAACCGGTGACCTGCCAAATCGTGCTGCATCTGTCGGAATAACCAGTAATCGGAAGGAGCAATGTCCAGCGAGTACGACGGGTGCGGTAGAATATCCCACTTCGACGTTTCCAGATAATTTTTCACTACTTTTGCGACATGAGGCCGAGCGGTATCGTGTAAAAGAATAACTTTGTCATGTCTTTCCTTGTATTCCGAACGTTTTTCTCGTAACGCATGACTCAAACGAATCAATTGTAGCCTATACCGATCACCCGTAATAGAATCACCAGGTTTTAGCAACTCATAGTATATAACACCCTTTTGGTCCCACCAGATACACAGCATGATCTTTGAACCAAGAATATTTCTCTTTGGTGTCGATGTTGAAGTCGTTGGCAACGATTGACCGAGCATAGCATAGTATTTTCTTTTCTTGGGGTTATCGTAGGATATCCATTTCTCATCTCCTGGCACAATCTGATGTGAGAATCCCTTTCTTCGTTGTCTTCGAATCAGCTGCTCGCGAGTGAAAAATCGCTGTTCAATGTCTCTAGGCTTTAAGTCATGAGGCACCCAATTGCCTTACTTTTGAATCACGCCCATGGATTGTAATCGTACGGAAACTGCTTGTTGCGTAACTCCTAATGATTCCGCAAGCTCCTGTAGCGTTTGACTCGGATCTTCGTCGAGTAAAGCCTCCAATTCCTCGTTTTCGAATTTTTGTGGTTGTCCTGAGCGAGGCTTGTCTTTGACACTGAAATCGCCATTCTTAAAACGTCGAAACCATTCCCTACATGATTTATCAGTTGGAGCATTGTCACCATAAACTTCCACAAACCTCCCGCAAATGCTGCTTAGTTAACCCATCAAGTCCGGGAAATGCAGGATTTCAACTGTAATTTTAAACGTTGCAAATGATATATAAATCAATCAAAACTCATGGCAAAAATACCTTACCTACTATTTTCGAGGTTGCTCTTTCGGTTGCTGAGGTCAAAATTACCTTCAGATGGTGCTGGAATACCGATATGGTTGATTTAAAATAAAAAGTCGACAAAAAATTGGAGGACATTTGACTTTGTGATTTTTTTACGGGTTGAATATACACTCAAAATTATTCAAAACATTAACCAAGGGTGCACAAAATATCTCAACTTTACGATAGAATTTTTTCCCAGACTTGAAGGAGACCTGACCTCTCTCAGTTTACCATATATTCACCAAAATAACTCGCAATTCTGAGAATCTAGAGCGAATTGACAGAACATATAATTTCATTCGTTCAGTATTCTTCAAGAGAAGTACCCAGAGGTTTTTGAGGTCGCTGAATACGAATCAAACATCAGATTTTCAAAATTCAAAATGACGGATCCAATATGGCGGACGAAAAGTTAGAAAAAGCTTCGAAAATGCATGAAAATTGGTATGCTTAGGTTTTTGAGGTTCCTGATAACGGATCCATTATCAGATTTTCAAAATTCAAGATGACGGACCTAAGATGGTGGATGAAAAGTCAAAAAAAGCCTCGGAGATGGATTGAAATCGATCCACCGAGGTTATTGAGGTCGCTGATTACGAATTCAGCATTAGATTTCCAGAATTCAAGATGGTGGACGAAAATTCGAGAAAACTCTCGAAGATGGATGAAAATCGTCATACTGGGGTTTTTGAGGTCACTGACAACGAATCCAGCATCAGATGTTCAAAATTCAAGATGGCGGACTCAATATGGCATACCGAAATTCATGACATCACTCAAAATCATGCAATAATGTTTATACGTGAAGTTTCCGCAAGAAAATTGGTTGTTTCCGTCCGTTAATTATTCCATACCCTGGTGAAAATAAGGTGTTACACTGTAGTTACAGTGCAATGCGAGGTTCATCCCAATGTACCCGGAGTGGTGTTTCGCGCCGTGGAATGCATCGCAAATGTATTTTGTTACACTTCGTTTTTACCAGGGTGTGCACGTTTCCCAAGTCAAACTACGTAGCAAGTTTATATTCTTGTATGTTCGCCAATAACTCAGTTCTTCATGCGATAAACTTCGTCTTTATTTCCTTCGATTGACTTGATGATAATGTCAAATTCAATTACCCTAATAATATCTGATATTCACTTCTAATATTTTCATCACGTGCCATCAGTCTAATTACACAGCGACCCCACAAAACTCCTCGTATACACATTTTCTCGTGATTTAGAAGCATTTTATGAATTTCAATATGCCATATTAAATCCGCCATCTTGGATTTTGGAAATCTGATGCTGGATTTGTTGTCAGTGACCTCAAGAACCCCAGTATACGAATTTTCATCCATCTTCGAGAGTTTTCTCGAATTTTCGTCCCCCATCTGGGGTCCGCTATCTTGAATTTCGGAAATCTGATGCTGGATTTGTAATCAGAGACCTGAAAAACCTCAGCATACCGATTCTGATTCATTTTCAAGGCTTTTCTTAACTTTTCGTCCGCCATATTGGATCCACCATTTTGAATTTTGAGAATCTGATGCCCGATTCGTTGTCAGTGACCTCAAAAACCCCAGTATGCCGATTTTCATCCATCTTCTCTCAAGAGTTTTCTCGAATCTTTGTCCACCATCTTGGGTCCGCCATCTTGAATTCTGGAAATCTAATGCTGAATTCGTAATCAGGGACCTCAATAACCTCGGTGGATCGATTTCAATCCATCTCCGAGGCTTTTTTTGACTTTTCATCCACCATCTTAGGTCCGTCATCTTGAATTTTGAAAATCTGATAATGGATCCGTTATCAGGAACCTCAAAAACCTAAGCATACCGATTTTCATCCATTTTCGAAGCTTTTTCTAACTTTTCGTCCGCCATATTGGATCCGTCATTTTGAATTTTGAAAATCTGATGTTTGATTCGTATTCAGCGACCTCGAAAACCTCCGGGTACTTCTCTTGAAGAATACTGAACGAATGAAAGTATATGTTCTGTGAATTTTCTCTAGATTCTCAGAATTGCGAGTTATTTTGGTGAATATATGGTAAACTGAGAGAGGTTAGGTCTCCTTCAAGTCTGGGAAAAAATTCTATCGTAAAGTTGAGATATTTTGTGCACCCTTGGTTGATGTTTTGAATAATTTTGAGTGCATTTTCAACCCGTGAAAAAATCACAAAGTCAAATGTCCTCCAATTTTTTGTCGACTTTTTATTTTAAATCGGCCATATCGATATTCCAGCGCCATCTGAAGGTAATTTTGACCTCAGCAACCGAAAGAGCAACCTCGAAAATAGTAGGTAGGGTATTTTTGCCATGAGTTTTCAATGATTTATATATCATTTGTAACGTTTAAAATTATAGTTGAAATCCTGCATTTCCCGGACTTGATGGGTTAAAACGAAATTTGACATACCTCAGTGAGTAAGAAATCGGGATTCTAGAAGGAACTCGGAGTGATATCAACTGAATATTATTCACAGTTGTCTAACCTCTCTGAAATTCATTAAAATCGGTTGTGACTATGAAACATTCATGAGAGCAAGAGTCATCTTTTCAAACCGACACCGAACTAATTTGTACTCCCAATACACAACTAGAGTTTTTTAACACGTATTCAATGAGTCTTAATTATACCGGATAGCATCGGGAAGTTTTCTAAACATTCACAAAACGTACTTGCTTACACAGAGCCCTAACAGCACATCCACCGACTTCCACGTCGCATCCCCGTGGACTCCACGTGGATAAATGCTGGACATGGATAAAACGTAGATGAACGGAGATTCCACGCGGAGGCAACGTAGAGGAAACGTAGAAATGTCCGGTGTTGTACGGAAGAATGTTCAAATGAGATCCCAGGACCTTTTAAGAACCTCGCATGTACGTCCCAGTGACATACAAATGTTCCGTAATGTTCTATTCATCTTCACTATACGCGGCGTCTTAGGGACGTGTTCAATGAAGATGCCAATGACGTTCTGCGATGCTGCACTGCTTGTAAAGGTCAGTTTCCATGAAAGTACGTTCGGGAAACATAATAAGAACGTGCTGTGTCAGATGAAAGAAACGTACCGGGAGCGTATTCGGGTGCACTGAAAATGAAAGTTTCCTAAACATATCAAAACCTATTTCCCGAAGACCAAGATGCGCAGAACTTAGGTTATGTTGCTAAAACGTCCAAAAGACTTCCGATGTTATCTGGATATATGAGAAAAAATGTTTTGCTACCAAAACATTCGTATACCGAAGCTTTGAAGGCGTTTCTTCTCGAAACCCTTTATCTGCACGATATCTCGGAAACCATCCTTAGCGGATCTGCGTGAACCGACAAGCGACCCAAAATTTCATTTATTTTAATTACATTTTGGTGAAAAATCTTGATTTTGGTAACCTGTTGGTCGCTTAGGACATTTTTTTTAACAAAAATTGACCAAAATCCAACAAAAATGCAACCAATCTCAATTTGGTGATTTTTCGATTATTTTGTGGTGAATTTCTGGGGTTTACCTCAAAAATACAACACCAAAAAGATTCCAAAAACGGACCACATTTTTCGGTGACCTTTTGGTGGCAGATTTGTTCAAAGCAACCGTTAGTTTTCGGTCACAAATAGGGGAAATTTTTGGAATTGAATCGGTAATAGATTTGTATGGGGAATATCCAATTCAATTCTAGAATGTATGAATTTTATTCATCAATGTGTTCCAGTTGAATCATTTCAACATTTGAATTCATTCGAAATAATAGGAATATTTACATATCTGAATATTCAGTTGGTTTTTATGATGGATATCTAATTCAATTTTGAAATTTCTTCTATTTCATTGAAAAAATTGGTCTTCATCGGAATCTTCGGTAATCTCAATCTATTGGAATTCATGGGAAAATTGATTGAATTTGAGATTCTGTAGGTTTCTATAAGAAATATCCAATTCACTTCTACAATGTATGGACGCTATAGATCAATTGGTCGAACAATTCCAATTTATCGGAAATAATAGAAAAATTCCCAGATCCTAATATTCCATAAGTTGCTATGGGGAATATGCAATTCAACTTTAGAATTTTTGTATTCCATCGGACAATCGATTTTTATCGAAATTTCCTGTAATCTCGATCTACTGGAACTAATATGAAAGTTGATAAAATTGAGGATTCATCAGGTTTCTATGGGGAATATCAAATTCGATTTTAGAATATGTAGATTTTATTGGTCATTCGATAGGATTCACTGAAGAGGAATAGAAGGCGATTCTAATTCAATCGGATTGGATAGGAGTAATTGAAATACCTGAACTGCCCAATAAAGATTAATGAGAATAAATTAAAATCAGTCATCCGTGGAGTTGAATCCTGAATTCGCCCGTATATAAATATCTGTCGATTCGATTGGAAGTAATGGCATGTGTTATATTCTATCAGTTTTTGTAAGAAATATATGATGTAATTGGAGAAGGTTTTTTCTTTTATTAACCAATCGGGGTGGTACAGCTTGTAGACTCGAATATTGAATAAATGTGTATGACAAATACGCAATTCGATTTTAGAATGTATGCATTTTATGAATCACTTAATTTTGATTAGATTGTTTTGAAATTCAAATCTACTGGGAATAATAGGAGAGTTCTTAAATCTAAATTTCCAGTCCATTTGTGTATGAAATATTCAATTCAAATTGAGAATTTCTATATTTGGTCAATTGGTTCCTATTGAGATGTTTCATGATGTCCATTTACAGAGACGAATAGAAATAAAGTGTGTAGATTTGAAATTTGATGGTTTGTATAGAAAATACCTGATGCACTTTCAGAACAGATTTTTCTTTATCGGATTCAATCAGATTTTTTAATCAGGGATAGATTCAGACTCCAGGATTTATTTAATTGTTTTTTTTTAGAATAGTTTCAATGTAAAAAGAAAGTCTCAAATTCAGATTGTGTGATGACTGAATCTAAGACGCAGCCAAAGGAAGCCTATTTCGAATATGGAGTAAGCACAAAAAACACTTGCTAACACCATGTAAACGGCCGAATTTTAGTGAATTTACAAATTGGGATGCGCCAAATTTAAGTGACTCTTTTCACAGTGCTGAAAAACAAACAGAAGTGGAAAAAATCCTCCGTAGAAATTCCAATGTTTGATATCTTGTCAATTTTATATTTTTCATAAATGTCATAGATTCAGCCATGAATTAAAAATTAATGCCATAAATTAAAGACTTCAGCAAATATTATATGATTGATAGAAAATTTTGTTTGGATCATTTCAAATGGTTTTTGAAACTGCTACGATCGAGTTTCGCTGATAGAGTACGCTGGCGTTTCAAAGGGCCAGTAACGGCTCCCCTCACCGTCATCGCTGGACCATCAGCGGTCCATTGAAACGCCAGGAAAGAAGATGGTCCAAATCTCGACTGAAGTCTAAAATTCAACTAGCAGGATGTAACATATTGCAAGGCACCACCGCCATACGGAAAAAATAGGAAACAGCGCTCTATAAAATTTTCTAAGTCCCTATAAAATTCAGAATTATTCTGAAAATCTCCGAAAATATTCAAAGTATTTGTGAAAAATTCTCGAAATTGGAATTTCCACCAGGATAGGATTTATTTTTCAGGTTGTATAAATAACACTGGTCAACACGCAAATTTGAATAATCCAAATGATGATGTTTTTCTATCAATTAGTGGGTCCTGAATTCAAATATGCAGCTGGAATTCAGCTATCATGTCAAGTTTAGTTATCGTATTTTTATATAATTCACGTAATTTTATATATAAATCGCAGTATTCCTATTCAATTTCTATATATAATTAGAGCTGGGTTCGAGACGAGAATGAGACAATACTACTACTATCGAGATCGAGTTTCGTGTAAGAGTCTCGTGATATCAAGAACAATTTTCTCGTTCCGTGATGCTTCTGTTTCAAATTAGGACCAATTAGTGGTGAAACTTTTTTGAAGTCAGTAATTCACTCATTGGAGCAATATTCCCCAAGAGAACACAAACCTTCAGGAACGTTCTTGAACGTTTAGTGAACATTTCTAAACCCATAATCCCAAATTCCCAAAAGTTGGAAATCTCGGCTTCCTAAAATTATTGTGTGCAGCGCTCCTACAAATTGACGTGTCTGTTCTCCCACTTTGGGTGGACAGATTCCCCAAAATAGGAAAACAACAGGTGCAACAGCTGATTACCCAGCGCTTGGGGTCACTGTTTTCCTACCTTGGGGAGTCTGTTCACCCGAATTGAAAAAACAGACACGTCAATTTGTGGGAACGATGCACACGGTAATTTTGGGAAGCTGAGACTTGCAATTCTTTCCCAGTGAGTGGAAAGGAAAATGACACAAGTACTGAAGTTTCCACTACCTGAACATCGGGAACACCCTCTGCCGAGAATCACCATTCCTCCACCGATTCAGGTGATCTATGGATTTTCCTCCTGAATTCTACATTGAGGCGACGTACCTCGTTGATTGCGATGCTGTATGGAGAGGAATGAAATTAAATCGAATTAAGTGGGACTGGAATTTCAATTCTGCCTTGATCATCATAACAACAAATATTCATAAGATAGAATGAATCATAGGATACAATGTATTTTTTTTGCTTTCCTTTATTATTATAATAATATGTACAATCATCATTACAAAGCCTTATCGATAATTGAATTTGTTCTCAGTCAATGGTTCAACAATAATCTCGAATAAACATAACCCATAAACAACGGACTTCCATTAAAATTTCAACACAATACGATATACTTTCACAAATTATAACCATCGCAAGCATTGAGAATTCAATGGTCATCGATGGTCAATTGGCATTTGTTTTGCATCGAATCTATATTCTAAAATTGGTATTTAGACCGGATTCGATGTAAACGTATCTCTCTAATAAACTTACAAGTATCTTTTGAACTTTCTCTTCTTACAAATTGTAATCCCATCAGAAACATTAAGGATTCCAATGCGTAAGACTGTGACTTTCCTCAAAATTCCATTCAAAATCCAATTATTCGTTCTGAAATCGATTTACAGTGAAATCATCCTCAAACTTGTCTCAAAAAGGAGCTTTTGATTCATCACATTGAGTTTATGCAAAAGTTTCTGACAGGATATTATACATATACGCGATATACTCTATACAGATTAACTATCTAGATCCAATTTCAATACGATTTTTATTTCGAAATTGTCGAAAATAATTCAATCTTTGTGCGTGGTATATCAACCGCAACGATATCACGCAACCGAACACGATATCTTCTTGGATTCGCAAAGTCAATCGAACACTCTTTGGAAGAATTATCATCCCACTTTGGGATTAGATCTTTGGAATATTTGGTAATCGGATTTCTTTTGGAGATAATTCTTGAGGGGCTCATCGTAGAACTGCTGTTGCTGTCGTTGTTTCTCCGTTTCGAAATATTGCTCGATTTCGCTTTTACTGCGATAATAATTTGGTTGTGAACTAGGAATAGTCCCGCTCGGTAACTGTTTATTTTTCATCATCAATCCAAAGAGGTTGTGCATCCGAGGATGATTGATGTTATTATAATTTTTTGTATAATCGTTGAGAATTTTATCCATCTGTTCGTTACTTTCGGGAACTGAGGTGGTGAATGTTGGATATATATCGAAAGACAGCTGTCGAAAGTCTTCTTGACTAGTGCTACGAGGGAATTCGGGATCGCTGCTTCGATCGAAATTATAACGCGTACGCGAACCGTCGTATCGTATGCCGAGATTTATATTACTCGCCGAAGTATCCAATTTCACATCCCTCAAACTGTTCGATCTTGGATGCTGTTTTCGGGAATCGTGATGACCGTGGTGTCGCGGGGGTATCAGACCTGGAGGTCTTTTCTTACCGGGCGATGGCAATGGTTTATCCGAGTATGGAATTTTCGAGAAATACGAGTTGGGTTTGGGAGGGGTTAGATAGTCGTTTAATTTATTCGAATTTCTCCCATCGCTGGGGCTGTTGTACGTGGTTCGAGTACCGCCGTGGATGATATGGATGGGTTCCGATGGATGAGCTTTGATCAATTGCTCGAGGGTGGACAACAAGGGATTGGGTTTCTTTTTCTCGCTATTTGGATCGGCTGTTTGTATCTTGGTCTCGCTGTGATGGGCCTCTAAAATATCTTTTCCTGCCTTTGTATCCGTCAATGATGCTTTCAATCTCTGCAACTCGTTTCTCAGTTTGATCAAATCGCTCGATTCCGAAGAGCTTTGATTGTTCCTCGAGTGTTTCCCATCGTTGTTCCATTTTTGGGAGGCATAAATCGTTCTCAATGATTCCTTGAACATCTCTTCGGCGTATTTTTCCAAATCGGAAGACAGTTTTGGTTTGTTGATCAATTCGCTTTGGGCATTCGGCGAAGGTTTGAAAAAGTTGCCTCCGGGTAACAAGGGTACCAAATTCAAGTTTCTCTGGAAAGGATCTTCGTTGAAATTGTTCAATTTACTATTCAAAATAGCTTGGCTTTTGATGATATCCAAATTTGGAACAAATTCTATAGGATTGAAGGGTGGTCGATCTTGATGATATGAAGCTGATTTGACTACGTTCAAGGGCGTGACATGATTGTTCGCTCTCGTACCAATTTCTGTCAAAGAATCCACGTAATTTTGAAGACTCACAGTTTCTGGAGTGGGAGTCGAAGCTGCGGCAATCGTGTTAGCTGTGGTGATGAAACTAGGTGACGCGGTTGTAGCGAGTATTGGAATTGGAGTTGTCAAAACAGCTCCTTGGTAAGAATTTATCAACCCGTAAGAATTCAAAATATAAGGATCGATGGGACTGGGTTTGATATTTGGATTCACAATTTCTACATTCTTCGTCCCAAGTACTGGTAATTGAGGGTTTATTTGACTCGCAACGAATCCAGTTGGTATCACGTTAATCGTGTTCAGATTGTTGTTACTCGTGCTCCCGATGCTGTCGATGGTTTGATACATCAAGCTAGGCAATTTGTTGTCTCTAGTAAAATGATTTCTTTGTAATTGTAATTGATATTGCGGGATAGTTTCCGATCCCTGTGAACTTTGTTGAGCAGAAACGAATGGTTGAGTTTGTAAATTGATGGCAGCGTATTCAGGTCTAGCCTGTAACACTCCTGGCATTTGGGAATGCGATCTAAGAATTTGGACGTTGTTATCGTTGTTTTGTTGATTGTTATCTTGACTTTGTTTATTATTGTTGTTGTTTTGATTGTATTGCGCTACAGTCATACTAGCCGACGTTACGTACTGTCCACCCGAATCGGTTAAACTCTTCTTGCTTGCGGCATTATTTTTATTATGCTGAGTCCCACTGGATGTGGTAGTTCCCTGAGAGGTCGAAGAACCTACGTTTTGAAATAATTGGGAATTGTCGTTATTTATGAAATTCTGTCCTTGCATTCCATGTGGGTTCACTTGTATATTATACTGTGGATTCGTTTGAAGCGGTGTTCCCAAAAATTGTGAGAAAGTTTGAATGGTGGGTTGTGGAACGATCAATCGTTGCATGTTCGATTGTGGAATTTGATTCACAGTTATCTGTGGTACGCTTGGAGTTGAACTGGGTACAGCGGTGTACGTCACACGTGGCGTGATTTTAGCTTGAATCGGAGTATTTTTAGCCGTCGAAACCAAGTTAGGAGAAATCGTGTAAAGAGGAGTTATCGTGCTTGCGAGATATTGTGGTGATCTTAGAGATTGTGGAAATTTATTCTGTAAAGATGTTGCTGGTGTTACTAAAAACGCTGACATGGGGTTTTGATTGGATTGCTGACCTATTATGATATCGGAAGTGGGAGTAGCTACGGCAAAATTCGAAAAATGTTGCGCCCCTGTGGTATGACTTTGGAAATTGTGTAACGAGGATTGTGGACTCAGTATCGACTGAGGAGTCGCGAGCAAAGGATTCACGGTATTAACCGAACCGATTGGAGCTGCTGTGACTACATTTTGAAATACAGCATTGGACACGTCAAAATCTTGGCTATTGCCTAAAGCGTTAGCATGATCGAATCTCGTGAATGGTACGAGATCGACTTTTACAGGGAAAAGAACTTTTGGTTTTTCCATTTGATCGATTTCTACTCCACTCGAATGTGAGATCTCAATATTAGGGGACAGTTGACTCCACGAATTGCTACCTTTCGATTCCTGACCAAAATTATGATTCTTTATCGAAGGATAGTTGTTGCTGTTGTTGTTGTTGTTGTTGTTGTCGTCATTATCTCCTTCCGAACTGTTGTCTTCGGAATTTCTAACGTCATCGTCGTTGTCTCTCCAGCTGTTGGATTTCGTTCTATGACGACTAGGTTTCAATCGCGCGGAATTGTGTCGTTTCTTCTGATCATCCTCGTCCGTGATCGAACCCCGATGTTCTTTTGGTAATCTCCTTGAACTGTCAAAACTATATGGACGTTTTCTGCTCTTATGAATTCGTCGTGGTTTTTCTGTATATTCTGTGTAATCTCCGCTGTAATCCGATATATCTTTCGAATCACCCGATTTGTCGTAACTACGTCTGGCATCTTCTCTCTCGGCAGGGGTTTCGTAATTATTCGAAGTAGGAACGGAAGTTCTCATGACTCTTTGCGATCCACTGTTAGCCGATGTTCCCTCGAAATTGTATTCAACTTTATACTTCCCAGAATCTAGTACAACCACAGGTTTCATGAATCCTGACTGTTCTTGTTGCTGTTGTGATTGTTGCTGTTGTTGTTGTTGCTGCTGCTGTTGTATTCTAACAGTGGATGTTGGCGAACTGTTCTCATAAATCTTTGAATTTCTAGCCTCGTTATCTTGATAATTTGTTTTCGGCAAAGAAAATGAAGCAACATTTTGTTTCTCCGCGTTTCTCACGTAACTAGCAGGATAATTATCAAATTGTTCTTGTTTCTGATTATAATTGTGATTTTGAGCAGTGTCTGAGGAATGCGCGGTCTTCTTTGGTTCTCTCCCGTTAGTGGAAAAATATCGATTGCTATTGTTACCACTTTGTTTCTCTATTTTTTTATTACGCTCTCTTTTCCTCGATCTCGAAGAACTTCCCGATTGTTCGTCATCGTTGTGATTCAAATTCGTTTGCACATTTTCATAAAATTCCTGGTAATTGGCGACCTCCGGGGTGTTATTAGTCACTTTGAGTAACTCAAATTCATTTTGTCCCTCTTGAGAATCGAAAGATCTGCGATTCATCCCAGGTTGTTGTAAATTCAAAAGAATCCTCGCTTCGGGAGAATAAACTGCATCGTTTTCCGATTCCATCCCGCTTCTCTTACTCTCAACCACCCGTATGGTGAAGTTGTGTCGCTGTTCGTTGTTCGTGGCATGGCTGATTACATCGGAAGATAACGTGGACGAAGAAATGGGTGGCGAGAGTGAGGACGAAGAAGGAAGAGGAGATGTCAAAATTGGTACAAAACCATTGGAATTCACATATTCTATCCTAGGGCTCGAAGAAGATGTTTCCGATGTTGATTGATTTTGCGGATTCTTCGGATCTATTTGTGGATCCTGGGCGTTCCGTACCACGTTATCCGAAGCGATGGCAATTTGGTCGAAAACTCCAGGATTTTGTAGTTCCGCATCTTGACTCCTCCCAAAATAAGAGCAGCTCAATAATAGGATTAGAACCTGCATCAGAAAATCAAATCATCCACGTTATATTGATATGATACGAAAATTTGTGACAATGTTCCGGGATAGAATGGAATGGATTGAGGATATAAGAAAAGTGGAAAACGATCTTTCGAACTAATAGTGTTGAAGCTTGAGATGAAAATATTGGAAAACTATGTGCGTGCAGTAACGAGGAACATGCAATACGGAAAGGAGATGTTAATTCTTTGAAAAAAGATTTGGTGAAAGAAAACTCGCTTAGATTTGATGAGAGAGCAATTTATTGAAAGTCAAGGGGCTGACCTAGAAATGAAAAGCAAACTAGAAAAAGTAAAAGGTTTATGGATATATGCGTGTTATACAAATAAGTGCTGAATGTGCAGGGAAGCAAATCTTTTATGAACTTTCTCGAATGCTTGTAAATCATTGTGAGTTCATTTCACGTATTCGAATGAAATAAATACATGATAGTTCGTTTATACAAGATATCGGAATTTCTATAATAAGGATTAACTTTTCATTCTACAAATCTCGAAGGAGGTGAAAGAAATCGTGATCACAGAGTATAGGGTTTGAACCCATAATAGAGCATGTTCGTTTGCATTGTCAAGATGTTTTTGATAACACACGATTACTATCGTTGAATACAATGAGACCGAGACATGAATCATCAGTTTTGAAAACTAACGCTTTCGATTACTGATTAATTGCAGGGTTCAAAACATCTCTGTTTCAATCTTGTTAATTATCGCAAACAGTAAGAATGAAAACATTCACAAGGGCGTGAAAATTTTTGAAACAGCTGAGAAAGCGAATCATGATTCGATTCTCGTCTTATAATTAGGCATCTGTTTTTGAGGGAATTCAATTCAAGTGTAATTCAGTGGAGAATCTTCATCGTGGACTCAATAAGACTTCAATATTATTGAAATGTTTTGAACCTTCCTCCTCCTTTCAACCTACTCGTTCTTGTTTGTATAGATCTTGATGTAGATTCCGAGAAGAACAATGTCCCTCAAAGGTTTTTTGAACGTTCAAATGTCCATATGGTTATGCAAAGTTGTTGATCTCTGCACGGAGAAAAAATGGTTCGCTACTATAGCGCCTACAAAGAAATTTGTTGTCCTTGCAAAAATATTCACTACAGCAGCTAAGACGTTAATTCTCTTAACAAATTTGCTTATGTCAGCAAAAAAATGTAGTTGTGTCAATCATTTTTCTTGCTCTTACAGCTAATTTTTTTTGCAGGCTCTATAGTAACAGACCTGCTTGTTATGCCAGCAATACTTTTCTTTCCGTGTGTTTTCGTAATGAGAATCGGAATTATGAGTGTATGATATGCACTACTCTACACACGTGAAGAATGCTGTTAAGCTAAGATCATGAACTTATGCAAAACAGGTATTGCGTAACACACCATAACATAGAAAAAGAGAGATTACGCTCGCTACTTTGACCTCATTTGCTTCTCACAATGTCACATGCAATAGTCGCTTACGTGAGTTTCTGGTCTTACAGCATTGCTTCGATAAACGAAAACACAGCATTGTTGTTGGACCATAACGATTAATACTATAGCGTGTCGTATGTGCAACAGTATAGATACGGCTGTTAGCTCACACACTTCGATTCACGGAATCACTGTTTTGAAACTATTAACATCAATCCAAGTGCACTTCCTCTTATGCGATGGTATGAATTATATGCAAACAATCATACGAGTCAGGAAAAAATCATTTCAGTTTATCATTCACAGCAGAATGATGAAACATTATCATAATAACTTGGTAGGAAATGTTTTATTGGTGCGTGTTTCCAAAATGAAGCGTTAAAGCGCAACGTCTTCATCTAAGCGTAATTCAGGAGGGAATTGGGACATTTTCATGCTTCACTTGTTTTGATACCCGTCCCCTTTACTTTTGGATGTTCACCTTTTAAATGAACCTGAAAAAGATGTTCCAGGAAAATGCATAAGATGATTGAGCAATCATCTTATGTTCATAGAATAGGCTTTTAATCTTTAAGAATATTTCCTCAGTAGAAATGTTCTAGAACAACCTTACCAAGCCTTGTAAATAATTCGAGCATTCATAAATTACCCAGCAAATCTGACTGTAAGCGTTTTGAAGGGCCAGTAATTGCTCTTCATTGCCATTGCGGGGCCATCGAAATGCCATTATTCGTTGTTTGAAGGGTAGGATGTCCAACCGAGATATAGCATGTATATTTGTTGTGAGCTTATCAAGATTTTCTGCTAAATTGCTCTTGCCTTGCAATGAAAGCTTGTTGACGAAAGTTTATTGCAATCTTCATGTCAAAGGTTTTGTAGGCCTATTTGCTAAATGTCATCCAATGTTATTGATTTTGATCAAACACGTCACATTTCATAGAATGAATTTGTTCCTATTCCGAATCATCTAAATTTTCAGTCTGTGCGATTTGATGATATGAAAAAATGAGGGAAGTACCTTTTCCACTTTTAACTTAGAATTTATTCGAATTGAACAACATTTTTCGGGTAAATCATCTAAACACTCCTGAATAATCCATTAGAAGTGACGGGCGAGAATTCTTTATGTTGATCACATGGATACAGAATTCAGCTCCCACATAGCACTCTTTGTCTGAAAGATATTTTCAGGAGAGATCAAGAATATTGCAACAAATCTCCTTTATTGAAACTGCTAGACAAATCCGGATGAATCCTAGCAGTTCCTAGGACAAAAACTGAGCAGAACCAGGCAGATCCGAATAGGTTCCTGCCTGGTTCTGTCGGTTTTGTCTCAGGAACTGCTAGAATCTGCTTGGCATTTTCAGCAGTCTTATGTAACACGAAAAGATATCTTTCAGAAGTTTTCCCTGGGGGAAAAATCACAGAAATCTTCAGTGAAGAGTTTTTCAGAGAATTTCAGAAGTGTTCAAGATTTTTTCAAGAGTTTTAGTGATTTTTCGGAAAATTCAGAGTTTTTCAGAGATACTCATAGATATTTAAAGAAATTTTCAGTGAAAAAATATGCCCGATAAGCAAGAATTTTTCAGATTTTTCCAAAGATTGTTAGAATTTTTCACAGTTTCAAAGAATTTTCATAGGTTCTCAGAGGTTTTTAGTGTAATTTAGAAGAATTTTCAGAAGAATTTTTCTTATTAGATTCTGCAAGGTATCTCTCAGAAGCCTCAACAAGATTTCTGGAAACGTTCTTGAAGATATCTTCTAGAAGTAAGAGTACTTTACTACTCCTAAAAGATACTTTTTCGTGTCGCATAAGATTTCTTGTGCTATTCTTAATCATTTTTGAAGATATCTTTTACGCAGAGAGTGCTATATGGGTTACGTTTAGAAAATATCTCCACGAATAACTCTTAGAAATCTTCAAAATGGTTCCTCAAAATTTAAGCTTTTACTCACCGGTGGAAAATATGCTTCTAACTAATTTTTTCTAGTTTATATATGATTATATATAAATCATATATGAGCTCTATTGAATTAGATACAAATTATATATGATTTTGAAAATCTTTTCATGTGGTGTGAATTTTTGCCAGAAAAAATGTGCCCGCTGAAGGGCTAAGTGACTGAAAGTCTCATTGGAAGGAAAAGATAGGTCCCTTTCGACGACTTGGAAAATTCATTTTTATTCTTTTGGAGAAACGCCAAGGCGTGTTTGGTAAAAGAAATTTCCCTGCAAATCCCTGAAAATTCCTTGAAATCTCACTGGAAAACTTTGAATCTCACTGAAAAACTCTGAAAAAATCTGAAAAAACTTTAAAGAATTTGAAAAACTAAAAAATTCCATGAAATTTTTCTGTACCTTGAGTGACTTTTGCTCATTGGGTACTGTTTTCCACAGAAAATTTGTCCGAATATCTATGAACATCTTTAAAAAAAACTCTAAATTCGTCTGAAAAACACTGAAACTCTCTAAAAAAAACGATGAACACCTCTGGAATCTTTTGAAAACTTCTTCACTGAAAATCTCTGGAAATTTTGAAAGTTTTCAGTGAAATTTTTCTAACAGGGGTTATGATCGAAATAAGGTAGTTTTTCTCAAAGAATAACACGGAAAAACAGATGATGTTGGATTTACAACATTTCGTTCGATCACCATAGAAACCCCTAATATTTCTATGGTGATCGAACGAAACATTGTAAATCCAACATCATCTTTTTTTCCGTGAAGGGAACCTTCTCTCACGGTTGAGTTGAATTCTCACTTCTTCAGATTTAGAAAGTAACAAAAATTTGAGAAATGTAAATGATGTACATATGCATGGAAAAAAATGACCATGTAAAAATTACATGAGAAATGAGGTAACGATTACAGTGTGAATCTTATGTAAAATTCACTACACAGTTCTTTCCAATTTGCATTGTTATCATAGTTACATCACAGCAACACTACTCCTATTTACTTCAGTAACAATGTAAATATAAGATTGGTTCAAATGTAAATTTTACTCCAATTGCATTTATGTGAGCAGTTGTGTGAAATTACCAACAACCAATGTAGAATTTACATGGGATTTTTTTCCGTGTGTATAAAAGCGTTAATCAAGACATAAATCTATCTAAAAAATATCGCAAAATACGAAATATTTATTAGATTGATACAGTATTCAATATCAATTATTCACTAAAATCTTAAGAGTGAGATTTTACTCCTCAGTTAGCCAAAAGTAAGCCATGACGGATTTAGGAATGTCCTAGCGAAAATAAACTGTCAAAGTGCAATACGAGGTTTATCTGAATGTATACAAAGCGTTATTTCCCGTTCTGAATTGCTTCGCAAAGGTGAATAGAATGAAATTCATGCCGCAAATTTACACGTCGATTGAAGAGGAATAGAGCATTCCTAAATCCACCATCAAAAGTGAGCCCGCCTATTTTTCGAGTGAAATTTTCACTCATTCTGAGTGGAAGTCTAAGGTTTGAGTTAAAAATTCTACACGGATTTCAATTCTGTAATGAATTCTTTACGATGAAAGAGTAAAGAAGATAGCACTTGAACCGGATGAGCTCTCTTCTGAGATTTAATAGAGTGGAACCATCGATCTCCGACTCTTCCAGATTTAAACAGTAAATATAAACCAAGAAATATCAACAGTTCTACAAATGTTTTCTGAATTGAAAGTTTATACAGATGACTATAGATGAATATTGTTTTTAACATTTGAGAACAACGTCGAAAACTAGGTCGAAAACGTGCAACCATTTCCATGGTATTATTTCTCATTGAAAACTTTTTTATGTACCTTCAACCGAGTGAATTTGGGAACTTATTATTGAAGTCCTATGGCGCAAAAAAATTATATCGTTGATTTCACATTCTTGATTCAGTGTCTGACTATAAGAAAAAGAATTTTTTTCTGATTTCTTTATACTGACATTTTTTTTACGAATACACTGAGAGAAGAGTTTACTCATACCAAATGAATATATTTATTTGGCGTCTGTTCAAAAATATTCATCAATTATGAATAAATATGGTAATTGTCAATAAATATCATAGTTGGCATACATACGATTGATTTTATGTGACATTCAGAACAAACAAATCGTTCATTTAGTCCATTTATTTCATGAGAATGATTTTATTTTTCCCTCAAGTAATAAACGATTCCTAATTTACAAATGGACGGTTTGATAAGTACAAGATTTTCATTAGATAAATACTAGTGAACTAAGAATATGAAGAAAAGAATGGTTGATTGACTCAAATTTCAAATTAAATTTCAACACAATAATTCAGTTTCCCAATGTGTATACGATTCTTTCCTCTCAAACACAGATTTGTTGATAATTAAGAAATTTTATTTGACATGAACACCTTGAATTTGATTCGACTCTCGATCTACATTGCAGCAGAATATATAGTTCTGTATATATGCATAATCATGGAACATTGAAAATTTTCTTGCGTTTTAAGAAATCCTTTTTATCCGGAAAGAATATGAGAGACAGTCTTGTAGGCTGAATTTTCCTACAAAATTATTAAAATATTTCACCGTAATTTTTCACTCAGTTTGTTCAACTTTATAATCACTGTTAGAAAATTTCTTGAATTTAATATAAGAATTCTTATGAAATTTCATAAGTGCATTTCAAAATCAATAATATTCTGGGATTTACAACTTTTTTAATGAAATTCCACTTTTTCTTAAATTTTTTGAGATAGAATTCTGTTACATGTATGATGTCATGACGTCAGCATATATGATATCTAAAACCGCATCGTATTTCTCAATCGGTTTCTTCAATCGTGATGTAGTCAAGGTGGTTGAAGCGTTAGGTCGTAATAGGTTAGGTTTGTAGGAAAGCAGGTTCGATTCCCCGTTAGGTCCCAAAACTTTGTGCACTCTAGAGGAATGTCGAGAACATAAAATTCACGAAGCGTGAAGAAATTTGGTGATAAATCAAATTTCCAATCTGAATTTTTTTTATATTTTGGCAAAAATTCGTAACAGTTATTGAATTTAATACACAATTTTTATCATAAAATACATTGTTAAATCTAATAATAATATTCTGTGATAAAATTTTATAATAATTATCAATCAATTTAAGACATATTTTTCTAACAGTGATAATATTCTCCCGCATAATTCATCATTTCATTTGATTAATTCCAGAGTGTTATTCCAATTTTGTTTGATTTGACTTATTCCCACGAATATTCTAAGCAAATTATGCGACAATTTTCTCAACCTCATATCACATTCAGGCAATCTAATAATGCTATGATGTACATTCCCAAGTTTTAGAATTATAAAACAGGAATTTCGCACAAAAACACGGTTTGTTAACAGTTAACAAATATGGATTTGATACAAAAAATAATCTCAAATATGACGCTGGATGATAACAACTCAATATTTATTCCCCCATAAGCAAATATAGGATTTGTTAACTAATAACAAATCTTGTTCACTATAAATAAATACTTTTCTCAGTGTATAAATGAATGACCGTGGAGAACTATTGCACCTTTTTGTCTGCATAATAACTACCCCGAAAATGATTCAATTCACAAAAATGACAAAGAATTTTGAAAAGGAATGTAGGAGTCATAGTCTGTCGGGGGGATTTTTTCTTTTATACAAAAATAAAGAAATTCCAGTATTTCCAACTTTAATACGCAATTAAAAAATAAAAAAACTGGTGTTCAATGATTCGTAAAAAATTGTCCAACCAAAAATTTCAAAAAACCTCTCGACAAACTATCAAATTATCAAGATTCTGAAACGAAGATAGTATCGCAAAAAAGTTTACTATCGTGTTTAAAGTTTCTAAACCAAAAAAAAAATTTGGTGGTGGCAACAGACTTTTTGTTCGAACACAAAATTTTCGTTGAAATGTGATCAACAATATCCTTTGTTTAAAACAACAAAAGTTTTGTTCAGGTCACAAAAGTTTGTTTATCATAACAAAATATTTTATTGGTACACTGAGAGAAGAGTTTATTTGTGACAAGGGAGGCTCATTTCTTAATGGTTAACACATCTTATTTGATGGAAATAAATTTGAATTACTTTTTTCTCACTGTAGTGACAAAACTGTATGATTGATGACGTTTCCTGAAAATTTGCTCCAGTTTAGGAGGTACAACGTGAACTCAGGCCTGGATCAAGGGGTGGCTAGGGGGGGCTGCAGCCCCGGGCCTCACTCACCAAGGGGCCTCATCTTTGAACATTCGCGAATTTCGTTTTCAAGCTTTTTATAACATTTTTATGGTAAACAAGATTTTATCGCATCAACTAAGGTTCTTGATCGTTGAATCGGAGACATTGAACGATTTCAATTCGAATCACTTTGAACTCCAAATAACTGTCGTTATCAACAACAGTAAAGGTGGTTGTAGTATACAAACGATCAGAGTCCTCCAATATTTTTGCCTTGTGAACAGAAATAGGAGGTTGCGCAAATCTTGGAAAATCATCAATCCAACTTATTTATCCTCCACTAGTGATATGAACCAATCCCAAAATCTAATTTCTGCTTCCCGACAATTTTTTGTCTCCAAAATGAAAATTGTTAACACCAAAATGTTTCTCGAAGCTCAGAGAAAAATTTTGGTTTCGCGTCTGTCTGTCGCTTAGGTGATCAACAAACTGCGAACGCGCATATCTCCCGTTCCACTTATACAATTTCGATAAAATTTATACCACAGTCGTAAGGTAGAGCGATAGTGGTCCCATATAAGTCAGCTTGATTCATTCAGAAGAACTGGATGGGCTAGGAGAAATATGGCAAAAAATGAACATTTTCGCGAACGTGCATATCTCCTGTTCTGTTCATCCGATTCCAGTGAAACTTATACCAGGTTCTAGTTATGATCCAATAATGGTCCCATATGAGTTCCATTTGGATCGGTTCAAAACTGTGAAAAATTTTTTTTGCCATCCGCATTATTTGACAATATGTTGGAAGCATGCCTTCCCTATGTCCGTATCATCCGAATGCCATGAAACTTTGAGCATAGTTAATTCATGAAATGTTGATTATGAGACATAAGTTTCAGGCAAATCATTATTGACGAAAGAAAAGGGTGAGCACTAAGTTTCGAAACAAAATTTGAAAATTTCGTAAACACCGCTATCATGTGGATATCGTTCGTTCTCATCATCCGTTCATCATGAATTTTCACCACAGTTTCAGGCAGTATCGATAGTGGTCCCATATAAGTTTTACCCTGATCTCTACAGAAAATCGGGAGAGGGGAAAGGAACATTTTACAAAAAATTGTGATTTTGCGACGAAAAATGTCTTCGGTTCCTGTTACCCGATTGTAATGAAATTTATACTACTGTTCAGTTATGGTCCCATATAAGTTTCAGAAATGTGAAAAACAAGAATTTTTAGCAATCTGCATTTTCCAAACCCTTGTAATTAGTTCGAATTTAGTTTCATTTACACATTTACTTATTGCACAGAAAGATGTTCTTATCATTTCTAGAGTTTTCATATTTTGGGAATATGTTCATGATTTTAGTATTTAAGAAAAAATAAGAACTGTTAATTTTCGTAAGAAAAAAGAACTATTAATTTTTCTGTCAATTTCGTTGTTTAATCGAATAAATACAATCTTTTGAACAAATGAATCCGTGTCAATTACATATTAATTCCTAGTAAAAAGAAAACCTTCAAATCTTATTATAAAACAAACAAGTGATAGGAAATAATTGGAAATGGGTGTGCTTTTGTTCATGCCCCCATTATTTTCTATTATTCCTCATTATTTCTTGCCGCTGTTTTGTTTTGTAATAGGATTTTGAGGGTTTTTCACCAGGGATTTTGAGTATTATTTTGTGACAGCTGAAAATCCTGTAAGAATGCAAAAAAGTTTCATTACCCCCGTTTCGAGGGGGCCTCCAATAGTCTCTCAGCCCCAGGTCTCAAAATCCTCTAATCCGGGCCTGAATGGGTGACATGGTTTCCAATATTATTCGGACGTAAATATAAGGAAATTATGTTTTACACTTTGAAAAGTTTGAGTTGTTGTTTCAGGCACCTTTCTAGTCTGTTATCTACCAAAGACACCATGATCCCAACTTCATAGTGAGCCATCGTTCCTACGCTGTAAGGATCCTCAAGTGAATGTGCTAGCGGTTATCAAATTTGTCAGGGCTATTTTACTGTATTGACCTACATAGCACACAATGTCTCAGTAATATTCTCAGAATATCACAAATATCTCACTCGAAACATTCTATGTTAAATATTTCTACGAGATAGATATTGCAGATAGAATATTTCATCAAAAATATTTTGAGAAACTTGTAATTGAAATATCGCACATAAGATGTTCTACAATGTTCTGGGAATCTATGATGAGGGATATTTCATGTTTGTCGCAAATGAAATATTCTCAGAATATTTCAGTGGCAATATTTTATATGGCAGTAAGAATTTTTATTCATCAGACCCGGTACATACACGGAAAACAATGACGTGTGGATTTTGCATTGGTTGTTGTTATTTTGACATAACTGCTGAAGTGCATGCAATTGGAGTAAAATTCACATTGGGACCAATGTTACGTGTACATTACTACTGAAGTAAACAGCAGGCGTGTTGCCATGGTAACCATGATAACAATGTAAATCCAACAGGACTCCGGAATAAATTCTACATGAAATCCACACCGTAATTATAACTTCACTTTTCATGTAATTCTTACGTGATCATTTTTTTCCGTGTACTTGTTAGTAAAATTTACAAGTCAAAGGCGAAAGAAACCTCTCTCCCACGGCCTATTCAATTTCAGTTTCAGAGGATTCTGAATTGATCGGTCTATATCCCACGGAAACGCATTTATCAGAAACACATCATTATGATGTCGAAGAGTGGCACTTTAAGGACATTGAAGTCATCTCAGTGATTAGCTGAGGTGATAGAGGCTTTGTCTACGACTCGGAGAACTAGGGTTCGATCCTCACTGAGGGAATTTTTCCTAATAATCGACTTCCAATGTGTATTTCTCTCACAAAGCCATCCAAATCGTATTCTATACAACATTTGTAGAGGAATTCACTCCAAAAAGATTTTTTTTTTCACCAAAATCAGTATTTTGTACCATTTTTACTGCACGTCATCATGAGATGTTTTCCTGTATAAAATATCCCTGAGATGATCTCAGGAATATTTCAGAATGTCTCCAGAATGTCACAAATATTGTGACATGAGACATTCTGGAGACATTCTGACAACATTCTTGAGATGTTCGCCAGAATATTGCATATTTCAAATATAATATTCTGGCAATGTCATTGAGACATTTTGTGCTATGTGGGGAGTACAGTAACTTCACAATTTTATCATAAATTTAACATTCTCTGTTTAGCGATTTTGTAATCTTCCTTAAACTTTGTCATCAGTTTATAATATTGACATTCTCAGACGCGATAATAATTGAACCCATGCCGAAAACAGCAAATTTACCAGCACTGTTAAAATCAATAATATCCATCGAATTGCGTTTCTAACAACAAATTTATAAATTTGACGCGTAGAATTGCAGTGCTGCGAATATGCAGAGTGATGAAAATGATGACAATTTTCATACGATGATCACCATTTCGAATACCATTTTTAGAGTGTGCTCGTAATGAATTTATATAGCTTCTAGCATTTTTACGTTCCAAAACGTGAAATCGATGTTCCAAAACTGGGTCTCATTATTATCGCTCCTGGAACTAACAATTTTACGCAGGATTCTTCACAGTGTACCAATATTAGGAGCATGCGCTGAGAAATTTTCAGCTTTTATAAAATGACGAAGGTCTGGCGATCACGGGCTCTTAGTCTATAAAGATTCAAGACTTCTTGGAGTTATCGAAAAATTCAACACTATATTCTGATTGAAACAAACTCGTCCAATTAGCGCATATTCTTACGAAGCCTAAATATTTGCGGAGAAATTCTGTTCAATAGGATTGTTTTTATGAAGAATCAATGGAAATAATGAATAAAGTACAGTAATACTATATTATTACAAAAGCATCCACGTCTTATTTCATTCATGAAACACAAAGAATCCAGCAATAAAAATGTTAATTTAACAGAGGATACAGACGAAACTCTAATTCTGCACTATAATAACGGTTAAGTGAGAAAGCTTATACCTATACCTTAACGAGCATTCCATAAATTATTACATTACAAAAACTACGAAGGAAAGTACAATAAAGAAAAAGAGAGTCGATGTATCAAATGTTCCCGACGTTTTAAGAAGGAATCAACGTACATGAGGAGTACATGAACATAATTGAGTCTCGAGAAATGAAAACAGTGCGTGCACATGTGTGCGTAATGAAAATGGAATAAACCCTGCTCGCTTACTACGCATGAGTAAAGAAAAATAGAAACGCATCGGCAGAATTATCTTGTTTCTTTTTTAGCATCAGGTAAACGATTCGAACAGTCAAGTGAATATTTCATGTAATCGGATATTCATACGGTAGATAATTACGGATGTGAGGAATCAAGTGTAAGAAAATCGAGCATGTTTGTGGAAAAGAGATACGTCAAGAGCGACTGACTGCTGCTATCCGCTAGAAGACGTCTAGCACGTGACTAGATGATCAGTCTTGCAGTACACGTACACGTACACGTAGTACTACACAACTGGTGCATGAATGAGATGGTTTTCCCTTCAACACGAATTGAGTGTTTGTTACTTTATCTCACGCTTTGTATCATACATGTTTTTTTCTCAAATAAAACTGAGATGTTAATTATTTTCGAAAAACGTATGCTCCAATTGTTTGTTTTATTCCCCGGGAAAGAAAGATTAGATCTACTGAGATGTAGGTAGATCTCTTGAGATATATGTAGATCTTTTGAGAAATTAGGTTGGTAAGGAAGTCTTGCAACACACAAAAAAAGTTAAAAAAAGTTCTTATTATTTTCATAATATAATATTATTGAGTGATGTACGCTCCCTCTGCATCTACAACTCGTGCCCACCACTGTGGTCAACTTTGCACGCCCTCCGTCCAAAATTGTTTTGGTCGTGAGTTAGAAAAGTCGTTCAGCGCATTTTCGAGATCGGCGAGATCATCAAATTCCTCATCCTGTGAAAAATTTTTCAATGGCCGAAGAAGATGGTAGTCGGTAGGAGTCAAGTCTGATGAATACGGTGGATGTGGTAAAACTTCCCAACCCAGTTGCGAAATACAGTCTTGTGTCATCTTAGCTACGTGGGGTCGAGCGTTGTCATGGAGAAGTCGAATTTGGACACGTCTACGACTTTTTAGTTTGATAATTTCAGCCAGTTTTTGCAGTTGCCTAGTGTAAGTCTCCGCCGATATCCTGGTTTTAGCTGGTAGCAATTCGTAATAGAGCAAGCCCTCGGAGTCCCACCAACAACAGAGTAATACTCTCTGTACTCTGCGGGGCAGTTTAGGGGTTGGCTCTGGTTTTTCTCCTTCCGGTAGCCACTGTCGCTTGCGTGTGTGGTTAATATAAAGCACCCAACTTTCATCTCCAGTGACGATTTCTCGAAGAAAATCCTTTCTGTTCGGACGATGCAGGAGTGAAAGACATGTAGACACCCGTGACACTTTGTTTGATTCGCTGAGATCGTGTGGTATCCAAGACGACACAACTTTTCTATATCCCATCTCTTGTAAATGTTGGAGAATCGTGAGGTGGCCACAACCGAGTTTGTTGGCTAATTCTCGTGACGACGTGTTAGGCTTTGCCTTTATAAGTGCACGCATTTTTACATCGTCAACAGCTGATTTCCCGCCGGACCTGGGTTTGTCTTCAAAAGATGTATCGCCTAAACGGAAACGTTCATACCAACGAGATACAGTTGAATGATGAACAACGTCTGACTTGAACGTGTTGCAAATACTAGCGGCTGCAGCTCTTGCAGAATGCCTTCGTAAAAATTCGTAATAAGCGATTGCTCGAAGTGCACTTTGTTCCATTTTTGCTAGTACTGACTGCGCGGAACAACTGACTGGTTTATAAACACTGCGGTATGGAAGGTTCTAGACTAATCTCGCATAGACGACTCTCGAATGTTCCCGAACTTTGTTATTAGAAAAAATAGATTGATTGAAAAAAAAAGTATCGCAAGATTTCCTTACCAACCTAATATATGTAGATCTTTTCAGATCTCAATTTTGGCAGAAGAAAGCTCTAAGGAGATCCACAGAGATCTCCACAAATCTTTTTTAATTTTCCTATATTTTTTTGGATTCCTTGCAAAATTGGAATCTTTGGGAGTGAGTGGATGTCAGAAAACTCCAAAGATTGTTGCCCAAGTTGAGATGTTCAGATGTCACTAGATATGAACAGATTTGTAGAGATTTTTGCCAAAATCTAGATCTGATGAGATCTACTTGGATCTCTTTTTGTCTCCCCAGCCAACAAAATCAAGGCAGCGCTTCTGGCAGTGGTGCTACCATTCACTTATCCAGTTAAAAATCTTCTGTACATATATGGCTTCATTTATGTATGGAAATAGGAGCGAGTTGGTAGTATTTTTACTAGGAGCACTACTTGGTAGCGCTTCCTGACAATACTGGTAGCGCTGAGGTAGTGCTACGTTATAAATTGAATCATATATATGTTATGGTAGCATGCAGTCTCACGGTAATGGAAAAGCTACTACGTTGCTACCACTAGCACTGCTAGTAGCGGGAACGTGAATTTGGGAACACTTTGCTGGCTGGGTCGGGTCGCTGTATTGTGAGTTACGTTGGGAGATCGTGAGTCCAAACAATATTTCCTCATCTGAAATCTAAGTGTAGAGTTGCTACGTGAATTACATGGAAATCCCTAGTAAAAAATGAATTATATAAGAACATACATAAAGCATATAGAAACCATAAATGATCATATATGACCATATATCATTCATACGCAATCCATATTGAATCCGTATATGATCATATATGGCCCATACAGAATCCATATATGACCTTTCGATGCAAGACTTTCCCATACATGTGAAACAATCCTGTCACATATGAAATATCTTTCGTATATGGATTTTATATGGATTATATATGAGTCATATATGATCATATATGGATCACATATGGATTACATATGGATTGTATATGATTCTATACATTTTCATATATGAATCATATATGAATTTTATATGTATTATGTATGGATTTATGTATGGGTCATATATGTTCGTTTTTTACCAGGGATTATATCATATGATAAATCAAAAAGTAGTTTCATAGAAGTGGTTCATAGAATGTAGCTGAATAATTTCATATGCACCTGATAAAATCACTCTTCTTCACGATTGCAAATAATTTCATATGGATCTTCTTAATGTATACAATTTTCATACAATCACGTCCTTGGTAAAAATGATTCATATATGGTCCATACCTAAACCCTACTTAATTCGTATATAAACTTTGTAAAAATCATATAAATCATATATAATTCATATATGGCATGTATATTACCATATAAAATTCATATAAGCAGACTGAAAGCGCCATATTTGGAATGTGCATGGTCATATATGCCACATATATGATTCATTTTTACAGGGGTAGACATCGATAAGTTGTTGTCTTGTTGATCACCTGTCTTTTGAATCACTTAAATCTTTGATGAAATTTTCTGGACATTCAATAAACCCTAGCTAAGAATTGTGTTAATAAGGTATGTTTGTGGAACAGACGACACGGAAAGTATGACTGTGCCAAAATAATCCATTTGAAAATCACTGATCCAGAATTTTCAAGTTCGTGCAAAGAAAAAACATTTTTGCACTAAAAAATTTTTGAAGTTTTCTATAGTTTTGTTCCTCATCTGTCGTCCTCAGACGGAAAAATTCTTTATAATAATTGTATTCGAATTTCTATCAGAGTTTCATTCTACGCCAACATTATGGAATTTCCATATAATTTATGTTGTTGAAGTTTGAATCGTTCATAGAAGTGAAACGAAAATTTCTCGCATCCACTCCTTGGAACTGGAAAGACCGTTCCAAAAATACACTGCAATATTCCTGTTCTCTGACAGCTGGATATTGTGTTATTCGAGTACTGATTCGTTTCAAAAAACGATCCAAACTTCAGGAACATTGAAATTTTTACTCAATCATTTTGAGGTACATGAACTTCCGATGGAATCTCTGCAGAAATTTCATGAAAGTTTTATGTACAATGGAGCCCACACTGGGCCAGCATGGGCCCCATCTTGCCAATATGGGACCAAAGGGGATACACACTGGGGTAGAACCAAATCCTAATAGAAATCCCATTACACTTCTATCGAATATTTCTGCCTCGATTGTTTCACATACTGTGGAGCCCATCATTTCCCACGTCACTCGAATTTGATTTTTCTTCTCTAATTAGTCTTCTAAATCGCATCACAAACTATTATCACTAATAATAGGTTCTGGAATATGATTCCGGTAAAAATCATAAATGTACGAATCTCGATGAATCGAATCTTCTGTTAAAAAAGAACTGTTCAGTTTCTATCGAATGGGATACAATTTTGATTGAAACTTTATGAATATTTAATACGAAAATTTCGATTCGTCCTAGATTGGAACAACATTGGCAGAAATTACGTCTAGTGATGCTGATTCTTGAATAAAATCAATTCCTATTCATACAAACAGTATTCATTTTTCAAAATTTGTATAAAATGTCGATGAAAATTTGATATATTCTGTATAAGAGAAAGAATCGATTTCTTTACGTCCAATTCTCCAGAGGATATTTTTAACCTCTTTCGTATACACTGGGTGGTAATCGTCAATGAGTGAATTTGATGGGCCTGATTGGAAAACTTTCAAAAATTATATATAATTTATATCGAATTATTATATATAAGTCTGAAAAATTTTCCTAGTGATGACGTGAGACGAGACGAGACGAGATTAAGCTATTTCTCATCTCATCTCGATTTTGTAGTACGTTGTCCCGTCTTTCTTGACTCATCTCAACATTTTCGACACCTAGTCTCGTCTCATCTTGTCTCGACATTTCCAAATTTCGTTTTGCGATATTGCCAAAATATCATTCAATATTATTCAATATTCTTTTCCATCCCTTCAAACTCAATTTTTGTTTCTCGTGAAATCATTCTCGTCTCGTCTCGTAAATTTCTCGGGTAGGGTCTTGTCTCGGTTTTCTCGTCTCTCGCGGTATCGCTCAATTTTCCCCTCAGGTTGTGGTTAATAAAGTGTGAGGATATGGACAGAATACGAATTCTAGTGGCTAAAATTCTTCAACAACATCAACAATCATAACATGAATTCCTAAAAAAATAATTTCAATGAGTTTGAAATAATTTTTATAAAATTGCGAAAACCATTTATATGCGAAGAGTCAAGTCACAGGGTTTTCAGCGTATCCTTTTGAGTTCCATCCTGCTCGATTGTTACATGGTGTATGCGTCTTTCTATCCGCGGTCTTCTGTACTTTTAATGGAAATATTTTCAAAATTATATATACACAAAAAAAAAAAATCAGCGACTACGGGCCGGCTAAATATTTGGTTACCTGCTTTTGAATGAATAAACGAAACAATTCTATGGATCATCAACAATGTTATTGTTGCATAAAAATTATTTTGGCGGAGGAACTAAATTATATGGATGAATTTTTTTTAGGTGCTGTATTCGTATTATTTTCACATGTTAACAAAATATTTAGCCGGCTCCTTATTTATCAATAGAATTTGGTTGTACCATCCAAGTACTTCTCTGAGTGTAATGTATTGATAATTGATAAATAATTTTAAATAAGATATATGTAATTTTGAAAATGTTTCCTCCCGCGTATAAACTCATTCTGTGAAACACCACCACCGATAGGGGATGTTACGTACGTTCTCTCCCTCTCGCTGATTCTTATTTTAACCTTTAGCGGACGGGACTGGTCCCAAAAGGGACCACCTTTGGAAACAACCTTTTTCATGTTTTTCAGGAGTTTTTTGATGTTCTGAATAAGGATAGAATGATAGAAGAATTTTCGAGGCTTCCCGTCCTTCGAAGGTTAACAATTTTCTGGATTTTAACCTCTTTTAATATGACAACGAAGCCTCTGCTCATCAAATTTATTCTCAGCACAATCTAACTAATATATACTATTACATATTTTCTACTATCATGTTCATTCTGGCTACACTGTAAAAAATGATCGGATTTTTCCTGCATACACACGGAAAGAAATGATATAGTTAGGATAACTAAAAACAATTGGCTATTGACGGGTTTGTTGTGAGAACTATTTGTTTAGGCGAGAAAACTTTTATATGGTCAATACATCTCGATAGATTTGGTTATGTCGTTGATATAATATGGTAAGACTTGTTCGGTTATGATAACCAAATGGATGGTTATAGTAACCAAATTAATTTCGTCATCTCAATGTGGATTCATTTATGAGATCTCCAGCTGTTTTTGTAAATTTGATTAGAAATAAAGAAAACATTCCGTAGGAAAAATTTCCTAGACGTTTTCTTAGACTTTTTCCGGGATGAAATCTACACGGAGAAAAATGCAGTTCGAAAATACAGTAATCTTTAATAGAAAATTGGAGAATATTTCTTAAAATCTGTGAATATTTGTTAAGATCTGAGAGTATTTCTCGAGTTCGTGTGTGAGTTACATACCTAATTAAATTATAGTGTAGTTCTGATTGCAATCATTGGAATATTCTAATTCGATTTTGAATATTTCTAAACCAACATTATCACCTTACATGAAAAAAGTAAAGCTGAAATATACTTCTTTGTTAATTAAAAATTTGTATTTATGGATATGATTTATGGAAAATGTGAAAGGAAACCTGTCTTTGTGTTTTTATACCCTGAGTCCTTTTGAGGAACCTGAATGAATTTGATTTGTAATTGCACATAGAAAATCAACGTGTTCATAATTATTCCAAAGCAATATCCTCGATACAAACGTTTCATTGGCTCAACTGTTTGTCCCGTTTGTGGTTTCGGATTCAACCTAATTTAAACTTCATTTGACACATTTTGTTGAACGTAATAATTATACGAAAACGATTCAAGTCTCGATGTTGGAGTTTAAAGAATTATTTTTCACCAGAAACTATGCATCACGAAGTGTAATATTCAATGAAACGAAATCATCACTTGAGATTCTGATTTTTTTGCGCGACATATATTATATTATGCACAGCAATCATATGCGGTAGTATAGGCGCGTGGTTAGGGTGTTAGGCTCTAGATAGGTAGAATTAGGTAGGTGTAGGCAGATTCGAATCTCGGTTTCGACACGATCAATTTGATCAACACTTCACGATTGTGTCTTTGATCACTGTAAAGTTTCTATCATCAGCCGAAATTACGTTAAAAAATTTTTTTTATTTCAACGTGAAAAAATACTTTCACTTCATTTTTTTTTCTGATTCATTATTCACCAACATTTATATATGGAAAAAAGCGAAACATTGAGGTCTTGCTGCGGAATCTCCTCACCACTCGTTTAGTCGCCATAACCAAATGCTCGAGGGTGAATGAATGCCTCTAAAAGCGTTTGGTTTCCATAACCAACTGGAAGTTGTACCTTAAACTAAGTGAGCGTATACTATTTCATTTGGTTCCCACAACGAAGCATTTGGCTGAGCCAAATATAGCCCAACGTTTTTGATTGTAGAAACCAAATTCCAGTATACCATAACCATACATTTTCCAATCATTGAATGAGAAATCAATTTCCGATATATGTGGATGAAATTTCCCATAAGTATGACTGAAAATTCCAAACTTCACGGGGTTTATACCACCACTTCCTCAGTAAATTTTCAGACATGTGCGGAAAATTCTAAACGCTTGTATATGTTAATTACTTTTACTTTACATAAATTCGTAGGAATTTTCCCATTTAAATTTTTTACAGTGTATTGTTAAGTTTCTGCCATCATGGTTATCTGACTATACAAATGTTTTTGTTATTTTCACTATTCCGTTGTTGCCTTTTCAAGGTCTTGCCTCCAGACATGATAGACCAATCAATCAATCAAATCGCTGTGTCACCTTAAACACCTCAGACAGCACAACAGTTCAGAATTGGTTCGTTATGCATTCCTTTAGGATGATGAGAATTGATAAAAGATTCTGCAAGAATACATGAGAGAATTTTTCGCTCTCTGCAACTTAATTTTATTCAGAAATGGAGCTCAATAGGTTACAGTACATTAATCAATAATTACTGAAAAATTCATTGAGAAGGTCGAGTAATTTTGCAAACATTCATTTCCAAGTCTCGTATGAAGAGTAGGAGAGTTCAACCAGGATGAAGCCATTGTATTTTCTGTAATTGGGAAAATAATCCAAAAGGAATATAAAAATTCTTCAGATTTGTGCAATTGTAATTACGATAGAAAATAGAAACAGTGGGTAGCATAACATCACTTGCGATGTGCTTTAGAACGGAAAATTGAATGCAACTTTTTGTGAGATCTCATTCCTGTGAACTCTCAATTTTCATATTAATGACTCCAGATCATCAACAAATACATGATAAAATGTTTTATAAATCTGAAACGGTGGAATCTAATTGATTGTAGGGGAAACTATACCACTGTAAATTATTGTTTACACACTACAGAATCAGTGAAATATCACTAATTATATAAGTAAGGAGTATTTTAGATGCAAAAAAGATCTTTCAGATATAACCAAGTGCTTGATTACTGGAGGCAGAATTGATAATTTTTCACTGATTCAATTTTACAGAATAGTGGAAAATGACTGAAAACAATTGGGAAAGTTGTTTTTCTTTGAATATACCACACGGCTGTTGAAGAGTAATGGGAATGTGAATCATTATCGCGTCGAGAAGAAAGTAAGTTCTCTCGATTTCTCACATGAATATTCTGCAAATTTAAGAAAAAATAAAAATAAGCGCCGGATACATCAAAACAACATTGAATTCAAAAGATTTATATACAAGTTTATGTGAATTTCTGTGTTGGAAAATAATTGCATTCAGTTTGGGAATATGCTTTTTTGGTTCAGGAATCTTGACATCGCTTAAGTGAAAAAAATTATTCAAAATAAATTGGTTACCCAACGAAATATCTTGGGTCAAAATATTCGAGACAAAATATCCGAGGACAAAACATCCATAACAGAAATTTTCGCCAATCCAGCACCTCATAAAATATTGGAAAACCTAATTCATACATTTCTGAATCATACACTTCCAATGATTACATACTGATTTCATTTCTTATTATCTGAGAAATTCTGTCACTCACGCGTGATAGGAAATATATGAAATAAGTTTTCTAATCACTTCCAGTGGACAAACTCATTCAAATGACACAACCTGAAAATTACCTCAATCAATTATTTTATTCATTATCACACACACGTCACATACGCATACATCACCAATTGAGGCAGATTTATACCCATGTAAAAATTTACCAGTGGCGCAAGCCTGAGCCAGCCCTGTCGAGCATTGGCGGAGCCTTGGGAGAAAGCCTGACCAAGGACTGAAATGATAACATCGTTTCAGCAATTAACGAGCCTCAATTTTCATGTCTGGGGCAGCGGTGTTGAAAGGTTGCCAATGTTGGCGTAGGCTTGATTCAATGTTCCTGCCATGGTTGGCCGATACAAAACTTTACTATAAAACCAATGTTGAATCAATTCTGAACCAATGCTGGCAAAAATTTGCGCCAACACCGTTCTAACACTTTTCATCTTTGTATTGCCGGCACGGGCACGATATTACCTCTATTGTCAATCAACATTGGCTCAATATAAATCCCCTGCGCTTGGCTGTCATGCCTGGCCCAAGCCATTACCCGTGGTCAACATTGGCGGAATCGCTAAATTTTCACATGGGTAATTATTTTACTAATCCACGGATATTTCGGTTTTTGGATATTTCGTCCGCGAATATTTTGTTCGTGGACATTTTGGCACGGAAATTTTGTCTCGGATATTTTGACCAAGGACATTTCGTCGCGTTACCAATAAATTGTGTTAATTAGGGTACAACACCGACAATACAGAATTTTTACACTCATCCAATCAATTTCTCACACATTTCAGGTGAAAATTCCGTATAAAAAGAGCATGGAATGATTTGTGAATCGAATTATTTGGCACTAAAACAGGAAAATCACAACTCAAATCTCCTAAAGAAGGAAGTAAAGAATAACTTTCATAAGGTCAAATACCTCATCATACTAGATCTTAGATTTACAGTCAAAATACATAATACAATTATGTTTCTCATAACAATAGTCTTTATTCTTATCAAGATGTAATATTTCTTCTCTTGATGATTCTTTATTTGTTTTTTACTCACTTAGTGCGTACGCTTGGTGCTTAATAACCCGATATATTATGTCTGAGAATTGCTATTGCTCCATCACTGATGTTACACATAATGACCCTCACAGAAAACCCCGATACTCACCCGGTGTCGGAATTTCTTCAATCATCAATCATTCTGTGTTTCATGGGGCTCATCGGATGAGGAAACAAAACGATATATTTTCGGAATCGTTACAATATATCGTCGGTGACATGAAAAAATGCAACAAGTTATGTTTGAATTTTCACTATACAGCGAAACTTGAATACACTCTTGAAGAAACTTAACACCGAATCAATTGACTCATATACATCTCGGGATTGTGTACAGATTATACTATAATTGGTGTTGATTTGAAAAATACAAGAACAAATCTGAGTGAAGTCAACACAAATCGGGAATAAAATTTCAACACAGAATTGATGGACGCTTATGGATGATTCTCAGTTAAGGTAGTTCTCCGGGAGAATTCAGGATCAAATTAGAAAAATTATTGTGAAGCAGAGCACTAAGGTCGAAGGAATTCGATAATCATATTCGTTGGGACTTATATTCTTATTTATGAAAAAAAAAAATAACCAACTCGAAATATAAATGAACAACCATATTAATAGTAAAATACATTCCCATAAACAAAAGCGTGTGACAGTGTCATGATGACTCATATAAAAAAATCCCCATGGTAAAGGTTTTTTAAATCTCACAAGGAACAAAATGAGCCCTCATAAGTCATAAACGGATGAAAAATCAAAATTTCTTGAGAAAAAAACCATGTCAAAGTTCGCGTTGTTGTTACAAGGTTGTTTATTTATACTTCGAGTTGGTTCTTTTTTTGTCATAAATAAGAATATAAGTCCCAACGAATATGATTATCGAATTCCTTCGACCTTGCTGCTCCGCTTGACAATAATTTTTCTAATTTGATCCTGAATTTTCCCGGAGAACTACCTTAAGAGATAATTTCCGCGACAACGAAAAAAAATACTGAAATTTGCATCATTATATTGTTTGAGAAGAGGTAATATATAATATAAAATTTCGGAATCTATGAGGTACATCATGTTTTAGTGAGAAAATTTCAATGATGTTTCTGGAATTGAGGTGCAAATTGGAGGGTAAGGAATGTATCTCCCCTGGCCTGTCCTTTCCTCGTTTGTCATAAACTTAGAGAAATAATTACTATCATCAACAATATATTTTCTTGTTCCAAAAGATTCATTTGTCCAAAAATATTTACTCTCCATGCAAAACAATTTTCTGAAACTATAAGCATAGGTTTCTTGAATTGAGAAAATATTTTCTTGATTCAAAGAAAATTCCTCTTGACTCAACAGAATATATCAGCTGCCATCAAAGATATATACACGGAGAAAAAATGGTTTGCTACAAGAGCGCCTACAAAGAAATTTGTTATTCTTGCAAAAATATTCACTCCAGCAGCTAAGACGTTAGTTCTGTTCACAAATTTGTTTATGTAGTCGTGTCAATCATTTGTCTACTCTGTTTAAGCTAATTTTCTTTGTAGGCGCTATAGTAACAGACTTGCTTCTTACGCCAGCAATACTTTTTTCTCCATGTATTCTTGAAAATATTCAAGAACATATTTTCTTGTTTTAGTAATTATTTTTCTCAGTGTACGAACTGGCCATCTAATCTGACAAACGAGATCTAATCCTGGTCATATTGTTACAATACTTGGTGTATGAGTACTTTCATCAATACATGATCGTGTTGTAGCCCGTTCTCCGTCGCCTCTCCGTTGCCTCAACGGAGACTCTCCCTTATTTCTCCCTTATTTCCACGGCTCCCATTTCTCCACCAATTCTTCCCCTCCGGTCCACCGAAGTCCTAGGTGGAGGATCGGTGGTTGCGCTGTACGGGAGGGTAGAAACTATCATCATATTTTTCGAAAATGGATTTTTCCAGTTCAAATTATGTTTCTGAATTGTGTGATGTATCCTCCCTTGGTATGTTTTTTACACTCATAAATAATCATCGGATGTTTCACGAGAGTTCTCTTTCATCCGTAAAGGGTGGGAAGTGATGTTAGGTTGGCAATAAGCATTGATTAAACCGATCAGCAATCTTCATGAGTTACTTTTTGTCAATGAGGTTCGTATACTTGGTTATGTCATCACAGTATTACCCCTGGGGAATTGTTTTCTACGAGGAATGATTGATTTGTCATTGTTGTTATGTGCGATGCACTCTAATTAATTGAGTGTTCAATTTGTAAAATTTTCGAATAAGTCAAAAGTCTGTTTTTTAATCGCAAGATTTCTTCCAGAAAATATCTTCCCTGGTCAACTGATTAAGCGCCAGAGGAAAAACAAAATATCCAGGGGAGATACGAAGTGTCTAGAGATTTTACGCAATACGTTCAACATTATTTCATAAAAATCGACGTCAAACTATGGATTTTCGAAGTATAGAGTATGGAGTATCGAAAAAATTGAGTAGTTCAAGAAGTTTGTATCTTGTATCCCTTGTAAAATCATAAAAAATGGAAGGACTGGTTGACCATCTTCAGGGCATGAATAAGTTACCAGTAAAAGTGCTACTCAATATGAAATATCATGAATCCAATATATTTCGTTGTTTGTCACAATACAGTGTATTTTATACCTCTCAACTGACAATCACCCTAGAGGTGGACTCGAGAATCTTGAGTGAAATTCAAGGGGTAACACCACAGTGATCTCTCCAAAAATAACGCTTTTTCAGATTTTTCAGAAAATCAGAGGGTTTCTATTCAAATTGAACTATATGAAGGTGTTCTGCAAGTACGATGAAGTACAAAATAATTTTTTTGTGAAAAATGATGGCTTGACAGCTGAATGGCTGGAGCACTGTGAAAATTCATGGTCGTGCGGTGGAATAAATAACTCAGTCCAGAATTGACGCAGAACACAGAACCAAAAATAATTATTTTCTGTAATCCAAAAGCTAGTGAAATACGTATCCGTTTTGAAAAATGTGCATTTTCCACGAAATGGCATAGGTTTGAAGAAAAAAGTGGAATTTCCATCCTAAGTTTCGTTACTTAATGTTGAATAAAAAACGCAAATATCAATATTCCGAAAAACCCGTACGTATTTCACTAGATAATCATATCACGATTACAATAAAAAAACCCTGGGGTGATTGATTGAAAATTGGCGGAGCTAGAGCTCCCACCAACTTTCGACATACTGTTTGGAAATAAACGCGTTTAAAGTTTTTGTAACAGTTGAGTCGTGCTTGTTTAGTCGGACCTATGTTTGTAGTTCATGGTATATCATTTTGGCTCCCCAAAGAGTACTTAAAGCCAAAAACAAATTTTTTGATTCTTTCAAAATTCCACTGTAGTGTTACCCCTTAAAAATAGCGAATATCATTCAATTTTACGATTTTCGAAGACAAATTCCTAAATCAAGTCAAATGTGACCATCTAATAGTTGGGAATAACACGTCTGAGAGGTTGAAATTGATTGCATCCAGGACATAGAGCAATTTTTTTCCACTCAAGACCAAGACAAAACAAGGTACGACAAGACAAGACAATACCTTTTTCGAGACTGCAACAGTTTTGAATGAACCTCAGTGTTTAATATCAAAAGAATATTTTCAAACATTTCCTCCCATTTCATTCTTTGAATATTTGTGCATTGACCCAACAAATTTTGCATTAGAACTGGTAAAATAGAGTTCTGTTGGTTTTACTCGAGAGTCTCGAGTTCAACCCTAATACACACCAAGAAGTGGTTACGGGAGGTCAAATTCCAAACAGTGTAATCGTTCAAAATGAATTCATGAGGATAGCTACACCGAAAAAAATTGGCGGTGTTAAAAAAAATTCACACCAAATAGTATTTTTGTAACACCAGATGGGTGTCATTCTAACACCGCTTGGTGTTATTTTAACAAAGATTTGAGGATGGACTTCTACAAAATCCGCGTGATGTTAATTCTGTGTTAATCCTGCCACCGTTGTGACACCGCTTTTTTACAGTGTGTGGTTCAGACGGGCTATTCGATACCAGATTTGTAAGACATCGCCATCGAAAACATTTCTTTTCATAATAATAACAATTATTCAATAACGTAACATGTTACGTTTCGTCATGTCACCGGCGATGTATGACAAGTATCCGATATAAACGCAACATAGATGTCCACCGAGAAATCGCCTGGATTGCTGAATAGGTTTCACACCAGATATTTATCATATATATCATAACAATGTCGGGAGTCTATTACTTCGTTTTATTATCAGATGAACTCGATGAAAATAGAAAAATGAGGTTTCAAATGCGTTTCACCCACCCAGCGATTTCACCCACCCGTAAACAATGAATACTGCTTTCGCATTTGATAAGACAGGAATACACGGGGAGAAGAAGATTGTGAAAATTGAAGACGGAATGTTTCAGACCTTTATAGGGAGGTTTTTCTCAAATAAACCCCGAAATGAGGTAATTTTCTCGAATTTTTTTCTCTCTTGATAGTTATTCAATGAGTCTTGGAGTACATACAAAAAAAATTGTTTCAAACCGAAACATCAAAGGTATTTTTCTTAAGAACACGTTTTTGAGTTAGTTGACATGAGTTATCATGTAAACCCACACCAAACACCAAAAACGACTCGATGGATCTTTTTTTTGGTTTCAAAGATTATTCAATTCGTTGGTACCTAAACTTCTAGAAAGAAATTTTAAAAGAGGTCTCATACACCAAACGTTCGTTGAACCTAGAATAAAGCTATGCCCTGCTGAAAAACATTTCTTCGATAACCTCTCACAATTTCTCTGAATTACATTGAAAAACTTCTGAAAGAACCTGAAAGACTCTGAGAATCTATGAACATTTTTCACAAAGTATGAAACACTCTGAATATTCCTGAAAAATTGTGAAGAACTCTTGCTTATTGCACTCAAATGTGATCAACCAAAGAATATTGTTATCTCAACTAAACTTTTGTTGTATCAACCAAATTTGTGTTGTGTCAACAGAATTCTTCCGTTGGAATAATAACATTTATTTGTTATCATCTGAACGAAAGCATTTTGTTGAATTTTCTTTAAACCACAAGAATTTTGTTGAGAGAACAACATCCCTTGTAAAAATGATTCATATATGGCCCATATATGAACTGTATTTGATTCATATATGGATTTGGTACGAATCATATATGGTCATATATAAATCATATGTAATTCATATATGTGGCATATATGACCATATAAAATTCGTATACGATTGTTCAATCCATATAATGACCACACATGACCCATATATAGGATACATAACGCCATATATGAAATGTATATGGCCCATATATGAATGTCCGAAATCATATATGGCCCATATATGAATTATATAGGGGTCATATATGAATCTGTGAAATCATATATGTACCATGTGTGGTCATATATGCCGCATATATGATTCATTTTTACAAGGGATTCTTTACGGATCACATTAAACAAAAAATTTTTTCAAGTTGGTCACGCCTTTTAAGGGGATCCTAGTGGCATGAAAATAGCCAAATGTTTTGTGATAAACTACGAGCAAATCGCTCTGCACAGCATTCTTCTGATTTAAGTAGAAGTGCTTTACAGATGTTCCTGAAGTTTGAATCGTTTATTGAACCGAATTAGTAATCGAATAGCGGAATAATCAGCTGTTTGAGACGCAAAATCTTGCGATATATTCTGCGAATGATGTTTCCAGTCCCAAGGAATCAATTCAAGAAGATGAATAACGATGAATCTTTGGATTTTGCGAGTTGGAATTTTTGTTTCATTTCTATAAACGATTCGAACTTCAACAATATCTTTACAGAGCGATATTTCAATTCAATTGGAGTGTTCGCCCGTAGTTTGTTATAAGCGAGTGGCCACTGCCAGGGCGCTAATATGACCTCAACTGAAAATTTCTCTGAATGTCTATGAATATCTCCGAATAATTCTGAATTCATTTGAACACCATTGTGACTCTCTGAATAATTATTCATTGAAAACTGCTGAAATTTCCCCACCAGAGTGGACATTTGAACATTCATTGAATTTTCGCTGAATGTAACTTTATAAAAAATTCACCTAAAATCCATCTATTTGATCCACGTTCTCTTGGGGTAGTTATCTTGCACTTTTCGTGAAGATCTCTTGAGAAATGAATTTTTATTGTGATACAACTTGTAAGAGATGGTTTCAGAGATTGAGGGATGATTCTTTTGGAATGAGTAACAAAGAACGCGCAGCGACACTAAAACATTTGGAAGGTTTACTCAATGAAGATTCATATCATTGGTCGTAGACTTGTGAACAAAATCGAATGTTGATCAATGCATTCCTGAAAAACGTTCATATCAAATGGGCATGGCACACAAAGGAGAAAATATTAGTATCCCACACGGATATTTTGTCACTTGTGAAATATGGCTTCAGGGGGCAGTCTAGTGATAAACAAAATTTGTTCCGATCTTTTTTTTTACTCAAAAGATGGAGGAAGGAGTCCTGTGCGAAGCCGGCATTGTCGCTTAGACTGAGATCTGTTTTTTTTTCAATTTTTCAGACGAAAAGAAGTTTGAACGCTTTTATTTCAAAACTGCATTTTTTCATGCGGCAGTGTCGATATCTTAAAAAAACTGCTCCGGTTCATTGGAAAAAATAATTCATCCAACCGAATGAACTGAAGTTAGTTCTAAAAATTCCTTGCGAGTAATAAAAAAATAGTCACCGGTAATAAAAGCTGCAGTAAAGGCAGTTACTTCAAATCAGTAACAGCAACTGAAGTCAGAAAGATTGAATTTGAATGTGGTTGAGCCAACTCTCGTTTTAGTTATTCAAATATCTATAACAACAATATCTAGTTGCTCGAACTTATTTGGAGTGACGGTAACTCAATCATTTCTTTCGTTATTAGGAGGGATTATGGTCTCTTCAGTGGTTATTCCATTCAATAGAGCCAATTCATTGGTAGATTCCTTTAGAAGTCCTCCTAACCTGACGACTCTGAATTCTAACTGCGAATTCTTCGAATGTATGGTTATGCCCCGTACTAAAATCATGAGCATTCATTGTTATTCAGCGATGTTATAAACCATTCAAGTTGCGAAAAGGTGGTGAAGAATTCAAATTGTGGCTATCTTGTCATTTTGCAAAAAAAAAAATATCATTGATTCTAGGACGGGCTATAGCCAGAATAATACTGATTCAAAATCGTCTTTTCTTCGGTGTTGGATTACCCCTTCCCGAGTTATGGCCCCACGGAATAAAATAGTGTTGATATTTGGATATTTTTAGTTAATTATTTAACAAAATTAATTGCTATAGTAGTTGAAATGATGCTTTCGGATCATCAAATTAATTTAGCTGTGACAGCAATATTTATTGATATATGTATTCATGCTTCAACCGATAGTACAGTAACATTGATAGTCCGTGAACACGGTCAGTAGAATAAAAGAAAGTCAAAACGTTCCAATTCGTTACTCGGGCTTATTTTATGAAAATGAATTCAAAAGCAACGTACTTGACATTACATTTCAAAATACTGAAAAAAACATGATTTCAGATTTCTAATGAACAATTTGAACTACGTTCCAGCGATTTCCTGGGACATCAGGATGAGCATAGGCGAGAAAGTGTGTTACAAAACTAGCTAGAAACCAACTCAACATCTGGAAAAATTAACTGGAGCCCATCTCATTCCCAATCACAGTTTCTACTATGGTATCCAAATATCAAATACACGAATTAGCTACCACAGCTAATTCTTACCTACTACAGTGAATTATTTTCTTCCGCACACCGCCTTTGGAAAAAACATTCTTTTGTATCCATCATTTTGTGTATAAAACTAAAGGAAGAAACATTTTTTTTACAGTCAAATACCCATTTTTCCATGTATAAAAAGTTTTGGATCAACATGTATTTTCTACTTTGAAAATAAAAATCATTGAAAAAACCCTACCAATCACTAGACTACCCTCTTTGATCACAAAGAAGCAAAGGTTCTGTGCACTCAATTGTCACTTGTTCGGGAAAAAGGAGTTCATTATGACAACCCTAAACGTCCAAAAGCATCCACCATTTCAAGCCAACCAGGTTCGAACAAACTATTCGTGGTTAACTTAATTTACTGCCTTTTTTGATTTTGAGGCCAGAAAATATATTGGCATCCAAAAAATGCAGGCAGTAACTCAAGTTTACTCTCATCTTTTCAAGGTGCTCTTCTATCCATCATGTTTGTCCTCTTTTCTCTTCTCTCTCCGGTCCAGTGAATTATTAGCTACGAATCTATGAAGAGTATACATGAATTCCTAAGATCTTTTCCATGATCATAGCCCTTCCTTCACACAGTTATCCCAATTCGCGAAAATCTAAAGTGATGTGTAGGTTAGACGCAATCGTGAAATAAATCCATGCATGTTCACAAGCACAACAACAACAACAACAACAATAACAGGAGCACAATTATACCAACACTCGATGAGGGTTCTATCTTTTGTCGTCTGTTACTTACATAATGATAAATCATGTTCTCCGGTAGAGCGTAAGCTCGGAATTCCTTCCAAATAAACGGAACACTAACAAAAAATGAACCAGCTTTGTCGGAACACTTGGTTTTTCAAAACACATTGATTCGAACCCACCCCTAGCTATACCGTTGAATTTTTCTATGACTTTTATTGGTTCTAATACACCGAACTATGATCGAACTGGAAAAAAAAAATATAAAAGATCTTGTGGGATGAACCTCCGCACAAGAACTGAGCCACATATTGGATATGCGATTTTCTTTATACACTCCGGTAACCAAGTGAAAAATATCGTTCTAAATATTAGCCTTTAGTCCGAAGGCCTGGGGATACTTTCATTCGCGACACGCGACCGTAGTTGCAAAAGTCTTGTCTAGCGTTGCAATCGCAGAACTACGATCGGTGGTCATTGTTATGACAGTCCCTGACATTGACGAAGACAATTCCAATGTCAAGGACTGTGATTCCAAATTATATTTTATCTCTCGTTGATAATAGATCTGTAATAAATTTCTTCTGTTGAATTATCCTCCCAAACCTGATGATCACATTTTACAGTCGCAACAAATTCTGCGAATGAGTATTGAAAAGGATAGTTCTGAGATAAAACTTTTTTTGGAAATTGATTTATAAATCAATGAAGAATTTGAAAAAGTTTTCATCGATAGGGAATAGATACGTTCGACTGATACATCGTTTGTAATCGCGTCAGACGGTCAATACTTTATCCGTCTCGCCTTTATGCGCTCTAGAACACACGTATTACATTTTCTGCGTTGGCTCGTAGTTGCACACCCATAGAAAAATTATGGTTTTCAAGGCGCTTCAACGGCACACGGCACACTCACACTTCGTAATAAATATTTCTTAGTGTGAGAATGGTTTAGGTTTAATGTCCAAGCACTTTAATTGCCGCGCCTGGCACACAACTGCTCGAGATATCATCTCTCTCTTTCCAGGTTCTAGGCATTGTGAAAACATTGAATTACCTCAAGAATTTCAATCTCTTCATACGCATATTATGCCGGACAATTAATACTAATTGATATCAATTCCTAAAAGAGGAGTGTATCGATCAAACGACTATAATTTTCCTCCTTGATAATTTCTCTCTCATCCTCACTGAACATCTTTCCGCTATTGATTTCGTCCATTATAATTTGCATCCGTAAGTTACGAACGTTGGCTTACGTATGGAAAATTATAAGTTTTTGCTTCCTTTTAATGATAAAAAGAAAAACTTTGATCTCAGATAAATGAAAGTATCTTCATCATTTTTCTCATTAAATTCTAAAAATGTTGAAACTCACCCCTATCGATTACAGTTCTGCTCTCGCTCATTTTAATTATAAAATATTACATTCGTGCATTTTTCAATTATTCATTGAATGTGGAATAAAAATCTATGAAGGCTGATTTTTTTCATAAGGTTCTGAATGAAAAACATTCAATTACTCGAGTTTTATTATGTTCACGAAATTAATGATGAGATATCAAAAGTACAATGAGTTTTGAAATAACAGATTTCCCGTGAGGAAAAATCAAAATTTTATCATCATCCCGTTGACGTAAACTATACAGTTCCGCCGGATCAATCATTTCAATGAACATTGGAACTCCCAATTAAACTTCAGAAACAATGTTGAGATAGGAATTAACACGGAACTGGCGAGAATCTTTGAACGAGGGTATATAACATTTTATAATAATACAAGAACAGATAGAATATTCCAACCAGGAAATACGACTGATGATAATTATTTGTATAAAAATCAATAACTTTTAGAAATACGTAATATAATACGCGAGGGTATAAATATAAGAATTAAATCAACAAGGAAGAATGGATGAGAAAGGAGAGATTTGTGGACTACTATGATTCAACGCTGATGCCTTCCGTCGATCATGTACTTGAAATTCGATCAGCAATCAAAAACGATCGAAATTCAATCGCTATAAGGAAGTAGACAATCTATTCGATCAATGACATTCCAATTCAATACAATCTCAGCACATAGATACACCCCAAGCAACACAAGAGGTTAAAAATGCTAAGAACGTATTTGGAAAATCCTACGAACACGCTTAGAACCTCCGAATGAGACTGTTTCGAATAATTATGTGCCATGCACCTCCATAGAATATCTAGACGAATTTTTCCAAAATAGTCTCATTTCCACATTCTTTTCACATTCACTGTATCATCATAGCATATTTGAGAAGTTCTTGTGTTACTTGGGACCCTATAGTGGTGGGGGTTTTCAAAGAATCGATTCTCTTTTATCAAATTTCGATCAAGATTTTATCAAAATCGATTTTAATAAAGAACAATCGATTCTATCAAGATTGTTCATCCGCAATACACCATCGCTGATTCATCAGAAAATCTCTCAACAAGTTCGCTTTCGAAACAAAATTCGTTATCATAATTTTGTTTCGCGAATGATATGAAATATCTATTGACAAAAAATACTAGGAATTAGACACAGTAAGAATTTTATATTAGATATTAGCATATTTATATTGTACTTTTGGGATATATTTGATTATGTCGCTATGAAACTCAAGTATACGAGCATTCACCATACTTTCTCGTGAGGATGAAGATAAATATGTTATAATTTAAAATGAATATAATTCTGAGCCTTATGATAAAGTATATCCCACGAGTACCATAAGAATATAGTAATCTTTAATATGAACTTTTCTCTGTGTGGGTAAAATTACTCCAAGAGTACACAAACCTTCAGGAACGTTCACTAAACGTGCGCGAACTTCTAGGAACATTCAATGAACATTCCTGAAGGTCCGTGTTCTCTTGAGGCAATTAATTAATCATCAGACCATAACCATCAAATTGTAAACTATAGTTATAGCTAGCCATAGTATATATAACCTGTTGAAAATTCCCGGATGAACGGGGTCGCGAAATTTACATGCGAACCCGGATTCCCAACCGGAACCGCTCGGGTTTCCATCAAACACTGAGAGAAAGGTACCTACTTGGGACAACTAAATGTCAGTTGCCACAGCTAGATTTTTATTTACGCCAGCTGGACTCTAGTTGGGGTAAATAAAAGGCTAGCTGTCTGAAATATGCATAAAATGATACATTTAGTGGGAATGAAAAATATAGTTGTGACAAATAAAATTTAGCTAGCACAACTAAATTTTTATTTACAGTTACTAAATTTCCTAGCTGTCGAATATTTGAATAGACCCTTCCTCTCAGTGAGGACCCGCGTTGTCCTTCCAGATCCTGCGTGAGACCTTCAGGGTCCTTCGAGATTCCAGTTGGGACCACACACCTAATCAGAATTTAACAACTGGCGCAGTACTGCGCCAGTACCGGCTAACACTGGTGGGGTACTGGTGGTCTGCACTGCAGCAGTACTGGCATTTGTCCGAAATGATAACGCTTTTCCGTTCTGAGTACTTGGTACTGGCACAGTACTGGTAATCGGTAATGGTCTTCAGTACCGGTGAAATACGCCCAATCAGAATTTCACAACTGGCGCTGTACTGCGCCAGTACCGGCTAAGACTGGCGGGGTGCTGGTGGTCTGTACTGCAGCAGTACTGGCATTTGTCCGAAATGATAACGCTTTTCCATACTGGGTACATGCTAGCCGACTCTTGGGGGCCCAATACTGGCACTGTACTCCGCCTGTTGTCAACATTGGCATACTTCGGTGTTTTCTGATTGGGTGATTTCCTATTATTTGCAATCACTGCAGTGCCTGTATTGTATCAGTACTGGATCGACATCAAGCTTCCAGTACTGGTGTATCAGTACTGGCATAGTACTGTATCAGTACTTGGTCGACATCAAGCTTTCATTACTGGTGTATCAGTACTGGCATAGTACTGTATTTCTATGTATCCAGTACTAAATCCGTACGTGCTAGCCGACTCTTGGGGGCCCAATACTGGCACTGTACTCCGCCTGTTATCAACATTGGCATACTTCGGTTTTTTCTGATTGGGCAGGGGCTGGTCATGATCAAGCGGAAACCCAAGTGGTCCTGGCTCGTAATCTGAGGGACCCCGAAAAAACTCATTAAGGGTCCTGGGTCACGGGACCTGGAGGGAGAACGCGGGTTCATGATGGAAACCCGACTGGTTCTGAATGGGAGTCCGGGTCCACATGCGAATTTCGCAATTCCATTCATCCGAGAACTTTCAACCGGATCTAGTCCTAGACAATTCTTCATCAACATTTCAAACTTTCATTCTGGTCTTCTGGATATATCAGGACCAGTATTGCCACCTCGGGGAAATGCTGGCCTCTGTCTCTCTTCCAAAAGTCGCTAGATACCCAGAATTTCGAATCGTGAAAACCCACTGGAAATCATCAAGTAAGACTGGCTATCCACGGCCCGGATGTTCTAGAGAATGAAACAGAATCCGGAGACCCAATTTGTTCTTAGATAAATATCTTGTCAGAATTCACTGGCAATTCCATCCAATATGACAACATAATGGGCTGAGCGTTTGAAAAAGCTACTAGTTCCCAATAAACACACACACGTTATTTGAACGTTGAAAGAACGTTAGACCGTCAAACGAACGTCAGTCGTTGATTTCATAACGTTGATTTTTAGTTGAAAATTGATAGGGACATAGACGACCAGAAATTACGATTTGATGACGTGTAATTCAAACTAATATTCAAAACCAACCATCAAACGACGTCCTCAAAAAACGTGTTTCGAACGGGTTTGAACCACGCGTTTAAAATGTGTTTATAACACCTTGTGTTTAAACTTCAATTGAAGATATTCTGCTAAAAATGTCGAACGAAACCGAACAATGGTTAAAATTTCGACAAAGAGCAAAATAGTAAATAGTGTGGCATACTTTCCAAATTCTATCATACTCAGAAATACTATTGTTCTTGATATTGAATGAAAAGTTTCCAAAATAATTTGTTGGATTCAATTCACGTTTTAGAACCATCATTAGGACACGTCAATATTTGACGTCTTTTAAACGATGTTCAAACCGTTGATATGACGTTATTTTATGGTTGAAAAACACGTGATCTGCAAGAATATTACTAATTCACAACGTGTGGTTATTGACTGTTTTTGACGTTTTTAAAACGTGCGTGTGTTTATTGGGTTGGCACCAGTGATTGTCATTAGAGATCGCTGAATTTTCCGTTTGCCATGAAATATTCTAAAGAATCTCTAAATATTTCTGAAATTCCCGATTGAACATTATCCTCAATTAGAAATAATTCCCGATCCTACACAATTCCTGTTTCTCCATGATTCCTCAAACTCAGAGAAAAGTATGTGCAAAGTGTCCCCAACTGAATAGATTTCACATAGAAATTGAGGAGATTCTTGTAGTTTTCCTTATTTTTGCAGAGCACAATTTGATGTTCTCCAGAGATTATGTTTGATCCACGGTGAGAAGAATAGAGTGGAATGCACTGAGAACCCAATTTCTTAGATTGGAAGAAAATTTCTTTGCCCTCATTCTGGTCAATCTTGTTTTCAATGGGAAAAATAATTCATCTCAATGAAAAAATTTGTGATTGAATTGAAGTAATTTTTTTCAAATTTAAGAAGGAGTATATTTTTGTTCCAATTTGAAAATTCTTTGTTTCAGTTTGATGAAAACTTTTCCCTTCCAACTGAATTTCCTTTGATTGAAAAAAATATTTATTGGAATGAGGACAAAGAAAAATTTCTTCCAATCTAAAAAATTGAGCTCTCAGTGTGTGCAGAACCGGCCACGCGGAGAGATGGAGTGCATTAATATTCAGAAAAATGAATGTCAATTTAAGGAAAAAGAGGATCGCTGAAAAATATTCGTAGTGAGTTCACCATAAGTTGATAGTTTCACTGTGAGGAATAACAATTGTCTTATTAATAAGACAATCAACCTTTGATATTTTCATCACGAATTTTCAGTCCACTCACTACGAATATTTTCCAACGATGCTCTTTTTTCCCAAATTGACAGTCATTTTTCTAAATATTAAAGATGAACTGGTCATTAATAATAAGCTCGGTCTTCCCGTGCAAGAACTGGATTGAACCTCAATCGGAAACCCGGCGGGAAGGTTCCTGAAGATTCTTCCGAATTTTTGCGGAAAACTGTGAACGTTCATAAACGAAACTGAATATATCTGAAAAAGTTTTCAAAAATTGAAAATCTCGGAATTCCTTGTCACAGTAACCCTTCGAAGTATCCTGAGTTTTTTCGAAATTTGTTGAGTGGTTGGAGGAATGTTGTACAAAGCAGAATTTTGAATAAATTAAGGATAGGCCATGCATGATGATTGCATACTTTGATGTTCTTTTTTATCAAATGATATGCAATGTCGATAAAGACTGATATTATTTTTATGAATGATAAAAATGGATATGTCAAACGTCACGAGACGCCATTCTTAGACGGAGCACAAATTCAAGAAGAATTCGTACACTGGGTCTAAATAATTCCCTCACTTCGTCCTTTATTTTATCGATCGGAATGGAATGTGAATTTCATTGCTGGAACAATTGTTTCAGCATTGAGCTCGGGGGAAAGGAGACCCTCCGATCAGAACGATACATGTAATGATATATTGAATATAAATATAATAGGCGAGAGAGTTCTGTGAAATTCCAATGGAATTCTTGTGAGCGTTCAATTCTCCAGAGATTCTATGGAATTTCTATAGAATTTCCACTGAATCATGTTTTCCTAGATAATTCTTATTTTTACATGGATCCTATTTCTACATAGTTCCCGTTCCTACATAATTCCCCACATAGCATGCAGTTCTTGAAGATGTCTAAAAGAATACTCAACTGAGAGATCTTCAAGAACGTTCTTAAAGATTTCTCAAAGATATCTTCCAGAAGTGTTGGGAAGACATCTGGTACAAGATTTCTAAAAGATGTCTTGATTCAAGACATCTCCAAGACGGCCATGCAAGATATCTTAAAGAGATCTTTTAGAAGCGTTTGAAAGATATCTTCTCCGAAGACTTTAACAAGATATGTTTGGAAGGATAGATTGCACAGGCCTGCGAGGTTTTTCCCCCTTGGAACTGGTGACCATTTTCCGAAGTAATTTGCTGCGTAGAATCCGAATCCGGAGCCAGAATTGGGCTATCACGTCAGGATTTTGAGATATCTGAGGGTAAATACGCAAAAAATGCGGTTTTTCGCTACTTTTGAGGTTATGTACAGGACGCATAAAATTTTTTTGATCTTTTCTCTCAACTTCATCAATTTGCACTACTCTTCCCGTTTAAAATGAGCTATTGAACGTTCATGTACGATTTTTTCTCGCAAAGTTACGACCATTCTAAGTTGTGTAATATATCCCAACAACAGAATGAGTATTCGCATTTATTACACTGATCGACAATGAAATTCTCCTTCAAATGAAATTCTCTTTTCTGAAGTAATTTTCTGCGTAGAATCCAAATCCGGAGTCAGGATTGGGCCATCGCGTAAGCATTTCAAGATATTTAAGATTAGGTCCACGAAAAATGGGTTTTTTTATTACTTTGGAATTCATGTACTGAGTGCACAATTTTTTTTAGTCTTTTCTTCTAATTGCATCATCCAGTACTACTCTTACTCTTCAAGATAAGCTATTAATCGGTGACCTACAATTTCTCCTTGCAGAGTTACGAGTATTCCAAGTTGTGAAATATATCCCCAAGATTATAATATTTCTAGGATCTCCTGAGGGTGCTGCCAGGATGTATGGGAATGAAAATTCTAATTTTCTAATATGATATTCTTATTCAGCGACCCAAAAACTTATATGTTCACATATTCAAGGAAAATTTCCTTCAAAAAATGGGTTCCCCAAAGGGTTGATAATTCACAGACCTGCGGAATATAAGTTTTTATTTTCCCTTCGAACAATAATGGTTCCTTTCCAGGTATTCAGATTGTGGAACTAAAATATAACGCCAGTTTTTACAGCACATCAGGATTCATTTTTATGTGAGATATGAATATTTACAGTTTTTAAACAATTTGTATGAACGAAAAATATATACGTTTTATATAAAATTCAGACATGGGGCTGCACTGGTTTCACACAAGACCTAAGATACTAGATAAATCAAAAGGACTTATGATATCTTTTCTAGTTTCTTCAAAACTTATGTTTGATCTTTCTGTTGTAATCATGATTCGGATCATCTATCTTTAAAATCCATCAATAGTCAGCCAAAAATCTAAAGTACCAACTTCCTTGATATCTGGTCTCCCTAACCTTAAGGTCTTGATGAAATCTCTCCTTGCTCTTCACTGACAGCACCAAGATTCTCGGGGAAAAAGTCAATATGGGAATGCAAATAATGGAGTTTTATACTCATATTACAAACCAGGATTTTGAAATTGTTAAGCATGCTGTTGACTATATTTTCATAATCAGGGCTTTTTCTGTTCCCTAAAAAATGTTGTACGACTTCCTTAAATGACTTCCAAGCGAGCTTCTCGGTTTTATTCATAGTTTTTTCAAAGTCAGGATCTTGCATCAATTTCCTTATGTCTGGACCAACAAAACGCCTTCTTTTATCTTCGCATCCGATAAATGCTTGAATTTATCACATAAATATTTGAAACAAAGACCATCTTTAGGCAATGCCTTTACGAATTGCTTCATAATGCCTAATTTGATATGAAGCGGAGGTAGCAGAATTTTGGAGCGGTCAACTAGTGTTTCGTGTACAACATTTTTACTTCCAGGGTTCAATGATGCTCTCTGTGGCCAATCTTTCTGGATCCAATGTCGTGCTCTATTCCTACTATCCCATTCACATAGAAAACAGGGTATTTTGTATACCCTCCTTGTTGACCAAGCAACATAGTTAATATTTTGAGATCACCACATATAGTCCAGTTATGATTGGAGTAATTTATTTTTGAGGACGAAATCCAAATTTTCATAACATTCTTTCAAATGAGTAGAATGTCCAATAGGCAAAGAAGCAAATTTATTACCATTATGTAACAATACTACTTTGAGGCTCCGTTTCGAAGAATCTATAAAAAGTCTCCAATCATTTGGATTGTATTCTACATCAAACATTTTGAGTAGGCCAGGCACATCACAACAATACACTAAATTTTTTTCTTGAGCAAAATACGGTAGAAAATCCTTCTCTCTATTTCTATACCAATAAAAGTTCGTTGTACGATCCAGCATGTTTTTTTCTTTCAATCTGGAACCGAGTAATTCCGCAGCATCTTTCGTAAGATTAAGATCTCTTGTCAAATCATTCAATTCACTTTGAGAAAACAGTGGTGGTGTTTCGTTGCACTCGTAATATTCATCGTCAGGATCTGAAGTATTCATTATAGCCTCTTGAAATAAACTAGGATCAGATGAAAATGGTTGGGCAGGATGGCATAACTCTTTGCTATCAGGATCTTTATACGTAGGTAAAATCACAGAACGAATATCAGGATAACTTATCGCTGCTTTATTTTTAGAATTAAATCCTTTTATGTTTGAACAGCAGAAGTAACAATCGTTGATATGATTTTGCGGTTCCATCCAAATCATTGGAGTCTGTAAACTGAAACAATGTTTTTCTCCTCTTGACCATTTCCGAAGTTCACGTACACATGTCGAACACACTTTATGAGGCGCCCATTGTTTGTCTTGGTTTTTTATGTTGATTTTGAAATAGCTATCGTATAGTTCTTCAATACATTTAGAAATTATTTGTTGCTGTCTCTTTATTACATAATTTCCACATATGTAGCAGAAGTTATCTGGAGCATTGATACATTTTCGAGAAGCCATTTGTGAAACTTTTTTTTAAATACACGAAATTCACAACAATTACTGGACACTCGATACTTGTACACGGAGGAAAAAATTAGAACAACAATCAGTACATTCCGAGTGAATTAGTGGAATAATGTCTGAACATAGCAACAAACAATCTACGATCTCAGCAGTGCTGGCTCGAAGGATATTACCGCCCGGCGCGAGAATTTTGTAGGCGTCCGATTATAATAGTGTAGCATATTGCATAAATATATATTTATGTGATATGCTATAAGCATTTTCTACCGTATTTCGCTCAAGAAAAAAATTTAGCGTATCGTTGTGATGCGCCTGGCCTACTCAAGATGTTTCATGTAGAATACAATCCAAAGTCAATCCCCTTCATTCATTCAACATTTTTCTGAAGCATTTTGGTGCGCTGAATCCGCATATGGCTCCAGAATTGCTATATCACGTCAGGTATTTGGGATATTCCGACCTAAAAATGTGAAAAACACTGTTTTTTGGCATATTTGAGGTTCCGTAAAGTCGAAAGGTAATTTTTTTCACAAAACCAATAGATGCACCTCAAAGTATCAGTCATCCTCTTCCAAATGCCGTTGAGTTTGCTGAAATATCTTTTTTTTTCATTGAGATACGACAATTTTAAATTTGTGCGCTCATGTACTCAATAAATAGGTGGAGACACAATTTTCAAACTGTCGTATCTCAATGAAAAAAAAGGTATCTGAGCAAACTCAACGGCATTTGGAAGAGGAGGACTTATACTTTGAGGTGCATGTATTGGTTTTGAGAAAAAAAATTACCCTCCGACTTTACGTAACCCCAAATATGTCGAAAAACAGTGTTTTTCACATTTTTAGGTCGAAATATCTCAAAAACCTGACGTGATAGAGCAATTCTGCAGCCAGATTCGGATTCAGCGGATCAAAATGCTTCGGAAAAAGATATTATTGTTTGAGGGGGAAAAAAAAAGTCAAATTTCGCAGGCCTGTGTTGTCAGTAAGTTTAGGTTATGAATACCTGTTCATATCAATTGACATGAATGACACTTAGAATATGCCTTTTATTATAATCGAATTACACATGTGATAAATTCGTTCACAAATCGAAAGCTTGAAAAACTTATAAACATGCCAAGAGATTTTAAATTCTGCAAAAATTATGATTTTGTAACCTTTTAATACCCGCGCTGGAATTAACGAATCTTTAAGAGATAAATGATTTACAAATTACTGAACTTTTTACGCTCAATTTTATGTACAGCCTTTAAGTGAATTCAAATAAAAATTTTCATTCATACTCATTAATAAGTTATTCTTCAATAACGTTGGGATAGAAATAATTTAGGAAGAATCTGTGGTATCCACGACCAACTTATCTGACATTTGTTTATATAATAACAGTTTTTTCAGAAGATCACTTCTACTCTGAGAATGTACATCACTAACACGATTCCACTGTGTTATATTGACAATCATAAGTATAAAACCAAACTGTCTCTATAGCTCAGGTCACTGAAGCGTAAGTACATCGTACGATGCGCGGGTTCGATTCCCGCAACCTCAAAGGTGGAGATAAAGTAAACTTCATAGGAGTGCGAGAGCGACAAAGACAAATATGGGGGGCGAGAAGGAAGAAGAAGAGGTTAGAATTTTTTTTTTTCGTGAATAAATTCAAGCTTCTTCTAAGGCATTTTTATGAATTTTGCAAGACATCTTCAAGAAATCTTGAAGAACTCTTTTAGATTTCTTAATTTCTTCTTGAAGATATCTTAGAGAAGTCTCCGAGACATCTTTTAGAAATCTATTCATGTTGCATAAGACATCTTTTCGAATACGAAAAGATATCTTTTAGAAAATTCTTCAAGACTTCTTGTACTTTTGGAAGATATCTTTTAGAATTCTAAAAGAGATCTTCGTGCCTGTTTGGGTCCCGATTGGACATACACTCGACTCTCGGATCTTTCACACCCGAATCTTTTACTCAATCGGACCTTTTACTGCAATTCTCTCGAACCTTTTACTGCAATTCTCTCGAACCTTTTACTTTAGGTACAGCCCCTTCAACCCCCACGTCGCTGTTCGCTCGACCAATTATTTCAAACATAACCCCACCTCTTTTGGGCAATGGTTTAAACAAAACACGAAACAAACTGAATTCGAATCATAGTCGAAACTGGTTAACTTACAGGGACCAAAATGTTTCTGAACCATTGAGTTTATGAATTATAAACGTTTTTGAATAATTAAAAGATCTGACGGAGGTTTGAAACAGCAAAGTTCCAAAGGTACAGCAAGGCTGTATCAATGTTGCAACAGTGTAGAACAAACCCATAATTTCCAATCACAGGAATCTTTATTGGACATGAATTGAATGAACATTATGAATTACGAGCACATTACCACATCAAGTTTATTTCTGATGTAATATATATCTTATATCTCGTTATTTTTAGGTTTATGAAAAATAATTACGGATGTAATACAACACTTTAGTTTTATGACAGCCTCTCGTATCACAGTTTTTTCTTCATGTTTGTATTTTATTTGAATAATACTAATTCCAGATAGTTCTACAAAAATATTTATTTAGTACTTTCAATTTTTTCAAGCAACCCAACGCTTTCTACAAAATTGTCTATCGCAGATAGGAAATTAAAGATTTCTTTTAGGGGATTTTCTTGACTTGAAAGCCAGGTAAATAATTTCCTACATCATTCCTAATTTCGGGAACACTCATTGTTTTCATTATAATATCTCACACGTATTAAATAACCTTATTCAATGACATTCCCTAAATTGAAGCTATCGCATGTAACCCAAAAGAAATTCTGAATTCATTTGTTGAAAAAACATCTCATGGGAAGGGGTGGAAATAATCTTAACGCGTGGTGGGCGTAGTCTTTTTCAGTAAAAGACTCGAGTGACTCTGGTCCCAAAATTGTAAAAGGATCGAGAGTCGAGTGTAATTCCAATTGGATTGGCAAATAAGTAACACACTATGTACACTGAGAAAACGTTTGTTTCGGCGAAACAAAATTTTGGTTGAAATGAACGCAAAGAAACTTTTTGGTTAGCTGAAATAAAATTTATTTAGGATAAACAAAATTTATTTGTCTGTATGAAAGCCTTAATTATTGTGAACCAAATTTACTTCACCCCAAATCAATTTTATTTCAGCCAACCAAAAAGTTTCTTTGCGTTCATCTCAAACAAAATTTTGTTTGGCTGGAACAAATTGTGTGTTCAGTGTATCTTTCTTCGTATAACAAGATGCGAAGTATTATTAAGCCTTTGGCCGTAAAAATTGCATCCAACGGATTATTCTCTTATAGAAAACATTTGAAATTTCTCTTCCTTCAACTATAGATTGTAAACAGGAAGAAATATCGTTTTTGGTAACATAAGAGGAGTGAAGAAGTGGCAGTTGTGCAAGTGAGTAGCGAAGACTCTAAGATAACGGATTTGTACCATTTATCGATTGTCTTACTAGATTCAATGCTTTCCTCTTAACGTTGCATGTATAGTGAGTATAAAATGCACTCGCAACTTTCATATTGTTTTCACATTACGGAGTTGTATAAATACCTCTACCTGCATTATTCTAATACTGGGTCAGAACAGATCTGGAAGTATCGCGGTAAATTCATTGAGGAAATTCATTTAAAAATACACGTTCATTGACCTATACCAGAGAAAATTTATTTGGAATATGATTTTGTTTTCATTTTCGAAATTTTACGAATATATTTAATGCACTATGACATTATTGAATGAGGAAGATTTAAGAGGAGGTTCTCATCTAGCGACCCCAAAATAAGGTGATTTTCTCAAATTTTGTTGTGATGGAAGGAAGTAAATGAAAAACTTGGGAGTTTTCACACTTGTTGATTGAGTCTTTGAGTACATAAACAAATTTTTTCCAGTGAACAATAAAGCCTTGGGAATTGTTGATACCTGTTGAAACATAACCACCTAAAGAAACAGTGATCAATCGGGCGCCACTATAGCACAAAAATGATCAGAAATCAAAAATCCAAAAAATTTTATGAAATATATTATATTTGTTAGAGGTTGTACCGATGAAACCGATGAATAGTCCAAAATTAGAAAAATGGCAGACATGCAAACTTTTGGTAGCGTTTTTTCACCTCTCTTTCGCCCTTCAAAGTGCTTCAAAATTAAAAAAGAGAAGAGTGATCCGTTCAGTAGTTCTTGAGATATCGTGGAGCCAAACTTGAAAAACATGGTTTCGAGAAAAACACCTTTAAAATTTCAGGATACTTTAAGACCCATTTGATGAGTTTCAAATAACTCGAATTCTTAATTTACTTCCTTCTCAAGAAAAAAAATTCAAGAAAATCACCTTATTTCGAAATTCGCTTTATGAGAACCTCCGCTTAATAGTAAAATTTTCTTAACAGAAAATTTTTAGAGAATCAAATTTTTTGGTTCTCGTTGGAACATGATGAATATATATATACAAAGGAGGAGTTTTTTGCAATTGTTTCTGAACATAATCTTTGAACAAATTGTTCAATCACAGATGGGATGCAACAGCATACATTGTACGCTAGGGTGGTCCTTATTCGTGTAGAAAAAATTTGTTTCAACATTTTTTGGATGCTACCCCTTAGAGTGTTTCTCTCCCATGAAAAAATGATGTGAGTGAAACCCGAGTTCTTTGTGATGTGATAACTTTGAACCGTGCCGCCGACAGTTCAAAGGTATAGAGAAAAATTCGTGCTGTATTTTTTATTTAGAATAAAAACCAAACATTATTACAATTCTATAAAGTGTATAAATATGCGAGTGATATTATTAGGATATCAATTATTCAATCTAATAACATACCAAATTTTATATTGTTCAACACAGCGTTTGCTCCCAGCCAACAAAATCAAGGCAGCGCTTCTGGCAGTGGTACTACCATTCACTTATACAGTTGAAAATCTTCTGTACATACTACTGTGGGCAAAAAGTAAGGTGAATTTTTAATTTAAACTTCGCGGGCTTGACATTTCAGGCTAGTTCTTTTTTTCTTAAGTTGGCAGGACTGTTAATGACATCTGTGCCAAATTTCATGTCAATGTCATGATCAGTAATAAATTTACGCTTGTGTTTACCAAACGACCAAGAGTGAATTTTTCGATTTTTACAATGTCTGATTTAATTGAGCAGAGGAGTGCAATCAAATTTTGTTTGCGGAATGAAATTTCGGCTGCGGAAACTTTGAGGATGTTGCGGAAGGCCTTTGGTGATTCTACCATGTCGCAGAAAAATGTTTATAAGTGGTACAAAGACTTCAAAGAGGGTCGAGAACGTGTTGATGACTTGGAGCGCTCCGGACGACCATCGATGTCAACAGATGACCAACACGTCGATGAAGTGGAGGAATTAGTGCTCAAAAATCGTCGGTTGACTGTCAGAGACCTTACTGATATGATGCGTGAAGCAATTCGTCTGAAAAGACCAGAATTATGGGCCAACAACTCTTGGTTTTTGCATCACGATAATGCACCGTCTCATACTGCACTCGTTCTTCGTGACCATTTTGCCAAAAATTCGACGCATATCGTTCCGCAACCACCGTATTCGCCTGATTTGGCTCCGTGTGACTTCTGGCTATTCCCAAAACTCAAGAGATCACTCCGGGAGAAGCGTTTCGAGTCGATTGAGGAGATAAAAGCTGAATCGAAGAAGGCGCTGATGGCTATACCGGAAAGGGACTATTTAGCATGTTTCGATGATTGGAAAAAACGTTGGCATAAGTGTATTTCACGAGAGGGGATCACTTTGAAGGGGATGAAATTGGCGTAGGAGAATAAATGAAGATTTTTCATTTTACAAACAAATTCACCTTACTTTTTGCCCACAGTAGTACATGGCTTCATTTATGTATGGAAATAGGAGCGACTTGGTAGTATTTTTACTAGGAGCACTACTTGGTAGCACTTCCTGATAATACTGGTAGCGCTGAGGTAATGCTACGTTATAAATTAAATCATATATATTTTATGGTAGCATGCAGTCTCACGGTAATGGAAGAGCTACTACGTTGCTCCCACTAGCACTGTTAGTAGCGGAAACGTGAATTTGGAAGCACTTTGCTGGCTGGGCTTCTTACGATTCGGATATCGTTTTCTATAAGCGGAAACAACTTGCAAAGTGAACTGTTTCTGATCTTCCTGTGTGTTCAGTTTTTCATTATATTCTCCAATTAGTTTCACTCCTCTCTCTGCCGCGTCATTCGTTACCCTAATAACTTCAATGATTTTTTCCCCTTCTTGATAACTCTCGATATTATTCCATTTCGAGAGTTCTTTTCAAGTTCCGATGGGTTCGAAGAAATTTTTCTGCATGGATCGTAATCCTCTTCACGTAGAATATTGTTGTTTTGAATTTTTTCACGCATCTTCCGCAATTGGAGATGAAAACCTTCCAATCAAGAAAACATCACAATCACAATCTTTAGGCAAAGTTATTTTCAAGGACGAAGCCATTGTAGGATTTCAAACATGTCACGAGCGAAATAAAAAATAAGAAGAATAACGAGGAACAAACCACTGATGAGGCCAAGACAGGACGGAAACATAGAAGGCGTAAATTTATAAATTATCTCGAAAAAAATCAATAAATTCGAACCGGCTTCGATCATTACGATTTTCTTTAGCGGCATTCGAAAGTTCCAAAAGTACTACACTTCTCCCCCCAGTATTTCACAAAATTAGTGAATGGAATCAGAAAAGTTTGGTGCATGCATCTTTTTTCCATTACAAGAAAGATGCATGTACTGCGCTTTTTCAATTTTATTCTCCCATTTTCGAAAAAACTGGGAAGCGAAATATAGTACTTTTGGGACTTCAGAATGTTCTCAAGTATAATTACGTGTAGTCGAGACGAATATATTATATATATATAACATTTTGGATACTGCCCTGAATATATTTCAAATACATTGAACGTTTCCTGAACTTCAACTTCTCGGTGGCACGGGTTAACGTTATCACAGAAAACTGACGTTTAATACAGGTTATTTTTCTATGTCGAAGAACCATTTCATGGGGTAGCATGCAAAATATTCCTACTTTCAAGAACAAGGACCACCCTACTGTACGCAGGGCTGAATCCAAGTCCATCATGGCCCTCACAGCACTCCAAACGAAAGTCTTTTTTTGACAATTTTCTTTGACATCTCTCCCATTTTTCAGTATTTTTTGAGCCCAATCGAAGAGATAAAATCAATTTAATAAATTTTGTGTAATATTCCCAGGGTGTACTGAGGACGTCGCCAAGAGATTTCACACAGCATCGAATTTCATTGCAATATATCACAGTAATATTACAGTATCTGCGATTTTAGATCACGGCAATTTTTGTGGTGATATTTTTCTGTGCTTTTATGATACTGCCCCGTGAAAAAATCGTCCACGCGTGCTCAGGCATGACCAGGCCTCAATTTTGTACCCACGTGATCAGGACTAATCACGCCCAATCGCGCTTGATTATGCTTCATTATGAATAAAGACTTCAGGATTAATTAGCTATTTGTGAGGAATAAAACTGTAACAAGTTTATAAAAGACTAATTTATTGTCAATCATTTTTACTTATTGTGCTTATGTAGTTTCCAGTTCTCAGGCATGATCAGGCGTGATCAGGCGTACGCGAATGTGTTCGGGGCTGACTTGGCCTGATAAAACATGTGCATTCGTGATGAAAAAATCAACATAGCGTCATTTTGTATGAATACTTCTCATTTGGTACAATTTTGTATGATCATGGGCGAAAATGGTTTGTCTGGCATAATCGCACGCGGTCAAGCTTAATCACGGATTTCCACGTAAGTACAAAATTGAAACCTTCTCAGTCATGACGAAGCTGAAAAATGAACGATGAGGCGTAGTCAGGCCCAACTGCGTGCGATCAGAGTTGAGTACGAATAATTTTGCCAAAAAATGTCCGTGATCAGGCGTGAACACGCCTAATCACACCTGAACGATTTTTTCACGGGGCTGTTATATTGCAACAATTCACTTGTACAATGTCACTGCAACATTTTAGAAATATTACAATACCGCAGAGATATATTACAGTAATATTAATTCAAGACAACACGTACATTGAAATATTTCAACGATACTACGTGAAAAATTGTATGCAATTTTGATGCAATATCATATTTTTTGGATTTTTCGTTTCGTCAAGAATTTTTTCATTCTTTTTTTTTTTTTTTTTTTTTTATTGCAATACACGGGTTAGCACCCTTTGATATAAAAAGTAAATACAGAGTCAATACAAGACAGCGTCCACAGACGCATAAAATACAATTACAATATAGTCATGCATTAACCGACAGTTTAAACCGCTTCAAGGAAACACCAAACAATTCCATCGACCGATCGAAATTATTTGCTAATTCACAAATGCGAGAAATCGGATCATAATTTCCAAATCTTGATTTAAATTGTACAGGTCTGAATAAAAGCGCTTTCCTAACTGGTCTACCGGGGATGTTAAAATTAACTTTACTCAGCAATGACTCGCAATCAAGAAAACCATTAATCAATTTAAAAAGAAATAGGAGATCATTCATTTGTCTCCGCTCTTCGAGGGTAGTTAAATTCATTCTGTCAAGAATTCTGGAGTAATCATGGTCAGAATATCTCATAGGGCAGCCTATTCTAAAAGCAGCAAAGCGTAAAAACTTGTGTTGCACACTCTCAATCATTCTAATATCCTTCTTCAAGTACGGAGACCAGATAGGGGACGCATATTCAAGATGGGGTCTAATTAAAGAGGAATATAGTACTTTTAATGACCTAACATCTTTGAAATCACTGGAAAATCTTTTGACGAAGCCGAGATTTCTCATCGCAGTACCACAAGCTTTCACAGAATGCTCAGAAGAATCCAATTCATCATTTATAGTTACACCAAGATCAACATAAGATTTAACAGTATTCAATGTAATATTCGCAATCTTGTAGGAGAATATGAGAGGATTCCTTGACCGCGAGATTCTCATTACACAGCATTTTTCTAAGTTCAGATGCAGAGAATTACGGGTGCACCAAGAATCTAATCCCGATAATACTGACTGTAAGTGATGAACATCCGCAAGACATTTTATGTTCTTGAAGATTTTTAGATCATCAGCAAATAACAGGAAATCACAATCATTGAGAACCTGCCCAATGTCATTTATGAATAGCAAAAATAAAAGTGGACCAAGGTGGGATCCTGGGGCACTCCCGAAGAAGGTATAATCGGTTCAGAAAAACAGTTCCGAACTTTTACCATCTGCACCAGATCAGTTAAGTAACTCTGGAACCAAAGTTTCAGATTACCAGATATTCCAAAGCTACTCAACTTAGATAGAAGAACGCTGTGAGATACAGTATCAAACGCTTTACTGAAATCAGTGTAAATAACATCAACTTGTGAGTTATTCTCCAGCGCAATGGCGGTGTAATTACAGAAAGCAGCCAAATTCGTAGTAGTAGACCTCATTGACATGAAACCATGTTGTTCCGGGATGATAAGAGGAGACAACAAAGGAGTAATCTTGTCAACAACCACGCGCTCAAAAATCTTAGACATAACATTTAAAATACTTATAGGTCTATAATTCTTAGCATCCAGTTTATTACCATGCTTGAAAATAGGAGAGATCAGGCTCGTTTTCAATTCAGCAGGGAAACATCCGGAAGAAAGAGATTTATTAAAGATAAGCCAAAGCGGTCGAGAAAGAATAAATTTGCAAGACTTGAACAGCAACGGCGGAAGGCCATCAAATCCTGGGCCCTTGCTCGTATCTAACGAATCAAGAACAGAGTAGATCTCTCCTATGGTAATATCCAAATCAGAAAGCATGTTGAATGACATATCATGTTTAGAATGGTTAACATTAACCGAGTTATGTGAAGCAAAACCGATGAAAAGTGATCAGCAAAAGGTTAGCCATTCCAGCTGCAGAGTCAGCAACTACATTATTTAACATGATAGTACTAGGTAAGTCATTAAATGAACGCTTACTGTTAACAAAATTCCAAAAAGATTTAACATCCTTTTGAATATTAGTCTCAACTTGGCGAATGTAATTCGAATAACAAGCCCGAGCTCGTGATTTACATTGAGCACGCAAAAAAGAGAACGCTAAATAATCGCCGCGACTATAAGACGATTTGTAAATCATATGGGCAACTTTCTTTCTTCTAATTAATTTTTTGAGCTCAGGAGTAAACCAAAGAGGATAAATAGATCTTTTGATCAATGTTTTCGGAACGTACAACTCAATAGCCACAGAAAGTTGATCATACAAAAAACTAATAGCAGTATTTACATCCATGCATTTTAACTCCAAATCCCAATCAATTTGATTCAAATGCTGCCGAATAGAAAAAAAATCAGCCAATTTATAATTGTACCGGTAAGTGTCGGTACAAGACAAAGATCTCAATGAAAGAGAATACAATCTAATTTCGATAGGGGGATGATAAGCATCACAATGTAGGAGGTAATCAACCGGACTAATAGTTTCAACATACTCATCGGTGGTAAAAATCAAGTCCAGCATACCATTGAAATCATTGTAAATATTGTTTTTTTGATATAAACCAAAATAGTTGAAATATTGAGTCAAAATCTCCACCGCAGCCCTTTCATTCAGTGTCACACCGGGACGAAACGATGCTGTTAGAGAAAAGTCGTCATTGCGCCAAACCACATGCGGAAGATTGTAGTCACCGAAGAGGAAAATTGAAGAATCATAATCCTGACACAGTACCTCGGCCAGAGAAACACAATGTTCAAGGTAAAGAGATGATGATGAGGCAGGGGGGAAGTAACTTGCTCCAATAAAAACAGACTTCGAATTAAACTGCAACTTGACAAGAATATGTTCCACGCAAGTAGGCGGCAAATCAACCAATGCACTATTCAAATACTTTTGACCGCAATCAGCACACCACCTCCTCGAGAAAAACACTGGTGTGCCTGCTCCTGTCCAACCGATACAAGACATAATCATTAAAGGACAATTCTTCATCAGATATGTTATCCGTTAACCAGGTTTCAGAGAAGATAATGACATCATACGTAGAAGTAAGAGATGAAAGTGAAATTTGCAAATCTTGAAGTTTAGTACGAAGACCACGAACATTCTGATAGTATATCAAAGGGTGAGTTATAGGTTTTTTTTCTGGGGCACAGTACGCGTGTCAACAATCGTTGGCAATCCATTTATATACTTGATTGTTTTGTTGGTATCACCACCATCGATTAGGTTCTTCAATTCCGCACGTAACGTGGTTAAATAATTTCTCTCTTGAACAGTTCGATCTTGATAAATTTTAAACGGTCCATTGTGATTAGATTTACGTTTCAAGATATTGATAACATCCTGAGACGATGGAAAAGAAACACAAATAGGTCTGTGTTTGTTCGCAACCTTTTTACCGATTCTATGCAATCTAATATCATCATGGACGGAAGGATTAATATTTCGGAGTAGTGTTTTCACCTTCGCTGCATCATTTTGTTGTTGATTGTCCGGCGTCTCATCAATACCAACAATAATAATATTGCGAGATCGCTTCTGTCGCTCGTTGACTTCATGAATAATCGTTTCAAGATCACGAGAATCATGGTCTTGTTTTGAAACGTCGAGTTTGTTCTCTTATTTGTTTCTAATTTTTTTTCAATCAATTTCATGTATTGTTTCTCATTTTTCTCAAATTTAAAACAAGATTTTGTTTGAATCAAGTTGATTAATTTTTTTTAATTATTTTTTTTATTTTAATGCTTTTTTCTAATTGTCTTGATCGATGTCATTAAATTTTTGTTGCTTTTGTGCATTTTTGATTGGATTTTCCTCAATTTTTGTGAATTTTTGCAAAATATGTGAATTGATTTTGATTTTTGACCTTCAATTTCAGTGTGGATTTGGTATAGTTATGGTGTGATTTCCGTGTAAAATTTCCTTTTCTTATGTTGAGTATTATTCTGATGTGACTATGGATGTGATGTGGGTATGGATTTCATGTCCAGATTGAGTCTCATTTCCGTGTAACCTAATGTAACAAATTTTTAGTAAGAAGTTGAGAAACTTAATTTCATCTCAAATTTTTTCCACTCGCCATAAATGATGCAATCAATTTTTTCCACCATTAATTTTGCTCATTTGATTTCTTCAATCAGTTCTTTACCTTAGATAACACAGGCCTACAAAATTGAACTTTTTGTTTGGTGCAACAACTGTATCATACTTTTCCGAAGTATTTTGGCGCGCTGAATCCGAATCTGGCTTCAAAATTGCATTATTACGTGTGGTTTTTGAGATATTTTAACGTCAAAGTGTGAAAAACACCGTTTTTCGACATATTTGAGATTACGTGACGTCAGAATGTAATTTTTTCTCATGAAACTAGTAGATGCACCTCAAAATATAATCCATCCCCTTCCGAATGCCGTTGAGTTTGCTCGAATATCTTTTTTTTTACTGTGACACGACAATTTGAAATTTGTGTGTTCATGGATTGAGTGAATAGGTGAAATAACACAATTTTCAAACTGTCGTATCTCAGAGAAAAAAAAAGATATTTGAACAAACCTAATCGCATTTGGAAGAGAATGACTCATATTTTGAGATAATTTGAAGAATAATTTGATAAAATGTTGTTAACGTGTGGAATAATTGAATAAAACGTTTCAAAATCGTGCATTTTCATTTTATTGTACACCTGCGATTACGTGAAAACTACCCGTAGCATTAAAAAAATAAGTATATTTCCAGAGTCAGGGTATCGAATATACTCACAATCTGCTTTAGTTTTAGCGGCACCAAAATCATTGTAGACCTGTGATAATTTAAAACATTACCCTCTTGGATTTTTCATTTATGATCTATGAAAATTTTGTTTATCTTAATTCTTTTTGATATTTCTCAATTCTATTCACTTTTGCTCGCTATTTGAATTGAATGTTCTGATTTTGATTGTTGTTTTCGAACGTTGGCATGAACGTTTCTGTGTTTTTTATTGCTTCTCTCACATTTTTTTCAATTCGTGTAATTTCCTTCCCAGTTGTTTGAATTTCGAATTCAAGTGGAGATTGAGTCTACACGGAGAAAATTCTACACTAGTGATTACTGTAGCCCACACGACTGGCTCGTGTTATGCAAAAAACTCATTTCAACACTACTGATTACTGTGGTAACACGGGTCAGTCGTGTCTGCGTACTAGAGAGTCGTTTTTCTACACTATTCTCTACTGTGGAGACACGACTGATTCGTGTTACCACAGTAACCAGTAGTGTTGAAATGATTTTTTTGCATAACACGAGCCAGTCGTGTGGGCTACAGTAACCACTAGTGTAGGATTTTCTCCGTGTAGTGATGGCGTGATTTTGGTGTACAATTTCCTTTTGCTATGTTGAGTGCTGTTCTGGTGTAAATGCGATGTGAATGTTATATTGACAATTCCCAGATCGAGTCCAATTCTGGTGTAAACCTAGTGTACACAGTTCACATTAAAGGTTGTGGAAACTCAAGTTTGTCGTAAATTTCTCAGCATTCACCCTTATCTAATCTGATTCGTATTTTTTTCCATCATTCATTTTGATAATTTGATTTCTTCAGCCAATTTATCAAGTTAATTTCTATTGTTTTGGTGATTTTTTTTTATTTGTAATTTCTTATTTATAAAAATTGGTTCCTTGCAATTCTTCTTAATATTTCTCAATCGATTTTATGAATCCTTTTGTCTTTCTTATTATTCATTTTTGTGATTGTTTTTTTCTAATTTGTGTAATTAATATTTCTTGGACTTTGCAATTCGGCAGTAGAATGAGTGTCAATAGGTGCATTAAAATGTAGGAGGAGGAAATTTCATCAATGTAAATTTGGTGTCCCTGGTGGAAAAATTTCGTTGAATTCTGTTAGATTCTGTTCTCTTTTTGCACATCCGATTTCCATTGAAAATTAGCAAAATTCAACTCAATTCAACAAATTTTCGATAAAATTCGATAATTGTCCATAAAATTCAATAAGTTCTTTTGAAATTTATTGACTTCCAGTGAAGTTTGCTGTAGTTTGAGGATTTTTATCAAATTTTATTGAAATATTGCTGTGTGAAAAGTGAACAAAATTCAACAAAATTTTTCCGCCAGGGTTAGGTATGGCGTGATTTAGGTGTCGAATTCCTCTTTATTATTCTGCGTAACATTCTGGTGTAAATTTGGTATAAACAATTCACAAATGCATAGATGCATTTCTATAATGGATAAAAAATGAATCAAAATGTTTTGCACCTACCCTGGTCCACGGTTATTCAACGTTCCATGACGAAGGTTTGATAATACCAATTAAGAATTGCAACACAAAGCAACCCAGAGAGTTTCGTCAACTCATCACATTCGGGTTTCGCTTCCAATTGTTCTCAAGATCAATTGATTAAGTATACATATCAAACAAACCTGTGTGACTTGTGAACTGATGATATTGATAACTGAAATATTAGTGAATGATGATTAGGAGGCGTGAAAACGGAATGAATATAAAATTTAATCCATACATATGTATTCATGTACATTCTTACAAAATATACATTTTTCCATATAAGGAATATTCAAAGAATTATCTGTATATAAGAAGATAGATCCTAAATATTTGATAATTCATACTTACTTTCACAGAGGATACATTCCTTTTTCTTAATTAATAAATCATGTTTTTAGTGGTAACATTACGTGTGTTGTATTTCGTGAATAAACCCGCATCACAAAATCAATTCCAGGGTTGGTATGTTTAGAACAAGCTGTTTCAAACAAAACATTTTCATCATATTGTGAGGACACGGTTGGTATATTTGAAACACCTTGTTTATAACAAAGTGTTTTAACCATATTTGGAACAGAAATAATCGTTTGAAACCAAAAAAACGTGTTCTTTCCAACTTTGATTAATTTCAATATCAAATTGTCAAAATAATTCGGTCTTTAACCATCAAGCTTTCTTTTGTTTCTCTTTCTCCTTAATTGCTATATAATTTTACAAATAGCTTCGTTGATTCCCAAGGCATCATTACATATGTATATTTATATATATATAGGTACATAAAACAGGTACTCAAAGTTTCATACTATATTGCACAATCCCACACACTGAATACTGATTTACAATTAAATTAACATCTAATGGTATTTAAAAAAAAGACTCTAAATATCAACTTCTAATCCCGAACATGAAAGTTTATAAAGATTCTTGAAAAATAAATCCATTATATCGCGATAAAACAGTACCAAACTTTACTTTCATGTTTTATATTTTTGAAAGATTTGAAATTTTGAAATTTTCTAATTTCCATTACAAAATTTCATGAAATTCATCATAGTTTTAGGGCCGAAAACAAAATGTCATCAAAATCGTAAGTAATATCGTACGCTGATTAGACTCAATGGCAGAACAAGGACTCTTTAATCCCGTTTAGATATATTATTCCACAATTGTCATGTATGGGAATATATTCTACTGGCTTTATTTCTTGATCTCTCGATCAATTCACAATAAAAAATAATAATAATAATAATAATATGAAAACAAGGAATACAAATTTACTTAATTTGCGCAAAAATTCAGGATACCTTTCAAATTCCTTTCCAAGTTCTTTCCAATACCCTATACTTGGAAGTTTCTTTCTTTAATTCTTGACTCTATAACTCGTGAATCTTGGATCGTCGATGATCTCCACACTTTTGACTTTTGTACGTCTGGGGGTCGATGGGTCAAATTTACTTCTATCAGATTCGAGTGCTTTACCCGATTCATAATCTGTTCTGTACATATAAGAAGAGGGAGTGGAATGTTGTGGTAGGACAGACGATGACGAAGAGTGTGGCTCGTTCTTATTCACCAACTGTGCTAGATCTAGAAGACGATTGCCTCCTTGTAAGAGATTCTGACTTCTATGATTGTAGTCCACGTTTCCAAACTCGTAATCAGATGGACGTGCTAGTTCTTGAACACTCTTAGCGTATTGAATCAAATATTGTTGGAGTAAAGCCTTCAAATTGACATTTGGAACATCCTTGGAGTGAATAGGTGGAGCTCCATCGACTCTGAGGATTATCACAGGTACCAAAGATTTGCCAGTTTGTATAAAAGTTGGATGCACGTTGAGAATCGAAGCTGGATTTCGAACGTATTCCGAAATTGATGGATTGTAGCTCAAAAGATCCGAGTATTGAAGATTGAAATAGTTGTTCAAACCTGGAAGATTGGATTGTTGATTGTCACCTACGAACAGTAAATGAATTTCTCTCATTTGAATGGAATTGAAATCTCTTTAAGCAACACCTACGGGAAGGAAGATGAATTTAAACCGGTTGGAATACATTTTTTTCCATTAATAGTTGTTGTTTGGAATGAAAATAACAAATAGATCAAAATTCACGTGGAAGAAAAAGAATTGGTATTTAAATTTTCCGATTATCAGTAATGGAATTGGTCATTCCATTTGCTGAGAAAATAAAAATTGAAATTAACAAAGTAATGGAAACTAAATGAAATAGAAGAAACAAAAAGTGAAAAAATCATAAATTAAGACAATCATAAAATTCAAAAATGATTTCACAAAATAAAAAGAATAAATAATTTGAAAAATCAAAAAGTCGCATGAATACTAGGAATTAAAAATTATAAAAATTGAAAGAATAAACAAATCAACAAATAAAAAGATTATAAATCATAAAAATACAAAATTGGAAAAATGTAAATAAAGACATGAAAGATACATACTTTGAAAGAATCAAATACAGATTAAAATTTATAAACTTAAAATCGTTTTCTATGATCCAAAATGAACTTGAAATATTTTTAAAAACTTTTTTTGCACTGATAGCGTTACCTCAATCAATTATCAACGAATCTATGTGATTTGAACATGAATTCAGTATTTCCTTACAACCTAAATGCTGTGCTATTTGTAGATTCTTATCTCATCCATCGAACGATAATTGGCGATGTTAATTTTAAAACTCAGAGAATAATGCTCTCACAATACGCAACTGAAATGATTCCATCATTGAGTTGTTATACAAATGCAAACATGAAATCTCGCGCTGGGCTTATAACGAATCGTACATCACGAATCCAGAAAGACCGTTGGAATTGGGGAAGGCGCAGATCCAGTAGAGCAGAACTAATCGCGACGAGCCTTTTACCGCACAGGCTCATAAAACAATTACACTGTACCATTTATTTTCCCCTCTTTCTGGCTATCTGCTCAAATGAATACATCGCGAAAGAATCTCCTCCTCCGAGAAACTTGAACAAAATCAAATCTAGAAGATGAAAGAAATCTCACCTGAATCGGCAGACGTTTTGATCTGAGGAGCAGTTTCGGAACGTTGAGGTATCGCATCCGACGAATGAACGTTCGCGTACTCTGGATTCGGATTGTTGATCATGTACCTGGAATTCAACGGCACTTTTTGCTGAGAAGATTTACCGCTAACGATCCTCGTTGATGTTCCTGGAGTCATCGATTTAGCCAACTGTACGAGATTCGCGGTATTCTTGGAACCGACTAAATTTTGATACCCTAATCTGTATACTTGTTGTTGAGGTAAGCTCGAGGCCAAAGATTCCGCAGAGATGAAAGGATGGGCTGTGGTTTGGTCCTCGTACCTTGGTTGATTGGGTGGAAATTTGACTGGACCTTGAGAATCGACTCCACCGTTGGTAGAATTATAATCAGATTCGACGTAGGTTGGCGGAGCAACGTCGGTGATGCGTCCATCGGGATACTTCCAATAAACTTTATTCTCGTATTGAACTCCATTCTCCACGGTATATTTAGGAGAATTCTGATATTGCGATTCGGAGAATCCTACACTCGGTCTAGCGACGTTTCTATAAAATTGCGAATCTTGAGCTTTTGGATAGAACGTAGACGTTGTCGCCGCTCTATTTGAATTACTTTGTTGTCCACTGCTGAGAGTAGCAACATTACCATTATTTTCATTACCGGACGAGGGGGAGGGTCGATAATGCAAACGCACATTCCAATTCGACGCCGAACCGTTACTTTCGGTTATCGAATCTGAATTCTCGTATGGATTTTGATTGTAATTTTGATAAGAGAATGGCATGTTTTGATGATCATGAGTTTTGCCGTGAAGACTAGGTGGTCTCATGAAACTTGACAGCGAACTTTCTTTAAATCCCTCCTGATGATTAGCTACAGAAGATGTTGGATTTCCATGAAATTTATCAAAGGTTTTGTACAATTTCGTTCTCTGACCGAAAATCGGAGACTTGGCGTGATAATCCGGAGAATAATTACTGTTACTTTGTGAAGGAGCTTGTTGATCTTCGTAATAATTGGATCTCGGTGTTGTGGTGGTGGTAGGTTGTAGTCTTTCAACGATCGTTCTTGGGAGAAAAGGACTGATGGATTCTTCAATGGTCACAGTTGTCCCGGATTTTCCAGCTGGAAAGTAATAATTGGTTTTCCCTTCGATGAACGAATTCCGAAGAAAACCGTGCCCAATATTATCATTGACAGTCCTCTTCGACTTTCCATCCGTACCCGTATTTGTACCATTATCGAAGTCTAGAAGAATTATAGGTGGTAAAACCGGTAGATTTTCTTCCTCCTCTTCTTGTTCTTCCTCTTCCTTTTATCTTCGATTACGCGCATTCCTTCGCGGGATTCATCTTTCGATTCGAAATCCTCCAACGTTCGATGCTCCTCATCATTGTTTCCATTTCTACCATTCACGTCCCTTCCAAAGGATTTCAATTTGGCGGCGGTGATAGCAGTTGCGTATCCCAGAATGAATAAATTCAAAACAATCTGCAAAAAAACAAGAAGATAAGAAACATTATCTTCCGATCTAAGATCGTACTCCGTAATAGTAAGATGGTCATCGATCTCTTAACGCGAAACTCCGTTAACAGCATTCTTACTTTCACTTTGCTTATATTTCTACCTGTACTCGTGTTGTATACAAGACAATTTTTAATGATCACTCTGTTCCAGTTGTCGTGAAACCTTTTGAATATAAATATTTTTTATACTTCATGTATATATTTGTATATGTATGTTGGAAGGTCTCACTTATTAAAAAATCAGATATTTCCTCAATGGTGTTACTTTTGTATCTCGTTCACCGTACAATATTCATTCATTCATGCCTTTGAAACTAATGAGATTTTCCAAGACTCGATTCTTTATTTTTATACAGAATAAAGTAAAATTATAAATACAATTTCTATTTTCATGATTTACGATGAGCAGCGATGGTTTTATGTTAGGAAGATGTCTTTGTATCAAAATATAAGTCCTGAATGGTGAAGTAAAAGTTAATGAGTTGCAATAAAAACAAAAAAAAGAGCACGTGAAATTTGAATTCTTGTCAACTTGAAAATAGATTAAATCTTTAAGCATGAATTATGTTGATGACTGATTGGTCAGTGTTGTTATGTGAATGTCATCAAATTTTAATGATCTAGAACGCACTCGAATGTACATAACGAAAATGTGTGAGCAAAAACTTTTGGGGAAATTGATTTATAGATTACAACATAAGGTGTATCAAGATATGGGTCATCACGTATGAATTACATCACAAAACGTGGCATGCAGAAAGCACCGCCTTCATTTCTAAGAACTATTTTTTTCCATCTAAACTTAATATCTGATGATAAATTTCAAGGAATCAAGAAAGGGAAAAGTCTCGAGCTTCCCTCATACGAGTGAGATATGTGATTATCTGTACCTGAACAGCATGGTTTTACGTTAACAATTGGAATAAATTTCTCTTCGTGTATGACAGTATTAATCAAAACCGTTTAAAAGATCATGGAACTGATATACCAACGTGAAAAAAAAATCATACTTTCTTTTGTGATTGATTTGATGCTCCTCATATCACTCAGTGCATTTCACTGACTAAACTAATTATTGAGTCTCACTTTATTATCAAGTTTTAGGTCAAGTTCTGCATTAGAATTCAGTGCATGCTGCTCCGATTGCATGCCATAAATAAATGTTACAGATATTATCATGATATCGATGAACTTGTTGGAATAAGAGGAAATGGAAATATTACGGAGGGATGATCAGCATTTTTCGTTCATTGTATTGTGCACAGAGAAATGTTGATGTTGAAGATTATCAGATGAAGTATCGTTATGACGATAGGAACTATAATTTTGTGTTTTCTCATTACTCATTAATTTGTCCCATACTCATGGTTTGTACCGCTATAGTACACAGAGAAATCTGGTATAGTAAAATATAGACGGACCAAACATTGGGTCACTACAATCAATCAATCGCATCCCTAGTGTGTATGAACTTTGGCCCACTCTGGCCCCACTCTGACCCAGTCTTGGACCCATATGGGCAGGATGGGGCCCATGCTGGGCTGAGGTGGGCTCCATGGTACATACATGCTAGGGATCATTATCCTAACTCAACGGATAGTTGGTTCAACTAAGCGTATCGTAATTTCAATTGAGCCGTTTAGATATTTCAATTGCGTAGTTTGGTTTGTCCATATTTTACTATTCACTTAGTGGTTATCACTATTCTTTTTCCTCCGTGTAAAGCATAGTCCACGGCTACATTATAAATACATTAATTTTTGGTTATATAATTTTCTCAGCGTGGGGTACCGTGCGTCTGGTGAAAGCTTAAAATTTTCATGGTGAATTTATCCATGCATTGCGATGTATTTTGTATATGTGATCATTGAAAAACACAGTAATTATATGATTCTCTTGTGGATTACGCAGAACTATTATAAAATCATCAGCATTCATGTTGAAATGAAACGAGACGTCTCATGTGTTAATAAGATTTTCCTGAGGCTAAATGTTCTTTATTCCTCAAAGGTTTTCAATGAGTTGCCAGTAGAATGAACTATGTAATTTACTGATCACGTGATATGAAGGATTGCAAAGTGTAATGGTGCGTAGTATCCTTATGAATCACTATGAGGATTGGCAATTTCTGTAATTTCCATCATTGAACTCAAATTTTATGTACCTGCAAATCAAAATGCGACGTGATATAATTTACTATGTCATTTATCGGGGGCGGCTGTGCTACGTATGTCAGCAAACTTCACTATTTTGTTGAGATTCCTTTTTTCCGTGCACCAGATCGTCTTGATTACCAGGATCTCATTCGAGTAAATTAGATCTGAACGCATGAACGAATACGGGAACTTTTGAAGAGTTAATATCACCTTGAGGTCATAAAATCAATGCTCATTTTCTTGAAGCGATTTAAAACGAGTGGGAGGATTTATTGCTTTCTGATGTTCTCTACACTTGAATACAGGTCTTAGGTGAAAAAAAAAACAAGTTTATGTATACCTAGGGTGACTAGAGGTGCGAAACCGGGACAGTTTCCCCAGGGTGAAAGAATTTTTGAGATTATATACAATTTTTTATAAAATTCAATATGGTTTATATATGAATTATACATAATTTTGAAAATTTTTCTATTCAGACCACTCTTTTTCTAGCCCCACAGACAGCAACCTTTTTTCTTCGGGGGAATCCCGAAGTTTCAAAATCACTATGTTTTGCCCCCAGTTTTCTCGAAGAAAAAGAGAGGATAGAATCGAAGAAGCTCGATGAATGTAATCTCTTTGTATCATAGAGAAAATGCATGTACTCATCATTTTCGTTCCTTCCATTTTGGGGAAAGGGAGAAATTCAGAAATTTTTGAACTTTGGGATGCCCTCGAATAAACAACCGTTCGAGCATCAGTGTCTCTCTTTGTAGCTTAGTTTTCAGTCCATTGATTATCAACGATAAAATGAAAATCCCATAGTTTCTGAAAAAACCGGAACATTTCGAATCAAAACCGAGACGCTCCCCAATATTCTCAAAAATCGGGACGTCTGGTCCCCCTATGTATACCCATATAAAAGTTTTTGAGATGCACCAGAGCTGACAATAGAATATAGCTTGACGCAATGTTGACAGACAAGGCTTGGCAATTTATAAATATTTAGTGTCGATTAACAAGAAATAAAATGTTGCATCGATGTCGGTGTCCACACGGAAAGACCGGGTCTATTAATATTTGAAAAAATGACTGTCAATTTAGGGAAAACGAGGATCGCTGAAGAATATTCGTAGTGAGTCTATTAAAAATTTGTAGTCGATGTATTAACAATTGATAGTTTCACTGTGAAAAATACCAATGAAACTATCAACTTTTCATATTTTTACTACAAAATTTTGGTAGGCTCCCTACGAATACTTTTCAGCGATCCTCTTTTTCCCTAAATTGGCAGTCATTTTTCTGAACGTTGATAAATTCTTCCTAAATATTAATAGACCCGGTCTTTCCGTGCAACGAATTTCGGTTGTCAGCCTACCATTGATTCACAATTCTTCCAGGCTTGGCGTTTGCTAAGCTCCTCTGCTGAAAATGCCAGGCAGATCCGGACAAAAAATAGTTGTCAGGCTTTGAACGGTTTTTCTTCCAGGAAATTCGGTCAAAAACTGAAAAAATTTCTACTTGGCTTCGTTCGGAATCACTCAACATGGAATATCCTGTCAAAAACTGGCGGACAAAATTTTGTCGGGTCTTGATAGGATATCCCAATTTGGTAATTCTGGACAAAACCAGGTAGAAATTTTGTCAGTTCTTGACTGGATCTCCTGAGACAAAGACCGTTCAAAGCTCGACAGCTGTTTTTTCTTCGGATCTGCCTGGCATTTTCAGCAGGGTTGTTCTTAGTCCAACATTGACTGAACGGTAGATTCTATTTAAAGTGAGAATCATTTGAAATGTGGTTGAATATTGCCACAAACGTTGGTCTAGTCTCGATAAAAATTAGTTTTCATTGTAGTGCCGATCAATGGTTCTGAAATTTTCAGGAAAATTTGTTCACCAAGGCTCTGTACTGATCTACCTCATCACACGATTCTTCATTTCACCACAGCATCTTCACGGAAAAGAATGCCAATGTAAAAATGACATGAAAAATGAGGTAACGATTACATTGAGGATCATATGTAAAATTTACTACACAGTTCTGTTGGATTGACATTGTTATCATAGTTACTTCACAGCAACATTACTTCTATTCACTTCGGAAACAATGTAAATATAACATTGCTTTCAATGTAAATTTTACTCCAATTGCATTTATGTGGACAGTTATGTTAAATTAACAACAACCAATGTAGAATCTACATGGGACTTCTTTCTGTGTTCTATCCCATGCAGCAAAGAATATTCTAGGAATATTCGGACAACAGCGGAAAACAAAAGTACCCAGAATATTCTGATAAGATGTTAAGTATATATAAAAATTGTCCATAGAACGTTCTCACAACGTCCACAATGTTCTACAGAGCACCTATCGAAAGTCTTCAGAGTATCCTTCTCTAGTATATTCTATGAACGTTCATAGCCTGTTTGAAACAACTTTATCGTGCATAGATGAGAGTGTTTCTTTGAATTGAGGAAATTGTTATTTGGATGGGTCGAAGTAAATGTATTTTCAGCAAATGATAAATTTTGTCAAACCAACGGAATATTGATTCCAGTCAAAGAAAGATTTATTTCGACCTATCCAAGTAACAATTCCTTAGATTCAAAAGAACACTTTTATCTGTGTGATATTCTATACATGTTGACTGAATATTCATAAAATATTCATAGAATATTCTTGTGCCACATGGGCTGTAAAATAATCCCGCTGTATCCGCGGGACCAGATGATTAATATCAAACTAACCAATCAATATCAGACTCTGACATTAATGTTGACAATATTGCCTGGTTGCCGAAAGATAACGGTAAGAAAATTCACCGCACTTACTTTTTTATGTGCCCTGCGTTTCACTGCGCCAGAATTTTACTACTCCGAAATTACTTCTCTACAGGAAATTGATGGGAGACCTGGGGTTTAATTTTAAATCCTCCACCAGTCTCAGGAATTAAAACATTGTTTCTCTTTGTAAGAGAAATTCTTTCACCGTAACTTTTTAATTCAACTGAAAACAGCTGCATCAACAGATCTCTATCTGTGAATATTTATAACATCTCTTTTGAGCTCTACATTACACTGTATCATTATTAATTATCATCGTTCATTTATTCCCTCCTCTTTTTTATGTACAAATATAGTGCTCGTTTTTCTTTTTTACTAAACCGTATGTCAATAATCCGAAACTGCAAACTGTATTGTATGAAAATTATTTAACCGAAATTGGAAGAATGAATTCAAATATCGTTCGATTCGAATGAACATTTTTAAAACTCTGACAACCTTTCTCATACTATATTTATATACTTAATTAATATAATAAAATGATTGATAAATCAATTTTCTGTATATTATACGTACAAGAAAATGAAAACTGGAATTTAACGATACGAAATAGAAAATCACGATCCTCTATCATACAACATAATATATTATTTCATTTGTTTTATCGATGTAGAAGATTTCGAAATAATTTCAAAAAAATATGTTCATTAACTTAATTTACACCTTGACAAGTGAGACACGCTTTTTGATTCTCCTAAATTGAACAAACAACTTCTACAAATGACCATGCGCCACAAATATTGGACAACTTTCCTCCTTCACGTTTTTTTTTCACGATAGTATATTATAACATTACCGTCACGATCAAAAGAAATGCCTTCTGTGAAAAAGCACTCTCATTTTTGACTGCTGGTTACGCAAAAGTTTTGGTGAAATGTTTTTACCTTTCTATGTTTGATGGTAATTAATATTCTTGCCTGCAATGAAACATTTGTATATTGCGAATAATGAGAACGACGAAGAAGAAAGATCTAGTCATGATAATTCAATTTTACTTTCATTACTTTATGCGTATAATGAATTGTTTTAAATGATAAAGTGAGAAATTAAAAACAAAAACCTCACAAATATTCCCGAAACATTCATATTTACAGTTTTATGATTGATTGTCACGTTTAATGAATGTATTTATACCTCTGGTTAGCCTTAATGCACACCATGACGTGAGTGCGGTGGTGCTTCGCATTTTGATAAGATTGAATATTAACACCTACAACAAATCAACAGTCGAGTTCTTTCTTTTTGTGATTCAAAGTATGCGAAATTTGGTTCAATGTTCATACTATAAAAATTCATCTTCATGCAAGAGGTGTGATTTTTTTTGTTGCGTTCAAAGGTTTATCCGGATTTTGAATTCGAAAAATATATCTCTGCATTTCTCCGCATTTTTCTGATCATTCGAAATCTGACAGAAATTAAGAGAAATGAACAGATTCTTGTCAGATTTTGGACGTTTTCAGAGAAATGCAGAGATCATTTTGACTCAGGTCGTGGTGGAAGAAATTTCTTTCTCTGAATTACACTGAAAAACTGGAAATCCCTGACTTATTGGACACATTTTTTACTGACAATTCTTTTGAACAGAAAAACTCTAAATTTGTTTGGAAAACACTAAATCGCTCCAGAACTATGAACTATAAACACCTCTGAAATCCCCTGAAAAACTCTGCACTACAAATCTCTGAAAATTCCAGAAATTTTCAGTAAAATTTTCTCACTTGGGATTCATCTATAATTTTGACAATGTGATACAATCAGTGTTTCCGTTCATCTTTCGGAGTATACATTACGCAAATATGTTTTGAAAAGCGTTTTTTGATAACAAATTTTGGTTGTAACTCCGTTATGAACAACAAAGACTTTCACATTAATCAATAAATAATTTCAATCTCATGAATCATAGGCGTAACAATTTTTCGATGAATCCCACACAGCACTCTTGGTCTTCGAGGTATCTTGAGGAACTGTTCAGAAAAATTTAAGAAGTCTTATGCAACATGAAAAGATATCCTTAAGATGTATAAAACAGTTCTTACTTCTGAAAGATATCTTTTAGAAAATCTAAAACTTTTCTTACGAGATTATATCTTTTAGACATCTTACAGAAATCTTTGAGAAGTAAGAACTGTTTTAGATCTCTCAGAGATATCTTTGCATGTTGCATAAGACTTCTTAAATTTGGCTTGAGATATCTTTGAGAACTAAAATACTGTGTGGGATGTTCTTCATTTTTTTGAGGTGTTCTTGAAGTTTGAATCGTTTGTAAAAATGAAACGAAAACTTTACCTCACATAATCTGATGAACCATCGTTATTTTTCACCTTGAATCAACTCCTTGCAACTGGAGACATCGTTTGAAGGATGTAACGAAAGATTTTTAGTCTCTAATAGCTGAATATCGGGTTGTTCGAGCACAAATTCAAACTTCAGTAACATCTTAAAAGTCACGTCAGTTTTTATGGGAACGCTAGCCATTTTTCATTACCCATTCTATCAATAATAACTGCAATAAATCCCAATCGTGTTGACAATCGGGCGTCCTGTCAATCAACCGTAAGATAGGAAAGAATTGATCTGTATATCATACTTTGTCAAATCCCCAACCCAACATCTTCTCTCATTTTCCATGCTTATACGTATCAGTTATTAATTTCAAGTACCTACTGAGAGAACAGAATGTAGAAATCATTACGCAATTGCGGCTCACCGATAAATGAAATCTATATCCGGAGTTGAACGTCCATATAGATATCGGCATCAGACTCCTCATAATGGATCGTATCATCCAAGCCATGAAAATGTTGAAATCACTCCTCGAAGTACATAAGAAATTACATAAAAACGTATCAAGTTGTATTACTTCTCATGAGAAACCAATGAAAATCAATGGAATAACATCGAAAAGAATTTTTCACTTTCACCGGCGGATGAATAACAACATTCGAAGATTATGAAAATTCTTTTCATCGTATGAGAATTTCTCCAACCAAGCAACGCAATGTTTGGTCAACGGTATATCAACGCTATATCATCGGTAATTAGTAAAATCTGAAGAAAATTAAGTCGAGAAGGAGGATTACTGGAATTTGTAATGAATTTTCTTTTCCCTTTTCCATCTGTCTTTGTATACAATTAATTGAGAATCCAACATCCTACGAGATAACAATGATTAACATTCTCTTTGCGAACGCGGTTACACCTTAGCAAAGGTTCATAAACAGTATTTTACACTCGCCTGCGCTCATCGCGCTTAGTCCGTATTAAAATCTTGTTACCCTTCTCAGAGTTGTAATTAAGATTAAGGATAAAAGAAGTTCGGTGCGCATTGTACGCAGTCAATGGAAACCACTAAAAATTCATGATTATTCAAAAGAAGTTGAATACACGGTATATAATAACTTATGATATCTAACTGGGAACATTTATGTTCAATGTACACACGTCTCGAAGAAAACTTTCGATTCCAGACACATGCCAGACGGTACCCGATGCGTCGACCTCTTGCATATGACGTTTATACGTGGTTGGGAATACCAATGCTCGATGAATGAGATTTATTCCAGCGTTAATCAATTTTTTTTCAATGTAGGAAGATAGTTGATCGTTAGAATATGTTTTGAAAGATGAAACGGTGTATGAAAAAAATGATATTAAAATTCCTAGCTCATTCAAATGCCCAACAAACACCGAAGGCTTTGAAGACATCTTTTAGATGTATCCTTTAGATATCTAAGCGACGTTACAACAAACATCCGTTCAAGATATACTGGAATGATATCTTTCAGACATCTTCAGGAAATCTCAGAAACATGTCTTTGAGGTATTTCTGAGAGACATCTTTCAGATGTCGAATCAGCATAGTCTAGAAGACATCTTGGAAGAGTTTCTAAATTATATCTGTCACACATCTTAAAAATTGTCTGAGTAAGAAGATGTTGCTGAAGTTTGAATCGTTTATTCAAACAAAACGAATATTCAAATCCACATAATCTGACGAATGATCGTTTTTCAACTTTTTAAATTAACTGTTCGGAACCGGAAACATAACTGAAACAGAGTACTGCAAGATTTTCGGTCTTTGGCAGCTGAGTATCTCGTTATTCGAATACCAATTCGTTTCAATAAACGATTAAAACTTCAGCAACGTTGTAAGAAGGGCAAAAGTCACGCCATTTTCCTTCTTCTGAACTCATGAGTGTTTCTTTTGTGCTGTTTTGGATGTCTTAATGATTTCAAAGAAACATCCTCAAGACATGTAGAACATATTTCGAAGATATTTAAAACGTATCTTAGAAAAATCTGAAATGTATCTCAAAAGAATCTCGAAGCCATATCTTAAGGCATATCTTCCACATATTTAAAACATATCTTTATCAGCTTATCCAGAACAGATCTTTTGCAAAACCTTTTTGAAATATCTAAAATTTGTTGAAATTTTTGTGTAAGACATCTTTTAGGTGTCGAAAAGATATCTTTACGAAAGTCTTCCAAGACATCTTTCAGATACTAATAGATATCTTTTTGTTTTTTGGGATTTTTTCGAATTAGAAATCACAATCTTTAATTTTGAGAATATGTGATGGAATTTGTGAATATGTTATTCAAATCGGAACTTTTGCAATGATCACTGAAACACATTCAAATCGAATTCAATGAGTTGAATTATTTAAAATTGTTTTCAATACTGGTAATTGAGTCTTAATGCATTCACGGAGAAGAATGGTTTGTCACCATAGCGCCTACAAAAAAATTTGTTGTCCTTGCAAAAAAGTTCAATCCCGCACGCATATAACAATCCATGTCTTGCGATGTCTTTTAGATAAATTTAAGATGTCTTGCGCAACACATTTAGATGTCTTTTAGATGTCTAAAACTCTTCTTTGGTCCAAAAGATATCTAAAAGACCTCTACAAGAGGTCTTCGAAGACATCTTCGCAGATATCTTTGAAGACATCTTTTAGAAGTCCTTTAGATAAATTTAAGATGTCTTGCGCAACACATTTAGATGTCTTTTAGATGTCTAAAACTCTTCTTTGGTCCAAAAGATATCTAAAAGACCTCTACAAGAGGTCTTCGAAGACATCTTCGCAGATATCTTTGAAGACATCTTTTAGAAGTCTTTTAGATATCTTTTAGACCAAAGAATAGTTTTAGACATCTAAAAGACATCTAAATGTGTTGCGCAAGACATCTGAAACTTATCTAAAAGACATCGCAAGACATCTTAAACTTATCTAAAAGACATCGCAAGGCGTTTTAAACTTATCTAAAAGACATCGCAAGACATGAATTCTTTTAGCGATTCTCCCTTGTAGTAAACGCTATAGTAACAGATCAATTTGTTATCCCTAGCAGAAATGATTTTAGCCACCTTGTAGTTACTGTGACGGCCCTTTCTGGTGCCTAGCTTCACTGCAAGTGCCTTGAAAGGTACGAGATAACTGCTATAATTATTTTTACTAGGAATGCCAGCAATATTTTTTTGTCCGTGTTCAAATGGAACAATTACTTCAGGTATATTGAAAGACGGGTTGAGGTAAAGTTAATATAGTGGATTCAAAAACGAAACACAAAATGTGTCCATCATTTGATAACAGGAAGAAAAAAAATTCGTCGTGATAGCTGCGACAGCAATTTTTTTAGCTGTGAAAGCAAAAAATGTCAACTCTTCTGAAAAAAATTCGGGGGTAACGTTGATTTTTGCGAATTTTTTGTGACACGACAGTTGAAATTTACTCATTAAAATTAATTTCACATTGAAGTATAACATTTGAAAAGGATTGGGTCAAATTTTCACTAAGAAATATTAAAAAATATAGCAATGGCAGCAATCATTCGGAGACCCCCCAAAAAAAAGTTACACTGACAGAAAAACGACCTGGTTGGAACATTCGTGGTTACAATAACTTGAAATCTGGTGTTATTCATCAGAAAATATAGTTGTGATGTCCAGAAAGAGTGGTTGATGCCAAAATTGACTACATTTTTCAGGTTAGGAGAAGCAAATTTTTGTCTTGGTAACTAACCAGAATATATGGTTAATTTTGGCTTCAACCACTTTTTCCGGCCGCCACAATCACATTTCTCAACTTATTATTGTACAACCACGAATGTTTCAACCAGGTCGTTTTTTTGTCAGTGAGCATTGCGGTACCCCTCATAACTCCAAAAGTGCCGCACCGATCCTTTTGAAATTTTGAACACTATTTCTATACCTAATTTACGAGGGGACGATGGAGAGTTTTTTTCATTTTTGTTGTTATTATTCATTTTACAATGACAAATTAGCCGATTTTCTTTCGGCAAAAATTGGGTTTTTGGCTTCAAAGTGTTACCATCGAGTGAAAAATTAAAATTTTAAAAAAACCCTCCCAGCGTTGCTTGGGTAAAATGATTATCTAACGGAAGCACTTTGATTTTTTGATTTCGGATGATCCAACATCGAGTAATGGGGGGCACCGCAATTTAACTTTTTTTTTTAGAGGTCTCCGAATGATTGCAGTCATATTGTTGTATTTTTTAATATTTCTCCGTGAAAATTTAACACGATCCTTTTCAAATGTTATGCTTTAATGTACAATTAGTTCTGATGAATGAATTTCAACTGTCACGTCACAAAAATGTGTTTTTTCTCCTCGAATTAACGTTACCCCCCCCCCCCCCGCCCGTCCTTAATCTTGTTGCTCTCTCAGCAATCCAATCAGCAGTGGCAGGGAATTTTTAGTTATGTCAACAAAAAGATTTGCTTCTCGAGGTATTCAATACCTCGATTTGCTGCGTCAGCGAATTCTTTTTCTCCGTGAAGACGTTCTAAATTTATAATCTAATTTTCCAAGCCCCATTTGAAACAGCAATCGATTCGATTCCTGAAAGTCCAAAGCAATCTCTCACACCGCACATCATTTCAATCAAATCCAACCAATCATTTTATCATCATTTTCCAAAGACATATATAACGATTCCATCGCCTTACATAAGTTAGCGATGATTAGTTAACATCAATCGTTTATAGATTAGAAACTAAACGAGCGTTTGCCTTTCTTCCGAGCGCGTAAGAGGATTCCTTCTGATCGAAGATCTCATTTCTCCTGCATTTTACTCTCCCGTAAATGTACGTATTATAGCATCACAAAAACAATCTCAATCACGATATTCCAAGGAAGGAATTATATACACACGATGAAAAACCTAACGTCCGATACAAAAATCACGCAGAGCCGAAAGAATTTCGATACAATTCTAACGAAAGATCGAGGAAAGTAAAACAAACGTGGGTGCTTGTTTTTCTCATTCAATAATGGAAAATCATGCATTGCTCAACCACGTGGTATACCATCGAATTCGGTAATTTGGAAGACTTCGTGATGCGGATCTTCAAGGACTTTCACTCGGAGACTTACTCAAGAGCACCTCCGTCCGCCGCAGCGATAATCGCTTATTGGCGTCTCCGTCGAACACGCGTTGGATAGTAAATCCGGCAAAAGGATGGTGAATACTTTCTCCACAATTACAAACTGTGTATATGTCAATTTAAAAAGGTGATTATCTCGTCATGAAGCCAAATTCTCATTTTCAGTGAAAATGCTGAATATCTTAGCGATTCCGATAACACACCGGTCAAATCGGTGGATTCTTATTTCGTTCTTCAAACAATTCAAGAATCATTTTTCTCAACAAAATCAAATTCAGAGTCCATGCATTTCATTTGTTATAGGTGCATGTTTTTGCAATCGCACACCATGACGGATGCTCGCTTCTCATTCTCTTCCAATCTTCTTCATCTTTTTCTAATGTACACGCTCGGGAGTGAAATGTTTATCGAGAGAGGGAAAGAAAGTGAGTAAAGTTTATGACGTATGATTACGGAAACATACGATTTGTAAAAGAGAGAATTTATGGTTCACATTCGAAGGACGTCCTAGTAAAATTTCGATGCAGTCTTGATAAAGTTGTCACGATCGAACGATTTATTAATCAAATCCTTCGTAAATGAGCTCGGATTATATATCCTCGTAAGAACAGGAATCCAAATTTCTAAATCTGTGGAAAGTGTGGGAAACGAGGCAACAAAGTTACAAATGTCTATCGATGATGTCTGATGAATGAAAAGTAAGATTCGATAATTATATTCGGTAATGACGGTGCATTGATCGTCGGTTAAACGCCTAACAATGGAACAGATAAGTGAGTGTGAGGGAATCACTTCTCGTTGCGAATGAACGATGGGATTGAACAAATAAGAATTGATTGATACTTTGCGGCAAGATCGGAATTGAGGAAAGTACATCGTTTAATCATCAACGGATGAGAGAAAATAATAATGCTTTTGTTGAAAAAATGTCCGGTTCAATATACTCGATTAATTCTGAGTTTTTATTCTTATGGCGAGGAAAATTATTATGACAGTGAAATGAAACTGTGAACAACTCGAATCGCTGTGCGTTTGTAATTATCAATCTTCATACTCGTGAATATGTAATTATAATTTATCAAATATTTGAAATTATATGATTATCGTGAAATGAATAAATCAATGATTTTCTCGGAGAATAATGAGAACATATAATTGATATTCAATCGATATCCATGAGTTTGAACTTATGTCTGATTTGGAGACAAATAATCATTGGATCTGATCGAAGCCAATTGGGTGCAATGGGATCTGCTCAAATTCCGATTAAACCCACCACTTATCCGGGGAAAAATGATTGAATCGATCCATATCTGACTGAATCCAATTTTGAATCTCGACAAATTCAATTTGATCCAAACCAATATGAGTAAGAGATGGGTCTAATCAAATCTATTATTTAAAATTTGATTGGTTCCAATCAGATCCAATAAGATTCAGGGAGATACGGGCAAGATACGGATCCGATTGAATCTACTAATTTACATTTAATGATTTTTCTACCAGGTGCACTGAGAGAATTAAATGGAGGAACATACTGACTCCCCAATGAAATTTACTATAATATATTAAAATTTACTATGGCATAACAATAGAAACCTCATCAAATTTACAATGTTTTATAGTAAATTTCATTGAAAGTCAGTATGTTCCCCCATTCCTATAATTCCATAGTAAATTTAACTATAACTTTATCTCAGTGTAGCCCCAGCAAACACGACTGCGAGCGTTTCAAAGGGCCAGTAATGGATCTTCATTGGCGTTGCAGGTCAATCAGCGACCCATTGAGACGCCAAAAATCATTTTAGGGAGTGAAATTTTGGAAATGAACAATCCTGCTACTAACAATAAATGATGAGGTGACTTGAAGTCATGGAATCCAATTAACAAAATTCGGTCAAAAATTTGAGGAAAATGTCACAATGATAACACGCAATGCATTGGCTTGCAGTGGTTTCCGCTGTCTTTTGAACATTTTCTTTAGGTTCAACGTTCGAAGACAAATTGATGGCAGACTTTGAAGACTTACGAAGAGTCTTTTGTTCAACGATGCATATTATGAGTAGTTATGAAGAGGAAATTAGTTGATTAAAGTCTTTGTAAAATCCAATATGACTTGGGATTTATATATACTTTGAGATGAGAATTCTTGTGAAGAATAATGTGCTGCGATTTTGGTGCCTGAGATTTGGAAACTGATTCGGAGTACTTTAAGAGCACACAACACGAGAGCATCAGATTTGTTGGATCAGCTCATTTTTTTATAAGTTTCTGTACATAAAATTCATCAGTTATGTGTATAGATGCTATATGAAAGATGATAGGAACTTAGCTAATCCAAGAAATATGATATTCGTTGAGCATTCAACACACCAAAAGCACTCCGAATCGGTTACCAAACCTCAGGCAACATGTGCAGTGAAAATACGAGTAATCGAAAGGCCCCTAATATTTAGATTTATTATCAGTTGGAGAGTACCCGATATGAACGCAGGAACAGAAAGTTTAGAGTGGATGGATGGAAAGATTCTTGTGAGCCGAGTGAGACAGGCGGAAGGAATGTATTATGAAATTGAGATGTATTATCTAAATTTGAGAACAGGATTTCCCTAGCATTCATGTACCATGCGGTCCACTGCGGCCCAGCAAGGGCCTCATCCTGCCAATGTGGCCTGGGGTTGTATGTTATCTAGAACTGAAAATTTGGCAAGTGAATTATAAAGAAATGGTAATCAGAACCCCTTTTGGACAATTTCAACTTCTTAATACTTGTAATTGAACCCTGTTTGAACTGTAGAGGAACAAATTTTTCAGTTGTATCAGCTGAATTTCAGCTATTGTGATTAGATATCTCAGCACTCGTAGGAAAGCCATTTCCAGCAGGACAGATGAAACTTTATTTACCTTCAGTCGATTTTATAAGAGAAATTTCAGAATTACACAGGTAGCAATTTAACCTTATCGTAAGCTTGTATTAACCTTTGTCGTTATCACTGACAAAGTTACAACAAGGTTACTAGTTGAGACAGGAGAAGCTTATGACAAGCCCGTGAAAAGCATGTGCCGAGTTATGAATTTGGTGCTTCTATGACAATTTCATTGATTTATTATTTATTTTCTGATTTATTTGTCAAAAAAGGACACATCGCGTTTCTTTTCCCACTGGGTGAATTTTTGTACCTTGGCAAGGTACCCTGCTATTCTCCAAAACCTCTTCGTAGAGGGAGGATTCAAAAAGAGTCTTATCTATCAAATGAAGAAAAAACAGCGACTATTCTTTTTAATAAGAAAGTGACTCTCAGAACGCAAAGTAGCAATCATGAATATATGAAATTACAAGGGGTTCTAAAATTCGCTTGAAACCCCGCACGGAAAAAAATGATTTCAATCGTCTGTAATTATTTGAAGGAAATCTTGAGAAGGGGGTCGTCAGGGGTGATGGTGGCATAATTGGTTAACGCACCCCAGTACCTATGGGTAGTTCCAGGTTCGACTCCTGGCCATGGCGATTTCTTTTTCAAGATTCAATTCATTGTCAGTTCATGTGAAACTTTAATGTTTGAATCTTGAAACGAGTCCGTATTCTCTCTTTAAAGATGAGTTTGTCTTGTACGTATCGTACCGCTTACTTGTCATGGGAGAGAATAATTATTTGACACGTTTCGAGATATTTGGAAAAAGTTCATTTCTTTCCATCTAACCACATACTCTGAGTAAGGAGTTGTGGTTATTAGAGACATGGATCCGTTCGTGTGTTTAAATTTGCTGTATCAGCGACACACGCATCGATTATTTCATTGATCGATGTAAATATGTTTCTTCGCTTCTAGTAAGGCATTAATCGTGTTATTATTGTTTGAATTATTGAACGTAGCGACTACACATGATCTATTCTAAGAAAAGTTATTGCTGCAGGAGCTAAAATCTAGCTTTCGCAGTAATTTTTCTGGCTATCCAAATATCAAATCCTCAAAATAGCTACCACAGCTAATTCCTAGCTACCATAGCGAGTTATTTTTGTCCGTGCGTACACGGGGATTGATAGGGTCACTGATTACGAATTCATTCCCAAAATTTCCAAATTCGATAAAGCGGATCTAATATGGTGAACGGAAAATAATTTGAGATTCATGTGAATCCAATTAGATCTGGTTAGATAAAAAAATAGAAAACGTAGCTCTGTTTAGATCTGGATAGGTCCGGTTAGATTCACGTAGATCTGAATCAATAAAATTTTCACGCTACTTTATTGCAATTTTCGTGCATCTGCTCGATTTTCTTAATCTTCACATAGTTTTTAGCGTCAAGTATTTTCGGAAAAAATCAATTAAACCCGCATAGATTTGAATAGATCTAATTCGACCTGAAGAGCGTTTAATTTTCTATTTTCAGTTCTACATATACATATCTAATTCATTAATCACACTGAAAACACAGTTTGTTCCAGCGGAACCAAATTTTGTTGGAAACGGACGCAAAGGAACTTTTTGGTTGACTGAAATAAAATTTGTTCAGGGCAAATTAAATTCATTTGTCTGTAAGAAACTGTTAATTATTGTGAAGTAAATCTTGTTCATCCCAAAAAGTTCTATTTTAGCCAACCAAACAGTTTCTAAACAAGTGTTTATTTGAACCGAAATTTTAATTGGCTAGAATAGACGTTTGCTGAGTGTGAGAGTTGTGTGGGGCCGAGTCTGTTGGGTAAAGATGTGCAGTTTGAGGGGTAAGATTTCAATGTATGGGCTTCTTAAAGAAAAATTTTTGCTCAGTTAAGCCGTACTACATTAATAGATCATTATGAAGAATGATCAACGAGGTTCGTATTCAATTGATGAGATTGTGGATGATCATCAAAATACGTAATGTACAATTACGTTTTGCGTTTCGGGTCTTTCTATTATACCGTTCCATTGTATAATATAATCATCGAATATACTATTTCAACTGTCATGCATAATAATACTGTTTTGTGCGAATTAAGAGATTCCGTTGGCAGTATTTCAATTGAAAATAAATATATATCCATTTTAGACAGTGAATTACAATTATGGAGATGGACTTTCATGAGAGTTTTATTGTCTTCCATCGATGAAGAGACGGTGTTGATATAATCAATTGTAACCATTATTCTTCTCCACGCAACAGGATTGATTATATGTTTAATGTAATAAATCTGGAGCGGGAAATTCAGGAAAATTCGCTGTGGGTTTTTCCATTCACTTTTTTCTGAATTTTTAGACAAATTCAACAGAATTATTCGAAACTTTCATCAAATTTTAACATTTCTTCTTGGAAATGTAGAGAAAAATAACTGTAAAGAATTAGAGTAACTTTTTCTGGATTATTGATTAACAATTTCCTACGTGATCTAGGACCAACAAGCGTATTACCGACTTAGTAGGGATTTATCTAGTAATTTGTCGAGCGTTTTTACAAAATGCTAATTGGGTTAGCAACTTGGAAGAAACCTATTTGGGTTTTGAGTTTTTCATTGGGGGATTTGGTACAACTAGAGAATTACTAGAAGAATTCCTACTAGGGTAGTTCTATACGTAAATCACGCTCAGCTGGGAACTGTGGAACCTTCTGATACCCTGGTTAAAAAACCCCTTAGAATCTGATGGAATTAAATTTCATGGGATCCGGTCAAAACATTGTGTAAGCTTCAATGAGATGGGAACCAGGGCAGTTTCCCAGACTCTGCAGAATTTGGACGGTTGTATCCTCCTATTTGAGTTTTAGACCGATTTTGTCGTGATGTATCAATCTCGCGGACAAAATAAGTTCTAAATAAGGTATATTCGATCCTGAATTTTTCTTTCAAAACACATCCCGTTTTATCTGTGATATTCATGAATCAGGACAAATTTTCCGAGCTGGACCTGCAAACATACAGTGAAAAACTTCTTGTATTCCACCCTAAGTCTATGCCTTAAACGCTCACCTCGCAATTTAACCCATGTGTGTATGGACCAATGGCCCAATGATGGACCAAGCCCGGCACAAGACCTGCCGAGACTTGTCTTGAACAATTTACCAAACTTGGTCCAGGCTTGGGAATGATAAGATCAGGACGAGCTGGTTTTGCCAGGCCCGGTCCAATTCATTTACCAAGCATCAACCAATGCTTCTTTGATCGCAGATATGGATGAACAAAAGTAATTGATTCATATTTCAGTTCATGACTTTCTCCCTCAGAATATCGTACATGCATTATCTTAAAACTTTATTGATTCTATTGCATATCGGATTCTATTGTTGAATTATGCTCAAACTAAACTAATAAAATCTAGCTTGGTGTGTAAAACTATTGTGTAGGATTAATTATGGCAGGAAGATCGGGTCAGCCCTGGCCCGATGGTTATCCCCGAGTCTTCAGCCATTGTAAATTCAAAATTCAGTCAATATTTATCAACATTGTGCCACTCATGTGGGCAATATCGGCACAATTGTTCTCAACGAATGCTCGATTTTTACACTTGTGCCAAGCTTGTACCAAATGTAGTGACCATTTCAAAGATATTAAAAAACGTACCATGACTGACTATCCATTGGGAACAACGGGACAATCATGGAACAATATTGGGCCAATTGTTCTTCATGGAGGTTTGTTTCTGACACATGTGCCAACTTCAGGGATTGGGATACATGAGTTCCAAAAAAATAGTTCCAACCCCAAAGTTCCAAATCAGAAGTTCCAATTCAATATTTTCCAAAAGTATATTGATCAAAAGTGTAAAAGTTCGTCTATATTTTGTGAGTTAGAAGGCATATCCTTTAATCGTGCACGCTGAATTTTTCCTCAAATTATGTCGATCAGGTAACTCAGCAATGATACCTGAAGGTACTTCTTGCAAACGTCTCAAAATTTGTGCTGGAGGAGCTTCTGGGTGTTCCACAGCTTTTCTTTAATACCAACTACCACCTTGAGAGCACTAACCTCTTATCTGTTAGGAGCATGCGAATGTGGAGACTGTTCTGGTCCACCTTTTTTCACTGTAACAGGAAGTCCACCAACGATAGTAGTTGCTCGAGCAGAGTAAAACACACCATTACTGTTGGAGTGCCGATAATATAAATATCCATCAATGTGCAAGTATGTTGATCTACCGGATGTAATAAATTCTGCCATAATTGTATATTTGTATATTGTGGTTTTTTTTTAAATAAATTTCGGCAATTGAAATCTAGAATCGTCATAACACGCGGAGAAATTTTCAAGAACTGCGAAAGGTTATGGTGAAAGGTTACGTTGTTGATTGAAGGTTGCTATAAAGTTACCAAGGTTTGTTATGAATGTTTAGGAACTGTGGGAACTTTTTTAATAGTCTGGAACAATTAGGATTTCGGAACAAAGAACTTTTGGAACACAGGTCCTTTGGGAAAAAGAATTAATTGGAACTTTCTGAATTGGAACAAATATTTTGGAACTTATGACCCACTACCGTTCGAATATAATTGATTGCCGCAGCGGATTTTGATTAGGACAAGCTTGGGTTCTTTTCAGTCTTGGCAATACCTGCATGGGAAGTTGAATAAAACATTAACTCAACAAATGTGACTAATGAACATAAAAATATAATCAAGTTTTCAAATATCAATATTCCCAACACAAACTCTCAGTGAATCGTTTTTATTATAAATTTTTCAACTATGTACGATCTCTCAGTACAGTAGAGGAAAACCCTACATCGAACATTTTACAACTCCGCAACTACGGGGAGAAGAGTTCAACCAAAATTGTCAAGAATAACTTGAAAACAATAAGTTATTAATATTCATAGAATAGAAAAATTATTGATAATAATTTCAATAATATCAAAATAGAATGGAGGTTGGCTCCATCACTTTTGTTTTGTATGCAAATTTTCCGAAGTTCTTGGAATAATATTGACGGTATTGATCTTGTGTTTGGTGAGATTTTCAAAAGACTGAATTCGATAAGAATGTTCGATAAGGTTCACTAGAACACAATATTCAAAATTCAAAATAGTGGTCATGATTTTGACCACCGGTCATCGTAATGTTTTATTGAATTATACTTCACCATTCACTGCAACCACTCATTAGGTTTCTGCTCTTACTCTACCTCCACATGCTAATAATAATACAGGAACAATTGATAATATTCTGCCAGGGAATGATATCTCATACATTATCCATCAACCAATTTGATCCCTGGTGAGAAGCAACGATAGAAATCGATTGGGAGAGTCAAAAACCGCATAAAAACAGAAGGGAACGGATGAACTATTAATCGGCTTCTATCGTTCCCTTGAACCAAAGATGACCAGGTCCGTGGAATTCAAATTTTTATTAGAATATCATACTAATGATCACCATTAGGAATAATTATACCGGTCAACAGTCATTTCGGTTCTTGAGGTTCAAAAACTGATTCGAAATGATTATAATGTGCTGAATGTGGAAACAATGTCAGATTTCTTGAATTCCCATGCGGAAAATTTTCAAACTTATATATAATTCCCGAAGAAAACACGAAGTTCCGATAAACGTTCAGAATAGATCAACATAGATCAACCTGAAACCCCGTTGGAGCCAATTTTCAGGTTCTAACATTGGAATGTCCGTTTGAAAATGGTTTCAAGAAACGTTCATAGAACGTTTATTCAAGGTTCTCCGAAGATCCATTTGAGTTTCAGTTGAGCATGTTTTAGAGGGTGTTATAGTGAGGACTATAATTTCCTCCATCATTCATTTTTTCTCAAAAAAAGCGTAACTGAAAGAACGTTATATTCAAAAATTGAAACTCCAATGAATCTTCGGTAAATCTTCAATGAACGTTCTTTCTGTGAACCTTCCTTGAAATTATTCTCAAACGGACTTCGAAACGTTCATCAGATCTTCGTCAAATGTTGATGAACCTGAACTTGAGCTCCAACGGCGCTTCAATCTGATCTATGTTGATCTATTCTGAGCGTTTGTTGAGCTTCATGTTCTCTTCGGGTTGTATATTAATTATATATAAATTATACATAAATTTGAAAATTTTTCCACTTGGGTTAGCTTTATTTTTGTAATTTTTTATGTGTCAAATTTATCAATAATTATGTAGATTGTATATGGAAAAGATACATAAAAAATCATCAAAATCCAGTGAATCCAAGGAATCTGATATTCTTTCCGCGTTCAGTTCACCGAAACCACTTCGAACCGGCTCCTAAACCTCAGGAACGAGATAAGAAAGTTATGGCTGTCGTGATTTTCTATTATTCACGATTATGAAACGACCCCCTCTTCAAAAATTCGAACAAATCCAGACAGATACGGGGAATTCCTGGACAAGAACCATACAAAGTCCGACAGAACCGAACAGAATCATGTCTTATTTGTGTATGGTTTTGTAAGGATAAGTCGTATATAAATTTTCAAAAGTTCTCCCGTGAAGAATAATTCCATTGAAATTAATTGAAATTCGTATCAAATCTTCTTATCATCCGTGGTGACTATATTTTTTCCAATTTCCAGCTGTTTTCCACATTTTCGGAATACTTTGCAAAATTTCTACCAGCTCTGCGTCCTTATACAGGGTGACAGGGAACCGGATTTGACAGGTATATTCTGCAGCCAAAATGCAATAATTTCCCGTTTGAAAAGAATTTTTTCGATGCTCAGTTTTGGAGATATAAGCATTCATCCAAATCATTCAAAAACACTGTATGCTACATACTTGAGCTTAACGCCATTCGCTGAGTTGAAAAATGGCAGATTTGTGGTAAAAAATTAAACTATTTTATCATTGATAGTTCCGGAGCTATAGCGATTTGAAATTTTTGAGCTTTCACTCAATCAGAATCTAGCAACTTCAAATCGCTATAGCTCCGGAACTATCAATGATAAAATAGTTCAATTTTTTCCCACAGATCCGCCATTTTCCAACTTAGCGAATGGTACAAAGCCCAAGTATGTAGCATACAGTGCCTTTGAATGATTTAGATTTGAACAAAAATTTAAAAATGCTTATATCTTCAAAACTGAGCGTCAAACAAATTTTTTTCAAACGAGAAATTATTGCATTTTGGCTACAGAATACACTTGTAAAATCCGCCTCGCGAATTCTGGGACACCGTGAATATTGTTAATACAAGCGTTGTTGTCATCCCATTACTGATGATTCTTAGTGATACCAATTACTCTTGATAGAATCGATTCTTTTTTGTACAAAACATATCAAATTTTTAGCGATATTTTATACGAATCTACCAAAACTGGATACTTTTTCTATAGTCCAGTGAAAAACGTTGTGAAATTATATAATTTATATGTAATTCCATAAGACATATATAAACTATACTGAATCTTATACATATAAATTATATTGAATTCTGAAAACTTTTCCGTTCAGTTAATTATTGTGGATGTTTGCATAAAAGAGCGTATATAATCACGCATTAATTTTATTATATATAATTTGAGTGACCTCATATAAAGTTATTTCATAATTCGTGTATATTCCTCGAGTTAAAGGATTCGTATCCCGAAACTTTGAAGGCGTTTTTCTCGAAACCATGTTTTTCAAGGTTAGCTCCATGATATCTCAAAAACTACTCTTGAGATTAGAATTAGGAATCAAAAGGATTGAGCTAAAAATATTCAACTTGGCTTGGAATTGGGTTATCAGAATGTTAAAAATGGCAGATTATAGATTACCTAGGATATGTCTGTTGAAATAAGCGGAGATATATAAAAGACAAGGTACCAAGAACAAATATAATTGGATAAGCAATTTTGCTGAGATTCTCAAAAAGATTGAATATGAAGGGCTCTTATTGGATCTCACGGTATCCACCTGGGAGCTTGTTTCAAAAGGAGTCTACCAGAAATTCGAACACTGTTGCAGCAAGATGAGGAAAATTACAGGAAGCTTGAGTCAATGCACTGCAAGATACCTAGAGGCAAGCTTAATGTAATAAATTCTCTCTCTGATGGAGTGCCACTTTACATGATTAGGATTTTCCTTCAATGCCGCTTTGTTTCTAAATATGGTGACATAAAGTTCATATGCAATGGCCTTTGCCATAGATTGAAACAATACGAAAATTGTCAGATCTGTAACCTGCAGGAATCTGAAAACTTGTCACATTTCTTCTTAAGATGCGCTATATATAATTATCATAGGAAATACTACTTGAATAAATACATAAGTGAATATAAAATTAGCAATATAGAAAATTTATTGATAGTAAATAGCCTATAGACTGTATTAAAGCCATATATTATTACGTTGTAAATTGTTGTAAACTACATGCATTTTGTTTGAATGAATGATACTTATCATATTTTCACCCCTTGTGATAAGAAATGTATTTCTTTGTATACAATAAAAATCTATCTATCTATCTATAATTCGTGTATAAATTCAATATATGAGTGAAAACTCATCATTGATTTTATCAAATACTTATGTATTATGTAAATAAATAAATTAAAATAATCCAGAAAATTAGATTGATTACATTGATTACTTAGAATAATCAGTCAATTTTATTAATTTTAAGAATTTTATTCTGAATTTTATGATGAATTGGAAATGTTCAATAATTCTTAAGGATCTTTAGAGATAAATATTTCGAGCTATAACTTCCAGGAAGTTACTATTTTTTCAGTTACTGAGTTTTACCGCAACTAGAAAAACAATTGGAAAATAAAAGTGAATTTTGCCTACTTTACAATTTTTCAAAATCTTGAGCGACTCCTAAAAAATTTTTGTCCAAAACTCGGAAACAAAAAAACTCGGTTTTTTCGCACTACCCTACTTAACACTCATACTTTTTGAAACATTACGGAGTAAAAAATTCACTGTCGCAACCAATCGAAGTATTATACATATAATAGTAAATCTTTTCGCTAACCTAGGAAAAAATTCACTCCCACAACTAGCTGGGTTGCTGAGAGAGCAACATGCATCACTAAAATAGAATAGATTTTTCCCTGCCCTAGCAAAATTTTCAGTTTCATTATAGGGAGTAGTAAACTAATTTCGCTGAAGAAGTTGACATTTTTTACTACCACAGCTAAAAAATCGCTGTTATAGCTAACAAGATTGTTGTCACAGCAAAAAGTGTCCAGCAAAATCAAATATCACTGTCACAGCGAATTTTTCTCGCTCCATAATCATTGCGAAGCTGTGAAATTTTATTTACAACCTCAATAATCAATACATTTTCATTTCAATGAAATGAATATTGAATTGGAATATGATTGTAAAAACAAGTACTCAAATATCTTTCATCAAATCACTATATCTGATATTATAATATGGGAGAATTTGTCGGAAGTTATCTGAGTAAATGATATCACAGAGCAACTTTGTCCTGTACGTGCCAGTGAATATAGTGATTTATAATATAACGTTTCCATCCACGTGGAACGTTCAATATCCTGTAATTAAATCTTCCATCGTAATTGTTTGCGGTAAAATCTAAATAATGATACACAATGTAGCTTCATCGCGGTAACGATGTATTTCCACATATCGATTTCATGTTAACTGGATATTCGATAATGGATACAATTCTATTTGGTACACATATATTGGTTTGCTATTCATACGATGTGTCACCAGTGTCACCGTTAGAAAATCTGCCTAAAACTCAATGCAAATATTATGAATTTTTTTACATGAACAGTTTATCAAATTTCATAATAAAA